>CM048744.1:707448854-710221354 GCA_026315105.1 Locusta migratoria
CGGTTCCGGCACACAATTTTAATCTGCCAGGAAGTTTCATATCAGCGCACACTCCGCTGCAGAGTGAAGTTTCATTCTGGAAACATCCCTTAGGCTGTGGCTAAGCCATGTCTCCACCATGTCCCTTCTTCCAGGAGTGCTAGTCTTGCGTGTTTGCAGGAGAGCTTCTGTGAAGTTTGGAAAGTAGGAGGCGAGGTACTGACAGAAGTAAAGTTGTGAGGCGGCATCGTGAGTCGTGTCGGGATAGCACAGTCGGTAGTGCGCTTGCCCGCGAAAGGCAAAGGTCCCAGGTTCGAGTCCCGGTTCCGGCACACAAATTTAATCGGCCAGAAAGTTTCATATCAGCGCACACTCCACTGCAGAGTGAAGTTTCATTCTAAAAATAATATTAGATAACGCTTTGTAGCCCAGGTTTGGGAGGGTAATTCCACTGTGGTTTCTACAGTCCATTCAATCGCCCTTTTTATGTATATTCCTTCATTCCATTCATCTGGTGTCCTTTCCTGTTCCCATATGAGAGTGATAAGTTCAAACAGGGACTGCTGTAATGTTGCTCCTCCACATTTTAGCAATTCTGCAGGATTGCTATCAGTGCCGGGAGCCTTGTTATTCTTCAGTTTCCTTAAAGCTTTTATAACATTCTCTAACCCTGGGCTATCCATTGGCTGTTCATCGTCCAATCTTTGCTCTCGATTCAGCAGGTCATTAAAGTATCTTTGCCATCTTTCCAGAGTCTGTTTATTCTCACTTATTGTGTTTTCTTTTTTATCTCTAATCAAGCTGGTTATTGTAGCAAATTGTCTTATAACATTGTTTACTTTTCTTAAGATTTCTTTGTTTCGTTCTTCTACTGAGCCAATACTGTACATTCTATTTTAACTGTAGTCCAATTCCTTTTCTTTCGGCAATGTGCCATCTTTTTGATCCTCCTTTACTTTCGATAATCCTCCAACAAACTTCTTGTGCAATTTGCAATTTTGGTATGCAGTGTTCTTTTCTTCAGTCAGTCTCATACACTCTTCATTAAATCATACGGGCCTTATTGAGTTTTTCTACAACCCTATTGTTTCCGTAGCTGAAATGTCTATAGCTCTTTTTATAGTCTGCCATTTTTGTAATATGTCATTACTGTTTCGCATTGTTCCTTGTTCTTGTTCTAGGACCTGAGAAACTTTCTGACAGTATGATAATTTGTAAGTTTCTGTAAATTATAGTGCTGCAATATTGTACAATTCTTTCCTAATATGTATTTCTTTCTGAGCATTTGATATCCTTGCTCTTATCTTGGCCATTGCAAGAAAATGATCTGAATCCATATTAGGGCCATGAAAGGTTTGAACATCCAACAAGTTAGATTTATGCCTTTGGTCTATCAGTACATATCAGCACATGATCAGTTTGATTAATGGTTCTACCATCAGGTGACTTCTGTAAAAAGTATTGTTTTGAATGTAATTATCAGAGATTTTACTCACTATTTATATGTTCTATAAAAGCAAATGTAAGATGCTAAGAGAAGCAGTTCGAATTTCTACTTAGATAAGACAACAAATAATTTGCATGCCACTCTCATATGTAGGTCAGTATTGTTATATCTGTGATATGAGAGCTTCTTATACACATGTTGAAATGGAAAGGCAAGATGAATGCCATGTTATGTTGACAATGGTTACATACAACAAATATGCTTACGGCAATCTGGAGTAAGAGATCATTTTAATGTTACCTCATATTAACAACCCTGGGACAATTTGTCATAACACTACAACAATGATACCACCAATTTCTCTGAGAATTCAAGATAAATAGAAATTGAAGCAGACTGCACCTTCAAAATATTAATATACACAAAACATGTAATCTTGTTCATAATGTGTATTGTATAAATTATTTGGGGACATTAAATTAGAAAGGTGAGTCATCCTCCACCATCCATTTATCTGAACTGTGTAAATCCTTATAACACATTCCCTAGTCCTAAAATTATCCCAGCCTCAAGCTATGGTAAGCCATTGTTCCCACAACATCCACCTGATGATTTCTGCCCTCTCTGTCCTATCACCTCCTCCTCCAATTCACGTCTCTTCACCCTCATTGTTTTCAGCTATTTTCACCTTCTTTGCTCTTCTCCTTCTCATGCCCTTCCTCCTTCCCCTCACTGCATTCCAGAATATTGCATCTTACATTCCTATCCATCCATCTAATCCCTGAACATAATCAGGCAGTGGTGACATCTTCAGTCTTCACCACCACCATTACCATCTTATCTCCACTATAGAATCTTGTACAGTTGATACAACTGATGCTGGAGATAGTAGTTGTGCCTCTACAATTGTACTACTACATGCTTGTTTCTTTTTTGACAAAGGCTGTGGTCAAAAGTTTTAGTTGTTTCACAGTAATTCTCTATTATTTGTGCCTGTATGTAGCTTAGTGATTGTCTTTATGATACTTTGCAATCTCCTTTGCATAGTATTGTGAAATTGATGATAAAATAAAAGTAGCAATCTGTTACTGGCATTGCACCTAACAGTTTCAAACAGCTGAAGACTGTAAAGAATATTGCACACCTCGATCAAACATTGTTCTTTGTAATAATTATTACTTTAATAATATCTCCTACCAATGTGAGTATGTTTACTCCTGAACTGCCCTGCTCAGAAACATCACAGGAAATAATTTCAAAATTTATACAGTAAAATTTGTTACATTTCTATTTACAGCAAATAATCAAATTGAGGTCACTCCCTGGATAGTCATTACATATATGGCATATGCAAGGGAACTTTTTGATGTGTGTAGGAACTTTGCAAGTAGAAAGCTTCACAAATTAGCTCAAAGCTCAACTTGCCACATGTTACTCTTCAACATTCATATAAAACTTCCTAAAAGACCTTGGGGGAAAATAATGATAACCCTCATTTAGAAAGTTCTGATATATGATGACTATTTACTGTGTAGGCATGGGGTTGTTATAAAATGGTAGTCTGCACAGTGCTGCCATCTTTCCGCAGATTCATGTACTACTTGAAGAAAACGAAACATTCTGTTGGATATGATTGTTGCACCAAAAACATTGAAAATTCCAAAATGAAGGTTGTTATTATTATTAATAAAACTGATGCCCAAGACAAAGTGGATACAGCAGAGTCTTTCTAAATTAAACAAAATAGATGTTACATAAATGTGAGATTGTAACATACATTACTCACTTTGTATAGACAGAAAGGTTGGTGAGGTTGTATCGCTTGCGGAAGGCCCGCACTTTCACAGGGCAGAGGTCGTGGCTGCGGCAGCAGCGGTCCACTTCGCTGTCATTACCGAGATCGTGGTAAGTCTCCGCAATGTCGCCTGCCCCACACCACTTTGTACCTGCATGAAACGATACAGCTTCTCAAATATTTGTGTGCCTTTAATAACATTACAGCTTTCTAACTATTTCTGCTGACATACTGTTTTTGCAGAAAGTTTCTGTGTTTCCTCTGTGTTAATTTTTGAGTTCTGTTCTTTCTCTTTGTGCTCTACCAGTGTTTGCTGAACTGTGTTCCACAGTGGTTTAGTTACATTAATTTTTGATTAAATGTGGAGTAAGTATGTATACTTTTTGAACTGTTTGATCTGAAAACTGAAACACACTGCAACTTAAAATTTGCCAATTATAACAATTGTCGCCACTGGAAAAAGAAGAGATGCATGAGAGAGTGTAAATTAACAAAGCCAGCCCCCTTCTTTTGGAAAAACCAATACAAACATTAACTGAAACAGTTGATTCCAGATTCACAACCTAAAAGAAGTACAACATTTTTTTTCTTTATTTTTTTATTTTATTTTATTTATTTATTTATTTATTTTTTCTAATGTTGTGAAGTCATTTTTGGCTAGGGGTTTGCAAGAGAGTGGGATTAATAAACATCATTACTGATGACACATAATTATTCTTAGGTAATTCCAAGAATCCTATTAACAAAAGTATAAAGAAATACAATTTGTACTATTTATAAAAAAATACTTCAATGTAGCTTGTTATGTATTTTCAAACTACAGATACCAGAAACTTTGAATTTATGTTAGCAAGAAGTATTTCAATTATTATGAGATGAAATTAACCAAGTAAATGAAAACATTGTTTCAAAACACATTTAAGGCCATTTTGCTATGTAAAGTTTATTGTACAAACAAAATCAATTATTGTAAAGAATCGTGATGAAATACTGACTTTCATGAGATACTCAAAATGGTGTAAATTTAAATTTTATAATTGTAATTTTCATAATATTCTTTTAAAATAATGCATTTGCATCATTTGCAAGTATATAAAGCAGACTAGCAGATGTGAAGGTGTCTCAGTTTTCAGTGAGATCTCAGACACTAAACATGTAGCAGTTTTGTGCTATAAACCTCATCAAAAAGGAACACACTGTGTGAAGATAAATAATTAGCGAGTCAGACCCTATTCCACACTAATTTTTACTACAGCCATCATATATTGGATCTAATATAACTGAAACATACCTCAGCAGTAGCAAGCAGAACCCAACAAAACTAAAATAAGTATTTTGAACCACTGAGTTAAGCCCCAACCTTAATGTACATCAGAACTTTTTCCAGAGGACGTTTCAAGATCAATGAGTACCAATAAAAACTTTAGAATTGTACTCTTACACTAACCTGCTCATCAACTGTGAAAATGAAGCAAGTACATACAAAGTAAATCTGTATGATGTGACTCCTTAGACGGTGAAAAATAGTTGGTCTCCCACTTACCAACCCCTTATCCTGAATGTCGAACTACTTTCTTTTACTAATCATTAACTGATGCAACTATTGTCCATTTGTGGTACTTGTTTTATGATGTCGATGTTTTATTTAAGATGAAAGCAGTAGGGGATGTAGGCAGGTGTGACAAATGGAAGTTTGGATCTGGCTAGGAAGTGTGTTCAGGTGGCTGAGTGGTTGAGGCGAGTGATTTGGAAAAACAGGAGGCCCAGATTTGAGTACAGGTCTGGCACAAATTTTCATTTGTCACCAAGTAATAGACTACCTGCATAAATGCAGCTAAGGTCAGCAGAATTCACAATTTTCAGATAAATATTTGATTGTTAATTTCATATATAAAGGGTGTTCAAATGAAAAGGTATTAAATGTCTTAACAGCCAAACCAGTTGAAATTTGTGCCATTGATGAAGCAGGACAGCATACAATGGAAGCATGCATTGTCACCTCCTCCTAAAAAGTTCAAGGCTGAAGGAAGTAAGTTAGGAACTTGGAGTTTAACATCCCATCGACAGCATGGTCATTAGAGAAGGAGCTTATGCTCGGAGTGTTTGGATAAGGATTTGGAAGGAAATCGGCTGTGCCCTTTCAAAGGAACCATCCTGACATTTGCCTGGAGTGATTTAGGGAATTTACGGAAAATCTTAATCTGGGTGGCCGGAGGTGGATTTGAACCACATCCTTCTGAATGCTACTCTAGTGTGTTACCACTGCACCACCTCACTCTATTTCAAGGCTGAGCCCTCAGCAGGCAAGGTGATGCTCACTGTCTTTTTCAATGTCCTAGGTCTGATACTCATCAAATTCCAAAAGCACGGAAAAACCATTAACAGTGACATGTACTATGAAACACTCCATAGCTTATGCAAGTCCACTGAGAGCAAATGGCCTGGGCTGCTCACAGAGGAACTGATTCTGCTCCATGATAATGCACATCTACATGTCTCCAGGCTCACACAAAGTGTACTGGCGAAGTTCAAGTGGTAGTAGTTCAGCATCTGTCATACAGCTGGGACATGTCACACTGTAACTTCTGTCTGTTTGGTCCACTAAAAACATGTCTCAAAGGGAAGCGTTTCAACTCAGACAATGAACTGAAGGACACAGTAGAGGATTAGCTCTTGTCACAGCCACAGGAATTCTGGGTACAGGAAATCCTTCATCTTGTTAAACAGTTGGATAGTTGTGTTCAGGCCTCTGGTGATTACGTTTGAATAAAGGCTTCAATTATACCCACAGTGTCATTTCGTACTATTTCATTTGAACATCCCTTAAAATGAGTGTGGACCATCATAAATTGTTTCTTTGCAACAGACATTTCATAGTAATTGACAAGCCAAGACATGTCAACAATGGTAAAGAAGTGCCTCTCCCTGATAGGGGAATCATATTGAAATGTTTGCGAGCACTAAAGGATATAGGAAAATGTGACAAATGGAAGTTGGGAACTGGCCAGGAGCATGTTAGAGTGGCCGAGTGGTTAAACACTTGTGAAAAGTTAGAGACTTGGGTCCCATTCCTACAAAAATTTTCATTTATTACCAAATAATAGACGACCTTTAGAAATGTATCTTAAGTCAGCAGAATTCACAATCTTTGAATAAATAATTGATTGTTTGAACTTTATCCTGTCATGGGACTCGGGGTTCACCTACCTGACCAACTCTCAAGGCCAAGTGACTTTCTAATCTAACTGTGAATGTAGCTGTGTGACTGCTCACTTCAGTGAAAGTGTTCAGTGTGTCTATTTTACACTGAAAGCTGCTACTTTCATGCCCCCAGCAAAATTTTAATTGATATGGCATCATGTAAACAGTTGCAATTCTTTCACTTCCTCCCCCCCTCCTCGCCCCCCTTCCCACACAGAAAGAATGCTCCATGGTTTTGTGTGGCGAGGAACCCTTCGACACTGGCTCTTAATGCCTTGAACATAACTCATCATTTTTATCACTTCCAGGCTTCCACAATTCAAAGAAATGCTACTATTGTCATTGTTAATTCTCCCTTTAGTGCCTTAGAACAGCGCAACAGTGTCAATTTGAGTATTCTACTGCCCATTCAACACATAGCTCAGCCAATGTCGTATGCGCCAGTTTACCACGTGTAGTAATTGACTGCTGATGTCTTTGGTATGCCTACGAGTTTCGGCATCCACAATCGGACAGATATACCCCCTCCCCTCCACAGACCTGAATCAACTTCACTCATCCACTCGTGTTCCACACCGCACCAGCTATGCCTTCCACACTGGCCTGCTATGTTCCACAGACTCTTGCCCCTCCTCTCCTCTCTGTGAGTATACCAGTTCCAGGGCCCACACTCGGGTGAGAGCCCCTGGGTCCTGCCGCCCATCCACTTGCATTCTGTATAGAACTGGCTATGGCATCCATGCCGTCATCATGCTACTTGTGGGAATGAGGCTAAGAAATGCACACCACTATGCTAACATCTGAAGAGTCTCCTGCAGTTATCAGCTGATAGCCCACCTGGCCCCCATCCAAATAAGAACATGACAATGTTGTAGTCAGTTCACTCCTCAGCACCATCACACGGCCGCCTTTACCTCAATGACCTGTCCTCTAAGCAGAGGTTCTTGGTGAACACCAGGACCAATGTATCATTCATCCCTAAGTGGATGGCAAAAAACATACATTCAAATTCCTCTCACAGTCAACACTTCAATGCTTCCTAAGTCCTGAACTTCCTAGCTACAGATACTCCTGACTGAGCACCTCTCTTGCCCATGGCATTCTATGTTGTGGACATAGCAGAGCCGTCCTGTGGATCGACTTTTTATTCACTCTTGTCTCTCCACAGAATGAGTCATGGCAGATGTCTCACTTCACAAACTAATGAGCTTCCACTCCATGTCATTGGTCCTGCCAATGATGCAGCAGGTAAGATAACTTCCAGTACCTCAGCACAATACGAGGACAGCCAATGATGTCGGCAGCTACACTACGCTGCCTATTCCTCTTCGCCAAGCCAACAGAGTGTTATTAAACAACTCCTCCCCCCATGGCCCCTTTTCATTAGTACTACAGTGCTTCAAGTGACTCCCACAGCACCTGACAGCAGATACTCACCATGCAACATGTTCCCCACTTCCTCCCACATGGTGCACACCACTTGTCAAGCCTCCAAACAATCTGTATGGAACAAACATGTGTCATTCAAGTTCCCTTTCCCATCATGGAGCAACAAATATTGGGAGGGGGGCGGGGGGGGGGGGGGGAGGCAATACCTCACAGTCATTCTATAGGCCGTAAAGTCCTAATTGAACACAGGTTACATTCTTGTCAGGTGCACAACAAAGAACCAAAGGCTACTCCAAACCCTTTTACTGTCAAAGCATCCAACAACTGCAAAAGCATTGCATCTACGACTGCGTACCACTACGATGTCTCTAAATGCCCCAGGTCAAAGATACTCAGTGTCAGCTGGAACCAATGGGACAGTCCACAGAACTATTACCACTGACAGCCCACATGTTGCACATAAGTAGATTCAGGAGCTACTTGACACAGAGTAACTGGGCCTCACCCATCAACTTACAGGCCAAACAGGATGGCTCTTATAGGATATGTGGAAATTACAGATGCCTGAATGCAAGAACAATTATGGATGACTACCCCAACCAAATTCCTATCACCCCAAGCTACATCCAAAAACAGCTATTAACACCCCTATCAGACTATTACAAGTTCATGCCATTTGAACTAAAGAATGCCCCCCAGACATGGCAACAATTTATTCATTTTCTGTTATTAGATTAATACTTGTTCCGCAGATCATACAGGTATATACGACATTTCGTAATGATGAGGAACGTGTTAGTGTCAGTGTCCATAAGGCCTCTGTTTTGTTTATTTACATGAAGCCTGATCTTCAGCAGTTCCACTAAGGACCAAGAGCAACACTTATCCCTCGTCCTTAACACATCATCTACTAACAGCATCGAAATCAACAAGAACAAACTGCAACTGTGCCAATCTTCAGTAAATTTGTTGAACTCTATTGTCTCTGAAGATGGCATCTGCCCTCCACAATCTCATGTGCAAGCTATCTCCAACATGCCACTGCTGAAGACATTCAGAGACTTGTGTTGCTTCTTGGGAACAGTAAACTACTATTGCAGACACCTGCCAGCCTCTGCCAATTCGCAAGTAGCTCTCACAAATATACTGTCAGAAAAACAAACTTCAGATATCCATCCAGTCCCACGTATTTCGCCTTCAAAGGCTCATTTGCTCATGCTACAACACTGGTGCACCCTATTCCAGAAGCCAAACTCTCCATAACTCCCCACCATTTCTTTTGTAAAACACTTTCACATGCTCATCAAAGGTACTTGGCATTCAAAAGATAGTCATTAGCCATGTATGAGGCTGTTAAGAATTTCTGGCCTTTTTCGAGGGCTACCAATTCATCATGCTTAAGGACCACAAACCTATCGCCGACGCCCTGCACTACATGTTCCTCCATGACAACCCTCCCTTTCAACACTTTTGTCATTTTCCTATCTCAATTCAAAACTCAATCTGCCACATCAAGGGTGCCAACAATGTCATGGACAACTTTCTGTCCTGCATCAATACTCTGTCCATTGCACAGATGCAAAAACCTGATGACAACACTCAAAGCCTCTTATCCTCTCATATTGTTGTCAGGTATTTGAGTCAATGCACTGCCTGGTACACCCTGGTGTTTGTGTCTCAGCCCCTTTGGTCACTGAATGATTTATCTACCGAGATGTCAAGCATGATTGTCGTCAGTCTTGGTCACAGGGGTGTGTAGCATGCCATTAGAATAATGTCTCATACCACACACTGCCTCCCCTCCCACTTCTGTCATGTCCATTTAGCCATTGTTGACCCTCTGCCACCTTCCAACAGTTTTAAATGTGTTCTCTCGTGCATCGACCACCTCACGTGCTGGGTAAAGGCTATACCAATACCAAATATTATGGCAGAGAAAGTAACCAAGGCCTTCATTTCTGAATGGACTGCCAGATTAGGTTGCTGAACCATGGTAACAACCAACCCGGGATGGCAGTTTGAAGCAGTCACATTTTCTGATCTCTGCTACACTTGCGGCATAAATAAGCATTACACAACAGTGTACTATCCTCAAGCCAACGAGATACTCAAGCAGTGTCATTGCACACAAAAAGCTGCCCTCTGCTGTGTAATAGACATATCTGGCTAAGTAATAGTGCAGCATTTGGCACCATCTGTCATTTAATACTCTGAGGACTGACACCATCCATCATGTAATACTCTGAGGACTGGGCACAATGGGTTTCATTCAACTGACAGATCCTGAGCATTTCTGCAATTATTCTACATGTTGTACAGTAAATTATACAGCATAGAAAATGAATAACTATTCTTTATTTGAAAGATAGGTCTTTTGCCTGCAGAATACTGTAGACAAACATACATTTACTCCATAAAGAAAGCTTTTAAATTATAATGAAAATGTGTAGTTTCCACACTGAAAAAAATCAAACACTGCTGTCAAAATTAGAGATTTCTTCGTCAAGTTCTGAACCACTATTTTTCAGTACCAACTGTTTATTAATCCCGTAAGGCAGGGCCAGCCAAAATTTTGCACATGTGTGATGCTGCTACACATGTGCAACTGCCGAGTCACAGCTGCAGTCATGTCCACTCATGTAGTGCATGCTTCTACCCACAGGGTCGCCAGGAGTAAAGAAGACTGGGTATGTTGTGCTCTTGTTTGTCCTGCATAAACCAGGAATTGGAGCCATCAACATTCATTATGAACAGGTGTCTAATAACAGATGTTGATGTTGCTTACTGCCTCACACATGCACACCTATGCATCACTTCCACACCTCTGCACAGTGTGTAGTTTTTGTCTGATCCTGCCCTAAGGCCATGACGAAAATCAAACATGACATTTACTGCCAAATACTACAATTGAGTGAAAGCATTGCACTGCCGTGGCACATGAAACAGGTGAGCCTGAGTGTGGGAAAGAAAGTGACTCAGTATATGTATTATTCCCACCTCAGGTAATGACAGCTGCTGTCATCTGTTTTATTTTTTTAAATTTTATTTTTTATTCATTTATTTATTTTTTGTGCTACTATATTCTGACATAAGATGTAAATCGTGTGATGCAAGTCATTACGAAAATAAAAAAAAATCTGCCGACATAGATACTATGTCACTTGTATTTTTAGCATAGGGTCTGACCAATGTAGAAGCTACATCTCTCATCTCCTAAATGTTAATTAACTTAGTAACTCTGATGTGATTGTGATGAACTGTAGTCTAACTTACTAGCATAAACCACTTGCACTGACTTATTATATGTTACAGTCACTTTGCGGTCACTCACTTATGTATACAAGAGAACAATCAACATTTTTTATTAATCAAACTGATAGACAGATTAGAACTAGTATATGTACTTTCCCTGAAATCAGCTAATCATCTGTAAATATGACTTATTCTGAATACCATTACAAATATTTATGCAATTGTCTAATTGATGTGTAATCAACATAATGTATTGCATACTTGTATATTGAAGATCATTTATGAATGTAAATCATATTAAATAAGGCTATAACTACATTTTTAACAAACAGCTTCTAGAAGCTTCTTACACACAAATAATGTTATATTTGGCATTTAATAACCAGTAGCTTCAAATTAAGTAAAAATCATAATCATGAAAATCAAGCTGATGCTGAAATCATGTTATTAACAAGTCTAGCCCAGTGGTCTTGGCGTAAAGCACTTGATTGGAAACTGAAGGTTCGTGGGTTTGAAACTCTGTCAGACCTCGGATTTTTTCAGTCTGCATTTTAACCCATCCTTCACCTCTCTCCAACATGTGGTTTGGATTCCACGCTAAGCTGGAGGTTCCTTTTCCCCAGTTGGATAACTGGGGTAGGCTAGGACATGCAAGTCGCCAAAGTGACATCCAATTCAAAGACTTGCACCAGACTAATGAGCAGCATAAAAGTAATTATTATTATTAACAAAAATCTGGCATATAATTAATATGTTATTGAGACAGTTTGTAAGAATCACTTTCATTTATATCCGTAACTTTCTCACTCCTTTTACCAGTCATTAGCCTAATGGATGTAAATTACATTTTTAAACTTATAGAAATACAACTGAATGCAAGTAGTCAGAAACTCTAGTAATTAATTAGTTTGATTATTAAGGATTTAGAATGTTCGATGAAATTAAACAATACCCATTTAATAGTTCCTCCTTACAAATCACAAATACATAAAATATCTGTAATCTGGAAAGATGCTGGATATCATTCCAAACCTCTGTATATATTAGCCATGTCAAAATATCATTTTTAATATAATTAGTTAAATAAGTGTACATATTGTTTGTAACATATTTCACAGATTTCTCCATCATCATAGTGTATGAAAACAATATATTGTTTGCTTGTTGTCAATATTCACAACTGTTCTATAGCCTTCATTCAATTTTGTTCATAGAAAAGTAATTGTAACCAAAAATATTAATAGTTGCAACAACACAGAATTGTTAAGATGTTATATAAGGTGCATGCGCAAAGCACTTGGGAAGAGTTGGTGAGCTCAGTTTGTACAGAGAAGTCAGTCAATAGAGAAAGTTCTGTGCAGAGTTGCCTTTTGTTACAAAGTTTGATATCTTCACTGAATAAACGACATGCTGAAAAAAAGACTTTACTTGCTTTTTCTCTCATGAGAGAATATGCTGAGTACAATCCAGTATTTTCTGCAGTAGATATTAAAAAACATGCCATCATGACGAAATTCAATTGCAAGCTAAGTATCTAAATCATCATGACAATCTACTCACTTTAGCAAGCAAGAAACAAGGAAGATTATAGATACTATGACTCCTTACGGACAGAGAATCTTTTCCGAGTCCTCCTCGGACTCCAAACCACTTTCAGAGATTTCACAGATGACCTAAAAGGAACTACATCCAAATTTGTTTAGAGGGAGCCCGTGGTGCACCCAGGAGAGCTGGTAAAAATGCAACTCATCTCTCCAAATTGATACCCACTCACACATATTCATGCTGACTGCACTCCAAGACTGCGATTACATCATGCTCAGTGATGAGACCGCCTGAACTCCACTTTAGCAGCCATCCTTGCAAGTGGTATCACAAATAGATAACATGATGTCTTGGTTAAAGTATTAGTAGTCCAATAGGGTGAAACCTGCACACGTTGATGCTTCACCAACACCAACCACAGAGCATGATTCAAAGAATGAGGATGTCATGCACCCTGTGGGGCCCTCACCCTTGCCAGATTCATCCCTCCCTCATGCTTCTAGTGCAAAGTAGAGACAAGGACAGGTACCTCTTGTCTTTCTGATGGTTTACCTCCACAGCACATACACCCCCCTACAATCCTGTTTGAGTCCTTTGTCCCTCACAACTGAATGACTGCTGTCTCGCTTTTATGCATTAAGAACATCATCTATAATCTATATGATACTCAATGAACAACAAACAGGTACAAATGACCACTTTCCTTCACACATCAATGTGCAAACAATTGCTTTACCCTCATGTGCCAGTCCAGTTGGTCTTTGAGCAGAAATCACAGATGAAGGTGCAGCACTATTTACTAATGCTTCATATTACTGTCTACCCCAGCCTCTCCAGTGTCACCACACATCTCGACTCACACCTGGGCCGACCAAACTCTTGACCACGGTGACTGGAGGATTTCCATGTCAGCATCCCATGCCTTGCCTCCGCTGTTCGAAAGCTGCTTTTATTTAGTTTTTTGTTCGACCCCCTACCCCTCACCCCACACACACATACAAATCACCAACCTGTACTATGTATTGAGAGGGGGAGATGGCTATGTGGCAAGGTTTCCTGTTGATTCTTGCAGGTTCGGTGTAGTAGATTGTAACAAATGTTTCCTATGTGTTATTTACTAAGTGGTTAAAAGGTATTAATCATTCAGTACACCAAAACCCACACATGCATTAAACGTGATCATAGTGACTTTAGTGACTTATTTAGTATTCCATTAATTTTTGTGTGTTGTCATCAGTGATGGTGACATAATTTGCATGATATATGCTTTCTTCACATGCAAAACATATGGATGCATGTAGGCCTACCACAAATGTTACTTAGAACCAGAAACACTGCTGGTTTTTGATACTACAATCACTATTGTTTGTGGACTTGACGATAGTGAAAACAAATGTATTTAACAGAAGTTTGTGACCCAGAATTAATTTAGCCATTAATTTATAAAAAAACTGCATTTGTAAAAAATAAATTGTTATAAAATGGCATTTGAATTTTGGAATTTGAAGATGTTATTGAAACTGGGAGTAATTTGAAAATGTACTTGCATAAATAACTTAATTTTGTAACTAGCAGGTTTAGAATGAATTAAAGAATTGTTGTGATTGCTATTATAAAGTAGGGGGCAGAGGCTACTGAGGACTAATTTTGAGACCAGAATAACACACTTTTGGCAAAAAGCAGCTGTGTGTTCTTTTTCAAGAAAATTTATTTTCTGTCTATGGTCTTCTCTGACTTTAAGAAAATCTTCTTAGAATCTAAACATTTCCTTGCAAATTTTACAAATCATGAAAATAGTTGCTAATAGTTTATTAATGATTTCAAGTGGTGAATACTATGATTGGATAAACAGTAAAAGAAACATATTAAAGAGGAAAAAAGTCTAAGTGATTCTGATAAAACATACTTTTAAAACTAAGCCACAAATTTGTGGAAAACTGAAAATTTAACATCAATGTGTGTTAACAATTTTGACTAAGGGTGATAGGATATAAACAGTTAAAAAACTGAGGACTGTTCTATAATTGGGTAACAATAATATGCATGTTAAGAACAACTAGGAGAGACAGAAAAACAAACAAGTTTGTAAATGAAGAAGAGAGGAGGTTGTCATAACCAGCACAATAAAAATGAAATGAGGGTGTGATAGACACAGACACAAATGGATGCAAGATAGTTCCAGAAACTGCTAGATTTCAAGAGACATGAAAAGATCAAGACAATGACTGAATGGAAGGTGGATGGATGATATGAAAAAAAAAAAAAAAAAAAAAAAAAAAAAAAAATTCAGTAGCAATGAGGATGTATATGTTTGAAAACAGCACTGCATGAAGAGAATGTCTTTATCCAGTCACGGATGTTAAATTACTGATGTTGATTTCCGGTGATGATGAACAGAGTCAGAGTATAAGAAAATGAAAAAAGGTTGTGATTATACTGAAATCACACACATATTACTTTTGGCACTAAAAATAATCAGTTGGTGTAGGCTGAGCTTTTTACTAGATTGCCTTTAGTGGATGATATCAATATGTGCTAATCCCATTCTTATTTATTCTCAATCCTTACCTGGTACAACACCGCTCAGCAGTGGAACACTAGCCTGGGAAATGCTTCGCCCTTGTGCCTCGAACTCCAGTGACTGTGACAGAAGTTTCAGACTTCCATTTAGTGCTGCTTGTGAAGGTGGTGGTAGTGTCTGACATTCATTCATCAATTGCTTCATCTCCCAGAACCTCACTTCTTCAGGTTCAGCCAGTTTTGAAAGTGATGTCAGTGCCCCTTTTGCATCAATTGGCCTGCTGTAAACAAAGGAATACATTTTTTTATGAGTGTTATTCTTGTAAAAGGAATTTTTCAGGGTATGCTGTAGTGTAATGATAAATTTTTACAGTATATTCATGAGTCAGTGTGCAGAGTGGCATTCAGCTGGGAGGACGTATTGCGTGTTCACAGTGATTTCCGCAATAGGCCTACTCTGTGTTTGGCGTGTGATGATTTTACAATGGATCTGCGAACAGAACAGTGTGTGTGTATCAAATTCTATGTGAAACTCGGGAAAAGTGCTATGGAGACCCTTCCAATGATTCAACAAGTGTTTGATGGACAGAGAAAGAGCCATATGCACGAGTTTGAGTGGTGAGACAGGTGAAGAGTAAAGTGAAGAGCATGATCATTGTCTTCTTTGATACCAAGGGAATTGCCGCACTGGTCCTACATCTGCTGATATGGTTTGAGATGGCACTGAATTCCATTCCAGCACCCCGTCCTCCTAGCAGGGCCAGCCCTAGCTTGCACGGAATCCTGTGCAAAACTTTCGTGTGTGACTCTCCTGCATAACAAATGAATGTCTGTAAATCTATGGGACTTAATTACTCTGGTCATGAGTCCCTAGGCTTACAAACTGCTTAAACTAGCTTATGCTAACGACAACAAATATACCCATACCCGAGAGAGGACTCGAATCTCCAACGGCGAGTGGCAGCATGCCTCCGCGGTTCTCCTGCATACTCCCATCCCTGCCCCCTCTAGCAGAGGCTGCCGCATGGGAGTAGCCGAGCGGTCTGGAGCGCCATGTTGCAGATTGCGCGATCTCCCATGTCGAAGGTTCGAATCCTCCCTTGAGCGTGGATATTTATGTTGTCTTTATAAGTTAGTTCATAAGTAGTTTGTAAGTTTAGAGATTGATGACCCTGCAGTTAAGTCCCATAAGCTTTACAAACATTTGAACATCTAGCAGACGTTTCACACCTTCCAAAGTCTTCTAAGTTTCGTATTTATTTTGCTACCAATAAATCAAAAGACTTAACTACAGCAGATCTACTGTTGTTTGTTGTTGTGGTCTTCAGTCCAGAGACTGGTTTGATGCAGCTCTCCACCCTACTCTATTCTGAGCAAGCCTCTTCATCTCGTCATAATAACAGATGCCCAGATCGCTGCGGTGGAGTAGCCGAGTGGTCTAAAGCGTCTCGCTGCGGAGCGTGCGGTTGCTCGCCATGGAGGTTCGAGTCCTCCCTGGGGCATGGGTGTGTGTGTTGTCCTTAGGTTAGTTTACCTAGGTTTAAGTAGTTTGTAAGCTACAGACTGATGACCACGCAGTTTGGTCCGATGGGTTTACAAAAAATTGAAAAAATTGATCGAGCAACCCACATCCATCTGAATCTGCTTACTTTATTAATCTCTCGGTCTCCCTCGGCGATTTTTATCCCACACACTTCCCTCCAATGCTAAATTTACGATTCCTTGATGTCTAAGAATGTGCCCTACCTATCGATCCCTTCTTTTAGTCAAGGTAAGCTTAAAATTCCTTCTGTCCTCAATTCTCTTCAGTACCGTATCTCTTCATTAGTGACACGATCTACCCACCTAATTTTCAGCATTCTTCTACACCAACACATTTCAAAAGCCTTTGTTCTCTTCCTGTCTCTATTTATCTTCCAAGTTTCAGTCTCGTACAAGGCAACAAGCCACACAAATGCCTTCAGAAATGACATCCTTAAACTTAAATTTTAATATTCGATGTTAGCAACTTTGTCGTTTTCAAAAACGCTTTTCTTCCCATTGCCATTCTGCATTTTATACCCTCTGTACTGTGACCGTAATATGTTATTTTAATACCCAGGTAATGAAACTCATCTACCTCCTTTATTGTTTTGTTACCTAATCCAGTTCCTTCATTATCGCCTGATTTTCTAAGACTGCATTCCGTTACCCTTGTTTTGCTCTTGTTAATGTTGACCTACTGTTTATCCGGAGAAGGAATCTTAAAAAGTTCTAAATTTTTACTAATAAAAAAATCAACTTAGCTAACGGAATCCTTCCAATTTAATGAAATTGAAAATCGAAAAAGGTTTACATGTGTTGTTCAGAATATACGTGGATATGTTTTCAGCACTTGATCTGTATTTACACGGGTCGTGTTTCTCTCTCTCTCTCTCTTTCTTTCTTCTTCTTTTTTTTTTTTTATAATTAAAAAAAATATAGGTCTGCACGATTTCCTATTGTTTACCCCTTCAATAACTCTCAGTATTCTTTCTTGCATCCTGAAAATTTTAATATTTGATGCTGCATTGCCCCAGAAGATAATGCCATATTTAAGTTCAGATTGCACATAGGAGTAATATACATTTAACAGGATAGCTTTGCTGCAGCAACCGAGTTGGTGGTGCAGTGGTAACGCACTGGACTCACATTCGGGAGGATGGTGGTTCAAATCCACCTCCGGCCATCCAGATTTAGGTTTTCAGTGATTTCCCTAAATCACTACAGGCAAATGCCGGGATGGTTCCTTTCAAAGGGCACGGCCGATTTCCTACCCCATCCTTACCGAAAACTCAGAGTTATAGCTCCGTCTCTAATGACCAAGCTGTCGACGAGACGTTAAACCCCAAGCTTCCTTCCTTGCTGCAGCAATCTTATAAGACCATCATCATGTAGCAGGTTTTACTTAGCTTTGTTAGTTTTTGTGCAGATGTTCAATGTGTCGTTCTGGAGCCATAGCCCCAGAAATTTTGTGTTGTCAACACTTTGAAGAACTCTGTCTCATAGTTTTATTTCTATATTTTGGGGTGCTTTCGTTTTAAATTGTAAAAGTTCAGTACTACTGTCTTTTCCTTGTAATAAGTTTATTATAGGTGAACCACTGTTCTATTCTGTTCATTGTTTATTGTCAGAGTTTGTATTTGCCTCGTACAATTTAGTAACGCATCAAAATACGTATAGAAAATTTCGTATGATGTAATCTGTGATACACCTAGCTACTCTTATCGACAGTTCCATGTGCGAATGTATTATGCACATCTCCTCAATAGTTAATCTCTCATAGCTCCCGTACGACGTTTACCAAAAAGTTAGAAAGGAAAAACTTCTGCAGCAACATAGTGTTGTGTTAACGCGATGAATGAATGTAAAACACTTTGCTTCACTTTCCACCCCTAGAATCATGACTGTGCCCCATATATTTGCTGAAGACGCTGACGAACATGTCTGTGAGCGAGGTGGAGCAGTGATTATCGAACTGGATCCGTAATTAGAAGGACCGTGGTTCGAATCTGCGTTCAACAACCATCTCGATTTAGGTTTACTGCGATTTCATTAAATTTCTTCAGGCAAATGTCGGAAAGGTTCCTGTGATAAATAGACAGTTTTTTTCTTCTCCCAACCTTCCAAAAATCTCAGCTTGTGGTGGAGTAGCTGAGCGTCTAAAGCGTCTCGCTGCGGAGCGCGCGGTTGCTCGCCGTGGAGGTTCGAGTCCTCCCTGGAGCATGGGTGTGTGTGTTGTCCTTAGGTTAGTTTACCTAGGTTTAAGTAGTTTGTAAGCTACGGACTGATGACCATGCAGTTTGGTCCGATAAATTTACAGACATTTGAACATTTTTGAACCAGCTTGTACTTCGTTTCTAACGAACTCGTTGTCGACAGGATATTAAACCCCAATCTTCCCTTATTTTCACGAACATCTCATATTCCAGCGTCGTGGTGATTTTCCGTTTGCTCTATAGAACTCGCCTCTTGAACCTCGCAGTCGTCTAAAAGTTTTTTCTCGACCTTCGGAGAAAAGTATGAGGCGAAAGGTCTGGACGGTAGAGTGGATGAACAACTTCCCAAGGTCTGCGCCTGCTTCTGTCTGCCGTGCACATTCTGCCTCTGCAGATGCCCGGCGGTAAACAAGATTCCCTAGGCACGATTCTCCACTGTTTATTTGGAATAGTACCAACACCCTCACAGCGGATTCCTGCACTGGTAGCCTGCTAGGTTTCTTCTTCAATAACTTTGCCAATGTTTGAATTCTTTTGTTTGACGTCTGTGTGTGTCTCACCATTCCATGCCATTGTGAGCTATTCTGGTTTTATCGCCTGGTTCTGATGTAGTACAAACTCCGCGGTTGGCAATGTTTGGGATAATTCTAGTTATTTTTCGTATTCCATTTAGACAGTGGCTGTGATACATATATATGAAAAAGTACAATGTCTTTAATTTTTCTTACTCGTGCGTCTGTACTACCCTGGTTACGGTCATATTTGGTGGCTGTATACGTTTAGGTGCTAACAAAGGCTGAATCAGAATGAATTTTCGCTCCGCAGTTCTTCAGGTATATTTGGCCATTCTCCCATGAGTACAATATTCAGCTCTGCAACCGTTGTGGGAGGTGCTGATCTGGCTGCAATGCATCTTCCGAGTGCATCCCAGTAGAATTGCGCATACTAGTTCGCGATCGGGAGCGCTCATCAGAAGAAGGCAAACACGTGATTTTTAATTCTGCTGCGCGCCCTCTCGCTATTGCCCGTCGGTCTTCGGAAAAGAATCCAACGAACTAAGAAGGAGATACGTTTAGCGTAATAGTTCGCGACCGATAATGCATGTTTTAGTTCGCGACCAATTGCACATATTTTAGTTCGCGACCGATGGCGCATATTTTAGTTCGCGACCGATGGCGCATATTTTAGTTCGCGACCGATCGCGCATATTTTAGTTCGCGACTGGTAGCTCTCCTTTTAATTCGCAGCTCGGCCGCGAAGTAGGTCGCTCCTTTTAGTTCGGACGCTCTTTTTGGCTTTTGCTACCGCTACTAAAAGACCACTTTCTTTTGTTATGACAGCTTTTTTATATAATGATCAGTGTTGCCCAAGCGTGTGCTATTTATTACCCGTATTTTTGGGCAATGCCTATAAAACTACAGCTGAGCTGCATCTCACCTCGAAATGACAAGGACTGGCAGAAGGAAATCACGCGATTCTGCGCGCTCTCGCGCCCCTTCGCTGTTCCCCGTCAGTCTTCGGGAAAGGAGCGGACGAACTAAAAGGCGAGGGATTTGCGAACTAGTTCGCGTAGTTCGCCTGTGTGAGCGCTCTCCCGAACTAGTTCGTTCGCGAACTACACTAGACTACTTCCCAGACATGCTCAGTCGAGATGAAGGAACGATGATCGTCCGTCTGAACACAAAATCTTCTCATCTGCAAACACAACTAGGCGCAATTCGTTACGAGTCTAATTCTAATATTGTTCCGCCCGGTTTCTGCGGATTAAACGTTGTCGGGGTTTCAGTGGGTCACACACCATAGGCCGGCGAAAGCGACTTCAGACAGTTTGTATTGATATTGCGCGTCGTGTTGTTGCCTGGAGAATGCGTTGCAGCTGAGTTGCATTCAGCCTGTTGACCGGAGATAACGCTCATCTCTTGCTGATCTGGCCTTTCCCTCTTTATACGGTTCCTGTTGTCTGAAATCGCGTCCAGGTCCTGGAAATTGTACTTCGAAACACTGTTTCTGACCCACTTCTAACGTTGCTATGGCTCTCCATGTCATAGCTTCGGGTAAATCAAGTTGTTGCGTTGCACTGCATGCCCATACACTACCTCTGAAACCAACAACTTGTGAATATGTAGGCCTAATGTGTAAAGGGAAAAACATTTTACCGAAAATCTCGTGAAGTTCTTGACCGATTTATTACATATTTTCCCACCACTCTTTGATGAATAGGGGCTGTATATTTTAGATATGTAAAGGGTTTACGAAAATTCCCATTAAAATTTCGAGATCTCGTACAAAATAGTGAGTCATATTTTGGTAAGGACGTCAGGTCCGGTAATTTCATTCAGTCATATTTTGGTAAGGTCTGGTAATGTCATCCAGTCATATTTTGGTAAGGACGTCAGGTCTGGTAATGACATTCAGTCATATTTTGGTAAGGGCGTCAGGTCTGGTAATGTCATCCAGTCATATTTTGGTAAGGGCGTCAGGCCCTGTAATGTCATCCAGTGATGACACTATAAGCACTTATTTATCTTTGTCACTGTGAAACAAACCTCTTCTACTGCAAGCTTTTTGCTTTCTACATTAAACATAGACTCTACAATGAATAGCTTCAGAGCTGTGAGCACTTAACCTGTAGAAGAGGCGTTTAAATAGTAGACAACCGAATATGAAGATGTTCTCAAAGCTCTAAATATACATTTCTGAGTCCATGTTTACTAAATATTTTCTTCTTTTTTTGGCCCGTAATACGTCTTTCTAAAATATGGAAATTAAAGAGCTTGCAGCAGTATAGACTTTGTGGCGGACCCGAGTGTTAAGCTATGTAAATTATATCTCTGAACTTCATTCGATTTTTATTACTTCAAATGTTTTTAATTAGTTTTCTGTTCTTGTTTCTTGTCTGCAATGTTTTGAGTGACAATTAAAAGTTATAAACATATCCTTTCTCTCATTTTATGAACATAAACAGCAACCATATTGGTGACGCCGACTTGATTAATACGGAGCGGAACGCATTTTTAATTTTTGAAGTGCAGAAATGACTGACAACGGCAACGACGCAAATTCACGGCCTACATCAGCATGGGACGAAGCGGGTATTGCTCGTGTTTCAGTGAAGATTCCGCCCATCTGGAAGAAAAACATAAAGGTATGGTTTCTTCAAATTGAAGCTCAGTTTACCACGTTGGGTATCACTAACGAAACCACGAAATTTAATCACTAACGAAACCACGAAATTTAATCATGTTGTGGCATCATTAGACGCGGATGTTGTGGAATTAATTTCCGACTTTTTTACTCGACCATTATCTACCACTCCATTCACAGAGCTTAAAACAAGATTAATTCAGGAATTTGAAGAGCCAGAAAATAGAAAAGTAACAAAATTATTAACAGAACTGGAATTAGGTGATAAGAAGCCAACTCAGCTGTTACGTGAGATGCGAACTTTAGCTGGTATACAGGTCAAGGACGATTTTTTGAAAACCATATTTATGCAGCGGCTTCCAGTTACTGCACGTTCTACTGGCTACAAGTAGAGATGACCTTGATACCATAGCCACAATGGCTGACAAGATTGTTGAATTTTCACACCCAGGATCAAATATTTGTGCTCAAACATTGGAGGCATCTCAAGAACAGGTGTCTAATAGACCCATTAACGTCAGCAGCAACAACTGGCACACTGATTAAAGTCTCGGGCATAGAAACAGTTCATGTAATGCCTCCAGATCAAAAAAATGCTGACATTCTCAAGAAATTTCCCAGCTTGCTTCATGAAAACATCCATTTTGACATCCCAGATACCACTGTTTTTCATACGATTGTCACAGAATGGCATCCTGAAGCAGCAAAGGCACGACGACTACCACCACATAAACTCAAGGCAGCTAAAGCAGAGTTCCAACAAATGATGAATATGAAAATCTGCCAGCCGTCAAAGAGCGCCTGGTCAAGTCCCCTCCATTTAGTTCCCAAGAAAGACGGATCCTGGAGGCCTTGCGGAGATTACCGTGCTCTCAACAACATGACCAAACCTGACAGATATCCTATTCCTAACCTTCAAGATTTTAACAGTCAACTGCATGGAAAACAAATATTTTCAAAGATAGATCTGGTCAGAGCTTACCATCACATCCCTGAACATCCAGACGATGTACCTAAGACAGCAGTGATAATTCCATTTGGTTTGTTTGAATTTTTACGACTTCCATGTGGACTCCGAAACGCGGCTCAAACTTTTCAAAGATATATCGACAATATACTGAGAGACCTCGATTTTGTGTACTGTTATATAGATGACATTCTAGTAGCATCATAAGATGAAGAGCACAAGAAGCATCTTCAATTGCTTTTCGAACGCCTCAGTAAGTTCAACATCAGAATCAAACTGAATAAATGCATTTTCAGTTCAACAGAAGTACCTTTCCTGGGATATATGGTAGCTGCAGAAGGAATCAGATCACTACCAGAGCGAGTACAAACAATTATTGACTATCCGCTACCTACAACAATAAAAGAACTACGCCGATTTCTTGGCCTCATTAATTTTTACCGAAGAGCACTACCAAATTCAGCCGGTAAATAAGCAGATCTTTTGAACCTACTCCATGGGACGAAGAAAAATGATCAGAGGAAAATTAATAGGACAGAAAATCTTTGTCAAGCCTTTAATGACCTGAAAAATAGCTTGGTTGATTCAGCACTTCTGGCTCATCCATCTCCAAGTTTACCTTTAATTTTAATGGTTGACGCCTCAGATTATGCTATTGATGCATCTTTACAACAAATTAGTGACAATAATCTGCAACCATTAGCATTCTTCTCCAAGAAACTATCAAGAGTAGAAAGGAATTACTCAACCTATGAGAGAGAACTCCTCGCTGCCTACTCAGCTGTGAAGCACTTTCAATACATGCTTGAAGGACGAGATTTTCCGATTTACACCGACCACAAGCCACTCACCTTCATGTTCAAGCAACGTCCAGACAAAGCTTATCCACGTCAGATCCGACACATTAGTTTCATTTGACAGTTCACCACAGACATACGTTACATTACGGGTAAGGAGAACATCGCAGCTGACTCCTGTTCACGAATTGCTTCAATTACTATACCTCCATCTGTTACCTTGGAACAAATAGCAGAAAGCCAACAATGTGACGAAGAGCTTCCACACATTAAGAATACGACGTCCCTCGCACTTCAAACAATAATGTTGCCAAATGGTAGAGAACTTGTTTGTGACATGTCTGAAGATATTATTCGTCCATACGTATCCCAACAACTACGACAGGCAATTTTCAACTCACTACACAGTCTAGCTCATCCTGGTGTCCAAGCAAGTATTAATTTAGTGAGAAAACACTTCATTTGGCCATCACTAAAAAAGGACGTGAAGATCTGGACTTCAACATGTATTCCTTGCCAAAGAAGTAAAGTCTGGCGACACACCAATAGTGCAGTGGGACATTATCCACCAACGACAGCAAGATTCAGTCACATTAACATAGATATTGTTGGACCCCCACCTCCATCACAGGGATGTCGCTATTTACTAACAATCAATGATCGTTTCTCTCGATGGCCAGAAGCAGTTACATTAGCTGACATCACAGCAGAAACAGTTTCATTTGCCATCATCTCAACATGGATATCTCGTTTTGGTGTGCCTCAAATCATAACTACTGATCGCGGAAGGCAGTTTGAGAGTCAACTTTTCAAATGTCTCACAAGCACACTGGGCATTGTCCACATTAAAACTACAGCATATCATCCTGCAGCAAATGGAAAAAATGAACGCTGGCACCGTCACTTAAAATCTGCTTTAAAAGCACAAATGTCTGATGATTGGGTTTCGAAGCTTCCTCTGATCTTATTAGGACTTCGCTCCTACATAATTCCGCAAGTCAATACATCACCAGTGGAAATGACTTATGGTTCAGCAATTAGGTTACCAGGAGCATTTCTCAATGAACAGAAATTAGTAACTGACATCCCAACTTTTGTCTTCAAATTGAAGGAACAAATGAGAAGCCTAAGACCAGTTCCAGCAAAACATCACACCCACAAAAAGATCTTTATTCACCCTCAACTGATAACAAGCAAGTTTGTTTTTGTGCGACATGATGCTACCCGAACACCGCTTCAGCCAACATATGACGGGCCATATCCAGTCTTGTCTCGCCGTGACAAGCACTTTGAGTTGGAGATGCCAACAGGAAAACAAACTATTAGCATTGACAGATTGAAACCTGCCTTTCTTCTGACATCGAATAACATGGAAGACACATCAAGAGAAACCACTCCGGACAATCAGTCACATTCCGTCCCAAAGACTATCAACCTTCAGAAGACAACAGACAGCAATCAACCTAGTGCACCTTCACCACGGGTCACCAGATCAGGTCGACAGGTCAGCTTCCCTCGAAAATACATGGACGCTGTCACTGCGGAGGGAGTGTGTGGCGGACCCGAGTGTTAAGCTATGTAAATTATATCTCTGAACTTCATTCAATTTTTATTACTTCAAATGTTTTTAATTAGTTTTCTGTCCTTGTTTCTTGTCTGCAATGTTTTGAGTGACAATTAAAAGTTATAAACATATCCTTTCTCTCATTTTATGAACCTGTACATAAACAGCAACCATAACTTCTTTCCCAGTTTCAAAAAGTAAAGAAAAGCTCATAGCGTTAATGGATGTCATTCCCGAACAAGCATTCCTTATCAAATTATTATGTATTCATTCCCCTGTACGGTGATCAAATTGTGTAATTTCTTGTGATTGTAAGCAAAGGGGGTGACAATATTTTCAATTTTCGTAACTTGTTGCTTTATAATACTGAAATTAAAAGGTAATGGAAGGTAAATAGATGAATATTAAGGCGTTGCATAGTGGTCGTTCGTTAGAAAGAATGTTATCCTTATCATGAATTAGCTCTTTCGTGTATGGCGATTCGGTAAGAGCAGTCTCCACTTTTCTTCCTTCTGTTTCACATTCTAGCTATTGGGAAGAGTCGCGGCGGAATAGTCGAGTGCACCGACGCGCTTTGCTGCGGTGCGCGCGGCCGTTCCCCGTCGGGGGTTCGAGTCCTCCCTGGGGCATGGGCGTATTTTGTCGTCCTTTGTTTAAGTGGTTTGTAAGTCTGTTGTTGTTGTTGTGGTCTTCAGTCCGGAGACTGGTTTGATGCAGCTCTTCACCCTACTCTGTCCTGAGCAAGCCTCTTCATCTCCTCATAAGAACGGCAACCTACATCCAATTGAATTTGCTTACTATATTCATCTCTTGGTCTCTCCCTCTGCGAGTTTTGCTCCACACACTTCCTTCCAATGCTAAATTCACAATTCCTTGATGTCTAAGAATGTGTCCTACCAATCCATCCCTTCTTTTAGTCAAGGTACGCCAGAAGTTCCTTTTCTCGCCAATTCTGTTCAGTACCTCCTCATTAATTACGTGTTCCACCCACCTAATCTTTAGCATTCTTCTGTAGTACCACATTTCAAAAGCCTCTATCCTCTTCCTGTCCGCACTGTTTATCGTCCATGTCTCACTCCCATACAAGGCAACACTCCACACAAATGCCTTCGGAAAGGACTTCCTTCCACTTAAATTAATATTGGATGTTAACAAATTTCTATTCTTCAAAAACGCTTTTCTTCCCATTGTCATTCTGCATTTTATATCCTCTGTATTGCGACCATCATGTGTTATTTTACTGCCCAAGTAACAAAACTCATTTACCACCTTTATTGATTCGTTACCTAATCTAATTCCTTCAGCATCACCTGATTTTCTAAGACTGCATTCCAGAGACTGCATTCCAGTACCCTTGTTTTGCTTTTGTTAATGTTCATCTTCGATGCTCCTTTCAACGCACTGTCGATTCCGTTCAATTGCTCCTCCAAGTCCTTTGCTGTCTCTGATAGAATTACAATATCATCTGCAAAACGCAAGGTTTTTATTTCTTCACCCTGAACTTTAATTCCTTCTGAGATATCTCCTTGCTTTCCTTTATAGCTTGCTCAATGTACAAATTGAATAACATGGGGGAAAGGTTACAACCCTGTCTTACAACCTTCCCAATCTCTGCATCCTTTTCATGCCCTTCAACTCAGATAACTGCTGTCTGGTTTTTGTACAAGTTGTAAATTACCTTCCGTTCCCTATATTTTACTTCTGCTATTTTTAGAATTTCAAAGAGTGTATTCCAATCAACATTGTCAAAAGCTTTCTCCAAATCTACAAAAGCTAGAAATGTAGGTCTGCCTTTCCTTAATCTATCTTCTAAGATAAGCCGTAAAGTGAGGATTGCCTCCCGTGTTCCTACATTTCTCCTGAATCCAAACTGGTTTTCTCCAAGGTCGCCTTCTACCAGCTTTTCCATCCTTCTATAAGTAATTCGTGTTCCGTCTAGGGACTGATAACCTAAGTCGTTGAGTCCCATTGGATAACAAACATTTGAACATTTATTATTGCGAAGACGTGCGCTTGTTTACCACCCTGACAATTTTTCAAATAACAGAAGAAAAATCTTTCTGTCTTCAATCTTCAAGAAGAAAAAGTATAACTTACAAGCAAAGTGAATACACAGTGCTAACTGCACAGGAAAATCACATCCATATTACCCAAAGTAAAATATAGACTAAAATCGCGAGTTACAAGAAATTGTGACGCGCCTCTTTATCAAACATTTGGAACTACTTGATCGGTCTTGAATCTATCAGCCAACTGCCAATACGAATTAGGTTTCCGTACTTTTCATTCGTACAGAACGCAATAATGGCTAGAATGGTTCATCTAAAAATAAAGGCAACAATTCAAAGATAGCTTTCATAGTCAGCGGCCACAGTGTCTACTCTCAAATAATATATATATATATATATATATATATATATATAAAAAAAAAAAAAAAAAAAAAAAAAATTACTAGTTGTCACATAATTTCCCTCAGCCCCCCCCTTCGCCTGGTTCTATCGGGACAACCATAGTCGCCACCGCCTCTGTCTAGTGCCGACCTCCTAACGCGATGCCCCGTGCGGCCGCATGTTTTGCACCTGCCTTGCGCCCGCCCTGTCTGTGAGTTAAAAGAATATTTTAATCTGCCAGGAAGTTTCATATCAGCGCACACTCCGCTGCAGAGTGAAAGTTTCATTCTGAAAAGAATATTTGATTGAATAAATGTTCTATATATACATATGGCGTCTGTTCCGAAAGAACAGACGCCACTTCTGATCCTGCAGCTGTTATTATTTAAAATTCATAGAATATATGACATCAACTGCGATTGGGCAAAGCTGAAAATGTGTACCCAGCCGGGATTCGAACCCGGGTCTCCTCCTTTCTAGGCAGTTGCGCTGACCCCTATAACACTGGGGACACAGTGATCACCGCACCTGCAAGGACTACCCATGCACGCCTCCCGTCAGATACAAATTCCCAACTTCGCCCTGCCCATAGTACTCAAACTCGTAGTCATGAAACTAATTCCCGTAAGAGTAAGGGCTTCAAACTTGCCCATCCCTCCCCACTAATGATAGGATCATTGCCCGTCACCGGCATATTATATATATACATGTGGCGTCTGTTCCCAAAGGACAGACTTCACTTCTGATCCTGCAGCTGTTATTATTTAATATTCATAGAATATATGACATCAACTGCGATTGGGCAAAGCTGAAAATGTGTACAGTGATCACTGTGTCCCCAGTGGTGTAGGGGTCAGCGCAACTGCCTAGAAAGCAGGAGACCCGGGTTCGAATCCCGGCTGGGTACACATTTTCAGCTTTGCCCAATCACAGTTGATGTCATATATTCTATGAATATTAAATAATAACAGCTGCAGGATCAGAAGTGACGTCTGTTCTTTCGGAACAGACGCCACATGTATATATATAATATGCCGGTGACGGGCAATGATCCTATCTTTAGTGGGGAGGGGTGGGCAAGTTTGAAGCCCTTACTCTTACGGGAATTAGTTATAACTACGAGTTTGAGTACTATGGGCAGGGCGAAGCTGGGAATTTGTATCTGACGGGAGGCGTGCATGGGTAGTCCTTGCAGGTGCGGTGATCACTGTGTCACCAATGGTGTAGGGGTCAGCGCAACTGCCTAGGAAGCAGGAGACCCGGGTTCGAATCCCGGCTGGGTACACATTTTCAGCTTTGCCCAATCGCAGTTGATGTCATATATTCTATGAATATTGAATAAATGTCCGTTCATAATAACACTCTGACTCTACTTTTTGAAAAATGGATCTATAATTGTTTATTAGAAATATTAATTTTCACATTAATAGGTAGGTTAAGACATCTACTATTATGGAAAAAATATACTCAAATAGTAATATACATTCTATTATGATGTACTTGTATATTTCAAGGATTATTCTGAAAGTGATGCCTCCTATTTTTTTGTGTTTTTTTTTTCTTTTTTTATTCGTGTCAGAGACAACATAAAATACCTACATATAAATTTAAAAAGAAAAAATATGCAGATGTAAAGAAAGATTTCTACACATTCTTAGGCCAGAAGAGGGGTACGTCAATAGCGTTTGGTTGTGCCGACATTAACTCCTCAAAGGTGCAGTGTGAGGGACTGAGCGGGCAGTTATACATATGGGTAGTTGTTTGAATGGCTCCACAGTCACAGAGGGTGGAATCATTTTGATAGCCCCATTTGCTTAGGTTTACTTTAGACCTTGCTATGCCACTGCGTAATCGGTTCAAAGAGTTCCACGTTGTCCAGTTTTCGTTGTGTCCAGCAGCTAAGACTTCGGAGGGTTTCATCCAGGGGTGTCTTTCCGCATCCTTCCAGCGTTCTACCGTTGTTCTGTAGTCACTCTCCTTCTCAGTTGATGTGAGAAAACTGTTTCTAGATTTAAGCCTCTGTGCTGCTGGTTCCAACCCATGGAGTCGGTGCCACTTGGAGACTATAGATTTTTGTCTCTCTTTATATGCTGCTTGTTCTCTTCGAATTGCTGGAGGTGCAATATCGGCAAGATGAAAGATTTTATTTACAGGGGTTGGCTGCAAACATCCTGTAACTATTCTGCCAGATTCATTGACGGCGACGACGACTTGTTTGGCGTGTGCTGACCTGCACCAAACTGGGCTAGCGTATTCGGCTGCGGCGTAGGCTAGAGATAGGGCTGACGTTCTTACAACCTTTGGTCTTGCGCCCCAGGACGAACCCGTTCGTCGTCTCAGAATGTTATTTCGATCACAAATTTTGAGTTTGGTATTAAGGCAATGTTGTTTAAATGTCAGAGCTCGGTCTAAAGTAACGCCCAAGTATTTAGGGTTTTTGCAGTGTTCCAAGTCAACACCCTCCACCTCAGTTGCAGCTGACGAGATACCTGTTTGTTGCGCATTTGGAATACACATGTCTGGGTTTTCATTGTGTTCGGTTCCAGTTGATTACGGCGGTAGTATGAGTCAAGCTCCACCAGTGCCTCATTCAGACTCTTCTACACATCCTCAGACTGTCCCTGAGCAGTTATGACTCGGTCGTAAGCATATATGTAACTGCTGGTGTTGACAGGAAGTGGCTGGTCGTTTGTGTACACTTTGAAAAGGGATGGAGCCAGTACACTTCCCTGAGGTAGGCCATTGGTCAGGTTCCGCCATCGACTACGTATTCCCTGAAACTCTACAAAGAATCGACGATTATGAAGTAGATTTCTAATTATATCAGTAAATTGTCGATCTCTAGTGTGGTGACTTTGAATGTCCATGTCAGATGTCGTTGGTATAGTGATAATGTATTTTTTTTTTTCGTGGCAGGCTGGCGATCTTCGTACTTTGAAGTATTAAAATGCCAAGATCGCAATTAATTAATTTACTTTTTGATGACCGGTTTCGATACACTTAGGGTACCATCGTCTGGTCACTTGTGTCCTATGCTTTCCATTTCGTGCAGGTGCACGATATTAAAATGGCACGTCAATCATAAAACTTTTAACTTTTACAAATGGTGCGCCAAACATAAAAACAGTTAAAATGTTTAAAAACACATTCTCCATTATTGTAACTGTTTTTATGTTTGGCGTACCATTTGCAAAAGTTAAAAATTTTATGATTGTCGTACCATTTTAATGTCGTGCACCTTCACGAAATGGAAAGCAATAGGACACAAGTGACCAGATGATGGTACCGTAAGTGTATCTAAACCGGTCGTCATAAAAGAAATTAATTAATTGCGATATTGGCATTTTAATACTTCATAGTGCTAATGCTTGAACCTTTGAACCTTCCTCTTCCATTTTTAGGTGATTCCGTTGTTGTGTGGTGGTTTCCACTAACAGAGCTGTATTCCAAAATGGAGTCTGCTATAGAAGCGCATAAAAACTGTATGTGTGATTGAATTCCTCATTGATGAAGAAATTAAGCCGATTGAAATCCATCGTCTCTTTGCTAAAAGCGCATGGAGACTATACAATATACGTGAGCAATATGTGGCGATGGGTATGGCATTTTCAAAATGGTGGAAAGGGTTTGCATGACAAGCCACGGTTGGTTGATTCGGTGCATCTGTCCTCCATCACAATGAAGAGCGGCTTCATCAACTCATCCGTGGTGATCGGCGGATGACGACCAGGAAATTTAATGCAAATCTGAATGTCGGTTGTAATGCCTTGGTTATCACAAAATTGTGCGAGGTGGGCCCCGCGGCTGCTTACAGAAGTAAAGAAGTAAAGAAGAAAAAAATCTTCGAATGGAAATTTGTCACGTCCTACTCGACCAATACGAAGCCGAAGGTGTTAATTTTCTGAAATAGAATCGTCACCGCAGATAAGACACGGTGTTACCACTATGAGCCGAAATTCAAAATACAGTTAATGGAATGACGAAATGCGAATTCTCCGCCAAAGAAGAAATTCAAGACTGTCGTCCGCAGCCAAAGTCTTCAGGGATAGCTGGGTTGTGGTTGTAATCGATATCATGGAGGGTGGAGAAACTGTCAGTTCAGCATGCTACGAGACAACAGTTTCTTAGCTGAAAGTCCGATTTTCCAGGTTAAGGCCAGAGAAGAAGACCAACTTTCTCCTGCAACATGATAACGCCAGGACCCACACCAGTTTAGTGACCGCGAAACTCACTGTCTTACCACATCCACCGTTCAGTCCCGATTTAGCGCCTTCAGACTTCCATATCATTAGACCTATGAAAGATGGACGAAAAGCGGAACAAATTTTCAGTTTCGCGGGAGTGGCCGCGTGGTCTACGGCATCATGCTACGGACTGGGCGGTCGTTCCCGGCGGAGGTTCGAGTCGTCCCCTCGAGCATGGGTGTGTGTGTTGTCCTTAGCGTAAGTTAGTTTAAGCAGTTTGAAAGACTAGGGATTGATGACCGTTGCAGTTTGACACAATAAGTTTACATTTGAAAATTTCCAAGACTCGGATGCTGCTGTCAAAGCTATAAATGTTTCAGCTGGTTCCAATTTTTACAAGCGCGGCATGCATCGTTGGCAAAAGTGTGTAACGAATGATGGTCACTATGTGGAAAAATGGCAGTCTGTAGCTGAAATATTGCTCTATTTAGCTGTGCAATTGTGATTTATGTATCTCCTGTAGCTTCCACGAATGAAAATATGAGGCATAACTAAGGCGGCCAACCGTCCCGGATTCTGCGGGACAGTCCGGCATTTGGATTCGTTGTCCCGCATTGCGATAATTACGGAAAATGTTCCCCAAAATGGCAAGCGTCCTGCATTTTAGTACTTTTATAATTGTCGGTCTTAGAGTACAAGCCGAAACGATTTGTGTACGGCTCGCTATGTCATAATGCTTGCAAGTCACCTTCACAATACATCATCTATGAATAAATGACACTCATCTTACATTAAATACAAAAGAAAAAAAGAAGATACATATCATCTGACTGTTTCAAAATGATAAATTCGCTAGAAGTGGAAGTTGCTTTTGTTTTACGCTTCTACTACATTCGGTGATAGGATGAATTATTAAACAATTCTGTTTTTGGCATATTTTCTGTGCTTTCTTAAGTACGTTTCAATAAGTGTAACGGAATATTTTTCGATGCTCAAGGTGGCGAACATGATGTAATATCATCACTGTTTGTATAGACGTATTTAAAATCTGACATGTAAATACACTATCAAACATTCATCTTACTTCTTTCAGGAATAAATAGGTGATGAAATCTGAATATGCGACAAAGTGAGTGAGCATTGCATGTACTAAGGTACAATTAAACTCTGCACTTCATCGAAAGAACTTCAATAATTAAAGTAGTTCAAATTATTTTAAAAAGTACTTTTTATCAAATGCAATTCGAGATTAATGCAAAACATAATTCTTTGGACGGAGTAAGTTACGTATCAAAATATGTGAAGCACGACGCTCTAAGAGCTGGAACAAATAAACGTAGTACAAACAACGAAGATGATCGGAAAAACGTAACGGAGAAAGTATATGTAAAAATTGTAAGACTCTAAAATTCAAAATAGGAACATGAGAAATATTTATGAACTGTAAATAAAGATTGAAAGTTACTCGTGTTAGATACTGATGTTACTTTAAAGGAAGGAAGGAAGCTTAGGGTTTAACGTCCCGTCGACAACTTGGTAATTAGAGACGGAGCTAACGCACGGAGTTTTGGGTAAGGATGGGGAAGGATATCGGCCGTGCGCTTTGAAAGGAACCATCCCGGCATATACATGGAGTGATTTAGGGAAATCACAGGAAACCTAAATCTGGATGGCCGGGGTGGAATTAAACCACCGCCCTCCCGATTACGAGTCCAGTGCGTTACCACTGCGCCACCTCGCTCGGTGTGTTACTTTAAAAGTAAATAAAGTGAGCCTACTCTGCTCGTCTAAATGTCTTTCCTAGTTTCAGAATAGCTGGCACAATGAATCACGTGATCTTAGGTCTCCTTCACATTCTCGAAGTGTCCCGCATTGAGTTTTGAAAAAGTTGGCCGCACTAGGCATAACTTTACGAACGACTCTCGTAGAATCAGGCTGTTATTAAAATGAATGAAAAGTAGTTAAATTCAATCGAACTATCTGTAGTTAGAGATTTATCAGTTCTCATCTCTGATGTGTGTGTGTGTACAGAGTGAAGAATTGTGTGAAAATTTGTACCGAGCCCAGGAATGGAACTCAGGCACTCGCGCTAACCGCTATGCCACCCTGGTGCAGCTACTCGACAAAACCGCACGGACATATCCAGGCACGTATCCCTCCTATTCACAAATTGTGACCTGGGCGTCAGACTTCGCAATATTCCCCGTTTATTCGAGTCTGGGGAGGGGTGGGGAGGGGGGAGCACGTGTATTGAGGGGGGGGGGGGGGGGGGCGAGGGGACTGAGGCGCTTCCGTCGCGGTTTGTACGGCCACTACGGTCGGGGGTTCGAATCCCCCCTCGGGCATGGATATTTGTGCCATCCTTAGTGTTAGCTAATTCATAAGTAGTTTGTAAGTTTAGGGACTGATGACCCCATAGTTAAGTCCCATAAGCTATACAAACATTTGAAACATTTATTGAGGCGGTCGCTGTGTCAGAAACAGAGAATCAAGCCCTTCGCCTCCTCTGGGAAGCGACCGAGAGCTTCCGCTGTTGTGCAGCTGTTCTGCATAACCGCCAGTCCATGCAGAACACGCCTAGCGGAACTCCCGAAACGGTGCTGGCCGCTTCCGTAGATGTTACAGCACACGTCGCCCAGTTCGCTGACCTGTCTTGCCGCCGTTCTCACGAGAGAGCCTCCCGTCGAACCTATGGTACTTAACTGCTGCTTACAAAATACTTTAACTCGTGCTAAGGACAACATAGACACACCCGTGCCCGAGGGAGGAATGGCACCTCGCCGCGCGGGAGTAGCCGAGTGGTCTGGAGCGCCACGTTGCGGATCGAGAGGCCGCCCGCGTCGGAGGTTCGAATCCTCCATCGGGCATGGATGAGTCTGTTGTCCTTAGGTTAGTTCAACTTAGTTTAAGTGGCTTGTAAGCTAGGGACTAATAACCACGCAGTTAAGTACCTTAGAGTTACAAAGATTTGAACATTTTGAACCGGAACCGCTGACGGCGAGCAACCGCGCGCATCGCAGCAAGGCGCCTTAGAGCGCTCGGCCACTCTATGGCGGCGAAACCCCCTCAGATTAAGTGGTAAGTTGGCCTAATGGAGTGCCCGTCAAAAACGGGGCATAGATCGATCATGAAAGCAAGAAGAAACTTATTATAATGATACACCAATGACACTGCTTTATACTTGCTGTTATTATTTATAAATCACAATGAGCTCATTTTCGATAAATTATAGTTAAAGACCTAATTAAAGCCAAACCCAATAAAACAAACAAATTACAACAGAGTTCTCCACAAAACACTTCAATAGTAACTATGTAAACATGGAATATCGCAAATACACTGTCAACGAAGATGTCAAGATCGAAATAACGTAAGAAGCTAACAGGCACCAAGTGACATCCAGGTGTACAAAATAAAGACAGCATAGACACAAACGAGGCACCAATCGATATCTAGGTGAAAAATAAAGACAGCAGTGACACATACGATATTCCATGTAAGGTAAGAACTAAGAAATTGTAAACCACTTCCATCTATAGTTACAATACATATGTGTATATTCAGACCATTACAAATGTATTTACAGAACACCTGATGATGGCTAAAGGCCGAAATGAGCTCATTGTGATTTATAAATAATAACAGCAAGTATAAAGCAGTGTTGTTGGTGTATCATTATAATAATCATGTCATTACAAGACATATTTTACACTGCGGGCCCCAAAGAACGAAAAACAAGAAGAAGCTATACGTAAGTTTGAAAAAAGAAGCAAAATAGGAACAGTTAAAAGTCCAAGCACATGATGCACATCATCATCATTTCCTTCTCTTTTTTATATAGAAAGTAGAATAACCTTGCCGGCCGCAGTGTTCAAAAAATGTTCAAATGTTTGTATAGCTTATGACACTTAACTACGGGGTCATCAGTCCCTACTTACAAACTACTTATGAACTAAGACTAAGACTAAGGACGGCACAAATATCCATGCCCTAGGGGAGATTCGAATCCCCGACCGTAGTGGCCGTGCAGACCGTGACTGAAGCACCTGTCCACTCGGCCACCGCCGCCGGCCGGCCGTTGCGGTCAGGGGTTCGAATCCCCCCTCGGGCATGGATGTTTGTGCCGTCTTCAGTATAAGCTACTTCAAAGTAGCGTGTAAGTTTAGGGACTGATGACCCCGTAGTTAAGTCCCATAAGCTCTACAAACACTTGAACATTTAGAGTATCCTAATGTTAATTGCATACAAATCTCCAATTTTGTTCCAATTTGGATGCAATTTTGCACAAATGACCTACAAATCAAGAGGAATGTCACTGTGGTTGTAAGTATCGCGCACAATACATAGTTCACCAGATATGACGTCATAAAATTGAAACGTGAGAATGACTTCTGCATCACGCCTCAATGTTGCGCGTCTCCTCCTAAGCCACTAAACTGATTTCAACCAAATTTAATGCACATCTTCCTTATCTTGAAGTAACAACTGCTGTATGAGTAAGAACCACCGGCGACTCATAGTTCAGGAGGTATGACGTGATAAACAACGACATGCATGATAAACAGCCCATTACGAAAAACGTTTTAATTTGCAGTGTCTCTACTACTAACCCTATTCGCAAAACATTTCGCTTGGAAATATTTCACTCTATGCCTCTGGATAATTGCATTGTAGTGTAACACATTGTTCAGAAGAAATGACATCATGAGAAATGAGGTACATGAAAATTCACCACAGATACAAATCAAATGGACAGAGTGGGACAGAAGTCGATGGAAAGAGTGGTAAGAAGGACGAGGATAGAATAAATTCGAGGGTTGGAACTTAAATAGTGACAACACTGCTATGGAGACACTATGCAATGGAATCTCGTATTGACGCTGATAGCTCACGTTGTTGAAATACCTACCTTAATTCAGTAATGCATCAGCCAATGTGGACCCCCTCAGCAGGTTAAAGTGAAGCACGGGAGACCGAGACTAGCGAATACCGACGGCAGTATCGGACATTTCCATTTACCCTAAATTTCGGACAAACGTGAATGTAAGAAGAAGTAAATCGGGTGTGCGTCGAATATAAAGTGTACTTATAGACATTACTTGCACTTTTTATGGTAAAGAACATTAACTGTGGCGTTCTTAAGAAAAACGTTGGACAGAACATTCGAGAAATGTTCATACCAAATAAAGAAATAAAAGTGATATTAATTGAAATTCACTCGCAGACGTAACTATTAAGTTATAAAGACTGTGCAAAACAGCATTGCTAACATTGTAATTAGGCTGGTATTAATTAAAAATGATATCTCGTGTAAGATACAAATTGTTCGATTTTGTGTTTGTAGATTTTGGAATAACAAAGATAAAAACTAATGTCATAAAACTTACCGGTGTTTGTGCAGAAACTGTGTAATTGTTAGTAAAGTTATTCATTCAGTATTTAATTGTATAACCACCTCTTAAAACATTTGATTGTGTGTAAAAAGAACAGTACTAAATTTACCAAAGAAATTAATGAAGAAGAGCTATAACATTGTATAAATTTAATGTAGTTTGTATTCGCTGTTAAATTACATTGTACGTTTTAATTAACACTAACTTTTGTAATTATAAATCAACATCTGTAATTGTTATAACAATGACCCTACAACATTGTAATTGTTAAGCGCACTTCAGCGCCAAGGCAGTTCAGTTTTCACTTGTGTGTCAACGCCAAGTCTCTGCTGTATGAGATACTGTATGTCGAAGTGCTGTGAACATTCGAGAAAGTTCTATTATGTATATCGATTGCTGGAAACGTTTTGTCAAAACAGAAGTTGTTGTAAATATATTGTGAGTTACATCCGTGAGAATAAATGCAGAAAAGGAGTCTTTGTAACTTTTATTTAAAGCTATGCACCAATTCTCCCATGTCAACACTATTTTAAATGTTATTCACTCTACTTGTCATGTCAAGATTTCGCGGCCGGTCCGTCAGATTTTCGAGTTCTCCCTCGGGCATGAGTGAGTTAACCTTAGCGTTATTTAAGTAGAATGATAATTTGACTCTGCAGCGGACTGCGCGCTGATATGAAATTTCTTGGAAAATTGAAACTGTGTATCGGAACCGGGATTCGAAAGGTCCCAGGTTCGTCTCCCGGTTCCGCCACACAGTTTCAATCTCCCAAGAAATTTCATCTCAGCGCACACTCCATTGCCGAGAGACATTGTCATTCTGGAAACATCCCCTAGGCTGTGGCTAAGACATATCTCCACCATATCCTTTCTGCTGGAAATGTTAATCCTGCAAGGTCCCTAGGAGGTCTTTCATGAAGTTTGGAAAGCAGAAGGCGAGATAGTAAAGCTGTGTGAACGGTCCGTGAAGCGTGCTGCGATAGCTCAGTTGGTAGAACGCTTGCCCGCAAAAGACAAAGGTCCTAGGTTCGAATCCTGGTTCCGGCACACAGTTTAATGTGCCAGGATATTTCAAATTATTTTAAGTAGTTTGTAAGAAGCGATGACCTCAGAATCTGGTTCGTTAGGTTTAGAAACATTTTTGAAGGTTAATAGCGTTACGGAATTTTTCACAGTACGAGGAGACAATGGACTGAGGAGATGGAGGAAACGTTCGACAGAGAGACGAGGGAGTGAAAGGGGAAGGTGGATATGAGCAGACAGAGAGAGAAATGAAGAAAAATAAAGAGAGAGGGGGAGAAGTTAGAGGAGGTGAACAGACAGAGGAAAAGGAAGGAGACATGGACTAACTTCACCCGGAAGAAATAAATAGCAGGACGACGCGGGGTTTTTAGCTAGTTAAACAAGTAAAAAGAGCCACGATGTCGTGGTGTTGGGCGGCGACGGGGGGATTCCGTATTCGAATCCTTTTCATGCTCTATATGGTATTTTTGTTTTGTTTCTCACTAAATTACGAACTGTCCGTCCCGTTACTGACGAATTTGTTCGCTGTATTCAGTTTTGTGTCTTTGTTGTGGAGTAACAACGTGCCACACAACAGCCGAAAGGAAGTGATCCCGAATGGAAGCTGTAAACGTTTCATGACGAGGCGACAAGTCAATCGCACCCTCCACCGGAAAACACTTCCGATTTGTCATACACGGCATTGGTGATGATATGTGCGTCATATGGTAGGAATCTCTTATCAACGCACCTAAATATTGTACGCCTGGTGAGTGAGCGAGATATGACTCCTTGACCCATTTAGGTGTTCGTGTGAATGTGATTGTTATCGCTCCCAAATATATTGTGAAAACAACAGTTTGTCCCACACTCTGCAACTGATTAACGCAACAGTTTCACAAACACACAGCTTCCCTACCCTTCACTACGTTTTTGAAGTTTTCAACATGTACACGTTCAAATCCTGCATTAAATAAGCAAGTATGAACATGTCCTGAAATTTCAGTAATCGAAGTAAATTATGCGGAAGAGCTTGAAATAACCTAGCTCAAACCCGTTTTTCTAATTTTTTTTTTTTAATTTAATTTCTGTTCAAAATTTTCAATTGCTTGTGAATCTATAGGACCAAATTGCTACGGTCATCAATCCCTAGACTAACACACCAATTAAACTAACTTACACTAAGGACAAAACACTTAGCCATACCCGAAGGAGGAATCGAACCTCAGGCGGGAATGGTCGCCCAGTCCATAGCATGATGTCTTACACACACAGCCATTCCAAGCAGCTTTTTTTCTGTGAGAGCTTCATGACCCATCTCGCATGCACTTACTATTCATTGTTCTTCATTTGCGATATATTCTTATCACATGGCTCATATCCTATAACTAGTATATAGTATGATAATCTTCTTCTTCTTTTATATATAAACGGAAGTTTCCCGATTGACTGACTGACTGACTGACTCATCATCGCCCAGCCCAAACCACTGAAGATAGAAACTTGATATTTGTGGAGGGTGTTGATCTTACTCTGTAGGCGTCATTTAAGAAGCGAATTTTCGATATTCTGTCCGTAAGGGGGTGAAATAGGGGATGAAACGTTTTTTGAAAATACGTAGCTATTTACGCAATTTTGAAGCTAGAACTACAAATTTTCGGATTTGGATTCGGGGTTCGAATGAAAAAGTCAAGTGTTTCGGGATTTTTAAAAATTCAACCAATAAGGAGGTAAAATAGAGGGCGCAAAAAATTGATTTTCAAAAAATGTTTCTGTGAACTCAAATTTCGAGCTATAACTACGAAACTTAGGATATGGACTCTTGATCAGGATTAAAAAGACACGAGTTTCGGTATTTTTGGAAATTCAACACCTAAGGGGGTAAAAGAGGAGATCAAAAATTCTTTTCGAAAACACTTTTTGTCAAGACAATCTTGAATCTATAGCTGCAAAGACTGGTATTTCTATTGTTCGTTATGATTTAAAAAATACGTGTTTCGGTACTTTTGGAAATTCAACCATCAAGGGGGTTAAATTGGAGAGGGGGTGTTTTTCGAAAATCTGTTGCTATTTAGGCAATTTTGAAGTTAAAATTACAAATTTTCGGATCTGGATTCGGGGTTGGAATTTAAAAGACACGTGATTCGGTATTTTTTGGAAATTAAACTAATAAGGGGGTGAAACACGGGATGCAAAAGTTGCTTTTCAAAAAATGTTGCTGTTAACTCAAATTTCGAGCTATAACTACGAAACTTAGGATATGGACTCGTTATCAGGATTATAAAGACACGTGTTTTGGTATTTTTGGAAATTCAGCAACTAAGGGGGTAAAAGAGGGGATCAAAAATTCTTTTCGAAAACACATTGTTGACAAGACAATTTTGAAGCTATAGCTACAAAACTCGGTATTTGTATTGTTCGCTAGAATTTAAAAAATAAGTGTTTCGGTATTTTTGGAAATTCAACCATCAAGGTGGTTAATTTGGAGAGGGAATGTTTTTCGAAAATCTTTTGCTAATAAGGGAATTTTGAAGCTACAACCACAAAAATTGGTATATGTTTTCTTCGTCAGAATTAAAAAGACACGTGTTTCGGTATTTTCAGAAAATTAATCAATTAGGGGGCGAAATAGGGGATGAAACATTTTTTTGAAAATACGTTGCTACTAAGCCAATTTTAAACCCAGAATTACAAAAAATGACATCTGCATACTTTGTTGGAAATTCCGATGTGGACTGTTGGTCAGGATTTAAAAAATGCGTGTTTCGGTGTTTGTAAAAATTCAACAACTAAGAGGGTCACACAGAGGATCAAAAATTCTTTTTGAAAATACGTTACTATTGGGACGATTTTCAGGCTAGAGCTAGGGAAATTAATATTAGGCCTGTTGGCCAATTGAAAAAGAAAAAGAAAGTAGTTAGGTATTTTTGGAATTTCATACATCAAGGGAGTGAAAGACGGGATGATTAGTTATTTGAAAAAAATGTTGCTATTAAGGCAACTTTGTAGCTATAACTACATAAATTGGTGTATGAATTCGTGGTTACAAATTTAAAAAAAAAAAAAAAAAATAAAAAGTTCGTGAGCAAACCACATATAGTTGTGCATAAGTATTTTACAGATTTCCTTTCAAATACGACATGCGTCAATTAAAGTTGCGGGTAGACTTTTGCACTTCATAGAACTTTGAAAGACATTAGAGGTGATGATCGTCTGAGGGGTGGAGTTACTGTCCTGCTGGCAGGGGACTTTCGACAGATTCTTCCTGTTGTAGCCAGAAGAACAGGAGCTATAGCTGCAAAAATTGATATTTGTATAGTTGGTTAGAATTTAAAAAATACGTGTTTCGGTATTTTTGGAAATTCAACCATCCAAGTGGGTTAAACTGGAGAGGGGGTGTTTTTCCGAAATATGTTGCTACTTAGGCAATTTTGAAGTTAGAACTACAAATTTTCGGATTTGGATTCGGGGTTCAAATTTAAAAGACACGTGTTTCGGTATTTTCGGAAATTCGACCAATAAGGGGGTGAAATACGAGATGCAAGAATTGATTTTCAAAAATATGGTGCTGTTAACTCAAATTTCAAGCTATAACTACGAAACTTAAGATATGGATTCTTCATCAGGATTAAAAAGAAACAACTGGTGCAGACCAACCAGCCTACGCATGCGAAGCAGCGGGAGTTCAGCTAGTTTAGAATTAGAATTTTGTGAAAAAGAAAAAAATTAAAATGGATAACATGAGAGAGATCTGAAGATGTATCCCCCACGTCGTAGCCCAACAACATGACCACGTAACCACCACGCCGTGGCTATAGCAATAGCAATTAGATCGATGTTACATATTTTTCCCTTGGACCATCAACTGTTTCTATTTTGCTGATTTTTCCGTCATTCTTACAACCTCTTCCTTTCGTGCTTGATCTGTGTTCAGTTTTTGATGGGTCAGACACCCCAGTGTTTTCACTATAATGAAGCCCTCTGCGACGCTACGTGCAGAAGATCCACCTGTCGCTGACCTTTCGCTGTCAGCTGCTGCTGGTACCCTTAGGCAATCCCGCAGCGAAATTCCTCCGCGCCGATTTCTCCTGGCTCGCGAGGTTATCCCGCTTAGCTGTTCCTTGTGTCTCTAACTTTATGGCATGCACGTTCGTGTCGGTCCTTCCAGTGACTATGCTTTATGCTCTTCATTCTGCACCATTACTTTTATTTTCGGGTTTCGATTATAATTTGCATCTTTCAACCAGAATTCGAGGACTAAAAGAGAATAGGCGAGACTACTCGCATTTGTTCAAAAATGTTTGTAAATCTATCGGACTCAATTGCTGGGTTATTAGTCCTTAGCTTACAAACTACTTAAACTAAGGTAAAGTAACCTAAGGACAACACAAACAACACGAACCCCCGACGGCGAACGCCCGCACGCACCGCAGCACCCAGCCTCAGTGCGCACGGCTAATCTACGCGGCGTTGCATTTCTTGAAAGAAAGTAGTCAGAGTTGCGAAAACGCTTTTTTATTATCTGTGACGCGTTTCGCCCTTTTGGGGCATCATCAGATTAAAATAATATAGATGTAGTGAACCATCATGAGTTCATGCTTACCGGAGTTAAAATCTAAGATTAAAAGCATGTACTTGTGGGCATGGAGTGATGATGGTTTACCACATCTATCTAATTATGGAAAGTGCAGGTTGGAATTGACAGCCGGCCGCGGTGGCCGAGGAGACTAAGGCGCTCCAGTCACGGACTGCACGGCTACTACGGTCGGGGGTTCGAATCCCCCCTCGGGCATGGATATTTGTGCCGTCCTAGTTAGTAAGTAGTTCATAAGTAGTTTGTAAGTTTAGGGACTGATGACCCCGTAGTTAAGTCCCATACAATACAAAAACATTTGAACATTTTGGAACTGACAATACAGTAATAAGGACAGTTTACAGCTCAACACAAAGGCATGACGTCGAGCTGCGACAGGCACATAAAAAAGACACACACATACAACAATTCAGCTATCGGCCATGGCCTTCGTCAGAAAATAGAACATTGGATTCGAAGTGCGGCAGCCGGAGGTGACGGTTGCAACACTGTTGTGTGCCTGTGTCATTGCGTGAATGTTCTATTTCCTGAAGAAGGCCATGACGATAGCTGAAGTGTTGCATGTGTGTGTCTTTTTTATTGTCTGTCGCAGCTCGTAGTCACGTCCTTGCGGTGAGTTGTATACTTATTACTATACTTTATAAATGACGTTTATACCTTACACACTGCTGTTATAATGATTTATTTATTTACTACTTTGCCCGGGTATTTATTTATACCTGCCATTTTTAAGGTATACATTAATTTGTATAAGGGCTGTATGTCTGTAAAATCTCTTGGGAATACAATTAGTATTAAAGAAGTAATAGATTAAAACTTGGTGCGTGATGGGGTGGTTTTCCATGAACGTTATTGTTTGTGCGCTCATATCTCATGAACTACATGGCGTACTATGATGCAATTTAGAAGGTACACTCAACTATATTCGCGTATACTGTCTGTAAAATTTCCTGCGGCTACAATTAGTAGTGTAAAAATTATAAATTGTAACATCATACCGAATGCCGTAGTTTTACTCCATAAACAGCGGAAAAGTAGTAAGCGAGAAACTTTTTTCGGCTTTATACTGCCATCATCAGATTCTCTGTAATATAGAGATAATTTATAACAACAGTTACATAAACTGGCATACATAATTTTTTTATAGCTAGTACATTTAATTTACTCACATTTAATGTCGTTCTTATTTCTATCCTTTTTGTTTCAGATGATATTGATTTATTTAAATTATTACTGGCTTATATGCCTGTAACTGTTTTTTTATTTATTTTCTGCCTGATGAAAAGGGACAGCTACTTTCAAAGTGTTTTAACGACATTATATGTTTACATAGTTATTCAGAGATCACTGTAGTTATCAGCTAATTCATTTTTCTTGATATTATAACTTTGGTGGTTGATGTTTATGTTGTTACTATGGAGTGAATATCTGTGACATATTGTTGGCTATCCATCTTTGTGGTTGAAAACATGAATAAAATTTTCAATGTACTTTTTGTGTGTTAGCTCTGTCTGCTCATTGATTTGTGTAGGCATGTGAATAAAAAAAATAAAAAAAAAAGTGGTCAAAGTTGCTGAATTTTATGAGCAGACCTCTTAAGTATGTAGGTTACCTTAGTGTCACTGGAACTGTCTACCTCGAATTACTGCATCGAACCCGTAGTACAGGGCGGGTAGTTCAAATGTTCAAATGTTTGTAGAACTTATGGGACTTAACTACGGGGTCATCAGTCCCTAAGCTTACAAACTACTTATGAACTAGCTAAGACTAAGGACGGCACAAATATCCATGTCCGAGGGGGGATTCGAACCCCCGACCGTAGTGGCCGTGCAGACTGTGACTGGAGCAGGGCGGGCAGTGATAGCGTTTGAAAAGGCTGATATGCAGTTCCGCCGAGTCCCGTTTCCAGAGGTAATTGATGTCACAGCCGGCGCCGCCCTTCAGCTTCCGGATGCTGTGTCAGCTGGCCTGGTGCGGTGTTGCGTCACGCGCAGCGCTGCTGTCACACCGCCGTTGGCCAACGCAGCGATCGCGTGTGCAGGCCTACGCTCCACCAGTCATCTGTGCCTTACGTTCAGGGTAACAACTAGCGGAAAACGAACGACACACTTCCTTCGTATTTCGCTCGGTCGTTCAAGGCTACCGCAGCGTTGACCTCTTGAACTGACTTTCTCCGATTGTATCGCTGCAGTATACCAGCACTAGTCTTGTCTTCTATATACAGGGTGTTACAAAAAGGTACGGGCAAACTTTCAGGAAACATTCCTCACACACAAAGAAAGAAAATGTGTTATGTGGACATAAGTCTGGAAACGCTCAATTTCCAAGTTAGAGCTCATCTTCCACCTACGCTCACTGGAGCACGTTATCATGATTTCATACGGGATACTCTACCTGTGCTGCTAGAACATGTGCCTTTACAAGTACGAGACAACGTGAGATTCATGCACGATGGAGCTCCTGCACATTTCAGTCGACGTGTTCGTACGCTTCTCAACAACAGCTTCGGTGACCGATGCTCGTTTTGTGGATGGCTGTGATACAATACGCCATTCTCCAGGGCTGCATCAGCGCATCAGTGATTCGATTGCCGGTCGCGGTGGCCGAGCGCTCTGCGGCACGCCAGTCACAGTCTGCACAGCCACTACGGTCGGGGGTTCGAATTCCCCCTCGGGCATGGATATTTTTGCTGTCCTTAGTATTTGCTAGTTCATAAGTAGTTGGTAAGTTTAGGGACTGATGACCCCGTAGTTAAGTCCCTTAAGCTCTACAAACATTTGAACATTTCAGAGATTCCATTCGACGGAAGTGGATGCATGTAATTCGAACATTTCCTGTAACAAAGTGAAGTCACGCTGGTACGTTCTGTTGCTGTGTGTTTCCATTCCATGATTAATGTGATTTGAAGAGAAGTAATAAAATGAGCTCTGACGTGGAAATTAAGCGTTTCCGGACACATGTCCACATAACATATTTTCTTTCTTTGTGTGTGAGGAATGTTTCCTGAAAGTTTGGCCGTACCTTTTTGTAACACCCTTATAGATCAGTGTTGCCGCGTGGGAGTAGCCGTGCGCTCTAAGGCGCCTTGCTACGGAGTGTACGTCTGTTCCCCGTCGGAGGTTCTAGTTTCCTTCGGATCTGGGTATGTGCATTGTACATACAATGTAGTTTCTAAGTCTAGGGAGTGATGACCACTGCGGTTGCGTCCTATAGCTTTACAAACATTTTAACATATTTGAATCAGTGTTGCCAACCTTAGCACAATTCCGCTATGCGTAACGTAATTTTTTCACCGATGGGTTTTATCGGAGGAATTCTAAAAATGCCAAGAAATAAAGCGGAATTTAACTTTTTCCTATACACAAGAAAATATTTAATTGAGTTTCACGTTAGTTTTGAACGTTAGTAGAGAATATTACAGTTTTAGGCCTAATATACCGGGTGATCAAAAAGTCAGTATAAATTTGAAAACTTAATACATGACGGAATATGTAGAATTGTAGATAGAGAGGTAAAAATTGACACACATGCTTGGAATGTCATGGGGTGTTATTAGAACAAAAAAGAAAAAAAAAATTGCTAGACGCGTGAAAGATCTCTAGCACTCGTCGGTTGGTGATAATCGTGTGCTCAGCCGCCACTTTCGTCATGCTTGGCCTCCCAGGTCCCCAGACCTCAGTCCGTGCGATTATTGGCTTTGTGGTTACCTGAAGTCGCAAGTGTATCGTGATCGACTGGCATCTCTAGGGATGTTGAAAGACTACATCCGACGCCAATGCCTCACCATAACTCCGGACATGCTTTACAGTGCTGTTCACAACATTATTCCTCGACTACAGCTATTGTTGAGGAATGATGGTGAACATATTGAGCATTTCCTGTAAGGAACATCATCTTAGCTTTGTCTTAATTTGTTATTGTAATTATTGCTTTTCTGATCAGATGAAGCGCCATCTGCCGGAAATTTTTTAACTTTTTTTTTTCTAATAAAACCCCATTCCATTCCAAGCACGTGTGTGAATTTTTACCTCTCTATCTACACTATTCCGTGGTTTATTAAGTTTTCAAATTTATACTGACTTTTTGATCACCTGGGTTAAGGTTTTCTGAATTTTGTACTATTTTTAATGCCAAGACTAACTGAAACTGGTAACTTCATAGGAAGTAGAAACTTTCGATGTAATTTCATTCATCAAAATCGATTTTTTCTTTGGCAGTCCTGTAACGGCGCCATATATTATTTGCATAATGAAACACTACTCAAGCTTTTGTCAATGTCTCGTCTGACGATATTTTAGAATTTATTCGCATTCTCAAGTGCAAATATGTACACAAGTATTTTTTTTATGTTTGCTCAGCTTCTTCGTCTCATAGTTGTATTTTTGAGGTTATACCATGCTGTGCCCCATACCGTGGGCCGACCAATACACAGACGCAAATTATCCATCATTCTCACAGTTTATGGAACATCACAATAAAACTCAAATATTTGCGCTCCACAATAAATTCTCAAAACGCGTCATTTTATACGGGAAAGCCGCGCGGGAGTAGCCGAGCGGTCTGGAGCGCCACGTCGCGGATCGCGCGGACTCCCGCGTCGGAGGTTCGAATCCTCCCTTCGGCATGGATGTTTGTGTTGTCTTTGGTATAAGTTAGTTCAAAATTAGTTTGTAAGTTTAGGGACTGATGACCCCGCAGTTAAGTCCCATACGCTTAACAAACATTTGGACATTCAAACGGGAAAACCCCCTACTAGTCGCGCAAACTGATACTCGGCGCGATGTCTAATCGGAGCAATCGTAAGCAGAGCCACGTAGGTGCCAATTTCGTCACCCTTACGAAGCTTTCGTCGACCATCGCGTCATAATCGGCGCGCACTGAAAACAGCGGTAGGTGAAATATCCATTTCAATAAGTGCAAACTGCTTACTACATTCATCTCTTGGTCTCCCTCTGCGATTTTTACCCCACATACTTTCCACAAATGCTAAATTCACAATTCCTTGATGTCTAAGAATGTGTTCTCCCAATCGATCCCTTCTTTTAGTCAAGGTATGCCAGAAATTCCCGTTCTCTCCAATTCTGTCCTCATTAGTTACGCGATCCACCCACCTAATCTTCATCATTCTTCTGTAACACCACATTTCAAAAGCCTCTATCCTTTTCCTGTCCGCACTGTTTATCGTCCACGTTTCACTCTCATACAACACACCACACAAATGCGTTTGTAGATTTGGAGAAAGCTTTTGACAATGTCGACTGCAATACAGTGTTTCAAATTCTGAAGGTAGCAGGGGTAAAATATAGGGAGCGAAGAGTTATACTCAACTTATACAAAAACCAAACAGCGGTTGTTAGAGTCGAAGGGCATGAAAGGGACGCAGAGGTTGGGAAGGGAGTAAGACAGGGTTGCAGCCTTTCGCCAATGTTGTTCAATCTGTACATTGAGCTAGCAGTGAAGGAATGCAAGGAGCAATTCGGAGAGGGAATTAAAGTACAGGGAGATGAAATAAAAATTTTGCGGTTTGCCGATGACATAGTAATCCTGTCAGATACCGCAAAGGATCTGGAAGAGCAATTGAATGGTATGGACAATGTCTTGAAAAGAGGTTATAAGATGAACATCACAAGAGTAAAACAAGGATAATGGAATGTAGCGTCAGAAAATCATGCGATGCTGAAGAATTAAATTAGGTAATGAGGAAATAAAAGTAGTAGACGACTTTTGTTACTTGAGTAGCAAGATAACTTCTGATGGCCGAAGTAAAGAAGGTATAAAATGCAGAAGGGCTATGGGAAGAAAAGCGTTTCTGAAGAAGCGAAACTTGTTGACATCCAATATTAGTTTAAATGTTAAGAATTCCTTTCTGAAGGCATTTGTCTGGAGTGTAGCATTGTATGGAAGTGAAGCGTGGACAATAAGGAGTTCAGACAAAAAGATGATAGAAGCTTTTGAAATGTGATGCTACAGACGAATGATGAAAATTAGATGGGTAGATCATGTAACTAATGAGGAGGTGCTCAACAGAATTGGGGAGAAAAGGAATTCCTGGCGTATTCTGACTAAGAGAAGGGATAGGTTGGTGGGGCACATCAACTTAGCATTATAAGGAAGTGTGGGGGTCAAAATCGTAGAGGGAGACCGAGGGACGAATACAGTAAGCAGATTCATAGGGATGAAGGTTGCCGAAAGCATTCTCATATGAAGAGACTTGCACAGGACAGGTTAGCGTGGAGAGCTCACAACAGCAACCGATCAGATCTACACCATAGCAACACAAGAATATAAACCAATTGTAAAATATAACCGCAGGAGAAATCTTAAAAAGTAACCAGAGGAGTTTTCTGACTGCGAGATAGACGCCATTATACTGATTGCTGATGTATATTCCACGCAGCTCACCATGGGCAGTGATACTTCATACACTGAAGAGCCATAGAAACTTGTCTAGACACGGCCAGTGGCATAACTAGCACTTGACGAACAAAATTTTAGTCATCATCAAAATATCCACGTACCGACGAGTATCGATGCGTTGAACACCAGAGGCACACACGATTGATGTATCCGAGCAAGTCGGCGGTCGCTGAACATTGTTTGTCGGAGAATCATGCGATGGAGTATGAACGCACTAGGATTCTGGTAAGGACGTCGAGATACTGAGACTGCGTCGTTAGAGAGGCCATTGAAATTCGCACTAGTGATGATCTCATAAACCGTGACTGTGGCTATAATATTAGCAAAGCTTGGGAACCAGCGATTGGGTTAATTAAGAGTAAATCTAGCAAACGTAACGAAGTGACGACCACGACGGACAGAGCCCTCACACCGACGTCATCTCAGACGCCGTCGCAATCGGTTCCACTGCGTTTGCCGGCCGCGGTAGCCGAGGTGACTGAGGCGCTCCAGTCACGGTCAGCACGGCCACTACGGTCGGGGGTTCGAATCCCCCCTCGGGCATGGATATTCGTGCCGTCCTAGTTCGTAAGTAGTTCATAAGTAGTTTGTAAGTTTAGGGACTGATGACCCCGTAGTTAAGTCCCATAAGCTTAACAAACATTTGAACATTTGGTTCCACTGCCCGGCCGCGGCGCGGGCCGCGGGCCGCGGAGGGGTCGCTCCGCGGACCGAGGGTATTTAAATGGCCTGCTACCGGGCTAGAACCCAGTTCCCTTCGAGCAGCCGTAGCGTGCGGATCTCCGTGCCGGCGCGTTTCCAGGAGCTCAGTTCGTCAGTTCACCTGATGATGGCGACATGTATGATCGCCGAAATATTGTGCCCGTTGGACACTATAGACCGGCAGCACACCCTTGGATATTTTGATTATCAAATACGCCGGGAGAAACTGAAGAATCAAAATTTTAGTCAGTTTCCAAACAGACTACCATCTACCACTCCCGTTGAAGAAACTAATTTACTCCGATCCAGTAAAAGCTTATGGAAAAAAACCCCAAGTTTCCAATCTTTACCTTTACCAGATTGCTATTACACGATTTCTTTCTTTTTTCCATTTTTTTTTTTTTTTTTTTTTTTTTTCTTGTCGTGTTCGGGGGGAGGTGGGGGGGATCTATCCCCCTCATCCCCCCATAGTTACGCCACTGGGCACGGCTATGCAAACCACGAAGGTACTAAACACTCAGAAGACGGCGCTGTGTTCGGCAAGGCCTATATAAGACAACAGGTGTCTGGCGCAGGCGTTAGGTCGGTTATTGATGCTGCAGTAGCAGGTTATCACGATTTAAAAGTGTTTAAACATGATGCTATAGTCGGCGCAGGAGAGATACGGTACAAAATCTCGATGTGGCGATTTTCCCCTACGACCTCTTTATAAGTGCGCCGTGAATATCGGAAACCCGGTGAAACATCAAATCTCCGACATCGCTGGGGCCGAAAAAAAGTTCTGCAAGAACAAGGGGAACGACGTGTGAAGAGAATTTTTCGTCGTGACAGAAGTGCAGCTCATCAGCAAATTGCTATGGATTTCAATGCTGGGCCACCAAGTGTCAGTGTGCAAACGTCATCGATATGGTCTTTTGGAACCGAATACCCTCTAGTATACGCTCACTGACTGCACGGCCTTTTTTTTCCGCCTCGCCTGGGCCCGCCAGCACCGACATTGGACAGTTGATGACTGCAAACACCTTGCCTGGTCTGAAGAGTCTCGTTTCCAATTCTATCAAGTAGATGGGCGTGAACCAGCGAGCACAGAATTACATAGAGAGGCTATACCGCCTACATCAGCGTACATGCACTGAAGCCGGGCAGCCATCTTGGATGGGTGTAGAAACGGAGCTGGGCCTAGTTTTTCAAGTGGCGCTCAGCTAAATTATATTGTCATTTGAACACCTTAGGATAGGTAAAAATTAACAAATTTTTCACTTAGACAGGTGAATACTCAAGGAATGCAACAGTGCTCTTAGCAAGTACAATACGTATTGTGTTTGTCTAAAAATAATAATTGAAACTATTACTTTTATGTGGCTTGATTCCATATTGGAATGGGTGCTCCACGACTGTATTTGATTTGTGGTAATTATTCAGCAATCAGTCGTCATAAATATTCGCACAACAACAACAACAGTGCCAACAAATAAAGAATTTATATTTATGACGACTGATTGCTGAATAATTACCACTATTACTTTTCTATGAAATAAAAATTGCTACACGAAAAAGTTAGTCGCCTGCCACTTTTTTTGTTTTGTCGTCAGGAAATTTTCGTCAGCAAGAAAGTTGTAGATAATGAAATGAACTTTTCTTTTTATTCAAAGAACTTATTTTATTTCTTCCCTGGTTTTCTCACAAATTTGGATACAATAGAGCGGTGGAACTTTTCAAATTCTACTCGTTACTTACAACGAGCTTGCCCACTAGAGAGGACAGATTCTGTTGCCCCTCTCACCTTGTACTCTGTAATCAATTTTGATATACATTTGTAATTTGAGATACAATTTTCGGTATCCAATAGTTATAACTTAACACTTTTTATTTATTTAATTATTAACTAGCTGAGCCGCTCCGGCTTTCCACAGGTAATCATTAAACTACTTTAACTCGAGAACTGTAGAACTTATCATGATGCGGTTTCTTTCAATTTCTTCGGTATAATCCTGTATTCCACGTAGGCTATATTAAATGCCAATAAGAAAATCAAAAATAATTGAAATAAGAATGATAACCAGAATGAAACTTTCACTCTGCAGCGGAGTGTGCGCAGATATGAAACTTCCTGACAGATTAAAATTGCGTGGCGGAACCGGGTCGAACCTGGGACCTTTGCCTTTCGCGGGCAAGCGCACAACCGACTGCGCTATCCCGACACGACTCACGATGCCGCCTCACAACTTTACTTCCGCCAGTACCTCGCCTCCTACTTTCCAAACTTCACAGAAGCTCTCCTTAGAACCATGCAAGATTAGCACTCCTGGAAGAAAGCATATGGTGGACATGGCTTAGCCACAGCTTAAGTTTCATATCAGCGCACACTCCGCTGCAGAGTGAAAGTTTCATTGTGGAGACATCCCTTAGGCTGTGGCTAAGCCATGTCTCCACCATATCCTTTCTTCCAGGAGTGCCAGTCTTGCATGGTTCGCAGGAGAGCTTCTGTGAAGTTTGGAACGTAGGATGCGAGGTACTGGCGGAAGTAAAGTTGTGAGGCGGCATCGTGAGTCGTGTCGGGATAGCACAGTCGGTAGTGCGCTTGCCCGCGAAAGGCAAAGGTCCCATGTTCGAGTCCCGGTTCCGCCACGCAATTTTAATCTGCCAGGATGTTTCAAGAATAATAACGTTAATAACATAGAGCTGATTACCACTTCTGCACTTTCGTGACCTTTTAGCGTAAACTATGAGACCTACGCCAAAGTACATAGTATAGAATTATAGAACTCAAGACGATTAAAATAAAAAAAAAGGCCGCCTGATCATAGGTCTAACTTTCACAGATCTCCCGCAATCACTATATCTGTACTCTGAAGCCATCAGGCGCCAGCGCTTTAGAAAAGAAAAATGATAAATGTGGTTCACTCGTGAAACTAAGACACATAATCTCGCGTATTTTCTTTTTCTTTTTACATCTTTGTAAGTTCTGCAAGTTTATATTATGAACAATGGCCTACTTCTTATAGTTAAGGTTCCATAGCTGACTAAAGAGCAGAAACTGTAAACGATTCTTCGTTATGATTCTTATTTTAGTTCGTATCGACATTAAATATAGTCTAAGATTATCTCAGGATTCTAAAGAAGAAATTAAAAGAAACCACATGACGATACGTTATAAAAGGTTAAAGGGACAGACAGAGGAAAAATGTGCTTCTATTTTATATAATAGTATGATTTGCTATCCTTAGCAGAAATTTGTAATTATCTATGGAAAAAAATATATTGAGAAAAAGGAACGCCTTAAAATATATGAAAAAGGAATTAACAGACAGCGAACTCGATGAACTACCCTGCGCTAGCAGCTGTGGCCGGCTGGCCCTCGGCCGCCATGTTGATTGGGTGTCGCGCTCTCAGCCGGCTTCATATCACTGTCATTGTAAGGTCTACGTTTTATTCTGTGCTCGCTGGTCTGGAAACGACATTGACAGGTGACACATACGCAAGCATCCATTCATGTCCATTTTGCATTCTGACGCACTTGGGCAATTCCAGCAGCACAATGCGACACCCCACACGCCCGGAATTGTTACAGAGTGGCTGCGGCAACACTCTTCTGATGAGTTTAAACACCCCCGCTAGCCACCAAACTCCCAAGACCTCGCAACGTGCTGTTCAGAAGATATCGCCATCTCCTGGTACTTTGTTTTGTGGACAGTCCTGCGGGATGCATGGTGTCAGTTGCCTCCAGCACTGCTACAGATGCTAGTGTAGTCCACGCCACGCTCTGTTGCAGCACTTGTGCGTATACGCGGGGGCCCTAACCGATACTGGGTAGTTGTACCACTTTCTTTGGCACTCCAAACGTATAATCCTTTATCATTCGGTATGGAGTCGTCTTACGAGTCGGACGTAGGAGAAATTTGATCTGTTAATGGTTATTTCTGTAAGACATTACGCCGTTTTTTTTTATTCTGGCTGAAATTATTGGAACACATTAAAATTGTTGATGAATAACATATAGCAATCTGATGGACTTCAAGGGCAAAGCATCGACAGGTTATTTCAACAATTAAGAACATTTGTGTGAAAAGTGGAGTGATGAAAGTACGCTGTAAATTTGGACATCCTGTTTGGCCGTTGATCTCCGAGCCCGCACACGGTCGGGCGGTGAAAAGTGCTATAATTACTTCCAGTGATCAGTATTAAAGTCTTCTATGAGAGAGGCAATAAAGTTTTGTACCGTTTATCCAAATATCCTACGTACCCCACTCTTAAAAGTTTGAACATTTGAATCCTGTGATAGAGATTAAAGACTAAACCAAAACCCACAAACTTAAAAATCATAAATCAAGATCAAGTTAGTCTCTTATCCTTCTCTATTTCTTTATTCCTTATGTCTCCATAACTAATTGTTTTATTTTAAGCTTATAATGACACAAAGGTGCCAGACACCACCACACCGTCAATTAAGTTCAAATGTTCAAATGTTTGTTAAGCTTAAGGGACTTAACTACGGGGTCATCAGTCCCTAAACTTACAAACTACTTATGAACTACCTACAACTAAGGACGGCACAAATATCCATGCCCGAGGGGGATTCGAACCCCCGACTGTAGTGGCCGTGCAGACCGTGACTGAAGCTTCTCAGTCCCCTCGGCCACCACGGCCGGCGTCAATTAAGTCCCAAACAAATGTCTACCAATTTTGTCTCACATTTGATTGAGAATCACGCTATTTTACATATCCATTTATTAATACAATTTTCAGATTCCGTCGTTTTCTTCGCCACTGCAAAAGAAAAAAAAGTTTGTAAAGCTTATGGGATTTAACAGCGGGGTCATCAATCTCTAGCCTTACAAACTACTCATAAACTAGCTTATCCTAAAAACAGCACAAACATCCATGCCCAAGGGGGGATTCGAAACCCCGACGGAGAACGGCCTCGCGCATCGTAGCATAGCGCCTCAATGCCCACGGCCACGCCGCCGCGGCCTTCGCCATTGCGTTATCAAACGCAGAGAATAATTTCTGAACGAACTAATTTGCTTCCTAGAAACAATAACAGCTGTAAACTCCACACTTTTGAAATGTTTACATGTTTGGAAACGTTTTGGACCAAACTGATAGGTTATCAGTCCTTAGACTTACAGGCGACTTAAACTAACTCCAAGGACAACACACACCCACGTTCGAGAGAGGAATCGAACCTCCGATTTCGAGCAAGGCACTTTAGAGTGCTCGGCTCCACGCTTTTAAGCAGTACATTTTGGCCTTTCTTAATATGCGTCTAGAATGAGATAAAACTTAAATATGCTTACCATAGTAGGTAGCCTCTGCAATGCACTTCACAGTGGACTTGTTAGGAATGTACGTAGATGTAGATGTGGGTGGCAGTGACTGAATTTTCCTCATCGAAAAAGGAACCATTTTGAGCAAAAATATGTGCAAATGTTTGAAGAGCTTATGGGACTTAACTAAAGGGTATCAGTTCCTACTTATGAACTAGCTAACACTAAGGACGGCACAAATATCCATCCCCGAGGGGGCATTCGAACCTCCAACTGTAGGGCCGTGCAGACCGTGACTGGCGCGCCTAGACCGCTCGGCCGCCGCAGCCGGCGAACTATTTTGACATACACTATGTGATCAAAAGTATCCAGACACCCTCCGAAACATACGTTTTTCAAATTAAGTGCAGTGTGCTACCATCTACTGCCAGGTACTCCATATCAGCGACTTCAGTAGTCATTAGACATCGTGAGAGAGCAGAATGGGGCGCGCCGCGGAACTCACGGACTTCGAACGTGGTCAGCTGATTGGGTGTCAATTGTGTCAGAAGTCTGCACACGACGATTCGACATTCCTAAACATCCCTAGGTTTCTGATATGATAGCGAAGTGGGAACGCGAAGAGATACGTACAGAAGGAAAGCGCACAGGCCGATTTCGTCTGTTGATCGACAGAGACCGCCGACAGCTGAAGAGGGTCCTACAGTGTAATAGGCAGGCATCTATCCAGAACATCACACAGGAATTCCAAACTGCATGAGGATCCACTCCAAGTACTATGAAAATTAGGCAGAAGGGAATAAAACTTGATTTTTTTTAAAGTGCAGTTCAGAACTTTCAGACTGGTGGTTGAAAGTATCCACATGCCGACAGATTGACAAGAAAATGCTAAAAGAAGAACACAATATTCATGAAAATAATAATAATATGTGGTTAGAATCAAAGGACCAACGGTCGAGCGGCTGCCCATAACCCACAATCGCGCAGGGTCGCAGCGGATTAGCTGTGCGTACTGGGGCGCCGTGCTGCGGTGCGCGCGGCCGTTCGCCGTCGAGGCTTCGAGTCCCCCTCGGGCTGGGTGTTTGTGTTGTACTTAGGCTGGTTTACCTTAGTTTAAGTAGTTTTTAAGCTAAGGATTGATGACCTAGCAGTTGACTCCGATAGATTTACAAACATTTTGAATCGCGCACGTCAATGCCAAACAACGCCTCTCTTGGTGTAAGGAGCGTAAAGGAAGGAAGCTTGGAGTTTAACGTCCCGTTGACAGCGTGGTCACTGGAGACGGAGCTAACGCTTGGAGTATTTGGGTAAGGATGTGGAAGGAAATCGGCCGTGCCCTCTCAAAGGAACCATCCCGGCATTTGCCTGGAGTGATTTAAGGAAATAACGGAAAAACTAAATCTGGATGGCCGGAGTTGGATTTGAACCACCATCCTTCCGAATGCGAGTCCAGTGTTACCAAGGAGCGTAAACATTGGACGAACAGTGGAAAAGCGTTGTGTTGAGTGACTAATCACGGTACACAATGTGGCAACCCGATGGCAGGGTGTGGTTATGACGATTGCCTGGTGAACGTCATCTGTCAGCGTGTATAGTGCCAACAGTAAAATTCTGAGGCGGTGATATATGGTGTGACCGTGTTTTTCATGGAAGGGCTTGCACCCCTTGTTGTTTTGCGTGGCACTATCACTGAACAGACCTACATTGATGTTTTAAGCACCTTCTTGCTTCCCACTGTTGAATGGGATGGCGACTGCATCTTTCAACACGATCGAGCACCTGTTGATAATTCACGGAGTGTGGCGGAGTGGTTACAGTACAATAACATCCCTCCTGTAATGGACTGGTTTACACAGAGTCCTGACTTGAATCCTATAGAACACCTTCGGGATGTTTTGGAACGCCTCACCAACCTACATGAATGCCTATCCTCTGTGCAGCACTCCGTGATAAATGGCTCCCCATTCCCCAAGAAACCTTCCAGTAGCCTGAGAGTGGAAACTGTCATCAAGGTTAAGGGTGGGCCAACACCGTACTGAATTTCAGCATTACCGATGGAGGACACTACGAACCTGTAAGTCATTTTCAGTCAGGAGTCTGGGTATTTTTGATCACATAGTGTATATTTCAGTTACTTTTAGCAATATTGTAGATAACAAAAATCAAGAAGGCTTGAAGTAATTTCTCTTTCACCCCCTCCTCTATTCTCCCTGATGCTACCCCCTCCACCGTTAGAGTGAGCTAGATGGAGCTGTACTTAAAAATCTAGATTCCTATTTGGTGTCAATTCAAAATTGGAGAAAATAACCAACACATGAATGGAACCCATAAAAGTTGGAGGGTTCGGAAGTCTCTATTTGTCCTTGGCTTTTGTTTTCATGGTTTATTTCAAAATGTTGAAATGTTTGTATAGCTTATGCGACTTAACTACGGGGTCATCAGTCCCTAAGCTTACAAACTACTTATGAACTACTTAATACTAAGGACGGCACAAATATCCATGCCCGAGGGGGGATTCGAACCCCCGAACGTAGTGCATGGTTTCTTTAACATTATTTTTCATAAACTGCACGAATGGTGATTTACAGTGATCGTGCCTGATCCTTGTTAACCACCTTTCTGCATGTGTGACTTCGATGCCAGAAAGAGGTTCGTTCTTTCCATACTGTGGTCCCAAGGCCACTACATCACTGTTTGGAAAAATTTTTAAGTGTTTTTCTGAAAAAGCATCCATGAAATACTTATTACGTCAGTAACCTTGCAATTTGTACACGGTGCGCGGACCGCAGAACTAGCATCAAAGGCAAGCTGCCGAACATAAAAGGCTTTATGTGCGTGCGTGCACCACATCACACGACGTGAGCGCCATCCAGGGGAGTTACGGCGAACGTTGCTCCGAGCGTGACGGGATTGACGTGCGCTGAACATCTGACCCAGGGGGTGTCACCCACACCCTGCGGCGTAAAAAGTCAAGGGAAGGCAACTGAACTATTCTTTTCTACGCTCAAAAATCCTTGGCTACGTAAAAGTTACCGACAAGCTAGAGACATGGGATGAGTGACAGAATCATGCAGAAACTCCTTAATTTTGTCGCCCCCAAAATTTTGCCGCCCTAGCACTTGCCTAAATACGGCCCTGACTGCACCGATTCGTGTTGCAGCATCACAAACAAAGAACGGAAGCTCTTCTAAGAATGGCCGGCCGCAGCGGCGAGCTGTCTGCGACGCGCCAGTCACAGTCAAATGTTCAAATGTTTGTATAGTCTATGGGACTTAACTATGGGGTCATCAGTCCCTAAACTTACAAACTGCTTATGAACTACTTACGAACTAGAACGGCACAAATATCCATGCCCCAGGGGGGATTCAACTCCCGACCGTAGTGGCCATGCAGACCGTGACTGGAACATTAGTCCCCTCGGCCACCGCGGCCGACCCAGTCACAGTCTGCACGACCGCCACGGTCGGGCGTTCGAATCCCCAGTCGGGCATGGATGTTAGTGTCGTCTTTAGTATAAGGTAGTGCATAAGTAGTTTGTAAGTTTAGGGACTGATGACCCCGCAGTTAAGTCCCTTAAGCTTAACAAACATTAGAACATTTTAACATCTTCTAAGAATGGGAGGCACATGCTGTTTGAACAGCAATCCAGATCAGCTTGATACGTGCAGATTATTCCTCTTTAAGATATTAGTTGGCTACTTTACAAGTAACGTCGAATAGACTATTCTGATGCCAATCTATCAGCTCAAATACTCATAAAACGATCTTCAGTCTCAGTCTATGAGAAGAATATTATATTTTATTTATTTATTTTATTTGTTTTTTCTGTTCCATAGGACCCACTTGAGGAGTAAGACTCCATGGTCATGGAACAAGTCAATACATTGTTACACAAGAATGGTAATAGAAAAATTTTAAGTAGTCCTTTGCACACGACAATCTTAAGACAAAGTGAAAAGAATCAATAAAGAAAAAATGAATTAGCTTAATTGTTAAACTTTTCTAGGAGCTCCTCGACAGAATAAAAGGAGTGAGCCACGAGGTAACTCTTCAATTTAGATTTGAAAGGATGTGAATTAGTGCTAAGATTCTTTAGTTCTTGTGGCAGCTTATTGAAAATGGATGCCGCAGAATACTGCACCCCTTTCTGCACAAGTGTTAAGGTGGTGTGGTGCAAATGTAGATTAGACATCTGTCTAGTATTCACCGAGTGAAAGCTACTAACTCGTGGGAATAAGCTGATATTATTAACAACAAAAGACATTAAAGAAAAAACGTATTGTGACGCCAGAGTCAAAATTCCCAGACTACTGAAAAGGGGTCGACATGACGTTCGCGAACTTACACCAGATATTGCTCGAACCGCCCGTTTTTGAGCCAGAAATATCCTTTTTGCATCAGGCGAGTTAGCCCAAAAAACAATGCCGTACGTCATAAGTGAGTGAAAGTAAGCGAAATAGACTACTTTTCGTGTTGAAAAATCACTTATCTCAGTTATTGTTCTAATGGTAAATATAGCAGAATTTAGTTTTGGAGCAAGATCCTGAACATGGGCTTTCCATGACAGCTTACTGTCTATATGAACACCTAGAAATTTGAACTGTTCAGTCTCACTTATCACATGCCCATTATGTGTAATCATAATGTCAGATTTCGTCAAATTATGTGTTAGAAATTGTAAAAACTGAGTTTTACTGTGATTTAACATCAACTTGTTTTCTATTAGCCATGAACTTATCTCTTGAACTGCATTATTTGATACTGTGTCAATATTATGAGCAACATCCTTCACTACCAAGCTGGTATCATCAGCAAACAAAAATATTTTACAATCACCTGTTATACTCGAAGGCATATCATTTATATAAATAAGAAACAGCAATGGTCCCAAAACAGACCCCTGGGGCACCCCACACTTAATTGTGCCCCATTGGGATTGCACGTCATAGCCATTTTCTACACTGCGGAGAATTACCTTCTGTTGTCTATTATTAAAGTAAGAGGTGAACCAGTTGTGGGCTACTCCCCGTATTCCATAATGTTCCAACTTCTGCAACAATATTTTGTGATCAACACAATCAAACGCTTTTGTTAAATCAAAGAAGACGCCTAATGTCCGTAGCCTCTTATTTAACCCATCAAGTGCCTTACAGAGAAACGAAAATATAGCGTTTTCAGTCGTTAAACCAATTCTAAAACCAAACTGTACGTTTGACAGGAAATTATGTGAACTGAAATGATCAATTAATCTTGAATATACAGCCTTTTCAATGACTTTGGAAAAAACCGATGGCATAGAAATAGGTCTATAGTTGTCTACATTATCCCTTTCTCCTTTTTTATAAAGCGGTTTCACTACTGAGTACTTTAATCTGTTAGGAAACTGACCATTCTGAAAGGAAAAATTACAAATATGGCTTAGTACTGGGCTAACATATGGAGAACAGTACTTTAGAATTCTGCTAGATACCCCATCATATCCACAAGAGTCCTTAGTCTTTAGTGATTTAATTATTGACTCAATCTCACCTATGGAAGTATCATGAAGGATCATTTCAGGTAACAGCCTCGGAAACGCATTTTCTAAAACCGTTATATGATTACCTGTAGAAACTAGAGTTTTGTTTAGTTCCTCTACTATATTCAGAAAGTGATTATTGAATATTGCACATATATCTAACTTGTCAGTAACAGAAACATTCATACTACGCACTGACGTTATATCTTCTACCTGCTGCTCCTGACCAGACACTTCCATCACGACTGACCAGATAGTTTTAATTTTATCCCGAGAGTTTGCTATTCTTTTTGCATACCACATACTCTTTGCATTCTTAATGACTTTTTTCAGAACCTTACAGTACTGTTTGTAATGAGCTACTGCATCTTCATTCTGACTGCTTCTAACATTTTGATACAACTCCCGCTTAGTTCTACATGATACTCTTATCCCCTTTGTCAGCCATCCTGGCTGTCTGTTACTGAAAGTACCCTGTTTTGAGCGCTCTAGCGGAAAGCAACTTTCAAACAGCATAATAAATGTGTTCAGAAAAGCATTATATTTATCATCTGCATTATCAGCACTATAAACATCCTGCCATTCTTGTTCCTTAATTAGGCTTAAAAAGGTCTCAATTGCAACTGGATTAACTTTTCTGAGTAGTTGATATTTATGTTTAACATTTGTTTGAGAACAAATACTTTTTAGAATTAAAAGTTGGGCATCGTGGGCTGATAGGCCATTTACTATTCTGCTGACAGAGTGCCCCTCTAATAATGAAGAATGAACAAAAATATTGTCAATGGTAGAACTGCTATTTCCTTGCACTCTCGTTGGAAAAAATACTGTTTGCATCATGTTATAGGAATTAAATAGATCTAACAGCTGACTTTTCCTTGAGCTATCACCTACACATTTAATGTTGAAATCTCCACACACAATTAAATTTTTATACTTCCTATACAGTGAATCCAGAACCAATTCCAGCTTGGGCAGAAACATTTTAAAATCTGAGTCAGGGGATCTATAAATAACGACTATTACTAGTTTAGTTCCATTAACATTAACAACTCCTGCACAACATTCAAATATCTGTTCTGTGCAGTGTTTAGAAAAATCGATTGACTCCGATGAAAAATCGTTTTTTACATACATGGCCACTCCCCCACACTGCAAGGAACTCCTAGAGTAGAAGGCAGCTAACCTGTATCCTGGCAAAGGAAGTCTCTTAATTGTCACACCACTTAAAAAGTGCTCTGAAATTCCAATAATGTCAGAATCAGTATCAATAAGCATTTCATTAACTTTATCTCTGATACCCTGTATATTTTGATGAAAAACAGTAATTCCCTTATTACTTATATTCTTAGACTTTGCCAAAGGTGGTTCATTTCTTAGAGGGACTTCCTTTAAGCAGGAATATCTATCAGCTGTCTTCAGTCTAAAAAAGGTGCAGCCCTAACACCAACTACTACAGGAATTTTTCCATGAGTGAAACCCCCACCCCCTACTACACTGTCACCTATGAGCTTTGCCAACCTCCCCTTCCCATACCTATTGAGGTGCAGACCGTGCCTAGTAAAATCCGACCTTTGGATAGTCTCAACTGGCACCACTGCAATGTGACCCATGCCCTCCGTCATCAGCGCCTTCCCAAGCCCCATGTTAACACGGCTGACAGCCGTATTAAGACAAGGCCTATCATGACGCTGAAGCAGCTGCACGAAATGCACATTCGTGCCACCAGTTTCAGTTGCTATCCTTTCCAGATCACCACCTATATCATATTCCCCGTCCCTATCAAGACTATTCCCGGCCCCACCCACTATAACTACCTGATCCTCTTTTGAAAAATTCCTACATAAGTCCCCTATGTTACAAGTGACCTGAGCTAACCCTGCACTAGGCTTCACTATGCTGGTGACCTGGTACTCACTCCCAAGTACTTCCTGCAACTGTTGGCCAACACCTCTGCCATGAGAACTACCTAGCAGCAGAACCTTCTTCTTCCTAAGAGACCTCTCTACAGATTTCGGCTTACCAAAAGCTGAGGTCTGCTGCGTACTTCCTACACCTACAGCTACAGGAGGTTCATCTCCACTCAACTCTGACAGTTGGTCAAACCTATTTGCAACTTGCAATGTACAGCTATCTGAATACCTTCTCCTAGCTACCTTCTTGCCAACTGCCAGTTCCCATTCCCCAGCCCCCCTTCCCCTCCTCAACCTACCTAGTTCCTCTTCAGCGTTTTTCAACTGCACCTGAAGGGCGCAGATCAAACGCTCCTGCTCCTCTATCAACTTATTCCTGCTGCAAATCCTACAGTTCCAGGAGAGAACCTCACCACAATGCCCACTGTCTTCCCCACTGCACTCCCCCCCATGAAAATACTTACTACAAATCCCACACTGCAGCCCACTACGCACGACCCTACGACAGAGCCCACACTTTTCACTCACTCATGGTAAAATTTTACAATAATTTGTTAAGAAAAACTAGACGTCTACGTTATGAAGTTAAGTTTCTACAAAATAAGTAGGAAGTACCTTTTAACTACAGCAATCAACAAACCTCAGTCTCTACAAATCAAGTAACAACAACTAATAGTATCAGAAAAGAGCAAATAACACTACCACAGAAACTTTACACTGTTGCTTGTATAAACAAGTTCAAATTCAAGCGTCACTAATAAAATAACTAAACACTGAGAGTACAAGAGTTATCAAATACCGTAACAAAGTTTCCCAACCTCAACTACGTTAAAAACAGCAAGTCACCTGTTGAAAAGTACTAAAGTTAATAAACAACTAGCGCGATAACACCTCCTGAAATCTAAAACTTTAAAAATTTAACTACAATACACAAACACTTATTAGAACTTAGCTTTCGGAGACCGCTACGGCTGGAACCACTCGCCACCAGATGTAAACAAAGCAGTAAGACGTCGATGCCGGCGCACACGCGCACACGCGAACTGAAACTGCATGATGGTGTGTAAATGATCACGAGGTCCGTATCTACCACGATATACAGGGCGAATCTAAATTCGCGCACTCAGGCTTCGCAGCGCGATTCCTCACCTACCAACAATGAAAAATGTCTCCCACAAATTTTCGTCCTTAGCATATTTCCGCCACTAAATGGACGTCAAAGACTGAGATGGCCGCGTGTTTCATACGTCTGTGTGTTTCATAATTACACCAACAAACTTGTAAGGAATGTATTATGCGTGTAGAGGAACAAAGTGAACATGGAAACTCATGCCCAGAAACGCCATTCATGACGCTACGGAGAGTCCAAGTTACAGTCTCCAGCTCCTGCCGCTAGACATCCCCTCCAGCAACTTCGACGATCTGTAGTGTCAATGGATGACGTTTCCGGGCATGGGTTTCTATTCTCACTTTGTTTCTCAAGACACCTCCCACATCTCGTAGAAGTTTGTTGGTGTAGTATAGTGTAATTCTGAAACACATTGACGTATGGGACACACACCCATCTCAATCTTCGACGTCCATTTACTGCCGGAAATATGCTCAGGACGAAATGTTGTGAGATAATTTTTTTTTTTTTTTATTGTTAGCATGTGAGGAATCGCGCTGCGAAGCCCGAGTGGGTGAATTTAGATTCACCCTATATAGGACATGACTGAACTTACTGAAGCTCAAGTAATGAGAACAGTCTGCACGGCCACTACGGTCGGGGGTTCGAATCCCCCCTCGGGCATGGATATTTGTGCCGTCCTAGTTCGTAAGTAGTTCATAATTATTTTCTAAGTTTAGGGACTGATGACCCCGTAGTTAAGTCCCATAGACTATACAAACATTTGAACATTTGAATGAGAACAGAAACTTCGTCGTATAAGAACGAAACAAGAAAGAGCTTGTCAACTTTTATAGTGTCTTGTTGATTGATATTTGTATAGTACCAGAATTCGCTCCTTTCGCAAAGTTGGTCGCAGGTGATGCTCCAAAAATGAACTGCAGTACTGTGCATTTGCAGTCTGCCGTGGAGGAAAGTAATGTGTTAAAATAACACCATCACATTCGTACATGAGAATCACCAACTTTCACCATACTGGGGCTGTGAAGCTCTTCATAACACTATAGTGCTGTACGACCTGCAGTGCGAAAACACAGTGACACCGTTACGTTAACCGCTCGCACACAAGTGACTTTTTTCCCTCGATTGTGCACACGCCGGTGACGTGGGACGAGCGAGTCCATTTGGTCGGAGGTGAGGTAGGTATGTCAACAACGTGTGCTATCAGAGACAACAGTAATTCCATTGCATAGTGTCTCCACAACAGTGTTGCCACTATTTAAGTTCCAACCCTCATACATTTTGCGCAGTAGTAACAGTTTTTAGCGTAGACACGGAATCTGGACGCTTTTGTATCATACAAAAATGGAAAAAACTAGTTATTCAAGAAACAATGAGATTTGTAATAGACTAGGCAATTATACCAGCTGAGTCTGTGAAAGAACCAGCCAAGCGCTTTTTACGGTTTTTTGAATTTAAGTGTGTTGTTGAACTTCAGCGTCAGAAAACATAAATAGTAAAGGAAAACTAATTGCAGTAGTTCTGGAATAAAAACGCCTTATTGTTTGCTGTACATGAAGTTTTTCACTTTTATAAAATAAAGTAATATTTTTATAAAATAAATAAGCGGGTTTCCTTCCAAAATTACTGTATTTATATACAGCAGCTGAATAAACGTCCAACACAAGTAACGAGTACGGAAAATACTGAGCGTACTCAACAGTTAAACATAATACGAAAAATATCATAGAAATATACTTTGTCCATCGACGTGGTTCACAATTTGGTGCCTGGAAAATTTTACTGCGTTGTTGTGGTCTTCAGTCAGAAGACTGTTCTGCTGCATCTCTCGTGGCTTCATCTCAGCATAACTAGTGCTACCTGCATCCACTTGAACCTGGTTACTGTACTCATCTCTCAGTCTCTCTACATTGTTCATCATCCTAAAGCCAACTCTCCATTACCAAACTGACGATTTATTCACGTTTCAGGATATGATAAAGTTGTACCATACTTTCTCCCCGCTATTTAGATTCAGTATCTCTTTAGTAATTAAGTTTATGCACGTCTTTTCTGAATAATGTTTATTTGGCTAGATCGCTGTTATATGCCTTATGATGACTAGTTTCGGAGAAGCTGAATCGCCATCTTCAGATCGTGCAAGGACGTTATATATATTTTGCAATTATGAATTATTAAAGGGATAATTCGGTAATATTCATTTATAACACTATATGCGTCTTTGGAATTATAATATTGGTATTAAATTCTCATTAATATCTGATGGTATTGCTGACCTCTTATTTATTTTGCACCTTGTCTTTGCTTGCCTCTGCAAGTACTGCCTTTGTTTACTACTAGTTTTTCGACTGAGCTTCCTTTCCACGACACACTAATTTCCTATATCTGTTTCGTAGTAATATATTCTTCCATATCCTTATTTAACGTTTTCTAACAATTTCCGTTCAGTCATATTGCACAATATGCCATTTATTTTGTAGACTTCTGTATTCCATTTCATCTTCAGCATTTTTATATTTTCTCGTTTTCTCAATTAAATTCAGTAGCTACCGTACAATGCTTTCATCCTCTACGTCATTCGCTAATTTATCTCTCAAAGACTCCCATTTGTCTTCTACTGTATTTCTTTCCAATATTTTAGTCAGTCGTTGCTTTATAATCCCTTTGAAACTCTAAAATTCTGTTTATTTTTATTTTTTTCCATTCATCCAGGTCTCATCCCCTAAATTCCCTACCTTCCTTCACTTTCTTCAGTTTTAACCTGAAGTTTACAACTAGTAAATTATGATGAAATCCCACACATAATTCTTAAAATGGATTACTTGAAGATCTTGATTCGAAATTTCTGTCTTAGATCATCAGACACAAACCTCGCAAATGTCTCCATGTATCTTGCATGTATATAATCTTCTTACATGATTCTCAAACCAAGTATTAGTAATGATTCTGCTCTGAGCAAAATTCTATCAGGCGGCTTTATGTTAAATCCCTTTCCCCAATTCATGTGCACCTGTTAGTTTTCCTTCTCTTTAATTTCCTAGTAAGGAATTCCAGCCTCATTCTAAGTAAATTAACGTCTCTCTTAACTACCTATTTTTTCATAGATTCTTTCAATCCCCTTCAAATGTTTGTAATCCTAGGGGCCAAACTACAGTGGTCATCGATTCCTAGACTTACAAACTATTTGAAAATAACTTATGCTATGAACAACACACACACCCATGACCGTGGGAGGGCTCGAATTTCAGACGAGGAGCGGCCATGCAGTCCCAGACATGGCGCCTAGAACCGCACAGCAATTCCCGCAAGGAAATCTAAATTTACAGTGGCGGTTGTATACTGCGTGTCCATCTTGGCCACGATAAAGCGTTCTGTCCGATTCCTACTTTCTTATTCATTATGAGACTCACTCTTTATTGCCATTATTTAATTCTGTATTTATAACCATGAGTCCACCTCACCAAAAATCTTTTCTTTCCTTCTAACGATCTTTTAGTGGCAGGCCCGATTTGATCTGTAGTACTTGGAATAGAATAATGTTTAAATGGATGACTTGGTAGAAATAGTGCCAGAAACGAACTTTGTAAAAAATGGTACAAACACTGTCTTATAATCTCTCAGTTCTCTTACAACATACGTGTCCTTATGTAGTACAGCAGTACGGTAAGTTATCTCATTGCGTCAATTTTTCGGAAACTTTGTTTTGCGATATGTGGAATGTAATGCATGGAGAAGTAGGCCTACTCTCAAATGAGTTTTATTCGTTAAATAACAGTAATAATATCAGGGAGTTTTAATCATTAAAAGAAGGGCGTAAGCCGCGGCGGATTAGCCGTGCGCACTGGAGCGCCGTGTTACGGTGAGCGAGGCCGTCCGCCGTCGGGGGTTCCATTCCCCCCTCGGGCATGGGTGTTTGTGTTGTCCTTAGTTTACCTTTGGGACTAATGACCAAGCTGTTAAGTTCCATAGATTTACAAACATTTGAAGGGCGCAATTCGCTGCAATACGAATGCAAAAATACTTGGTTGACTCCAGTCCTATATCGGAAATGTCGTCATCATAATAAGAGAAGTGAAAGGTCACTGTAATGTTTAGATGCTCTTTTTTTTCCAGAAAGAACGGTAGAAGAATACACCTTTTATAAAAGAATATTCCGTCCGCTGTCTTTCCTGCATACCGTTTGCAATTTTCACGTTCTTTGCTTTTTTTATGTTTAGTACTTTTCCACCCTCCTCGAATACATCACGCCCACATTTCTGAGGTATTCTGCTACCGCCGGCCACGGTGGCCGATTGGTCTGCGGCGCGCCAGTCACTTTCTGCACGGCCACTACGGTCGGGGGGGGGGGGGGTCGATTTCCCCCTCTGGCATGGATATTTGTGCCGTCCTAAGTATTAGCTAGTTCGTAAGTAGTTTGTATGTTTAGGGACTGATGACACTGTAGTTAAGTCCCATAAGGTCTACAAAGATTTGAACATTTTTTATTCTGTTACCGTCCATCCACTGCATATGGCCATAACATTCACGTCTTTCGTTATCTATCAGTTATATTCATGATGAATCTACTCTCATCATTCACTTAATTTCTTCATTCCCCACCTTTTGTATTATGGTGATATTGTAATAGCTTTTCCAACACGTCTTTTTCATTTCATCAAGCCCTTCTTTTATGTTTTATTTAGTGATCACACTTTCACAGTCGTTTCTTAACAACAGTGGAGGTCATGCCATTTGCTATAACTGGGTATGTCCGCTCAGTCAAGATCTTTTTTTCCTTATTTTATTTTTTACATTCGCGACAAATCACTGTTGGCGTGTCCGCCTCCGTAGCTCAGCGGTAGCGTCGCTGACTACCACGGAGGAGGCACGGGTTCGATTCCCGGCAGGGGACTGGGTGTTGTGTGTTGTCCTAATCATCATCATCTCATCATCATTGGCACGTAAGTCGCCCACGCGGCGTCAGGTAAAAAGACTTACACTAAGGCGGTCGAACAATCCTGCAAGGGATCTCCCGGCCAAGAAAGCTATACGCTCATTTCATTTCACTGTTGGTGTGACAATAAAATAACTTTTCTGAGATTGTATTTTTTTAATGGCCAGGTTGTAATTTCTTTCTACTATATATAATACGGTATATAACCTTTTTGATGTGTGTATCCGCGTAATCAACTTAGAATGTTGTCCACTATCTTTCTAAGAATCTCCAAGTAACTTTACAGGCAAAAAGGAACAACCATGTTAATCGACTGTTGGTAGTAATACACAACCTATACTGAAATACAAGAGACTGTGACTTAGAAGATATATACTGTCGTTTTGTTACAGACATTTTACTGCCTCAAGAATAGCTTACTGTTCAAATGTATTAGAAGAAAACAAGGGAGGATTGAAGAAAGGACGACGTTAAGTTCTCTTCAGATGGACTCTGTATTCGTCAGACAAGATTGTAGAATAAAAACTGCGAAAGTCGGCAGAAGGTTTAAAACCCGCTTCTCATGAATGTGTGTCTAATGTCGTAAACAATGTCTCACTGGTCTCGATTAAATATTTATTTAGGCTCTTTAGTCGGGTACTACTAGATGGAAGCACGCAACTAATGTACTTGTCTCGTGATTTGCGGTTGCGTGGAGCCGAAACTTCGTGGACACAGACAGCATAGAGAGACGTGAAGACGCCTCAGTGTTTTCGGCGTGGTGTATTGCAAGCTGCGGAAGAAGAACGGGTTTCTCGTGAAAGCGCCTTCGTGTTACGCTGGTTGCCGCCCACGTACAACACTAGCGTCTGATGGCCGAATGCTGCAGGAAGCGACAACATACGCTAACAACTCTGCTCGACTTTGTTCTGTTAAAGGCAGTCTTTACCCAAGAAATGGTCGTCTTCAGCAACGCAGAAAAGAAGCGGTAAGAGAGTTTAGGCTCTCGTCGAAGCTCAGCTGAAACTGGTTGGAGAACAGTGGCCGACCGCTCCGGGCCTCCAAAGGTTAAATTGTACCACGCTTCTCGCCGGGCTGTAGTGGTTCTGTTGGAACCAATGGTAATGACCAATAAATGTTTGTTTTTGACAACTTCAATTAAAACGAAAATTATATTTTTCTGAATGGACAAGGGTACATACAAGAACCTGTCAACCATAGAGCAGGTACAGTATTAATTTTGCTGCGAGTAAAACAAGCAGAAATAACATTTACTCTGTAATAGTCTTGTGTAGTTCGCGATGAACTAGTTCGGAAGAGCGCTCCCACAGGCGAACTACGCGAACTAGTTCGCAGATCCCTCGCCTCTTAGTTCGTCGCCGACCGCGGTGGCCGAGGGGACTAAGGCGCTTCAGTCACGGTCTGCACGGCCAGTACGGTCGGGGGGTTCGAATCCCCCCTCGGGCATGGATATTTGTGCCGTCCTTAGTATTAGTTAGTTCATTAGTAGTTTGTAAGTTTAGGGATTAATGACCCCGTAGTTAAGTCCCATCAGCTTAACAAACATGTGAACATGTGTGTCTTAGTTCGTCCGCTCCTTTTCCGAAGACTGACGGGTAACAGCCTGAGGACGCGAGAGCGCGCAGCATCGCGTCATTTATAGGTAATGTTCCTTCAATGACCTATTAAATAAATAAAGACATCCATTTTAAAAATAAAATACTACGAGCAATCTCTATGCACAGTAGTTGAATATCATTGTATCACCCATTCGTGTATATAACTGGTTTATTTGCCTAAGTATTTCATGTCTAATTGCCCAAAAATACGGGTAATAGCACACGCTTGGACAACACTGATCATTATATAAAAAAACCTTTCATAACAAAAGAAAGAAGTCATTTAGTAGCGGTAGCAAAAGCCAAAAAAGAGCGGACAAACTAAAAGGAGCGACCTACTTCGCGGCCGAGCTGTGAACTAAAAGGAGAGCTACCGGTCGCGAACTACGATAAGCGCGATCGGTCACGAACTAAGATATGCGAGATCGGTCGCGATATAAAATATGTGCAATCGGTCGCGAACTGAAAGAAGCGTTACCAGTCGCGAACTATTATCCCAAATGTATCTCGTTTCTTAGTTCGTTGGATTATTTTCTGAAGACCATCGGGCAATAGCGAGAGGGCGAGCAGCAGAATTAAAGTCACGTGATTTCCTTCTGATGATGAGAGCCATTTCGAGATGAGCGTCTGCCTGCTAGATTACATAGTTCAGTGATACACAATTTCTGTTTTGAAGTATTGTGCACTCTACAATGTCTGACTAATAAATTCCATAATGCCAAGATATAACTTAAACGCGAGAAATTATCCACAAACTGTTTCTTTTGTTTTGCGTGACATCTTTAGTGGCTCACGCAGCAAGCGCATGAAGCAGCTAGGTGGGGGAACTTCTCCCTCCACCTGCATGCGCAGACCACGCCGCTCAGCCGTCACTGGGAGCGGACGAACTAAAACAACGAACTAGTTCGTGGCAGAGCCGAGAACTAAACTGAGCGCTCCCGATCGCGAACTATTATGCGCAAGTCTGCTCTGTAACTCGTGAAAAATATTAATGTAATGCTACACTTCATTGTTCATCTGTTCCCATCATAAGCAGTGGAGCACGACAAGAAGCGTCGTAAAGTTTTACCGCCTCCAAAAGCCTCGAAAGCACCTCCTTTTCTATTTATTTTTTTATTTTATATAGGGTTCATGGTCTCTCATTCTGGGGAAGCCAAAATCTCGACAGCAATTTTTTTTTAGACTGTCGCGTTCCTCTCATCCTGGGGAGAATGCAAACACACTACCGTTCTATGCTCAGACACCAGAGTTATACATCCATCACTGTTATAGATTATGAGTAATTGACATCCATATTTTATATTTTATCTTTAAACATACCTCTTAAAGTTAGGTAAAATATGGATGTCGAATTTGCGCTAACAAAATGAGTATCGACTACGCTTAATCTAGATCGATGACACAATCCTGAGATAGCTAAATTGTTGCAATGACGTGACGAATGGTGGCGTCCTCTATGCACTCTATAAATGCGAGAGTCCGTTGAGAAGGACTTCATAAAATGTCTCCACTAATGTTATACATCGCCCACGGCCTTTCAGCCCCCAAGTTGTCACTGAAGGTCAGTTTGACACGAGCAGTTCTTTCTAAAAGCGCTTGGTGCATGGACTGTTTGGCATGTAGTCACAGAACCAATAAATGGTAGTGTTAATTTCGTAATACCCCAAAGAACCAACTGATGGCGATGTTAGTTTTCTTCAAACAGTGTCAGTAGCATTTTCGGAAGTGTATCTCAATGACAGTTTAGCCCTGCAATCTTAATTCTACGAATGCAAACAATCATTGAATGTCTTTGGTACAATATATGAAGTTACTAACTCGTCCTGTGTATTCAAAATTAAAAAAAAAAATACTTAGCTTAATGCAATAGATTTTATTTATATTTGGATACCTGGCTAAGAAAAACAAATATAGTGCCCAATCAACAGTTATTAAGCCGGTAAAATCTGATGAGTTTGTTATACTGGCACAGACAGCAAAAGATTGGTTAGAAAACTGCTTGTGAGGTACAGTGTCGAAAGTCATCCGGAAATCTAGAAATACGGAAAATATTTTATATCCCTTGTGAATAGCACTCACATCGCATGAGTAAAGAGCTAGCTAACAGCAATAGATATGCTTTTGCCTTTTGTGGCGTTTTATCAATATGTTCAAATGTTTGTAGAGCTTATGGGACTTAACTACGGGGTCATCAGTCCCTAAACTTACAAACTACTTATGAACTAGCTTATACTAAAGACGTCACAAATATCCATACCCGAGGGGGGAATCGAACCCCCTACCGCAGCGGCCGTGCAGATCGTGACTAGCGCGCCGCAGACCACTCGGCCACCGCGGCCGGCACATTTTCTCATCCCAGAGAATATTTCTAATTTGACTTAAAAAAATCGCACTGACGTGTTTTACGACTCACTTTAGATTTGTAGTTTTATAAGTTTTTGCAAACATTTTGGAACAAAATCTAAATAATAAAAAATTATGGTGATAAGATTACGACTCTACTATTGTGGTAATATCTATGCATCCAATACGTAATATTCTTTCTGCCCGTATTTTAACAAACAGCCAAAATTATATGATGTTTGAGTTTAGTTCTGACAAACATACTCTTTTTTTGAAATTTTACCTCTTTGAACTATTATTTTAATATCTCTCCGACATTTTCATTATATTTTCCGTTAAAATATTATCACCTGTCTTGCCTTGGTAGTTTAAGTTTATTTTCTTTGCCTGTACTGGTTTGAATGACTATAGGCTGGAACGAACGTAGCGTACATTTGGCGTTCCGACTAGTGACTATAGCCTGGATGGAACACAGCGTACATTTGGCGTAGATGCATTGATTCTAATTAATGACTTTCAGTATATTCCTCAAATAGTGAATAAACGCTTAGAAAAAGAAAAGAAAAAAAAGTAAGGTCATTTGTTGCAATGTATACACTTCCCTTCTGTTTGATTAAGGAACTACACTTTCAACAGAAATCTGGGACTTCCTTTATATACGAAACTATCTGTATCAGCAGAATGTTCATAATTACAGTATCCTCCCAGTTTACGTGCATATGCTTCACAAGACCACTGTTCAATTCGTTGTTACGTATTTCACGGCATGTTCACGAAATAGAATAAACACGCATTTTAGAGGGAGCATTCTTACATACGCACAATTCGAAACATTGAAGAAGATAGCTCTATTTAATTAATAAGAGTGTCTGAAACGTGCCGGCCGCGGTGGCCGAGGAGACTGAGGCGCCCCAGTCACAGTCTGCACGGCCGCTACGGTCGGGGGTTCGAATCCCCCCTCGGGCATGGATATTTGTGCCGTCCTAGTTAGTAAGTAGTTTGTAAGTTTAGGGACTGATGACCCCGTAGTTAAGTCCCATAGACTATACAAACATTTGAACATTTTTTTGGTCTGAAACCCTTTCAGGAAAAAAAGTTAGGGGGTGGCGGGTTTCGAACCACTGACCTTCAGCATTACTTACCAACCCATTGCCCACTACGCTACAGCTAACAATAAGAAGTTCCGTTCTTTAATCACATACTATTGATGGCAGTTGTTAACTGATACTAATATGGCATTTTTAGACACTAGATTATAATTTATCATCATTTATCGTTCGAAAAAACGACGTGTTTTTGTTAATTCTTCATTACTTTTAATTCTTTCATAACTTTGAAATGACAACGTGTAAGTTACAATAAGAAAATCATCAAATACGCAATGTAAGAAGGCGTATGCCAGAGAGAGTTCTGGGCGAGGAATGTCACGTGACATCTCCGAACTGCTGGTTTTCGTTATTTCAATGGAGGGTGTCAAATCTCCGTTATTTTTGCAAATATCTCTCAAACGATACGAGATATGAGAAAAACATAAGGGAGCAAAGTTGCAGATAATTTTCTCCTCTACAAATTCGGTTATTCAATTTCGTGTCAGATGAACCGTTTATTTGCAATTAAAATTACATTACAAACGGTTTTTTTTTTTTTTTTTTTTTTTTTTTTTTTTTTTTTTTTGCATTACTAACGTATTTCTTGTTGGAAATATTTGAAAAAGCGAGATTCTGGTCTCTGGCGGCCTGCAATTGTGTGTAAGATTTGGTGCTGATTGGTTGAACGGTTCGTCTTAAAAACAGGGAACACGTTACGGACAGACAGACATCCCAAAATCGCCGTTATTTTTGCAAATATCTCAGAAACGATGCGAGATATGAAAAAAACATAAGAAGCGAAGTTGGAGAGATTTTTCTCCTCTACAATTTCGGTTATTAAATTTTCGTGTCAGATGAATAGTTTAGCCGTTATTTTCATTTACATTTCCCATAGGCCCACTTTTAGTGTTACTACCGTAACCTAAAGTGGGCCACAACTGCATGGCCGGCAGCGGTGGCCGAGGGGACAGGCGCGCCAGTCACTACGGTCGGGGGTTCGAATCCCCCCTCGGGCATGGATATTTGTGCCGTCCTTAGTAGTAGCTAGTTCATAAGTAGTTTGTAAGTTTAGGGACTGATGACCCTGTAGTTAAGTCCCATAACCTCTACAAACATTTGAACAGTTTGCTGTGCATAAAATACATAACATAAAAATCAATAGTTCGACCAAAAAATTTGTACACATATTTTGATGTTTACTGCACTGTATTAATACAGAAAACACTGAATTTTCATTTTTGCCAAGCTGATTTTATAATGTAGGACTGAAAGGATTCAACAGTTGATCGGGACGTTGCTGCACTCCACGGCTTTCATTAGAACACTATATTTTAAACAGTACTGTCAGAATACTAAACAGAAGGTGTGTGCGGGGAATCACATTCTATGAAAACTAAGAGGCATATATTGTGGTGCACACCCTTATGTCCTACGCACAACTGTTCTGCCCCTCTTGCTATCACCTGCAGAATATGCGTCACCCATATGAAGAAACTGCGTATGCTAAGCAAGCAGATGTTGCTGTGAACGAAACCAGTCGCATAATTACAGGGTGTCTGAGACCAACATAAACACTCTATCCTGTAGTAGGAATGGCTCGTCCACACATAAGAAGGCAAGTAGCTGAGGAACTTGAACGTTGGAAGAAAACAACCGATTTACGCACCCACTTCACGGTCATCAAATACAAAAAATGTTCCAATGTTTGTTAAGCTTATGGGACTTAACAACGGGGTCATCTGTCTCTAAACTTACAAACTACTTATGTACTACTTCCTGGCAGATTAAAATTTTGTGCCGGAACCGGGGCTCGAACCTGGGACCTTTGCCTTTCGCGGGCAATCGCACTACCGACTGTGCTATCCCGACACGACTCACGATGCCGCCTCACAACTTTACTTCCGCCAGTACCTCGCCTCCTACTTTCCAAACTTCACAGAAGCTCTCCTGCAATCACGCAAGACTAGCACTCCTGGAAGAAAGGTTATGGTGGAGACATGGCTTAGCCACAGCCTAAAGGATGTTTCCAGAATGAAACTTTCACACTGCAGCAGAGTGTGCGGTGATATCCCTTACGCTGTGGCTGAGCCATGTCTCCACCATATCCTTTCTTGCATGAGTGGTAGTCTTGCAAGGTTCGCAGGAGAGCTTCTGTGAAGTCTGGAAAGTACGAGGCTAGGTACTGGCGGAAATAAAGTTGTGAGACGGCATCGTGAGTCGTGTCGGGATAGCTCAGTCGGTAGAGCGCTTACCCGCGAAAGGCAAAGGTCCCAGGTTCGAGTCCCGGTTCCAGCACACAATTTTAATCTGCCAGAAGTTTAGTATCACCGCATACTCCGCTGCAGAGTGAAAGTTCCATTCTGGATACTTATGAACTAGTTTATAGTAAAGAAGGCACAAACATCTGTGTCCGAGGGGGGGATTCGAACCCCCGACCGCAACGGCCGTGCAGACTGTGTCTGGCGCGCCGCAGACCACTCTGCCACCGCGGCCGGCACATTTTTCTCATCCCAGAGAATATTTCAAACTTGACTTTAAAAACTGCATGCTTTCTTGGTCCTGTGTGTTGTGTTTCGAGATCAGGGGGCCACGGGCCGTGTGGCTCGGTAATCACGCGCCAAATGTGGAGAGGCGCTACCAGTAGGCTTGTCGGGGTCAGCGGCCTACACGGGCTGCTACGGCGGGTAGAGCAGCGCGCTCGGTCCCCCGATGGTCGGTATAGCGGGCGATTAGAGGCGGCGGCTGGTGGCCAGGAGGGCGGATGTGCCGGAAGTGTGCCGGCGATCGTGTCAGTGGGCCAGCGACGGCTGCTCGCTGCTCGCTTTCACTGGCGCGCCGGCCTGCCTGTGTCTACCGTCTGCCGTCTGCCTCCTGCAGCCTCCACGTGCTGGCGCGGGCGAACGGCTTTTTCTGAACGCCGCTTACAGACGTTCTGCGCTCGCGCTCAATAACCTGATGGCCAAGGACACGGCCCTGAAAAACCCGTCGCCGAACCAAATAAGATAACAACATCAGGGGTAGGTAAGGCAGTCAAGAAATTCGAACATGCAGAAGAGAAGCTCTCCCATGCCTTACAAATTTTAATTGGATACTGTCAAGATGTTGTTGTTGTTGTTGTTGTGGCCTTCAGTCCGCAGACCGCAAGTAAGGCAGTCAAGAAATTCGAACGTGCAGAAGAGAAGTTCTCCCATGCCTTACAAATTTTAATTGGATGCTATCAAGATGTTGTTGTTGTTGCCTTCAGTCCGCAGACCGCAGGTAAGGCAGTCAAGAAATTCGAACGTGCAGAAGAGAAGCTCTTCCATGCCTTACAGATTTTAATTGGATACTATCAAGATGTTGTTGTTGTTGTTGTGGCCTTCAGACCGCAAACCGCAGGTAAGGCAGTCAAGAAATTCGAACGTGCAGAAGAGAAGCTCTCCCATGCCTTACAAATTTTAATTGGATGCTATCAAGATGTTGTTGTTGTTGTGGCCTTCAGTCCGCAGACCGCAGGTAAGGCAGTCAAGAAGTTCGAACGTGCAGAAGAGAAGCTCTCCCAATCCTTACAAATTATAATTGGATGCTATCAAGATGTTGTTGTTGTTGTTGTGGCCTTCAGACCGCAGACCGCGGGTAAGGCAGTCAAGAAATTCGAACGTGCAGAAGAGAAGCTCTCCCATGCCTTACAAATTGTAATTGGATGCTATTAAGATGTTGTTGTTGTTGTGGCCTTCAGTCCTCAGACTGGTTTGATACAGATCCCCACGCTACCCTCTCCTGTGCAAGTCTCTTCATCTGAGAATACGTTCGCCAACCTACATCCTTTTGAATCTGCTCACTGTTTTTTTCCGCGCGGTACCTCGCTCTACTAAAGCTCGTCGGGGAGCCAGGTAAAATAACAACATCTGAGGCAGCTAAGGCAGTCAAGAAATTCGAACATGCAGAAGAGAAGCTCTCCCATGCCTTACAAATTTTAATTGGATACTATCAAGTTGTTGTTGTTGTGGCCTTCAGTCCGCAGACTGGTTTGATGCAGCTCCCCAAGCTACCCTGTCCTGTGCAAGTCTCTTCATCCGAGAATACGTTCGCAAACCTACATCCTTTTGAATCTGCTTACTGTATTCGTCCCTCGGTCTCCCTATACGAAAAATTCGTCGCGGAGCCAGGTAAAATAACAACATCTGTGGTAGGTAAGGCAGTCAAGAAACTCGAACGTGCAGAAGAGAAGCTCTCCCATGCCTTACAAATTTTAATTGGATGCTATCAAGATGTTGTTGTTGTTGTTGTGGCCTTCAGTCTGCAGACTGGTTCGATACAGCTCCCCACGTTACCCTGTCCTGTGCAAGTCTCTTCATCTGAGAATACGTTCGCCAACCTACATCCTTTTGAATCTGCTTACTGTATTCGTCCCTCGGTCTCCCTATACGAAAAATTCGTCGCGGAGCCAGGTAAAATAACAACATCTGTGGTAGGTAAGGCAGTCAAGAAACTCGAACGTGAAAAGAGAAGAGAAGCTCTCCCATGCCTTACAAATTATAATTGGATACTATCAAGATGTTGTTGTTGTTGTGGCCTTCAGTCCGCAGACTGGTTTGATACAGCTCCCCACGCTACCCTGTCCTGTGCAAGTCTCTTCATCTGACAAGGAAAGTACATGGGCTCGAACAAACATATCTGTATGAACGTTTGGTTACAGGATCTCTACGTACACCTCAGTGTGATGGTGGGTGTCGTTTTTCTGCAAAGCTCTGCAACCACGCTATAGATTACCACTGTAGATGTAACTGTAGACGCCATAGCTATAACTTATGCAATAATCATCGTACATGTTCTCTAGCGAATTGTCATCAAAAGCCGTGATGATAGTTACAACTTTAACCTTCTTCCCGAAAGACTGTTGGTATTCACTGCCACTGCTTCAATCGCCTCTTCCCGCACTTACCGTAGCATTACCTCTTTCAATGAGTTGTTCGTCATTACCATCCCTATTATCATTATTATGAGTTTGTAACAACAGTATCTAACTTATGCTCATATTTCTGTACCATAACAGATACGAGAAATCAAGCAAATGATTAATCTTCTACACTAATACCATCTTGACGAAGAAGGGTTCTTCGTAACTTCATCTCAACCAATCGCAATTCATTAGCAGGATTGATTACCAATCGCCGCCCCATCTGACGCTTCACCACCCAAATAACATCACAAAACGCAACTTCGGAGGCACACTGCACCGTCCCTACTGGCGAACCGACAGGTCAAAGTGCAATGCGGCATGGTACACACAGAGGCCTCTAACGGACGACTACAGAGTTTTGCACATGCGGGAGTATCACTAGTGCAATAAGGGACTTTACATTATCTCTCATACGATTTTGGTGTATATGTGTTTGTTAGAGCCCAAGTACTTTCCTTGTGAGAATATGTTCGCCAACCTATATCCTTTTGAATCTGCATACTGTATTCCTCCCTCGGTCTCCCCCTACGATTTTTACCCCCCACACTTCCTTCTAATGCTAAGTTGACAATTCCTTGATGTCTCAGAATATGTCCTACCAATCTATCCCTTCTCTTTGCCAGGATATGCCAGAAACTCCTTTTCTCCCCGATTCGGTTAAGCACCTCCTCATTAGTCACGTGATCTACCCATCTAATCTTCATCATTCGTCTGTATCACCGCGTTTCAAAAGCTTCTATCGTCTTTGTATCTAAATTCCTTATCGTCCACGTTTCACTCTCATACAATGCTACACTCCAGACAAATGCTTTCAGAAAGGACTCCCTAACATTTAAATTAATACTGGATATTAACAAATTTCGCTTCTTTAGAAACGCTTTTCTCCCCATAGCCATTCTGCATTTTATATCTTCTTTACTTCGGCCATCAGAAGTTATCTTGCTAATCAAATAACAAAATTCATCTACTACTTTTATTGTCTCATTACCTAATCTAATTCCTTCAGCATCGCCAGATTTTCTGACATTACATTCCATTACCTTCCTTTTACTCTTCTTAATGTTAATTTTATATCTTCCTTTCAATACAATGTCCATTCCATTCAATTGCTCTTCCAGAGCCTTTGCAGTCTCTGACAAAATTACTGTCATCGGCAAACCGTAATGTTTTTATTTCTTCCCCCTGCACTTAAATGCCCTCTCCAAATTTCTCCTTCCATTCCTTAACTGCTTGCTCAATGTACAGATTAAACAACATTGGGGAAAGGCTAGAACCCTGTCTTACTCCCTGCTCCCTGCTCAAGATAACAAACTGAAACAAAATCTGTGCCTTCCACTTCAAAAACCAACAGGCATCAAGATAGCTGCAAGTGATTGTGAAGGTAAACAATTTCACTGTTTCACCCTAAAATACTTAGGAGTGACTATTGACCGAACACTTACCTATAGAATACACTGCTTGAACACAAAAAGGAAGATATGTACAAGAAACAACATTTTTCCGGAAATTAACAGGTACAACCTGGGGAAGACATCCCCATACCTTAAGACTGTCAGCTTGAAAGACGACCGTCTGTCGTCTGCCATATATTTTTTGTATATTTCTGTAAAGTTATAATTTATTTAATGACGCTAGATTATGATTTTGTTAAAACTTGAACCCCACTCTTTTCAAGGTTTGAAGAATAGCATTTTTATTTCATGTGTAAAAATATTAGTTAATATTGCTAGGTTTTTCTTATTTTGTTATGTTAATTATTTATTATTATAATAATTAACGTGTCATAAGTACGGCTTCTCCGCTACGCCACTGTCCCTGTGAGAATGTGCAGTTTCCGGCCGCGGTGGCCGCGGAGACTGAGGCGCTTCAGTCACAGTCGGGGGATCGAATACCCCCCTCGGGCATGGATATTTGTACCGTCCTTAGTATTAGCTAGTTCATAAGTAGTTTGTAAGTTTAGGGACTGATGACCCCGTAGTTAAGTCCCTTAAGCTTAACAAACAACAACAACAATGTGCAGTTGTTGTACTTTTAAGTAAATCTGTGGCGAGAATCTATGGCTGTTTTAATGTGGGGAGTGATAGCTCGCTTTGCATCGTTTTCTCTGGCACAGAGTCGTTAGCTGCTGAGGTTACCAAACAGGTTTCTACACCCTTTGGTTACAGTTTAGTTGACGGGCCTTCTCCAGCGCGAGTATGGCTGTCCGTTCCCACCACTGCTGTTTCTTGCATTTTCCGGCTTCCGGTGGTTTCCCGCGTCTTCTCGCGCCACGGTGGCCGCTCGGCTGATCATCCTGGGCTGGTCGTCTGGTGAGGTAAGGTTGGTTCTGCAATTGCTTTTCTGGAGATGATAGCGTTTCATTGACTAGCACGTTTAACTTAGATTCGTGAACTTAGAATCTTTTTTTTTTTTTTTTTTTTTTTTTTTTTTTTTTTTTTTTTTTGGACATTTTCTCCGATTGTGTGCGGAAATGTGTTCTCCTTTTTCAATTCAGTGATTTCCAATAGATAAACGCGGTGTGTGTGTGATTCTAGTTGCGGTTTGATAACGGCCTGATATGTTAAAGCCTTTTATGATCATGTGGCGGTGTATGAACTCTGTGTCAATTCTTTCTAGCTTTGTGGGGCCCGATTTCTAATAGGTGATATTTTCATTTTACACAGTGCATGTAAAATTCTTCTTATCCTTTTCTTCTGTGAGTGATATGTGTGCCACTTGGTTGGTTCATAGAACAAAGCCTTCAGCTTCCACTCTTGTTTGTTCCATGCCCATCAGGCAAGTAACTATGCGGGTATCCTTCTGATTTCCACTAATATTTCGCGATCTTCTCTTCCCGCTTATTTTAATTTCGCCGTTTCTTCTCCGATTTGTAGTACGCTCTCTTTCTTTGTCAGTAATTCTCTCTGAGCCTTGTGCAACCTCCTTCAATAGCTTCTTCATGTAATTCTAAACATTTCTATGGGTTGCATGCTGTAATTCTCAATTTTATTTTCGTTCCAACGTGTTCCAACTAGATGCTCTCCCCAAAATGTAATTGATGCTACCAAGGACGCATGTGAAGTGGCCGCAAACTGGTAGCGACACATCTGATTACATGTGTGTTAGCTATAATTATGCCCAGAGATGATAATGCTTACAGTACCAATGCTTACAGGACCGTCTTGTCTTATTTTTTTAATTTTATTATTATTATTATTATTATTTTATAGAACTCCGAAAGTATGTATGTTTCTGACACGATTAAATAAATAAAAATTCCCGAGATTGGTTTGAACTCCACAACTAGGGTTGCCAGATTGAAAGACAAAAATATCTGGAACAAATTTAAAAATAATTATTACACGCGACGACGACGTTTGCTTCAATCACTTCACCGCAGATGCGGTCGGTCATACGTTCGACTTCGCACGGGAATCCGTAATGGGATGCTACAGCCATACCGTGAGACTTGTGACAGACGGGTGGCGAGTACAGGTTCGGTTCCCGGCCCGGCTCACATTTTCACTTGTCGCCATTGTTTGATTTCAATGCCCTAATGCAGCCACTGTCAATCCTTTCTTTCCTAATCCTTCTTCCTTTCCTTCCTTTACCAATAATTTGCTACTTTCAAAATGTCGAGAGTTTGCAGCTTTTGTCGCCGGCCGCGGTGGCAGAGGGGACTGAGGACCTCCAGTCGCGGTCTGCACGGCAACTACTTGTTTATTTCTTCACCTTGAAATCTAATTCCTTCTCCATATTATACCTTGTTTGCCTTCACAGCTTGGTCGATGTACAAATCGAATAACATTGGAGAATGGCTACAACCCTCGGGCATGGATATTTGTGCCCTCCTTAGTATTAGCTAGTTCATAAGTAGTTTGTAAGTTTAGGGACTCATGACCCCGTAGTTAAGTCCCATAAGCTATACAAACATTACATTTGCAGCTTTTGTCGACAAATTAAATCTTATAAATTAAAATTGTTACTTTGTTGTTGTTGTTGTGGTCGTCAGTCCAGAGACTGGTTTGATGCAGCTCTCCACCCTACTCTATTCTGAGCAAGCCTCTTCGTCTCCTCATAAGAGTGGCAACCCATATCCATTTGAATCTGCTTACTGTAATCGTCTCTTGGTCTCCCTCTGTGATTTTTACCCCACTTCCAGCGTTAAATTCACGATTTCTTTATGTCTAAGAATGTGTCCTACCAATCGATCCCTTCTTTTAGTCAAGGTATGCCAGAAATTCCTTTTCTCCCCAATTCTGTTCAGTATCTCCTCATTAGTTATACGATCTATCCACCTCATCTTGAGAATTATTCTGTAGCACCATATTTCAAAAGCGTCTATCCTCTTCCTGTCTGAGCCATTTATCGTCCATGTTACACTCCCGTGCAAGGCAAAACTCTACACAAATGCCTTCAGAAAAGACTTGCTTACAATTAATATTTAATGTTACTAATTTTTTTTTTTCAAAAACGCTTTTCTTCCCTTGCCATTCTGTATTTGTAATGCGACCTTCGTATATTATTTTACTGCCAAAATAACAAAATTCATCTACTATCTTTATTGTTTCATTACCAGCAAAACGCATTGTGTTTATTTCTTCACCTTGAAATCTAATTCCTTCTCCATATTATACCTTGTTTGCCTTCACAGCTTGGTCGATGTACAAATCGAATAACATTGGAGAATGGCTACAACCCTATCTTACTTGCTTCCCAACCTTTCATGCCCTTCGACTCTAATAATTGCGATCTGGCTTTACAAAATTTGAACATTTTACTTGACTATGAAATGTAAAAGCAAGCCATAAAAAATAGAAAAAAAAACGCTGATTATTATACAGAAGTGCTGAAACATATTTGGGTGAAAAGTAAAAAACAGTGACCTATGGAAAATGTATTACTCACTCATGAGCCACTTGGTGGTGTGCTTTAAAGTCACCTGCTTGCAGATTAGATTAGATTAATACTTGTTCCATAGATCACATACAAGACATTTCGTAATGATGTGGAACGTGTCAGTCTAGTAAATATTGTGTACACTTGACTATTAATATTTTAAGCATTTTTTATTACTTTTTTGTTGTTTTTTATTTCTTATTGATTTTCTTATTTTTTAAGTTTTATCTAAAAATTCATCTACATTGTAGAAGGAGTAGCCATTCAGAAATTCCTTTAATTTCTTTTTAAATACTAGTTGGCTATCCGTAAGAGTTTTGATGCTACTTGGTAAGTGACCAAAGACTTTTGTGGCAGCAGAATTCACCCCTTTCTGAGCCAAAGCTAGATTCAACCTTGAATAGTGAATATCATCCTTTCTCCTAGTGTTGTAGCTATGCACACTGCTATTACTTTTGAATTGGATCGGATTTTTGATACGAATTTCATGAGTGGATATATGTATTGTGAAGCTACAGTGAAGACCCCTAGATCCCTAAATAAATGTCTGCAGGATGATCTTGGGTGGGCTCCAGCAATTACTCTAATTACTCGCTTTTGTGCAATGAATCCTTTTTTTTTTTACTCAATGTTGAATTGCACCAGAATATGATCCCATATGAAAGTAATGAATGAAAATAGGCGTAGTAAGCTAATTTACTGAGATGTATATCACCAAATTTTGCAATGACTCTGATAGCATAAGTAGCTGAACTCAAAGGTTTCAGGAGATCTTCAATATGTTTCTTCCAATTCAGTCCCTCGTCAATGCAAACACCTAAAAAGTTTGAATATTCTACCTTAGCTACCGATTTATGTTCAAAGTCTAAATTTATTAATGGTGTCATGTCATTTACTGTACGAAACTGTATATACTGGGTTTTATCAAAGTTTAATGAGAGTCCATATGTAGAGAACCACTTAATAACTTTCTGAAAGATATCATTTACAATTTCATGAGTTAATTTCTGTTTGTCAGGTGTGATAGCTATACTTGTATCATCAGCAAAAAGTACTAGCTTAGCATCTTCGTGAATGTAGTATGGCAAGTCATTGATATACAGGGTGATTTAGGAGGAATCTGTAATACTGTGGGAAGTGATAGTATTTGTAATTCTGAACAAAAAACGTTATATGTACATATATCCGATTTCCAATGGTTACCGAGAAAAATGTATTTTCAATGAAAACAGAGAGTAACATAAAAACCACTATAATTAGAAGAAAATTATTATTGCAATCTGTTTAATTTACATGTAGCAACCAAACAATGACTGGGACTGCGACACACTTCTGCACTCTTTCCAAGGTACTTTGTGTTGCTCGTCTTATCTCCTGCTTCCGGTTTTTGAGGTTGGTACAGGCAACGTCGATTCTACGAAGCAGTTCCTCACGTGTATTTACTTTCGTCTCATAAACCTCATTCTTCAGCCACCCCCACAAACAAAAATCCAACGGTGTTAGGTCTGGGGATCGTGCTGGCCACCGAATGAGGCTACCTCTATCAATCCACCGGTTGGGCTACACTGCATTTAAATGTTGTATAACGGGTCTTGTGTAATGTATTGGCGCACCATAGTGCTGCATGTACATACGACACCTCGAATGCAAGGAAACATCTTCCAACAATGCAGGTAATTCATTTTGCAAGAAATGGAGATACCTCCCACCAGTCATTCTGTCATCCAAAATTACAGGTCCGATTATCAAGTCGTCTATCATGCCACACCAAACGTTAATTGAGAATCTTATTTGGAAGTTTGACTCAACTGTAGCATGTGGGTTATTGACATCCCACTCATGCGAATTACGGGTATTACTAATATCATCACGTGTGAATTTTGCCTCATCTGTAACTAACAACAATGGCAAGACATTGTGGTTATGTTGTAACCAATAAAAAACTCCAATCTTTGTACTTCGTCAGGATGTAGATGTTGTATTTTTTGACGATGGAATGGATACAGTCCTCCTTTATGCAATGTTTGCCACACTCGACTTTGTGCAACATGCATACGTCTGGCTATTTTACATGTACTAGTTGACGGCTTCTTCGTACAGAATTCACTATTTGTTCATGTTGATGTAAGGTTCGTTGTGCAGCTCGTTCGGAAGTCACCTGTGCACTTGGAACTTTACCAGTTTCACGTAATGTGTCATAAACATTGGAGAAAACTGCCCGGCTTGGTGTTCTTCGATTTGGATATCGGTCCCGATATTCATTCACAACCTGAAGTGCATTTCCATGACACAAACCGTACACAAAAAGCATTTCCGCATACTCTTCACGCGTAAATGTATGCGGCATTTTCAACCGTTTCTTCAAAATGCTCACACAGACACAGGATACATTTAAGTTCTCTTCACGCGGACTACGCAGCACTGAATACCACGGAACACTGCGCGTGAAGAACATTGCTGCCATCTGTGTTTCCATTGGTGAACTTCGGCGTCAGCTACACTTTAGCGCAAGAGACGCTATCGTGGTAAAGTTTAATTTCATGAATCATGTGATCAATATACAGCATTTTTAATAACGTACAGTTACGAATTAAGTAACCTACTCGTGTTTACATTGTTTGAAATGAGTGAATACACTTCTCAGTTGTAAACAAACATGACATATACTTTTCAATATCATTTTTCTCTGTTTTCATTGAAAATACATTTTTCTCGGTAACTATTGGAAATCGGATAAATGTTCATATAACATTTTTTGTTCAGAATTACCCATACTATCACCACCCACATATTGCAGATTCCTCCTGAATCACCCTGTATATTAAGAACAGCAAGGGACCCAAGACCAGCCAGCCGCGGTGGCCGAGGGGACTGAGGCGCTCCAGTCACGGTCTGCACGGCCGCTACGGTCGGGGGTTCGAATCCCCCCTCGAGCATGGATATTTGTGCCGTCCTTAGGATTAGCTAGTTCATAAGTAGTTTGTAAGTTTAGGGACTGATGACCCCGTAGTTAAGTCCCATAAACTATACAAACATTTGAAACATTTGGACCCAAGACCGAACCTCGTGGGACCCCATTTTTGATAACTCCCCAGTTAGAGGAATTAATTGTTTCATTTATATCATGTGAACTACTTATTTCAACTTTCTGAACTGTTCCAGTTAAGTATGATTCAAATCATTTGTGCACTGTCCCACTCATACCACAATACTTAAGCCTATCTAGAAGAATCCCATGGGTTCTTTTTTTTTAGCTTTTGGCATCAAAGATTCGTACTACTAGAGAGAAGCAGTAGCAGCAGTGCGGCACTCACTAGACCTCGATGAACTCGCAGCTGAGCAGCGGCCCCGAGGGCGAGGCGAGCTCAATGAGCGCGACCGTCTGCTCGTGGTGCAGCAGCCGCAGCAGGGAGTCCTGGCGCACGCGCAGCCCGCTGTAGCGCTTGTACTGCGGCTGGCCCGAGCTGCGGCCTGCAACACACCACACACACCCCGTCACTACCACTCACTTCTCTAACCACCACTGTAAAGAGTGAAGGAGAAACTTCATGGCAGACTAAAATTGTGTACCGGAACCGGGACTCGAACCTGGGACCTTGGAATGTAGGAGGCCAGGTACTGGCGGAAGTAAAGTTGTGAGGCGGCATCGTGAGTCGTGTCGGGATAGCACAGTCGGTAGTACGCTTGCCCGCGAAAGGCAAAGGTCCAGGTTCGAGTCTCGGTTCCGGCACACAATTTTAATCTGCCAGGAAGTTTCATATCAACGCACACTCCGCTGCAGAGTGAAAGTTTCATTCTAGTGAAGGAGAAGTTTAGTTGTAATAAACCACTTCTTCAAGAAGAAGATTCTGTTCACAATAACTACTAACAAGGGGAACACCAAGTATGATACAAACCAATTTTGATGGGTCGCAGTTATGTTGTGCGGGAACCACAAAGCTACATGGATTTGTTCCAATGCGCCTTGGTTTCCACGAAAATCAACGCCTAGCGCGTAACATCTATCTACATCTACATCTACATGGGATACTCTGCAAATCAGATTTAAGTGCCTGGCAGAGGGTTCATCGAACCACCATTATACTATTTATCTCCCCTTCCATTCTCGAATAGCGCGCGGGAAGAAAGAACACCTGAATCTCTCTGTTCGAGCTCTGATTTCCCATATTTTACTCTGATGATCATTTCTACCTATCTAAGTGGGAGTCAACAATATATTTTCGCATTCGGAGGAGAATGTTGGCGATTAGATTTTCTTAAGTAGCCCACGGCGTAGCGATAAACGCCGTTGTTGTAATGATTCCCATCCCAGATCCTGTATCACTTCCGTAACGCTGTCTCCCCTGTATCGTGACAGTACGAAACGAGCTGCCCTTCTCTGGACTCTTTAGATGTCCTCCGTCAAACCCAGCTGATAAGGATCCCACACTGGGCAGCAATACTCCAAAAATGGACGGACAAGCGCAGTGTATGCAGTTTCTTTAGTAGTTGTGTTGCATCTTTTAAGGGTTCTGCCAATAAAACGCAGTCTCTGGTTCGACTTTCCCACGACATTATCTATGTGTTCTTTCCAGTTTAAATATGAAGTACTAGTATTTCCTAGGTATTTTGTGCAGTTTACGGCCTTCAGTTTTGATTGATTTATCTTGTAAACAAAGTTTAACGAATTTCTTTTGGTACTCATGTGGACGACTTCACACTTCTCATTATTTAGAGTCAATTGCCAATTTTTACACCATAGTGATATCTTATTCAGATCGTTATGCAGTTGGTTGTGATCTTCAGTTGATTTTACTAGACGGTAAATGACGGCGTCATCTGCAAACAACCTAAGTAAGCTACTTAGATTTTCCACTAACTCGAATTATTTTTTTACACTTGTCTGAGGAGTGACCGTGACCGTGTATAATTATATTCCTTTTTCCCACTTTCTTATTGTAAAGATAAAGGCATATCAGGTAATTACAGTTAAATGTGAGTGATAGGCTATGGATGACTAGCCACAGCATAAAAATCCTCTGAGACGCATCAAGTGCATTCGACGGTATAACAAAAGTGGGGCCGGGGACTAAATGCAGCTAGCAAATGCTGCACAAATGTTACAGGTGATAACTACGGACGGTTTACTGATCTGTCAATCGCCATAGACGTATGCTTCGAAATAATGTATTAAAATTATCGTTGCGCAATACATAACATATTGAGCAATTAACATAAGTTATTATCATGACCAATTACTCAAACATTAACATAAGAGTGGCTATGAAAGCATATAATTACGCACAATCAATCATCGGACAAGTTAAAAAAATGTAACTTCGGAGGAGGAATTGAATGCGGTCGTTTGTGTGGCAGTCAAGGGCCACGTTCCGAATTAAAATCCTGCTCGGGATCTTATTTTACTTATTTATCTTTATTTAAACTCGTCCGGCGATTGATTGTGTATTAATTGTATTCCTTTTTCCCACTTCACACATTGCAAGGGACGTTGCAGAAATTATTCTTGGCTGTGTGTTTCTGAGCAGATGCCAATTACGAAGCAAATATTCGGTGCACTGTAAAGCGTTTGTGAGTTCACCCTTTGATTGCTCACCACGCATTTCCATTTGTGAAGAAGTTTCGTGTAATGGGCCTGCTTCTATCATTGCGTATTTTTCGTTCATGATACGCTGCGAATGACTAGCCGCCTTGCTACAGCATAATAATTCGCTGAGACGCGTCAAGTGGGCGCACACTGCATTCGACGGTATAACAACAGTGGGGCCGGGGACTTACGCAGCTAGCAAATACTGCACAAATGTTATAGGTCATAGCTACAGACGGTTCACTGATTTAGAAATATCTTTCAATCGCCGTAAAAGTATGCTTCGAAATAACGAAGTAAATAAAATAATAGTCGCACAATAAATAACATATCCAGCAATTAACATAAGTTACTATCATGACCAACATAAGCGCGCTATGAAAGCATATAATAATGCACAATCGACGGATAACTGCAAAGAAACAAAAGTTCCGAGCAGAATTTGGACTCGGATCGTCTATGTAGCAATCAAACACCTCGCTAATTACAACACACACGGACCATTAGTGTCTTAGTACAGGTATAGCTGTAACGGGCTGGACTTTGATCACGATTTTCGTGGAAACCAAGGCGCATTGGAACAAATCCTTTTAGCTTGGTGGTCTAGAGGAGTTCCTGCACAAAATATCTGCGACCCATCAAAATTCGTTTGTACCATACATGGTGTTCCCCTTGTAAGTTACAAAATAAAATAGATTTAATATGTTCTACGGATTGATCTGAAGGCTTTCATATTCTTTCTGGTATGAATGACCTGAGGTCGTTATTCAGGCTGCGGCATTTAAGATTCCGCATACCCTGTGGGTTACCGACGACAGTTGGCAGTCGACAATTGTAACTAGTAACTATAAACGAATGCGGCTATTGACACACGAGACGACAAAATATTCATACCCAGGGCTAACACCAAGCCGTGTGAGTCGGAAGTGAATGATTTAAATAACTTTCAATTACAAGGCTATTGAATAAGGAATGCTGAAGGATGGTGTTCAGCACCAAAGACGAGGAGGAAGCAGACAAGTAAAAGTCTAGTTATTCTCCCCGAAAGGGTTACACAGAGACAGTTTTAAAAAATGGTTAGTACAATTTACACTAATATAGGAGAGTTACGTAATTCTGTCAGTGTACATTGCTCAAAATGTTCAAATGTTTGTTAAGCTTAAGGGACTTAACTACGGGGTCATCAGTCCCTAAACTTACAAACTACTTATGAACTACTTACAACTAAGGACGGCACAAATATCCATGCCCGAGGGGGGATTCGAACCCCCGACCGTAGTAGCCGTGCAGACAGTGACTGAAGCGCCTCAGTCCCCTCGGCCACCGCGGCCGGCTGTACATTGCTCTCCCGTGGCTATTAATGTGTAATTATTGGTGAAACCATTTTGAGAAACACAGCAGATTGTTTTATTACACAAGATGCCTTAAGACAAACAATTTTTGTTCATTATTGCCAAGGGACTACAACATTAAGTGTAAGTGCAAGTGAAATGAATATAGCAAATGCTCTTCAAGGACTTATTTATAGACGGTGGAATTTATTTAAACTGATAAACTCTGGGAGGTTGCACCGAACACTGAAGCTTTTATGTTATATATATATTTTCCTTTGATCTCATGTCTTCCTGAAAGGATTTTTAATCCATTAGAGGGAGTTTTCTCTTCATAAAAATTAACGAAACTAACGAAACCAACAAAGTCTGCAATATGGAAAAGGACAATGAAAACACTTTTTCTGAGGTGTTTTCCTATGAGGAAATCATACCTTCCATAAAGTAAACAAAAAATAATACTAATAATTTTTAATCAGTTATTACTAAGAGATAACAATGGTAACACAAAAGAATCACAGTAGAGGTTGAAAAATTTACAACAACCAGGAAATATCTTCTTTTTTCCTTTTTACCCATATAATCTGTATATTCTATGCTGTGCAAGACCGTTTATAAAGGTTCAAAATTATTTAAACCGACAATCTGACAGGTTGCACGGGATATCATAATAAATTTTTAAGTCTAATGTCCCAATTTTCTGTGAGCATAAGGCGAAGACAGCCAGTGATCCTTTCTTCAGTGTGAATACACATCCGGCTCGAAGTGTGACGGAAATTGCAGAAAATCTGCGAGTAATACGTGATAATTGGCAGGGGGACTACGTCAGTGTGTGATGATAAATTGAGAATTTGCGTGCTTTGGTAGCTCGCGCGGCCGCGGTGATCGCGTTGTCCGAGAGCTGCAAGTGGTTAGGCACGACTGCATAGTAAGCAGCAGGACCCGGGTGCGAATCCCGGCTCGGAGCAAATTTTCAACTTTCCCCATTGACTTAATTCCTGTACATCTCGTATGTATTGATCCAGCACATTCGTAAAAGGGGTCATACACATGGAGTGAGTATCCTGATATGGTTGGTGCTTACCACAAAGCGAACCACAGGAGACGAGCAACACAACGGTTTTATCAGAAACATTACCCTAATCGCTATACCTGGTGTGTACCAACGTGTGATAGAGTCCGGCGCATTTAGCAGATTACCGGGGCAAGGACGAAGCGGCTGACTATGAACTCTACAATTGCAGAAAACTGCATGTGGAGCGAGAGCCTGCAGCACTCCTACTATGGCGACGAATCAGATAAATTAAAAAAAAAAGCAACTGTTACATCCATGTCGCATGGAACATGTGCACAAGCTGGAACCAGATGATTATCTATTCAGAGCGCAGTTTTCACAGTGGTACCTTGAACTGTGACAAATGCACTCTACATTTTCATTCTTTATGCTCTGTGCAAATGAAACAACCTTCGGACCCCTAGCAGTTTTCAACATTTGCAACTGCTGTATACGTTTGACATTATACAAGGCAAGCAGGTGATCTACATTTTCATTTGTTGTGAAATATATATGCCAAAATCACTGTTCAATACTTTATTACAGATTAGCGGTTTCGACAAAACTTTATTGTCATCTTGCAGATCTGAAGATGACAACCAAATTTCGCCGAAACCGGTAATCTGGAATAAAGTATTGAAGAGCGATCTTGGTATATACATTTCACACCAGATTCACGACTGACATGTTTGAGGTATGGACAAAGAGTATAAATGCCTTTACGTCCGCCATGTTTGAGCTAAGCTTCATTATAAACACATGCAGAAAAAATGTTAGTGTAGTGCAGTATAAGTGTGGCCCCTGTAAAGGGATCTCAATAATCCTGGAAGTTTTGTAAAATGTTGATAAGCTAGGCATCAGAGAAACACACATTTCTATGAATATAATTATCTATCCTTTATTTAAAACACTCTATAAAAAGGTTTTATTCACAAACTTCTTTTACTAAAACTCTCCCTTGAAATTTATACAGAATTCTATGCCCATCAGCCTGTAGCTCTGGTGGAGGTAACATGCCCATCACATCACAGAATGGGGCAGTGAATACATCATCTTTTGGAACAAATGTAGTTTTCATCGAGTCAGTGGAGTGAAGTAATATCAGTAATATGCAATGGAAACCCCTAATCAGCAGTAGTGGCAATAGAATTTGCTAATATAGATTCTTCTTCAGATGCTGGTACATTTGTTCTTCCTACCTAAATTTGTCCATTTTTCCTTAAGTGGTTTTTCACTGTGTTTTTTGATATGCCCAGTCTCTTGGCTGCACCCTTTATTGTCTCTTGATTATTTTTAATTAAGAAGATCACTTCTTTCAATGTTTCCTCATCCACATCTAGGTACCGCCTGGCACCTGGAGACTTCTGATATGTTCTAGGCATTGCAATTCAGTTTTAATGTGTTTATGGCTTTGTCTTATCTATTCAGACAGGACTTCATTCTTTAACTTCACTGTCTAATAAAGTTACAGCCTATTGTGTCAATTATTTACTGTTAGAACAAGACACCAATCTAAATCTAAAACGCCGGCCGCGGTGGCCGAGGGGTCAGAGGCGCTCCAGTCGCGGTCTGCACGGCCACTACGGTCGGGGGTTCGAATCCTCCCACGGGCATGGATATTTGTGCCATCTTAGTTCGTAAGTAGTTCATAAGTAGTTTGTAAGTTTAGGGACTGATGACCACATAGTTAAGTCCAATAAGCTTCACAAACATTTGAACATTTGATTTGAAATCTAAAACTTCTGCAATAAACAGAACATTTGTAACAACAGAGACTGTCCAAGACCAACTATGAATTTAAATCCATTGTTGCCCAGTCTTAATTTGTAAACAATGGTAAGGTATAGTCTTGTTTTATGCCTTATTTAAACAAATACATGTGGATTAATGGAAATTCGGGGACAATATTTAGAGGGTCAATGTTACCCTTGAGGGAAAAAAGTTAGGATGTCAATGTTACCCTCGTTTGAAGAAATGTGAATTTTTAATTGTTAAAATTGCTTGTATTGTTAACAAGGTCAGAAAACGTCATTACAATGTGTGAATTTGAACATATAAGAACATGATGATCATTGGATTAACCATTTCTTCTGGGCTAAGAAAGTTTTTCCCAACTAAATTTATAAGCTGATATGCAAGTCTAGCTTAAAATTTTTTTCTTAACTGTAATATTTTTTACATTTTATTTTAAAGTGAGTGAATTAGAATAAATAAATTCCATTGCATTATATGATAATTTATATTTTCAATAAGATATGTAAGTTTGTTCAGAATTGGAAAGAAAAGGGTGAAATTGACCCTGGGGTCAATGTTACCCCCAGCGGTTAAGAATCAGCCCTGTTGACGGTAATTAGGGCATTTCGCAGCCTAAGCAGGTTCTCTAATCAGCTTAATTATGGAGGATCAATGTACAGTGAGTTGTACGGGATGCGTAAAACCATGAAGTACGAATTCGATGTGAATAAAAACTTACGGTTAACAGTATGACTGTAACCGTGTTCTGAATATCGGCATATTTATGCGATGGAAAACTGATCGTTTCCACGCAGCGAATACCGTTTGTTATTGCAGGGAAGCAAATTTCTCTGTGCTTACAGTATGTGTCGTATTACGTATTCACCACTGCTCTTGTCCAGGCTAAAGAGAGGCGAAATGGGGAAACCTCTGACTTTCAACGAGGCCACAACACTGGGGGAACGGTCAGCTGATGCAACTGTACCGCTACCCGCCTGCGTGTTACGCGTATAGAGAGCTGAAAGTATGACCACGGCACACACTGCTCGCAAGTATACATTTTCTGTGAATAACAGTGGTGAACGGAATCCAGCATACGATGTTAGCGACGACTGGCCTTGGTAGGGATTTTCACATTGATTTTAGAGGCGCGTAGTCAAAGTTGCGTTAGGACTTTTTTAGGTGCACAAACAGATCGACGGAGACAAGCGCAAAAAGCCAACTGTGTTATTCTCACCTTATCATCGCGCATAACGATACAAGCGTTGTCGTTGCTCTCAAGAAACAATGAGGATTGCAACGACGAATAATACACGATGAGCCGCGTTAATTTATAACGAACGTCAGAAGATTATGAATAGCAGTGTTTGTCCGTCTTTGCAACTACAATAAAAATTCGATTTTTCTCACGAGACGCGTTTCGTTTTAATGACAGTAAAACATCTTCAGTGGTCTGTAATAATAGAAACCTACAGTTTGTTTTTAGATCGAAAATAGTTCGTTAACGGAACATGAAAAGTAGGCCTAACGTTTTGTTACTTACGGAAATTTTGTCTTGTTTTCGCTTCACATCATGGAATGCCGGTCTGTTTCATGCAGTACCGCCGGTTCTTCATGCTGTGTCGTTTTTTCCACTACTTTCACTGTCACTTTTGCACTGCCCATAATTGTTTTCACAGATAAGATGTGTTTGTTTTTGTTTTGACTGAATTATGGGCAGTGCAAAAGTAACAGTGAAAGTAGTGGAAAAAACGACACAGCATGAAGTACCGGCGGTAAGGCATGAAACAGACCGGCATTCCATGATGTGAAGCGAAAACAAGACAAAATTTCCGTAAGTAACAAAACGTTAGGCCTACTTTTCATGTTCCGTTAACGAACTGTTTTCGATTTAAAAACAAACTGTAGATTTCTATTATTACAGACCACTAAAAATATTTTACTGACATTAAAACGAAACGCTTCTCGTGAGAAAAATCGCATTTTTATTGTTGTTGGAAATACGGACAAACACTGCTACTCATAATTATGAAAGCAACTACGGACATTTTGGCCACACAAACGAAGAATTTAACGTCAGAAGAGTTTGTTGGGTCGGACATCCTGATTCCTACGACTTACAAGATGTTTCAAGAGGAATAGTAAATATTTTAGGTGGTGGTTGTATAGACAAATGACATATAACATTTATCCTTTATCTTTACTACAGAAATACAGCTGAGTTCAATGCATTTTTGTTAACCCTCTCTTTCCCAGTGTTGTACCTGGACAACAACGTATTAAAAGCAGATTTATAGCGTATGTTGTGTATCAGTCTGTAAAGTCGCTTGGTTCTTGGTGAACAACATGGTTCTATTACGACATTTTGCGGCTTGGCATGCCGTGTAGCCACTTCTGAGGCATTAATCTACCCGTCTTGGAGGTATTACGTTGCATATGTAAGTGGCTGTGAGTGTGAGCATGGTTCATGTTTGTTTTATTTCAGCAGTGAATTGTCTTGCCTTTGGTGCTGTGACGAAGATTATGCTGGCATGTAGATCAGGCAGCGTTATCCATCAACAAAATAACGTCTCAAGTAATAAAATACAAACGTCTGTGTTGCGCATGGAATACATCGCATAAAAAAACAATAGTTCGATCAAAAATTTTAAAACACACATTTTCATGTTTGGTGTACTTTATTAATACAGAAAATCTAGTTTTAATTTTTCCCAAAGCTGATTTCATAATGTGGGAATGAAAGGCTTAAGTGTGTCGCTGTGAATTGCTAACGGAGTATTTATCGAATGTCAGCGGTTAAGTGTTGATGTTACATGATTTAAGGAGAACCATCGGAAACCTGTATCTAGTTGGTTGTACGAAGTTTTGATTACTGTCCTCGCCGTATGTTAAACAACGAAGATTTGAATAAAAATATTTAACATGTGGTCTGTGAAGAGGTTATTGGGAATAGGGAACAATCTAGACTTGGACAAAGTTGGAGCAGTGTATAGGCTGCACCTTTGAGGTGGTGCATCAGAGCATTTTCTATAAACGATGTAGTGAACGCAGGGACTGAACAGGTATATGAACAGGTATTCAAATACTGCCAATGGCATAAGTTTACGTTAATTTGCTTGACTGCTTTAACTTTCATTTTGCGATGACATGGAAAATGCAATATAAATAATTAACATAAGTCGTGATGGAATGGCCGATCAACTCTAAGGCGCTTTGCTGCTCCCTGTCGGAGGTTCGAGTCCTCCCTCGGCCGTGTGTGTGTGTGTGTGTGTGTGTGTGTGTGTGTTGTAGTTAGGTTGCAGGGACTGATAACCACAGTAGCTAAGTTCCACAGAGTTACAAACATTTGAATTTGAATTAACATAAATAAACATACATCCTAAAGTAGTTTTATTCTGTTTTGGTATGTGTTGCGACCTGCCGGTGAAAGAAGAGCCTCAGGACATTCCGACAAAGAAAAATACATTAAGATACATGTTAATTCATGTTAAATGCATTTGAATTGCCTTTTTCCGCTCATGATGAGATTATATAATATTATCTCCAAATATGTTGCAACAAAAAGTTAACAGAAAGTTAAAAAAAGAAAAAAAAAAAAAAAAGAAGAAGAAGAAGAAGAAAAAAGAAAGTGACTGGTAGCGGAGTTTGAAACCAGTTTGAAAATTTAAACGAACAGTCACAGTCGAATAAACAGCCAGCTGATAAATTAGGTGGGGATCTGAGCTATGCGAGTTCAGTTCCATAGATCTTGCTCAGATTCACAGAAAAATCAGCTTACGGTGGTATACTGTTCTCCACATGTCACGATTACCTGAAAAGCAAGTTTAATGAGTAATATGTCGTTATAAATTCTGAGAAAGTAAAAAGAACTGACCGCAATTTGGAAGATCGCAGTTTCTTTTATTTCCCTGGTAACCGGTTTCGGGCACTTACATGATCATTTTCAGACCACAACTGCAATGGTACATAATGTATTATTAGAGGGATAAATTATTTCTAAACTGGGTATTTAAAATAACAATAAAATTTACCCGTAATGTTAACCACTGGTTGTTTACAGCTGGAGCTGTAGATGTAGGTACAGTCATCCATTAAAGGTTGTAAGCTCCACCCTCTAATTCAAATGTTGGCCAATAGGTTCTAAGTTCTAAGGGAAGTTATACAACAATTAATTTCAATATGCAATTCTATAGAATGGTTAATCATTGTTGTGTATTTAAAGGAAGATTGCACCTACTACTACAGCTGTCAATATTAAACCTTTTGGCAGCTCTAGATGAAAACAACCGGTGGTCGACATTATGGGCATATTTTATTCTAATATGATTTAAGAAAAATGCAACCAGTCTCTTTTCTTTAAATGTAGTTTATTCCATAAATAAACACCATTTCAAAAAAAAGTTACTGGTTGCATTTTAAAAAAATCATATTGAAGTTAACAGTCAATGGTTCTGAAATACCCGTAATGGATAATCTAAATATACTTTATTCCAATTTTAAATACTCAATTTAGAAATAATTTATCCCTCTAATAATATATTACGGGTATCATTACAGTTGTGGTCTGATGATGGTCATATAAGTGCCCGAAACCGGTTACCAGTAAAATGAAAGAAATTGTTATATAGGCTGCCTTATTACTTGAATTAATAATTACTTGTAAGATCGCTGTTATCCATAATGTTCTCAACAATAATATTTAAAAAGACTATTATGAGACTGTTTCTGCAGAAGTTAGTTTAAGATATGTGTCTCACAGGCTCGGAGATATTTACATAGTTAGTTACTGAGGCTATATGTTTCACAGAACAATATTGCGTCATAATATGGACGTAACAGGTTGGAGGTGCTAGTACACACGAAGCGAATGAAAGCAAGTATTTGTCAGTTGGTACAGCAACTTGGCTGTAAACAGAGGAGAGGGAAAGCGTCCTGAAAGTGCGCTATTGTGCGCCGCAGCGCATAAGCCAGAGGAGCCAACGGCTGCATGCTGCAGACGCTGATGCGTCATTTCGCTTTCCTCCGGTGTGGCGGCCTCGCCGTTAACGCTTCCGGATAGCCGACGCTACGCAACAGATCAGGGACTCAGCCAGTCCAATGCGACTTTCACCCGCACCGGCAAAACGCGCCGCAACGCACTGCTTGCTCCCGTACACTTTTCGCAGCAGCCACACACTTCACGCCCCTTGCCGCTCTTACTGAGTGTACGAAGCACTGTTCGGTCACCTGAGATCCAACTTCAACACCGAGAGCTACCTGTGACGCGATAACTTGCTATAGGGCACCTGGATATAGACGGGCATGCGGATCCGCCATTTTTGTTCCTTCGCTTCGACGCGCGATTGTGGAATTGCACAGTCAATACGCTTTAAGCATGATGGGCTGTGCAGCTCCGAATTGTTCTAATCGTTCAGAAAATGGTTTTCGTGGTTTTTTTTTTTTTTTTTTTTTTTTTTTTTTTTTTTTTTTTTTTTTTTTTCGTTTCCGATGGATCCCTAAGGGCGTAAAATATGGTTAATAAATTTTCGTCGTGACAAATGGACACCAACAATATCTTCAAAACGATGCGAGATGGGTTAATTCATTTGTAGTTATACACAATTTCTACGCGTTGTAAACGACAGGTTTCGACACTTTTACCTTTCTTTTCTTCTTTTTTTTTTTGCTTTTTTCTTTTTTACCACGAATGGTTCGACCCTATGAACTGATACAGTAGCAACATTTAGACAATAACAATACTAATTACTTTTAAATGATGCGCACTGTTTTCTACTAGTTGCAATGGCTCATACGTCTCGTAACGATGTTTGAAGCTACTGCGATGTTGATTTTAGTTACAGCTACTGCGATGTTAATTTTAGTTACAGCATCGGCGGCGTACTTTGCTAATGTTGTCAAGAAAATGTTCGCTTTATGAGGATAATTAATTTACTGACCGGACAAGTGTACATACTAGAAGACGGTAAACATGAAAAATTATTTTCTCTCATTATACCTGTTCGAGTTTTCAAAGAGCATTCAAAGGTCGTTGCCAACATCAGTGCACTACGCCGCCGAGGCCGTAAATAAAATTGACCAATGACAAAGTACATTGTTAAATAAAAAATTAAAATATCTCGTATATATATATATATATATATATATATATATATATATATATATATATATATATATATATATATATATCTTTTACTGCGTCCTAGTTTATCATGGTCTTATGTGCCGTGAAAAACTATTTTATATGAATTCTGGAAAATACGCCGTAAGAAAGTAAAGACGTGGAAGTGTATTTTGGAGAAAATTTATGGCATTCGAAAAAGGAGATTTCTTGCATGTTAGCGCAGCTTTGGTAGTGCATGTGGTATCCCATAAAAGTGAACTGTCGAATACAAAAGAGTTGCTCACAATACACACCCAGGTGGACAAATACCAGAAAACATATTTAACGATTTGTCAAACCATATTACAATAACTTATTACGATCAGATTTATTTTTGATCCAAATATATATTTTCTTTTTGGCATTTGTATTAGAAATGAAGAAAGCGATATTTCAAAGGAATAAAAGCAGAAAACTCCACCTTTGTGAGGCTCACGCTCCGTTTGGAACAAAAATGGCGGCGGGAGCTGCTGCTACAGCAGAAATTGATGCGCATGCCCGTCTATATACAGGTGCCCTAAGTTAGTAGTACTAACACAGAACGGTGATTATACAATGATTTTAACAGTGAGAAGTCGTAACTGGTGGTCTTGGGGTAAAGCGCTCGACTGGAAAGCGAAGTGTCGCGGGTTCGAAACACTGTCGCACCTCGTATTTTTTCAGTCTGCGTTTTAAGCCATACTTCTCAACGATGTGAGGAGTTGCTAGAAACGACACTTTGTTCGGATTCCACGTTAAGCTGTAGGTCTCCTTTCCCCCCTTGGGTAACTGGGATAGGCTAGGGACACGAAATTCGCCGAAGTGGCGTCCAGTTGAAAGACTTCCACCAGGCCAAAGTGCCACAAGAAATTATTAACAGTGAGAAAGGGTGAAATTTGAGGGCAATTTATTACTTTATACTTTTTATCTAGGCATCATCATGGCCCGTATGAATAAGAGCATACTGTCCGTTGATGATTCTCAGAGCAAAAGAACGGGCACACCTGTAGACGGGGATACCGCCCGTCAGCTTTGACCCGTGACGTCATCGCAGCGCGGTAGTTTTGAGGTGCGTGCGTGTTTGTAGAAGGCGTGAGTGATTATTTGGTGTTTGAGTTAAAGACGATAGTTTGTTTACAAACAAAACATTAATATTTTGTGTTTAAAAAGTGATCTGTAGCTCTGATGGTTAGGTGTAGGTTAACCGAGATTTTTTTTTTTTTTTTTTTTTTTTTTTCCGTATGTGATCGCCGAAGTCGCGAATTTTTGCGCTAAGACCTGTGATCAATGGTACATTCTGTTATCTATAATAACTACAGATTATTTGTATGTACAATACAGAAGTATTAAGATATCCCGTATACAGGTTTTCCGACATCTTGATGACGTCATGGGTCAAAGCAGACGCGTGGTATCCCAGTCTACAGTTATGCTAAAGAACGTTCTCTAAGTAAGTTTACAATTACGTCTGAATTAAAACTTCGAAGCATGTGCTCTGAGCATGAATTTCTTTCTCGATACCTCCCCTCCTTCTGTGTGTCACGTCCGGAATAGAACTGCTGCTTAATCATATATTCCTTTCAACTAGCTCACTCAGGCAAATTATTCAGTGTACAAACATGGAATAGACATTTACGTATTCAGGAAGAGTTGTACTCTTTAGAGTTTAGATTATTAATTGAACAACTTAAGGAAATTAATTTTCTGTTGATGTTACCTAATTTTCGACACGCGAGAAATTTTTTATTATTGAAGTTAGGTTAACACAATATAAGAAAGAAAATTTATGAATAAATTAGATTTTCATCTGTTTCAACCGAAATCTCTGTTACAGTTTTTCAACATGAGATATTTTTGTTTAAATATGACGTCCAATGGTCTTCTCGTGCATTAAAAAGCCGTACGGTTTTGTTACGAGAAACTAATCGCTGTATCAGTTTTTAATTCATATGTCTTGCATTTTGTAATAAGTATTTTATTAGCTGGTTGAAGTAACGTTTGATCATTTGATAATGGCAACATAGCTTGACGAAACTAGTAATGACATACAGTAAATGAGTAATTTACACATGCGATCTTGGCTTTGTCTTCTTATTGAAGTCATCACATTTAAAAAATATTTTAGGATCGTTCTCTACACCGACAATGTCGGGTAATAATAATTCCATAGAAATTTGAGTGCACACTTAGCGAACAAACAGCCTTTCCATACTGTCAGCAATTCTAGCACTGCTGCAGAGTGAACAAGTGGCAAGCTAGTGTGAATTTTTAAGTTCCAACATGTGCTACGACCTGTAGGTGTTGAGATGCCTAGCACTGTGACCAACACTTGTTTTTGTCCCCCACTGCGGACGCATGGACTGAGGAGGTTCCATAGGCATTGCCGACCGATGCGCCGTCTTCTGAGCGTTTACATATCTGTGTGTTGTGCATCCGCATGCCTATACTAGTTTTTTTTGTTTGTTTGTTTGTTTTTTCGTTTTTTTTTTCAGTGTAATTTGGCAGCAACAGTATGAAAGTTCGAATCTCGACAACGAACAGGATACAGAACAGATGTGTATTCAAAGTAAGTTCCGATTTGCTCATTGTGATTATTCTCCCTTAAAAAAAAAAAAAAAAAAAAAAAAAAAAAAAAAAAAAAAAAAAAAAAAATCCTAGTCTTCCTCTTTCTTTGATCAGAAGGAAAGAGAACACTGGCACACATTCTCTTATATAATATTTAGATCTGCAGCTAGGAGTCGCGGTGGAGTAGCCGAGCAGTTTTAAGGCGCTTCGCTGCAGCGCGCGCGGTTGCTCGCCGTCGGAGGTTCGAGTCCTCCCTGGGACATGTGTGTGTGTGTGTGTGTGTGTGTGTGTGTGTGCGTTGTCCTTAGTTAGTTTACCTTAGCTTTATTAGTGTGTAAGCTACGGTCTGATGACCACGCAGTTTGGTCCGATAGATTTACAAATATTTAAATTTAATTTTTTGCACCTAGGACCTATACAACTTGTAGGTATTATACCAATAGAACGGAAAACAAAGCTACATATAAACACACAATCACGTACAAAGTTCACCGACTCAATGAAACAATTGTGTTTCCGCCGGTTCTGCGCCTGTATTTATTACGAAGGCAGTTGCATAACACTATCTTGGCAGCAGCAACAGACGCATATGACATCAGCAGTGGAACGAGGCGTAAGAAAAGCTATTTTCTCTTTACTATCACATAAATATGCGTCGCAGTGTGCTGTTTCGTAAACAGTGAAACACCGCGTTCATAGTACCGTTCGCAGTGTGTTGAAAACGGGAAATCATAGGCACAGACTACAGAAATGTAGTTGTCAATCTGTGATGATATATCAGCTGCGTAATTTCGAAGAACCTAGGGAATCGTAGCGGGAGCGATATATATATATAGCTATTACTGTGTGCGATATACGCTGAACAAGTGACTGCCGTTTATCTGACAAATAACGAAGTTATGTGAAAACTGTGCTGAAATTAATACAAAGGCAATTTAGAAATATGTGCAAAGAACTTTTCTGACATGCTAGGGCTTAGTGAGTTTGTCAATGCTAGTGTATGATGCCAGTGTCAAACCTAATTTGCCGTACCCAGGATATTCTCTTGCAATGTATTTCAACAAAATTGATAACGTATCACACGGGTAGAGTTTTCCTGACAATCGCAAATTGTGAAAATAGAAGTACTGAAAGATGAAACGTTAGCCTCTGTCACCAGACCTGGACTGTGTCCAAATTGCACCTTTCATTGATTTCTAAAGTCTTTCGCTGTTTTGTGTATGAATAGATGGATCAACAGAAGAAACAAATTCATCGGAGCGATTGACAGAGTCATGATCAAAGCCTTTATTTTTAAATCCTGATACGACTTTTGATCCAGGCAAAATGAACTTTTTTATTAAAGGTATGAGAATTGCTTTCGTTCTAGAATGAACGCGCCACGTGAAGTACTGACTGGATTCTCTCCGAATTCCACCAAAAATCCAAATGTTTCCAGCTCGTTTTTAAACTTACGTCCGCTGCCGTATTTTCTATTTGGGATATGACAATAGTCAACCTCGACGATCTTTCGCAGTCCAACAATAGGCGCACTATCGTTTATTACGATCACGTAACATAAATGACGAACGGTGTTACTAGAAACATCATTGGCGCACAAGTTTTGAGGCTATATTTCCTTACCCATCAGGAGATAATTAATATACTTTTTTCAGTACTTAACCTCGCGTAATCTAACAAAATGTTGTAGTTGCTTGTACAATTTCACACTCACTTCACTGTTGCATTGTACATGTCGTAGGGCGAAGAACGGATAAAAGTACATATTCCCAACAAAATTCTAAACATTTATATGCAATATTTATTGGGAGACTAACGCATGCGCGTGGAATGACCGCGTGGTCTAAGGCGTCATGCTACGGACTGGGCGGCCGTTCCCGCCAGAGGCTGAGTTCTCTCTCGGGCATGGGTGCGTCTGTTGTCTTTAGTGTGTGTCTTTTTAAGTAATTTGTAAGTCTAGGGACTGATGACCATAGTGGTTTGGTCATATATATATATATATATATATATATATATATATATATATATATATATATATATCACTTGCTGCGATAACGAGGTATATCGCACCGCCGGCCGCGGTGGCCGAGGAGACTAAGGCGCTCCAGTCACGGTCTGCACGGCCACTTCGGTCGGGGGTTCGAATCCCCCCTCGGGCATGGATATTTATGCCGTCCTAGTTCGTAAGTAGTTCATAAGTAGTTTGTAAGTTTAGGGACTGATGACCGTGTAGTTAAGTCCCATAGACTTTACAAACATATGAACATTTATATCGCACCTGCTTCGATTCCTGATAGTTCTTGGAAATTACCATCAACTGTACTCCAGAAGACAGGTGAATAATAATGTGCTATTAAATGATTGGAGAGTTATTTCAGCGATATACGAAGAAAAAAAAAAAAAAAAAAAAAAAAAAAAAAAAAAAAAAAAAAAGGAAAGAAATTGTATTTTGCTCCAGGTAGAAACTCCAAGGTATTGAAAACACAGAAATAAACAGTAAACCATCATAAACATCAAAATACAACGCACTATTGAATTTTCGAGGTTTTTAGTGTTCAAAATGTTCAAATGTTTGTTACGTTTATGGGACTTAACTACGGGGTCATCAGTCCCTAAACTTACAAACTACTTATGAACTACTTCCGAACTAGGACGGCACAAATATCCATGCCCGAGGGAGGATTCGAATCCCCGACCGTAGTGGCCGTGCAGACCGTGACTGGAGCGCCTCAGTCCCCTCGGCCACCGCGGCCGGCAGTTTTTAGTGCTACTTTTGTCTACGAATTTACGTTACAGTTAGGTGTGGAACAATGAGTTTATCGTCTCTCGCTAAAAAAGTAAGCAGTTCATGGAAACAATATAATACACTTATTAAAGAAAACTAGTATATTATGTGCTTTGAAACTCTAGCAGTATATATAATAGTTTGTAATATCGGGTGACCGATATTTGCTCGGGAATTTTTTCTGTTACATAGTAGTATTGCAACACTACCTACGCAGGAATTGGAACTAAAATAACCGTAAATGTACCTAGTTCAGAGTCACAGTAACGAAATCATTAGAGCTGTTTCGGAGACAGCTAATATATGTACAGATATATATAAAAAACTGCTCGTTTAAAGATACAAGAAATTATTCCTTAACTCTTTCATTCCCAGTGTTGTTCCTGGACAACAACGTATTAAAAGTTGATTTACACCGTATTTTGTGCATCAATCCATAAAGTTGCATTTTTGTTGATGAACAACATGCTTTTAGTACAACATTTTGCCGCTTGGTACGGCGTGTAGCCACTTCTGAGGCATTAATCTATCCATCTTGGAGGTTGTGTCTGTACGTCTGTACGTGGCTACCTTATTTAACGTCCAAGTAATAAAATACCTCGATACAAACGTCCGTGTTGTGAATGAAACACATGACATAATCAATAGTTCGACCAAAAATTTTAAAACACATATTTTGATGTTTACTGTACTGTATTAATATAGAAAACACCGAATTTTAATTTTTCCAAAGCTGACTTCATATTGTGGTACTAAAAGGGTTAACGTCTATGCCGAATACGTTCATTACTTAATCATAGGTGACTCTCTTCAAATGTTTCTGATGTCATTCCTTGCTGATTATTGAAGTATGAATGACGAAACTACTCAGTCGTATCATGAAACAATAAACTCTTTTTGAAATGCACGCTTAAGTTCGTAAGTCACAGAATATATAGCTTTTCCTCAGAATATTTATTGCTCTATTTCACGAATTTTTTTCTCGCCACACGCACTCACTGCCACGCACCTAAATGAATTAGACACGTAAACCTCCATCCATAAATCGCATCGTCCATTGGTGAGTTCATTTTTTGAGTTTATCGAGGACAGACAGACAGACAGTCGCGACTGGACAACTTCTGAAAAGTTACCTTACTTTTTGAATAGCCCTTGAATACCCAACGAAGTAGCGGAATTGAGAGAAAGTGGTGTCTCTTTGAATTTAACACGCGCAGAGTCTAATGGTCCGCGCGCCGTAAAAGCATGGTTGCGTTAAAGTGATAATTATGAGGCGGCACGTACTTAAAATGTCGCTTAGTGAGTAACGAAGCAGCAATCAGCTCTTTTATAGCGTACTCTTCATTGAGTCCCTAGCGGACTGCTATAACTGACATATGAGTTTGCAGAATCCAGTTCGTTCAGATTTCTACAACGAATAGCCAAATGTCAAGGTCGCCATGACTTAGGCCGTGTAATGGATGATCACACTGCTGTTAGATGCAGTTCCCCTTTCACTTTTTCAGTCGGTTACAGACTCCAATTCTACAGTCAGAAGCAGAGTACGTACGCCATGAATCTAGGCAGTTCGTGATACAGATGCTACGCCACGCCTTTGATTCAATCCTTCCATGAACATAACTGAGGAGTTGTTCTTTTTTTTCTTTTCCTTCTATTAATACAAACTCTTGTATTTTCTAAATTCTCGGAATAGATTCGGGTATATATCATGCGAAAACAAGTCTTCGGACGCCGCGTGGGAGTAGCCGAGCGGTCTGGAGCGCCATGGTGCGGATCTACATCTACATGCGATACTCTGCAAATCACATTTAAGTGCCTGGCAGAGGGTTCAGCGAACCACAATTATACTATTTATCTCCCATTCCATTCTCGAATAGCGCGCGGGAAGAAATAACACCTGAATCTCTCTGTTCGAGCTCTGATTTCTCGTATTTTATTCTCATGATCATTTCTACCTATGCAAGTGGGAGTCAACAATACATTTTCGCATTCGGAGGAGAATGTTGGCGATTGGAGTTTCGCAAGTAGCCCACGCCGCAGCGACAAACGCCGTTGTTGTAATGATTCCCATCCCAGATCCTGTATCACTTCCGTAAACTGTCTCCCCTGTATCGTGACAATACGAAACGAGCTGCCCTTCTTTGGACTCTTTCGATGTCCTTCGTCAAACCCATTTGATAAGGATCCCACACTGGGCTGCAATACTCCAAAAATGGACGGACAAGCGTAGTGTATGCAGTTTCTTTTGTAGTTCTGTTGCATTTTTTAAGGTTCTGCCAATAAAACGCAGTCTCTGGTTCGCCCTTCCAACGATATCATCTACGTGTTCCTTCCAATTTAAGTTTTAAGTAATAGTAATTCCTAGGTATTTTGTGGAGTTTACGGCCTTCACATTTGATTGATTTATCGTGTAAACAAAGTTTAACGGATTTCTTTTCATACTGATGTGGACGACTTCACACTTCTCATTATTTAGTGTCAATTGCCAATTTTTACACCATACTGATATCTTATTCAGATCGTTCTGCAGTTGGTTTTGATCTTCAGATGGTTTTACTAGACGGTAAATAACGGCGTCATCTGCAAACAACCTCCTGCGTCGGAGGTTCAAATCTTCCCTCGGGCCTGGATGTGTGTGTTGTCCTTAGGTTAGTTTAACTTAGTTTAAGTAGTTTGTAAGACTAGTGACTGATGACCAATGTAGTTTGGTCCCATAGGATTACAAACATTTTTGAAGTCTTCGGACGCCCATTACAATGTTAAGTCCTTGCAGATTACTGATACGGCATATACAGTGTGAAGCATATGTCGCTAGGCACTGATAATACTATTAAAAAATTCACTAGTCTGACTATTGTGTTTCTTTTACTGTCATTGCATTGTTTATCATTTTGACAAGGCGTAATTTTTAGCATTTGGAAATAACAGCCGCGGCGGAGCGGCCGAGCGCATTAAGGCGCTATGCTATGATGCGCGAGGCCGTTCCTCGTCGGAGGTTCGAATCCACCCTCGGGCATGGATGTTTGTGCCATCTTTAGTATAAGGTAGTTCATAAGTAGTTTGTAAGTTTAGGTACTGATGCCCCGTAGTGGAGTCCTATATCCTCTACAAACATTGGAACATTTAATTTGGAAATAACAATTTAACGTAATGTCTTGCTGTTACTTCCGTTTTCTTTCAACGAAATGTTCAGCATCTGTTTCGTCACCCTGCTATGATCACTGTTTACTCCATGGTCTTATATATGGTCAAATTCGACATAAAACACACATATAAATTCTTGTTCTGTAATTTTATGATGTTAATTGTTCTTTGTACTTCTTCTATTTTTGTTTCCTTAAGGAATACAGGATAAAACTAAGACTGTGCATTGCATTTCAGAAATCATGCTGGATCGCCTATGAACAAATTACTTCTTACATTACTATTTTAAGCACTAGGAAGCATGCTGATTGCACTTGGTGATTTCGTAGGGGTTAGCACAGCCACAGCTGCCCAAATAGTAAAAACAAGAAGTACTGCAATTATAACTCTAATAAATGAGTACATCAAACTTCCAGAAAATCAAGACGCAGTTGAAAGTACCATTTCAACATGTTTCGTATTTGAACATGCCTGAATGTTTAGGAAGAGAACAGGTTATTTTTCTATAAATGTACAAGTGCCGATCACTGCAGAGCAACGTATCACCGACATTGTTGCAACATGACACGGTTCAGCACACGGCGGGGAATTTCCCATGAGTAGTAGATCAAGGGCACGCTTAGAAAGAGGAGATCGTAAAGGATCGTGGATATTAGACGACAGTGCATACCCATTGAAAAATGATTTACTGACACATCTTGACGTTCCCGGCTCTTCACTGACTCACATTCGTACCAGAATTACAACAGAACGTTGTTTCGGTGTTTGTCACTGAAGGTTTCCAGTTTATAACTAGGCTTGAGATTTAATTTAGAAACAAATTGTTGCTTAAGCTGTAACGCACAACTTAGCTTAGAAACACGGAGAATATGAACTTCCTTCAAAGCCAGATACCGCCTTAGAAACATCTGAAGTTTATGTTTCAGCCACTGTGGAGGACATACAGCAACCTGAGACGAGAACTGCGCTGATTGAAGACTATTTAGCTAAACTGTGAATTCCTGAACCTGGGCTACAAGGTGTTGCCTAATATTATTTTTAATCGGCTACTCCCACAGGTGGATAAAGAAATTCGAATGTGCCAAAGTGGATTTCGACGAGGAAGGTCAAGAATAGACCACATTTTCAACCTGCGCCAAATTTTGGAGAAAACTGTTGAATATAGAACTGGAACACATCACCTCTTTATTGACTTTAAGACTGCATAAGACAGCATAAATAGAACGCAGTTGTTACATGCTTTACAGGAGATGGGGATACATGGTAAGCTCCTGATAATGGTTAAAATGATGATGTCTTACGTAAGAAGCTGTATTTGAATTCAAGGAAATTACTCAGACCCCCTGGAAAAAAATGTGCTACGTCAAGGAGATGCATTAGCATGCTTATTATTTAATGCAGCACTCTAGAAGGTTATCAGGGAAGCAGGCCTACAGACCAGGGGTACCACCTTCTACAAGTCGGTGCAGATTTTAGCAGATGCAGATGATGTAGGCTTTTACAGCCTTAAGTCAAGGAAGTAAGAAAATGGGTCTTATGATAAATGAAGATAAAACTAAATACGTGGCATGTTGGAAAGCATATCAGCCCAATATGCCGTCAACTTTCAGTGTGATTTGAAAAAGTTCAAGCATCTTGGTTCAACAGTCACTTGCTTTAATGACAACTCAACAGAAATTAAGATTGGACAGATATAAGGAAATAAAGCATATTTCGCCTTGAGTAATTTATTCCAGTCAAGACTCCTCAGCCGCCCAACAAAATTCACTATTTATAAAACTCTAGTTAGACCAGTTCTCACTTATGCTTCGGAAACATGGCCCTTGACGGAAACTGATCCAAGGCTGCTCAACGGATTTGAGAGACACGTTTTGACGAGAATAATTGGTCCTGTGTATGACAGAGAACAATGGAGGAAAATGTACAATGCAGAATTGTACACTTTACATGCAGATGCTCCTGTAACAAAAATCATACCATAAGGAAAGATAAGTGGGGGAGGTCATGTGGCAAGAATGGAGTCTGAGGTAATGAAGAAGATTCTCTTTGGAAATCCAGGAGGACAAAGAGGTCGAGGTCGACCTCGAGGAAGATGGCTGGATGGAGTGGAAGAAGAGCTATGAAAGCTCGGATGCAGAAAAGGAGGAGGGTAGCACGTGACCGTGATGGATGGCGAAAGCTCGTTGGGAAGGTCGAGGTTCGCCCTGGACTGTAGCGCCACAAAAGAAGAAGTGAACACGTATCTCGCTACAACAGAGCAGACTGTTTGTCCTCTGTGCTTATATATTTTATTAAAACATTAAATACAATAATGTGTTGTTACAAAATAAAAATAAACATCATTTAATTACGAAACTTTGTCCTTTTTCAGTGTGAGAGTGAGCTACCACGGTAGTTTCACGAGAGTACCTTTCCGCTGGGTCCTCTCGTTCCACATAACAAGCACAGCATTACGCGGACCACATCACCCACAATGGAACATCCGGAAGAGATTTTATCACTGTTTTACCAATGAATCCCGTTGCTTTACTGGTTCCTCGCATGACGGTTCGCTACAGGATGTGCCATAAAATCTGCGGGTACTGCGTGCCAACTGCCGCACACACACACACACACACACACACGCACACATACACACAAAACGCGCAATTTCTCACGTAAATCGTACCCCGCGACAGCATATGCGGGAGATTAATAGAAGTGCCTCAACATCTGACTGAATGGATCAACATTTTGCACAAAGATAAGGAAAACTGTATGTTTTGTCCCGCTGACACATAAAAAAAGCAGCTTAAAGTGACACGTACAGTACAGCAGGGGTCAGCACTATTGTTCGTCTTGCTCATGGAATCATCACGCGTGACCTGCAGCAAGACATTACCTGCACTTTGCACTACGCCCATGATCTCATCACTGCTGATTCCGCAAGGTCCGAACTGCTCCGACAGTCCTAGTAAAGGTGAGAACGATTCAGCCAGTTTGGACTTCAGTTGGGTATCGTAAAAACTACTTGCAGAGATGAGTATATTTCAGTATGCAGCATGTATATGTTGCTGCATTGAGCAAACGTTTCTTCTTCTTTTAGTGCCCAAACAATATTTTTCCTTCGTCTTCAGTATATTATCTGTTAAATCATTTTTGCCACACGATACATTAACTTTTGGAGGTAGCAGTATTTACAGTAATGAAAGTATTGCGCGAAAATTTAGCAGGAACAACATTTACTTCAATACTAGGCGATGATATTTAAGTGTATTTGGCCTAAAATCTACAATTTCTGCTCATCAGTGTGTCATATGCAATTAAAAACGGATATTCAATTTTAAGTAATTTGCTTAAGATGTATGACGAAAATAATGTTATTATTATTTCACCTCTTTTCTAAAATTATATTGTAGCACTATTGTCGTTCTTTTTACGTTCTGTTACCAACAAATATTTACTATACTTTATCTTTCATTTACGAAGTGATGGCAGAATTAATACTGATTAAATACGACGAGGAGTTGGAAAATACGTTTCCCCTCTTGACTGTGTGCACAGTTGTGGATGAAAGGGGGAAAAAGTAGAATGAGAGATTAAAGATAAGACATATATTTATTTTTCTACGTAATTTCCAAGTACATTGAGACATTTATCAAAGTTTGTTTATAAGTTTCAAAAAGTCATCTAGGAAAACATTAGGGCGTTGAATACGGAAGAAGCGTTGATCAGCTATGGCCGAAAGACGACAGCAGGTAAACGCGCAAGTGCAAGATACCGATACATCACTGGGTACAAATCGACCATGAATGACTTTCTATTTCGAATTGTGCCGGGGGTTGAAACGTGGGTCAACCATTACACGCCAGGATCGAAGCCGCATACATTCAGTGGAAACATACGTCACCACCTGTCCGAAAGAAGTTCAAAAGCATTCCGTCTGCCGGTAAAACGTTACTCGCCGTTTTTTGGGAGGCAATGCTTTTTCCGTATGCAACACCTTGATTTTTCCTGGAAGGTTCTTTGAAGCTTATAAAGCGCTATGACAAATGTCTCATGTACTTGGAAATTATGTAGAAAAATAAAGATATGTCTTATTCTATTTTGTTTTCGTTTCATACGCAACTTTGATCACAGTCGACGGGAGAAACTTATTTTCCAACTCGTACTTGCAAACCAAACAACCTCGATACAGTGGTACGGTCTCATGTAGGTCTTTCCTGGAAAACGAATGCCAGTGTAGTGGAATGCACAAGGCGGCCATTCGTGCTATAGTGCACTATGGCACCAGCTGCCAAGTACTAATTGCGGGAACTACAATGTATCTTACTGAAACGCTCTTTCATTCCGTCTCCAGAAATGCCGTTTGGTAGAGATTTGGGATATTAAGCATAATAGAGGAACTGGAGAGTGGCTCATATCGTGGAGAGCTTCTCTTAGTGTTGTCAGAACTGCACGCAGACTCAAACCATTGTCAGCTGACAACATGGGCGACCCAAGCAGATATATTAATGTGTTGTTAACAAATTGTAAGAATTCATAGAAACTGAAACAGTCTTTGATCTTAAATTTCATCATTTACTTCAGTTACCTATATCAGTCATTATGACAATCGCCATGTTGATGTAAAGAAAAAAAGAAAACTTCAATAATTGCAATTTGGAGCACTATTTTTTATTTGTATTTATCATGTTCCACAGAACCAATTTTAGGAGCAGGTTTCCGTGCTCATGGAACGGGCCAGTACATCAAATTGTGACAAAAGAGTGGTAATAGATAAAATGAAACTTATAGGAATCCTATGCAAACGGTAAGCCTAACTAAATACAATCGACAACGTAACACAAAAATTAGCTTAACTTTTTTATTTTTCCAGGAATGCTTCAACAGAATAGAAAGAGTGAGCCATTAGGAAACTCTCAAGTTTAGACTTGAAACTGCGTGGATTACTACTAAGATTTATGAATTCTTGTGGCAGCTTACTGAAAACGGATGCCTTAGAATACAAATGTTCAAATGTTTGTATAGCTTATGGGACTTAACTACGGGGTCATCAGTCCCTAAACCTACAAACTACTTATGAACTAACTAAGACTAAGGACGGCAGAAATATCCATGCCCGAGGGGGGATTCGAAGCCCCGACCGTAGTGGCCGCGCAGACCGTGACTGGAGCGCCTCAGTCCCCTCGGCCACCGCGGTCGGCCGTAGAATACAGCACGCCATTCTGCACAGGAGAGAAGGAGGTGTGATGCAGATTAGATTTCTGTCTAGTATCAAATGAGTGATAGCTGCTACGTCTTGGTAATTACCTAATAGTGTTAACAACAAACAATATTAAAGAAAAAAAAAAAAAAAAACATTCGCGAGCTTACACGACATATTTCTCAAACCGCCCGTTTCTGAGCCCAAAAATACGCCTACCACAATTGTATCATAAAAACTATCCCAAAAAAATAACACCGCACGTTACGTCACGCCACGAATAACATGAATGAAGTAGACTTGTTTCTGGAGTGAACTGTCACTTATTTCAATACATTTTTGAAGGTAAATAACGCAGCATTTGTTTTTCAACGAGATCCTGAAAATGGGCTCTCCACGACAGCTTACTATTTACGAAATCGAAACACTCAAATATTTCGACCGTTTCTGGGGGCTGAAATGAAGTCAACGGCAAAGTTGAAAACGTGTGCTTGACCGGGATTCGAACCCTGATTCCCCACTTTGGGCCAGCGGGCGCCTTAACCAATTAGGCTGTTCAGGCACGCTTACCCTCGTCCATTATTATCCCAGTGACCAGCCAGCCAACGATTTCCGTTGTCAAACTTTAGTATGATTGAACGCTCTGTTTTATTTTCTCTATTTGTGCTGTTGGTGAAAGTTCATCGTTGACATGTACTCCTCTTGGGTATCCATTCTGTCTCCAGGTCCATACTGCCATTGTTTCCAATCCACTGCACGTTCTTTTGTTAGGAACAGAGGACTGATGACCACGTAGTTTAGTCCCCTCTAAACAACAACAACAACAATCTTCCAAACCAAATTCTCAAGTTCTAGCCTCCTGCCCATTGATACCTCTTGCTCTCAGCTTATACTGGATTCTCGCAAGGGACCGAGCCTTTGCATACGTCCGTCCGCATTGGAATTGTCATTACCTGTTGTAGGCATATTTGCAATTATTGATGTCCAAAAAGAACAGACACCATATCAATAAAAGCTTATTATTTGTCTCAAGGCCGAGAAATATGAACTCTTCAGTCTCATTTATCATATCCCCATTGTGTATAATCAGAATGTCAGTTTTTGTTTAATTGTGTATTAGGAACTGTGAAACCCAAGTCTTACTATGATTTATCATTAATTTATTTTCTGCAAGCCATGAAATTATTTTTTAACTGCGTTATATGGTACTATGTCAATATTGTAAAATACTTTACTACAAAACTGATATCATTAGAAGTATTTTAGAATTACCTGTTATACCAGAAGGCATATCATTTCCATAAGTTACAAACAACAGCGGTTCCATAACATATCCCCAGGGTCATCCGTCACTTAAGTGTGCCCTATTGTGAGTGCATACCATCGCCATTTGACACACTGCGAAGAATTATTACATTCTGCTGTCTGTTATCCAAATAAGAGGTAAACCAACTGTGAGCTATTTCCTTATTCAATATTATCCAAATTCTTCAACAATATTTTGTGATCAACAGAATCAAGTGCCTTTGATAAATCAAAGAAGATCGTTAGCGTTCGCAGCCTTTATTTAATCCATCAAGTGCCTCACAGAGAAAAGACAACATAGTTGTTAAACCACTTCTAAAACGAAACTATACATTTGACAGCAAATCACGTAAACTGAAATGATCAATGATCCTTGAATTTACAGACTTTCCAATTATCCTAGCCGCCCACCTATGAATTGCTTCTATTTGTTCCTTTAAACCGATCTGGTTAGGAATCCAAACACTTGAACAAGACTCAAGACGGAGTCAAACAATAGTTTTATATGCTGTCTCCTTTTACAGAAGAATCACATCTTCCCAAAATTCTCCCAATAAACCTAAGTCGACCATTTTCTTTCCGCACGAATGTCCTTTTATCCTTCCTCCATTTCATATCGCTGTGCAGCGTTACACCTAGGTATTTAATTGACGTGACTCTGTAAAGCAGCACACTGCTAATACAGTATTGTATTCGAAATTTACGCGATTTTTTCTCCTACTCACCTGCATCAGCTACATTTTTCTACATTGAGCTCGTTGCCATTTCTCACACCACCTAAAACTTTATTCCAAGTCTTTTTGCATCCTACTACACTCATTCAATGACGACACCTTCCTTTACTCCCCATCAGCAACAGCAAGTAGCCGCAGATTGCATTTTACTGTGTCCGTAAGATCACACACACACACACACACACACACACACACACACACACATGGGGTATGTCAATATAATATTTATTTCTTATCTTGTGTAAATGTACTCCCACCTTACTGTGAAGTTACTCTGGTTTTTTTTTGTGTGTATGTGACCTCATAGACGTGGTATACGAGTAGTGCAGCGAGAGTCATTATTTTCAGCTCCCTGAATACTGGTCTACATGACTCATTGTTGGGTAATCTCTTTATGACTGCCCTCTTCTGCCACTAAAACTTCCTGAGTTCCTGGGAGTTTCCCCAAAGTATTACCGTAAACCAGGTGCGAATGGAAAAATGCATAGTATGCCTCTGTCATTTGTCTTTCAGTAACACAAGTCCTAAGTTTACGCAGTAAGAAAATTACTCTGGACAGTTTCTTACATAGTTGTCGCGTACGTTCGCTCCAGTTAAATTTGTTATCTTAATAAATTCCTAGTAGCTTAACAGATGTGTTTACTGTCGCTTCAGGTTTCAACTTACTCAAATGAAAATATATTGTTTCAGTCTTATTGCCCTCGCATGATGCCTGGGGTCTGTTTAGACCCCAAGGCTCATTTATACTATAAATAAACAGTTCTAATGTGGGTGTAGACAACTCATCCTTCAGATATGCTATCCACAGACTTTCTTTATAAATCGGTAAAATATTTATGGTTATATCTCATTTTGCAGTACAACAATTTGAAATTCTTGCGGTGAGGTGAGAAAATACCCCAGGTATACAATAAGTGATTTTCAGTGTCATATATAAGTTTTGTTACGCAAATAAATCTTGGCAACAATGTACCTTATAAACCGACATTAATTTGTACATTGTTGTAAACAATGGATAGAAAAAGCAATTACGTACACCGTTACGACAAATTCAATTTCGAATTGAGGGTTGTGCAAAGACGTCGTGGTGTTATAGTTTATTCGTAATGGATGGTGATATACGTTTTGCAAGGGGCTACAGCCTCGAACAGGCTTTGGCAGATTTACAGATGAGTGACAGTGATAATGAATCAATTTTTGGAAACGAGGATGATAGTGATTGTGATGGAGATATGATAGAGCAAGATGTACAAGTCGGAGATGAGGTGGATATGTGTGACTGTGAAGAAGATGGTAATGGCATTCAGGTAGCTAGTGCATCTACCTTTGTGTCTAGCAGTGGACAGATAACATATAACACAGTACCACCAGATGTGCGCAAGCAGCTTTCAAGGAATGTAGCCTGCCGCGGTGGCCGAGGGGACTGAGGCGCTTCAGTCACGGTCTGCACGGCCCCTACGGTCGGGGGTTCGAATCCCCCCTCGGGCATGGATATTTGTGCCGTCCTAGTTCGTAAGTAGTTCATAGGTAGTTTGTAAGTTTGGGGACTGATGTGTCCGTAGTTAAGTCCCATAAGATTTACAAACAAACACCAAGGAATGTAATACGTGAAACTGCGCATATTCCATGTCACCTTAGACCACAATTAAAGATAAGGGCAGACTGTTTCAGACTTTTTATCATCAATCACGTGCAGACTGTAATAGTAATGTATACCAATAGTTATGCAAAAGATAATAAAATTATGTACCCAATTCCTGAAAGCTGGATTGAACTGGATTGACACTGAGAGCGTGTAGGTGTATTTCTAATAAAATTCCATGTAATGATATTACACTTAATACTAATAAATTAAGTAGTTCATAGTCTGTGGGTTATAAATATTTTGTGTTAAAATAATTTTTGGAACCAAACAAACTAAACGAAACATGTTTTCATATTTGAAACAAATGTAGTAAGTAATAACAACTTACATGTAACTTAATTATATGAAGAAATTGTGAAGTTGAAATATCAACTTTGTGCATATGTTTCTCAATAAATATTTACGTTTTATGGACATATTTGAAGTACTATCTCCATAAAGTCGCTTGAATCACTTTGGGGTCAAAAAAGACCCCAGATATACAATACGTTTTTCTAGAGCTGATACCATGCGAGGGTTAAGACGAGTTTATTGAGGTTCAGCCATGTTGTGGCTACCTTTAATTGTAAACCGTCGTTACAGTGGTGTGTGAAGTACAGGGCGTGGCAGATTTGGCGCGGCTTCGCCTGCGCGCGGCCTCTGCACAGAGCGGTCACCCGTGAGCTTTCAAGGCCCCGTCTGATGGCCCGGGGAAACCAGAAGCTCCGGCTTCCCCTGCAGCAAGGCCAGCAGCCGACGTCTGGCCTCCAACCTGTTGTCTACTGGCTGATAGCAAGCCGCTGGTGCCGTTCTTATGCTATATCTTGCCTTATTCTCGCTTTGACGCGGGCTCGGAAAGTTCAGTACTGAAGCTTCCTGGTAGATTAAACCTGTGTGATGGGCGCGATTCGAACCCGAGACCTTTGTCTTTCGCGGGCAAGCGCTCTACCGATTGAGGTTTCGAATCCCGGTCCGGTAAACAGTTTAAATCTGCCAGGAAGTTTCATACTGCCGCACACTCCGCTGCAGAGTGGAAATATCATTACTTATTTTGGAGTGGTAATTTTATGGCGTGGGCGAATGCCTTCCTGTCGCCACTCCATTATCTGCCTGTCCCCAGGAAGAAATTGTGTTCCCAACACTCTGTATCCATACCGAGCGACTCGGTTTTGTTCAAAAGTTCAAAGGAATAATGAATAATATGATTAGTGAATGAAACTTTCACTCTGCAGCGGAGTGTGCGCTGATATGAAACTTCCTGGCAGATTAAAATTGTGTGCCGGAACCGGGACTCGAACACAATTTTAATCTGCCAGGAAGTTTCATATCAGCGCACACTCCGCTGCAGACTGAAAGTTTCATTCAAGCCATGTCTCCACCATATCATTTCTTCCAGGAGTGCTAGTCTAGCATGGTTCGCAGGAAAGCTTCTGTGAAGTTTGGAAAGTAGGAGGCGAGGTACTGGCGGAAGTAAGGTTGTGAGGCGGCATCGTCAGTTGTGTAGGGATAGCACGGTCAGTAGTGCGCTTGCCCGTGAAAGGCAAAGGTCCCAGGTTCGAGTCCAGGTTCCGGCACACAATTTTAATCTGCCAGGAAGTTTCATATAATTAGTAATGCAAACTCAAAAATAATGGTAACAGATGGACATCGAAAACAATATAAATAGATAAATCCTTGCGCCAATGTTGCCCTCTCTCGATGGCCCTGTTCGCGGTACTATTGGACACATTGTTACGCAAACTGGGTAACAGCTTTCAGCATAAGAAGCTATCAAATAGACGATTCCACAGTCGCATGCATGGCATATGCAGATGATTATATTAGATTGAACCAGAAATATGAAGGGCTATTCAAAAAGGAGGAACAGATTTCAAACATTTATATCTTCCAAACTGCAAAAGGCAAAACCATAATTCCAACGTCTTCGGACAGACAGTGTAAAGTCAGAACGGTGCGGGTAGGCATTCGAATCAAGGATGCATACGCACCGTTGTTTGTCTTGCTTATCATGTTTTTTGTCTGTAGTTGATACACTTGCTACACAGCAGGAAAAAGCATTTTCTGTGCTGCAGTTAGCAAAACTGGAGTGTGATATTGCATTCAATCTGTTTTTTGCCTTCGGTATGATAAACAACCGCCTGATCATGAGTAAATTTAGCAGTGCCACCGAAAGTTTGTACCAGAAAATTGCAAAGGGAAAAGCACGGGTCGTCCATGGAAATCAAATAATTACGTCGAGCTTATTCGTACAGTGTGCACAAGGAGCTAAAACAAATAAATAAATAAATACGGTACGAGCAGGCAAGGAACATCCCCAACCAACGATCTGGCGAGTTCTGCAACAGTCTGCCTCTGAAGCGTGCATACTAACCACAACATCAAAATAAACGAGTTTTGTGTTAGTGTAGTAGATTAGATTGAATAAGACAATTTTTCTGAACGATTAATATTCTCCGATGAATTCAGTTCTAGTCTTTACAGTAATGTTAATCGGCATAACGCTAGAGTTTGGCCAAGAGAAAATTTTACCGGGTTCAATTATTTATATCATCTTCTGCAGAAGGCTTTAAACATCTTCACTTAGGAGAACATGTAAAATATCGGGTTTCTCGTCGAAATGTAAAATGAGTAAAAATGCACAGTCAACAGGTTACAATATATATCACTAAAATTGATCGTGATATCAGATTAAAAGATAAAATATATAATATTGCCGCGAGAACGCACGTTAACCGACTGCCGGCGTGGCGCAAGGGATAGCGTCACCGATTGCGCTGCTGAAGGTCGCCGCTTCAATCCTGTCCACCGGCAAAAATTTATTTCTTTGTAATTAAATTTCCAGTATGTTCTACGTGTTTCTTATGTTCACTTGTAATTTGTACTTGTATCGCTTAATATCGATCCAAATTGGTGCATATGTCTTTACAATATAGTCAAATAGAATCATGAGTTCATTTGTCGGATTTACTTCAGAAATATACAAGCGCAAAACTATTCGCACATCAACATATATGTCTAAATCTACATGGGATACTCTGAAAATCACATTTAAGTGCCTGACAGAGGGTTAATTGATCCTCATTTATACTATACTATTCCACTCTCGAATGGGGCACGGGAAGAAAGAACATCTGAATCTCTCCGTTCGAGCTCTGATTTCTCGTATTTTATTCTGTGATCATTTCTACCTACCATATACTTTTCGCATTCGGAGGAAAATGTTGGCGATTGGAGTTTTGAAAGTAGACCACGCCGCAGCGATAATCGCTGTTGTTGTAATGATTCCCATTCCAGAGCCTGTATCTATTCCGTGACGCTGTCTCCCCTGTATCGTGACAATACAAAACGAGCTGCCCTTCTTTGGACTCTTTCGATGTCCTCCGTCAAACACACCTGATAAGGATCCCACACTGGGCAGCAATTCTCCAAATCAGGACGGACAACCGTAGTGTATGTAGCCTCTTTAGTACTTGTGTTGCATCTTTTAAGGGTTCTGCCAATAAAACGCAGTCTCTGGTTCGCCTTTGCTACGACATTATCTACGTGTTCTTTCCAGTTTAAGTCCGAGTAATAATAATTCCTAGGTATTTAGTGAAGCTTACGCCCTTCACATTTGATTGATTTATCTTCTAAACATTGGCGGATTTCTTTTCGTACTCATGAGGGCGACTTCACACTTCTCATTATTTAGAGTCAATTGCTAATTTTTCCACCATACTGATATTTAGATTGTTCTGCAGAAAATACTCAGTGTTAATATTTAGAAATGTCTGTTGAACGTGGCAACTGACAACTGGCGCAGTATCCCCACGCCATCAGGGGCTTCGCCAGACACTCGCAGATAGGAACCTCACTCTCTCAGGGTAGAGATGATCAACATGACGATCCCATCGAAAACCTGGTACATGGCACATATCTTAAGCGTACCACTGGAGATAGCACACGCACTGACGAGCGCTGTCTATTACCTGCTATGGTGGAGAGAAATATTTAAAGTCTCAAAAGTTTGTTAAGCTTGTGGAACTGCGGGGTCATTGAGTCCCTAAACCTACAAACTACTTATAAACTAACTTACAGTAAGACAGCACAAACATCCCAGCCCGAGGAAGGATTCGAACCGATGGGCAACGGCCTCGCGCATCGGAGCATAGCGCCGCGGCATTTAAAGTTTCACAGGAAACTTGCTCCCTCCCAAGGGAACAAGGTGGGGTTGGCTTAGTAGACGTAAAAATGAATGCGCTGCTCTGTTACTCCAAAGGCAGCTGAAAACCAAGGAAAGAAACGGGGACGGCATCACCAGCAATCTCGTCAGAGGTTACAGGCCACAGTCCGAAGATGCGCCAGTCTACGCCGGGCACATAATGTTCAAGTTGCGACACATAAGGCAGCTCATAATCGACAGAAGCCATCTGATCGCCTCAGTACACACCCCGAGTCTATCAATGACGTGAATACTGAGAGTTAGAAAGGAGGATTACCGCCAAAGCCAAAGTAGAGAGAAAGATTCCAGACTTCGATTGGCCATGAGTCTGGAAGAATATTTATTTATTATTTATTTGTTTATTTTGCTGTCTTTTACAATGACCTGTTATCTAGATGCTAAAACAGGTCGTATTTTGCACAGGTAATTGATTTTTTACACTGAATAATTTATTCTTATAACTAGTTAAATTTAACAATATAAAGATAACTGGAAGAAAATCTCAGAAAACGCAGTACCATCCCACGCCAAGGACTCGTGGTATAAGATAGTATACAGGATAGTATCCGCAAACGAGAGGTTAGCGCTGATCAAGGAGAGAAACTAGGCCTAACGCGGTGCCTGTGACGAAAAGGACCCACTGGAGCACCGGATTCTCGTGCGGACAGTGGCAAAATTTGGGAAACGAGTAAAAATTGTTGGCACTGATCAACAGGATAGACCCACGAGTAATCTAGATCACGGCACTTCCCGTCCCTGACGCGTGGACATTCACGACGCCAAATGCCGGGATGGTTCCTGCGAAAGATCACGGCCGATTTACTTCCCATAATTACCCAATAAAAGCGTGAGCTCCGCGTCATGGTGTTAAACCATAATCTTCCTTCCTTCCTTCCTTCTTACCTTCTCTGCGTACAGTGTTATACATTTTAAAGTATGTGAACATTTTCTAAATGCTACAGAATCTGTGGCGCGACTTGGATAACAGCCGGCAATTCACCTACTACGGTGTGGGAAACCACCTAAAAACCACATTCAGGCTGTCCGATACACCGACCATCATGTTTACTGCGCAGGGCGGATTAGAACGAGGCCTGCGCTCCACCCCTTCCCAGAAGCGGACGCTTAACACGCTCGGCTATCCGATCGGGGCCCGCTAATTCCGTTTCTGTATAAGAATGTTGTATTATTTTTTTATGTAGAGGAAACGATTTTCCGGTATGAGTCCGTGATCTTCATTTTTTGTTAATATTCATGAAACCACCTAGATCGCTAAAATTGTATTTATAACTACATATCGGCATCTGCCATCGTCATATATATATATAATTAAAGTAAAATAAAAAATTACCTTGCAACGTAAAGTTCTCTAGGGGCGTCGACTAGGTAGAGATTTCATTATTGCCGCTGGACTTTACATTGCAAGTTCAGCGGATTTTAGATCTGATTATAGCAGATCCGAAACGACGTTATAAATAAATTTTAAAAATCTAAACTTTTTCATTCTTATTGAAGAAATTCGTTTCGTTTATAAAAATCTTGTATGTTCCTTCGATATTAATTACTGATCTGATGATGGCGGATGCCGAAACGTTGCAATAAATAAAGACAGGTTTAGCGATCTAGACGATTTGATATTATTTTTTTTCTACTTTATCGTAGTTAAGGAACCTTTGGCTCGCTTCTCGGGTTTAGTTAGTACCCAAACGATTGAAATCCCGTTAGAGGAAGAAATTTTAATCACCGGTTCTTGGCCTGAAAACCAAACGAATATCGGTGTAAATCTTTTAAACATCATACCTCGCAATAGTATAGCGGGTGTAACCTATCTACAGATTGGCCGACGTGCCATTTGAAAACATAGGAGTTTCAAGAGTCCGTCCAGACAACCAGTTTGAGGATTTATGTGGTTTCTCTAAGTCTATTAAGAGGGCTGCCGAGATGTTTCATTTGGAAAGAACTCTGCGGATTTTCTTTGCTAAGCTTTCTCAATCCTAGGGTCTACTCGTCGAGGTCGTATACACTAATATTGTTTTCTAGCATTCCTCTGCGCAATGCTTCATGAAGTGTGATTGACATAGTTAGTCAACTGCATTTGAAGTACCGATTTGATCGCATCTGTGTACACGACGGTAGCAACACTAAACACTGAAGAAGATTTAACCCCATTTCCGCCTTTCGGATTCATGAAACTGGAATCCATCGTAGACACTCTTGGTATTTCATACTGGTCCCCGACTCAATATTACTTTTTTAGTGCCGGCCGCGGTGACCGAGCTGTCTGCGGCGCGCCAGTCACAGTCTGCACCGCTGCTACGATCGGGGGTTCGAATCCTCCCTCGGGCATGGCTGTTTGTGTCGTCTTTAGTATAAGCTAGCCGGCCGCGGTGGCCGAGGGGATTGAGGCGCTTCAGTCACGGTCTCCACGGCCACTACGGTCGGGGGTTCGAATCCCCCCTCGGGCATGGATATTTGTGCCGTCCTTAGTTGTAGGTAGTTCATAAGTAGTTTGTAAGTTTAGGGACTGATGACCCCGTAGTTAAGTCCCTTAAGCTTAACAAACATTTAAACATTTGAGTATAAGCTAGTTCATAAGTAGTTTGTAATTTTAGGGACTGATGACCTCGCAGTTAAGTCCCTCAAGCTTAACAAACATTTGAACATTTTTAACTTTTTTAGTCACTCGCATTGTTTTTGGTCTCCTGCCCCCCCCCCCCCCTTTCATCCCGTCCTATCACACAGCATATGGAAAAATAGCACAACAGAAGGTTCTGAAAGTAAAACATAACAGAAGTATACAAAAGGAGAAACTTCCACTCCTACGAAGGTAGAAACCGAAATCCTTTGCACTGAAATTCCATTGTCTAATAAAGTACAACAAATATATATTCCATTGGTGTAATTCAGAAGTGAAAATCATATTATGGGAAGGAGAGAAGAAAGCTCACTACTGAACTTCTAGGGAGGGGGGGGGGGAGGTACGAATTCGACGAAATGCTCGAGGAAGACTCGTAGTGATTAATAGTCGTGTTCGACATTATCTACACGATCTAACGTACCTGTCACCTACTGGAATTCTGGGCGGGCGAGGGGCGTAAGCGGGAAGCAAAGAGGTTAAGGTACCAATGGCCCGCAGCGGGAAACACGAATTCTAATAATGTCCTGGCACAAATTTACTCTAGTCACAATTGAATTGTTTCGATACTCTAGTGCAACTGAAGTCATTCCTTTCCATCCTCTTCGTTCCTCTAATTAAAAGTGTAAATGAAGTATTGTGTCCATTAAAATTATCCGGGATGTTATGCCGTGGTGGGTTGAATTTGTTTTCAAAACCCAGCGTTTCGTCCCCGTCTACGGAGGACTTCTTCACGGCAGCCTGTAGGATTGCAGGTACAACACACACACTGACTCGCTACTGACTTGAAAACAAATTCAACTGAACAAGGCATAACAGCCAGGATAATTTTAATGTACATGACATTTCCTGGCGTGAAAATCTACATTTTACTAAATGGAGTATATTTGTTAGCTGTGGCGCTAATTGTGGTTGTTTCCTCTTCGGTAGACGGTTTATAACCCTGACTCATGGCGCTCCCGAAGGCGTGTCTCCGCTGTCGTTTTCTGCGCTGTTGAAGCACGATTTGGCGGCTGCATTCCATTCGTAAGACGTTATATGCCCAGCGCTATTGCTGGGATTTGACTGCTGGTTGAGATGGTTGGAGATGCTAAATAACTGCGAACTGCCTAAGCATATAATTAAATTCCGCTTAGGATAGTTCTCCTTGTCAAAACATTTTTATATAAGTTCTGTAGCCATTTATACAGGCCCATTTAGTTTACTGAGCATTACAAGACTGAATAGGGAGCACTATTTGGTTTGCTCTCCCAATTGAAGAATTGCTCTGCAATGGAAATATATTGCGGTACTTAAAGCCCAGTCTTTCAATAATGGAAGTGTTATATCTTGAGAATCGGATGCCAACAATTATCTCTGAAATATAGTTTTTTTTTTTTTTTTTTTTTTTTTTTTTTTTTTTTTTTTTTTTTTTTTTTTTGTATCGCCGTATCTTCGAATCGTTTCTTGCTGTCATCAAGTATATCCAGTTGAATAAATAGTTAAATATTTCAAGTGTTTTTATAACTATTAACAATAAGCGGAGGAACAAAGGCAGCTAAATCCATTAAAAAAATATTGAAATGTTTGTAAACGTATCGTACGAAACCTATCTGGCGAATCAGTCTCTAGACTTACAAAGTACTTTAACTTTGACAACAACACACACACACACACACCCATACCCAAGAGAGGACTCGAACCTCCGGCGGGAACTGCTTGTCCCTTCTTAGCATGACGCCTTAGACCACGCGGCCGCCGGCCGCGGTGGCCGAGGTGACTGAGGCGCTCCAGTCACGGTCAGCACGGTCACTACGGTCGGGGGTTCGAATCCCCCCTCGGGCATGGATATTTGTGCCGTCCTACTTCGTAAGTAGTTCATAGGTAGTTTGTAAGTTTAGGGACTGATGACCCCGTAGTTAAGTCCCATAAGCTTAACCAACATTTGAACATTTTTGAACCACGCGGCCATTCCGTGCGCTTACGTTCACAAGTGTACTGGTACATGCAACTGATTTGATTGTAATTTGAACCTGTTCACAGCAGCTTTCCAAGCTTTTACAATATCGTTAGCGAGCGGTTACTTACCCCATGAAACAAATTTTCGGTGATCATATGGTGAAATTTCAATATGTTCTTGTCATATGTTCTTCAGGGTTAAACGACTTCGCGCCCATGACTATTTAGATGTGTTTTCTGAGACTCTTCCACAGAGCCATGGACTACGGAGCACGGGGCTAGAAGCACTGATCGCTCCCACATCCTCGTTGTTGTGTGGCTTGGGCTGTTTAGTTCGGTAACACCTTAGTACTGTCTTTTGCCGCTGGATCACTCATGGTGTCGTTCATGGTGTTCGATGGTAAGAAGTAAGGGAATCGCGTATCTGTTTTACACGCCACTAGCCGTGGTCTTCAATGTGATATGGAACTGCCTTTCTCCGGCCTGTCGAGACAGTTGTAGTAGGACCTACAGGTTAAAGGTGGATCTCAACCACGGGGCAATTCGGGACTTTTCATATAAACATTGTCAGAGGTGACTGATAAATGTCGTAAAATCGAACCGATATACATAAATGACTTGCCATTCTACATTGATGAAGATGCAAAGGTAGTTCTTTTTGCTGATGATACAAGTATAGTAATCACATCCAAGAAACAAGAAGTGATGTAATCGTAAATAATTTTTTTCACAAAATTATTTAGTGTTTCTTTGCAAACGAACTCTAATTAAATGTTGATATAACACAGTATATACAGTTTTGCACAGTAAATGGCACAACTCCAGTAATAAATATAGACTTTGAACAGAAGTCTGTAACTAAGGTAGAATTTTCAAAATTTGTAGGTGTGTGAATTGATGAGAGATTAAAGTGGAAGCAGCACATAGACGGTCTGCTGAAACGTTTGAGACCAGCTACTTATGCTATTAGAGTAACATCAAATTTTGGCGATAAGAAACTCAGTAAATTAGCTTAATGTGGCTGTTTTCATTCACTGCTTTCGTATGGCATCATATTCTGGGGTAATTCATCATTGAGTAAAAAAGTATTTATTGCACAAAAGTGTGTAATCAGAATAACTGCTAAGAATTTCATTTCATATACTTCTTTTCCATCCTCTGACAGAGGTTGCATTTATATTATATTTCAGGGGGAGATGGATGGAAGATTGGTGTTTAACGTCCCGTCGCCAAAGAGGCCATTAGAAAAGGTGCATAAGTTCGGATTTTGTCAAGAAAATAGGCCAAACCTTGTAAAGGAAGCTTCGTGGCTCTTTACCTGGAGGCGAGGAAACACAGGAAATATAAATCTCAATGGCAGAACTTTTATCCATTATGGATGAGGTACACTACGAGTGTGGTAAGTAAAGGTATCTTCAATAAACAGCAACTAGATGGTTTTTATGTAGAATGTTTGTCTTTTCTCAATTACCGGTTTCGATATGTCAAGGAAATCATCATCAGATAGTAAAAATGTTTTTTCATACTGTAATGGAATTATACCTACCTACCAGTATTATGTTCGGCTCCGTAGCACAGTGGTATAGTGCTAGACTACAAATCCGAAGGTCGCCAGCTCGATCCGTGTCAGGTTGTAGGATTTTTGTCACTTTCCACTTCATTCACCTCTGGCAGTGTTGCTGATGTGAAAAATACCGAGTAGCACCGTGGTTCGAAACCCACGTTAATAGGTCCCCAATAACTGGCTGGGTAAGTCAGTTCGAAGGTCGGAGGAAGGCAACGGCATACCACCTACAAACAGGACTATGCCTAGTAAAGCACTGTGGTGTTCAAATTAATCTTCGGATTGTTGACTGCTTTACCTTTTTTACCTTATCAGTATTACAGTTCGAAGTATAACAGTTAGCTGAGGTTTACAATAACAACTGAAGAGTCGCTGTAAAAATATTTGCGTTGTTTATAAAGAAAATACTTGGTCTAAAGGAGCTGCGAAGCATACAGTGAACAGTAATTGTTATGACGAACAATCTTGACCATGGATTTGCATGTGCTGTTAATGTGTTGTAACAACTGCTTTCATAAAGTCTAGTCTACACTTATCTTGTGTTTAATACTAAACCTATTAAGTCTACAAACTTGTAAAATTGCTATTAAAGGGTTTGAAGAAAGTGAAAACAAAATACTGCAATTGGTAATTTGCCACAAAAGCGTTCCACGTCGAAATAAAGTGTTGTTAATAACTTCCCATGTTGCCATACTGAAACAAGTAACGTTTGGTACATGAAATTTCAGTACAAAGTCGAAAGTGACAACAGAATATTGCAACAAAAATGGGCCTAGGTCAGTTGCCACAAAAGCATTCCACGTCTAAATAACGTATCATTAATAACTTTCGTTGTTGCCACGCTGAAAGAAGTGATGAGCATTTTTAATGGTGTGTACTTCAAGGAGACTGCAGGATAGATCGTCTGAAGAAGAGTGCCATTAGTCAGGAATTTTGTTTGAGTATAAACAGACTGAGATCGAACAAGGCAAAACGTTTGGTGTTCTTACACACAGTACTTGTCATTTTATCACTTCGATTTATGCATTTAAATGCTGAACACACTTTAGGCAGGTTTCAGCAATAAAATTGTACAGGAAATATACACTAAATACAATATATATTAAATATAACATTTCAAGCTCAACAACAAGATAGATTGACAGACTACTCTCAAGTGTACTACCACCAGCAGTTACACTCTGCACGCATACATCTCTTCTAACTTTGAGACGCCACATTCTGTTCTGGAGCGAACCTCTCATTTTGTCGGTTCGTAACACGTTTTTTTAGGCCATATAAGTTCAAGTGACACGAAATCGCGGAAATGCAATCGAATGAATAGTTGTATTAAGCTATGGGTAAGAAGAAATTTTTACTTTTTTTGACGCAACGAATGCTACCAATAAGTGTGTTGCAGTCACACTGTGGTAGAACGACGCCTCTTTCAGTCACTGAGCTGGTCCACAGAAGTGAATGTGCCGTTATGCGCTAACTGCTAAATGCACAAAAACACAGCTCGGTTCAGTTGCAAACTCTGCGAACAAACTGAGCTCTGCGCCTGAGAATGTCAAACATCAGTTCATTTCCAGAGTTTTCACGGCGTCACTATAAGCGAATCTGCGTTTTGTTATTGTCTGAGGGACTCATTACGTCGGACACCTGCGTGAATGCCTCCTTAATTACCTTCGCGAAATTGTAGCATCCACAGGGGATAATAATTAGAAGTTTACAGTCCACATTATTGGAAATGAGAACCGTTATATAGATTTAACACAGTGATTCTTACTAACATCGCGTTCGTAGAACATCTTTAGATTAACTTAATATTTTTTCTTCACACTGACAGAACAGTTAAACATATTGAGGGCTTAGTCTGGAGCCAATTCAACCACAATGGTACAGTGTAGGAATACTTCATAAGCTTGTACACATGTTTCAACGGAATGAACGAAGTTGCCGCAACGCAGGGCAGGATTGTCAATCGGGAATTCAGCCGACCACTGCACTTGGGAGACGCCTTTGCTCATACAGTTAAAATGTTTGAGTAGCTTTGTTTGGTCCTGCCACCGAATCATTGGATTCGTTTTAACTGACTAGACGTGTGCTTCGTTGTAGCACATAGGACATCTACGGTGTTTTACAGTGATGTGAAGGCAAAATGTTTTAAGATAATCTGAAGACGCCCAACGTAGACGAAACACGTTATTATCAAAAGTACACGGTGCACCAAAATGGGCATCGGGTTTTTAAGGCTTTGCAGAATTTTTTACGGTGACCTTACCATTACAAATTATACATCAAATGACGAGCACCTTACTTTCTCCTACAAGTGTTCAGTATGAGCGCCCTCCGTTACTCGCTACACATAGAGACGATTTCTTGCTCTCTCCCCCCCCCCCCCCCACTTTTTTTTTTTTTTTTTTTTTTTTCTTTTTTTCTTTTGCCAAATCTCGGCGGAAAGTGTATGCGTATATTTTTATGCTGAAGAAACTGTAAGTGGTATTTCTTATCCTTATGTGTTATGACAGTGGCAGAAGCTGAACCAGAGAACTACATTTGGCAGCAAGATGGTGCTCCGCCTTACTGGCATGCCTTCGTTGGCGATTGATTGAACAACGTTGTTGCCGACCGCAGGGGCCGGATGGCAGAGTTGTTTCGCATGGCCTCCACGTTCACCAGATCTGACGCATTGCAATTTTTACCTTCGGAAGTTTGTAAAGGACCGGGTGTACGTGACTCCGCTACCAGCTGGCCTGAACGACCTGTGACATAGGACTGAAGCTGCAGTTGCAGCAATTGCTCCAGGCACTCGACTGTCGACTCGATCTATGCCGCGTGACGAAAGATGCTCATATTGAACACTTGTAGCACTTCTAGTTGCTCCTTCATTTGATGTATAATTTGTCATGATAAGGCCACCGTAATAAATTCTACAATGCTGTAATACCGCGATGTTTATTTTGGTACGCGATGTATACGTTTTATGCCAACGGTCGTGCCGTAGTGGATAGATCGGTTCCTGTAAATGACGTATGAAGAAAACCTCCATACTTTATCCATTGATGCCTTTGCGCGGAGGATGACACGGCGGTCGGCCGGCACATGGAGGGGCTTTTGAGGCCTCAGGATGGACTTAAGTTTTTAGTTTATATATTTTGTAACCTAGACTGTGTTCAATCGAAATATTGTCCACGCGGTTGCTGTATCAGGCGACCTAATGAAGATATTTTATATAACATTTAATACTGTACTTTATTAGATATGAGGTGTTGCGTCTAACGCCGGCCGCGGTGGCCGAGGGGACTAAGGCGCTCCAGTCACGGTCTGCACGGCCATTACGGTCGGGGATTCGAATCCCCCCTCGGGCATGGATATTTGTGCCGTCCTTAGTCTTAGCTAGTTCATAAGTAGTTTGTAAGCTTAGGGACTGATGACCCCGTAGTTAAGTCCCATAAGTTCTACAAACATTTGAACATTTGTTACGTCTACCAGTGCAAGTATTTTGCAATAGCTGTTTATTTCACGCATAAAAGTAAACCAGACATCAATTCCGTTATGAATATGAAAGACCGTTACGTACGTGGCATCATAAAAGATAACGTGGTATTCCCTTCTTAAATGAAATACAAATGCTGTCATTGATCTCTAGTTAATTTTACTATGATCCAAAAATCAACGACGTATTGTGGTTTATAAATGCTGACTAAAGAGGGCGTGTAATTCGGACTGAAGTAAAGCAATTATTAACGCAGTGGATTCGCGTTAGGGAGAAGGGATTTCCAGTTTGACAAGAGAATATTATATCATATTCACAGAATATTATTCTTAGCTAAAGAACAGATGTCACTTCTGATTCTGAAGTCGTTATTCTTTCATATTCACAGAATATACGACATCAACTGCGAATGGGCAAAGTTGAAAATGTGTACCCAGCCGGGATTAAAACCTGGGTCTCCCGCTTTCTTGGCAGCTGCGCTGACCACCATATATTATAAGAATATGAAAGATACGCCATATATATATATATATATATATATATATATATATATATATATATATATATATATATATATATATATATGGCGTATATATATATGTAGTGACGAGTTAATATGACATATATATAATATGCCGGTTGTTAGTGAGGAGGGGTGGGCACGTTTGGAGCCCTTACTCTTACAGGAATTAGTTTCTAAAAAGTACGAGTTTTATTTCAGAGCTCGATCAGAGGTGCAAGGATTATGATATGAAGATCAGCATCTCCAAAACAAAAGAGATTTAAACAGATTGAGTGCCAGATAGGACGAACAACGTTGGAACACCGAGACGTGGCTGTACGATTCGTTACGGGAATGCGGCTAAGATGCCTGTCATCTCGACAGCTAGTGATACGAGGCCCTTGGGATCCAGTACGGCGTTCCGTATTGCCCTCCTGATCCCACCGATTCCATATTCTGCTGTCATTAGATCGCGACCAACGCGAGCAGCAATGTCGCGATACGATAAACCGCAATCGCGATAGCCTACAATCCGATCTTTATCCAAGTCGGAAACATGATGGTACGCATTTCTCCTCCTTACACGAGGCATCACAACAAGGTTTCACCAGGCAACGCCGGTCAACTGCTGTTCGTGTATGAGAAATCGGTTGGAAACTTTCCTCATGTCAGCACGTTGTAGGTGTCGCCACTGGCGCCAACCTTGTGTGAATGCTCTGGAAAGCTAATCATTTGCATATCACAGCATCTTCTTCCTGTTGGTTAAATTTCGCGTCTGTAACAAGTCATCTTCGTGTTGTAGCAATTTTAATGGCCAGGTGTGTGGTCACCTCCTATAACAATGCTATTCTGAGCTGTGATAGAAGCCCTGGAAACTTTGCACGAAGTCGTCCATTGGGATGGTGTTCAAATGCTTCGTCATGTTTCGTTGGATGTCTGGATATCGTCAAGTCTCTTTCCGCGAGTGTGGCGGATGTTCAATTTGCACGACAACGCTCGCCCACACTCAGCCAATATCGTCAAACAGTTCCTGGGAGAAAACGGTGTGGTGCAATTGAACTTCTACCATACTCAGCAGATCTCAGTTCTGCAGACTTCTTTTTTCCTCGACCCAAACTCACTTCGAAAGGAAAGAGATTTGACGACATTCCTGACGTCCAACGAAACCTGACGAGGGTTTTGAACACCATCCCAAAGGAAGACTTCGTCCAAAGTTTCCGGGACTTGCGTTGCAGACCTCATCGGTGCATAGTTATGGGAGTTAACTATTTCGAAGGACAGTTAGGTAACTGTAGTTCTTCATCTACGTTAATATTACAAGACTACTCGACAAACTTTATTGCCAGAAGTTGTACATAAATGACCTATTAGATAACGATTCGCCGGCCGCGGTGGCCGAGGGGACTGAGGCGCTCCAGTCACGGTCTGCACGGCCACTACGGTCGGGGGTTCGAATCCCCCCTCGGGCATGGATATTTGTACCGTCCTTAGTCTTAGCTAGTTCATAAGTAGTTTGTAAGTTTAGGGACTGATGACCCCGTAGTTAATTACCATAAGCTCTACAAACATTTGAACATTTTTTGAGATAACGATTCGAGTAGCATGATGATGATCTATACAGAGAAGCCACAACGCCAAATAGTTGTAGCGAAATACAAGAAGGCCTGCAGAAGATCAACTATTGGTGCAGGGAGTGATAACTGACACCCACATAAACAAATGAATGTACTGCAGATGAATAGACACACTTTTTGTTGTATAACTAAACGTTTGTGGAAAATAACTGCAAACAGTTACTTCCATAAAATATCAGACGTACAGATACGTAGCGATTTGTAATGGAACACTGCCATAAAATTAATTTAGGATAAGGCAGGTGCCAGAGAGATTCATTGGAAGAATTCACAGGAAGTGCAGTGAATCAACAAAGTAAGTAGCTTAATAAACACTCGTTCAACCACTACTTGCATATTGCTCCTCAGTTTTTGTCTTGTACTAGATAAGTTTCATAGAAGACATAGCGAAAATCCAAAGAAGAGCAGCACATTTTGTTAGAGGTTCATGTAGTAATCATGAAACAGTCATGGAGATGCTCATTTGCCTCCAGTCTCAGACACTGTCTCACAGTGTGGTCTTCTACACACATCAATAAAAGTGTTGCATCACCTTATTACCTGGATCCTGAACACTGACATTGAATGTGTATATTGCATTAAGAACACAGTTCCTTAGATTTTCCGACCAGTTCGAAGTATAACGCCAGGAAGGAAGTACACTGCTTGTTCCGACTATGGTTCTATACGGACAATTACGAAGTTGTGTCAGGAGGGACCGTCATCAAGGGAAGATTCCAGACATCTCGAAGTGTACCAAAGCGATGTTGAATGGACGTGGAGGAGGTGCAGAGACACAGGACCTGTCGATGACTTGCCTCATTCAGGCCGACCGAAGACTGCCACAGTAGTTGATGACTACTAATTGCGGATTTCATCTCGGAGGAACCCTGAGAGCAACGCCACCCTGCGGAATAACGATTTTCGTGCAGCCACAAGAGATCGTGTTTCGACTAAAACTGTACGTAACAGCCTGCATGACACGCACTTCACCCCCGACGTCCATGGCGAGGTCCACTTTGACACCTGGACACCACACACCGCGATACAGAAGTTCCCAACCAACAGTATAGCTGAATCGACTCGTCAGACATGACATCAAGCGCTATCTACAGATGAGATTAAACATCTGCCTTCAACCAGACATCCGTCGGAGACTTTTTGGAGATAGGCTGGTCAGCTGTACGATATACCGTCCAGCGAGCGCAGCAAGGTGGTGGTTCTCTGATGTTTTTGGGTTGGGGGGGGGGGGGCACTGTACGCCACTTGTGGTTTTAGCAGGCAACGAAATGGCTATACTGTGCAGGATGATATCGTACGACCTATAGTGCAACCAGATCGGCAGCGTTGCCCTGAGAGATTCGACCTACTGGACCACAATTCTCGTGCTCGTCGTGCACATCCTGTGAATGGACAGCATGTTCTCCAGACTTGAACGCTATCGAACATGCCTCGTGTGCATGGGCTGTTTTTGGGCGAGACGATCAAACAACCAATTTGAGAGATCTACACCTAATCGTCGTCGTTGATGAGTGGGACAATCTGGACCAACAGTTCCTTGATGATCTAGTGGCAGTGGCGGACTAAGGGAGATGGTGACCGTCCCGGGACTCCGGTCTTGGAGGGCCTCCAAATACCTCGAAAGTAAAGTTTTTTTTTGAGCGCGATTGGCATCTTGTTCTGCTGGGGCCTCCACATCTCGAAAGCTATTTTTTTAGTGTCCCTTGCCCCTCTTCCTAGGAGGGCCTCCAATTCTTTTTTATAGTAATACATGTATTTCCAAGTGGATGGGGGGGTGTCTCATTTTGTTTCGCCGCCGCCCCGGGCCTCCAACAGCCTTAGTCCGCCACTGTCTAGTCGTCAGTATGCCACGACGAATACAGGCATGCAACAGTGCAGCAGGACTTGTCATTGTTCTATGCTGCCATCTGGAACACAAGTTCAGAATGTCTAGGTTATTGTCGTACAGTTTAGCAATTTCTGTTTTCATCAGCAATAGAGATAACTGAAATTTTGTTTCTACAAAGGCTATCTCTATTCCAAGTTTATGAAAAGGGTCATTAACTTTAGAATCCTGACGGTTTTACATTTTTTGTGTATAAAATGTTGGAAGTTATTAAGGCCAAGTCGAATCACTGTGCAGCCTGTTTGCTGCAACACTGTGGTTTATACAAGTTCTTCGGCGGCATATTGTGAAAAGTATTTCATTTTTAGTAGGAGTTTCCTCTTTTACCTTGCTTCATCTCCCATTAAAGTTCAGTTTCTTACCTGTTAAGAGAATATTGCTTTCCCTATTAGAGACTGCTAAACGTAATAACAATCGCTAATGTTCGTGAAATAAGAAAATATATTACGAGTCAGCGGTGGCGTGGCCCTGACCGAAATGATTAAAAAAACGCAGGAGATTAGGCTGACATTTTTCGGGCCGCAGCTTTAAGTATTAGGTGCGTACCGTGATTGTCAATAGTTTCGAAATCCAAGGCGGATACCGAGAGAAAGCGTGTTCTTATGAGGAGAAGCTTCTACAGTCGCTCACACGCCTCTCACTTGCAGTCTTACAGCATCCGTCCCTGACACGTTCAAGCTTTTTGTTAGTGTCTATGTTCATTTGCCTTACAAAGTAGATGCTGATTTTCCTATACTTCCGGATACCCCTCCGTACTATGTAATTAGATTGGAGATGTCTTATTGTAAAAGTGAGTTAACATAATCGTAAATATCGAGCGTAACTTTAATAAATGTTACGCCAGTGGAGAGCGACCTGTTTAAATGTCAATAAAAATACACCTTCTTTAGGTTGTTAAGCCAAGAGCGTTGATAAAATATATTTATTACTCTTTACTCATCTTCAGGAGGGTTTACAGCCGGCCGCGGTGGCCGAGGTGACTGAGGCACTCCAGTCACGGTCAGCACGGCCACTACGGTCGAGGGTTCGAATCCCCCCTCGGGCATGGATATTTGTGCCGTCCTAGTTCGTAAGTAGTTCATAAGTAGTTTGTAAGTTTAGGGACTGATGACCCCGTAGTTAAGTCCCATAAGCTTAACAAACATTTGAACTTTTTTTTTTTTTTTTTTTTTTTTTTTTGAGCGTTTACAAGGTAAATATATTCTATCAGCGATCTTGGCTTAATAACCTAAAGGTGTATTTTTATTAACTAATAAATGTGTAGTTACGGTCTATACTTACAGACATGCCCGTCCGAAAGAACAGACTCCAAGTCCCAGTACGATATAAATGTTAATATTGTAATAAAAAAAGTCCGCTCTGGCTGGATAATACTTTTATTTATAGAAAACAGTACGGGGTTTGCGTCGTTAGAGACGCATCTTCAGGTGATTATAATATTACGTGGGAAATCACAGTGAGAAACTGATGATATTCTCTCTTATCCACATTCCATTCCATTCCATTCGTAGGATTCATCTGCAGTGCACTTCACATTTGCGTCATCCGGGGGTAAAACCAAGCCTTCCCCTTCTGTGTAGCCAAGGGACACAATTAGGACACGCTGCCGTTCAGAATCGACATGAAGTGTGCTCAAGAGGTGGCGTAAATGAAGTTAAGGCAACCAGATCTTCCGTTAGGGCGTTGATTTCCAGACATTTCACAGTCGAAAACGACAGTTCGCATGCCATGAAGAACAGGGCCACGTTCCGAGTAACCACTGACAGACACCCTTTGGACAAATCAGCCCTTTTCTAAGGTCAACGTGGGGCTGAAACCCTATTCAACGTGTTACGACTCGATTGGAGTACAGCCCGAAAGAAAATTTTTTCGTGGTACACAAAGGCAGCCGAAAATCATTCGACGAAACCTATGCGAGATCCGAAGCAGCAAAGGGTGCTTATACTTTTTGAGCCCTCCGCGTGCTTTCCTGTGGGGTGAGCATGGGGAAAGTTACGTGACGGGGAGTGGGGGGCTATCGAACATTGGCAAATGCACGGCCCACCTAAGAGCATTCAGTTCATCATCACTGCCAACCGTAACCATTGTTCAACTCTGGAAACATAATTGTAAACGATTACAACATCAATAACGCATGAGGGTAGGCAACCCCGGCGGCAACTAGTGCAGTCTGCTTGCCTACACTCAGGTACTATTGCTGCAGCGGACCCGAATGGATGTCAAAATCAGTTATTCGAGGCTTGGATTCTAAATAATAGCAACTATTTATTCACAACCGATACATGTTTTCACCTGTTACTGTCCTTCAAAGTAGTCACCAGCCGCGGCGGAGTGGCCAAGCGATTTGAGGCGCTATGCGCCGATGCGTGAGGCCGCTCCCCGTCGGGGGTCCGAATCCTCCCTCGGGCATGGATGTTTGTGTCGTCTTTAGTATAAGGTAGTTCGTAAGTAATTTGTAAGTTGAGGGACTGATGACCCCGCAGTTAAGTCCCATAAGCTTCACAAACATTTGAACATTTTTAGTAGTCACCAGCGTTGTGTAAAACCCGTTGCCAGCGAAGTGGAAGGCGTAGTGTACTGTTAGCAGAGCCTGTTCTGTTGATGGTGCGAATGGAGCGGTCTACTGCCTGTCCCACCATACTCCCTGGACTTAAGTGCTTGTGACTTTGATTTGAATCCAAAGATTGAGGAAACTTCTCATGTCATTCGCTTCAGGCAATAGACTACTCCATTCGCACCACCAACAGGACAGGCTATGCTAATGGTATACTACGCCTTCCACATCGCTGGCAACGGTTACTACACAACGCTGGGGACTACTTAGAAAGTCAGTAACAGGTGCAAACATGTAACGCTTTTGTATCGGTTGAGAATAAATATTTTTCACTAAGTTCCAACCCTCGTAAATACGTTTGTGAAGAGATCGACAGTGGTTACGGGTGGCACTGAGGTTGTTACAGAACTGGGGTCGTTCCTTATCTGCACATATCCATGTTACACCCCACCTCTCGTTACCACCTCGCAGAAGGGTGAGTAATAAAAGGGCTCTAAAACCACAAACACCCTCTTCTGCCCCAGATCATCTTCAGGTTTCGTCGAATGGTTTTAAACGGTCCCTAATGATTCCGCTCCGTTTCTCAGAGTAAAAACTTCGTTACGCTAATCCAAAAGAAACGGATCACGTTGAATGGGGTTCAGCCCCGCAATGTTTTAACATAAGCGTGTCTTCACGCGTCAAAGGTTGTCAGGAACATCAATCTGCCTTTTATCGCAGAGCGAAATATCATTTTAGACTGCATAATGTGTGGAAAATCAACGCCCAAATGGAGGAGTAATTTCATTGATGCCATTTTCGCCTCCCCTTTGTTCCTTTCCGCATAGATTCTGAGCTATGGTGTGTCTGAAACGTTTCCCTAGGCCACCCAGTCGGAAAATAAGCGGTTTGATCGCTGCTTGTCGCGTTTCTGACCTCTACCCCGAATGCGCAAAAGAAGGAGCGACATATTGATAAGAGGGAGTGTGATCTTACCAAATTGAGACACTTCAGTGGTGATATTGAGACGAATTGTGGTGAAATTTGGTACCAATGTCATAATTAACGTATTTTAAAGCTTACGTGAAATTATGAGCTCTGGCTTTTTTTTTCATATGTGTCGACAGCTTGATGCTGGAAGCGTCGATGAGTGCAAAGGTGATGTCTCAGAGCGCCACGCTTTTGTACCGTTAAGCCAAATTCGAACTTTTGCGTTAAATTAAGGCATTTACAGGGTTGTTTTCCATAGTTCCTCAGAAAGTGGATAGGAAGAACAGGGCTTGTTTTATCGTCAGCATATTCACTTGATCTCACTACCGTTGGTTTCTTCTTGTGGGACTACTTGAGACGTCTTGTGTACGAGACGCCTGTCCTGACGGAAGAAGATCTGACGACTAGAGTTCTCGCTGCCTGTGACACAGTTCAGATGAACTGGAGGTATTTGTATTATGTATTTGTGCTACGAGGCCTTGCCTGAATTGACGCTGAGGACGGGACGGGCCGTAATTTTGAACTACTACTGTAAATATGGAGGCTATGAAACTTGTTCAGGCACATGGAATTCAGCATTACTTTATCGTAGACTTTTTGCATGTTTGACATAAAATTGTATGTGTCGTTACAGGCACATCGACAGGGAAAATTGGTTGAATGCGTTGGGTACTATTTGGCGGAATTTATGCACATCACTCGGAAGTTAGGGCTCTTAGTTTGAACACTGTGCGAAAGATTCATTAGATATGCGCTTACACCTTTCGACTGGGACCTTTTTCGGACAGGATCCCTACCTCAACTGATACAGTTACCTTTATCCATGAACGTTTGAAACATCATCACGATATTATTTTATATTCTACTGTGAATTTGCAACATCATTATCGCTTCTCGTATTTTAAAGGCCATCGGTTCTTTTCTACCCAATCTCCCCCTTCCAATCCTCGTTTCTTCTTTTCCTCTTGAATACTATATATCAACTTCTTACGTGGTCTCCGTCGCTTCTTTCTTTGTGGTTGAATCCATGCTTGTACTGGCATCCTTCCCTGTTACATACGTCGGAAATGTCCGTACCATTTCAGTTTTCTATCATTACTTGCATTTATAATGGTGATTGTAGCTGTTGTCCTTTCTCTATTTTTTTCATTTCTCACGAGATCAAATAATGTTGAGCCGCAGGATCTTCTCCACTATAACTCCTAGATATTCATATTCCCTCTCTCCAGCTCTATATCTACTCCTTTACTTCTCATTAGCAAACAATTTCTTTTCTTCGCAGTATTAAATTCCAGACCCCATTTATCTCATTCATCAACTAACTTTTCAAACATTTAAGTCATATTCTGACGATCTTCTGCTATTACAATCTAGTTATCTTCAAAGATAACAGCATGTAGATGGCTATTCCCGCAATGTATTCCCATCGGTCTACGTTTTCTAATACAATATTTCAGAGCATCAGTTAAGTATATTTATTTAAAAAGCGGAAAAAGGACAACGAACTTGCTTCTCTCCCTTTGTTGTTAACCGTTTCAGTCCTGAATTATTTTACAAAAAATAGAATAAAACATATTCTTGCACTTTTTAATGTTCATAAGATCCTATCTATTGTATATCTGAGCAAAATTAAAAATTTTCATACTTGGTCCCAAAAACAATAAGTGGCAAATAAATTGGATACTAGGTCTGGTAGGGAGTTAAGACTATGAAATAAGAAGTCAACAGTTATATATGTGAGTCCATATTTATTATAGAACTTATATCGCAAAGTGGAATTTGTGCAAAATTTAGAAATTAATACATAAAGTAATTTCAACGAATGATAACATGTCTGACGCACTGCGCAACGGGTCCGTCGTGTTCATTTCTTTTCATTTTAGTACGCCATTCTTGGTGGCAGGTGGCATCAAGAAGCACAAAACTGTCCGGTAAAGAGACTAATGGGTCTCAGAGTAAAGCGCATCCGTATAGTGCTCTAAAATTAATAAAGATCTGAAACTGTTAAAATGATTCAAAGGTAAAATTTACGATCTGAACTGTGGCCTTATTATTAACGCGTAAAATAAATGGTGGTACTGTGAATTTTCAACGTCATTATCGCTTCTCGTATTCTAAAGGCCATCGGTCCTTTTCTATCCATCTCCTCCTTCCAATCATCGTTTCTCCTTTTCGTCTTGAATACTATTTATCCACTTCTTACATGGTCTCCCTCGGTTATATCTTTGTGGAGTCCTTGTGAATTTCACTGTTTAATGGAGTTGCAATTTTAGCGGCCAGTTTGTAAATCTATCGGACCAAACTGCGTGGTCATCAGTCTGTAGCTTACAAACTACTTAAACTAAGGTAAACTAACCTAAGGGCAAACACACACACACACACACACACACACACACACATGCCCCAGGGAGGACTCGAACCTCCGACAGCGAGCAGCCGCGCGCTCCGCAGCGAGGTGCCTTAGGGTACGGCCATAGTGAACGGCTCCCCGCTAGCTGCTCGGCCGCTTAACTCGCAGCGGTCGGACCGCGCGCGCTGCAACGGCGCGATGACAGCTGGTGGTGGCCACAGTGCGCAGCCAACCGCGCGCCGGCTGACGCCAATACATGACCAAAATTACTTTTCGATTTTCTTGCTGAAAAAAATACTGCAGGTGTATGAAACGAAGCTACATCGCACTCCGATGTCAGTTTTTCGATAAAAATTCTCCTTCTGCTGTAAAAAAAAAAAAAAAAAAAAAAAAAAATAATAATAATAATAATAATAAAAAAAATAAAAAAATAAAAAAAAATAAAAAAAATTAATAAAAACCACCTCTCCCGTTTTTGTGCGTTTTCCTTGACATAGGATACTTCTCACTCGATTATGAGGAAACTAATTGTCGTACCTCACTGAGTTTTGCACATCTTGCAGGCTAACATAACAGCTTCATAACGGAATGTCTGTTTTTCCAGTATTCGCCATAATTATTACGATACTTAATTTACAGTTAACCTATCGCATAACATTTGAAGCTTTTGCAGTGAAAAATATAGTCGCTACTTTTCGTTTGGTTAACTTTAGGTTATGCATTACTGCGTACGAAATGTAGCCAACATTGTGAAATTGTTTTTAAACCTGAATAGAAAGCGATACATCGCTCCAGTATAGCGAACTGGGTGCTGGAATTTGAAGGAGCTAGCGCCGCGCGCTCTCCTTCGGCGCGCCATGTGCACAACTACTGAGCCTCTAGCCTGAGCCTGCAGCTCAGTCAGCCAACCTTCGTAATAAAGCACGTGCCCGAGCCAATAGAAAAGACTTTAAAAAATAGCAAAGCTTATCTAGGACAGATGCCAGTTTTAAAATATTGTTGGCGAGTCTAAAAAAGTTCAATAAAATTCAGCTACAGTGAATTAACAGCCTTTCATTCAACACTTTTGAGATAAACGCGTCTTTATCAGCACCCATTAAACACGACGCGCAGCGCACAGCGTTGAAACCTCGGAACCCGCGAGCTGAGAGCGGCACAAGAAACATAAATTCTTTCTTGCACGCGCCTGTGAAAGCGATGTGAGCGAGCTGAGGCGGCCGCGCGGGTGCACTTTGGCCACCCCAATAGGATCACCCGCTGGGTTTTCCAACCGCCTCCCTGCCGTCGAGAAGCAGGAAGCGTGGAGCGGCTCAGCTACTCCACCGCGGCGGGCCAGTAGTGTAAATGTGCTGAAAGTTAGTTAAACAGGCACAGACGGCTTTGTTATGCCGTCTTTCTCCAGGGAAGCTATACCTCCATCTACGACGACCTTGGCGTCGACGACGTTCCAAGTACGAATACTCTGCGTGGGTGACTAGCTGTGATCCAGCGATGCCACCGCGGCGTCTACAGTGGCTCGCCGCTGCCTGGTCGGTGTCTTCCATTCCCACCACGCATTCTGACCGCCTCTCACGTGGACAGCGCGTACTGAATAGGAACGCCGCTTGGCAGCCAGCTGAGACTCGCTCTCCTACCTGCCTTACTTTCTGACAACCCTGTGTAGGCCGAGCACAATAGCGTAGCTGACTTGTAAATATAGCTCTCAGCTGCTGGAGGCGACTCGCGGTTAATACACGAAAAGCTTGTGGTGAAGCTCAGGGACAATCCCGCTACTTCGCTGTTGTTGTGGTCTTCAGTCCGCAGACTGCCGGCCGCGGTGGCCGAGGAGACTGAGGAGCTCCAGTCACGGTCTGCACGGCCACTACGGTCGGGGGTTCGAATCCCCCCCCCCCCCCTCGGGCATGGATATTTGTGCCATCCTTAGTGTTAGTTAGTTCATAAGTAGTTTGTAAGTTTAGGGACTGATGACCCCGTAGTTAAGTCCAATAAGCTTAACAAACATTTGAACATTTGAGTCCGCAGACTGGTTTGATGCAGCTCTCCACGCTACCCTGTCCTGTGCAAGTCTCTTCATCTGAGAATATGTTCGGCAACCTGCATCCTTCTGAATCTGCTCACTGTATTCGTCCCTCGGTCTCCCTCTACGGTTTTTACCCCACAAACTTCCTTCTAATGCTAAGTTGACAATTCCTTGATGTCTCAGAATGTGTCCTACCAATCTATCCCTTCTCTTAGTCAGGATATGCCAGAAACTCCTTTTCTCCCCAATTCTGTTGAGCACCTCCTTACTAGTCACATGATCTACCCATCTAATCTTCATCATTCGTCTGTAGCACCACATTTCAAAACCTTCTGTCATCTTTTTGTGTGAACTCCTAATCGTCCACGTTTCACTGCCATACAATGCTACACTCCAGACAAATGCTTTCAGAAAGGACTTCCTAACATATGAATTAATATTGGATGTTAACAAGTTTCGCTTATTTAGAAACGCTTTTCTCTCCATAGCCATTCTGCATTTTATATCTTCTTTACTTCGGCCATCAGAAGTTATCTTGCTACCCAAATAACAAAATTCATCTATTACTTTTATTGTCTCATTACCTAATCTAATTCCTTCAGCATAGCCTGATTTTCTGACATTACATTCGATTACCTTCGTTTTACTCTTGTTAATGTTCCTCTTATATCTTTCTTTCAAGACACTGTCCATTCTATTCAATTGCTCTTCCAGATCCTTTAGATCTCTGACAAAATTACTACGTCATCGGCAAACCGCATATTTTTATTTCTTCTCCCTGGATTTTAATTCCCTCTCCAAATTCCTCCTTCCATTCCTTCATTGCTTGTTCAATGTACGGATTGAACAACATCAAGGAAAGGCTACAACACTGCCTTACTCCCTCCCCAACCTCTGCGTCTCTTTCTTGCCCATCGACTCTAATAACCGCTGTCTGGTTTTTGTATAGGTTGAATATAACTCTTAGCTCTCTATATTTTATCCCTGTTATCTTCAGAATTTAAAAGAGTGTATTCCATTCAACATTGTTAAAAGCTTTCTCCAAATCTACAATCGCCAAAAACGTAGGTTTCGCCTTCCTTAGCCTATCTTCTAAGGTAAGTTGTAATGTGAGTATTGCCTCCCATGTTCCTACATTTCTCCTAAATCCAAACTACTTCGCTATCGGATAAATAATACTGATGTGTGTGAGCCAATAGCTTCGATAAGGACCGGTAATACATAAGGTTATTTGAGAAGACGAAACTACAGATTGAAGGAACAACACAACGGTGTTAAGCCGTCGCTGTAAACTGGATGTGAAGCACGTTCAAAAATGAGGAGAGCTGAGAGTGAATGTCACTATTTGTTATGGTAAGTGGGATTTATTTGAAGTTACTAAAAAATCTCTCAAGCGTTGTGTGGGGGTGAAAATCGACGGAAAAAAATAAAAAAATAATAAAATAAAATAAAACTTAAAAATTTAAGTATCTGTATTTATATTATAAGTGTATGTATTTGTATTTATATTATTAGTATTATCTGTTATTCAACTTGTAAATTTTGTTCCTTGACATGTTCCATATCCACGAGGATCCCCTCAATATGGATCTACGGAACAAATTACTAATCTAATCTAATCACGGCTCCTTTCAAGATGCTGGGATGAACCGTCTAAGGATTCGTTTAAAGTGCTGTAGTAAAATACTAAATATAAATCGGAAGGGTTTGTTACCGGGTTGTGAGGGGAATTTGGAATTTCTAAAATCCGCAGCTCATTGTGTATTTGCCACTGCGTATCTCATTTGCTTTTTTCCAGAGAATAGACAAACTTTCGAGAATGAGATTTTCAATTTTAGTGGAGTGTCAATGATAAGAAACTTCCTGGCAAATTAAAACATTGCGCTGGGCCGAGTTGCTGCCAGGATGCTTCAATAGACAAAATTGTTAACACTAAAAAATACACAGCTCATTGGTTGCAAGGCTAGAGGTTTTGGCTTCAACTATGGAAACCTTCACCAAAAGTAGAAAAAAATACCTATAAATAAAAGTAATAATAATTATAAAGGAAGCAGTATAAATTCCATATCTTAAGATTTGAACGAAGAAATTTACTTACATGAAATGAACAGATAGTGGTTTTTAAGTAACGGAGCTCACGTTAAAGTTACAAATGTAAAAATACTTGGGACTAGATTTAAAAAGCAGAACTTTTATTTCATGTAACTAAACGCGTCGTTATGGGTCGTGTGTGTGGCCAGCATTGTAGGTGGCATCAATTTAATAACAGTTGTCCCTTACTTCCATTTGTAATTAAATTACTATTATTTAATACCAGATGGCGCGAGATATCGTGTCCGTCGTGGAATCGCCGGCGTGTTTGCCTGTCAGTGAGATGCCGCCTATAATGCTGCCACACACGCGACCCATAGCGGCACTTTTCGTTATATGAAATATACGTTCTGTTTTTTAAATCTTGTCCCACGTATTTTACATTTGTAACTTTAACGTGCGCTCTCTTGCTCAAAAACCACTGTCCATTTCATGTAAGTAATTTTTTTCGTTCAAATCTTAAGATATTGAATTTATACTGCTTTCTTTATAATAATTTTGACTTTTATTTACAGGTAATTAAAAAAAATTGTTTAACTGCGTTTTAGATAGTTGGGTATGCGTCATTATATCACATATGTAGTTCCTCTAGTCTTCTAGAAAGTACGTTACATTTATTTTAGTCATCAGTCTTATGACTAGTTTGATGCGTCCCACGACTAAGATATTAAAAGCGTTTGCTGTCAGTAAATTCAAAGAGCACCTGCCAAAAATTAATGAGCATACATATGAGTAATGTCGTAACTTGTTTAAATGCAGTGATATGTAACAGCCGTGCGGGAATAGCCTAACGGTTCTAGGCACCTTGTCAGGGACTGCGAGGCTGCCCCCGTCGGAGGTTCGAGTCCTCCTCAGTTTAAGTTAAATAGTTTGTAGGCCTAGGGACTGATGACCACAGTAGTCTGATCCCGTAGATTTACAAACATTTGAATTTTAAAATGTGAGCTGCTCTTCCGAATAAACAAGAATATCTTACATTTTGTTGGGTCCATCTGGTATGCCTATTATATAGATTGCCAAGACCAATTATGTTTATTTTATTTCATTTTATGACAGCAGAACTACCGCCATCGTCAGCATTGAGATGGGAATGAGTTTAAATTATGAAATATATTACCAAACTTGGTCCTCAAAAATAATAAAAATAGTTTAATTTTTCCATGGAAGGACGGCGATCTCTTTACTTTGAAGTATTAAAATGCCAAGATCGCAAATGTTGATTTATTTTTCTTGACGACCGGTTTCGATACACTTAGGGTATCATCATCTGGTCACTTGTGTCCTTCACAAAACGAAAACGTAGGACGCAATTGGCCAGATGATGATACCCTAAGTGTATCGAAACCGGTAGTCAAGAAAAATAAATCAACATTTGCGATCTTGGAATTTTAATACTTCAATAAAAATAGTGAAATAAAAATTTTGAAAACGTCAAAGTTAAAATCACGAGCACAAATCATACCATTACTGTACATATATTCTCTTCGTCTTTTTCTACTTCGTTAGGACCCTTCAGGATCACGTGTGGCTTGTTTTGCAGGTCTTCTTTCTTCCCAATACCTCTTCATTCTTTCGCTTCTTCTGTTTCTTTCTTATTCTGTTAAGATGACTTTCTCATCGTTCAACCTCATGATGTGCCCAACAAATTGTAACCTCCTTTTCCGTATCTCGCTTGATATAGGTTCAAAATTTTTGTACAGTTCCTCTCGTGGTCTGTGTGTGCCCCATATGTCTCTTAAAATTTTCGGCTCCTCCTTCTATTGTACACAAGCTCTCTTACCGAGTGTGATCGTTTATGATGCATACAGTGCAGCATTTCATACAGTTGCTGTGTAGTGTCGCAATTTTGCATTCCGTGATAGATTTGTCTCTTGCGCTACTGCTGCTCTGTATTCCACCAGTTATCTCCTATCCCAAATAATGAAAACTCTCGACTTTCTCAACCACATGGCCATATATCTTCCAGTCAGACCCAGTTTTCATTGTCTTGGTCTTGTTACATGCAACTTTTTCTGCTACTTCAGCTAGATTTTTTTAGTGCTGTCTTTTCCTCTTCTTCTGCCTCATTTAACAGTGGCATATCATTTGCGATTGTAAGGCAGTTCACAATTGCTTTATGTTTGACCTTGTACCCTATTTGTACACTTTTGATCCTCATATTACTATTTAGTTATCTCCATTGTCTCACTACTTCATCCAAGATCAGGTTAAATAAAATTGGTGACAGTTCATCCCCTTGTAGTCCAGTTTTTATTTCAGAGCTGTCTGACAGTGAACTGCAATGTCTAATGTTGGCAGTAGTGTCGCTCAAGGTTTCCTTTATTATTGCATGTGTTGTAGCATCCAGCCCTCTGTCTTCTAACACATGAAGCAGAGTACTTCTGTCAAATGAATCGTAGGTCTTTTAGAAGTCCACGAAAGTCACAATTGTCTTTTTCCCTTTCCTGTCTCTGTGCTCTATCATCCTTTTGATACCAAATATCTGTTCTGCTTATACTCTCAACTTTGACGCATTAAAATGTTTATTTCGATTGTTTTATTATAGCGACGATCCAGTATGGTGACATGCAGTGCACATTCCCATCTCAACGACGACGATGACACTCAAATTTTATGGAGTGAGAGCATCTCAGGGTGGCAGCTGGTTCTGCTGAAACTGTCCGTGAAATGAGTTTCAGCATGAGCGGTCTTAGCAATCCGTATAACAAAGCAAGAATATGTTTACTTTAACGTCTCTAGCTAGACTGAATAACATGGTAGTTATAGCTCGGGGCCATGCTGATGGAAAAATCCTAGCATTCCGCTGGTGTTATTTAAGGAGATGACGATTAATATAAATTGAAACGTCACTGTCTTAAACACCGGACCATTTTATTCGTTTCAATAATTTGGTTTTGTTCATACATGGAGACGATTTACAATGACTAACGCAACCGCTCGCGAAAAGGCGGAAAACTATGTTCGAGTCCCGATCCGGTACAAACTTTCACCTGTCACCACTTGACAGAACATCTGACACCTCAAAACAAACAGGAAAAAAAAGTCGCTATTGCGAATAAATTTCGATAACATTTGGTTTTATAATTGTATAACAATCGGCAATGACATTCAACAGTAAAACGTCTCTACGCAAGAGTATGACTAATATCCACATTATCATTATATAAAATAATACGCTAACACGAAACTGAGGATACAGATTTTTAATATTAATCATACAAGAAGGCAAATGAAACGTACATAATTCGAAAGGTGGTTTGTTATAGATATTGCGATTCTAAAAGTTGTGTGTGTACATAGCCGTTAAGAGTGGTAAAAGGAAAAATAAATTTTAAAAAATGTTCAAATTCAAATGTTTGTATAGTTTATGGAACTTAACTACGGGGTCATTAGTTCCTAAACTTACAAACTACTTATGACCTAGCTAATACTAGTACGGCACAAATATCCATGCCCGAGGGGGGATTCGAACCCCCGACCGTAGTGGCCGTGCAGACCGTGACTGGGGCGCCTCAGTCCCCTCGGCCACCGCGGCCGGCGATAAATTTTAAGATGATTATCCAAATTCTCCTTAAGTTTTGTCAAGGGTTTTGTTGTTTCAGGATCGACTACCTTGTACTTACTTACCAAAGCCGTACAATCGTGAGTTTTCTTGTCTCTTACCGTAATCCTCACATTTTACTTGCGAGAAGCAAAGGGAAGTTTGGCACAGCTCTGTGAACTCCGTGAATCATTCACGAATCCTGTGTTGTAAGTCTGTCATTTTCTTTCGCCACTAAACGCAGTAAGATACCAGTTGAAACCCCCTAGCGTCTCAGAGAGTAGATTGGCAGCGAAGCTAAGTTTGAGCGATAAGACTGACATGTATCTAACTCATCGGCAGTCTTGGATGTACACAAATCTCCGGCCTACCAGTCTTTCAAACTTCATTCAGTTCATGTAGGACTGACAAACATCCGTCCACATATTTTGAAACTTACTGGCAGATTAAAACAGTGTGCCGGAACCGGGATTCGAACCTGGGACCTCTGCCTTTCGCGGGCATGCCCTCTACAGTCTGAGCTATCCCAGAACGCTTCACGGTCCGTCCTCACAACTTTACTTCTGCGAGTACCTCGCCTCCTACCTCCAAAACTTCACAGAAGTTCTGCGAACTTTGCAGGACTAGCACTCCTGGAAAAAAAAAAAGATATGGTGGAGCCAGTAGGAGGCGAGGTATGGCAGAAATAAAGTTTGCAAATGATTTATAAAGGAAGGTAAGGAAGAAGGATAGGAAAGGAAGGATTGACAGTGGCCGCATTTTGGCATTGATATTAAGTAATGGCGGCACGCCGGACCGGGAATCGAACCTGGGTCTCCCGCTTTGGGCAAGCGATCGCATTAACCACTTGGCCCCCGTGCTCGCCTCCCGTCCGTCTCAAATTCTCACATGTCGCACGCTATGTTCGTAGCGCCCATATCGTCCATGCACTCTTACACTCGCCATTACGCGTTCCCGTGCGAGATCGGACGTATGACCGCATCTGCGATGAAATAACTGAAGCTAACGCCGTCTTCGTGTTTTAATACCTATTGTATTGGTGTGGTGACACCAATACGATAAGAAGTAAAGTTGTGAGGACGGACCGTGAAGCAAAATGTTCAAATGTTTGTAGAACTTATGGGACTTAACTACGAGGTTATCAGTCCCTAAGCTTACAAACTACTTATGAACTACCTAAGACTAAGGGCGGCACAAACATTCGAACCCCCGACCGTAGTGGCAGCGCAGACCGTGGAGCGCCTCAGTCCCCTCGGCCACCGCAGCAGGCGACCGTGAAGCGTTCTGGGATAGCTCAGACGGTAGAGCGCATGCCCGAGAAAGGCAAAGGTCCCAGGTTCGAATCCCGGTTCTGGCACACAATTTTAATCTGCCAGCAAATTTCATACCAGCGCACACTTCACTGCAGAGTGAAAGTTTCATTCTACGTTACGTTTTGTTTAACATAATCGTGCAAGACAGACGAAAAAGGTATAGACCAGTCTTAATGCATATTTCTTATAGTATGAAAGCGCTGTCTCTCTCTGCAGCGTACAGTGGAGTGGAATTCCCGGACAAGTTGGAAGGATTCGAGGCCAACCACTTGCACTGGAATCTGTTCTGGCGGAACTGGAAGACTCGCTCCATAAACGAAAACGGGTATTATGAAGCCTACGGCGCGCCGAGTGAAATTTGCGGCCGGCGTTCCTGGAAACTAGCCGGCGGCTACGTCACAGCCTACCTGCAGCTCGCGTCCTCGTCCACCGAACTCGCCCCGTGAGGCGTTATGCGGCCAGGTACGTGTCGCGTCTGCGCTGCCACGCAAATGAGGAGCAATGTAAACAAAACAGCCTGCAGCCGCAAGAGCAGCGAGAGCACTACCAACTGAACACATAATGCTCTACGGCATGTCGCCGGCCGCGGTGGCCGAGGGGACTAAGGCGCTCCAGTCACGGTCTGCACGGCCACTACGGTCGGGGGTTCGAATGCCCCTCGGGCATGGATATTTGTGCCGTCCTAGTTCGTAAGTAGTTCGTAAGTAGTTTGTAAGTTTAGGGACTGATGACCCTGTAGTTAAGTCCCATAGACTATACAAACATTTGAACGGCATGTCTTCTTGCATAATTACAATGGTCAAAACAATTGCGGAATAGTTTATCGTTTAGTGAAGTCAACAAATGATCAAAAGCAACTGCAAAGCGATTTAGACAAAATTTCTACATGGTACGAAAATTGGCAATTGACACTAAATAAAGAAAAGTGTGAAGTAATACACACGACCACTAAAAGAATTCCGCTGAACTTCAATTACGTGATAAATCAGTCAAACCTTAAGGTCGTAGATTCTACCAAATACCTAGGAGTTACAATTACGAACAACTTTGACTGGAGAGAACACACAGAAAATATTGTGGGGAAGGCGAACCAATGATTACGTTTCATTGGCAGAACGCTTAGAAGATGCACCAGATCCACCAAAGAGATTGCCTACATCACACTTGTGCGTCCTCTTCTGGAGTTCTGTTGCCCCTTGTGGGACTCTCACCAGGTGGGACTGACGGAAGATATTGAGAAGGTTCCGAGAAGGGCAGCTCGTTTTGTTTTATCACGTTACGAGGGAGAAAGCGTCACGGAATTGGGGTGGAAATCATTGAAAGAAAGACGTTATTCATTACGGCGTGATCTGTTTGAGAAGTTTCAATCACCGACATTTACTTCTGAATATGAAAATGTTTTGCTAGCACCCACCTACTTAGGGAGATATGACCATCCCAATAAAATAAGATAAATCAGATCGAAAACGGAACGATTTAGGTGTTCTTTCTTCCTGCACGCTATTCGAGAATGGAACGGTAGAGAAAAGTCATGAAAGTGTTTAATGAACCCTCTGCCAGGCACTTAAATGTGATTTACAGAGAATCTATGTAGATGTAGAATAATTGAGATATATAGGTTCTGAAGTATTGAAGCCGGCCGCGGTGGCCGAGGGGACTCCAGCGCGCCAGTCACGGTCTGCACGGCCACTACGGTCGGGGGTTCGAATCCCCCCTCGGGCATGGATATTTGTGCCGTTCTTATGATAAGATAGTTGATAAGTAGTTTGTAAGTTTAGGGACTGATGACCCCGTAGTTAAGTCCCATAAGGTATACAAAGATCTGAACATTTTTTTGAAGTATTGCCCTCGCCAGAATGAACTAAAATGGTTGGACGTCATTCTGTCAGTTCTTTGGAGTGGAGACAACAACATTACTGCAACTGAGATAGTGGTAACAACAGAGCGTTTCTGCAGATGTGTATTGACTGCGTTACCACTGTCTAACATACAATGTCGCGACATTCACTGCTGTGCAAGTTGTTACTATCAAAAATGTTCAAATGTTTGTAGAGCTTATGGGACTTAACTACGGGGTCATCAGTCCCTAAACTTACAAACTACTTATGAACTACCTACAACTAAGGACGCCACAAATATCCATACCCGAGGGGGGATTCGAACCTCCGACCGTAGTGGTCGTGCAGACCGTGACTGAAGCGCCTCAGTCCCCTCGGCCACCGCGGCCGGCTGTTACTCTCTGACAGTTGGAACGACACTAGCTCTCCTAGCGGTAGACAAGCCGCCGAAAGAATGATGTCTGTTTATAATTATTGTACGTCATTAAATATTATTTTTGCGTTACAAGCATTAGTATAATATCAACAGACATACATAATGCGGGAATTAATGTAAAAACAGCCGAACGTAACTGATTCAATGTAATAACGAAGAACAACATGAACCAATACTTAGGGGAAAGGGTTGTACCTTGGGACAATTTTTACATTTTTACTTTTATACTATAATTTTTTTACAAGAAATTTGAAAATATACCCCATCACAGGCACCAATTTTAGGCAATGTTGAACGAACCGCAGTTTAGGCTAGCTCAAATATTTACACAATTACTCACCAATAAAGACCTCTGTGGCACTTGTCCCAAGGTACAACCTATGGTTTCACCTTGGGACAGTGGTGATTTTACCTTGGAACACGGTGATGTATTTCAATTTCTTAGTTTTATGAATCGTTTTGGAAGCAGGTAGTGAATGTGTTAGATCAAATACAAAAGTTATTTTACCTTAAAACAAGAGATGGTGGGAATGAAATATTAAATGAATGAAACCCACGACACACCACTGGAGCTGGTAGTTCTTTCACTATATTACTGCAATTAACAATGATGATGTTCTCAACATTAGGGAATACAAAATGGTCCTTTGCTTCCTTAAGAATTTCACACTTATATCTTGTTCTGTGTTTTCTAAAACTACTCCAGAATAGTACAGATGAGATCTGCCAGTGATGTCAACTTTTACCAATAACCAACTGCCTTGACAACAAGAAAGTATTACTTTTCCAGATGGTAGGAAGGATGGCAAATCCTCTTCTTCAGATGGCAAATCAAATGTCCTACCTCCAGAGCTACTGCCAAGCTGGGGAATTTCTTCATCAGAAGAACTGGAAGTACTGGAAGATGAAAAATCCTTTGTCCGTTTAGTGGCTTCTTTCTTTGGAAAAAAGACTTCTTTTTTTCCCCTCTTCAATTCTTTATTTTTCTGGTGTATCAGTGACAATCATACACCTTCCAGGTGTCCCAAGGTGCAATCAGAGAAGTGTCCCAAGGTAAAACCAAATACACAATAACAGAAAACAGTATGTGAGAAACCTTCATTTGCATCCGAATTGTGCGTGGCACTTAATTCTGTATATCGACAGCTTAACTTAGAGTGTAATTCTACTATTATGAGTGTAATTTTTAATTACTTGTGTTTACTGGAAAAATATAAATGGCAGCGAAATTGTGAGGGTGGGATTCAGTCTTTTGTGAGCTGTACCGAGACACGCTCCGTGTTGTGTGACGTCAAATTGTAACAATAGTAATCCACTATATCATAATATGATGCACCTGATTAACTCGCTGGCACTGCCACGAAACAACGGAGATTGTATTGTATAACCCGTATACAGAATGATATTTCCAGGACAGCGTATAACGACGTAGCAGTGACGCCCGAGAACTCAAGAGTTAGATCACCCGTCTTCTACAAGCGAGGCAGGTGGTTCAGGTACAAGATGCAGTATTTATCCATTTTCTTTTGACTCGGTTTTGTTAATGTTGTTTGTTAATTACCTTGCAGACAATATTTTATAATCTCATATTTTTTACCGATGAAATAATGTCTATAATAATGGTCTAGCTAAAACAGCTGCAATTAAATATTGTGAAATCTGAAACTTTGCGCGCCTCAAAACGAAAATCATGGGGTTGTGTGACTAAATTTTCAGCGTGTCTGTTGGGATCGATCAACTCTTGGTAAGGATATCAAATGGAACGGTCCACACAGGTTCATGGGAATTCAATCAGTTTACAAAGATCTGGCTTATAAAACATCGTCGTGACCAGCCCAAGAATATTGATCGTGTGTGTAGGATTCGTAACAAATAGGACTAACAGTTTGACTTCAACATATACATACAAGGGCAGCACTTTATTTACGTCTACATACTCGTACATACTCTGCAGTCCAATACACGATACGTGACGTAAGTACCTCGTAACACTACCAGTTATTTCATTTCCTTTTGAGAATATTATGGATAACAGTGATCTTACAAGTAATTATTAATTCAAGTAACACGGCAGTCCAGATCGCAGTTTCTTTTATTTCACTGGTAACAGGTTTCGGTCAATTACGTGACCATCATCAGACCACAACCGTAATGATACATAATATATTATTAGAGGGATAAATTATTTCTAAACTGAGTATTTAAAATAAGAAAAAATACACCCGTAATGTTGGCCACCGGTTGTTTACATCTGGAGCTGCCAAAAGGTTTAATGTTGAAATCCTTTAAATACTGTAAACTCCACCCTCTAATTTCAATGTTGGCCAATTGGGTATAAGTTCTAACGGAAGTTATACAACAATGGTTTTCAAAATCCAACAAACTAAATAATTATATAGAATGGTTAATACATTTGAAAAATGTGAAAGACATACGTAGCATTTGGAAACATTTGAAACCAAGTTATGATTTTGTTATGATTTCAAAAACAGAAATCGAAGGTACTATTTTACTACTGTCAGATTATAAATTGAAATATTGTCATTGTGTCAGATCTAAAATAAACGTCAGTTTTGCTGATACATATGAATGTATTACATCTGTAATAAAATCCTTTGTCTTTCAGGCTAACGATCACCGTACATAGCACAAACTTCTTAGGCATTTTGATCACATTAGCCATAAATAACAACCATATATGCTTTTTCTTCAATTGTTAAACATTTCATTTTCACAATATTTTTTCCGCTTAATTATGGCCTGACAAGCTTATTATCTTAACTAATTTAAGATATGAAATGTAACAAACTACTATCAGGTGTTTTCTAAAATTGTGAGAATATTACAGCGCCATTCATCACAAAGCGAAAAAAATGTTCAAAATGTTCAAATTGTTGTAAATCTATAGGACCAAACTGCGTGGTCATCAGTTCGTAGCTTACAAACTACATAAACTAAGGTAAACTAACCTAAGGACAACAGGCACACCCATGCCCTAGGATTGAAATGGATGTGGGTTGCCGTTGTTATGAGGAGATGAAGAGGCTCTTGCTCAGGATAGAGAAGGGCGGAGAGCAGCATCAAACTAGTCTCCGGACTGAAGATAACAACAACATTTTATATTGCATAGGGCCTGCAGCGTGGAAAGGGTGAATAAGTGATATAATAATAATAATAATTAAGGAAAACGCTGCTATTTAATAATATTTATTTGAACACGATAGTCCCGTTTCGTCTTACATTACCATTTTCAAGTGACGGTTATGTCTAGATGGCCTGACATACATATGACATCTAGGCGTCTGTATATAGAATGTCAAATTTCGTTGGTGAATTAATTAGGTAATTAGGCAATAAAAGTAGTAGATGAATTTTGTTATTTGGTAGCAAGATAACTTCTGATAGCCGAAATAAAGAAGAAATAAAATGCAGAATGGCTATGGGAAGAAAAGCGTTTCTGAAAAAGCGAAATTTGTTGACATCCAATATTAGTTTAAATGTTAGGAAGTCCGTTCTGAAAGCATTCGTCTGGAGTGTAGCATTGAATGGGAGTGAAACGTGGACGTAAGGATTTCAGGCAAAAATATGATAGAAGCTTTTGAAATGTGGTGCTACAGACGAATGATGAAAATTAGATGGGTAGTTCACGTAACTAACGAGGAGGTGCTCAACAGAATTGGGGAGAAAAAGAGTTTCTGGCATATCCTGACTAAGAGAAGGGATAGGTTGATGGGACGCATTCTGAGACATCAAGGAATCGTCAACTTAGCGTTAGAAGAAAGTGTGTGGGCTAAAAATCGTAGAGGGAGACCGAGGGACGAATACTGTAGGCAGATTCAAAAGGATGTAGGTTGCCGAACGTATTGTCAGATGAAGAGACTTGCATAGGACAGGGTAGCGTAGAGAGCTGGATCAAAACAGTCTGCGGACTGAAGACCACAACAACAGCAACAACTTTTAATTCTTATTTTGTATTCAGTTACAGTAACTGTCAATATAAAAATCACAATTACAATTACTGTCAAATAGGAAATCAGAATTAAAAGTACCATCCAAATTTGACAGTCTATATGCAGACGCCTAGATGTCTTATGTATGTCAGGGCATGTAGACACAACCGACGCTTGAAAATTGTAATGTAAGCCGAAACGGGACCGTTGTTTCCAAATAAATACTGTTAAATATCAGCGTTATGGTTAATTATTATTACAACAACAATAACAAATAATTTGACTTGTGGCAGTGCCATGTAGTGGGCCAACCGTAATGCCATCTTTTTTTTACTCTTCAAGCTCGAAAACATTTTTTGTTGTTATTTTTTTCTTGAGATATTTGGCCCGGTCACAATTAATGGACCACCCTGTATATATTGAAAATGCACCTCACTGGGCGTTTGTTTGGATGCCATCTCACTGTTGAACTATCGCACTAAAGTTTCCGCCCCAGTTGTCACAATTTAAAAACGTCCTAACGACACGTTTCGGGCCTACATTAGCCCATTCTCAAGTTCTAAAAGGAGAAAGCCAAGGAAAACGTAAATTAAAACGAAAACACTAAAACCTTAAATACGATCCATGTCAATATAACGAAGTGTGTTCATCTCAGACAGGCTTACCTTGAATTCTAAAACATATCTGCCCTAAGGCAACGTCAATCGTAAAATGTTTGCAGCATGTGCGCCATGTCAACAGATAAACATTCCTCTCCGTAAATCATGTTTCTAGTTGGAGGCACAGTTGTGGACTGCTGTCTATCTGCTATGTCAGAAATAGTCCAAACACTACCCACTACCAAAGATAAACCTATCGTATTGCTACTATCGAAAGTAAACTCGTCTAAAAACACAAATTTAAAATGTATACAAAAAACTAACAGTAAATCAGCCAACCCCAACCCCAAGGAACCGAATGCGATGTGAAGTATCACTGTTTATCCAGGACATTACCAAAATGGAGGAGGTTCAAATTTTTTGTGCGTTAAGAAAAGAACCGAATAGCATATTAAATGAACAGACGGAATTGTCTAAAGGACATTTCTTGTCTCATTTTGGTAATGTTCTTCTGGATAAACATTTTACGATTGACGTTGCCTTTGGGCAGATATGTTTTAGAATTCAAGGTAAGCCTGTCTAGGATGAACACACTTGGTTATTGATAGATCTGAAGCATTGAATTAAAATTTCTGATGCAGTCGGGAATCGAACCCGGACCTCCATGCTTACTAGGCAGGCGTCTTAACCGTTAGACTACCACACCACTAACGATTAAGGCGACTTGGAAAAGTCTATGTACGATTTTCCTCCACAACACAAACTTTAATTCTGCTTCTTTGTTCCAAAAATAATTGCCACTACAGCCAAGGCTCTCCATGCAGCGGAATAGCGCCTCAGCAATGGACATGGTGGAACAATCCTGTTATGGTGATATAAATATCAATTAATAGAAATAAATTATCCCTGAGGCGGATTTACGTCTCAAATATGTCACTGACATTATTGATACATCTGAATCATTGAATTAAAATTTGTGGTGCTGCCGGGAATCGAACCCGGACCTCCATGCTGAGGTGCGAATCCCGGCTGCACCACAAATTTTAATTCAATGCTTCAGATCTATCAATAATGTCTTTGACATATTTGAGACGTAAATCCGTCTCTGGAATTGTTTATTTGTATTAATTGACACTTGGTTATATTGATATGTATCGTATTTAAGGTTTTAGTGTTTTCGTTTTAATTTACGTTTTCCTTGGCTTTCTCCTTTTAGAACTTGAGAGTGGGCTAATACAGGCCCGAAACATGTAGTTCGGATATTTTGAAATTGTGACAACTGGAGCGGAAAGTTTAGTGCGGCACCTCTCTCGTGTGTCCAGTAAAGCGGCAGTCGCGACTGTTTGCAGACAGGGTGTGGCGCTGGCAGGTGTGACCGACCTGAGAAGACGGCGGCGGCGGCGGGCAGCAGGCTGAGCGAGGCCAGCAGCACCAGCAGGACGGCGGCCGACGCGGAGGCAGCGCCCAGACCAGTGGCTGCGGCGGCGGCCTGCGGCTGCGGCTGCAGTGGAGGCGACGCCGACCACGACAGGTGCCAGTGCCAGGGCCAGGCGAGCGCGCGCGCCGGCAGCTGCTGGGGGCGCCGCATCTCGACCGCGACTGAGCGCCGCCCGACGACCGGCCGCTTTTTACTCCCGCCAGCGGCAGCGGCAGCGGCAGCGGCTAGAAAGTCGCGCCGCTCCCACTACGGGCCGCGCACCGCGCAGACCCCCCACCCACCCAGCCACCCAACAGCGTGGCCTTGCCGTATTGCCACTGACGATTGCTGCCGGCAAGCGGAAACTGCACCCGCTACACTTCCCGGGGATGTGTAACGACAGATTAACTAGCCAAAAACAACGTGACGTCCCATATATTTGTTTCTATATATAAAGAACAGTCTAGAGTGCAAAAATATTATATTTTTTCTACTAGTTTCGGTCTTATTTTAGACCATCTTCAGGAAATTAAGCGTCATTGATGTTGTGGAGCTTAATTTCCTGAAGATGGTCGAAAATAAGACCGAAACTAGTAGGAAAAAAAAATTTTGTTTTGCACTCTGGACTCTACTTTATATATAAATTTAAATAAGAGTGCTGTTCCCCATAAGTGAAACAAAAAAGTTTCCAGAAATATATTTGTTTCTGTTCATCTACCTCCTCTTCTCTCTGTCCTCCTCCTTCCCGTGTCTCTACTTATGTCTCCACCCTCCCTCCGCCCTCATATCCATTCCCCTTGTCTATCATTTCCTCCCCTCCTTCTAATGTAAATAGTGATACATGTAAGTAACAATAATATTTCCTGTATTATGTATTTGTTCAAATCTTCTATTAGTTCAACTCCTCTGTTAACCCACAACTATCTTGGCCTACACTTTCAAACTATCTCCTTTTACCCTTTTCTCAGTCCATCTCCTCCTCACCTGTTGTGTGTCTTCTCCCCTACTGCTCCCTTTCCTCCCCCTCCTTTTCCTCTACTGCCCATGTCATCCTCCTCCTGTCCATCTCCTACTGTAGCTGCTCCTTCTCCGCCTCCTCTCTCCATCCCTTCCTCCTTTTCCTCCTCTGTCTCCTCCTCATGCTCCTTCCATTTCCTCCTCCTCTATTGTTAATGTCCTCCTTCTCCTCCTCCTCCTCCTCCTCTCTCCATCCCTTCCTCCTTTCCCTCCTCTGTCTCCTCCTCATCCTCCTTCCATCTCCTCCTCCTCTATTGTTAATGTCCTCCTTCTCCTCTGTCCAACCCTTCCTCCTTTTCCTACTCTGTCTCCTCCTCCTCATGCTCCTTCCATTTCCTCCTCCTCTATTGTTAATGTCCTCCTTCTCCTCCTCTGTCCATCCCTTCCTCCTTTCCCTCCTCTGTATCCTCCTCATACTCCTTCCATCTTCTCCTCCTCTGTTGTTAATGTCCTCCTCCTCCTTCTCCTCCTCCTCTACTGTCCACCTCCAGCTCCAACTCCTCCTTCTCATCTTTCTGCTCCCCATCTTCTCCTCCTTTCTCTGTCCATTTTCTCCTCCGCTCTCACACTCGTCACTATGAAAAATTACGTATATCTGTGATCAACTTCAAGATGCCTTCTGCCATGCACCAGGCCATGGTTTATGCAGTATGAGGCCGTTCCCCGTCGGGGGTTCGTATCCCTCTCGGACATGGATGTTTGTGCTGTCTTTAAGTTAGTTCATAAGTACTTTGTAAGTTTAGGGACTGATGACCCCTTAGTTAACACCTTGACATTACAACACCTTTACTTGATCTTACTATTCCTAAGATTTTTTAACATTTACATTTATTTTGCAAAATTACAAACCTAAAGTAATGTTATGTGAATGTATAACAATATTATTGCAGATTTATTTTAAAAAAATGCACTCAATATTTTTAGAAATTTAGGCAACAGTAAGTTAATTCAGTGAAAGCATTCCAGGTATTCGAAGTAGGATAAACATTTTTTTTTTCATTTATTACTTCAAATCAAAGTACAATTAAAAAGCAGTAAAAGTTTGCGTACTATGAGAACTTCAAGCAATAGGAAGACTTTTATAAAAATCTTCTTCTTCTTCTGAACCACAAAAAGTTTTTTTTCAAAACCTTCCAGTCCTGATATTTTTCTCGAGAGATGTGTTGTAGTTATGGAAATACGAACGTTTTAGAATTTATCTTTTAGTAAAGAATAGATAAGTTTTGGAGATCGTGTACGCACATCTCATGATTCTAAAAAAAATTTCAGTATCTTAAAAATTGCAAATCTTTATGACTACTCTTTCAAAATGTAGAAAAATGAAGCTTAAAATACCAACTTTTGAATTTGTCATGAAATTTCAACAAACTCTCGTTTAGTTGATACCTTATTGTCTCAAGCTATCATCTTGAAAGCGTCACACTTATATATATAATGACTGATTTCAACTGATATAAATTTGTAATGGAAATATAAACAGATCACCATATTTTACACAGTAATAATGAAAAGCAGCGTGATTTACTTCTGATATATTCAATTTAGTATGTCGATTTATTGAACAATTTGCAAGTAATCAAAGTAAATATAGTATGGCATGAACAGTCAAACTCATGAAAGCTGGTTTGTCTAATTATTTATTTCAGACTTTATGTATTACTAATTAATAGTCCTCTTGGGGACTGAACATTAATAATTTGTGTATTTAAATAGTTTTATGTAAGGAAGGAAGTACTTTCAGATGGTTCCTTTTTACTTAAAGAAATATATCATGGTAAGATGTATACGATTTTGCAAGGGATGGCGATCCGTCAATGACGAAGAGGCCAATGGACAGAAGTGGTGGGGAGTGTGTGTTTGAGTGAGAACAGGTGAGCCAAGGGGTGCGCAGAAAAGTGGGCTCCAATGGCTGGTCTTGGCAGAAAAAGGACCCTACTGGTTGACGAGACTCATTCGATTGGACAGAGTGTTAAGATTTGCGCAGCGAATGGTCGCTTCGCGAGACTCTAAATTTCGCGAGAACAAGTGAACGCCATTGCACTTTCATGTTGAGTGCTCGAGAAATTTACAGAGTTAATGAGTTTCTTAAAGTTATGATTACTTACGTAGGGGAAAGTGCTACCAATTTCTTATCGCAGATCATGCAACTGTTTAAACATTTATTAAATTTAAGATTAATAATTCATCTGACCACTGCCAATAACGTAAAAATTTTGTTGAATATATCTTATTGAACTAAATCTCTGTCTTTTCGTACATCATTCGCAAACGTTAGAATAAAACCCTTTTTATTGACGAACCAGTTATTTTATGAATTAATTTGTGTTTCTTAGCAACTTACAGCCTATTTGTTCAAATGTTCAAATGTTTGTAGAGTCTATGGGACTTAACTACGGGGTCATCAGTCCCTAAACTTACAAACTACTTATGAACTACTTACAACTAAGGACGGCACAAATATCCATGCCCGAGGGGGGATTCGAACCCCCGACCGTAGTGGCCGTGCGGACCGTGACTGGAGCACCCCCATCCCCTCGGCCACCGCGGCCAGCACAGTGTTTTTAGCTAAAGGATCACAGGTAAAAGATAATATCTGCAACTAAGGTATTTCTGGGGTATGAAAGCAGGCATGTACGATTCGACCCTAAGATAACATCGAGCTATACTTCTACATCAGAACCGTACATATCCCAGTAAGCATGGCGGGGACCCAGCGAAATGCATTGTGGGGATCCAGTGAAATGCGGCAGGCAAATGTAACGTGGACATGTATGAAGCAACATTTAAGAATTTAAGTTGGATGAGAAGCGTCTTAGCATGCTCCAATTGGCAAGGAACCTCGGGCAGAATGTGGGAATTCTGGTTCGAATGCCGGTCCGGCACAAATTTTCACAGATTTCTCTTGTGTTCTCACAACACCTGCATTACAGCGAGATCGGAAATTCGCTTTAACTCGTATAAAATCTTCTCCATAAATACCTAGGTGTCCGATCAAACGATGTCAAAGTCTGTTGTAAAATTTTTACAACAGACACTCCGTATTATTTCTTAAGCAATGGATAGGAGGAAAAATCACAAAAAGAATGACGTCGGTTGCGTCGCGATGCGTCAGTTACACCAGGAGAAACTGCGAAGCGAAGTTGACGTTTGAAACACATGAGGAGCGCTGTTTGCGGGTGTCCGAGGCTCAAGCGAGACTCACGGTTGAGTCTCGGACCCGCGTTAGCAGCGCGCCTCATGTATTTCAAACGTCAACTTCGCATCGCAGTTTCTCAGGATGTAACTGACGCATCGCGACGCAACCGACGTTATTCTTTTTGTGATTTTTCATCCTTTCGATTGATTAAGTGATAATATGGGGTATCCATCTAAAAAAACATAAGTTTCTGTTGAAAATAATATTTCTTCACGTTTTAGAGTGTTTTCATAGTACCTAATTTCATAAGCCCCTGCCGTACGTCATGATCGTGGAACTCGTTTTTCAATATCTCTTCTAGTTTCAGAGACATCTGGGGTGAAACAGTTGAGTGGGACACCATGTGTTTGAGCACTGCATCCCACACACACTCAGACACACACACACACACACACACACACACACACACACACACACACACGCACTACTATTTAAGTCGGGGAAATGGGCAGGACATTCCATTCGCAGAATATCCTCTTGTTCGTAGAGCTTCACTACCTGCTGTCACACAATTTTAGAAATTGTGCCCCTCCACAGGAAATACCGTTGGTCGAGCCCCTTCTGTATGCTTTCCCAGACGTGCTACTGGTATTAGATACTCCGTGGACAATGTCCCACACATAATACAGGGTGGATCCACTATCAGACACTGTACCTTCCTAACTATTTTCTGAAATTACCCTGCACAGGAGGATGGAAAATCTGGTAGAAGCTAACCTCGGGGAAGATCAGTTTGGATTCAGGAGAAATGTAGCAACACGGGAGGTAATACTTACGTTATGACATCTCTTAGAACATAGATTAAGGAAAGGCAAACCTACATTTCAAGCTTTTGTAGATTTGTAGAAAGCTATTGACAATGTTGATTGGAATACACTCTTTCAAATTTTGAAGCAAGCAGAAGTAAAATATAGGGAACGTAAGGTTATTTACAATTTGTACATTAAGCAAACAGCTGTTATTAGAGTTGAAGGGCATGAAAGGGTTGCAGTGGTTGGGAAGGGAGTATTGCAGGGTTGTAGCCTTTCACCAACGTTATTCAATTTGTACATTGAGCAAGCATTAAAGGAAAGCAAGGAGAAATTTGGAGAAGGAATTAAAGTTCAAGGGGGAGAAATAAAACCATTGCGTTTTGCCGATGACATTGTTATTTTGTCAGAGACAGCAAAGGACTGGAAGCACATTTGAACGGATTGGATAGTGTGTTGAAAGGTAAATACAAGATGAACATTAACAAGAGCAAAATAAGGGTAATGAAGTGCAGTCTAAGAAAATCAGGTAATGCTGAAGGAATTAGATTAGGTATCGAAACAATAAAGGTGGTAGATAAGTTTTGTTACTTGGGCAGTAAAATAACATGCAGTGCTCCCACAACAGAGGGTATACAATGCAGAATGGGAATAGCGTTTTTGAAAAAAGAGAAATTTGTTAACATCTAATATTAATTTAAGTGTAAGGCTTTTGTGTGGAGTGTTGCCTTGTATGGACGATAAACAGTGTGGACAGGAATATTAATTGAACGAAGGTTGCTAACTCTTCGAAATAACAATATTGTTAACAAAAACCGACATTAAAGATAATGTGTATTGGGAGGCCATCGACAGAATTCCCAGGCTGCGAAACTGCGGCTGACAAGAGACACGTGATCCTACCCCACATATAGCTCGAACCGCCCGTTACTGCACAATAAATACTCTTTTTTAATCAGAGGAGTTACTCCAGAAAGCAACACCATTCGTCGTAAACGAATGAAAATAAACTAAATAGACAACTTTTCAGTGTTGGTGTGCTGTCAGCGTACCCCTAACAAGCTCGCAGCACGCCATTAACTCAAGCTCGGAGGGTCAGCCGAATCAATCGCTAGCGGGCGTTATACCGCGACGAATACGCGACTGTGAATAAACATTCTCGAGCCTAATTTGGACGTTCTCTTACAGAGGTCGCAGCGTAGCTGAGGACCAGCCAAGTATTCCTACGCCGGCTCGGGATTGGCCAGCGATCACCTTTTACGGACCAACTAGGAGGCTCGCTAGTCGTTCGAGGGTCGGCTGGTGGCGACTCCGTCACGTCGGGTGCACAAGTTATTCTGCATCCCGCGGCGGATGACGCCCTGCTTCGTCTTCAGGCCGCGATGGCGGCAGAACGGGAGCAGTATCGATCCGCCCTCGACGCCGCGATGCGACGATTTCGGACCTCGAGCGGGAGTTGAGGCTCGTCAAAGCGACGATTAGCCACATCCCGCCCCCGTATGCTGGGGTGAGCTGCAGTTCTACTGATACTGCGACTGAAACCGGTTCCCTCGATTCCGCCATGACGGGGGACGCGGGCGTGGCGAAGATGGAGGAGGACGCGCCTCCGACACGAACTGGCGACAAGGCTGCGCCTGAGGGGGCGGCCACCGCGCACGTGGAGGGAGAGGACGTGTCGGAAGACTACGCGACCTACTTGGAGATGCCGACGAAACATGACGTCAAACGAGTCCTGCTACGAGTACTGACGAAAATCCGCAACAAGGACTGCGACGACGAAGACCTCCATTACCCGTTCCTACCCGAATCGAAAATACCACCCCCCCCACCACCCAGTTCAATTAGCTGATGAAATTCAGCGTCCTATTTGGCGGTTAGTGGGCCGTCAAGGTTTTAATGATTTGAATAATTATTGCGTTTTCACGGAAGTTTAAACAGATAGCCCTTAAGCCCTGCAGGCCCTTAAAAGTCAGCCCCGAAAGTTTATGGCAAAATAAAGAAATAAAGTTAGCTTTCCTTCCTCCTACACTGCTCCATCTGGGGTTGGAGATCGCTGGATAGTGATGGTACCCCATTCCACCTTGTTCCATAAAAAATAAAAAAAAAATAAAATAAAAATAAAATTAAAAAAAAAACCCTCCCTAGTCAGTCTCGCATCCACCAAGCAAACGATAGCCTCGTGGGAGAATCCAAAGTAGTAAAAGCCCGCTACAGAAGAAGTGAGCGACGACCGTTCGACGCCATACTGAAGAATCACTGCGGCTGCTCCAGCGGACTTCTGTAACCACCTTCGAAGTAGCGACCATTGTAAACAGTATAAATCAAGAAGAAGGTTGTGTTCACAATAGATTGGCGACGAGTAAGGACTCGAATCCTCGCAGGTGATGGCGGAACAACAACAGGAGCTATCGATTCAACAGGTACTGACGCAGCTTTTTCACCTGTTTGCTCAACTGCAACAACAAATCATCGCCGAAGTTCAGAACCTCCGCCGCCCGCCTCCAACACTGCCATTCCCAGCATTCAACGGAGATTACAAAGATTGGGAAACTTACGAGAAGAGGATACGCCAGCACTTTAGGATTCACAAGGTTAGCAATGAAAATGGCATGCGGGCCTATTTCCTTTCCTGGAATCCTTCCCGTACGTATATCCTCCTCACCAAGCTGCAACCACATGACCCGACGCCATTTTCTGATCCTCCATTTGTCAATGCCTACTATCGTCGCAGTTACCACATCCTGGCCTCCAGAAGAGGAAGAAACCAGACCAAACTTACTAACAGTGGGCTGCTGAACTCCAGGCCTCAGCCGGAAGTGCAACTTTGACACCCGCACCACAAGGGAATCTTACGCGGATGACATGGCACGGGATCACATGATTAAAGCAGCCCCAGATGCAGATTTCTGAATGGACGACCCATCACAGCCCTGCACAATGCCAAACGTGCGGTGTCAGTGCGATCGGAGAAGATAAGTAATTTAAGTAGAAATAAAACGTAGTTTAACAGTATAAGTAGCTAAAAACATTTATTAGTGTGCTCTCAAAGCTTACTACTAAAGGTTTTTCTTTTATTCACGTATTGATCCAGTAATCACTAAAAGTTCGGTTTGTTTACATATGTCCTTGTTAGGCCTAAATTCCGAGTGTTCATATTCATCGTTTCTCCGTAATTTTAAGTGCATTTAACACATTTAACTAACTAAACACGTATATTAGTGTCGTCTTCAAGCTCACCATTAAAGGTTATTTTCTTTTTTCGCGCGTTGTTTCAGTAATCGCGAAAAGTTGTTTTGTGTACATTCATAGGCCAAATTCGCGAGTATGCAAATTTAGTGTTATTCCGCAATTTTAAGTGTATTTACTAACAGCTTACACGTACTTTAGTGTCCTAAGCAAATCTAGTAACCCTTTATATCTGTAGTTAATATATATTGTCGATATCACGTAAGTAACAATCATGAATGCAATGTGTTTGAGCTGCAGTAGGTTTGTTCGTTTTGGGTTTCAATGCAGCTGTTGTGAGATTGTGACAAGTCGTTTCATTGGGGGAGGGGGGGGGGTTGTAGCGGTGTGGGAAAGAGGGAAGCAAACGAGTCTCTTCCTTCGTTTTGCAAAGTGTGTTCAAGGGACAGAAAAATAGCTGAACAAGAAGGGAAGATTAGAGCCCTTCAGGCTGAACTGGATAGTGCTAGGGAGGAACTTACGAGGTTAAGGGGGGAGAAGGGTGAGCAGGGGTGGGAAGTGGTAGCAGGGAACAGGGGCCACAGAGAGAGTATAGTTCCTGACAGCTTCACAATTGGCACAACCAACAGATTTGCCTTGCTACCACAGTCAAATGAGGAAGAGGCTCCTTTAGAAGTAGGTGCAGTTAAGAAACAACAGACTTTCACAAGGAAACCAACGGTTAAAAAAAAGTAGATAGTAGGAGGAAAGTTCTGTAGTTAGAAAGTAGTCATGGAAGAGGTGTGGGCCAGATTTTGCAGGAAAAACTAGGTGACAGGTACCAGGTCACAAACTTTTTCAAGCCCAGTGCAGGTCTTAGCCAGGTGGTAGATGATATAGGTTCCTTGTGTAAGGGTTGCACAAAACAGGATCATGTTGTTATAGTGGGTGGGGTAGGAAACAGCATTGATAGGGATCAGGGCTACAATATTGAGTGTGACCTGGTAAAAATAGCTTCTGCAACGACCCAGACAAATGTTGGACTGTTGCCTGCTTTCATGCGGTATGATCGACCCCAACTGAACCGCTCCGTCAGGAGAGTCAATATGGAGATTGATCAACTGCTTAGGGCGGCTACTCTGTCGGACATAGGTTTGGTTCCTGTTGATGCTATTGATAGGTGGGATTTCACTAGGCATGGCCTGCATCTCAATAGGAAAGGGAAGGGGAAACTAGCTGGGTTGATAGCAAAATCGTTAAGGGGGGACACTGAAATTCATGGAAATACTTCTTTTTTAGGCTAAGATCATTGTCCAGTGAGAAGCTCAGGCAGGCAGGTGCTAAAAATGTTGAAAAATCAAATGCTTCTCAGAAAAGTAAAGTAAAAAATAATGTTAGCATTTTTCACCTGAATATTGGGGGACTAATGAATAAAATAGATGAGCTTTTAGTTTGTTTGGATGATATAGAAACTGATAATATAATAGATATACTATGCCTGTCTGAGCATCACATTGTCACCGGTAGGGAATATGTGAATGTCTGTGGATATAAATTAGTCTCAAATGTAAGTAGAGATAATTAGATAAGAGGAGGAGTTGCCATATATTCCAAAAGCTATCACAGTGTAAAAATTTAGAAACAAAAAAGTTTTGTGTAAAGCAGCATATTGAAGCATGTGCCTGCCAGCTTAAACTCAATGATGATGATCTTATAATTGTAACAGTATATAGGTCCCCTTCAGGGAACTCTCAGTTATTTCTGGAAAACTTGGATACCTTGTTGTGCTATCTGTCAGACAGGGGGAAGCAAATTATTATTTGCGGTGATTTCAATGTAGATTCACTGAAAGAGTGTAATAGGAAGAAAGACCTGGAAGTCTTACTTGGCTCATTCAATCTGACATCCCTTATTGAGTTTCCTACTCGGGTAGTAAAGGACAACAGTACATTGATAGATAACTTTTTTATAGACTAAGATAAGTTTAACAACATAAATGCTTGTCCCGTTGAGAATGGTCTTTCGGATCATGGTGCACAGCTAGTAACAGTATATGACATAGCTCCGTTCAGTAATTCGAAACAGTCCACCAGAATTGTGCGCTCGATTAATGACTTAACAACTAGAAATTTCAAAGGAAGTCTAAAGCAGTTAGACTGGGATGAGATTTACAAGGAACATGATGTTAATTTGAAATATAATTTATTTCACGATACATTTGTAAGGGTATTTGATAACTGTTTCCCCAAGAAATTAGTAAAATTTAATTCTATGAAACCATGCAAAAGCCATGGCTTACTAAAGCAATAAAAACATCGTGTAACCGAAAAAGGGAACTATATCTGTCCGCAAGAAAGAGTAATAACCCAGAAACAATAAAATATTATAAAAGCTACTGTGCTACATTAAGAAAAGTTATTAAAAAATCAAGAAGCATGTGCATCATGTCTGAGATTAGCTCCTCTGATAATAAAATTAAAATAATTTGGAATATTATTAAAAGGGAGACAGGGCAACCAAGAGCAGAGGAAGAGGGTATTATCAGCAAAACAAATGAAAACTTTATTAACAAAAAGTCAGAAGTTGAACACATTTTTAATGATTACTTTTTAAATGTTCTAGAGAAAATAGGATTTAAATGTTCATTAGAAGGAGCAAGGCAATTAATGGAAGAGGCCACACCCACACAATTTGATACAATTGAAATTCCACCCACCTCACCTTCAGAAATTAGGAAAATAATAAATTCTCTCAAGAGTAAACGGTCATATGGAATTGATGGCATTTCCAGCAGGGTATTAAAAACTTGTTCCCAGGAGATAAGTAGGATTCTCAGTCATATTTGTAATAGCTCATTAAAGCAGGGTATTTTCCCGAATAGACTGAAATATGCTATCGTTAAACCTTTGCATAAAAAAGGGGATACATACGATGTCAACAACTACCGGCCCATCTCACTTCTGACAGCTTTATCAAAAAATTTTGTAAAAGTTATGTATTCTCGAGTTGCTTCACATATTAGTAAAAATAAAGTTCTAACAAAATATCAGTTTGGTTTTCAAAAAAGGTTTTCAACTGAAAATGCTATATATACCTTCACTGATGAAATATTAAATGCTTTGAATAACCGTACATCACCAGTTGGGATTTTTTGTTATCTCTCAAAGGCTTTTGGTTGTGTAAATCATGGGATTCTTCTAGATAAGCTTAAGTATTGTGGAATGAGTGGGGCAGTGCACAAATGTTTTAAATCATACTTAACTGGAAGAGTGCAGAAAGTTGAAATAAGCAATTCACATGATATAGATGAAACAATTAATTCTTCTAACTGGGGAGTTATCAAAAATGGGGCCCTACAAGGTTCAGTCTTGGGTGTTTTGCTGTTCTTAATATATATTAATGACTCGCCATTCTACATTCACGAAGATGCTAAGCTAGTACTTTTTGGTGATGATACAAGTATAGCTATCACACCTGACAAACAGGAATTGACTGATGAAATGGTAAATGATATCTTCCAGAAAGTTATTAAGTGGTTCTCTACAAATGGATTCTCATTAAACTTTGATAAAACCTAGTATATACAGTTTCATACAATAAATGGCATGACACCATTAATAAATTTAGACTTTGAACATAAATCTGTAGCTAAGGTAGAATATTCGAAATTTTTAGGTGTTTGGATTGACGAGGGACTGAATTGGAAGAAACATATTGAAGATCTCCTGAAACCTGTTACTTATGCTATCAGAGTCATTGCAAAATTTGGTGATATACATCTCAGTAAATTAGCTTACTACGCCTATTTTCATTCAATACTTTCATATGGGATCATATTCTGGGGCAATTCAACATTGAGTAAAAAAGTATTCATTGCACAAAACCGTGTAATCAGAAAAATTGCTGGAGCCCACCCAATAGCATCCTGCAGACATTTATTTAGGGATCTAGGGATACTCACTGTAGTTTCACAAGTTTCACAATATATATATATATATATATATATATATATATATATATATATATATATATATATATATATATTCACTCATGAAATTTGTTATTAAGAATCCGGCCCAGTTCAAAAGTAATAGCGGTGTGCATAGCTACAACACTAGGAGAAAGGATGATATTCACTATTCAAGGTTAAATCTAACTTTGGCTCAGAAAGGGGTGAATTATGCTGCCACAAAAGTCTTTGGTCACTTACCAAGTAGCATCAAAAGTCTGACAGATAGCCACCCAGTATTTAAAAAGAAATTAAAGGAATTTCTGAATGGCAACTCCTTCTACAATGTAGACGAATTTTTAGATTAAAAAAAATCCTTAAGATATTGATTGTTAAGTATAGACAACATTTACTAAACTGACACTTGCCACATCATTACGAAATGTCGTATATATGATCTATGGGACAAGTATTAATCTAATCTAATCTAAACCAGATCGAGTTGGCATTTTTGAAGTTTCCAAGGCAGTCCCGACCGGAGGTTAGCTACGTGGGCCGACGTAGCCGTCGTAGGAGACTCTGACAACTCGGATCAAGAAGACGTCGCAGCCATACAGGCGCCTCCTCGCAATGCCACCAGCCGGAGGCATCGACCAACAAGAACTTCCAGGGACCAGGAGATGAGCCAGCCATCCCGCAGACCACGCTATCAGCCGCGCCGCCGCCGCAAGGAACCGCTTAGTATTCCTTCTTGTCCAGACTGTTATTCAAAGCACGAACAAACGATTGCTCAGACCACTGGGCGACGTGCCATCCCTGCGGCCGGGAAGGACATCTAGCTTCTGTCTACCGTTCTCCTACCTCAGCTTCAGCTGCTCGATCTGATGCCTCCCCAGTCGTCCCCATGGACATCATCGAGCGCTGCAGACTCCCTCATCAACCACGCCATCTACACCTTGTGGGGTTCACCGCTGCTCCAACCAACAACTCGCCTGCTTCTCACATACGACAAACAGGAAATCGCACTCTTAGGCCATTTCACTACGGACGTCACGTACAAAGCTGTCAGCCGACATGTTTCGTTCCTGGTAGTCGACAGCTCCAACACTGCGGGCCTGTTCGGGTTGGACGCCTTCCGATTGTTCGGATCCACGATTGATGACTATGTGCATCTGATCCCAAGTTCCTTTCCAGGATGTGGACGGCCTGTGCACAGAGTTCCAGGACCTCTTCTCAACAGGTATAGGGTGCGCCAAGGACTTTGTTGCATCACTTCATCTACGTCCATCACCTGAGCCCAAACACTGTAGGGCGCGGCAGGTGCCAGTCGCTCTCCAGCAGCCACTTCAAGAGAAATTGGATCGCCTACAACGTGAAGGAGTGTTTCAGGCCTCCAGTTTAGCTCCTGGGCAACACCCCTCGACATCGTCCAGAAACCAGGGAGACATTGACGTTTCTGCGGGGATTTTAAGACCAGCTGCAACTCACAACTGCAGGTTGACGATTATCCACGAACCCGCTCCGAGGACCTATTGCGGAAATAGCAACGCGGCAATACTTATCTGAGATATCTCCATATTCCTCTTGACCCAGCTTCCCACTCGTTTACAATCATCAAAACTCCCTCTGGCCTGTTTCGAATGACGCAACTCATGGACTGGGTAGTGCCCCGGCCATCTTCCAAAGATACTAGCAACAACTGTTCCGTGACATTCCACGCTGCATCAATTACCTGGACGATATTGTCGTCACAGGTCCCACTTCAGCAGCTCATCTAGAAAACCTTCGCAAACTGTTTATTCTTCTCCGCCAGGCAGGACTAAAATGGAACAAAATAGGTGCTCTTTTCTCCAGCCTTCCATATCGTATCCAGGTCATATATCGCAATAGGGCTTCTCCCTGTCTTTTTCCTACATTGACGCAATCAACAACCTTCCCATACTACAAGATATCGCACAAATAAAATCTCTTTTACGAGAAGTCTCGAACTACCGAAAGTTCCTGCCAGCAGTGGCCTAGTTGACAGCCCCCGTATATTGCTTTTGCAAGAAAAATGCATCATTTTATTGGTCTCCTGCCTGTGCCGCAGTTTCCGCACTCTCAAGCTACACTCTCAAGCTACAGTCAGATAATATTTATCTCGGGTATGCAGCCGGATACCGTCGTCAACCAGACACGATATTTCAGCAGACCAACTGGCTGCCATCTTCAGGTGAGAGCGCAGAACACTAACTCGCCGGAAACTGATAAAGAACAAGAAACAGCAGCCCCTTTATACACCGCTGACGACCCACCGCGCGTACGCGAAACCAAAGTAGAAGCCACCTAGGCGCAATAGAACCAGTAGCGCGCCGGTGGAGAAAAACGGCAAAAACGATGGATCAAAAACAAGGCTAATTAAAACAAACAGCAGGTCGAAATGAAGACCGTTGTTGCTTGATGTCAGATAAAATCGGGTTCCAAGTTTTACTTAGTGGAAAACCCTTGTCCCTATTAATAATATTAGCGGCCATACGAATTTCCATGGATTCTTTGAGAACACATTCCCAGTAGCGGGAAGCAGGAGCAATCAGTTTAGTTTCATCGTATAACACCTTGTGTCCCTCATTCAAACAATGTTCAGCAACAGCCCACTTTTCAGGTTGGAGCAAACGAGTATGATGGTGGTCTTTATCAGTCTTTATCAGTTTCCGGCGAGTTACAAATGTACAAATGTTTGTTAAGCTTATGGGACTTAACTACGGGGTTATCAGTCCCTAAACTTACAAACTACTTATGAACTACTTACGAACTAGGACGACACAAATATCCATGCCCGAGGGGGGATTCGAACCCCCGACCGTAGTGGCCGTGATGACCGTGACTGGAGCCCCTCAGTCACCTCGGCCACCGCGGTCGGCCCGGCGAGTTAGTGTTCTGCGCTCTCACCTGAAGATGGCAGCCAGTTGGTCTGCTGCAATATCGTGTCTGGTTGACGACGGTATCCGGCTGCATACCCGAGATAAATATTATCAGTTACTACGCCGGCAAAGTCTACGCAACCACATCATGTACCTCTACGGGGAGGAAATGGTAAATCGTTTCAAGGAGTTTCAAAAACTACGCAAGAAGAAAGGGAAGTTACTGAGTGCACTAACATTTTTAACTAGATGCCGGAATGAAGGTATTGTTCCTAAGTTTGCTAGAATGGCTAACAAGATTAAGAAGCGTGCCAGTCTTGCGCTAGTTCGTGAACGGCTTCGTTTTACTCGTAGAAAACTAGATTTTGTTTCCAAAGACTTATATTTTTTGCATCTTGAGATTTCACCTCGGCTTTCGGCCGCGTCATGGGAGTGGGTTGTTAGTGCTTTTTGGGCCTTTTCCGACTCGGCACAGAGGGGTGCTGCTTGCAAACCGTTTTCAAAATTTGAGCGACTTTGCACTCAACAGACAATTTCTGGTGACGATTTCCGTCGGCGGGTTGTTGTCAATCTTACAGATAAGGAACTGGACAACGCTTCATTATCTGTTTTGGAAAAAGGTTTAAATTTTGCACCCACACCCAACGTTGTTCCTATTACGGAATTTATTTGTGCTATCGAGCAAGCGGTGTCTCGTATTCCAGAAAATCAGGCTGACGAAATTAGACAAGAGGTTGCCTACAAACTTCGTAGAGCACCTCCTCCTAGAAGCAATATTTCTAGTAGTGAGAGGGCGGCCATCCGGTCTTTGAGAGAGGATAAGGATTTGGTTATCCTTCCGGCCGATAAACGGAACGCAACGGTTCTTCTATCACGTGGAGACTATGTGTCCAAGATGAACTTTTTATTGGATGACTCAGCCTATCGTAGGTTACGTAATGATCCCACCGAACGTATAAAACGGAAGACTCTTTTACTTTTAAAGAAGAGTTCCTTGTCAGAGGATGTTGTTAAGAAACTTCGCCCTGGAGCTGCTGTCCCTCCGAGATTGTATGGCCTACCTAAGGTTCACAAGCATGGAATTCCTCTTCGTCCTATTGTGAGCAATTTGGGTGCCCCTACCTATAATTTGGCCAAATATTTAGCTTCTGTTCTCGCTCCTCATGTTGGAAAGTGTGATCATCACATATTGAACTCGTCACATTTTATTCGGCGACTGAAGTCAGTTTGTCTTGGTCCATCAGACGTGCTTGTCAGTTTCGACGTTGTTTCCCTTTTTACCCTGGTTTTTACCATGGTATGGATGCTTTAAGTCATTTTAGACCATTTTAATTGTCTCCATCCCAATATTAAATTTACGATGGAGGTAGAGAACGATGGGAAACTTCCTTTTCTGGATGTTTTGGTTCAAAAGAACAGTGATGGGACCTTAGGACATGGAGTATATCGCAAGCCAACGCATACCGATCTTTATCTTCATGCGACGAGCTGTCATCCGCCCCACCAACGTATCGGGTCTTGCGTTCTTTAGTAAAAAGAGCGTACGCCTTTCTGATGCTGAACATCTGGGTGAAGAACTGGAGCATCTCAAAGTGGTCTTTCAACAGAATGGGTACACTGCTCAACAGATTTGTCGTGCATTTCAATTTGGTCCAAAAGGTGAACTATTAGAAGACAATTACAAGTCTATTGCCTTTTTGCCTTTCGTCAAGAATATTTCCTCGAAAATTTCAAGAATTTTAAGAAGATTCGACATTAAAAGTGTTTTTATGCCCCCACCTAAGACTAGGGCCCTCCTTGGGTCAGTCAAAGATGATTTAGGACTTAGGAAACCCGGTGTTATTGTGGTAAAACTTACATTGGTCAAACGATCCGCATCAGTAGAAGCCACCTAGGCGCAATAGAACCAGTAGCGCGCCGGTGGAGAAAAACGGCAAAAACGATTGGTCGAAAACAAGGCTAGTCAAAAAGAAACAGCAGGTCGAAATGAAGACCGTTATTGCTTGATGTCAGATAAAATCGGGTTCCAAGTTTTACTTAGTGGAAAACCCTTGTCCCTATTAATAATATTATCGGCCATACGAATTTCCATGGATTCTTTGAGAACACATTCCCAGTAGCGGGAAGCAGGAGCAATCAGTTTAGTTTCATCGTATAACATCTTGTGTCCCTCATTCAAACAATGTTCAGTAACAGCCGACTTTTCAGGTTGGAGCAAACGAGTATGACGGTGGTGTTCCACACACCGATCCTGAACTGTGCGGATCGTTTGACCAATGTAAGTTTTATCACAATAACACGGAATTCTATAAACACCGGGTTTCCTCAGTCCTAAATCATCTTTGACTGACCCAAGGAGGGCTCTAGTCTTAGGTGGGGGCATAAAAACACTTTTAATGTCGAATCTTCTTAAAATTCTTGAAATTTTCGAGGAAATATTCCCGACGAAAGGCAAAAAGGCAATAGACTTGTAATTGCCTTCTAATAGTTCACCTTTTGGACCAAATTGAAATGCACGACAAATTTGTTGAGCAGTGTACCCATTCTGTTGAAAGACCACTTTGAGATGCTCCAGTTCTTCACCCAGATGTTCAGCATCAGAAATGGCGTACGCTCTTTTTACGTATGGGGGGTCTTGCGTTCTTTAGTAAAAAGAGCGTACGCCATTTCTGATGCTGAACATCTGGGTGAAGAACTTGAGCATCTCAAAGTGGTCTTTCAACAGAATGGGTACACTGCTCAACAAATTTGTCGTGCATTTCAATTTGGTCCAAAAGGTGAACTATTAGAAGACAATTACAAGTCTATTGCCTTTTTGCCTTTCGTCGGGAATATTTCCTCGAAAATTTCAAGAATTTTAAGAAGATTCGACATTAAAAGTGTTTTTATGCCCCCACCTAAGACTAGGGCCCTCCTTGGGTCAGTCAAAGATGATTTAGGACTGAGGAAACCCGGTGTTATTGTGGTAAAACTTACATTGGTCAAACGATCCGCACAGTTCAGGATCGGCGTGTGGAACACCAACGTCATACTCGTTTGCTCCAACCTGAAAAGTCGGCTGTTGCTGAACATTGTTTGAATGAGGGACACAAGGTGTTATACGATGAAACTAAACTGATTGCTCCTGCTTCCCGCTACTGGGAATGTGTTCTCAAAGAATCCATGGAAATTCGTATGGCCGATAATATTATTAATAGGGACAAGGGTTTTCCACTAAGTAAAACTTGGAACCCGATTTTATCTGACATCAAGCAATAACGGTCTTCATTTCGACCTGCAGTTTTCTTTTTGACTAGCCTTGTTTCGACCCATCGTTTTTGCCGTTTTTCTCCACCGGCGCGCTACTGGTTCTATTGCGCCTAGGTGGCTTCTACTTTGGTTTCGCGCACGCGCGGTGGGCCCGTCAGCGGTGTATAAAGGGGCTGCTGTTTCTTGTTCTTTATCAGTTTCCGGCGAGTTAGTTTTCTGCGCTCTCACCTGAAGCTGGCAGCCAGTTGGTCTGCTGAAATATCGTGTCTGGTTGACGACGGTATCCGGCTGCATACCCGAGATAAATATTATCAGTTACTACGCCGGGAAAGTCTACCCAACCACAACAGCTACAGTCAGCTTCCTGCTTCAAGCCATATGTCCCATCCTTGCCATTGATCCTGGCAATGGATGCCTCCGACTACGGATTTGGTGCCGTACTGTCGCATAAACTTCAGAGTGGAACGGAACATCCAATAGCTTTTGCCTCCTAAAACTTGTTCGACATCAAACTCAAATCGACATGTCAACCGCCCCTGTCACCCCACCTCTCCGGCTCCTCCCACCAAGCATGGCTTCCTCCTCAGATACACCCGCCTTTCTACCATCCAATCGCTGGATGGGTGATGTTGCCTCAGCCGGCCCCGCGGCCACTGCAGTCCGCCCCCCAGCCAGAACCTTTGCCAGGCCGTCGTCACTGCCGCTCTCGCTCAATGACGACGATGTACCCATGCTGCTGGCGCCACAGATGTGCAACATTATCGAGTAATGCAGCAGATATCCTCTCTTTGTTTATGACATCATATCTCGTGAACAATGTGTTGTACGTGATCTTTTGGAAATGGAAATAGAAATTAACAGACATATATACACTTCCCAAACCTGGTACTGAATGATCAGACACAACTTCCATACTCACCACATCTATCTGGAGAACCTAATCATAACCCTGAACAGACAATGTAAACTACCTTCTCCTATCCACTTGTCTCATACCTCTACTACTGTTCCATAGCCACGTTATAAAAGCCTTGTGTAATCAGAACTGTTTGGCTGCTCACCACATATAAATTGTAATGCCTTATCTTACTAGTTATAAAATTCTGGTGTAATCACAACTGTCTTGGCTGCTTATGCGATATTAACTTTACTGACTTATTTTACTAATAACCATAGTTTAATTTAAGGAGGTAAAAAATTTTAACATATATTTACAGAGCTTTCATTCAACTTTGTCATATGCCTTCCTGTTCCAGACATTGGACCTGTTTAAGATAATTTTTTGGTCAAGTTTAATTTAACCAGTTAAAATTTTAACATATATTCACAACGCATCCATGTTTCTAGACCTATTTAAGATATGTTTTGATCAATATTTTTCAGCCAATTTCTATTGTTACCCTTTATATTTCTTAGGATAACGTCGTAATCTATTATATTGACACATATTTTATTAATGTCACGAATTTACACCACAACTTGAATTGTAATAATTTCCCGCAGGTTAGTTATAAACCAAAACACTAGTCTCCTTTGAAAGTTATATATCTAACAAGTTAAGATCTTTGATAACAGTCTAGAGTGCAAAAATTTTTGCCTAATAAATGAAACAAAAATGTTTCCAAAAATATGTAAGATTTTGAAACTTAAACTTGTAATGTTTACCTGATGATGGCATAACAGCCGAAAAGCGGTTCGTAAACCAATAAACTTGCGGAATATATCGCAGTTATCTAGTGTGTTTCATTCATAATGTATCAAATATTCTGTCAAAAACCGACGGAACAGTTAGTGAATATGATCCCTTACACTTAGGGCGACCATCCTCTTGGATTGAAACTTACGTGTACAAAATCTCATGAAGATTGGAACAAAACTGTAGATTTGTATGCAATACGTACACACAACGCTTTATATATAAAGATATTGTTATTGGAGAAATGGCGTATGTTCCATCTATATCCGCAAAAGAAGACCAACCGATGTATTGAGAGTAGATGATCCAAACTTTGAAGATAAACTTGCAAAGATTGGGAAGAACTAGATGAAGAAGAAATGGACGTACGAGATTTATTTTCTGACGATTCCGATTGTGAATTTGAAATTCCTTCACAAAATTTATGTATTTTCATAGAGTTCCTTGGTGTGAGTGCTCATGAAGTAATAAATATTGGAATTGTTACTTGATATTGTTGTTCAGTGAGCTAGTGTATAATTTTTTAATTGTACTAACAGATTTATGTTCCAATTTGCGAGAAAAGCAACATATTTTTGGTTCTTTTCATAGCCGTGTCCTCCCCACAAATTTCCTATCTTATCTTAATATAAATAAAAATTGAGGTGTTTGTGCCTACATTTCACTCTGCGGCTAAAACTACACATGGCAAACGTATATTGTTTGTATGTGTTAGTGGTATCAGTCGCCCATTGTGCACTATCGTGGTAGAGGGTTGATAATGATAAGGGGGTGGAAGATATGGGAGTTGAAAGTTACCGACTTATATAAAATTCTACGTCTGGGTGTCAATATTTTACTCTTCAGCAAAGTCTCCCGTTGCACGACATAGCAGTTCCGTGTCGATAGGTATAAGAGGGTAGAAGATATAGTGGTTGAAAGTCGTCATCTTATATAAAATTCGGACTGAAGACCAGCGATGACTTTTGACACTATAATAGCAAAGAGGTTATATACAGCACATTCTACAGTTGTTTTTCTGCAACAAGCGTACGAATAAAGAAAAATAAGTGCATATTTCACTTTGAAAAGTAAAACTACCAAGAAAGATGCCAAAGCGAGAGAAAGAAATTACGAGTTCTCGATACGTTTCTAAAAGAAAATGGTGCTGAAAAGTGACGCTACAGACGATAGAATCTTGAAATTTGTATTTGTTGGTTATCTTACACTGTAGGTATCAGAGATATTACGATATTCTCATTCCTAAGAGGTTGAAATGGGGGATGAACGGTTTTTTGACAATACGTTGCTATTAGGGCAATTTTGAGGCAAGAAATACAAAACTCCGGATTTAGATTTTTGATTAGAATTTTAAAAACACGTGTTTCGATATTTATTATGGAAATTCAACCATTAAGCGGGTTAAATAAGGGAAAATGTTTTAAGGGTGCTACTAAGCTATTTTGAAGCTAGAAATTCGAAAATTTGGATTTGGAACCATGGTTAGAATTTAAAAAAAGTGTTTCGGAATGTTTTGAATTCTGCCATCAATGGTGGAATAGAGGCTGCCAAGCTGTATAAAATACTTGATTAGGAAAGCATTTTTAAAGCCGAGTCTACGAAAATTTATATTTAGAAGTAGAAACAACCAATGCAGACCATTCAGTCTATCCCTGTGAAGTAGTGGGAATTAAGTAATAAATATCATTCTTCCTCTGAGGGTCAACAATATAGCCCACGGAGCCACATTCTATGCTTGCTGGTTCCACTACGCAGCAGGAAGCTTCAGCCATTTTAATAATAAATATTAAAAGCGCGACAATCGCAGCACAGCTGTCATTTGCATAGACTTCTACTTCACACCATTTCTAGTAAACGAACTACATAGCCAAAATATGATTTTATACAAACTATGATGACTATTAAATTATTAGAATATCTTAAACGTCCATTTAGAGTAACACATAAGTGGGAGCTACATGCGGCCGGCCGCGGTGGCCGAGGAGACTGAGGCGCTTCAGTCACGGTCTGCACGGCCACTACGGTCGGGGGTTCGAATCCCCCCTCGGGCATGGATATTTGTGCCGTACTTAGTCTTAGGTAGTTGATAAGTAGTTTGTAAGTTTAGGGACTGATGACCCCGTAATTATGTCCCATAGACTCTACAAACATTTGAACATTTGATTTTGAGTTACGTGCGGGAGCGGAACATTTGTGTACGTGTGTCAATCATCGTTGTATGTTTGTTTACATCAGGTTTATGCTTACGATGAACGAACTATATCGTCATGTCCCGCATCACCAGAGCTTGTGGTACCGGCACTAACAGGAGGACATTACTTCGCAGTTTACTAGTCTACTTCAAGGTTGAGCCCTCTCATAAAAGTTGTAGTGCCCTACTGAGAAGATTCCGAGAAAAACAGCTCTAAAGTTTTACGCTCAGTTCGTATACTGGTTAATTTGTAACCAATGGCAGTACAGCGAAGTGGCAGCGCCTGTAGCGTGCACTGCATGTTCAAACCTACCTTCTGGTAACCACTTTGTGCCGTATGGGAATGGTCGCACATACTGAGGCACCAAGTCACGGATTGTGCGGCCGCTACCGTCAGAGGTTCGAGTCCTCCTTTGGGCATGTGTTTGAGTGTGTTGTACTTAGCATGTTAGTTAACGTAGTTTGTAAGTCTATAGACCTCGGCAGTTTGATCCCTTTGGTTTACAAACATTTGAATATTTTTGACCTTTTTTAAAAACTTGCTTTAAAATACGAAAGTTTTTCAATAAATTTAATGACCTAACATCCCATCAATTAAATCGTAAATAATTTAATTTATAGAATGACTATTAAAAAGTGTACTGCAATAAATAATTTCGTTTTAAAAGTTTTTTCATTACAAATGCGTTTTACTGGAGGTAAATTAAAGCTATAATTACCTCTGGATAAAGTTTTGTGTAAGGGTTTCTTTGCAGAAAAGTTTTTTTCAATATCGTCATTACTTATCAGCACCGGAATGATAATTATGATGAAAAAAAGTGAGTCAAAAATATTTTAATATCTCGCGTAAAACATGAAGGTCGATTGTTTACACAAACTAACCTTATAAAAAGAGAGAAAAAACAACTTTTGGTAAACGAAATGTACTTCTGCTACGTTCATGGAAACTTCTCTTTAATCAGATAGCCCGGAAGCGAAACACGCATGCTAGATCCTTTCACCAAGAACTGGCAATGTCATTTGATGATGCACTATCGATGGTATGTGTACACAGTGTTGACCATAAATTATTTCGCTATTATTCTCAACCAGATAAAAAGCGCAAATTGGTACAGGCTTTAACTGATTTATTTAGATATCTATAAATTAATTTTTAAGAGATTGAAAAAATAAAAAGATTCAATTAAATGTTCTCGGTTTACAAGTCGTCTCACGTCGATTAAAATAAAAAGATACCTGAACCTAGGATCGAAACCAGCTCGTCCGCCGTGGTGGAGTCACCGAGCGCTCCAAGGCGCCTTGCTGCGGAGCGCGCGGTTGCTCGCCATCGGAGTTTCGAGTCCTCCGTCGGCCAAGGGTGTGTGTGTACGTGTGTGTGTGTGTGTGTGTGTGTGTTGTCCTTAGCATAGCTTTGTTTGTAAGCCTATGGACTGATAACTGCAGCATTTATGTTAGATTTACAAACATTTGAACCAGATCGCCCATCGTCCGCGTGGGAAACGTATCCATTATAGGTGCAGCCATTTCGCAGTAAAGCCATGGCGTATCATTATCTTAACTGCACGTTCTCGAAATCTTCAGGGTAGAGCTCTACATAATGTTTATCGAGACGAATACTTGCGGTGTTCTACTAACCTGCGAACTCTCATCCCGAACCGAATTTCCCAGACCGAAGGGTCCTCTCGTAAGACACGTTTATTTTTTCATTGTTTGCTACAATGGGGGACAAAAAGATTACCCTGTCCGAATAATTTTGCGTCCAAGAACAGAGCACTGCGCATGCCCAAGCTCATATGTGCGAGTGTTGCCAATTACAGCGACTTGTGCAGCTTCAGCCTGCTGTTTACATCGTCAAATAGAAGCAACACAATAGTTAAGGTACAGTATATGACGAGATTCATTGCACTTTAACACACGTTATTTTGGAAGACATTTGGAGGACGTAGAAACGGCTGAGGTATAAGAATTCCACGTAGTTTCCCCTTAGCGCACATTGTCCACCATTCTAGTGTTGTTCTATATTTATGACGCAGTTCATAACCCATAAGTTATGGTCAGAGTCTATATATACCGCTGGATATGTCTTACAGTTTAGAACCTGGTTTCTAAATCTATTCCTTACCATTATAAAGTCAATCTGCTACCTTCCAGTGTCTCCTGGTCTCTTCCACATATACAGCCTTCTTTCAAGATGATTAAACCAAGTGTAGGTGATCATTAAATTGTGATCTGCGCAAAATTCTACCAAGCGATCTCCTCTTTCATTCCTTTTTCCCAGCCCATATTCACCTACTACAATTCCTTCTCTTCCCTTTCCTACTACCGAGTTCCAGACCCCCACCTCAGTCAAGTTTTCGTCTCCCTTAACTTTCTGAATGATTTCTTTTATCTCCTCACACTTTTTTTCGATATCCTCATCATCGGCCATGCTATTTGGTATATAAACTTGCACTACTGTGGTCGTTGTTGGCTTCGTGTCTATCTTTACTACGATAATGCGTTCACTATGATATTCATAGTAACTTACCCTCATTCCTATTTTCTTATTCATTATCAGACCTTCTCCTGCGTTACCGCCAACTAATTTTGTATTGATAACCCTGTACTCACCTGACCAGAAATCCTGTTCTTCCTGCCACTGAACATAACTAATCCCTATCATATCTAGCTTTAGCCTATCCATTTCTCTTTTCAAATTTTCTTGCTTACCTACGCGATTAAGGGTTAGAACATTCCACGCTCCGACCCGTAGAATGTCATTTTGTTTTTCTTGATGACGACATCCTCCTGAGTAGTCCGCTCCCGGAGATCCGAATGGGGGACTATTTTACCTCCGGAATGTTTTACCCAAGAAGATGCCATCATCATATAGTCATATAGTAGAGCTGCATGTCCTCGGGAGAAATAACGACTGTAGTTCCCGTTTGCTCAAATGTTCAAATGTTTGTAAAGTCTATGGGACTTAACTACAGGGTTATCAGTCCCTAAACTTACAAACTACTTATGAACTAACTAAGACTAAGGACGGCACAAATATACATGCCTGAGGGGGGATTCGAACCCCCGACCGCAATGGGCGTGCAGACCGTGACTGAAGCGCCTCAGTCCCCTCGGCCACCGCGGCCGGCTCCCCTTTGCTTTCAGCCGTTCGCAGTAACTGCATGGCAAAGCCATGTTAGCTGATGTTACCAAGGCCAGCTCAGTCAAACATCCAGACTGTTGCCTCTGTAACTACTGAAAAGGCTGCTGCCCCCCTTCAGGAACCACACGTTTGTTTTAAATGTTTTAATGTTTGTAAATCTATCGGACCAAACTGCGTGGTCATCAGTCCGTAGCTTACAAACTACTTAAACCTAGGTGAACTAACCTACGAACAAACACACCCATGCTCCAGGGAGGACTCGAACCTCCACGGTGAGCAACCGCGCGCTCCGCAGCGAGACGCTCTAGACCGCTCGGCTACTCCACCGCGGCACACACGTTTGTCTGTCCTCTCCACAGATACCCCTCCGCTGTGGTCGCACCTACAGTACGGCTATCTGCATCGTTGAGTCACGCAAGCCACCCCACCTCGGCAATGTCTGTGGTTCATGGGGGTAGGCTGCTTGACAGAACATAAATTATTTATACTGTACAAGGTACCTCCAATTCCTGCAAAGGTAATTTATATAGGCAGACAAGAATATAACTTCAGTATTGCATTAACAAGCAGTACGTTGGCAACACAAGAAATCAGTTTCCCGAGTAAAACGATTCCATACTAGTTTCACACAGAAATAATAGCGGAATGCTTTAAGCATACTCAAAAACTATTGACATCCTGAAAATCGCTTCTTTCATCACACAGTCCAGAAGAGAACCACGTCATTAGTTTGCTAGTTATTGATAAAGGTGGGGAAGTAAGTAGAATTAGAAAAGAAAGGATTGACAGTGGCTGCATTAGGGCATTGAAATTAAACAATGGCGACGAGTGATAGTGTGAGCCGGGCCGGGAATCGAATCGGGGTCTCCCACTTCGGAGCGGAGGTCGTCTTAACCACTTTTTGTTTTTTTCAGCTAGATCTATAATTTGCGGTCGTTGGTTCAGTTCCTTTTTGGTTTTTCGTTGAATATTCGGCTCAGCTTTTTTTATTACAGAGGGCGTTTAGCCTCCTGACCGGTCGCGCTGAGCCACAGCGCCCGGCAACGGAAGGGTTAACCACTTGGCTACCCGTGCTCGCCCTCCGTCCGTCTCAAACTTCCTCCAAGTCGCACGCTATGGCTGTACCGCCCCTACCGTCCATGCCCTCTTACACTCGCCATTACGGATTCCCGTGCGAGGTCGAACGTATGACCGCATCTGCGGTGAAGTAATTGAAGCTAACGCTGTCTTTGCGTGTAAATACTTATATTGGTATGGGGTGTGTTCTTTCTGATATATCCGAAAGACGTCACCACACTTGCTTCCAGCCATATTGCATTTGCAAATTATTGATAAAGGTGGGCAAGGAAGAAGGATTAGTAAGGAAAGGATAGACAGTGGCACTTTCATGTCTCACCACGCCCTGCATGTACCATAAATGTGGATGTATTCAGCGATGAGGAGTATGTGTCGTTTCCTTGGGAGTAATAATTCCCAGTTGTTTATTGCAACTACCTGTAACAAGTCAGTCTCTGTTTTGGAGAATGACGTCAACGATGTGCAGTCAGCAATACTTAGCAACTGCAAAGTAACAACTTTGCTTAATGTATATGAAAGAGGCAGCATTTTCCTGACGTCAAGAGTGTATTTACTTTTCGTTCTCTGAAGTGATGAAAGATAATCTTTAAAAAATTAAGAAAGATTAGGATGTAACGTCCCGTTGACATCATAGTCATCAGAGACGGAGCATACCCTCGGATAGTTTTTGTCGCGAATGGGAAAGGAACTATCTCGGAATTTGCCTGGAGAGATTTAGGGAAAGCATGGAAAACCTAAATCCTGGGGACTGGAGTCCAGTGTGTTACCACTGCACCATCTCGCTTGATGGAAAATCGCTGTCCCATCTTCAATGGCACTGACACAGGCGATATGTTCATTGTTCTAAAGTTACCTGAGAATCAGCAAATTGACCTAACTTAATAGGCACACACTGAGGTGACAAAAATCATAGGATACGTCCTAATATCGTGTCGTGGTTCCTTTTCCCAGTCTAAGGACGGCACCTGGCCTTGGCACATACTTAACAAATGCCTCTAGCGGTCTATAACTGCGAAAGTGTTGCCGGTGCAAGATTTTCAAAAATGTTCAAATGTGTGTTATGCTTATGGGGCTTAACTACGAGGTCATCAGTCCCTAAACTTACAAACTACTTATGAACTACCTACAACTAAGGACGGCACAAATATCCATGCCCAAGGGGGGATTCGAACCTCCGACCGTAGTGGCCGTGCAGACCGTGACTGAAGCGCCTCAGTCCCCTCGGCCACCGCGGCCGGCCAAGATTTTCCTGCATGAACTCGATTATGTCCCATCAATGTTCGATGGGAATCGTGTTGGGGGATCTCGTTGGACAAATAATTCGCTGGAAATGTCCAGAATGTTTTTCAAACCAAATACAAACAACTGTGGTCCGGTGGCATGGCGTTTCGTCATCCCTAAACATTCCACAGGTTTTTGGGAACATGAAGTTCACGAATGGCTGCAAATAATATCAAAGTAGCCGAACATGACTATTTCCAGTCAATGATCGGTTCATTTGCTCCAGAGGACCCAGTCCATTCCAAGCAAAAACATCCTACAGCATAAGGGAGCCACCACCAATATCTAGTATAGATGGGTCGTTCGCGAACGAACGGTTCCAAAAGAACGGTTCACGAAAGTGAACTGGAAGTCCGAAGAACTACATACGAGGAATTGCAGTTCGCCGTTCGCTTAGGTGCTCCTAGTCGGCCCCATTCGACAGTCTCGGTACGGAACGCTGGATCGGTTGCGGCGACTTCCTTCTAAGAACTGAAGTGTGCCCGTTCCCGTTCCAGTTCCAACCAGGCAGCGGGCCGCTTCCGTTCCGGTCACTCTGTTTCAGTTCCAGCTCACTGCTCGGTATCGAGCTGTCGTCCGTGTTGTTCGTTGCGCTTGCCCATCAATATTCTGTTTTAGACCTTTTTTGAACTTTGAAGTAATGGTTCTTCGCTTATTCTGTTCGGCGTTCACCACTAGTAATTTACAGTTTACAGGTATTTTATAATTTTGTAACTTACCGCACATAAATAAGCATTATAAAAGCAAATCTGATTATTTCTTCGGAATTCTTATCAATGGTAGAAGACATAATTCCCGCGAGTTTGTATTTCATTATTATTCGTACATTTTAAAATTTCATCTGCTATATTTGCTATTTAGTTTTTAATCATTTCCCTAAAGTTAGTGTAAGAGTGTTTAAATAAATAGATTTTTTCTCCCACTGCAAAAAGGTAGAAAAGTAAGGAAATGGCACCTGGACAAGTTGAAAGAACCAGAGGTGGTTGAGAGTTTCAGAAGAAGCATTAGGTAAGGATTGGCTGAAACAACAACGGCGCTTATCGTTGCGGCGTGGGCTACTTGCGAAACTCCAATCGCCAACATTCTCCTCCGAATGCGAAAATATATTGTTGACTCCCACTTACATAGGTAGAAATGATCATCAGAATAAAATACGAGAAATCAGAGCACGAACAGAGAGATTCAGGTGTTCTTTCTTCCCGCGCGCTATTCGAGAATGGAATGGTAGATAAATAGTATAATTGTGGTTCGATGAACTCTCTGTCAGACACTTAAATGTGATTTGCAGAGTATCCGATGTAGATGTAGAAAGTAATGCAGTAGAAGAAGAATGGGTAGCTCTGAGAGATAGATTAGTGAAGGCCGCAGGGGATCATATAGGCAGGACAACTCTAAAAATAAAATCCTTGAATATCACAGAGATACTGAACATAATTGATGAAACGAGAAAATATAAAAATGCATCAGGTGAAGCAGGCAAAAGGGAGTACAGACGTCTGAAAAATGGCGTTGGTAGGAAGAGCAGACTAGCTAAGCGGAAATGGCTTGAGGAGAAATGCAATACAGTAGAAGACTGTATAACTAGGGGAAAGATAGATACCACCTACAGGAAAATGAAAGAGACATTTGTAGACAATAAAAGCAGCAGTATGAATATAAAGACCCCAGATGGAAAACCAGTACTAAGCAAAGATTGCAAAGCTGGAAGATGGAATGAATATATAGCAGGCCTGTAGAAAGGAAATAAACTTGAAGGCTGTATCCTAGAAATGGAAGACAAAGTAGAGAAAGAAGAGATAGGAGATACTATACTGCGAGAAGAATTTGACAGGGCACTAAAAGATTTGAGTAGAAACAAGGCCCCTGGAGTAGATAACATTTCGTCTGAACCGCTGTTCGTTAGGAGCGGTCGTCATGAGAAATTGTTCCGCCTGGTATGCAAGATGTATGAGACAGGGGAAATACCCTCAGACTTCAAGAAGAATATTCACATACGAATTATTTACAAAGGAATAGAAAATCTGGTGGAATCCGACCTTGGGGAAGATCAATTTGGATTTATGAGAAATGTAGGAACACGCGAGGCAATACTCACAGTACATCTTAGAGGATAGGTTAAGGAAAGGGAAACCTACGTTTTTTGCATTTCTGGATCTGGAGAAAGCTATTGACAATGTTGACTGGAATTCACTTTTTCAGATTCTGAAGGTAGCAAGGGTAAAATATAGGAAGCGAAGAGTTATATTCAACTTGTACAAAAACCAGACTGCAATTATAAAAGGGCACAAAAGGGTCCCAGTGGTTGGGAAGGGAGTGAGAGTTGTAGCCTTTCCACTCCTGTTCAGTCTGTACATTGAGCAAGCTGTGAAAGAATGTTAGGAGAAGTTTGGAGAGGGAATTAAAGTCCACGGAGAGGGAATAAAAACTTGCAGTTTGCTGACGACATAATAATTCCGTCAGAGACAGCAGAAAACCTGGAAGAGGAATTAAACGGAATGGACAGTCTTGAAAGGAAGGTATAAGATAAACATTAACAAAAGTAAAAGCAGGGTAATGGAATGTAGTGTCAGAAAATCAGGCGACGCCGAAGAAATAGATTGGGTAATGAGTCAAAAAAAGTAGTAGATGAGTTTTGTTATTTGGGTAGCAAGAAAACTTCTGATGGCCGAAGTAAAGATGATATAAAATGCAAAATGGCTATGGAAAGAAAAGAATTTCTGAAGAAGCGAAATTTGTTAACATTCAATATTAGTTTAAATGTTAGGAAGTCATTTATGAAAGCATTTATCTAGAATGTAACATTGTATGGGTGTGAAACGTGGACGATAGGGATTTCAGACAAAAAGATGATAGAAGCTTTCAAAATGAGGTGCTACAGACGAATGATGAAGATTAGATGGGTAGTTCACGTAACTAATGAGGAGGTGATTAACAGAATTGGGGAGATAAGGAGTTTCTGGCATATCCTGACTACGAGAAGAGATAGGTTGGTGGGACACATTCTAAGACATCAAGGAATTGTCAACTTAGCACGAAGGAAGTGCGTGTGGTAAAAATCGTAGAGGGAGACCGAGGGACGAACGCAGTCAGTAGATTCAAAAGGATGTAGGTTGTCGTACGTATTCTCAGATGTAAAGGCTTGCACAGGACAGGGTAGCATGGAGAGCTGCATCAAACCAGTCTGCGGACTGAAGACCACAACAACAACAGCCGATATGTGACACTTAGGTGGCTACAGTTTTGAAGTTATTTGTTCTACCAATTTGTTACTCTTTTAAGTAAATAAATTTTAAAAAATATTTGTGCGTGATATCGGCTGAGTAGGAATAGGAATCTCTATTTCGAAGGAAGGAAGGAAGCTCAGAGTTTAACGTCCCGTCGACAGCATGGTCATTAGAGGAGAGAATGTGGGAGGAAATCGGCCGTACCCTTTGAAAGGAACTATACCGGCATTTGCCTGGAGTGATTTAGGGAAATCACGGGAAACCTAAATCTGGATGGTTGGAGGCGGATTTGAACCACCATCTCCTCGAATGGGATTCCAGTGTCTTACCACTGCGCCTCCTCGCTCGGTTTATATTTCGAAACATGTAGCGTGCCTTTAATGTCGTATTTACTTTTTATCCCAGAAATTATTGTTCACCTTTTGTAAATCAACAATTTGTAATAATTTTGATTATTTGTTATTCAATAGTAATCGGATAAAAAAAGAATGGCGGACGAGTAGAAAGAAACGTTTCCCGAACAGGAACTATAATCAATGAACTAGTTCCCAAAAACGATCTAGTATGCCTGTCTCTTTGTTTCACTGCACTTTGTTAACAACTTGTGTGCAGGGTTTCGTAGAGTCGATCCCTACCACCAGCTCCTGCCTACTGAAGTCGGCACCCACCTCACCAATCCACTGTTTTACAGTAGTCCATCCGATAAGTTAAGAACCCAGCGGAGGCGCTACAGGAGACGTCGTGCTGTTAACAAACATACTCGAGACGGTCAGCTGCTGACGAGACCATTAACGTCAAATTTCGCTGCTCTGTCCTAACGGATACGTTCATTGTGCACCCTACATTGATTTCTACGGCTGTTTCATACAGTTGTACTTGCCTGTGAGCACTGACTAAGCTCTCCGTCATTAAGTGCAGTCTGTCGACCAATGCTTTGAATATGCTGAGAAATTACGTATTCTCGCTACTCTCTTGGCACTTCGGATGTTCGAATACTGAATTCCTGTGTCATGCTTCTACCTCCAACTGCCATTTCGTGTTCGAAGTCTGTTAAATCCCGTCATGTGGCCATAATTACGTCGTAAACGTTTCCACATGTCTCACTGGAGTACAAATGAGAGCTCTACCAATGAACCCCCATCTATATCACTTACTAACTTTAAACCCGGCGTTGCCTGCATGTTTATTTATCCTACACTCTCGTAGCCCACATTCCCTTCCCACCTCTCTCTGCATCCAGCTCTTTCTCTCCCATCTCTCTGTTCGTTTCCACCTTTCCGTCTCTCGGCAAAGTTTTCTGCAAGGTACCCTCTGTTATGTACTATGCAAACATTAATGTACCCAGTGATCTTCCTCTTGGTTTTTAGGTCATGTGTGCAAATATTCTTAAAGATTGGAGCGAAACTATGTATTTTCTAAAATTCCGTAAGTTAAGTATCGTCCACCATGCACCGAACGAAATTTTATACAGACAGTTACATTCCTCTTGTTTTTAAAGTAGAGTATGCAAAATTTCATCAATATCGGAACAGAACTATAGATTTCAATGCAATAGAAACGCAGTGTCACATTGAAAAATGCACTTTGTTGTTCTCAAATATTACAGTTTTATTTCATACAACCCTTGTTCTGAGAATAACAAAAACAACAAAAGTGATCTGTGAAATCGGTCGAGCCGTTCTCAAGTTATGGTGCGACCAAGGTATTTAGGTATCCATTTTTATGTTGCAAAGTACCCTACATCATGCACCGTAAGAAACGTAAGGTATACGGTGACCTTCCTCATGTTTTGAAGTTCAAACGTGCGAAATTTCGTGAAGATCGAAATGAAACTGAAGATTTCGTGAGTCTGTAGGAGAAGTAGGCTCCGCCATGCTGCTATAACAAAATACCTCCTTAGCTGACGTTTCCTAACCATAAACTACATTCCTTCCAAATTTCTGCTTCATAGGTGAAGTAGTTTTTGAGATTTCGTGTTCAGTGAGTGAGTCAGTTCGCTTTTATATAGATAGTGTTTAAAAAAACAGATTGTTTAATTTCGGATTCAAGAGAATTAAGGGACTTGAAGACGAAAATAAATAGCAACATGCAAATCTGTAATGCTAACTTTATTTGATACAAGGTCATGCCTGAGCGGCAGTTTTACGACATCTACAGCGAAACTGTTGCAAGCGGTAGACTTCTTTTCGTTTCATCATTTTGTGGTGTGCGTGGGAGTGGGGGGGGGGGGGGGCAAACTTTGTTGCAGGTCTATAACTACTCCCATTTTCCAATAATTGACGCATAAATCTGGGTATTCTCACCCGGTGGCCGCTCATTATTTAAGACGTCATATCTCCTGAGCTATGTGTCGTGCTCTTTTGTTTTTGGGTGTACGATGAACAGTTCACCAAAGTTTCATTGCAATCGAATAAATGGTTAATGAACACATAGAGGACATATATATACGCTGTAGTACCGCCGTCTGTACCTGTGCACATCGCTCTTCTTCCAAGACTTTTGTCACTTCAGTGTCTGTCCAACATGGAACCTGAGTTATGACCTGCTGTGTATCATTCTGAATCCACAAGGCGCCCACTTATTCTCATGTGTTATCACGTCCTTATGTCATGACGAATTGTCCTCACCCCTAGGATGAAAATGGATGCTACAATGAACGCTTTACAGACCTTCTTACCCAGTAATGTGCAAGAGATTGCCAATTTTACGAGTACTCATTGCACCAGTAAATATCAGTTTGCTGCCTTTTGATGTGGGAAAAGATTTAACACTTTTCTTTCTTGATAATTTCAGCAATCTATTTGTGGAAAGTTTGACATTATATAAGAAATGCATTGTTTCACGGCGAGTTATGTTAATAAAATTTTCTCGGGCTTCCAGCCGCGTTAAGTGGTTTACTCTCCACGAAAGCTATCTTCCTGAAGACACAGAAGCAGAAGACCCCCGAGGAGGACTCAAAGAAACTTGTCTTTTTGCTGTTTTGTGGCAAGATTAGCCGACTCCTTAAGAGACACAAGATCGACTCGGTCTTCGTGGCTCCTTCAAAAATACGCCAGTTGATGAGACCTGTTGAAGATGATGTAGGCATAAGATCAGAGTATATAAAATACCTTGTGGTTGTGGACAATTTTATATAGAACAAACAGTGCGCACTATCAAACAGCGCCGTGTGGAACACGAAAGATGTTATCGTTTACGTTATCCCGAAAAGTCAGCAATTGTGGAGCATGCACTTGAAAACAGACATCGTATTGCGTTTGAGGACACATCCATAATTAAAAGAACGAACAGTTTCTGGGTTAGTGAAATAAAAGAGGCCATTGAGATCAAAATAGCTGACAAAACTCTTCATAGAGACGGCGGCTTGCAGCTGAGCACGGCTTGGAACCCGGCGATCGGAAGGTTGAAGCGGGCGCGGCAGCCACGCGAGCAAAACATTGCCTTTTATGGTCATGTCGCGGAGCACCAGTGACGTCACCCTCTTGACTTTCATTTATGCGGGTATTTGAAAGCTCTTGTCTACGCAACCCCGGTACCAAATGTAGAGACTCTTCGTGCCCGTATTGTGGACGGCTGTGATACAATACGCCATTCTCCAGGGCAGCATCAGCGCATCAGGGATTCCATGCGACTAAGGGTGGATGCATGTATCCTCGCTAACGGAGGACATTTTGAACATATCATGTAACAAAGTGTTTGAAGTCACGCTGGTACGTTCTGTTGCTGTGTGTTTCCATTCCATGAGTAATGTGATTTGAAGAGAAGTCACAGATTTGTGACTGGCTGGAAGACTTCCTAAGTAATAGAACGCAGTACGTTGTTCTCGACGGCGAGTGTTCATCAGAGACGAGTGTATCGTCAGGCGTGCCCCAGGGGAGTGTGATAGGACCGCTATTATTTTCTATCTATATAAATGATCTGATGGACAGAGTAAGTTGTAATTTGCGGCTGTTTGCTGATGATGCTGTGGTGTATGGGAAAGTGTCGTCTGTAACTGACTGTAATAGCATACAGGATGACTTGGACAAAATTTCTAGTTGGTGCGAAGAATGGCAGCTAGCTCTCAATGTACAAAAATGTAAGCTGATGCGCATGAATAGAAAAAACAATCCTATAATATTCGAATACAGCATTAGTAATGAGCTTCTTGATGCTGTCGTGTCGTTCAAATATCTAGGCGTAACATTGCAGAGCGATATGAAATGGAACGAGCATGTAAGGACAGTTGTGAGTAAGGCGGACAGCCGACTTCGGTTTCTTGGGAGAATTTTGGGAAGATGTGCTTCACCCGTAAAGGAGACCGCGTATAAAACGCTTGTACCACCACGTCTTGAGTATTGCTGAAGTGTTTGGGACCCGCAGCAGATCGGTTTGAAGGAAGACATAGAGGCGGTTCAGAGGCGAGCAGCTAGATTTGTTACCGGTAGGTTCGACCAATGCGCGAGTGTCACGGAAATGCTGCGGCAACTCAATTGGGGATCGCTGGAAGATAGACGACGTTCTTTTCGTGAATTTCTGTTAAATAAATTTAGAGGGCCGGAATTTGAAGCTGAGTGTAGTACGATCTTGCTGCCGCCTACTTACATTTCGCGTAAAGACCACAAAGACAAGATAAGAGAAATTAGAGCTCGTACGGAGGCATATAGGCATTCTTTTTTCCCTCGTTATATTTGGGACTGGAATAGGAAAGGAAATGCTTAGTAGTAGTACAGTGTAACCTCCGCCACGCACCTAACGGTGAATTGCGGAGTATGTATGAAGAATTAAGCGTTTCCGGACACATGTCCACATAACATATTTTCTTTCTTTGTGTTTGAGGAATGTTTCCTGAAAGTTTGGCCGTACTCTTTTGTAACACCCTGTATAAGGACGACAGCAGCAATCACTCGACAGTCAACCACTTGACAATGGCCGAGGAGATCTCGGCCGAAATATCGTGGACAGTAAACCACATGAACCACATGGAAGCCCGAGAAAATTTTAGCATGTTTGACATTGCTTTCGTACAATTGAATGACAGCTTGTAATGAATATCTCACACTGAAAAGAAAAAAGAAATGTTTGAGCTGTAACGGATTTGTGGATAGCAGTCTCTGACGAACGACGCCCACTGTGCTCCGGCTGACTGCTGAGGCAGAAAAGGCATGGTGGGAGGGAGGAGGTCAAGCACAGGCGATTTGTGAAACTCCAGCCACCGGTGCGGGACTCGGGCATCCAGCAGGCTCCGACCTTGATCGTTACTAAAGCCGGCCGGAGAAACTCATAGTCACTGAACCTGAAAAATAACTCGTTTCCACTTTCACGGTCGCGGAGATAATTTGGGACCAAGAGTTAAGAGGTGGTCAGATCAGCCAGGTAGAGTCACATTTCGCTGTTGAACGTTTACAAAATTCAAATGTTTGTATAGCTTATGGGACTTAACTACGGGGTCATCAGTCCCTAAACTTACAAACTACTTATGAACTAGCTAATACTAAGGACGGCACAAATATCCATGCCCGAGGGGGGATTCGAACCCCCGACCGTAGTGGCCGTGTAGACCGTGACTGGAGCGCCTCAGTCCCCTCGGCCACCGCGGCTGTCGAACGTTTACAAAAGACAAGGAAACAGCTAATAAAAAAAAGGTTAGATTATGAAAGTACTGCGCGTGATTGCTCTTCATCGAATACACTTTTCTATCAAGATAGCGTTCACGGTTTGTACGTTGGCGGTAGTGTTCGTATCCTACCTCGAAGAGAACGACCTATTGACCCATAGTCAACACGGATTGGGAAACTATCATTGCCGGCCGCGGTGGCCGAGGGGACTGAGGCGCTCCAGTCACGGTCAGCACGGCCACTACGGACGTGGGTTCGAATTCCCCCTCGGGCATGGATATTTGTGCCGTCCTTAGTATTAGCTAGTTCGTACGTTTAGGGACTGATGACCCCGTAGGTCCCATAAGCTATACAAACATTTGAACAAACTATCAGTCTTGTGAAACACAGCTAGCTCTCTACTCACATGATGTGATGAGTGCTGTAGAAAGGGATGATTCCATATTTCTAGATTTCCGGAAAGCTTTCGACACTATATCTTCTTCAAACTGCGTGCTTATGGAATATCGCCACAATTGTGCGAGCCGGCCGCGGTGGCCAAGGTGACTGAGGCGCTCCAGTCACGGTCAGCACGGCCACTACGGACGGGGGTTCGAATTCCCCCTCGGGCATGGATATTTGTGCCGTCCTAGTTCGTAAGTAGTTCATAAGTAGTTTGTAACTTTAGGGACTGATGACCCTGTAGTTAAGTCCCATAAGCTTAACAAACATTTGAACAATTGTGCAATTGGATTCGTGACTTCCTGTAAGAAAGGACACAGTACGTTGTAATTGACTGTAAGTCATCGAATAGAACTTCTCCAGGGAAGTGTTATAGGGCTCCTACTATTCCTTATTTTTATACACTATTTAGGAGACAAGCTGAGGAGCTCCCTTAGACTGTTCGCGGTTGATGCTGTCACTTATCGGTTAGTAAAGACACAAGAAGACCAAAAGCAACTGCAAAATGATTTAGATATCTGCGTGGTGCAAAATATGGCAATTGGCCCTTAATAATGAGACGTGTGAAGTCATCCATATGACCACTGAAAAAAACCCATTAAACTTCATTTAAAAATAAATCAGTCAAAACTACAGCCCGTAAATTCTATAAATACGTAAGAGTAACAATGGGGACGAAATAGCGTCGAGGACGAGTCGCAGCCGCGACGAGTGCGAATCGAGCCGTGTGCGGACGGCCTTGCTGTTCCAGTCCCATATAGAACGATGGAGAAACGAATACTTGTTTGCATCCGTACGAGCCCTAATCTCTCTAATCTTCTCCTTGTGGTTCTTAGGCGAAATTTAGGCTCGCGGCAGTAGAATGTTTCTAAAGTCCGCCTCAAAATGGGGCCCTCTAAATTTCTTCAACAGTGAAAGTTCCTGGCAGATTAAAATTGTGTGCCTGAACCGGGACTCGAATCTGGGACCTTTGCCTTTCGCGGGCAAGCCGCTGGTAGTGCGCTTGCCCGCGAAAGGCAAAGGTCCCAGGTTCGAGTCCCGGTTCCGGCACACAATTTTAATCTGCCAGGAAGTTTCATATCAGCGCACACTCCGCTGCAGAGTGAAGTTTCATTCTGGAAACATCCCTTAGGTTGTGGCAAAGCCATGTCTCCACCATATCCTTTCTTCCAGGAGTGCTAGTCTTGTGTGTTTGCAGGAGAGCTTCTGTGAAGTCTGGAAAGTAGGAGGCGAGGTACTGGCGGAAGTAAAGTTGTTAGGCGGCATCGTGATGTCGGGATAGCACAGTCGGTAGTGCGCTTGCCCGCGAAAGGCAAAGGTCCCAGGTTCGAGTCCCGGTTCCGGCACACAATTTTAATCTGCCAGGAAGTTTCATATCAGCTCACACTCCGCTGCAGAGTGAAGTTTCATTCATCTTCAACAGTGTTTCTCGAAAAGAAGCATTTCGGTAACACTCGCGCATTGATCGAATTTACCAGTTACAAACCTCGCAGCCCGCCTCTGAACTGCCTCTATGTCCTCCTTTAAACCGATCTGGTGGGGATCCCAAACACTTGAGCAATAGTCAAGACGTGGTCGTACAGGAGTTTTATACGCAGTCTCTTTTACAGACGAATCACACCTTCCCAAAATTCTCCCAATGAAGCGAAGTCGACGATTTGCATTCCCCACTGCTGTTCTTATTTGCTCGTTCCATTTCATATCGCTGTGCAGCCTTACGCCTAGGAATTTAATTGGCGCTACTCTGTGAAACAGCACACTACTAGTGCTGTATCCGTACATTGCTTCTCCTACTCATCTACAAACAAGTTTCGTAAAAGTTACACTTTTCAGCCATTTTTAAACAGACATCATAAACCAAAGAAAACAAAATCATTGTCAGTTATGTTACTCCACACAGTGGCGTAACTAGGCTTTGGGGGGGGGGGGCGGATGGATCTACTTCACGAGCAAAATTTTAGTCAGTTCCAGACAGTCTACAATCTACCACTCCCAGTAAAGAAACTAATTCACTCCCATCCAATGAAAGCTTATGGTAAAACACCCCAAGTTTCCAATCTTTACCTTTACCAGATTGCTGTTATACGATTTCTTTCTCTCTCTCTTTTTTCCGGGTTCTGGAGGGGTTCTATCCCCCTCATCCCCCCTCCCCATAGTACGCCACTGACTCCACAGCGTTCTAGATGTACCACAGAATCATTCCCAGCACTGTAATTCCAGAAAACTGTAAGAAAACGCTGCATGTATAAATAATGTGAGGAAATAACAGAATAATCATTTGTAAATTTTTATTTTTATAGCACTTATGAGTGGAATTGGAACGTATAGGGCCACTCTAAAAGAAATGCACACTATTTTTAATACAATTTTTATTCTACATCTTTGAAAGTTTTACAGTGTGCAGATACATCCTTTAGAACAATATTTTCATTTCTCCACATAATCCCCATCCCTATCAACTGCACAATCTTCGGACTTGACTCCAATCGAGTACGTGTGTGCAGTACGAGGCCTGCCGCTGCGAGGTCAATCCTCAATATTGCCGTGCCTGCTTTCATCACGTAACCTGCTTGCCCACCGGACTAACTGTACTGCGATCATCAGCAGCATTTCCATACACCTTTTTCAACTTCTTGTGGATATTTCTTACTGTCTTAGTTTTCACAGCACAGGAATTCAATGACAGCACGTTACTTCTGACGAACGTCAAGTGTAGCAGCCATCTTGAAGACTTGCTGTGACCGCACCGCTCACGGGAACAGATTGAACTAAGTTTGAAAACAAGCGGGAAGGAAGTATCTACACACTGTAAAATCTATATGATCTTTAACTATCACACCACCTCACTAGGTGCTCACTTTCCTCACTTAACTAAGAACGGATTCTCTGCATACTTAAGCAAGGATCTCAAAGGTATAGATTTGAGAGCAGAATGAATTCAATTGTCTTCCCATCTGATGTCTTGAAAATTGAAGGTAGAAAGAAACAAACAAACAGATTCCTAGATTTTCGAGTATCGTACCATAGCAGAAATACACTGTGTCATTAAAATAATAATAATAATAATAAAACAGAAGGAGCATTTTCTATAATGTATAACTGATTAGAATAATGTCTAGTGTGAAACTCAGTGCATTATTATGATAAATAAGAATTCATCATAATCGCAGTCAGCATTTTCTGTGCGTCGTGGAGAGATGGGTAGAAGAAAAAATGTTCAAATGTTTGTTAAGCTTATGGGACTTAACTACGGGGTCATCAGCCCCTAAACTTACAAACTACTTATCAACTACCTTATACTAAGGACGGCACAAATATCCATGTCCGAGGGGGGATTCGAACCCCCGACCGTAGTGGCCGTGCGGACCGTGACTGCAACATGCACAACGATTTTTATTAATTTTCGCTATCATCGCTTTTTATTTGTGACACTCACGACTTGGTGCAAACATTTTTAGTGACGGTCCTTCAACGGTTCGAGTGTCAAGTGTGTCTTGTGTAGGCAAGTGTAACGAGTGTGCGTGGAGTGTAATGTCGCATTTGGTTGTTGATGATGCCGGTGTAATAATCCCAGTTACAAAGAAAGCACGCAATTGCAGGTGGGAAAATTACAGAGCCATCAGTTTAAGAAGTCATGGTTGCAAAATTGTAAGACGAATTATTTACAGAAGAATGGAAAAACTGGTGGAAGCCGACCATGGGCTAGATCAGTTTGGATTTAAAAGAAATGTAGGAACCCGCGAGGCAAAGCTACATTTACAGCTTCTGTAGATTTGCAGAAAGCTTCTAGTATTGTTGACTGGATTACACTCTAGCAAGTTCTGAAGAATGCAGGGTCAAATATAGGGAACGTAAAGTTATATACAATTTGTACAGAAACCAGGCAACACTTATAAGGATCGAAAGAAAGGGAACACTGGTTACGAATAGAGAAGGATAGGCTTGTAGCCGTTCCGAAAACCTTTTCAGCCTGTACATTGAGCAAGCTGTGAAGGAAAACAAGAAGAAGTTTGGAATGGGCGTTAAGTTTCAGGGAGAAGAAAAAAACTGTGCGGTCTGCCAATGACATTGTCATTCTGTCGGAGTCAGCAAAGAACCTAGAAGAGCAGTTCAACGGATTGGACAGTACCTTGAAAGGAAAATACAAGATCAACATTAACAAGTGCAGAAAATGTCAAATTAAATCAGGCTATCACGAGGGAATTACGTTAGTAAATGGGGCAATGAAGGTGGTAGATTATACTTGAGCAGAAAAACAATTTGCTATGATCAGAGTAGTAAAGATATAAAATGCAGAATGCTAGTGGGAAGAATGCATTTCTGAGGGTTAGAAATTTGCTAACATCGAATATTAATGTATGTGTTACGAAGTCTTTCCTGAAGGCATTTATTTGTGTCTAGTGTAGCCTTGTACGGGAGTGAATGGGAATCATAAATAGTTGAGACAAGAAGAGGATTGAAACTTTTAAAATGTGGTGCTTCAGACAAATGCTGAAGATTTGGTGGGAAATCGCATAACTGACGAGGAGATAATGAACAGAATTGGCATATCTTGACTAAAAGAATGGGACGAGACATCAAGGAATCGTCAGAATTGGAGGGAAAATCGCAGAGCGAAGCCAGGAGACTATTTTGCGTCCTGAGTCGTGTGACTTGCACTTATTAGGTAATTTTCTTTTCAATGAGGCTTTATAATTTTTTGAAACCTTATTAAGTTAATGCTACCTTCACGCATATTAGATTCTTTCATTTATTTACATAAGTTAGTATCTCACAAAACTGCGAAAAAAATATTTCTATTGAATTCAGTGTCCTATTTGACCTCCACACGTAAACTGAACCCAGAGAAATTTCACCTCGGAATATTTTCCGCTTGCAGCCTTCCAAATACAAGCGGCTTCATATTACGACAGTAGATACCAAGTCGCCGTTGTTCCTACAAAACAATCCAACCCACTCAGTAACTGAATCACTACTTATAACTTGCCATGACAGTAGACAAAGCTACTATTTGCTTTCCTGAAAATGAGTTTAGCATCCCAACACGCAACAACAGAACAAAAACAATAGCTGCTAAGCATGAGAAACTTCTGAAGAGTAAAAATTCAAGCTCCAATAATTTTGGTGTCCCGTAAAGAAATGTGTAGTCGAATAACATAAATAATACGGAATCCATAGTATTACTACAAATAGTAGTATAAATGCGAAAGAACATCTTTTTGTTATGATTTCGCGGCTAAACCGCTTAATCGATTTTGGTGAAATTGGGTATGGAGATAGCTTGAACGCTGAAGAAGAACATAGGCGACTTTAGAAAGTGTGTAATTCAAGACATTTGTTGATTTTATATAACTCGAAATCTGGAACAGCTTCTGAGATGCTTAAGACTGCTCGGAGAAGCTATTTATTCTTTGACATTTTAGAAATTTATCACATTTATTAAACATTTTTAATCATTGAAATGTTGTACGTACGGCTAATACGATTAGACATAATGACTACAATGCTTACACAAAGCGTCAACGTCTTCAAACCACTGAAGATGACTTTTGAAACCTTTATAATTTACACGTTGTATAACGTATACAGTGATCTGTATACATCTGTATACATCTGTAAGAGTAACAATGGGGACGAAATAGCGTCGAGGACGAGTCGCAGCCGCGACGAGTGCGAATCGAGCCGTGTGCGGACGGCCTTGCTGTTCCAGTCCCATATAGAACGATGGAGAAACGAATACTTGTTTGCATCCGTACGAGCCCTAATCTCTCTAATCTTCTCCTTGTGGTTCTTAGGCGAAATTTAGGCTCGCGGCAGTAGAATGTTTCTAAAGTCCGCCTCAAAATGGGGCCCTCTAAATTTCTTCAACAGTGAAAGTTCCTGGCAGATTAAAATTGTGTGCCTGAACCGGGACTCGAATCTGGGACCTTTGCCTTTCGCGGGCAAGCCGCTGGTAGTGCGCTTGCCCGCGAAAGGCAAAGGTCCCAGGTTCGAGTCCCGGTTCCGGCACACAATTTTAATCTGCCAGGAAGTTTCATATCAGCGCACACTCCGCTGCAGAGTGAAGTTTCATTCTGGAAACATCCCTTAGGTTGTGGCAAAGCCATGTCTCCACCATATCCTTTCTTCCAGGAGTGCTAGTCTTGTGTGTTTGCAGGAGAGCTTCTGTGAAGTCTGGAAAGTAGGAGGCGAGGTACTGGCGGAAGTAAAGTTGTTAGGCGGCATCGTGATGTCGGGATAGCACAGTCGGTAGTGCGCTTGCCCGCGAAAGGCAAAGGTCCCAGGTTCGAGTCCCGGTTCCGGCACACAATTTTAATCTGCCAGGAAGTTTCATATCAGCTCACACTCCGCTGCAGAGTGAAGTTTCATTCATCTTCAACAGTGTTTCTCGAAAAGAAGCATTTCGGTAACACTCGCGCATTGATCGAATTTACCAGTTACAAACCTCGCAGCCCGCCTCTGAACTGCCTCTATGTCCTCCTTTAAACCGATCTGGTGGGGATCCCAAACACTTGAGCAATAGTCAAGACGTGGTCGTACAGGAGTTTTATACGCAGTCTCTTTTACAGACGAATCACACCTTCCCAAAATTCTCCCAATGAAGCGAAGTCGACGATTTGCATTCCCCACTGCTGTTCTTATTTGCTCGTTCCATTTCATATCGCTGTGCAGCCTTACGCCTAGGAATTTAATTGGCGCTACTCTGTGAAACAGCACACTACTAGTGCTGTATCCGTACATTGCTTCTCCTACTCATCTACAAACAAGTTTCGTAAAAGTTACACTTTTCAGCCATTTTTAAACAGACATCATAAACCAAAGAAAACAAAATCATTGTCAGTTATGTTACTCCACACAGTGGCGTAACTAGGCTTTGGGGGGGGGGGGGGCGGATGGATCTACTTCACGAGCAAAATTTTAGTCAGTTCCAGACAGTCTACAATCTACCACTCCCAGTAAAGAAACTAATTCACTCCCATCCAATGAAAGCTTATGGTAAAACACCCCAAGTTTCCAATCTTTACCTTTACCAGATTGCTGTTATACGATTTCTTTCTCTCTCTCTTTTTTCCGGGTTCTGGAGGGGTTCTATCCCCCTCATCCCCCCTCCCCATAGTACGCCACTGACTCCACAGCGTTCTAGATGTACCACAGAATCATTCCCAGCACTGTAATTCCAGAAAACTGTAAGAAAACGCTGCATGTATAAATAATGTGAGGAAATAACAGAATAATCATTTGTAAATTTTTATTTTTATAGCACTTATGAGTGGAATTGGAACGTATAGGGCCACTCTAAAAGAAATGCACACTATTTTTAATACAATTTTTATTCTACATCTTTGAAAGTTTTACAGTGTGCAGATACATCCTTTAGAACAATATTTTCATTTCTCCACATAATCCCCATCCCTATCAACTGCACAATCTTCGGACTTGACTCCAATCGAGTACGTGTGTGCAGTACGAGGCCTGCCGCTGCGAGGTCAATCCTCAATATTGCCGTGCCTGCTTTCATCACGTAACCTGCTTGCCCACCGGACTAACTGTACTGCGATCATCAGCAGCATTTCCATACACCTTTTTCAACTTCTTGTGGATATTTCTTACTGTCTTAGTTTTCACAGCACAGGAATTCAATGACAGCACGTTACTTCTGACGAACGTCAAGTGTAGCAGCCATCTTGAAGACTTGCTGTGACCGCACCGCTCACGGGAACAGATTGAACTAAGTTTGAAAACAAGCGGGAAGGAAGTATCTACACACTGTAAAATCTATATGATCTTTAACTATCACACCACCTCACTAGGTGCTCACTTTCCTCACTTAACTAAGAACGGATTCTCTGCATACTTAAGCAAGGATCTCAAAGGTATAGATTTGAGAGCAGAATGAATTCAATTGTCTTCCCATCTGATGTCTTGAAAATTGAAGGTAGAAAGAAACAAACAAACAGATTCCTAGATTTTCGAGTATCGTACCATAGCAGAAATACACTGTGTCATTAAAATAATAATAATAATAATAAAACAGAAGGAGCATTTTCTATAATGTATAACTGATTAGAATAATGTCTAGTGTGAAACTCAGTGCATTATTATGATAAATAAGAATTCATCATAATCGCAGTCAGCATTTTCTGTGCGTCGTGGAGAGATGGGTAGAAGAAAAAATGTTCAAATGTTTGTTAAGCTTATGGGACTTAACTACGGGGTCATCAGCCCCTAAACTTACAAACTACTTATCAACTACCTTATACTAAGGACGGCACAAATATCCATGTCCGAGGGGGGATTCGAACCCCCGACCGTAGTGGCCGTGCGGACCGTGACTGCAACATGCACAACGATTTTTATTAATTTTCGCTATCATCGCTTTTTATTTGTGACACTCACGACTTGGTGCAAACATTTTTAGTGACGGTCCTTCAACGGTTCGAGTGTCAAGTGTGTCTTGTGTAGGCAAGTGTAACGAGTGTGCGTGGAGTGTAATGTCGCATTTGGTTGTTGATGATGCCGGTGTAATAATCCCAGTTACAAAGAAAGCACGCAATTGCAGGTGGGAAAATTACAGAGCCATCAGTTTAAGAAGTCATGGTTGCAAAATTGTAAGACGAATTATTTACAGAAGAATGGAAAAACTGGTGGAAGCCGACCATGGGCTAGATCAGTTTGGATTTAAAAGAAATGTAGGAACCCGCGAGGCAAAGCTACATTTACAGCTTCTGTAGATTTGCAGAAAGCTTCTAGTATTGTTGACTGGATTACACTCTAGCAAGTTCTGAAGAATGCAGGGTCAAATATAGGGAACGTAAAGTTATATACAATTTGTACAGAAACCAGGCAACACTTATAAGGATCGAAAGAAAGGGAACACTGGTTACGAATAGAGAAGGATAGGCTTGTAGCCGTTCCGAAAACCTTTTCAGCCTGTACATTGAGCAAGCTGTGAAGGAAAACAAGAAGAAGTTTGGAATGGGCGTTAAGTTTCAGGGAGAAGAAAAAAACTGTGCGGTCTGCCAATGACATTGTCATTCTGTCGGAGTCAGCAAAGAACCTAGAAGAGCAGTTCAACGGATTGGACAGTACCTTGAAAGGAAAATACAAGATCAACATTAACAAGTGCAGAAAATGTCAAATTAAATCAGGCTATCACGAGGGAATTACGTTAGTAAATGGGGCAATGAAGGTGGTAGATTATACTTGAGCAGAAAAACAATTTGCTATGATCAGAGTAGTAAAGATATAAAATGCAGAATGCTAGTGGGAAGAATGCATTTCTGAGGGTTAGAAATTTGCTAACATCGAATATTAATGTATGTGTTACGAAGTCTTTCCTGAAGGCATTTATTTGTGTCTAGTGTAGCCTTGTACGGGAGTGAATGGGAATCATAAATAGTTGAGACAAGAAGAGGATTGAAACTTTTAAAATGTGGTGCTTCAGACAAATGCTGAAGATTTGGTGGGAAATCGCATAACTGACGAGGAGATAATGAACAGAATTGGCATATCTTGACTAAAAGAATGGGACGAGACATCAAGGAATCGTCAGAATTGGAGGGAAAATCGCAGAGCGAAGCCAGGAGACTATTTTGCGTCCTGAGTCGTGTGACTTGCACTTATTAGGTAATTTTCTTTTCAATGAGGCTTTATAATTTTTTGAAACCTTATTAAGTTAATGCTACCTTCACGCATATTAGATTCTTTCATTTATTTACATAAGTTAGTATCTCACAAAACTGCGAAAAAAATATTTCTATTGAATTCAGTGTCCTATTTGACCTCCACACGTAAACTGAACCCAGAGAAATTTCACCTCGGAATATTTTCCGCTTGCAGCCTTCCAAATACAAGCGGCTTCATATTACGACAGTAGATACCAAGTCGCCGTTGTTCCTACAAAACAATCCAACCCACTCAGTAACTGAATCACTACTTATAACTTGCCATGACAGTAGACAAAGCTACTATTTGCTTTCCTGAAAATGAGTTTAGCATCCCAACACGCAACAACAGAACAAAAACAATAGCTGCTAAGCATGAGAAACTTCTGAAGAGTAAAAATTCAAGCTCCAATAATTTTGGTGTCCCGTAAAGAAATGTGTAGTCGAATAACATAAATAATACGGAATCCATAGTATTACTACAAATAGTAGTATAAATGCGAAAGAACATCTTTTTGTTATGATTTCGCGGCTAAACCGCTTAATCGATTTTGGTGAAATTGGGTATGGAGATAGCTTGAACGCTGAAGAAGAACATAGGCGACTTTAGAAAGTGTGTAATTCAAGACATTTGTTGATTTTATATAACTCGAAATCTGGAACAGCTTCTGAGATGCTTAAGACTGCTCGGAGAAGCTATTTATTCTTTGACATTTTAGAAATTTATCACATTTATTAAACATTTTTAATCATTGAAATGTTGTACGTACGGCTAATACGATTAGACATAATGACTACAATGCTTACACAAAGCGTCAACGTCTTCAAACCACTGAAGATGACTTTTGAAACCTTTATAATTTACACGTTGTATAACGTATACAGTGATCTGTATACATCTGTATACATCTGTAAGAGTAACAATGGGGACGAAATAGCGTCGAGGACGAGTCGCAGCCGCGACGAGTGCGAATCGAGCCGTGTGCGGACGGCCTTGCTGTTCCAGTCCCATATAGAACGATGGAGAAACGAATACTTGTTTGCATCCGTACGAGCCCTAATCTCTCTAATCTTCTCCTTGTGGTTCTTAGGCGAAATTTAGGCTCGCGGCAGTAGAATGTTTCTAAAGTCCGCCTCAAAATGGGGCCCTCTAAATTTCTTCAACAGTGAAAGTTCCTGGCAGATTAAAATTGTGTGCCTGAACCGGGACTCGAATCTGGGACCTTTGCCTTTCGCGGGCAAGCCGCTGGTAGTGCGCTTGCCCGCGAAAGGCAAAGGTCCCAGGTTCGAGTCCCGGTTCCGGCACACAATTTTAATCTGCCAGGAAGTTTCATATCAGCGCACACTCCGCTGCAGAGTGAAGTTTCATTCTGGAAACATCCCTTAGGTTGTGGCAAAGCCATGTCTCCACCATATCCTTTCTTCCAGGAGTGCTAGTCTTGTGTGTTTGCAGGAGAGCTTCTGTGAAGTCTGGAAAGTAGGAGGCGAGGTACTGGCGGAAGTAAAGTTGTTAGGCGGCATCGTGATGTCGGGATAGCACAGTCGGTAGTGCGCTTGCCCGCGAAAGGCAAAGGTCCCAGGTTCGAGTCCCGGTTCCGGCACACAATTTTAATCTGCCAGGAAGTTTCATATCAGCTCACACTCCGCTGCAGAGTGAAGTTTCATTCATCTTCAACAGTGTTTCTCGAAAAGAAGCATTTCGGTAACACTCGCGCATTGATCGAATTTACCAGTTACAAACCTCGCAGCCCGCCTCTGAACTGCCTCTATGTCCTCCTTTAAACCGATCTGGTGGGGATCCCAAACACTTGAGCAATAGTCAAGACGTGGTCGTACAGGAGTTTTATACGCAGTCTCTTTTACAGACGAATCACACCTTCCCAAAATTCTCCCAATGAAGCGAAGTCGACGATTTGCATTCCCCACTGCTGTTCTTATTTGCTCGTTCCATTTCATATCGCTGTGCAGCCTTACGCCTAGGAATTTAATTGGCGCTACTCTGTGAAACAGCACACTACTAGTGCTGTATCCGTACATTGCTTCTCCTACTCATCTACAAACAAGTTTCGTAAAAGTTACACTTTTCAGCCATTTTTAAACAGACATCATAAACCAAAGAAAACAAAATCATTGTCAGTTATGTTACTCCACACAGTGGCGTAACTAGGCTTTGGGGGGGGGGGCGGATGGATCTACTTCACGAGCAAAATTTTAGTCAGTTCCAGACAGTCTACAATCTACCACTCCCAGTAAAGAAACTAATTCACTCCCATCCAATGAAAGCTTATGGTAAAACACCCCAAGTTTCCAATCTTTACCTTTACCAGATTGCTGTTATACGATTTCTTTCTCTCTCTCTTTTTTCCGGGTTCTGGAGGGGTTCTATCCCCCTCGTCCCCCCTCCCCATAGTACGCCACTGACTCCACAGCGTTCTAGATGTACCACAGAATCATTCCCAGCACTGTAATTCCAGAAAACTGTAAGAAAACGCTGCATGTATAAATAATGTGAGGAAATAACAGAATAATCATTTGTAAATTTTTATTTTTATAGCACTTATGAGTGGAATTGGAACGTATAGGGCCACTCTAAAAGAAATGCACACTATTTTTAATACAATTTTTATTCTACATCTTTGAAAGTTTTACAGTGTGCAGATACATCCTTTAGAACAATATTTTCATTTCTCCACATAATCCCCATCCCTATCAACTGCACAATCTTCGGACTTGACTCCAATCGAGTACGTGTGTGCAGTACGAGGCCTGCCGCTGCGAGGTCAATCCTCAATATTGCCGTGCCTGCTTTCATCACGTAACCTGCTTGCCCACCGGACTAACTGTACTGCGATCATCAGCAGCATTTCCATACACCTTTTTCAACTTCTTGTGGATATTTCTTACTGTCTTAGTTTTCACAGCACAGGAATTCAATGACAGCACGTTACTTCTGACGAACGTCAAGTGTAGCAGCCATCTTGAAGACTTGCTGTGACCGCACCGCTCACGGGAACAGATTGAACTAAGTTTGAAAACAAGCGGGAAGGAAGTATCTACACACTGTAAAATCTATATGATCTTTAACTATCACACCACCTCACTAGGTGCTCACTTTCCTCACTTAACTAAGAACGGATTCTCTGCATACTTAAGCAAGGATCTCAAAGGTATAGATTTGAGAGCAGAATGAATTCAATTGTCTTCCCATCTGATGTCTTGAAAATTGAAGGTAGAAAGAAACAAACAAACAGATTCCTAGATTTTCGAGTATCGTACCATAGCAGAAATACACTGTGTCATTAAAATAATAATAATAATAATAAAACAGAAGGAGCATTTTCTATAATGTATAACTGATTAGAATAATGTCTAGTGTGAAACTCAGTGCATTATTATGATAAATAAGAATTCATCATAATCGCAGTCAGCATTTTCTGTGCGTCGTGGAGAGATGGGTAGAAGAAAAAATGTTCAAATGTTTGTTAAGCTTATGGGACTTAACTACGGGGTCATCAGTCCCTAAACTTACAAACTACTTATCAACTACCTTATACTAAGGACGGCACAAATATCCATGTCCGAGGGGGGATTCGAACCCCCGACCGTAGTGGCCGTGCGGACCGTGACTGCAACATGCACAACGATTTTTATTAATTTTCGCTATCATCGCTTTTTATTTGTGACACTCACGACTTGGTGCAAACATTTTTAGTGACGGTCCTTCAACGGTTCGAGTGTCAAGTGTGTCTTGTGTAGGCAAGTGTAACGAGTGTGCGTGGAGTGTAATGTCGCATTTGGTTGTTGATGATGCCGGTGTAATAATCCCAGTTACAAAGAAAGCACGCAATTGCAGGTGGGAAAATTACAGAGCCATCAGTTTAAGAAGTCATGGTTGCAAAATTGTAAGACGAATTATTTACAGAAGAATGGAAAAACTGGTGGAAGCCGACCATGGGCTAGATCAGTTTGGATTTAAAAGAAATGTAGGAACCCGCGAGGCAAAGCTACATTTACAGCTTCTGTAGATTTGCAGAAAGCTTCTAGTATTGTTGACTGGATTACACTCTAGCAAGTTCTGAAGAATGCAGGGTCAAATATAGGGAACGTAAAGTTATATACAATTTGTACAGAAACCAGGCAACACTTATAAGGATCGAAAGAAAGGGAACACTGGTTACGAATAGAGAAGGATAGGCTTGTAGCCGTTCCGAAAACCTTTTCAGCCTGTACATTGAGCAAGCTGTGAAGGAAAACAAGAAGAAGTTTGGAATGGGCGTTAAGTTTCAGGGAGAAGAAAAAAACTGTGCGGTCTGCCAATGACATTGTCATTCTGTCGGAGTCAGCAAAGAACCTAGAAGAGCAGTTCAACGGATTGGACAGTACCTTGAAAGGAAAATACAAGATCAACATTAACAAGTGCAGAAAATGTCAAATTAAATCAGGCTATCACGAGGGAATTACGTTAGTAAATGGGGCAATGAAGGTGGTAGATTATACTTGAGCAGAAAAACAATTTGCTATGATCAGAGTAGTAAAGATATAAAATGCAGAATGCTAGTGGGAAGAATGCATTTCTGAGGGTTAGAAATTTGCTAACATCGAATATTAATGTATGTGTTACGAAGTCTTTCCTGAAGGCATTTATTTGTGTCTAGTGTAGCCTTGTACGGGAGTGAATGGGAATCATAAATAGTTGAGACAAGAAGAGGATTGAAACTTTTAAAATGTGGTGCTTCAGACAAATGCTGAAGATTTGGTGGGAAATCGCATAACTGACGAGGAGATAATGAACAGAATTGGCATATCTTGACTAAAAGAATGGGACGAGACATCAAGGAATCGTCAGAATTGGAGGGAAAATCGCAGAGCGAAGCCAGGAGACTATTTTGCGTCCTGAGTCGTGTGACTTGCACTTATTAGGTAATTTTCTTTTCAATGAGGCTTTATAATTTTTTGAAACCTTATTAAGTTAATGCTACCTTCACGCATATTAGATTCTTTCATTTATTTACATAAGTTAGTATCTCACAAAACTGCGAAAAAAATATTTCTATTGAATTCAGTGTCCTATTTGACCTCCACACGTAAACTGAACCCAGAGAAATTTCACCTCGGAATATTTTCCGCTTGCAGCCTTCCAAATACAAGCGGCTTCATATTACGACAGTAGATACCAAGTCGCCGTTGTTCCTACAAAACAATCCAACCCACTCAGTAACTGAATCACTACTTATAACTTGCCATGACAGTAGACAAAGCTACTATTTGCTTTCCTGAAAATGAGTTTAGCATCCCAACACGCAACAACAGAACAAAAACAATAGCTGCTAAGCATGAGAAACTTCTGAAGAGTAAAAATTCAAGCTCCAATAATTTTGGTGTCCCGTAAAGAAATGTGTAGTCGAATAACATAAATAATACGGAATCCATAGTATTACTACAAATAGTAGTATAAATGCGAAAGAACATCTTTTTGTTATGATTTCGCGGCTAAACCGCTTAATCGATTTTGGTGAAATTGGGTATGGAGATAGCTTGAACGCTGAAGAAGAACATAGGCGACTTTAGAAAGTGTGTAATTCAAGACATTTGTTGATTTTATATAACTCGAAATCTGGAACAGCTTCTGAGATGCTTAAGACTGCTCGGAGAAGCTATTTATTCTTTGACATTTTAGAAATTTATCACATTTATTAAACATTTTTAATCATTGAAATGTTGTACGTACGGCTAATACGATTAGACATAATGACTACAATGCTTACACAAAGCGTCAACGTCTTCAAACCACTGAAGATGACTTTTGAAACCTTTATAATTTACACGTTGTATAACGTATACAGTGATCTGTATACAACCTGGATGTACAACTCTGATCTTTCAGCATAGATCTACAAGCTGCTCGTATTTAGTATATCTTTATTTTCATATTGATAAAGGAGGACAGTATTTTCCGTCATTCTACGCACGGTTTATATTTAAATAGGAAAACTGAAAACTTCTCTTTTATCTTGATGATCCTGGTCAGAATTTAAGTACAAATTTGCTTTCGATTGTATTTGACACGTAAGCACGCATCAACACGAACGAAGCCGGGTGTGAAGGCTAGTATCAGATAAACAAGAATCGTGAATATTTTTAGTGTATGTGAATATGTTGCGTGCTTATATCTACCACGCATGCCAAGAAGGATGTAAGAAAAAACTGACCACAGAAGATTTAAAATGAAGCCAAATCTTTTTTGGTCGTCAGAAGACCTGATAACACTTGAAAAAGACGACACTTGACTTATTAACATATACTGTATAAGTGAGTTGTGAAGAAAGAGGGCGCAAAGCAACTAAGACAACTTGTCTATGATGCTCTGTCAATAACTACTAGGAGACCTCCATCAAAAGTACGAAAGCATTCCCTTGAAACCTAATCAGACGGTGTAATACATAACTTTAATAAGTATTGGGTCTCTGCGGATGCTTTAAAGTAAAGTGGAAAGCATTTGGTACCCATAACATTTTATTACAGTCGAAAAAGAGGGCGTTTAACCTACAGGGTACAATTCGATTCACACAATTCTAGAGCTACTGGATGGCACTTGGATCATGTTTTATATGGAAAACCGTGTCCAGAAATGTCCATCAACGGTGCTGTGTGAGCAGTTCTTCGTTTTCGATGTATATCTTTTCTACTGGTAAAGTATTCAATTTCTTAACATATACCTACATTTTAGAGCCAACGATTACTACGTATTTTTGGTTGTTTGGCCCAGAGTACTTTTCAAAATAAGAAAAACAAAGAGCTTGCAGTAGAAGAGATTTGTTTTGTTGTATCGAAGATAAATAAGTGCTCACAGAGTCGTTAGATAATATTTCTAGACATGAGTTCCTATCTAGAACTTTACATTCTAGCTCCCTTGCACAACCTCCAAAACTGTATAACACGAATTAGCTTTTAGCTTCCCTTCGAAGATGATGTTCCTAGTGATAGAACACTCTGCCAGGCACTTAAATGTGCTTTGCAGAGTATCCCATGTAGATGTATAGTTGGGAAGGATGGGGAAGAAAAGCGACCCATTCAAACATTTGCTTTACATGACTTAAGAAAATCATGGGAGAACAAACATACAGCTGGATGGCTGGACCATTTACAAGCCTGAAACTATAGAAATTGTGGGTGTGTATTATTTGACCAATTGTTAGGATATATATTATGTGCCTCTGATGTATATAAAAGGAAAAAAAAAAACAGTCTTGCTGTGTTGACTCAGTGGAATGTCTTTAGGCACTAACGGAGTAGGAGCATATAAAATCTCCTTACTAAATTCATACAGTAATTAAATTATGGTGTCATTAGCATGGCAAATCACCGGGGCCCAAAGTTGTCCCAGTTAGAGCCGGTCATTTTTTTTATATTCTTTATTATGGCTTTTGGTTACAGCCAGCAGTTATTACATTGACAACATTACAATAGAATTGATATTCTTACAATGTATAGCACAATATTAATAAGTATCTCACATCATACAGCCTTAGAATAAAAGTAGAAAAATCATATGTACAAGACATAAAACAATACATATTTAATAGTACGAGTGACATATGTAATACAATGAAGGTGCATACAGCATAGGACCATATGAGAGGTGCAAAGACAAATAAAAGTCAAAATATAATATAAAATTACTTATGCAGTTTCACGCTGTGCATGTTCAAGGTAAACACACTAGCTCTAAAATTAGAGCTGTATGCCGGTGACTTTGAGGTAGTCCTTCAGTAAACTGTACTTAAATTTGTCGAATCCATGAAGGACAGTGACACTTGTGGGGAGGGGGTAACCCCTCGCAACCAGCGTTCGGTAGAATACACTTTGTGCGGCCGTGTACTTGGTGCATGCCAGTATGACGTGGTTGAGATCCGCCACTGCCGTTGCATCTTTGTCGCAGTTCCGAGAAGCGATGATTTTCAAACGGTGTAGGTGGGCAGGATAACATCCATGTCCCAGTCTCATCCGAATGATAGACGTCGCATGACGTCTACTAAGCGTCATCGATGAAAACCATGGTCGTGAGGAGACATCTGGTTGTATAGCTGCCAGGTGTCCTCCCTTAAACGCTTGAGAGAGTTGCCATTCGTGGTCCCAAGTGCGATAGGCAGCTTTTCGAATCGTCGTTATGGAATCGGCGTAGGGCAGTGTTGTCCTTCCGTAATACTTCTCTTGGCGAGGCGGTCTACTGTTTCGTTATGGGGTATACCTTGATGTCCTTTAATCCAAAGTAAGTGGATGTCTAAGCCCACTGTGCAGTTGTTATGGCCACCAAGACGTCCAATATATATCTATTCGTTTGTTTGTCAAACGTCGGATGTTGTAATTTTTTCAGCACGCTATGAGAGTCCGTGAGGGTCAATATAGAGTCAAATGTTCGTGTGCCTTAATAAATGGCCTCCCTGATGGTCAGTAACTCTGCCGTGTAAATAGATGACGCAGGCGGAAGCGCAAACATTTGGTAGGTGCCGTTGGAGCCGGTCATTTGGACCTTCATGCTCGCTCGTAGCTAGTCCCTGCCTTGCGCCAGACTCGCAGACACGGGGGGCAATGGGGCACTGCGAGTCAGCCCAACACCACCTAGAAGACAAGCCTCTCAACTGGCCGTGCCTACGTCACACTTAGATGCCGCGGCCGCCACCTCACTGGCTGTTGGCTGGGGCACGCCCACCGCCGCGTAGCGGGCGACCAGTGAGGTGGCGGCCGCGGCCCCTAAGTGTGACGTAGGCACGGCCAGTTGAGAGGCCTTGTTTTCTAGGTGGTGTAGGTCAGCCGCGGACAGCCTGCTACGAGCTTTCACTGCGCTCGTGAGACTCGTAGACCTCTAACACTCGTAGAAACTCAGCGCTCGGGATACTGTTTGTAAATGTTTGTATAGCTTATGGGACCTAACAATGGGGTCATCAGTCCCTAAACTTACAAACTACTTACGAACTAGCTAATACCACAGAGTAACATATACAGAGAAGCAGCCCACCCTAAACCACTGTCCTGCGCTCCTCTCGTAGTTCCGTAAGATGCTAGCAGGTGTCAGGCGGTTCGCTGGCTTAGGCACGTCAGAGGGTTGCATGGAGGGGAGGCTGAGGGGAGAGCTCGTGGCGCCTGCCACGAGGCCACGGCTGTGTACGGCTGTGTACGGCTTGCCGGCGTTTGAGGGGAGGTGGTAGTGGGGAGAGCCGCTACCTGCCGCCTGCTCTGGCCAGTTTAAACGGCTGCTTCTGACCGCAGCGCCATCATGGGAAATCTTACGGAACTGCTGGAAACCCTCCCTCCCTGCACCCCGGAGCGTAGGACCGGGGCCTTACGGAGGTTTCCCGTCTGTAAATATTTGTCTGTGCTAATACCACAGAGTAATATATTTGTCTGTGCTAATACTAAGGACGGCACAAATATCCATGTCCGAGGGGGGATTCTAACCCCCGGCCGTAGTGGCCGTGCAGACCGTGACTGGAGCGCCTCAGTCCCCTCGGCCACCACGGCCGGCTTATTTTTAAAAATGTTTGTAAATCTATCGGACCAAACTTCGTGGTCATCAGTCCGTAGCTTACAAACTACTTAAACCTAGGTAAACTAACCTAAGGACAACACACATACACTCATGCCCCAGGGAGGACTCGAACCTCCACGGCGTGCAACCGCGCGCTCCGCAGCGAGACGCTTTAGACCGCTCGGCTACTCCACCGCGGCCTCGGGAGACTCGTAGACACCTAACGCTCATAGGAACTCGCTGCGCCGTATCTTACAATGACGACGAAAAAGAACGTTCTGCGAGTGTTGGCAGAAAGAAATTTCGTTTTTCTGGACAGGCCCAGAACAAGCCGCAGTATTCCTGCTGGAGATAACTTTAAGATACTAACATCCAGGCAGCCCTGAGATCACTGGCAGCTCCTGCAACAAGGTCTAAAATTGTTGCAGAATGTCACAGGGTTCTGGTGGAGCTAGGGGAAAGCAATAGAGTAAACCTATTGTGGGTCCCTGGCTACTCGGGGATCAGTGGCAACGAACATGCCGACAGATTAGCCAGGATGGGGGCAGAGACTCCATTTATTGGACCGGAACCTGTCCTGACAATCACCAAGGCAATGATCAAATTGGAGCTACGTAACTGGCTCAGAAGACAGCACGTAGAATATTGGACCAAAGTCTACCAACAAAAACATGGCAAAGTAATGATGCCAAAGCCATGTTTTAAAAGAAGCTCTGCAATCCTGGGCCTGAACAGGAGAGAGATTAGACTCATGGTTGGACTGCTGACAGGCCATGGGAATTTCAAAAAACACCTACATACAATGGGAATAATAGAAGAGGAACCTAAATGTAGGATCTGTGATGACAGTGATGAAACTGTATCACATCTAATCTTCGAATGCATTGCATTGGAGAGTAAAAGGCACAGAACATTTGGGACAACTAGACCCGAAGAAATTGTGTCTAATAAAGAACTGGTAAAGGGACTCCTTGCATTGTTCAAGGGCATTGGTTGGCTTTACTAGATATACAGGGAGCGATACCGCACAATAAACTTAGTTTCGGTGCGGGCAGTGGGGGGTTGGACCAAGACTGTTTTGGCTTCCCTGGAAAAATCAAATCAAATCAAGATACTAATTTAATAATAAATTTGTGTTGTTACATGTTAGATGAAAGCGGTGCCCAAGTCAATATAACCGATTTCTCTTAAGTTTATTTTTATAGCCATTTTAAACAAGTGTGCTGAAGTTTTATTTTTATATTACTTACCTTATAAACAGTTACACTATAAAATTGCGGTAATTATGATTTTTAAGCGTTCAGTTTGTTTGAGAATGTTGTTACAGATGTGCACGTTGCGCGCTCGTAACGCATATTCTTACAAGTAAGAGATCCTAAACAAAAATATTGAGTTCAACATTTTGAAAAATTTACAATAAATTTCTTTCACGCGCTTATCTATATCAACATCCAAGTACAGTACGTACTTAATCCGCAATCCACCGTAAAGTGCGTAGCAGAGAGTACCTCGTCCCACCACTAGTCATTGCCTCATATATCCCACTCCCAAACAGAACGAGGGAAAAACGAATGACCGTACGTCTTTCTGTGAGCCCTAATTGCTCTTATTTTACCTTTGTGGTCTTTTCGCAAAATGTAAGTTGGCGGCAGCAAATAGTTCTGCAGTCGGCTTCAAATTCTGGCAGTTCAAATTTCCTCAACAGTTCACTTCTAGATGCCACTTCGTATGTTTAGGACTTCTTAGAAAAGGTGTGATTTTTATTTAATAGTGGATATAAATCATGTCTATCAGATTTTTGCTTACATAATTTAAAGCACTTCATTATCAGAAGTTCAATTAGGTCTAATTAGTGACGGACTCCGCTGACTGTTCAGTTTTCTGATGTGGCATCAGTTCCACTGAATGAAATTTTATTAAAGAACTTGCTATTGAAGACTACATTTTCTACAAAGGATTGTGATCTAGTATCTTTATATGCATTATATCTGTGGAAGAGGCAGGCCCCTGAGTTTTATCACTTCTTTCACTTCTGGCAAAGTTGCTAACATTGTTAACCGTGGTTCTGATAGGCCAACGAGAGTAAAACTATTTGTAGGGGAAAAAATTAAAAATAACTAAATAAAATAAGAAGGAGGTGTGGCCGTGTAGTTTGTGTCTGTAAAACACATATTTACTTAAATTCATTGTCAGAGGCTTTACTGAAAATTTTTGGTAACTAGACTTCCAGGGAACATCATAAACTTTCCACTACACATCCATGTGGTAAATGCGGCGTATTAGTCATTGTGGACGTTGTTGTTTCAGGTTGTTGCTCTACGTTGCAGTACAGTGGGGAGAGAATTTTTATTTCCTTTTTTAAAATTTCATCTCATTTCTTACAAATCCATCAACTTCTCTCTTGTTTCCTGAAACAGATCGTATATATTACCATTACCATTTAACATTTTCTTGCTGTTTTTGTATTTTATTAACTTTATCTGCTACCTCTTGAAACAGAAAACATTTTAAAATAACTAATACTTGAAGATTTTGAACTTTTTTTAACAATTACCTAGATCGCAGGGTTAATTACGACTGAGTAAGGAAGGGTAGGCCTATCTACTTATCTTTCCTTGCTACACTTTATTAATATAAACAAATCAACTTGAATAATGATGAGCAAAAAGGTAAGATCTTTTACATACACCTTTTAAGTTTCGTAATTTAAACAAGAAGAATCACAGTATCTTGATCAGTTTTACCTCCATGGATTACACGAATTTTCATTAATAAAAAAAGGAACAGTTAAACATTGACAAACTGACAGGCTTGCATTGCTCAGGCCATTCCAAAAAGAAAACAATTACAGTAATAAAATTGATGGAAGGAAGGAAGCTTGGAGTTTAACGTTCCGTCGGCAGCGTGGTCATTAGAGACGAGGCTTACGCTCGGAATATTTAGGTAAGGATGTGGAAGGAAATCGGCCGTGCCCTTTCAAAGCAACCATCCCGGCATTTGGCTGGAGTGATTTACGGAAATCACGGAATACCTAAATCTGGATGGCCGGAGGTGGATTTGAACCACCATCCTTCCCAATGCAAGTCCAGTGTGTTACCACTGCGCCACTTTGCTCGGTAGTAATAAAATTGTCGGACAACTGATTCTCAAATAATTTTTTTTAAATCTTTAACTTTAAATCATTAACTGAACTATTAAGGTTAAATAACTTGCAATAAATTTAGATAATTACACCAACAAATCTGCACTAAGTACCAAAGTATCAAATGTTGTTGTTGTTATGGTCTTCAGTCCGGAGACTGGTTTGATGCAGCTCTCCACCCTACTCTATCCTGAGCAAGCCTTTTCATCTCCTTATAAGAACGGCAACCCACATCCACTTGAATCTGCTTACTATACGCATCTCTTGGTCTCCCTCTGCGATTTTTACCCCACACACTTCCCTCCAATGCTAAATTTACGATTCCCCGATGTCTAAGAATGTGTCCTACCAAGCGATCCCTTCTTTTAGTCAAGGTATGCCAAAAATTCCTTTTCTCACCAATTCTGTTCAGTACCTCTTCATTAGTTATGCGATCTACCCACCTAATCTTCAGCATTCTTCTGTAACACCACATTTCAAAAGCCTCTATTCTCTTCCTGTCCGCACTCCTTATCGTCTATGTTTCACTCCCGTACAAGGCAACACTCCACACAAATGCCTTCAGAAAAGACTTCCTTACCCTTAAGTTAATATTCGATGTTAGCAAATTTCTCTTTTTCAAAAATGCTTTTCTGCCCATTGCCATTCTGCATTTTATATCCTCTGTACTGCGACCATCGCATGTTATTTTACTACCCAAGTAACAAAACTCATCTACCACCTTCATTGTTTCGTCACCTAATCTAATTCCTTCAGCATCGCCTGATTTTCTAAGACCGCATTCCATTATTTTTGTTTTGCTCTTGTTAATGTTCATTTTATATGCACTCTTCAACACGCTGTCCATTCCATTCAACTGCTCTTCCAGGTCCTTTGCTGTCTCTGACAGAATTACAATGTCATCGGCAAAACGCAATATTTATATTTCTTCCCCCTGAACTTTAATTCCTTCTCCAAATTTCTCCTTGCTTTCCTTCACCGCCTGCTCGATGTACAAATTGAATAGCATCGGAGAAAGGCTACAACCCTGTCTTACTCCCTTCCCAACTGATGCTTCCCTTTCATGCCCTTCGAGTCTAATAACTCTCCTTTCCCTGTATTTTACCCCTGCTGACTTCAGAATTTGAAAGAGTGTATTCCAGTCAACATTGTCAAACGCTTTTTCCAAATCTACAAAAGCTAAAAATGTAGGTTTGCCTTTCCTTAATCTATCTTCTAAGATAAGACGTAAAGTGAGTATTGCCTCCCGGGTTCCTACATTCCTCCTGAATCCAAACTGATCTTCCCCGAGGTCAGCTTCTACCAGCTTTTCCATTCTACTGTAGATAATTCGTGTTAATATTTTGCAACCATGACTTATCAAACTGATGGTTCTGTAATTTTCACACCTGTCTGCTCCTGATTTCTTTGGAATGGGGATTATTACATTTTTCTTAAAGTCTGAGGGCATTTCGCCTGTCTCATACATCCTACACACCAGTTCAAATAATCTTGTCATGGCTGGCTCTCCCAGAGACTTTAGTAGCTCTGAGGGTATGTCATCTATTCCTGGGGCCTTGTTCCTACCTAGGTCTTTCAGGGCTCTGTCAAATTCATCTCTCAGTATACTATCTCCTATTTCATCTTGATCTACTTCCTCTTCCCTTCCTACAACATCGTTTCTAAGTTCATTTCCTTTGTAGAGCTGCTCTATGTACTCTTTCCACCTTTCAGCTTTCCCTTCTTTGCTGAGAACTGGTTTCCCATCTGAGTTCTTAACATTCGTAGAGTTGCTTTTCTTGTCCCCAAATGTCTCTTTTATTTTCCTGTAGGCGGTATCTACTTTTCCCCTTGCTATACATTCTTCTACAGATTTGCATTTGGCTTCTAGCCACTCCTGCTTAGCCATTTTGCACTTCCTGACAATTTCATTTTTTAGTCGTCTGTACTCCATTTTGCCTGTTTCATTTACTGCATTTTTATATTTTCTCCTTTCATCAATTAACTGTAGTATTTCCTGTGATATCCATGGATTTTTTGTAGGTCTTGCCTTTCTACCTATTTTGTCCTCCGCTGCCTTCACTATTTCATCTCTCAATGCTACCCATTCCTCTTCTACTGTTTTATTTCCCCCTGTTTCTGTCAATTGTTGCCTAAATATCCCTCTGAAATTCTACAGAACTTCACTTTCCTTCAATTTATCTAAGTCCCATCTTCTTATTTTCCTACCTTTCTGCAGTTTTTTCAGCTTCAGCCTACAGTTCATGACTAACAAGTTATGGTCAGAGTCTATATCTGCCCCTGGGTATGTCCTGCAGTTTATAACCTGGTTCCGGTACCTATGTCTTACCATTATAAAATCTATCTGATACCTTCCGGTGTCTCCTGGTCTCTTCCATGTATACAACCTTCTTTTGTGATTCTTAAACCACGTGTTTGTTACGATTAAATCATGTTCCGTGCAAAATTCTACCAGGCGACTTCCTCTTTCATTCCTCCTGCCCAGTCCATATACACCTACTATTTTTCCTTCTCTTCCTTTTCCTACTACCGAATTCCAGTCTCCCATCACAATTAAGTTTTCCTCTCCCTTAACTGTCTGAATAATTTCCTTTAGCTCCTCATATATTTCTTCGATCTCCTCATCATCGGCAGAGCTAGTTGGCATATAAACCTGTACTACTGTTGTCGGTGTTGGCTTCGTATCTATCTTGACAATGATAATGCGATCACTGTGCTGCTCATAGTAGTTTACCCGCATTCCTATTTTCTTATTCATTATCAGTCCTACTCCTGTGATACCCCCAACTGATTTTGTAGTTATAATCCTGTACTCACCTGACCAGAAATCCTGTTCATCCTGCCACCGAACTTCACTAATCTCCACTATATCTAACTTCAACCGATCCATTTCCCTTTTTAAATTTTCTAATTTTCCTACCCGATTAAGGGATCTAACATTCCACGCTCCGATCCGTAGAATGCCAGTATTGTCCTTCCTGATGACAACATCCTCCTGAGTAGTCCCCGCCCGGAGATCCGAATGGGGGACTATTTTACCTCCGGAATATTTTACCCGAGAGGATGCCATCATCATATTTCCATACAGTAGAGCTGCATGTCCTCGGGAAAAATGACGGCTGTAGTTTCCCCTTGCTTTCAGCCGTTCGCAGTAGCTGTGTGGCAAAGCCACATTAGCTGATGTTACAAGGCCAGCTCAGTCAATCATCCAGACTGTTGCCCCCGTAACTACTGAAAAGGCTGCTGCCCCTCTTCAGGAACCACACGTTTGTCTGGCCTCTCCACAGATACCCCTCCGCTGTGGTTGCACCTACGGTACGGCTATCTGCATTGTTGAGGCACACAAGCCACCCCACCTCGGCAATGTCTGTAAGTATCAAATACAATTGTTAAACGGCTTTAAAGCTCCAGAATTAAAGGAAAAGACAAATATGAAACTTCCTGGCAGATTAAAATTGTGTGCCGGAACCGGGACTCGAACCTGGGACCTTTGCCTTTCGCTTGCCCGCGAAAGGCAAAGGTCCCAGGTTCGAGTTCCGGTTCTGGCACACAATTTTAATCTGCCTCGAAGTTTCTTATCAGCGCACACTCCGCTGCAGAGTGAAAATTTCATTCTGGAAACACCCCTTAGGCTGTGGCTAAGCCATGTCTCCACCATATCTTTTCTTCCAGGAGTGCTACTCTTGCATGTTTGCAGGAGAGCTTCTGTGAAGTTTGGAAAGTAGGAGGCGAGGTACTGGCGGAAGTAAAGTTGTGGGGAGGCATCGTGAGTCGTGTCGGGATAGCACAGGTGCTAGTGCGCTTCCCCGCGAAAGGCAAAGGTCCCAGGTTCGAGTCCCGGTTCCGGCACACAGTTTTAATCTGCCAGGAAGTTTCATATCAGCGCACACTCCGCTGCAGAGTGAAAGTTTCATTCTAAAAGACAAATAAACTGGGCGCAAGCTTGAAAATCCTAAGGTAAACCAAACAGCTAAACACTCAGCTTGGAAACCTGACGCAAGGAACGGTGTCTCCCTAATGCAACGATAACTTAACTGAAGACAAGGACGTACTCCCACGGCGGGCACGTAGACCTCACGCTAACACGCAGACACCGCCCATTGTGTCCTGCTCCCCAGGGCTGAGTGACTCCAGAACATGTAACAGCATAAGACAAGCACATCAAAAATAAGTCAAGCAGAAAACAGGTCAATAAAATAACAGGCAGAAAAGGTGCCAAAGACGGGTGATGCTAAACAACGCTTAATACTAAAACTTTAACCACGTGCAAGATAGCATTTTACCGTCACTACTGTACAATGCTTCACTAAATAAGTTACCAACTGCACATAGAATGAATGATGAAAGATGCAAACAAAATGTTACCATCAGTCGTTCCTGCGGTTAGACTTCAAACTTTCCAATGCCCAAGTTTATTCGTATAAACAACCACTGACAGGCACTCGAACAACCCCTTCATCCTACACTTGGCGAACTACGATCATAACCATAGGTGGAAACATAAACGCCCCAAAACACTTCTCCTCATAGACTAACCACCTACGGTCGTAGGGAACACCAACTCGCAAACATGATGAACATGGCAAACCCCTGCAGAACAGCAATCTGACTGGCAATGCCAGCTGAGCCCACAGCCGACCTACAGGCAAAGCAGAGAAACCATATTCAGCGCACTAAACACAAACAAACCTAAACAGTCCCGCACACTTAGCCAGTTCTATGACCGAACTGCCTAACTACCATGACAAACTTGGCTATGTTACAGGTATTCTGCCACAGCCGATGTTAACGGGTAAACTGCCGCAGCCGACACAGGAGGCATCATTGGAGCTCAGCTGCAGCAGAACCTCGCATCAAACGGACTGATTCTTTATGACGAACCTAGCAAAGTTAACGGTACTGGAAAAAAGTACCCATTACTAACATTACCAAACCTTGCATGATCTGTCGCAGATAGCATACCGCTACTGCCCTTCATACCTACCCCACTGTCGCAGAGGTTTTTTTTCCCTTGGCTCTTGCCTTGGCACTTTTTTTCCTCTGCTCTTACATACCTTTATCCTTCGCATACCTTTCGACCAATTCTATCTCCAGATGCACCGTATTAATGGGTGATCGTGTCCACACGTACGGATAACATCGCGGTTCCCACATCCCGTGATCCACCTTAGCAAACTAACCTAAATACAGAGGTGACCGTAGAACTTTTGTGATAGTAACCACGTTGGTGTGGGCGTGGAGGGGCCCCATCCTTGCGTAAACTAAATCAAACAGACCAATGACTGCTTCTACAACACAATAATAGTTTAACAAACATATTCATAACATCTTCAACACAATATACTCCTTCAAAATGTGCCTTTGCACAGCAATGTCTAAACACAACGGAGGCCGCATCAGACGGCACTTCATCAATCTGTGCCTGAGGAGCCACAACTAGCTGCCACAAATGTACAAAGGATTATTCTTCAAATGAAGTTAGGCCCTAGAAGCACACTAGACCCTTTCGTCTTGACAAGACATGGCGATAACTGTCGACACCGTGAACTCTAGACCCCAGGCAACAGCACGTGTCAAGCATGTCCGGACAAACAAGAACACGCAGCAAAATGAAAATCAAACCACATGGGCGGTTACTGTCGGTGCCTCGCAGCCACTCCGTACTTCCGATCGCGAGTCCTCCCTTCTCACACCACCTGCCAGGGCGCATGATATCAGTCGCCAAAGAACTGACAAAACCAAAGATAAAACTACTCCGGAGAAACCGAGATATCGAACCCACGGTTCAGGTTTAAACGTAAAACTATCTGGTTATTCCATGAATAAGAAAATAAATAAAGTGATTATTTAAGGCACATTTAAGATTTCTTAGTTTCATCACCGATTGAGACTGCAGGGAATACCTTTACTTCTTCGAACCGTTAACCGCCAGTCACAGTAAGCTACGTAGATTATATTTAGCAGTAGGAAAGAGTTGTGTCCTTCACCTATTGTACCTGCTGGTGAGTTCTTCGGTATTTTCATCGAGCCTCTGACCGCCAGCCACAGCACCTTGATCTACATCTACATCTATATGAATACTCTGCAAATCACACTGAAGTGCATGGCAGAGAGTTCAACTAATCACTTTTATGACATTTCTCTACAGTTCCATTCTCTAGTAGCTCGCGGGAAAAAGGAACACCTAAATCTTTCTGTTTTCGATCTGATTTCTCTTATTTTATTATGATTATCAAGTCTCCCTATGTAGGTGGGTGCTAAAATGAAGCCGGCCGCGGTGGCCGAGGGGACTGTGGCGCTCCAGTCACGGTCTGCACGGCCACTACGGTCGGGGGTTCGAATCCCCCCCTCGGGCATGGATATTTGTGCCGTCCTTAGTATTTGTTCGCTCATAAGTAGTTTGTACGTTTAGGGACTGATGACCCCGTAGTTAAGTCCCATAAGCTATACAAACATTTGCTAAAATATATGTTCCAGTTCGAAAGAGAAAGTTGGTGAAAAAAATTTCACAAATTTATCTCGACGCAACGAATAACGCCTTTCATTTAATGATTTCCACACCAAACAAAACATCCATGCCAGATGGGGGACTTGAGCCCCCTACGGCGAACGGTCGCGCGCACCGCAGCACGGCGCCCAAGTGCGCGCGGCTAATTCGCCGCGGCTGACAGCAGTTTCCCGCGGCAGCTACCACCAGCAAAAAACACTGTGGCGCAAGGAGTGAAATCACCTTCCCGATCGCACAGCCTATGACATATTTTTTTCGTCACCTGAATATGGGACTATAAAGTACCGAAACCGGTAGTATCTTAAGTAAAAGTCATTACATAACTGAAGTGATATTTTTTCAAAATACCCATTTTAACCTACATCTACCGAGATTAATGATTGACTACAATATTCTACTAATTAAATATGTACATGTATGTTCAATTATCTGGATAATTCATACATGTATTTAGTTGTCATGTTGTATATTCTCTTCAACCTGTCTTCGTCTCTTCGTTGCTGTTTCCTATCCTGTGGAATCTGCCGTTTTGCGTATAGGCTCGCTCTCTCGTTGTTATGAAGTTGGTATGTGCTGCTCTGGAAATCTGGTCCGTGAGCGTATTATGCTGACTACATGCATAGCTGTATAGTGATTCATTACTGTTACTGTTGCATATTTATAGTATGTGTCTAATTTTAGTGTCGCAAAGTAACAAAACCTGCCCTCTTGTTAACGAAAAAAAAAAGGGGGGGGGGGGGTTACAAACGTTAACTGAAGTGTTCCATACCATATTCATAAAATAATGGAAATACATCAAGTTTGTGTTACAATGTTGTTAGGTCAACTTTTTGGCAATAACTAATTAAATTGAGACAATATGAATTATCAAGATTATTTCTGGCTGACACATGCGCAAGTTAGATCATTTTTGGAAAATTTCGGACAGAAAATTTAAAGATATCTGACTTTTGCCGGCCGCGGTGGCCGAGGAGACTAAGGCGCTCCAGTCACGGTCTGCACGGCCACTACGGTCGGGGGTTCGAATCCCCGCTCGGGCATGGATATTTGTGCCGTCCTAGTTCGTAAGTAGTTCATAAGTAGTTTGTAAGTTTAGGGACTGATGACCCCGTAGTTAAGTCCCATAGACTATACAAACATTTGAACATTTTTTTTCTGACTTTTCGTATTTACTAAATTGTTATAATTAAACCTTCCATCCACCCAGAATAATGGATAGATGAAAAAATTCTTTTGTGTAAATAAGTAAAACTATGCACTATGCACGTAAAACGAAATTTATTAGTGACAATGTTTACGTAAAAGAAATTTTATGGAATGTAATAATCAAAATTTTGAATACTAAAACTGTGTATTTGTAATTTTCAAAATGTTTATTTGAAACAATGTTTTCTGTAAATCAGTAATAGTTGAATGTTTATGTTTGTAAAACATGTGGAAAGCGAGTGCTGTGTTACGTGGGCAGCTTTTGAGCACTAAAATGCTTGAAGAACCACCTTACCATCAAGCAGCAATGTGAACCAACTCTAAACGAGTTCCACGATGTTGTAAACACCATATAGGGATCAGGGCTACAATATTGAGTGTGACCTGGTGAAAATAGCTTCTGCAACGACCCAGACAAATGTTGGACTGTTGCCTGCTTTCATGCGGCAGGATCAACCCCAATTGAACCGACCCGTCAGGAGAGTCAATATGGAGATTGATCAACTGCTTAGGGCGGCCACTCTGTCGGACATAGGTTTGGTTCCTGTGGATGCTATTGATAGGTGGGATTTCACTAGACATGGCCTGCATCTCAATAGGAAAGGGGAGGGGAAACTAGCTGGGTTGATAGCAAAATCCTTAAGGGGGGACACTGCAATTCATGGAAGTACTTCTTTCTTTTAGGCTAAGATCAGTGTCCAATGAGAAGCTCAGGGAGGTAGGTGCTAAAAATGTTGAAAAATCAAATGTTTCTCAGAAAAGTAAAGTAAAAAAAATAATGTTAGCATTTTTCACCAGAATATTGGGGGACTACAGAATAAAATAGATGAGCTTTTAGTTTGTTTAGATGGTATAGAAACTGATAATGTAATAGATATACTATGCCTGTCTGAACATCACATTGTCACCGGTATGGAAAATGTGAATGTCAGTGGATATAAATTAGTCTCAAATGTAAGTAGAGTTAATAAAATAAGAGGAGGAGTTGCCATATATGCCAAAAGCTATCACAGTGTAAAAAAATTAGAAACAAAAAAGTTTTGTGTAGAGCAGCATATTGAAGCATGTGCCTGCCAGCTTAAACTTAATGATGATTATCTTATAATTGTAACAGTATATAGGTCCCCTTCAGGGAACTTTCAGTTATTTCTGGAAACCTTGGATGCCTTGTTGTGCTATCTGTCAGACAGGGGGAAGAAAATTATTATTTGCGGAGATTTCAATGTAGATTCACTGAAAGAGTGTAATAGGAAGAAAGACCTGGAAGGATTACTTGGCTCATTCAATCTGACATCCCTTATTGATTTTCCTACTCGGGTAGTAAAGGACAGCAGTACGTTGATAGATAACTTTTTTATAGACTAAGATCAGTTTAACAACATAAATGCTTGTCCCGTTGAGAATGGTCTTTCGGATCATGGTGCATAGCTAGTAACAGTATATGACATAGCTCTGTTCAGTAATTCGAAACAGTCCACCAGAATTGTGCGCTCGATTAATGACTTAACTAGAAATTTTAAAGAAAGTCTGCAGCAGTTAGACTGGGATGAGGTTTACAAGGAACATGATGTTAATTTAAAATATAATTTATTTCACGATACTTTTGTAAGGGTATTTGATAACAGTTTCCCCAAGAAATTAGTAAAATTTAATTCTAAGAAACCATGCAAAAACCCATGGCTTACTAAAGGAATAAAAATATCGTGTAACCGAAAAAGGGAACTATATCTGTCCGCAAGAAAGAGTAATAACAAAATGTTCAAATGTTTGTATCGTTTATGGGACTTAACTACGGGGTCATCAGTCCCAGTAATAACCCAGAAACAATAAAATACTATAAAAGCTACTGTGCTACATTAAGAAAAGTTATTAAAAAATCAAGAAGCATGTGCATCATGTCTGAGATTAGCTCCTCTGATAATAAAATTAAAACAATTTGGATTATTATTAAAAGGGAGACAGGGCAACCAAGAGCTGAGGAAGAGGGTATTACCATCAAAACAAATGAAGACTTTATTAACAAAAAACATTTTTAATGATTACTTTTTAAATGTTTTAGAGAAAATAGGATCTAAATGTTGATTAGAAGGAGCAAGGCAATTAATGGAAGAGGCCATACTCACACAATTTGATACAATTGAAATTCCACTCACCTCACCTTCAGAAATTAGGAAAATAATAAACTCTCTCAAGAGTAAATGGTCATATGGAATTGATGGCATTTCCAGCAGGGTATTAAAAACTTGTTCCCAGGAGATAAGTAGGATTCTCAGTCATATTTGTAATAGCTCATTAAAGCAGGGTATTTTCCCAGATAGACTGAAATATGCTATCGTTAAACCTTTGCATAAAAAAGGGGATACATACGATGTCAACAACTACCGGCCCATCTCACTTCTGACAGCTTTATCAAAGATTTTTGAAAAAGTTATGTATTCTCGAGTTGCTTCACATATTAATATAAATAAAGTTCTAAAAAATTTCAGTTTGGTTTTCAAAAAAGCTTTTCAACTGAAAATGCTATATATACCTTCACTGATGAAATATTAAATGCTTTGAATAACCGGACATCACCAGTAGGGATTTTTTGTGATCTTTCAAAGGCTTTTGATTGTGTAAATCATGGGATTCTTCTAGATAAGCTTAAGTATTGTGGTATGAGTGGGACAGTGCACAAATGGTTTAAATCATACTTAACTGGAAGAGTGCAGAAAGTTGAAATAAGCAGTTCACATGATGTAGATGAGACAATTAATTCTTCTAACTGGGGAGTTATCAAAAATGGGGTCCCACAAGGTTCGGTCTTGGGTCCTTTGCTGTTCTTAATATATATTTACGACTTGCCATTCTACATACACGAAGATGCTAAGCTAGTACTTTTTGCTGATGATACAAGTATAGCTATCACACCTGACAAACAGGAATTAACTGATGAAATTGTAAATGATATCTTCCAGAAAGTTATTAAGTGGTTCTCTACAAATGGACTCTCATTAAACTTTGATAAAACCCAGTATATACAGTTTCATACAGTAAATGGCATGACGCCATTAATAAATTTAGACTTTGAACATAAATCTGTAGCTAAGGTAGAATATTCAAAATTTTTAGGTTTTTGCATTGACGAGGGACTGAATTGGAAGAAACATATTGAAGATCTCCTGAAACGACTGAGTTCAGCTACTTATGCTATCAGAGGCATTGCAAAATTTGGTGATATAAATCTCAGTAAATTAGCTTACTACGCCTATTTTCATTCACTGCTTTCATATGGGATCATATTCTGGGGCAATTCAACATTGAGTAAAAAAGTATTCATTGCACAAAAGCGTGTAATCAGAAAAATTGCTGGAGCCCACCCAAGAGCATCCTCCAGACATTTATTTAGGGATCTAGGGATACTCACTGTAGCTTCACAATATATATATTCACTTATGAAATTTGTTATTAACAATCCGACCCAATTCAAAAGTAATAGCAGAGTGCATAGCTACAACACTAGGAGAAAGGATGATATTCACTATTCAAGGTTAAATCTAACTTTGGCTCAAAAAGGGGTGAATTATGCTGCCACAAAAGTCTTTGGTCACTTACCAAGTAGCATCAAAAGTCTGACAGATAGCCAACTAGTATTTAAAAAGAAATTAAAGGAATTTCTGAATGGCAACTCCTTCTACAATGTAGATGAATTTTTAGATAAAACTTAAAAAAAAATAAAAAAATAAAAAAAAAAAAAATAAAAAAAGTAAAATAAAAAAAAAATTCTTAAAATATAGATTGTCAAGTATAGACAAAATTTACTAAACTGACACGTTCCACATCATTACGAAATGTCGTATACATGATCTAAGGAACAAGTATTAATCTAATCTAATCTAATCTAATATAAAACATGTATACCGCCTGATGACGAACTGCCAGACGCCGGCCGCGGTGGCCGAGGGGACTGAGGCGCTCCAGTCACGGTCTGCACGGCCACTACGATCGGGGGTTCGAATCCCCCCCCCCTGGGCATGGATATTTGTGCCGTCCTTAGGATTAGCTAGTTCATAAGTAGTTTGTAAGTTTAGGGACTGATGACCCCGTAGTCAAGTCCCATAGACTCTACAAACATTTGATCATTTTGAACTGCCAGACAGTTCGAAACCGGTTGTGGTAATACATACGTAAGAAAGGTAACTGGTTGCTGTTATTCTCTGATTTCTTTAATCAACACAGTCGCAGGTTCCACATTTCCAGAATGGATACAAGTTTAATTTAATCGGAATATTTCCGTGTGTACTCATCAGAAACAGACCGCGTGTTATGAGAACCTCGTTCCCCGCGTGTGTGTACATGTGCCTGTCGTGTGTTCACGCGGTGTGGACAGACTGCGAGAACAAGTGTTTGCGTTAGGAAAGTGAGCACGTCGGAGCTGAACGCGCCGATTCATTCCAGGCGAGTAGTTCCGGCCGGCCCTCGACCTTGGCCGCGCTGTTTAGCAAGCGCGCCCGCTGAGCGGGAACAGTCGGCGCCGAGGTGTGCGTCAGCCGCGCCACAGCCGAGCAACGCCCTGCCCTGCTAGCCGTGACGTCACCAAGCCGCTTCCTCTGCGCTACCACCACCTAATCATCTCGCCAGCACACATCTGTTGCAAATCTTTAGCAAACAAAGCGGGATAAACACCGTGCATCTAAATCTACACTAGTACCCTGCAGTTTACACTGACTGGCAGGGGTTCAACGAACTACTTTCAGTCCTTTCATTACACTACTGAATATTAAATTGCTACACCATGAAGAAATGCACATGATAAACGGGTATTCATTGGACAAATATATTATACTAGAACTGACATGTGACTACGTTTACGCGCAGTTTGGGTGCATAGATCCTGAGAAATTAGTATCCAGACCAGACACCTCTGACCGTAATAACGGCCTTGATACGCCTGGGAATTGAGTGAAACAGAGATTGGATGGCGTGTACTGATACAGATGCCCATGCAGCTTCAACACGATACCACAGTCCATCAATAGTAGTGACTGGCTTATTGTGACGAGCCAGTTGCTCGGCCACCATTGACGAGACGTTTTCAATTGGTGAGAGATCTGAAGAATGTGCTGGCCAGGGCAGCAGTCGAACATTTTCCGTATCAAGAAAGGCCCGTACAAGACGTACAACATGCGGTCGTGCATTATCCTGCTGAAATGTAATGTTTCACATGGATCAAATGAAGGGTAGAGCCACGGGTTGTAACACATCTGAAATGAAACGGACACAGTTTAAAGTGCTGTTGATGCGAACAAGAGGTGACCGAGACGTGTAACTAATGGCACCCCATACCATCACGCCGGGTGGTATGTCAGTATGCCAATGACGAATACACTCTCCCAATGTGCGTTCATCGCGATGTCGCCAAAAACGGATGCGACCATCATGATGCCGTAAACAGAATCTGCATTCATCCGAAAAAATGACGTTTTGCCATTCGTGCACCCAAGTTCGTCGTTGCGTACACCATCGCAGGCGCTCCTGTCTGTGATGCAGCGTCAAGGGTAACCGCAACCATGGTCTCCGAGCTGATAGTCCATGCTGCTGCAAACGTCGTCGAACTGTTCGTGCAGATGGTAGTTGTTTTGAAAACGTCCCCATCTATTGACTCAGGGATCGAGACGTGGCTGCACGATCCGTTACAGCCATGCGGATAAGATGCCTGTCATCTCGACTGCTACTGCTACTGATACGAGGCCGGTGGGATCCAGCACGACGTTCCGTATTGTCCTGCTGAACCCACAGATTCCATATTCTGCTAACAGTCATCGGATCGCGACCAACGCGAGCAGCAATGTCACGATACGATAAACCGCAATCGCGATAGGCTACAATCCAACCTTTATCAAAGTCGGAAACGTGATGGTACGTATTTCTTCTCCTTACACGACGTATCACAACAACGTTTCACCAGGCGACGCCGGTCAACTGCTATTTGTGTATGAGAAATCGGTTGGAAAGTTTCCTCAGTTCAGCACGTTGTAGGTGTCGCCACCGGCGCCAATCTTGTATGAATGCTCTGAAAAGCTTATCATTTTCATATTACAGTATCTTCTTCCTGTCGGTTAAATTTCGCGTCTGTAGCACGTCATCTTTGTGGTGTAGCAATTTTAATGGCCAGGAGTATATTATCATCATTTCTGACAGAGTAGGTGGGTGGCAACAAAATACACTCATGTTCAGAAAAAGGCAGAACACCTTGAACGGCTAGAGATATAAGTTTATATTGACGAGACGTGACCTCTGTTCTACATGTGGTCCTGTTGCCTATTAATCACAGGTTCCATCATGGGCTTTAATACACTATGTGATCAAAATTATCGGGACATCTGGCTGAAAATGAGTTAGAAGTTCGTGGTACCCTCTGTCAGTAATGCTGGAATTCAGTATGGCGTTTGTCCGCTCTTAGCCTTCGTGACATCTTCCTCTCTCGCAGGTATACGTTTAATTAGGTGCTAGTAGGTTTCCTGGGGAATGGCAGCCCATTCTTCACGGAGTGCTACACTTAGGAGAGGTATCGATGTAAGTCGGCGAGGCCAGGTACGAAGTTGCAGTTCCAAAACATTTTAAAGGTGTTGTATAGGATTCAAGTCAGCAATCTGTACAAGCCAGTCCGTACAGAAGTTCGTGGCGCCCTCCATCGTAATGCTGGAATCAAATCAGGACTCTGGTGCAGGCCAGTCCACTACAGGGATTTTATTATCATGTAACCACTCTGCCACAGGCCGTGCATTGCGAACAGGTGCTCGATCGTGTTGAAAGATGCAATAGCCATGCCTGAATTGCTCTTCAATAGTGGGAACCAAGAAGGTGCTTAAAACGTCAATGTACTCTTGTGCTGTGGCAGTGCCACGTAAAACACCAAGGAGTGCAAGGCCCCTCCATGTAAAACACGACCACAGCATAACATCACCACCTCAGAATTTTACTGTTGGCACTACAACACTGATTTGATTTGATTTTTCCAGGGAAGCCAAAACAGTGTTGGTCCAACCCGCCACTGCCCGCACCGAAACTGAGTTTATTGTGCGGTATCGCTCCCTGTATGTCTAGTAAAGCCAACCAATGCCCTTGAACAGTGCAAGGAGTCCCTTTACCAGTTCTTTATTAGACACAATTTCTTCGGGTCTGGTTGTCCCAAATGTTCTGTGCCTTTTACTCTCCGATGCAATGCATTCGAAGATGAGATGTGATGCAGTTTCATCACCGTCATCACAGATCCTACATTTAGGGTCATTTTCTGTTATTCCAATTGTATGTAGGTGTTTTTTGAAATTCCCATGGCCTGTCAGCAATCCAACCATGAATCTAATCTCTCTCCTGTTCAGACCCATGATTGCAGAGCTTCTTTTAAAACATGGCTTTGGCATCATTACCTTGCCATGTTTTTCTTGATGGACTTTGGTCCAATATTCTACGTGCTGTCTTCTGAGCCAGTTACGTAGCTCCAATTTGATCATTGCCTTGCTGATTGTCAGGACAGGTTCCGGTCCAATAAATGGAGTCTCTGCCCCTATCCTGGCACTACACACACAGGTGAACGTCATCTCGTTCACCGCGCATTTGCCAAATCCACAGACTGCCATCGGATTGCCACAGTGTGTGCCGTGATTCGTCACTATACACAACGGTTTTTTACTGTTCAATAGTCCAATGTTTACGCTCCTTACACCAAGCGAGGCGTCATTTGTCGTTGACCTGCGTGATATGTGGTTTATGGGCAGAGCTGGGCACCGTTAATCAAAAATTCAACTCCGTAATCATTAATCCAGTACTAAAAAAGTTAACTTCGGTAAACGTTAAAGCGTTACTTTAAGGACAATTTAACGGAAGTTAATGTTAATCGTTAACTCGTATAAGTCCTGTGCATCCGCGAAAAATCGCCTTCAGTCTCCAAATTTATATGTTTGCGATTGTTGTATTATTGAAGTGAGCGATTAAATAAAACTTATTAGCCTATATGATATAAAAATGTTTTGGTTAGGCAAATTTAAGTAGTACTTGGTGTATAAATAAAAACTAGTGGTCCTCGGACACTCTATCTTGGCACTCAGCTGCGAGCGTAACAAAATGAGGTCACATACCACGTTGCAAAGTTGCAAAACCACTTTCGATAGAGTCGTTCGCTTGGGCGGAAAAGTGTTATGTTCTGTGATATTAGTCTTCTTGTAAATAATGAAGATTTTGTTATTTGTTTAAGCTGGCAGCCGGCCGGCAGGACATAGTGTCCTACTAATATATAAAGGTTAGTTTGTAATAATAATAATAATTGAGCAATAAAATAAAATTTACTGGAGACTCAAAATATGTAACTTCACTGAATATCGTTTGACATAAGATACATATTGGCTTTAAGAAATAGTGACATATTAAAATTCTCGTCTGACTGTTTCTTTGGGAGTCAAAATATCTTTTCCCTGTATGAAAAAGACGTTCCAATGCAGCATAAGAAACATCTATTAAAATACTTTTTCCAAGAAATACCACGTCGTTAAATGAATATTTTGATTTCATGTCCAGCCACATTTTCATTAGACTCTGTGCTTCACTTGTTAAACATATTTGGCCTGTGGTCAGAGTGAATGACACTATTTTTAAAAATCTTGCACAGAAGGTACGTTACAAATAAAAAAACGAAACGCATCTGATGTAAAATATTTATTTAAATGCAGTCAGCATAAGACGGAGAAACCAATATAATTAAAATTACATGATAATTTCCTGATTAGGTGCGTCAGATATGTCTCGATTCTCGCAGCTTCCATTATCGATTGTTTCGCGGTACGCAATTTAAATTTGTTCCTGTCAGCTATAATAAAGTTCAATGAGAAAATTGTAATGAATATTAACATTTCCTGCCTTCCTGTCCCCATTCACCAGTAATACCTACGGCGAACAGATACTCCACAAGTTAGAACATTAAAAATACTTATTTGTTTAGTACGTCGTCTCTGAACGTACTGCCGGCCGCGGTGGCCGAGGTGACTGAGGAGCTCCAGTCACGGTCAGCACGGCCACTACGGTCGGGGGTTCGAATCCCCCCTCGGGCATGGATATTTGTGCCGTCCTAGTTCGTAAGTAGTTCATAAGTAGTTTGTAAGTTTAGGGACTGATGACCCCGTAGTTAAGTCCCATAAGCTTAACAAACATTTTGATTTTCTGAACGTACTATTAATCAACAGGGACATAAGGCAAACATTTATTTTCGTCGAAACATTCTCTTTCGCCATTGTTATCGCCGATGGAAACAAGTAGTGGGTACAAAAATAACGGATTAACGGATTTAGGACAAATTAACGGAAGTTGAAGACTCCGTTAATGTTTTCTTTAATTAAGTTAAAAGTTAATCCCTTACTCAAAAAGTTAACTTCGTTAATTATCGGTTAACGGGCTTGTGCCCAGTTCTGCTTATGGGCAGACGCTCTACCATGAAATGTAGGTTTTTTCACCTCCCGCCTAACTGTCACCGTTCTTGGAATGGATCCTGATGCAGTTTGGAATTCCTGTGTGACAGTCTGGGCAGATGGCTGCCTATTATACTGCACGACCCTCTTCACCGTCGGTGGTCTCTGTCAGTCAACAGCGAGATCGGCTTGTGCGGTTACGTGTTGGACGTTTCCAATTGACTATGACGTCAGGAACATTGGACCTATGGGTGCATATAGTGTAAACCTCTCATACAGACTTTTGACACGACATCCAATCACCTGACCACGTTCGAAGTCCCATTCTGCTCACTCACGACGTCTATTGACTATTGGCGTCGTTGATATGGGGTACCTGATAGTAGATGGCAGCACAATGCAACTAATATGAAAATCGTATGTTTGAGAGTTGTCCGGACACTTGATCACATAGTGTCCCTTGTTCCACGCGTGAAAGCATAGAAGCGTATAAAGCGAGAATATCGTCCTGAGGTATAGCCATCCTGGTGCATGCGACTGTTCCAGAGTTAATCTGCGATGTTTGGCATTGTATCGCAGCGCTGCGCGCGTCATGGTCCCCATATCCTACACATTTTCGTTTAGTGACAACTCTAGTAATATGGTGGGCCAGAGCAAAAGGCTGACAACCTGTCACAACTAGAAGGCTTAGTGGTCTTGCTGAAAAATGGCAATTATGTTGTCGCGCACTAATGCTCACAGGTTGTCATTCACGTAGATTGAACTGGTCACAGTGTCCTGGACACTTACCAACTGTGATTTGTGGCTGTTCCTAATAGCACCCCATACGATAAGGCCCTGCGTTGTCATTGTGTGTCTTGTGCCGATGACCGAGCGATGTAGCGTAGTTGTAAGACAATGGACTCGCATTGCCTACAACTTCATCTATGTGGGATACTCTGCAAATCATACATAATTGCCTGACAGAGGGTTCATCAAACTACCTTTATACTATTCATCTACCATTCCACTCTCGAGTAGCGCGCGGAAAGAAAGAACATCTGAATCTCTCCGTTCGAGCTCTGATTTCTCGTATTTTATTCTGATGATCATTTCTACCTATGTAAGTGGGAGCCAACAATATATTCTCGCATTCAGAGGTGAATGTTTGCGATTGCAGTTTCGTAAGCAGACCACGTCGCAGCGATAAACGCCATTGTTGGAATGATTCCCGTCCCGGATCCTGTATCATTTCCGTGACGCTGTCTCCTCTCCATCGTGACAATACGAAACGAGCTGCCCTTCTTAGGACTCTTTCGATTTCCTCCGTCAAACCCACCTGATAAGGATCCCACACTGGGCAGTAGTACTCCAAATAAGGACGGACAAGTGTGGTGTATGCAGTCTCTTAAGTAGATCCGTTGTATATTTTAAGTGTTCTACCAATAAAACGAAGTCTCTGGTTCGCCTTTCCTACGAAATTATCTACGTGTTCTTTCCGGTTTAAGTCTGAAGTATTAGTAATTCCTAGATATTTTGTGGAGTTTACGGTCTTCACTTTTGATTGATTTATCTTGTAAACAAAGTTTAACGGATTTCTTTTCGAACTCATGTGGACGACTTCACACTTCTCATTATTTAGAGTCAATTGGCAATTTTTACACCAAACTGATATATTATTTAGACCGTTCTGCAGTTGGTTTTGATCTTCGGATGATTTTACTAAACGCTAAATGACGGCGTCATCTGCAAACAAGCTAAGAGAGCTCTCCCAAATCGTTTATGTAAAGAACGAACAGTAGAGGACCAATAACACTGCCCTGTGGAACGCCCGAAATCAGATCTGTTTTAGTCCATGCCTTACGATCGATAACTACAAACTGTGACCTCTCTGAAAGGAAATCCCCTATCCAGTCACAAATCTGGGGCGATATTCCATAACCACGCAATTTGATCAAAAGCCGTTTGTGAGATACGGTATCAAAAGCATTATGGAAATCAAGAAATACGGAATCAATTTGAGAACCCTTGTCGATAGCACTCATCACTTCGTGTGAGTAAATTGCTAATTGTGCTTCACACGAACGATATTTGATAAATCCCTGTTGACCTTGAGTCAATAGATCATTCTCTTCGAGATAATTCATAACATTTTTATACAGGATATGTTCCAAAACCCTGCTGCAAACTGACGTCACTGAAACTGGCCTGTACTTTCATCAGTACGTTTACTTGCAACACATCTTCCGGAAGACGAAAACCGATTTTCGTAAACCGTTTTTCGCTGTCGTGTTTACATGGCATAGCCTGAATCGGATTTCCTAGCTCACTTAACATGGCGGCTGGAAAACAGCTGATTCAGTTCCTTATTTAGTCTGCACAATCACTTATTTTTCTTTATTTAAATACACAGATTTATGTTCACTCTAATATTTATACTTTTATTTCACATTAGAAAATATTACTTTTTCCATATGTGCCGAAAATTCTTAATAAGAAAACACAATCTGACAAGCCATGAACGCTTCAAAGACGATTGCATTTACGTGGGCACGAAAATGGATTATGGAACTGGAAAACCGCTTTTGAGAAGCGGATTTCCAGAATCGATTTTGGAGTGTTTACATGACCAACCAAAAGCGGAATTGGGAAATCGGTTTACGAAATCCGGTTTTGGGAACCCATGTAAACGGGGTGAGTGTGTTATTCCTACTGCCTTTCTTGAATATAGGTGTGACCTGTGCAACTTTCCAATATTTTGGTACAGATCCTTCGCTAAGCGAGCGGTTGTATATGGCTGTTAAGTAAGGAGCTATCGCATAAGCATAATCAAATAGAAATCTAATGGGTATACAGTCCGGACCAGAAGACTTGTTTGTATTAAGGGATTTCAGTTGCTTCACTACTCCGATTATATCCAATTCTACGTTATTCATTCTGGCCTCTGTTCGAAATTCGAAATCTGGAATCTCGAATTGTCGCTCGAATACGACTCCAGTTTGTTACCACTGCGCCACCTCGTTCGGTAATCCTGTTTCAGGTTGTCAGTTATATCCCTAAATCACTCCAGGCATATACCGGGATGGTTCCTTTCAAAAGGCGGGGCATATTTCCTTCCCCATTGCCGTGCGGAATGGCCCCGTGATCTAAATCGTTCCCGCCGGAGGTTCGAGTCCTCCCTAGGGCAAAGGTGTGTGTGTGTGTGTGTGTGTGTGTGTGTGTGTGTGTGTGTGTGTGTTTGTGTGTTGTCCTTAGTGTAAGTTTAAGTAGTTTGTAAGTTTAGAGACTGATAACCATAACAGTTTGGTCCAACAGGTTTACAAAAATTTGAACAGTTCCTTCTCCATCCCTGACAAAAAACGCCGAGCGAATGCTCCGTCTCTAATGACCAGGATTTCGACGGGACATTAAACCTTAATCTACTTTCTTTCTTTCTTTCTTCTTTGGTAGGGAGTTCGCCGAAACACTCATATTTCTCTACCGTTCCACTATCTAACAGCTCGCTGGAAAACTAGCACTTTATTCTTGCAAATTCTTACTTCTAATAATGGAAAGACTATGTTGAAATCCAACAATATAGTAAGGACAGTTTACAACTACCCTCGAAAAACGTCCTACGAGCTGCGACGGACACATAAAAGACTCAAATATGACACTTGAGCTACCGGTCATTGACCTTCCTCAGAACAGAGCATTCACATAATCACGTAGGCACACTTCACAGTCACTTCTCGAGAAGACGGTTGTGTGACTGTGAAGTACTTTGTGTGATTGTGTGAATGCTCTCTGTTCTGAGGAAGGTCAATGGCCGATAGCTCAAGCGTTGTATGTGAGTGTCTTTTTATGTGTATTTCGCAGCTCGTCATACGTCTTTACGGAAAGTTGTAAACTGTCCTTATTGTATTGTTAACTAGCGATCGTTAGACGTCCCGCTTTTAGCGGGACAGTACCCATTTTGAAACTTCTGTCTCGTGTCACGCCTCTATGTCTCGCAGAACTTACACTTGTACAACTTTTTAGTGTTACTTGTCCATTAAATTCCTGTTTTTCTGTATGCATTCTGCGTTGTCTAGTTTCCTGGTGGGGATTTGACAAATTGGTATATCGAATTGTGACACAGGCAGTACACACGTAAAACACAAAAAGAGTCACAAGAACAGTAATTAATCTTTATATATTCCTTATCTTCCTGTCTCTTTTCAATCGAAAATGTGACAGCATTGATTTTATTTGTTGAAGTGTGGTGCATTTATATATTGCAGGTCAAAGAAGTCGCAAAATGTGTGATTATGTCTGTGCGGCTCAAAAAACATTTTTGTTCAGTTTTGTGCCAAGTGTTGTGATGTAAAGACATTTGTACTTACTTTACCATTAATAATTATTCTTAACATGGTAGCACGTCTTTGGTTATTAACTTGGAATGAAGAAGTTTGCTATTCGGAGAAAGTAGTGATCGGTTGTGTACAAAATGACTATTATTTGGAAAAAAGTGTACCTAACGAAATATGACATGGCTGACATTAAGATATCAGTGTTTGATGGAGAAGTCTATGGGAACCGGAAACGGCGATTAGAAATGTTTCTGAAAATGAAGAAATGCTATACAGTGGCTTCAAGAGCGAAAACGAACACAGATAAGGCGGAAAAATTGGGATGAAGAGAATCTGACAGAAAATAACTCTATATTTGGAGCGATTTCAAATAAACAACTGGAATTCGTGTGATAAACTACATTTGAGATAATGAAAAAATTGGACGAATTGTATTCCCAGGAATCGACAGCACTGCAGAAACAAGTTGGGCAAACTGATGTTAAAATATTATAGTGGCAAGACAACATTCTTCATTGTTTTTGAAAAAAAAAAAAAATTACAGCAAAACACTGAACAAATTAAATCAGCAGGTGCGAAAGTGACGAAAAAAGAAAAGTTGAATTACATATTGAGATCCTTGCCGGAATCTTTGAGCTATATTGGAGACTTGATCGATGTTTCGAATGACGATCAGACAGTCGAATATGTTAAAAGTAAAATTCATATGATTTATTTAAAAGATCAGAATGAAGGTGAAGGTGTAAAATCAAATGTTTCAAATGTTTGTTTAGCTTATGGGACTTAACTACGGGGTCATCAGTCCCTAAACTTACAAACTACTTATGAACTAGCTATTACTAAGGACGGCACAAATATCCATGCCCGAAGGGGGATTCGAAACCCCGACCGTAGTGGCCGTGCAGACCGTGACTGGCGCGCCTCAGACCGCTTGGCCACTGCGGCCGGCTAAAATCAAATGCATTTCACGTTGGAAAGAAAACCAGCACGAGCTACCAGGAATAGTTGTGTTATGGATGTGGCAAACAGTGGCGTTTTAAGATACACTGTCGCCATTCAGGAACAAGCACGAATTCGTGGACACATGGTGGACATCATTGAGGAGAATGAAACCTTCACTCTGCAGCGGAGTGTGCGCTGAAATGAAACTTCCTGGCAGATTAAAATTGTGTGCCGGAACCGGGACTCGAACCTGGGACCTTTGCCTTTCGCGGGCAAGCGCTCTACCGACTGAGCTACCCCGACACGACTCACGATGCCGCCCCACAACTTTACTTCCGCCAGTACCTCGCCTCCTACTTTCCAAACGTCACAGAAGCTCCCTTGCAAACACGCTTCCAGGAGTGCTAGTCTTGCGTGTTTGCAAGCGCACACTCCGCTGCAGAGTGAAGGTTTCATTCTGGAAACATCTACATCTACATACATACTCCGCAATTCACCGTAAGGTGCGTGGCGGAGGGTACACTGTACCTCTACTAGGCATTTCCTTTCCTATTCCACTCCCAAATTGAACGAGGAAAAAAAGAATGCCTATATGCCTCCGTACGAGCCCTAATTTCTCTTATCTTGTCTTTGTGATCTTTACGCGAAATGTAAGTAGGCGGCAGCAAGATCGTACTACACTCAGCTTCAAATTCCGGCCCTCTAAATTTACTTAACAGAAATTCACGAAAAGAACGTCGTCTTTCATCCAGCGATCCCCAATTGAGTTGCCGGAGCATTTCCGTGACACTCGCGCATTGGTCGAACCTACCGGTAACAAATCTAGCTGCTCGCCTCTGAACCGCCTCTATGTCTTCCTTCAAACCGATCTGCTGCGGGTCCCAAATACTTGAGCAATACTCAAGACGTGGTCGTACAAGCGTTTTATACGCGTCTCCTTTACAGTTGAAGTACATCTTCCCAAAATTCTCCCAATAAACCGAAGTCGGCTGTCTGCCTTACTCACAACTGTCCTTACATGCTCGTTCCATTTCATATCGCTCTGCAATGTTACGCCTAGATATTTGAACGACGCGACCGCATCAAGAAGCTCACTACTGATGCTGTATTCGAACATTATAGGATTGTTTTTTCTACTCATGCGCATCACCTTACATTTTTCTACATTGAGAGCTAGCTGCCATTCTTCGCACCAACTAGAAATTTTGTCTAAGTCAACCTGTATGCTATTACAGTCAGTTACAGACGACACCCTCCCATACACCACAGCATCATCAGCAAACAGCCGCAAATTACAACTTACTCTGTCCATCAGATCATTTATATAGATAGAAAATAATAGCGGTCCTATCACACTCCCCTGGGGCACACCTGACGATACACTCGTCTCTGATGAACACTCGCCGTCGAGAACAACGTACTGCGTTCTATTACTTAGGCTGTGGCTAAGCCATGTCTCCACCATATCCTTTCTTCCAGGAGTGCTAGTCTTGCGTGTTTGCAAGAGAGCTTCTGTGAAGTTTGAAAAGTAGGAGGCGAGGTACTGGCGGAAGTAAGGTTGTGAGGCGGCATCGTGAGTCGTGTCGGGGTAGCTCAGTCGGTAGAGCGCTTGCCCGCGAAAGGCAAAGGTCCCAGGTTCGAGTCCCGGTTCCGGCACACAATTTTAATCTGCCAGGAAGTTTCATCTTTGAGGAGGCTGCTGCGGCAGTTGGCAATAAGACCGAGGTGAACAGCATGGCGGGGGTATCAACAACAGGTGACGTGGTCGGTGGCAGCAGTATGGTTCCACAGACGGTCAATTTCGAGGCAGCAAAAGTTTCGACAGATTGAAACCGAGATGAGCAGCTTCGTAATGGAGGTACAACCTACGATGGCATGTAATATGTTGAGACAGGTAACACTCTGCATATTGATTGGTTATTAGAGAGTGCATGCACAGATCATGTTGTTAATAATGAAAATTATTTTTCGGGGATCATAACTCTAAAAGAAGTTGTCAATTTAGTAATTGCGCACGGTAAAGTTTTGAAAGCTACAAAAGTAAGAAATGTAATTAGTTACTTTCCAGTGTATGACGACATGATTCCAATGAAATGAAAAATGTATTTTACGATAATGGCAAGGGTAGAAATCTGATTAGGTATGCTAAAGTAACAGAAAAACATAAAATTGTATATGCAGGCAATATCTCAAAAGTTTTTGATAAGTATAGTAACTGCCTTGCGATTGCTTTGAAAGAAGACAGGCTGTACAAGATGACAAGTAAAGTTTATAAGAAAGATGTAAATGTAAACAGTGTCAGTAGCAAGGGTAGTATGTCATCAAAGGAAAAAGTGGAATCAAACCCTGGGACATATAAATTTTAAAGATTTGAATATGTTGTGTAAATATCAGTAAACAGATGGATTTCCAACAAATATAGAACCAGAGTTTATGAAATGTAAAGTTTTAACGAAAATAAAATGCACAATTTGCATTTCTATTTTCACAGAATATGTGACATCAACTGCGAATGGGCAAAGCTGAAAATGTGTACCCAACCGTATTCGAACTCAGGTCTCCCGAATCTGTAGGCGGTTGCGTGACCACTGCACTACTTGGGACACAGTGATCACCGCACCTGCAAGGACTACCTAAGCACGCCTTCCGTCAGACACAAATTCCCAGCTTCACCCTGCCCACTCGTAGTTTTGAAACCAATTCCTTTAAGAGTAAGGGCCACAAACTTGCCCACCTTTTCCCACTACTGAAAGGATCATTTCCCGTCACCGGCATATTATATATACACAGAAGTAACTTATGTTCCTGCAGTTGTTATTCTTTCATATTCACAGTAGCTGGGAATTTGTATCTGACGGGAGGCGTGCTTAGGTGTCCTTGCAGAGACGGTGATGACTGTGTATCCAGTGGTGTAGGAGTCAGCGCAACTGCTAGAAAGAGGAGGACACGTGTTCGAATCTCGGTTGGGTACACATTATCAGCTTTGCCCATTCGCAATTGATGTCATATATTCTGTGGATATGAAAGAATAACAACTGCAGGATCAGAAGTGACTTCTGCTCTATCATAACAGACGCTACATGTATAGTATAATCTGCTTTTTGAAAACGAAAGCAAAGCAAAAAAAGAAAAAAAAAAGTGATTACTCATACTGATTTGAATGGGTCTCACTCAACTCATGATTTGCATGGGGAAAAATATTTTCTCATTTTTATTGATGATTATAAAAAAAGTAGCTAGGGTCTACACTATCAAGTCTAAAACTCAAGATTACGATTGCTTTGTGGAATAGGTTAATGAAATCGAAAACTTAACTGCTAAAACTATTAAGGAATTGAGATGTGACAACGGAAAAGGATATTTAAATTCAGATATTTATCACTTATTAAGAAAGAACGGAATCATCTTAAATGCATGTACTTCCTAAGTACATAATTAAATGGTACAGCTGAAAGATACAACAAGACGATTATGTATATTTCAAGATTCCTGTTAGCTGAAGCAAGAGTAGATAGGAGATTTTGGCCAAAAGTTGTTTGTGCAGCTGCATACCTTAAAACAGAGCTTTAACTAGTACCTTTAAAGGGAAACTTGTTGTTGTGGTCTTCAGTCCGCAGACTGGTTTGATGCAGCTCTCCACGCTACCCTGCCCTGTGCAAATCTCTTCATCTGAGAATATGTTCGCCAATCTACATCCTTTTTTGCATCTGCTTACTGTATTCGTCCCTCGGTCTCCCTCTACGATTTTTACTCCACACACTTCCTTCTAATGCTAAGTTGACAATTCCTTGATGTCTCAGAATATATCCTGCCAGTCTATCCCTTCTCTTAGTCAGGATATGCCAGAAACTCCTTTTCTCCCCAATTCGGTTAAGCACCTCCTCATTAGTCACGTGATCTACCCATTTAATCATCATCATTCGTCTGTAGCACTACATTTCAAAGTCTTCTACAATCTTTTTGTCTGAACTCCTTATCGTCCACGTTTCGCTGCCATACAATGCTACACTCCAGACAAATGCTTTCAGAAAGGACTTTCTAACATTTAAATTAATATTGGATGTTAACAAGTTTCGCTTTTTTAGAAACGCTTTTCTCCCCATAGCCACTCTGCATTTTATATATTCTTTACTTCGGACATCAGAAGTTATCTGGCTACTCAAATAGCAAAATTCGCCTACTACTTTTATTGTCTCATTACCTAATCTAATTCCTTCAGCGTCGCCTGATTTTCTGACATTGCACTCCATTACCTTCGTTTTACTCTTGTTAATGTTCTTCTTATATGTTCCTTTCAAGACACTGTCCATTCCATTCAATTGCTCTTCCAGATCCTTTGCAGTCTCTGACAAAATTACTATGTCATCGGCAAACCGCAAACTTTTTATTTCTTCGTGAAATATAAAATTTAAAGTTGTATGGAAGTTGGCTTTTTTGCGTGTACCTGAACAGCTGAGGAAGTCAAATCGTAAAGCAGAGTTGAGAATTTTATTAGGTCACAGTAAAGTTGATTAACAATAAATTTATCATTGCCAGACACGTTGATATTGGTGAAGAGGATGTCAGTTGTGTTGATCTAAAGGACTCTGATTCAGGGATTGAACATTTTATTGATTCTGAGTGTAGAAGCGTAGGGAATGAATCTGTAAATGAGCAAATGGAAGAAAAGGTCCCTGATGTGGATGCAAGCAATTGTAAACAAGAACGAGATAATTTGGAAAGGTCAAGGAGAGAATGTAGAGTGCCTGGGAGCTTTAAAATATGATTATGTAATGGGATTTACGTAAACAATGTGCTGATTACACCAGAAAATTTCGGGGAGGCTATGAATAGTAATGAGTCTGCAGTTTGGAAACAAGGAATGGATAAAGAAATTGAGTGTTTACATAAAAAATGAAACTTGGAAACTGGTAGTTAGATCAGGGAATGTAAATGTTCTTGATGTAAAGAGGGTTTTTAGAAGAAAATCAGACATCACTTGCAAGGCGAGATTAGTTGTAAGAGGATTTCAATAAAAAGAAATTGTGGATGATATTTATTCACCAGTTGCTATGATGCAATCATTGAAACTTTTGTTATCTCACTGTTGTCAAAAGGGCTTAATTATAGAACAAATGGATGTACAGACTGCATTCCTTAATGGTAAAGTTTTCTCAGAGGTTTACGTAAAGCAACCTCCGGATACGAGGATGGTACAGGCAGAATTTGTAAATTGTATAAGGAGCTTTATGGCTTGAGAGAAAGTCCTCGAGCATGGTTTGGAAGAGGTTTTAAATGTTGTAGGTTTCAAAAGAAGTAAATTTGATTATTGCCTATATGCACTGACAACTGCAAATCAAAATATGTATGTAATTGTGTTTGTTGATGATTTACTGATTTGTGATAAAAGTAAAAGAAAAATACAAGAAATGAAGAACCTGTTGTCCAATAAATTACAAATGAAAACTTAGGTGAAGAAAAGAATTATCTTAGAATAACTATTAATTGGGAGTATATAAAGAATGTAATGTCAGGAAAACTATATTGAATATCTAGCTAAAAATATCAGATTGGACACTGAAAGTTGTACAGTTCATGAATGGAAGCTAATTAGAAATTAGAACCAGCACTAGATGCAAGTCATGATATTAGGTACAGGGACTTGATAGGCGCTCTCCTTTATATAAGCTCAGGAACACGGCCAGACATAAGTTACAGTGTTAACTATCTGAGCAGATTTCAAAACTGGTACAATAACACTCGCTTTAAGTATGCTTTGAGAGTACTGAAGTATTAGAATCAAACAAAAGGTTTGAAGTTAACGTATGGGAGCACTGAAATATTGATCTCTTATATTGTTTTGTGGATTCTGATTGGGCTGGTGATTCAGTAGATCGTAAGTCTACAGCTGGTTATACAATTAGATTATTTGGAAATCTAAGGAACAAGGAAGTGTTACAAAATCTTCAACTTTTTCTGAGTATGTAGCACTGTCAGAAGCTGTCAATGAGATTTGAACTACACTACGATTTTGTGAATGAGCGTTATGTAAATGGAATTCTAGGCATTTGTAAAATGGATTCTGAAAACAATGTTGCAGACATTTTTACTTAAACTTTGGGCAAATACGAGTTTGTAAGATATCGAGAAATGTCGAATGTAATATGATTACAACATAAATGTAAGGAGGAATGTTGAAATGTGGTACATTCATATCGCAGGTCAAAGAAGTCGCAACAGTGTGTGTTTATGTCGGTTCAGCTCAACAATTAGTTTTTGTTCAGTTCTGTGCCAAGTGTTGTGATGTAAAGACAGTTGTATTTAGCATTAATAAATATTCCTAACATTACTAGTAAGCGTTTGAGGGTCGCGACAATTTTGTGAAGCCATCTGTAACCCATTAAACTGGTCCAACAGTACGACGAGAACTTGAACATTGTTGAAAGGTGAGACGCCATCACGTTTGTGAGTTCGTTGTTAGTGGAATGCCACCGAAGAGAAAGTGCGTGTTTTTTATCTTTTTAAATGCGGATTTCCTTTTGTTAATAGCGCGAAAATTACATGGATAAAGTGTGTTGTGTTATTTGCAAGTCTACATTCTCAATCAAAATGTTCAAATGTTTGTAAACCTATTGGACCAAACTGCGATGGTTATCAGTCACTACTCACTAGACTTGCAAAGTACATAAAGTAACTTAAAATAAGGACAATACACACACGCATGCCTGAGGGAAGACTCGAACCTCCGGCAGGAGCGGCCGCCCAGTCTGTAGCATGATGCCTTAGACCACGCGGCAACTCCCGCGCGGACCGTTTTAATCGACCAAGGCGATATAAATGATACACAGAAACATATCAAAACCAAGAAACACACAGAAACAGAGCTGGCGAGTATGTTTGATGCGTTTTTCCCCAACAAGTGCACGGGTAACAATGATATGATACTAGCGGCAAAAGAGAAACATTCGCTTTTCATGCAGCATTTTACACAGCAAGGAGTATTCCTTGGAAACCATAACATGCCGACAGAATTCTCATTTTGTATTTCGGGAACCATAGCTCCTGTAAAGCGTATAATCATTCTTGTGAACGCAGTTTGAACAAAAGAACGAAATCGTACGGACACTAACACGCTGAAACCAATAATTAAAGTAAAATCATTTCAAAAACAATAAGTGTGGCGATTTCTTGACTTCCTTTTAAAGAATCTAAAAATTTTTACTCTGATTCATGGATCTGCAAAATACAGTTTACGAAACCCAGCATTACCTTCCAGCAGTGGAGCGCCTGGAAATACCACAGTGAATACCAATTACAACATCTCTATTATTACGATGATCATTTCTCCCCATGTAAGTGGTTGACAACAAACCTCCTGCAACTCTCAGAGGATTTATCTTTTGGTGTGCGGTGCGTACCGAACTGATAACTAGCAATAAACTCTGCCCGAATGGCAAGACGAACGCCTGTATAACCGGAGTGAACGACCACTATAGGTAATTACACGACTAAATGTCTGAATGTGTTCGTGAATTCAAAACGTATGTTGCTTGATTGGTTTTGCTCGAGTGTTGTGCAACGATCCACCTTCCAGAAGAAGTCACTATTGTAATGTTGTTAGATTAGTCATCATAGTCTGTAAGTAGTTATATAGCCGTTGTTTGTAATTGCAGTTGATAGTTGTTTCACGCGATTTATTTAAGCAGAAATATAGCTGAGAAAAATCCTGGCTGGGCACAGATTTTCCACGTGGGTCGGAGGTGATTAAATAACATAAAAGAAAGGAAAAGAAAAAGCTGAGAAAAAAACACATATTCATTAAAATATAAAGAGAATCTGCTCAACTTGCCACATCTGAGCTACGACGAAGGTCAAGTTAAAGTAATAGCCCTTTTTCTGGTGGTGCACCAAATTTTCTATAGAATCAGGAGCGACTTGTACTACGTGTTTTTACGTGTGTGTTGCAGAGGGTTATGAAAATCAAAGACAAACGGAGTTGGTATATTTCATAGATCGAGGACAGAGGCGTCATTGTTGACTGAATGTGACCGAGTTGGAAAATGCGACGAATAAATTCGGTAGTTGACACATTTTATGGGCCATCCTGGTATTAGATGTTCAAATGTTTGTAAAACTGTTGGACCAAACTGCTATGGTAATCAGTTCCTACTCTCACAAACTATCTAAACTAAATTACTCTAAGAACAACACACACACACACACACACACACACACACTCCCATGCCCGAGGGTGGACTCGAACATCAGGCGGGACTGGGTGCCTAGTCCGTAGCATGACGCTTTAGACCGCACGGCCATTCCCTCGTGGCGCAATGATATTCACCGTTATATATGTAAATTAGCGAAATGAAAAAGAAAAACCTACAGCATAGTAACAAGACACGAATTTATGCCACTATTGTCCAAAGTAGAGTCCTGTGCTTTTATAAATTCTCTATATAAAACTGCAGCGGAAAGAAAAGCTTAAAATTAGTGCCGAAAGCAACATTACCGTCTTGAATAAAAGTAAAGAAACTAGTAAAGCCCTTAATTTATAAAGATTCGAATTCCTGTGAATAAAACAGCTTCAAACGTCTGAAGGCTTTAAAATGAGTCCATGCACTACGTATTTCACTCGAAGCATGAAACCGAGAAAAAGTTTGGAAATCATCTGAAATTGTATTTAAAGCATGTTGGAAGTCACTAACTCTCGTTATCAAACACTGGATGAATACAGGGTGTTAAAAAAGTGCCGAATGCTTTCAGAGGTTGTAGTACTCATCGAAACAAAAAAACAAAAAAAAGTCCAATAAATGTGGCTCCGAAAACGCACAGCTGTATATAGGATGGGCTCCTCGACGCTTGCTAGCGGATATTCGATCAGTCGTTGCATTGACGCTCCGTTAAGTGTGACAGCAGGGTTTTATGTTGTCTTACAGTACTCTCTCTGCCTTAGGGATGGGGAAAACCGACCGGTTAAAACCGATACCGGTATTTTAGTTTTGAATAACCGGTTTTTTTCGGTTTTATTAGTTATTGCCAAGAACCGGGTAAAAAACCGGTACAACTGTAGTAGTGGTTCAAAACGTGTTTTTTTGTGAATAATTAAAAAAAATTAAAACTAGTAGATCATAATATTTAGGGCTATTCCTAAAATTTCCACTGCTGTGAAATATTAAGCCATCGCAATAACTAAGAAAAGCGATCAGTGATAATTTAAGAACAATCCCGGCAGTCAGAAACGCGTGGCATAAGAACTTAAGGACTGGTGCAGCTACTGAGGCATCGATGCACCTGTTGCCGTGTGGCGTGGCCTATTAGACGACGCTCGTGCACCGGCAGTGTTCGAGACTTGCCTCCGTCTGGTCATGCAGCAGTTCCTTGTTGTCGTTGCCAGACATCGGTTGTGTCTTAAATGGAAGTACTTCACGAAGTACGGGAGCAGTGAGGTACAATGCTTTAAAAAGCTGAAAATGGGTGGAGGTACTAAAAGCATGCTGTGCCATTTAAGGAGAAAGCGTCCAAAATGTTTCTTGGAAGAGAAGGTAAATTCGATCCATATACCTATTATGTATGCTTGGGATAATAACTTTTAATGTATTATCATATTATTATGCTAACAAGTTTTATTAATGTAATTCCTTAAAAGCGAAGGGCTTTTTTAATAACCAATATGGCTTTAGGTAACATCGATCATGTGGTGCCTCGCGAGGTAGCCGTGCGGTCTGAGGCTCCATGTCACAAACTGCGCGGCTCCTCCAGTCGGAGGTTCGAGTCCTCCCTCGGTCATGGGTGTGTATGTTGTCCTTAGCATAAGTTAGTTTAAATTTGATTAAAAAGTTTGTAAGTCTAGGGACCTTTGACCTTAGCATTTAGGTCTCATCAGAACTCACACCCATTTGAACATTCTTTGATCATGTGGTACACAGGTTTCCTAGTTCAATTTGCGTAAATTTACACTGACAACAATCATACTGTTAGTCGGAACTATGACTTTATTTTTCGAAATACTTCTGCAGCACTAATTGAAGTTCATTTACTGACTGTTCGCTATATATAGATTGTGTATATAACGAGATATTCGTATTTGTTGGCTCACAAGTCCAACTTACGGAGTGGTTGGCTCAATATTCGCAACTGCCGGTTGGAAATACTAGGCCAGTAAATCAGTATGCTTCGTATATCGTCTTCTACGGACTCCTGATTAGTCTTACACACACTAAAAAATGCGTAGTATTGGGAGGGGATCTTGCAAAATATGAAAAGACTAGTGATTTGTCTTATAACGTAAATTTACCTACATTTTAACTACATTTCCTAAGTTTCGGTTTCGGTCGACACTAGAAGAAACGAAAATTCGACTACGGTTTCTGCTTCGGCCGCAAAATATGTTTCGGTCGAACTCTACTGGAAATAATAGCAATAAAAAACCGAAAACCGGTTATTTAAAAAACCGGTTATCTTGAGCAATTTTTACAGTGCGGTTAAATTGGAGATGAAAAGAACCGGTATAACCGAAGACCGGTTGTTTCAGCGATAACCGCCATCACTACTCTGCCTACCATAAGGTAGCCTGCAGTCTATCGTGTGGTTCCAGTCGTGTTGCTTTAGTTTTCGCCGTATTTGTGTGTGTGTTATTGTACAGTACTGTCAATCCTGCGGTTTTACATCCTGGCCATCAAAATTGCTGCACCACGAAGATGACGTGCTACAAACACGAAATTTAACCGACAGAAAGAAGATGCTGTGCTATGCAAATGATTAGCTTTTCAGAGAATTCACACAAGGTTGGCGCCGGTGGCGACACCTACAACGTGCTAACACGAGGAAAGTTTCCAACCGATTTCTCATACACAAACAGCAGCTGACCGGCGTTGCCTGGTGAAACGTTGTTGTGATGCCTCGTGTAAGGAGGAGAAATGCGTACCATCACTTTTCCGAATTTGATAAAGGTAGGATTGTAGCCTTTCACGATTGCGGTTTATCGTATCGCGACATTGCTGCTCGCATTGACTGTTAGCAGAATATGGAATCGGTGACTTCAGGGGCGCAATACGGATCGCCGTGATGGATCCCAACGGCCTCGTATCACTAGGGGTCGAAATGACATGCATCTTATCCGCATGGCTGTAACGGATCGTGCAGCCACGTCTCGATCCCTGAATCAACAGATGGGGGCGTTTGCAAGACAACAACCATCTGCACGAACTGTTTGACGACGTTTGCAGCAGCGTTGACTATCAGCTCGGAGACCATGGCTGCGGTTACCCTTGACGCTGCATCACAGACAGGAGCGCCTGCGATGGTGTACGCAACGACGAAACTGGGTGCACGAATGGCAAAACGTCATTTTTTACAGCATCATGATGGTCGCATCCGTGTTTGGCAACATCGCGGTGAACGCACATTGGAAGCGTGTATTCGTCATCGCCATACGGGCGTATCACCCGGCATGATGGTATTGGGTGCCATTGGTTACATTCTCGGTTTTTTTGTTCGCATCGACGGCACTTTGAACAGTGGCCGTTACATTTCAGATGTGTTACTACCCGTGGCTCTACCCTTCATTCGATCCCTGGGAAACCCTACATTTCAGCAGGTTAACGCACGGCCACATTTTGCAGGTCCTGTATGGGCCTTTCTGGATACGGAAAATGTTCGACTGCTGTCCTGGCCAGCACATTTTCCAGATCTCTCACCAATTGGAAACGTCTGGTCAATGGTGGCCGAGCAACTGGCTCGTCACAATGCCGTAGTCACTATTCTTGATGAACTGTGGTATCGTGTTGATGCTGCATGGGCATCTGTACCTGTACACGCCATTCAAGCTCTGTTTGACTCAATACCCAGGCGTATAAAGGCCGTTAGGTGTTATGGGTACTGATTTCTCAGGATCTATGCACCCAAATTGCGTGACAATGTAATCACATGTCAGTTCTAGTATAATACATGTGCAATGAATTCCCGTTTATTATCTGCATTTATTCTTGGTGTAGCAATCTTAATGTCCAGTAGTGTATTTGCCGACTAGCTGTAAGACCCACGTTGCCCAGGTGTTCATTTATTCTTCATCGCGTAGTCCACTTCCCCTTCCCTCCGCTCTCTGCATCCATCTCTCTCTCTGTTCGTTTCCAACTTTTCCTCTTTCGGCAAAGTTTTTTGCAAAGTACCTTCTGTCATATACCACACAATTTTGTGCAAATATTCATCAAGATCGAAGCAAAACTATTCTTTTTGTCAAAGTCCGTAAGTACACTCCACCATGCACTAAAGGAAATGTTATACAGACAATAAATTCCTCTTGTTTTTAAGGTGAAGCGTGCAAAATTTCATCAATATTGAAACAAAAGTATAGATTTGTATGCAATAGAAACCCATGGTCACATTGAAAAACGCACTTTTTTTTTTTTTTTTTTTTTTTTTCAAATTTTCCAGTTTTATTTCATACAACCCTATTTCTAACGAAAACAACAAAACAAGAATCTGTGAAACCGGTCGAGCCGTTCTGAATTTGAGACGCGACCAAGGTATTTAGGGTATTTTAGGTACCCTCCCCCATGCAACGTATGAAATTTTAGGTAGACGGTGACCTTCCTTTTGTTTTGAAGCGTGCAAAATTTCGTGAAAATCGGAGTGAAACTGTATGTTTCGTCAGTCTGTAGGAAAAGTATCCTCCGCAATGCTCCTTGATTCTATACTATCGCAAAATACTTTCTTAACTGACGTCTTCAACCTATAAACTACATTACTGCCAAATTTCAGCTTCATAGTTGAAGTAGTTTTCGAGATTTTGTGTTTTGTCAGTGAGTGAGTGAGTGAATGAGTGTCCTTTAGCTTTTATATAGATAGACATTAGGTAGGGTTCAAATGAGATTTTGTTGTTATTTCCATAACCACCTTGTATGACTACGGTCGGGGGTTCGAATCCCCCCTCGGTCATGGATATTTGTGCCGTCCTTAGTTGTAGGTAGTTCATAAGTAGTTTGTAAGTTTAGGGACTGATGACCCCGTAGTTAAGTCCCTTAAGCTTAACAAACATTTGAACACCTTGTATGGGCGGAAGTAAATCCCCAAGCAATTCAGGAAGAGGGCATCGACACCAATTCTCAATCAATGTATGATTAGGCGGTTTTGGCAATAGATTAATAGGGCTATGCATATAGTAGGGTAGACTGGGTACGGTTGTGACAATTTTCATTTGATTTCCTATATTGTTGTTACTATGCGAGTTAGATGGAGTAAAAATGTTTTTTACAGTACAGTGTACATTTGTCTAAATGGAAATATTAAAATTTTGTCGCTAGTTACAATGGTTATCTCATAGAAGCAAGTTTAAAAAAAAATGAAAAATGTCACAACCGACCACACCCCAGGGGCGGTTGTGACAGTGCCTGGGTAAATATTGCATCAAAATAATATAAAATCAGTTTTATTGCAACTAATATCTAACATAATAGCAACATAATCTTCTTCTGTAAAAATTTAACTTTTATACAACAAAATGAATATAATCTTGGAACACTTTAATAGCTTGTAATTAATAAGGAACTCGAGCATCTATAGCTGTTATTATAACAGTCATCATATTACAATCAGCAAAAGAATTTAACTAAAATATCAAACTATGCAATATAATAAGTGTGTTAAAATACAAAACATATAAATAAATAGGCATTATAAAATCCAGTGAAACAAAAATCTTAAATGTCTTATTCAAGGAAAAACTACGCATTTGTGTAAATATGATAACACACACACACACACACACACACACAAACCAAAGAACAGTAGAAATATAAGGTTAATTCTTAGTTCTAAAAGTGCAAAAGTACGACACTGAGATCTAGTCTGACTCATCACAATTATGACCAATGTAATACCGACTGCCACCTGCGCACTCCAAGTGGGACCAGAGCTCACATTTTCCTTGACATTTTATCCATTTCTCGCCAGGCCTACTTTTTGAATATGGGCCTAAGCAAACCAGACAGAAATAATCTTTTTCGTCCGATGACTATGGTGGTATCTTCCTTTTCTTTGCTTTGTTTTTTCCTTTTCCTTTATTTATTCAAAAAAATTCAAATGTTTGTTACGCTTATGGGACTTAACTACGGGGTTATCAGTGCCTAAACTTACAAACTACTTATCTACTAACTTATACTAAGGACGGCACAAATATCCATGCCCGAGGGGGGATTCGAACCCCCGACCGCAGTGGCCGTTCAGACCGTGACTGGAGCGCCTCAGTCCCCTCGGCCACCGCGGCCGGCTTTATTTATTCCTTTTGATTCAGTAAGATGTATCTTTACCTGCTGAGCCTTCAATCGTTTTTCTTTTTCGTCATATTCTTGCCTGACTGCCTCTTTTTCAGGCGTGTCTGTATAAATGGTTGACTTTTTAGTTCTAGAACCTCTTGTTTTTCTTTGCGGAGCCTTAGGAAAAGGCCGAACAATTTCAGGCGAGAAAACAGGTGGAGTGGCTGAGAATGACGCACTTAACTCAATAGGCCTACTACTTGAACTTGGGATTGACAATTCGCATAATAAAGAAGCTGAAGTGGCTCCAATTCATCATTGCGTTCAGGATTGTTCTCTCCAGAGTCAGGTCTTTCTACTTCAGACGATGGTGAAAAACCAAATTCTTGTGTTAAAAACTGTGGTATTTCATTGTTAACTCCAGCATTGTTTATCCCAGTCTCAGGGTTCGGTGTGTGCATTTCAAGAGATGGTGTTGCACAAGTGTTCTTTGCTGTGTCAGGGTTTACTCTGTCCGTAACAAAGGAAGGTGCAAAGTCAGATTCTTGAAATACATTACGACTATATGGGTGAATATCAGGTTTGCAAAAACCAGCCTGAATGTTCGATTGTGTGAAAGCCAGAGGCATAGCAGTTTTGATAATACCTGGTATATCGTAGATTGTTATTGTTTTTCCAGGGTGACTCCGCATCCAGCCATCACAAGCAGTATTTATAGCTTTCTTGAAAGGTCCGAACACAGATCTATCCAAGGGTTGAAATTTGTGCGAACAGTGTGGAGGAAATGAAAGAAATGTGATTCCATTTTCTTTACAAAAATCCAGTGTGTTGATGTGGATGTGTGAGGAATGGTTATCCAGCAATAGCAACACTTTGTGCGTTTGAGAAGCATTTGAGAATTTCTTAAAATGTTGAAGAAATACTAAGAACGATTCATCTTGCATCCATCCTGAAGGATTTGCAGTCCCAATTGATCCTACAGGCCCATCCCTAGCAAAATGATCAAGATAACGAACCCGTGGGAATATAAATAGAGGAGGCATAGTATTCCCCAAGGCATTTACTGCAAAAGCAACTGTGACTAATGTGCCTCGCTCAGCTGAAGTAAGAGCTCGCACTTGGCGTATCCCACGTCTTGCTACTACCTTGTCAGGTTTTTGGACAGTAGTGACGCCTGTTTCGTCAACATTGTATATACCCTGTAGTTCATATTTCTGTCTGTCCATAATAGTTTGCAAATTGTCATAAAAAGCTTTTACATTTGCTTTATTAAAGCTCGTTGGTCTTGAAAGGCTAGTTGCTTGAGCTACGCGAACAGAGAGTGAAGGATTTCTATTCATGAATGAACGAAACCATTCCTCGCCAGCCATCTCATTCTCGAGCCAAGTAGCAGGTCGCTTAAGATTGTATTTAGAACTAAGTTCGAAAGCTAGCTTCCGCACCTCTTTCGGAGAAAGGCCAAAATATATTTCTGCGCATTGTGTTATATAAAGTGCCAGCTGCTGTTCCTGCTCCTCAGAGAGCACTTTATTATGTGCGACATATCCCATGCTGACGCTGTCTTCATTCTGGCCTGCAGTGACTCCATCGCGTTTACGAATGTATCGTGGCAAAGACATCTACATCTACATGGGATACTCTGCAAATCACATTTAAGTGCCTGGCAGAGGGTTCATCGAACCACAATTATACTATTTATCTCCCATTTCATTCTCGAATAGCGCGTGGGAAGAATGAACACCTGAATCTCTCTGTTCGAGCTCTGATTTCTCGTATTTTATTCTAATGATCATTTCTACCTATGTAAGCGGAAGTCAACAATATATTTTCGCATTCGGAGGAGAATGTTGGCGATTGGAGTTCCGCAAGTAGCCCACGCCGCAGCGATAAGCGCCGTTGTTGTAATTATTCCCATCCCAGATCCTGTATCATTTCCGTACCGCTGTCTCCCCTGTATCGTGACAATACGAAACGAGCTGCCCTTCTTTGGACTCTTTCGATGTCCTCCGTCAAACCCACCTGATAAGGATCCCACACTGGGCTGCAATACTCCAAAATTGGACGGACAAGCGTAGTGTATGCAGTTCCTTTTGTAGTTCTGTTGCATCTTTTAAGGGTTCTGCCAAAGAAACGCAGTCTCTGGTTCGCCTTTCCCACGACATTATCTACGTGTTCTTTCCAATTTAAGTCTGAAGTAATAGTAATTCCTAGGTATTTTGTGGAGTTTACGGTCTTCACATTTGATTGATTTATCTTGTAAACAAAGTTTAACGGATTTCTTTTCGTACTCATGTGGATGACTTCACACTTCTCATTATTTAGAGTCAATTACCAATTTTTACACCATACTGATATCTTATTCAGATCGTTCTGCAGTTGGTTTTGCTCTTCAGATGATTTTACTAGACGGTAAATGACGGCGTCATCTGCAAACAACCTAAGAGAGCTACTTAGATTTTCCCCTAAATCGTTTATGTAAATAAGGAACAGCAAAGGACCAATAACACTACCCTGTGGAAAGCCCGATATCACCTCTGTTTTAGTCGATGCCTTACCATCGATTACTACGAACTGTGTCCTCTCTGACAAGAAATCCCCTATCCAATCGCAAATTTGGGGCGATATACCATAACCAAGCAATTTCATTAAAAGCCGTTTGTGAGGTACGGTGTCAAAAGCTTTCTGGAAATCAAGAAATACGGAATCGATTTGTGAACCTTTGTCGATAGCACCCATCACTTCGGGTGAATAAAGAGCTAGTTGTGTTTCGCATGAACGATATTTTCTAAATCCGTGTTGACCTTGGGTCAATAGATCGTTCTGCTCGAGATAATTCATAATATTTGAATACAGGATATGTTCCAAACCCCGGTTGCAAACTGAAGACATGCCATTAACTTCATGCATTTCCGCGGCTCTGCGTATAGAACTCCCGTTTTTACTTCTTTATAAGTGCCTTCATATTTTGTAATGGCACACCGCCCCCTGTCAGTCTTCCTCGACCTCTTTCTGGGCAACTAGGAAAAATAATTATCTTCGTGTTACAACGGTACCCAGAAAATATGTCACAAATGTACGCTTAAAACATGTCACAAATGTACGCTTAAAACATGTCACAACCGTACCCAGAAAATATGTCACAACCGTACCCGACGCACTCCTCCACAAGAAAAACATAGCAATGGCAATACAAAATTTTCTATGTGCAGAGTAATCACTGATATGGAACTACTAATGTTTAACGATTAACGAGAAGAAACTCTCATTACTTTATCAGTACACATACAGCAACAATCATTAAAAGAAATGGAATCAAGAAACTTACTTTTGATTGTTGAAAAGTAATGTAGACTAGGGATGGGTCAACTCGAGTTACCAAACCGAGTTAACTCGGGTTAAGACTATTTCGGGTCAACTCGAGTAAGACTACTACCAACTCGAGTTGAGTACATGTGTTACTGTCACCGTTGCGCCGCCGAAATCCGAGTTTACCCGAGTTGTCGCGCCGACAGAACCCGAGTCAGAATGTGGCCGCCACGGCACTAGCGACACGTAGCAGGCAGCAGAGGCACTAGGCAGCCACTGCTTACTCGAGTTGGCCTAACCCGAGTTGGCCCAACACCTTCTAGAGTACAGGCCTGCGCGCATGCCCGTGACGTCACCAACTGAAGGCTGGCTGCCGTGCAAACGGCTGAGTCTGCGTCGGAACTTCGCTGTGATGCAGGCGCTATACGAACGTTTTGCATTTTAATGCGCCAACTGCGTCGGTATTTCCGTGCTTTCTTCTCCTACACGGCATGGCAATTACACTAAGGGAATTAATACATGCAACACTCGTTCAATTTTGTTTTGAGCCTGTGAAATTCTTTTGACAATTTTCAGCAAATATTCATCTGTCGGTCTTTAAGACAAAATGGAAAATCAAATTAGTTCTTTGCCTTGCCTCGGACATAAAACTTTTCCTGCAATAAATTGTCACTGAAAAGCAACAAGATACCGATATTTACGATTTTAATGAAGCAAATTGGTTCTTAGAATATATAAGGATTTATTTTTCGGTAATTTTTGAAACCTTTGTCTCCAGGTATCACTAGTAAAGTACTTACTACTTATGAAACTCAGATCATTTGATGGATTGTATCGTCTTCTGAGAAAATATCCATTAAATAAATTAAGAACTGTTACAAGGATCCTACCTTTCACTTATTTTCCAGAGCTGTAGAAACTTTATTTCTTTTGCAACCTTGATGAGAAATGCTACCAGAGTTCCATTAATTTCTCTAGTAAGGAACTTAAATCGAAATTGTGTATCGTATATTTCTTTGTTATAAAAACGCTAAATACTTTGAAACAACTGTTTATTTCAGTAATAGCTATTTTTGTGTAAACAGCCAAAATGATTTAGTAAATATGGTAGTTCTAGTATTGTTCAAAATGATTTAATAGCTCTTTTAAGATAAAAATCCAGGAAAGTAAAAAACATGACAGGAATGTTAAGGAATACTAAACTTTTTTTAGGCACAGAGTGAACAGAAATTTATTTTTAACACTGAAAAGTTGTAAGACAACATGCAGCAGCAAACCATATAAATATTTGTACAGCAACAAGAAACTTGGGAATTAAGTACATCAAGATGTTTGACTTACAGTAGAACCAAACTTTTTCCCCCTTATCAGAATGATATTAAATTGAATGTGATAAAATGTTTTATTTCTTAAATACTAAAGCCACAAGTATGTTCATCCCATGCAATGCAGAAATGGTGATGTGTTACCAGTACACAATCAGTGAGGACCAAAAATTTAACTACATAATTCCTTGTAACTCTCCCACAACACACTGACACTGCAATATGATTACTTAATGTAGGCACACCACATAAAAACCAATAATGGCAAACTCAGAATATGTCATAAGTTATTCCAGAAAATGGACACATATTTCATTGGCAGGCATACTGATAACTGAAAGTTGGACAAAACATGCAGTGTACTCTTAAATAAAACTATGCTGTCTTTAACTTTGTGGAATACATCAAAATACATTCTGATTTTTTTCATCAAAACTTAAGCAGCTGAAAGTTGTGATTACTATACAGTATATCTACAGGAAACTGAAGAATCAAAAGATATTACTGTACATACTTTTTATGCACAACAAAATTTAACAGTACCATACAAACATAAAAACTGGAATAAAGTTCCAGGTCATTGTTATAATTTATTCTAGTTCTGTCAGTCTAGAATACCATGACAGATTTGTTTTCTACTTCACTAGGAATTTAAGGTACCATATGCCATCCAACCTTAATGGAAATAAGTAGGAAATCACTGTACACACATATTTCGTTTTGTACTATATGCCTGATTTCACATGATGTCTGACTGATGGTCAACTGACGACAATAAAACAGCTTCATCAGTTATCTTTAGTTAAGGAAGAGAGAAAGTACAGTTTTTCAGAATCATGAGTACCAAGTCACGTATCAGAGAGAAATTGCTACATGAACAATTGAGGAACTGTGTTACAGACACACAGGAAATGAGAGCTGTAATTTCCTCCAAAAAATATTCTTTTAAAAGTGCAAACAGAGGAAATGTAGCCAGCATGCTTGCATTATAAAACTTAAGATGTTACTTTCTGACTGCTGTCTGTCAGTAAGACATCACAACATATATGAAACAAACCAGAAGGGTAACTAACTGCATCAGAATATTCAGAGTCAATTATGTAACTTCTAGTTCACAGACAGTCCCAAATTAATGAGTTTTTAAGTATTGTAGAATGTAGATGGATGAGAATGTTGTCTGAAATACCTAAGGATACACAAATGCTTAGCATTATGCAGTAAACAAAAATAGCAACTAGGTGTTAGAAACCAAATGTTGGTTAGGTTTCTTCCCCTCAAAGCAACTCTTTCTCCTGTCATTATTTCTTATTTCTATACTTCTCAGGAATTGCATAAACATATAGAAAAAGTGACCTCTCCTTTGTACATCATTTCTGATCACTATCAAGATTTTTAGCAACTCTAGTCATTAAAATAAGACCCTCTATTCAAAAAACATTAATATCAAATTTGTGCAATACCTTTTTGGCATAACTGAAAGGGGGGAGGGGGTACCACATGTCAGCTTTGACCAAAGATGTCATATGGATGACAATTACTGAACATATGTGTCAATTTACATTACCTAAAGCAAACTGTTTCATCAATGTAGTGACTCATTCTTGATCTACTTATCCAAATCATGATAAGGCAGCAATCTGTATTACCGAATAAATTCTGTGAACTTGACTATCATGTCATTTGTCAAAGATAATGGGTGGTATCCCGATCTTCAATTGACCCACCTTATCTTTTGCAGAAGGTCTCTTCTCGCAGGACAATGTCTGTTAAGAATTACTTATTTTATTTTAATGGGAATTTCATTTGCACCACTGTAGAACTGCTCCGTAAAGAAAATTGTAGTTTTTAGGATGACTACCTTGCTCAGCTGCTCTTTTGTTTCTATGTTGTTAATTTGCCACAAAGGCTGTTTAGATGTTGGAAAATTACTTGTGAATCTCTGAAGTTAATCAGAGGACATTTTCCTGGAGTACTACATCAAATTAAAACATGTTGATCCCCTATCAATTTCAAGTATAGGCCTAGCTATGCATATGATCTACATTTTTCTATCACAAACATTTTTTTGTAACTTGACATTTTTATTCCTGAAGTACAATACTTTACCATACCATATGAACATTGCTGTTTCACTGTTCTTTTTCAGTCTTACGGTCAAACTACTACCGTACTTAGTTTGAAAATTCCATCTGAGGTGTATTTAGAGAAAAACTTAAACCAGATCCTATTATGTAAGCAGAATATTGTTTAAAATAGCATTGTTTAAATGGATGATAGAAAAATGAGCACTTCAATCCAATAGAAATGAAAACTCAAACATTAGCAGGAAAGAATAAGACAGAAATAGTGATACGGAGCAAAGACCAGTAGACAAGAGAGACAAAGCAGGCCAGATTGTAGGATACACCACTCTGTTCTTGTTCACAGTGTGAATAATGGTAATGTCTTTGTTAATGTAGTAGGGATCACAGTAGTAATGTAGACAAGTCTTTTCTAGTATGGCAATCAACTGATAGCCAGAAAGATGAAATTTGAGAAACTGGTTATAGTGACAGACTGATCTGTAGCAGAGCCCAAGCTCAAGGTTTGGTCGGGAGGCAAGAGTTTGTGAGTTGCCAAACCCAACGACAGTGAAAGCAGAAAACCTGGTTGTGATCAGACATGTTATGTTAAAATCCAATTTTTAAAACTAAAACAATGGTATTCTCTAAACACAAATAATTTGTCTTGACATGTTAACTTCCAATGACCATTCACAGTAGGCATTACTACCATACACATAACAGTAGTACACAGGCTGCCCTTTCTAGAATTTTATCACAAAGTATCTCCAGATAAATATTAGCAGTATATGTCATAAGGATATGTGTTTGTGATGACATTAGTATGACTGAAATTCTATGTCTTCAGAAAAAGGATTATAAATAAAGAAACATTAAGTGCTTTTCAAATTGTTTTTTGCAGTTGAGTGCCAACCTTGAAAAGATGAAATAGCAGTGACTAATGCTTTTGAAGACTATGTAAAACACATCTGACACATACACATCAAAAAGGCACAACACAAGAAAAATGCTTGAAAGAGAAGCAAAATATAGTAGGCCTATAACACTAAGAAATTAATATGTCTTGTACTGCCCATTCATGACCAATTTAAAGCAGCAGCAGATACCAGCTCTAAAGTAATTAGATATTTACAGTAAGAAAGAATTGGTATAAATAATGATGAATAAGTCAAAGAAAAATAAATGACAGTTTCATTACCAAAGCTCAGAACCCATGCAAGGCAACCACTTCTTTAGCACAGTTACTGGAAGAGACAAATAACAAAAGAAATCCCTTATTTATTTAGTATTGTTTCCAGTTTTCTCTTCTTACCACCTTTTGATGTTATGCCTTGAGTGTTAAGTTTTTGATTGCATTCATTTTCAATAATGAATTTGTTGCAACCCAGATAATCATTTTGAGAATATTTTCAGATGTATGAGTGCCACACAAATCAAGCTGATCAAAGTTAGAGGATAAATTGTGTAGAATCAAACTTGTAGCCTGTTGTCTTTGATTTTGTTCCTGCAGAAACAGTTTCTCATATTCAGGACCAATGAGCTTTGAAATAGTGATATGACAGCATTAACAACAAATGGACGTGGGTAGAGTAGGCCTCCCCGATCTAAGTTTCTAATAAGCTTGAAGGATTCCTCATAATGCATGATTTTTTGGAAAACCAAACAATCCTTGCATATATCACATTTCAGTTTTTTTATGACTGAGTATGCACAGTAGCCTCCGAGATATGTAATTACGGGCAAATAACTGCCAACATCAGTGATGTCAGACTCTGTCACAGAGAGAGATGCAAAGTTGTTAGAAAAGGGAGTATTTTCTGAACTGTATTGCTTCCAGGGTTCTAAAACATCAAAATAATTTACTTTGATTTCTCCTTTTGTTTCAGATCTTAATGAAATCCTAAAATTGTAGAAAATCTTAGTTTTTTCTCAACTTCAAAAATTTGCCTTATTGAGACATGGTATTGTGCCCCTGCCAGTTGCCTGTACTTACCAAACCTGTCCTCAAGAAGGTCAGTTTGAAATTTTCCAGGCAAAATGTATTTTAATGCAAGTTCATCCACACAGTAATTTGTGATTTCAATAATGGAATGTGTAGACAATTTCAAAGCAGATAATGTTTCTTTTGAAAGGATGCCTACACCATTTGCTAACTCTTCCCATTTATCTAGCCAAATCAAAAAATTGTTTAAGAAGATAAATTGTTCATCTGTGTTTGAATTAGTCAAAGGTTCTTGCATTTTATCCCTCTTCAGTAAGCCTTTGTAAGGAGCCTTTACATTTAAAATTTTCCACCACAGAGAGATGATTCTGATGAATTCTGCTGTGCCAACATGTTTGCTCAAATTATTACATGGACCCAATGTCTTTAATGCTTCCACAATGTAGTCATTGAATATTTGGATCACTAATTTCACATTTTGCTTTTCTAGAGAAGGATAGAGAGCTTTCAGTGATAACCCATAACCATATTTCAATAACTTGTCTGATTCTAAATTGTACAATTTTCTTACTTCTGAAAATGAGGCTTCCAAAAGTGAATTTGAGCTGCCATCAAATGGAGGAAATCTGAAAGAACATGCATCAGTTTTCTGGTTGAGCCAGTTATTTCTGATACATTTCAACAAATGCACAGGATCAATAACAAAAAAAAGAGGCCTTGAGCTATCAGCAGGATGTGGATACACAATACTCAGCTTAGGCTTGTTTGAGAAGAATGTCATAGCCTTCCTGTTCACCGAATTATTATCACTAACAACTGCAAGCACTTTAAAACCTACCTCTTCCAAGCCAAGAACTACCTTCTTCAAAACTCTGTGCAACAGTTCAGCGGTAACAGTCTGAACAGGCAAAATGTGTACAACGTCTTTGTATGAAGACATTATGCTGCTAATCATAAATATATGGGCACTAGAAGCTAACTCTTGTGAATCAAAGGCATTTCCAACAACATTAACCCCCTTGTAATCAAGATATTGCTTAATATATATCTCATCAACCATTAAAGTTACAATCATATCTTGGGACTGCAATAGAGGAACTTTATTCTTAATGTAGCACAAGAAATTGCTGTCCAGTTTTTCCAATTCAGGGCCAACATTTAGTGAAGAACAAAGTCTTCTTATTGTGCTTTGATGAGGCATTAATAAGTTTCCAGATTCCCTCATGAACCTATAGGCAGCTGGAGAAATAATTTGAACAAGAGAAAAAAACAAGTCCTCTGGTTTGTATCTTAGTCTGTCCCTGCTACTCACAAGATGTATTTGAGACTTTACAAATTGAAAAAAAGGCTTTATCATCACTGCCTTCAATTAACTTATCTAAAATATTTTGCATTATCTCTAATAAATGGTGTTTATCTTTTGTATCTACAGCTTCACAGGTTTCAACACATTCCAATATACTTTCAATCTCATGAAAGTAGTTTATTTTGCAAGGAAATTTGTACTTGTTCTGGATGTTACTTATTAAGACTCCTTTATAAAAAAACTGACACTTGCAACTGCTCATTGACAACAACGGAACAATGCAACTGAGGTACAGATCCTGGTGTCTCGATATTGACAAAAATTACACTGTCTGCTTTACCAATCATAGTCCAGAATGAAGAAAAGTTTATTTTACGTCCCCTGTTAAGTCCAATATACATAAAATTTTATTTTCACTGTCGTACTGTTCGGCTGAGGTAACACTTTCATTAAGAGCTTTCTGAAGTTGTGCTGCTTCCACACGCATTCGCTTTTCATCAGGAGATTCCCGGAAAGCCAACTGTGACGACAAATAGGACGGACAACCAGGAAATATCGACGGAACACAGCCTTCTTTTATCCTCGGTCGTTCCAGGTTTACTGTTAAAATCCGTCCTGTTTTCTCATCAAAGTGTTCGGCAGTCCATAGAATGCTTTCCGTTTGGAAATGTTTGTGGCAAATCTGTAACAGCACATCACCAGCCAATGTAACTATCCTTTGTCGAAACATTGTATGGCTACCTTAGTATTAATGTTGTCCGCATTGGTGTTGAATAAACAAATCAGTTACACACTTAGCGCCATTTACTCACCCTTGAATGCTCGGTAGGCACAAATCCTTTCCTCGGTATTGCAGCAATCCAGCGATTTCTCAGGTTCTCACATTTGGGAAATCGAAAAACGTGCACTTTTATTCCTCCTTGAGAGACATAATTTCCCTGGCAGTAGGGAACGCAGCACTTGTACCCCATAATTCAAATAACTGCAGGCGATACTATATGAAAGGTAAAACTTTACGTAGCACACGCTTTCAACACAACCCAGTCGCGGACAGAACCAGCCTACTGTTGATGACGTCACGTGCTAATATGGCCGCTATGCGTAGGCCTTGTATTTTAGAAGGTGTTGGTTGGCCCAGGTGCGACGCAGAAGGCAGCGCTGCGCATGCGTGCGGAACCTGAGTTGGCTTAACTCGAGTTGGCCCTGGCAGGACGCAGTTGGCACTCTTACTCGGGTTGGCTCAGCCCGGCGCGCCAGGCAATTACTCGAGTTAGTGCGGTCTTGCCCGTCGGCAATGGCACGCTGCAGTGGCTGTAACCCGAGTAGACCCGTACAGTGTCGCGCGACATACATACATTCAAAACGACTTTCATCCCCTATTTCCGTCCTTGCCCATAATTGCACAATAAAACACTAGACGAAATGGAGTGATGTATTATCGAAAGAAATGATATTTGACTTCCTTGTACAATTTATGGTTTCTTTTAAGAATAATAATGAAAATCAATTTACGAGCTATATGCAGTGAGTAAATTTTAGGCAAAATAGCCCGATAAAATCTGCACTCGGGAAATGTTCTATAAAACTTTTCAAACTGGTCTCCCTGCGACATGTGAAGCCAAAATTTGGATGCCAATTTTTCAGGCGATTTACCTAAAATTTACAGGATGAATGTGCCTTTTAAAATTCGTTTCACTATTACTTTTAGGAGAATGCATAACGCTGTACAAGACCGCCAAATTTCCCGAGTTATAATAACTCAAATTCGGCAGAAATTCATGCTCGCTCTTTGCAAAGTAGGGCATGGATTCAAACCAGTGACAGTTATTGTTTCAACGAATGTTAACTTCACCTATCTCCATCGCGACGGTGCGAATGTTCATTTGAATTTCCACCGAAATCTGTGATGGTGTCGAGCAGGGTGGACTGATTGACTTGCCGATACCACGACACTTATGCTTCGCTAAAAATATTTAAAAACCTGAAATTGTAATTATTAAAGTAAACAACGCGTGTTTCGGTTAGCCTTGGCAATTACAACAAATGAATTTGAAGGGTAAAAATTCGCCAGATAACTTGCTTTTTGGAATTACTTGAAGTCAAACTTCGCGTGTTCTAAAAACCTAGTTTAATTAAGAGTACTTCATTCCTTGCCTGTAGTATGGTTTCAATTGTTATGCAAATAAATAAATAATAATAAATAAAAATAGTCTACAATGTGTGTCAACACATTGATAGCCCAAATATCCATCCACTTCCTACATATTCCGATTTGCTGACCATGACGCAAAACGCAAACGAAAGTTTTTATTATTATTTTTATTTACCTTTTTGGCTCGTTAAGTCTAGCGACTGCTATATAATAATTTTCTGCAGATCGATTTGGTTAACTGAAAGGCGAATGAAACTGGCCGTTAACGTACATTTTTGTCCTTACTCGGGTTAACCAACTCGAGTTAACTCGGGTTAGGCGAAATTTCAACTCGGTTAACTCGGGTTGGCGTGGAACCCGAGTACGCCCATCTCTAATGCAGACTCCTGCTAGCGTTATTGTCACGCGACGGCTGACGCAATACTTTGACACAAGTCCAGACAGGCACGCCGCTTTTGTCCCCTCCCACTCTCCACGTTATTCTTTTTTGTTTGGCTAATATGGCGACTGTCACAACCGTACCCTGGCACAACCTACCCAGTCTACCCTACTTAGAGTTCTGAATGTGTATTTCTATTACAGAAGGCCGATTTCAACTTCGTGCTTTACGAAGTAATCACTGCAGGGCGTGGGAACATGTATTAGTTAAAAAGAGTGGCCGATGCTGCTAACACAGTCAAGACAATTCACTGGAAATACTATATTTATTGGAAAGTTCTATACAGACGATCAGCTGACGCCATTCCTTCAACGATTACCCAGACGTACTTAATCGCACATTGACACCACCATGACGTCTTATTTAGACAGACATGAACTCCTCCGTTGATTGAATTACCAGACTTTCAGAATTCGTCGAGTTTTCGATAATAGAGATCACTGCGTACATAATAACTACATTGTCCCCAGTGCAACACTGCAACATACTAATACTTCAGAATACTCTTACTGCCAGAGATAAATAGGTTAGTTCTACACCATAGAACCAAACATGGCGCTCTTATTGTTATTATCATTTCTCATCTCAACGATAGAAGTGTTGTAAGAAGTTTACGCCAAAGAATTACACATCGCAGTCTTAACTTTATGAACACAACCTAACATCGAATTTACATCGTTCCAGAGTACGGACATAAATTAATTTCACTTTTTGTATGAAAAACTTAATGAACATTCATCGTTTTTCACAATGACTTCTACTTCAATTTGAAATATTGGCTAGGAGAACTGAGTTTACTGACGGAGCGATTAAACAAGGATTCTGTTTTTGCTGACCTAGGACTGGAACCCTAAAAAACCATGATATAGACAGGTCCCTTTTTTAACAACCGTTGCGAAGCATGAGCATATAAGCTAGTAGTAAATAAATTGTGTGATCTATGAATAAAGACAAGACCTGTAAACTATTTTCAGGAAACAGTGCTAGCTAAGTTTACAAGTACAATAAGTAATGTGGCGAAATTCGATTGTTTACAAATTGACTATACAGTGGGACAATGCTTACCAAGTATAATTCGCTTCTGAGCTTTACCTGGAATGCGAAACCTCATTATGCAGTATATATACTTTGCTTTCGTAATTCATTTTACAATCGGACGTGATCCACTCAGAAAATGGACTAAAATTTATCCTATAACTAGCTGAAAAACCGGCGTTGCCCGGTTATTTATTTATTTATTTATTCCTGCCATGAGTTAGTACTTCTCCTATCCCTTCTCTCTTTGTCCATCTACTTTTTTTCTAAAATCATGTTATATTTATCAGAGAATATATAAGAAATAACGTTGTCTTGCATAATGTGCAAAATTAAAAGTGCAGTATCCATACAACGAAAGACAGAAGTCAAATTACAAATGACATAAAATGCGTACAATCTCATTTTTATGGAATTGTATAATTTTTCAGTTATATATTTGTATAAGTGCTGTATGTCTGTAAAAACTCTAGGGAATACAATTAGTAGTAAAGAAGTAATAGATTAAAACTTGGTGCGTGATGGGGCGCTTTTCCATGAACGTTACTCTTTATGTACTCGTATCTCATGAACTACGTGTCGTACCGTGATACAATTTCGAAGGTACAATCAACTAGATGTGTGTATACTGTCTGTAAAATTTCGTGCGGCTACAATTTGCACTGTAAAAATTATAAATGGTAACGTCATACCGAATGCCGTAGTTTTAGTCGTAAACAACGAAAAAGTAGTAAGCGAGAAACGTTTTTCCTTTCATAATTTTGCTATGGCTGTCAGCGAGAAATAGTTCAATAAAGGTTTGAAATTATGTTTAATGTTTGTTGCAAGTCTCTAAGTAATCTCGTTCTCATATACTGTATTCATAAAGTCTCATCGCATTATGTGGCAGTTTCTTGCAACTCCTATTGTTTATGACGTTATATCTCCTGAACCATATGTCGTATGTGGTTCTTACCATTACAGAATTGGCACCTTACAGTAATGAAGATGTGTATCAAATTTGGTTGAAATCGGTCCAGTGCTTTAGGAGTAAATGTGCAACACTGTCGCGTAATGCAGCAGTTTTTCTCGCATCTCATTGTTTATGGCGTCATATCTCGTGAGCTGTGTGTTGTAAATGATCCTTAAATTTACGGTGACCGTCCTCATGGATTGAAGCTTAAAGATTGGATCAAAACTGTAGATTTGTATGTAATACGTACTCACAAACATACGGACACTCTGCTTTGTATATAAAGATGAACAATACTATATTTTTTAGAATAAAGTTGTATCAACAGAAGAAAATTAAATTCGTTGCCTTAGAAAATAAACACATATTTGTGTTATGGTTCGGGGAAGGTGTGGGAGGATCTCCTAAATATTTTTAGTTTGAACGGGGTCGCGTATTCAAAAAGGTTGGGAAACATTAGACGTTTGGTTATGGGGACACTTAAAGTGGTCTACGTAACTTCAATCAAGGATATTCAGACACTACAGGCTCGCGTCTTCAATGTGTGTCCGCCAAGTACCAAAACAACAACTGGGTATGCTTCAAACGATGAATCATTTCTTACGCTGAAGGGCAGAGGATGCATTGCAATGGACGGACGCCAAGTGTAACACCTCCTACCCTGAAACTAGACTGCAAAACGAAATTTATTCCAACATTTCACAGGAATTAGATTATAGAGTAAAAATAAAATAAAATTCTGCTAACTGTCGTGAACTTGTAATACTGCGCTTTTTTTCCCATTCCATCAGGTGTTGGAGGGGTTGTTAGTGTTCGGGGCCGCTTTTAAAGTTTCACTCGCGTTGTAATATTACGGAGAAGTACTTAGACAAATCAGGCACATTTAAATAATTTTATAAATAACAGACTCAAAAAAAGTAGGTGGAATCTGACTTTAAAGTTTAGCGGCGGTGGTAGTTTGGATTAAAGCATCACCTGAGCACAATATTACATAAAAGAAACTAACAGATTCCGCGATGACCTTTCTTACCAACATGTTTGCTTCAAGTTCTTTGGATCGTAGCAAATGAGTCCGTAATACTCTTGTTGCATTATGTAAAATGATGCTTGATTTACTTAGAGCGGATTATGCTATCTGAATGACCGTGAAAAAATATTAACTTATGTGACAAAAGACTGTTTAAATCGATCGGATTTCGTTAAATTCCGAAGATTTCCTTGCAGGCATTACTATAAAGTCACATTCATGAAAGTTACATATAATGATGTCTAGAAGTTTCTAGTAAATTATGGGATACATGCCCAACAATGGCCCCAAGCATCATGTTACATAATCAAGATTACTGCTCGAAAAATAGAAACACTCCACGATCATTAAAAGGTGGGTCATTTTAAATAAGTAAAAGATTTTAATTGTACCAACTATATTTTCATCATATTTAAAGAGAAAATCGAAGTCACACACTTACATTTGGTAGTAAGGAAGTCCCTGATGTACGTCTGATCTTAGCGAAGGGTAAAACATTAAAGACGAAGTGCACAATTGCGTTCTGGACAGCTCGTAAAAGATAGATGAACATCAAAAATATATGAAGAACGTAATTATCTGCCAGAGAAAGCGGTGGTCAGCGACAGTGTCGCAGATATATTTTTTACTAAATAAAATTTTCAATGTAATACTACAAACTGTCTCCAGCCTAGCTACAGCCTCTGATTAGTTGTTGTTGTTGTGGTCTTCAGTCCGAAGACTGGTTTGATGCAGCTCTCCACAATACCCTATCCTAAGCAAGTCTCTTCATCTCCACATAAGAGCGGCAGCCTACATCTGTCTGAATCTGCTTACTGTATCCATCTCTTGGTCTTCCTCTGCGGTTTTTACCCCACACACTTCCCTCCAACGCTAAATTCATAATTCCTTGATGTCTAAGAATGTACCCTACCAATCTATCCCTTCTTTTAGTCAAGGTTTGCCAGAAATTTCTTTTCTCCCCAATTCTGTTCAGTACCTCCTCATTAGTTACGCAATCCACCCACCTAATCTTCAGCATTCTTCTGTAGCACCAAATTTCAAAAGCCTCAATCCTCTTCGTGTCCGCACTGTTTATCGTCCATGTTTCACTCCCATACAAGGCAACACTCCATACAAATGCCTTCAGAAAGGACTTTCTTAGGCTTAAATCAATATTCGATGTTAACAAATCTTTCTTTTTCAAGAACGCTTTTCTACCCATTGCCATTCTGCATTTTATATCCTCTGTACTGCGACCATCATTTGTTATTTTACTGCCCATGTAACAAAACTCATCTACCTCCTTTATTGCTTCGTTTCCCAATCTAATTCCTTCAGCATCACCTGATTTTCTTACACTGCACTCCGTTACCCTAGTTTTGCTCTTGTTAATGTTCATCTTACATGCACCTTTCAGCACACTGTCTATTCCGTTCAATTGCTCTTCCGGGTCCTTTGCTATATCTGACAGAATTACTATGTGCAAAACATTGCAAAACGCAATGTTTTTAATTCTTCACCCTGAACTTTAATTCCTTCTCCAAATTTCTCCTTGCTTTCCTTTATAGCTTGCTCAATGTACAAATTGAATAACAATGGAGAAAGACTACAACCCTGTCTTACTCCCTTTCCAACCACTGCATCCCTTTCATGCCCTTCAACTCTAACAACCGCTGTCTGGTTTTTGTACAAGTTGTAAATAACCTTACGCTCCCTATATTTTACTCCTGCTTGCTTCAGAACTTGAAAGAGTTTATTCTAAACAACATTGTCAAAAGCCTTCTCCACGTGATCTATATCTATAAATGTGAATGTCTGTTCAGTGTACGTTTATCACGTCTGAACCACAAGACATGAAGAGCTAAAAATTTGTACAGTTACTAATGTCTACCCGGGGAAGGCTTTAGGCACGGTTTTATGGCAATCGTATAGCTATTTATCTATATAAAGTGCGCCTCGGTTGCACAGTGGTAGAGTGCCAGACTACAAATCCAAAGGTCGCGGGTTCCATCCCCGCCAGGTCCTAGGATTTTTATTTGTCACTTTCCTCTTCTTTCACCTCTGGCAGTATTGCTCATGTGAAAAATACCGAGTAGTACCGTGGTTCGGAACCCACGTTAAACTGTAGGTCCCCCTTATAACTGGCTGGGTAAGTCAGTTTCAAGGTCGGAGGAAGGCAACGGCATACCACCTCCAAACAGGACCATGTCTAGTAAAGCACTGTCGTGTTCAAACCAATCTTCGGATTGTTAACTGCTTTACCTTATATTAATGTGAATGTCTGTTCGGTGTACGCTTATCACGTCCGAACGACAAGACACAGAGACTTAAATATTTGTACAGGAGGAATGTTTTGGCACGGTTTTATAGCGATCTGATAGATATTTAGTAATTTGAAGAATATAACGCGAAATGTGAAACAATCATGACTCTTTGAAAATGGTTTTATTGGTTGCATTGTTGCTTGAGGGTTGATAATGATAAAAGAGTGGAGTATATTGGGATGAAAAGTTATCGGTGTATATAAAATTCTACGTGTGTGTGTGTTAATATTTCGCTCTGCAGCGAAAACTACAGAACGCAAACGAATGGTCAATGTGTAATTGTTGTCCGAAGTCTCCCGTTGTACACCATAGCAGTTCCATGCCGATAGCTATAAGGGGGTGCAAGATAAGGTGGTTCAAAGTCGTCAGATTATAAAAAAATTCGGACTGAAGACCAGCGATGACGTTTGCGACTCTATAGCAAGGAGGTTACATACAGCGAAACGTGATGCCACAGACCATATCTTTGGTCTATGCGTGCTACAATGTTTTCAGCTCTTTCTCTGTAAGGATAAGCATACGAATAAGGAAATATAACAATAAATAAATAAAGCAGTAAAAGAGAAATTTCTTTTATCTCTTTAAGAAATCGATTTGACGTTTCGCGCATTACATCAAGTGATCGATCTGTGATATAATTACAATCATTATTGTTGAATTTCGTGATTGGATTCTTCGTAACGAGACCATTTTTACGTGTGATTTCTTATTTCTTATATGTTCTCTGATAAATGTATCATGGTTTTAGAAAAATTGAGACAGAGTGGATAGGAAAAGTACTAACTCAAGGCTCAAATAAATAAATACCCGGGCAACGCTGGCTTTTCAGCTAGTATGAAATAATAATAATACACTTTTGCCAGGCTGACTGTTGTAGTGAGTCTCCTCCCTTATTAAAAGACACCGGAACCATATTTATTTCTACACAACGCGGCGTCACAAGCAGCTACGACACCTGCACGTCAACTGCGTCGAGTTGCCTGCTCCTAAACCTGCTGTCAAAAGGAATCAGGCTACAAACTCCAAACCCAGTCGTAGTATCCAGGATATCGAAGACCATTTATAACAGATGTGGGCCAGCTAGTTACATGAAAAGATACAACAGCGTTATGACACACTTCCCAGTCAAATCAGCGCATGCATCCAGGTCCAAGAGGGTGCAACATCATACTGATAAGTGAGCGCATAGTTCCAACCTTTTTTTTAACACATATATCTGCACTTCCAATTGCTGATAAATTCACTTACTCGCTCAACTCGTCCTCCTCGCCATCTATTGCTCACAAGTGTAATTTACAGATATATTATAGGCACTTTGTACTACATAACTAACCATTGTGGGTTTGTCAAGGGCTGTGGCACTACAGATGCCATCCACGCTGCACGTTTTATGCTGGAGAAGCACTCAGAGAAGAGAAAGACTGCATACTTTACAGTTTAGGGCTTAGAGAAAGCCTTTGGTAGGGTCTCACATAATCTGATCTCGCGAGCTCTACGACACCACCGAGCTCCAGAAATGTACAAGAACTGGATCCAGCTTCTCTATCGAGATGTAACAAGTGTAGTCAGGTGCCCTGCTGGAATCTCGTCCGGCGTCCGTCACGTCAAAAATTAAACTCGGCCAATTCCGCCCGGCCTGCTCCCGGTCCCTTGACGTACCGTGCACATCCCGTGGCGTCACCCGAAGAACGAAATGTACCATCGAAATAAATGTAGGTACCCGGTCACGTGTGCACACCTACAAAATGTCTTTAAATCTATCGGACCAAACTGCGTGGTCATCAGTCCGTAGCTTACAAACTACTTAAACCGAGGTAAACTAACCTACAGACAAACACACACACACACACACATGCCCCAGGGAGGACTCGAACCTCCACGGCGAGCAACCGCGCGCTCCACAGCGAGGTGCTTTAGACCGCTCGGCTACTCCAGCGCGGCTGCACACCTACATTTACTTCAATGGTATATTTCGTTCTCCGATTGACGACCGATACTCGGATGTGTCCCGGAGCCGGCCGCGGTGGCCAGTCACGGTCTGTACGGCCACTACGGTCGGGGGTTCGAATCCCCCCTCGGGCATGGATATTTGTGCCATCTTTAGTATAAGCTAGTTCATAAGTTTAGGGACTGATGACCCCGTAGTTGAGTCCCATAAGCTCTACAAACATTGGTACATTTTGTGCCTCGGACCGGATATGTGTGTCCGCACTTTCATTCGTAACACTGACTACGGCTTGAGTACCACAGCCTTCCTACATCATTTGGTGTGTCTTAGGTTTTCTTGAGTTTCACGCAAAATTTAATGCAGACTCTTTGCTCCTGTAAACCTGCCATCTCGAAATTCGCAAACTGTGTGAATCAACGTTCTGCTCAATACAGCTTTCAACAGTAACATATACAATAACTAGCTGAACCCCCGCTGCTTCGCATGCGTAGGCTGGTTGGTCTGCACCAGTTGTTTCTTTTTAATGCTGATGAAGAATCCATATCTTAAGTTTCGTAGTTATAGCTTGAAATTTGTGTTAACAGCGCCATGTTTTTGAAAATCAATTTTTGAATCTCGTATTTCACCCCCTCAAGAGTCCATATCCTTGGTTTCGTAGTTATAGCTTCAAAATTTGAGTTAACAGCAATATATTTCTGAAAATCAATTTTTTGCGTCCTCTATTTTACCCCCTTATTGATTGAATTTCAAAAAATGGCGAAACACCTGTCTTTTAAATTCGAACCCTGAATTAAAATCCGAAATTTTGTAGTTCTAGCTTTGAAATTGCCGTAACAGCTACGTATTTTCAAAAAAACGTTTCGTCCCCTATTTGACCCCCTTACGGACGGAATATCGAAAAATCGCTTCTTATATGACGCCTACAGAGTAAGATCAACACCCTCCAAAAATTTCAAATTTCTATCTTTAGTGGTTTGCGCAGGGCGATGATGAGTCAGTCAGTCAGTCAATCGGGACACTTCCTTTTATATATAGAGATGAAACTTCCGGCACTTGCACATCTAACACGGGCGAGTGCAAGAATCCCAACCGCATTTCGCATTGGGGCGAAATTACGCATGTTCCAGAATCTTTTGAATATACCTCGTGTAAGTCATGTTAAGAATGTGACATCAGCAAGAGCATCCGACTACCAACTGTCATTAACATTCCCACGACTCACATAACAATGCTGATGTCATATAGAACGGAAAGAGGCAAGAAAGAAGAAAAATAAGTCGTATCGAGAATATGCACTTAATGGAAAAGACCCTGTGAAGCCGTGAGTGCGCTATCTGGTTTAGTTGCAGCTGGCTTCGCAGAGAACGTCATGTGTATGCATTATTAAAGAGTTTGTCAGGTTGCCGGCGCATCATGACTTATCTAACGATGGCATCACTGAGTTTCGGTGTGACTCACTCCAGCCTGCATACCAGTCGCTCGTCACTGACTTTTCTGTAGGCACTTCTTTTGTTCTGTGCAGCGCACAAATGTACGCACACTTATTTTGCACGCCACTCGTGTCCACTTACTTTCAGGTTTCAAATGTTTGTTAATCTATCGGACCAAGCTGCATGGTCACCAGTCCGTAGCTTACAAACTACTTAAACCTAGGTAAACTAACCTAAGGACAACACACATACACCCATGCTCCAGGGAGGACTCGAACCTCCACGGCGAGCAACCGCGCGCTCCGCAGCGAGACGCTTTAGACCGCTCGGCTACTCCACCGCGGCACTTTCAGGTTTAATAATATTTCTCTCTACTTCGTTCCAAACGTCATTCACGACAGACATTATACTAGAGGGTGCCGGAATGTAGAAATGGACATTTAAGAGCTATATAACATGCAAAATTAATTGAAAATGTAATTATTTTACAAACATTAAGTAACTTCTCCCAATTATGTATGAAAAATGATTTCCCCCATATTACCACTCAAGTCTGCACGGCGATGAGCAATGCGTTCATCGAAGCTATCAATGACGCGTTCACAAACACCTGGTGGGATGACGTTAGTAATCCTTTTAATTTCATCCTTCAGTTTTTTTGCTTGTGCTTTATTCATTACACTTTTGATTTCACAGATCCCCACAAAAAAGTCACAAGGCATAAATCACATCATCTGTCTGGTCCTTTCCAGGTTGCTATGCAAAGTCATAATTTTTGATGAAACTCTTCATTCAGAAGAGCAATCGTTGCGCGTCTTTCGTGTCGCGCCATCTTTCTGGGTAATTTGCAAACGTTTGTGCACGGCAGTGTTCCCGTCGATATACAGGGTGTTACAAAAAGGTACGGCCAAACTTTCAGGAAACATTCCTCACACACACAAAGAAAGAAAATTTGTTATGTGGACATGTGTCCGGAAACGCTTAATTTCCATGTTAGAACTCATTTTATTACTTCTCTTCAAATCACATTAATCATGGATTGGAAACACACAGCAACAGAACGTACCAGCGTGACTTTAAACACTTTGTTACAGGAAATGTTCAAAATGTCTTCCGTTAGCGAGGATACATGCATCCACCCTCCGTCGCATGGAGTCACTGATACGCTGATGCCGCCCTGGAGAATGGCGTATTGTATCACAGCCGTCCACAATACGAGCACGAAGAGTCTCTACATTTGGTAACGGGATTTCGTAGACAAGAGCTTTCAAATGCCCCCATAAATGAGAGCCAAGAGGGTTGAGATCAGGAGAGCTTGGAGACCATGGAATTGGTCCGCCTCTACCAATCCATCGGTCACCGAATCTGTTGTTGAGAAGCGTACGAACACGACGACTGAAATGTGCAGGAGCTCCATCGTGCATGAACCAAATGTTGTGTCGTACTTGTAAAGGCACTTGTTCTAGCAGCACAGATAGAGTATCCCGTATGAAATCATGATAACGTGCGTAGGTAGAAGATCTTGAGGCCCAATCAAGACATCACCAACAATTCCTACCCAAACGTTCACAGAAAATCTGTTGATGAAGTGATTGCGCACAATTGCGTGCGGATTCTCGTCGGCCCACACATGTTGATCGTGAAAATTTACAATTTGATCACGTTGGAATGAAGCCTCATCCGTAATCCTAAATACTGAAATGAGCTCTAACATGCAAATTAAGCGTTTCCGGACACATGTCCACATAACAAATTTTCTTTCTTTGTGTGTGTGAGGAATGTTTCCTGAAAGTTTGGCCGTACCTTTTTGTAACATCCTGTATATCGAACGTCGTAGTATCGAACGATAGTGTAGGAGCCAATGAGGAGTCGCCGTTATGTCGCCAATAAGATAACTCGGAATGACATTAGCGGGAGATGCCATTTTTGTTGTGATCGTGAAAGTTAGTATCAGACTGACGTGATTAGTGGAAATATAACATGTCGAGTGTGAACATTTCTCTGACGTGGAAGGAGTTTATTCCACTTGTAAGTGGTGTAGGAAAATCAGTAGCATTTTGTTCGGGATATGGTCTGCTTCTCAATCTGGACTGTTGACTGCGGAGCAGAGAAGTCGGTAAATCTAGTAAACTATGTAAAGTTCCCTTACCAGTTACGAAGCAACAAGTGCAATAAGAAAACTACCTTGACAATTAATACATGGTTTCGCTAATGCAATTTTTCTATAGAGCAGAGTCTACTTCTCGTGGCCTGTTGGGTGAATAAATATACTCTTGAAGAAGCTGCTGTTGAAATCAATTTATCTGTTACCACCGTTAGTATTACTCATTTTGCCGTGAAGTGTGCTATGTAATAGTTACAAATGAAAGTATTCCCATTGGTGGCGACAACAAAGTAGTGGAAATTGTGTTGTGTTATGGTCTTCAGTCCGGAGACTGGTTTGATGCAGCTCTCCACCCTACTCTATCCTGAGCAAGCCTTTTCATCTCCTCATAAGAACGGCAACCCACATCCACTTGAATCTGCTTACTATACGCGTCTCTTGGTCTCCCTCTGCGATTTTTACCCCAAACACTTCCCTCCAATTCTAAATTTACGATTCCTCGATGTCTAAGAATGTGTCCTACCAAGCGATCCCTCCTTTTAGCCAGGGTATGCCAAAAATTCCTTTTCTCACCAATTCTGTTCAGTACTTCTTCATTGGTTATGCGATCTACCCACCTAATCTTCACCATTCTTCTGTAGCACCACATTTCAAAAGCCTCTATTCTCTTCCTGTCCGCATTGCTTATCGTCCATGTTTCACTCCCGTACAAGGCAACACTCCACACAAATGCCTTCAGAAAAGACTTCCTTACACTTATATTAATGTTCGATGTTAGCAAATTTCTCTTTTTCAAAAATGCTTTTCTTCCCATTGCCATTCTGCATTTTATATCCTCTGTACTGCGACCATCACATGTTATTTTACTACCCAAGTAACAAAACTCATCTACCACCTTCATTGTTTCGTTACCTAATCTAATTCCATCAGCATTGCCTGATTTTCTAAGACCGCATTCCATTATTTTTGTTTTGCTCTTGTTAATGTTCATTTTATACGCTCTCTTCAACACACTGTCCATTCCATTCAACTGCTCTTCCAGGTCCTTTGCTGACTCTGACAGAATTACAATGTCATCAGCAAAACGCAATGTTTTTATTTCTTCCCCCTGAACTTTAATCCCTATTCCAAATTTTTCCTTGCTTTCCTTCACCGCCTGCTCGATGTACAAATTGAATAACATCGGAGAAAGGCTACAACCCTGTCTTACTCCCTTCCCAACTGATGCTTCCCTTTCATGCCCTTCGAGTCTAATAACTGCGGTCTGGCTTTTGTACGAGTTGTAAATAACTCTCCTTTCCCTGTATTTTACCTCTGCTGACTTCAGAATTTGAAAGAGTGTATTCCAGTCAACATTGTCAAAAGCTTTCTCCAAATCTACAAAAGCTAAAAATGTAGGTTTGCCTTTCCTTAATTTATCTTCTAAGATAAGACATAAAGTGAGTATTGCCTCCCTGGTTCCTACGTTCCTCCTGAATCCAAACTGATCTTCCCCAAGGTCAGCTCCTACCAGCTTTTCCATTCTCCTGTAGATAATTCGTGTTAAAATTTTGCAACCATGACTTATCAAACTAATGGTTCTGTAATTTTCACACCTGTCTGCGCCTGATTTCTTTGGAATGGGAATTATTACATTTTTCTTAAAGTCTGAGGGAATTTCGCCTGTCTCATAAATCTTACACACCAGTTCAAATAGTCTTGTCGTGGCTGGCTCTCCCAGAGACTTTAGTAGCTCTGAGGGTATGTCATCTACTCCTGGGGCCTTGTTCCGACCTAGATCTTTCAAGGCTCTGTCAAATTCATCTCTCAGTACAGCATCTCCTATATCATCTTGATCTACGTCCTCTTCCCTTCCTACCACATTGTCTGTAAGTTCATTTCCTTTGTAGAGCTGCTCTATGTACTCTTTCCACCTTTCAGCTTTCCCTTCTTTGCTGAGAACCGGCTTCCCATCTGAGTTCTTGATATTCGTAGAGTTGCTTTTCTTGTCCCCAAATGACTCTTTTATTTTCCTGTAGGCGGTATCTACTTTTCCCCTTCTTATACATTCTTCTACAGATTTGCATTTGGCTTCTAGCCACTCCTGCTTAGCCATTTTGCACTTCCTGTCAATCTCATTTTTTAATCGTCTGTACTCCATTTTGCCTGTTTCATTTACTGCATTTTTATATTTTCTCCTTTCCACGATTAAATCTAGTATTTCCTGTGATATCCAAGGATTTTTTGTAGGTCTTGCCTTTCTACCTATTTTGTCCTCTGCTGCCTTCACAATTTCATCTCTCAGTGCTACCCATTCCTCTTCTACTGTTTTATTTCCCCCTGTTTCTGTCAATTGTTGCCTAAATCTCCCTCTGAAATTCTCCAGAACTTCACTTTCCTTCAATTTATCTAAGTCCCATCTCTGTATTTTCCTACGTTTCCGCAATTTTTTCAGTTTCAGCCTACAGTTCATGACTAACAAGTTATGGTCAGAGTCTATATCTGCCCCTGGGTACGTCTTGCAGTTTATAACCTGGTTCCGGAATCTATGTCTTACCATTATAAAATCTATCTGATACCTTCCGGTGTCTCCTGGTCTCTTCCATGTATACAACCTTCTTTTGTGATTCTTAAACCAGGTGTTTGTTACGATTAAATCATGTTCCGTGCAAAATTCTACCAGGCGACTTCCTCTTTCATTCCTCCTGCCCAGTCCATATTCACCTACTATTTTTCTTTCTCTTCCTTTTCCTACAACCGAATTCCAGTCTCCCATCACAATTAAGTTTTCCTCTCCCTTAACTGTCTGAATAATTTCCTTTAGCTCCTCATATATTTCTTCGATCTCCTCATCATCAGCAGAGCTAGTTGGCATATAAACCTGTACTACTGTTGTCGGTGCTGGCTTCGTATCTATCTTGACAATGATAATGCGATCACTGTGCTGCTCATAGTAGTTTACCCGCATTCCTATTTTCTTATTCATTATCAGTCCTACTCCTGTGATACCCCCAACTGATTTTGTATTTATAATCCTGTACTCACCTGACCAGAAATCCTGTTCATCCTGCCACCGAACTTCACTAATCCCCACCATATCTAACCTCAACCTATCCATTTCCCTTTTTAAATTTTCTAATTTTCCTACTAGATTAAGGGATCTAACATTCCACGCTCCGATCCGTAGAATGCCAGTATTGTCTTTCCTGATGACAACATCCTCCTGAGTAGTCCCCGCCCGGAGATCCGAATGGGGGACTATTTTACCTCCGGAATATTTTACCCGAGAGGATGTCATCATCATATGTTCATACAGTAGAGCTGCATGTCCTCGGGAAAAGTAACGGCTGTAGTTTCCCCTTGCTTTCAGCCGTTCGCAGTAGCTGTGTGGCAAAGCCACATGAGCTAATGTTACAAGGCCAGCTCAGTCAATCATCCAGACTGTTGCCCCTGTAACTACTGAAAAGGCTGCTGCCCCTCTTCAGGAACCACACGTTTGTCTGGCCTCTCCACAGATACCCCTCCGCTGTGGTTGCACCTACGGTACGGCTATCTGTATCGTTGAGGCACGCAAGCCACCCCACCTCGGCAATGTCTGTGGTTCATGGGGGTGGAGTGGAAATTGATGAATCCCATTTAATGACAAGGAAGTGTGGAAAAGGACGATTACTAAAAAATGAATCGAAGCATGTATGGTATTTGGTGGAACAGAACGTGAATCAAAAAATATTTTATCGTACGTGTAGCGTCGAGGGACAAAGAAACATTGACAGCGCTAATTAAGCATTTTATTAAACCAGAAACAACAGTATAAGAGACGGTTTCAAATCATACGAAAGTCTAAGAAATGAAGGATTCCATCATCAGTTTGTTAATCATTCAATAGAATCTTTATCCGGCGACCCCACTGGCCATACCCAGAATATAGAAAGGCTGTGGAAATCACTAAAAGCGGCGTGCAAAAAGGAACCAAGACCCAGCGATCGCGACGAACTCTTATATTTTCCAATTTTTTATCTTTGCAAAATTGGCGTCTCAAAGGTGTCTTCTGATATCCTGTCGATCTTCCTCCGCGATATTACAAGAGTTTATCCTGGTTACGGTCAAACCGGACTGGTTTCTGTTTCATATACTACTCAAGGATCTGCACACACTAGTGCTGAAGGAAATTAGTTACTTTTATGATGTTACAAAATGGACATTTATGTGAAAGTGATTGCACTATAAAATCTAAACAGACTTAAGAGGAAATTAATGAAACAGTGATTTCATTATGAAATATGCGCAGTGCTAAACGTACGCCAGCAGGTTTCCATTCGCAACAGTGTGTAACATATTAAAATTCTATTATTTCGTGCTTATAAAGTGTTTAGTTATTGCATAATTAATTAATCTCGTAAATACTACGTCAAATGTACTTCACATGAATCTTATTGGTCGTTATAGAGTGACAAATTCGCTGCTCTGCTGTGACACAACGACGTTCGATATACACGGTGTTTCACTAAGTGTGTTTGCGTCTGTAACTTATAAAATAATAGGTGACGGGAAATTTTAATGCGGTAGGTCAACACAAGAAATGTTACACTTTCTGCGGAGCTATGAACATAGTTTATTGTATCATTTTCCAAAGTGTTACACTACAAAGATATAATTTTTTAAATGGAACAATAGTTTTTTTCTATCGTGTATTGGATTCGTTTAAACCAGCTGCGTCCAAATCAATTAAACTACATTCCTATCACTGTTAGTTTGGGAGCTACAATCCTTCAAAGTTCCGGGGGCGGAGGCTGCGATAGCGTAGCTGACTGGCCGAGTGGCTATCCCCTGGGGCACGGCCCACTGTCTCATGACCACCAGCCAGCCAGCTACGCTGTCGTAGCCTCCGCCCCCTAAACTTTGAAGGGTTGTAGCTCCCAAACTAACGGTGATAGGAATGTAGTTTAAATTGATTTGGACGCAGCTGGTTTCAACGAATCCAATGCATGATAGAAAAAACTATTGTTCCATTTTAAAAAATTATATATCTGTGCTGTAACTCATTGGAAACTGATACAATAAACTACGTTCATAGCTCTGCAGAAAGTGTAACATTTCTTATGTTGACCTACCGCATTAAAATTTCCCGTCACCTATTATTTTATAAGTTACAGAGGCAAACACACTTAGTGAAACACCCTGTATATCGACGGGAACACCGCCATGCACAAAGGCTTGCAAATTACCTCTTTTTGAAACAAAAAATCGTCATGTTCATCAACAAGAGGGAAAAACCAAATACAAACAATAATTCGGTAACGGTCGCAGTTCACAGTGACGGCCGTTTTGAGTTTGTGACACTTGCGGGGAGTGACACTTGCGCGGAAAGGGAATTTGTAGACACTTGCGCGGAGACCCGTACGCTGCAGGTAGTGAACAGGGTGTTCCAGAAGTAGGGATACACCACCCCTACTCCACGCCCTCCAGCCGCTACCTGTGCCGTATTCAGGGAAAGGCCCACCGAGCGAGGTGGAGCTGTAGTAACGGCCCGGAGATATCACAGCCTCATTCAACAAGGAGATAACACGTCATACAAATATCACTCGATTTACAATACAGCACCATGTGAAAAGGAATGTGATGAAATCGGAATTGAGCGCAACCGTTGCTAACTACAATTTCGGATTTACTGCATTTTGAGTCAGAATTCGCATCTATATTCGCATTTATCGCAAATGCGAATTTTTCCTGTCCCTAGTAATACCTCTAAAAATAAACAGCCGATCAAGGCACTAAAAGCAAGGGCAGATCTTTGGGTGTATTACTACAAATAACTAAAACACAATTTGATCGTGGAATTATATACAATCTCATTATAAAGGTTTTTTGTATGTGGTTTTGAGCAGCTTTTAAATATGTTAGAAATAGCATTATGAAATAGAGACAGCTACACCTTATGTTTATTATGAGATATCGTTTTCGGCTAATTTCAGGTCATCTTCAAGTCTCAAACAACAGGTGTTACTTATACATTTTTCCAGTGACACTCATAACCTTTAACTGTTTACACATGAGGTCTAACGTTGTTAGTCGCGTTAGCGATGAAAACAGAACCCAGAATGAAACTTCCTGGCAGATTAAAATTGTGTGCCGGAACCGGGACTCGAACCTGGGACCTTTGCCTTTCGGGGGCAAGCGCTCTACCACTGAGCTACCCCGACACGACTCACGATGCCGCCTCACAACTTCACTTCCGCCAGTACCTCGCCTCCTACTTTCCAAACTTCACAGAAGTTCTCCTGCGAAACTTGCAAGACTAGCACTCCTGGAAGAATGGATATGGTGGAGACATGGCTTAGCAGGAGAACTTCTGTGAAGTTTGGAAAGTAGGAGGCGAGGTACTGGCGGAAGTGAAGTTCTGAGGTGGCATCGTGAGTCGTGTCGGGGTAGCTCAGTGGTAGAGCGCTTGCCCGCGAAAGGCAAAGGTCCCAGGTTCGAGTCCCGGTTCCGGCACACAATTTTAATCTGCCAGGAAGTTTCATATCAGCGCACACTCCGCTGCAGAGTGAAAGTTTCATTCTGGAAACATCCCCTAGGCTGTGGCTAAGCCATGTCTCCACCATATCCTTTCTTCCAGGAGTGTTAGTCTTGCAAGTTTCGCAGGAGAACTTCTGTGAAGTTTGGAAAGTAGGAGGCGAGGTACTGGCGGAAGTGAAGTTCTGAGGCGGCATCGTGAGTCGTGTCGGGGTAGCTCAGTGGTAGAGCGCTTGCCCGCGAAAGGCAAAGGTCCCAGGTTCGAGTCCCGGTTCCGGCACACAATTTTAATCTGCCAGGAAGTTTCATATCAGCGCACACTCCGCTGCAGAGTGAAAGTTTCATTCTAGAACCCAGAATCTTTGCGTCTAAATGATACATATATTGGTGTGATGTCTTATTTCGAAAGAACAAACATCACACCAATACATATATAGCTCTCGGTAAAGTGGAACGGTACGATGTCGTTACGTAGCACAGCACGGCGACTGGAAACGCAGGAGAAGTGCAAACAACGTTCTCTCCTCAGAGGTATGATTCTAATTAGGTTCGACGTAGACTTCTACAACATACAGTCTACACGGCGAAGATTACACCAAAAAATTTAACGTTTCGTCTACTTGGGCGATAGCAACCAAATTTTAAAATCGTGTCTACTATGTACAGATTTAGCAACACAAAACGCTTCAAATCCATAACTTCACTGGTTTTCCAGTTCTCAATTTTTAATATGTTTTAATGTTATTACATAAAAAACAAATTTGGGACTCACACTACAATTTTCATATGGCAGATTTTGTAGGTACATTCACAAGACATAATTCAACGGTTCTGTGCATTCATTTTATGAGAAATACCAATCATTTGTTATCAGTGTTTATTTCAAATTTCTACATTTAAGTTTCTTTAATTATTCGTACTTAAATGTGGTGATGAAATAAATAAATTACGTGTATATGTGTAGTCTTATGCGGCCAAACTACTTAGGTCATCGGTCGCTAGACTTACACTACTTAATCTTACTTAAAATAACGTAGGCAAAGTACAAACAAACATACCCATGTCCGAGAGGACTCGAACATCCGACCGGACCGGCCGCGCAATTTGTGACACAAATTACATGTTTGATAATATTAATGCATAGAAGTATGAAATCACGTCAAGACTACTTCCTGCAAAAATTTCGACAAAAAATTGGCACTGAGTTTAGTTAGTTATGGTCTTCAGTCTGGAGACTGGTTTGATGCAGCTCTCCACCCTACTCTATCCTGAGCAAGCCTTTTCATCTCCTCATAAGAACGGCAACCCACATCCATTTGAATCAGCTTACTATACGCGTCTCTTGGTCTCCCTCTGCGATTTTTACCCCACACGCTTCCCTCCAATGCTAAATTTACGATTCCCCGATGTCTAAGAATGTGTCCTACCAAGCGATCCCTTCTTGTAGTCAGGGTATGCCAAAAATTCCTTTTCTCACCAATTCTGTTCAGCACCTCTTCATTAGTTACACGATCTATCCACCTAATCTTCAGCATTCTTCTGTAGCACCACATTTCAAAAGCCTCTATTCTCATCCTGTCCGCACTGCTTATCGTCCATGTTTCACTCCCGTACAAGGCAACACTCCACACAAATGCCTTCAGGAAAATTAATATTCGATGTTAGCAAATTTCTCTTTTTCAAAAATGCTTTTCTTCCCATTGCCATTCTGCATTTTATATCCTCTGTACTGCGACCATCATTTGTTATTTTACTGCCCAAGTAACAAAACTCATCTACCTGCTTTATTGTTTCGTTACCTAATCTAATTCCTTCAGCATCACCTGATTTTCTTAGACTGCACTCCATTACCCTTGTTTTACTCTTGTTAATGTTCATCTTATATGCACCTTTCAGAACACTGTCCATTCCGTTCAACTGCTCTTCCAGGTCCTTTGCCGTCTCTGACAGAATTACAATGTCATCAGCAAAACGCAATGTTTTTATTTCTTCCCCCTGAACTTTAATCCCTATTCCAAATTTTTCCTTGCTTTCTTTCACCGCCTGCTCGATGTACAAATTGAATAACATTGGAGAAAGGCTACAACCCTGTCTTACTCCCTTCCTAACTGATGCTTCCCTTTCATGCCCTTCGAGTCTAATAACTGCGGTCTGGCTTTTGTACAAGTTGTGAATAACTCTCCTTTCACTATATTTTACCCCTGCTAACTTCAGAATTTGAAAGAGTGTATTCCAGTCAACATTGTCAAATGCTTTCTCCAAATCTACAAAAGCTAAAAATGTAAGTTTGCCTTTCCTTAATCTATCTTCTAAGATAAGAGGTAAAATGAGTATTGCCTCCCGGGTTCCTATGTTCCTCCTGAATCCAAACTGATCTTCCCCGAGGTCAGCTTCTACCAGCTTTTCCATTCTCCTATAGATAATTCGTGTTAAAATTTTGCAACCATGACTTATCAAACTGATGGTTCTGTAATTTTCACACCTGTCTGCGCCTGATTTCTTTGGAATGGGGATTATTACATTTTTCTTAAAGTCTGAGGGCATTTCGCCGGTCTCATACATCCTACACACCAGTTCAAATAGTCTTGTCATGGCTGGCTCTCCGAGATACTTTAGTAGCTCTGAGGGTATGTCCTCTACTCCTGGGGCCTTGTTCCGACCTAGGTCTTTCAAGGCTCTGTCAAATTCATCTCTCAGTACAGTATCTCCTATTTCATCTTGATCTACGTCCTCTTCCCTTCCTACAACATCGTCTCTAAGTTCATTTCCTTTGTAGAGCTGCTCTATGTACTCTTTCCACCTTTCAGCTTTTCCTTCTTTGCTGAGAACTGGTTTCCCATCTGAGTTCTTGATATTCGTAGAGTTGCTTTTCTTGACCCCAAATGTCTCTCTTATTTTCCTGTAGGCTGTATCTACTTTTCCCCTTCTTATACATTCTTCTACAGATTTGCATTTGTCTTCTAGCCACTCCTGCTTAACCATTTTGCACTTCCTGTCAATCTCATTTTTTAATCGTCTGTACTCCATTTTGCCTGTTTCATTTACTGCATTTTTATATTTTCTCCTTTCATCAATTAAATTTAGTATTTCCTGTGATATCCAAGGATTTTTTGTAGGTCTTGCCTTTCTACCTATTTTGTCTTCTGCTGCCTTCACTATTTCATCTCTCAATGCTACCCATTCCTCTTCTACTGTTTTATTTCCCCCTGTTTCTGTCAATTGTTGCCTAAATCTCCCTCTGAAATTCTCCAGAACTTCACTTTCCTTCAATTTATCTAAGTCCCATCTTCTTATTTTCCTACCTTTCTGCAGCTTTTTCAGTTTCAGCCTACAGTTCATGACTAACAAGTTATGGTCAGAGTCTATATCTGCCCCTGGGTATGCCTTACAGTTTATAACCTGGTTCCGGAATCTATGTCTTACCATTATAAAATCTATCTGATACCTTCCGGTGTCTCCTGGTCTCTTCCACGTATACAACCTTCTTTTGTGATTCTTAAACCACGTGTTTGTTACGATTAAATCATGCACTGAGTTTAGAAAAACAAAATTCTGGTATATTGGATTTTAACATTTTATCAAAAAATGAATGTTACTACAAGAGATACAGCCATTGAAATTTACGTATTCCCTTCCTGAGTGAATGAGCTGCTTCTTGTAGTTTCAACACCTTTTTCTTGAATGTTCTAAATATAAATCTTCACACAGACTTCTTGAGGAGGAGAGTGATACGGATATCTGATTGTAAACCACTGCCTATTACCTTAGACCTTTTTGACTGTACTGAACAGGAGTTCCGCGTATTTCGTAATTTATATTTATACAGTTAACAGGCAATGTAATTTATAACCAACTATTGGCTGTCAATTTCGCTTCATTTTTCCTGGAAGTCTTGCAACTTGTTTCTCCCTGTTGGTTTATGCCAAGTTCGGATGAAAAATGGTTCTATACGACGGTGATGGAAAATAGACTTTATCTTTAGCATTTTTCGGTGTGTGACATTCCCTTACACATTCCGTATTTCATACATTTCTTAGATGTATTTCTAATTCGAATACAGTCAAATCGTTTTGGGGTCTACGAATAAACGCTTCAAGTATGTAAAATACTCATTGACTTATTATTAACGTTTTTTAATTGAAGGTTTAAGGTTGCGTCTCCTATTAAAAAGCATAGTAGCTATTTTTAAAGAGATGGAAGTTGCGTTATAGTGGGGTTAACTACATTGCGGTCAATTACATCAACGTATCTGTGCAAGATACCTAATATATTTATTGCTTGCGCAGGTGTCTTGATATGCTTAGTGTTCTGAATAATATGCTTTTAGGAGGTATGACTGTGGAAAGTCATCGTCTTGTAGTAGCAAAGAATGTCTTAATAACTCTCCAAACATTATCACTATTAAAATACCTTTTTTGTTTTCAGGAGGAACACTCAACGAATTCATATGTAGTTAGAACAAGTTACTATATTGCTCTTCAGCTTTGAAAGGGTTGTGCAATTTCATTGAGTTTCGTGTTATGTTGACAGTGTGGAAACTTGACAACAGCAGTGCTAGACTTCTTGGTGTGCCTGTACCCAGGAAAAGCCATTAGCCACCCCTAGGGTCCCGGGTTCCGCGCAAGTGTCACTCCGCGCAAGTGTCACTCCGCGCAAGTGTTCCAACCCCACTCCCTCGTCATTTTCAAAAAAGTGCAGGCCGATTACTCCTCTTGCCCAGAACTCACACCTCAAAGCGATACCTTGTGTATGTATCACATCTTCCCCAGTCAGACGTTGATTTTCGCTACGCCAAGTTCCGTAGTTCTGATTATTGAGGTACCGCCAGAGGTGAAAGTGCTCCTCACCTAAGAAAGATATTGTTTTTGTGAAGTTCGATGTCCATTTGCAAGACCACAGAACAAATAGTTTTCGAACAGAATGCGGTCTTTTCTTAACGTTTGAAACAGAGCACGTACTCTCAAACTTATGGATCAATTTTCGAGTTGATGATTCGGTTGTAGCAGCATTACATCCGAGTATCATGCAATTCAAGAACGGTTGCCGTGGGACTTCCACTGTTTTAGTAACAACTTATTATCACTTGGATATTTTGTTCAGTTATTATCTGCTCCACGACGAAAATAAACAGCAAACATAAATATTCACAGTACAAAAACTATCAGGCTACTAATGCGACATTAAACGACGGGGCTGATAACCACAATATATATGTACTGAGAGATGAATTTGACAGAGCCCTGAAAGACTTAACTCGGAACAAGGCCCCTGGAGTAGGTGACATTCCTTCAGAGCTACTGAAGTCTCTGAGAGAGCCGGATATGAGAAAACTACTTCACCTGATGTGTAAGATGTATAAGACAGGCGAAATACCTTCAGACTTTTAAACAAAATGTAATAATTCCCATTCCAAAGAAATCAGACTCAGGCAGGTGTAAAAATTACAGAACCACCAGTTTGATAAGTCATAGTTGCACAATTTTAACACGGATTATTTACAGAAGGATAGAAAAGCTGGTAGAAGCTGACCTCACGAAAGATCAGTTTGGATTCAGGAAGAACGTAGGAACTCGACTTACCTAAATACGGTAATAATAATAATATTAAAAAAAGGAAGAAGAAAGAAAAGCTTATGGGACTAAACTGCGGGGTCATCAGTCCCCAAACTTACAAATTACTTATGAACTAACTTATACTAAAGACAACACACATCCATGCCCGAGGGAGGATTCGAACCTCTGTCGCGGGAGGCCGCGCGAACCGCAACGTGGCGCTCCAGACCGCTCGGCTACTCCCACGCGACGCATCTAAGAAGCTAGATCAAGGAAAGGCAAACCTACATTTCTACCTTTTGTAGATTTGGAGAAAGCTTTTGACAATGTTGATTGGAATACAATCTTTCAAATACCGAAATCAGCAGGGCTGAAATACAGGGGAAAGAGGTTTATTTACAACTTGTACAAAAGCCAGACCGTATCTATTACAGTCGGGAATGAAAGGAAGTTGGGAAGGAGGTAAGACAGTGTTGTAGCCTTTTTACAATGTTATTCAATTTGTAAATCGAGCAAGCTGCGAAGGAAAGCAAGGAAAATTTGGAGAAGGGATTAAAGTTCTGGGTGAAGAAATAAAAACATTGTGTTTTGCTGATGACATTGTAATTCTGTCAGAGACAGCAAAGGACCTAGATGAGCAGTTGAATGGAATGGACAATGAAACAATAAAGGTGGTAGATGAGTTTTGTTACTTGGCAGTAAAATTACATACGACGGTGGCAGTACAGAGGATATAAAATACAGAATGCCTATGGGAAGAAAAGCGTTTTTGAAAAAGAGAAATTTGTTAAGATCGAATATTAATTTAAGTATAAGGAAGTATTTTCTGGAACCGTTTGTGTGGAGTGTTGTCTTGTATGGGAGTGAAATATGGACGATAAATACTTTAGACAGGAAGAGGATAGATGCTTTTGAAATGTGGTGTTACAGAATAATGCTGAAGATTAGGTGGATAGATCGCGTAACTAATGAGGAGATACTGAAAAGAATTGTAGAGAAAAGGAATTTCTGGCACACCTTGACTAATAGAAGGGATGATGAGAATAAGAATCTTGTTCAGGAAAGAGTAGGGTGGAGAGCTGCATCAAACCATCTCCGGACTGAAAACCATAACAACAACATTGTTCATATAGTAATATGACGCAAAATTCAAGTCCGTCCTTATTTCCCGGGTTCCATCTAATTTAATTCAGAAAAGGACCTGGAACGGTTTATGACTTAACAAAAACTTTGGAAGTCACAATCGCGAGAGCTTCTTGGTTCTTTGAACGTATTCCGCTTCTTCACCACCGCTCTATCTTATTTGGTGCTCTTGTTCAAGCCACACCAGGAAAGCAATTACACCATCACTTAACCGTCGAAATTTCGGCGACATTGGAAACTACCTACAACACTGCAGTAACAGACGCGATCAGGACAGGATGTCATTTAATGAGTTCCTCAGTAAAACCGATTTTTATTGGAATCTTCTTATCAGGGGAGTAAAGAGTAGTGAGCACTACACGGTTCCTGTCTCCAATCACTCAAGTACTGTACTGCAAAAATTGTATATCGTTGCACGAGTCTCAAGTAGCATTGCATTAACTCTGTTTGTTCCTTTTGGCAAAGAATGCGAAAATTCATTGAATTCTTCTTGTGAGATTGGTATTGATGTGACATCACTTGTCCTAATGATACATCAATATTTCTTCAAATTATTTTGAGATTTTAAGTTTCAATCAAGGTTGTTTCTCGGAATATTTTTATCTAAGTTATGGATTTATTTTCAGTTAAGAAAAATGTCACCAGATAAAATTAGTTTGGCCATAAGGTCCATTACTGAGTCTGTGACCATTTTGGCTTTATAACTTTGGCTCTTGACTTTATCTCTAAATTCTATTTTACTATTACTCCCTATTAAGCACTTGCTATGACAGCATTATGAGATCTATGAACATTAAATTTCTACTCAAAGTTACACATCTAACCAAGAACAGAGGCCAAACTCATATAATATTTACAGACCAAAGTCGATTTCCGCCATATAATTACGAATATGTATCAATTCATTATAAATTTGCAGAAAACCCGAACTTGTGATCGAGACTGACTAATATCAGATGTTGAGAGTGGAATTTTGCGTGAAAATTCAAAGCCATTTTGTCACCCGTTGCTAACTTCTTTGCAAACTGCAGCCGAAAATGCCAAATGGCTCTGGCAGCTCTGGCCAAGGTTCCCGATGGTTTACACAGGGCTGTAAGGTGAATGCAAGAGCTGTCCCCAATGCCCACCAAAATATTCCCAATCGGGACAAACTCTTGCCTCCCCAAATAAAATCCCATAATCCCCATGACAAAAAATAGTTTAAAAAAAAATCCTTACACACATTGGCTGAATAGCGCATTTAAGACGCTCTCAAAGAGCCTGTCCATCCCCCTCCGGGATGGGAATGAAAAGACTAAAAAGATGGCTCTGGATTCTAAAAGGTCTCGGTATAGTATACACGTGACTTAAATGCCAATTTCCATTTACTTCTCAGTTAGCAACCAATGGCAGTGTGTTACTAAATTTTTGAAAATATAAAGTAAAGCATGTATCTGGATATTACCTGCCTGAAAGAAAAATTCGAGGTAGGTATTTCATACTAATTACAATCTTTAAATTAACTTCATTGTAGGTGAGTATTATGAAGTACCAATATAGTATACAGGGTGTTAAAAAAGGTACGGCCAAACTTTCAGGAAACATTCCTCACACACAAAGAAAGAAAATATGTTATGTTGACATGTGTCCGAAAACGCTTAACTTCCATGTTACAGTTTATTGTAATATTTCGGATTACGGATGAGGCTTCATTCCAACGTGATCAAATTGTAAATTTTCTCAATCAACGTGTGTGGGCTGGCGAGAATCCGCACGCAGTTGTGCAATCACGTCATCAACACAGATTTTCTGTGAACGTTTGGGCAGGAATTGTTGGTGATGTCTTGATTGGGCCTCATGTTCTTCCACCTACGCTCACTGGAGCACGTTATCATGATTTCATACGGGATACTCGACCTGTGCTGCTAGAACATGTGCCTTTACAAGTACGACACAATATGTGGTTCATGCACGATGGAGCTCCTGCACATTTCAGTCGACGTGTTCGTACGCTTCTCAACAACAGATTCAGTGACCAATGGATTGGTAGAGGCGGACCAATTCCATGGCCTCCACGCTCTCCTGACCTCAACCCTCTTGACTTTCATTTATGGGAGCATTTGAAAGCTCTTATCTACGCAACCCCGGTACCAAATGTAGAGACCGTGCTCGTATTGTGGACGGCTGTGATACGTCATTCTCCAGGGCTGCATCAGCGCATCAGGGATTCCATGCGACGGAGGGTGGATGCAGGTATTCTCGCTAACGGAGGACATTTTCAACATTTCCTGTAATAAAGTGTTTGAAGTCACGCTGATACGTTCTGTTGCTGTGTGTTGCATGATTAATGTGATTAATGTGATTTGAAGAGAACTAATAAAATGAGCTCTAACATGGAAATTAAGCGTTTCCGGACACATGTCCACATAACATATTTTCTTTCTTTGTGTTTGAGGAATGTTTCCTGAAAGTTTGGCCGTCTCTTTTTGTAACACGCTGTATATGTCGCTTAACAAACACAGTTTTTCAATACTTTGGAGTCTTCTTTCTTTTCATTCTTTTTAATTGCGATGTCTTACATCGCTCCACCTGTCAGATCAAATCACGGATAGTTTCGTCTACTTCCCTAAATAAAACCGAGTACACGCAGACATAATTACAGCCATCGAATTTACGATAAAAATAAGTCTTAAAGTTCATATCGTAATATACGGTTACTGATCGTAAATATGAAAGTGTATGAAGATGCGGCGGCTCTCCCTGTCTCACAAGTCAGTATCCTATGAACATCTGAACAAACGAAGAGCAGAACCAAGCCAGCTGCATACACAGCTGTGCACTCTGCAATTAAACGTTTTGTTTCCTTACAATCGTCCTAGGCAACGTGAAAAGTAACACAAGTATATGTGGTCGTATGATCAGGAGAGATAAATATAATTTGATCCTAACGCTCTGGAACGTCACCAAAAACTTGTATTGCAGAACATTTGCCGGATCCTTTAACCCAGACACAAACACCCTCTTGTTAATAACTTTATTATGATTCCTGGTCCTCAATGAAAAAGGCATGTTATACGTGTAATAAGAGGTCCAATTATCACGATTGTACATCTCAGCTACTTGATATGTACGGAAAGCAATACAATCTCTGCTATTAAAACTCTCCAATCCAGCAACTGCTTTAAGAGTACTACCATCGTACCGTATTACAGCTACAGTTATCCATCCGTAGACATGACCTACTTGAGTGTTATTAGTTATAGTAAAGTTCAAAACAGGTCCACAAAACATAGACGGGTCCTGAGAGATCACTTGACTTACAAAACCATTCGACGTAATAATTTCCAAATCGTCTATAGCCTTATAGACTGGAAAGGCGCGAACGCCTGAATCAACTTTTCAGCTTTACAAAAGTAAATACATTAAATTTATTTGCTCTGGTTTAAAACTGTTGAGACAAAAAAGTAAGCATATTGCTTTAGTGGATCCGAAATATCTGAAATTGCTTAATTATTATATTTCATTTATTAAAAGTAACAATTCTTTTGCCATATGGAGTTTAATTTATGATAGGATTGTCAGAGTAAAAGAAACGCCACTGGCGTGTTTTACTGCCCACTTTGTTTTCCTATAGTTTTACGATTTTTGCAAATATTTCGGACAAAAAAATAATAAAAACAAAAGTAATATGCAAAAATATGATATATAACACTCGACTGGATCAAGTTGAATGACACCATTGGGAAACGTCTTCGGACAGCACCCATCCAAAAGAAAACGCGAGAATGGCGCCTGCGATGGTTTGGACATGTGCTGCGAACAGATGACAATTCCCTAGCACTACGTTTACATGCAACACATTTTCCGAAAGACGAAAACCGATTTTCGTAAACCGTTTTTCCCTGTCGTATTTACATGTTATAGCCTGAATCGGATTTCCTGACCTATTGAACCCTTTAATGCATGAATTTTTATTTGATGCTATAAAAACTGCCATTATTAATGTATAGTGCGTATACTGAGAAAAATATTGAAAAAAAAATCCTTATAATTATTAGGTACTACTAGCAACCAAAAGCTCATAGCTCGTCAGTTAAATAGTACTTCCATGATGCACCCAATGCAGTTAATGTCACTATTATGCCTCTCATCTTTCCAGAAAGTACTGTAACTCATAATGCAACAGTAGTACGGCAAATGATCACCTACTTTTACATGGCAAAGGGGGAATACTAAAGTAAGCAAATCCACATATTTGGAGTAACTCAATGCAGCTAATTATCGAACTGATGGCGCCCTGCAATTTACAATTCCTAGGACGAGCTACTATTATATGTAACACTTTGTATAGCAACAGCTACAAATGAGTTTGTGGTAAAATTTTGATCACTGAGAGATAATGGGAAAAATAAGGTATATAGCTGATCAGCTATACTATGCGTTAAAGGGTTAATATGAGGGCTGTAAAACAGCTGATACAGTTCCTGATTTAGTCAGCACAATCGCTACTTTTTTTTTACTTAAATACACAGATTCATGCTCACTCTTATATTACACTTTTATTTCATGGTAAAAAAATGTCACTCTGTCCATATGTGCCGAAAATTCTTAACAAGTAAACACTATCTGACAAGCAAAGAATGGTTCAAAATGGGTTGCGTTTACATGGCCACGAAAATCGATTATGGAGCTGGAAAACCGCTTGTGGTCTTCAGTCCGCAGACTGGATTGATGACCGAGCGAGGTGGCGCAGTAGTAATGCACTGGACTCGTATTCGGGAGGGCGATGGTTCAAATCCATCCCCGGCCATCCAGATTTAGGTTTTCCGTGGTTTCCCTAAATCACTCCAAGCAAATGCCGGGATGGTTCCTTTCAAAGGGCACAGCCGATTTCTTTCCCCGTCCTTACCCAAAACTCCGAGCGTTAGCTCCGTCTCTAATGACCAAGCTGTCGATGGGACGTTAAACCATAAACTTCCTTCCTACTGGATTGATGCAGCTCTCCATGCTACCTTGTCCTGTGCAAGCCCTTTCATCTGCGAATAAGTTCGGCAGCCTACATCCTTTTGAGTCTGCTTACTGTATTCGTCCCTCGATCTCCCTCTACGATTTTACCCCCCACATTTATTTATAATGCTAAGTAGACGATTCCTTGATGTCTCAGAATGTGTCCCATCAACCTATCCCTTCTCTTAGACAGGACATGCCAGAAACTGCCTTTCTCCCCAATTCTGTTGAGCACCTCCTCATTGAAACTTCCTGGCAGATTAAAATTGTGTGCCGGAACCAGGACTCGAACCTGGGACTTTCGCCTTCGCGGGCAAGCGCTCTACCGGCTGAGCTATCACGACACAGCTCACCATGCCGCCCACAACTGTACTTTCTCCAGTAGGAGGCGAGGTACCGGTGGAAGTATAAGTTGTGGGGTGGCATCGTGAGTCGTGCCGGGATAGCTCAGCCGGTAGAGCGCTTGCGCGCGAAAGGAAAAGGTCCCAGGTTCGAATCCCGGTTTCGGCACACAATTTTAATCTGCCAGGAAGTTTCATATAAACGCACACTCCGCTGCAGAGTGAAAGTTTCATTCTGGAAACCTCATTAGTTACGTCATCTACCCATCTAATCTTCATCATTCGTCTGTAGCATCACATTTACAAAGCTTCTATCATCTTCTTGTCTGATCTCCTTATCGTTCACGTTTCACTCCCATACAATGCTACACTCCAGATAAACGCTTTCAGAAAGGAGTTCCTAACATTTCAACCAATATTGGATGTCAACAAGTTTTGCTTCCTCAGAAACGCTTTTCTTCCCATAACCATTCAGCGTTTTATATCTACTTTACTTCCGCCATGCTACCAAAATAACGAAACTCGTCTACTACTTTTATTGTCTCCTTACCTAAACCAATTCCTTCAGAATCGCCTGATTGTCTGACGCAACATTCCATTATCCTTATTTTACTCTTTACTCTTGTTGATGTTCATCTTACACCCTCTTTTCAAGACAATGTCCATTCCATTCATCGCTCTTCCAGCTTCTTTGCAGTCTCTTACAGAATTACTATGTCATCAGCAAACTGCAAAGTTTTTATTTCTTCTCCCTGAACTTTAATTTCCTCTCCTACTTTCTCCTTGCATTTCTTCACAGCTTGCTCATTGTGGAGATCGAACAACATTGGGGAAAGCCTACGATACTGTCTTACTCCCTTAACAACTAAATCACTCCAGGCAAATGCCAGGGTGGTTCCTTTCAAAGGACACGGCCGATTTCCTTCCCCAAAAATCCGAGCATAAGCTCCGTCTCTAATGACGACGCTGTCGACGGGACGTAAAACCCTATGCTTCCTTCCTTTATCAACAACTGCGACCCTTTCATGCCCTTCATTTTAATAACTGCTATCTGGTTTTTGTACAAGTTGAATATGTCTTCGCTCCCTATATTTTACCCCTGCTACCTTCAGAATTTGAAAGAGTGTATTTTGTATTACTTATTACTAATACTATTTTTATTTTATTTTTTTGCCCGAAATTTTGAAAATGGGGCCGTAAAAAAGTCCAATTCTATTTTTATTTTAATAATTTCCCTAATCAAATTTTTCTTTTCTTTCGCAGCAGCTCTATTTGAAGTTAGTTTACTTAGTCTGTTATGTAAAAATTTTATATTGACATCTACTAATAATAAAATGGTTATGTTAAATTTTAATTTTAATGTTACAATATTCTTATCATTTAGTGTAGTGAGTTCATCTTTTATTTTATGTCGCATAATAGCCGAGATAGGGCATACTGTCGCCACACAATTACTTCTGAAAGATTTGGTACCAATCGGTGACTTAAAGTGGTAACACACAGTTAGGGGAAAAACTCATAGGCGAGCAAAGTTGTAGAGAATTTCCTCCTCTAGAAATCAGTTTAATCCATGAAAAGTTAAGGCATTATTTACAATTAAATTTAGAGCTGTCAAAAATCAATTGGAAACACTCCACTTTTAGTGTTACTAACTTAATGTGGGCCAAAAGTTCTACAAAAACCATATATATTATTCTAGGACATGTTCGTATCATACATTGTAGGCTCTCACCACGGAATCATTTTCTCCTCTTTTCTACATCTACATCTACATGGGATACTCTGCAAATCACATTTAAGTGCCTGGCAGAGGGTTCATCGAACCACAATTATACTATTTATCTCCCATTCCATTCTCGAATAGCGCGGGGGAAGAAAGAACACCTGAATCTCTCTGTTCGAGCCCTGATTTCTCGTATTTTATTTTGATGATCATTTCTACCTATGTAAGTGGGAGTCAACAATATATTTTCGCATTCGGAGGAGAATGTTGGCGATTGGAGTTTCGCAAGTAACCCACGCCTCAGCGATAAGCGCCGTTGTTGTAATGATTCCCATCCCAGATCCTGTATCATTTCCGTAACGCTGTCTCCCCTGTATCGTGACAATACGAAACGAGCTGCCCTTCTTTGGACTCTTTCGATGTCCTCCGTCAAACCCACCTGATAAGGATCCCACACTGGGCTGCAATACTCCAAAAATGGACGGACAAGCGCAGTGTATGCAGTTTCTTTAGTAGTTCTGTTGCATCTTTTAAGGGTTCTGCCAATAAAACGCAGTCTCTGGTTCGCCTTTCCCACGATATTATCTACGTGTTCTTTCCAATTTAAGTCTGAAGTAATAGTGATTCCTAGGTATTTTGTGGAGTTTACGGCCTTCACATTTGATTGATTTATGTTGTAAACAAAGTTTAACGGATTTCTTTTCGTACTCTTTTGAGCTGTAAACAATGACATTTTGACTCTTGAGCCAGTGGCATAACTATGGGGGGGGGATGAGGGGGATAGAACCCCCCCCCCAGAACCCGGAAAAAGAGAGAGGGGGAAAAAATCGTATAACAGCAATCTGGTAAAGATAAAGATTTGAAACTTGGGATGTTTTACCATAAGCTTTCATTGAAATGGAGTGAATTAGTTTCTTCAACGGGAGTGGTAGATGGTAGTCTGTCTGAAAACTGACTAAAATTTTGCTCGTCAAGCAGATCTATCCCCCCCCCCCAAAGCCAAGTCCTAGTTACGCCACTGTATTGAGCCACATGTAAAAGCTCTCCATAATCAATGGGCTGGGACTACAGCTGAGAAATGTGAAGGTGGAAGAGAGAAGCAGAAGCTGTATTAATATTATTTATTCAAGTAGGCGATTGGTTTCGGTGTCACAATGACACTATCTTCAGCCGCCCATTGTGCAACTGTCAGTACTAGCACATTTGAAAAGACCAGCCGTTAACACCGGTAGCCGTAAATTTCTTAGTCCATTCATGTCAAAAACCCAACGACGACTGATGAACTAAATGCAATGTGTGCGCCTAGTTCTTCATCAGTCGTCGTAGGGTTTTTGACATGAATGGACTAAGAAATTTACGGCTACCGGTGTTAACGGCTGGTCTTTTCAAATGTGCTAGTACTGACAGTTGCACAATGGGCGGCTGAAGATGGTGTCATTGTGACACCGAAACCGATCGCCTAATTGAATAAATAATATTAGTACAGCTTCTGGTTCTCTCTTCCACCTTCACGTGTAAAAGTTTCTTAAGAGGCTATTCTTTACTAGAATTTGTGGAAAGATCAATCAAGTTGTCCCATAGAACAGGCTGAATTCATAATTGGGAGAAGCTGTCTGTACCAATCAGGTATTAAGATTAACAACACCCATAGAAGGTTGACTTTAGAAGCATTTGAAGACTGGGTCTGTATTCATGCTGTTCATGTTGTCTGCTCCTGATACAGTCTGGAAGGAGTGTCAGTTATATACATTTTTGAAAATATTTTCTTGTAATAATTGGCTTTTCTGTTAAACAATACATTTAGCCATACAAAGTTTCAAGTAATTATAAGTAATAGTAAGTTTTGTGTCCCAGCCTCGTCGTAGGTGTCGGTGGCCGAGTGGAACGAGACCGACACAGGAACAAAAATAGCACGCCGGTGCAGGTGCGACACCACACCCCTCCCCCCCAAACCGCCGCGCCGTCGTGGCGTAGGGCTGAGGGCCACGGCGACGGCACTGGGAGGAGGGCCTGGGCGGGGGCGTTACTGGTTGGGCGGGGGCGTTACTGGTGGGACGGGCGTCGTAGCTGAGGCCGGGATCGAGACGCCGTCCGCGCCCCGGCATCCGCCTTGAGATCCTCCAGGGAACCCGCCGAAACCTGGGGAAGGGCGCCCGCCCCCGCCCAGAGGAAGCAGGACATCTTCTGAGGTGCGTGGCCCAGGCGGCGGCGGCGGCACGCACGGTCCCGGAGTCCCTCTCGGTGACGCTGTCATCTGCGGCGGCGACAGCGGCGGCGACGACTGCATCGGAGGTGCGTCGACCTCCATAGGGATCTCGTAGTCCGGGGCGAACGATGTGGCTGTGCTCCCTGGCGGTGAACTGGGTCTGGAATCAAGAAACCGGAGACCGGAGACAGGATCGCGCGGCCTATGCAGACGCAATTGGTTTGCGTGGCGCCGCAGCTCCGACCCTGTGGAAGAACGTACAACATACATATTGCTACCGAGCACGCGCTGAATGGTGCCCGGCAACCATGTCTTCTTGTTTCCAGCAAACACCCTGTACAGCACCGGCGTAGAAACCTGAAAACGCGTAGCGCCATACGAACCGACTCGGTGCGTGGGAGGCTGCAGCAGGTGAAGGAGAGTGCGGTGACGGCGGCCGTGTAGCAGCTCGGCAGGAGACGGGCCGTCACGTGGCATGCACCGATACGTAGACAGGAAAATTTGAAGAGCTTGCTGCCTGGAGTGCTGACCTTTCATCTTTTCTATGTGTGACTTGAATGTTCGAACGAAACGTTCTGCTTCACCATTAGACTGAGGGTGAAAAGGTGCAGTGGTAATATGCTGAATGCCATTCACACGACAAAACTGTTGAAATTCCGCACTAAGAAACTGAGGTCCATTGTCACTGACGATAGTTTCAGGCAAGCCTTCGATGCAAAACACTGATGTTAAGGCACTGATTGTACTAGACGCCGTCGTTGAGTTCATGGCAATCACAAAAGGAAACTTGCTGAAAGCGTCTACAACAATTAACCAGCGCGTATTCCAGAATGGTCCGGCAAAGTCAATATGTAAACGTTGCCATGGTCCCTTGGGGCGTGGCCAGTCTGAGAAACGCTGTGGAGGAGCCGCCTGATGCTCCGCACAAACTGGACACTGATGTCATGCTCTCTATCTGAGCGTCCATACCAACCCAGGTACAATGACGTCTGGCCAATTGCTTTGTCCTAACAATGCCCCAATGTCCTTGATGCAGGAGGGGTAACACTTCTCGTTGCAGGGAACGAGGAACAATCACCCTTGTTTGGTCGTTGTCCGTATGTAACAACAGAACACCCTGACTTAAAGACAATGCATGACGTTGTGCAAAATAACGTCGAACCAGAGGCCGATCAATGTCTTTGGCTCTGGCAGGCCAACCAAAGCGAACAAAACGTGCTACCACACTTAAGTCTGCATCCGCAGCTGTTTCCTGTGCAACCCGACGAGAGTTTAAAGGAAAATCTGCGACAGCGGAAGCATCTCTGGAGTCTATCTGACAACATGCCATTTCTGAAGAATCAAATGATACATCCTGGCCAACCGGAAGTCGGGAAAGTGTGTCCGCGTTGGCATGTTTAGTGGTAGGTCGGTACAAAATCTCATACTGATAATTTGACAATATCAAGGACCATCTCTGAAGCTTTTGTGCCGTTCGTGGCGGAATTGGCTTTGTGGGTGAGAACAACGACGTGAGAGGCTTGTGGTCTGTCAACAAATAGAATTTTCTGCCATACAGATAATGATGAAACTTTGTGACGCCGTAAATGATTGCTAAGGCCTCCTTTTCTATCTGACTAATTCTGTTGCGTCGGCGTCAGTAGCTTGGATGCAAAGGCAATAGGACGATCGTGACATCCAATACGATGTGAGATTACAGCGCCCAGACCATACAACGAGGCGTCAACTGCTAACACTACAGGCTTCTGTGGGTCAAAGGGAATCAAACATGCATCACTGAGTAGTGCAGACTTTAATTTGTCAAAGGCAACCTGACAAACTTTAGACCATACAAAAGGAACATTCTTCCTACGTAAGTGATGCAGTGGAGCTGCAATCTGAGAGGCATTGGGAATAAATCTGAAATAATAGTTCAGCTTCCCCATTACTGCTTGCAATTCGTGCACATTCTTAGGAGGAGGCAAGTCTTTGATTGCTCTAAGATGCGACTGTAAGGGATGGATTCCTTGGGCATTAATCACATGGCCTAGGTACTCTATTTCAGTTTGAAAAAACGAACACTTTGCTTTATTACAACGTAGACCTGCTGCAGTCAACACTTTGAAAAGGCACTCCAGGTTTGCTAAATGTTCTTCAACTGTACGTCCGGATACCACAATATCATCTAAATAGTTCGAACAACACGGTACAGAAACTGTCAGCTGTTCCAACAAGCGCTGAAAAATAGCGGGAGCGGAAGAACTGCCAAAGGGTAGGCGTTGAAATTGAAAAAGGCCCATGCGAGTGTTAATGACGAAAAAACTTTTTTGACTCGTCATCAAGTGGAATTTGCAAGTATGCCTCTGATAAATCAATCTTAGAAAAGAAGCGAGACTGTCCTAATCTGTCCATCAGTTCCTCAGGTCTGGGCAGAGGGTATGTGTCTACAATTGTTTGGCTGTTCACTGTTGATTTGAAGTCCGCACAGAGACGAAGTTTCCCTGACGGCTTGGGTATAATTACTATAGGCGAGGCCCACTGACTCGCAGAAACAGGAGAACTCACCCCACTATCTTGCCAACGTTTAAGTTCTTCGGCAACTGAATCACGCAATGCGATAGGCACTGGTCTAGCTTTACGAAATTTTGGAACTGCAGATTCTTTTAAAGTTACATGTGCCACGAAGTCTTTTGCACAACCTAGTTCCGGCGAAAACAAGTCACTATATTTGTCACACAATGCATTGATTTTATCCTGAGGCACTATTGACGAAATTTGAAGCACATCTCTTTGAATTGATAAACCAAACAAGTCAAAAGCATCTAGTCCAAAAATGTTCTGTGTCGATTTGGCCTGAAGAACTACAAAAGCAACTGTTTTTGTTACACCTTGAAAAGAGGCGGGCAGGCTACATGTTCCTAGCACGAGAATATTTTCACCTTTATAAGCTGTTAACACTTGCTGTGACGGCGACAATTTTGGCGAACCCAGAAGTTCATAAGTGTATTTATTAAGGTAACAGCGGAACCAGTGTCAAGCTGAAATTGCACAGACTTATTTTCGATCGAAAGAGTCACAAACAGTTTGTGCTTTTGGCGCACGACAGGTGCGCGAATGTGGGCAACGTCTGCTACGGTTTGTTTACTGCGCTTGCGCGGGCCGCGTAGTGAAGGAAGCGGCTCAGACTCGGCACGCAGGGGATTAACAACACTGTCACTAGATGGCACTACCGCCGGATCGGCGTCCGCGCAATGCGAGGCTACTGCACTAAAATTACTTTCAGTATCTACAACTAGTCTACTGGCACTATCTACACAGTACTGGGCACTTTTACAATAAGAAGTTGCAGAAGGCACTAGGTTCACTACAGGGTTGCACTGTACATTGTCACTTTGCTTGTCCCGAACCCTTTTCCGTTGCACATTTTTACGCGCTCGTAGGCGCTTGCTACGTGGTGCACTATATAGTTTTGCCATAGGCGCAGAACTACTTTCTTGCAATTGAGATCCAAGGAAAGCACTGTTCAATTCCACAGCCCGTATAATATTTACTGAATGAACTGTTCTCGCACTCTGCGAAGCACTGTTTCTAACGTTACTGTTCTTTGAGTTTTTAATTTGCATACACACAGACTGCACATGTCCCGATTTGCCACATTGATAACAGGTTGCGTTGCGACTAGGGCAATGAGCACGCTTGTGGCGAGACACACACTGGGGGCACGATTTACGAACATTTTTCTGAAATGAGCGTTGGCGCCCGTTATTCAAATCACTGTTTCTAACACGACGGGGCGACCTTTGCGTCGCACTTTTACACTGGCTACTGTTCACTGTCTGTTCAGCACGGCCGGTAGAAAAATAAGAATCACTAGTGCTATACTGAGAACTACGGCTAGGAAAACGTCCGTTGCGGCGCACTGAATTTATACTATGGCTTTGCATTTCTACATCAGCTAAGTCAAAAGTATCATGCGCTTCTATAAGCTGCAGTACACTGTCTAAGGAGGGGTCAGACTGTTTCAGAATTGCTGCTCTAATTCTGGGGTCCCGAATATTCTGCGTAATCGCATCCCTCAACATCACGTCACTATACGAAAGTCCACAAGAGCAAGTAAATTTACATTGGCGGGTTAAGCCCTTCAATTCCGTGATCCATTCTTGGTGTGACTGCTGCGGAAATTTTTTAAGTCTGAAAAATCGGTATCATGCAGCGGCTACAAGAACTTTTCTCTCATAATGAGCATTCAGTGCATCTACAATTTGTTCAAAGTCTACATCACGAGGAGATGCGAGAGGGAAAAGTTTTTGCAATAGTACGAAAGTCTGGGGGCCCACAATCGATAAGAAAAGGTTCTTCACTCTCTGACCTGTAATTTGATGAGCCGCGACGAGTTCTTGAAACTGTGCGAAGTAGTCGCTCCATTCTTCCTCACGTTCGTTGTACTGGCGGAACGTCGGAAGCGGTGCGGCGGCAGGTGTGGGCTGCTGATTTGACGGCTGTTGTTGGTGAGCAGCCTGTGCCGTCAGGTGGGACACAGCCTGCAGGAGTTGAGTGATTTGCGCCGCCTGTAACTGAATAATTTCCATTAAGTTTGGGTTCGGGGTAGTGGCCATGCTGACCGATTAGGCGCCGCGTATACAAGTAACTTATAACTAAACACAAATGCAATATGAAAGAGGACGCTCTGCAACAAAAAAGTCCACAAAACACGTAACAAAATATCTTTCCCCAAAATTCTTATATTAAGGGTGGGTGGGCGGGAGCAATTTCTGCGTGCTCCGACTGCTGCTGTCTGGCTGCTGCAAGCGGGCTGGTCCAAGGTTCGTCTATCACTCCTCGTCGCCACTTTTGTGTCCCAGCCTCGTCGTAGGTGTCGGTGGCCGAGTGGAACGAGACCGACACAGGAACAAAAATAGCACGCCGGTGCAGGTACGGAGGGGAGCAGCCAGAAAAACTCGAGTAAATTAGAAAGAGATATATATTGCACAGAATGTAACAATACTTAACTTTTACATAAGTCAGGTAAAGCAGTCAACAATCCTAAGATTGGTTTGATCACCACAGTGCTTTACTAGGCATGGTCCTGTTTGGAGGTGGTATGCCGTTGCCTTCCTCCGACCTTCGAACTGACTTACCCAGCCAGTTATAGGGGGACCTACAGTTTAACGTGGGTTCCGAACCACGGTGCTACTCGGTATTTTTCACATGAGCAATACTGCCAGAGGTGAAAGAAGTGGAAAGTGACAGATAAAAATCCTAGGACATGGCGGGGATCGAACCCGCGACCTTTGGATTTGTAGTCTGGCACTCTACCACTGTGCAACCGAGGCGCACAGCTTTTACATAGTACTGCAGAATGTTGATACATAGTTGTTAGAGGCCTGCCTTGTGCCTGTACGATAGCAAAGTCTTCACTGGTGCCTATCTGATTACGAAGGTCCTAACTCGTTGCTATCTCAGTGCGAAGTGAACGATGTCCTTCAGTGGTGGCCACGAGCGGGGTTCCAGCAGAGGGCGCTCGTGGCTGTCGTCGGAAGAACGCCGCGCCGTGCATGCATGGCGGCGCGCGGCGAAAGTAGGTGGCGCGCACTTTGTACTTGTGCGACACCACAGTAAGAGTAAAACAAAGACTTGTAATGGACTCTACAAGTATCAGTTATTGCACTGCTCCTATTTAGATCGTATACGAAGACATTTCAGCCACAACATCTGCAAAATATGCATATGCAGACGACCTGTGACTTGTGACCTTTAAACTCTCGTAGACAACTATCATCGATGAAGATTAACTCCAAATCCAACTAAAACTGAATGTTCATCTTTCCATCAGGATAATAAACAGGCTAATAAATGACTTGAAATTTACTTGAACAAAACTCACCTCACACCATCTTACAACATTCGCCACTTGAATATCTAGCAATAACTATGTACCACACACCCTATGATATAGACAACATATAAAAATAAAATAAAAAAAGAAAAGAAAAAAGTAAGTGTGTGGTACTTCATGGGATATGACAATGGAAACATTCAGAAGGACAGCTTTAAGTCCTGTGAGCCGTGCTGCTGAATATAATGCGCCAGTATGGCTAAATAGCCATCACACACACAAACTTGACAAGCTGCTTAACGTAACTAGTCTCTGGCTCTATAAACAACACCAATATTTTGACTGCCACATTGAGCCAATTACACCACCTCATCTCCGAAGACATGACGCTTTAGATTGAGAAGACACAAAATATAACTAAAATGTTCAATTGTTTGTAAACCTATTTGACCAAACGGTCATGGTCATCATTTCCTGGACTTAGAAACTACTTAAACGTACACTAAAGACAACACACACACACACACACACACACACACACACACATATGCCCGAGGGAGGACTAGAACCTCCGACGGCAAGCGACCGCGAGTTTCGCAGTAAGGCGCCTTACCGATTGGCCACTCCATCGCAGCTCAAAAAATAATTCAAAATACGCAGCTACTAATACGTCATGGAATTCCAAACGCCTCACTATCTCGACTAATATCAATACAACCACCAATAACAACAGCGAGGTTATTATGTGACAAAAACATCGGCATTAAAATTGAATGGGATGAAAGTTGGCCCCAATCAACAGATGATTACATCCACAGTCTATAACAAGGAATGATCAACAGATGATTACATCCACAGTCTATAACAACTAATGATAAGTACCCGCTAATTACGGGAAAACGTCAACAGGATTCGGGCAGGCCATCGTAGGTGAGTTGTGTAGGTGTAGGTGTAGGTGTAGGGGGGGGGGGGGGGGGGAGTAGAATGATCACGCAGTGCTCCTAGTCAAACGGTCCATCACATGTTCAAGGAATGTGTCACCGACAGTGGTTGAAGTAACTTTTCTGTACGAGCTATTTGTATTAGTGTTTTATTTTTTATGTACGGTACCAAGGGCGGATTTTGGGAGGGGGGGCACAGTGGCACGTCCCCCCCCCCCCAAAAAAAAAGAGCGAAAGAGAGAGAGAGGGGGGGGGGCAGAGAGAGAGGGAGGAAGGGACGGAAAGAACTCAGCATAAGAATAACTAACTTTTACTTACAAACAGCATGTAACTGTGAGTTAAAAAGGCAATCCCTGTAATTAACATAACGTAAATTGACTTTTTGTGTTATGCTTCCTTTAATTGCTTCTTCCTTCTTTTTTGTCAGTAATTTACGATAAAACTGAATAAAAGTCGTTTATTTTTTGTGATTGCTTGGAAGATGAATCAGATATTGCGTACGTTTTATTCATATGCAAATAAAGTTAAAGGTTTTAACTATGTGAAAAAAAAAAATCGTGAATTTCTAGGGCTGCGTTTAGGCTGACGTATTCAGATGTTTATGGTAATCAGTTTATCACTCTGAATTATTTTTTCCTATACACCAAGAAATAGTACTGCCACACATTATAAACAGTTTTATTTGAAGCTACATGTTTCGATTTTCCAATTATTGGAGCTAATTAGAAATTTCAGTAGCATTTTTCCGCGCATCAGATATAAAATATTATAATGATAGTAGAAATTCTTCTAGAAACACAATCAAGTGTAATTTTATTGATCGGGAAATCTGTCTTGAAAACTCATCGTTTTGCATAGTAACTTCACAAAGCACGAAGGAGAAATTGATTCACTATAACGCGACATGGGAAATCTGATTATAGATTAGCACTAGATATTTACTGGCTGATTATTGTTCAGTGCATTGTTTGATAATGAAGCAACTACGTCGGATACAGTATTATTTGTTTACGGTAAGTTGACGTTTGGTGGCCTAGCTGTTGGCAGTAGCAGGAGGCGTGTACCATGGGTGCCGAGATTCGAGGAATAGTGACGGTGACGGGAGGCAGCGTCGCAGTGTTGGAAACGTTACCCTAACAATGTGTACCAGCGTCGCAGTGTTGGAAACGTTACCCTAACAATGTGTACAGTAATATTTCGTGTCTAGGGGCAGCGTAACGTTGACAGCGCTCTGAAATAAATGAACGTCCTGCAAGTCGTGCAGATGTTTTTTGCAGCTGGCATCACCAGGTAAAATCGTCTTTTGTCGAATTAATATAACTCCATCTACCAATGAACTACTAGTTTCGGCGCACTATGGCGTCATTCTCAAGAACCTATGATTACAAGAATATATTACAATGATTCAGCGACATTAAACCGTGAAAAGTTTAAAAACATACCGCAAAATAAAAAAAAGACTATCGGGGCAAGAGAGAGAGAGAGAGAGAGAGAGAGAGAGAGAGAGAAAGAGGAGAAAGAGAGAGAGAGAGAGAGAGAGAGAGAGAGAGAGAGAGAGAAGGGGACAGAAGGGGAGAGAGAGAGAGAGAGAGAGAGAGAGAGAGAGAGAGAGAGATGGTAAGGAAGGGAGGGAGGGAAAGAATCTTAGCATTAGAATAATTAACTTTCACTTACGGGCACCTTGTAACTGTGAGTTTAAAAGTGCAAACTCCCTATAATTAATGTAATGTAATTTGACTTTTTGTGTTATGCTTCCATTTAATTGCTTCTTGCTCTTTTTTTGTCAGTAATTTACGATAGAAATAAATAAAAGTTGTTTATTATTTCGTCATTACTTTGGAGATAAATGAACTATTGTGTATGTTTAATCATACATAAATAAAGTTAAGGGATTTGACTATGTTAAAAAAAAAAAAATAAAAAAATAAACTGTGAATTTCAAGGGCTGCATTCAGGCTGGTGCATTCTGATGTTTTCAGTAAACAGTTTATCTAAAAAAACGTTGAAATGTTTGTAAATCTTATGTGACTTAAATGCGGGGTCATCAGTACCTAAACTTACAAACTACTTATGAACTACCTTATACTAAAGACAGCACAAACATCCATGCCCGAAGGGGTAAGAGATGCCAGCCGCGGTGGCCGAAGAGACTGAGGCGCTCCAGTCACGGTCTGCACGGCCACTAAGGTCGGGGGTTCGAATCCCTCCTCGGGCATGGATATTTGTGCCGTCCTTAGTTGTAAGTAGTTCTTAGGTTTAGGGACTGATGACCCCGTAGTTAAGTCCCATAGACTCTACAAACACTTGAACATTTTTGGTAAGAGGTAAGAAACAGGTGTAGAGATGGGGAAAGTGATGGGTAGAGAGATTAAGGAAAGGTGTTGTAGTTGTTGGTTTTTGGAAGGGACTAAACAGCGACTGTAAGGAAAGGTGTGTAGCATTGGTATCCAATCCCTTGTGTATTTAGCAATTGCACAGCATTGCTCGGTTCACTATTGTGTGTGGGTATACATAATAAAGGTAAAGATGACCATAGATCCATTCTTCAGTGTGGATGCACACTAGGCCCATACTATTATGAGAGCCGTCTAGTAATAATGGGCAGGGACACTACATTAACAGTGTGTGGACAAGTCTAGAATCTGCATCTGGTGGGAGGCGAACAGGGGTAGCCCTCATGGCTGTCTATTATCGCTGTGTTCCCAGAGATACAGTGGTCAAGCACATCTGCCTAGTAATCACGAGTACCTGGGTTTGAATCCCAGCTGAGTACAAATTTTCAACTTTTCTCATTGATTTATTTCAATGCTCATTGGCAGCTGGCATCATAAATTCCTTGTGGCTGGTCACTGTTTTTAATTATAAACATTATAATTCCTTTGTACACTTCTTTCCCCTAGTTATACAATCTTTAACAGGCTTGCATTTGTCCTCTAGTAACCTCTGCTCAGACAATCTGCACTTCCTGTTTACTTCATTTCTGAGCTGTCTGTACTTCCTTTTGCCCACTCTATTTGCTACAGTTTTATATTTTCTCCTGTCATCAATTACTGCTTTTGAGGTCAGTGTTGCTATAGGGCATCATCATCTTTAGCTGTTTCGCTAGGCCCAACCATTTGTCCAAAGATTTTAAAAAATGCTGCAGGACTTTTCTAAATTCATTGTGGTAAGGTTTCTTCAAGGAAATTGATAGCATTAGGATACAGCACATTGACAAATTATGTATTTTAGGTTGATGTCTAAGTTAGAGCACATACAGCCAGACTTTCAAAATATTGTACCAAGGTAAAGGAAACAAAGGAATTTGAAAATCCACTAATAAATTATTACCAAATGTCTAAATTAGTAATAAACAGTTTGAAAATGATGTTAGTTATGGTAAAGGAAACACAGTTAATAAAATTAGTCAACTTTGTTATCAAATGACTTCTATCACAATTTTAGGATACATTTCTGAAAAACAGCAATCATTAATGAAATTATATAATTTTTTCAACACATCTCAATCGCAAGAGAATTTTTATTGTTGTTAGAAAACCGTTTTCAGTCTGCTTGTGAGTCCATCATCAGGCCCACCGTGGCAGCCAATTGTGGGTGGGTCAGGAACTGTTGAAATCAACTCACAAGCAGACTGAAACCGGTTGCCTAACAACAATGAAAATTCTCTTCCAATCGAGACTGTGTTTTCAGGCATTGTTCTTCTACTTATATGATCCTCTGCAGCCTTCACTAACTCTCAAAGGTACCCATTCTTCTTCTACTGCATTACTTTAACTGTTTCAGTCAATCCTTGCGTCATGCTGTCTCTGCTTCCTTGAATTTATCAAGGTTCCATCCTTACTTTTTGATCATTTGGTAGTTAAATAAGTTTTAATCTAGAGTACATAACCAATATGTTATCGTCAAAGTCTATATCTGCCTATTTATATGTCTGCCATTTAAAAACTTGCTTTTTTAATCTATATCTTACTATTCTAAAATAAATCTGGTATCATCCAGTGACTCTTGGTCTCTTCCACATATACAAATTCCTTTCATAATTCTTAAACCAAGTGTTTTTGATGATTAAATTGTGCTAAGCGCGAAATTCTTCCAGGCAACCTCCTCTTCATTTCTTTACCCAGTCCATATTCATATTCCACTATATTTCCTTCTCTTCCTACTACTGAATTCCAGTCTCCCATCACAATCAAATTTTCCTCTCCCTTAACTGTCCGAATAACGTCTTTTAGCTCATCATACCAATTTGAATCTCCTCCTCACTTGGCACATAAACCTGTCCTACTATGGTTTGTGTAGCTTCATACCTATCTTTGCTATGATAATGTTTTCAGTATGCTGTTCATAGTAACTTACCGACATTCTTATTTTTTTATTCATTATTAGACCTTCTCCTGCTTACCCACAACTGATTTTGCATTTATACACCTGGACAGAAAGCCTGTTCATTCTTTCACAAACGTCACTAACCACCACAATATCTTAACTTCAAACTTATCCATTTCTTTTTTTCAAATTTTCTTACTCACCCAATTAAGGGATAGAACATCCGTTGCTCCAAAGCAAAACATATCCCTCTTGTACCAAATCTACAAGGGGTAACTGAACATGTAAACAAAATTCTCCATAGGGCAGACATCAAGCCAATCTTTGGAGCAGCAAGATAAAGGATGCCCTTTGCTCAATAAAGGATGCAGTAAACAAACTAAATAATCTTGGTGTCCATGACATTGATTGCATGTGTAGACTGGTATATGTAGGTGAAACTGGGTAAACTAATCAGCATAAGAATTTTCAAACATGAAAGCTATATCTGGCTTGGATAGTGCAACAAGTCAGTTGTGACAGAACACCAGGATAGATGCAGAAAATAGCTATTTTTCTTGAAGCCTTTGTCATGACAAAACAACTATTTATGATGAGAAGGAAAATTAGAGGAGCTGCCATTGGTGGAAGTACTGCGGCAAGCATAAAGCAACTCATGGGGCTATTCGGAAGACCACAGTGGCCTTATTTACACAGAGTACCAGGTTACTTTAATTTGCACCAGGAGACAAGCAATCAGAACTACACAACAACTGCTGCCCATTTTCCCCATTCACCTATTTCAAACAATGGCAAGCAACAACAGAAACACCAGCTGAAGCCAATGAGACAAAATAATTCAACTGCCAGTGGCGTGAGAAACACTGCAAGTAAATTAAATATTGCAAATATCAATAAAGAATGCCCCACATCCCTCCTCCTATATTGCTCTATTTTATAGAACCCAAGCCCTCGCTCATTTAGCAGTCAGACAAACACACAGAGGAAGGCCACTTGCAACAGTGGCTGAAATGTTAAAGAGTTTTAATGATTGATAATGCCGTCTCACACCTTGAAGAATTTCATTGACAGTCATTGACACTTATCATCACCAAACCCCACCGCATGTCACCCAGGCAGCATTATTCAGCAGTATTGTTGAGTGATGGCATTGTAACTTGAAGGTTGTGCTTCTTTGTCAGAACTTAACATAGACTAGGCTACTGCATATCTCATCACTCTTCTCAACCTCTGCACCAGTTTCAAAATTGACCTCAACATGACAGTAGCTATGGTGAGCTCTTTGGATAGGACTTCTGGTTTTCTTGGATTGTCTGTGCTCCCATATTGCACATATTCTCACCAAGCGAGGTGGAGAAGTGATAACGCACAGGACTCGCATTCTGGAGGACGGTGGTTCAAATCCATCTCAGGCCATCCTGATTTAGGTTTTCTGCAATTTCCCTAAATCATTCCAGGCAAATGCCAGGATGGTTCCTTTGAAAGGTCTGAAAGGGCATGGCCAATTTCCTTCCCCATCCTTTCCCAAAACTCCGAGTGTTAGCTTCATCTCTAATGACCAAGCTGTCAACGGAATGTTAAACCCTAAGCTTCAGGTACATACTCTCAATCTGACTCTTAGCATGGCTCCCTAACTTCATTCAAAGATACAGATTGAGTCATACCACAAAAATAATGCTCCAGATTAATGGAGATAAAGATTCCAACCTTCTTATTTCAGACCTCATAAGATTGTGAATTATAATTACCATACTGTGGAGGATGTCATCAATAGAAATACACGGAGTGTAAAGCTGTCGTACACCTAGTATTTGAGTCCATCCTACACACTCCCTCAGAAACCGTCATCTTCATCCTCAGTGCACTATCACCATCATCATCACCATTGAATCAAGATCAATTTGCTAATGTGAAAAGTTTGCTTGGCAAGCCAGTTCACCTCAATGCCTTGATTCTTCTGGTGCCAGGGGGAGGAGGAGAGGCAGTGCAGTATCTATAAACTATAATTGCATCTAGTTCAGCCAGCTACAGAACTGTGGAATGCTGGCCAAGTGGAAAACTTACAGTGCAGGTCACAGTTTTGCTTTGAGAGCACATTTAGTCAAGTTGTGAGCTTAGGGGTAGAGGCCGATGGTAAACATTTTAATTACAGGAATGATGCAAGTCGCATATGTCAGTGAATATTATGTGAATGCCCTTTATAAATGGTGAACCCACCATATATGATCTACAAAGAAACATGCTATCAGTACCAACAGTTTACAGTAGGGTCACCAGATCTCCAAAATCCAAATATGGGACACATATGAGTACCACAGATTTGCAAAACCAAAATCTGCAACATGACTGTTGTCTCTTAAAGCTTGGTGTTACTCATTATCACAGACATAAACACACAAATTAATGCACACACAGTGCAGTAAGCCATTGTTTCTGTCGCCCCCTTCCTATTTTACCCCATAATTGACATGCCATATTTATTGGTTCTCACATTTACATTTGCTTCTCTAAAAATAATTTATTTTCTTAGTGCTGTATATAGTGAGCAGAAAGTGTGACTTTAGATTATAAAAGAATTACTACAACATGAAAACTATTTAATTGCTAAAAACATGAAACCAATGGGACAAACATATGAATTTGGGTATATGAGAATGGTAAAAGTACATATATGGCAATCTCTTAATTAAGACATACCAAGTCAAATACTAATACAAAAAATTTCCAAACACATTAGCACAACACAAAGCAAAATAAATTGTATTACGAATTAAAGAAATATATTATTGTTTTATAGTTGTCACCTGAAATTGTTACTAAGTTTACTTGTTTCTCTTTCAATTATATTTTGCAGAAGAATGTATTTATTCTGGAGTTCAGTATTTTCCCACAGATATTCATGATAATACATGAAGTATTCTGAAAATAAGATCTTGTTACTTTTTTTTTTTTTTTTTTTGCACACTAAAGCTGTTGTTTCTGTCAGTTCACAAACTATTTGAACTAGTGAATGCTCTTTCTGCAGCAGCTGAAAAAAAATCAAATAATTGTAAATCTATTAAACTCCTGCTTGGTCATTAGTCTGTACCTTACAAACTACTTAAACTAAGGTAAACTAACCTAAGGAGAACACAAATACCAATTCCCAAGGGGGGACTTGAACCCCCGACAATGATCGGCGTACTGCAGCATGGCGCCCCAGTGTGCACGGCTAATCTGCTGTGGCTCTGCAGCTGCATTAATGTAAGAGCTAGCACAATCCCAGTAATAAGCTGATAATTTTTGCACCAGATAGCTTCATATGCAAGTATGTTCAAAATGAGAGACCAGTTTTTACCAACTCATTTCCCAGTTCTCAATTAATAAATTTTCTCTTCAGATACATTTTTAAAGTCACTTCCTCAAAAAGCTGATCTTTTCAAAGTTTTTCTTCATACTCCCTTAAAGTTTCAAGACTTTATGGAAAAGACTTCAAAAGAAGAGGATATTTGAGATGAACCGAGCACATGAAATGAATAAGCAATTTGTAATCTTCTCGGATTTGCAGCCGGATACTAAAGTCAACTTGACACAATATTTCAGCGGCGCAACTGCCCGCCATCCTCAGGTGAGCTTGCTGATACCCAATCTCACCGGAAATGAGTTCCCAGTGCAATCAGCGGCTCCTTTATACACCGCGGAAGACCCATAGCGCGTGCGCAAGAAGTGACAGAACACCAGTACGTTAGACCAGAGGATGACAACTCAAGGCATGCAGATAGCAGTCCGTGTGCATAGGTTTTCGATAAACACTATGTCCCAGTTTCCCATCATCTCTTCTGTAAACCAGAACATCAAGAAAAGGAAGCTTCCCCTCCTTCTCCACTTCAATTGTGAACCTGATGTTAGGATGCATGCAATTGAAATGGTCCAAAAGGCGGTTAAGAGTTTCTTCCCCATGAGGCCACACAAAAAATGGACTGTTTACTTGATGATTCAGCTTATCGGAGACTGCAAAAGGATCCAACTGAACGGATAAAATGTATAACGCTTTCACTTTTGAAGAAGAGCTCTTTATCTGACGACGTTCTAAGGAAACTTCATCCTGGTGTGGCTGTTTCTCCCAGGTTATATGGTTTATGGTTTAGTCCTTCACCTGAACCATTAAATGAGACCCACAAATCAGTTGCTTTCCTACCTTTTGATGGAGTATTTCATCTAAGATAGGAAGAATTTAAAAAAAAGTATGACATTAAGAGTGTTTTTCGTCTGCCAGTAAAGACGAGAGCACTTCTCAGATCTGTGAAGGATGATTTGGGTCTGAGGAAGCCCGGGGTATATAAGATTCCCTGTCAATGTGGGAAAACGTATATTGGTCACACTATCCGTACCATTCAGGACAGTGTGATCCATACCATTCAGGACATGTTTATATTTATGTGATACCCAGCACAAACACTCTTGTCCTGTCCCAGTACTTTTATCCTTTCTTCATATTTATGTGGACCCTTTCTTCATTTTTACATCTTCCTTTTAAACTTTGGCGTATTAAAGCATATGCATCGTAATGCTTAACACAATGTTTTAGCTCTAAGACTGGAACAAGGGACTGATAACCGAAGATGTTTAGTCCCTGTCAAAAACTACAAACCAACCAACCAACCAACCAACCATTCAGGACAGATGTGTTGAACATCAACGCCACACACTTTTGCTCCAGTCCGAGAAGTCAGCGGTAGCTGAGCATTGTCTTGATAAGGGACATAGAATGTTGTATGATGAAACTCACATGGTTGCTTCAGCATCTCGTTACCGGGACTGTGTCTTAAAGGAATCCATAGAGATTTGATTATCTGACAGTCTGATTAACAGAGACAAAGACTACCTTCTAAGTAAATCCTGGAACCCTGTGTTATCAGATGTTAAAAACAAAGGTTGGTACTTAAGAAATCTGAATAATAATTTTATTTATCATTGATTATCGATTTCACCGGATTCTACTACCGGAGCGCTGTATGTCTTGTGCGGCAGAGGGCAGTTACTGTCACTTCTTGCGCACGCGCTATGGGTCTTCCGCGGTGTATAAAGGAGCCACCGACTGCACTGGGAACTCAGTTCCGGTAAGATTGTGTATCAACAAGCTCACCTGAGGATGGCGGGCAGTTGCGCCGCTGAAATATTGTGTCAAGTTGACTTTAGTATCCGGCTGCAAACCCGAGAAGATTACAAACAGTTATTATGCCAGGAAAACCTTTGTGGTCACAATGAGCACATTTATCGATATAATCAATTGAAGTATCGTGAAATGAACCTGAAATGTCAAAGAAATCAAACTCTTTCAGTTCGCTATTTTCTAGCAATGAACTGATTAAAGGCTGAATTTTTACAGTTGGAAAAGTTACCATGTGATGTGAAAGCACAGAAATAATTAAAAAAAGAAAATACATGAATTAATCACTTTCATTTCTTTATTTTATGATTATGACTAAATTCATTCTCCATTTGATCATACTGTACATTACTTTATACTATATGGGATGGTAAGTAGAAATTAGGACATTATATGTCCCATATTTATTTTTTGGGACAACGGGACAGTTTGACTAATTAAGGGACGATTCCATAAAATATGGGATATCTGGTCACCCTAGTTTACAGCCCACCTGTAAATTAGCTGAAGTTTCATTAATCATGTTGAAAGAGTATTAATAAGGCTCTGTATACTTAACTGCTTAGAAATTATTTGAGGGTGTCCATATATTAGATTAATACTTGTTCTATAGGTCATAAATAGGACATTTTGCAATGATGTGGAATGTGTCAGTCAATATTCTGCGGTTTTACTGACCAAAGATCCTTAGAATGTTTGATATATGATTATTTCTTAAAGTAAAACTTCCAGTAATGTTTCAGTTCTTTTATTTCTTCATGGATGTAGCAAATATTACACCTCCAAATACACCACATTACGTTTACCCTAGAAGAAAACTTCACAATACAAAAAGAAATATATTGAAATATTATAATCTCTAATGAGATTATAAAAAATCATCATTTATTTAAATGTCATAATTCTGACAGAGATTTAAAGTAAACTATTAAAAAAATTAAAATTGGACTTGATAGCATCATTGATGGAGATCAATACTGACAACCAAAGACATTGAAATATCTTGAGAACTACATGGAGGATCAAAAACATTTTTTTTGTCTTTGAAAGGGACATGCAATGATACCACACTCGACTCTGCCCTGAACTGAACGTTGCTCTTATGTGCATCTAAAAATATCTTAATTACAATGGCTATAATTGCTAATTGCTAGATATCATTAATTTTATGCAATGAGAATTAAATTTTTATATCAGTGTGTATGCTTGAATCCAAAATTGAAAGGTACCTCTATTCCGATAATATTACAGCTCAGAGATTCATAATTTTATGCATTTGTAATGGAATTACATGTTAATTAGCCTTTTTACAATTATTTTGCAGTATTGATGTAAAATTAACTACAGGATGATTATTTCTATGAAAATTTCATAGTAATTAAGAAATGTTTTTGCTGTATTGAATCAGTGTGTTGTGTTCAAATACAATATTCTCCTGATTATCATTTAATTTGGTATTGCTACATTATTGTTGTCTGATTATTAGATTTACACTAAAACTGATTATTATGAATGTTGCTACACTTTTGTGACAAACAGAATTCTGCTTTCTAAATATCATACCTGAAATTAAAAGTTCGTTTAGTCAAACCCTGATAATTTAAATAAAATGAACATATCTTGGAGTATTTAACAAAATAACACCAATGGAAGTTCAGTAAGAAACGTTGAGAATAATATGTAGATAGGGAACAACTCATCGTAAATATGAATGTTGAGCCACCAACAGACAAAAATAAAAGACACACAAACAATTCTAAATTTTCGTCTGCGGCCTTCCTCAGAAAGAGAACACGCGTTCACTTAGGCACACTCATCCACACACGTCAGCCATCTCTGACCACCCAACATACACTGTGTTGGACGGCCAGAGATGGCTGACATGTGTGGTTGAGTGTGCCTGAACGACTGTGTAGAAGAGTGTTCTCTTTCTGAGGAAGGCCATGGCTGTAAATTTACAATTGTGTCTGTGTTTGTGTGTCTTTCATTTGTGTCTGTCGGCAGCTCTACGTTTGTCTTTACGGTGAGTTGTTCCTTATCAACTTATTATTATTAATATTTAACAAAAATTATTTTAAGATGTAACTGTTGCATAATGATAAAAAGTTATAGTTACGTCTTTGTTTAATTTTCGGTTATATAGTTGGGTTAATTCTCTTTTTTCTTGCCTAAGTGGGATATGCAAATAATCGACAGAAAAATCGGTAGATACCATGCAATGTGCTATACAGGCTTTTGTAATAAAACATAATATCATGTCCTCATAATAATTTCTGTAAAACTGGTGATGTGCAGCTGCGTTGAAGAGTTTTAAACTTTTAGTATGCTTAAAGGAGAGTGGTGCTAATGTTATACATAGTTCTTCATAGTCAGGGTAGTGTGTTATTAAATTAATAAGAATGGTGCTTCTCACATACCATAATATTCCAGATTCTATTCTCAATGTACAATTCAATGGTAAAGATGGACTGACAGTTCTATGCATCCACTGTTGAGTCATACTGCCAAATTACCATTTCTTTGTTTTACTAGTAGTTTATAGTGTAGACGTAATTTCTGGCAATGAAAGTTTGCTCACCTGTGGGTGACTAGCATCAATATCTCTGCAACCCACACACAACACAGACATATTATATGCCAATTAATCACAACAAAATGTCCTAAGCTTCCTGCCAGTGACTGAATATTTTTCACATCAGACTGTAATCTCATTGTGAATGTCACGAACAAGTGTCACACTGAAGAAAAACGTTGCTTGTGCCCACTCTCTCTGCACTGCCACCTCCCATTCCCACTGTGGATGTCTCATAATTTATGAATATTCTGTGTGGTGAAAATGCAATGTTTTCAGGCTTCCAGCTCCACCATGAAAACATAGTGAAAATAAGAGAGAGAAAAGTGTGTTTCAATTAGTGTAGTTTTACAAACTCCATTAGCTTTATGACAAGTATGAAAGGGCACTTTTTTAAATAAACACAGTAACCGAATTATGAACTAAATGGTTTCTTGGTATTCCATTACTTCTTTTATTGTGAGTATTTTAAGTTACGGCAGAGGGGGGGATTATTTGAATCTATGGTTACTGTTGCAGTAACAAAGATCTAGTGAGTTATTGATTACATTAACATTGTTTCTGCACAGTAGTAGTGGATAAGTCATAAAGAGGCCGATTGCTTGCAAAGTAAAAGTATCCAGCTTCTGGGGTGGTTAAAAAATTAAATTTTCTAACTCATTACCTCATATTACATAAGAATAATTCAGAATATTTCATTGCCATGGTAAATAAATATATAGTGAACTGAGTGGATGGAGTCCTAGGTGTGCATTATCTCTCATTTCCTAGATTCCATTTCTGATGACTCCAGATGTTGATGGGATGTTAAAACCTACTCTTACTTCCTTCATTCCTACTTCCCAGATGATGTTTTATATACAAGTGATTTATGACTTGGTAGTTGTGAAATAGGAGTTCAATGGTATCCTTTCCTTTGATACGGTTTTGAGATTGCACGAAGTCATATAAAACATAAACGCAATAGTTATTTGTTATGCTTACTAGGATATAGTATATTTCAGAACAGTGGAAATATGAATGCAACGACTTGATTAGTTTCCTGGCTGTAACATGTAGAAACTGCATAGTGACTGTCACTTCAATTGGGTAGTGCATGGTAATATTTATTAGTCTTTTATCTGCAGAATTAATGACATTACAATTAACTGTCATTTTTATATCATTAGCAGCTCTTGAATTGAGAATTTTGCTCATTAAATCAGATTATTCAAATAGATGATAAATACAGAAAATGTCATATTCAAGATGACTTTGAATGTGTTTTATAAGCAGCATTACATTAAAAGTGACAGCAATTTGTAACTTGTGAAATGTGCCTAACACATAAAAATATTAATCATAAATGGAGGTGCAGAAAGGAGCATTACATATATAAGCTGTGTTGAGCAGTAATCATTTACTTCATGAAAAATTGCAGCTGCAATTTGTGTTTATACTTTTGACTAAACTTTATGGGCAATGTAATATGACTATGTAGACTTTTCTTGCATAACCACTAATATTGTCCTCAGGTTACATGCTGGATCATCAAATCATCTTGACACAGTAGTTCAGTGATTCAGTTATTGGCCACCATTGTCACGTGAGTGTGTAATGACACCAAGTTGTTGGAAGTCTGAAATCATTTCATTTTTCATACATTAATGGCAATAAGCTGTTAAGTAAGTTCATAAAATAAACAAAGATGACTACTGCAATATCCAGATGTAGCACTTTATTATGAAACAACACATTTTACCGATCCCTGTATTATTGTGAGATCCTCGTCAGTTTTATAACTTAGCTTTTTCAAACTGTGGAAAAAGGAAAAGGGGGGGGGGGTATAACTGTAGAAATGCAACACAAAGTAATTTCATCTTCATGTAATTTATTAATAATAAATTTATAACTGTCCACTGCAGACTCCAGATAAACTGATTACAGACTTCATACATACTAAGTATTTGACTGTCTCAGAAATTACCTCACTAAGTTATAGACTGACTAACTAACTACTAACTAACTCTTGGCATGCAGCACCTACTATAAATAAGTTTGCTAACAATGCTTGTTTAATTGCTCACTGATGGCTACACACAAATAATTAAAATTTTTAATTTGACACAGATGTGTTACATGATACATTCATCGATTGCCTCTTCTACTTCTGTTCAGTATTGTCCAGGTCTTGTGTGGTAGTTGATATCCATTTGGTAGTTTAGCACCTGAGAAGATGCCCTGCAGGTGCTCATCTGTTGTTGCTTGGCACTTACACATGCCTCTAAGTTCTATCACTGAAAATAATGTTGGTCTGTTGTACATGATTCTCCATACAGAATGGCTTGTAGAAATATTGACTTGTTTAGAGGCCACATAAAAGAATAACATAACCTGTACTGTTGAATTCTCGGTGATGAATTTGGCTTAGTCATCTAAAGTTGTTTCCTTTGTGTTGCAATAAAGATGTCCAGGTTTTTATCAGAGTTTGTACTTCTATTAACTTAAACTAAAAATGCGAGTGTAGATCAGTTGTGGCTTACATTCAAAGACATAATACCAGTAGCAATCGAGAGGTTTATACCAAATAAATTAGTAAAAGAGGGGGCTGACCCCCCTTGGTACACAAAACAGGTCAGATCACTGTTGCAGAAACAAAGAAAAACGCATGCAAAATTTAAAAAAGACACAGAATCTGCAAGACTGGCAATCTTTTACTGAAACTCGCAACCTAGCGCGGACTTCAATGCGAGAATCTTATAGTTGTTTCCACAACGAAATCCTGTCTCGTAATCTTGCAGAAAATCCAAAGAAATTCTGGTCATATGTGAAGTACACTAGCGGCAAAACACAAACAATACCTTCACTACGCGATAGCAATGGTAATACTACCGACGACAGTACTGCTAAGGCAGAATTACTAAACACAGCTTTCCGAAATTCTTTCACCAAAGAAGACGAAGTGAACACTCCAGTATTCAATCCAAGAACAGCTGCCAGCATGCGAAACTTAGAAGTAGATGTTCCTGGAGTAGTAAAATAACTTAAGTCACTAAACAAAAATAAATCTTCCGGGCCAGATTGTATACCAACTAGATTCCTCTCAGAGTATGCTGATGAAATAGCTCCGTACTTAGCTATAATTTATAACCGATCACTCAGCGAAAGATCCGTACCCAAAGACTGGAAAGTTGCCCAAATTACTTCAATATTCAAGAAAGGCAATAGGAGTGATCCCCAAAATTACAGGCCTATCTCATTGACGTCGATTTGCAGTAGGATTTTGGAACATATACTTTGTTCGAATATTATGTACTACCTCGATGAGAACGACCTATTAACCAATAGTCAGCACGGATTCAGAAAGTATCGCTCTTGCGAAACACAGCTTGCCCTTTATTCACATGAAGTGTTAAGTGCCATCGACAAGGGATCTCAAATCGATTCCATATTTCTGGATTTCCGGAAGGCTTTTGATACTGTACCCCACAAGCGGCTTCTAATGAAATTGCGTGCTTATGGAATATCTCCCCAATTGTGCGATTGGATTCACGATTTCCTTTCAGAAAGGACACAGTTCGTTGTAATCGACGGTAAGTCATCGAGTAAAACAGAAGTGATATCTGGCGTTCCACAGGGAAGCGTTATTGGTCCCCTACTCTTCCTCGTGTTTATAAACGATTTAGAAGATAATCTGAATAGCTCCCTTAGACTGTTCGCAGATGATGCTGTCGTTTATCGGTTAGTGAAGTCAACAGAGGATCAAAAGCAACTGCAAAGCGATTTAGACAAAATTTCTACTTGGTGCGAAAATTGGCAATTGACACTAAACAAAGAAAAGTGTGAAGTAATACACATGACCACTAAAAGAAATCCGCTGAACTTCAATTACGCGATAAATCAGTCAAACCTTAAGGTCGTAAATTCTACCAAATACCTAGGAGTTACAATTACGAACAACTTTGACTGGAGAGAACACATAGAAAATATTGTGGGGAAGGCGAACCAAAGGTTACGTTTCATTGGCAGAACGCTTAGACGATGCACCAGCTCCACCAAAGAGACTGCCTACATCACACTTGTGCGTCCTCTCTTGGAGTACTGTTGCCCCTTGTGGGACCCTCACCAGGTGGGACTAACAGAAGATATTGAGAAGGTTCAGAGAAGGGCAGCTCATTTTGTTTTATCACGTTATGGGGGGAAAGCGTCACGGAAATGTTGCACGAATTGGGGTGGAAATCATTAAAAGAAAGACGTTATTCATTGCGGCGTGATCTGTTTGCGAAGTTTCAATCACCGACTTTTAGTTCTGAATGTGAAAATATTTTGCTAGCACCCACCTACTTAGGGAGACATGACCATCCCAATAAAATAAGAGAAATCAGATCGAAAACGGAACAATTTAGGTGTTCTTTCTTCCCGCGCGCTATTAGAGAATGGAACGGTAGAGAAAAGTTATGAAGGTGGTTAATGAACCCTCTGCCAGGCACTTAAATGTGATTTGCAGAGTATCGATGTAGATGTAGATGTAGTTGTAACTGACTCACAGATAACTTTTAAAAACTTGTATTTATTGCCACATCACCAACAAAGAAAACTATACAAGATACATGTTTGCCATGCCACATGGCAAAAAACAAAACAATACTACCAGTCACCGTCCATGCCTGAATTCAAAGTGGCCGCACCACACAAAATAGAGTCCAAAGAAACTACCTTCCAAAGATAAAACAGTCTAAGAATTTATTGATTTGGATATGAGTTTAGCAGATATTGAATAGAATTACATAATTTTAAATTACATTAAAGATGTTGGATGGAATTACATGATACCAATATAAATTATGTTACACATATGCTAGAAAGGTTAGCAGATATAATCAGTTTCATTACACCGCCAACACTTCCATTCTTCATGAGGTTTAAAATCTCTAGTAACCATGTCAGCAGCATCACGCAGAGTTGGATGATGTGGGTGTAGACTGTTAACATTTAGAATTGGTAGGTTCCTACGTACAGGTAAAGTAGGTTTCTTGGAAATTCTTTGGAACTCCCTCATAAGAGCCACAGATCTGCGCAAATCAGGTGGCATTATACCTGTCACCAGCGGAAGCCAGTAAACTGGAATATATCTGCCTGTGCCAGATATTATGCACATGGTAGCATTCAGTTGAGTGTCAACAACTTTTGTATAGTGGCTGTTCAACTATACAGGTACACAATACTCAGTACTTGCTGTCTAGCCTCGGTGATCCTGCAAAGCAGCCTGGCCCTCACAACACTCATGACATCTCCGCTGTCAAAGCACCTAACATGGATGCCAAGTGACATTCATCTGCACCTGAGCCACCCGTCTCTGCCCTCGGACAACATGTCAGCTCATCCTCGCTTCTGAGTTCCGGCATTGAGCAGCACATCTCCACAGTTCCGGTGCAGGACACAGACACCGAACTTCTCACTGCTGCAGCACCACCACAGGATAGTTCCACAGCAGCAGCGGTTGCTAGTGCCTTGCTTCCCTCCCCACCCCTCCATATTGCTGTTGTCACTAATGGTACCTGTCATCATATTATTACCACCCCTGGCCCCTCAGTGCATCACGAGGTTTGCTGCCTCGCACCTAAGAGATTTCTCATGGCAAAAGAAGCCATACTTGACCTACTTAATTCCGGCATCATGCATATTTCCTCTAGTGACTGGTCATTGCCCATCCACTCAGTTCCCAAGAAGGATGGCTCCTTCTGCCTCTGCAGTGATTATCAGGTACTGATTGCACACACGATGATGGACAGCTATCCTATTCCCAATATCCAAGATTTCTCGGCACTACTTGGCGGTGCAAAAGTGTTCAGTGTGCTCGATTTTAAGAAAGCGTACCACCAGATCCCAATGGCCCCATCTGATATTCCGAAGATGGCCATCATCACACAATATGGTCTCTTTGAGTACCTTTTCATGCCCTATGGTCAAAAAAATTTTGACTAGGTCACTCTAATTCTTTCTCTCCCACAGGCATCTACATTCAAAGAACTCCACTAGTTCCTCAGCATGGTTAATTTCTACCATGAACATTTGCCTGATGCAGCTTCCATACAAATCCCCTTAACTGACTCCCTCAAAAGCAAAGATACCTCAGGTTCTTGCCTTGTACTTTGGATTGACAAGATGTTGATGGACTTCTCAGACCTCAAAGTCATCTTGTCTAATGTGATGACACTGGCACATCCCTCGCCCAATGCTTCCCTATCCATTATCGTGGACACTAGCAACTTTGCTGTGGATGCTGTCCTGCAACAACATCTTGGCTCTGCAGTTCAGCCTCTATGCTTCTTTTCACAGAAGCTCACTCCTCCACAGCATAAATGGACTGCTTTCAACCCCAAAGCCCCAAGCTTCTGGCAGTTTATGAAGCTGTTTGATACTTCTGCCATGACATTGAGCCATTCACATTTTTCACCAACCATAAACCACTGGTAGAGGCCATTAAGAATCCTGCAGCGGCCCTCCTAACATGCTGATTGAATTACATTGAGCTCATCTGTCAGTACTATACAGACATTAGACACTTATGTGGCACATAGAACGTTGTGGCAGACTGCCTTTCTCATGTTGATGCCATTTCGTCTTTCATTAGTCTTCATGAAATTACTGACTTACAGGCCCGGGATGGTTCCATTCAGACTTTAGCTGCCAATTCTGCTTCGGCGCTTCAAGTTGCATCACAAATCCTCCCCGGTTCATTGACCCCCATCCTCTGTGACAGCTCCACAGGACTTATCCATACTTTGGTCCCAACCCCCGCTTAGGCGAAAATTTTCGATTCCCTTCATTTTGTTTGTCACTTGCCAGTGTGCTATGACAGTACTAGTCACGGAGCATTTCGTCTGGCCTGCTGTCCATCATGAATATTGTGACTGGACTTGCACCTGCATCCCTTGCTAACATGCAAACGTCACTCGGCACACTTTACCACAACTCAGCCATTTCTCCACACCGACCAAGTGCCTCAAATATGCCCACCTAGACATCGTTGTCCCTTCGCCCCATCAAAGGGTTACCGATACATTCTCTCTATTATCAAAAGGTACACTCACTGGGCCAAGGCTATCCCTCTCCTGGATATCACTGCCAACATGGTGGCAGCCGCTTTCATTCATGACTGGATCTCCCGCTTTTGATGTCCATCATCATTCACAACTAACCAAGGCCGTCACTTTGAATCCCTCCATTTTGCACTCTTGTGTACTCGCTGGAGCGTCAACCATTTCTCCACAACTGCCTACCATCCCTAAGGTAATGGTTTGCTGGATCGGTGGCATCGCACACTAAAGACACCCTTACCTGCCACGGCAGTAAATGGTTTCACGCTCATTCTTGGGTGTTGTTAGGCATCCGCGCCTCTCTTAAGGAAGATCTCAAAGCTTCTGTTGCAGAAATTCTCTACGGCGAGCCCTTGCAGCTACCTGCTGATTTTGTTGAGCAGCCGCCCTCGGTTTCACCGGCAGACTCTCCCCCACTTGTCGAGCAAGTCCGCATGTTAATTGCCTGCTTGCACCCACCCCTCCTGGCACACACACACCTCCTATAGTCTTCATACCTTCAGCTCTCCAGTTGTGAAGCCATGTTATGCTCCACAAGGATAGGATTGCCCCCCCCCCCCCCCCCCAGCACCCGCTTTCTCTGTTCCATTCAGACCCACTCAAAGTCCTGTCACGCAGTGAGCATATTATGATTATCTATTAAAGACAGTCCTGTAACGGCATCCCTGCATCAGGCAAAGCTGCCGTGGACCCTTCCTCTCATTTCTCCAGATGTTGCCTTCCCTCTCTTCTCCTATGCCAAAAACCGCACCACCTGACTCCCCACCTCAAACACTCTATTTGTTGTTCAGAATCCAGCGACACAGAGCTTACACTCCTCCCACAGGGTCGGTTGATTCAACTACAAGCCGCCTCTCCTCCCATCAAGGATTCTGCACAGGCACACCACCAAATTGTGCATGAATTCCTGCTACCTCCAGACGCAAATCCAGATGCCGTATGTGCAACATGCCTCCCATGTGGCGAAGTGCAGATGGAAAATTTTGGATGTACACGAAGTATTACAGGTCGCACTATAAGTACTGTGTTGAAAGAAAGGTAGATATCAAAAGAATCAGGCTATCAGATGATGGAATAGAGATTGGTATCGAGTAGTTGCATAAATGCTTACTCTAGCCATTACATTACAACATACAGCTACTACACACAGACTGGCAGGTAAGTCTACTTGCTGCTGGAAGGGCAGGGTCAAATCCTTTGAGGGAAGAGATATGCTAGTCATTAGTTTTCATGTATTGATGGCACAGATCAAATCCTATAGAGCCCCCCCCCCCCCATCTTCCTATTCCCATGCAGTATGAAGTACCTGCTGCAGGGCAAGGAATGGAGGGGGTGGGGGTGGAGGGGGGGATGGGAGGGTGCAGACAGAGGTAGCCAACAGTCGGCAGGAAGGTGATGGGCACCTACTCTGCGTTGGGTGGGATGGGTTCAGGAGGTGGAATCTGCACCAATGTGGTGGACCACTCCACTTCGTAGTCAGGTATCTTTGGGGGCAGTGCAGAGGGAGGCTGGTCATGGAGTGAGGGGGAGGGGCAGTGTTGGTGCACATGGCACACAGATCAATACTATACCTGATGGGCACACGGGAAGATGCACAGTGGCAATGAGAAGCTCTTTGCAACATGGCAGTGAGGACCTGAGGGCAGGGATGTGGCATGTGAATCAACTAGTAATGTGTAAACTGAAGTGTCACATACAAAGATGAACAGCAGAGTGATAACCTCATGTGGGGTGGCGGTAGTGTGGTTGATGACTGGGCCTGTGGGTGAGGGACAGTGACAAGGGGGGAGGGGCAGGTGGCTCATTTGGAGAGCTGTAGGTGAGAAACCTCTGAAGCAAGAGAGGGGAGGGGAGGGAACGGACTTAAACTGGGCAAGCTGGGAGCAAGAGTTAGGGGTGGGGAAGCAACACATTATGTGTCTGGACCAACCTATATATCTGTATACACTTGAAGTTGGTGTGAGGCATTAAAGTCAAGCTTGAAAAATGTGAGGAGGTCCAGGGAAGAAAAACCAGGGAGTCAGTTTGTATTAATAGTAGTTGGTTTGAAGCGAGTGAGCGAGACAGTTGTGGCCATGCTGTTGAAAGCATTGCTTGAACACATGAGAACCTGGTGTGGGCCTGCACAAGGTGCCTGCAAAGGTGAGAGGACAGAGACATTTCTAAAAAAACATGTGAACACACTGTGAGGGTGGGAGGCACTTAAGTGCAAGGAGGGGTGTGGCTGGTGGTGGGTGGGTGTGGGGGGGGGGGGAGTCAAGCTTGAGCAATATGATTGGACTCAGTTGATGAGTGTAGATAACTCAGAGTGAAGGGGGACAGGGTAAGGGCAAGTAAGCTCACCAGGGAACACCAATGTCTGGCCGAATACAAATTTGGTCACCAATCCCTGCTGGTTGGTTTTAAAGATACTGTCAGGCGAAGGAGTACCCATGCTTGTGATTTAGTCCAAAGGGGATCTTGACACCTGAGGTCTGTCTTTAATGAGTGGTTCCAGCACCCAGTGACAACATTACTCTTTGGGTGGTATGCCTTATTGTCAAATTTTTAATCACACAGAGCAGGCAGATCTCCGAGAAGATTTCTGATTCGATCTGCCAGCCCTGGTCTATGGTAAGAACAGGCAGGCATCTGAATCAGGTAATCCACATTGCAGTCAATGTCTTTGTGACTGTTTTGGCCAGCATGTCGGTTGCTTCTACCCAGTGCATAGTGCAATCCATCACCTTCAATAAATAGCTCTGGCGGTCAGAGGGAGGGAGGGGGACGACGATGTCAGTGTGGATGTGAGTGAACCTACAAGGTGGTGGGGTGAACAAGCCAAGTGTGGGGGGGGGGGGGGGGTAGGTGGGTGGTAACTTTGACTTTGATGGGCAAGGTTGTGTTAGCATGGAAAACAACTTGCCTGGAGCTGTGGGAGATTAGATATGTCCATCAGGGTGGAGAGTATGATGACACAAGACAAGAAACTGGTGACAATATTGTATACACCTTTAATGTGGTGTATGCCCATAGTGAACTAGGACACAAATTCAATGTGGCAGAAGTGGCACTGAGACGAGTCCACGGAGGGGGGGGGGGGGGTTCCCGCATCACATAGAAACCAGGTGCTTATCGTTCACAAGAATGTAAAACTAGCAACAGTTTGCAGTCAAAGGCTGAGTATTTCTTTTGTGACAGGTTCAACTTTTTTGACAAAACTGCAACAGTTGGATATCGTCGTTTAGGTGTTGGCTTAAGACGGCACTCACATGTTGAACAGTGGAAAGTGGAGGAAGGATTCAACAATATTTTGAGCAGGATATATTGCTACTCCCCACACAGACATCACAGTGAGTTGCAGAAAGACACATTTAAAAGTTTTCTCCTTATTTTCACCTTTATAATAAATTGACAAAAGTACAATGTTTTTGCTTTATCATCAGAATGTATAATCAATTTCAAAAACATCAAGGAATTAAAAATATTCTTGTCAGATGAGCTGAAGCAAACATCTGTTATATGTATAAGTGAACATTGTTTGAGCAGAGATATGTTGGCAGTTACAAAACTACCAGGATTAACACTATCCTTATTATTCTGTAGAATATCCTCTGAACATAATGGGACATGCATTTTTGTTAGAAGCCACATGAAATACTGCTGCTTAAAAATCCTTAGATAGGCTAAAATAGGAAAAAGGCTAAAATCTTAAGCAACAGAAATAACCTCACTGAAAACAATATGCCTCTACAGGAGTCCTGATGGGGATTTACATACATTTCTACTGAACAGGACAGTGCACTCAGGAGACAAAAAGTATTGTAAATAAGAAAAGGGTGATAGTATGCGGTGATATGAATATAAATTTCAAAGAAAAATTAAAATGAAAGTCAAAACCTTATGACCATACTTGCTACATATAATTGATAGGACACTATAAGCTCTCTCACTAGAATTACTAGAAACATAAGTACTACTGTTGACCAAATATTTATAAATGCAAAATGAGTTCTTCCTTGTTGCAAGTGTAAAGACTGGTATCATTGGCCATGGACAGTATGTTGTTTTCCATACAATACCGAAAATTACAATGCAGACAGAAGCAGTGAAAGAAGAAAGAAACCCAAGTGAACAAAATATAGACACTTTCAGAAAACTACTAGTTAAAGAAACATGGGATGCAATATATGAGCATGGTACTTACAAAGAGTTCTTGAGATTTGTGGAAATACTTACCAACTACTATGAAACTGTCTTGCCAATGAAGAAACACAGATATAACAGCTGGAATTAAGATCTCAAGCAAGAAAAAGTGAAAGCTGCAGTACAGTATAAAACACAGTAGGAATGTGATGAATTTCATGCTTACTACAGAAAATAAAAGACAGTACTTAAGTCTTGAATGAATTTAAGGGCAGACTCTGGTATTTCAGATTCTACTGATAACAGGACAGATAGGGTAGTTTATTTTGTGGATTTTAATTTGGAACCTCATTGTGGGAGCTCTAGGGGGATACAAGATAATTTTTTAGTTCTTTTGAGTAGGTTGCAGTAGAGTCAGAATCTATCATTTCTATACCATTTTCTTTGAAAAAGTTAAGTTCTTCTTATGAGGCTAGTTTGAAAAGTTCTCAGAATGGAATAGAAAAAAAGTGCTTACATCACAAACTTTTTTTTTTATTTTTCATTGTAGTCTCCATCTCGAAAATGAGAATCTTTCAGACCTGCAAAATAGTTGTCACCTTTGACTATGAGTTCTTCGTCTGAAGTGAATCTTCGTCCATCAAGGAAAATTTTCTACTTTTAACCTCAGAATTTTGCATAGAAAACAGATTAATTTAGTTCTTCATTTCCAGGAATTCTGGCTCTGAATTAAAGCAGTGCTTTGTCAGAAATGCTTTTAGTTTCTTTTTAAATATTGGATCTGAAGCTAGTTTTATTTGATGTGGAATCTTATTGTGAAACTTAACACCAAGGTGAATTACAGTTTTTTGGTAGGATGATGTCCTTGAAAAGTTTTGGTAGAGATTTGATTGTCCTCTGGTAAAATGAGTGTGAATATCCTTGTTTTGGATTAATTTTCCTTTTTTCATGAGGTATTCTGTGGTGAATATGATTGTTTCTAGGATGAAAAGGCATGGGACATTAACAAGATTCTATTGCAGTATTCCTTTTTGAGACCACAAATTATCCACAATGCTCTTTTGTGTAGTACGAATATATTTGTACTGTAAGATGATTCCATAGCGAAGCTGGGAGTGGAACTGTGCATGCTACATTTTCATAACTGTGGATTTACTTGAAGTAGATTTCAATAGTCTTAATCCATAGCACAATAAAGAGAGTTTCTTTGACAAGTTGTTTATATGTGTATCCCATTTTAAACTATGTTGAACCCATACACCCAAAAATTTTATTTCATTTACTTTTTCAATTAGATCCTTATTAAGCTTTACTTTGATAGTTTTCTGGCATGATGGTGGAATCAAGTTGAAGTCGATACACACAGTTTTTGCACTATTAACAATCAGGCCATTTTTGTTAAACCACTCTGATAATGTTTTTGTAGAGTTTTCAGGCACTGACTGGAGGTATCCAGGACTAGATCCCATCAAAACTATGCTTGTATCATCAGCAAACAGAATAGTTTTTTGTGGGCTCATATGATCAACAAGGTCATCTACATAAATGAGGAAAAGTAATGCTCCTAGAACAGAGCCCTGAATGGAAAACTTTATTACTGATTTTGCTCTGTACATTAATATATAATTGAAGTGATACCTTATGTGTGTAGTTTTGTAAATAAGGGCATAAACAGCTATGTGCTACATGTCTTATACCTCTCCTTTCCAGTTGATCAAGCAGTATTTTATGATCTATTACATCAAAAGCTTTAGAAAGATCTAAGAAGATACCAGCAGATACATTATGTTGGTTGAGTGATTTTAATGTTTGATCCAACAGTTATGAAATTGCTGTTTTGAGTGGACATAGATTTTGTAAAGCCATGCTGTTGAATGTTGATAGGTGCATTATTATTTATGTAATTTATAAGTCCACCATAAAAACGTTTTTCTAGAATTGAGTGGCTTGGGGAACAAAATGGCAAGCACCAAAATAGTAGTTCGAAGATACAGAGGATTAAAGTTTTCAGTAGATCCACAAATCTGAATAATTTTATTTTCAATTAATGATGAAAATTCTCCTCAGAGATGATATATTGTTGAAACGAGATATAATGGCTGGCCAGTACTTACCTTTATGCTGTACCGCCGATAATAACACAAATGAAAAAACAGGAAAAAAGGGGACAAAAAGGACAGCTTTCGGAACACAGTTCCTTCATCAGGTGGGAGAGAAGGGAAGAAGAAAGGATGGGAACAGAAGGGAAAGGTAGTTCACGACCTAGGTCATGAAGGTGGTGTTTCAAGAAACACCTGATGAAGGAACTGTGTTCCGAAAGCTGTCCTTTTTGTCCCCTTTTTTCCTGTTTTTTCATTTGTGTTATTATCGGCGGTACAGCATAAAGGTAAGTACTGGCCAGCCATTCTATCTCATTTCAACAATATAATTTTATTTTCACATCATTTTTGCTTTGAATCATTTTTAATATACATATTCTTCTATACAGACGTAAAAGGAACTAGAAACAGACACTAACAAATGAAATATACACACAAAAAATCATGTTACTGTAGTGGAGATACCATTATGTTACCCAAATCATAGACACTAACAACGAAACAATGATGGATAATCAGGTGAGATCATTATTAAAAGTCTGTTCAGGTTGTTGTTTGAAAGTACTTAATCACTCATCACTCTCATAACTCTCATCACTGATCTGTCCACTGTCCAAACATGTAGGTTTTAGCGACAAGAAAAAACTTTGATGAACAAGAGGGATATATTCTAAGAGGGGACAGGACATCAGCAACTTTCTTCTTTTCAATTAGTCTGGGACCGTCGTATTTTAATTGAAGAGTCAGAACTGGGCTTTGCCTCCCACGTTTCCTTAAACTTGTTTCATGCCAGATCTCATGACAGAATGTCTCGCTACTCAATAAAAATGATGGGGAGTCAGAAGTCACCATCCATCTGCATACATTCCTTAGGTTGACAGCCAGACCATCAGTCTTATTTCTGAAGACAAATGTTTGTTTCAAGTGACGTAATTGGAAGAAATGTTCCCTTTTGATATTGTAGACAACAAAAGGATCCTTCTTGGCTGACCTCTGGATGATGTCAGACCACTCTTCTGGACCGTACACATCTTGCACTTGTTGGCACATGTATTTTTCAATAGTCACAAAATCTCTGTCGGATGACAACATTGTGTGACCACTAATGGGAAAATGGTGTTCAATTACTTGAAATCATACCGTTGATAACAAATACTGCCAGAACAGAATGATGTTCCAATTTTTATTTTGGCCACAGCATTTGTCAGAAATTGAGATGAGAGTCTTCCTTTTATGTCGTTATCTACAAAGTAACACTAAAGGCAGCAAACAATTTTCTCTGATCCACAGGCAGCAACAGACTCATTTCACAAAAAACAATGCCCTTTGTTTTTGCCGCAGTCATGAATACTGAGGCTATACAACCAAATTTTCTGCTTGTAAAAAGCTGGTTCACATCTTAATTTGGGGACAGGTAGAGTGTGCTGCAAATCAAAGTTCAAAACATGCAGATCACTGTCTGTCTCAGCACATTTTGATTGGATTGCAATATTAGCTTGCCCTGCCTCTGTTCTTCACTGGTGTAATTCGAGTTGATGCTCAAAACTTGTTTTCAGTTGTGGGTCAGTAGTGCTCTCAATCTTCACATTGAGCATGTTACATGTTTTACATGTATCATTCTTTGGTGACTTTACTCCAATATTATATTCTTCAGTGAAAATTCGCCTGTACTTGTCTGCAGATACTGGCTCATAGGACATTTCCTTACAGAAGACATTCTTATAATGGTCGTAACATGAAGTGATTGTCGAGTCAACGCCCAGGTATAATCTACCACTATTGTTTGAGCGTCTGTAATGACTCTCATAGTTTAGAATTGTCAATGTGTTCCCTAACATGGTTCACTGTTGATTTTGGATATGCATATTGACGCATGGAATGCTTGCCCCTTTTATCTTCGGGCGGTGTGCCTGCTCCAGAAGCAATTTTCTTTTATATATTCTCCATCCAACCCCATGAACCACAGACATTGCCAAGGTGGGGTGGCTTGCATGCCTCAACAATGCAGATAGCCGTACCATAGGTGCAACCACAGCAGAGGGGTACCTGTGGAGAGGCCAGACAAACGTGTGGTTCCTGAAGAGGGCAGCAGCCTTTTCAGTAGTTACAGGGGCAATAGTCTGGATGATTGACTGAGCTGGCCTTGTAACATCAGCTAATGTGGCTTTGCCACACAGCTACTGCGAAGGGCTGAAAGCCAGGGGAAACTACAGCCGTTACTTTTTCCAAGGACATGCAGCTCTACTGTATGGAAATATGATGATGGCATCCTCTTGGGTAAAATATTCCAGAGGTAAAATAGTCCCCCATTCGGATCTCCGGGCGGGGACTACTCAGGAGAATGTTGTCATCAGGAAAGACAATGCTGGCATTCTACGGATCGGAGCATGGAATGTTAGATCCCTTAATCAGGTAGGAAAATTAGAAAATTTAAAAAGGGAAATGGATAGGTTGAAGTTAGATATATTGGGGATTAGTGAAGTTCGGTGGCAGGATGAACAGGATTTCTGGTCAGGTGCATACAGGATTATAAATACAAAATCAGTTGGGGGTATCACAGGAGTAGGATTGATAATGAATAAGAAAATAGGAATGCGGGTAAACTACTATGAGCAGCACAGTGATCGCATTATCATTGTAAAGATAGATATGAAACCAACACTGACAACAGTAGTACAGGTTTATATGCCAACAAGCTCTGCCGATGATGAGGAGATCGAAGAAATATATCAGGAGCTAAAGGAAATTATTCAGACAATTAAGGGAGATGAAAACTTAATTGTGATGGGAGACTGGAATTCGGTAGTAGGAAAAGGAAGAGAAGGAAAAATAGTAGGTGAATATGGATTGGGCAGGAGGAATGAAAGAAGAAGTCGCCTGGTAGAATTTTGCACGGAACAGATTTGCAAAATTTTACATACCTCTGAGTCGTCTGAGTCATGAGGAATGTAAGGATCCTTGTCAGAGATATCGAGATCACTAAGAATATCTTCATTTTCTTGTTACTCATCAAATGTAGCCATAATCTCATGAGTCGTAGAGAGATGTCTCGTACAGCCAGACATATTACTTACCATTATGTTCCCGTGGAAGGCAGCCACTGGCGTTTACCACGACATATCGCCCTGACCTCTGTTGAGCGAAATTCAAACTTTTTTTCTAGTGCATTATATTCTACTGCACATAGGGAGCGCCGACTGCCCTACAACATAAAATACACCGTGGTGGCACTTACCATTGTGTTCCCCCGAGCTGCTCAATTTTTGAAAAGATGCTTAAAATGGACAATGGTTTACAACTGGATACTAAATCAGGGGAACATTTCTTCAGTAGCGATGAGACTTTAGCTATTTTGAGGGCATCTGGAAAAATACCAGTTTTTAATGAATGGTTGAATATGGTTGATAATGGGTTTAACATGAATGGAGTTCCTGCTTTTAGTTTGAAGTCAGGTATTTCATCATATCTACTAGAGGTTTTGTTGTTCAACAATTTTATTATCTTCCTGACTTCATCAGGGTTTGTTTCATAAACAAATATTGAAGCATTACTGGAGCTTGACTTACTGGTGGAACTTGAGAATGGTAGCTTGCAATTTGTCTGAATGAGATCTTCAGCTAGTGAGATGAAATATTCATTGAATCTATTTACAACTGTTTATGAATCTGTGACCTTAGAAGCATCAAGTGTTAGATTAATATTCTCTTTTTTAGGTTTTGACCTACAAGTTTTTATTTAACTTTCCACATTGTTTTCATTTTGTTTGAAGAGTTGCTTATGAAACTGTCATTCCATAAAAGTTCTGCCTGTCTTATAACTCTCAGAAAGGTTTTTTGTAGGCTTTACAATAGTCAGAAAAGTCTTATGTGACCAGTTTTTTTTTTTTTTTTTTTTTTTTTTTTTTTTTTTTTTTTTTTTTTTTTTTTTTTCAGCAATATTGCAGAAATCTATTCCTCGCACTGGTGATTTTGAGTCCTTTTGTTACCGATGAATTTCTATTTTTATTGCCTAAAATTTTTGTTTCAAGAGGATATGCTGTATTAAAGTAATAAAGGAGGGTGTTATGAAAGGTTAAAACAGACTATCAACAGTGGTTTGTATATTAATATTTTCCCAGTTTTCCTTGGCTAATAGGAAATTAAAAATCCCAATATTGTCATCAGAAAAGGATTATTTTTTAACTACTTTTTTGGAATTGGCTTCATTTTAATCTGTATCAATGCTCAATAATTGTGCATCATGGTCACCAGTGAATCTTGAGTTAGTGTCAGTTATGAAGATTTGGTCAATTGTTGAATCTAAGTGTTCAGTTGATCTTGTTGGAGAGTGTATTGTGGGGATCACATTGAATGATTTACACATGTTTATCACAGCATGTGTGACATTGTTTTTCTGAAAAATCAATGTTAAAATCACCATAAATTATTATTTTCATATTTAATGAGCAGATACTATTCAGCAGAACTTCTAACTTGTTCATAAAGATGTTAATATTACTACTTGGTGCTCTATATAAGTTCATAAATATATAGTTTAGCTCTGGCACCTTAATCAAGAAATGCTCAAAGTACTTATCTGCTGCTAATGCAAGATTATATGCATGACAGATGCAACACAAGAGTTACAAAAAAGAACAGTGAATGAAGGGGGGAAGCATGTCTGCATTTTTTAAACCTTACAAATGATCGAATAACAAGAATTAGAAATGAAACAGCCATGGCAATTATCCAGAAAGGACAAAACTGATGTTGAATTACCTTAAAAGGAGCGTTGGTACCTTTAGACATCGGATAAGTCCATATTTACAGTTTACAATCAAGGGCAGTGGGAAGGTATGGTGTGCTTCTCTGCTGATGAGTATGGACTAAGACAGTATGGGTAGGCAGTGACATAGGAAGCTGGTATAGAGGAGAGGAGGACATTCAGCTATCTAAATAGAAAATGTAATGAGAAGATTGTTAAACAGACAACAAGTCAATAGATTGTTTGTGAAGGTTCTTTTAAATAAAAGGAATTACAATATTTTAACAGTATTTTATTTCAACAGTGTCATCTTAATATCTAGAATCTTTGCATGTCAACTGATTATTCAGGAAGTGTGGGTATCCAAAATGAGTGCACTTTGCTATCTCAAATTCTTCCAGTAACTTTAACTTCTGCCCCTTTGGTACAATATGTAGAATTTGCATATTGTCCAAGGTAAGCTGCTGCTGTTTGGAGGCCTTAGTGTGTTCCATAAAAGGGAAATGTTTTTTGAGCTAGTCCTTTTTGTAAGAAGATGCTAACCAAAACATACTTTAAAAGTCCAGCCTATCTTTCCTATATTTTCATCTGAGCACTCAGAAAATTGTAGTTTGTAAATTTCAGAGGATAGGTATCTTTCCATATTGGCTTGTTCATTGTGAGAGAGAACGTGCTGGACGCTTGAAGCACTACTGGAGACAATTTGTGCATTTGTAGCACAAAAAAGTTTAGCCTGGACATAAGAAAAATATCTCATGAAAGGAATGGGGATGTGTTTAACACCTTCATCAGATGCTTCTGAATGAAATTGTGGCATGTCTCTAGAATGTTTTGCATTGTATATGCAGTGAACGAAAGACAGATTTTGAGTTCTTTATTGACAGAAACTTCAGAGAGCAGAACCTAGTAAATTCTGTTTAACATCAATTTTAGAAAGCTTATTTATATTGCCATGGATGGCATGAAGATGCATGTATGACTAAGTCACTTGTGAAAAAATCTGGAAAACAATTTTGTTCTCAACTGTCTGCAGCTATAGGTCCAGAAAGCTCAAGGCACCAAAAGAATTCATTATCTCATGGATAAAAGGTAGTTTTCAGTGGCGGTTGTTATCAATTAAAACTGTTACTTCAGCCGGGTTATATTGAAAATTATCAGGATGTCATTGACATCTCTCCTGTAGAAGAGTATTTTACTGCACATTGGGTTTTTATGTTAGAAGTATTGACATTGAATGTATTTGAGGAGTATATCGGCTAGAAAGCCTGAGAAACAACTACCAATGGCTAAACCATAATTTTGCTAGTAAAAGGAATTTTTAAAAGTAGTTGTAGGAGGTAAGTGACAAAAGTCAACCATTTCTTATTGAAGGAGGTTTCCTAGCCTGGATAGGTTTTTCTGGATGATGTTCCAGAGGTACATTAGTATATAAATTTTTTATGTCCAACGTCAAGAGATAAAACTATCTGGAAACATTTGGTTAGCTAATAAATCCTTTAGTTGTTTTCTATTGTGTAAAGCAATTTTTTCTTCAAGAAGCAATTATTTCTTCAAAAAATGTAACAGAAAAATAGAGGCAGGCTCTCCCATATTTTAAATTCCGTTGATATCAGGATGGATAGGATAGTTTATTTTGTGGGTGTTACTTTGGGCACCTAATATGGGAGCTCTAGAGATCATAACCTGCAATATCTGATCCAGGGACACTTTTGTTCAGTGACTTTGCTAATGGAAGCATTCCCGCATGCGATGCCAGGATCCCGCAGGCCTGGGGAATGAGACAAAGCCAGCAGGAGGCACCCCCAACTCACTTTTACCACCGGTCACCGCGCTGCATTCTCCCATCCGAGGGGCAGCCTGGCGAATTGTTGTGGCTTTCTCGTAAGAATATACACGGCGAAACTGGCCTCACATTAGGTGCATGCAGATAAATGGCAACAAGTGGACAAAGGGAAGAGACACCTTTACAACAAAATGGACACAATAGCGTGTGTGCAGAGGAAGCCTTGTTTGCAGATACCAGAGGAGTCATTTCTAAAAAAGCAAAGGAATCACATATAAATTGTGGACACTTGCAGACGGGAAGAAGACAGCCAAATCCCTGCAGACCACATGTGTGGGAGTGGGAGCGAGCCTGGTTTTCAGTATAGATAAAGTGGTTCTACCAAAACAATGTTTCTGGCCACAGAGAAAGACCCTGATAAATGGCATACCAGAGAGGCCTAACACAGACAGCTGCCACAAAGAACAGTTTTTTGAACCAGATAAAGGCAATACACTTGAAACGTGGGAAAGATGCCAGTTAACAAGTCTCATCTCAGCCCACACAAAATTTCTATTGAGGACTGGGAGGTATGGTCATGAAAACGGTGATCAGCTATTAGATGACATAGTAAAACCAACCCACCAATCACAGAGCCAAAGAGACACAAAATTTGTGGAGGAGCTGTAGCTGGTGAAGGAATGGGACTGGAGGAGAAACCGCCAAACTGGACATTTGACCTGATGCCAGAAAAGCGAGAAGACATGCAGGCAGCTCCCACCTTCGCAGTCACAGCACTTCAACTGTAATGCCTTCACTTGAGAGTCACACTGTCCCACGCCACATATCTACAGACATGTGCTATGATGCAGCAACCAATGCCACTGCCGACACACCAGCACACTGCACCACACCAATCCAACACCTGACACCCACATCAAGTCAATGTTGGTGAGATAGGAAATTACCTTCTTCTTCCCTGTTTATATCTGAGTCGTGTGCCTGTCCAGTCAAATCAGCCCTTAGAGATTATTGTTTTTCAAATCTTTTAATAAATAAAACTGAATTTCATGTGGTAATCCTCTGTGCAATCTGTTCTATTCTCAAATCAATCCCTTGAATCAAATTTCCCTGCCAGCTCACTTCCATAATTTCTCATTATATTATTATTTTATTTTACTGCAGGGAACAGTTTGATTTACCACAATTTTTGTGCCCAGCGTGGGGCCCAATTTTACTTGATTTTCATATATTGCAACCAGGATCTATAGAAAATTTTGGGCAAGACTCAGTAATAGTCAGAATCCAATACCTACTTTAGAATAATGTTAATTGATTATATGTGATGTATGGCCCATGGATGGTGTGTTTGTGTGTGCTGTGTATATGATCAGTATAAATGTGATATACCTGTAGTTAGTTTATATACCTTTTGGTTCCCTCAGCTGTAATTGTAGAACCTGTAGCATGTTCTTTTGACATTTATATTGCTATGTTTCTTTACATTTTTCTGCATGCTGCAACCAGTGTTGACATCAGCATTGTTTAGGTTCCATTTCTTATATGTTCTCACCAGCATTGTAATCAGTGTTGTTTTGTTTGATCAATTCTATCTGTAGTGTGTTGTGTTGATTAGCATTCAAGTTTCATGATATTAAGGTCTGGGAGATTAGTCAATGTGGAATCTGACAAGTCAGTTCAAGAAACTTAAGTTTTGATTGAGGGAGCACAAGGCATGTCAGTACGAGATACACAAACCCAGAAAACACTGGATCATATTCTCACAATTTTAGAAAGCCACACTACTCAGTTGACTGTCATGAGGAGGGAGAAACTGCCAAAGTGGACTCGTGGTCTGTTGCCGGAGAAGCAAGAAGAGATACTGGCAGCTCCAGATTTGGCAGACGTTGGACTTTGATACCTTTACTCGGGGGTCATGCCGCACTGTGCCACACATCTGCAAAGCTGGGAAGCACAGAGCAGAGCAGGCACGTGAGATGCTGTTGTGACCACTGCCAACACCGACGTGCAGACACACAGCACCGCGCCGATCCATCACCTGATGCCCACGTCAATTTAATGTTGGTGAGATAGGAAATTACCTCCTCCTTTCCCATTCATACCAGAGTCGTGTCCATGCCCAGTCAAATTATCCCTGAGAACTTATTGTTTTGCAAGTGTTATTATTAAAAAAACTAAATTTCATGTCCAAATCCTCTGTGCAGTCTGTTTAGTTCTTAAATTAATTCCTTGAATTCAATTTCTATAGCAACCTAGTTCCATAATTACTCATATTCTTAGATTGCACTGTGGGAGTTATTCAGGGAGAGGTTTGATTTACCATGAACCTTAGGTTTAAAGAGTTTTTCAGTGGGCATGATAAAGAGGCAGGATTTTGGATAATTTTTTAGTTCCTTCAAGTAGTTTGCATTAGTGTCAGTCAGAATATATGATTTCTATGCCATTCTCTTCAAAGAAAGATAAGGTCATAATAATATTATGAATGCAGAATGAAATTTTCACTCTGCAGCGGAGTGTGTGCTGATATGAAACTTCCTTGCATTTTAAAATTGTGTGCCGGAACCAGGACTCGAACCTGGGACCTTTGCCTTTCACGGGCAAGCGGAGTACCAACTGAGATATCCTGACATGACTCACGATGCCGCCTCACAACTTTATTCCGCGAGTACCTCGCCTCCTACTTTCCAAACTTCACAGAAGCTCTCCTGCGAAACATGCAAGACTAGCACTCCTGGAAGAAAGGATATGGTGGAGACATGGCTTAGCCACAGCCTAAGGGATGTTTCCAGAATTAAATTTTCACTCTGCAGTGGAGTGTGCGCTGATATGAAACTTCCTGGCAAATTAAAATTGCGCACCAGAACCAGAACTCGAACCTGGGACTTTTGCCTTTCGCGGGCAAGCTTCTGTGAAGTTTGGAAATAGGTGGCGAAGTACTGATGGAAGTAAAGTTGTGAGGCGGCATCGTGAGTCATGTCGGGATAGCTCAGTCGGTAGAGCGCTTGCCTGCTAAAGGCAAAGGTCCCAGTTCCGGCATGAAATTTCAATCTGCCAGGAAGTTTCATATCAGCGCACACTTCGCTGCAGAGTGAAAGTTTCATTCTGGAAACATCCCTTAGGCTGTGGCTAAGCTATGTCTCCACCATAACCTTTCTTTCAGGTGTGTTAGTCTTGCATGTTTCGCAGGAGAGCTTCAGTGAAGTTTGGAAAGTAGGAGGCGAGGTACTGGCGGAAGTAAAGTTGTGAGGCGGCACCGTGAGTTGTGTTGGGATAGCCCAGTCGGTAGAGCACTTGCCCCCGAAAGGCAAAGGTCCCAGGTTCGAGTCCCAGTTCCGGCACGCAATTTTAATCTGTCAGGAAGTTTCATATTATGAATAGTTCTCCAAAGCAACTACAGACACCATAGCCACACAAATGAAGAATTTTAATATAGTCTGCTTTGTGTATTATGACTCTGGTATTGTCCTTACCGATGTGTACGATTACTGCGTTTTAGTCTCTAAGCTTTTTTGTGATTGATTTTTAAATTTCTGAACCAAAGTGGGGTGGGCATTTAGCTGACACCTTCTGGATGATATCACTAGCCTTACAAGATAATTTGAGTTTGGCTTCCTTTGAGCAATTAGAACTGTCTAAGATGATTTTTACATCAGCAGATAAAGTAATCAATCTCATTCATATGTGGTTTGTATACTGTAATTTCATTCTTTCTCTAGTACAATTCTTTGCTAAGCATTTAAACTAATATTCATAAAATTTATCAAATAAATGGTGAATTCAAAAGAGCCATTGTAATGGTTATTGAGCAGGAAGTTGGGACAATAATAAACCTCTCTTTGCTTGTTTGACTTATTGTTGTGAATTCTGCTAATAAGTTGGCTACTTTCCCAAGCAGTTTCTTTTGATACTCTTGTAAGATCATCAAAAATATCAATGTCAAGAATTCTGACAGCATTGAAAGAAGTCTTGTAAGCTTGCACATTTAAATGATCTTTTTCTTTATACCAGCACTTAATTTTGATGGATTCTAACTGATGATATGCAAAGATTAAATTTGTCTGGATTTTATGATGGCTCTGTTCAAATAAAATATTGTAATTCTTTTTATTTATAAGTACCTAGATGAACAATCTATGAACTTCTGTCAACTTCTGACCTGCTTAATAATCTTCTCATTGTATTTGATTAATGATGAAAATTCTCCTCAGAGATGATTGTTGAAACGAGATAGAATGGCTGGCCAGTACTTAGCTTTGTGCTGTACCGCCAATAGTAACACAAATGAAGAAACAGAAAAAAGGGGACAAAAAAGACAAGCTTCCCTTCTGTTCCCATCCTTTCTTCTTCCCTTTTCTCCCACCTGATGAAGGAACTGTGTTCCGAAAGCTTGTCCTTTTTGTCCCCTTTTTTCTGTTTCTTCATTTGTGTTCTCATTGTATTTTTTATTCAAATAGCTAGAGCCCATCCTGCCCTGTCCTGTACACCAGCTGGGTGTGTTTTACGTTTTCCAATTTGTTAAACAACATGTCAATAAATACAGTTTCAATGATATCCATCAGTGTATCCAGTCAGTTTGTATAGTTTGATGGAATTCTGATAAAGTCATAAAATTCCATTTGTTGTGTGGCTGTGCGATACGCATGGGACCTTGGAGAAGAAAAGAAGAAATTTCTTCTATATTATTCAATATTGGTTGTGTGGACACCTCGTACATGAAAGCTGCCTTATGATTAATGAGCATACCTATGTGTGTGTTGGTTAAGTGCAGCACGGTTCATTATGCAGTAATTCATGTGTTACAAGTCTGAAAGGAATTGTGTCACTGTGGGGCTCAACCAATTTTCCATTTGCATGAACGGTCACAGGCAGACAGTGTTTGTTGGTAATTAGGATCACCGTGTGGCTAAACACGCCTTGGTGCACGGCCAGCACATCTTGGCACAGTGTTACACCATCCGGGTTATCTGGATACCTCCCACCAACGCCAGTCTTTCAGAACTCTGGAGATGGGAACTTGCCCCTCAGCTTATTATCTCTTCCCGTTGCCCACCCGGTCTAAACCTCTGCTAAATTCAAATTCCTGTCCAAAATCTTTGACATATTTGTGTTGATTCTCTGGATAGAGCCTCTACCTCAAGTGGTATCTCTGTCCAACTTCTTTGCTTTCACAATATGTCTGCCTAGGTGTGTTTGCTTTTGTGTATATGTGTGGGTGGGTGTGTATTTGTTTACCCTCCTTTTTTTCCCCCAAGTGAAGTCTTTCCTCTCCCGGGATTGGAATGGCTCCTTACCCACTCCCTTAAAACCCTCATCATTTCCTTTTCCCTCTCCTTCTCTTCTGCCTGAGGAAGCAGCTAGGCTGCAAAAGCTAGCATTTGTTTGTGTGTGTGTGTGTGTGTGTGTGTGTGTTTTTTTTTTATTTATTTGTGTTACTATCACTACCGGTGCTCCTTCGCCTGGTAAGTAATCTTCATCTACTTTTTATATATATTTTTCCTGCTAGGAATTTTTCCTCTAATATATTATTCATGGTGTCTCACAAGTCGCCTGGGAGAGGTCTGCGAGTTGCACAGCATGTTTGCCAGCTGCTGCCGCTCCGCCTGCTGGTCGCCACTATGCGTGTTCTGGGACACTTGGCAACAGCACCGAGTCCGGTCCTATTGTTGTCAGAGTGTTTGGCTGTTTTGTTTTGAGTTTGTTGTCGACTTCCCTTTCAGTGTGTTATACATGAAGGATCAATGAGTGTTTCCTGTGCTAAACTATGCAAAAACAGAATCATACGTGGAATGTCGGCCAGAATTCATATGGAAATTTCCCGGTGAGCATGTTTCCAATGAATCCACAATACGCAGATTAGTGAAGAAATTTCAAAAGACTGGATCTGTGTTAGATGAATGAAGGCCTAGAGGAGGTAGTGTTCTAACCAAAAATAAATTAGAAGAGATAGGGGAGGCCTTGGAAAAAAGCCCTAGATAATCTCTTTGCCGTTTGGCTCTTCAGACGGGTGTGTCGAGAGCATCTGCTCACAGAGCAGTACACAAACTGAATTTGTAGCTCTACAATATAACAGTAGTGTATCAACTCACGAACTTAGATACTGTTGCTCGATGTCTGTGTCTGTGCCTGTGCACGATGGGCAAGTTGATCCTGAGATGCTTTATTTTTCTGATGAAGCATGGCTGCATTTGTCAGTCTACATAAATTCACAGAACAATCAACGTTGAAGCTCAGAAAATCCACACAAGTTACATCAACAACCTCTTCATGATGTGAAAATTGGAGCATGGTGTGCAATTAGTGCGGTATGAAACAATAAATTCTGACAGGTATGTGAACAATATCCTGCATCCATTTTTTGCAGAGCTTTCACCCAACAAAAAGCTGTATGGTTATTTCATGCAGGACATGCAAGACCGCACATTGCCAATGCTTCTATGGCAGCAATACAAAGTGTTTTTGATGATAGGATAGTTGACTCGCCACCTTGTTCTCCATATGTAAATCCCTGTGACTTTTGTCTTTGGGGAATGTTAAAAAACAAGGTGTATGCAAGCAATCCCCATAAACTCAAAGAGTTGGAAGACAGTATTTGAGTAGTCATTTCCCAGATTTCAGCAGCCAAAATTTGTCCAGTCTTTACAAATGTGTTCAAGAGATGTCAGTCTGCTCTTTCCATGGAGGGACAGCATTTTGAACATGTACTGCAAATAAAGGTAAGCTTAGGTTTCTGAGATGGCAATGTTTTTTAGTCTTTAACTCAGTGTATGCACCTGTGGCTCAATAGAGTCCGAGAATTGGGTGCTGCCGTGGGCGGTGGATGTGGTGGCTGCGGCCGGGAGTGGTACCGTGCGATCCGTGTACGCCTGGCAGGTGTCTTTCGTGAGACACCCTATATATAAAAATAGATGTCATTTAACTTACCCAAAGAAGAGGTTCGTTGACAGACACAAAAACAAATAAAAACACACACAAACACAGACTCAAGCTTTCGCAACCATTGGCACGCACACCCAGACCCACACATATACACACACAAACACTCCTAGGCAGACATTTGTAGAAAGCTTTCTATAAATCTGTGCCTTAGAGTGTTAGCATGTGTATATGTGTGTGTGTGGGTGTGCTTGTTTACTTTTCCTTTTTTCCCCTAAGGTAAGCCCTTCCACTCCTGGGATTGGAATGAGTCCTCATCCACTCCCTAAAAACCTGCATCCTTCCTTTTTTCCCCTCCTTCCTTCCTCTTTTCCTGATGAAGCGGCCAAAGGTTGCGAAAGCCTGATTGTTTCTTTGTGTCTATCAACGAGCTTATGCTTTGGGTAAGTTTCTCGATCTCTATTTTTTATACATATTTATCCCACCAGGAAAGGTTCCTTCTGGATTGACTTGATTTTATCAAATCATAAATTTGTATACGAACAGCCTAGCAATGCAGTAGCTACTGCGAGGATCTGTCTTTGTTGCAGATATGACAAAGAGTTGGTCACTTCACAGTGGTACTAGGAGAAAGTGGAGAGAGTTCACAGAATAGAAGATATATAAACTCTGTTTTCTGTATAAAACCCATGTGTATTATCTTTTGTTTCAGTTATTGCTGTTGATCTGTTAATATTTGAGGTTTTGTAGAAGCAGACACATGTATTCAATTTGGCTTTGTAATAATGGCCAATAAAAAACAGTGAAGAATTTACAAGAGTTTGTGTTGTGTGAAATTATTTAATTACTATTTTAACTCTCATATTTAACATAAAATGGAAGAAGATGTCTGATTGCTTTGGTGGCGTAAGAGTGAGAAAACATTTGGAGGCACAGCATAGCGGGACCTCCTTTAACTATTAATTTTTACTCAAGGGATAAATGAGCAACTACAATAAAATTTTACTAGCTGCGTGCACAGATCTTAGGTGCATTTTTCCTGTTTAATACTGAGCAAATTGATAGTGAAAGGGAAATGAGGCTTATTTGCAGACACCAATAGGGCTCTTTACACACAGGTTATCGTGCAACAACACAATATACAGTAATATTTTTGGGAAGGGTAGGATGCTTACTCACCACAGAGATGTCCGATAAGCCGCAGAAAGGCACATATAACAGAACAACATTATAGCTTTCGACCGTTTTGGCTTTCGCTGTTTAGAGACACAAACATACACACACACTCTCTCACACAGACATAACTGCCGCCTCCAGCCACTGTGGCCGATCTGCGCTACCCAGCATGTCCTGGTGGTGGGGATGAGAAGGTGGCAAGGAGAATACTCTGGCCACAGCGGCAGGAGACGGCGGTCATGTCTGTGTGTGAGACAGAAAGAGAGAGAGAGAGAGAGAGAGTGTGTTTGTGGGAATAACCAATGAAGGTCTAAACAGCTGTAATATTGTTATCTGTTATTTGTGACTTTCTGGAGCTCATCGGACATCTCTGTGGTGAGTAAGCAACCTATTCTTCTCAAAAATATTGTTCAATCCTTCCTGGAATTTCCATATATATATATATATATATATATATATATATATATAGATCAAGATTAATCACCAGGTGAAGGAGCACAGGTGTGATAGTAGCACAAATAAATAAATAAAACACACACACACACACACACACACACACACACACACAAACCCTAGCTTTCTCAGCCTAGCTGCTTCTTCCGGCAGAAGGAAAGGAGAGGGAAAAGGAAATGATGAGGGTTTTAAGGAAGTGGGTAAGGAGCCATTCCAATCCCGGGTGTGTATTTGTTTACCCTCCTTTTTTTCTCCCAAGGTAAGTCTTTTCTGTCCCAGGCTTGGAATGGCACCTTACCCACTCCCTTAAAACCCTCATTTTCTTTTCCCTCTCCTTCCCTTCTGCCGGAAGAAGCAGCTAGGCTGCGAAAGCTAGTGTTTGTGTGGCTTGTAGACAGACACAAATAAAATCACACATACAAGCTTTTGCAACCGTTGGTCGCTTCTTCAGGAAAAGAGGAAGAAAGGAGAGGAGAAAGGGAAGGATATGGGTTTTAAGGAAGTGGAAAAGGAGTCATTCCAATACCAGGAGTAGAAGGACTTTCCTTAGGGGGAAAAAGGAAGGTAAACAAATACACACACACTCACTTATATCCAAACACAAATGCACCTAAACAGACATTTGTAAAAAGCAAAGAAGTTGGTCAGAGATACCACTTGTGGCAGAGGCTCTGTCCACAGAACCGAGGCAAAGATGCTAAAGATGGTGGGCGGGAATTTGAATTTAGTGGAGGTTGAGACCAGGTGGGCAACGGGAGGAGAGAATAAGCTGAAGGGCAAGTTCCCATCTCCGGAGTTCTGAAAGGTTGGTGTCGGTGGGAAGTATCCAGATAACCCGGATGGTGTAACACTGCGCCAAATGCGCTGGTCATGCACCAAGGCATGTTTAGCCACAGGGTGATCCTCATCACCAACAAACACTGTCTGCCTGTGACCGTTCATGCAAATGGACAGTTTGTTGCTGGTCATTCCCACATAGAACACTTCACAGTGCAGGCATGTCAGTTGGTAAATCACGTGGGTGCTATTGCAAGTGGCTCTGCCCTTGATCGTTTATACCTTCCGGGTTACTGGAGTGGAGTAAGTGGTGGTGGAAGGGTGCATAGGGCAGGTTTTACAATGGGGGCGGTTGCATGGGTAGGACCCAGAGGTTAGGGAATGTGGTTTGGGGATTTCATAGGGATGGACTAGGAGGTTTGTTTTCTCTACAGAAATTCTTAAACCTGCTTTGTTGGCTATTTCTCCGAAGAGATCAATTTGGATTACTACATTTGTTAGGTTTTCAGAATTAAAAATGTGAAATTTTGTCGTTTTGGGCGGCAGGACTCCCCGTATGCGTGGAAAGTTAAGCGGGAGGCAAGATACGTTTATCCTGACTTGTCAAAACCACTAGTAAGCGTTTACGGTATAAACTCAGCACTAGAAATTGTAAAAATGAAGGGAGTGCACTTTTAAAATGTACCTGTTATGGAATGAGACGTGAAAGAAGCGCACCGGGCACAGCACAGCGCGGCCTGTTCAGCTGCAGGTGAATGGTTGGTCGGTGGGCACGCCCGCACTGCCAGCGCAGGCCACACAAGCGGGCGTTCGCAGTCGCTGCCACTGCTGCCGCGGCCTCACCCCGCCCACACACCTGCCCACAAGCTCGCTCTGCTGCTCATCGCTGTCTGCTTTATACGCTCACTGAGCAGACAGACGCACTTCAGCTATCATCCACATTAAAAGCAAATTTCCCACCTTCCATGAAACTACTATAAGCAAAAACTAAAGAGAGTAAATTAGATCGATAGCCGAGATGAAGTAGAGCAAGACACTCTTGGTGGAGTGGGAAGGATGTCATTAAGGATGGATTTCATTTCGGGGCAGGATTTAAGGAAGTTGTATCCTTGCTGGAGAGCCACATTCAGAGTCCGTTCCAGTTCCGGAAAGTATCCGGTGACAAAAGGGGCACTTCTGGGGTTCTTCCGTGGAAGGTTCTGGATTTGGGGGGATGAGGAGATGGCTCTGGTAATTTGCTTCTGAACCATATCAGGTGGATAGCTGCGGGATGTGAAAGCTGTTATTAGGTTATTGGTGTACTGGTTCAGGGATTCGGGACTGGAGCAGACTCTTGCCATGAAGACCTAAGCTGTAGGAAAGGGAACATTTGATGTGGAATGGATGGCAGCTGTCATAATGGAGGCACTGTTCTTTGTTGGTTGGTTTGATGTGGACGGATGTGTGAAGTTGGCCGTTGGACAGATGGAGTTCGATAGCAAGGAAAGTGGCAGGGGATTTGGAATAGGACCAGGTGAATTTGATGGGACCAAAGGAGTTGAGGTTGGAGAGGAAATTCTGGAGTTCTCCTTCTCTGTTAGTCCAGATCATGAAGATGTCATCAATGAATCTGTACCAAACTTTGGGTTGACAGGCTTGGGTATCCAGAAAGGCTTCCTCTAAGCATCCCATAAATAAGTTTGTGTATGAGGGGGGCATCCTGGTTCCCATGGCTGTTCCCTTTAGTTGTTGGTATGTCTGGCCCTCAACGGTGAAGAAGTTGTGGGTTAGGATGAAGCTGGCTAAGGTATTAAGGAAAGAGGTTTTAGGTAGGGTAGTGGGTGGTTGGCATGAAAGGAAATACTCCATTTCAGCGAGGCCCTGGGCATGTGGGATATTTGTGTATAAGGAAGTAGATCAATGGTTACAAGGATGGTTTCAGGAGGTAACAGGCTGGGTAAGGATTTCAGGCAATCAAGGAAGGGGTTGGTATCTTTAATGAAGGATATGAGACTGCACATGATGGGTTGAAGGTGTTGGTCTATGAAGGCAGAGATTCATTCTGTGGGGGCTTGGTAACCGGCCACAATCGGCTGTCCTGGATGATTAGGTTTGTGAATCTTAGGAAGTAGGTAGAAGGTAGGGGGGGGGGGGATGTTGGTGGGGTCATGAGTTTGTTGGACTCAGGTGAAAGGTTTTGTAGGGGGCCTAAGAGTCTGAGAATTTCCTGAAGCTCTGCCTGGAGATCAGGAATGGGGTCATCTTGACTGACTTTGTAGGTAGTGTTGTCTGAAAGCTGACGCAGTCCCTCAGCCACATACTCCCACCGATCAAGTACCACGGTTTGTGGATCCCTTGTTGGTGGGGAGAATGATGATGGAATGGTCAGCCTTCAGATCATGGATAGCTTGGGATTCAGCTGCGGTAATGTTGGGAGTAGGATTAAAGTTTTTCAGGAAGGACTGAGAGGCAAGGTTGGAAGTAAGGAATTCCTGGATCGTTTGAAGGGGGTGATTTTGAGGAAGAGCGGGAGGGTCTTGCTGTGATGGAGGACAGAACTGTTCCAGGCAGGGTTCAATTTTTATATATATATATATATATATATATATATATATATATATATATATATATATATATATATATATATATATATATATATATTATAGGGAAAAAATTCATAATACGAAAAATATATGTAAAAAAAATATCTACTTACCAGGCGAAGGAGCACAGGCAGTGATAGTAACAAATAAACACACACACACACACACACACACACACACACACACACACACACACACACAAACGCTAGCTTTCGCAGCCTAGCTGCTTCATCAGGCAGAAGGGAAGGAGAGGGAAAAGGAAATGATGAGGGTTTTAAGGGAGTGGGTAAGGAGTCATTCCAATCCTGGGACAGGAAAGACTTACCTTGGGGGAAAAAAGGAGGGTAAACAAATGCAAACACACCCACACATTCACACAGACACAAGTACACCTAGGCAGACGTACTGTAGAAAGTAAAGAAGTTAAGAAGTTAAGAAGTTAGAGATACCACTTGAGGCAGAGGCTCTGTCCAGAGAACTGAGGCAAAGATGTTAAGATGGTGGGTGGGAATTCGAATTTAGCGGAGGTTGAGACCAGGTGGGCAACGGGAAGAGAGAATATGCTGAAGGGCTAGTTCCCATCTCCGGAGTTCTGAAGGATTGGTGTCGGTGGGAAGTATCCAGATAACCCGGACGGTGTAACACTATGCCAAGATGTGCTGGCTGTGCCCCAAGGCATGTTTAGCCACAGGGTGATCCTCATTACTAACAAACACTGTCTGCCTGTGACCATTCATGCAGATGGACAGTTTGTTGCTGGTCATTCCCACATAGAATGCTTCACAGTGCAGGCATGTCAGTTGGTAAATCACGTGGGTGCTGTCGCAAGTGGCTCTGCCCTTGATCATGTACACCCTGGGTTACGGGACTGGAGTAAGTGATGGTGGAAGGGTGCATAGGGCAGGTTTTACAACGGGGGCGGTTACAAGGGTAGGAGCCAGAAGGTAGGGAAGGTGGTTTGGGGATTTCATAAGGATGGACTAGGAGGTTACAGAGGTTAGGTGTTTGTTGGTAATGAGGATCACCCTGTGCCTAAACACACCGTGGGGCACGGCCAGCACATCTTGGCACAGTGTTACACCGTCCGGGTTATCTGGATACTTCCCACCGACACCAGTCTTTCAGAACTCCAGAGATGGGAACTAGACCTTCAGCATATTCTCTCTTCCCGTTGCCCACCTGGTCTCAACCTCCGCTAAATTCGAATTCCCACCCACCATCTTAACATCTTTGCCTCGGTTCTCTGGACAGAGCCTCTGCCTCAAGTAGTATCTCTGTCTAACTTCTTAACTTATTTGCTTTCTACAGTATGTCTGCCTAGGTGTACTTGTGTCTGTGAGAATGTGTGGGTGTGTGTGCATTTGTTTACCCTCCTTTTTTTCCCCCAAGGTAAGTCTTTCCTGTCCCGGGATTGGGATGACTCCTTACCCATTCCCTTAAAACCCTCATCATTTCCTTTTCTCTCTCCTTCCCTTCTGTCTGAAGAAACAACTGGGTTACGAAAGCTTGCATCCGTGTGTGTGTGTGTGTGTGTGTGTGTGTGTGTGTGTGTGTGTGTGTGTGTCTGTGTGTCTGTCTGTGTCTGTGTTTTATTTGTGTTACTATCACTACCTGTGCTCCTTTGGCTGGTAAGTAAACTTCACCTACTTTTTATATATATTTTTTTCCTGCTAGGAATTTTTCCTCTATTATTAATAAGGAAATTCTCCACGGAGATGATAAATTAGTATTCAAAAGAGATAGATTGGCTGGTCAGTATTTACCTTAGTTCTGTACTGCCGAGAGCTAAACAAAGACACGAAAATGCAAACACAAAAATAGAATAAAAGCTTTCGGAACTGTGTTCCTTCTTCAGGTGGAGAGAAGGGAGAAAAAAGAAAAAGGAATGGGAAAGGAAGGGAAGGGAAAGATAATTCACCACCTAGGTCATGAGGATGGTGTTAGGATTGTGGAAGTCAGAAATACTGTGTAGTAGTACTGAGCCATGCCAATATAACCAGAGAGGAAAGATCAAGCAGGAAAGAGAAGAAAGGAAAGAAAAGAAAGGAAACATATGGTAAAAGAAAAGAAGGAAAGAAGAGAAGAAAAGAAAAGATGATGCTGAGGTGTGTGTGTGTGTGTGTGTGTGTGTGTGTGTGTGTGTGTATGTGGACAGGGAAAGATTATGTGCCCCCAGGCGAACAGTCCATCTGTGACCATTCATCCATTCAGCCAATTTATTAGTAGTCATGCCAACATAAAAGGCTGCACAGTGGACACATGTCAGTTGATATATGATGTGTGTTGTCTCACATGTGGCCCTGCCTTGAATAGGGTAGGTTTTTCCTGTGGTGGGGCTGGAGTATGTGGTAGTGGGAGGATGCATTTGACAGGTTTTGCAGCAGGAGCGGTTGCAGGGATAGGAAGCATTAGGTAGGGAGGGTGATTTTGGAATGTTGTAAGGTTGTAGACGATGTTGCGGAGGTTGGGAGGACGGCAGAAGGCTACTCTAAGTGGTGTGGGAAGAACAATTTGGAGTGATGATCTCATCTCAGGGTATGACTTAAGAAAGTCATAGCCCTGTCAGAGGAATTTGTTGAGGTATCCCAGCCCAGGATGGTACTGGGTGACTAAGGGGGTGCTTCTGGGTGGTCTGGGGTTAGGAACATTGTTGTTGGAAGGAGAGGAATGGATAGCTTGATAGATCTGCTTGTGGATGAGGTCTGTAGGGTAGTTGCAGGAGAGGAAAGCAATGGATAGATTGTTATTGTAGGTGGTGAGGGATTCATTACTGGAGCAGATACATTTCCCATGGATGCCCAGGCTGAAGGGAAGGGATCGTTTAATATGGAAGGGATGACAGCTGTCAAAATGGAGGTACGGTTGCTTGTTTGTGGGTTTAATGGCCTGAGGTGTGGATGTGGGACTCGGCAAGGTGAAGGTCAACATCATGGAAGGTGGCTTGAGTTTTAGAGAAGGACCAGGTGAATTTTAGGTTGGAGAAGGAGTTAAAGTCATAAAGGAAGTTCAGAGGGTTTCTTCACCATGGGTCCAGACCACAAAGATATCATCTATGAATCTATACCAAACCAGGGGGTGCAACTTCTGTGTCTTAAGGAATGCCTCTTCCATGTGACCCATGAAGAGGTTGGCATAGGAAGGGACCATTCTGGTACCCAAAGCTGTCCCTCTGATTTGTAAGGTGAAGTAATTATTGTTATTATTATTATTGTGTGTGTGTGTGTGTGTGTGTGTGTGTGTGTGTGTGTGTGTCTTTCACAAATCACCCACCACCACTTTATGGACTAGGTTGACTTTTTCCTTCTATTTCCTTTCTCTTCCTCCTCTCGTACCTGCGAAAGCTTGTGTCCTATTTTTCGTCTCCATTTTCATGTTTTTGTGTGACTGTCAGTTAGTACAGAACTAAGGTAAGTATTGGCCAGCCAATCTCTCTCTTTTGAAGAATGTTTTAGCATCTCAGTAGAGAATTTCCATCAGTAATGGAAAAAACCAATTTATAATAAATGCGTTTGTAAGTGTACCATTAATATTGAAATGTAACATAATCTCCTCATGTAAAATCATACTACATTTTGCATATATATATATATATATATATATATATATATATATTATTTAGGGGGTGGGATAATTAGTTAAAGTACAAACAAGCTGCAGGTGGTTGGGATCCCAGTTAGAAATGAGGCACCCAAATCACGAGAAGCCATATGTTGATGGTAGTTGCAGTCTAGAGTCCTGTGTGACTGAGTAAGCAAGCACGAAACACTCGAGGAGGCAAGCAGAGCCAAAGTGGATAGGCTGCCCACACAAATAATCGCAGCTGAGCATGTCTACAGATGGACCAAGTCTGAATATTGTGGCTGAGCATGGAAGGCTCGACCGGTCTGAACAGTGTCAGACTTGCATTAACCACTACATCTTTCCCTTGAATGAGAGGAAATTATAATTCCAAACTGCCCATCATTCCATTATCCCGTGATCACTCGGGCTGTGAGTAATTTGCTCACAGTAATTTTAAAACAAGGGGCATTTTACCAAATTTAAATAGTCAGATATGTGTGTCTTCTTATAAATGCAACTAGAAATACTTATTTAGACATATTAAGTACATTCCAAACTGTTCTTTGATTGTCAGCAAAATTCTATACACGCGTTCAACCCTGTAACTTTTAAAGGTGCGAGTTCTCGCAGGTTAAATCAATAAACCTAACATAAATGAAAACCAGGACATTGTTAGCACTGTGTCACAAATTGACCAAGTAAGCACTAAATGCAAGAGGGACCGAGCACAGCCCAACTGGATAGGCTGCCCGTACCAGTACTTGGGGCTGAACAAACAAGTCATGACCAGTGGATGGTTATGGCCAGATACTGAGCAATTTCAATCGGGTCTGTACCCAGAAGCTTATACCTGTCTGTACCCAACTGATTTCATATCCGATAACTAACTCAGACCAACATTATTTTATGTTTTGATTGTGTTCATTTCATTCAAATTGTGAAAAGGACTGTAACTCATTTTAAATGATAACATTTTCTTCTTCGTAATCTTCTAATCCTAACATTTAACATAAAGTGTTCATATGTTTATTTTTATGTATCTATTGCATACAAACCTACAGTTTTGTTTCAATCTTAATGAAATTTTTCACATTTGACCTTCCAAACAAGAGCAATATTACTGTCTGCATAAATTTTTGTATGGTGCATGGCAGAGGGTGTTTTATGTATAGAATTTGACAAAATCTGAAATTTTATTCAAATGTTGATAAAATTGAGCACACTTGACCTTCAAAATAAGGTCATTTTCTATATACATTTTTGTATGGTGCAAGACAGAGGGTCCTTTACAAGAGACTTTGACACTGTTTGAGCATTGAGAATGGAAGTTGGCACAAGCATTCATGGTTTGATAGAGAAGAGTTCTATATGTTACAAGCCATCTTATGGTGGATGACGAAGGGTACATTTAAATAAAACATGCCACCATTTCACTGTGAAAATTATACAATCACTATTCAACAACATGAAACATGGTTCTCCCAGTTGAATAGGGTGGTGTGGTGCACGAGCTGCCACCAGACCAGACAGCTAGCTGCTATTGCAACTGGTCATTATAATGGGGCAGCATTGGCACCTACAGGACAGGTGCAGTGCAAGCAAATTATGTACTATGCCACATGCCATGCACGTACTACTGACAGTGCACTAATGTTTCTGCTTTAGTTATGCAGTGTTCTTTCATCCAACAGACATAATTATTTAAAGACAAACAACATAGAGTAAAATAATGTTAGGCTGCATTGCTATGGTTCACACTGTAGTAAAGCCAGAGGACCTGGATTCAACTTTTAACATAGGTTACACACAGTTCAAACTATGGCTCATTTGAGAATTTTTTATTGCTGTGAGCCATCTGGGAGACAGAATATTTAGGTGACAAGTAGTATTGACACATTTTTTACCTGCTGCAGAGACAGGACACTTCCTCCCAACCTCACTGAATTCTTGTCACTAGACACTCAGTGAAAATTTGCATGGACCAATCAGTCTCCCAGTTCATCCTATGGAAACAGCATAGTCTTGGTACAAGGTGATTAACAATTTAATACCTAGTAATGAATATCTGTACCAGATTGACCTTAGGATACAGCCGTGTGTAGTGGATGTTATTTTTTGAACATGTTCTTGCATAGATTTACATGTGATGGTCATCTGGTGAACTGGCTTTGGCTGTGAAATAAACTGCTTTTTCTTACCAGAACTTCCACTGCCTCTTATTACATTGATTCCTCTTGTGACCCCATTCCAGTAAGATCCCTCCTCCTTCCCACAATCAGAGACTAATTCCATGGTGTAGATTATTCCTTCTTTCATGCACTTCATTGTCACTGGTAAGTGGGGAGACAATTTTCTGACATTTCAGCAATAAATGCTCCCTCCTTACCAGGATTCCTTATGTTTACCTCATTATAGGGCCATCTGATGTGGCCTTGCCTGACAACGAAATGATGAGTCACCTATTGTATTCTTTTTTTATAAGATATATACACTATTCTTCTTTTCCTCTAAAATGATAAAAGTAGCAGAAAATAAAAAGAAATAAAAGTAATTAAACAAAGTAATGTCAACCACGTGAGGAAGCAGTTGGGTGAGGGGGAGGCATTATGACCTCAGGATTTGATCCCTGCTGACTTTGTTTATACAAGCCTGAAGCTGGCTGCTTCCATTCCTGCAGTCCCAATAAAAATAACTGCCGAATGACAAATGAAAAGATATTGGGTTCGATTCAATGTCATTCCTAAGATATTTTTATCTTTTACATATGGTCTTTAATTTCTGAAAATATTTGTGAACTTGAAAAACACTAATTTACAGCTTGGTAGGAATTTACATTTCTGTAAACATTCCTGTAAATTGTTGACTCATTCAGTTCAAAGGTTGGAAAGGGAAATGTCAGACCGTGTCTGGTAAAGTACTGTGGTTTTCAAATCAAACTTCTGATTATTGACTACTGTACTTAACTTGGGAGATGTACTGTAAAATGTCTAAGCGAATCTTTTTTCATGATTCATTGCATGTAAGGTTATCTCAAATCCTGTGTTGGGTTAGGACAGAAACTACTACAGAATGTATCTGTAGTAAGTAATCTGAACTATTCATTGATTTCATTCAATTAAATTACCCAATATTTGTGTCGGTGACAGTAATGTAACACAAAGAACACTCAACAGAACTTCTTGCTCTCTGTAAACCATAGTTACATGTATCCCCAGTGAACAGTTTTCAGTAATGGAAGCATACTGTTGACAAACTGCCACATCCAATTAAATACTGAGCGTGTCAGTGACCTGCTGTTCATTCAAAGTAACTATAAATTTTCATATGTTGTGAACAAGTGAAAAGTGTTAAGAGCTACACCTGTAAATATATTATATTCTTTGAATATTTTCTTGATAAATAATTAATTTTCTAGGTTATAGAAACAGTACCTGTACTCATTACACATGCATGTCATGCCAGAAAACTGTTTGAAAATGATTTTTTTTTTCTGTATGTCATTGTGTCACATAAATGCATTCAGGAATATTCCTTTTGTGTTGAAAGGAGCAAGAATAGGAGAGCAAAGCTGACACAGAGAGAAAGGAGTGGGGAGAGAGAGAGAGAGAGAGAGAGAGAGAGAGAGAGAGAGAGAGAGAGAGAGATGTTTGATTCATGTGTTGTGCAGCAAGTAGAAGTGGTACAGGTTTTTTAAAATTTTTTAAAGAAAAGTAAAACACATATATGAAATCCTCAGAGGCAATTATACACTGCAGTTTCCATGGCTGAGCAAATGTAGATTTGTTTATGAAACATCAATGGCCAAAAATGTTACAGTTAGTACAATGTTCTGGGCTATAGTATGTACTTGGATACTGCAAAAATATCTATTGTAATACAACTAGAGCAGCACAAGGGCATTGTGGAAAGGGGGATATTGACAGATAAGCTGTTGTGGAACATGTTTTGCAACCAACACATTTAATTTGATAAAAACAGGGAATGGCAGCTACAAGTGGGTACCGTGATAGGCCGAACAGAGAGGCCATAGAATTTGTAAAGCATGCCAACAATTTCATCAAGGAGGAGGAGGGCACGGAATTGAATGACATGTGGGTTCTGGTGATGAACCATACCAGTCCCCCATCAAGGGGGAAAAGCAACAGCAGATAACAGCAACTGACAATGAGCAGTTGCATCCAGATATTCAAAATGTGATGGCATGTGTGAACATGGGAGCACACACAAACAAAATTTGGCTACAATCAGTAGTGAGCCAGGGTCTGTGTCAGAGATTCAAAGAAGCTATTATTCCCCTTTCCTTGAATATGTCTCCTGCAGATGGGGATGTAATGTTGGATTTCAATAGTAAATACATTCAGGCATGACACACTAGCCCAGAATATTTTAGTTTATTGGGTTTGTCTTAAACCGAATTTGATATTTTAATCTAATAAGTAGGGTGATGCTGTTTTTGTTTGGTGGTGATTATTTTGTTTAAGGTACCTTATGATGTGCTTGTATCATGTACAGTGCTTCATAGGTGTCTGTACGATACTGTGGAGCCCCTCCTGGAGAAGTACTTTGCAAGAGGCTTCTCAACATTTGAAGAATTTTGTAAATATTCAAAACTGATGTGGATTCCAACATACATCAATAGTTAATGTTATAGTTTGATGTATTGAGTTCCATTCAACCATAATAAAATCATTACTCTGTAGATGGACATTCCATTAACAGTTTGGAAACATCAAAAGAAAATTATTTTAAGACTTTCCTGAATTGTCATCCAACCAGCACTAGGTTGAAACTGTAAATAGTAGTATTTTGCTGGTGTGTACCTTTTCAACACATAATCACCTGAAAAACACTGAAAACACCACACCCAAACTACACCCATGAGACCACACCGTCTCTGGCTGCTGTGACCCGTCTAAAACAAATAAAACCAACACAGGCACAAGACCATTTAAAATCTGTCACACATCCACTGTCACATTCCATATATTCAGCTTAAAAATATGTACTACTCCTGCAAGGCGCAGTGCACACAAGTCGACAGTCAAATGTGATGACAGTCTGACGCTACGCAGCACGAGTCTCCGCTTCATACACTTCACAGAGTGTTCACTCTGATAACGCCGATTCCGGCCACCGCGCCCTCAAATTCTAAGACATTTCTCGAATTTTTCTTACGATAAGCTTCAACATCAACATTAAAAGAGCTATCGAATTCAGTTATAAAAGGTTAGCGCTTCCATTAAAACAAGTACTTGCTTTAATATCTCAGTTGATAACGGTGATAAAAGCGTTCACCTTTGACGCTCTAGCACGTATTGAAAACCGCATTTCGATATGTGTAACCATTCACGAAATAAAAGGGGTGTTACTTCTTACGTGACTCACCGTATATATTCAAATCGACCAAGCCATTTCTGAGTTTCAACGAGAATAACGCGCAGCTGTTCATTTATAAAATTATTTCCGATGCTTATGATTGGAGTAGCTCCAGTTGTTTGGCAGTAATGAGAGTGGTTTCTAAAAAAATCTATTAAGTATTGGTACATAATAATCTACACTTGCGAATATATTCTTCAATGAAAAATTTCATACTACGACTTCGTCTCTATCATTTACAGTTTCTACGTCGGAGTGGTGCACGACAGTCTAGCTGGAAAATTGTATTCTGTTTAACGATTTTACATGTTACTAGAACTTTCGATGATTTTACTAATAGCTCTTTAGATGTGACATAATTGTGTGAAATGTTGTATGATTCACGCGTAATGTCTCCTACGACAGAAGATTAGGCATTAAGTTTATGCTAACAGTTTCTCTACTTTATCAGTTGAACACCGAGAATAACTCTTCACATATTGAAAACAAGCTAGATTACGCAAAGAGTCTACTTCAAACCCTCTTTATAATACACAAAATTTTATTCCATACAATGTTTATTATTTCGCTAATATGTCTCAAATCTCATCCGGGTTGTATGGTCAGTACGTTATCTATCGTGACAGGGACAGTTACGAGGAGTAAAATCGCATTGTCAACTTCATGAATTGTAGGCGGAAACTGAAAAAAAAAAAAAAAAAAAAAAAAAAAAAAAAAAAAAAAAAAAAAAAAAATCGCAGAAAAGAAGGAAAATAAGGAGATGGGACTTGGATAAATTGACGGAACCTGAAGTTCTTAAGAATTTCAGAGGGAACTTTAGGCAAAAATTGACAGAAACGGGGGGAAATAAAACAGTAGAAGAGGAATGGGTGGCACTGAGAGATAAAATAGTGGTGGCAGCAGAGGACAAAGTAGGTAGGAAGGCAACACCTACAAAAAATCCTTGGGAATCACAGGACATACTAAATTTAATCGATGAAAGGAGAAAATTTAAAAATGCAGTAAATGAAACAGGCAAAATGGAGTACAGACGACTATGAAATGAAATTGACAGGAAGTGCAAAATGGCTAAGCAGGGGTGGCTAGAAGGCAAATGCAAGGATGTAGAAGAATTTATAAATCGGGGAAAAATAGATAAAGCCTACACGAAAATAAAAGAGATATATGGGGACAAGAAAAATAGCTCTATTAATATCAAGAACACAGATGGAAAACCAGTTTTCAGCAAAGAAGGGAAAGCTGAAAGGTGGAAAGAGTATATAGAGAGGCTCTACGAAGGAAATGAACTTAGAGGAAATATTGTAGGAAGGGGAAAAGAAGTAGATGAGGATGAAATCGGAGATACTATACTGAGAGATGAATTTGACAGACTGAAAGACCTAAGTCGAAACAAGGCCCCTGGAGTAGATGATATTCCCTCAGAGCTATTGAAGTCTCTGGGAGCACCAGCGATGACAAAACTGTATACCTGGTGTGTAAGATGTATAGGACAGGTGAAGTACTCTCAGACTTTAATAAAAATGTAATAATCCCCTCCCAAAGAAATCAGGCGCAGACAGGTGTGAAAACTATAGAACCATCAGTTTAATAAGACATGGTTGCAAAATTTTAACACGAATTATTTACAGAAGAATGGAAAAGCTGGTAGAAGCCGACTTCAGTTTGAGTTCATGACAAATGTAGGAACACGGGAGGCAATACTCACTTTATGGCTTATCTAAGAAGATAGATTAAGGAAAGGCAAACCCACATTTCTAGCTTTTGTAGATTTGGAGAAGGCTTTTGACAATGTTGATTGGAATAAACTCTTTCAAGTTCTGAAGCAAGCAGGAGTAAAATATAGGAAGCGTAAGGTTATTTACAACTTGTACAGAAACCAGACAGTGGTTGTCAGAGTTGAAAGGCATGCAGTGGTTGGGATGGGAGTAAGACAGAGTTGTAGCCTTTCTCCAGTGTTGTTCAATTGGTACACTCAACAAGCTATAAAGGAAAGCAAAGAGAAATTTGTAGAAGGAATTAAAGTTCAGGATGAAGAAATAAAAACATTACGTTTTGCCGATGACATTGTAATTCTGCCAGAGACAGCAAAGGACCTGGAAGAGCAGTTAACGGAGTGGACAGTGTGCTGAAAGGTGCGTATAAGATGAACATTAACAAGAGCAAAACAAGCGTAAAGGAGTGCAGTCTAAGAAAATCATGTGATGCTGAAGGAATTAGATTAGGTAACGAAACAATAAAGGAGGTAGATGCGTTATGTTACTTGGGCATTAAAATAACAAATGATGGTCGCAGTACAGAGGAGATAAAATGCAGAATGGCAATGGGAAAAAAGCCCTCTTGAAAAAGGACTATTTGTTAACATCGAATATTGATTTAAACGTAAGGAAGTACTTTCTGAAGGCATTTGTGTGGAGTGTTGCCTCGTATGGGACTGAAACATGGACGATAAACAGTGCGGACAGGAAGAGGATAGAGGCGTTTGAAATGTGGTGGTACAGAAGAATGCTGAAGATTAGGTTGGTGGATCGCGTATCTTATGAGGTGGTACTGAACAGAATTGGGGAGAAAAGGAATTTATGGCATGTTGTTGTTGTGGTCTTCAGTACGGAGACTGGTTTGATGCAGCTCTCCACAATACCCTATCCTGAGCAAGCCTCTTCAACTCCACATAAGAGCGCAACTTACATCTGTTTGAATCTGCTTACTGTATCCATCTCTTGGTCTTCCTCTGCGGTTTTTACCCCACACACTTCCCTCCAACGCTTAATTCACAATTACTTGATGTCTAAGAATGTGTCCTACCAATCGATCCCTTCTTTTAGTCAAGGTATGCCAAAAATTCCTTTTCTCCCCAATTCTGTTCAGTACCTCCTCATTAGTTACGCGATCCACCCATGTAATCTTCAGCATTCTTCTACAGCACCAGCTTAGTCAATCATACAGACTGTTGCCCCTGTAACTACTGAAAAGTCTGCTGCCCCTCTTCAGGAACCACACGTTTGTCTGGCCTCTCCACAGAACCCCTCCGCTGTGGTTGCACCTACGGTACAGCTATCTGTATCGTTGAGGCACGCAAGCCACCCCACCTCGGCAATGTCTGTGGTTCAGGAGACTGGATTTCTGGCGTACCTTGACTGAAAGAAGGGATCGATTGGTAGGACACATTCTTAGACATCAAGGAATCGTGAATTTAGCATTGGAGGGAAGTGTGTGGGGTAAAGACCGCAGAGGAAGACCAAGAGATGGATACAGTAAGCAGATCCAGACAGATGTAAGTTACCGTTCGTATGTGTAGTTGAAGTGGCTTGCTCAGGATAGAGTATTGTGGAGAGCTGCATCAAACCAGTCTCCGGACCGAAGACCACAACAGAGTAACAAAAGCTCCAAAACCGAATATTAGAAATGCATCTTAGCATTAATATTAAATGCTAATTTTCACAAGGTTTTGCCTAGGAAAAACTGTTTCTAATTAAAGTGAAAAACTGGAACTATATGGATCCACGAAATATTATTTGTTTCTACATCTACAACCATACTCCGCAAGCAACCCGACGTTGTGTGGCGGAGGGCACCCTGAGTACCACTATCGATTCTCCCTCCTATTCCAGTCACGTATTGTTCGCGGAAAGAAGGATTGTCGGTATGCCTCTGTGTGGGCTCTAATCTCTCTGATTTTATCCTCACGATCTCTTCGCGAGATAAACGTAGGAAGGAGCAATATACTACTAGACTTCTCAGTAAAGTTAAGTTCTCGAAACTTCGACAAAAACCCGTACCAAGCGACAGAGCATCTCTCCTGCAGAGTCTTCCACTGGAGTTTAGCGATCATCTCCGTAACGCTTTCACGATTACCAAATGAACCTGTAACGAAGCGCGCTGCTCTCCGTTGGATCTTCTCCACTTCCACTATCAATCCCACCTGGTACGGATCCCACACCGGTGAGCAGTATTCAAGCTATGGGCGAACAAGTGTACTGTAACCTACTTCCTTTGTTTTCGGACTGCATTTCCTTAGAATTCTCCCAATGAATCTAAGTCTGGCATCTGCTTTACCGACGATTGATTTTATATGGTCATTCCATTTTAAATCCCTCATAATGACTACTCCCAGATAATTTATGGAATTAGCTGCTTCCAGTTGCTGACCTGCTATAGTGTAGCTAAACGATACAGGATCTTTCTTTCTGTGTATTCGCAGCACCTTACACTTGTCTACATTGAGCTTTAATTGCCATGCGTCAATTCGATGCAGATCCTCCTGCATCTCAGTACAATTTTCCATTGTTACAACCTCTCTATATACTACCGCAACATCCGCAAAAAGCCTCAGTGAACTTCCGATGTTATCCGCAAGGTCATTTATATATATCGTGAACAGCAACGGACCCACGACACTCCCCTGTGGCACACCTGACATAACTCCTAATTCGGAAGACTTCTCTCCATTGAGAATGATCTGCTGCTTTCTGTTATCCAGGAATTCCTCAATCCAATCACACAATTGGTCTGATAGACCATATGCTCTTACTTTGTTCATTAAACGTTTGTGGGGAACTGTATCAAACGCCTTGCGGAAGTCGAGAAACACAGCATCTACCTGAGAACCCGTGTCTATGGCCCTCTGAGTCTCGTGGACGAATAGTGCGAGCTGGGTTTCACACGAACGCCTTTTTCGAAACCCATGCTGATTCCTACAGAGCAGATTCATAGTCTCGAGAAATGTCATTTTATTCGAACATTATACATGTTCCAAAATTCTACAACTGACCGACGTTAGAGATATAGGCCTATAGTTCTGCACATCTGTTCGAGGACCCTTCTTGAAAACGGGGATGACCTGCGCCAGTTTCCTATCTTTCGGAACGCCATGCTCTTCTAGAGACCTACGGTACACCACTGCGAGAAGGGGGGCCAGTTCCTTCGCGTACTCTGTGTAAAAACGAACTGGTATCCCATCAGGTCCTGCGGCCTTTCCTCTTTTGAGCGATTTTAATTGTTTGCAATTTTAATTGTTTTGTTTAATTTGTTTGCAAGAAGTTTGAACCCCAGCAGGTGCAAAGTTTTATCTACATTCAGAGAGAATGTAATGAATGTTATGTAAACAGATTCCAATGCGCTGATGTAATGAAACTGATAAGATAAGAGAGCGGCGAGTCATCGTACTCACATCGCATCTGGCAAATATTGTGACTCAACTGGCGGATGACAGTCGGATTTATCTCTCCTTTTTACGCTTACGTCTTTTTGCAACACCTTAAGCCTTCCTATTGTGCGTATGAAGTGTTAGAAAGCTCCTTTATAGAGTCTCACATTTCGACAATCACGTTTTCCATTGTGTTCCAGCGATTACGTCTAAGCCTCGAATAAGGTTTTTTACGTCTATGTGCTACGTTGTGTGCTGTAGTTTCACTCGCCGTTCTTTCATTTATTGCTACACCTTGTAACAGGCTAAAGCAGACATTAACCCTCTCAAGTAGCGCATACTGCAACCAGCTTGTGCTAACACACAACATATTATGTACTCGGTAGTGGGAAAGAGCAGTATAAAGGCCTGCATACAGAAACTAGCGGAAACCTTTTATGTGTGGATTGCCGGCAGTCGCACCTTACCATCTGTCAGATGAACGTGAGGTGGCATTCTGCAGCCCAGTCCGGGCCAACCTAGCCACTACATATATTGCAGAGACATAATAATTTAAGGAAATACATACTGTAAACCGTCAGCTGTTTATTATTTTTCCAAACTTCTACCGGTTTCGGTTATAAACCATCTTCACGGAAGACTATTAAATAAAAATACAGAAACAGAATTGTACACAAGCTGAAGTAAAATACATAATAATACATAATATCTATTCATATGCAACCCTATTGCTAATTACATACTATCTTAATAAATCTTCCTATGTACTTCTGTTCTTTTAGATATGTGCCAATACATATATTGTCATATACACTTAATCGTGTGTACTACATGCTTAAGGTTTACATGGCAAATTAGTGCACTTACTTTTTGACATAATTGTATTACATTTTTATGTGACTGGATGCTATATCAATATTTAATGTAATCGCTTACACCCTGAACTGTGTAATTGTGACACCCTGTCCCTTTTATGCCTTAGCTATTATGTTACGTAGCCTAAGGTTTACATGTTTACTTCATTTAATGTTACTTTGTCCATGTTCATAATATGTCAGATCTTGTTCATTGAAAGATGTATCCATACGTATTATAATATTGACATATTGTATTATCCACTATGCTCATTATTAGCCTCAGGCCTACCTCTACATAAACTAATTACGTTTTTACGGCCCTGTTGTTGGGTTAGGTTTGCTTTATTTCTTAACATTAGGTCCTTGATGTTTACTTTGTTCATTTACTTTTATACTTCGACAGATAATTGTTGTTATTACACATTTTTATTGTTTTCATAATCCATCGTGTTATTTTCGTAATGTTTACATACTGCTTTCTGTAACATGTCGCCATGACACCTTGTCAAAGATATAAGCTATGATGGTTACCTAAGATATACCATTTTCACACCGTGTATACTTTGATCATCGCTAATTTTATCTCATTTATGTGTTCAATAGTTGTGTTAGGTTCTCTTGTAATAAAAATGTTCAAATGTTTGTTAAGCTTATGGGACTTAACTACGGGGTCATCAGTCCCTAAACTTACAAACTACTTATGAACTACTTACGAACTAGGACGGCACAAATATCCATGCCCGAGGGGGGATTCGAACCCCCGACCGTTGGGCCGTGCAGACCGTGACTGGAGCGCCTCAGTCCCCTCGGCCACCGCGGCCGGCTCTCTTGTAATAGACATTGGTTCACCACCACACAGCATGGCATTGCTTTTATGTTTTTAACCAAGACTTGATGCATAGTGACGTCATTTATTTTTATTGTGTGACATGCATGCCAGTATGCATAAGGAGGCATGTAATGCACCTGTTTAACCCTCCTACTACCACTGGGGTCAATATGACCCAATAAGCACATTTGAAATCTATATCTCCCTTATTTTCAATGCGATTATTTTCAAAATTTATGACTTTGTCTCTCTAACTTGCTTGTATGCAATGACATATTATTCGGTTTTACATTTACAACATATCAAAATTTATTCAGGGACTATGCACTGAGTACCACTGGGGTCAGCATGACCCAAATCTAAATTTTTTTGTTTTGTTTCTTGAATGTAACATTATAAAAACAGAACAGCGAATATTACGTTTAACAAATGTTTTAGGAAACACCTGCAACAATGAAACTAACACTTTCCACTTATTTATACCCATTGTTGTCGTTTCTTTCCTCAGCAGTTGTATGTTGCCTCAGTTGTTGCTAGTGTTTTGTCGCAGCGTGTGAAAGAACTACATTATGTCTAGAAAACTTCTGAGTAGTGTTGAAATACAAGCAATTTTGAACGAAGAAGAAGAATTAGGAGATACAGCGTCTGATGACAACGAAGAGATTGATGGTGTTATTTCTGGAGGTAGTGAATCAACTGAAGATTCTGATGAAGACGTTGGAGATTTGCTGAGTACTATGCATTTCAGGGAGGAAATAGGTGACGGCAAAGCAGCAAAACCTATTATAATCCTAGACGATAATGCAACAAAATCAGGTGTAGACACTATGAACAAGTTAGTCAGAACCTAAACCACAAAACGTATGACAAGAAGATGGCCCATGGTGATTTTTTTAATAATATTTTGGATATTAGTGCCCTGAATGCTTTCATAATTTGGTTGGACTTAAATCCTGACTGGAATAAAAAAAAACCAACTACAAAAGAAGATAATATCTTCTGGAACTGGTAACAAGTCTAGTACAGAAAGACAGAAGTCAGTGCAGCAAAGTTTCTCTGCCTCGTCCTCCTCCTCCTTCAGCACAAGTGGATACGGGGGTAAAACGTGGACGGTGCTACCTGTGCGAAAGTTCAGTGGATAGAAAACATCCAGAAACGTGCAGAAGATGCTTTTCTTTGTCTGTAAACACCATTCAGACATTCTTTGTTTTAAATGTAAAGAGATGTTTTGTTTTACATGTGAGGATCTATAAGATCAAGTGTTGAGACAAGATCTGTAAGTGCTTATATATCTACTTCACCCGGTTTCAATCATTAATGTAAGCTTTTGTGTTAGTTCATCAAAATAAATTAAATATTGCCAATATATCCCGTGATAATTAATTGGAGTCATATTGACCCCAACGGTACTCAGTGTAACAAAAAAATTCTGGTAGTAGGAAAGTTAATCAGTCTGTCTAGTTCGCAAGTACTTACTATATGAAAATACTGGGTTATATTATGTATTTTACTTCAGCGTGTGTATAATTCTGTTTCTGTATTTTTATTTAATAGTCTTCTGTGAAGATGGTTTATAACCGAAACCGGTAGAAGTTTGGAAAAATAATAAACAGCTGATGATTTACAGTATGCATTTCCTCAAATATTTTACGGCTGTTGAACCTCATCTCAATAAAAAATTGATACTAATTGAAGGTTTATCTGTCTGTACTAAGGCTGTGTATCATAAATTCATTTTCTGTTACCTAAAGAACTTAATAAGCTGTTTTATGCTATAGAATTCAAGTATATTCACGGGAGCTTCGTAGTTAAATTAGTGTGGGACACTGAAGAAAATCGTTCGTATTTCTGTTACTGAGGAAAACTGCACAGTTAACTCATGTCCAGCTGAAACGATACATTATGCTGGGTTTTGCATAATAAATAACTGTGGAATTGTATCGTCTTATTTAATAAACCTCTTACAAAGCCGTGGTTACAGTACGAAGTAGCACGTATTTGTTGCAGTGTATTCAGCAGCGTTATTGCTACATAAACGCAAGAAAGGCGGTGCGTGGTTTCGATGGCGGCCGACCCCTTTCATTTTTTTATTTTTTTTATTTTTCTCATTTTTCAGAAACCTAATAGTGCAATAAAATAACCATGATAAATGGGAAGTTTCATTTAATCATATTCTTTGTGAGACAATTTAGATTAATCTGGTTTGAGGCAGAGAGACGTAATACAACTGTAGTCCGCATCATGTAGGAGGGCGGCCCAGGTTTCAGCCGTTCTGCGCATCCCCCTCCGCTACCGCACTCGCAGCCAATAATATTCATTCTGTAGGCTTGTGGCTGGCCGCGAGTTACGCAATGTTTCTCCCGCAGGCTCAACTGTTGGCGCTCGGCCGTAGCTCCTCTCCTCAATAATTACCCTATGTGCGGTAACGCGACCTTTTCCTCATTCTGATTACTCTTCCAGCAATAAATGCCTAGGCGTCTTGCGCTTAGTGATAGCTCAAATCCAGATTGTGTACACAAACGATTCAACAAACCACAAGCAGAAAGCAACACGGAATGTCACAGGGTTTGTTTACATACATTCTCTTATCATTCAGCTAAGAAATCACACCTCTGTAATACAGGGTGTCTCACGAAAGACGCCTGCCAGGCGTCCGCGGATCGCGCGGTACGGCTCCCGGCCACCCCCACCGCATCCGCCGGCCACGGCGGCGCCAGATTCTCGGACTCTATTGTGCCGTGAGAGCATACACTGAGTTAGTCTAAAAAACATTGCCATCTGAGTTAGCTTATCTTACCTTTATTTACAGTAGATGTCCAAAATGATATCCCTCTATGAAAAGAGCGGCCTGACATCTCTTGAACACATTTGCGAACACTTGACGAATTTCGGCTGCCGAAATCTGGGAAATGACTAGTCGAATCTTTTTTCACGAAACAATAAATGTTCAAATGTTTGTAGAACTTATGGGACTTAACTATGGGGTCATCAGTCCATAAGCTTACAAACTACTTATGAACTAGCTAAGACTAAGGACGGCACAAATATCCATGCCCGAGGGGGGATTCGAACCCCCGACCGTAGTTGCCCTGCAGACCGTGACTGGAGCGCCTCAGTCACCTCGGCCACCGCGGCCGGCCAAAAAATTTCAAATGTTTGTATAGCTTATGGGACTTAACTACGGGGTCATCAGTCCCTAAACTTACAAACTACTTATGAACTAACTACCACTAAGGACGGCACAAATATCCATGCCCGAGGGGGGATTCGAACCCCCGACCGTAGTTGCCCTGCAGACCGTGACTGGAGCGCCTCAGTCACCTCGGCCACCGCGGCCGGCCAAAAAATTTCAAATGTTTGTATAGCTTATGGGACTTAACTACGGGGTCATCAGTCCCTAAACTTACAAACTACTTATGAACTAACTACCACTAAGGACGGCACAAATATCCATGCCCGAGGGGGGATTCGAACCCCCGACCGTAGTTGCCCTGCAGACCGTGACTGTAACGCCTCAGTCCCCTCGGCCACCACGGCCGGCAAACAAATTCTGACAGGCATGTGAACAACAACCTGTATCCATTTTTTTCAAGAACTTTCACCCAACGAAAAGCGTCTTTCGTGAGACACCCTGTATCTTTAACTGCCTGCAGAAGTATATCTCCTTTTCCATAATATTGTAGAACTAAAAATAGCTGCCTCCACGAAACACGTTCGTAAGCCTTTTATGATCTGTAGAATATAGATACAACTCCTGTTCCACAAATACCACTCCCCCATTATCTGCCGTAAGCTAAAGACCTCCCTACATTTTAAGAAAAAAGTTAATACTCGTTACTCCACCCTATGATCTTAGTGCGGGAAAGAACTGCAGACTTCGGGATAAAGATAAAATATTACGTTAATCATTAACCCGTAACTAAAAAAGTTAACTTGCTTAAGGTGAGATCAGACCCCCCCTTATGCCGTCAATGTTAAATTCTTTCAACTTTTAACCCATTATTTCTAAAAGTATTGCAGATATCACCACCATATTTTTACCACTTGATTAAATGAATGTATGTAGTTGACTGATCTAGAAAGGAAAAAGTACACATATTGGAAATTGAGATACAATTTTTTAGAAATATGCCTGTTTATTTGAACAAATTATTGTGTTTTATACAATACAACATCAATCATATAACTCTCAGAACACTGATTGTAGACCCACATAATCACCTTCTCTATAAAAACAATCCTCATAAATTTTATGTTTATATGCTTATTGGTTCATGAGAAAATGGGTCTTTTGCATGAAAATGTACAGTTTTGAGAAAATTCAAGTTTAAGTAAGAAGTACATACAAACACATCTTTCTTCTTAAAAAACTGGCTGAAAGCAGCCTGCTCCATAATCTGCTCCTTCTTCCTCACCTAAATTCTTTATTCTTTTCTTCTTTCTTGCTTCCTTGGTCATTTACTGAGCAGTAATTTCTGCTTTCCGCACTCTTAATCGGTCCATGGCTTCCAATGTAGTTGCCGTATTCTTCCCTGTATTTATTCCCAGTGATCCAGGACTTTTAATCTCCCATAATTCCCATCAATGATAGAAATTACTGCACCACACACACCTAACCTTTAAGTATTTATGCCCACAAACACAATTTTTGGAATTCGTGTCCACACAATATTGTTAAATACCTCATTAACATTCTGTGTCTTACCATGGAGGCATTTCTTTAGCAAGTCTGGATGTGCTAAATCTCTGAATATAGGTTTCAAAATGTTCAAATGTTTGTAGAGTCTATGGGACTTAACTACGGGGTCATCAGTCCCTAAACTTACAAACTACTTATGAACTACTTACAACTAAGGACGGCACAAATATCCATGCCCGAGAGGGGATTCGAACCCCCGACCGTAGTGGCCGTGCGGATCGTGACTGGAGCGCCTCAATCCCCTCGGCCACCGCGGCCGGCGAATATATAGGTTTAATGGCCTCCATTACTGCTTCAGGTACCCACATCGTTCTAAAGCATGTAGTTTCTGAGATTTGAATACAAATGTGAGAGGACGAAAAGATCAATTTTAACATCGCGATGTGTCAAGTAAAAGATAAAAAAACATTAAAAATACATTGAAACGGAATTTTTTCAAAAATTATATACCAACATGTGTTTATTTATATAGCGGAAAAAACGAAACAATTTTTTTTTCGAAATTTGGGGTCTGATCTCACCTTAAACGTTAAAGCCTCGCTTTACGGACAATTTAACGGAAGTTAACGTTAATCGCTAACTCGGAACTGTATTCTGCAGCCATGAAATCCCGCCTTCAGTCTCTGAATTTATATTCGCGTGTTGTCGTTCCATTGAAATAGAGCAAATGAAGTAAAAAATATTGCCCTACCTGATATAACAAAAAATGAATAAAAAATATAAAAAAACTGAAACACCACACCAATACAATAAATTGTACGTACATGGAAGGGGGCGAGCGCCTGGTCGTTGCTTTGCGGGCGTGCCTACCAGTCAGGCTCCTGCTGTAGCAAATCAACCGACTTGCGACCGCGTAAACTAACCGGAGAAAAAGCAGTGTTCGAAATCAATAGAAAGGCTGTGTTTCTACCAAAATAATAACGCGTTGTCTGAAGATTCCTGTATAGAATCTATTATGAAAGGAGAAGTTGTAATGATACTGCCGGCCCCCTCATCTCAATGTTATCGTACGATACCGTCTGCCTGGTCCTCTCATCTCAATGTCATCCTACGATACCGTCTGCTTCGGATCCGGAATCGTGTGGTTCAATAGTGATAAAAGTTGCGTGTGAAGTTAGTTAATCACGATATAACCAGCTTAGGAATCAGTGTAGGACAGTGTCTCGGTGATACTTTGATTAAAACAAGTGATAGAGTTCATTAATTAAGAGATTCATATAGTTTCTTTCCAGACACTTCTATAAACAATACTTTTGTCATTGTTCATTATTTCAAATAAATAGACAGAGGAAGGGTAAAAACTTTTGTAAAACATAAATAAATGAAAATAAATAGCATTGTATATATGTTAGGCTCATAAACAAGTTGTGTTGACCAGCTAATTATGTTATTTCGACTATTACATTAATTATCAATAATGAATTCTTTGTATATATTGACTGACTTGAGATTTTGAGTATATTTTGTGAATGGCCATGACATTTGATAGTTCAATATATGTTAGGAACATGTATGATGTATTCATTAACAAATTAATTGATATTTAACATCGCACTTTGTTGTTAACAGAAAAATCGGAAATTTCGTCTTAAAAATACATGTGCCATCTAAAATTATTGTATGCATAGTTTTCATTTTATATTGTGATTATTTTCGTACACATGAAATGTTTTACTGTTGTGTTCGTTAATTGTAAATTAGTATATTCAATTGTTATGAACAATGGATAATGTAACATCATTATTGTCGATGTTATATATTTGCCTCACCGCCTTGCGTGGGGGAGTTCGAGTTTTGGCTTTTCTGAAGTGCACTGCAAGCTGTGTCAGTTTGTGTTTTGAAATGGAAGTACTACCGTTCTGATGCTTTGTAATTTGTATATGTTTTGAAGTTGTTATGTTTTGGTAAAGAAGAAGTTTGATTCAAATTAAAGAAGAAGTGAAAAATTGTACATATCGAGTATTTATTTCTACCACGACGCCCCAGGAGAATAATGTTGCAGCGAGCAGAACCCCCATACATCGCAATTATGAAAAGCTGAGTATCGGTAGAATAAACTGTAATTACTTATATAGTATATAAATGTTAAAAAGTCACATATAAGATTTTAAAAAATTACTACTCAATCACATTCTTTCTTCTACAACACTAGTAACAAAAGAAGGCGTTTGCATTTCTTGGAAGGAAATTTGTGTGAAGACACACACTGCCCTGTTGTACTTTGTCCAACCTTCACTCTCTCTTACCACCTCAATAATTCTCTTCGCCGTTGATTTTGCTAGGGTTTGTAGTACTTGCAGCAAATTTTCGCCTACTACATCTGTGTTACATTTGTACTATGCAAATCACAGCTAAGTGTCTGTCAGAGGGTTTATCGAACCGCTTTCATATTATTTCTCTGCCGTTCCATCCTCTGACAGCGCGCGTGAAAAGTAACACTTCAATCTTTCTCTTTCAGTTTTAGTTTTGATTGATTTTGGTATGATGATCACGTCCTCATGTTTATGTGGCAGCTAACAAAATAAGTTCATGTTCGGAGGAGATAGTCAGAGAAAGAAATTTCGCAAATAGATCTCGCCGCAGCGAATAACGCCCTTATTTTAATATTTCCACCCCAACTCGTGCAACATTGCCGTAACACTGTCTCTCTATATCGCGAGCTGCTATTCTTTGAATTTTCTCTGTCTTCCGTCAGACCCACGTGAAGAAGATCCACAATATGCAGCAGTACTCCAAAATAGGACGTACACTTGACAGCAAAAAAAGTGGATCACCCCTGAATTCCAAAGTGGAGACCGCACCTGACGCTATGCAACCGCCATTGCACAGCTGCGTCGCAGGTCGTCAATTCATTGCACAGTACAGTTATTACCTACCCACAATAGGTACTAAGTAAGTCTCTTATTTCTCCTTATGGCAGGGCTGGGCAAATGGCGTTTGGCGAGCGCGAGCGCTCTCAGCGGCTCACACGGCCTGCTCGCGGCTCCCTCCCCCCCCCCCCCCACTCCGCCAGCCAGCAGTGCCCCCCACTCATACTCGACTAGCCGCGCACCTCACTACACCACGCGCAAACACTCGTTCTCGATAACTTCGAAATGTTGGTTCAAAATCATTTTAAATAATTCCACAATGATGTACATTAATGCTTATTTCTTTTTTGTTCGTAGTACCTCTCCTCTGGAGTGACAATTCTTTTATGTGTATGTCACCTTGTTGTTTATCTTGACAGGAAACTCATAGGCTTTGTGATAGTAGAGTTTCTTCCGCTTTATGTTTTCTATATATCATAGGAGTTAAGTTTAGTTATCCCTTTTACTTCCTCCAGGGAGAAGGTTTTTGTTTTACACTTGATAAATTATACTTATCTTAATAGTTCCTAGGTTTTTGCTTCCCACAGCAGGGATATTTTATTTTCCTTTAGCTTACAAATTTTCACATGTACTTATTTGGTTATTTTTGAGAAGTTCTTCACCGTACCACGTCAACTTCGTTGTGGTACCACTGACATATGCAGGGAACTTTTTACATTGCTCTCAGGTGTTGAGTTCTGGAATTTTTTCTCCTTCAGAATGGTGTCCGTTTTCATCCTTTCCTAAGGATGTAATGAACCTTAATAATTGTTACCTTCTGACCGACCACCCAGTTACTCGTCATTGTAATGAAGCAGGTTTTTAGTTGCAGAAAGTTCAGTTTTGTTACATTTTGTTAAAAAAAAAAAAAAAAAAAAAAAAAAAAAAAAAAAAAAAAAAAAATCTACAAAATTCTGTGAAAATATAACGTAAAATTTAGAGTAAAAGAGTCTTTTCTTAATTGTTTACGTCTATGTCCTATTTGTGGCCACGAAAGTAGGTTTTACAGTGGTTCGAAACTGTGCTTCATCCTTACATGAGCAACCGTTGCATGGTACAAGATACACAATTTTCGGGTAAGCACTATTAACACTTACTTCCCACTCAAACATGCTTTGGCAGATATGATTGTACCGGTGCCTTTTTCACGGAAGCCGCATCAGCTTGAAACCACCTCACGTGTTTTCTACGTGCAGTAAGTATTTCAGCTTGTCCTTACTCAGCGCCCTCTACCCGTGCACTGTGCATCAGCAAGCGGCCAGCCACAGCGCACAGCCCTGCTACCCGCACTGCTGGCTCTCAAGGCCGCTCAGCGCTGACCTCGCGGCTCTCGCTGCTCGCGGGCAGCCGCGCGAGCAGCTCTCGTGCCCACCCCTGCCTTATGGTATTCAGGCAAGGTACAAACCAATAATTTCCTACAACAAATATTAGAATAAGCGTCATTAGAGATGAGACAGTAACACTTGTAAATTAAATTTAGTTGCAATAAGTGAAAAGTGAGATACATTATCACACTTGTTTAGCGACATGATATGTTTTTGTTCATGATCTGAATCTGAACGCACTGTTAAGCAAAAAACAGTTGTATGCCTGATCGAGATGCGATTACAGGTCACGCACTTTTTCGTGGCGCCTCTCTGATTGGCGGAAGTCGGCTGAGCTCGTGTGTCAACGGAATGTTTATGCTCTCTACCAGCCCTACCTCGTAACAGCATTGTACACCGTAGACCTCGTCAATGTATTGTTGATTTGTGCTTCGTATTGATTATTGTCTTCCACTTTGTTATTTGCTAAAATAAGTCCACATACCCCGACGACTTCTTTTATAAGAAAGAAGGCTGTCCTTGAAAGTGGTGTGAAGAATGTTAAATCTGATTTTTATTCTGTTACAACAATAAAAAGAGGCAGAGAGCGTTGTTACACCTGCTTAATAAGTCCCTTTCAAATATTAACATTTCGTAGATATGCTTTCCACTTTTCTATTACTCAAACATTAAAGTGATACTTAATTTCGTGTTCCATCTGTAACGCCTTAACCCCTTACATGTTGTTTCTTTTAAAACCTGTAATCTATACGCCGTAAGCTGCCGGCACTGGGGGAAAGAGGCGGGGCTTGATCTAACAGCCAATCCGCTATGAGCCCAATGCAAGCTTCAGCTCCCAACATTCTCCGCTCAGGGATCACGTTTAAGTGCGCGTGATCTCTAGCCGTAAATAGACGTAAAACACTGACGTTTTCATTAGTTTCTTAGACCGATGCCTGAAACCAGAAATAAATGATAATCTTAGCACTACACCAGGAGTTGCATGAAGCTCCTATTGTTGCTGAGAGGTAACCGCTGAAGATACGTAATATAGTGCAATTCACAGATGTCATACATCATAAAGTTGTGGAATAGAATACAGTGTATTGATGATTTGTTAACTAAGCACAATCAGATGTCACATATCAACTATGTTCACAAATAGTGTTATACTGGTACCTGAAACAACGATACAATTAATTTTTCCGCGGCAGGGACTCGAACCCAGCACCATTTGCTATTGTATAATAGGAAGGAATACTGCTGATGTATTTATTGTTTCTTCCGGGCACTCCAACTCTGCACATACCGTTACTCTTGACCTGACACCATGAGGCGTCAACTATCACATTGTCGTTCACCAGTAGTTAAGATCACACCGTTTGTAGAGACGTGGAAGGGGTTTAGTATTTTGCGAAAACTTTGTTCAATTTAGTAGCGCATGGACATGTGCAATTTTGATTTGAAACAAGACAGAGTCCTGCGTTTTTTATTGGAGTTACTGGTGGTGTAGATGGTATTTTTGTGGCCGTTAAAAACTGTTACCCCCAGCGGGAATCGGACCCATACCTTAGCTATTACAAGTTAACCTCATCCCGGCCTCCAGCGAATTACAAACGCGTTGGCATAATGTTTTGTCATAATGGAGTACTCATTAGGCTGTAGTACCAGTCAAAGAGCTCAGAGGTGTCTGGCTAGGTAAGACATACTTGGCCGCACGGGATGGCCACGTAGTGTGAGGCCCCTTATCGCTGATTTTGCATGATATTATACTACGTTTTAGTATGCTACATTACCATTTCGTATGGCATTCTGTAATAAGCTTATTTAACTATGAGCTCATTATAATAAAGATTGTTGGGTAGCTGTCGCCACGATAACTTGAATATTAGAGAGGGCGGGATCTAGGAATGAACAGGAGTGTAGAACTGGAAAATAAAAGAGTGAAATGCTTGCAAAGTACTCCTTACTTATATATCACAGTTTGTTTTAGGGCCAAGAGAAAAAGAACGAATGATTTACAGAACGAAGGATGGATTATCGGAGATATAAAAGAACACTGCTTCATAGAGAGGACCCATGGACAGTAAAGAAAGCAGACATTAAAAGAGACAGTATTGCTTTAACGGAAAACACAATTTTTTACAGCTTTTTGGGGGAATAAATGTTCAAATGTTTGTTAAGCTTAGGGGACTTAACTACGGGTCATCAGTCCCTAAACTTACAAACTACTTATCAATTACTTTATACTAAAGACGGCACAAATATTCATGCCCGAGGGGGGATTCGAACCCTCGACCGTAGTGGCCCTGCAGACCGTGGCTGGCGCGTCTCAGTCTCCTTTGCCACTGCGGCCGGCTTGGGGGAATAGACCAAAAGGGCAACTGAGGTTATAATGTAAGGGAGGTGACAGAAAGAAAGAGAGAAAGGAAGAAAAATTAACAACGAATAAATACAAGACAAATCGTTTGCATATTTTGTTAAGGACGGAGGGTGTATTAATGGATGGAGGGGAGGGGAGTGACGTATTTGAAATAACAAAAATTACTTTAACAGGGTCCATCTAAACTGATTACTCAAAATGCATGGAGTCTAGGTATAAATGAATAAAAATAGGATATTGAGTGAAATGAGAAGCATTGAATTAATATTTGCGCCACAGGCGGGAATCGGACCCAGACCTCCATACTTTCTTTAATTCAATGCTTTTCCTTTCACTTAATTTCTTTGACATACTGACGCGGAAAACTGTCTCTAGGTAATTAAATTTATAATATAATAGGATAATAAAGGAACTGTATATTTAAAAAAAATCAATTTAAAGGCAGCTCAAAGGAAAAAGAAACTCATATTTTATTTCTTCTACAGTCTCACTAAGGGTTGTTGTTGTTGTTGTAGTCTTCAGTCCGGAGACTGGTTTGATGCAGCTCTACACAATACCCTATCCTGAGCAAGCCTCTTCATCTCCACATAAGAACGACAACCTACATCTGTCTGAATCTGCTTACTGTATCCATCTCTTGGTCTTCCCCTGCGAATTTTTCCCAATACACTTCCCTCCAACGCTAAATTCACAATTCCTTGATGTCTAAGAATGTGTCCTACCAATCTATCCCTTCTTTTAGTCAAGGTATGCCAGAAATTCCTTTTCTCCCCAATTCTGTTCAGTACCTCCTCATTAGTTACGCGATCTACCCACCTAATCTTCAGCATTCTTCTGTAGCACCATATTTCAAAAGCCTCAATCCTCTTCCTGTCCACACTGTTTATCGTCCATGTCTCACTCCCATACAAGGCAACACTCCATACAAATGCCCTCAGAAAGGACTTCCTTAGCCTTAAATCAATATTCGAGGTTAACAAATTTTTCTTTTTCAAGAACGCTTTTCTACCCATTGCCATTCTGCATTTTATATCCTCTGTACTGCGACCATCATTTGTTATTTTACTGCCCAAGTAACAAAACTCAACTACCTCTTTTATTGCTTCGTTTCCCAATCTAATTCCTTGAGCATCACCTGATTTTCTTACACTGCACTCCATTACCCTAGTTTTGCTCTTGCTAATGTTCATCTTATATGCACCTCTCAGCACACTGTCCATTCCGTTCAATTGCTCTTCCAGGTCCTTTGCTGTATCTGACAGAATTACTATGTCGTCGGCAAAACGCAATGTTTTTAATTCTTCACCCTGAACTTTAATTCTTTCACCAAATTTCTCCTTGCTTTCCTTTATAGCTTGCTCAATATACAAATTGAGCAACATTGGAGAAAGGCTACAACCCTGTCTTACTCCCTTCCCAACTGATGCTTCCCTTTCATGCCCTTCGAGTCTAATAACTGCGGACTGGCTTTTGTACAAGTTGTAAATAACTCTCCTTTCCCTATATTTTACTCCTGCTTGCTTCAGAACTTGAAAGAGTTCATTCCAATTAACATTGTCAAAAGCCTTCTCCAAATCTACAAAAGCTAGAAATGTAGGTTTGCCTTTTCTTAATTTATCTTCTAGGATAAGCCGTAAAGTGAGTATTGCCTCCCGTGTACCTACATTTCTCCTGAACCCAAACTGGTCTTCCCCGAGGTCGGCTTCTACCAGCTTTTCCATCCTTCTGTATATAATTCGCGTTAATATTTTGCAACCATGACTTATTAAACTGATGGTTCTGTAGTTTTCACACCTGTCTGCACCTGCTTTCTTAGGGATGGGGATTATAACCTTTTTTTCTTAAAGTCTGATGGTACTTCACCTGTCTCATACATCTTACACACTAGGTGAAACAATTTTGTCATGGCTGGTTCTCCCAGAGACTTCAGTAGCTCTGAGGGAATATCATCTACTCCAGGGGCCTTGTTTCGACTTAGATCTTTCAGGGCTCTGTCAAATTCTTCTCTCAGTACAGTATCTCCTATTTCAGCATCATCTACATCCTCTTCCCTTCCTACAATATTGTCTCCAAGTTCATTTCCTTTGTAGAGCCGCTCTATATACTCTTGCCACCTTTCAGCTTTCCCTTGTTTGCTGAGAACTGGTTTTCCACCAGTGTCCTTGATATTCATAGAGCTGTTTTTCTTATCTCCAAATGTTTCTTTTATTTTCCTGTAGGCTGTATCTATTTTTCCCCTATTTATACATTCTTCTACATCCTTGCATTTGCCTTCTAGCCACTCCTGCTTAGCCATTTTGCATTTCCTGTCAATCTCATTTCATAGTCGTCTGTACTCCAGTTTGCCTGTTTCATTTACTGCATTTTTAAATTTTCTCCTTTCATCGATTAAATTTAGTATGTCCTGTGATTCCCAAGGATTTTTTGTAGGTGTTGCCTTCCTACCTACTTTGTCCTCTGCTACCTTCACTATTTCATCTCTCAATTTTACCCATTCCTCCTCTACTGTTTTATTTTCTCCTGTTTCTGTCAATTGCTGCCTACAGCTCCCTCTGAAATTCTTATAACCTCAGGTTCCTTCAATTTATCCATGTCCCATCTCCTTATTTTCCTACCTTTCTGTAGTTTCTTTAGTTTCAGCCTACAGTTCATAACCAACAAGTTATGGTCAGAGTCTATATCTGCCCCTGGGTATGTCTTACACTGTAGAACCTGGTTCCGAAATCTATGTCTTACCATTATAAAATCTATCTGGTATCTCCCGGTGTCTCCTGGTCTCTTCCACGTATACAACCTTCTTTTGTGATTCTTGAACCAGGTGTTTGTTATAACTAAATTATGTTCTGTGCAAAATTCTACCAGGCGGCTTCCTCTTTCATTCCTTTTGCCCAGACCATATTCACCTACTATCCTCCCTTCCCTTCCTTGTCCTACAACCGAATTCCAGTCTCCCATAACAATTAAGTTTTCCTCTCCCTTAATTGTCTGAATAATTTCCTTTAGCTCCTCATATATTTCTTCGATTTCTTCTTCGTCGGCAGAGCTAGTTGGCATATAAACCTGTACTACTGTTGTCGGTGTTGGCTTCGTATCTATCTTGACAATGATAATGCGATCACTGTGCTGGTCATAGTAGTTTACCCGCATTCCTATTTTCTTATTCATTATCAATCCTACTCCTGTGATACCCCCAATTGATTTTGTATTTATAATCCTGTACTCACCTGACCAGAAATCCTGTTCATCCTGCCACCGAACTTCACTAATCCCCACTATATCTAATTTCATCCTATCCATTTCCCTTTTTAAATTTTCTAATTTTCCTACTCGATTAAGGGATCTAACATTCCACGCTCCGACCCGTAGAATGCCAGTATTGTCTTTCCTGATGATCACATACTGAATAGTCCCCGCCCGGAGATCCGAATGGGGGACTATTTTACCTCCGGAATATTTTACCCGAGAGGATGCCATCATGATATGTTCATACAGTAGAGCTGCATGTCCTCGGGAAAGGTAATGGCTGTAGTTTCCCCTTGCTTTCAGCCGTTCGCAGTAGCTATGTGGCAAAGCCACATTAGCTGATGTTACAAGGCCAGCTCAGTCAATCATCCAGACTGTTGCCCCTGTAACTACTAAAAAGGCTGCTGCCCCTCTTCAGGAACCACACGTTTGTCTGGTCTCTCCACAGATACCCCTCCGCTGTGGTTGCACCTACGGTACGGCTATCTGTATCGTTGAGGCACGCAAGCCGCCCCACCTCGGCAATGCCTGTGGTTCATGGGAGTGGAAACATTCTATTATTTCGTGATAAAGTGTTTAGTTATTGCATAATTAATTAATGTCGTAAATACTACGTCAAATATACTTCATATGAATCTTATTGGTCGTTATAGAGTGACAAATTGGCTGCTCTGCTGTGACACTACGACGTTCGATATATATCGACGGGAACACCGCCGTGCACAAAGGCTTGCAAATTACCTCTTTTTGAAACAAAAAAATCGTCATTTTCATCAATAAGAGGGAAAAATCAAATAGAAACAATAATTCGGTAACGCTCGCAGTTCAAAGTGACAGCCGCTCCCCAGTCATTTAAAAAAAAAAGTGCAGGCCGATTACTCCTCTTGCCCAGAACTCACACCTCAAAGCGATACCTTGGGTATGTATGACATCTTCTCCAGTCAGTCGTTGATTTTCGCTACACCAGGTTCCGTAGTTCTGATTATTGACGTACCGCCAGAGGTGAAAGTGCTCCTCACCTAAGAAAGTTATTGTTTTTGATAAGTTCGATGTCCATTTACAAGACCACAGAACAAATAGTTTTCGAACGGAATGCGGTCTTTTCTTAACGTTTGAAACCACATCTAGAGCTATTTTGCTATAAAATGAGCAACCACTTTATCTTTTGACATTTCATTCAAATATTTAACGAAGTTAAAGAAGAGAATCATGATAAACGCAGCTACCACATAATGTTTCACCTAGATAGCAAACATACGACACAGGAAACTATCTTTTCAGCGCTCTGCATTAGATTTAGACAAAAGAAAATATGTATTCAACCTAGAAAACTACGTATGTTTTAAAATTAAACAATTCTGGTGGGAACAACACAAATATATATAAGTAGTATATGATTCACGTTTTGTGCACTTATAAAGTGTTCTCATTGTCTCTGAAACAATAAGTGCTACGAAACAGAAATACCTTCTGCTGAGGCCCTTCATTTACACGATTGTTCTATTATTCATAGTGAAGTGTTTCGTAATGGGTTCATAGGATCGCTTTAGTTTCTCGACTGTTCCACGCGTATACGAAGATCGAGAAAAACAAGTGCCAAAAAGGATATATGCGAGTTCTAATTACCATTATATTATTCTTAAAATTCAAATCAAATGTTCGAAAGTTTGTGGTATGCTAAGTTCAACAGTGTTGTCATTTCACTACCATAGTCGTACCAGGAAGATCATTTGCCTACAGGCAATGTCTTTCTCGAGTGGTGCAACACCTTAGGACAACATCTTGTGCACACATTATGCATGGCTTAATAACTTCTCGTACGACATAAGGTCGAGCGTTGATGTATTATAGTGAGGGAGACGAATGGAATGTTGCACAGATATATAAAGAAAATAAAAGTAATCCACTGAGTTACAGGTCCATTGTATTGATATCGACATGTAGCAGGACGTTTGAACAAATACTTTTTCCAGAGTTATGAAATATCTAGAAAAATTAACATCAAAGCGGCAAAGGTTTCTAAATCTTTACTCTTATGAGACTTTGGCAATACTATATTTTCATGATCTAGTCTCAAACTAATTTCTTATTTATAGAGTGCCAAAACGATTTTTGGTATCTTCAACGCCGCAGTGGAGTGGCCAAGCGCATTGAGGTGCTATGCTCTGATGCGCGAGGCCGCTCCTCGTCGGGGGTTCGAATCCCCCCTCGGGCATGGATGTTTGTGTCGTCTTTAGTATAAGGTAGTTCATAAGAAGTTTGTAAGTTTAGGGACTGATGACCCCGCGGTTAAGTCCCTTAAGCATGACAAAAAAAACTATCTTCAGCCATAATCGACTTCGAACCATATCGCTTTCCTAAGTTGTGCGACTGGACTCGTGATGTCCTGTCTGCAAGGTAATAGTTTGCAGTAACAGACGAGGAGTCATCCAGTGAAAAGGACGTGGCGAGTGTAATTCTTCCAGCAAAGTGAAGTAGACTTCTCCTGATTCGAATATATATTCGAAATATTTAATGAGCAATCAGAATATTGCTCTTAGATTTGAGGCAGTTAATGCTGCCCACTACTAAACTCAGAAAAGCAAAGTCAATTGCGAAATGAATTTGAATTTGTATCTTCACGGCGCAAATGGCGACAATTGACCTTAAACATCAATATAAATTTGACTCTGAACATAAGTACTCAGAGTTTCGTCAGTATTCTAGATATCGATAAGCAAAACAAATCTGAAGGTTATACATGTAACGAAATTCCTGGAGGTGGATTAAAATCAATGTTAACTGTGAATAACACATGTTTTGGCCAAGGTGAAACAAACGGTCTGTTATTGACACTACCATTAGGAGATTTACACGTCTCCTAAGGAGACTGCCAATCCTACAATTGTTCCCCCTCTTATGCAGTACTGCTGAGAAGTTTGCGATTATTACCTGATGGAATAGAGGGAGGACGTCGAGAAAGTTGAAAGAGTATATCAGATTATAACTCGCACATACTCTATTTGGCACTTGTATTTATTATTATTATTATCATTAGTAGTAGTAGTAGTAGTAGTAGTAGTGTTAGTATTTCGAGCTTAGTATAAGCGTAGAACAGTCGAGAAACTGAAGCGATTATATGAACCCATTACGAAATACTTCACTGTGAATAACAGAACAATCGTGTACATGAAGAGCCCCAGCAGAAGGTAATTTCCGTTGTTTAGCACTTATTGTTTACAGACACATTGAAAACACTTTATAAGTACACAAAACGTGAATGATATACTACATGTATACATTTGTGTTGCTGCCACCAGAACTGTTTAATTTTACAACATGCTTACATTTCTAAGATAACTACATATTTCATTACGTTTAGATCTAATGCAGAGCGCTGAAAAGAGAGAATAATTTTCTGTGTTATGAAACATTATATGGTACTACGTTTATCATGATTCTTTAAATATTTGAATGAAGTGTCAAAAGATAACGTGGCTGCTCATTTTATAGCAAAATAGCTCTAGGTGTGGTAATTTATAATACACGTTAGGGTAGGTTTGCAGAAACTTTTCATACTTCAAGGGTTGAGTCTCGCTGTATTAGCCGTGGCTTGCCAGCTACGGACAGGCCGGTCAACCACAGCTGGTGCCGAGACGAGGCTTGGCGGAAACCAGCCAGCTGGCGGTCGCAGTGGCGGGCAACAGCCTCTAGCAGGGCACAAAGCGGGGCTCTGGCGTAAATACAGAATGATTACTTCCTGGCATAGTGAGAGCGGAAAGCAGAAATACAAATCAGGCCGTCTCACTGTGAGCAATCAACTCGAGATAGAGTCGTCGCATTTACTGAAGAGAGGCTGGTCCGATATCGTTATAGATTATATGCTGAGATGCATAATGGAAGAAACAAATAATGAGCGATTCTGAATAAATTATTAGTTCTTCAAATTTTTTTAATCTCATCTCTATTTTCATATTTCGTAAGTGAGAGACTGTGGAAGATCTCTTGGCAACAGAAATAAAAGCCGCGGTGGAGTAGCCGAGCGGTCTAAAGCGTCTCGCTGCGGAGCGCGCAGTTACTCACCGTGGAAGTTCGAGTCCTCCCTGGGGCATGGGTGTGTGTGTTGTCCTTAGGTTAGTTTATCTAGGTTTAAGTAGTTTGTAAGCTACGGACTGATGACCACGTAGTTTGGTCAGATAGGTCTACAAACATTCAAACAGAAATAAAATATGTGTTTCTTTTTCCTTTGAGCTACCTTTAAGTGAAGTTTTATTTTAATATACAGTTCCTTTATTATCCTATTTTTATTATAAATTTATATACCTAGTGACAGTTTTCCGTGTCAATATGTCAAAGACATTGAGTGAAGGGAGAAGATGCCGGCCGCGGTGGCCGAGGGGTGCTGGGCGATGTAGCTCAGCGCGCCCGGTCAGAGGGCTGAACGCTCTCTGTAATAAAAAAGCTGAGCCAAGAACACGTAGAACCAAAACGAACAAACACCATCAGCGTCCACAAGGACAAGAACTACCCATAGAGAAAAAAAAAAAAAAAAAAAAAAAAAAAAAACTGAGGCGCTGCAGTCACGGTCTGCACGGCCCCTGCGGTCGGTGGTTCGAATCCCCCCCTCGGGCATGGATATTTCTGCCATCCTTAGAATTTGTTGGTTCATACGTAGTTTGTAAATTTAGGGACTGATGACCCTGTAGTTAAGTCCAATAAGCTATACGAACATTTTTTTTGAAGGGAGATGCATTGAATTAAACTAAGTATGGAGTTCTTGGTTCGATTCCTCCCTGTGGTACAAATTTTAATTCAATGCTTCTCCTTTCACTCAATATCCTATTTTTTATTACATTTATACCCAGCCTCCATGCAAACAGAGTAATCCGTTTAGATGGACGCTGGCAAAGTAATTTTTGTTATTTCAGATACGTCTCTCTGCTCCCCTCCATCCATTAATACACCCTCTGTCGTTCACAAAATACGCAAACGGTCTTGCATTTATTAATAGTTAATTTCTTTTCTGTTCTCTCTTTCTTACTCGCTGTCGCCGCTCTTGCATCACAACCTGTCGGTTCCCTCACAATACAGTGATAAAATCTATTGGTTTCCGTTGGCAGCATGCACTCTCTTTTAATTTATGCTTTCGTTACTGTATATCAGTCCTCTCTATGAGACCGTGTCCTTTCATACCCCCTTACCTATAATAAATTCTTCGTTCTGTGAAATACAGAGCTCTGGTGTTTCGATGGACCTCCTCTGCTTTCATCCCAACAGACTATATCTTTACACATGGTATATATTTCCCGTTTTAGAAACCGTTTTCTAATGCGTAAACGACGTTCCTTGCTACTTTTAAGATGCGTAATATTTTATTTATTATGATAAGAGCTATGTTACATTCTTGAGCGCAGCGCAGAGTAGCTGCGCGGTTTAAGGCATCATGTCTTGAATTGGGCTTCTGCTATAGTCGGTGGTTCGAGTCCTTCCTCGGTCTTGAGTGTCTGTGTTGTTCTTATGTTAAGATAGTTTAAGTAGTGTGCAGACTGATGACGTTAGCAGTTAAGTCCAATAATATTTCACACACATTTTTCATACAAACTTGAGCGAAACGAAACTATAATTAAATAAACAGACAGCAACATGTCATACAAAATCACCGCAGAACATGCTAAAATGTAGTATATTATCATACGAAATGCTACATAATTCTACATACTGTATATAAATTTTTCGTTATAGTCCAAATGGACAAATCACCTGAGGTCATTAGTCCCTACCTTGCCTGACATGCTACTTTAATTAATTTACGCTAAGGAATACACGCAAACACATACACACACACACACACACACACACACACACACACACACACACACACAACTACACATGCCCGAGGAAAGAGGCGAACCTCTGGCTGGAGCGACCGCAACTCCGCGACAAGACGCCTCAGACCGCGAGGCCAAGAAATTACTGTTACGTAGATAGATACCGCCGAACTATTTTACTTCTCGTACCATGTGTTCTGCACTCCATTTTGACGAAAAACATTATACTACCACATCTGAAAATCGGTAGTTGATCGGGCTGATGCCATCTTGTAATGCCTAAGATATGGTTTGATTCCTACTGGGGAAACAGTTTTTAACAATCGCAAACATCCCCCTCTCCACCTACAATAGCGGCAAGTAAGGAATTTAGGATTGTCCATTCGCTACTGACTAGAACAAAGTTGGATTAGTTTTTGTTGTTTCTTCAAAATGCCAAACCCCTCCAGGTCTCTACGAACGGCGTGATCCTAATTACTAGTAAACGAGATTGGGACAGTTGTTGCCTAGTCATTTGAGGTCAACGCTGACGATAGGCGTGGGGTTGGAGTCCTAGGCAGCACAACGTTATTTATTGCGCTACTTCAAAATATTTGTAAATCTATCGGACTCAAGTGCTTGGTTATTAGTCCGTAGCTTACAAACTACTTAAACTAACGTAAACTAACCTAAGGACAACACAAACACCCATACCCTTAGGGGGGACTCGAACTCCCGACGGTGAACAGCCGCGCACACCGCAGCACGGCGCTCCAGTGCGCACGGCTAATCCGCCGCGGCTTGCGCTACTTCTAGCCGAACATATGCACATCCCGCTAATGGTGAGAACAGTAACTATTTCATCTATTTGCGTATATATAATAAATAGCGAATAGAGCCGGGGTTGGGTCCCTGCCGGGAAAGAAGTCATTTGTATCGTCATTTCAAGTTCAAATATAGCGCTATCTGTTAATTTATTTAATATGTGACGTGTGATCGTGCTTCGTTAACGATTCATATAGGTACTGCGTTCTATTCCACAATTTTATGACGTTTGACACCTATGAGTTGCACTGTATTATATACCTTTAGTGGTTACATCTCAGAAACAATTTGAACTTCATGCCATTCCTGGTGCAATGCTAAGGTTAACCGGGTTCGGACATTGGCCTTGTAAACCGATACCAATGAAAACGTCAATGTCTTACGTCTCTTCATGCCTAATCTAGTCTCGATCAGAAACGCAAGCATTTTTGGTCAACAGTGCGTTCAAATTCAGAGCACGAACAAAAACTCATTGTGTCATTGAATGAGTTTGATAAGGTACCCGATTTGTCACTTACTGTAATTAAATTGAATTTACGTTTCTCTCTCGACTCTAATAACTTGTATTCTAATATTTTTTGTATGACGGTATTGATTTACATGTGGACCGACTGCCATAAGGAGCAATGTTCTCTACTGCTTCTTTGGTACCCATTGTGAATAGTCGAACGACTGTACACTACAGGGGTTATGAATGTGGAGTACCCGCAACACAGCTGTGTCAGTTGGGTTGCATTCAGCATTGATCCACTTTTTTTGCTGTCAAGTGTACAAGTGTAGTGTAGGTAGTTTCTTTAAGTGTTTCTTTTAAGTGTTGTGCCAATGAAATGTAGCCTCTGGTTCGTCTTACCCACGATATTTTCTGTGTATTCTTTGTAGTTTAAGTTGTTAGTAATTGTAATGCCTAGGTAATTAGTTGAATCCCAACACCTCTCTCTCTATCAGGTAGTCACAATGCCCATATAGTACTAGGAACGGAAATCTGGCTCAAACCAGATGTCAAGAGCAATGAAATCATAAACTGAGCCTGGAACGTATACCGCAGAGAAAGGCTCAACACTGAAGGGGCATGCATGTTTATAGCGATAAGGAATACGATTGTATCAATACTATCGAGTGATATTGTTACAGATCCGGAATGGAAAATAATTTGGGCTAAGGTCAGCGTAAAAAGTGCCCCATACATGGTCTTTGCACGATTATGTATACCGCCTAGCTCAGCAACTGTAATGGCGGAACGTCTGAGGGTCAACTTGGAGAATATTCCCCGTAGATTTCCTTATCATGTTATAGTTTTAGCTGGGGATTTTAACTTACCGGATACAGACAGGGAGACTATCGTGTTTAAGACGTGTGGCAGGGACAGAGAGCCGGCCGCGGAGGCCGAGGGGACTGAGGCGCTTCAGTCACGGTCTGCACGGTCACTACGCTCGGGGTTCGAATCCCCCCTCGGGCATGGATATTTCTGCCGTCCTTAGTATTAGCTAGTTCATAAGTAGTTTGTAAGTTTAGGGACTGATGACCCCGTAGTTAAGTCCCATAAGCGATACAAACGTTTGAACGTTTTTTTAGGGACAGAGAATCGAGCAATATTATTCTTTCAAGGGACACCTTTTACCTCGAACGCTCGGAATCGCACGAAACCATTCTAGAATATTAAGCAATCACAAACAAAACTGTGTTGTGCGTCATTCCCATGACAAACGCCGCACTTGTCTGCAAGCACCACTAGATGGCTGCGTAGTGTAGCTGCACTAACAAGCGCCCCAGTTGCGTGAGAGGTATAGCCGCAGTACATGTTTGTCTATTGGAGTGTTCGAAAACGAGTTACTGTATAAAATGTGTGCAGTGCAGTGATACCATGAAGGGAATTAATCCTACGCATGTGGTCCCAAATATTAGGGACCAAGTTGCGACGTGCTGAATATGGAAATGACATCGGAACCAAGGGTATGGAGTTCGCGGATATATTATATAATATATTAATCTCTATCTATATAAAAGCGAATGTGGTCCCAAATATTAGGGACCAAGTTGTGACGTGCTGAATATGGAAATGACATCGGAGCCAAGGGTATGGAGTTCGGGGATATATTATATAATATATTAATCTCTATCTATATAAAAGCGAAAGGACACTCATTCACTCACTCACTCATTCACTGACTAAACATGAAATCTCGAAAGCTACTTCACTCATGAAGCTGAAATTTGTCAGCAATGTAGTTTATAGGAAGAAGACGTCAGGTAAGAAAGGATTTTGCGATAGGACCCATAGTTCAGGAGTTATGACGTCATAAACAATGAAAACTTCCCCGTCTTGCGGCATGTGATAGTGTGACTTTATCAGTCCACTGTTTGAGAAGAAGAACACTTAACGACTTGCAACGAACTTCAAACATAATTTCAAACAAAATGTTCAAATGTTCACATGTTTGTATAGCTTATGGGACTAAACTTACGAACAACTTATGAACTACCTAATCCTAAGGACGGCACAAATATCCATGCCCGAGGGGGATTCGAACCCCTCGACCGTAGTGGCCGTGCAGACCGTGACTGGAGCGCCTCAGTCCTCTCGGCCACCGCGCCCGGCATAATTTTAAACCTCTAGGAAACTTTTTCTCGCGGACAACCCCAGCAAAATGATCAAAGAAAAAAAGTTTATCGCTTACTCCTTTTTTGGCGTCCATGCAGTAAAACTACGGCATTTGGCATGACATTGCAATTTATTACTCGTACACTATTAATTTTATCATAGTACGACACACAGTTCATGAGATATGGAGTCATAAACAATTAGGTTTAACAACCGCCTCATCACGCATGACGTTTTGATTTATTACATCCTTCCTATTGGAAGTGAAGAAAGCGATATTTCAAAGCAATAACAGCAAAGAACTCCGCCTTTGAGAAACTCACGCTGTCGCCGCTGGGAACAAAAATGGCGGCGGAAGCTGCTGCTACAGCAGAAGTTGATGCACACGCCCATCTACATACAGGTGCCGTATTGCAGGTCTACACGTCACTGATGGAACTGTGAGCTGATCGTGTAGTACAGCATCATACATAACAACCTGTGACAGTTACAATACTCAACATGGCAGAAGTGTTTCGGAATAACCAATAATGGAATCTGTACTTGAAGTATAATGTTTCCTGAGTAGCTGCACATAATCATTACCATATTGTGGATGATGTTTGCGGTATAAATATTGACAATGAATGGTAAAAGCTGAAGATTTTGCTTTGTAGTTACATGAAGTTTTGGAGCCTCCTGTCAGATTTGAAATGGGAGATCATTACAAGAGTAACTGTTTACATCGACCTCACTAATTACAGGGTCTGGCCTGATGGTCTCGAGGTAAAACCCGGTCGGATCATGGTATTTTCCAGTCTGCGTTCTAAACTAGCCAGCCTTCGCCTCACAACGATGTGAGGAGCCGCCAGAAACGACACGTGGTTCGGATCCCACGTTAATCTGTAAGTTCCCATATATCAACGATGTGAGGAGTCGTGGATTCGACGTTAAAGTGGAGGTCCTTTTTCCCCGATTCGATACATGGGATGGATTAGGGACACGCAAGTCCCCGTTGAACAGTTGCAACAAGCTACTGAGCCACAGGAAATTATTATTAATCATAGCAAATTACCCCTTGTGAGACATTAGTAGATTTCCACATTGATGTTCTTTCATCAGCGCTAGACGTTGAAAACTTGATTCGTAAGAGTAGTTGAAGAGTGTGAATAAAGGTGAAAGGAAGTAGTTATTCTCCTTGGAGATTCAGTTTTTAGTAACTAATATACTAATATTACAAAATGTCCTCTCTACGACGAAACTGATAGTAGTAGACAGCGGTAGTAGTAGCAGCAGACCAGCAACTACAGCAACTAATTGTGTTAGAGGAGTGCATAAGGCAAATTGCATACAATGAGAAAAACAAAAATGCTGAATTAGGAAAGGGCATTGTAATGGAAGATATCACTGAATTCAGTTTCTGTTTATCTCTACCACTTTCGTATTGACTTTTTTTTGTAAACATGAAAAAATGGCTTGGAGGTATGAAATTGTTCTGCCTCTGTTACTCGATAACTGACTGGTATTTCGATTTGTTAAATTCAGCACGTAAATTATTATTACAGCGCTGTAATGAATAGAGTATGTGCGGAAATAGATGAAATACCGGTGTAGACGGACCAGTCGAATATTTCGCCGGTTTGCCACAGTAGCGCGGCAGCCAGTGTTTTTGGAGGTTCTTCTTGACTAGTGGACATGTTTAGTTTTTTTCGCGTAGTTTCGCGTGTATTTTAGAAGAAAACTTAGTGAGTTGAAATAAATTTTATACCAGATTTCTTTGTTATTAGTTCAAATAATTTTGACGTAATATCAATGCTATAACTTTATTATATTCTTGGGTACACTCTCAACCTAATTGACGTGCCTATGGTGTTTGTCTGAGCAGGAGTTGGTCCATCTATCCCTGACAATTGGGATTTATGTACCAGTGAAATCTGGGATAATTTGACCATTTTAAATATCTCGGGTAAACGTTCAAACGATATCAACAGTTTTAAGCTCTCCAGAAAACAATTGCCCTCAAATTAAAAAAAAAAGCAAAGATAAAGATTAAAAAGGAAACAAGAAATATATGACCGAAAACAAGAAAGACAGAGAGGAAAACGAAAAGAAAAAAGTGTACGAGAAAAAGAATTCAGTGGGAGAAAGTGCAAATGAGAAGCAAACAACGGTTGATAAAAGGAAGAGACCACAATAGAAGAAAGAACTTATATCATCCTCAGAATCTGAAGCTATTAATAAAAATTTCAACGATAATCTTTATGAATATGATTAAAATGAAGATTCTTGTGTACGGTGTAAATAGAACTGCAACGAAAGAAAACGAGTTAACGATTATATTAAGTGTGTCTCATACTCCTGCTGGACACATGGCGGCTGCACAAAATTCGAAAATAAATACGACTACTGTTGAAAGCGAGAAACTCAAAAGAAAATGACAGCATTACTTGGTCTGAACCATGTGAAAATAAATTAGAAAACCTATATTTGTCGCCATTCGTTTGTTGGACTTTATAGTGGAGGACCTTGTTCCTATGCTTCTTCTTTATGCTGGAGCCCGCAGTCATATAATAAAAGAAATTACTGCGAAATATTGGTATTTTGAAAGAAGAACTTAAAATTTTCTCTTTCGTTTTTAGAATATGAAAGTAAAATATATCTTTCGCTCTCGTACACGAATAGGAGAGTCGGAATAGGAGCATTTTTCATTCTAGTTGTTGTTTCTTATGCAGTTAACAACATCAAAGTCATGCCTCTTTTCCTGTTGTGAGTTAGCACTTACGTGTAGATTTATCCAGCTTGGGATGCGAGCCAAACGCGCAATCAGGAGAATGTATGTACTTCTATTTCAGTTGTGTCAAGAATACATAAGCACTCAAACGATTGACAATAAACTGTCAGCTGAAGAAGCGCAGTTGAATCTATCAGAGTAGCTCGCAGTCCCTGTCACCCATCACTCACAGACCACTCTCAGAGTGTTGTAAACATGCGGATGCGCTGGAGCCGGTGCGCGCCTCGCACACCCACTTGATCCAGAATAACCGGCACGCGCGCAGTCTGCTGTTTTCTTTCCCGTCACGCAGCGCACAGCCGGCGCCTGTGAAAAGCCCAGCCCGCACACGAAGCGTGCGTCACGGCTGAATTCACAGCAGGCATTATTTGCACTGACGCCTACAGGCGCACTTCCCAGCAGGGGAGTGCCACGTCATGAATGAATGCTGCCAAACTGTTCAGTGCACATAGGTAGTGCATCGAGCAGCGTATAAAGGAGCTAATTTTAAGATTAAAAAAAGACACCAATGCTTTCTCAAACTGTTATTACAACGCATCTTCTGTGATTCACGGAAATCCTTGATCTCAGTTCTCCTAGGAATCGTCGACAATAAATCCTGAATTTAATTTTATATCATTATCCAACGATCAGGCTGACCAAATACCCATTCTTAGAAAATAATAACTCCATATAATTAAAGCCAAAGACACAGTGGCGTTATTTGAGATAGTTTCTGTTGGTTGTTGATTAATGTAAGTTTCTCTCTTCACTGTAGAAAAAACTGACATTTGAAGATGACACCATAGCCTGTTGAAAGTATTAATTTGAATTATCGTAAATAAAGGGATTGCGGCTTTGGCTTCAATTATATGGAGTCAGTATTTTTTAAATAATTTTTTTAATAGCATCATCCAGTCGCACTCTTTCACGACATAATGCCAAGTTACAGAAATACTTTTTCAGTAGTGTTATTCAGAATGATCTTTTTAACTCTTCAGTACAGTATACACTGACATGAAATTCCTAGTAAACTTCTAGTTGGCTTAATGAATGATAGCTAGTTCTAAATGAAAAAAAAAATTAAGATGAGCAATATCAGCTGGATAAAGAAACTGGAATATACCAAAGTGAATTGCGACGAGGAAAGTCAACATTAGACCAGATTTTCAACCTGCGCCAAATTTTGGAGGAAACTGTTGAGCCGCGGCGGATTAGCCCTGCGTGCTGGGGCGCGCGGCCGTTCGCCGTCGGTGGTTCGAGTCCCCTCTCGGGCAAGGGTGTTTTGGTTTAAGCAGTTTGTAAGCTACAGAGTAATGACCACGTAGTAGATTCCGATAGATTTGCAAATATTTGAACATTTGAAAACTGTTTAATATAGAATTGGAACACGTTACCTCTTTATGGACAGCATAAGTAGAAACCAGTTGTTTCATGCCTTACAGGAGATGAGGATCAAGGAAAGCTCCTGAGCATGGTTAAAATGATGATGTCTAACGTAAGAAGCTGTATTAGAGTTCAAAAAAATACTCTGACCCCCTGGAAATAAAAAAAAATTGGCTACGTCAAGGAGATGCATTAGCATGCCTATTATTTAATGCAGCACTTGAGCAGGTGATCGGGGAAGCAGGCCTGCAGACCAGGGGTACCATCTTTTACACGTCAGTGCAGATTTTAGCATGTGAAGATGATATGGACATCATAGCGCGTACAGTACAAGCACTGAAAGAACTTTCACAGCCTTAAGTCAAGCAAGTAAGAAAATGTGTCTAATGATAAATAAAGATAAAACTAAATACATGGCCTGTGGGAAAGTAAATCAACCCAATATGGCGTCAACTTTCATAGTGATTGGATATACATTTTAAAGAGTTGATACCTTCAAGTATCTTGGTTGAACAGTCACTTGCTTTAACGACATCTCAACAGACACTAAGTTAGATTGATATCAGCAGACAAGGCATATTTCGCTTTGAGTAATTTATTCCAGTCAAGACTTCTCAGCCGCCCAACAAAATTCACTATTTATGAAACTCTAGTTAGACCTGTTCTCACTTATACTTCAGAAACATGGACCTTGGCGGAAACTGATGCAAGGGTGCTCAACGTATTTGAGATGAAAGTTTTGAGGCGAATAATTGGCCCTGTGTATGGCAGAGAACAATGGAGAGAAAGGTAGAATGCAGAATTGTACACTATATATGCCGATGCTCCTGTCACAAATATCACACTATCAGGAAGGAAAAGATGGGCAGGTCATGTGGCAAGAATAGAGGAGTCTGAGGTGACGAAGAAGATTCTCTTTGGAAATCCAGGAGGACAAAGAGGTCGAGGTCAAACTATAGCAACGTGGCTGGATGGAGTGGAAGAAGACCTACAGAAGCTCGGATTCAGAAACTGCAGGAGGGTAGCATCTGTCCGTGATGTATGGCGGAAGCTCGTTGGGAAGGCCAAGTTCACCCTGATGTAGCGCCACAGAAGAAGAAGAAGATCAGAAAGAAACAATGCCATACAGGATGAATGTAATAACAGTATATGAAATGGAAGGAACATTAACTATGAGTCGTGGGGAAGGTGGATAGTCGTCTTCGCCGGCCGCGGTGGCCGAGGGGACTGAGGCGCTCCAGTCACGTTCTGCACGGCCAAAACGGTCGGGAGTTCGAATCCCCCCTCGGGCATGGATATTTGTGTCGTCCTTAGCATTAGTTAGATCATAAGTAGTTTGTAAGTTTAGGGACTGATGACCCCGTAGTTAAAGTCCCATAAGCTATACAAACATTTGAACATTTGATGGTCGATTTCGTTGGGTGCAATTTGGGAAGATATGGTTCGTTTGTAAATGAGACAGCGTATAGAACACTGGTGCACACATTATTAAGTACTGCTCTAGTGTTTGCGTCCCTTACCAAGTTGCTTGAAAGGAAAGCATTGAAGCAATTCTCAGGCGGGTCGCTAGATTTGTTACTGGCAGGTCCGATCAACAAGTGAGATCTACTTATTTTTAATACGCATATTATGATTGAAATTATATCACTAAATCATATGGGAATCCCTGGAGGAAATATGACATTCTTTTAGAGGAAACTGTTGTTTTGCGCAAGGGCCACAAAGATAAGAGAAATTAGGGCTCGTACTAAGGCACATAAGCAATCTTTGTCCCCTGCTCTGCTTGGGAGTGGAACAGGAGAGGAAACGACTGGCATTGGTACCAGGTACCCGCAGCCACGCAACTGATTGTGGATTGCAGTGTATGTATGTAGACTGAACATATCGCCCCCCTTTTTTTATTTTTATTTTTTTTAATAAACAACAGCTCCGTTTATGGAATCAGTAATAGAAATGAAAGTAACTTGCACAAAGATTTCAAGTCACCTACTTTGGTCCAGAGAGGTGTCCACTATTCAGCAGTACACATTTTCAATAACATGCCAGCAGCCATAAAACTCTTAACTCTTAATACATTTCAGTTTGATAAGAGTCTTAACCTAAATATCTTTATCATAGACAACTCCTTTTACTCCAGTGATGAATTCCTTAACAGAACCTATTGATGAGTGTATGTTATTTATAATATCACAAAAAAATGTTCAAATGTTTGATTATCAGTCCCTAGACTTTCAAAATACTGAAACTAAGTTAAGCTAACCTAAGGACAAAGACACTCCCATGCCCGAGAGAGGACTCGAACCTCCGACGGCGAGCAACCGCGCGCTCCGCAGCATGGCGTCTTAGAACGCTCGCCACTCCACCGCTGCTATAATATCACATACTGTGAACATTGTGTACAATCTGACGTCTGTACAAAACTTGTGCAGTAAGGCGATCATTGTAATTGTTCTAAAATGTTTGTATTTTAGTTTTATGTTTACGGTGCATCCTGCAATAGACTAGCAATTGTCACAGGCACCTAAGTATATTGAAAATTTATTACTTGGTAACAAGTTTTATGTCCTTTTAAATGTGACTATGCTTAAGAATTTCATTTTTTGATCGGTTCCACAAGCGCAATTTAATTTGTGTTGTCTGGAAGGAGATACAGTATCATATCAATTCTTACTTTGTAAGTTTGTGTGTATTCTTTTTGTAAACAAGTCCTGCATCCAAGATGATCTTATCTCTATGGGTCAAATGGAGCGAAATTTAAATTTAGTCTGGATGTAGATTAAGACTTATGTGGGGCATCGAGATTCGGATATGGCACCTTTACCTTTATCACGCAAATACTCTACCAACTGAGCTACCCAAGTACGTCTCACGATTCTTCTTTACACTTTTGTGAGCTACTCGTCTCCGTCTGTGAAATTTTGAAGGCGGGACATGAGAGTCTGGCCTAAGTAAGCTCTGAGGATGGGTCGTAAGTCGTGCTTAGGTAGCTGAGTCGGTGTGTCACTTGCCTGCAAAACTCTGACATCCCGAGTTCGACACTTGCCCGACAGTTTTAATCTGCCAGAAGATTCAAGAAGTTGTGTCGTACTACAAGCAATCCCTATGCCACTGAAGGACGATTATCACTTTCACGAGTCACAGACTTTACTAACTAGCTGTCCTTTTAGTAAGACTACAGGTAAAACATTTTTATGTATTTTTATTTTGGCGAAAAAAAAAAAAAAAAAAAAAAAAAAAAAAAAAAAAAAAAAAAAAAAAAAACATGAATATGTTCACCTATGCAGGGGAAAAGTTTAAAAAATTGTATAATTCATTTAACAATGAGAAAGTCATTATTTACCTGTTGCTATTGTCAACATCATGTATTTAGACATAAGTCACTCTGCAGGAAAATATTGGTATCTAACACGTTTTCTGCTTCGATTAGATGTCTGTAACATGATTTGTTTTCACTTGACAGAAGTCGAATTAATGCTCAACAGTGTGCTCTTTGTTGCATTTCTCCTCAATCCATGACTGCGCAGTCTTCTATGGAAGAAAGGATCAACTAAATGCATAGAACAGACTCCAATGTATACGATATGCATGGTGTTGCCATTTGTCAACGACGTTTGTCTGAAAAAGTAACGAAAAATTATGTTGCCAAACGGCAACACCACGCAGTGTAGGGTTAAACTAAGTTAAACCAACCTAAGGACAACACCCATGCCCAAGGGAGGACTCGAACTTCCGACGGCGAGCAACCACGCGCTCCGCAGCAATGTGCCTTAGAACGCTCGACCACTCCACCGTGACGTAAAACATGGTGTGACCACTCAGTCACATAACACTACACAGAATCAGCAGAGACAGAATTGTAGCTTCTTCTGGTGTTCTCTGTAGCCGGCCGCGGTGGCCGTGGGGGACTGAGGCGCTTCAGTCACGGTCTGCACGGCCACTACGGTCGGGGGTTCGAATCCCCCCTCGGACATGGATATTTGTGCCGTCCTAGTTTGTAAGTAGTTCATAAGTAGTTTGTATGTTTAGGGACTGATGACCCCGTAGTTAAGTCCCATAGACTATACAAACATTTACATTTTACAGTTTCAGAGTAGTAACCATTGGATTTGAGGTGGAAAGCTTCTTTATAGTCTTCAGACGGGTGTTTGCAACTTTCATTTCTTCAGCTTTTGGGACAACCAAACGAGGTCTTCCTGTCAAGTCTGTAAGGTGTAACTAAAGAACTCGTGCGAATACTTCGCACCGTTAGTGGAATGACGAAAAAGTTGAAAAAATGGAAGTTGAATGTTCACGCATAGCTTTCTTCATAATCAATCAATGCAAGTGTTTAAAAGTGAAAATCAAAGAGCTTGATCCGCTGAGTGTTGTTATGTCAAAAAGAATTGCGTACCTTAATTAGAACCGAAGATATCGTAAAACAAAACGATTAAAATACTCACTGCAAGGACAGAAGGATACCGCGTTTGCATAAAAAAGGATGGAAAGATTCAAGTTAATTCTGATACTCGATGATAAATCTGCGTGTGAATCTCTTTCGTTTATAGCAAAAATGAAGTAAATCGTCGGATAGAACGGTCTGACCGACTGACTTTAATTTACAGCATGGACAGCCCCATAATAAACATACAGAAGGAAACCGTGTTTTAGTATAGAAAAAGGAAGGAAGGTGAGAGTTCAAAAATGTTGAAATGTTTGTAATTCTATCGGACCAAACTGCGTGGTCATCAGTCCGTAGCTTACAAACTACTTAAACCTAGGTAAACTAACCTAAGGACAAAAACACACACACCCATGCCCCAGGGAGGACTCGAACCTCCACGGCGAGCAACCGCGCGTTCCGCAGCGAGACGCTTTAGACCGCTCGGCTACTCCACCGCGGCAAAGGTAAGAGTTATGTAAATTCTGACACTTATGACAAATCTGTAGATGGATACCTCTCGATTAAAAGAAAAATTGAAGGGAATCGGCCGGGTAGTTTAGTCTGGCCGTCTGACTTCAGCTTTAGTAGATGCTTTTAATATATACGATGCTACTCAATGAAGAGGCTCTCCAAGATGAGCAATTGTTCGTAAGGCAGAACCAACAAAAAGGGCAGCGGTGATTTTCCCACGGTGTAAATGACAGACTTCCGACAAGCCAGTGAATCAACGCCGCTACTGCAGGCAGGTCAGGACTCTTAACCGAGTGAAGAGGTGCGGCAAATCACATGACGAGCTCCGGAAATGAGTTGTTTGCGGAGGCCGGAAGTTTTCATTCGCCTCGCCCTACTGGCCACTTTTTACGGTGTCGGGGCTTGGGTGACGTCGCTCTGTTCACGCAATAACTGCTACCTGCTGTCACCAGACACTGTCCTGGTGAAAATGACGACAGTAAGGAACTAGCGTAATTTCGCCATCAACAAAACGGTACATGTATCAGCAGAGAGTGCTGGGTGAAATGTTCAAATGTTTGTAAATCCATGAGACTTAACTACTCTGGTCATCAGTCCCTAGGATTATAAACTACTTAAACTAACTTATGCTAAGGTTAACAAATACACCCATGCACGAGGGAGGACTCGAGCCTCCGACGGCGAGCAGCGGCGCGCTCCGCAACAAGGCCCCTTGGAACACTCTGCCACTCCATCGCAGCATTGTGGGCGAGAGGCGAAAAATGTCATATAGTTATAATATTTTGATTGTTTAGCCGCACCGACAGCTCGCGCATGTTTGACTGTTCGGTTATTGAAAGAGGTTTGCTGCTAATCTGGTTTTAAATAATGGAATAGTATAATACCCAGAAACCGAAGCCGGAGTTGCTGTGTCAATGGGTGGATGGGAATCTGAGTGCATATTCTGACGTACCTACCTCGTTTCTCTACCGTTATTTTTAATTATCAATAAATGTTCAGTAATTCGATCACTAATAATAGTGCCATACATTCGCTATAAAAATTACTTTGAGAGAAAGTAATCCTAAACAAGAAACTTTCTTGTGTTGGAGATAATATTCTGCTATATTCTTAGAATAGTATGACCTATTTGGTACAATGCTTTTGAAATAATGCATGTGAGACAACTTTTTCTTTACTCTTTGGTGGTTTAATTATACAGGGTGTCTCACGAAAGACGCCTCCCAGGCGTCCGCAGATCGCACGGTACGGCTCCCGGGCACCGCCATCGCATTCGCCGGCCACGGCAGCGCCCGATTCTCGGATTCTAATGTTCCGCGGCCGCATACACTGAGTTAAAGTCTAAAAAACATTGCCATCTGAGTAACCTTTGCTTACCTTTATTTACAGTAGATGTTCAAAATGGTGTCCCTCTATGAAAAGAGCGGCCTGACACATTTGCGAACACTCGACAAATTTCGGCTGCCGAAATCTGGGAAATGACTAGTCGAATCCTGTTCAAAAAATGTTCAAATGTTTGTAAAGCTTATGGGACTTAACTACGGGGTCATCAGTCCCTAAACTTACAAACTACTTACAAACTAGTTAATACTATGGACGGTAGAAATATCCATGCCCGAGGGGGGATTCGAACCTCCGACCGTAGTAGCCGTGCAGACTGTGACTGGAGCGCCTCAGTCCCCTCGGCCACCGCGGCCGGCCTCGAGTGTATGGGGATTTCTTGCATACACCTTGTCCTTTAACGTTCCCCAAAGATAAACGTCACATGGATCTGGAGAACGAGGAGGCCAGTCAACTATACTATCATCAAAAACACTCCGTATTGCTGCCATAGAAGCATTGGGAATATGTGGTTTTGCATAGTTCTGCATGAAATAACCGTACAGATTTTCGTTGGGTGAAAGTTTTTGAAAAATTCGATGCAGGATATTGTTCACATTCCTGTCAGAAATTATTGTTTCGTGAAAAAAGTTTCGACTAGTCATTTCCCAGATTTGGGCAGCCGAAATTCGTCAAGTGTTCGCAAATGTGTTCAAGAGATGTCAGGCCTCTCTTTCCATCAAGGAACATCATTTTGAACATCTTCTGTAAATAAAGGTAAGCTTAGGTTACTCAGATGGCAATGTTTTTTAGAATTTAACTCATTGTATGCGCCCGAGGCACAACAGAGTCCGAGAATCGGGCGCTGCCGTGGCCGGCGCATGTGTTGGCGGTGGCCGGGAGCCTACCGCGCGATCCGCGGACGCCTGGCAGGCGTCTTTCGTGAGACACTTTGTATATTTCAGTTACCTACAATTGATACTGTAGTAACAACTTTCGTACTTATTTAGCGTCAGTACACTAATAAAAATTTATAATAAGAACAAACTTCGGTAATCATTTCTAATATGTTCTACAGCGTTTAACGCCACATAATGCAAACAGACGCCATGTGCTTCTCTATCCAAGCGCGCCATATAACGAGTATTGTACACAACGAAAAAAAAGAAAAATACTACATGCAAAGTCAGATACGCTGCAATGTGTCGATATTCTATTCATAGATATTAATGTCCAGTAACCACTAATAACATATTTTGACTCATTTTAATTATAGCGACACAACAACCTCTTCATTTATTAAATTTTATACTTTGTAGTTAAAATGTAGAAAAAACCTTAAAGTTTCTATTTCATATTTATTGTGTGTCATCGGCAACAAAAAATGTATTTCAGTAAATGTAATAATTGGATTTTGTTTATTTGTTGTGTATAGCGGGTTCTGCGATAGTCGATTAAGTGAGTAGCCCTGACCAATTATCAACACATGTCACTCCAGGCGCTATAATCTAGTGACAGGGACAACTCTGCCTGCTAAGACGCCATGTCCTTCCCCATCCGAAGCGCTCCATTTGGCAGAGGACTACATGGGCCATACGGCATTGCGTGCGCTTCAGATGAGTGCTGTGTGCAGTGGTCACACCACGGAATTATTTTCTGATTACTTACTGGATAGTATGGAAAGCGCTTAAACTAGAAATTCGCACCAAAGCAATCAGCAGATTGACATCCTGCTCCACCCCCACATCGCTGAAGTCAGACTCGGACACCTGCACTTCACAATAGAACGAATTCTCACATAACCACATTGCGAAGTAGGGCACAGAACTATGTACTCATTCTACATCTACATGGGATACTCTGCAAATCACATTTAAGTGCTTCGCAAAGGGTTCATCGAACCACCATTATACTATTTATCTCCCATTCCATTCTCGAATAGCGAGCTGGAAGAAAGAACACCCAAATCTCTCCGTTCGAGCTCTGATTTCTCGTATTTTATTCTTATGGTTATTTCTACCTATGTATTGAGAGTCAACAATATATTTTTGCATTCGGAGGAGAATGTTGGCGATTGCAGTTTCGTAAGTAGATCACGCCGCAGCGATAAGCGCCGTTGTTGTAATGATTCCCATCCCAGATCCTGTATCATTTCCGTAACGCTGTCTCCACCGGATCGTGACAATACGAAACGATCTGCCCTTCTTTGGACTCTTTCGATGTCCACCATCAAACCCACCTGATAAGTATCCCACACTGGGCAGCAATACTCCAAAAATGGACGGACAAGCGTAGTGTATACAGTTTCTTTAGAAGTTCTGTTGCATCTTTTAAGGTTTCTGTCAATAAAACGCAGTCTCTGGTTCGCCTTTCCCACGACATAATCTACGTGTTCTTTCCAATTTAAGTCTGAAGTAATAGTAATTCCTAGGTATTTTGCGGAGTTTACAGCCTTCACTTTTGATTGAATTATCTTGTATACAAAGTTTAACGGATGTCTTTTCGTACTCATGTGGACGACTTCACACTTCTCATTATTTAGAGTCAATTACCAATTTTTACAGTATATTGATACCTTATTCAGACCGTTCTGCAGTTGGTTTTGATTTTCAGATGATTTTCCTACACGGTAAATGACGACGTCATCTGCAAACAATCTAAGAGAGCTACTTAGATTTTGCCCTAAATCGTTTATGTAAATAACGAACAGCAGAGGACCAATAACACTACCCTGTGGAACGCCCGATATCACCTCTGTTTTAGTCGATGCCTTACCACCGATCACTACGAACTGTGCCCTCTCTGACAGGAAATCCCCTATCCAATCGCAAATTTGGGGCGATATACCATAACCACGCAATTTTATTAAAAGCCGTATGTGAGGTACGGTGTCAAAAACCTTCTGGAAATCAAGAAATACGGAATAGATTTGCGAACCCTCGTCGAAAGCACCCATCACTTCGTGTGAATAAAGAGCTAGTTGTGTTTCTATGAACGATATTTTCGAAATCCGTGTTGACCTGGTTCAATAGATCATTCGTCATAGGACGAAAAACGTTATTACGCCACGTTAAAGAAATTGTCGCCTGGTTTTTTGGTCACAGTAAGAGTAGAATATGGTGTTTCTCCTTGACATTTCTTAAAAGGTAGGCAGGAAGATCAGGGTTTAACGTCATCATCAGAGATGAAGTACACACTCGATTTTTTCGCCTTGTTTTAAGGATGGGGAAGGAAATTGGCCGTTACCCTTTCAAAGAAGACATCCCGAAATTTTCCTGGAACGATTCAAGAAAATCACGAAAATCTAAATCTGGATGGCCGTATGCGGAATCGAACTGCCGTCGTTCAGAATCGGAGTCCAGACGTTTCTTCGCGAATGTTATCTAATACGGCTGAATATTATAAATTCTCTACGGAATTTTGACATCCATCTCTTGCAGACAGCTTGAATCGCTTAGAGTTTCTTCTTTCACTTATACACTAGCTGAGCTATACACTGAAAGCGTCAGAAACCTCTTGCTACATTCGTAGTCCAAATCTGCTGCTGTAGTCTTTTTTGTTGCGCCTACTTCATTTCATCTATATTCTCCTTTTCGCCTTATGTAATATCGTTTATCGGAGTTCTGCTCACACCCAACCTAAAACGTATGTAAATAATCATTTAATAGCTTTTCTGGGTCTTCATAACTTTATGTTTAGTAAGCACTGTCATCGAAGGACTTTACTGTTAGTATGTGTTCTCTTTTCGCTACAATTTCTTCATTAAATGCTCTATTATTACCTTCATTACCTATTTAACATACACGTTAGATAACGCAATAACACGGGAGGAGAGTAAACAAATAAATAAAAATAAAACCACCCCCATGAACCACAGACATTGCCGAGGTGGGGTGGCTTGCGTGCCTCAACGATGCAGATAGCCGTACCGTAGGTGCAACCACAGCGGAGGGGTATCTGTGGAGAGGCCAGACAAATGTGTGGTTCCTGACGAGGGGCAGCAGCCTTTTCAGTAGTTACAGGGGCAACAGTCTGGATGATTGACTGAGCTGGCCTTGTAACATCAGCTAATGTGGCTTTGCCACACAGTCACTGCGAACGGCTGAAAGCAAGGGGAAACTACAGCCGTTACATTTCCCGAGGACTTGCAGCTCTACTGTATGAAAATATGATGATGGCATCCTCTTGGGTAAAATATTCCGGAGGTAAAATAGTCCCCCATTCGGATCTCCGGGCGGGGACTACTCAGGAGGATGTTGTCATCAGGAAAGATAATACTGGCATTCTACGGATCGGAGCGTGGAATGTTAGATCCTTTAATCGGGTAGGAAAATTAGAAAATTTAAAAAGGGAAATGGATAGGTTGAAGTTAGATATAGTGGGGATTAGTGAAGTTCGGTGGCAGGATGAACAGGATTTCTGGTCAGGTGAGTACAGGATTATAAATACAAAATCAGTTCGGGGTATCACAGGAGTAGGACTGATAATGAACAAGAAAATAGGAATGCGAGATAACTACTATGAGCAGCACAGTGATCGCATTATCATTGTCAAGATAGATACGAAGCCAACCCCGACCACAGTAGTACAGGTTTATATGCCAACTAGCTCTGCCGGTGAGGAGGAGATCGGAGAAATATATGAGGAGCTAAAGGAAATTATTCAGACAGTTAAGGAAGAGGAAAACTTAATTGTGATGGGAGACTGGAATTCGGTAGTAGGAAAAGGAAGAGAAGGAAAAATAGTAGGTGAATATGGACTGGGCAGGAGGAATGAAAGAGGAAGTCGCCTGGTAGAATTTTGCACGGAACATGATTTAATCGTAACAAACACCTGGTTTAAGAATCACAAAAGAAGTTTGTATACATTGAAGAGAACAGGAGACACCGGAAGGAGCAGATAGATTTTAAAATGGTAAGACATAGCTTCCGGAACCAGGTTATAAAATGCAAGACGTACCCAGGGGCAGATATAGACTCTGGCCATAACTTGTTGGTCATGAACTATAGGCTGAAACTGAAAAAACTGCAGAAATGTAGGAAAATAAGGAGATGGGACTTGGATAGATTGAAGGAACGTGAAGTTCTGGAGGAATTCAGAGGGAGATTTAGGCAACAATTGAAAGAAACAGGGGGAAATAAAACAGTAGAAGAGGAATGGGTAGCATTGAGAGATGAAATAGTGAAGGCAGCAGAGGACAAAATAGGTAGAAAGGCAAGACCTACAAAAAATCCTTGGATATCATAGGAAATACTAAATTTAATTGATGAAAGGAGAAAATATAAAAATGCAGTAAATGAAACAGGCAAAATGGAGTACAGACGACTAAAAATGAGATTGACAGGAAGTGCAAAATGGCTAAGCAGGAGTGGCTAGAAGCCAAATGCAAATCCGTAGAAGAATGTATAAGAAGGGGAAAAGTAGATACCGCCTACAGAACGTTTGGGGACAAGAAAAGCAACTCTACGAATATCAAGAACTCAGATGGTAAACCAGTTCTCAGCAAAGAAGGGAAAGCTGAAAGGTGGAAAGAATACATAGAACAGCTCTACAAAGGAAATGAACTTAGAGACGATGTTGTAGCAAGGGAAGGGGAAGTAGATCCAGATGAAATAGGAGATGCTATACTGAGAGATGAATTTGACAGAGCCTTGAAAGACCTAGGTCGGGACAAGGCCCCAGGAGTAGATGACATACCCTCAGAGCTACTAAAGTCTCTGGGAGAGCCAGCCATGACAAGACTATTTGAACTGGTGTGTAGGATTTATGAGACAGGCGAAATACCCTCGGACTTTAAGAAAAATGTAATAATCCCCATTCCAAAGAAATCAGGCCTCGGACAGGTGTGAAAAATAAGTCATGGTTGCAAAATTTTAACACGAATTAACTACAGGAGAATGGAAAAGTTGGTAGAAGCTGACCTCGGGGAGGATCAGTTTGGATTCAGGAGGAACATAGGAACCCGGGAGGCAATACTCACTTTACGTCTTATCTTAGAAGATAGATTAAGGAAAGGCTAACGTACATTTTTAGCTTTTGTAGATTTGGAGAAAGCATTTGACAATGTTGACTGCAATACGCTCTTTCAAGTTCTGAAGTCAGCAGGGGTAAAATATAGGGAAAGGAGAGTTATTTACAACTTGTACAAAAGCCAGACTGCAGTTATTAGACTCGAAGGGCATGAAAGAGAAGCATCAGTTGAGAAGGGAGTAAGACAGGGTTGTAGCCTTTCTCCGATGTAATTCAATTTGTACATCGAGCAGGCGGTGAAGGAAAGCAAGGAAAAATTTGGAATAGGGATTAAGGTACAGGGGGAAGAAATAAAAACGTTGCGTTTTGCTGATGACATTGTAATTCTGTCAGATGCAGCAAAGGACCTGGAAGAGCAGTTGAATGGAATGGACAGTGTGTTGAAGAGAGCATATGAAATGAACATTAACAAGAGCAAAACAAAAATAATGGAATGCGGTCTTAGAAAATCAGGCGATGCTGAAGGAATTAGATTAGGTAACGAAACAATGAAGGTGGTAGATGACTTTTGTTACTTGGGTAGTAAAATTACATGCGATTGTCGCAGTACAGAGGATATTAAATGCAGAATGGCAATAGGAAGAAAAGCATTTTTGAAAGAGAGAAATTTACTAACATCGAATATTAATTTAAGTGTAAGGAAGTCTTTTCTGAAGGCATTTGTGTGGAGTGTTGCCTTGTACGGGAGTGAAACATGGACGAAAAGCAGTGCGAACAGGAAGAGAATAGAGGCCTTTGATATGTGGTGCTACAGAAGAATGCTGAAGATTAGGTGCGTAGATCGCATAACTAATGAAGAGGTACTGAACAGAATCGGTGAGAAAAGGAATTTTTGACATACCCTGACTAAAAGAAGGGATCGCTTGGTAGGACACATTCTTAGACATCGGGGAATCGTAAATTTAGCATTGGAGGGAAGTGTGTGGGGTAAAAATCGCAGAGGGAGACCAAGAGACGTGTATAGTAAGCAGATTCAGGTGGATGTGGGTTGCCGTTCTTATGAGGAGATGAAAAGGCTTGCTCAGGATAGAGTTGGGTGGAGAGCTGCACCAAACCAGTCTCCGGACTGAAGACCATAACAACAACACAAAAATAAAAAATAATAATAATAATAATCTTTGTAAATATGTTGGGCCGAACTAATGTTTTCAACAATCGCTAGGCTTAGAAACTTGTAAAACTAACCTAAGGACGCGAACACACACGCACACTCGCGCGCCTGCGCAATCGCGGACGAAGGACTTAAACTATAAATTAATAATTTGTCGTTCTTTTTCGTTCTATTCTCATTACTGATTCGATTATTTTGACCCATCAAAAACTGTGTGCTACATTTTCTAGGTAGTGAAATTCCATGCAAGTATTTGATTGCCGCGCGTGAGTAGCCGAGCGGTCTGGAGCGCCACGTTACGGATCGCGCGGCCTCCCGCGTCGGAGGTCCGAATCCTCCCTCGGGCATGAATGTTTGTGTCGTCTTTAGTATAAGGCAGTTCATAAGCAGTTTGTAATTTTAGGTATTGATGACCCTGCAGTTAAGTCCCATAAGCTTTACAAACGTTTGAACATTTTTTAAATTCTATTTCTAAAGCTCCTTTCTTGACGTATTTAAGTTGTACTTCGCTAGACTTCATTACTTTTGATTTTGTGTTGAATATTGTTTCTGACAGTGTGCAGATGGACTTACAAATAAACACTGCTGGGTTATAAAACTCTGTAGTCATTTATGGCGTCCGTGGAATTTGGTTACCTAGCGGAAGGTACTAACCAGCCCAAATGTTGTGAATCTGAATTGACTTGCCCAATCGGACAGTTTTATTAACTATTTGAACATTTTATCTGTTCTGAGGATGGCTTATGAAACCACACTTTCTAAATAATGGCAGTAATCAATACTCTTAAATGGATGAAATGATGTGGAGTTGCTGACCAACAGCTAAAATCAGTCAACTGTCAAATGCCTAGAAATATTCTTCGAAGGTATTTAACCCGACAAATAATAGCTACATTTCGAGAAGGGAGATTGAGAGGTTTTGGAAGATTCAAAACTGTGAAATAGATCATTTGCAAATGTCGTGGCTTTGATTATATCGTGTTGTTGCCAGTTTCCAAATTAATTTTTACTATCTGAAGTGTGATTCATCACACGATTCTCAGAGCGATAAGAAATTTTCAAATATTGGCTTTGGTAGAAATTACAGAAGAGACGGTGTACACAACGAGAAAGCTGATTTCCAAGTCGCTTGACAGAATGTTACAAGTCAGGAAAGCTTAGACAGAGCGGTAAGGAAACTCGGGGTGAGTTAGACCATTGGGTAAGACGGACCAGTGGCGTATTTCGTGAATGCGCCGCTAGAGAGCAGTACCGTTCACTTGTAAGCTCTTCGTTGAACGAACGTCGTGCAAAAGTGTTATTATTATCATCGTCTTAGTTCAGGAGAAAAATCACATTTTCTGTTTTGGTAGGTCGAAAAGTTTTATCAGGTAGTTACATTCTTTTAGTATTATGGCACAGTTTTCTCACTATTCCTTCAGTTTTATTACTAAAAGCTTGACAAGTGTGTTAGCATGTACCTAACCTAAAATGGCCACCAAGCTCTAAACCTGCAGACTGAAATTGGGGTGGTCCATTCTCGCAGACAATCGGGATAGATGGACTAGTTCTATTTGTGAGTGATGGACCATGCATTTTAATTAGGGAGAGATGGACCACAATTAAATATAAGTGACCGTGGAAATTAAATTAATATTTTAAAAATTGAGGGAATAACATGTTTTTGCATAGTTGGTATTTTTCTCTTACAGAAAAATGCCAACTAATTACAAAAGGACCGGATGTTTTGAGCGAGGCAAATTGTCCGAATATGGATTGACGAAGGTTATACATGCTGTGCGGGATAATATCATGGTTGCAGCAACTAAAGCTTTTGGTATACCTAAAACTACATTGAAAAAAAGACTACAGTCAAAAAATTCCGCTAAGGATAGTATGGGACCTCAGCCTTTACTGGGTATTGAGAATGAACGAAAAGTCATCGCTCACATTAAGAAACTTTAAGAGCGATGTCTTGCACCATGTAGAGATTCGGTAAGGAGTAAGGCATTTGAATTAGCTGAAAGGCTAAATATACAACATACTTTCAATAATTAAAAAAGGCTTCTTAGAAGCAATCCCAATATCAATCCCCACATTAATGTTGTTCATCATTTGCTGATAAGTGTAAGAGCTGTTGTAGGAGAAAAATATCCTAAAGTTTGTACAAAATCACAAATCAATGAAAATCCAGTGTTCGCTTACTATTTACAAAAAACTGATAAAATTGTTTTGGTCTGAAATGTCTTACTGTATTCATTACTACATATTCCAATAAAATATGTGATTTCCGTTCACTCTTTTCTTCATGTGTAGCAATTATTTACGTGATCCATCTCTCCCATGACACTGGTCCATCTCACCCATACAGCTATGGGTGAGATGGACCGTCGATGTATATTTTTATTTCGTTGTGTGACTTGCACTTTGACTTGGAGGGCCTCAATAATGTACTGTATGTAAGTTTATATGACAATCTATAGGAAAATGTTGCCAGAAGATAAAAAAAATTAAAAACCGATGAATTTCACCCTAAAGAAAAAAAGTGGTCCAACTCTCCCTGAGTTACCCTATCTCTAGCAGTTTTTGCGGTTAGTCACACACTGCTGGAACATTGAAGGGTAAACGATACTGGTATCCTCTGTATCCACCGTGAATTATGTAACGCATGTGCCAGATTCGTAGATACATGAGAAGTGAGTAGCATTAACTTCTGAGGGAGAGCTTTGAATCCACCCTCTTATCTGAGAGGAACAAGTTGTAAACTTCAAAGAGTCGGCAGTGTGCGTGATAATTGTCCTGGGAATAGGCAAATGGAAAAGCATCAAAGTTATCGATGACCTCTCAGCGTTTATACTATCTAGTGCCCCGGAACTGCGTACGTTGCATCAGAACACATATGGCCTGCTCCTGGTCGGAAGATGAAAGTGCAGCATTCTCTTTCACGCATAGGCTCTGAGCTGTGGCTATTCGAATACTGACGTCAGCAACAATGGCAGCTAGGTTAATCTATGACTTGCGTCAAAATCATGTTGGACGAAATTAGAGACCAACAATGGTTGTGGTATCTGTATGATGAGTACCACGCTAATACTGTGCTTGTAGCCTCTTCCCCTTCTGACCAGGATACTAAAAGGAGCACTGTCTACAGGTTTCCTTAGATATGCCTTAACCAGCTGAATACACTCACAGGAGTGAGTGCGTACGCCCCAGTAAACACAGGTGCCATCTCTGAAGACGTAAGTGCCCACAGTATACTCATAACACAGGGGAACAAAAAAATTCTGTGACATAAGTTTACAACGTCTATTTTCATACATGGTGTACTAAGCCTATAAATTATATTATTTGACTAGATTTTGGTTCTAATGTTAAATCGTTCTATAAAATTACACAAAATATCCCGGCTTTCTTTTTCTGTGGGACAGAATCTTCTTGTAATGAAACTGTGTGCTTATGGAATAACGCCACAGTTGTACGATTGTATTAGCAATTTCCTGACTGAAAGGAGACAGTACATTGTAACTGACGGAAAGTCATCGAGTAGAAGTGATATCTGGTATTCCCCAGGAAAGTGTTATGGGGCCCCTACTGTTACTTACTTTTATAAACGATTTAGGAGACTATCAGAGTAGCTCTCTTAGACTGTTCGCGGATGATGCTGTCATTCATCGGTTAGTATAGTCACCAGAATAACAAAAGCAACTGCAAAATGATTTACAAGGAGACCACATGCGTATCGGATTTTAGAATTTCTTTATATTTATGGTACGTGAAGTTCAGGACTTAAATAACAATCAACCAAAGCCATTCGACGCAACTCACAAAAATTCTCGAGAAAATCGATTCTGAAGTTTTGCAAAGTACTCGTAAGTACCAATAATTAAAACAGTACCAGCTCCTGTCAGTGTGGCTCAGGTGGTAGCGTTCTGGCCTCACAGCAATAGAGTCCCGGGTTCGAGTCTCGCTGTAATAAAATTTTTGAATATTTTTAATTTTAGAATTCAGTCATATAAAACGTTTTGGGGTCTCTAACACCACGTGTTTTGTCAGTTTCTGTTTATGTGTATGTAGACGAGCTGGAAATCTTGTCATCACGTAAAACAGTGGTTAGCTGCTTAGAAAGCCGTTAGTAGCTACGGAGATGACTTTCTAAAACCAGTGTCGTAGCTCTTCACAAACTCAACTGTCAAAGACTACCGTCGTCAACTAATAGTTAAGCCAATACTGTGAAAAATGTAAGTTATGTTTTTTTTAAACCATCATTATTAATAACCTTCTATATAATATATTGAAAATTATGAATAAATGGAAGTAGTGCACTTTTCGTAGAAATTATCATTAGATATTGAAATTATGTAAGTATTCGAAAAAAAACCTGTGTCGACAGGGTTCGAACTACTGACCTTCCGATTGTAAGGCCCGAACGCTAGCACCTTTTATTTTTTTTTATTTTTTATTTTTTTAAATTTTTTTAGGGCCTCCTTCCTCCCCTTCAGCCCCGCCCTTCGCTCGCCATTTTCTGCCTTCTCGGCCTGGCTTCAATGCCGTTTTAGTCTTCTCAGTAAGAGAATAAAAATTTTAACTTCTCTAAACACAGAAATTAAAGTTAAATCTGTTCTTCAAACAAACAAAAAATCATATAAACATAGTTGAAATCAAAGTAATAGCTCTATGAAACTCGGTTCTTGTATTGCACTGTGGCTGGCTGCTAAACTAATATTAGAAGTGCACCTCGCCGATACCCAGTGCACCTCATATTGAGTCGGGCACGTCTTCTCGATAGATTGTAGAGTTGGTTCCATTGACCTAATCAGTTCTAGCTCTAAGTTGGTGAATATAGAAATTAACTTCTCATACCCGGTACTCCCCAACTGCGCGGGGGATTGCTCATAGCAGTTCCTAGAAAGTTAGCATAGTAAAGTTTGTATTTTTGGTGGTTCTTGATCGTAGAATGACGTTCTTGTAGAAATGTCCCAATGTGAAGTACGGTCTTGGGGGCCTTCTTTGAAAAGGTAGAGGACTGTCAGTTCTCGAATCGAAGTTACTGCATTGGTTTCAGTTCTGGGCTAGTATGTCTCGTCCGGGTAGTCCGTGGTTCGATATCTTGCGGAGCAACTCTAAGGAAAAAAGATATAATTTTTTGTGCCAAACTCCACACTTCTGCGGAAGTGCCGTGTGTTAGGCGATGTTCTTCATTATCCAATTCATTACACTGAGTACACAGAGGCGTGTCCACTCTATGTATAGCATGTAATCGGGCACGCGTCATGAATTTTCCATTGACGATCTGATACCACAGCGTACGTGTCTCTGTGTCAAGAAACGCATGGTGCACTGCCTGCCATACCATTGTCCGCCTTACTGTCGGGTGCCGTCTTTCTATCACGTTGCCTGGTCGTCCTCGTAACAGCAAGCAGTATATATCTCGTGCTGTTGTGGTCCTGGTAAGTCCGCTTGTACGTAACTGTATTCGACGAAAAAGGTACGAATATAGGCAAGAGGTGGTGATATGTGACCGACAAAAACTGGCGCTCTTTGAGAAGGTGGTGCTACTTCCTCTATCAAAGTGCCGGACAGACTTGACTGGTGTCGACGCCACATCTTGGCCATCGTACTGACATAGAGAGCCACAGCGCGGTCGCGGACGTGGACAAGTCTGAGGCCCCCTCGCTTAATGGGGAGGGTGAAAGTTTCGTATCGGACTTTGAAAATTAGACCTGCGCTCACGAAGTATCCAAAGGCCGCTAGGAGGCAGCGTGCCATAACCACCGGCATCGGGATCACTTGCGCCAAGTGTGGAATGCCAGGTGAACGTACACAAAAGTGACCCGTTGCATCATGTCTAATGTTCTTAGCATGTTATCTCGAACACTCGTTGTGATAGACTGTAGGAGCCGTCTATAGTTGAGCGCTGCCGTGCGTCTGACGGTGAATGTAATTCCCAAACATTTCATTGTGTCCATTAATCTTAATGGTGCCACGCTGTTATCTGGCAGCCCTCGTCCAATGTTCATAGCCCCAGACTTCGCCATATTAACGCGATTTCCTGTAGCCGAACCATACAGATCAATCCAGCGTAGAGCCTTTCGTATCTCGTCCCCCGACCGTGCCAGGAAGGTAAGGTCGTCTGCATATGTTCTGCAGATGAATATGTGGCCCCTGAACGTCATTCCTGTTAGGTTGTTCCGAAGGCCACAAAGTAACGGCTCGATAGCTATGGCGTAGAGCACCGACGACAGCGGACACCCTTGCCGCACAGATCTGGAGATTTTGATTGGTCCTACCGCACGTCCGTTCACGAGCACTGTGGAGGAAGCGCCGTGGAGTAGTCGCATCACTATGGCAACGACGTCCTGTGGAACATTTTCGTCATCACTTACGTCATGTATGCATGACTCACTCTGTCAAAATCTGGATAAAAGTCCACGGACATCAAAACAGCATTGAGACGACAGGTTGTTGCCGATGCTATCACGTCGCGGTAGTCACTGAGCGCTGTCTGGATATTGCTGTCCCCACCGAGAGACGTTTGATCGAGGGAGATAATTTGACGGAGGACGCGTTTGATGCGAGCTGCAAGTATCCTTGTGTAGGTCTTAAAATCTGCGTTGAGTAGTGTCAGCGGCCGGTAGTCTTGTATTCCTTTCCCACCTGACGGTTTGCGGACAGGAATTATTAGGCCCTCCACAAAGGCAGATGGAAGAGGGGTATGCGGAGACATCAGTTCTCGGTACATATCAGTCCACCGGACAGCATGAGAGTTTTGAATAACGGGAGTTCTTCCGGTCCCGGTGATTTGTTTTCTGTGCCTTTTTCCAGAGCTTCTGCCACTTCATCTTCCATAACCTCTGCCATTAGTAATCCTTCCGCCGTCGCATCAAGGGTACCCGACAGTGTTTGTGGAACTTCATCAAAAGCTGCCTCATTCTGTTCCACTCTGTCGTAGAAGTTTCGGTAATGTTCCACAAAGGCGGTGGTAATATCTATTTGCGTTGTTTGTCTGTTACCATCCGGCAAGTCGACGACATGTATTAAAGCTCTCCGACTTTGTCTTTTCTCCCTGATGACGTGGTGCATCGACGGTGGTTCTCCCTGTACTCGGTCAAAAACTCTAGCTCGGACGACAGTGCCTTCTAGGTTGCGGCGCATTATGGATTTTATCTGAGCCTGTACCCGTTTGACTGCAGATTGCCGATCTGTTGAATGTGCCTGTGTTGAGAGCTCCCGTAGCGTCGTAAAATGGAAGTCCACGGTGTTCCGTCTCCACAAGGATTGTTCTCTTCCGTATGCAATCATCGCTCGACGCATAGCAGGCTTGGCGCAGTCCAACCACCACTGTAGCGTCGTGGGGAATGTCGGTAGTCGTCGCTCACAGATGTTCCAGGTATCTTCCATTATGCGTCTGTACTCCGGATCCCGGAGGTGTGCGACGTTCATTTTCCAGGTACCTCGACTCCTCCACACCTTCTGGCGTTGGAGTGCGATCGTGCATATATATGCGGAATGGTCTGAAATGACAACGGGCCACAATTCTGAATCAAGAACAGCATTTGTGAGACCACGTGTAACAAAAACTCTATCAATACGACTTGCTGAATGACTGGTATAGTATGCGTATTCGGTCCGGTTGCCATGGACGCGTTTCCAAGTATCGATCAAGTTCATATCTCTACCGCTTCTTTTAGTCAAGATATACCAAAAATTTCTTTTCTCCCCAATTTTGTTCAGTACCTTCTAAGTAGTTGCGTCATCTACCAATCTAATCTTCAGCAATCGTCTGTAGCAATACATTTTAAAAGCTTCTACCATTTTTTTCTCCTTATCGTCCGAGTTTCACTCCCGTACAGTGTTCCACTCCAGACAAATTATTCCAGAACGGTCTTCCTAACTTTTAAATTAACATTGGATGTTAATAAATTTCTCTTCTTCAGAAATGCTTTTCATCCCATAGCCATTCCTCATATTTTATCGTATTTACTTCGGTCATCAGAGATTAGTTTGCGATCCAAATAACAAAATGTTCAAATGTTTGTATAGTTTATGGGACTTGACTACGGGGTCATCAGTCCCTAAACTTACAAACTACTTACGAACTAGCTAATACTGAGGACGGCACAAATATCCATGTTCGAGGGGGGATTCGAACCCCCGACCGTAGTGACCGTGCAGACCGTCACTGGAGCGCCTCAGTCCCCTCGGCCACCGCGGCCAGCTCCAAATAACAAAACTCAATTACTACTTTTATTGTCGCATTACCTAATCGCCTGGTTTTCTTAGAATACATTCCATTACCCGTTTTTCACTTTTATTAATGCTCATCTTACACTATCCTTTCAAGACACTGTTCAATCCACTGAACTGCTCTTCTAGACCTTTGTTGTCTCTTCAAATGTTCAAATTTTTTTAAACCTATAGAGCCAAAATGCTAAGGTCATCAGTCCCTAGGCTTACAAACTACTTAAACTAACTTACGCTAAGGACTACACACACTTATTCCCGAGGGAGGACTCGAGCCTCCGATGGCGATCAACCGCGCGCTCCGCAGCAAGGCTCCTTAAACGCTCGGCTACTTCGCTGCGGCTTGCTCTCTCTGACAGAATTACTATGTCATCGGCAAACCGCAAAGATTTTATTTCCTCTCCCTGAAAGTACATTCCTTAACCTAACTTTTTCCATATTTTCCTTCAGAGCTCGATCAATGTACGGATTGAATAACATTGGGCGAAGGTTACAATCCTGGCTTACTCCTTTCCTAACCACGGGGTTGCTTCCATGCCCTTCGGCTCTTATAACTGCTGTCTGTTTTTTCTATAAATCTTATATAACTATAAAAATAAAGAAGTTCCAACTTTGTGATGCTATGTGAAATATTTATTTTAAAAAATCGCATATCAATTTAGTTTCCATGGTGGAACATCATCAGTGCTGGAAAAACAAGTTCCTTAAGTCAGATATTAAAACAACATTTAAAAGAGTACACGACGATTGTCACAACTGTGTAAATAAATTACATACCAGATTTCGAGTCATGAGTAATAATGTACTCCGCAAAATTTCTTTATACAGTTGTAACATTCTTGGCGTACATTTTTACGTGTTTTAATGTCTGACTTATGGAACTTGTTTTTATAGAACTGCCGATGATCCATCATGGGAACGAAATCAATACGTGTTTTTTTTAATAAAATATTTTGATATCGGAACACCAAGCTAGATGTTTGTTATGTTTATTGTAATATTGTGGTGGTCTAGCACATTTTCCATTTTGGAGTCGAATTGTATAACTTGTCGGTCCGTGTATTTTTCCCGTTCTACTTCCACAATTTGAAAGATTGTATTACAGTCAACATTGTCAAATTGTTTCTCCAAATCTACAAAAACTAAAAGTAGTTTTGCCTTTATTTAACCTGTGAGATAAATCGTAATGTATTGCCACAATTTCTCCTAAATCTAAACTGACATTCCCCGATGTCAAATTCTATCAGTTTTTCCATTCATCTGTAAACAATTCGTGTTACTATTTTGCCACCATGACTTATTAAACTGTAATTTTCACTAGTCTGCACTTGCTCTTTTTTATTTTTTTTATTTTTTATTTTGAACTGGAATGAAGTATGAGCGCTGTGAAATGGCACGGAGATAGAACTGTCGTGGGTAAGGGGGAGGGGGTTGTCGAGCGATTTATTGGAAGAATTTTGGCAAAGCGTGATTCATCTGTAAAAGAGAATGCTTATGGAACACTGGTGGGAGCCATTTTGAGTACTGCTAAAATGTTTGCAATCGGTATGAAGTCGGATTACAGAAAGACACAGAAGCAACTCAGAGGCAGGCTACTAGGTTTGTTACTGGTAGGGTCGATCAACACGTGTGTATGGCTCCCGTTGGAGCCCCTTCAAGGAAGATGATTTTTTTACTCGGAAACTGAGAAAATGTAAAGAATCGGCATTTGAAGGTGACTGCATATCGATTCTAATGCTGCCAAGGAACGATTCACGAATTACACATCGTACGGTGGCAGATGGCTTTATTCGCGAGTGGAAAAGGAAAGTAAACGTGTAGTGTCACGAAGTACCCTCCGCCTTGCAACATACTGTCACTTGTGGAGTACGTACGCAACCTCGAAGCATATCAGAACCATATTCTACCTAAGGCATATACCCACACACACTGGCTTAACCCTCTCATTCCCAGTGTTGTTCCTGGACAACAACGTATTGAAAGCTGATTTACACCATATTTTGTGCATCAATCCTTAAATTTGCATTTTTGTTGGTGAACAACATGTTCTAGTAAGACATTTTGCTGCTTGGCACGGCGTGTAGCCACTTCTGAGGCATTAATCTGTCCGTCTTGGAGGTGGTGTTGCGTTGCCGTCTGTACGTGGCTAACAGTGTGAGCGTGAGTGTTGTTCCTTTTATTTAATTCCAGCGGTGAACTGTTTTGTCTTTGGTGCTGTGGCGAAGATTATGCGAACTTTATTAATTTGGCAGTATATCAACAAAATAAGGTCTATACAAGCGTCTGTGTTGTGCATAGCCGGCCGCGGTGGCCGAGGGGACTGCGGCGCGCCAGTCACGGTCTGCACGGCCACTACGGTCGGGGGTTCGAATCCCCCCTCGGGCATGGATATTTGTGCCGTCCTTAGTAGTAGCTAGTTCATAAGTAGTTTGTAAGTTTAGGGACTGATGACCCCGTAGTTAAGTCCCATAACCTCTATAAACATTTGAACAGTTTGTTGTGCATAAAATACATGACATAAAAATCAATAGTTTGACCAAAAATTTTAAAACATATAATTTGATGTTTACTGCACTGTATTAATACAGAAAACATTGAATTTTCATTTTTGCCAAGCTGATTTTATAATGTGGGACTGAAAGGATTCAACAGTTGATTGGGACGTTGCTGCACTCCACGGCTTTCATCAGAACACTATATTTTAAACAGTACTGTCAGAATACCAAACAGAAGGTGTGTGCGGGGAATCACTTTCTATGAAAACTAGTAGGCATATATTGTAGTGCACACCCTCATGTTTTAGGCACATCTGCTCTGGCCCTCTTGCTATCAGCTGCAGAATATGCGTCACCCATATGGAGAAACTCTGCTTATGCTAAGCAAGCAGATGTTATGTGAAAGAAGCCAGTCGCATAATTACAGGGTGTCTGAGACCAACATAAACACTATCCTAGCGTAGGAATCACTCGTCCTCATATAAGAAGGCAAGAAGCTACGGAACTTGAACGTTGGAAGAAAACAATCGATTCACGTCACCCCCTTCACGGTCATCAAATACACCCCGTTCAAGTCAAGGAAGAGGTTTTTAAGAACACTACACCTCTTTTTGATACTACAGGAAAAAGGAGGGAGTGAAATGTGGAAACAACAAGTGCCTAATCCATCCATGAGTAAAGGTAGAACCATGTTCAAATCAAATGTTTGTAAATCTATCGGATTCAAGTGCGTGTTAATTAGTCCGAGCTTACAAACTATTTAAACTAAAGTAAACTAACCTAAGGAGAATACACACATCCATGCCCAAGGGAGGAATCGAATCACCGATGCGGGAGGCCTAGCGATCCGTAAAGTGGCACTCCAGATCGCTCGGCTACTCCCGCGCGGCGGAATAACAAACTGCAGGTTTCATCGTCGCTGTCCCATCTGGAAAACCCTCAATCTACTTCGTACAGTTGTTCCGAACTGCAAATCCAACCTTGTGAAGTGGGGCTACGAGCAACGAGAAATGGCCTGCGATTGTGGACTACGGCAGGATGAAGAGCACATTCTGGTTTGCCAGAAATTACCATCACAGTGCACAAAACTAGATGGTTTGCAGGCCAATTATAAAGCTGTCCTTGTAGCTGAACATTATTTAAAATTATATCTCGATAGGGAAAATAATAATAATAATCATAATTTCCAAAGGCTAGACGGATGACATGAATGACCAGGTGTACGATTGTAGCAGGGCCGGCGCAAGCCCAAGTGCCGCCCCGTGTGAGCTGCTAAATTGCCGCCCCCCTCCCCTTAAAAAATAAAAAATTCTGTGGAATGTTATTTTAACAAATCTGTAGGAAATGTCAGCAATCAATCGCAATATCAAAGCTTTTAATAGGCGCTTGCATATAAACTGTCATGATGACAGTTACGTTCAACATGACGGTATAGATAGATGTAAACAAAACTCAAAGCTTTGAGAATAGCCACACTGTGCCCGAAATCAATGTAGATCTGGAAAATAAAAACAAAAATTGGGACTGATTGGTGACATTCTCAACAGATTTGTACAAAACAGTCGCTGGGCACCAGCTCAAAAATGGAGTCAAACCTGATTGAAGAAACCTAGCTAATTTTAATAAGCCTTGTGAATTTACAAATATGTACAAATGTATTTGAAATCTTATGGGACTTAACTGCTAAGGTCACCAGTTCCTAAGCTTATACACTACTTAACCTAAATTATCCTAAGGACAAATATACACCCATGCCCGAGGGAGGACTCGAACCTCATTCGGGACCAGCCGCATAGTCCATGACTGCAGCGCCTTAGACCGCTCAGCTAATCACACCATGAACTTCGAATTAAATAAACATTTCTCAATGGTTGTGAACAGATACTGTATTCAACAGAAAACAAAGTATATTTACAATTTCAAGATAATTTAGTTTGAACAATAATATTTACAATAACTATTGAATGTTGAACAAAATAAGAAACAAGACAGTAAATAACCAAGATACTAATCATAATATAAAATTTTTAAAAAACACTAGACGAATCGAACCGTCCTGGCTTTTGCTTGTGCAAACTCTTTCACGCGATCTGTGTAATTTAAGTCCTCTGCAAGCTTGTGCTCAATCAATGTTGTTACAAGATCATTCAAACGAGTTTGGCTCATCGTTGATCGGAGGTATGTCTTTATCAATTTCAGTTTTGAGAAACTCCTCTCTCCGCTCGCAACTGTCACTGGTAGTCTTAGCAGAATTCACAGAGCAATGGTAACATTAGGGCAAAAATTATGTCTTCCTATAAACTTCAGCGTCTCTTTTGGACCTATTCCAGGTTTCAACAAAGTTGAAAGTACTTTCTGTTCTTTCCTCAATTCCACTGCATCATTGTCGCTTGACTCGTGATCTTGCAAAACGGCTGCAAGGTTTCTACACTTTATATCAAGGCTGACAGGAGGCGCATTCTTCAGCATGCCAATATCGTAGAGAAAATTAAAATAAACGCATTGAGATTTCAGTTGATTGAATCTCTTATCCAAAGATACGGTTTTATATCTAAAAGATAATAGTAGAATTCAATCTTGTAACGTTTTGTTGGGTCATATGTTCTCTCATGCCTTTCTTCACAGATAAAATTTATTGGCTTCTTACTTCGTCTCTGGGAAGCACTTATCCTTGGTAACGTTAGATCTTCTAGCTCTAATTCTGTAGCTAATTCTTTGGAATCTGTCAAGAGAGACGCGAACTTTTCTTCTGTTCTGCAGGTCCCAAAACATGCTTTAGTTTTTCATGCATTTCCACGGCCTCAGAAACTTTTATGTCAATGATCTGGAGGGTCCTACTGACTACGCTGATGTGAAGCAGAACGTCGTACCAGATTACTAGAGAAGTGAGAAAGGTGTAATTTTTTATTTGATTCGCAAGTGACGTCGCTTCGTGAGAGGTCATGCCATCGAATTCTTCTGATTTGCCGCGCGGGAATAGCCGAGCGGTCTGGACCGCCACGTTGCGGATCGCGCGGCCTCCCACGCCGGAGGATCGAATCCTCGCTCGGGCATGGATGTTTGCGTTGTCTTTAATATAAGTTAGTTCATAAGTAGTTTGTAAGTTTAGGGACTGATGACCCCGCAATTAAGTCCCTTAAGCTTTACAAACATTTGAACATTTTTTGCTGCCATAGTGGCGAGGAAGAAGTTAGTCCTCCTCCTCCCCTTGTTCGACAGGTAGTCGAGGCGCCATGCACAGTTTCCGAAGCCGCTCCATCCGAGGTTGGGTTTCGAATGCCCTCTTGGCATGAATGTAATAATAATAATAATAATAATAATAATAATAAAGAGAAAACGGGGCGGCAGATTTGCCGCCCCTCGGAAAGTGCCGCCCCGTGCGGCCGCACGTTTCGCACGTGCCTCGCGCCAGCCCTGGATTGTAGGAATCTACTGCATGCAATTCCCCTATGATTTCTACTTTGAGACTGACTGCGATGAATCAGCATCAGTGCGAGCAGTAATTTCTGTCGGACGTTAAACCGACTGCCATTAACAATGAGTGACTATCGTGTCCAGTCCGCGTGGGCTATAACTTTTTTACGGCCACTGTATGATAATTTGTGGTCTGCCATTCCTAGTAGACGCGTTGGACGGTTTGTGTTTATGCAGAAGCAAACAGTGAGGGTACAAGTCTTATTTGCATGCCTGCGCTTGATGTACTTCCTATTTCAGGTAAGTTGGCAACAACAGAGTTTAGTTTATCTTTGGGGCCGGTGTTGTTACGGCGCTGAAATCGCGGAGCGCATGCGCGTGGAGATCATTAGTGTTGGCTTAGAGGGGAGAGAGAGAGAGAGAGAGAGAGAGAGAGAGAGAGAGAGAGAGAGAGAGAGAGAGAGAGAGGAAAAAGTAATGGTGTAGAGATACGAATAATACGCTGTAATTGCAGTCAGATTGTTTGTAAAATGGCGAATAAAAATATTATGATGAAATTACAAAAGTTGAAAAGATTTTTCTGCATTCCATCAATAGAAAACCGCCTTAATTGCAAATTGTTTTATTCTATAATGATTTCGCCCTTTAGCAGGGCATCCTCAGATTACCTGCATGACAGAATTTACCCAAAATTACTAGGCGGAATTACAAAACGGGGATAATGGGACATGGGCTTATTTTGTGCTAAGTAGATAGTATAAATGATAAACTACTACTATCTACTTAGTACAAAATAAGCCCATCAAATGTTCAAATGTTTGTTAAGCTTATGGGACTTAACTACGGGGTCATCAGTCCCTAAACTTACAAACTACTTATGAACTACTTACGAACTAGGACGGCACAAATATCCATGCCTGAGGGGGGATTCGAACCCCCGACCGTAGTGGCCGTGCTGACCGTGACTGGAGCGCCTCAGTCACCTTGGCCACCGCGGCCGGCTAAGCCCATCCAAATGGGTGTTTTTTCAGCACTCAGTCGTTATTTGTAAGAAACTGCTTTATTTTCCAGATCTAGATTTCGGCAAGTGACTTGCCATTATCAATGCTAAATTAACAAGAAGTCATCGTCTGTATATATACATTATATGAAATATAACATTGATAAATTAGAAAATAATCAATAAGATGTACTTTACATACCATACATTTTTTTATGTTAGCATGTTATACGTGTGCATTGTATCATCCTCATAGACGGTCTGTAATACATTGTTTTCCACAGTCAGAAGTAATGCTATTGCTAGTAAAGTGGGTTACAACTTGTGAAATGGAACTGTATGCAACAATGTAAAGATTTAAATTAACTGTTTGTTTGTTTACGACTTGTCTTCTTGCATACAGTTCCATTTCACAAGTTGTAACCCACTTTACTAGTAATAGCATCACATCTAACTGTGGAAAACATTGTGTTACAGACCATCTATGAGGATGATACAATGCACATGCCAACAACAAAAAATGTATGGTATGTAAAGTACATGTTATTGACTCTTTTTCTAATTTGTCAATGTTATTTTCCATGTAATGTATGTATACAGATGACTTCTTGTTAATTTAGCATTGATAATGGCAAGCCACTTGCCGAAATCTAGATCTGCAAAATAAAGCAGTTTCTTACAAATAACGACTGACTGCTGCAAAAACACCCATTTGGATATCATAAATACAGTCGTGGGCGCAAAGAAGAAAAAAAAAAACCTTTATGGAAGGCAATCTGATGAAAATAAGCCCATGTCCCACTACCCCGCTTTGTAATTCCGCCTTTTAATTTTGTGTAAATTCTGTCACGCAAATCTGAGATTGCTCTGCTACAGGGCGAAACACGACATTAATTAATAAAACAATCTGCAATCAACACGTTTTTTTATTCAAGGAATATTTATTCTCACTGATTGCTGTACACCATGTATTGGAAATCATATTAGCTTTTTCTGTTGGAAGCATATGGAAGTTTTTGTGATGATTTGAAGGTTGTATGGATGACTTTTTGCCAGAATTACGACAAGGTAAGCTCTTTAGTTCAGTCATTATTAGAATGAGAAAGTGGCATCAAAATACAGAGTATGTCGTCAGAAACTTAATTCAAAACGATTCTAATTTCTTCATCCGGTATCAGTTCTTCTTTGAATAAAGCCAGTTCTTTTTTAAAAGCATTTTCGCATTTCGTTATTATGAAATCGACATTTTGGCACCCGTACATTGCCAGTTAAGAGCGTAGCAAAAAATATAGTCAGCCGGTGTTGCAACTCAGTGTAGGCCTATTTCACACTTTAACGGTTTATGTATTTAGTGGTCCTGAGTTTCACAGACTAGCCGCCTGTATTTTGAACCTCCTCCGTTGTGCAGGGCAAAACACTGTAAACATTTTCTAAATAAATAAATCTGTTAAGGCATTTTACTGCGATTACATAACTGACATTTTCCCTCTATTTACGTAAGCTAGGGACAATCCTTTTTTTTTTTCAAAATAATATTTACATCCTGTTATTCTGTTATAGAGAAGTTTTACATGCCCAAAAAAGAAAAAAATTTATTTGCACTCGGAAATATTTATACTCCTAGTATACGTACGTCTGTTGTAATTACGTGTGGCAACAATCACGCTTCAGACTCACAAGTAGAACTTTCTACAAAAGATAAAATAAGATATTCCATATGCACAACAAATCTTTGTTTAAAATATTTATCATCACGTACACACTGATCTTTATTTAAAATAGTAACACACTATTTAATTCAGATAAATCACATACACGACAAATTTTCACACACGTTCATAACACACTTCCAACGGAGACACATGGCGCTTACAAATAAAAATTTTAAACTATGAAACTTCCTTGTTTAACTTTCCGATTTTGATTAAATAATGGCGGTAAGTAACCTCCCCAAATACCTCAAGTCACCTGATCGTACTAGAGTACTTTTGAGAACAGTGTGTTCAAACATATTAACGACAGAAACGGTTGTTTCACACTTTTAATGTAATGCAGAATATTTTTGGAAACATTTTTGGAGAGCAGCGACCTTCATGAATAATTAAAATTAATTTAAAACCTACAATTTTAAACATGGCGGAATAACAGCAACCGTATATAGAGATTCACAAAATGTTATACAGCCAACCATTTGCATAAATTTTTTGTCCCTTGATCAGGTTTCGTTACCTCTAAGGGAAACTTCATCAGAAGGTAAGAAACAGTATACATGACGAACGTCAGAATTATTCATTACGAGCAGTGTTGCTCAGGACGAATAACATAAAATGTAACATGTTGTACGTTAATAAGTATATAGTTTTTGAATAATTTAAAACCAGTCTATATCGCATTTCTTTCTTTTTTGGTTGTCGCTTTCGACCTTGTATAAGACCTTCTTAACCGAATCCGGTAGCCCAAAAAGAAAGAACCACGATCTAGACCGCTTTTAAATTAATTTTATCGTGTAGAAGATTACATGACTGCGAGCTGAACACTGTTTCTTGTAGAGATGAAGAGCAGTCCGTGTTGCTGTAACGGCAGTCGTTGGGCACGGCCAATTACGTTAGCTCCTTTTGACAGTCTGTAACGTCTTCACATGGACCCAGCTTACTGAGTCATGTCTGCGGGGAGCGTTGGTATTAGCGTTGTACCATCTACAGTATCTAATATATAAAGCAAAGTGTCCGTATATTTGTACGTGTTGCATACAAATCTACAGTTTTGTTCCAATCTTCATGAGAATGAGAGTACTTAGCGACTTGCAACAAACTTCAAACATAATTTCAAGCCTTTATTAAACTTTTTCTCGCTGGCAACCATAGTAAAATGATGAAAGGAAAAAAGTTTCTCGCTTACTACTTTTCCGCTGTTTATGGAGTAAAACTACGGCATTCGCTATGACGTCACAATTTATAATTTCTGCACTACAAATTGTAGCTGCAGGAAATTTTATAGGCAATGTACACACATATCGTCGAATGTGCCTCCGAAATTTTAGCACAGTGCGATCTGTAGTTCATGAGGTATGAGCACATAAAACAGTAACGTTCATAGAAAGCCGCCCATCACGCACCAAGTAGTAATCTATTACTTCTTTAACTCCAATTGTATTCCCAAGAAATTTTACAGACCTGCAACACTTATACAAATGAATACATACTTGAAAAATTATACAGTTGTACCACATATAACTGAATAAATATGAGATCGTGCGAATTTTATATGTCATTTGTGTTTTGACTTCTATCTTTCTTTCTTTGAATAATGTGCTTATAATTTTGTACATTATCCAAGACAGCGTTATTTCTTATATGTTCTCCTATAAAGATAACATATTTTTAGAAAAAAGAAGATGGACAGAGAGAAAAGGGTAGGAGAAGTACTAACTCCAGGCAGGAATAAATAAATAAATACCCGGGCTTCAAATGCTTCTATAGCTTATGGGACTTTACTACGGGGTCATCAGTCCCTAAGCTTACAAACTACTTACAAACTAGCTAACACTAAGGACGGCACAAATATCCATGCCCGAGGGGGGATTCGAAACCCCGACCGTAGTGGCCGTGCAGACCGTGACTGGAGCGCCTCAGTCCCCTCGGCCACCGCGACCGGCAATACCCGGGCAACGCCGGATTTTCAGCTAGTAATAATATAATAATAATTTCTTGTGTCTGAGAAACCTGGTTTAATTCTTTCAACAGGACTTGCATGTCCCTAACCTACCCCATTCATCAACTGGGGAAACGAGCCGTACAATTTAACTTGCAATCCGAAGCACGCGTCTTTGCAGGCGACTCCTCACATTGTTGAAAGTTTGTGTTAAAAGGTAAATATGTGATACGATAGGGGTTCAAAGCTGCGACCTCTAGGCCGAGTACTAGCCCAGAGACTACCATCTACTCTGCTCCAAAGTAAGCAGTGGACCCCTTTAAGAGAATTACTAATGGTTCGTCTGCTGAGCTGACGTTCGACTCTGGAAACGAAGTTTTAATGTTTGTAAATCTATCGGACCAAACTGCGTGGTCATCAGCCCGTAGCTTACAAACTACTTAAACTAAGGTAAACTAACCTAAGGACAACACACACACCCATGCCCCAGGGAGGACTCGAACCTCCGACGGCGAGCAACCACGCGTTCCGCAGCGAGGAGTCTTAGACCGATCGGCTACTCCACCGCGGCTCTGGAAACGAGTGCAAGTTATTTGGAACGAGTTCTTCATTGCACAACTGATTGGCCACCAACGTCCAGAGAGCTGCTGTCAGTTGTGACTTGCATAGAAAGTGGGAAAAGCCTGTGTATCTCCGGCGTTCGAGGGGAATGTGTATGTGAGGACTAAATTGAGTTCTTAGTAACGAGAAAGTGAAGCGTGCCAGTGGAGAAAAACTGTTGTAGATTTCCCTTCACGGTGTTGGCAACACCGACGCGTGCTATTGCAGCATTCAGCTTGAGAAGGCGACAGCCACTCTGGAAAGGCACTTCCGCCGGTGACTTCGCCGAACGGCGCAGTGATGGATGGTAGGCCGTCTCTGGCCTAGTGCCTCTTTTGGTAAGTGTTGCGGGCTGCCGCTTGGCAGGGATTGCCGGTAGCGGCGAGGACTTCCAGAAGCGGGACAAGGCATTCCTCTGGCACGTTTACATCGGCTGCGGCTAATTACTTCACTGTGCTAGAAATTCCGATGCCCTGCCTGGCTTACAGTACAGCTGCTGTTCTTGAGAAATCCACTTACAAGGAAAGTACTGGGCTCGAACAAACACATATACACCAAAATCGTATGAGAGATAATGTTCAAATGTTTGTATAGTCTATGGGACTTAACTACGGGGTCATCAGTCCCTAAACTTAGAAACTACTTATGAACTAACTAAGACTAAGGACGGAACAAATATCCATGCTCGAGGGGGGATTCGAACCCCCGACCGTAGTGGCCGTGCAGACCGTGACTGGAGCGCCTCAATCCCCTCGGCCACCGCGGCCGGCGAGAGATAATGTAAAGGTCCCTTATTGCACTAATGATATTCTCGCATCTGCAAAACTCCTCAGTCGTCCGTTAGAGACCTCTGAGTGTGCCTTGCCGCATTGCACTTTGACCTGTCGGATCGCCAGTAGGGACGGTGCAGTGTGCCTCCGAAGTTGCGTTTTGTGACGTTATTTGTGTGGTGAAGCGTCAGATGGGGCGGCGATTGCTAATCAGTCCTGCTAATGTATTGCGATTGGTTGAGATGAAGTTACGAGGAACCCTTCTTCGTGAAGATGGTATTAGTGTAGAAATGTCTGTAAATCTATCGGACCAAACTGCGTCGTCATCAGTCCGTAGCTTACAAACTACTTAAACCTAAGTAAATTAACCTAAGGACAAACACACACACACCCATGCCTCAGGGAGGACTCGAACCTCCACGGCGAGCAACCGCGCGCTCCGCAGCGAGGTGCTTTAGTCCGCTCGGCTACTCCACCGCGGCTGGTATTAGTGTAGAAGATGAATCATTTGCATGCTTTCTCGTATCTGTTATGGTACAGAAATATGAGCGTAAGTTAGATACTGTTATTACAGATCATGTACGTACAGATCATGAAACCAAACGTTCATACCGATATGTTTGTTCGAGCCCATGTACTTTCCTTATTAGACTAGGACGCATCCAAATTGGCAACTCCACTGCTCAAACCAATTACGAGATTAGGTGACATATCATACACAATATACATATGGTAACGTATTTTATTCAAATATTGGTTTAGATTGTAATTTGTGTGTGACACAGTACGATAATTTGCTAACTCTATACTTGAGGTTTACCTAGAGCGAGGCACCATGGGGCTACCACAATAGTGAAAAAATCATTTTCATTGCCGATATGGTGTGTCATTATTTTGGACGGCCAGGACAGTTGCACACCTGTGTGGCATGGACATTAACAGGTTATCAATGAGGGATATTTGGTCATTCTTGGAGGTATAAAAATGACGTTAAAAGGGCTGTTGGGCTGCAGAAAAGAAGAATATCCCGGTAGAAGTGGATTCTTTCTTTTTTTTCATTATATTTCTTACGCGTTTTGGGCTAGGCCCGTCATTAGAGAATCTGTATAAAAAACATTTACAAATTATGTAACAGTTATTACGTGTTATAAGCGTTAAAAAGCTGATATTTTAAAGTGAACAGGTACAACTAACGTTTATATTACATTCCTTAGATTATAGAAATCAGTACAAACTGGAGCATTAAAGCCCATGTACAATATTTTACTGAACAATATCTAGTATGACAGAGGCATGTGGGATACAAGATAGTCTGTAAATAAATTCAAGTGGTTCAATGCCAGCTTGTCTCAAGAAGGCAACCATAGAAGGTGGCACATGGCACACACGTAATCGTCACGTAATATTTGCAGTGACAAAATAAATAAAAGCAAAACGCAATATAATTTTAAAGAAATAAAATATACATTTATAGTAATTTACATAAGTAAAACAGTTGAGAGATCCAAAGACAAGAAGTAGTGATAAGTATAATGCATTATCTCTGCTCATTGGATATGCCATACATGAATTGTGGTGGGTGGAAGCAGCCCATGGCTACGGGTCACTGTCACATGATGTATGTAATAGGACGTCTGCGATCATGAAATATAATAGGGAAAACCATTCAAAAATATTATATAATAATTTTTTTAAAATTAATTTTAAACAATAGGTATCATCAAAGGTTATGTCATACATGCTTATAGAAAGGGGGGAGTACACTGCAGACTACCCTATAGGAGGACATCATAGTGACGTAACAAATTATGTTATTAGAATGACATTAGCCCACTTTCGGCTACTCGCGATTTGTTCATTCATCACGAGGTCGGGATTCTTGTGGGAGCTTATGCAAACCTCGATTTCCTCTAAAATGTCCAGCAATTTTCCCTTATTACTGAAATGTAAAATTGATATACTATTGTTGATACTTTCTAATGAGTGTTGACGCCCTCTCAAGTGTTCGCCCAAAGCACTGTTATTACTGTCATACTTGAGTTTACGGAATCTGATACGGAACTCTCTTCCTGTTTGCCCGACATAGAAACAGTCACAGGACTCACATTGGAGTTTATAAACCCCAGCTATACTAAAAGTGTCGGGTTTTGGCTCAATACTCTGCCTTAGTCTCATTCCCACTTTTTTATTTGTTTTGAAACCAATCCTAACATTCTACTTACTGAATGCATTTGCAATCTTAACAGAAGGTTTACCGAAGTAGGTTAACGGAACGTACCTAACGGCTACTTTACTAGTAACCGGTGTTCTGTTTAACTTTCCAGAATATTTTTAGCTATTTTCCTTATGGTATTTTCGGTAAAGCCGTTAGCTAATCCAACTTATACAATGATTCTAGTTTCTCTTTCTATTGCGTCTTCTGAAGTGTCTATTTTTGCTAGACGATGGAAGATGGAATTAAAAAATGTGCGTTTTTGCGTTTGCGGATGACAAGAGTCATTGGAAATGATTAAATCAGTGGCAGTTGGTTTGCGGAACATATCAATATTTAAACTTTGTTCTGCTCTAGTGACTTGAAGAAGCGAAATTTATTGGCATCTCATATTAGAGTAAATGTTAGGAAGTCCCTTCTGAAAGTTTCTGTCTGGAGTGTAGCATTGTATGGCAGTGAAACGTGGACGATAAGGAGTTCAGACAAAAAGATGATAGAAGCTTTTGAAATGTGGTGCTACAGACGAATGATGAAAATTCGATGGGTAGACCATGTAACTAATGAGGTGCTTAACCGAATTAGGGAGAAAAGGAATTTCTAGCATATCCTGACTAAGAGAAGGGATAGATTGGTAGGGCACATTCTGAGACATCAAGGAATCGTCAGCATTAGAGGGAAGTGTGTGGGGTAAAAATCGTAGAGGCTTGCCCACCGCTAGGAGCGCCGGTGTCGTTGCAACTGTCAGTTGGTAACAATTTTCACAGCAGTGAGTATAGCGACTGTATATGTTAGACAGTTAGGCTGTACTATCCACCCTATGCTTCCCTGTCGCGGCGACGCGAAGGAACCAAAGTGTCGGATGCGCACGCGCTTCTATAACCAGGTGCCGTAACGCAAATGGTGAGGTCACTGGAGGCAGCAGCAGCCCCCACGTAGGCCATGGCCTTACACTCGTTATATTTGGATGTTGTGATGCGGCAGCAGTGCTGTGTGCTGGGTCCTCCAAGGTCAGCCCTCTGGCTATGGAGGCGCGGTCTCCCCACCGTCCCACTTTGGGGCTCATCGGCAGGCCAGGGCGTCCAGCCAGACTGTGGCGTGTCTGCCCGCTTCCCAGAAGGCGGCGTGACCGACACCTAGGCCGCGTTTCACAAGCTGCTACCGTGCCCAATACACCGAGCTGACTAAAGGCACGGCGTCGCGGCATGCACACGTACACATGGACACAGTGTTGCGTACACCAGGTATAAATGGGCGGTGCAACTTCACAGCTGTGAAATGTACGAGGTGTGTTCAAAACGTAAGGTGACTTTCAGTTTTTATGAAAAAATATTCATTTTGCCCCTTCAAAGTAATCCCGGTTCAAATCTAGCCTCCGATATCGCGTTGACCAATGACGTCATGTTTTACGTCATTCCGTCCCGCGCGTGGTTTCAATACCGGTACTCACTGTTTACGTGTCAGATATTTTTGAAGACACACCCTAACTTTCACTTTAAAAAAGTTATCTGTAGCGTATCCCTAAGAAGGTTAGATTAAACAAAATTTTTTTAAAGATGTATTTTGAAGACTTGATATCATTAAGTATATTTGACCTGTTTAGGTGAAATCTAACTACCGATACCGTGTTGTGGTAAACATGTGTTCGTAGTATCTGTCGATTATGTATGGCGTCATACGTGACGTCATTGGTCAAAGCAGTATCGGAGACTAGAGTTTATCCGGAATCCCCTCAAATAATATATCAATGTCCATATTTTGTCTCGATATGTACCCAAGACCTCCTGCTTACTAGGCATGTACTATAAGCACTTTTCCAGTTTTTTCCCCTCTTTTTTTTAAAGGTAGATCGAGGCATTGGGGTTGATTGTTCATGCCCGTTGAGTGTTTAGCTCAATTACTTTTCATTATTACAGAAGGCCTTGAGCCCTCTGACGGAGTGCACTTAACCACCACACCTGCTGTTAAGTCACTGTAACCTAATGGATACGCCGATTGCAAGGACTGTCTTAAAGAAGCACGTCTCCCTCGACAACACAATTCTGCCTCACGTTCCCCTATATAAATACGTATCAACGTTGCCGAGGATCTCCAATAGTGGAATAGCACCCCAGCAATGAACGTTAATGGGAACAATCCTGCCATTATATCAGGCATAGGTGACATAAATACCAAATAATAAATCCATGTCCAGATATTAATTTGAAAAAAGGCATTGAATTATAATATTTTGACACGGCCGGGGTTCGAACCTTACCCTTAAGCCACCGTGACCAAATGAACATGGCGATTAAACGAGTTGCCTTAAATCCCCCTCAGATACAATACAGTTGTGCCAACGTTTCTTCCAGTTGTAGTGGGACAAGCTAGTCGTACTCCGTTTTCCTATGTCAGCCCTGTTTTGAAGTTATAAATAAAAAAATGAAAAAAAGAACCTTTTAATTAGAATGTATACATATTTTATGTTTATGTAAATATTATTTTTTATAATATCATTCTTAAAATGTTTTGTTTCTGTATGTTTCATGTACGACCGAGGCACCGCAATCAACAAGGGCAGCGTCGTCGCCGCCGCAGCCAACATTACAGCAGACGGCCACTATTAAAATTTAACCGACAGCTACGGGGCTACGAATGCTGCTACGTCTTCTTTATTGCCGCGCTTCAATCGTTTCAAAGAATAAAAGAAAAGAATATTAAAATGTAGTTAGTCTTGTTTGAGATTCAGTCCAAGCTAGTTGTCCATGTTCACGTTTCTTGCTACACTGAGGCTGTATTAACATGAAGAAGAATAAATATTTGTTAATGTTGAAAGATATCTTGCATTTATGAAGATTTATCATCAAGAATATTTTATAGCAAGAGAAATTTGATGCTTGTGAAGAATCTTGACTTATTTCAGAAGACAATTTAATTCTGATTGAATCACTACTGATTAGCTTCGAATGTGACATTATATGAGTATCGAATGAGAAAGTGGAACAACAGTGTTTAGGAGGCTGTGGAATGTTAATATTAACTAGTACTAGTTAACGACAGTGACTGTGTTTAACTTTGATGACATTTTAGTAACGGCTACAGACTATTCTTCATACCCCGCTCGTACAAGAACCTTATTTATTTTTGATGAACTAATTAAAGGAATTATTCCTACAAATTTTATGTTGTGGTGTGGGACACTTCGAACGAAGTCTAGAGAATTAAGTCGGTTAGCTTATGCCAGTTGGTGTTGCTGGGGAACTGTAAATAACAAATCAACAACGTCCCAGCAACTAATAAAACTTTTTCTAGTGTCAGAATAATTTCATAAGAGACAAAAAAGAACATACATAAAAATATTAAACATCGCAATTATATCGTCGCCGTTCCACTACACAGTCCTCGAAGCACTTCTCATAAGCACTCTGTTGTACAGTCTTGAGTACTTCCGGCGATGCAATTCTTATTTTCCAAATCGTCACAAATCTTCGTCCTTTCATAAGTCTCTTCAGTTTTTGGCAATAAGTAAAAGTCGCAGGAGGCCAAATCGGTTAGTATGACGGCCGAGCCATTACTGTCGTGTTGTTTGTGACCAAACAATCTCTTACAACAACGATTAATCAGCAGGCGCATTGTCGTGATGATGCAAAAGCCATTTTTTATCCACAATATCGGACGTTCTTTACGTATCGCTTCTCGCAAACGACGCATAACATCAAGGTAATAACCCTTTAGGCTAAAATACTAAAATACATAACGCGATACGCCACGATAATTGAGAAAAAATGGCCTGCTACTTTCGGTCTTGACCAGCGGGATGCTTCCATTGGAACGATTCGCCTTTGATTACGACGTCATAACCACAAACCCATGTTTCGTCACCAGTTATGACTTTTTTGAACAAATTACGATTGTCACTGACGTCATTCAAGTGGTCCTGACTGATGATGAAAAGTGAGAAGTTTTGGAACAAGCTTCCCTAACATTTCTCGTGTCCAAAACATCCGAAAAAACTGCATGACACGAGCTGACCAACATGCCAACATCCTCAGTAACTTCTCTTACGGTAATTCGACGATTTTTCCAAAATAAATTTTCTTCACAGCTTCGACGTTATCATCTGTTGTTGATGATCTGGGGCGTACAGAGAGAGATTTATCATTGGCCATCTTCTCGATCAGTTTGGAACAGCTTGGACTACCACTTGTAAACTTTCTGTTTTTTAGCACTTGATCCTATTTATCTCACAAAATTTTATGCATATTTTATAAAATAGCAAACAGTGAAGCACACCATAACACGTCTAACCTTGTTATCTGCCAGTAACAACCTAATATGTTCAGGACATGTCTACCAATATAACAAAAAACCCATGGTACCCAAATGCACGTTGCCCGCGCAACTTTCATGGTCGTAAATGTTAAATACTGAAATATTGACGCGGCCGAGCGCACTGAGGCGCAATGCTCCGATGCGCAAGGCCGTTTCCCGTCGGGGATTCGAATCCTCCCTCGAGCATGCATGTTTGTGTTGTCTTTAGTATAAGTTAGTTCATAAGTAGTTTGTAAGTATAGGGACTGATGACCCCCGCAGTTAAGTCCCATAAGCTCAACAAACATTTGAACTTGTTTTGAACTAAAATATTCCTGGCTATTGTTCCATGGTCGGATGGGTTCATTATTGAAACCCGAAGTTTCGTCCCCCTTTGTGGAGGATATTTTCGAGGAAGATCGTAGCTTCTTTGGATGTCCGAATTACACCTTGGCGCGCTACTGACGGCTGCTTAATTATGTTTCCGCGTGCTTCTGCGCAGACGCGTGACGTCATATGTTTTGAATATTGGAGCGCTATTCACCGTTGTCAGTTGCCATCGTCCGCTGTTGCTATCGCCCCATGGTCGAAGTCTGGTTCAACTCTTCTTCAGCACCAGAATCCAGAAGTCGTTCAGTGTCACGCCCTCCTCCTTCCCACTGAAATTCTTGGGATGTTTAACGATTTCTATGGCCTCTGTACAGCCTTCCATGATACCCGCTTGTATATGCGGTCTCCTGGCTGCAAAGCATGTTTCACAACAACTGGTCTTGAAAATGTCCTGCGCACGTGGGGACGAAACGTTGGGTTTCAACAACGAATCCATCGGATCATGGCACAATAGCCCGGTATATATTACTAACTTTACCTGCAGATCTGGCATTGTTTTCCGGCGGTTCACAAGAAAGGGTTTCCAACGTGACCATGGCCGCAATCCGAGAATTGACAGACTTGGAACGTGGAATGATATTTCGAGATAGATATTTCTAAAATATTTGTAGAAATTAATACTCTGAGATTTATAGTATATTTACATTTTATCTCTTACGGAAGATAAGTGGCCTGCAAGAGATAATCCCAGAAAGACATACAATTTCAAACTTTTATCCATTTCAAATTATTAGTTCCTTGTCACGTGATCAGTCAACTACCCTATGTCTGTGTGTTTACTTGACAAATTCACTGATGACAGAAGCGGATAACATTGATACCATTTGAAATATGAGTCATATATATCTCCGACCGCTCGCAAATGTCTGAGGTTCATGCAACGGATTCAGCGGCCGCTTTCGTCGAAGGTTCGAGTCGTTGCCCTTAGTATGTCTAGGGACCGATGAGATCAGCAATTTGGTCCATTAGGTTTACAAACACTTGATTCGAACATTTCTCTCCAAACGTGAAAGCAAAGTGAATTCTGTAGCGATAGAAACATTCAGAACGCGTTTAAATTCATCCCTTTGAACAATTGTAAGAAGACAAAATCATACAGTAATATTCATCTTAAGATTTTCTCCGCGACTTGTTTTTGTGAACAACAGTTTCCTGTTTGAAAACAAATCCAGGAATCGACAGCAAGTAAGTGATATATGCTTGTAAGTTTGAGCAACAGTATTATGCCTGGGATTACCGAAATTGAAAAGAAGACCAAAGCTCTAAAATCACGTTGGTGCAAACCGAATATAATGTTATACTGAAAGTTTTTACCACAATAGCACTGTTAATACATGATACTTTTTGGTGTAACGAATATGTTAAAACAATTTATTGAATTCTTTTTGCGGCCCCGTCTCACAACAATGAAATCAAAGTAGTCGTTGGTCTAAAAAAAAAAAGGTTGGAAGCCCCCGATGTCAAAATCAGGCATTACCCCCACTAGGAATAACGTTGACACTGGAGGCCTGCACTTAATGGCGGAATGCAGTGGCGTTTGCCTACAGTTGTCGGTATCAACAGATAAGCAACAATGCGTCAATTAACTGCAGAAATCAATGAGGGGTGCACGACAGTACGGTGAGATTTGGCGTTAATTGCCTATGGCAGCTGAAGAGATTAGATTAATGCTTGTAACATAGCTCATGATTACGAGTTTTCGTAGTGATGTGGAGCGTGTCTGTTTCGTAAAAGATAAAATTACATGACACAAATATTTAATTTTTTTAATTTTTTGTAAAATTAATAATTTATATGTAAAAATTCATCTACTGAGTAAAGCAGTTGTCATTCAGAAGCACTTTCAATTTGTTTTTAAATGCTGGTTGGCTATCTGTCAGACATTTGATGTTATCTGGTAAGTGACAAAGACTTGGGAGGCAGCATAATTCACGCTCTTCTGTGCCAGACTTAATAAGGAGACCACATGGGTGTCGGATTTTAGAATTCTTTGACATTTATCGTACGTGAAGTGCACAACTCAAAAAACAATTAGCCAAAGCCATTCGACGCAACTCTCTAAAATTCTCGAGGAAATCAACTTGGAAGTTTTGCCAGTAACCATAAGTATTAATGATTAAATGACAAGCTGCATCTCTCGGCGTAGCCCAGGTGGTAGCGTTTTAGTGTTCTAACCCTAGGGTCAGTGCTTCGAATCCTGTTACAGGTTTTTTAGTTTTTTATATATATAATGCTTTTTTTAGTTTTTTAAGTATCTAATGTTTTTTTTAATATCTAATGGTAATTTTCACGAAAAGTTCACGTATTTTTGTTTATTCGTAATTTTCTATATTTTATTAATGGTTGTTAATAATGATGGTTTTAATAAAAACAACCTAAGCCACAATTTTTACTGCACGGGATTCACTATTAGTTGTCGACGGTAGTCATTGATTGATCAGTTTCTGAAGAGCTAAGACACCGTTTTTGTAAAGTCATCTTCATTGCTACTAATGTCTTTGCAAGTAGCTAACCTACTCAACCATCATTTCACAAAATTTTCTGCTCGTCTACATACACATAAACGAAAACTGCCACAACACGTGGAATTAGGGATCCCAAAATGTTTTATAGAACTGAATTCGAAAACGGAAAAAAATTCCCGGTGGGACTCGAACCACCGACTCTGAGGTTGTGAGCCCAGGACGTTACCACCTGAGCTACACCAACAGGTGCTGCGTCTGTTGTAATTATTGGTGTTTACGTGTACTTTGCAAAACTTCAAAGTCGATTTTCTCGAAAATTTTTTCGAGCTGTGTCAAATGGCTTTGGTTAATTGTTATTTAAGTTCTGAACTTCACGACCCATAAATATAATGAAATTCTAAAATCCTATACCCATGTGGTCTCATTGTTAGATTTAACCCTGAATAGTGTAGATCATGCTTTCTCCTAGTGTTGTAGCAAGGCACACTACTACTACTACTACTACTACTACTACTACTACTACTTTTGAAAACACTGTCTTTGGTACAGAAGTAGTAGCTGTGAGTGTCGCGCTGCTGAAGCAGTCGCAGAGCGGACTCGCTATAGTAAACACGTAAATGTTTTGTTGATGGTGCAGAGGCACGGTAGGCGCAGTGTGGCGCGAGTTTAATGTAATTGCAATAAGCCTGAGAGGCGTACTGTTTAATGTATTGAAAGATGTGCGAAATAAGTTTATTATATTCGAAAGTGATCAGAGTAATGTTTTTTCATGTGTGCAAGAAAAGTAATTGTTTGGTTATCAAGTCTATTGTCACAGAGTGTGATCGTTGTTGTAATTACGGAGATTAGAAGGTGTATCGAGGTGATATCAATGCATGGAGATGTCAGCCAGACGAGCTGAACAAAGAGTTATCGATAAAAATAATTTGAACCAGCAGTAAAAGTACCTATTGTAATTATATCTGTCTTGTATGGACTTCACGACGAAGACGACGAAAACAGATGAGTACTTTTGTAACATTTTATTTTGTATGCATCTATATGTAGTGTCAACCCAATCGGAATTTTGGTTCAATTATATATGATTTATTTTGAAACCAGTCTTAATTTTGTAAGTAGTTGTAGTCACCCCATTAACACCATTATTAGATTATGTTGATTATGCAAGCCTGCACATTGACTAACAAGTTCAATCATTTTTCAGAATAATTACGATCAGTTTTAAAGAAATTGCTAGACGAGTTAAAGAATTGCTAAACGTGCTACAACCACAGAGACTAGTAATTAAAGTGCAGTGCTGTTCTAAGTTATGCAACCAATTATTAAGCCAAAGATTTTAACTTGCTAGAGAGTTTGCACGTAAAGTAGAGTTGGTTTCATTTATATAAAAAGTAACCAGGCTAACAGTATTCAAAGTATTATAGTAGTTTTACCAGACTTGACGAAAGTAATTTTTATGAAATACATTAAATGCCAGACTCTGCTCAGCCAGTTACACGCGTACGCTACCCAGGCCCTGGAACCAATTTACCAAAAAATAGTTCATGCAAAGTTTTTAAGGAAGTTGAATGCTTTAAACAATATTATCAAAATAATTGGGAACTTTGACTGTAGTATTTGTGAAGCTCATTGCACCACGCAGTTTCACAGTACTCAGCTATTATCATTGCAATCAGAGTCTATCAGCTATTACGATTTTGATTATAACACGAACACGCCATCACCACTACATGAATTCTGACACATTTATTAGTGAAGTTGTGCTGTTCGTGAATCGTAAGAGGTGCTAGTTGGAGGCTGTAGTCAATGCTAAGTCAGATATGGCCAAGCTTAATTAATTAGCACAGTGACTGTTTTAAGTTAATTAATATCAATTTTTTATTTATTCAAAATTTTAAGTTACACTGCGAAAGTGTTGTTGCGACCCTTAGTTGTGATTTGCTGCAACATTCAATAACAAAATTATTACTACTAGAGCATATCATTACGCATTCTGAATTTTGAGATTTTTTGACGCCCTCCAACGGGCAATTTTCTTACATTGTGCTGTATCAAAATTTGTTAAGTCCATTTGGAGAGAACCATTTAATAATTTTCTGAAAGACATTATTTACATCAGTTAACTTTTGTTTGTTGGGAATGATTACTAGACTTGTATCATCAGCAAAAATAAAAAAAATAAAAAAAAAAATAAAAATAAATAAATAAATAAAAGAAAATAAAAAAATATATAAATAAATAAAAATAAAAAATTATACTGGTAAATCATTAATATACCGGGTGATCAAAAAGTCATTATAAATTTGAAAACTTAATAGATCAGGGAATAATGTAGATAGAGAGGTAAAAATTGACACACATGCTTAGAATGACATGGGGTTTTATTAGGAAAAAAAAAAAGTTCAAAAAATGGCCGACAGCTGGTGCTTCAACTGATCAGAAAAGGAATGATTGGCATAACAAATTAAGACAAAGCAAAGATGACGTACTTTACAGTAATGCTCAATATGTTCACCATCATTCCTCAACAATAGCTGTAGCCGAGGAATAATGTTGAGAACAGCACTTTAAAGCATGTCCGTAGTTATGGTGAGGCATTGGCGTCGGATGTTGTCTTTCAGCAACCCTAGAGATGAGAGCAGTGGTTGGGAAGGGAGTAAGACAGGGTTGTAGTCTTTCTCCGATGTTGTTCAATTTGTACATTGAGCAAGCTATAAAGGAAAACAAGGAGAAATTTGGTGAAGGAATTAAAGTTCAGGGGGAAGAATTAAAAACATTGCGTTTTGCCGACGACATAGTAATTCTGTCATATACAGCAAAGGACCTGGAAGAGCAATTGAACGGAATGGACAGTGTGCTGAAAGGTGCATATAAGATGAACATTAACAAGAGCAAAACTAGGGTAATGGAGTGCAGTGTAAGAAAATCAGGTGATACTGAAGGAATTAGACTGGGAAACGAAGCAATAAAGGAGGTAGATGAGTTTTGTTATTTGGGCAGTAAAATAACAAATGATGGTCGCAGTACAGAGGATATAAAATGCAGAATGGCAATGGGTAGAAAAGCGTTCTTGAAAAAGAGATATTTGTTAACATCGAATATTGATTTGCACCTAAGGAAGTCCTTTCTGAAGGCATTTGTATGGAGTGTAGCCTTGTATGGAAGTGAGACATGGACGATAAACAGTGCTGACAGGAAGAGGATTGAGGCTTTTGAAATATGGTGCTACAGAAGAATGCTGAAGATTAGGTGGGTGGATTGCGTAACTAATGAGGAGGTACTTAACAGAATTGGGGAGAAAAGGAATTTCTGGCATACCTTGACTAAAAGAAGGGATCGATTGGTAGGACACATTCTTAGACATCAAGGAATTGTGAATTTAGCGTTGGAGGGAAGTGTATGGGGAAAAAATCGCAGGGGAAGACCCAGAGATGGATACAGTAAGCAGATTCAGATAGATGTAGGTTGCCGTTCTTATGTGGAGATGAAGAGACTTGCTCAGGATAGGGTATTGTGGAGAGCTGCATCAAACCAGTCTCCGGACTGAGGACCACAACAACAACAGAGATGTCGGTCGATCACGTTACACTTGTGACTTCAGGTAACCACAAAGCCAATAATCGCACGGACTGAGGTCTGGGGACCTGGGAGGCCAAGCATGACCAAAGTGGCGGCTGAGCACAAGATCACCACCAAACGACGCGCGCAAGAGATCTTTCACGCGCCTAGCAATGTGGGGTGGAGCGCCATCCTGCATAAAACTCGTACGTTCCAGCAGGTGTTTATCAGCCAGGCTGGGGATGATGCGATTCTGTAACATATCGGCGTACCTCTCGGCCGTCACGGTAGCAGTTACAAAACCAGTATCACGCAGTTCCTCGAAGACGAAAGGCCCGATAACGGTAGACGTAAATCCAACTCATACCGTGACTTTCTCATAGTGCAGTGGAGTTTTCACGACAATTCTATGATTTTCGGTAGCCCAAATTCTGCAGTTGTGGGGGCTGACGGACCCTCGGAGCGTGAAATGAACTTCGTCGGTCCACAATACCTTACTCAATGAATCGTCATCTCCCGCCATCTTTTGAAACGCCCACACCGCAAACGCCCTCCGCTTCACTAAATCGCCAGGTAACAGTTCATGATGCCGATGGATTTTCTAAGGATACCATCGGTCGTGCGACTGAACAAGCGCTGACTTCCCCTGCATAGACGAACCCGCTACAGTCTCCATTTCTTCCTGAACTGTCTCAGCAGCATTACGCCTTGTGCTCGGTCGGCCACTACGGGGTCTATCATTTAAACAACCCTTGGCTTAGAACTTCGAAATCATTCTCGCCACAGCTGCGTTCGAATCCCCTTCCTATGGCGAACACTGAACTAGCACATTCCCCATTCTGATAGTTCAGCTTCACTAAAAGTGCCTTTTCAGGAAACGTCAACATGCTGTGACTGCTGGTGCATCTGATTCTCTCTCTCATTACAGCTCCTTTTATACACTATTTTCATGTGCAGTCACTGACTTTTGCTGTCCAGCTCCATCTGTTGGATTTTTTTTTGGTTCTAATAAAACCCCATGTCATTCCAAGCATTTGTGTCAATTTTTACCTATCTATCTACATTATTCTGTGATTTATTAAGTTTTCAAATTCATACTGACTTTTTGATCACCCAGTATATCAAGAGCAGCAAAGGACCTAAGATTGAACCCTGTGGGATTCCATTCTTGGTAGCTCCCCAGTTTGCGGAATTAACTGATTTTTGCCCTTTACCAGAACAACTTATCTCAACTTTCTGCACTCTTCCAGTTAAGAATGAATTAACCCTCTTGAGCACTGCACCACTGATACCAAAAAGCTTAAACTTATCTAAAAGATTTCCATTAGTTACACAATCAAAAGCCTTTGAATCATTACAAAATTCCAAATGAGTTTTGTTCGATTATTCAGAGCATTTAATATTTGATCAGTGAGAGAATATATAGCATTTTCTGTTGAATAGCCTTGCTGGAAACCAAACAGAAATATTGTTAATACCTTATTTACACAAATATGGAAAGCTACTCTTGAATACATTACTTTCTCAGGAACGTGAGATAAGGGTGACAGAAGTGAGACTGGGACTGGGACATCGGACGTATCTCCCTGTTTATTTAATAGCGTATTTTAGACTATCTGGGAAAATATCCTGCTTCAGAGAGCTATTACGAATGTGGATGAGAATCTTACTTATCTGTTGGGTACAAGATTTATTACTCTGCTGGAAATGCCATTGCTTGTATACGAGCTTCTAGTTTTTAGTGACTTTATTATTTTCTTAATTTCAAAGGGAGAGAGGATGGATCTTCCGTCGTATGACATTGCATAGGTATGGCCTCTTCCATTAACAGCTTTGCCTCTTCTACTGAACATTTAGATTACATTTTCTCCATGACTAAATAATGATTACCGGTATTTAAAATATTTTCAACTTAAGACGTTTTGTCAGTAAACTTTTCATTCATTGTTATCATTACAAAGTCTCATTGAGCTTTTGCTTGTCCTGTTTTCCTTTAAATTAAATTCCAAATTGTTCTAATTTTATTATCAGAGGTGCTAATCTCAGACATAATACACATGTTTCTGGACGTTTCAATAACTTTTGTTAATGGTTGGTTGGGATAGTGGGACCAAACTGCTAAGGTTATCGGTCTCCCGGTGGGGAGGGGAAGGAGTGAGGATAGGAAAGGGGGGCAGGGGCAAGGGATAAGAAATGCAGTCGAGGGAGGAAAGAAGGGAGAAAGAGTGCATTAGCTCGGGGCTCCGTGCTCGCTACGCACGTACTCACGAAAGAACCGATTTTCTTAATGTCGCACAGTAGTTTTTATGATGTTTTTTTTCTGTTTCTGGGTCATTACTCTTTTTTACTGTTACGTACAGGTCTCTTTTATGTTTACAATATAATTTTATTCCTTTAGTCAGTCATGTTGTTTTACATGGTTTCTTAAAACTATATTTGACTATTTCCTGGGGGAAATAGTTTCCAAATACACTTACAAATGTCATGACCGACTATAGTGCTCTTACTAACATCACGAAGGAAGCAAGTGCCCTTTGAACGGAAACATCCCGGCATTTGCCTGGAGTGATTTAGGCAAATAACTAAAAACCGAAATCTGGATGGCTGGAGGTTTGAACCATTCTCCCGAATGCGAGTCCAGTGTTACCACTGCGCTAACTCGCTCGTTAACATCATGACATCGTGTGCAGCTTCTCTCCTTACCATATCGGTCGGGACCTAAAAATGTTGCCTTGGTGAGATGAATCTCGATTTAGTAGCAGCTGATGGCAGACATTGGGTGTCGCGCAGCCATGTGCCCAAGTAGTTTAAAGGCACAATGTAAACTGGGCTGGTAACAACTGCATCATGGTGTGGGATGTTTCTACTGAACCTGTCATTGACTGTAACTGGTTATATTCGGCTACCTGTAGATCATTTTCAGCTGTTTATGCACTCCGCATTCACAAACAATGATGGAATTTTAGGGATCGAAATAAGCCACATCACCAAACTCACTTGTTCTCATTTTGTTTGAAGAACTTTGTTGTCGGTTTGGCCACATAGATCACTATACAAGAATCCCATCGACTATCTACGAGCTATAATAGAGAGGTTACTTCGTATACAAAATCCTGAATCGGCAACACTTTCGCAAATACGGACGGTGGTTGCAGAACGGCTTACTATTCCTACAGTAGACTTCTAAAGCCTTGTTGAGTCCACGCTATGTCAAGTTACTGCTCTTTGCCGGCCAGAAAGAGGTCCGACTTCATATTAGGAAGTATCTGGCGACTTTTGTCAAATAGTTCTAGAACTAGTGACTGTTTAGCAAGATAACGAAGATGCGGACCCGAAACAGCATGAATAACCGAAAAACACGAATGATACAAAATTGTTAGGCGCAGGCAAAATCTTAGAGAATAATGTTGTCTGATACTATCAGTAACGAATATACACCGATCAAATTTATTAGGAGATCTATTGAGATATTAAGGTTCTGAAGTACTGTCATCGGCAGAATGGACTAAACTGATTCAACGTTTTTCTGTCGGTTATACGGATCGGAGGAAACAACATTACGGCAACCGTGATAGTCGTAATAACAGAAAGTTGCTGCATACGGGGTTGGTGTTGACTTTATTCTACTAAACGAATTAAACAAGCAGTTGGGTTAAGATAGTGTTGTGAACGCATAGCGCAATACAACTATAACGTGACTTACCCCCTGCTATGGCATGGAGAGCCATAGGAAGTTTGGAAGTGTCCCAAAGTTTAATTTCCAGGATCTGGACGCGATTTCAGACCGTTAAAAGGGCGTCAACGGGTAACATCAGCAACAGATGACCCTTACCTCCGAACAGCCTGTGAAGACAAGATACTGATGCAACTCATCTACAATGCACCCTCAAGGCATCTACATCTACACACATACTCCGCAGTCCACCCAAAGGTACGTGGCAGAGGGTACTGAGTACCATACTAGTTAATTACTTTTCTGTTCCACTCCGGAATAGAACTGGGGAAAACGATTGCTTCTATGCATCTGTACAAGCACAAATCTCTCGAATCGTATCTTTGTCGTCTTTACGCGAAATGTAGGTTGGTGGTAGTAGAATCGTTCTGCGGTTCGCTTTAATTCCAGCCTTCTACATTTCTTCAAGTCAAGCGTTTGTAGAGCTTATGGGACTTAACTACGGAGTCATCAGTCCCTAAACTTACAAACTACCTATGAACTGGCTTATACTAAATACGGCACAAACATCCATGCCCAAGGGGGGATTCGAACCACCGACGGGGAACGACCTCGCGCATCATAGCATAGCACATCAATGCGCTCGAACGCTCCGCCGCGACTCTAAATTTCTTTAACAGTGTTTCTCGAAAAGAATATGTCCTTCCCTCCAGCGTCTCATATTCGAGTTCCCGAAGCATCAGTAATACTCGTAAATCTGTTAGTAATAAATGTAGCTGCCCGCCTCTGATCTACTTCTATGTCTTCCTTGAAACCGACCTGGTGGGGATCGCAAATAATCGAGAAAAACTCAAGACGGGGTCCTACAAGCGTTTTATATGCGGTCTCCTTTACAGACGAATCAAATCTTCCCGGAATTCTCCAATTAAACCGAGTTTGGCTATCCGTCCTCCCCGCGACTGTCCTTATATGCTCGTTGCACATCAAATCACTGTGCAGAGTTACGCCTAAATATATAATTGACGTGACTCGGTCAAACAGAACACTACTAATGCTGTATTCGAACATTACTTTGTTTTCTCCTACCGATCTGCGTTGACTTACATTTTTATACATTGAAAGCTACCTGTCATTTATGACACCACCCAGCTGTTTGTTGTTCGGACAGTCCACGGGTGTACTGCTGGTTCATAGTGTCCAAACGGCACAATATTTTGGCGATCAGACATGTCGCCATCGTCAGGTGCGCCTGGGAGAAACAAGAATCAAACCCAGATATTTGATTCAAGCCATCCTCAGCCCTACTGCAGTCATTCAATGACGACACATTCCTGTGCACCACAGCATCATCAGCAAACGGCAGCACATTGCAACTCACTCTGTCCGTCGCATAATTTATATACCGGGTGATCAAAAAGTCAGTATAAATTTGAAAACTTAATAAATCACGGAATAATGTAGACAGAGAGGCAAAAATTGACACACATGCTTGGAATGACATGGGGTTTTATTAGAAAAAAAATGTACTGCGACGCGTGAAAGATCTCTTGCGCGCGTCGCGTGCTCGGTCGCCTCTTTAGTCATGCTTGGCCTCCCAGGTCCCCAGACCTCAGTCCTTGCGATTATTGGCTTTGGGATTACCTGAAGTCGTAAGTGTATCGTTATCGATCGACAACTCTAGGGATGCTGAAAGACAACATCCGACGCCAATGCCTCAACATAACTCCGGTCATGCTTTACAGTGCTGTTCTCAACATTATTCCTCGACTACAGCTATTGTTGAGGAATGATGGTGAACATATTGAGCATTTCCTGTAAAGAACATCAATTTTGCTTTGTCTTAATTTGTTATGCTTATTGTTGCTTTTCTGATTAGATGAAGCGCCATCTGTCGGACATTTTTGAACTTATTTATTTATTTATTGTTTAAAAAAAACCATGTCATTCCAAGCATGTGTGTCAATTTTTACCCCTCTACATTATTCCGTGAATTGTTAAGTTTTCAAGTTTATACTGACTTTTTGATCACCCGGTAGACAGAAAATAATAGTCGTCCTATCATACTTTCCTGGGGCCTTTCTGACGATTCCCTAGGTTCTGATGAATACACGGCATAGAGGTCAACATACTGGGCAGTAAGATGATGCGCACTATCAACGCAAATAATCCGAAATCGCCTTCCGGAATGTGGCGTGTGTGTCTCATTAAACCACGACACCGTTTAGCTCACAGAAACTTGGCGGAGGAACATCAGTATTTGAGTCGTAACAGATGAGTCAAGATTTTACGTTCAGCCGTACAATCGTCTTTCCTTCATTCTGCTTGTGTGCAGGAAACGTCACCATATCATGTTGGTGGACAAATGGTATGGCCAAGAGTCGGTATTGGTGGACGTACGAACCTATATGTCGTTCAGAATGGCGTTTTGAGTGCTCAGAGATTTAGAGACGAGATTCTTCGTCCTTTTGTTGTGCTCTAAGCTGGTGCCATAGGAGGTGTGTGTGCCTTCTGGTGGAAGGTAACGCACGTCATCACATAGCTGCACTGATGGACAACATGCTTAAAGGTGAGGGAATTGAATGAATGGAGTGGCTAGGTTGTTCAACGGACTTGAACCCTATTGAGCAAGTGTGGGATGCAGTTGGTAGACGCAGTTCAGCCAGACCATCACGTCCCACAACGGTTGCAAAGCTGGATATTGCACTCCTGGAAGAATGGACTAGTATCCCTTAAGAGCTGGTTGATAACTTCGTAGTGTTCATGCCACACAGGTTTGCAACTCTACTGGCCGTCCGAGGTGATTACACACCATGTTAGAAGGCAACGAGAATGACTTTTTCACTTTCATGGTAGCCCCATGATTCTTCGATCTAAGTAAACGCCATGTAAACCTCAGGTATAGAGTTAATACAGCAAAATATCGTACTGCATCACACAGAAAATCCCAATCCTATCCAATATCTGATTGATATATGTTACCATTTGTACATTGTGTATGATAATTCACGTGATCCCTAATTGTTTTGAGTAGTATGTTTCTGGACATAAAGTCAGTTTAAATAATTCATGATTGCCCAATAGTGAATTATTATATTCTCAAATATTTCTCAGATCGCAGTTACGTCATGTCTCTTGTTGCGATTTGCTTTGATGCGTAACGTAAGAGACTGTGTTTTCACACTTTACTTCCTTTATAAATTCCGTCCAGCATTCTTATTTTTTTTACATAAAATTTGATATTAAAACGTTTCGGCTCCGTGGTGGATTCAAAGAAGGCGTACGTCAGACGATGATGATATTGATTCTCATGAAACCACGACTCTGACGTCACAGGAATACCATCGGAGTCGTGCGTCGTAAAACGACCCACATTTTCTGGCAACACTCGTAAATGTGTCCGCTGTATTCTCGTTATCCGACAGTAATCTGCCTGACAGACCGTTGCAAATATCCGTGTGGTCATACTGTATTTTAGTGCGCCTGTGTAAAATCCCTGTGGCACGAATGTCAATTACTGTCTTGTCTCAAGAAAATATGCACAAAATGTAGTCTTTATAGCATCTTTAGGGAATTCTAGCCGCTAGTCATTTTTCCACACCTGAATACCGCTAACAGATTCGTGTGTTTCATATGAGTGTCCTTTTTACTACAATAGAGTGTCGTCAACTTACATCAATCTGCGCCTGCTTCAGTAAAAATCACAAACAGTGGCATACTGTTTGGACACTCACATTGCGTAGAACCGCACTGTTCCAATATGTCTCAGTACTCCAGAAAATTTGTTTTTGCACGTTTCAAGCAACGAGGAATGTGTAAAATGTGGCTGAAACTCGCTGCCATAGATCGAAATTAGATAGCGGTCACTTTGTCTACTTCCGTGACGATCATTTCTACATAAGCAAACACTCCGTACGATAGTTATTACTGTAGTAGCTTATTGCATGCTGCTCCGCGCGCGTAGCCTTCACAGCCATAAAATTTTCATAGATTTATCTGAAATGCAATCCTTATAGAATATGCTTAATAGCAACGTATTTTCGAAAAATCTTTCATCCCTTATTTCACCCCCTTAATGGTTGAATCTACAATGGTTGAATATACCGAAACACACATCTTTTAACTTCCAACCAAGAATCCAAATACCAATTTTTATAGTTCTTGCTTCAAAATTGGCTTACTAGATACATATTTTCAAAAAACATTCCATCCCTCATTTCACCCCCTTAATGGTTGAATTTCCAAAAATACCGAAATACGTATCTTTTTAATTCGAACCAAGAATCCCCATACCAGTTTTTGTAGTTCTGTCTTCAAAATTGGCTTTCTAGTAACACATCTTTAAAAAACTTCATCCCTTTTTTAACCGCTTAATAGTTGAAAGTTCAAAAATAACAAAACACTTTTTTAAATTCCAACAAACAATCAAATACCAATTTTCGTGGCTTCAGCTTCAAAATTGTCTCAATAGCATTTTCAAAATCCGCGGTGGAGTGGCCGAGCGCACTGAGGCGCTATGCTCCGATACGCGAGGCCGTTCCCCGTCGGAGGCTCGAATCCTCCCTCGGACATGGATATTTGTGTTGTCTTTAGTATAAGGTAGTTCATAAGTGGTTTGTAAGTTTAGGAACTGATGACCCCGCAGTTAAGTCCCATAAGCTTAACAAAGATTTGATAATTTTCAAAAAAAATTATTTCACTTTTTCCTTGGCTATCACGGTAATGCAGTGTCTTTGTAACGTAATTAATTGGAATAGACATTCGTATAACAACTGTAGCAAATAAAAATATTGTTGGTTGTGAGTTGTTTTTCTCGTCATCGGAAAAAAGTAAATAACGTGAAATTTCGGCTACGACAATGATGCTTAATTCTCTCGACTTTTGTGTGTTTAGCCGGCCGCGGTGGCCGAGGAGACTGAGGCGCTTCAATCACGGTCTGCACGGCCACTACGGTCGGGGGTTCGAATCCCCCCTCGGGCATGGATATTTGTGCCGTCCTTAGTTGTAGGTAGTTCATAAGTAGTTTGTAAGTTTAGGGACTGATGACCCCGTAGTTAAGTCCCTTAAGCTTAACAAACATTTGAACATTTTTTTGTGTGTTTAAACCAACTTCGTCCAATGCCTATAATTTTTAGGATGTCTGTTAACATATATACATAGTTTAACAATACTTCTGAAGGTTATATCCACGTAATAATGAATTAATAACGCTCGAAATACGCTTAGCGCTATACGAGCTGCAGCGCGCAGTCCCTAAATTACGTGACTCTAGCGCAGGAGATGTTGCGGACAGAATTCTCGTTCTGCGCATCTGAATGCTCACTCCATAGATATTTATACTCAGTGCTCGAAGTCATGGCCTCATTTTCATGGCACCAACATAAATACAGCGAAGCCAAGTGACTGTGGAAAAAACGTTGTGTCCATCTATGCTTATGACTGTACGGAGCTTTTTGCGGAGGAGAGTAACATTTAATTTCAAATGTAAGTATTACTAGTTTAAAATAGTACAAACTGCTAAGCTGTCGTCTAAATCCTGCTGATGTTTGCCAACAGTGGGTTTTATGCTGCAACCACTCCATGTGTAGGCCTATATTAGCTCAACTAGAATGAATGATCGAAGCTCTTTCTCCGCTTGGTGGGCTACTGACGTTCCAAACGCTAGACAATCTTTTCCGTATATGTTAATACATATCTTGATCCGATCGCTACCAAACTTCTAAACAACATCGGCTGGGCTAATATAAAGATTGATACAGCAGTCTTGTTGTATAATTTCATATTATTTTTCATCTGAGATATTTGCGAAAATCATAAACTACAGGAAAATCTGATGTGGGCCGTAAAACAGGTGAATGCAATTATTTCTTCCTTTTTCACAGTTTCTTACCCCTTTTCCCTGCTCCCACGCTTGATCTGTGTTCAGTTTTTGACGTGCTACCAGCGGTGGAGTGGCCGAACGCTCTAAAGCGCCTTGCTACGGACCGCGCGGTTACTCGCCGTCGGAATTTCCAGTCCTCCCTGGGGATATATGTATGTATGTATGTTTGTGTGTGTGTATGTGAGTTTGTTTGTAAAACTGCGGAACTTAACTACTTTGTTTATCAGTCCCTAGACTTACAAACTACGTAAACTAACTTAAACTAACCTAAGAACAAACACAGACATCCATGCCCGAGGGAGGACTCGAACTTCCGACAGCGAGCAACCGCGCGTTCCGCAGCAAGGCGCCTAAGAGCGCTAAGGACACTCTACCGCGAAATGTGTTTGTTGTTCTTAATAAGTTTAACTTAGTGTACGTATTAAAGATAAAGATGAAGCAATGAATTAAAATTTGTGATGCGGCCGGGAATCGGACCCGGACCTCCATGCTTACCAGGCAGACGTCTTACCGTTAGACCACCGCACCACTAACGATTAAGGGGCCTCGGAATAGTCTAAGTAAGACTTCCCTCCACGTCACAAACTTTAATTCGGCTTCTGTGTTCCATAGATAATAGCCACTACTTTCAAGACTCTCCATTATCTATGGAACACAGAAGAGGAAAGTCGTACTTAGACTATTCCGAGGCACCTTAATCGTTAGTGGTGCGGTGGTCTAACGGTAAAACGTCTGCCTAGTAAGCATGGAGGTGCGGGTTCGATTCCCGGCCGCATCACAAATTCATTGCTACATCTTTATCTTTAATGTCTAGGACATGTTCGAGACAAAAACCGTCTCAGGTGTTTTGAATTTATATTTAGTGTAAGTAGTTCGTACACCACTGCAGGTCAACTATCATTTGGCGCAACAACCTGGCAAATAGTGGTTCAAGGGTCTCACCAGGGGCTGCCATTAATATCTCACGGTCCTGTCGCTGCTATCAAAAGAGGTCTGCGGCTCCAGTGAATTACAATCGTCAATGGGCTCCGTGGTCATCATAAGTATGTATTTCCAATACGGGGCTCCTGATCACCTCACATGTGTGATGTGGGCGCTGCGTGGTCAGAGGGTGGTTGTGGGAGCTGACCTGAACACGCACTTCCTCCTGTGGAACAGTCGTACTCGTGACGCCAAAGGGGATAAGGTGAAAGAGGCGAGCATGGCTCCCCAGTTGATTGTTGCCAATAGACCTGGCAACCCGCCCACGTACGTAGGAGCTGGAGGGGGAAGGAACCAACGTTGATTCGACTCTGATCACGCCTAAGCTAGCAAGCAAATTGGTAGACTGGAGAGTACATGATCGCCTAACAACTAGCGATCATAATCTGATCACACGCCGAGTGTGGCAGGGGTGCAGGGTCGTAGTGGTAGCGTAACCTTAACAATGCGAACTGGAACGCCTTGCAGTGGAGTGTCTCGTGCCTGCATTGCTGGAGGCTGGCTTTGACATAGACACAGCAGCTCAAGAACTTGTGGGGGCGGTGGTTCGAGCGATCGAGGCCACCGTATCAATGAGTATCCCGTCGCTATGGTCCCCAAAACTACAACTGCTAAGACAGTCTGTCAGAAGAACGATGAGGCACTATCAGCGAGCCGTGGTCTTGCAGGAGCGCCAGTACTGGCTTCTGCGGTACAGAGAAGAAAAAGAGCACTTCTCCAAAGTGTTAAAAGAAACGGGATTACACAGCTGGAAAACTTTTGTCAATCACCTGCTAACTATGGAACCTTGGGGTATCCCATATAAGTTGGTCCATGAGAAAATCCGGTCCCCTTCGGTGTTGTTGACAAAGAGGGAAGGAGATCGAGTGACGGACTCCTGGCGGGAGACTGCCGAGGTCCTTCTCCAGACGACGACATCAACTCGGACACTGTGAACAGAGAGAAATAACAAGGGATGCCGAGGAATACAACAATAATACCCTAGTGTACTTTTCTGAGGAGGAGGGGCTGCAAAAATCAAAGCACTGATGGGAGTACCACGGAACTAGTGCAGTCTTCGCTCCTCAACTGGTCTCTCAAATAAGCTCTTTAATGGATGGCTGTGCACTAGCAGAAATCAAAAAATTTGGAAAAGGGCCAACATGGTCATCATCAAAAATAGTGCTATAAGGACCCGGCTCTGGGCATGTCCTATCACTCTGTCTGCTGGACATCATGGGCAAGCCTTTTGTGAGATTTCTGGCTGACAGGCAGTGCACAGATCGTACGTTGCGTGGGGTGAGTGACAGACAATTCAGCTTTTGGCCTGGGACGCCTGCGAGTCATCACCCTAGCGGCCGAGGTCTGTCTCATCGTACAAAAACGTGGTAGGCAGGGTCGCTATATGGCGGTCTCAGGACTGGCTGTCATCTCCTAGTGGGAATGTTACCAAATTTATCACCAAAGGCTGTCCTGGGGCCACTCTTTTGGGACCTGAAATGGAGCCTCTCTTTGGAGAATTACAACAACACCCAAATGTACTAAGTGTGATAGCCTACACGGATGACCTCGTCTCATGGTAGGCGGTCGTAGCCACAAAGACATCGAGCCAAGGATTGAAAGAGTTCTACAGATCCTATCCACATGCAAATTGCACCACAAAAGTCCATGTGTCTGTTTCTGAAAGGCCAATTGGTCAGTAATCCCACAATAAGGAGTAATGAAGTGCCAGTTACTCGGCGCAAGGAGGCGGGGTACCTCGGTGTCATCATAGATAACCGCTGGAGCTTCGCAGCACACATAGTCTAGATAGCTGAAAGGTCACTCGTAGCACTATACAATCTGGCTGGGATTGGGCATCGGAGGTTTCATCTTCCCCCCGGTTAGCATACTGATGTCTATCGTAATCTAATCCAGTGTGGGCCCAGGGGTTCACGAGGGCGGTGTCCACCATGACCGTGAGAAGGGTGTAACGAAACATCCTCCTTCACTCGTTTGGAGCGTACAGGACCTCTCTTGGTGGGGCTCTCTTGGTGTCAGTGGGGCGTAGTCAGTGGTTATGGGCAAAAAAAGGACAAGAGGGCAAAGTGGAGGAAATTCTCGCAGAACCAGCTGATTCAGAATCCAGCATAAAATTACAGCTTTGGCAAGAGTTGTGGGATGCATAGTCTCTTACCGACATCAGGGGAAGACTTAGGATAGCTCACTTCCAGCCGTCCAGAGGAATGTTGTACTTTCTCACCGGTACTTTCTTACCCGGCATATTTATTCCGGTTCAGGAATCAGGTGACACCAGCATGTGCCTGCTTTGATGAGAAGGGAACGCCGGATGATGTAGTATTCTACATTCGATATCGTGGCCGCGGATCTCAGACACCTATGAGTTAATCAGACACCCGGAAACGTTTCACACACTGAAAACAGAGTTGCAAATGAAATCACCAAAAAAGTATTACAGGACTTCATAGGAGACACTCAACCTGAACAATGACAAACTTCACCCAATGTTACAGCCGCATTTACCGTGCCGCCGAAGGGTGGACTTGTCATCAGAAATAGTAGTATCCGCCATTGGGGGGCTAGATGTGACACGTAGACGTTAAGTTAGCTTTAGATAGATTAGTTACTTAGGTTAATACAAAATGGGGATAACCTCTTTGGGGGCTGCCCAGTGCCAGGGGAGCGCTCGCCATTGACCGAAATTGCAGGTTCATATCCATGCTGGCACAACTGTAACGCTACAGCGTGTAGTATATCAGGTTTAAGTAGTTAAACGTAGTTAGTAGATTAATAGTTGGTCAGTGGATTTCTAGTAGGTAATAATAAGTCACTAACATCATTGTAAACTTCAGGGTGTCCAGAAAAGGGCTCCCTGATTTCAAAATTAAATATCTCGAAAAACAAAGATCGGTAGAGGAATGCAGTAAACGGTTTGTTTATTGTGAAAGCTGTAAGAAGTTTATACAGCAGTTTGAAATAATAGTTACAAAAGTTGCTAACAGATGGTGCTGTACGCTGTAAAGCTCATATCAGCATACATACGTGAAATAATCGTATGAAAACACTCTTTGCAAACAATCACATCACAATGTTTTCAAAATGTTCACAATTGGCACTACAGAGGTGGCGCAAACGAAGAATGAAATTAGCCATCACATTTCGTGTGTCTCAACCGAAATGATTTCACATGCCACAGAGATCGCCGATTCAAGCTCGTGCAGTGTGGCGGGATGCTTCGGGTAGACCATGTCATTCACTGTGCCCCGCAAAAAAAGAAAAAGTCACCGGGAGTCAAATCCGGAGAATATGGAGGCCAATCCATGCCTACACCAGTAAATTTGGGATATTCCAAAGCAATGACTCGATTCCCGAAGTATTCCTCAAGAAAGCAAAACACTTGTTCGGCCCGATGTTGTCGGGCTCCATCTTGCATAAACCATTCAGTACCAGATGCAGCCAACATCAAATCTTTCACTATCAATCTTTGTGAGCATCTGATTAGCAAAGGCAATCCTTTGTTGCACAGCTCGTACGGGTATGGCCTGGTGCGTTTGAATTTTGAATGGAAACATGTGTTTGCTCTTTCTCAGTATTTTCTGCGTGCTGGAACGCTTCAAACCAGTCTCAGATGCTATTCTACGGACGGATGACATTGGATTTCGCTGAATAATTCCAGAAACTGTGGCGATATTTTCAGGCCTAACTGCGGTTTGCTTACGGCTAACATGCCCCATAGATCATCAGTTACGCTGCCTGTTCGTTAAAAATTTTGCAAAGAGCGTAAGAATGGTTTTCGCATCGGGTCCTTTTGGAACATTAAATCGTGCTTGAAAACTTCGCCTTGGTGCCGTAGGACTCTCTTCTAACCTGTTACTCTAGCACCATAAAAACTCGTTGTTCAATGGAGTACATGGTTTTAATCTCTTCCTTCGGTACGCTAACCTCCTTTCACGTTTCAATAGTGGAACTGATCGCTCTGGGCTTCGGATCACTATTTATACTAGGCATTACGTATGGCGATTATAGTGCCATCTGTTAGCAGCTTTTGTAACTATTATTTCAAACTGCTGCATAAACTTCTTACAGCTTTCACAATAAACATACCGTTTACTGCATTCCTCTATCGATCTTTATTTTCGAGATATTTAATTTTGAAATCAGGGAGTCCTTTTCTGGACACCCTGTATTAGGACCCATTTAGTCGCAGGTGATGGGTTATGTTGTAGGAAATTATAATAAAGAATTTTAGACATTAGTTTGTAAACCTAGCCACTAATAACCAAAGAAGTTAAGTCCCATAGATTTACAAACATTTGAAAATTCGATGGGCTACCAACAGAGCAGTCTTACGAGTAAATCTGGGTGTGCGATGGGGCGTTTCCCTATCGAGTGGATGATCTGCGAAAGCCACGGTGCCGTGTTAGGCTGCGGTGTGGGCTGGTGCTTCTGCACGGGCCAGCGACCGCGCTCTGAGCCTCCGGTGTCCGCTGACGCAAGCTCCTGCACGGTCGCCGCAAACTGACTACGCTCACTGCTTTCTGAGCGCACTTCGCCACAGATGCAGGAAAATAGTCCGACCTAGTGAACACTGTACCTGACAATAAGGCACCACGCAATGTTTCGGAGAAAAATACAGGGGTGTAATCGGTTCTTCTGGTTAAAGGCAAATTAAAGGGCGACGGCGCACTTTTGCAGCCACGACCACGACCAAGGTCTGGCCGTAAGCTGGCCACAGAAGCTGCCAGTAGACCAGGACTGCAGCTGAACAACGCGGCTGGTCGTCATCTGGCCGCGGCTCAGTCGCATCATGAAATACCTCTGGAATTGCGAGAAGCAGCCAAAGAAGAGATGTTGTGGGCATTCTACCAGGGTTGGAACTTAAATAGGCGGCTGCGGTGGCCGAGGGGACTGAGGCGCTTCAGTCACGGTCTGCACGGCCACTACGGTCGGGGGTTCGAATCCCCCCTCGGGCATGGATATTTGTGCCGTCCTTAGGATTAGCTAGTTCATAAGTAGTTTGTAAGTTGAGGGACTGATGACCATGTAGTTAAGTCCCATAAACTATAAAACATTTGAACTTAAATAGTGGCAACTATTTATTTACAACCGACACAAAAGCGTTACATGTTGGCACCTGCTACTGTCCTTCAAAGTAGTCACAAGCGTTGTGTAGCACGCGTTGCCAGCAATGTGGAAGGCGTAGTATAGCGTTAGCACAGCCTGTTGATGGTGCGAATGGAGCGGTCTATTGCCTGTCTAATCTCTGAAACAGTTCTGAAGCGAATGTCACGAAGTGGTTCCTTCATCTTCGGAATCACATCAAAAATGTTCAAATGTTTGTAAAGTCTATGGGACTTAACTACGGGGTCATCAATCCCTAAACTTACAAACTACTTATGAACTAGCTAATCCTAAGGACGGCACAAATATCCATGCCCGAGGGGGAATTCGAACCCCCGACCGTAGTGGCCGTGCAGACCGTGACTGGAGCGGCTCAGTCTCCTTGGCCACCGCGGCCGGCTCACATCAAAGTCACAAGGACTTAAGCTTTGCGGAAGAAGGGCAACACTTTCTGCGCAACCCACCCACCATTTTGCACGACAATGAGTGGGCGCATACAGCGCGAGCAGTTGCTGCTCTGTTCAGTCGATGCGACTGGGAAGTACTGGACCATCCACCATACTCCCCGAACTTAGGTGCTTGTGACTTTGATTTGATTCCGAAAATGAAGGAACCACTTCGTGCTATTCGCTTCAGAACTGTTCCAGAGATTCGACAGGCAGTAGACCGCTCCATTCCATTCGCAACATCAACAGAACACGCTCTGCGAACGGTATACTACGCCTTCCACATCGCTGGTAACGGATTCTGCACAATGCTGGTGACTACTTTCAAGGACAGCAACAGCTGCAAACATGTAACGCTTTTGTATCGTTTGTGAATAAATAGTTCCAACCCTCGTATGTTGCAATCCCGATCTACTACCAGAAAGATTCTTACTTCCTTCCAGTGAACTACGCGATGACGAATATAAATTCTTCAATTTCACTAGAATGTGTACAAAACGAATTGATGAATTATTAAAGAAAACTGAAGTCAGCTTAGGGGGTATAGACACAGCAATTCGACAATCGTTAGTTAATTAAATACGAGTAAAGATATAATAACTGAAACATTACGGTTTGTTCCTGTGCTGTGGTACATTCACCACATCGAAACATCATATACACTTCCTACGAGAGTTTCTTTTTCACATTTTTAGCAGCATATTCTTCGCATGGCTAGTCCGCAAACGCAGGCCTCTCATAATTTTCGTAATACATTTCTCCGTATGGAAATCCATATCCGATCCACTTGCTTGACCTCATGAATACAGGAATTGTGAAACACGAAAGATTTTCACGTATTACAACATAATCAAATTTTACAAAAAAAAAAAAAAAAAAAAAAAAAAAAAAAAAAAAAAAATCAGAGTGGCACTTCCGTAGGTTTACTTGTAAGAAGTGACTGATTTATTCTCTTTGTCGAAGAAGAAATTTAAAAAAGATAATTAACACAGACGTACGAGATGCACAAACTCTCACGTAGTTACGAATTGTGCACAAACATTTTCGTGCGTCGTGCTAAAGGTGTAAATGAATAGTTTATTCTGCAAATGACATTATCTCTGAAAATAATATACTTCGCCGTATGGAGCAAGGATGCCGGCCGCAGTGTCCGAGCGGTCTGTGGCGCGCCATTCACGGTCTCCGCGGCGGCTGCGGTCGGGGGATCGAATCCCCCATCGGGCATGGATATTTGTGCCGTCTTTAGTATATGCTAGTTCATAAGTAGTTTGTAGGTATAGGGATGGATGACCCCGTAGTTAAGTCCCATAAGCTCTACAAACATTTGAACATTTGAGCAAGGATGTGTGCAAATTCGGCAGACGTCTGAATGTGTTGGCGAGTGAGGCAGTCAATGCGGAGCATTGATGCCTGCATCACAGCTCGTGGTAGCCACTTTGAGCACCTTCTGTAGAGAACTGTATGTAGTTCATTACACTGTATCAACACAAATGACCTATCTGCACAGTGATGTGGTCTGTGTTACCAAGTCTTCTCAAGTCTTCTATCGAAACCCCGAAGCTTATCGAAATCTTTGCATACATGTGTTTTTTTTTTTTTTTTTTTTTTTTCAAGTTTGTAAATCTATCGTAGCAAACTGCGTGGTCATCAGCCCGTAGCTTACAAACAAACTAAAGTAAACTAACCTAAGAACACACACACACACACACACACACACGTCCCAGGGAGGACTCCAACTTCCGACGGCGAGCAACCGCGCGCTCCACGCGCGCCTTAAACACATGTGGAGGATGTAGTTGTTACACCGCGATAGCGCAGTGATACACCTGTGTCCAAAGGTCGAGTGTGAAATCGCGATTTTGAGATTTCTTGGTTCCTGATTCTTATTTGAGCTGAGGACATTAACCTGGATTAGAGTCCGTTTGTATGACGTTTAGAACAAGTGTTAGTGTAGTTACGTTGCAGTATGGCTGTTAATACAAATGGAAGCAAAGTTTGAACGAGAATCCGATACTAGCGCCCAGGAGGATTGCGCAAATCGATTAATTTCTTTCGCAAAACACGTCAGTTAGCCTGAAATTATGTTCACCGTTTTTATGTGCACCGTTCGTATTTTACGTCCAACAAACCTGTTTCTTATTTTCCGACATGGTCGGTATGGAGAGCGCTCCTAAAATATTTCTTTTTTTTTATGTGATGGCTTCAATAAGAAGACAAAGCAAAGATCGCATGTTTAAATTACTCATTTACAGTATTCAATTACTAGTTTCGGCAAGCTATATTGTCATTATCAAATGATCAAACGTTATTTCATCAAACTAATAAAATACTTAGTACAATATATGAATTAAAAACTGATACACAACTGTACATATCACATGTTGTTTGAAACTCAATGGAGATCATATCTTTGACATCTGATGCTTGCACATATAAAGTTAGAATTGCTATAGTACTGTACATATCACATGTATGGCACTCCATTGTCTTAATACCTTAGTCATAGCATGCTTGCATACTTGAAGTAAAAATTAGACAAGTTCTTGCGTCCACGATGAAACATTTGTACTCCTGAATTCGGCGTCATTTTCCATATCAATTGACCATTACAAGCATTACTAAATGATCGTTATTTGTAGCTACTAAAATTAAGTCACCACAAAAACAAACAAAAAAACAAAAACAAAAAAACAAAAAACAAAAACAAAAATCTTGCTGCTGTAGGAGTTTCTTTTAATAACGTCACTTCTACGCATCAAGTTTGTGCGAATCGGTTGCACGATTGCAGGTAAATAGAGGAAGTCTAAACGAGTTTTCTTAAATCGAATTATCTCTTATTGAAGTATGATTAAAGAATCGTGGTAAGAGCGTATCCGCGACCAGCGAAGCCTGTAATAGACTCATCAGATAAAGAGTTGGGAATGGATGTGTAAAAAACATAAAATGAATAAGACTGTGAAATATGAGGATACTGCGATTTCCTGGGTTCTTTGAACGTTACTCAGTGTAGACGAGTACGTTCTCAGTAAACTCTGCCGATACACGGTCCACGTACGGTGAAACGTGTGAGCGAAGGCTGCAACACGCAAACGTCTGGAATGTTTGCGGTGTCCATTAGCGGGCTGTGAGTGGCCGTCCTGCACGTGGAAGCGACAGTCTGCCTCCACAGAAGGTGTTCAGCACAAACAGCCGCTGCTCTCGGACGTCCGAAGTTTTCATCAATTTTAATGTTACATGATTCACGTGCTATATCTAGTACTAATAGTATTAACTACTTTGGATCTTATGAACACATCAGGAGTCATCAGTTTTTATTTGTTTTGTTGATACTGCAATTCAGGAAAGTAGATATGCCAGTAATTTTGATCAAGATTTTTCATCAGAGTGAAACTATGGCTTACTTCATCCAAGCAAATAGAACAGGACTCACAACGCCTGAAGAAATAAGTTAGTAGTTCACCTCTGTCGATGTCATTGAAGCTTAAAATTAAATTGGGCATTTGTAAACTATAGCTTTTTAGTGTTCTGTGCCTCAAGCAGTAAACACAGAAACGTTATCGGCTCACTTAATAAAAAGAAATTCCCAGGCAAGAAGTCAAAAAGAATAAAATCTGTCGAAAGGAGCAAAATTATTCTGTAAGTTTTTAATACATAAAGCTAAGCTAGTAGGTAGCTATATTCTAGTAAAATAAATACAATGTTACTTTGAATTCGTGAAGCTAAGATTGCAATGCTCCATTCTGTCGCTGAGGTAAACTTCCGAAAATCAGGTCTATCACTGAATTAAAAAAAAAAAAAAAAAAAAAAAAAATCATAATCTATTTTTTCATTGTATTTGTTTCTTAGTGTGCTACGCCGTACTTCTCAACAGAGCAGACTCCTAAAAAAAGTAACTTATGTTATTGTTTGATGATCTGTCTACATGTTTCCGCAAGCTACTTTTAATTTTTCTGTGAAAACACTATGAAAATTTGTTTTGCCGTTTTGGAGATTGGCCTTTGTAGAAAGACGCGGCAATTTTAGATTTAAAAAAATTAAATAGTGATCTTTTGTTTCCCTGGACCGATTATAATGAAATGAAGCCTATATGTTGCCGCAAACTAGTTTACCTGTGAAAAACCCAAGCAATTCGGTGAGTAGTTTAGGATACTAGTGAGATCAAACACACTAACCAATAGCGTTACAATCTTTTTATTAGTATTTCGTCATCATCAGTGTCGTGCCCCAAGGCAGGTCTTCTTCACACGCGACTGTCCATAGGTCATGTCGTTTGCTACCGCCTTCGTTTTATCATAACTGTTTACAAATTTTTATACTCCTCTTCCTCCTCCTTCCAGTCCCTGTTCCCTCCATAGCACCCATCAGCAGACAATCTCTTCTCATCCAATGTCCAGGCCAATTACACTTCCTCTTTCTGATTATCTTTAAAATGTCTTTCTGTTCACCCACTCTTCTCAACACCTAATTTCTCTCTTTGTCTACCCAATTTATCCGTTCCATCTTCCCACAAGTCCAAATCTCAAATGCTTCTAATCTTCTTTCGTCCTCTTTTCTCGGTGTCCGTGTATCAGCGCCATATAATGCCACAATCCACACTGTAAAAGTATTTTATCTTTCCCTTCCTCTGACTTCTGTTCATACAACCACATAGAAGCCTCTCTTATTAGTATAGATTACATCTAAGTGTATTATTAACATTGGAACCTTTTACAAATATTTATTCATTTTCAACAACTACGCGTGTTTGTTACGTGCGAAAGGCATGTGCTATAGATCTAACGTTAGATTAGTTAAATGCCTGTCCTTACATCCAAATACGGAGAACTGTTCTTCAATTTGCAGTGCTACAGTTTGAGCGCTGCTGTCCTAAAAATACCACGCAGAACAGTACACAATTTATATGTTATCATCATCATCATCATCATCATCATCATCATCGTTGTCGTCGTCGTCGAGCCCCCTTTAACTAGCATCAGACCAGATTTAGTTCATTTATGGTCCTCCACTTTCCCCGTGTGTCCACTTTTCCACTTTTCTTCTTTTATAACAGTTTAGGCCGTTCAGGTTCCTTCTCATGGTCGTGTCTCATCATGTTCTAGGTCTCCCTCTTATCCTCAATCCTGCTCTCCATCACTCTCTTAGGTATACGTCCAAGCTCCATTCTCTTTACACATCAAGACCATTTCAAACTGTTCTTTATCAATTGTAGCTTCTCTACTGTAATTTCCTTCCTAACATCTTCATTTCTCACTCTCTCTCTCCTGGTTCTCCCTATCATTCTTCAAAGAAATTTTATTTCAGATTTTTGGATTCTAATCATCTCTCTTCCTGTTATTGTCGAAGCCTCTATTGCATACGTTAGTATGGGTGCAAAGTACGTTCTGGACAGCACGTTCTTACACTTTATTGTTACCTCCCTTCCGTAGAAGAGGCCTCTCACACAATGATAAAATGCACTGTTCATCATTCTCCATAATTACACTTCCTATATGTTTGAAATTTTGCACATACCTTATATATTCATCCCTTGCCTTTTTTTTTTGTACCCTCTGGTTATCACTATAATCGGGCTTTTCTCCATACTGCATATCGTTTCATGGGACTACACAAATGGTTATCAGCATCTAATACGCTATTGTACATAACCCAACACAGACGCCAAAAAGTTTCGAAATATTCCCGAGAAACAGTTGCAAGAACATAATGGTCTATCACAGTGTAGAAAACAAACACCCTACGTCGATTCTTGGTTATTCACGAACACGAGTCACTACATTTATCGCAGTACTGTAGCGTTTAGTAAGAATCTAAACAGTCGAATAATTTCCACATACTTGACAGTCATTTGCAACACATCATGTGTTAATGTAAAATTATGTCTTGAAATAAGTTAACTGCAGGTTTACAGTTTATTGTACGTGAAGATATAGATATTACAAGGAGACAAATTAAAACTTTATTTTAATAAACGTATATGATGCAGAATCTGTCTCTTGTAAACGACAGATCAGATTCAGTATATGATGGTATATTCCTGGATAGCAGGTAGGAAACAGAATATTACAAACTCGTAACATGCATGAACAACATTTCCCGCTACCCACTGCCTTACATCCTGTACTATCTCTTATTATCGATACCTCTACCCGCATCCGCATCTCTCTCTCTCTCTATAGAGAATAATGAGGACATCGGTCATGTATCTACCACCATTTACCCATTTAATTTCGCTGAAGAATTCCTTGATACCAGTTATCTCTGCACCTATGCACTCGTACACAGTTCATTACACACACTTTTTGTAGACATAAGGAGCGATTTGTTGTAAGTGATGCTTGAAATAGGCTTCGTGGTGCAACAGTGGTCGAAGGAAGCAACGTCGTATTCTTGGAAACAAACTTGACACATCGTGTCAGCCGGTAAGCGCCGTTATATCCACAAAATGAAGCGGTGATGCGTCGTCAAGGCTTAGAGCAATTCTCGGAAAACGTTGACTGAGTGGAGGGTAGAATTAAGCAGTAGGCATTCACTCACATAGTGCACGAATCTGATTCACTCGTCTTTGACTTTTAACATCTTTTATCAGTTTTCATTTCAGTTTGCGTCGCTATTTAATGCATTAGTAAGTACAGTTCGATGAGTTTTTCCATACTGTAAGACGTAGAAATACACCTTTTGTATAATGATCTGAGTAAATGAGAAGTTGTTTTTATACCCTCTTCAATTCTGTAATTAAATGAATACTGATCCTAATAAGGATAAATTCATTGTTATTTGATAATTTCAAAAGCGGCTGTATGGATAGCAAGAGCTAAGATGGAATCTCAATCCTAAGCAAAGAAGGAGAATTTGAAAGCTGACGAGTCCCTTCTACGAAGGGAAATAAAGGGAATATTTTATAAACAGAAGACTACATAGATCAATATAAAATAAGGTAAATAATTCATGACGAATTTAACAGAGCACTGAAAGACCTCAGGCCCGTAAAGTTTGTGACATTGCTTGGAACTACCGATATCTTTGGGAGAGCCAATCATAACGAAGATATTCATGCAGTGTCAGGTAATTTTAAAGCTATTCCAAATGGAGCGCAAAATGTATGAGACAGGTGAAATACCCTCAAACGTCAAGATGTATGTGGTAATTACTATTCCAAAGAGAGCCAGTGCTGTCAGTTCTGAATACTACATACCTATCAATTTAATAAGACACGATAGCAAAATACTAACAGGAAGAATTTACAGAAGAGCGGAAAATCTGGTAGAAACCGTTGTCGAAGAACATGTTTTGATTTCGAAGAAATATAGGAAAAAGCGAGGCAATATAACTGAACGACATTCTTCGGATTATGTAAAGGAAATGTACAATTAGCCTACGTTTATAATTTTTGTAGATTTGGAAATTCTGCTGACTGTTGACTGGAATGCACGGTTTTGAAATTTTGAAGGTATCAGAACTAAAATATAGTGAGACAAAAAGTATAAACGTATGTACAGAGAACAAACGGCAGTTAAGATTCATTTGTCATAAATGGTAAGCATTAGTGAGAGAGAGACAGAGTTTAGCATAATCCCATTGTTAATGTCCGTACATTGAGGAAGTAGTAAAGGAAACCCAAGAAAAATTTTAAAAAGAAATTAAAGTTCTTGGAGATGAAATAAATACTTTGAGGTTTGCCTATGACATTATAATTTCATTAGAGACAGCAAAGAACTTGGAAGAACAGTTCAACGGATTGGACAATGTCTTTAAAAGAGGATATAAGATGAAAGTTAACAACAGGAAAACAGAGACAACGGGATGTGGTCGGATCAAATCAGGTGATGCTGAGGGAATAAGAGCAGGAAACGCGAAATTAAAAGAAGTCGATGAGTTTTGTTGTTTTGGCAATAAAAAAACTTCTTACATCGGAAATAGAGAGGATACAAAATGTTGAACAATAGTTGCAAAAAAAGGCGTTTTTGAAGAAGACGATGCTATCCGGCTGCAGACCAGAGAAGAATAGTAAGAAGAGTAATTAATTGACATCGAACGTAGATTTAAGTAGAAGGAAATCTTTTGTGGCAGTTTTTGTTTCGACTGTATCCTGGTATGATAGTGAAACATGGACGATAAGTAGTGAGAGAAGACGATAGAAACTTTTGAAATGTGGTGTTACAGAGGAATGCTTAAGTTTTGATGATTAGGTGTACTTTTCGTTCCAGTTCATCCAAATTGAGGAGATTCTGTTGGATGTAGAACATTTCAGAAAACAAGAGACACAATATATATATATATATATATATGTGTGTGTGTGTGTGTGTGTGTGTGTGTGTGTGTGTGTGTGTGTGTGTGTACCCTATAATAGAGGACGTTTACAGCCATAAGACTCAGTGTGATATCAGTGTTTGAAGCGAACAGGCGCCATGTCCCGGAGACGCACTCGGGCTTAATACAGCCAACTGAGCGAGATTGAAACGGGGCGAACTGTGGCCCTCCGAGTACCGCTAGAATTTCCAGATAAGTCTGACGTGCTGCGTCAGTTATGTAACGATGATGGTTGCAGTGGTAACGTTCCGCCGATTACTAGGGGACCTTATAACAATAAAGAGAAATTGTGACTGGTAGCGGATTTTATTTCCACATCCTATAAGGAACAGTCACGGATTTCAACATCCATAATGGATAAAATTCACTCAATAAAGAGAAAGACTAAAATATGTGAAGAGCATAGGACCATAAGACTAATTTCTCATGCAGCTAAAGTGTTGTTGAGAGTATTGAACAGAAGGCTACATGGCAAGATGAATAGAGGGATTGCGGAGGAGCAGTTCGGATTTAGAAAAGAAACAAGAGATTCTATTGGTCTGTTAAGAACTGTAGGGGAAAGATATATGGAAAAGGGTAGATAAATCTTTGTTGTTTTTATAGATTTAGAAAAGGCTTTTGACAGAGTCCAGTGGAACAAGTTGGTGGATATTTTGAAGAGGAAAGGAATAGACTGGAAATAAAGACGACTTATACAGATTCTACATTTATACCAGAAAGTAAAAATAAGCAGAAGGAACCAGAATCTGACGAGTTAGGCAAGGTTGTTGCCTTTCTCCACTGTTGTTTAACGTATACTTTAGAGATTATCGCGAAAGGCTTAGATGGGAAAAGAGGAATACGTATTGGTGGAAGAGAAAAGAATGTATAAGATTTGCTGATCACATGGTATTATTGGCAGAAAGTGAGCAAACAGCGAACAACATGCTGATGAATGAATGAAGCTTGTGTGGAGTATGGGATGATAATAAACACTGCAAAACCAAAGAGTATGGTCACCAGTACAAGACACAGACTGGCCAATATTAAAATAGGACAAGCTACCATTAGCCAAATAAGTGCATTTAAATATCTTGGAAGCACAATAACTGAAGACTTGCAGTGTTACCAGGAGGTGAAAACTCGAATCGCTATAGCGAAGAAGGCATTCTGCAGAAAGAAGAGACGTGGCAAATTAGATGAAGGTATAAGGAAAAGGCTTGGCAATCGTTTTGTCTGGAGTTTGGCACTTTATGGGGCAGAAACATGGACGCAGAGACGAGAGGATAAAAGAAGGTTAGAACCATATCAGATGTGGATGTGGAGAAGAATGGAGAGGATAAGCTGGATGGAAAGAGTGAGTAATGAAAGAATGTTGGAAATACTTGGGAAGAGATGTCTGCTGAAGAATGAGAAAGGAAAACGAACTGGTTGGGTCATTTGTTGAAAAGGGAGTGCATGTTAGATGCCTTGGAAGGACTTGTTCGTGGGACAATACTGAGAGGAATAAGGCGAAACAAGATGATAGACGACATAAAGGAAAGAGGAAATTATTCGGACGTGAAGGGGATGACAGAAGACCGGACAGACTGGAGAACTGCCATGTGAAAACCTGCCTTTTGGCAGATGATTATGACCTCCCACCCCTACACTTAGCGGTCAATTAGCAACTAAGTAATTCCGTGTGCCTAAGTCACTAATTATTGGAAAGGCAAACGTCCCAATTTTAATCCCGATAAATGTAGTGGAGGATCCGCAGCGTATCTGTGCTCGACAACGATCGGAATATTAGTGGGGGAAAATTTAGAAAAAATATTTTATGCGTTGTTAAATTTGCCAAAATGTTGATCAGACGGAGGGAATTGACTGATTTTTTTTAAAAAAGAAAATAGTTTATGGTCGTCACGCTCATTGAATGAGCGAATACATTTTTAAAATGGTTTAATTATTTAAGATAATTAATTAATGGTTAATTAAATGGGCTTGATGACACAGACATCACACTACGCTAAGCTAGGCCAAGCACCAAACCAAATGACACCACACGAACATGCTGTGAAAATTAAATCATTTGTATAACAATGCATAAATTTTACAACTATTGCGTGTTAATAAGCAGCAATCGGCAGTAAAGCTGTTTTGGTGTTAGTATTAAAGATGCGTGTCACCGTAATGCCTCTTGCTTCTTACAGACAATAAAACACAGAAAGCAAATCGTACTCATTGATTGAGCAGTTTAATTATCTACTTATTACTTAATCAAAATTACGCTCTCGTTTCTTGTCTGCGTAACTGTAAAATTATTAATTATGTAATTATAAAAATTCTTGCAAATTAAATGAACTAGTGACTCGACAGATTATTTGAGGAAATTTATTGTTTTCATTAATGTCATGTCACGCTTACGATTACTAACTGAAAAATTTATCAGCTGTAATGTTTTAATTGTCAGTTATATTGGATTCTATAGACTCAATTTATTATTTTGCCCTTGATCACACAGTGATACTGAGTCTGAATCGAAGCTACTTAACGATCAATACTACGCAGTTCAATACTGCACCACTGAAATTTCACCGATTTGCAATACGTTAAATTTACTGACAGTTTCTCCAATTGAAATTTTCATTCCTGATCATTACAATAAGTACTTCTCATTATCACTTTTAATATTCCATGATTTGGCCTCAGCATAACAATAAGGAGGATAGGAATCTGTTTGGTACATGTTTTAGGTGAAAGATTGTTAAAACTGTTTTCATTCATTCTTGTTCGCTATTGGGAAAAACAGTTCTAATACGCTGGCTAGCCGTAGATGCTAATAGAAGACTACTTTGGCTGCATCTTACTTTAGTGATGCGGCGTGCGGTCTTTATTGGCACTCAATAATTAGCATAACAGGCTCTTTTTGGCGTCGGAATATTTGCGATAAACTTTGGGGCCGCAGTAGTCTTCTTCTTATTTGCCTCTTCTTGATTGCTTGTACTGTGCCCATAACCATTTAATTAAGCCTGATAACTAAAATTCGCGTTTTCCTGTGCCGACCTCATAACTACCTCACAGGCACTAGAGTCCAACAACTGCTGTTACTACTATTCAAAGTTTATTATATTTTATACATATGTAGTCGCATCTTCCTTTTCTCCATTACTATCTTACTTATCAGGATAGAATGCGAATTATTCGCACGGGTCAACTAGTTTTTGTTATGGGCAGAGTACATTATGGAAAGGGATTTGACGTGGCTACCAAGAGACAAACAAATCAACGCTAAAGCGTCTATTATTACATTTGGATGTAATATTCCCACATACCCCCAACTGACGAACAGCCTGCAGTGGCAGCACTAGTTGTCAGAAAAATGAAAAGTGTCTAGAAAAGCAATTGCTTGCATATTTACATCAAAATAAATTTCCAACTTAAATCGCAGTTGTAGTTTGTAATCCATAATCGATATATTATTAAAGAAGACCTTCATTAATCTGAATTTAAGGTCAGACTGAAAATTTATGCGGTTGTGCATAATGAATTAATTCCTGTTTTCCAATAGCAGTTTCGTTGTTTAATCTTTCCTATGACTTCAACACTAAAGACTGTCGCTATTCAAGATGATCGGTTGCCACATATCACTTGCTAGTATATGAAAAGCAAGTATGACCCTTCGACTGCAATTTTAAGTGGCCATTTGGGTTCTTTTGAGGACATTGAATATAAGCAGCAAAGAGCTCCACTTCGTACGATATGTACCGTGTACATGACGCAAGATGCGCTTCTCCCAGTCCCTAATCTGTTGCACATAATCTCCCGCTGCGTTCATAACTTTTTGTTAGTCCAGTGCTACTTGCTCTTGGGCTGTGCTCGCCGCATCGCATTGCTATGCCTTGACGTGATGCACGGCTGCACTATCGCTAATTTTATGAAACATTACGACTTATCTTAACGACCTCGAATGCTTCATAACTCCATACAGCTTCAGTAACGTGGACGTTCATATGTTCAAATGTTTGTATAGTCTATGGGACTTAACTACGCGGTCATCAGTCCCTAAACTTACAAACTACTTATGAACTACTTACGAACTAGGACGGCACAAATATCCATGCCCGAGGGGGGATTCGAACCCCCGACCGTAGTGGCCGTGCAGGCCGTGACTGGAGCGCCTCAGTCCCCTCGGCCACCGCGGCCGGCCGTGGACGTTGCAGAGGAGTAACAAGCCACGCCAAAGTTTTAGTCGCGGTTGTGTCTCGTACAACGTTTCGTAACTTTTATACTCCAGAAGTTCACAGGTAGTCTATTAAAACTAGAGGCAGGATGGGACTAGACTCGCTGATGTCAGAGATAGCTCACAAGGTTGAGTTGAACAAAGATAAAGAGAATCACCTGTGATCTTGGTGTTGATACACAGGAATATTACAAATGCAAGTTATTGTGATCGGACGGGAATTGCAATCACACTCCACACTCTTGAGACGAGTCTGGTAATCATTTCTCGGTCGGTGTCTCCCTATGGTATCGCTGGCTGAATGTGTAGGAAAAAGCGGCAGAACTATTCACTCCAGGAAGAAATCAGTGTAATAAAGTTGTAAAGGAATGTAACTGGCGTAACAGCATTTGTTTGCAGTCGCTAAAGCAGCAGAGAAGATTTTTTTTACCAGTTATTTGCTGAATAACCTAAGAGTTCAACAAGAATATAATGTCAGTTCCAAACAAAGCAGCAGCGCCCAATTCTTTTCAGTGCCTCCTCAGACACACAACCTACCCATCAGCATTAATATGTCGTACAAATGCTTCAGTCCTCTTCTTAACTATTTAGTGACCAGATTTCACTCTCGCACAGGGCCATAGGGCCATACTGCTAACAAATACTTTCAAAAAGATTTTCCATTATCTAAATTAATATTCGATGGTAACAAATTTGTCTTATTCAGAAATCCTTTTCATTCCACGGCCATTCTAAGTTTTGCATCTTCTGTACTCTGACTATCGTAAGTTATTTTACTGAGCAAGTAACAACTTTCATATCTCCAAATGTACAAAATCTCAAACCACTTTTGTTCCTGCATTATTATCTAAGCATATTCATGGAATTTATGACATCAAATGCGATTTGGTAAAGCTGAAAATGTGTACCCAGCCATGATTCGAACCCAGGTCTCCTGCTTTCGAGGCTGGTCATACATCACTCTGGACACAGCTATCAACACACCAGTGCGGGCTACTCAAGTACGCCTCCCGTCAGATACAAATTTTCAACTTTACCCTGCCCGTTATTACTCAAACGTACGGTTTCATCAAAATGATTCCCGGAAGTGCCCGGAGTTCCTCCGAACTGCATAAAGGGTGATTGCCCGTCATCGGTATATTGTATAAATTATATACAGGGTGATCCATTGACAGTGAACGGGCCAAGTATCTCACGAAATAAGCAGCAAACGAAAAAACTACAAACAACAAAACTTTTCTAGCTTGAAGGGGGAAAACAGAAGGCATTATGGTTGGCCCACTAGATAGCGCTGCCATAGGTATAACGGATATCAACTGCATTTTTTTAAAAATAGGTACCCCTGTTTTTATTACATATTCGTCTAGTACATAAATAAATATGCATGTTTTATTTCGAACATTTTCTTCGCTTTGTGATAGATGGCGCTGTGATAGTCACAAACGTAGAAGTACGTAGTATCGCGTAACATTTCGCCAGTGCGGACGGTATTTGCTTCATGATACATTACTCGTGTTAAAATGGACCGTTAAACAATTACAGATAAGGTCGATGTGGTATTTATGTATGGCTATTGTGATCAAAATGCCCAACGGGCCTGTGCTATGTATGTTCATCGTTATCCTGGAAGACGTCATCTAAGTGTTCGGACCTTTCGTCGGATAGTTACGTTATTTAAAGAGACAGGAAGTTTTCCGTCCCAAATCAAACGTCAACCACGTCCTGCAACAAATGACGATGCCCAAGTAAGTGATTTAGCTGCAATTGCGGCTAATCCGCACATCATTAGCAGACAAATTGAGCGAGAATCAGGAATCTCAAAAACGTCGGTGTTGAGAATTCTACATCATCATAAATTTCACCCGTACCATATTTCTATGCACCAGGATTTCCATGGCAAAGACTTTGAACGTCGTGTACAGTTTTGCCACTGGGCACAAAATAAATTACGAGACGATAAAGATTTTTCACGCCTTCTATTTATTAACGAAGCGTCAATCACAAACAGAGGTAACGTAATCCGGCATAATATGCACTATTGCGCAACGGAAAATTCACGATGGCTGCGACGAGTGGAACATCAGCGACCCCGGTGGGTTAATGTATGGTGCGGCATTATGGAAGGAAGGAGAATTGGCCCCTATTTTATCGATGGGAATCTAAATGGTGCAGTGTATGGTGATTTCTTACGGAATGTTCTACCGATATTACTACAACATGTTTCACTGCATGATAGAAGGGTGATGCACTTTCAACATGATGGATGTCCGGCACATGGCTCGCGTGCAGTTGAAGCGGTCTTAAATGAAATATTTAATGACAGGTGGATTCGTCGTAGACGCACCATACCGTGCCCTGAACGTTCACCTGATCTTACATCCCCGGATTTCTTTCTGTGGGGAAAATTGAAGGATATTTGTTATCGTGATTCACCGACAACGCATCAAAACATGCATCAGCGCATTGTCAATGCATGTGAGAACATTACTGAAGGCGAACTACTCTCTGTTGAGGGGAATTTCGTTACGCGTATTGCCAAATGCCTTGAAGTTGAATGACATCATTTTGAGCATTTATTTAAGTCATGAGGTAATTAAAGGTAATCACGCAGTAACAGCATGCGTTCTCATAATGTATAATTTCACAAAAGTACATGTATGAAAATGGAACAACCGAAATAAAGTTCAAACGTTCTGTGTTTCAATTAAAAAATATATTTATAAACTACCTGTTACCCACTGTTTGTCTAAAATTGTGAGCAATATGTTTGTGAATATTACAGCGCCATGTATCACAAAGCGACAAAAGTGTTCCAAAAAATCATATTTATGTACTAGACGAATATCTAATAAAAGATAGGGGTACCTATTTTAAAAAAATGCAGTTGATAACCGTTTGACTTATGGTAGCGCTATCTAGCGGTGCAACTTTCAGAGACTGCGGAAATGAATAGGGGTATAAGGAAACGGTTGTGAAATATATGGGAAGGGTAAAAAGAAGCGCAGTAGCACTTTTTACTTTGCGTGGAACGAGGAAACATTACTGAATATTAGTTACGAGTTTTCTTGGAGAAGAAAGAAGTAATTTCCGCCGTGTTTTACAGCTTCGTGCTTTATCTTCAAGGAGCACTCGTTAACATCCCAGTACTTCACGAACAAGAAATTCCTTCCTCACTTCACACTTCCAACACTGTTACTTGCTACTCCGCTTAGACCTATTCCAATTTCTGCTAATCCGAATTAAGAAAAAAATAATTTTTGTCCAGGGAGCAGTTTTGCTATCGAAAACATCGTGTAAATAGTTGATTTCTGGTTTCTGTCTTTCTAAATGTATTACATGTTTCTAGTAGGTTTACGAATTCATTAAATAAATTGTGTTCACTTATAACTGTGGTGGGTTAGATCAGCTGCTGATATTGTTGTGGAATCATTTTTCAGTTCGTAAAATTTTATCTCTGATTCTTTTCTTGGCTTTCAGCAGTAGCACTTACTTAATTCAACTGCTTACCGTATCATTTTTACGAATTTACCACTATTCTCTTTACCTGTTTCAATGTATCATGCAGACCGTCAAGTCTATAGTAACAATTCCATCGTCACTATTTCATATTTTAGTAGGCAAGCTTTAAACCTATTTTCTCCAATTAGTAGTATTAGGTTTGCAGTCTAATTTGATTGTATCTGTTACCAAAGCAACCGAGGTTATATTTTCTAACAAGAACGATTCTGACGACTGGTTATAACGTACCACTTTCGGAAGGAATTTGTGGGACAGTCGAAGGTTGTACTCATGGGTGGCAAAACAGTATCAACTTTTATAGTTCTGAAGTCAGTGTCTCTCTAAATTCGTGACCCTGATAATTCACGAGTTGCGTACGAAATTGGTCAGCTGTACACTTAACATTGTTTTAAATAGTGTGCAGCTCACCAGAGGCGAAGCAAAATAGAAGACGTCTCATATCAGAAAAAGAGAGAAATTAGGAAGTGCGTTTTTCAAACATTAAGGGTGTTCCACATAAAACACGTAGGCATCACGCCAGGGATTGAACAGCAATGAACAAAAAATAAAAAAGATAATAGAAACGTTACTAAACAGGTAGTTACCTGATTATAAGAGACTAGCTGCTAAAAGCGGCATTGCTCGGACATTAATGCATTTTTCCAGTCTTATATTAGAAACGAAAATAAAAACTCGAAAAAGCTTTCATCTTCATGTATCCTTAAAAACAGCTTAGCAATTATGAAACAGTAAAACAAAGAAATATGCATAATGTACACAATTTTAAGTGCAGATCTAAAAAAATAGTAATAAAATACAATTATTGATGTGCAACATATAAGTGGAATATAAATAATATTTATTAATACTTGTGATTCATTGTTTACGATGTCATATCACCTGAACTATGTGTCGTAGGTAGTTTTAACCCTTCAGCGATTGCTGTCTGATAGTAAGCAATATATGTACCAATTTTAGTTGAAATCGGACCATTATTTTACATGTACATCTACATGGGATAGTCTGCAAATCACATTTAAGTGCCTGGCAGAGGGTTCATCGAACCACCATTATACTATTTATCTCCCATTCCATTCTCGAATAGCGCGCGGAAAGAAAGAACACCTGAATCTCTCCGTTCGAGCTCTGATTTTATTCTGACGATCATTTCTACCTATGTAAGTGGGAGTCAACAATACATTTTCGGATTCGGAGGAGAATGTTGGCCATTGGAGTTTCGTAAGTAGCCCACGCCGCAGCGATAAGCGCCGTTGTTGTAATGATTCCCATCCCAGATCCTGTATCATTTCCGTAACGCTGTCTCCCCTGTATCGTGACAATACGAAACGAGCTGCCCTTCTTTGGACTCTTTCGATGTCCTCCGTCAAACCCACCTGATAAGAATCCCACACTGGGCAGCAATACTCCAGAAATGGACGGACAAACGTAGTGTATGCAGTTTCTTTTGTAGTTACGTTGCATTTTTAAGCGTTCTGCCAATAAAACGCAGTCTCTGGTTTGCCTTTCCCACGACATTATCTACGTGTTCTTTCCCATTTAAGATTGAAGTAATAGTAATTCCTAGGTATTTTGTGGAGTTTACGGCCTTCACTATTGATTGATTTATCTTGTAAACAAAGTTTAACGGATTTCTTTTCGTACTCATGTGGACGACTTCACACTTCTCATTATTTATAGTCAATTGCCAATTTTTACACCATACTGATATCTTATTCAGATCGTTCTGTAGTTGGTTATAATCTTCAGATGATTTTACTAGACGGTAAATGACGGCGTCATCTGCAAACAACCTAAGAGAGCTACTTAGATTTTCCCCTAAATCGTTTATGTAAATAAATAACAGCAGAGGACCAATAACACTACCCTGTGGAACCCCCGATATCACCTCTGTTTTAGTCGATGCTTTACCATCGATTACTACGAACTTTTCCTCTCTGACAGGAAATCCCCCATCCATTCGCAAATTTGGGGCGATATACCATAACCACGCAATTTGATTAAAAGCCGTTTGTGAGGTACGGTGTCAAAATCCTTCTGGAAATCAAGAAATACGGAATCGATTTGCGAACCCTTTTCGATATCACCCATCACTTCGTGTGAATAAAGAGGTAGTTGTGTTTCGCATGAACGACATTTTCTAAATCCGTGTTGACCTTGGGTCAATAGATCGTTCTGTTCGAGATAATTCATAATATTTGAATACAGGACATATTCCAAAACTCTGCTGCAAATTGACGTCAATGAAATAAGCCTGTACTGGAAAAATAGCGCATGATGCAACAGTTATTCGGAAATATCATTGATTATGATGTCATATCTCCTGCAATATGTGTCGTACTATGATGTAAATCCGAAAGTACATTCAGTGGTGTATGTGCCTAATGTCTGAAAAATATGTCGTGAATGGTGTTAGTAGAAAAGAAGTAATAAATCGAAACCTCATGGGTGATGCGTTTTTTCATGAACCAAACTATTAATGACTTCATATCTCATGAACTATATGTCGAACTGTGATGTAGTATCGAAGAAACATTCAGTGGTATGTATGTGTACTGTCTGTGAGTTGTCTCGCGTATAAAATGTAGAGTGTAGAAGTAATAACATGTAACGTCATTCCAAATGCCGTAGATATACATCATGAACATCGGAAAAGTAGTAAGCAATAATTTGTCAGCAAAAAAAGTTTCGTAAAGATTTGAAATTATGTTCAAAGTTTATTGCAAGTCGCTAAGTGTTCTCATTGTCAAAGAGTTGACGAATAAAATCACGCTATCACGCACCCCAGTTTTCATTGTTTATGACGAGATATCGTATGTACCGTAGGTGGTTTTACAACCATAGCAAACGATTCCTGACCTTAACCGAATTTTGTTGAAATTGGTCCATTAGTTTAGGAGCAGATGTAGAATATTAGCGCATGATGCGGCCGTCATTGTTTATTATGTCATATATCTTTACGTATGCGTCGTAAGTTGTTACACCGACAGAGATTGTAGCTTGACAATAAGGAACATTTGTCGGCTGAAATCGGTCCAAGAGATGTGGAACATACATACATATATACACACACGCTTACACACATATAGGCTGTTTTATCTACATCTACATAAATACTCTGGAAATCACCTTTAAGTGCCTAACAGTGGGTTCATTAACCTCTTTCATAACCTTTCTCCACCGTTCTATTCTCTAATAGCGCACGGGAAGAAAAAACACCTAAATCGTTCCGTTTTCGATCTGATTTCTCTTATTTTATTGGGCAAAATATTTTCACATTCAGAAGTAAAGGTCAGTGATTGAAATTTCGCAAATAGATCTCGCCGCAACGAATAACGTCGTTCTTTTAATGATTCCCACCTCAAATCGTGCAAAATTTCCTTGACGCTTTGCCCCCTCAAACGTGATAAAACGAGCTGCCCTTGTCTGAACCTTCTCAATATCTTCCGTCAGTCCCACCTGGTGAGGGTCCCACAAGGGGCAACAGTACTCCAGGAGAGGACGCACAGCCGGCCGCGGTGGCCGAGGAGACTGAGGCGCTCCAGTCACGGTCTGCAAGGCCACTACTGTCGGGGGTTCGAATCCCCCCTCGGGCATGGATATTTGTGCCGTCCTTAGTTGTAAGTAGTTCATAAGTAGTTTGTAAGTTTAGGGACTGATGACCCCGTAGTTAAGTCCCATAGACTCTACAAACATTTGAACATTTGAGGACGCACAAGTGTGATGTAGGCAGTCTCTTTGGTGGAGCTGTTGCATCTTCGAAGCGTTCTGCCAATGAAATGTAACCTTTGGTTCGCCTTCCCCACAATATTTTCTGTGTGTTCTGTCCAGTCTAAGTTGTTCGTAATTGTGACTCCTAGGTATTTGGTAGAATTAACGACCTTAAGGTTTGACTGATTTATCGTGTAACTGAAGTTCAGCGGATTCTTTTTAGTGGTCATGTGTATTACTTGACACTTTTCATAATTTAATGTTAATTGCCAATTTTCTTGTAGAAATTTTGTCTAAAGCGCTTCGCAGTTGCTTTTGATCCTCTGTTGACTTCACTAACCGATAAACGACAGCATTGTCCACGATCAGTCTAAGGGAGCTATTCAATTGTTTCCTAAATCGTTTATTAACCCAAGGAAGAGTAGGGGACCTTTCCTGGGGAACGCCAGATATCACTTCTGTTTTACTCGATGACTTACCGTCAATTACTACGAACTGTGTCCTTTCTGATAGGAAATCGTGAACCCAATCGCACAATAGGGCGATATTCCATAAGCACGCAATTTCATTAGAAGCCGTTTGTGAAGTACAGTGTCAAAAGCCTTCCGGAAATCCAGAAATATTGAATCGATTTGAAATCCCTTGTCGATGGCACTTATCAGTTCATTATAAAGTGTATAGATGTTGGAGGTGATGACCATAGCCATCCAGGCATTATCGACTTCATGTGACGACGTCACCGGTAACATTGCATCGACTGGTGCCATCAGACGCTCACTTGGAAGATGAAATGGCTTTCAGTGATGAAAGCTGATTCTAGTCATTTCCGCGTAGTTGACCAGGCGAGAGCTTTTCTCGTAGAATACACTTTGGCCCCATCCCAGGCCTCATGGTCTGCAGTGGGATAAGCTACAAATCTCTTTCAGCTTCGGTGTTTGAGAATGGAAATCTGATCCGCGCTCGGTACCTGCAGAATGTTGTAAGACCCTTTCCTCTGCCATTATTGCAACAGTAAGGTGATACGTTGTTCCAAAAGGAGAACACTCGCCCACAGACGGCACGAGAAACTCACCGTGCGCTGTAAGGCGTGCAGCAGCTTCCGTGGCCAACTCGATCTGCTGACTTGCCTCCAATCGAGCACGAGAACGAGCTATTCGTCAACCTACAACTCTTGCAGAGCTGTTGAACAGTTCGATCAGGCGTGGTGTAATGTATAGTAAGACAGATCGAATGGATGACAGAATCAGCGCCTGCATTGCCGCCGTGCGGGCTACACCACGTACTATAGTCGAACCGAAACATGATGATCCCTGGTGGGTGCGCCAATCAGCTTTGAGCGCCAGCTGCGGCAGCAGACCATTGGAATAAGTCAAACGCAAACCTTGCTTTGCGCATGCGCGCGTCCTCCTGCGCAATGCACTTTTGCCATTTCCGTCCCACAACAACGACCTTTAGCTATACCGTCCGGCAGCGAACTAACTACTTGGCAACACCGTGCATTCAGTTTCCGCGGCTGGGGCGGTTTCCCAGCCCAGTAGGCGGAGCCAGTAGAGTCCGTATTTCTAGATTTCATGAAGGCTTTTGAAATATTCCTCCCTTAAAATTTAATTGGTTCAAATGTTCAAATGTTTGTGGGGTCATCAGTCTCTAAGCTTACAAACTACTTACGAACTAGCTAAGACTGTTGTTGTTGTTGTGGTCTTCAGTCCGGAGACTGGTTTGATGCAGCTCTCCACAATACCCTATCCTGAGCAAGCCTCTTCATCTCCACATAAGAACGGCAACCTACATCTGTCTGAATCTGCTTACTGTATCCATCTCTTGGTCTTCCTCTGCGATTTTTACCCCACACACTTCCCTCTAATGCTAAATTCACAATTCCTTGATGTCTAAGAATGTGTCCTACCAATCTATCCCTTCTTTTAGTCAAGGTATGCCAGAAATTTCTTTTCTCCCCAATTCTGTTCAGTACCTCCTCATTAGTTACGCGATCCACCCACCTAATCTTCAGCATTCTTCTGTAGCACCATATTTCAAAAGCCTCTACCCTCTTCCTGTCCGCACTGTTTATCGTCCATGTCTCACTCCCATACAAGGCAACACTCCATACAAATGCCTTCAGAAAAGACTTCCTTAGGCTTAAATCAATATTTGATGTTAACAAATTTCTCTTTTTCGAAAACGCTTTTCTACCCATTGCCATTCTGAATTTTATATCCTCTGTGCTGCGACCATCATTTGTTATTTTACTGCCCAAGTACCAAAACTCATCTACCTCCTTTATTGCTTCGTTTCCCAATCTAATTCCTTCAGTATCACCTGATTTTCTAAGACCGCATTCCATTACCCTTGTTTTGCTCTTCTTAATGTTCATCTTATATGCACCTTTTAGCACACTGTCCATTCCGTTCAATTGCTCTTCCAGGTCCTTTGCTGTATCTGACAGAATTACTATGTCGTCGGCAAAACGCAATGTTTTTAATTCTTCACCCTGAACTTTAATTCCTTCTCCAATTTTTTCCTGGCTTTCCTTTATAGCTTGCTCAATGTACAAATTGAATAACAATGGAGAAAGACTACAACCCTGTCTTACTCCCTTTCCAACCTCTGCATCCCTTTCATGCCCTTCAACTCTGCCAACCGCTGTCTGGTTTTTGTACAAGTTGTAAATAACCTTACGCTCCCTATATTTTACTCCTGCTTGCTTCAGAACTTTAAAGAGTTTATTCCAATCAACACTGTCAAAAGCCTTTTCCAAATCTACAAAAGCTAGAAATGTAGGTTTGCCTTTTCTTAATCTATCTTCTAGGATAAGCCGTAAAGTGAGTATTGCCTCCCGGGTTCCTACATTTCTCCTGAACCCAAACTGATCTTCCCCGAGGTCGGCTTCTACCAGTTTTTCCATCCTTCTGTATATAATTCGTGTTAATATTTTGCAACTATGACTTATTAAACTGATGGTTCTGTAGTTTTCACACCTGTCTGCACCTGCTTTCTTTGGAATGGGGATTATTACATTTTTCTTAAAGTCTGAGGGTACTTCGCCTGTCTCATACATTTTACACACCAGGTGAAACAGGTTTGTCATGGCTGGTTCTCCCAGAGACTTCAGTAGCTCTGAGGGAATATCATCTACTCCAGGGGCCTTGTTTCGTCTTAGGTCTTTCAGGGCTCTGTCAAATTCTTCTCTCAGTACAGTATCTCCTATTTCATCTTCATCTACATCCTCTTCCCTTCCTACAATATTGTCTCGAAGTTCATTTCCTTTGTAGAGCCCCTCTATATACTCTTTCCATCTTTCAGCTTTCCCTTCTTTGCTGAGAACTGGTTTTCCATCAGTGTCCTTGATATTCATAGAGCTGTTTTTCTTATCTCCAAATGTTTCTTTTATTTTCCTGTAGGCTGTATCTATTTTTCCCCTATTTACACATTCTTCTACATCCTTGCATTTGCCTTCTAGCCACTCGTGCTTAGCCATTTTGTATTTCCTGTCAATCTCATTTCTTAGTCGTCTGTACTCCATTTTGCCTGTTTCATTTACTGCATTTTTATATTTTCTCCTTTCATCGATTAAATTTAGTATCTCCTGTGATATCCAAGGATTTTTTGTAGGTCTTGCCTTCCTACCTATTTTGTCCTCTGCTACCTTCACTATTTCATCTCTCAATTTTACCCATTCCTCCTCTACTGTTTTATTTTCCCCTGTTTCTGTCAATTGTTGCCTAAAGCTCCCTCTGAAATTCTTAAGCACCTCAGGTTCCTTCAATTTATCCAGGTCTCATCTCCTTATTTTCCTACCTTTTTGTAGTTTCTTCAGTTTCAGCCTACAGTTCATAACCAACAAGTTATGGTCAGAGTCTATATCTGCCCCTGGGTATGTTTTACACTGTAAAACCTGGTTCCGAAATCTATGTCTTACCATTATAAAATCTATCTGGTATCTCCCGGTGTCTCCTGGTCTCTTCCACGTATACAACCTTCTTTTGTGATTCTTGAACCAGGTGTTTGTAATAACTAAATTATGTTCCGTGCAAAATTCTATCAGGCGGCTTCCTCTTTCATTCCTTTTGCCGAGACCATATTCACCTACTATCTTTCCTTCCCCTCCTTGCCCTACTACCGAATTCCAGTCTCCTATAACAATTAAGTTTTCCTCTCCCTTAATTGTCTGAATAATTTCCTTTAGCTCCTCATATATTTCTTCGATTTCCTCATCATCGGCAGAGCTAGTTGGCATATAAACCTGTACTATTATTGTTGGTTTTGGCTTCGTATCTATCTTGACAATGATAATGCGAACACTGTGTTGGTCATAGTAGTTTACCCGCATTCCTATTTTCTTATTCATTATCAATCCTACTCCTGTGATACCCCCAACTGATTTTGTATTTATAATCCTGTACTCGCCTGACCAGAAATCCTGTTCATTCTGCCACCGAAATTCACTAATCCCCACTATATCTAACTTCAACCTATCCATTTCCCTTTTTAAATTTTCTAATTTTCCTACTCTATTAAGGGATCTAACATTCCACGCTCCGACTCGTAGAATGCCAGTATTGTCTTTCCTGATGATCACATCCTCCTGAGTAGTCCCCGCCCGGAGATCCGAATGGGGGACTATTTTACCTCCGGAATATTTTACCCGAGAGGATGCCATCATCATATGTTCATACAGTAGAGCTGCATGTCCTCGGGAAAGGTAACGGCTGTAGTTTCCCCTTGCTTTCAGCCGTTCGCAGTAGCTGTGTGACAAAGCCACATTAGCTGATGTTACAAGGCCAGCTCAGTCAATCATCCAGACTGTTGCCCCTGTAACTACTGAAAAGGCTGCTGCCCCTCTTCAGGAACCACACGTTTGTGGCCGTGCAGACCGTGACTGGAGCACCTCAGTCCCCTCGGCCACCGCGGCCGACATTTAATTGGTATTGGTAAACAATTGCAATAGTAATAATATTAATAATAATTCTTAAAAATGATAAAAAGGTAGCGCCTGAGAAAATAATGTTCCGCGAAAATAAAGTTTAGAACCAAAGAAAATGAAGTTTGAAATTGATTTTAAATTTTGATACCAAAACTAGGACGCTAAAATTACGGCGGGAGAAATATTTCAAGTTAGTCGCCGGGTTGCAAATCACTGTTATAAAAAAATTGTGCCTGTAAAAATTGTTCTGCAATTTAATGAATATGGTAAATGGCACAGTAATATTTAATTTTAGCAACCTGCCTAAAATTCTGTCTGATTAAATAGAAGACTGACTCACACTGCACAGAAATTAACTGTTGGAACGCACTCGTAAAACACCAATTAATCTTAAGTGCACGGCTAGCTAAAAATGAAAATAGTTGAACTTTGATGAACTGGCGTATATCTCAGGGACGTTTGGTGCGGAACAAAAGATTCTGTGATTATCATGAAGTATTTTGCATCGTTCCAACACTTAACTTCGCACACTGCAAGAAAATGGCGACCGATGGTAATCTGTAAGAAAAGTTCACACACTATTAATATTGTACCATTAGGAATAATGAGGTGGCTTTTTGAATAAAAAAAAAATTGAGAAATGTAAATTTTTTTTAAATCATATAAGCGGTTTATATTTTCAAGATGCTGAACACACACTTACAATTATTTCTTACATGCATTTTGTGCATGTAAAGAATTTATGATTTTGATAAACTAAACAAAGGGCAATACGCTATTGTCTCCCAAACCTACCAATGCTAGACCAAAAAGAGAAAGAATGGAGACTGCTGCTCTTTCTTATATAGTAAAACATATGATAAGCGTAAATGTACAGATAATAATGTACTTGTTAACATTATACTTCCTTTGCATAAGATCGATACATAATGATTTGCATGAATTAAACGCAGAATAAACATAACACATACAAGAGATTAATTATGCAGAATAAATAAATAAATAAATATTGAAATCAAGTCCAGGCGGCCCATGAAACGTTATACTTTCAACACTGTACCTCACAAGTGTCTTCTAATCAAACTGCGTGGTTATGGAATATCGCCACAGTTGTGCAATTGGATTCGTGATATCCTGTAAGAAAGGGCACAGTACGTTGTAATTGACCGAAAGTCTTCGAATAGAAGTGACATCTGGCGTTTCCCAGGGCCCCAACTGTTCCTTATTTTTGTAAACGATTTAGGAGACAATCTCAGATTTATTATTTATCACCCTGCAACGAATAGTGACAAGTAAATTCTACTTCTTTATTTAAAATGATAATGCTTATGGGCTAATGTTTTAAGTGTAAAGTTTTTACGAACTAATATTTTCGCGTTAGGGTCAGTGAAGCTTGTTCTTGTTTTACTAGTTATTTTCCAAGAATTCATAAGGAGCTGTTGTGGATAATAAATTCGTTTGTAAGATATAAACTTAAAAAAGCTAAAACTGTCAACATACCAGGAAGACTCCATGATGGACCTGTCATGTGATTCTTCTTTAATGCTTTACTTAAGGAATGAAGCCTTATCTCATTTTAAATAAAAAAGAGAGAATCTAAATGCATGCAATTATAAATAGTAAGGAATTAATGGGATTCACTTACACAAACGTGTATTTTTTTTTTAGATTTTTCAAACAAATATAAGAACAAAGTGCACAGAAAATAATTTACGCCAAATCCAACAAGTTTTAATATAGATTGGACAGTATCATTACTACCAAGAGTTAACAATCTCACAAATCTCACCGGAGTTTACCAATTAATTTCTATAAACTTCCTTATTGCATAAGCTTATGCTCTTTTGGAGCTATAAATGTTCCGTTTTGTTCTACTAAAGAAACTGCCTACACCACACTTGTGCGTCCTATTTTAGAGTACCGCCACGCAAGTTGCGATCTCCACGAAGTGGGACTGACAGACGGTTTAGAAAAAGTTCAGAGAAGGGCAGCTAGATTTGTATTATTCCCGGTATAGGGGAGAGAGTGTTGCGGAAATGATGCACGAATTGGGTGGAAATCATTAAAAGGAAGGCGTTATTCGTTGTGATGAGATCTATTTGGGAAACTTCGTTCATCAACTTTCTGTTCCAAATGCGAACATATCTTGTTAGCACCCATTTAAATAGGAACACATGATCATCAAAATAAAAAAAAGAGATAAAAGATCGAAAACGGAAAGATTTAGGTCTTCCTTTCTCTCCCGAGCTATTAGAGAAGAGAACTGCAAAGAAACGTCATAAAAGCGGATCGATAAACCCCCTGCCATGCACTTCAATGTGACTTGCAGAGTATTTATGTAGATGTAGATACTTCATACGCACAGTTTCAATAAATCTTGAGAGAATTGAAAAACTGTAAGAGGGAGTACTAGGTTTTAATTCCGGTAGTGTAAATTAGACAGATTCAGTTATCTTCTTATTTATCTTCATCTTAACATCTTCCCATATCACGTATGGTCGGCGCTGCTTTGTTGTAGTCTTATCTGTAAATGTCTATCCAAAGCTTCTTCTCTCTTCCAATCATTTTCTTTTGTGTCTCCTGCTACCTTGTCTTTCCATTTTGGTTTTGGGCTTCCTGTTCTCCTTGACTCTTGAATATCTAGGTTTTCTACTCTTCTCCTATGACGTTCTTTATATTTTTTAGGATTTTTGTAGGGAGGAGGGTCATACTCCCCACGTAGTGCTACCCTCTTCTCTGCACTTGCCCATACCATCATAGCCTACTTTCTTAAATCTTCTTTTCTACGTGCCCCACTTTCGCTGTTTTTCTGATCTTCCCGTTCCTTATTCTATCCTTTCTAGTAACTCTACTCATCCACCTTGAATAGTCATCTCCGACGCTTCTATCGTTCTCTTTTGTGCTTTTGTGATTGGCCAAGTTTCGGCACTTTAAAACATCGCAGGCCTCACCACATAGATTTCCTTTTTTTCTGCAACTAACCTTCTCACCACAGAGTACTCCAGCCCACATTCACACGTGTCTTTTGCCACCCTCGCACCTTTTCCTCGTACATCGGCATATCTCTTGCCTGGTCCCTGTCATATGTCTTCTCCCGATCAATAAAGGCCACATGCAGATCAGCCCGTACTTCTCTGCGCCTCTCAATCAGTTGCCTTAACGCAAATATTGCGTCGGTTAATCCTCTTCCCGGCATAAATCCGTTCTTAGTATACTTTCTAGACGCAACCTCTTCTCAGACATTCTTTCCCAGATTTTCAACGTATGTGACAGATTTATCACTCTGTAATTACCACAGTTTTTCATGTCTCCTTTCCGTCGGTGTATGGGAACCAGTGTACTTGGTCTCCACTGATTCCCTCATGATGGTGTTTCTATCTAGAATTAGTCATATAGCCGGCCGCGGTAGCCGAGGGGACTGAGGCGCTCCAGTCACGGTCTGCACGGCCTCTACGGTCGGGGGTTCGAATCCCCCCTCGGGCATGGATATTTGTGCCGTCCTTAGCGTTAGCTAGTTCGTAAGTAGTTTGTAAGTTTAGGGACTGATGACCCCGTAGTTAAGTCCCATAAGCTATACAAACATTTGAACTTTTTTTTTAATTAGTCATATAGCTTTGATATGCCTCATCAAAATAGAGAAGTAACCGCTTCAGTAGCAGAATATTTTTCCCTGTTAGATAGATCACGAGTGGTTTCGGGCAGTTGAAAGCCCATAGTCTGGTCTGCAACCATAAATCATGAACGCTGAGATCACTGCACACTGCCGGACAAGACGAATGACCTATGTGCTGTTTGTCCTGAGCTCGTGGCTTTTGATTTATGGTTGTATACCGAATGATGGGCTCTGCCCAAAACAGCTCTTGAGCTTTGTAACAGGGATATATATTGCGCTACTGAAGCTACTACTTTTTTCCGCCATTACACTTAGTTGCGCATGCTCTGCCAAGTGAATGCTATTCAACAAAATAATCAGCGACATAAGACAGGCAGCGTATTACAGACGTAAGATGATGTTTTTAACAATGGAGGAAACGAACGCTGTCGAGTGAGACCTCAACTGGGTCCTGCTTCGAAGGCGACCGTCACTACCTGATTGTAATTGGTAGATGAATTTACCGTATCAAACCTCGTGCAAGACCTTCACAGCCGGACAGATGGAACATGTCAGTGATGAACCGTTTGTCCATAATCTCCGAGGTGATCGATTTTGATGAAACTAGTTCCCTCAGATGACAAATATAGTTCAACGTGAAAACATGTACTCTCTAATTCACTGTTACAAACAGTGTAAAAAGATTGCCTGTTGGAGGTCGTCAAAAAATCTCAAAATTCAGAATGCGTAATAATATACTTTAGTAATAATAATTTCGTTATTGAATGTTGCAGCAAATCACAACTAATGGGGTCGCAACAACACTTTCGCAGTGAAAGTTAAAATTTTGAATAAAAAATGATATTAATTAACTTGAATCAGTCACTGTGGTAATTAATTAAGCTTGGCCCTATCTGACTTAGCATTGACTACAGCCTCCAACTAGCACCTCTTACGATTCACGAACAGCACAACTTCACTAATAAATGTGACAGAATTCATGTAGTGGTGATGGGGTGTTCGTGTTATAATCAATATCGTAATAGCTTATAGACTCTGATTGGAATGATAATAGCTCAATACAGTGAAACTCCGTGGTGCAATGAGCTTCACAAATACTACAGTCAAAGTTCCCAATAATTTTGATAATATTGTTTAAAGCATTCAAGTTCCTTATAATACTTTACGTGAACTATTTTTTTTAATAATTGGTTCCAGGGCCTGGGTACCGTACGCGTGTAACTGGCTGAGCAGAATTTGGCATTTAACGTTTTCATAAAAATTTACTTCCGTCAAGTCTGGTTAATCAACTATAATACTTTGACTACTGTTAGCCTGGTTACTTTCTACATAAATGAAAGCAAATTTACTTTACTTGCAAACTCTCTTGCAAGTTAAAATCTTTGGCTTAATAAATGATTGCAAAACTTAGAACAGCACTGCACATTAATTACTAGTCTCTGTGGATGTAGCACGTTTAGCAATTCTTTAACTCGTCTAGCAATTTCTTTAAAACTGATCGTAATTATTTTGAAAAATGATTGAACTTGTTAGTCAATGTGCAGGCTTGCATAATCAACATAATCTAATGATGGCGAGAATGGGGTGACTACAACTACTTACAAAATTAAGACTGGTTTCAAAATAAGTCATATATAATTGAACCAAAATTCTGATTGAGTTGACACTACATATACATGCATACAAAATAAAATGTTACAATAGTACTCAACTGTTTTCGTCGTCTTCGTCGTGAAGTCCATATGATTAAGTCAGATATGATTACTTTTGTGTCCCAGCCTCGTCGCCGCTTTTGTGTCTCGTTTCCGTCGTAGGTGTCGGTGGCCGAATGGAATGAGACCGACACAGGAATAAAGATAGCACGCTGGTGCAGGTACGGAGAGGAGCAGCCAGAAACTAGAAACACTAGAGTAAATTAGAACGATATATATATTGCACAGAGTTTATACAATACTTAACTTTTACACAATTCAGTACTGCAAAGTGCTGATACATAGTTGAGCTAGAGGCCTGCCTAGTGCCTTTCCGATAGCAAAGTCTTATCTGGTGCCTATCTGAATACGAAGTGTTAACTGGTTCCTATCTCAGTCCCAAGTGAACAATGTCGTTCAGTACTGGCCACGAGCGGAGTTGTAGCAGAGGGCGCTCGTGGCTGTCGTAAGAACGCCGCGCCGTGCGTGCATGGCGGCGCGCGGCGAAAGTAGGTGGCGCGCACTTTGTACTTGTGCGACACCACACCCCTCCCCCCCAAACCGCCGCGCCGTCGTGGCGTAGGGCTGAGGGCCACGGCGACGGCACTGGGAGGAGGGCCTGGGCGGGGGCGTTACTAGTGGGACGGGCGTCGTAGCTGAGGCTGGGATCGAGACGCCGTCCGCGCCCCGGCATCCGCCTTGCGATCCTCCAGGAAACCCGCCGAAACCTGGGGAAGGGCGCACACCCCCACCCAGAGGGAGCAGGTCATCTTCTTCTGAGGTGCGTGGCCCAGACGGCGGGGGCACGCACGGTCCCGGAGTCCCTCTCTGTGACGCTGTCATCTGCGGCGGCGACGGAGGCGGAGGGGCCGACTGCGTAGGAGGCGCGTCGACATCCATCGGGATCTCGTAGCCCGGGGGAGCTAGGCCCGGCGGCGAGCGATGTGGCTGTGCTCTCTGGCGGTGAACTGGGTCTGGAATCAAGAAACCCGAGACAGGATCGCGCGGCCTGTGCAGGCGCAATTGGTTTGCGTAGCGCCGCAGCTCCGACCCTGTGGAAGAACGTACAACAGACATATTGCGACCGAGCACGCTCTGAATGGTGCCCGGCAACCATGTCGTCTTGTTGCCAGCAAACACCCTGTACACCACCGGCGTGGAAACCTGAAAAAGCGTAGCGCCATACGAACCGACTCGGTGCGTGGGAGGCTGCAGCAAGTGAAGGAGAGTGCGGTGACGGCGGCCGTGTAGCAGCTCGGCAGGAGACGGGCCGTCACGTGGCATGCACCGATAAGTAGACAGGAAAATTTGAAGAGCTTGCTGCCTGGAGCGCTGACCTTTCATCTTCTCCATGTGAGACTTGAATGTTCGAACGAAACGTTCTGCTTCACCATTGGACTGAGGGTGAAAAGGTGCGGTGGTTATATGCTGAATGCCATTCACCCGACAAAACTGTTGAAATTCCGCACTAACAAACTGAGGTCCATTGTCACTGACTATAGTTTCAGGCAAACCCTCAATGCAAAACACAGATGTTAAGGCACTGATTGTACTAGACACAGTCGTTGAGTTCATGGCAACCACGAAAGGAAACTTGCTGAAAGCGTCTACAACAATTTACCAGCGCGTATTCCAGAAAGGTCCGGCAAAGTCAATGTGTAAACGTTGCCATAGTCCCTTGGGGCGTGGCCAGTCTGAGAACCGTTGCGGAGGAGCCGCCTGATGCTCCGCACAAACTGTACACTGTGACGTCATGCTCTATCTGAGCGTCCATGCCAACCCAGGTACAATGACGCCTGGCCAGTTGCTTTGTCCTAACAATACCCCAATGTCCTTGATGCAGGAGGCGTAACACTTCTCGTTGCAGGGAACGAGGAACAATCACTCTTGTTTGGTCGTTGTCGGTATGCAATAACAGAACACCCTGACTCAAAGACAATGCATGAAATTGTGCAAAATAACGTCGAACCAGAGGCCGATCAATGTCTTTGGCTCTGGCCGGCCAACCAAAGCGAACAAAACGTGCTACCACACTTAGGTCTGCATCCGCAGCTGTTTCCTGTGCAACCCTACGTGAGTCCAAAGGGAAATCTGCGACAGCGGAAGCATCTCTGGAGTCTATCTGACAACATGCCATTTCTGAAGAATCAAACGACACATCCTGGCCAACCGGAAGTCGGGAAAGTGTGTCCGCTTTGGCGTGTTTAGTGGTAGGTCGGTACAAAATCTCATACTGATAATTTGACAATATCAAGGACCATCTCTGAAGCTTTTGTGCCGTTCGTGGCGGAATTGGCTTTGTGGGTGAGAACAACGACGTAAGAGGTTTGTGGTCTGTCAACAAATAGAATTTTCTGCCATAGAGATAATGATGAAACTTTGTGACGCCGTAAATTATTGCTAAGGCCTCCTTTTCTATCTGACTGTAATTCTGTTGCGTTGGCGTCAGTAACTTAGATGCAAAAGCAATAGGTCGATCGTGAGATCCAATACGATGCGACAAAACTGCACCCAGACCGTAAGATGAGGCATCAACTGCTAACACTGCAGGCTTCTGTGGGTCAAAGGGAATCAAACATGCATCACTGAGTAGTGCAGACTTTAGTTTGTCAAAGGCCACCTGACAATCTTTAGACCATACAAAAGGAACATTTTTCCTACGTAAGCGATGCAGTGGAGCTGCAATCTGAGACGCATTGGGAATAAATCTGAAATAATAATTAAGCTTTCCCATTACTGCTTGCAATTCATGCACATTCTTAGGAGGAAGCAAGTCTTTGATTGCTCTAAGATGTGACTGTAAGGGATGGATTCCTTGAGCATTAATCACATGGCCTAGGTACTCTATTTCAGTTTGAAAAAATGAACACTTTGCTTTATTACAACGTAGACCTGCTGCAGTCAACACTTTGAAAAGGCACTCCAGGTTTGCTAAATGTTCTTCAACTGTACGTCCGGATACCACAATATCATCTAAATAGTTCGAGCAACACGGTACAGAAACTGTCAGCTGTTCCAAGAAACGCTGAAAAATAGCGGGAGCGGAAGAACTGCCAAAGGGTAGGCGTTGAAATTGAAAAAGGCCCATGTGAGTATTAATGACGAAAAAATTTTTTGACTCGTCATCAAGCGGAATTTGCAAATATGCCTCTGCTAAATCAATCTTAGAAAAGAAGCGAGACTGTCCTAATTTGTCCATTAGTTCGTCAGGTCTGGGCAGGGGGTAAGTGTCTACAATTGTTTGACTGTTCACTGTAGATTTGAAGTCCGCACAGAGACGAAGTTTTCCTGTCGGCTTGGGTATAATTACTATAGGCGAGGCCCACTGACTCGCAGAAACAGGAGAAATCACCCCACTATCTTGCCAACGTTTAAGTTCTTCGGCAACTGTATCACGCAAGGCGATAGGCACTGGTCTAGCTTTACGAAATTTTGGAACTGCAGATTCTTTTAAAGTTACATGTGCCACGAAGTCTTTTGCACAACCTAGTTCCGGCGAAAACAAGTCACTGTATTTGTCACACAATGCATTGATTTTATCCTGAGGCACTATTGACGAAATTTGAAGCACATCTCTTTGAATTGATAAACCAAACAAGTCAAATGCATCTAGTCCAAAAATGTTCTGTGTAGATTTGGCCTGAAGAACTACAAAAGCAACTGTCTTTGTTACACCTTGAAAAGAGGCAGGCAGGCTACACGTTCCTAGCACGGGAATATTTTGTCCTGTATATGCTCTTAACACTTGCTGTGACGGCGACAATTTTGGCGAACCCAGAAGTTCATAAGTGCCTTTATTCATTAAAGTGACAGCGGAACCAGTATCAAACTGAAATTGCACAGTCTTACTGTCAATGTAAAGAGTCACAAAAAGTTTTTGCTTGCGGAGCTCGACAGGTGCGCGAATGTGGGCAACGTCTGCTACGCCTCGTTTGATGCGCTTGCGCATGCGCGTGCTGCGTAGTGAAGGAAGCGGGGCAGACTCGACACATAGATTAATATCACTGTCACTAGATGGCACTACCGCCGGATCGGCGTCCTGCGCGGACGCATGCGAAGCTACACCAGATTTACTAACTACTGCACTACACTGCACTACTGTCACTAGCTACACAGTACTGGGCACTTTTACAATAAGTTGCAGAAGGCACTAAGTTCACTACAGGATTGCACTGTACATTGTCATGTTGCTTGTCCCGAACCCTTTTCCGTTGCACAGATTAACGCGCCCGTCGGCGCTTGCGGCGTGGCTCACTACATAGTTTTGCAATAGGTGCAGAACAGTTTTCTTGCATTTTACAATCAAGTAAAGCACTGTTCAATTCCACAGCGTCTATGACATTGACTGTACGCACTGTAGGGATGGGCTAAACCGTGATTTTCCGCTAACAGTGATTTCCGTGGTTGCTACTTTTAAATCACCGTGATTCTAAACCGTGATTAATCACGGTTTAGAATCACTGTTTGAGGTTTTCACGACATGTATCCCTCCGCGATTTCTTCTCCTCCCGCTATTCCGTGATTTCAGCTCTTTCCGCTATTCCGTGATTGAATCGCCGCGATTCCGGCGACTTGTATGATTTACCATGGAACTGACAAAAAATTGAGTTAGATACTTTTGTTATAATGTTTCATCCGCCAGTAAGTAATTTATCGTCTCTTTGTTGTTATGAAAGTTATGTTGTAAACCGAGAAAAGTAAATCTCAACAAATAAGTCAATAGTAAGTATACTTTAAAATAACTGTACAATAAACTTTCTAACCGCATTAACACAATGAAAGAATCGTAAATATTCTTAGTAAGTGTAAAAATTATTTGCAAGGTAGGTGTTATTTCATTGTCAATGAATATATGCCCTCAATTTTAATAACTTGTTGATACTGCAGTTATTAGAGTGTGCTGTTATTTAAATACACTGGCCTATAATAGTTATCATATTACTTTACACGCTTCAATTACTTACAGTAATATAGTATCAGTTTTACTGTTAGGTGCCATATGTTTTTAAGATGTATCATGCACAGCTAACTGGATGCTTAAATTTACTGCAGTTTCATTTCCAGTGATATACACTTTTAACTCAAAATTTATGCATACATATGAAATAAGAAGCTGAGATCTTTACTATAATTGAAGCACTTAATGTGATATCAGTATTCCAGCGCAAGTCCCATGGGGAATTATTTTATGCACATGTTTTTTCGAGTTGCTCATGCGTTGGTAACGGCAGCAGAGAGCGCACAACTCGGATTCTGATTGGCACCACAGGTTTGATAGCTCTCGAAGAAGTCGTCGCATATTTCGGTTACACGGGCCTATTCACGGTGCTTCTTTAAGTTGGAGATATAAGTTTTATGCGACAACTGTATGCCGCACAAATTACATTTCGCATAGTCGCTATTAAGAGCGGTGAAATGACAACTCGCTCGTCCTCGATCGCTTCATCTCGGCAGAAACAAGATATACACTTTTAGACGACGAACGGCGAAATGGACGAGATATGTTTTTCAGTTTTTAACCCCTTCCTGCCGGGCCCTGGCGATTTTCTAGGAAAAACGGACAAGTTTATGCGAACTGGTCACTGTCCATAATCAGCTTTTAGCCGGTACACCCGCTATTCGCTAATCGGTGATTCGCTGCTATACCCGCTATTTGCTGCATTGATGTTATTACAGATTTCGACCCACAGGTGGCTCTTTTAGCCTTTGCTGCTTCTTTTCCCTCACCTCCTATTCGCCTTTCCGCTATTCGCTGCTATAGCTGCTATTCGCTGGTGCTTTTAGTACTCATTTCGGCCACCAGATGGCTCTTTGTAGTTTGTACTGCTGTTCGCTGCTATTCCTGCTCGTCGCTACCCAACAGTGACCGTGACTGAAATCACGGTCAGATTCCAGATCGCCGCGACCGTGAAAACAGTGAATTTTCAATCACCGTGATTTTTCACGAGTACGTGATTTCTTGCCCATCTCTAACGCACTGCTCTCGCACTTTGCGAAGCACTGTTGCTAACGTTACTGTTCTTTGAGTTTTTAATTTGCATACACACAGACTGCACATGTCCCGATTTGCCACATTGATAACAAGTTGCGTTGCGACTAGGGCAATGAGCACGCTTGTGGCGAGACACACACTGGGGGCAAGATTTACGTACATTTTTCTGAAATGAGCGTTGGCGCCCGTTATTCAAATTACTGTTTCCAACACGACGGGGCGACCTTTGTGTCGCACTGTTACACTGGCTACTGTTCACAGACTGTTCAGCAGGGCATTTAGAATTATAAGAATCACTAGAGCTATACTGAGAACTGCGGCTAGGAAAGCGTCCGTTACGGCGCACTGAATTAACACTGTGGCTTTGCATTTCGAGATCTGCTAAGTCAAAAGTATCATGCGCTTCTATAAGCTGCAGTACACTGTCTAATGAAGGGTCTGACTGTTTTAGAATTGCTGCCCTAATTCTGGGGTCCTGAATGTTCTGCGTAATCGCATCCCTCAACATCACGTCACTATACGAAAGTCCACAAGAGCAAGTAAATTTACATTTGCGGGTTAAGCCCTTCAATTCCGTGATACACTCTTGGTGTGACTGTTCTGGTAATTTTTTCAGTTTAAAAAATCGGTACCCTGCCGCAGCTACGAGAACTTTTCTCTCAATGAGCATTTAGTGCCTCTACTATTTCTTCAAAGTCTACATCACGAGGAGATGCGTCGGGGAAAAGTTTTTTTCAGTAACACGAAGGTGTTCGTGCCCACCACAGATAATAACAGATGCTTCACTTTCTGACCTGTAATTTGATGAGCCGCGACGAGTTCTTGAAACTGTGCGAAGTATTCGCTCCATTCTTCCTCACGTTTGTTGTACTGGCGAAATGTAGGAAGCGGCGCAGCAGCAGGTGTGGGCTGCTGATGTGACGGCTGTTGTTGTTGGTGAGCAGCCTGTGCCGTTAACTGCGACACCGCCTGCAGGAGTTGAATGATTTGCGCCGTCTGTAACTGAATAATTTCCATTAAGTTTGGGTTCGGGGTAGTGGCCATGCTGACCGATTAGGCGCCGCTCATACAAGTAAATTATAACAAAAAACTTTTTCTACACTCAAACGGGATTTCCTTCTGTATATTTCTTATGGGGATGTCCTGGGTGTAAACTAAAGTCATTCTGTCAAGCCGTTCTATCCGAACCATTTCCTTCATTTTCGCTTTAAGCAAAAGGTATTTATTCGCAGATTTGTCATCAAGTATCATAATTAACTTAAGTCTCTCCTTCGTTTACTTTCATTCAAACGCGGGATCCTTCCTTCCTTGCATTGAATATTTTAATCGGTTTGTTTTAGGATATCTTCGGTTCTAAATAAAGTACACAGTTCTCTTTGATCTAACAACGCTCAACAGATCAAAATCTTTCATTTGTGCTTTTAAACACTTGCACGGATTGATTCTGAAGAAAGCTATACGTGAACATTTAACTTTACTTCCATGTCTTCCCAACGTTTTAGTCATTCCACTAACGGTGTGAAGTATTCGCACGGGTCTTATTCGAACGGGTCCTCTATCTTTCTTATGTATTAAAAGAATCTATTTTATAATTATAATTGATTTTAAATAAGTGTTATGAATTTAAGAAAACACAAGCTTATATAATATTCTGTATACTGTTACTATCTATAATAAATATTTTTAAATGATAAATATTTAATTTTACTTATTTCCATTTCACATGACTGGCTACTAATGCTGCAAAGTATTTGCACAGGTCGCCTAGTTTTATTACTACTGTTCTCACATTGTAGTGAACCGTCGAATTTTATTAACATAAGAAATAGTTGGTAATGCACTCATTCCATCCATATAGACTAACATTTAGGAGAGTATTCACTTCCCTTAACATTTGATATCTTTAATATTCCCGGCGCGAGCCGGCGCCGGCACGAACCGATTGGGGTACGGTGTTGCTTCTGCAACACAAGTATCACAAGCCTCCAGCCTGCTTTCAGCAGAAGCTCCTCTGCATGATTTTTTTTTTCAATTATACTTATGATAATATGTTTATTTTTCTTCTATTACTATTAATTCTGTAAATTGAATTTAAAAAATTGAGAAATGTTTAGTATTTCACATAAAGAAAAACTCTCCTAAATGTTAGTCGAAATTAATGGGATGGGTCCATACCACATATTTCTAATGTGTTTATAATTCTATGAGTCACTACAGTGTGCAAACAATAGTAATAAAATTACAAAATCAATTAACAGTTAGCTGGCTCAAAGTAGATGGCAGTGAACAAGTACTGGTCACACCTGTGTTTCCTTCGATCTTCCACTGACAGTGGGTGACGATCCCTTATTGCTGGCCACAAGCCCACTAAGAACCAAAAAACAAATCACAACATGAAACAAATGACACCTGCTTCTCATCCTTTACTGATCTGCAGTGTCTGAGGCTAAACTAAATCTGCGCGTTTTCCTTTCATTTAAAGTATAAAAATCGATATGAAAGTACCATGGAGACAAGGAAAATTGTGAGATTCACGATATGTTCATAGAAAAGCAGTTCCCATCAGACAGCTTCCTAAGAAAATAAATAAAAATTCTGAGAACCGTGTAGAGTTCTTTGAAAGTGGAGATGAGCTGAAACATGGTACAGCGTGTACCACATAAATCTGGCACACCTGACGTACCCCCATGGCCATAAGTTGCAGCATCCCTTAGCAGGAGATAACTAAATGTCTTTAATTTTACTGTTATGTACTCCTACTTTAGTCTCGGTCTGAGGGATAGAGCTTTTATGTGAGACACTGTATATAAATTGTTTCACCTTGTGGTAGAACTTTTTCTTGGAGTTACGAAAGCAACAATTAAAAGAAGGTTCAAATGTTTGTTAAGCTTATGGGGCTTAACAACGTGGTCATCAGTCGCTAAACTTACAAACTACTTATGAACTACCTTATACTAAAGATGATACAGGTATCTATGCCCGAGGGAGGATTCGAACTCCCGACTGTAGCGGCCGTTCAGACTGTGACTGGTGCGCCGCAGACCCCTCGGCCACCGCGGCCAGCTTAAGAGAAAGCTAAATAGTGTAATCTTAGGTGTAGATGCATCAATAAATGTAAGTATATTTTTGGGTTTCTTCCGTTTATTATCCTCAACTAGAAAGTCATTGAGTAGAATTTCAGAAATTTTATTTCAGTCCATCAACAGCAAATTCGCAGTTAACATTAAATGTTTCTTCTCTTGTAGTTTGAAACACGAAATATGTATTCCATCAATTGTACAATGTGGACAACAAACTACTTGTATACCTCTTAAGTGACGTATTACCTCACATAAAACCATAGCAGATCATTGTCCATTGTAATCGGTTGCCACCCGAGAAAAATTAGGGTATTGCTATTTTCTGGTTATGAATTATTAACAAATCACGAGGGACCAACATACGTGGCCAGCAAATAACTTTTTCGGCACTGCAGTGCTTTACGACACGCTCAACACACGCCGAGTTCGTAGGCTTACTGTCGCGGCATGATGCCGCTCAGATAACTCACAATTACTTGTGAAAGGAGGTAGATATCAGTGCGACTACCATTTCAAAAACTTTTCTGTTCTTTTAGCTCCATTTCACTCGCTGTAATGTATGGCCTAAAATGCATAGTACAGTATGCTGCCCGCTATCGAACTTTTTCAATACACGATTTGTAAATCAAGTGCCCATACCTGACAAAAAGCATCATTAGAAAACGATTGTTACGAATTTCGAAAAGGTGAATGTTTTATTGGAAAGCTAAGATGTTGTACTATCCTGTGTCCAAAAATCAGATTTTTTAACCGAATACTTTCATCAAAATCGAGTGAGGAGCTTTACGAAACTGAAAACTCGTGCGGAATGAAAAGTAGACTTTTTATTTTTACACAGGCAACGCAAAGCGTAAAAGGAAAAAATAAGTTGATAAAAGGATGCGATGTGGTCTTATATACCGTCAAAATTTGTTACAACTTGAAACTCGAAAAAGTTGTTTTCCCCCTGTTTTTCGTCTTGGCACATCCCCGCTCGGCTCGGCTCGGCCCGGCCGGCAGTGTGAACGCACCGTCGTAGACGTGTGCCGGACGGGCGCAATAATTAACGGCGTCGTGAGGGGGGCTGGTCGTGCGCATGCGCACTGCTGTCGGCTGTTCCACATGCCAGCCGGGAGTACCGAGACTTCTCGCTCCCGAGACTGTGTTATCGGCACGGCCGGCTCCCGGGTGTGGCGGTCTCGCTAGCCGCTCCCTCTGGCGGGAACGAGCGGGAGCCAGGCCGCGTTTGACGGCCTCTAGTATTTTACGTTTATCAAAAGTAATCACAGTAGTAATCCATGAGCACTGGAGCGTTTTGCGTTCACCAGTAGTTAATTTCATCTAGCTCAGTTAATATTCTGAGCTTAGTTACTGTAGACATCAATGTGACAAGCTGTCAATTTTTGATCACATTGTACAGTTGTTTCAACTTCTGAGTACTCAGTGTAAAGTGGAGTTAGACTGTCTACTCGGACAGGGCAAACGGGCATTCATGTAAACAAAAGACTGACTTTATGTCTTATTACAAATGCAAACAATACTTACAATAACTTCTTATGTTCAAACTGTTTTACAACTATGGCGTAGTGTGGGATTACTATCCAAATCATGAAATGCATGGAATACGTTTTCTTTTATCCAAGTGTTCATTGTCTTTTGCGCCATCCTGTGTATACAGTTGTATGTATGGCGTCTGTTCTTTCGTATATGTCCACACCCTTATACGGGGTGTATCTAAATACGCTGTAAAGTTCTGGGCATTCCATAGAGGAAGTGATAACAAGCAGAACATGTCCTGTACATATATAGGGTTTATTTGCTTTCGTTACCGTGATAAAGACATTTGTTGTGCTGTCCATAACACAGACCACTTGACTGTGCAGGTTGCTCATGGCTTGTTGGAAGACGTTGCACTAAATTTAAGCCGGCCGCGGTGGCCGAGGGGACTGAGGCGCTTCAGTCACGGTCTGCACGGCCACTACGTTCGGGGGTTCGAATCCCCCCTCGGGCATGGATATGTGTGCCGTCCTTAGTTGTAGGTAGTTGATAAGTAGTTTGTAAGTTTAGGGACTGATGACCCCGTAGTTAAGTCCCTTAAGCTTAACAAACATTTGAACATTTTAACTAAATTTAAATCAGTACATGTGGCTCATGCAATATGAAGCACCACCTCATTTTGCTCGTGCTGTAGAGCAATTTTACACTAGCAATGTTCGCTCGACGTAGCTCAGAAGATAGCGACAATGACTACCACGCCAGGGGCCCGGGTTCGATTCCCGGAAGGGAACTGGGAGTTGTGTGATATTATCATTTTCATCATCACCTAGAAGTGGCATCGGTTAAATTACTTGCACTAGGCGGCAGAAAAATCCCACGCGGGATCTCCCGCCCAAAAACGTCATACGATCAATTCATTCAAAATCAGTGATTTGCAAACAAAAGGATAGGGCGTCAAAGATCGATGCCTGCTCGTCATCGCGAACAGAAGCCATTAGACTTCTACACTCTTGTGGTATCGTGTTGAAGCTGTATCGGCATCTGTACCTGTTCACGCCATCCAAGCTCTGTTTGCCGCAATGCCCAGGCGTATAAAGGCCGTTATTACGGCCAGAGGTAGTTGTTCTGGATATTGATTTCTCAGGATCTATGCACCCAAAATGCGTGAAAATGTAATCACATGTCAGTTCTAATATAATATATTTGTCAAATGAATGCCCGTTTATCATCTGCATTTCTTCTTGGTGTAGCAATTTTAATGGCCAGTAGTGTATTTACAGCAGGCTGTGAGCTAAGGTGCTTCTCTACCATTCGGTATTTTATAATGTGGATAAACAACGGGATATTTGTTTGACTTTCTTGCGTGAGCGATTCCTTAAACGTGAAATTTAAAACTACAGCTTTCCTTTTGCTGGTTTCTGTTGCCACGTCAGAAGAATCAAAAAGTGACTAATAGCGGACTTCGACCCGCTCACGATTTTACAGAGAAACAAAAATTGTTTGGGTTCTCGGCAAGATCGTTTGCTAAGGTAAGACGGTGGTAGTTATTGTATACGTCGTTCATTGATCTTTTTATAGACACGCGAATGTCTAATAATTTTTGCTTGTCTTCATTTACTTCTTTTTTGAACCGAGATTGGAACTGCTCTTGCCGCGGCGGAGTCGCCAAGCGCATTGAGGCGCTAAGATCCGATGCCCGAGGCCATTCCCCGTCGGGGGTTTGAATCCCCCCTCGGGCATGGATGTTTATGTCGTCTTTAGTATAAGGTAGTTCATAAGTAGTTTGTAAATTTAGGGACTGTTGACCCCGCAGTTAAGTTCCTTAAGCTTAACAAACGTTTAAACATTCTTTTGGAACTGCCTTTGCTTTATCAATGTTTCATTATCAAACCACGGTGGATCATAATTCAGTTTGTACACACATACTTCTCCAGTACATGATTTATAGTGCATTTAAATATTGCCCATAATCCCTTTAATCATAATTAATCAGTTTTTCCTAGCATGAACACTCCTCTAGCTTATTGAGTGACTTACTAACTTTGGTAACCATTGTCGCTATTACGATATCACGATCACTAATTATTTTCTCTCTACACTAACTTCGTTGATAAGGTAAGGCTTACTTATTGCTACAAAGTATAAATATTTCCATTGCATTTGGACTGTCTATTTAGCAGCTCAAGGCATTGATCGGGAAAAGTGTTCAGCAGCAGTTCACAAGACTGATTATTTGTATCGCCGTCGCGGTGGAGTGGCCGAGCGTTCCAAGGCGCCTAGCTGCGGAGCGCGCCGCTGCTCGCCGTCGGAGGTTCGAGCCCTCCCTCGGGCATGGGTGTATTTGTTGTCCTTAGCACAAGATAAAGTAGTTTGTAAGCCTAGGGACTCATGACCAGCGTAGTTACGTCCCATAGATTTAAAAAGAGTACCACCTGTAATGAAGCCATAGACGCCCCAGTCTATAGGGTAAATCCTGGAGGGATGGCGCGCATTTTCAAAATTATTCATAGATAATCCCATAATGCACAAGTCAAAATAATTTCATTTACAAGTTAACAAATCAGTTTTTCTTAAAATATAATTTTTTGACAATTTTACATGCACTCATTCGTCGTGATATTTGATAATTCAGAAAACCTTACAGTGCGGCATCTATTCCTTAGACTGAGAAGCCGCGCCCTTTCGGGTGACATGCCGCAAGATGATATTGTTGAAATATATAATTTTTTAAGCAAAATACGTTAAACTTTTAGTTTATGATTGTAACAGTTGAGGCATAAAAATAAATACTGAAAAATTGGCAAACAAATCCTTTTTATATGAAAACACTGAATTAAATTTTAAATTATTTTTAAAGATTATACTCATGCCTATCAGAGTTTTTCAAAAGAAATCCTCTCCATCATTAGCTCTTATTCGTATTTTTTCCTGCCACAGTCAACGCAATATGTATCAAAGATTGTATAATTTTCGTGTACCCAAAGCTTACATGCCAAGCAGCATAACCAGTCAAAATTTTTAGTGGTTTCACAATACAATTCTTTACACTCCTTACATGGTGTCTTATCAAGAGATGATTATTGCCGCGGTGGAGTAGCCGAGCGGTCTAGGGCGCCTCGCTGCGGAGCGCGCGGTTGCTCGTCGTCGGAGGCTCGAGTCCTCCCTGGGGCATGGGTGTGTGTTGTCCTTAGGTTAGGTTACCTAGGTTTAAGTAGTTTTTAAGCTACGGACTGATGACCACGCAGTTTGTTCCGATAGATTTACAAACATTTGAACATTTTTTTGAGATGATTATTTTGATGTAGCCCTAGGCCTATGTTTGTTGAAATCCGGATCGTAACTTTTATTTGACTTGTGCGGCAAATATCCCTATTAAAAAAAATAGAAATGCGGCATATATACCGGATTCCACTGCGGCATGTATCTCGATCTATCAGGGATAAACGCCGTATCCCTACGACTCTGGGGTGTCCATAGGAGCAAGATGGCCGGACTAGAATCAAAACGCACCCAGCAAAAGTTACTGCTCATGCAGCTATTCAGATATTTAAAAAATATATCTATTTAGCGCCATCCAATAACTAACCGTATCACTAAAAAGTTTTCCATGCAAGATATGGAGACTTACCTGGTTTATTAACACTAACTTGGTTATAACTACCACTACTGAAACAAAAGCAGTTGCCTCGCCGCCCAGCGTCTACTGCGCAACTGCAAAGCGCCTAAAAACGCACTGTGGCGGCTTTTACCAAAACTACTAGGGGCGGGGGGGGGGGGGGGGGTGCGCAGTCTGTACGTCATGCGGAAACTCTCCTGGACATACTATATTCGGTTAAAGCCGCCCCTCCAATGCTCCAACAAATATTGTACCTTCGCACCACCCGGCATGGACTTTATTTGAAAGATTCTAGAACAGTGACGGTGGGTAAAACCAGGCGAGCATTAACTGCGTCACCCGTCGCTCAGGTGACGGGCACTTTCTCCTTGTAAAGGCGCTGGCGCTATAGCAAGTTAGCGCCCACTGGCCCCTGAGCAGTTGTTACTGTTAGCGGCTTCATTACCGCTCATTAGCTTCTCGTAAAACAGTAACGTCCCATTCGAACACGTGGCGGCTCTGGAAGTGTGGACGTTACAAGTTGTAGAAGGGGCACCAAGGCAAGTGAAGCAAGGGTTGCAATATTAGACACTAAATACCCAGTATTCCCGGGTATTAATTTATTAAAATGATCTGTTAGTCCCATTCTCTTCTTGTTCATCTTCTCCTCCCTCCTCTATCACCTCCTTAACCCCCCCCCTCTACTCAGGGGACTGATGACCCAGCAGCTTAGTTCCCTTTAGAAATTCCAACAACAACAACAACAACAACAACAAAAACAAGAACCACCCCCCTCCGTCAGCCCAGTACCTCGTCTTCCTCCTTTACCCATCTGCCATTTCTGTCCCCTCTCTCGTCAGTTTTCTCCTCTGCCCGCGCTCTATCTCTCACACCTATCGGCTCCTTCTCCGTTTCCGTCAATCCCTGCCATCGTTTCCTTGTATATAAAAACTACATACCGGTATATCTGCCAACTTTGACAGCGTGTGAATAAATTATAGTATTGGATATACATGTCTGAATACGAGATGTTGCAGTGAATGTGTAAGAATGAATGAGTACGATATGTTGTAAGGAGTTTGGTTGCGTGTTTACTATACTTGTGTGAAAGATCATTATAAAATTAATCAAATAATTAACTAAAGCAGTATGAATCGTTGGATACGAGTGCATCAATATATATGAGTGTAGGAATGGCCGTGGGTGCTATACTTCCGTGAATTTAATTCTGACTTCTCTTGCAAAAAAGTTACAATGTTTTAATCAAGCGAATATATTAATTGGGATATAAAGAAAGAGTTTAACAAGTATGAAGAAGTGTAGTTATCGAGCAAAGTAATTAAGTACGTTTCCGAGACAACGTGTAACAGCCAATGAATTGAAGAAAAGACACCCGAACAATCTGGCTTGCTATATGAGATGTCGCACCTAAATTCACTCAACTTTGCCCGCAGGAAAGAACAGCTTCACATCCGGGTTAAACAAGACAAATTCACAGACATGCGTGCACTAAGAAATGTGTAGTTCATAAAATAGGTATCGTATTTTGTGTGTAAACAAAATCGACATCTATCTTCACTTATAAATTAAAAAGATATAGGTTCTGTCTAACTGTTAAACATCTTTGTCAATTATGAAGTGAGTCGTAAAAAATAAAAAAATTGTAGGTAGACTGTCAAAATATAGTGATTTTCAATTACTGGATATTGCGTACTCCCTTATCACAATGTTAACGTAGCGTACTTCTGTGTTGAAGGAAATTATATGAGTCATGGCGGAGTGGCCGAGCACATTGAGGCGCTATGCTCGGGGGTTCGAATCCCCCTTCGGACATGGATGTTTGTGCTGTCTTTAGTATAAGTTAGTTTATAAGTAGTTTGTAAGACCCCGCAGTTAAGTCCCATAAGCTTAACAAACACTTGAGACATAAATTAAGTTTCATAAAAATCAAGGTTAGTAACAAATTAAATATTAAATTCTGTGTTCCATCGCAAATCACAATAATGATTGTCGTCTAGAACAGATACCGAGATCGGAATTACTAAAATGTGTTTATCGTATACCATGAACTGTGATTTTTTTGCTACATCTCAAGTGCAGATTAAACGATATGGTGTAACGATTAAAAATCGACCACTGTACATAACAAGAGCTTTGCTTTGTCACTAAAATTAGCAAATAAGGTCCGTGTGAACTACTGGTTACTCCCTGCTACAAAGCCTTGGTCCCTGGCCCAAATTGAGAACGGACTCCTTCCAATTACTTCAATAACAGGAAGTTAATACTACAGTGGTCAATATACATAGCACCTCACACGTTATTACACACAGGCATTAATAAGCAAGCCACCACAATTAAAGTTATCTTAGAAAGGTGGCTAGAAAACATTTATGGTACAACGAAATTTACACTTATGAAAATTAGCATCTGAACTTATTTTCAGCACTTGTGAAACAATATTAAATAAAAGAGGGAAGGTGCTCTAAAACTACAATTTATAAGCAACTTACGGATTATGCTGAACTTAAACTGGTTAGTCAGATAAAAACAAGCAAAATGTGGAACCAATTTTGTTAATATAATAAAAATGCAACTCTTACATGAATTAATGCTGACGGTGCCCAGCCTAACGCTACTGGGGGGGGGGGGGGGGGAAGGATTCACAAACAACACTCAATCTTTCACACACACACACGCAATACCACAGCGAAACACCAAAATCAGCGTGCTGAAACGAGGCGGAAGCAGCCGCCTCTATCGTAGGCAAAATTTAGCAAGTCGGAGGTAGTACAAAACACAATACACAAACACTTTGAAGCTTGCTCTGGTCTGTCGTGCCTCTTAAGATGGCGTGTGTATAGCAAGTTAAATTACATCTGTATTTGACCGCGAGCAAACACGCTAAAGGCGACACATGGCTACGTTACATGAACGCACACCACTGAAAGTGAAGTGGTTGAAAGTCAGCTTCATTACACAAAAGCACGGTGGATTCTTAAGTTTCAGTCTGTTAGAAATCGAGCTAGGTACTGGTTTTATAAGAGAAATGGCATGAACTCAGGCGACCAGCTGCATACCACGAAGTCTGAACTCGGACCAACGTGGTTCCGAAAACCGATAAAATTGAATAAATTCAGATTCCGAAAAATAAAGAAAATTAACTACAGCATGCAACCCATAGAAATGCTTAGAATTATACAAGGAAGCGAATGAAATACAGCTACACGCGATAGGGGGAGATTAGAGAGACTGATGAAGTCTCGTCTCCAAAATTCGTAAAAGTGTTTACAAAGTCGGAAAATAAGAATAAGAACTACGGCATGCAATCCATAGAAATATTTAGAATTACATAAGGAAGCTATTGGAGGAGGTTGTACAAGGCTCAGACAGAATTACAGACACAGAGTTCGCACTACAAGTCGGAGAAGGAACAGCAACATTAAAATAGGCAGGGAGAGAAGATCGCGAAATATTAGTGTAAAACAAAGATACCTGCATAGTTACTTGCCTGATGGGCATGGAACAAACAAGAGAGGAAACTGAAGGCTTTGTCCTATGAACCAACCACGTGGAACACATATCACTCACGGAAGGAAACGATGAGAAGATTTTTACACGCACTGTATAAAATGAACATATCACCTATTAGAAATCGGGCCCCACAAAGTTAGAACGTATTTACACAGGGTTCATACACCACCAAATGATCACAAAAGGGAGTTGGTTTACGTTCTAGGAAGCGATCCAATTATGATATTGTAGAAAGATATAAAAAAGCCAAGATCGCTGTTCAATTTTTATTTACAACGACCGGTTTCGCTGAACTATGTCAGCATCACCTAGTCAAATAGAATATTTTACAAGGCCACAATCTGTTAAAAAGGAAAGACGGAAATTTAAAACATGCATGTCATAATAAAACGAGAAGATACATCAATTAAATCCATAAGAGCAAGATCGGGCATATTTAGAGATGCGACATACCTTGTAATGTCAATTAGTTGTTATATAACAACAATTTACAGAGCATAGGTGCACTATGTCATTATAATAAAACAATCACAGTGAGTGACAATAGCAAACTGATACATGATACAAGTCAAGGATAACAGAATATGACGCCAGATGGCAGCACACAACAATGTAATATTAAAACCACAATTAGGTTAAAAACGTGTTGTACAGATTATAAAGTCATTTGAAAAAATAGACTAATATCTACGTTGATGGCGTAATTAAGTTTGTGCATACCACAAAAATATCTGTATAAACTGACAGTCAGTTATAAACGAAAAACTAACACAGTTAAAATGTAGTGGTCATACAATATTGGTTTGTGTATACCATAAGAAGATCTGTATAAAACGATTGTCGATTAAAAAGTATACAACAGTGGCCACAATGCAGCGGTGATGCAATATTGGTTAATGAATATCACAAAACACTTGTATAAAACCACAGTCAAGTGTAAAAGAATATACAACAGTGTCTACAATGTATCAGTCATAAAATATTGGATAGTACATAAAACACAAACATCTGTATATAAAGACAGTCATAAAAGAATACATGATAGTAGTCACAGCGCAGCAGTTACGAAATATAGATATGGCTGCAACAACACAATAGGTCAGCCAACACAGCACAAGGTTGTAAAAGAATATACAACAGTAATTACAGTGTAGCAGTCATACAATACTGTTCGTGCAAAAAACAAAAATATCTGTATAAAACTCCAGTCAACTATAAAAGAATATACAACAGTGTCTACAATGTATCAGTCATACAATACTGGATAGTACATAAAACACAAACGTCAGTATAAAAAGACAGTCACTTATAAAAGAATACATGACAGGTTAAAGATCTAAGGTAAAACATGGTAAAAGTAAATTAACCTAGTCACTGTGTATAACAATCACATAGACTGTGTACTACTTTGCCACCCTAAAACCTAGACACTGTGTTTAACAATCACCTATTGATATTCCATATTGCCATCCAAAAGCTTTAAAGTTCTGTCTAATATCTGAACATTATATCAGACTTCATCCTCAACCTAGAATACCATATCACATACTTCATAGTATATCACACCCTCAACCCGAACGCTCAGTTTCATATCCAAAACCTAGACATTAAGTCACATCTCCAACCTAAACATTAAACATCATGTCTAAAACCTAGACCTGGAGTAGTTTCCTACCTAAACCTTCAGCTGTTTTCCCTTTAAAAGCATTTGGTCTGATCCATAACCAAAACCTTGTGCTGTGTTGGTTGACCTATTGTGGTGTTGCGGCCATGTCTATGTTTCGTAACTGCAGCATTGTGGCTACTGTCATGTATTCTTTTATAATTGACTGTCTTTTTATATTGACGTTTGTGTTTTATGTACTATCCAGTATTGTATGACTGATACATTGTAGACACTGTTGTATATTCTTTTATAGTTGACTGGAGTTTTATACATATATTTTGTGATATGTACAAACCAATATTGTATTACCAGTGCATTGTGACTACTATTGTATACTTCTATAATTAACTGTCGTTTTATGTTGATCTTTTTATGGTATGCACAAACCGGCATTGTTGGCCACTACATTGATGGTTGTTTTATACAGATATTTTTGTTTTATGCACGACCAGTATTGTATGACTGCTACACTGTAATTACTGTTCTATATTCTTTTACAACCTTGTGCTGTGTTGGCTGACCTATTGTGTTATTTTAGCCATATCTATATTTCGTAACTGCTGCACTGTGACTACTATCATGTATTTTATGACTGTCTTTTTATACAGATGTTTGTGTTTTATGTACTATCCAATATTTTATGACTGATACATTGTAGACACTGTTGTATATTCTTTTACACTTGACTGTGGTTTTATACAAGTGTTTTGTCATATGCATTAACCAATATTGCATTACCACTGCATTGTGGCCACTGTTGTATACATTTTAATCGACAGTTGTTTTATACTGATATTCTTATGGTATGCACAAAACAATATTGTATGACCGCTACATTTTAACTGTGTTAGTTTTTCGTTTATAACTGACTGTCAGTTTATACAGATATTTTCGTGGTATGCACAAACTTAATTACGCAATCAAAAATTCAAATGTTTGTAAAGCTTATGGGACTTAACTACGGGGTCATCAGTCCCTAAACTTACAAACTACTTATGAACTACTTACGAACTAGGACGGCACAAATATCCATGCCCGAGGGGGGATTCGAACCCCCGACCGTAGTGGCCGTGCAGACTGTGGTTGAAGCGCCTTAGTCCCCTCGGCCACCGCGGCCGGCAATTACGCTATCAACGTAGATATTAGTCTATTTTTTTCAAATGACTTTATAATCTGTACAACACGTTTTTAACCTCATTGTGGTTTTAATATTACATTGGTGTGCGCTGCCATCTGGCGTCATATTTTTTTATCCTTGACTTGTATCATGTATCAGTTTGCTATTGTCACTCACTGTGATAATTATGTTTTATTATAATGACATAGTGCACCTATGCACTGTAAATTGTTATATAACAACTGATTTACATTACAAGGTATGTCTCATCTCTAAATATGCCCGATCTTGCTCTTATGGATTTAATTGATGTATCTTCTCGTTTTATTATAATGACATGCATGTTTTAATTTTCCATCTTTCCTTTTTAACAGATTATGGCCTTGTAAAATATTTTATTTGACTAGATGATGCTGACATAGTTCAGCAAAACCGGTCGTCGTAAATAAAAATTGGTGATCAGCGATCTTGGCTTTTTTATATCTTTCTACAAGATCACAAAAGGTTTTAACATAGCAGGCCGTTATCAAACTGGAACTAGAATCACACACACCGCGTTTATCTGTTGGAAATCACTGAACTGAAAAACGAGCACACATTTCCGCACACGATCGGAGAAAATTTTCCAAAAAATGATTCTAAGTTCACGTATCTAAGTTAAACGTGCTAGTCAATGAAACGCTACCATCTCCAGAAACAAGAGCAGAACCAACCTTACCTCACGAGACGACCAGCCAAGAATCAATCGCCGTGCGGCCGCCGGGCCGCGGGCAAACAACCGGAAGCCGGAAAATCCCTGAAAAAGCGGTGGTCGGGACGGAGAGCGAGTACACTCGCGCTAACTAGCCCGCAACCAAAGGGTGTGGAAACGTCTTTGGTCACCTCAGCAGCTATCGACTCTGAGCAAGCGAGAACGATGCAAAGCGAGCTATCGCTCCTCACATTCAGGTAGCCATAGATTCTCGCACCCACTTAAAAGTAAAACAACTGCACATTCTCACAGGGACCGTGGCGTAGCGGAGAAGCCGTACTCATGCCACATTAATTAATATAATAATAAGTTATTAACATAACAAAATAAGAATAACCTATCAATATTAACTAATATTCTAATACATGAAATGAAAATGTTATTCTCAAGCCTTGAAAAGAGTCGGGTTCACGTTTTAACAAAATGATAATCTAGTGACATTAAATAAATTATAACTTTACAGAAACTATACAAAAATATATGGAAGTCGACAGACGGTCGTCTTTCACGATGAACAAAGATGTGACTTATAATCAGTGTATTACCTACTCAATTAATTCGCCCCAGCGCTACAGAGAAAATGCCATTCATGATTACTAAGAATGAACACCAACTACAGTAGAGTCATACCTAACAAATATGTTACATAACACCACGAAACTTTAACGAACACAATATGATGATTTAAAAAATAATAAAATTTATAAAACTTAATTAATTAATAAACTGAAAGAAATAACATCTTGTTGGATGACGACTGTGCTGTCTCTTGTTTAACAGTGAAAAGGAATACTTATAAATTCAAAAACAAGGTTAATTTTTTACTGACCCCCTATCTTTGGGAAACATTTAAATTATCTAAAAGATATTCGAAGGGCTGCCTTATTTTTTTGTTTCATAGGTAATGCTAGATCTATCACTTATTTTTCATTAAATGGATTGACACTGATAAGTTCTAGTCATTTTAACTACTAAATGGGCTATAATAATGATAAAGATAAAACAGGAATACCTTTTTCGAGTGTAATCGAGACATTAATTTTGATCCTTATTTATACCCAAAAACATTCATAGTAATACATGAATCTTCAAGTAAAATCATCCATCCTTCTTTTGCTTCAAACACTAAGATACAATGTGCTTCCGCTACCACCACGCTCCCATCGAGCGATACGACAGCACATTCTATCCACAACAAACACCAACTCTCGACTACTCACGCGCCCAACCGGCTCAACCAACGATATCAAGTGAACACCGTTCTAAGATATAAGACCTTTGTTGTTACCAACATAGTGCTATAAACAAAGACCGTGGCGGGCATCTAAGAAGTGGCAACCCTTCACAGCTTTCATGGTAATTGCTGAAACTACATGGAATTTTATTTCAACGTATCTTCCGTCATACTTGTCAAGTATTAAAACATTCCATCATACTTGCGAACTGTAAAAACTTTCTCAATGAAAACATTCATACATGTGCCAGCTTTCATGCTGACTGGTCAAAGGATGTAGAATGTTGTAACGCATTCCTGATAGCCAACATTTTAAGATGTGCCCAAGATCACTCGGGAACAGATATTTTTTCTAGATATAACATTTTCTTCCGGTATACTACAGTATCGAAATCTTTAGCAAATAATTCGTTCGAATCTGAACTTAAACAATGAATTCCTGGAAAAATTATCTCCCATCTCGCAACTAAGTTTTATCTATGAATTATTTCTCTCTAATATTCATGTCTGGATGATGGAGGACTGATTGTGTAAAAATGAATGTGTACGATATGTTGTAAGACGTGGTACTGGATTTTTACTAAACTTTTATGAAAGACAATTATAAAATTAATCATTAATTAACTAAAGACAAATGAATCGGTCAATATGACTGAAGGAATGACTATAGGAATGACCTAGTGGGCTGTACCTTCGTAAATTATTGTATATCGGAAAGCACAGTGAGATCGAAGACTCTCTCTTTTTTTTTCTGGTTAAATCAGTGACTACAAAGAATTATATATCAAACTTTGTATTTTCATACATATATTAAACAGTCCAGTACCATCTTTAATCTCTTATTGCTTGGTATTTACCTTATTCTTTTTATTGCATTTTAATAGATTTTCTGATAATGTTAAGCTAACCAAAGTAGTATCATCTGATAAAACCAAACTTGTTTATTTTGTATAAACGAAACAGATTTCCTGTTCTACTCTGCGATCTTCATTTTCTTCAATAAGAATAAAAAATTTAAAAAAAACAGTCTAGATCGCAAAAATTATGTTTATTTATTACGACATTTCGGCGTCTGTCATCATCAGATCTAAAAATAATAAAATCTCTACCTATTAGTTGACGCACCTAATAGTAGTCCAGTCAAATGGTGCATAAGAAGGGTCCAAAGTGGAAAAAATTGGCATAACTGTTTTTAGTGGTTCCTTGTGGTGCTAAACACGAATCTGAACTTGTCCAACAAAAATTTCCCCCGCAAATATGAGAAATCAATAAAAATTGTGATTTTTTAGCTTTAACTTGGATATCACAGGAGATACTAAATTTAATCGATGAAAGGAGAAAATATAAAAATGCCGTAAATGAAACAGGCAAAATGGAGTACAGACGACTAAGAAATGAGATTGACAGGAAGTGCAAAATGGCTAAGCAGGAGTGGCTAAAAGGCAAATGCAAGGATGTAGAAGAATGTATAAATAGGGGAAAAATAGATACAGCCTACAGGAAAATAATAGAAACATTTGGAGATAAGAAAAACAGCTCTATGAATATCAAGGACTCTGATGGAAAACCAGTTCTCAGCAAAGAAGGGAAAACTGAAAGGTGGAAAGAGTATATAGAGAGGCTCTATGAAGGAAATGAACTTAGCGGCAATATTGTAGAAAGGGGAGAAGAAGTAGATGAGGATGAAATAGGAGATACTATACTGAGAGATGAATTTGACAGAGCACTGAAAGACCTAAGTCGAAACAAGGCCCCTGGAGTAGATGATATTCCCTCAGAGCTACTGAAGTCTTTGGGAGAACCAGCCATGACAAAATTGTTTCACCTGGTGTGTGAGATATATGAGACAGTTGAAGAAAGCAGGTGCAGTCAGGTGTAAAACTACAGAACCATCAGTTTAATAAGTCATGGTTGCAAAATATTAACACGAATTATTTACAGAAGGATGGAAAAGCTGGTAGAAGCCAACCTTGTGGAAGATAAGTTTGGGTTCAGGAGAAATGTAGGAACACGGGAGGCAATACTCACTTTACGGCTTATCCTAGAAGATAGGTTAAGAAAAGGCAAACCTTCATTTTTAGCTTTTGTAGATTTGGAGAAGGCTTTTGACAATGTTGAATGGAATAAACTCTTTCAAGTTCTGAAGCAAGCAGGAGTAAAATATAGGGAGCGTAAGGTTATTTACAACTTGTACAAAAACCAGACAGCAGTTGTTAGAGTTGAAGGGCATGAAAGGGATGCAGTGGTTGGGAAGGGAGTAAGACAGGGTTGTAGCCTTTCTCCAATGTTATTCAATTTGTACATTGAGCAAGCTATAAAGGAAAGCAAGGAGAAATTTGGTGAAGGAATTAAAGTTCAGGGGGAAGAATTAAAAACATTGCGTTTTGCCGACGACATAGTAATTCTGTCAGGAGCAATCTGTCAGGATCTGGAGGAGCAATTAAACGGAATGGACAGTGTGCTGAAAGGTGCATATAAGATGAAGATTAACAAGAGCAAAACTAGGGTAATGGAGTGCAGTCTAAGAAAATCAGGTGATTCTAAAGGAATTAGATTAGGTAACGAAGCAATAAAGGAGGTAGATGAGTTTTGTTACTTGGGCAGTAAAATAACAAATGATGGTCGCAGTACAGAGGATATAAAATGCAGACTGGCGATGGGTAGAAAAGCGTTCATGAAAAAGAGAAATCTGTTAACGTCGAATATTGATTTTAAGCCTAAGGTAGTCCTTTCTGAAGGCATTTGTATGGAGTGTTGCCTTGTATGGGAGTGAAACATGGACGATAAACAGTGCAGACAGGAAGAGGATTGAGGCTTTTGAAATGTGGTGCTACAGAAGAATGCTGAAGATTAGCTGGGTGGATCGCGTAACTAATGAGGAGGTACTGAACAGAATTGGGGAGAAAAGAAATTTCTGGCATACCTTGACTAAAAGAAGGGACAGATTGGTAGGGCACATTCTTAGACATCAAGGAATTGTGAATTTAGTGTTGGAGGGAAGTGTGTGGGGTAAAAACCGCAGAGGAGACCAAGAGATGGATACAGTAAGCAGATTCAGACAGATGTAGGTTGCCGTTCTTATGTGGAGATGAAGAGGCTTGCTCAGGATAGGGTACTGTGGAGAGCTGCATCAAACCAGTCTCCGGACTGAAGACCACAACAACAACAACTTGTAAAGCAATCTATTCACACAAAAAGTAGCTCAAAAGAGGGAAAAAGTACTTACAATTCATGTATGTAACTTTTTTTATACGGCGTATGGATTCCACGTAAAAAGGAGTTGAAGAATCGCAAAGTAAACAAAAAAATGCAATTTTCTATTCAAGTGAATTATTTCGTCTGCAGTCCGTTGCCTTTGGATGTATTATCTTCCAAACCATGGAAGCAGCGCTTCTTTCAGTACCTTGTGAACCGACCTCGGCTGTGCGCCCTCTGCCACCATCACCTAGAGAGAAGGCCGCGGCGCTCTCGTGTGACGTCAGGCAGAGTAGGTTGCGCGCGCATAGCTGACTGGCTCGCTGCTTCGCCATAGTGGGCCGTGCCCCACCGGCTACCCAGTCAGCTATGCACGCACAACGTACTCTGCCTGGCGTCACACTAGAGCGCCGCGGCCTTCTCTCTAGGTGGTGCTGCCTCTACACGCTACCTACCTGTAGCTGCGCCCCGCTCCCCGTCCCACGTCTGCTGTCGCTGCTCTTGAGGGCTCTTCCTGCCAAAACAATGAACGCTCCTCAGTTCCCCAGTTTGTGTACGCTCCCTCCCGTAATCGTGCAATTTCTCTTTCTCTGGAAGACGTTAAGCTTTTTTCGTGGTTGAATGTTTTCGTTGTGATACAGTTCAAAAATTCAAATGTTTGTATAGCTTATGGGACTTAACTACAAGGTCATCAGTCCCTAAACTTACAAACTACTTATGAACTAGCTATCACTAAGGACGGCACAAATATCCATGCCCGAGGGGGGATTCGAACCTCCGACCGTAGTGGGCGTGCAGACCGTGACTGACGCGCCTCTATCCCCTGGACCTGAGATATAGTGCAAAACTCGGATGTAATGTCGAGTAATAAGTATTTTACAGTTTGTATAGGTTACGTCCCTGACTTTTGCAACTGTAAATTGGTCTCCTTGAGACCAGATGCGTTTCGCTTTATTTTAAACCATTTTCGGTGGTCACATTACCACTGGCTGTCACTGTTTACAGTTATTTACAACCCCCCCCCCCAAAAGGGGAAAACCGCTATAAACAATTACACTACCATTTGACTGGCTATAGGTAGATATTTTATTATTGACGGTGAACTTCAGTGGTGATGATGGCAGATGCCGAAACGTCTTAATAAACAAATATTTATTTATTTAATGGTCAAGCATTTGATACGTAGTCATTAGTCTTCCAACTTCCCAATACAATTGACCATCTGACATCCCGGCACAATATTGCAGTCTTTCATAGTTTCTTAGATGCTCCATTTCACACATAGCACACTTCGGTGAGGGTAAGATTCCAATCCTGTGCAGGTGTTCCGCAAGGCAGTTGTGGCCAGTAATTCTTCGAAATGCTGCCACAGTTTCCCTTCTTGGGTGTTTAGTAAGTGCGTTCTTCTCTTCCAACAGTAGAAGCCATGTTTTTCCTTGCCCTCGTGTTGTCAAGTGGTCAAACAACGTCTTCTCGAAACTGTTGTTGATAAGTCTTTTAATGGAGCTGTATAATAATTTTGGGCAATTTGTTTGAGAAATCTTGGTGCCTTTTTCGGCTAGAAAGTCTGCCATTTCATTCCCATAATAAAAAAACACAATTTTAGCACAGAGAGCCATGGAAAGAGCAATGCGGGGCTATACAAGAAAGGATAGGAAAAGGGCAGATGATATCCGATCTGTGACCAAGGTTAAGGACATCTTAGAGACCGTAGGCTCCTTGAAATGGCAGTGAGAAGAAAAGACAACAGATGGACGAAGATAGTAGTGGAGTGGAGTCCGAGAGAGCACCGGAGGCCTAGAGGAAGACCACCGGACAGAAGGGACAAAGATATCAGGAAGATCGCTGGTAGCACCTGGCAGAGAACTGCTCAACACCGTTCCACTTGGAGAAGACTGCTGCCTACCTAAATCCACGACTCGAAGAGGCCACATCATTAAATGATTGAAATGGCTGATGATGATGAATTTTAGCGATCTAGATCGGCAAACCTACATTTTTAGCTTTTGTAGATTTGAAGAAAGCATTTGACAATGTTGACTGGAATACACTCTTTAAAATTATGAAGTCAGCAGGGGTAAAATATAGGGAAAGGAGAGTCATTTACAACTTGTACAAAAGCCAGACCGCAGTTATTAGACTCGAAGGGCATGAAAGGGAAGCATCAGTTGGGAAGGGAGTAAGACAGGATTGTAGCCTTTCTCCGATGTTATTCCATTTGTACATCGAGCAGGCGGTGAAGGAAAGAAAGGAAGAATTTGGAATAGGGATTAAAGTTCAGGGGGAAGAAATAAAAACATTGCGTTTTGCTGATGACATTGTAATTCTGTCAGAGACAGCAAAGGACCTGGAAGAGCAGTTGAATAGAATGGACAATGTGTTTAAGAGAGCGTATAAAATGAACATTAACAAGAGCAAAACAAAAATAGTGGAATGCGGTCTTAGAAAATCAGGCGATGCTGAAGGAATTAGATTAGGTAACGAAACAATGAAGGTGGTAGATGAGTTTTGTTACTTGGGCAGTAAAATAACATGCGATGGTCGCAGTACAGAGGACATAAAATGCAGAATGGCAATGGGAAGAAAAGCATTTTTGAAAAAGAGAAATTTGGTAACATCGAATATTAATTTAAATGTAAGGAAGTCTTTTCTGAAGGCATTTGTGTGGAGTGTTGCCTTGTACGGGAGTGAAACATGGACGATAAGCAGTGCGGACAGGAAGAGAATAGAGGCTTTTGAAATGTAGTGCTGCAGAAGAATGCTGAAGATTAGGTGGGTGGATCGCGTAACTAATGAGGAGGTACTGAACAGAGTTGGGGAGAAAAGAAATTTCTGGCATACCTTGACTAAAAGAAGGGGTAGATTGGTAGGACACATTCTTAGACTTCAAGGAATTGTGAATTTAGCGTTGGAGGGAAGTGTGTGGGGTAAAAATCGCAGAGGAAGACCATGATACGCGTATAGTAAGCACATTCAAATGGATGTGGGTTGCCGTTCTTATGAGGAGATGAAAAGGCTTGCTCAGGATAGAGTAGGGTGGAGAGCTGCATCAAACCAGTCTCCGGACTGAAGACTATAACAACAACATAGAAATAGAACTTGTTTATGGTCGGGCATTGAATGAACCGTTGCAAATTGCCGTAGGCCTGTATGAGACGCGGTTGCGCAGCGTGGCGTCAGTTTCGTCAGCGGGCGCAGCGCGCTATATGTGGAGCGCCTTATTCAGCCGGCCGCGTCTGCCCTGCCGTCAGCTCGCAGGCACGCGCCGGTGGAACCCGCGTGACGTCACAGCCGGCTTCCGCGGGACTCCCCACGTGTGGGTGCCGGGTGGGCGGGGCGTGCGCCGTGTGTTTATGCCGTCTGGCCGCTGCCGGTGACGTAGGCTCAACTCCAGCTTATCTTCCGCTGCACGAGTCACGCGCGGCGCGTCTACATGCGCTTTACAACCTGCTAGCTGTGCGGACAAGACGCTAGCATTAGGGCAGTACAGGATAGCGCTCTATGGAGCAGTGAGATTCCGGTCTTTGCTTTTACTACCTTGAAGCTCTTCGAGTGGGAGCGCCTTATTGACGAGATTAAAATTGTTTATTAACAAGTAAATCAATATTCTAATGAACGTTTAACGAGTAATCTCATTACAATACTCTAAATAGCAAACAGACAATCTCGAAAACATCGCCAGTGAATTAACGACAAAATGAATGTTACGAAAGATAATGGTTGATGGGAAACTGGAAGGGAAAACCGGAAACTTAACCAGGCTCCTACACCATAGGCCTCAGAGCCCCTCACGATACATAATAATGGAAAACTCTTTCAGAAATTCAATGTCATGCTAAGGATAAGGGTAAAAAGGTAAAGCAGTCAACAATCCGAAGATTGGTTTGAACACCACAGTCCTTTACTAGGCATGGTCCTATTTGGAGGTGGTATGCCGTTGCCTTCCTCCGACCTTCGAACTGACTTACCCAGCCAGTTATAGGGGGACCTAAAGTTTAACGTGGGTTCCGAACCACGGTGCTACTCGGTAGTTTTCACATTAGCAATACTGCCAGAGGTGAAAGAAGTGGAAAGTGACTGGAAAGTGACAGATAAAAATCCTAGGACCTGGTGGGGATCGAACCCGGTACCTTTGGATTTGTAGTCTGGCACTCTACCACTGTGCAACCTACGCGCACACAGGATGAGAGTATGATACATTAAATAACCTTGAATAACGTAAAAGAAATATGTATTTCCTCATAAAAAAATAAAAAATAAAAAAACCCACACAAAACAAAATAACCAAAGTCTCATAAATTAAACAATAATTGTTTAAAATTTATATAACGCAAAAAAATCCATCATATTCGGAAACCATGTACAATTAATAATGTTTAAAACTGAAATCGGTATCACAAAATTCAGCGGAAATTTCTCATTTTTTATCGGTACAATTAGGACAAGTTTTTTTGTGGTGCTCACGACACACTGGCAACTTACAGAAATAACAAGCATTTATGATTTCGTTTGTTTGCTCAATTCCTTCACGAGCTGCCTCTGCAGAGGAGTAATGTTTAGGCATCTATAAATTCTGTCCCGTAGGTTACGGGGAGTTGCTGTGTCAAGCGTAGCCTTAGAGAAACTTGAAAGATTCTGTAAGGTGTTCAGAAAGCGTCAACATTAACTCAAATCGGGACAATGGTTTTGTTTGGCCGTTGTGTCTCCATTTCCCTTGATTTTTGTAAAGTTATGGAGGTCTCGGAGGCCAACTTGTTTACGTGAACGGGCCGACAGGGGCGGAAGTATTGTGCACTGTACACTAGCTAGAGGAGGCTTACATGCGAGTCACGTCCCCTCGAGCTGTGTTAGAGTGGAATCAGACAGGTCTGACTGAGCATCTGGGCCTATGGGGTTTTTTTTCCGAAGGGGGTCGATATATTTAAATGTTCGTAAATTCAAATGTTCATATGTTTGTATAGCTTATGGGACTTAACTGTGGGGTCATCAGTCCCTAAACTTACAAACTACTTACGAACTAACTTATACTAAACACAATACAAACATCGATGCCCGAGGGAAGATTCGAACCTACGACGCGGGAGGCCGCGCGATCCGCAACGTGGCGCTCCAGACCGCTCGGCTACTCCCGTGCGGCGGGACTTTGTTTATTGAAGACAATAGCCAAGATCGCTTTTTATTTTGTATTTTTTATTAAGACTACCGGTTTCGGCAGTTTAACTGCCATCTTCGGAACTTAGATTTCATTCTTCACAACATTATTATTAAAACCTTTTAAAAACACATTTACTTGCCAATTTAATTGTTGGCTTGTCAACATATGCATAAAACATGATCATCAACATTGTGTAATAAGGTGTGGTCACTAAGTTAAAAACGAGGATTGTTTTTATTACAGGATGTTGATGATCATGTTCAAATGTTTGTTAAGCTTATGGGACTTAACTACGTGGTCATCAGTCCCTAAACTTACAAACTACTTATCAACTACCTTATACTAAAGACGGCACAAATATCCATGCCCGAGGGGGATTCGAACCCCCGACCATAGTGGCCGTGCAGACCGTGACTGGAGCGCCTCGGTCTCCTCGGCCACCGCGGCCGGCTGATGATCATGTTTTATTTATATGTTGACAAGCCAACAATTAAGTTGGCGAGTAAATGTGTTTTAAAAAGCTTTTAATAATAATGTTGTGAAGAATGAAATCTATGATCCGAAGGTAATCGTAATAAAAAATAAATAGCGATCTTAGCTCTTGTCTTCAATAAATTGATTAAAAGATCGCCCCAAAATATAATAAACCTTTATTAACTACTCTGGTTATCAGTCCGTAGGCTTACAAACTACTTAAACTAAATAAAACTATCCTAATGACAAAAATAAAAACCCATACGCGAAGGAAGACTCGGACCTTCGACGGCGAGCAACCGCGCTCTACGCAGCGATGCGCCTTAGAACGCTCGGCTACACCATCGCGGCTTAACCGTTTCAGTCCCATATTATGAATTCAGCACAGGAAGAATTAAAATTCGATGTTTTCTGTATTAATACAGTGCACTAAAGATAAAAATGTTCGTTTTAAAATGTTGGATCAGGCTATTGTTTTTTATGTCTTGTATTTCATGCGCAATACAGACGTTTGTATCGAGGGTAGTTTATTACTTGGGACGTTATTTTGTTGACAGATAACACTGCCAGATCAATAATGTTAGCATAATCTTTGCCGCAGTACCAAAGACAAGGCAATTCATTGCTGAAATAAAATAATATCAACCGCACTCTCAGCCACATACCGATGGCAACGTAACACAACCCCCAAGACGAATAAATTGATGCCTCAGAAGTGGTTACACGCGGTACCAAGCGGCATAATATCATACTAGAAGCATGTTGTTCATCACCAACCACGCGACTTTAAAGACTGATACAAAAATACGGTATAAATCAGCTTTTAATACTTCTCTGTCTAGGAACAACACTGGGAATGAAAGGGTTAAAGGGGGGAAAGCACTTTACGAGATACCAAAAATATCGTTGTCATTGTATAGGCCGGTAGCTTAACTATCCAAGAATACGCTGTTAAAGGTTCAAAGCGAAATTCGCATCCGTTTAGATAATACGAGCTAGTGTGAGTGGCAGAAACGAACACCCCTTGGAATGCAGCATGAATCCCACCCCATTCCATTGCACCCAGACGTACATAAGGAAATTTTTCCAATATACGAAGATTTATCACGGGATGAATTACTGGTGAGGTGTTTAGGTGGCCACACACAAAATGCGAACGAAGTTTCAATTCCACTTTTTGGCCTTTACCTCCTAAACACTTGTACTCCTGACTAAAAGTTTCTGAATTCGCGTCATATTTGGCATTGTGCGTAACCAATGAAGGTATTTCATCGCTTTTGATGGTCGTGAACAAGACAGGAATTGTAGTAGGGACGCAAAGCTTCAGTTAGGCCGAACAAATGGATAACCAGCGCGTGAGCCGGCAGAAGCGACGTAGTTCATTAGCATCGAAGGAAGGTCGGCAATCTCGGAAAGCACTGCTGCAAGTGCAGAACGAAGCCCATGAGGAAGACAAGGGATTACTATATGGTGATGGAATCGCAGATTAATCGGATATTTTGGTACATTATTTTTAATGTACAAACACGCTTATCTCGAAATAACGTTTCACACATTTGCGTGCAGTCCGAAAAGTATACAACTCATCATTATGACAATAGATAGTATGATTCTTTATACAAGTACGAATTATAGAAACCAACTTGTGAGATTAAATCATGATTTTAAGAGTCTTGTTCGTTGCATAATTAGAGACATACATTCGTGAATATCGAAGTAAATTGTTCCAACGCCTGCAACGTCTGTACTTGTCATTACTGTCTCTTGCATCGAGGTCCATGTTCTTAGAAAATTCGTTATTGATGTAAATCCAAAACCTATTTGATTTCAGATGAAACTCGGAACGGCTTTACTGCACGCAATTAGAGACCTATGAGCATAACCTTCGGCGGACATCACAGCTTAATGTTGTTATATGTGGCTGAAATTATTCACATAAATTCACACAAACAGAATTATGAATTAAAATGACATTAGAATGTGAACAATTCTCATTACATCTTCCCACCCCAACAGCCTCCTAACGTGGTTCCCCCCTTAACACACCTAAGCCGCATCACAGGTTTTAGATGATAATTTGACATGGACCATCTCAGCGGTGGTTTACACGTTTTCTTTGCTCCCCTTAGTCCAATATATGGTAATGTATAGACTGCACGCCTGCCGCGCCCTTTTCAATATTCCTATGGCCAGACCCCAGGCTCTCTTTGCGTGTGTACTTTTTTTTTTTTTTTTTTTTTTTTTTGTAATTATTCGATCGTTTTTTTTATGACGCTGTCCCAGAAACAAATTGTCCGTCTAATAACAAGTCTCGTTGAATGCGGTTCGGTGTTCGTTGCTAAAGCGTGTTTTGCTACCGCTTATTTTTTAGGGTAGCGTGTACGAAAGCATTTCTAAAGAAACTGCATACACTACGCTTGTCCGTCCTTATTTGGAGCATTGCTGCCCAGTGTGGGATTCTTATCAGGTGGGTTTGACGGAGGACATCGAAAGAGTCCAAAGAAGGGCAGCTCGTTTGGTATTGTCACGATACAGGGGAGAAAGCGTTACGGAAATGATACAGGATCTGGGATGGGAATCATTACAGCAACGGCGCTTATCGATGCTTTAGTCCCCTCACAAACCAACAACAACAACAACAACAACAACAAGCTTATCGATGCGGCTTGGGCTACTTACGAAACTCCAATCGCCAACATTCTGCTCCGAATTCGAAAATATATTGTTGACTCCCACTTACATAGGTAGAAATGACCATCAGAATAAAATACGAGAAATCTGAGCTCGAACGGAGAGATTCAGGTGTTGTTTCTTCCCGCGCGCTACTCGAGAATGGAATGGGAGATAAATAGTATAAAGATGAAACTTCCTGGCAGATTAAAATTGGGTGCCGGAACCGGGACCGGGACCCGAACCTCGGACCCTTGCCTTTCGCCGGCAAGCGCACTACCGACTGTGCTATCCCGACACGATTCACGATGCCGCCCCACAACTTTACTTCCGCCAGTACCTCGCCTCCTACTTTCCAAACTTCACAGAAGCACTCCTGCGAACAATGCAAGACTGGCACTCCTGGAAGGAAGGATATGGCGGAGACATGGCTTAGCCACAGCCTAAGGGATGTTTCCAGAATGAAACTGGTACTGGCGGAAGTAAAGTTGTGAGGCGGAATCGTGAGTCGTGTCGGAATAGCACAGTCGGTAGTGCGCTTGCCCGCGAAAGGCAAGGATCCCAGGTTCGAGCCCCGGTTCCGACACGCAATTTTACTAAAAAAAATGTTTAAATGTTTGTTAAGCTTTTGGGACTTAACTACGGGGTCATCAGTCCCTAAACTTAAAAACTACTTATGAACTACCTAATACTAAGGACGGCACATATATCCATGCCCAAGGCGGGATTCGAACCCCCGATCATAGTGGCCTTGCTGATCGTGACTGGAGCGCCTCAGTCCCCTCGGCCACCGCGGCCGGCCAATTGTAATCTTCCAGGAAGTTTCATATCAGCGCACTCTCCGCTGCAGAGTGAAAGCTTCATTCTGGAGTATAAAGATGGTTCGATGAATCCTCTGCCAAGCACTTAAATTTGATTTGCAGAGTATCCCATGTCGATGTAGATGTATATCTCGATACAGGGGCTGTGCAGCGTCTATGACGCAGTGACAGCGCATCCGAGGCACGCGGGGGACGGATCGTTTTTTGAGGTAGGCGCGCGGTGTCCCCGTGACGTAAGAGCAGCGTGCTGTGTTCCGAGAAGGACTACACGGGAAGCGGCACGCCCCCTCACCGCCGCGCCGTCGCTTGATTCACCGCTGCACGCAGCGGGCCGGTGCGTGGGAGGCCATGCTGACTAGGTGTCGCTGAGGTCCCGCTGTTTAAGGAGGCGCCACAGCCGGCTGCACCTCCCATGTGAGTCACGCTGCGTGACGGGATCCTCCGTCACGGCCAGCGGAAGTTCGCCGAATATTCATTTCGCCAAAAACTAGCAATTCTTACACTTCCGTCATCCATGCAAAATACTAACACGAATTACTTACAGGCGAATGGAAAAACTCGTGGAATCCAACGTCGGGGAAGATCAGTTTGCATTTAGGACAAATGCTGGAATACGCAAGGGAATACGCGAGGCAATGCGACGTGTCAAATAAATCGCAATTTGCGATCAGTTGTGGGTGCACTGTACTAGGTTTAGATGGAATACCAAAGTGCGGCGAATGAAAATATGTGTCCGGCCGGGATTCGAACCCGGGATCTCCTGCTTACTAGGCAAACGCGTTGACCAGTCCACCACCGAGGACACAGTGACCAGCCCAAATGCAGAGGACTCTTCCCTGCACGTCTCCCGCCACACCCAAATCTCCATTCGCCACGCTGTCTCTTTCCTATACCACAGTCTATTGTCCTGTAATGCTCGCAGCCACGACTATTCCCGCATCAGGGAGAACAGACCATGAGGTATCGAGACAATTAATTGTCGTCAGGAGTCCAGCCTCGGCTTGTATACAATTATATATTTTTGACGACGTTACAGCGTTCATTTAAGAACAAATAGGCTGTAGTAATAGGAAAGAGACAGCGTGGCGAATGGAGATTTGAGTGTGGCTGGAGACGTGCAGGGAAGAGTCCTCTGCAGTCGGCCTGGTCGCTGGCTGTGTCCTCGGTGGCGCAGTGGTCAACGCGTCTGCCTCGTAAGCAGGGGATTCCGAGTTTGAATCCCGGCGGGGCACAAATTTTCATTCCCCGCACTTTGGTATTCCATCTAAACCGAGAACAGTGCAGCCATAACTGATCGCAAATGGCGATTTATTTCATTGATTGGATGCTGTGACATCGTCAAAAATATATAATTGCAATACGACCTATCGTAGAAGATAGCTTAAGGAAAGGCAAACTTACGTTCCTAGCTTTTGTAGATTTGGAGAAGGTTTTCGACAATGTTGAATACACACTATCAATTTCTGAAGGTAGCAGAGGTAAAATATAGAGAACGTAAAGTTATATTCAACTTTCACAAAAACCTGACAGCAGTTACTAGAGTCAAAGGCCATGACATGGACGCAGTGGTTGGGAAGGGAGTAAGTCAGGGTTGTAGACTTTTCCCCAATATTAAGGAAAGAGGATGATCAAGAGGAAGCACAAAACGTCGCCTTATTGCCATATGTACCAGAGATCTACATCTACATCTACATACATACTCCGCAATTCACCGTAAGGTGCGTGGCGGAGGGTACACTGTGCCACTACTAGGCATTTCCTTTCCTATTTCACTCCCAAATTGAACGAGGAAAAAAAGAATGCCTATATGCCTCTGTACGAGCCCTAATTTCTCTTATCTTGTCTTTGTGATCTTTACGCGAAATGCAAGTAGGCGGCAGCAAGATCGTACTACACTCAGCTTCAAATTTCGGCCCTCTAAACATGTGGGCAAAATCTCCGTCGAGCAGGCACCGAGCCAATCTTCCAGAGTAGCAACAAAATTAGCGACGTTCTGGGCTCAGTAAAGAATATAACAGGCAAGCAGTGCTGGTGTCTACGAAATCAGTTTCGAGTGTGGACTGGAGTACGTAGGTGAGATCGGGCAACCAATCAGCACAATAATATCTGAACACGATAGGTACATCCAGCTTGGACAGCACACCAAGTCAGCGGTGTCGGAGCATCACAGGAAGTGCGGGAAACAATTATCTTCCGCAGTTCCCCGTCGGCGGTTCGAATCCCCTCTCGGGAATGGATGTTTGTGCCATCTTTAGTATAAGCTAGCTCATAAGGAGTTTGTAAGTTTAGGGAGTGATGACTCCGCAGTTAAGTCCCATAATCCTTACAAACGAAAAACATTTTTCGGTGAAGCCCGCGTACTCACCAAACAACAATTTACCATGAGAAGGAAGTGAGACTAGTAATCAGTGGCATGTGAAAAAATTTATGGCGAATAAATTTGACTAATTTGTCATATAAATGACAGTTAACAATTCTCTTTTAGTGCTCATATGGATGACTTCACACTTTACATTATTTAGGTTCAACTGCCTTTTTTTTCATGTGATATATAAATCGCTTTGCAGTTGCTTTTTATCCTTTGGTGAGTTTTGTAACCGATAAATGATATCATCATCCGCGAACAGCTACTTACAAGGGAACATCATCAACTCGACCTCATACTTTCTTGAGAAAAAAAATACATGAGCTAGATATCGACCCCAGAAAGCGATATCAAGTTAAAATTCGGGCCATTATTCAGATACTACGGAGTACAGCTTTTAAACATTCACGCGCTCGGGTTGTTCCTCACTCGGCCCGCTTCACTGCGGCCGCTTAATGCCCGAACGTCTAGTACTGTGAACAGAGTCTAGTAAAAGGTTTGTGTGTCGCGATGTCAATGAACCTACAGGCTGTCGTGCGACATCTCCAGGAGCGGTGTGGAATGTCGACTAATATGCAACGATTAAATGTCAAAGAATTAGAGCTCTTTACAGTCGTCACAGGTAAGCATAATCATTTGCAGTTGTTAGACTGTTATAAACGGTAAAAGAAAATCATGGCGCTTTCTTTATGCTTTTCGTTATATCTTTAAATTGCGTTGCAGGAATCATAGACAACTGCACTGATGAAGACGTGCTGGATATAGAAGAAAATAGCGGGTTGACGTTCGGTGCAGATTTCCAACAGGATGACGTCGACGATAACGACGCTGCCATTTCACCACCGTCAGATTCGTCGAGCACTTCATTGCTTCAACGGAGCTTGGGTGTGGAATTGCCGTCGTCAGTGATAGTGAAAGCTGCTTTGATGATTTTAAATCGTCTTCTTAACAGACGAATATATGCTACGAGCCACTTGCGTTTTATACAGTGCGTCACAATTGCAGTGGGAACGAATGAGTAGGTTTTTCAACAAGCAGTGTGCGGTAATTTAATTTTCAATACCTTTTATGCACATCATTTTGTTATATGTAAAACTGACACTATTGAAGTAACCTAGAAAGAGTTGCAGAACATATGTTTCATTTTGTTCCTCCTCCACTTCCATAGCCCTTCAAATTTCACATTTCGGGGCACTCGCTCAAATTCAAATGTTTGTAGAGTCTATGGGACTTAACTACGGGGTCATCAGTCCCCAAACTTACAAACTACTTATGAACTACTTACAACTAAGGACGGCACAAATATCCATGCCCGAGGGGGGATTCGAACCCCCGACCGTAGTGGCCGTGCGGACCGTGACTGGAGCGCCTCAGTCCCCTCGGACACCGCGGCCGGCGGGCACTCGCTGTTGTCCCTTCATTTCGCAGTGCTATACGTTTGGGCATTAAGCGGCCGCAACGAAGCGGGCCGAGTGTTTAACAGCTGTACTTCGTAGTATCTGAATAATGGCCCAAATTTTCACGTGATATCGATTTCTGGAGTTGATATCTAGCTCATGTCTTTTTTTTTTTTTTTTTTTTTTTTTTTTTTTTTTTTTTTTTTTTTTTTTCAACAAAATATGAGGTCCAGTTGATGATGTTCCCTTGTTAGATTGTCTCCTAAATCGTTTCTTAAGACTTGTACTGACAAAATAAGTGAACGACTTACAAGATTACAAAACAGGTGATGGAAGAAGCAAAACGTCAGAAACAGCGGGCGTCCTGTAGAAAGTACGCGTAGCTGCCCATTGACGTCACGCATCGCCAGTCCGGGAGCGAAGGCAAGTGCGAGGGTAACTGGACGACACCCCTCTCGCCAGCAGATATAAAGTTGCCGAGTTCGAGTGATCCGTTTTCGAACAGTTTTAGGAGAGTTGTCGAGCTCGAGTGTTTCGTTCAGAAAAAGCGGAAAAGTTGCCGAGTTTATGTGAGCCGTTTCAGACTCTAAGTCGTTTGTGACCTATGACTGCTGCAATTTCCCAGAGCAACTGCTAACTAACCGAGTAAAATCTGTAATGATATCACAAAGTCATTGTTTAGCGCCGCTAAAGTCACTAAACGAAGTTCTGCTAAAACTTTGCTTTCGTGATAAAGAAGTAAGTAGACTAGTGTAGTGGAGGTGAGTTGGGTTTAAAGTATTACATATTTAGGCAGTCTGTGAAAAATCATAGGTGTAACGCAGTTGTTCCTTAAGTTTGTGAAGAATATATTTAAAATTTGAATGAAAAGTGTAGAACAATATTAGTTAACATAAGTATAAAGTAAAAACGAAGGAAGCTCGTCGCATCACTTGCAGCTCTAGTGAAACTGATGAAGATATTGTAATGTATGTAGAATCGGATTAGGTCCTAGAGTGTGCGTGAATATTTCGATTCTGAAGATGTCACAGAGAAATCTGAGGATTTCAATAGAGAAGAAAAGATAGTGCAGATTATGTCGTAGGCTGTATGGATGATAACATTATCCTTGTATAACAATCAAAGTCATGGATGATAGAGCATTAATTTTGTTAATGTTATGGCGTCAGTGGGGAAAAACTAAACATGGCCGACAACAAAAGATGAAACATGGGACAAAAATGAGGAAGTAATTTGTAAAATAAATGTCCCAAAGTAAACAGCCAAACGAAATATCGACGATGTTCCTGAAAATACTAAGTTTTGATGTTTGTTACTTTATTTTATTTGGAATGTTGCTACTGTTGGGCTGCAACACAATGTTAACATTAATTTCTTAAGGTTTTTTATGGCATTCACTCTGAACGGACTCTCTTAGTTCGTACAGGGTTACCTGTCTTAAAGAAGACTTCAATTACAACTTGTAACAGACCTTAAATATATGAGCTGGTTAAGTAGAAATGTAACTTGTCACAAAGTTGCACTACATATAGTTACAACTCTCGACGACCTATTTGCTAGAATCCTGGCTCCCAGGAATAAAATTTCTCATGAAACAACATTGAATTTTATAAATTAAGGATAAATACATAATAAAATAACAGAGATATTTAAAAATGTGTGCTCTTACATAAATGTCAACTTGCAATGGCATGTAGTACTGAATTCATTAGAAAAGGGCAGTTGGTTAGAAAGAAAAGAAATTTCTCAATCCCAAATGAGTTAAAGGAAATAGCAGAAATTGAAAGCTGTATGATCGAAATGGCTCGCTCAACTTCATTAATTTCGATGAAATTATAGGAAACTCGTAGTGGAATCGTAGAAGATAGGGCATTCAGTAAGAAACTAGCACCTGGTTCGAAATACAATATTGCGTAACGTGATTTTTCTAAGTGAATTATGCGATCCGTACCATCTTCTTATAAAATGTGCAGGAAGTCATAGTTCAGACTGACTAATATTGCTTCACACCGCAGAAAGAGTTGGGTGATCGCCAAACGCAGTCAAACAGGGAAATACCACGAGAAAGTCAAGGCGGGGGAAAACATTGGTAGCCCGTCATTAAAAATTGAAAAGCTAAACCGCAATTGACTACGTTCCAGCAATGCTGTGCATGACTCACTGCTGGGGATTATTCGCCAGGTTGGGGTCACTGAGGTGCGAAGCAGCAAACAGGAGTTGCGAAACACATTAAATATCTACTAAACAGCCAGCCGCGGTGGCCGAGGGGACTGAGGCGTTTCAGTCACGGTCCGCACTGCCACTACGCTCGGGGGTTCGAATCCCCCCTCGGGCATGGATATTTGTGCCGTCCTTAGTATAAGGTAGTAAATAAGTAGTTTGTAAGTTTAGGGACTGATGACCCCGTAGTTAAGTCCCATAAGCCTTACAAACATTAACATATCTACCAAACAAATTACTCAACAACTAGGTACTATCACACGGAGTCCGTTAACAATGAAAATCGAAGACATGCTTTCAATTACTGAAGTACAGTCATATTTTTTCAATTGAGTAGGAATAACATCAATTTATTAACTGTAAATTTTTAATTAAATGTATCAAACTCTTAATTTTGCTCTAGCAATTACCATTTTGGCTACTGTCACGGTCGTTGCTATCCCGAACAAAGTAGGTATGATCAGATGATCTCCTCCATAAGACACCGGCAGTAGAACGGAGAACTAGCGATCTCCACGCCTCTGCCACTCTAGTCTCCACTTGAAGATCAAGTCTACAGTCCTCTGCTTCAACTAACTGTCCAGTTCTACTGCCTCACCCGCCCATTAGGCATCTCTGCTCCTGTTAAATGTATTTCTTCGTGTCTAACGTCTCACTACTTTGAAGAATGCAGTGTTTTTTCGGGTATTTCGACTTTGATTTTAGGCTGAATTTTACTCCTTTGTCAGTTCTTCTAACAAGGAAAGTACTTGGCTTCGAACAAACACAAATACACCAAAATCGTATGAGAGATGATGCACTAGTGATACTCTCGCATCTGCAAAACTCCGCAGTCGTCCGTTAGAGGCCTCTGCTTGTGCCATGCCGCATTGCACTTTGACCTGTCGGTTCGCCAGTAGGGACGGTGCAGTGTGCCTCCGAAGATGCGTTTTGTGATGTTATTTGTGTGGTGAAGCGTCAGATGGGGCGGCGATTGATAATCAATCCTGATAATGTATTGCGATTAGTTGAGATGAAGTTACGAAGAACCCTTCTTCGTGAAGATGGTGTTCTCGTATCTGTTATGGTACAGAAATATCAGCATAAGTTAGATACTGTTGATACAAACTCATAATAATGATAATAGGGATGATAATGACGAACAACTCATTGCAAGCGGTAGTGCTACGGTAACTGCGGGAAGAGGTGATGGAAGCAGTGGCGCAGTGAATACCAACAGTCTTTCGGGAAGAAGGTTAAAGTTGCAACTATCATCACGGCTTTTGATGACAATTCGCTAGAGAACATGTACGATGATTGTTACATAAGTTATAGTTAAGATATCTGCATTACGTATGGCGTCTACAATTACACCTACAGTTCTATCTAGAGCATGCTTGCAGAGCTTTGCAGAAAAACGACACCCACCAGCACATTGAGGTGTACGTAGAGATCCTGTAACCAAACGTTCATACAGATATGTTTGTTCGAGCAGATTTACTTTCCTTGTAAGTTTGATATCCAGTCCCTTGTATAGAGATGCAGCTTCTGGACATTTTTATGCTGAACTTCATCCGTGGTAGAAGACTAAAAGTGAGACGATTCGTCTGTTTTTACCATGCTATAGAGAACAAGGAAGAAGGGAAAATTAAAACGAAACGATGATGATAGTTTCTTGCAGCGTTGTGGATGCACCGCGGGGCTTGACGAAGGAATATAGTTTTCATTGAAGAGGTTTCCTTTGATTGTACAGAAAGCCACAAATCGCATAATCTTTACTATTTTCAAACAAGTATACATGGTACAAAAAAAAAAAAAAAAAAAAAAAAAAAAAAAAAAAAAAAAAACAACTTCATTCGAAAATTAATTGCCATTTGTACCCTTAGCCACGAAGGCATGCAGAAATAGTGCTCAGATGTTGCTGTCTCCATTCTCCCTGACCAACAATGAGTATAAACAGCAGCGAATTTTTTAAAAAAAATTTCAGCACTTTTCATTCCCATTCCAGAGGGGGATGGACGGCTATTATAGTGCATGCACTTTTTAGCCAGAGGAAGGCTTACAGTTTTATTATTCTTTATTGCAACATCTGCAACAGTGCTATAAGTTTCATTTAGGTAAAAAATTGCTGTTTGTTAACATCAATCAGCTAATTTTAACACTACTCAATTATATACAGTAGTCTGGTTTTTCTTGTTGTGACAGTTTTGGAAATAACATATTTGATAAGTATTTACAATAAAATTGCTATAAACCGATTTGATGGATATTTACAAATATTTTTAATTTACTTATATATACTAGTGAATATAGGCCAAGAAGAAAAAGTAGATAGAAAGAAGGAAAGAAAGAGAAGAAGAAAAGAAGGATAGATACATATATGTTACTACTGATTTACAGACAGTGCACGATAGTGGGTACTTAGTATTGATGTAGTACAGTGGTCTGTGATTGGGGGGAAACACAGGTCGTATGGGGCATGGGGCGAGGGATAAGTTTCAGGGTGAAGAAGAGCGCGATGGCGTCTTTGTCAGTTTGAGTAATGGTGCATTTTATGTATTTTATGTGCATATTATTCAACTTGGGTTGCCCGCAGTGTGATTCGGTGGTTCGTTGGCATGTTTGCTTGTGTTTGTTTGTTTGTTTGTGTGTGTGTGTGTGTGTGTGTATGTGTGTGTGTGTGTGTGTGTGTGCGCGCGCGCGCGCTCGTATGTGTGGTTGTTCTCAAATGTTCAAATGTTTGTAGATCTATTGGACCAAACTGCGTGGTCATCAGTCCGTAGCTTACAGTCTACTTAAACCTAGGTAAACTAACCTAAGGACAACACATACACCCATGCCCCAGGGAGGACTCGAACCTCCACGGCGAGCAACCGCGCACTCCGCAGCGAGACGCTGTAGACCGCTCGGCTACTCCACCGCGGCGTGGTTGTTCTCCCTAGGTGTGTCTATTACCGGGTGTCGAGGTGTGGCGGTTTGATTGTGTTGTTGATGAAGGGTATCATGGTAGGTGCTACATCAGGGAAGGTCTTGGCTGTGTTCTGGGCCACATTACACGCTGGTGTAATGTATTCAAACCTAGGATGTCTTATTGTGCGCGGTCTGGTTGTTAAGTGTCTTCAAGGTCTGGTCGTTTAGCTAGGATGTGACGTCCGTAGTTTGCGCGTAATTTGGTTAGTCTTGTCTGTAGTGGTTCTATGTTCACTATGTCGTACAGGTCGTTGCTTGGTGTCAGTGGTGGTAGCCTGGCATAGTACGGAGTAGTCGTCTTTCTGATCGGTATAGTCGTTGCGCGACGGTGTCGTGTATTCCTGCTAGAGAAGAGCCAGCGTATTCCAATACAGGTCTTATAAAGATTTTATATGTGTGGATCGCGGTCTCCACGCTACACCCATGAAATCGTCCTTGTACTTTTCGGATTAGTCCTTGTCGTTATCGTGTCTTGTCTAGAAGTTAATAAGGGTGTTTGTTAGTTGAGGTATTTGTCAAGGAACACGCCGAGGTAGCTGTCAGTATTTGACATTGCCGTTGTCACACTTTATATACCAAATCTTCCCTGCCTGTCCGCAATAGAATCTCAGTAGACTTACAGCCTCGCCAGTTATAACTCATTTCCCAAAAGAATGATTATGGCAAAGTCTCCAATTTGCAGTATTAGATTTCAGCCTTGATACAAACCTTTAGATGTCCAATGCAATCACCAATTAAAGAATAACAAACAAAGAGATCAACTGTTGCTACAATTTCATGACGGCTTTGATTCCTGATTATAGAACTCTTACTGTAATTCAATTTGCGGTTTTTTTTTTTTTTTCGAATTGACTGATACCGTTTTGGAGACTGAAATGTTGTTCCTCCTACGTCTCTTCATTTTGCTAATTAAAACCCATCTCCTCTGTATTAGAGGCTATCTTACAAACAAGCACAAATTATTTTAAGGAGACTGCTCATCACGCCTTCGTGGCTGAAATTGATAAACTGAGGTGGTTCAGTTGTGTTCTGTATAGATGAAGATGACTCATAGCGTTATGGAAAGATATCTAACCTCGAAACCAGCAGATGAGGTAGCTGTGACTCTTTTTGTGAGATGTTGTCTCGATACAATTTAGGTCCCTGAGTGACCCCATACAACTATATTGAATATCCAAAGAAGAGCAAAACGTTTCGGTTACTGTTTCATATAGTAAAATGCAGAAGCGTCATGGATATGATTGGCAAGCACCATTGGTAGACGCTGCAATGACAGACGTTCTACAGCACGATATGCACTACAGGTACAGTTCCGAGACTGTACGTTTAAAGAACAATATACCAATATATTGAATCTTACTAATTATATCATACAAAAAGACCATAAAGATCACAGATAGATCGAGCCAAAACGGAGGTTTGCCAGAAGTCGTTTTTCCCCCCGACTACAAGCGATTGCAACTGGAAAGGGGGAACTGACAGTGGTACGTAAGGCACTCCAGCTTGCAAATGTAGGTGTACTGCCGATTAATTAACCAAAGGAGACTGATGACCTAGCAGTTTAGACCCCTTCAAAATTCCAATAACAACATCAATTAATATAAGAGGTTTTATTCTAACGTTTGCAAATGATGTAAGCATATGAATAATGTTTATGCAAACATAGGTTATGATCTATAGCAAGTGATCTTATACAAAAAAGGTAATAAATACAAATAAACCTTATAAAATTAACAGAACAAACTGTGTTATGAGAATGGCAGCAAAATCCCCAACTTAGTAATCAGCGACGATGCTGAAGCATTAAGTACATTTAGCGATCACAGAAAAAGAATTAGTTGAAATCTAATAAGGAGGCGACACGACCTTAGGGCCAGGAATTTGTCCAAAATTTTGTGTGGTGAAAGAGAACCTCTAACACGTCATAACACGTCACGTGGTAAAAATATTAGGACGCACTACTCGGAAAATCCCGACAAAAATCGACCCGAAGTTTCTTAGGTGCCTTATGAGTATAAAATGTTAGTCCAATGCCGAGGCGCTGTCTGGCCTAGATGGTTAGTGCTCGGACTCTTATGCTAGAGGTATCAGGTTCGATTCCTCCTCCCGCACTTTTTTATTCTTCTGTTTCATTTTCTTTTGTTATTCCACCAATTATTCAGAAAGTTTCCCAAACCTTCATTATCTTTAACAAATTAGTTACATTATTGAATAAAAATTATTTTCATGTTGTCCAACAACACAATCTCGGTGGGTTTTCTATTTTTCATTGTAACGTAGATGAGGAGAAACATTGGGATTTTAATCAGAATAACAAATTCGATTCGAAAACATTCAATTTTTGTACATATAATAATTATAAACATGAACCGCAGTGGTAATTATCGTAAAAACAATCAAAGCAATAATTTTCTGATAACTTTGAGGCAAACCAGGCGTATTGAATCTTGTCTCGGAATATTGGTGGCGATAACTGATGGTGAATTATTGAATGAAATTTTATACAATCTTCCTCGGAATTAATTTCACGATTCTCCTGTAACAATGCGCTGCAATTTTGCAAGCGCTTTATGAAATTTTTAACATGACTGTAAAAGTAAATATCACAAGGTAGCACCAAAGAAGTGCGTTTTGGAGGTATGATTTTTACAGACCAAGTTGGCAAATTTTCGTCATTTTGCAACATTGCATCATATATCCCAGGATTCGATGGACCTCCCCAAGAGTCAATGAGAAGTAAAAATTTATTCTTCCCGACTTAGGATTTTAAACATTTCCGGAGAAAATCCATGTATAAAAGTGTTGTTAATTTTCGGACTTCGATGATGTTACGATGACGTTCGTAAAAGTATTGGCATAGCCATCTATTAATTTGTGAATACGAGGTCCGAAATGACCTGTCGCTTCTTGTAAGCATATGAAGACATGTGGGAGCAGTTTTCCGGGTAATATTGTTGAATATTGTGCGGTGTACGAATGCGTCACTTTATTCAAATCCGACTTTTTCACGAAAACTGTTTTACTCCCTTTTTCAGTCTTGTTGAAAACAGATTGATATTGGTATGCTGAAACAATAGTATTTTTAATATTAAACAATATTCTAATGTGTGTGTAAAAATCTTTTCCTATAACTAAATTTGAATTGAATTATTTTACACCGGTAAAACATTTGTTTGGTCATTACTTATCACATAATCCTCATGGTATTGAGGGATTAAACGGCACGTCTGCCGACGAAAGGTCTGGATGTTCTCCATTGAAGCCCCTTGTTTTTTTCGAAACCAGTTTCGTGATCTTGCGTTGTAAAATTCTGTGCTTCTGTTTTAATGCCATGACCCATCGATCAGACGTCTTGAATTTGATATCGACGAATTGTGCAGCCGCAGCGAATGCCCTTACTGATATTGCTGTCTTTCTTACACAAAACGGTCGTAGGTCCACGAATCTATCGCATCAAACGTATCCATTCGCGTTCCACCACTTTTAATATCTTTTTACCATTGTGAAAGATATTCTTTTCTCTTAAATAGGTGGCATCCTTTATATTTATTTATTTGCAATGTCGCCAAGGAACATGTGGGGTGCGCTTTAGCAATATTCACGACTTTTACTTTATAGGCAATGGGAATCAAGTCACTTTTAAATCTTTTCGGCGACGGTTTATATTCGTCTTGATACGAATGACTTCGTAGCACTTCAAACTGTTCGACGTTCGCATCAAATTATTCGCAATCCTCATAATTCCTCTTCAGTTACGAATATTTTTTCACCCAAAAGTTCCAATGTATCATTATAAAGTTCTCCGGCCAATAACATAGCATCGCAAGATATTTCTTCCGAAGATGTCGATACAATTAAATTATTTTCCGTCAACAGCTTTTCATAATATACCACTGCGTCCTTCAATCATAATTTTGATCGATCACTGTGAATGGATTCCTCAGGAATTTCTTCTCCCATTCCAGATGAGCCAGCAACTTCAGTGGACATGTTTAACCTCGAATCGGAATAACACGTTAAAATTTGAAACAGGCACGTCTGTGCACGACGAAACCGGAAAACAAACTGCCGTTTACTTCTCACGGCTCGCGCACAGTCCGATGCGCAGATGACCGTTATAATCCCAAGGTGACCCTTACAAAACCCCTTTAAACCTTGAATCCCCATAAAACGAAATAGAACAACGAGTACGAATATTTTTAGTGATTGAAAAACTTTACGTTCCTGAGCTAAAATAACGTTTTAAAAACAATTTAGGTTTGACAAACTGTTTGAATAAGTGGTGAGTAACGAAAGAAAATGAAACAGAAGAAAAAAAAGTGCCGGAGGAGGAATCGAAACCGAGACCTCTGGCATAAGAGTCCGAGCCGTAACCATCTAGTTCAGACGGCGGCTCGGCAATGGACTAACATTTTATACTCCTAAGGCGCCTAAGAAACTTCGGATCGACTTTTTCTCGGGATTTTCCGAGGAGTGCGTTCTAATATTTTAACCGCATGAGGTGTTAGGGGTCCTCTTTCACCACACAAAATTTCGGATAAATCCCCGACCCCACGGTCGTGCCGTCTCCTTGTAAGTCCGACGAATAACATATCAAGACTCTCGTGTCGAATCACATAAACTGCTCATTTACACCATCGCAAACGAAGCATCTGAGCTATCCCGTTAGGTCCTTTTTCCAAGACGAGTCATAAAGAGTGCTTCTATCCTGAAGGAGCTCTCCTCATTAACCGTCCAAGTATTTTACTCGACCACAGCAGTCTTCTGCCCTAGAAACTCTCTCCTTGCCAGATCGCCATCCCCTTCAAAAGTAGCTGAGCTTTAACATGAAAGGTTTGTTTTGACTCAACTTTGACAACATTAAATAGAAAATTTTTAAATATTCAGTCACCTTAGGACTATTTATTAGCGGTGCAAATGATGAATGAAATAAATAAATAAAGAAGCCAGTGTTCATGAGCTTGACCGCTCATACTACACAATATGTATTTGAAATTACTGGCAAATTAGACAAACAGTCATTAAATAGTTACATGAACATAAGGACAAGAGGGGCATATTATGGTGCTTGCAATTTTTGAGTTACTATAGAGGATACGATGATCCTACTGCATTTCCATAATAAATTGATATATTGTGGTAATGAGCTATCATATAAGACATAATTTGTTGCAATCGCATGACGCATTCATTCGTAATCTTAAGTTTCGTTTTGCTATGTTCAGATGCAGTGAACATTAACTTTCGTAGTTTTCAAAATGTTAGCTTTGGTTTACAAGATGCGCCTAATTTTTCTGATATTCCAGTTGCCTTATGAATTGATGGGAACAGGACTCTGATATTTATTATGTATTTCTAACAGAGTGTTCTTTCAACTAACTGCCAGATCGTCCAAATTGACACCTCCCTGTCGCCGGCTGTCCTTGCTCATTTCCCCTTCTGCACGCTATTTACCCACTTTCGGCAGCTCTCCATTGTCTCCCGCCGTCTTAAGTGCCTGATTGCTGGCCAGGCGCTGTCTAAACGGCAGCTTCATTCACTGGCCCACCCGCGCGAGTGCCACCCTGCCTCTCATACAATTCCAGAAATTTCAATAATTATGTTACATACGGAGTATATAACCGTTATGTTACCTGTTGTAACTTGGCCGTTGGTGTGTATTGCCACTGGGTAGATGATGACTGTCTGCTGAAACTCTCAAGTTGCAAGCAGACCACTTCTTCCTTATTAAATTCTGGGAGCTGTCCCATGAGGCAGACATCAGAGTGTACGTCTTCTCCCGTTGACTTACGAGGTGCATTCAAGTTCTAAGGCCTCCGATTTTTTTTCTCCGGACTGGAAAGAGATAGAAATATGCGCATTGTTTTAAAATGAGGCCGGGTTCATTGTCAATACGTCCCAGAGATGGCAGCACCGTACGGCAGATGGAATTTTACCGCCAGCGGCGAGAATGAAAACTGTTTTAGATACTTAAAATGGCGATGTTTTCCTTACTTGAACAGCGTGCAATGATTCGTTTTCTGAATTTGTGTGGTGTGACACCAATTGAAATTCATCGACAGTTGAAGGAGGCATGTGGTGATGGAGTTATGGATGTGTCGAAAGTGAGTTCGTAAGTGCGACAGTTCAATGAAGGCAGAACATGGTGTGACAACAAACCGAAACAACCTTGGGCTTGCACAAGCCGGTCTGACTACATGATCGAGAAAGTGGAGAGAATTGTTTTGGGGGATCGCCGAATGACTGTTGAACAGATCGCCTCCAGAGTTGGCATTTCTGTGGGTTCTGTGCACACAATCCTGCATGACGACCTGAAAATGCGAAAAGTGTCATCCAGTTGGGTGCCACGAATGCTGATGGACGACCATAAGGCTGCCCATGTGGCATGTTGCCAAAAAATGTTGATGCGCAACGACAGCATGAATGGGACTTTCTTTTCAACGGTAGTGACAATGGATGAGACGTGGATGCCATTTTTCAATCCAGAAAAGCGCCACTCAGCTCAATGGAAGCACACAGATTCACCGCCACCAAAAAAATTTCGGGTAACCGCCAGTGCTAAAAAAAAGATGGTGTCCATGTTCTGGGACAGCGAGGGTGTAATCCTTACCCATTGCGTTCCAAAGGGCACTACGGTAACAGGTGCATCCTACGAAAATGTTTTGAAGAACAAATTCCTTCCTGCACTGCAACAAAAAAGTCCGGGAAAGGCTGCGTGTGTGTGCTGTTTCACCAAGACAACGCACCCGCACATCGAGCTAACGTTACGCAACAGTTTCTTCGTGATAATAACTTTGAAGTGATTCCTCATGCTCCCTACGCACCTGACCTGGCTCCTAGTGACTTTTTGCTTTTTCCATCAATGAAAGACTCCGTGGCGGCACATTCACCAGCCGTGCTGTTATTGCCTCAGTGATTTTCCAGTGGTCAAAAACTCCTAAAGAATAGGGTTGCCAGATTGAACTCGAGGCAGGCCCGGAGAGCAGACGTGCTACCTCCCCCTTGGCCAATGACTCACCCCGCCCCCCCTCCCCAAACTGCGATCAACTCCCCCCCCCCCCACCCCAACCCAACCTGGATTGTCGTCTTCTGCAGAAAATTGTTTCGGCAAGAAATTAAGAAGCGACTGATTCTTCTTTTGTGTGGTAATATTCGCTTTGTGTCTTTCTGATTGTAAACGTTTATTCATAGCTTTCACTCCGTCGTACTTAACAGTAAATGAGGCATTGCATATTCTGCACATACACATACACTCATAAGTATCGACTTTTTGTAGCCACTCTGTATAATTTTCTTCCTGCAATAATTCTTCACGGAACGAACTTAGTTTTCGTCTCTTCATTTAACTGTTATTACTCACTAATCTGAGTTAATGTAAGCTTGTCTGATCACACACGATCCGAGTATTCCAAAAATTGCCAGTAAACTGATAAACAATGAACGAACGAACACAAATAATAGACGTCGCCAGCTGACACGTGTCAGGTGAACGGTTCGTTTGCCGCAACAGTGTTTGCTTAATAATGCGCTAGCCGATTACTACCGACGCAACAATGAAAAGTTTTCAGAGGAAGAATAGAAAAGTAGCGTTTTGTTGCAGGAAGAAATTGACATTTATATAAAGTTATTCATAATTACTAGAGAGGACACGGGCGGGAATGGCCTATCGCACTGAGGCGTCTTCCCATAGTGCGCGAGGCTGCTCCCGCCAGAGGTTCGAATCCCCCCGCAGGGCATGGATGTTGTGTTCGTCCTTAATTTAAGTTACGTTAAGTTCGATGTAGATCGTCGCTACATGAGCATACTACTTAAAAAGCGTCGTAAAAAAAGAAAGAAAAAAGTTAAAAAGAAGGTTACATTCAAGCCGGGAGATGAGTGTCATTGGCCTGTAGACCCGGAGAATTCATTCCAAACCTGGGCACTCCGGGCGGCGCCCGGAGATCTGGCAACCCTACTAAAGAAGCCTTCGCCGCTGCCATGGAATCATGGCGTCAGCGTTGTGAAAAATTTGTACGTCTGCTAGGCGATTACGTCGAGAAGTAACGCCAGTTTCATCTATTTCGGGTGAGTAGTTAATTAGAAAAAAAATCGGAGGCCTTAGAACTTGAATGCACCTCGTACACTATATCGCCGGGCTCCAGTGTTTTTGTTGGCAACAGATGAACAATGAAGTGTAGAATTGCGTTAATAATTTTCACGAGCTACAGAGTAAATGTTATTGCTGCTCGTTACACTCGCAGCAAAATTAATACTGTACCTGCTCTATGATTGACAAGTTCTTGTATGAACCCTTGCCCGTTCAGAAAAAAATCAATTTCGTTTTAATTGAAGTTGTAAAACATTTATTGGTCATTGAGTTGCCGTCATTAACCATTGGTGCCAACATAACCACTGGAGCCCGGCGAGAAGTGTCGTACAATTTAACCCAGCTCACTGTTGTTATCTTCGATTTGTCTTTTCGGAGATAGTTGTTCTGGAACCAAATAATGCTAGGAACGGTTTGTAGTGGGTGACCAAATAGCGTTTCGTAGCATACTAGTACACATGAAATTGTTTCATTGTGACGACTACTCCAAGTGTCTCTTTTAGTATTTGTGAGCAACTTCTGTCGAATGCTGTTAGCGTTTTCAAGCTGAAACTAATCGGGTGTGCATCTATGTCATATTGGGACGCATATGAAACTACCACTGTTTTCACATGTGTATACATAGTCAAACAAGGTGCTGATCTAAATTTCCGATTCAGTGTTTTAAATAATCATTTGATACCAAGCAGTATCGGATAAGGAAAGGAACCTAATTCGGGAGTGGTGCTTGCACCAATCTGTCATTAACGGATTCCAAGCTTCAAAACTTTATTAAACAATTACAACATATAAACTCGATAAGTCAGATTGGGGACTTATTTATGACAATATTTCTTTAAATATATGACAATAATGATTTGCCCACTAAGGAGGGGGAGCAAGCAAATACAGTTTGTTAAGTACAGCAACACATGATGTTGAAAAGTTTCAAGATATCACAATAAAATAGAACCCATAAAACATACACCCCAACGAAAATATACTTGCGAGCAGCTAAAAACACGCTCCGAAAAACGTTTCGGAACGTAAGGAGGGAGAAAAGTCTAGGAAACACGGCACCCCGTCAACACAAAAAGAAAAGACTTACCTGAAGTCACGTCTAGTAGCCAGGAGCGCCAGACCAAGACATCAACCAACGGACGGGATGCTGCCTCCCGCAGAATACTCCAGAGGCAATCTTCATCATCAACCAGAACAAATAAATAGGGCGGCAACACAGTTCAAAGATACAAATCCATATAACTGAATAATAGTAATGATCTGGCACATGAATATAAACAGTAAAACCTCTCCACGTAAAAGACTCGAGACTAAGCTCAGCTTAAACTTCACTAAAATTAGCTAGCGGGAAGTCTCGCGCCACGCTTAACGGCCGCAACTCAATAATGCAGACAGTTCAACACAAATCTCTACTGTGGTGGCTCAGTACAAACATGCAGACATAAACTAATAAATACATGAGAATAGTGCCCCACTACCCTGGTCCAAATACATAGATGAACAGATGTCATCCGCCAAGAGTGAAGTATGTCACTGTTTACATCAAATAATTATAGTACAAAACACAGCGGACGTAGATAATTCGGCCATGATAGATTAGGAACACTGTTGACCATAAACGTTATGGCACAATTACTGAGCACACTCAGAATACTATACAAGCAACATCACAGTACCTGGCAAGCACAGCACCATTATCCAAAGGTGCCAAACAATATATATTAACCGGTCAAACAATTAGCAGCCGAATTCAAACTTCAATATCACATACACAAGGTAGTTTGTATCTTTTTAACAATCTGTCGTGAAAGTTTTTAGTTTAGACACAAAATACAACGCCAATGCTCCTTGGCCACTTAGTAGACACTTCTGTGGACAAACAATTTTCTTAAAGAATAGAACATCATAACATATAAACCGTCCACAGAACATTCACTTAGGCTACAACTGGTGCAAACACATCATTGCACACGTCACAGTGTACGCAATCGGAGCCAAGCACTAACAACCGCATAAAAAGTGCAGCTACAGAACAACGGTCCCATTCATTCGAATGCTCATTGCCAGACAAGCGTACACCAACTGCCACGCCAGAGCTCAGACTTCCACCGGAAGGAAACATCAAAGATAGATCACAAGACGAAAGATATATCGAAGTAGCAGAGACACTCTGGCGAGGGTGACGAATACGCGAACTTCCATGGTTCATCAATGTTTAAGGAAAAAACAACACAGCTATATTTCAAGAACATTTGTTATGCCACAACTGGTCTGGTTCTTAATGACCTGCAACTCAACAAGAGCCGGATTAGGTTAATAGCTTTTATAAACATGAACAGAGTATATGTAGACCTCCTTCGTAACTGGTTCTCGAAATATTTCGTTGTGTTGATCCACAATCATACAGTACTGTTTAAATGATATGAACGCCACTTGACTGTGAAGTTGTATTATTTATTGTCGCAATCCGGATTTCGGATTTTAGGCCATTATCAAGTACACAATGTAATTACAATAGTCATTACAAGCATTAGCATACTGGCTGAAAAATTAAAGCATTGGATTTATTACTTAAGTTTTTATACATACGATAGTCCATTTACTCGGTATATGTAGATGACCAAGATTTCATTTTTACGATATAGGTTTGCATATGTGTTAAAATGCAAGTTGTCACTGTGTAAAACGTCAAAGTAACATAATAACTTGTACATGTTGCAGTAAAATGAAATATTCTTCCAGTGATCTTGTAACTTTCCATCATACAACCAAAGTACTGCAGCGAAATTTAATCATAAACAAAGCAAAGACTGCGTAGATCGAAACTGGGTCAAAGAAAAGAACTCAAAAATGTTGTGGAGATGACAGTAAGTTACGGTTTACATGGATATCTGAGTATGTTTGGAGGTGGATCTTTGAGTGAACTTAGTTAACATTACGTGTCAACGATTTACAAATCATAATTCACATATCAAAATAAAAGATAGTGTGTTATTAATCTACAATTATTTGGATACACAATACTCCATTCACATTAGTGGTACAACCTAGTTAACATTACAAATGATGGACTTCTAGATCGTAATGTACACATAAAATAAAAACTATGTTAATCAATTATACAGTTAGTTAAACATAGAATATTACATTCACATTCTGAATGATTACGGAAATATACGTTCTTGCATGTTGCGACTTCTAAGAAATTGCGTGCGTATGAAATATCGCCCCAATTGTGCGATTGGATTCACGATTTCCTATCAGAAAGGACACAGTTCGTAGTAATCGACGGTAAGTCATCGAGTAAAACAGAAGTGATATCTGGCGTTCCCCATGGAAACGTTATAGGTCCCCTACTCTTCCTTCTGTTTATAAACGATTTAGGAGACAATCTAAGTAGCTCCCTTAGACTGTTCGCGGATGATGTCGTTTAGCGGTTAGTGAAGTCAAGACAGGATCAAAACCAACTGCAGAGCGATTTAAACGGAATTTCTACATGGTACGAAAACTGGCAATTAACACTATATAATGACAATTGTGAAGTAATACAGATGACCACTAAAAGAAATCAACTGAACTTCAATTACACGATAAATCAGTCAGACCTTAAGGTCGTAAATTCTACCAAATACCTACGAGTTACAATTACGAATAACTTACACTGAAGAGAACAAATAGAAAATATTGTGGGGGAGGCGAACCAAAGATTACGTTTCATTGGCAGAACGCTTCGAAGATGCAACAGCTCCACCAACGAGACTGCCTACATCACACTTGTGCGTCCTCTCCTGGAGAACTGTTGCCCATCGTTGGACCCTCACCAGGTGGGACTGACGGAAGACATTGAGAAGGTTCAGAGAAGGACAGCTCGTTATGTTTTATCACGTTACAGGGGTGAAAGCGTCACGGAAATGTTTCACGATTTGAGGCGGAAATCATTAAAAGAACGACATTATTCGTTGCGGCGAGATCTATTTCAGAAATTTAAATCACCGACTTTTACTTCTGAACTTGAAAATATTTTGCTAGCACCCACCTACATAGGGAGACATGACCATCGCAATAAAATAAGAGAAATCAGATCGGAAGCGGAACGATGTAGGCCTTCTTTCTTTTCGCACACTATTAGAGAATGGAACAGTAGAGAAAGGTTATGAAAGTGGTTAATGAATGCTCTGCCAGGCACTTAAATGTGATTTGTAGAGTATCTATGTAGATGTAGATGAAAGCAGAATTGTATACAACTATGATTTAAGGGTAGTAATATAAACATTTTCATTTAACAAAGTGAGGTTACAGATTATATCGAATATAATAGTTCTGGAAAATGTGCAGAGATGTACTGATGTAATGACTCCAAAATGTGTTATTGTCATACACAACGCACTTCTCTGGCCGCCTGGCTGTGTATGTGCATTTACAGGACGTTACAAAAAGATACGGCCAAACTTTCAGGAAACATTCCTCACACACAAAGAAAGAAAATATGTTATGAGGACATGTGTCTGGAGACGCTTAATTTCCATGTTAGAGCTCATTTTAATATTTACGGTTGAGGCTTCATTCCAACGTGATCAAATTGTAAATTTTCACAATCAACATGTGACAAGAATCCGCACGCAATTGTGCAATCACGTCATCAACACAGATTTTCTGCGAACGTTTGGGCAGGAATTGTTGGTGATGTCTTGATTGGGCCTAATGTTCTTCCACCTACGCTCACTGGAGCGCGTTATCAATGATTTCATACGGGATACTCTACCTGTGCTGCTAGAACATGTGCCTTTACAAGTACGACACAACATGTGGTTCATGCACGATGGAGCCCCTGCACGTTTCAGTTGACGTGTTCGTACGCTTCTCAACAACAGATTCGGTGACCGATGGATTGGTAGAGGCGGACCAATTCCATGGCCTCCACGCTCTCCCGACCTCAACCCTCTTGACTTTCATTTATGGGGGCATTTGAAAGCTCTTGTCTACGTGACCCCGTTTCCAAATGTAGAGACTCTTCGTGCTAGTATTGTGGACGGTTGTGATACAATACGCCATTCTCCAGGGCTGCATCAGCGCATCAGGGATTCCATGCGACGGAGGGTGGACGCATGTATCCTTGCTAACGGAGGACATTTTGAACATTTCCTGTAACAAAGTGTTTGAAGTCACTCTGGTACGTTCTGTTGCTGTGTGTTTCCATACCATGATTAATGTGATTTGAAGAGAAGTAATAAAATGAGCTCTTACATGGAAATTAAGCGTTTCCGAACACATGTCCACATAACATACTGTCTTTCTTTGTGTGCGAGGAATGTTTCCTGAAAGTTTGGCCGTACCTTTTTGTAACACCCTGTATAATGGTGTATCAGGACCATTTGACAAAACTTGTTTTGTTAGGTGCATTGCAAAGCAAGAGGACAGAGGTAGTGGCACATCATTTAGCTGATATAGTTTTGATATTTGGTGCTCCTTGTATTTTACACTCTGACAATGGCAGAGAATTTGTTAATTGTCATAAATGAGCTGGTTATATTTTGGTCTGAGTGTAAAACGGTTCCCAGAAAACCGAGGTACAACCGAAACCAAGGTTTCGTTAAACGCCCCAACCAAGACGTTGAAAACATATTGACTCCATGGATCCAAGACATCAAACAGTACCACCAAATGTTCACACGGTCTTCGTTTTGCACAGTTTTTGAAAATTCAGGCATATCCTTCTTGTATGAAGTAAACACCTTACAATGCTATGTTTGGCACAGAACTACGAGTAGGGCTTGTGACTTTGCATTTACCTCTAGACGTTATTAAGGAGATACAAGATGAAGATCTTAAAGAGGCTTTAAATAAAATTAATGTTCTAGACGCAGTAAATGAGACACCTTATGAACTGGAACTATCACACGACTCAAAGGAGATAGCGGCTATGGCTAGTAGCAATGGGCAGATTACAGCTGCAGCCAGACAAGAAGAGGCAGAAGCTTTGCTCAGTACAAGTATAGTCTCCAACAACAGCAGCCAATCAAGAGGATCCAGAAGCCGTAGCTAGTACGGGTGCAGAGCCTCAAATAACACCAGCTTATCACGAAGATCCATAAGTTTGGCCGTATGTTTTTGTAACACCCTGTATATATCCAGTTTAACATTGTCGAGATAGGGCGGTACGGCTACTGTTAAATAGGCATTTTACGTGCATCTTTATTGACAGGGGGGCCAGCGACATTGATGCAGTATGTGTCGTGCAGTAGAGACGTGGTTCGGTGACTGGGCCCGGCGCGTTTGGCCACGGCACGCGCGCTGTGTTTACGGCCCCTGTCCTTGAGCTGCCCGTTTGGTGGAGCCGTCGTCTGCAGTCGGCGCGTGTTCCTGACTGATGGGTTCACGCAGCCAGGCGCGCGTGACGGACACCTCGGGACTGCTGCTGGCCACCAGCCAGGCTCTGCCCGTGGCCCCACTCTGGCCGCCAAGGCCTATCACACGGGATACTCCAAAGGAACACACGCGGTCAACAAACCAACAAATTCCGTCACTTCAAAAAATCAAATGTTCAAATGTTTGTAAAGTCTATGGGACTTAACTACGGGGTCATCAGTCCCTAAACTTACAAACTACTTATGAACCACTTACAAACTAGGACGGCACAAATATCCATGCCCGAGGGGGGATTCTAACCCCCGACCGTGGGGCCGTGAAGACCGTGACTGGAGCGCCTTAGTCTCCTCGGCCACCGCGGCCGGCTCCGTCACTTCAAATACAACACTCTGCACGGCAAAATTCCAACCATGATCCACTCCCTATTTTCCTTCTACCCTTGGATCTTTCGCCATTGCATCAAATTACCACCTCCTCGCCTCCATTTATAACTATCCTTGAACAGAGGTAGAAGTAATGAAAACCTAGATTCATTGTCATTATACCAGTACACTACTGTAGGTTCTTTAGAAATACTGTCGAATACTAGGTGCTATCCAAAATTTACGGGACTGATGCTGCCATCTGCTGAAAACCTTACCTTTGGATTATGTGGCGACAGGATAACTGCGATGTTTAATATTGTTATTCATGTTCTTCTTTAGCCTCTAATCGTGCAATTATTCTGACACTAGAAAAATTTTATCAGTTGCTAGGACGTTATTTACGATTCCCTAGCAACACCAACTGTGATAAAGCTAACCGTGTAAATTCTCTAGACTTCTTCCGAAGTGTCCCGCACCACAACATAAATTAAAATTTTTAGGAATAATTCCTTTAAATAGTTCATCAAAAATAAATAAGGTTCTTGTACGAGCGGGGCATGGAAAATAGTCTGTAGCCGTTGCTAAAATTTCATCAAAGTTAAACACAGGCACTTCTATTTGCTGTCCTTAACTCGTACTGAAAAATATTAATAATCCACTGCCTTCTAAACACTGGTTTTCCACATTCACACTAAATACAAATATAATGTCACATACGAAGCTAATCAGTAGTGATTCAATCAGAATTAAATTGTTTCCTAAAATAAGTCGAGATTCTTCACAAGAATCAAATTTCTCTTGCTATAAAATATTCTTGATCATAAATAAATCTTCATAAATGCAAGATATCTTTCAACGTTAACAAATATTTATTCTTCTTCATGTTAATACAGCGTCAGTTTAGCAAGAAACGTAAACATGAACAACTAGCTTGGACTGAATCTCAAACAAGACTATTATAATTTAATATTCTTTTCTTTCCTTCTTTGAAACGATTGAAGCGCGGCGATAAAGAAGGCGCAGCAGCTTTCGTTGCCCCGTAGCTGTCGGTTAAATTTTCATAGTGGCCGTCTGCTGTAAGGTTGGCTGCGGCGGCGACGACGCCGCCCTTGTTGAATGCGTCGCCTCGATCGTACATGAAACATACAGAAACAAAACATTTTAAGTATCATATTATAAAAAATAACAATATTTACGTAAACATCTAATATGTAGGCATTCTAAATACAAGGTTCGTTTTCTTTCATTTTTTATTTATAACTTCAAAACAGGGCTGACATAGGAAAATGTAGTACGACTATCTTGTCCCACTACAACTAATGGTCACCATCACCCTGGAAGTAGTTCCCATCTGCACGTACACACCGGTTCCAGCGTTTCGGCCACTGATAAAAAAGGTTTTTTGAAAGTCCTGTCCTATTAGGGTGCTTAGCGATGCTTCTTGAATTATCTCTAGAGTGTCGAACCGACGACCTTTCAACTTGAGTTTCAGTTCTGGAAGTAGGGTGAAGTCGCAAGGTGCCAAATCTGGCGAGTACGGTGGGTGGAGTACAACCGCCATGTTGTTTTTTGCCAAAAAGGTCCTGGTGAGCCAAGGACGTGTGACAGGGTGCGCTGTCGTGACGCAGCAGCCGGTTCCCTTGACGCCAAAGTTCGAACCGTCGCCGCAAAAGGTCATAGTAGTACACGGAATTCACTGTTTCGTTCGGTGGGACGAATTCTTTGTGCACAATTTCCTTGGTATCATGCTCTTCACCTGTCTCGTTTTTTGGGTCTTGGAGAGACCGGGCTCTTCCACTGAGATGATTGTTGCTTTGCTCTGGATCATAACCGTAAATACAGCTGTCGTCGCCGGTGATAACCCGTAACAAGATGCGGTCTGACGAAGGTCCGTGCACAATTCAGCACGCTTTGCCTTCTGATCGGCATCAAGATCCTGGGCACAAATTTTGCGGCGACACGATGCAAGCCATTGGTCAACATTCGTTGACTTGTCCCATAACCAATACCCACTTCATCCGCAAGAATGGTTTGACGTCGATCCGCAGGAACCAATTGTTGAAGTTAATGTCTGGCGTGTGCGGCTAACGGGCCTTCCCGTGTCAGCATCATCTTCGGCGTCTGTATGGCCGGCCCTGAACACACTATTACGGCTCATGCTGTGTCCCCCAAGCTCTCGTTGAATCTATATCATTGTAAATGGATATTTACTAACCCTGAGACTGTTTTTCTTCTCGAACATGTCAAAGATATTAAAGATAAAGGTGAAGCATTGAATTAAAATTTGTGATGCGGCCAGGAGTGGAACCCGGCACTCCATGCTTACTAGGTACTAGACCACCCCACCACTAGCGATTAAAGCGACCCAGAATAGACTATGTACGACTTCCCCCCACGTCACAAATTTTTAATTCATCTTCTGTGTCCCCCTTATCTTTAATATATTTGACATGTTCGAGACATAAAACAGTCTCAGGGTTAACAAATTTCCATTTACAATGATATTTATACCACCTTAGCCCAAGGGTAAAGGCAGAAATGTTCAAATATCTCCATTGCCAAGGTGCTATTCCTCAGCATGGAGAGCCTTGGCAGTAGTGGCAATATTTCATGGAACACAAAAGCTGAATTAAAAGTTTCTGACGTGGAGGGAAGTCGTATTATTCTGAGTCGTCTTAATAACTAGTTGTGCGATAGTCTAGTGATAAGACATCTGCCTAGTAAGCATGGAGGTCCGAATTCGACTCCTGACCACCTTCACCTTTATCTTTAATGTCTTTGACTTGTTGAATCATTGCAAGGGTCTTCGTAACACTTTTCCCATGAGTCGCACAGAATTTAATACATATGCGCTGTTCTGTTTGCGGATCCATCGTAAAATCATCACCCACCAAATAGAGTATTACGGAAATCATTGTGGACATGCAACACGTCCTCCCAGCTGAATTCCACTTTGCACACAGACTCAAAAGATACGCAGCTCTAGCCATCTAGCGGTGCAAAGATCTACTACTCCTACTTCGTAGATGGCACCAACAGTCCCGAAAACGTTGGATTCCACCTCGTACTTAGAGGTAGCAGTACTCAGCGAAGCCAGAAAAACAAGTCCAATAAACATGGGTCCGAAAACGCATACGTGTTTTCAGAAAAGGCTGGGCTACGCTTATTTCGGTAATTAACAAATTCATCATATGGGTGCTCCGCCAAATGTGTCAGCAGGAAGTTGTGATTTGTGAATTTCCATAAAGACCAAAATGCTAAAGCAGTTCACGAAAGAGGGCAACATCAATGACTCTCAATCAATTAATGGGCAGCGGTAAGTGATGATAGATTCATAGGGCCATACGTGCTACCACAAAGGTCAAATAGGGCGCATTATCTCGACTTTCTCATTATCTATGTACATCCATACTGTGCAAACCAACTCGCGGTGTGTGGCGGAGAGTGCTATGGCTACCATTGTCACTTCCTCCTATTACAGTCGCATATGGTTCGCAGGAAAAAAAGTGATTGCCTGTATGCCGTCTCTCTGATTTTATCCTTCTGGTAGCTTCTCGAGATATACGTACGAGGATGCAATATTTTGATTAACGCTTCATGAAACGTACGCACTCGCGTGACAGAAGCCCGTGCCGCATTACAGAACGTCCAACGTCTAACCACTGGAGTTTCTTGATCATTTCTGACGCTTTCGTGCTCACTGAAAGAGCCCGTAACGAAGCGTGCTGCTCTCCGGTGTATTTACTCTATGTCTTCCATTAACCCTACCTGGTACTAATGAGCAATACTCAAGCGCTGGTCGAACGGAAGTTTTGGACCCTACATGCTTTCTTAACAGACGTCACTTTTTGAGATTCTTCCTGCCTCTACCTGAGCCACGATGGATTTTATATGGTATATTTTTCTACGACAACATATTTTATGCAAGTAACTGTGTTTGTACTGCTATTGTGTAGTTACACTCCTGGCCATTAAAATTGCTGCACCACGAAGAGGACGTGCTACAGACGCGAAATTTGTCCGACAGGAAGAAGATGCTGTGATATACAAATGATTAGCTTTTCAGAGCATTCACATAACGTTGGCGCCGGTGGCGACACCTACAACGTGCTGACGTGAGGAAAGTTTCGAACCGATTTCCCAAACACAAACAGCAGATGACTGGCGTTGCCTGGTGAAACGTTGTTGTGATGCCTCGTGTAAGGAGGAGAAATGCGTACCATCACGTTTCCCACTTTGATAAAGGTCGGATTGTAGCCTATCGCGATTGCGGTTTATCGTATCGCGACGTTGCTGCTTGCGTTGGTCGCGATCCAATGACTGTTAGCAGAATATGGAATCGTTGGGTTCAGGAGGGCAATACGGAACGCCATGCGCCAACGCCATGAGTCAACAGATTGGGACGTTTGGAAGACAACAACCATCTGCATGAACAGTTCGACGACGTTTGCAGCAGCATGGACTATCAGTTCGGAGACCATGTCTGCGGTTACCCTTGACACTGCATCACAGACAGGAGCGCCTGCTATGATGTACGCAACGACGAATAGCAAAGACGTCATTTTTTCGGATGAATCCAGGTTCTGTTTACAGCATCGTGATGGTCGCATCCGTTTTTTGCGACATCGCGGTGAACGCGCATTGGAAGCGTGTATTCGTCATCGCCATACTGGCGTATCACCCGGCGTGATGGTATAGGGTGCCAATCGTTATACGTCTAGGTCACCTCTTGTTCGCATAGACGGCACTTTGAAGAGTGACCGTTACATTTAAGATGTGTTACTTCTCGTGGATCTACCCTTCATTCTATCCCTGCGAAACCCTACATTTCAGCAGGAATGCACGACCGCATGTTGCAGGTCCTGTACGGGCCTTTCTGAATACGGAAAATGTTTGACTGCTGCCCAGGCCAGCACATTCTCCAGATCTCTCACCAACTGAAAACGTCTGGTCAATGGTGGTCGAGCAACTGGTTCGTCACAATACACCACTCTTGGTGATCTGTACCTGTACACGCTATCCAAGCTCTGTTTGACTCAATGCCCAGGCGTATCAAGGCCGTTATTACGGCCAGAGGTGGTTGTTCTGGGTAACTGATTTCTGAGAATCTATGCACCCAAATTGCGTGAAACTGTAATCACATGTCAGTTCCAGGCCGGCCGCGGTGGCCGAGGAGACTAAGGCGCTCCAGTCACGGTCTGCACGGCCACTACGGTCGGGGGTTCGAATCCCCCCTCGGGCATGGATATTTGTGCCGTCCTAGTTCGTAAGTAGTTCATAAGTAGTTTGTAAGTTTAGGGACTGATGACCCCGTAGTTAAGTCCCATAAGTTAAAAAAAAAAAAAAAAAAAAAAAAAAAAAAAAAAAAAAAAAGCGAACCAGAGACTGCGTTTTATTGGCAGAACCCTTAGAAGATGCAACAGAACTACTAAAGAAACTGCATACACTGCAAACATTTGAACATTTGTCAGTTCCAGTATAATATATGTGTCCAATGAATACCTGTTTATCATCTGCATTTCTTCTTGGTGTAGCAATTTTAATGGTCAGTAGTGTATATAATATTGGATTTTTTATTCTTTGTAAATGTCGAACTTCACAATTATGTTGAGTCCCAGATGCCATTCCCTGCATCGTGAGTCAGTACACTGCAAATCTTCCTGCATTTCGCTGCCCTCTTCCAGGTTTCCGACTTCTTGATAAACCACAGCATCAGCTGCAAAAGCCCCACTCAACTTCCAATGTTATCTACGAAATCATTTATATATATTCTGAAAGGCAACGGTCGTATTACACTCCACTTCGGCACGCCTGATATAACTTCTGAACTGTCCTTTGAGAATGATTTCCTGCTTTGTGTTTGATAAAAACGCTTAAATCCAGTTTCACAGTTGGTCTAATACTCCACACATTCGCACTTCGTTCATCGGGCGACGGAAGTCAATAAACACGGAATATACCTGCGATTTATGTAAAAGTCAGTCTAGATCGCAAATACACATGCCAGCCTGTATCTCTCTGGATCTCGTAGATGAATAGCACGAGTTGTGTTTTACAAAATCGCTGCTTTCGGAAACCATGCTGATTTCTACAAAGGAGATTTCCAGCCTCCGGAAATGACATAATACTCGAACACAAAATGTGTTCCAAAATTCTGCAATTGACCGAAGTCTATAGTTTGCGCATCTGATCGACGACTCTTCTTGTGAACAGGAATGACCTGCGCTTATTTTCAATCGTTGGGAACATTTCGTTCCTGTAGAGACCTTCGGTACATTGCTGCTAGAAGGGAGGCAAGATCCTTCGCATACTTCGTGTGAAATAGAATTGGTATCCCATCAGGTCTAGTGGCCATTTCTCTGTTCAGCCATTTCTATTGCTTTTCTATCCCTCTGACACTTAATTCAATATCTGTCATTTTGTCGTTCGTACAATGGCTTAGAGGTGGAACTACCGGACAATCTTCCTCTGTCAAACAGTTTTGGTAAAGAAATTTCGGCCTTTTATGTGTCATTCTCTACTTCATCACCATTAAGGTCATAGAGCGCCTGGATATCTGGTTTCGACCCTTTTATAGATTTTACGTAGGACCCAAATTTCTTAGGAGCTTATGCCAAGTCAGTACACAAACAATGCTCTCAAAGTCTTTGAACGCCTCTCGCACATCTAGGGAAAATAGTCACTTGTGAGCGAGCGGTGTAGCGTAAAGGTGTCACTATGATTTAGAAACAGAAAGGTAAGTGCATAGTAGTACTGTTCGTTTTTGGAGCATCATCTGGAGGATGTTCCGTCTGAACAACGATTACAGATGTGATTCATATATGAATGTGCCCCAGCACACTTTCGTCTGATGCAGAGATTTCAGGACCGCTGGATTGTTCGGGGAGACTCCATTCCTTAGTCTGCTCCTTCCCCACACCAAAATTTCCTAGACTTCCGATTACGGAGACATTTTAAGTGGTCCATGCTACTCCAATCGATGATGTGCAGACACTACAGGATCGAGTATTTAATGCGTGCCAGCAAGTTCTGCAGTAATAATGAGAAGTGTGAAGTCGTCCACATGAGTACGAAAAGAAATCCGTTAAACTTTGTTTACAACATAAATCAATCAAATGTGAAGGCCGTAAACTCCACAAAATACCTAGATATTACTATTACTTCAGACCTAAACTGGAAAGAACACGTAGATAATATCGTGGGAAAGGCGAACCGCCGGCCGCGGTGGCCGAGGGGACTAAGGCGCTCCAGTCACGGTCTGCACGGCCACTACGGTCGGGGGTTCGAATCCCCCCTCGGGCATGGATATTTGTGCCGTCCTAGTTCGTGAGTAGTTCATAAGTAGTTTGTAAGTTTAGGGACTGATGACCCCGTAGTTAAGTCCCATAAGTTAAAAAAAAAAAAAGCGAACCAGAGACTGCGTTTTATTGGCAGAACCCTTAGAAGATGCAACAGAACTACTAAAGAAACTGCATACACTGCGCTTGTCCGTCCATTTTTGGAGTATTGCAGCCCAGTGTGGGATCCTTATCAGGTGGGTTTGACAGAGGACATCGAAAGAGTCCAAAGAAGGGCAGCTCGTTTCGTATTGTCACGATACAGGGGAGACAGCGTTACGGAAATGATACAGGATCTGGGATGAGAATCATTACAATAACGGCGCTTATCGCTGCGGCGTGTGCTACTTGCGAAACTCCAATCGCCAACATTCTCCTCCGAATGCGAAAATATATTGTTGACTCCCACTTACATAGGTAGAAATGATCATCAGAATAAAATAAGAGAAATCAGAGCTCGAACAGAGAGATTCAGGTGTTCTTTCTTCCCGCGCTCTATTCGAGAATGGAATGGGAGATAAATAGTATAATTGTGGTTCGATGAACCCTCTGCCAGGCACTTAAATGTGATTTCCAGAGTATCCCATGTAGATGTAGAATAATCGGGTATACTTAATAGATTATGTCACATTCCTCAGTTCGAAGATCAAAGGGGTACATTGTCATAAATAGACGCTTCTTGGAACACTTCCTATGAACACGTGTTTATCTCGAGATGTATGACGGAGCGCGATGGCACCGCGATAAGGGACAAGACTCGCATTCCGGTGTTACCAATTCGACTACGGTCATAGGTTTTCCGTGATTTCCCTACATCACTCACATTCTCAACCAAAAATCGAGCGATAGCTCGGTCTCTAACCTACATCTACATGGGATAATCTACAAATCACATTTAAGTGCTTTGCAGAGGGCTCATTGTTGGTAACACTGCGCCCGCGCGAACGTTTCGAGTATTTGCTCCAGTAAATAATTACAAAAATCGTAGTTTTTAAGCTATATTTAATCGTTTGCAGTTGTTATAAATATAATATAAGTGTTGTTACATTAGTGGAAGTGTTAGTGTAGTGTTAAATAAGGAAAAACGGTGTAAAAAGTTTATTTTACCTATCGCGCCTATAGCACGTAGTTGTAGGCCTAATTTAACTCGCGCGAATCATTGTAAACAGTGACTAAAACTTATTTCTAATTACCGATTGTACTATTTTTCACTCGCGGCGTACAGTATTTAGGATTTATAAAGTCTGTCAGACGTAAATTTCGTGATTTATCAAAAGTGAATATAGTAATCCGTGCTTATAGGCCTAAATTTTGTTTTCGTGAGCGTGTTTTTTTAGGCCTAATTTTTGTTTTCGTGACCGAGTTTCTTTATATCCAGTGCCCTTTCAGTTAATTATATTTGCGTGAACAGATTTTAATCTCTCTTGGTGTAACTTTTACGTTTTAGTCAGTACTTAATCAAGTTTTTTACGATTTCTATTTTTACCATGGGTGAGAAGTGCGTAACATGCCGTAGGATCGTTAGTTCCGGGGTGTGGTGTGATGGTTGTAGTGGTTTTTTTCATTGGGGCGAATGTAGTGGCGTGGGAAATGGGGATGTAAATGAGGCTCACCAGTGGTTTTGTAGGATCTGCAATAGAGATAGGAAAATAATGGAACAGGAGGGGAAAATTGCAGCTCTTCAAGCTGAATTAGATAAGGCAAGGGAGACTCTGAGCAGGTTAAGGAGGGAGAAGGGTGAACAGCGGTGGGAAGTGGCAACAGGTAACAGGGGGAACAGACTTAGGACAGTTTCAGACAGCTTTGTCCTTAATGTGAAAAATAGATTTGACCTGTTGCCTCAGTCAGGATCGGATGAGCCTTATGTAGCTGTAACTGTAGAAAGGACACAACAGACTTTCAAAAAGGACTTGAAAAAGGTAGGGAAAACTGAGAAAAGAAAGAAAGTCTTGTTGTTAGGTAGTTCACATGGTAGAGGTGTTGGCCAACTACTGCAGGAAGAGCTAGGACCAGGGTACCAGGTCACAAACGTTTTCAAACCAAATGCGGGCCTGGGTCAGGTAACAGAGGATATAGGTTCTTTATGTAAGGATTTCACAATGGAGGATACCGTGGTTATAGTGGGTGGTCCGGGAAACAGCATTGACAGAAACTGTGAATATTCTATAGAGTGTGACCTGGTGAAGATATCATCAGCAACGAAGCATACTAGTGTGGGATTTGTATCTGTCTTGAGTCGCCATGATCGGCCTCATTTGAACTCTTCTGTCAGGAGAGTAAACTTGGAGTTGGAACGGCTACTCATGTCAGATATGGGGTCCCATATTGGTTTGATTCCTGTGGATGATATCTGTAGGTGGGACTATACTAGGCATGGCCTTCACCTCAACAGGAAAGGGAAGGGAAAATTGTCTGGGTTGATTGCAAGTAACTTACGGGGGGGCACTGTCACAAATGGTAAAATACCAGTGGTTACAGGTGTCAGAGGGATGCCTTTTTTAGGATAGGGAGGGGGGGAAGAAAACCAGTTTTGAGAGAGCTTGTAAGACACCCTCAGTTTGGAAAAGCAGATAAACAGGAGATAGATTTTAGCAAACAATGTTTAACAGAAAGTAGTCAGAAACTTCCAGTAAATCTTACTCAAGCCATTAGTATGCAATATCAGTTATCTTTATTACATCAAAATATTCCAGGACTCAGAAATAAACTTGATGAACTACTCATTTGTATTGATGAAATAGATTCCTCTAGCCCAATTGACATAATTTGCCTCTCTGAACATCATGTGGCCACTGGTATAGATATGTTAAACATTCCAGGATTTAATTTAGCTTCACACTTCTGTAGAGTAGATATGGAGGGAGGAGGAGTTGCCACATTCATTAAAAACTGCTATAAATTCAAGAATATTGATATAAATAAATTCTGTCTAGAGCAGCATTTAGAAGCTTGTGCAACAGAAGTAGAATTCCATAACAGATGCTATATAATAGTAACTATTTACCGAGCACCTGCAGGAAATTATAATCTATTCCTAAATCATCTAGAAGCTCTATTGGGATATTTAACAGGAAGAAATAAAGAAATCCTGGTTGCTGGTGACTTTAATATAGATTTTCTTATGCAGTCCTCCAGTAAAAATTTATTGCAGTCAGTAACTTTGTCTTTCAATCTAACACACATCGTAAACTTTCCAACTAGGGTAACTAAAACCTCTAGGACAGCAATTGATAATATTTTTATAGACAAATCAAAGGAACAAAATCATATCATAAAACCAATAATAAATGGCCTGTCAGATCATGATATGCAGCTCCTTGTTTTAGGTATAGATTCTAAACAGACTATGAAGACTGCAAAATGTACATACAGGAGAGTAGTCAACCCACCAAAAATTGAAAATTTTAGAAAACTCCTCAAAGACATGAACTGGAAAGATGTATATAGTGCTAATGGCATGAATGAAAAATATAATGTATTCATTAATAATATTAGTATCATGTTTGAAAACTGTTTTCCTCTAAAAGTAACGCGAATTAAACAGAAGTCTATAATAAAACCTTGGATTACACAAGGAATAAAGATTTCATGTAAGACAAAAAGGAGTATGTATCTATCAGCCAAGAGTAGTTGCAATGATGATGATTTAACTAAATATAAGGAATACTGTAAAATATTAAAAAAAGTTATTCAGGTATCGAAACAAATGCACTATGAAAAGAAGATAGCAACATCAGGAAACCAAATAAATACAATATGGGATATAGTGAAAGAAGAGACTGGTAGAACCAGAAAGGAACAAGAGCAGGTACGGTTAAGAGTAGCTGAGACATTAGTAACTGATGGGCATAGTGTGGCAAATCTATTTAACAAGTACTTTATATCCGTTACTGATAGTATGGGATTGTCTGGGTCAGTAAATAATGCGCTTGAATATTTGAAACTAGCATTTACAAATAACTTCACACACATGAATATGTCAGTCACTTCACCACAAGAAATATCTTCCATAATAAAATCTTTAAAAACAAAGAATTCCAGTGGATATGATGAAATATCAACAAAGTTAATTAAAGCGTGTTCTTGTGAACTTAGCACAATCTTAAGTTATTTGTGTAACCAGTCTGTTATAACGGGAACATTTCCTGATTGGCTAAAATATGCAGATATTAAACCTCTCTTCAAGAAGGGGGATAAAGAGATACCATCAAACTACAGACCCATTTCACTTTTGCCAGCATTCTCAAAAATTATAGAAAAGGTAATGTACAAGCAGCTTCTCAACCACTTAACCACAAATGGCATATTGTCTAGAACACAGTTTGGATTTCTGAAAGGTTCCGATATCGAGAAGGCTATTTACACTTTCAGTGAGAATGTACTTCATTCATTAGATAATAAATTGCAAGCAGTAGGTATTTTCTGTGATTTGTCAAAGGCATTTGATTGTGTGAACCATAACATCCTTTTAAGTAAATTAGAATTCTATGGGGTCACGGGAAATGCTGCAAAATGGTTCAAGTCGTACCTCACTAACAGGAAACAAAGGGTGTCACTGCAAGTGACTAGTGAATTAGGCCAACAGTCATCATCGGGTTGGGAAGAAATTACATGTGGTGTCCCACAAGGATCCATCTTAGGGCCATTGCTTTTTCTTGTGTACATTAATGATCTCTCATCAGTTACACTACCAGAAGCAGAGTTCGTTTTGTTTGCAGATGATACAAGTATTGCAATAAAGAGTAAGTCAAGTATATTGATAGAAAAGTCTGATAATGATATTTTCATGAACATTAATAAATGGTTTAAAGCCAACTCATTATCATTAAACTTTGAAAAGACGAACTACATGCAGTTCAGAACATGTAAGAGATTTCCTGACAGCATATGCATTAAATATGAAGAAGAGCAGATAGAAGAGGTTGACAGAATTAAATTCCTGGGATTACAGCTTGATAATAAACTTAGTTGGGAGGAGCACACCACAGAACTGCAGAAACGACTCAACAAATCTGTATTTTCAATACGAGTGTTATCAGACATAGGAGACATAAAAATAACAAAGCTTGCATACTTTGCTTACTTTCATTCCTTAATGTCATATGGTATAATATTTTGGGGTAACTCTTCAAGTCAGTCAAAAGTCTTCAGAGTCCAAAAACGTGTAATACGTATTATTTGTGGAGTAAATTCACGGACGTCTTGTAGAAGCCTCTTCAAAGAACTGGGTATATTAACTACTGCCTCTCAGTATATTTATTCCTTAATGAAATTTGTCATAAATAATATATCCCTTTTCCCAACAAACAGCTCAGTTCATACATACAATACTAGAAATAAAAATGATCTACACAAGGATTTAAAAGCACTTACCTTAGTTCAAAAAGGGGTCCACTACTCAGGAACACACATTTTCAATAATTTACCATCAAGTATAAAAAATTTAGCTACAAATAAAGATCAGTTTAAGAGGAACCTAAAAGACTTTCTAGTGGCCAACTCCTTCTACTCCATTAGTGAATTTCTGAATTGTACCAAATGATGCATGCACTCATACTATATTAGTATTATTATATTATCAGCAAAAAAAAAAAAAAAAAAAAAAAAAAAAAAAAAAAAAAAAAAAAAAAAAAAAACCTTAAAAAAGTATGTATCTGTATTTCTATTATAAGTGTATGTATTTATATTATTAGTATTATTTGTTATTCAACTTGTAAATTTTGTTTCTTGACATGTTCCACATCCACGAGGATCCCCTCAATAGGGATCTACGGAACAAATAAATAATCTAAATCTAAATTGAACCACCTTTACACTATTCATCTACCAGTCCATTCTCGTATAGCGCGCGGGAAGAAAGAGCGCCTGAATCTCTCCGTTCGAGCTCTGATTTCTCGTATTTTATTCTGATGATCATTTCTACCTATGTAAGTGGGAGTCAACAATACATTTTTGCATTCGGAGGAGAATGTTGGTGATTGTAAGTAGACCACGCCGCAGCGATAAACGCCGTTGTTGTAATGATTCCCATCCCAGATCCTGTATCATTTCCGTGACGCTGTCTCCCCTGTATCGTGACAATACAAAACGTGCTGCCCTTCTTTGGACTCTATCGATGGCTTCGGTCAAATCTACTCGATAAGGATCCCACACTGAGCAGCAATACTCCAAATGAGGACGGACAAGCGTAGTGTATGCAGTCTCTTTAGTAGTTCTATTGCATCTTTTAAAGGTTCTGCCAATAAAACGCAGTCTCTGGTGTGCGTTTCCTACGACATTATCTACGTGTTCTTCCCAGTTTAAGTCCGATCTAATAGTAGTTCCTAGGTATTTAGTTGAGTTTACGGCCTTCAAATTTGATTGATTTATCTTATAAACAAAGTTTAACGGATTTCTTTTAGCACTCATGTGGACTTCACACTTCTCATTTTAGACTCAATTGTCAATTTTATACCATACTATCTTATTTAAAGCGTTCTGCAGTTGGTTTTGATCTGCAGATGACTTTATTAGACGATAAATGACGGAGTCATCTGCTGACAACCTAAGACAGCTGTTCAGATTTTCTCCCAAATCGTTTATTTAGATAAGGAACAGCAGAGGACCAATAACACTACCCTGTCGAACGCCGGATATCACCTCTGTTTTAGTCGATGCCTTAACCTCGGTTACTACAAACTGTGTCCTCTCTGACAGGAAATCCCCTATCCAGTCACAAATCAGGAGCGATTTTCCATAACCACGCAATTTGATTAAAAGCCGTTTGGGAGCTACGGTGTCAAAAGCCATTTAGAAATACGGAAACAATTTGGGATCCCTTGTCGTGTGAGTACAGAGCTATTTGTGTTTCACGTGAACGATATTTTCTAAGTCCGCGTTGACCTTGTGTCAATAGATCATTCTGTTCGAGGTAGTTCATAATATTTGAATACAGGATATGTTCCAAAACCCTGCTGCAAATTGACGTCAATGAAATAGGCCTGTAGTTTAATGGGTTACCCCTATTGCCTTTCTTGAATATAAGTGTGACTTGTGCAACTTTGCAGTCTTTTAGTACAGATCCTTCTCTGAGCGAGCGGTTGTATACGACTGTTCAAATGTTTGGTCATTGGTCCGTAGCTTACAAACTACTTAAACTAAGGTAAATTAACCTAAAGACAAACACACACGCCCATGCTCCAGGAAGGACTCGAACCTTCGACGACGAGCAACCCCGCGCTCCGCAGCGAGGCGCCTTAGACCGCTCGGCTACTCCACCGCGGCTATGGCTTTTAAGTAAGGAGCTATCGCTTAAGCATTATCACATAGAAATGTAGAGGGTATACAGTCCGGACCAGAAGTGTTGTTCTTGTGTAGTGATTTCAGTTGCTTCACTACTCCGCTGATATCTACTTCTCATTCATGGCCACGCTGTTCACGTACCCTGCCCAACATCATAGTGTGCTGTTACTTCTGCCGCAGTTGGCTGCCTGTCCTGATTCATCAGTAAAATGTGTAGCCGACGACGTACAGCATCTGTAATGAGGGGTGGCCACCCAAACACTCGACGTTTGGTAGTGGTTTCACCTTGGTATCATCACCTTTTGAAGACTCACACCACAGAACTCCTGGAAAACACGACAAGTTGTGTAGTTTTCGAAATGCTCGTGCCTAACTTCCAGACCCTCACAATCTGCCCTCAGTCACTGGCGCCCTTTTCCCCATTCTCTACACGAAGAGCACGTGACTGAGTATGATCAACAATCATTTCGCGTCATGTGACGCTGTTATCGTCTGTACGGGTTTATATCGATAGTTGGTAGGTGGTGATAATGTTCTGGCTTATCCGTCCGATTCTTAATACAGCGTGCGAATACAACAATTCAGTCATATAGGTGTATACGAGGCACGTTTTTTTAAGTTACATTTTGTTGTAGACAGTAGTAGTTCACGCACATACCACAACGAGCGCGTGCGTCGTGTACCGGCATGCCTCGGGAACAACTGTGCTCAGTTTCAGCCAACGAGCTATATAAACTACATTGACTGGCTATCTCTGCGTGAACATCGCTCCTTGTGGCAGCAACCAGGAACTGTGGCAGCCATTTTCTTTTCAACGTCTAGTGCGCCAAATACGAAAGTTAGACCGACGATATTTATGTGTTTTGGTTTCACATTTTATGTATCGAAGTAAGCTTCAAAGGTTATTTATTAAGCTGCAATCATGCCGAGTGTATGCGCAACATATAACTATACGAATCGCAGTAATGAGACTGTTGGAGTATCGTATTTTTCGTTAGTATTTGTATGTTTTCGTTTCTAACATTTCGTGTACTCGTCTTTTGTACTTACCATATTTCTCCATACAATAGTCCTATGGGCTGTGTTTAACTGTACCTAAAGTAAGCTGTAACTATATTTTTCAGTTTTCCTTTGAAAAATGAAGAACTTACAAAACGATGGTTAGCCAATATGAGGCGAGATAAGTGGAAATCTAATGCATACAGTTACATCTGTTCATCGCATTTTGAGGAGAAATCATGTATGCAACAAATGATACAACGCAGCATCTGGCTAATAGCTGAATCAGCTTCATGTAGCCAAGCAGGAGACATGGAACCTCTTATTGCAAATCATGATTTAAGTCATTCAGAGAGCAGTAGCCCTATTCAGTTTGACCATGACTATACTCCAAAATACGAAATGCTGACATTGTAGTCCGAAAAAGTAGTTGAATATATTTCTAGAAGCATCATTAGGCAAGTGAGTGAAAAACTTAAGTGTTTAGATTGCTTGGAAGTTCTCCTTGGTCCTAAAAATGAGAGTAAAACAGAATTAATCGGATTAAAAGGTGTAAAAGACAGTCTGTTCAATCCCTATAAAGATCTTGTAAAACTTTTCGAAGTGGCAGTAACGGTTCGGTGGAATCATGAAACGTTATTAGGAAAGAAAAATTTTCTTTTGCAAATGTATGTAGATGTATTTAGAATGGGAAACAGACCTACTTTATTTACCAACTACGAGCACTTAATGGTATCCTCGTAATTTTGGGAGGAATCTCGCTCCAGCCTAATAAAGCTGTTATTAAAAAATTAAACATGTAAAACATGGCGGCCGAGATTCCAATTGGCTTCAAGTATGACAGCACCTTAGCCAGTCTATGTTGTTTATATAGGTCGTTGGTTTCAGCTCTGTAGCTAACACGTACGGTCCTGTTCTGTTCTTTCAAAAAAGACTATTAACTCGCCTGCTGCGTGTGAGGTTCGCTCAGTGATACGGCATTTGTCACAAAGCTACCTGTCTGCTGTAGAAATTCATCGACAGATTTGCGAAGTGTACGGTAATACTGTTACGAGTAAAGGCAAAGTGCGTAAGTGGGTACGAGAATTCAAAGATGACTGTGACAACGTGCATGATGAGGACCGCTCCGGTCGCCCATCTTCGATTACAGACGATTTGGAGGTTTCAGCTGAACCGAGGATTCGTGAGAACAGGAGCTTCACAATAACAGGTCTCTCAAACGAATTTCCTGACCTGTCGAGTTCAGTGCTTTATAAGACGGCAGTGAACTCTTGGTTATCGGAACAGGCGGCAAGATTATATGAAGAGGGTATTTTGAAATTGGTTGAGAGGCATGATAAGTGCTTGGACAAACATGGCAACTACGTCGAAAAATAAAGTATGTACTTTCTGAAAATAAATTTACTTTTTTGAAATAACCTTTCGTTGTGTACGTCTGTTCAAACGGAACTTACTTAAAAAAACACGCCTCGTAATTTAATACAGTTTTCTTCATTCGGGTCATCCACAACCGTCCATCTTCATCTTTAATAACTAGATCCGCAATTTTAAACTGTGGCCTTTGGTGTGGCTGATGCGATGCGGTTCGACCCTGCCTTGTGAGTGGCTATGCCGCGCCCAAGTTGCCAACAGTACCTCCCGCCTTGTTGTATGTACCAAGGACTCACTATTTTAACTTGTTCCTACATAGTTTTACGGTCTCATTAACTACACCTGATTATGAGACATTTCGAAACTGGGATAGTGCACAGAAATAAAAAAATTTAAAATTAACAACTGTTGTGGATCTAATGATTAAAGATGTATAATTTAATGGTTTACTCCTATACGAATTACCTTTATCCCTTCATGATTGCTGTTTTCCCCGACAGCGATGACATCCTGCAGGATAACGATCCTTACAGGAAGGCCAGAGTCGTGAGGAACATTCGAAGAAGCCTGGCAACTGAATTCGCCTGATTTGAACTCGTTGAAAGATAGCTGGGCTGATGTTATTTTTCGGGGTACTTCTTGTCATTCAAAAAAAGTGTTTATTGCCTAGAAACGGGGTGGGGGGGGGGTAGAAAAATATCTGGGGTAATCTCGTGAACCTCCTGTCGACCTGTATTCAGCAGTCTAGGAATCCTGACATTGGTCTCTACTATTTTCTCTGTCATTGTTATTAACAATATCAGCTTATTCTCGAAAGTTGCAGCTTCTAATCAGTTAATACAAATCGAATCTGCATTTGGATCACACCACCTTGATCCTAGTGCAGAAAAAAGTGTGCAGTTTTTTTGTCTGATTTATTTTCAATAAGCTGCGAGAAAAATTCAAAAAGCTTAGTAGTAATCCAAGTACTTTCAAGTCTGAACTGTAAAATTTCCTCGTGGCCTTCTATTCTGTCGACGATTTCATTGAATTTTTTAAGCTAATGTTACGTTGTTGGTTGTATTTACTTATGCTGAGGCATGCCGTGTGCGTAGGATTGCTATACGTTTCATTTTCTCTATTCTTTTACAATTTCATGTATTGACTCATTCCATGACCATGGACACTTGCTTCTCAATTGGGTTCTGCAGAATATTATATACAAGGCAACAAAACCCGTCGACAATCCATCGAGCCGTATGTCACGGGAACTGCGTGACACGTGTCATTAACTGCACAGAGAGGAGGACAAAAAGTTTTGTCTCATTGGTGTAAATACCTGACAAGCTGACACACTGTTAATGATCAGTCAGCCAGGAAAGGTGTAACATTACATTCTTCACATTCCAGATGCATTATACTGCATCCCGATATCGCGAGAGAACATTCGTCTTTTTCCTTGTCCTCTTCCTGTGCAGAATGACGCGCCAGTCTGGGTCAGATACGCGTGACGTTGTGTGATTATCTAGCTCGCAACTCTGTTCCTCCTCAAGTGCCGTCCGTGAAATTGTTTTATCTCCACACACTGGGTAACTCCCGGAATACGTATCTACGCGGCACGTCACGATTCCACTCCTTTTGCAATTGTTTCACTCGGGACTCCACGTGAAACGGAATGACACCTTGCAATCTAGTGCCCTCGCAGTTGTTACCTAATCATACACCAGATGGCATCCGCAACACGGAAGAAAAGACATTTTTGATTAGTTGCACAAAAGCTTCTTATTTACTATTAGGCTGACCGGTTTCTGGTTTTCGCTTTTTCATAAGCCACCTACTCCAGAGAATGTAGGTAGGCCTATCAACAATGCTGTTTATGTGATAATTACTTACATACAATTTGTTTACATTTGGTCACAGTATATGTCACGCTGTATATTTTCTAATACTTCGATGTAATTATGAAAGTTGTTGATGAGAGACATTTATTGTAAGGTCTTAAATGCCTTTTTTCTTCGTTAACTTCATTGATCGCGTTAGTGGTAATATAGTTGATTATATGCAGCGTAAGATATTCAGTTTCATTACAGCTGTACTTTAATTTTCATTTTATTTTCAGAATTGTGTGTTATTGCTTGCTTCATATTGCAATGCAATTTATATAGGGTGTCCAGAAAAGGGCTCCCTGATTTCGAAATTAAATATCTCGAAAACAAAGATCGATAGAGGAATGCAGTAAACGGTATGTTTATTGTGAAAGCTGTAAGACGTTTATACAGCAGTTTGAAATAATAGTTACAAAAGCTGCTAAGAGATGGCGCTGTACGCTGTACAGATCATATCAGCATACATATGTGAAATAATCGTATGAAAACACTCTTTGCAAACAATCACATCACAATGTTTTCCAAATGTTCACCGTTGGCACTACAGAGGTGGCGCAAACGAAGAATGAAATTCGCCATCACATTTCGTAGTGTCTCAACCGAAATGGATTCACATGCCACAGAGATCGCCGAGTCAAGCTCGTCCATCGTGGCGGGATGCTTCGGGTAGACCATGTCTTTCACTGTGCCCCACAAAAAAAAGGTCACAGGGAGTCAAATCCGGCGAATATGGAGGCCAATCCATGCCTGCACCAGTAAATTTGGGATATTCCAAAGCAATGACTCATTCCCGAAGTATTGCTCAAGAAAGCGAAACACTTTTTCGGTCCAATGTGGTCTGGCTCCATCTGGTATAAACCATTCAGTACCTGGTCGATCCTCTAACGCTTGCTGTGTGGCGACAAATTGTTCCAAAATTGCAACGTAACGTGCACCAGTGACCATTTCTCGAATGAAAAAAGGGCCAATAATATCTCTGCTGCATACATCAAACCACACAGTAACTTTAGGAGAATATAGGGGTTTCGCTTCACACCAATAGGGCTTTTCGGAACCCCAAAATCGCCAGTTCTGCTTATTCACGTATCCATTCAGATGCAGCGAGCATCAAATCCTTCACTATCAATCATTGTGAGCATCTGATTAGCAAAGGCAACCCTTTGTTGCACAGCTCGTACGGGTATGGCATGGTTCGTTTGAATTGTGAGTGGAAACATGTGTAGGCTCTTTCTCAGTATTTTCTGCGTGTTGGAACGCTTCAAACCAGTCTCAGATGCAATTCTACGGACGGATGACATTGGATTTCGCTGAATAATTCCAGAAACTGTGGCGATATTTTCAGGCGTAGCTGCGGTTTGCTTGCGGACAACATGCCCTACTAGATCATCAGTTACGCTGCCTGTTCGAAGAGCGTACGAATGGTTTTTGCATCGGATTCTTTTGGAACATTAAATCGTGCTTGAAAACTTCGCCTTGTTGTCGTAGGATTCTCTTCTAACCTGTGGTTCTCTAGCACCAGAAAAACGCGTTGTTCAATGGAGTACATGTTTTAATCTCTTCCTTCGGTACGCTAACCTCCTTTCACGTTTCAGTAGTGTAACTGATCGCTCTGGGCTTCGACTTGGCATTACGTATGGCGATTACAGCGCCATCTGTTAGCAGCTTTTGTAACTATTATTTCAAACAGCTGTATAAACTTCTTTCAGCTTTCACAATAAACATACCGTTTACTGCATTCCTCTATCGATATTTGTTATCGAGATATTTAATTTTGAAATCAGGGAGTCCTTTTCTGGACACCCTGTAAATGATACTGTTCCTGTACGGTTTTAATTTTGAGTTTATGGTAGCGCGTTTAGTGGACGATTAACTCAAGGTACAGTGTATTTCACATGCTCGTTATAATGCTGCGGGAACCTTCTATGAATTTTTTGTAGCACATTTCTGTTTCTTCATTAACATTTGTGCTGTATGTATAGTCATATGTATACAATTTATTAAATGAACAAACAGAAATGCCTAACAAAGGATTTGTAGATATCCGTAACATCTTAACAAGCATGTGAAATACACTCTATCCTACCTTAATCACCCACAAAACGTGCAACCACAGACGAAACATTATAACACCACAACAATAGCATCATCTATAAATTGCACTGCAATACGAAACAGAAAATATATAACGCTTAAAATAGTCCTGAATACAAAAATAAAAATAAATTATTGTACAACTGCAGTGTAATGGAACTGTGTAGCTCACGCTGCATGTAATCAGTGAGGTAAACGAAATAAAGCAAGGATTGTTTAAGACAGTGATTCTATATAGGATAGAGATCAAATGGTTTAAGACCTTACAGTAAACATCTTTGGATCAACATCCTTCAAAATTACACCACAGTATTCGAAAATAAACAGCGTGACATACACTGAGACCAAATGTAAACTAAAGGCATATACGTTGAAACACGTCCACTGAATGTGTGCTCGTGTTCCATTTTGAGTTATTCATTTTAAGTGTTTCTCCGCCATTAATATTGTCTATTTGTAAGTCAATTATTTTATTCTTTTTATTAATGAGCAATGCCCCTTGTTTATATATGTTTCCACCCATGTGATTGAACTTGTGTGTTCATGTGAATGCGGAAGGTTACTTTTAATATCGACTGATTGCTGCCTATTGCCTTACAGTCGCCGCCTCGCGCTTTTGGTCTCGTTTACTTTAGTTAAGAACGCATGGCTTCGCATGTCATCCGCACTGGCGTTGCTGGGTGGCTAGAGACAAGCTTACCTGGCAAGATGGCGAGGTCGAAAGACGTGACAAGAGACCTCTCTGGAGCTCTAGGAGGCTATTATGTTCTTCAGGTAGCAAGGGGTTTGTAGACACTATGCTCTGAACGCGCTCTGGTCACTTTTAGCGCACTCTACATCCGGTGTGTGGTGGGGAAGGCGTGGCCTTAGGTGGCACACTTGCTGTGACCACCGAAGTGAGTATATCGTGGAATCATGCTGAGGGGATGACATGCTGTTAGAACGGTACTTTGTTCGTGACCACGCAGTCTTGGTTTATTTGTGGTAGTTTTCTTGAGTAATTCTTTCGCAATGCGAGGCGAAGTGTTTCTTCATTTATAGAACTCGAGTAATTCAGTTTAAATTTAGTATTTGCATTCTCATTCCGGTGATGATTTTCTGTCCGGTTTTTCTCAAGTTGGAATAGACGTGTGTGGCCTTCACCCTTTGTGTAAACTTATTATGTTTGAATTTCCTTGCTGTTTTTTAACTAACTTTTTCGCTTTTCTGTATCCGCGAGTATGCTAAATATTGCTCAAATTTTCTGGTTTGATTCCGTCTTTCCTGCCTTGGTATGACCGATTACTCCATGTGCTTTCGTAACGGTCGTTACTTCGGCCTTCAGCCATGCTCTCAATAATACTAGCTTTCTTCTATATGATTTCTCATGCATGCATTATTTTCTTATTCTAAATTAATTTCTTTTTGTAAATCCTATGTAATTCACCGTGGTCGCATACTACATGGTACTTACGGATATTATGCCGCTGCCTCACCGCACATGAGTCGTTTGGTGTATAGTGTTATTTTAATTTGTGCTTCAAGACTCCCGCCATCTCGTCAAAAAGCCGCCGATGCTTCGTTTCGCCGCTGCTATCAAATGTTGCCACATGAGTAATGTGTCAAAAGCATTATGCGTGTGTCTGGGAGTGAATGAATTTGCTTTCCTTTATCCACTGTGTATCTGCAAATTTCCTTCCATGTTACCTCCATATTCATAAAGGGCAGAAACAATTTCATTATGGACGATAACTTTATGACTTAATTCACTTTTGTACAAGGTGTGTGCTTTATTGTGCTTAATATGGTCTCCCCACATTTATTTGCTTGTTCAGTTTAGTAAACAGATAATGATTTAAAGTGTTAAACCTCTGCTTTATAATTTGATGCTACCTGTCCCATGTTTAATTATCTATTCCTTTTTTTAACATTAATTTAGTGTTGTTTTTTTTTTTAAACGTAGGCTGCTCCCTTAAGGATGAGCAGTTAGATAAATTTCTGTTGCGCAAGTACTGTGGCCACTCGTAATATAATTTAGAGCAGCAACTTCCATGTGCAGATGTCTACTTAGAAAATTTAACAAGCTACTTTCAAAGTAATTGACACATAAACAACACCTTTGATACACACATTCATGGGCATCTCTACCATTTTCTTGGGGTGGGTCAAAAGTAAGAAAACTCTAAAGGGTGCAGGAATTTTTTTTAAAAAATATTCATTTAACTTATTAAGTAGTTTTACTTCGACAGTCAGGATTATGGCAATATATATTTGAATGTTGTGCAGGAGTTTTTTACGTTAATGGAACTAAACTACCAAATGTGGTTCAAACAACTTATGGGACCACACCCTGCTATTCTCAAGGCACAACTGCTTTCAGGAAACAATGAGCTATGGTGTGCTCCTGTCGAAATATCGGCGGTGGTCGACGACGTCTCCCAGCAGCATACCCGTAAGTTGTTTGAACATTCAGTATGCCGGGAAAAGTTGACGTTTCACATTACTAACTGTTATTTAGAGGCCCCCTGACTCTGATTTTAAAATGTTTCTGCCCAAGTTAGAGAGGGTTCTGAGTTCACTTTATAGAAAGTACAAAAATGTAGTTGTTTGTGGCAATTTCAGCTATATTTGTATAAGTGATATCCAAAGAAATAGACTGCTGTTAGATCTCCTTAATGCTTATCATCTGATGCAAACATTACTCTTTCCAACGAGAGTGCAAGGTATAAAAATTTCTACCACTGTCAATAGTTTTGTTCATTCTTCATAATTAGAGGGGCACTGTGTTAGCAGAAAAGTAAATATCCTTCCAGACCATGATGCACAAATTTTAACTCTAGAATGTCTTTGTGCTCAAACAAATGTTAATTATAAACTACTTAGAAAAGCTAATTCAGTTGCAACTGAGACCTTTTTATACCTAATTAAGGAACAAGAATGGCTGGATGTTTATAGGCGTTTGATTGTGTTGAAATTCAAATTTTCAAATGTTCAAATGTTTGTGTAGCTTATGGGACTTAACTACGGGGTCATCAGTCCCTAAACTTACAAGCTACTTATGAACTAGCTAATCCTAAGGACGGCACAAATATCCATGCCCGAGGGGAGATTCGAACCCCCGACCGTAGTGACCGTGCGGACCACGACTGGAGCGCCTCAGTCCCTTCGGCCACCGCGGCCGGCATTGTGTTGATCACAATATATTGTTGCAGAAGTGGCAACATTATGGAATACGAGGAGTAGCTTACAACTGGTTGATCTCTTACTTTAATAGCAGACAGCACAAGGTAGCTCTATGTAGTGTTGAAAATCGCTATGACGTGCAGTTATAATGGCCCACAGTTGTGTGTGGCGTGTTCCAAGGGTCTGTTCTGGGATCGCTGCTGTTTCTTATTTATACGATATGCCTTCGAGTACAACAGATAATTGTAAAATACTTTTGTATGCTGGTGATACCAGCTCGATAGTGAAGGATGTTGTTTGTGATGACAGGCAAAAGTTAGTAGAGATTCGTGCGTCTATAAAAAGATCGATGCGTGAAGCATACAATAATTATCACAGCCATACCTTAGCTAAAGATCTTTCCGAGAACCCGAAAAAATTCTGGTCCTATGTAAAATCTATAAGCGGGACTAAGCCCACTGTCCAGTCACTAGTTGATCATTCCGGGGCAGTAATAGAAGAAAGCAAACGGAAAGCTGAAGTTCTAAATTTAACCTTTAAGAAATCTTTCACGCAGGAGGACCGCACAAATATACCATCATTTGATCAACGTACTAATTCCGAAATGGGGGACATAGCAATAGGTATTTCCGGTGTAGAGAAGCAGCTGGTCCGGATGGTATACCAGTTCGGTTTTACAAAGACTATTCTGCGGCATTGGCCCCCTACTTAGCTTGCATTTATAGCGAATCTTTAATTCAGCGCAAAGTTCCTAGTGATTGGAAAAAAGCGCAGGTGACTCCCGTGTATAAGAAAGGAAAGAGAACTGACCCATACAATTACAGGCCAATATCGTTGACATCGGATTCATGTAGAATTTTGGAGCATATTCTCAGTTCGAATATAGTAAATTTCCTTGAAACGGAAAAGCTTCTTTCCATGAATCAGCACGGGTTTAGGAAACATCGTTCATGTGAAACTCAGCTTGCCCTTTTCTCACATGACATCTTGCGAGCCATGGACGAAGGGCAACAGGCGGATTGTGTTTTTCTCGACTTCAAAAAGGCGTTCGACGCGGTGCCACACTGCAGACTGCTAACGAAGATACGAGCTTATGGAATAGGTTCACAGATTTGTGACTGGGTGGAAGACTTCCTAAGTAATAGAACGCAGTACGTTGTTCTCGACGGCGAGTGTTCATCAGAGACGAGTGTATCGTCAGGCGTGCCCCAGGGGAGTGTGATAGGACCGCTATTATTTTCTATCTATATAAATGATCTGATGGACAGAGTAAGTTGTAATTTGCGGCTGTTTGCTGATGATGCTGTGGTGTATGGGAGGGTGTCGTCTGTAACTGACTGTAATAGCATACAGGTTGACTTAGACAAAATTTCTTGTTGGTGCGAAGAATGGCAGCTAGCTCTCAATGTAGAAAAATGTAAGGTGATGCGCATGAGTAGAAAAAACAGTCCTATAATGTTCGAATACAGCATCAGTAGTGAGCTTCTTGATGCGGTCGCGTCGTTCAAATATCTAGGCGTAACATTGCAGAGCGATATGAAATGGAACGAGCATGTAAGGACAGTTGTGAGTAAGGCAGACAGCCGACTTCGGTTTATTGGGAGAATTTTGGGAAGATGTACTTCACCTGTAAAGGAGATCGCGTATAAAACGCTTGTACGACCACGTCTTGAGTATTGCTCAAGTATTTGGGACCCGCAGCAGATCGGTTTGAAGGAAGACATAGATGCGGTTCAGAGGCGAGCAGCTAGATTTGTTACCGGTAGGTTCGACCAATGCGCGAGTGTCACGGAAATGCTCCGGCAACTCAATTGGGGATCGCTGGAAGAAAGACGACGTTCTTTTCGTGAATTTCTGTTAAGTAAATTTAGAGGGCCGGAATTTGAAGCTGAGTGTAGTACGATCTTGCTGCCGCCTACTTACAGTTCGCGTAAAGATCACAAAGACAAGATAAGAGAAATTAGGGCTCGTACGGAGGCATATAGGCATTCTTTTTTTCCTCGTTCAATTTGGGAGTGGAATAGGAAAGGAAATGCCTAGTAGTGGTACAGTGTACCCTCCGCCACGCACCTTACGGTGAATTGCGGAGTATGTATGTAGATGTAGATGTAGTATTGACACAGTACCAAATAATGCAGTTCAAGAATAAATTCATGGCTCATAGAAAATAAATTGATGCTAAACCACAGCAAAACTCAGTTTTTACAATTTCTAACACACAATTGAACAAAAGCTGGCATTTTGATTACACACACTGGGCATACGATAAGTGAAACTGAACATTTCAAATCTCTAAGTGTTCAGATAGATAGCAGTCTTTCATGGTAGGCCCACGTTCAGGATCTTGTTCCAAAACTAAATTTTGCTTTATTTAACATTAGAACAGTATCTGACATAAGTTTTACAGCACGAAAAGTAATATACTAAGGTTACTTTCATTTACTTACGACGTGCAGAATTATTCTTGGGATAGCTCTACTGATTCAAAAAGGATATTATTGCCTCAGAAACGGGTGGTTCGAACAGTATGTAGTGTAATTTCGTGAACGTCTTGTCGGCCACTTTTCAGTAGTCTGGGAATTCTGACTTTGGCGCCACAATACATATTTTCTTTAATGTCGTTGTTAACAATATCAGCTTATTCCCACGAGTTACCAGCTTTCAATCGGTAAATACGAGACAGAAATCGAATCTGCATTTGGATCACACCTCCCAGACTCTTTTGCAAAAAGGCGTGTAGTATTCTGCAGCATCTACTTTCGATAAGCCGCCACAAGAACTCAAGAATCTTCTACATCTACATCTACATGGGATACTCTGCAAATCACATTTAAGTGCCTGGCAGAGGGTTCATCGAACCACAATTATACTATTTATCTCCCATTCCATTCTCGAATAGCGCGCGGGAAGAAAGAACACCTGAATCTCTCTGTTCGAGCTCTGATTTCTCTTATTTTATTCTGATGATCATTTCTACCTATGTAAGTGGGAGTCAACAATATATTTTCGCATTCGGAGGAGAATGTTGGCGATTGGAGTTTCGCAAGTAACCCACGCCTCAGCGATAAGCGCCGTTGTTGTAATGATTCCCATCCCAGATCCTGTATCATTTCCGTAACGCTGTCTCCCCTGTATCGTGACAATACGAAACGAGCTGCCCTTCTTTGGACTCTTTCGATGTCCTCCGTCAAACCCACCTGATAAGGATCCCACACTGGGCTGCAATACTCCAAAAATGGACGGACAAGCGCAGTGTATGCAGTTTCTTTAGTAGTTCTGTTGCATCTTTTAAGGATTCTGCCAATAAAACGCAGTCTCTGGTTCGCCTTTCCCACGATATTATCTACGTGTTCTTTCCAGTTTAAGTCTGAAGTAATAGTGATTCCTAGGTATTTTGTGGAGTTTACGGCCTTCACATTTGATTGATTTATGTTGTAAACAAAGTTTAACGGATTTCTTTTCGTACTCATGTGGACGACTTCACACTTCTCATTATTTAGAGTCAATTGCCAATTTTTACACCATACTGATATCTTATTCAGATCGTTCTGCAGTTGGTTTTGATCATCAGATGATTTTACTAGACGGTAAATGACGGCGTCATCTGCAAACAACCTAAGAGAGCTACTTAGATTTTCCCCTAAATCGTTTATGTAAATAAGGGATAGCAGAGGACCAATAACACTACCTTGTGGAACGCCCGATATCACCTCTGTTTTAGTCGATGCCTTACCATCGATTACTACGAACTGTGTCCTCTCTGACAAGAAATCCCCTATCCAATTGCAAATTTGGGGCGATATACCATAACCACGCAATTTGATTAAAAGCCGTTTGTGAGGTACGGTGTCAAAAGCTTTCTGGAAATCAAGAAATACGGAATCGATTTGCGAACCTTTGTCGATAGCACCCATCACTTCGTGTGAATATAGAGCTAGTTGTGTTTCACATGAACGATATTTTCTAAATCCGTGTTGACCTTGGGTCAATAGATCGTTCTGTTCGAGATAATTCATAATATTTGAATACAGGATATGTTCCAAAACCCTGCTGCAAATTGACGTCAATGAAATAGGCCTGAAGTTTAGTGGGTTACTCCTACTGCCTTTCTTGAATATAGGTGTGACCTGTGCAACTTTCCAATCTTTTGGTACAGATCCTTCTATGAGAGAGCGGTTGTATATGACTGTTAAGTAAGGAGCTATCGCTTCAGCATAATCAGATAGAAATCTAATGGGTATACAATCCGGACCAGAAGACTTGTTCTTATTAAGTGATTTTAGTTGCTGCACTACTCCGATGATATCTACTTCTATGTTACTCATTACGGCATCTGTTCGTAATTCGAAATCTGGAACATTGGTTTCGTCTTCTTTAGTGAATGAGTTTCTAAAAGCTAAGTTTAGTAACTCTGCTTTAGTAGCGCTGTCATCGGCAGGATCGCCATTACTATCACGTAGTGAAGGTATTGTTTGTGACTTTCCCCGAGTATATTTAACATATGACCAAAATCTCTTTGGGTTTTCAGTCAAATTACGAGAAAGAGTTTCGTTGTGATAAATGTTGTAGGCATCTCGCATTGAAATCCTCGCTAAATTTCGAGCTTCTGAGTACAATCGCAAATCCTGGGGATTTCGTGTTCGTTTAAATTTAGTATGCCTTTTCCTTTGCTTTTGCAACAGTGTCCTAACCTGTTTTGTGTACCAAGGGGGATCGCCTCCTTCTTTTATTAATTTATTAGGTATAAAACTTTCAATTGCTGTCGATACCACTTCTTTGAATTTGAGCCACATCTGGTCTACACCTACGTTTAGTGTTAGAAACGAGTGGAAGCTGTCTTTCAAGAAGCAATGTATTTTGTTTCTATCTGCTTTCCTGAACAAATATACTTTGCGTTTATTTTTGGTAACTTTGGGGCTTTCGATATTCAATTTCGCTACTACAGCTCTGTGTTCACTAATACCTGTATCCGTTTTGATGCTCATTATGAGCTCAGGATTATTTGTTGCTAAGAGATCAAGTGTGTTTTCACATCCATTTACAATTCTAGTTGGCTCATGAACTAATTGTTCGAAGTAATTCTCAGAGAATGCGTTGAGTACAATTTCGGACGATGTTTTATGCCTACCTCCTGATTTGAAAATATAATTTCGCCAACAGATCGAGGGTAAATTAAAATCACCACCTACTATTATCGTGTGAGTCGGGTACGTTTTTGTAATTAGACTCAGGTTTTCTTTGAACCTTTCTGCTATTGTATCGTCAGAGTCGGGAGGCCGGTAAAAGGAACCGATTATTAACTTCTTACGATTTTCGGGTACAACCTCTACCCATAATAGCTCGCACGAACTATCAACTTCAACTTCGCTACATGAAATACTACTTTTGACGGCGACAAACACGCCCCCACCTATTTTGTTTAATCTATCCTTTCTGAATACCGTTAGATCTTTTGAAAATACTTCTTCTGAACTTATTTCCGGCTTGAGCCAACTTTCGCTGCCTATAATGATGTGTGTTTCGGTGCTTTCTATTAACGCTTGCAGTTCTGGAACTTTCCCGACACAGCTACGACAATTTACAACTGTTATACCGATAGTTTCCGGATCTACATTTCTCCTGTGATCCACCTGAACCCTTTGAGATTGCCCATTTTCCATTTCCCCGAAGCTCTTTATCCTAAAAAACCGCCCAGTCCACGCCACACAGCCCCCGCTACCCGTGTAGCCGCTTCCTGCGTGTAGTGGACTCCTGACCTATTCAGCGGAACCCGGAAACCCACCACCCGATGGCGCAAGTCAAGGAATCTGCAGCCTACACCGTCGCAGAACCGTCTGAGCCTCTGATTCAGACCCTCCACTCGGCTCTGTATCAGAGGTCCACAGTCGGTCCTGTCAACTATGCTGCAGATGGTGAGCTCTGCTTTCATCTTGCAAGCAAGACTGACAGTCTTTACCACTTCAGTTAGCCGCTCGAAACCTGAGAGGATCTCTTCAGATCCGAAACGACACACATCATTGGTACCGACGTGAGCCACCACCTGCAGTTGGCTGCACCCCGTACCCTTCATGGCATCCGGGAGGACCCGTTCCACATCTGGAATGACTCCACCCGGTATGCACACGGTGCACGTTGGCCTTCTTCCCCTCCTTGGCAGCCATCTCTCTAAGGGGCTCCATCACCCGCCTAACGTTGGAGCTCCCAACTACAAGTAAACCCACCCTCTGTGAAAGCCCGGATCTTGCAGGCTGGGTGGTGACAGGGTGAGAGACACCATCCGACTCAGGAACGTCGTCCTGAGCAGACAGCGCCTCAAACCTGTTCGCAAGGCGAACCGGGGAGGCCTCACGATCGGTCCCCCGGAATGTCTTGCGCCTCCTGCCACGCACTGGAGCAACCTCCCACGCAACCACGGGTGGGATGTCTGCCTCACTGCTAGCAGTTTCAGGGCATGTCGCTGCCGCAGGCCGATCGGTGGAGTCGACGGGAGTCCGTTCGGTCCCCACCGCCGGCCAACAACAACGACGCCCATCGATCGCAGCTTCCAACTGTGCAACCGAGGTTAACACAGCTTGAAGCTGGGAGCGAAGTGTCACCAGCTCAGATTGCATCCGCACACAGCAGTCACAGTCCCTATTCATGATTACAGTGCCAACAAAAACAAAAACTACAGTCGCGATGCGTTCAAAGGAAAACTAAACTGTTCGTTAGAACGCGGATGTGAATCCAATACGCACGACAGCTCAGTATAACTTTACAAATTGAGACGAGAAAGTGTAGACGAAACTCAAAATACTATATGTCGCTTCTAATCAGAAAACAAAGACAGACGACTGTCGCGACGCGACGCGATAGCACTAAACCACATGTTTTCACGTCTAAATTAAAAAGTAGTTACCTCTTGTCTCATTCCTTTTATTCTGTCGAGAAACTCCTGAATACATTTTAAAAAATAAGTCAATTCCTTAGTTTCGTAATTGATTCTTTTTACTTAGGCTTAAGATTGTCATGTGTATAGGACTAATTTAAGTTTGTCTATTACCACTTTTTGCCTTGGTTTTTCTTTGTACTACACATATTTCCTAACAACTAAAATACCACAAAAAATTTGGAAATATCAAAGTGAAAAGATAAATATTCAGGCCATAAAGGGTTAAATTGAATCGAGATTCCAGTACAATCGTGAATGTTTAGCTTCATTTATAAAAGAAATGAAACTATATTTTGTACAATTTCGTAAAAGTTGAAGAAAATCTTAGGAATGTGTTACAGACTATATGTAATCTTAATTAACTAATTACACGGAACATAATGAGATTCTGAAGCAGTTATCTTTTACAACGGATTGTTATGACATACACCATTTTTCTGTATTTTATGCACTTTGTGAATTTGTGATTCCTTGTTTTGAATGTTTCCGCAACTGTATATCTGTGCCTTAAATCAAAGAGGCTCTGAGTGTGTTGTTAGCATACGTCAGTCCATACTGCTTCAACATATTTCGAAAGCATGGTGCAGCCCGGGCCAGACGTTCCAAATCACCGAGCAGACGTTTTCCCTGATAGGCATTAAACCACTGCACAAAAAAAGGGGATAGTCCGATGACTACCACCCAATCTCACTTCTGACAGCCTTATCCAAAATTCGTGAAAAGGTTATGTATTCTACAATAGCTTCACACATAGGGTAAGGTGGTACAAATTCGATTTAGGTACAATTTCGATCAACATAAGGTTTCGCGTCATTTGTCAGTCTCGTAGTGTTGGTAGCACTCGTCTTTGTGTGGCGTCGTGGTGTAGCAGGTGTCTACAGCTCCTCCTGTGTTTTCCAAGAATACACCATTTTGTACTACGGAGATATAATTTTTTTCCTGTTAAGAGGTAAGTGAAGCTACTTAGTCTAACGCGCTCTTATAAATGTTCTAGTTTCCACGCGCTTGTAAATTCTATATTAGTGAGGTTAGAAACTTGTTTTCCATTCGGGCGTGTTCTGAGGCACCTACAGAGAAAGCCTCTGTGACATGTGCATCCATTTCTTGGCAGAATTCACTACTATTTACTTGTGAATTCACTCACGCCAGTAGTACATTTTCGATCAGAAAAATGGTACAATTTCGATACCCTAGTACAATTTCGATCAATGCAGTTTTTCAGTTTAGTCAGTCACGATTGGTTACCAAAGACACATTATACACAATTACTGCAAATAAATTCTGTATATTTAAAGATTTTCCTACGTGATTTTGAAAGCTACCTCTTATCTTCTAGATGCCACGAAAACGAGCAGAAAAGAAAATCTACAATAAATGGAGTCCAGCTGCGACACTTCAACAAATACAAAACAATGGGTAGCCCTATTACAGTTCTTATTGTTGACAACCATGGCAGCCAGACCAGCTTAGATGCTGTAGAATATTGTCGTGAAAATGGGATAGAACGTTTGAGATTGCCTCCGCACAGTACACATGTACTGCAACCATTAGATAGAACTTTCTTCAAGTCCCTAAAGGCTCAATATCACAGAAATGCAACTAACTGGATTCATCGCAATCCCAATGAAAACATTACAAAACAACGATTCTGTACTATTTTCTGTGATGCCTGGGGCAAAGCTGCTTCCATTGGGTGCGCAGTCAAAGGGTTCCAATGTACAGGAATAATGCCCTTTTGCAAAGACATTGTTCCCGAGGAGAAATTTGCACCTTCAACGTTATTCGAGGCTCCTGCTCCTTCAATCTCCACCAGTAAAGCTACTAACAGCATTATGGGAGAAGATCCCTCATCGTCAAAAGATGTAACTGAAGAACACGGTAAATCCGTAACTCCAGGGCAGGGCCCAGTACAATTTCTCAGCACGATGCTGTCAGGGACATTTTGCCAAGTCCAGAGAAAAAATTATCGTCTCGGAAGAAGAAAACACAGACCTCAGCTAGACTCACTTCAGATGAAAACCTGGATAATCTCCGCAGCAAGAGGAAACCTTTTCAACAGGGCACAAGGAAAACAATGAACAAATGCAACAAGAGCAATAAACGGAAATGTACGTCTATGGGTAATGAAAGAAGTTTACCAAGCTTCAATTCGCCAGAAAACAACGAAAATAATTGTGGATTTTGTTTATTGAATTATTATAGTGCATAATCAGTAGCTAAGGGTGACTGGATTCGCTGCCAAAAATGCAATGTTTGGTATCACGAAGTATGCGTTGGTGCCCGAGAGAAAAAGTGCTTTATATGTGGAAGATGCAAGTGATCAAAATTGCACCAGAAAGTGATCACAATTGTACCTAGTGTGGTACAATTTCGATCGATTCTTCTCAATTCTATAACCTATTTTTGTGTTTATACCAACTTTTGTAATTGTATGATATTTGTGTTACATATTCATTAAAGATCCAAGAACAAATGCCATAGTTAAAATTATTTCTTGTCTCAATATATTTCCAGTTACAATGACAAGTGTCCGAAATGATCGCAATTGTACCACCTTACCCTATGTAAAAATAATGTTCTAACAAAATGTTAGTTTGGTTTTCAGAAAGGCGTTTCAACAGAACATGTTATATACACCTTCACTAATGAAATATTAAATGCTCTGAATAACCGGACATCTTCCACTGGGATTCTTTTGTGATCTCTCAAAGAACTTTTGATTGTGTAAATAATGGAATTCTTCTAGATAAGCTTAAGCCTTGTTGTATGAATGGAACAGTGCTCAAATGGTTTAAATCGTACGTAACAGGAGTAAGTAGTTCACATAATATACGGTTCATTTCATTTACCCAGACCACTCCTTTTCTTGTTTTTTTTTTCAGCCTGTATATGCATTATGAATTCTTTTCTCCTGACGATGTAGGTCTATAGGATTGCATATCTACTATACTATGTATGTGTGGACCGAGCAGTAATCTAAAACGTCTTCCAGTAGTATTTCTGGTTCAGGCAGTACTATTTCGAACAGAGAGCTGTACGTATGTGTGTGTGTGTGTGTGTGTGTGTGTTTCCCACAAATACGAAACACCTGCTGCGTCGGACGCGGGCCAATAACATCAAGAGGCTGAAAGCTGCGAGTCATTCCCACTCTCGTGCGAGAAATACGGAGACGCGAAGGCGTGAAAATATGCAGCATTAACACGAGAAAGACGAATATGCCCAGTCAGGGAACCAAGCAAGACAAGAAACCACAACATGGTTATTGAAATTCCTTACTGAAATTTAATGTTTACTTTTTGTATTCTCGTTATTTATAATGAAGTATTACATCACAGAGAGTGACTGACACATTTTTATAGCAAGTAAGAGTGAGCAAACAAGACAGGAAGTAGCGTTGTGCTTTTTAACGCAACCTAAAATTTGCAGTCACCACATTCATTGTGTATCAACAATTTCGATTTATGTGAATTTTACTTTTCATTACATACACTTTTCAACATCAGGAAGCCGGTTGTCACCAAACATCCACTGAAATAGCTACCATTTAGCGCAAGCACCCAAAATAGACAGGCATAAAACCATTCGCAATCTGTGTGCAAGGAAAAATTACACTGGTGAATTTATCAGTAAAAAATTGCATTTAAATACGAATGTAAGAAGATCATGCTATGTCTCGTGGAAGGTGAAAGCACTTCCATTCGGAATTGAACAACAGTATGTTCGTACTGTGGTTTATCGTTCTGTAATACTGCTCCTTGCGTTGGCTGGGATCCCACGACTGTCATGCAAGTATGTTTTTGGATGGCTTCAGCAGGGACACAGTCAACCCTTGGCAGGGTCTCAACACCACACGCTACTAGCACCAGATAGGACAGCTTATTAGTCATATGCGGAGACCGTACCGTCCCAACTCGTACCTTGAGCATGGAAATGGACGTTTTTGCACCAAGACAAATATACAATATAATACCGCGGGCTGTTAGCGTTCGGAACATTGTTATTTTAATCAGCATGCTGTAAAGGTAACTCGGTGGCAGAGTCTACGACTCCAAAGTTCGCGGGTTAGATCCTCGCTCAGTTCTAGGATTTTTATGTTCACTTTTCGCTTATTTCACCTCTGGTGTTGTAGATGTCAAAACGATCGGAGGAAGGCAATGGCATACCACCCCCAAACAGGACGCAGGTTAGTACAGCACTGTGGTGTTCAAACCAATATTCGGTCTGCTTTACCTGTTTCTTACACAGTAAAGAAGGAAAGAGCCTCATTTTATCTACTAAACAATCGATTGACAAGACACTAAACTCGCATTCCTAACGACTGGCCGTCTAATTCCAAATTCAACTGTGGTTTACCCAGCTTGTTTGTACTAAATGCAGAGTTGATTTCTTTGAAAAAAGTAGATGGTTGATTTCCTCGGCCGCAATGACCGCTACATCAGGGAAACGTTAAATCATTTTTCTTCCCATTCAATGAAATTAATTTATAATACATGATTATTCATTATTTTTGGTCCCCTTCTCCGCAGTTGCAGTTATACAGTTGGTATAGTTTAGGTTACCGTCTTTTGCAACTGTAGTCTAATTCGGACCTAATGATAGTACCGGAGAAATCTGGAAATTACTGGGAAATCAGGGAGCAGACTTTCTCGCTTTCCTGTTCAACAAAATTGAAACCACAAGTATGCCTCCACAAGCCTAACACAACCGTGTCTATTTGGAAAGGAAAAGGAGATGTCACAAAATGTAACAACTACAGATCGATACGCCTCCTTTGATACTGAAAGACGGCTGTCTGCCGTCTTCCCTAGGTTTTTAACATTGTAAATTATTTAAGTTCACTAGACGGCCCTTTTTCCAAAACGAGAACCCCCTTTCGTTCGGAGGCATTAGGAATAGCATTTCATTTCTTGTTTTTAAATGTTAGTTTCTGTAATACTGTGTTAATATTGCTGGGATTTAATTATACTAATAATTTATCATTGTGTCTATGAATGTGGCAATATGAACTGTTCTCCGTGACGCCACTATCCCTGTGCGAATGTGTACTTCCTTTATTCTGTATGTGCATGTATGAGCATCTTCTAGCAAGGAAGTCTCAGTGAATGTATGAGAATTTTCGTCGTCGGCTGCTGGCTGCTCACTACTAGTGTTTCTCTGACTTCATGTCGATAGGTAGTGGTTACCAACCTCTGCTTTTGATGCTACCAAAGGGGTTCAAAAATTCAAATGTTCAAATGTTTGTATAGCTTATGGGACTTAACTACGGGGTTTCAGTCCCTAAACTTACAAACTACTTATGAACTAGCTAACACTAAGAACGGCACAAATATCCATGCCCGAGGGGCGATTCGAACCCCCAACCGTAGTGGTCGTGCAGACCGTGACTGGAGCGCCTCAGTCCCCTCGACCCAAAGGGGTTCCTCCACCCTTTGGTTACAAGTTGGGTTGGCAATGCCTGGTAGCGAGCCTCCTTTATTAGCGTGCTTATGAAATACTACGGATTTCTAGGGGCTGTATGCCTTAATTCCTTAATTGATTTACTCCGACTTTGAATTTATTCCACTTTTTTTTATTTTTGAAGACTGGACTTCGTCCATCCGTGTAAAACCTTCCCAATCGCGTCTAACTGTGTTTCTTTAGCTTCCTTGTGATATCTTACGCATTTCTAAGGGTTGCAAGCCGTATCTAGTTTTCTTTATTTTTCGGAAATTGAATTTTTGTATTTTTTACTGTTTTTCGGAACCACGTCGTTCCGAACTCCGACTTCAAGGTTCGTAGCGAGTCACTTGAGTTCTCGCCACTGCTCACATACCAGTGCCTTACTATTGTGTATTCGTGCTTCGTAATCTATGATTTCGTTGATTTTTGTTGAAATGAATATGACCTTTAAGCACTTCGCCTTCAGTGGGGCGCGAATATGTAATGTAGCAAACATGTGCAGTGTGTCTCATTAATTCTGCATGCTCACGGTTTGATTTAAATGGAAATTATCTCGCTATTATCACGTACCATCGCAAGTAAATAAAGACAGACGAGAGTCACCTACGAAGTTTATTTTCCTTGTGATATGTAGTACATCTGGTTCGCTGAATTTCGGCTACGATAGCGGCGCTCATGTTTGAAGTGCATAAATTATTGTCAGTGAATTTGATCCTTATTATGAATTCCCTCCCTTTTTTATTTAATGTTGTTTTTCACCAGTGTTGAGAGCAAACTCAGATGCAAATTATCATGTTTTAATTCCGTTGCGCTATAATTGTTCTCTCAGCCACCTTCATGAAATGGTTTAGTTCGGGGTGGCTTGTATATTAATGATTTTGTGTAATTCTCGTGATCTACGACGAATGTTGGCCACCGCCTCTTTGTCTTCCTGCTACTAAAGTAAAGTTTGAGTTAGTTCTAAATTCTGGGCCAGGGAACAAGATTCTGTTGCAGGAAGTAGTCAGTAGTTCACGCGAATCCTTTAGCTGGTTTTACGGCAAGAGTTATATATTTAAAGTAAGCTTTTTAACTGCCTTCTTTCAGCTAGGATTAATTTTACAATTAACGGTGGTCTTACAGTATTTGAAAGGGTGCTGTACAAAAGGCTGAGAGCGATTGTTTCTATATCTCCTATTTGGACTTAGAGAAAGCCTTCGATAGCGTCCCACATAACCTGATCTGGCGAGCTCTGCGACACCAGAGTACCAGACATGTACGTGAACTGGATCCAGCGTCTCTATCGAGGTGTAACAAGTGTAGTTCGGTGTCCTGTTGGAGTCTCTGCACCTTTTAAAATCACCGTTGGTGTTCAAACCCAAGCTTGGAATGATAGACTAGCAGAGAATTGCGTGCTTCTGAATCTCCTAGTTGGACAGCGGTCAAACCAGCGGAAACATAAGCATCGACGACCAGGAGTAGAACAAAACCACCGAGTTCCAATACATTGGATCCATAATAACATCTTCGAATGATTCCACCCTGGACACGCGGATAAGAGTAAATGCAGCATGGCTGAAATGGAGACAGGCCACTGGTGTCCTCCATGACAAAAGGATGCTTGCACATCTGAAACCAAAAAATTATAAATCAGCAGTGCGTCCAGTAGCCCTCTCTAGGAAAGAATGCCGACCTTTGACGAGAAAACAGGATGAGGCTCTCCACACAATAAAGATGAAAATGCTGCTTTGGTCCCTTGGAGTGACTGGCAAGAACCATGCAACAAATAACTATGACCGCCAAAGGCTTGGTGTAGTCTCAGTCATAGAGAAGAGAAGAGAGGCTCGTCTTCGGTGTTACGGTCACGTCATGAGGAAAGAGTGCGGTTCTGCGGCTAAAACAGCACTCCAATTCGATCCAGAAGGAGGCCGATCCCGTGGTAGACCGCTCAAGAGGTGGATGGGCAACATCAAGGAGGACAGGTGCGATGCGGATCTCAGCCCTGAAGACGCCCACAACAGAGCTCTGTGGAGGAGCAGTAGCAGAAGAGCAGACCCCAAGTAATGGAAAAAATGCTATGAAAGAAGAAGGAGTTTAATTCGGACCAATTTACAGTTGCAAAAGACGGTATCCTAACCTACACAAACTGAATTTATAATTCACAAAGAAACAGTTCAATATATGAAGGCCACAACGTACACCATCTCCTATCAGCTAACACTATTATGATCATACAAAATATCATTGATATCACACATTATTTAGAGGAAAGTTCTGTCATTGCGTGCCTATACACTTCAGTATTGAGGTGTATGCAATTTATGTCATATCTCAAAATAAATTCCTCGAAACGCAAGGGAAAATATTTTTCCTGATATGGAAGATGAGATACTCAAGTACAGGAACACGTAACGCAGGTTGTTTACATAATTGTGACGTAGTCGACGTATACGTTGCGTCACGGCCGTCGCCCTGAAAGTCGTCGGTGGAGATAAGAGCCGGATGGCTTTGTTGACACAGAAGCGCCGTGTTTCCGTACCGGTGAGTCACTGGGCGCGGCCGTTTCACACAAGTGCAGCCGTCATGTAAAGTCGATTCTGAACTACACGGCGGCGGCGTCGGTTGGATGAGATTCAGACGATACCTGTGCAGTCATCGCTTACCATCTGTCAGAGGCGAATCCAGGGTCAGGCTTTGGGCTGCAACATCTCCCTGAATGTCACACTTTTGTTTTAACCTTAAATGAAAAGAAGAAGAGAGAAGAAAAGGATTAAACATTCAGAAATAAGTCTCTAATATTTGGTATTATAGTAGATTAGGAAAACCATTTCCATTACTTAAAGCTTCCGGGCTGAGATGCCGTGGTCCATACATAAAACTTTCCCCTGACGTTTCGCCCTCGTCTGCGGAAGGCATCCTCGGAGGTAAAGCGGCGTAAAGCAGTACGCCGCTTTACCTCCGAGGATGCCTTCCGCAGACGAGGGCGAAACGTCAGGGGAAAGTTTCATATATGGAGCACGGCATCTCAGCCCGGAAGCTTTAAGTAATGACGACACCTGCCGTGAAAGCCTTCATTCTATGATAAAACCATTTCCTTTATCCCAAAATAATTTTTCACGGTGTCACAATTTTTTTACGAGATCAGTGCCTCCCCCGCCCTTCCCCCCCCCCCTTCCGACCAAAATCCATGATACATCTTGCCACCAGTAGTCCAACTCTTCGATAAATGAGCCGTTTTCTGAAGCCCCAAGGTATTCATTCCTCCGCCCAGTTTTCTCAAATTTATTAGTACGTCATTTGATAATTTATAAAATACATTGAATTAAAAAATCACAATTTTGTGTATGTTTCATAAGTTTATTTTAATTCGTTAACTAGTTTTTGGCGTACACGACCATTTTCAGAATGTTGCATCAAAGAAGTTAAATGTTTACGTACGTATTTGAAAGATATATTACTCGTTTACACTTAGAATAAGGTTCATAGGAATTGTCATCTTTGGCTCTATTATGGTAGTACAGTTAAAATGTTAAAAATTAAATTGTCATCGATAATCTTACAGGCGGGGGGGGGGCGGTCTAAAATATACTTAATTTTAATCGAAATACCAATGTGTATATCATTTAAAAAAAATTAATTATTCCGATACATAAATTACCTAACAGACTGCTGAAGAATATTATACATAACTTTTACATAGGATCTTACATTGTGGAGGGTAAAAAGATGAACATTAACAAGAGTAAAACTAAGGTAATGGAATGCAACGTCAGAAAATCAAATGATGCTGAAGGAATTAGATTAGGTAATGAGACAATAAAAGTAGTAGATGAATTTTGTTATTTGGGTAGCAAAATAACTTCTGATGGGCGAAGTAAAGAAGATATAAAATGCAGAATGGCTTTGGGAAGAAAAGCATTTCTAAAGAAGCGAAACTTGTTAACATCCAATATTAATTTAAATGTTAGGAAGTCCTTTCTGAAAGCTTTTGTCTGGAGTGTCGCATTGTATAGGAGTGAAACATGGACGAGAAGGGGTTCAGATAAAAAAATTATAGAAGTTTTTGAAATGTGGTGCTACAGACGAATGATGAAAATTAGATGGGTAGATCACGTAACTAATGAGGAGGTGCTTAACCGAATCGGGGAGAGAAGGAGTTTCTGGCATATCCTGACTAAGAGAAGAGATAGATTGGTTGGACACATTCTGAGACATAAAGGAATTGTCAACTTAGCATTAGAAGGAAGCGTGTGGGGTAAAAATCGTAGAGGGAGACCGAGGGACGAATACAGTAAGCAGATTCAAAAGGATGTAGGTTGCCGAACGTATTCTCACATGAAGAGACTTGCACAGGACAGGGTAGCGTGGAGAGCTGCATCAAACCAGTCTGCGGACTGAAGACCACAACAACAACAATAGAAAACAAGGATTAAACTTTAACTGTGAGCTGTAGAACTTTATATATAAGATTTTAACACGTTGGCTGACACACGCTTAAGCCGTCGGCACACGAAACGAGGCAGTTAACGTTAACGTGCGCGGGAACGGAAAATACGACGCTACGGAACGAGCTGATTAACGTGATTTGGGCTTTCAGAACTCTCTAGCGACAGTTTCCAGCTCTCAATCGTCGTCTGCTACAGCTCATTTGGAGCGCAAAGCACACACGTCGAAGACTACGTGTTTAAAACGAATCGTACTGAATTAGCTGTTTGGCGTTATTAGCTATTTTCGAAGATGAGAGGAGAAAATCCGCAGAATATTATGGGTACGGGAGTGGATTCAGCGGTGAAGTAATGACAGAAGAACCATTCATATGCAATATTTGATCTTCCGATACCACCCATCTTCTTTGGTCCACGACGTCAGGCACAACGCTATGACGATAACCGACATTCATATTTCAATGCGTATGTAATGTGGCGTCGATAACAACATGACATAAATAACTACACAAATATAAATGTTGTTGTGGTCTTCAGTCCGCAGACTGGTTTGATGCATCTCTCCACGCTACCCTGTCTTGTGCAAGTCTCTTCATGTGAGAATACGTTCGACAACCTACATCCTTTTGAATCTACCTCATCTACATCTACAACCATACTCCGCAAGCCACCCGACGGTATGTGGCGGAGGGTACCTTGAGTACCACTATCGATTTTCCCTCCTATTCTAGTCACGTATTGTTCGCGGAAAGAAGGATTGTCGGTATACCTCTGTCTGGGCTCTAATCTCCCTGATTTTATCCTCATGATCTCTTCGAGAGATATACGTAGGAGGAAGCAATATACTCCTCAGTAAAGGTATATTCTCGAAACTTCGACAAAAGTCCGTACCGAGCGACAGAGAGTCTCTCCTGCAGAGTCTTCCACTGGAGTTTAGCTTTCACGATTACCAAATGATCCTGTAACGAAGCGCGCTGCTCTACGTTGGATCTTCTCCACTTCCTCTATCAATCCCACCTGGTACGTATCCCAAACCGGTGAGCAGTATTCAAGCTGTGGGCGAACAAATGTACTGTATCCTACTTCCTTTGTTTTCGGACTGCATTTCCTTAGAATTCTCCCAATGAATCTAGGTCTGGCATCTGCTTTACCGACGATTGATTTTATATGGTCGTTCCATTTTAAATCCCTCCTAATTACTACTACAAGATATTTTATGGAATTAACTGCTTCCAGTTGGTGAGCTGCTATAGTGTAGCTAAATGATAAAGGGTCTTTCTTTCTGTGTATTCGCAGCACATTACACTTGTCTACATTGAGATTTAATTGCCATTCCCTGCGCCATGCGTCAATTCTATGCAGATCCTCCTGCATCTCAATATAATTTTCCATTGTTACAACCTCTCTATATACTACAGCATCATCCGCAAAAAGCCTCAGTGAACTTCCGATGTTATCCGCAAGGTCATTAATATATATCGTGAACAGCAACGCACCCACGACACTCCCCTGTGGCACACCCGATATAACTCCTACTGTATTCGTCCCTCATAGACTTCCTTCTAATGCTAAGTTGACAATTCCTTGATGTCTCAGAATGTGTCCTACCAATCTATCCCTTCTCTTAGTCAGGATACGCCAGAAACTCCTTTTCTCCCCAAATTCGTTTAAGCACCTCCTCATTAGTCACGTGATCTACCCATCTAATCTTCATCATTCGTCTGTAGCACCACATTTCAAAAGCTTCTATCGTCTTTTTGTCTGAACTCCTTATCGTCCACGTATCACTGCCATAAAATGGTACACTCCAGACAAATGCTTTCAGAAAGGACTTCCTAACATTTAAATTAATATTGGATGTTCACAAGTTTCGCTTATTTAGAAACGCTTTTCTTCCCATAGCCATTCTGCATTTTATATCTTTTTTACTTCGGCCATCAGAAGTTATCTTGCTGCTCAAATAACAAAATTCATCTACTACTTTTATTGCCTCATTACCTATTCTAATTCGTTCAGCATCGCCTGATTTATCTGACATTACATTCCATTACCTTCGTTTTACTCTTGTTAATGTTCATCTTATATCTTCCTTTCAAGACACTGTCCATACCATTCACTTGCTCTTCATTTGCAGTCTCTGACAAAATTACTATGTCACCGACAAACCGCAAACTTTTTATTTCTTCTCCCTGAACTTTAATTCCCTCCCCAAATTTCTCCTTCCATTCCTTCACTGCTTGCTCAATGTACAGATTGAACAACATTGGGGAAAGGCTTTGCCTTCCGGCTTACGTACTTTTTGCATACGTGAACAGTCTCTCAAGCTGAACACGCCACTTTGTGTGTCATGATTAGTCAAAACCTGATATACATGGGCTATAACACCCTGTTTTTGTACTTTATGTGCGAGCTGAGAAATGGCGAATTTTGGTTTATCCTGTTTCACTTTTATATTTTAAACAACTATGTTCAACTTTGTAATTTTTCGTTTACATTTATATTTTTATTGTTTAGATTCTCTGATGATGGGCATCGCCTGAAACACGTAAGAAAAATAAAGAATCCATCACCACCTGGATCTTCGTCGTTATTGCGGCACAACAATCTTTTTAAATAACTGCTATAATGGCTGCTTACCTCCATCAAGACTTCAAGTCTGATTTGTATTGTATGTTACACCTGGATTCAACAAACATAAATCCGTTGGTAGCTATGGTTTTACTATTTGAAGTAACTCTGCTGATGACTTCCACTCTGAACTTCACGGAACACTATCTTTATTCCACCGCACGAGTGTAGATAACCTCGAGCGGATTTCGCTCCGTCAGCCTGCAAATCCACCTGAATAATCTATTTTTAATTTACTGCATCTTAATTCGTCCCCACGTACTACCCAACAACGATTACGTCCAGACAAAAGATAGTGCCATGGCTTCCCGACGTCGAGATTACCTAAGCGGTGCAAATACCTTATCAAGCAAAGCGTTGACCTCCCGAACAGTATGAGTTTCCCGAGTGCACAGAACAATACCGTCAGCTCTCAGTTTTTCAGACGCATCTGGAAAATAACAGCCGGCAAAGCATCCACTTTCATTCCTCTGACAGCTCACTGCTCCACTCAGAACAGCTACCCTCAGACAATGGCTAGTTCAGATAGACGAAGCATTTAACAAAACGAAGTTTGTGTATTCGAGTTCGACATGTCATAGAACAGGAGGTGGCTGCGTGTTTCTGTTGATACGCAACACTTCAGAAGAACTTATGTATAGTACTAGGGGAGAATTAGCCTTCAAATATTAAATCAGTAAGTAACATTATATCTGAGTATGCGTTTTTGATTAGGACAGAACAAAATCAACAGAACCAATGTTCTCTAAAACCACAGAACTTACTATGCCCGTTCCAAATTCAAGAAATATTCTGACAGAATTGTTTCTCTTGAAAACCGTTTCATTCTGTGAAACCTTGACGTCTATTTTACAAGAAGTAGTATACTAGAAAAATAAATTCCGTAATATCAAATACTGTTACACTACAAAACAAAGAAAAAGGTACAGCTGCATGCTGCACACCAACTAATTGTAGCTGGTAGTATGATTAATGTACAGCTCATAAGTCAATAGAAACATGCAAACAGATGATTCACAGTATCTGTGTTTATACAGGTGAAGTGCATCTATTTTCAGCCACATCATTAGTTGTAGAATGATTATTTCTCATATCGCGTCCCACTATTTCTTCAAATTTGTTGGAACGCATCCAAATCCTCCAGATGGTGTCGTGAATCAGAAGGATAAGTGTCAGGTAACCTAGGGAGAGGAAGGCTATTCTGGCACAAACCCGAAATTTAAAAAATATATATGTTACAGTCAAAACCCGTTTTTAGTTAGAACGCATTCTTACTAGTTAAAACTAGTTGATACTGAGCCACTTCGTCAAAACGCGTTTTGCCTAGTTAAAACTAGTTTTAACTGACTTTCGCTTTTCACCAGCAGTAAATTCTAGTTGTAACTAAGGCTATCAGTATCAACTAATTTCAACTAATAAGAACGCGTTCTAACTAAACTAGACAGAACTGGTTTTCACTAAATATATTTAGGAGCAAATATTAAAATTAAGAGCAACTACGCGTTGATTGAAATTGAAAAGCGGCATTTTTGTACGGTTCAATGCAATATTTATTGAGAATATTGATCATACATCTATATTACTAATATTAATTACAACAATAAAAATAACCATACACTGAAGAAACTTTTAAGGGATATTACAGAGCCATAGTAACACTATTAGTTACGAAATTGGAAACAAAATAATCATACAGGAAAAGTATATTAATTACTCATACATTTAACAAAAGTTGCTACAGTCTTGATAAAAGAGAAACGTACCAAAAAATTTTACAATTAAATTTTGGTTCTTTGTTATTGCAAGGTAAACTGTCGTGACATTTTGAGTTACAAAGATTTCCTTTTTTCCTACAAAAGCACCTTTTTGAAATACATGCCTTCTTACAGACACAGCGAACAAATACTTGTCCTGATCCTGAGACTGCCATCTTGGTAGTAGTTCTTAATGATACCTTTGTCTCTGGTACGTCTTCCAACAACAAAAATTTCTCTTTGGATTCGTCGAATTCGGATCTTGAAGAGAATTTTTAATTAGCTTATTTGAAAGGTGATTATAAAATATATTACAATGTATTAAAAAGTAAAATATTCATTAATTACCTGAATAATAGTTCGCAACATTATTGAAGGATTAAATCAATGAGGTAATGAATAGGTTTGACATTTATTCTTAATTACTGAAATCAATCCAAAAATACTTACCTTCAATACAACTTGTCGAGTATCCCATATTTCGTTTCAATCTTGTGCAAGCCCTGTTCATCTTTCTGATAAACGAGTCCAGTAATATTGGGGAGACCTGCTCTTGCTCTGTCGATAACAGGAATCGCTGTAATTACATTGTCCCTGATTTCTACAGTGGCGTGTAGTGAATATGAAGTCATCTTCATTCTTTTGGCCTCTTCCGTCAGGTTTTCATGAGCGTTGTCTCTAGCTGTTCGTATTTGAGACTGTCGATTCGTAATAGCTGCATCTTCTGGAGCTTCGTGACAAGCTGGAGTTAATTGAGGCTCTGCAGTCGCACTAGCTACGGCTTCTGGATCCTCTCGATTGGCTGTTGCTGTGGTTGGAGACTGTACACTTGTACTGGGCAAAGCTTCTGCCTCTTCTTGTCTAGCTGCAACTGTAATCTGTCCATTGCTACTAGCCATAGCCGCTATCTCCTTTGAGTCGTGTGATAGTTCCAGTTCATAAGGTGTCTCATTTACTGCGTCTAGAACATTAATTTTATTTAAAGCCTCTTTAAGATCATCTTCATCTTGTATCTCCTTAATAACGTCTAGAGGCAAACGCGAAGTCATAAGCCCTACTTGTAGGTCTGTGCAAAACATAGCTTTGTAAGGTGTTTGCTTGATACCAGAATGATATGCCCGATTTTTCATAAACTGTACAAAGCCAGGACCGTTTGAACATTTGGTGGTACTGTTGTCAGCCAATATTTTGTCAACGTCTTGGTTGGCGCGTTCAAAAAAACCTTGGTTTTGGCTGTGACTCGGTTTTCCGTGAACCGGTTTACACTCAGAGCAAAATACAGCATTCTCTGCCGTTGTCAGAGTGTAAAACACAAGGAGCACCAAATGTCAAAAAGTATTTGCTAAATGGCGTGACACTTTCTCTGCCCTCTTGCTTCGCAGTGCATGTAACGAAACATTTTTTCAAGTTGTCCTGATACACCATTATATGTACTTAAATCCACGATCTTCTTGAGTTTGCACGTCGATCAGATCAACTTGGCAACGACTGGTTATTTCTGAATGAAATATAGGTTTCGAAACGTGCCCCCTTTTCTTAATGTTCCTTTTGCCCTGACGAGTTTCAAACACAGACAGATACATGTTTCTCATCTCCACTGTTATGTTTGCATATTTTCTTGACGTTTCAACCCTTAATCAGTCTCGACCTCCATGACCAACGGCCAGACAAGCTGCTTCAATAATGTCGAAAATTTCTTCCACACATAAGCAGTGCTTCACGGGCTGTTTTCTTGTCACTTACTTCCTGGATCCACAGTATATTAATAACCTCGAAACCATTTAATCTTTGTACTACTTCTGTGTCTTTTTCTCAGCTCATTGTGTTTCTTCAATTTCGTCCACTAATTTATCGTAAGATTCTTTTGTCATAATATTGTAGTGGTTTTCTCGTTAGTCGTGTTCTTCAATCTGTAACATCCTTCTCACAAATTATTCTTTCCATCGCCTTTCTTGACTTAGATCTGCCATGGTAAATACGTTCAAGCTGGTCTGCACGTGCCTATCCCCTCGACCGTACTGTTCTTGTGGCGAAAAGCGCCCAGTGGCTGGACAGTTTTGGCGCCTACAACTGTTCCCGCGCGTGTAATTCTGTCCAAGCCTGTAGCGCTTATTGTAGCGGCGCGTATTTGACGCGCTTATGCGCGAGTGATGTGGGGAATCTGACAACTCAATATCTAACAATTCTAAGTTTTTTCACGGTAGTAACGCTTTTGCAGAATTAAAAATTATTTATTATATAATTTTATATGATGAAGAAGGGTTTTAGTGGTAGAACTAAAGGAAACACAGTTTCTTGAAGAATATTTATTGGGAATGACTCTTTATATGGTGTAGCTCAAAGCATGAAACATGGTACTTCACACAATCCAACATTACACTCTTCACAATACACACGCTTTTCTTTCTCTCTCTCTCTCTCTCTCTCTCTCTCTCTCTCTCTCTCTCTCTCTCTCTCTCTCCCCTTTGTCATCCAGTTTGCAGCAACACTCGGCATTTTCGTGTCGACGCCTTCTTGTTTTCACTAGCTGGAATGTGTTTCGACGTATGATTAATACTCCAATAAATATTGCATTGTGCAATACAAAAATGCTGTTTTTTTACTATTCCAATCAACACGTAGTTGTTCTTAATTATAAAATTTACGCCTAAATAAATTTAGTAAAAACTAGTTCAAATGCTCAAATGTTTGTAAATCTATCGGACCAAACTGCGTCGTCATCAGTCCGTAGCTTACAAACTACTTAAACCTAAGTAAACTAATCTAAGGACAACACACACACCCATGCCCCAGGGAGGACTCGAACCTCCACGGCGAGCAACCGCGCGCTCCGCAGCGAGACGCTTTGGACCGCTCGGCTACTCCACCGCGGCCAAAAACTAGTCCTGTCTAGTTTAGTTAAAACGTTTTCTTACTAGTTGAAACTAGTTGATTCTGTTAGCCTTAGTTACAACTAGAATTTACTGCTGGTCAAAACTGAAAGTCAGTTAAAACTAGTTTTAACTAGGCAAAACGTGTTTTGACCCCTTTGTTCAGTATAAACTAGTTTTAAGTATTAAGAATGCGTTCTAACTAAAAAGGGTTTCAACTGTAACATATATTTATTTAGATTGTGCTTATATATGTGATGTCTGTCCTTTTAAACATTTGTTACATATATCTCTATATTTGTTTATTTGTCTTCTATCCATTCCTAAACTACTGATCCACACACCCGCTAAAGTTGACTGTACAAAAAACAAAGGATTACGGCAAATAGGTCAAGAGATATAACATCATAAACAACGATATGCCATCGCTCAAAGATTAATGCATACTACACTTGAAAATGGGAACACTTAGCGGCCTGATGGAAACTTCATACTTTACATTACAATTTAAACCAGTGCAAGAGACTAGTGAATGAAGTCATTAGTCATCTTGGGATTTAGAAGGAATTGCGTGTATTGTCCACAAAGATTCATCTTAGTCCCATTGGTTTTTCTTGTGTACATTAATGACGTCTCAACAGTTATGCTGGCAGAAGTAGGGTTCGTTGTGTTTGCAGATGATAAAAGTATTATAATAAATAGCATGTCGAGCATAGTTCTAGAAAGGTCTGTTAATGACATATACATGAACATTAATAAATGGTTTAAAGCCAACTCATTGACTTCAAACTTCGAAAAGAAGCACTACATGCAGTTCAGAAAGTGTAAGATATTTCCATCCAGCATATGTACAAACTATGAAGAAGAGTAGATAGAAGAGGTTGATAGTATTTAATTACTGGGATTACAGCTTGATAATAAATTCAGTTGGGAGAAGCACGCCACAGAACTGTGAAACGACGTAACAAATTTGTATTTGCAGTACGAGTGTTATTAGACATAGAGGACGTAAAAATAGAACAGCTTGCATACTTTGCTTACTTTTATTCCACAATGTCATATGGTATAATATTTTGGGGTAACTCTTCAAAGTTTTCAGAGTCCAAAAGCGTGTAATACGTATTATTTGTGGAGTAAATTCACGGACATCCTGCAGAAGCCTCTTCCAAGAACTGAGTATACTAACTACTGCCTTGCAATATATTTATTCCTTAATGAAATTCGTCATAAATAATTTACCCATTTTTCAACAAATAGCTCAGTTCATACATACAATACTAGGAACAAACACGATCTACACAATAACATAAAAGCATTACTTTAGTTCAAGAAGGGGTCCACTACTCAGGGCCACACATCTTCAATAATTTACCAGCAACCATAAAAAATTCTTACAAATGATCATTTTAAGAGGAGCCTAAAAGACTTCGATCGCCAACTCCTTCTACTCCATCAACGAATTTTTTATATAATCAAATGATGATATATATCCACGAGGATCTCCTAAATATGGATCTGTGGAAAGAACAACTAACCTTAACCTTTAAAACAAATTCGCTGACACCAACTATAAAAATGAAGAATGTAAAAAAAGTATATAGCTTAGTACATTTTCACTGTACGTGGCATAAAATTGCCACATCAGTCATGACGTTTTATTTCATTACTTCATTTATACTGACTGTATTTGCACAGTATAGGATAAGGTATTGACATATTAAATGCACCGGAAAATTTATACCACTGTTCGACTTTCGGGAGATATGTTGTCATAAACAGAGAGAAATTGGAAACAGTCGTGTCAGGCATGTCGGTTTGTTTTATTCCTTCTTTACTACTGAAGCTATTCGTTACTCATTTGACAAACGAATAAAAAATATAACATAACTGATAAATTATAATGCAACCTTGTATTAAAATTTCGAAGCAGGCAATCAAGAAGATTTGCGATTAGGAACATGTCTGTTAGATTGTTTTGTATAGCAAATCTTGGGAATTTCTTGACGTCTTAATAATTTGACATTTTGACCCAACATTATATAATAATACGGGCATTGCAAGGCATGCTGGTAGAGCTAGTAAGTTGAATATACAGATGGAAAAAGAGTTGCATCAGCATGATTATACGGTTTCATGAGACTTTCGAGGCGTGTTTTTTAAGTACCGTTTTGAAATTTTAAAAAATACTTGCTAAGATATCTCAATAATTTTATTTTTACACGAAAGCCTGTAACTTAATCTCCTTTTCTGCATAATTTCCGTCAATACTGAGGCACTTTTCATAACGTTGTACCAGGTTTTGAGTACCCTCCTCATAGAAGACTGCCGCCTAACTTTTTAACCGCTGCATCACAACTGTTTTGACTTCGTCATCGTCTTGAAGACCACCCAGGTGTTTCTTCAAGTGCAGGAACAGATGGTAGTCACTGGGCGCCAGATCAGGGCTGTACGGAGGATGATCTAGAGTTTCCCATCGAAAAGATGTCTGATTAGCCGCATGCGGACGGGAATTGCCTCGCAGCAAAAGATGCCCTTGCCCAACTTGTCACTTCTTTTGTACTGAATTGCTCGATGCAGATTGCGCAATGTATTACAGTACGCTGTTGCATTGATTGCCTCATTACGAGGCAGAAATGACATAACTGTCATTAACGACCGAAGAACGCCCACTCCGTTGTTTTCATCATGCACATTTCTGCGGCCGTCTTTAAATGCTCTCACCCACTTTCTTACCATTCCATCACTCACAATGTTTCCTCCGTAAACTGCACAGATCTCACGATGAATATCGATCGCTTTTAGGCCTTTAGCACTAAGAAATCTTATAACAGCCCATACTTCACAGTCGGCGGGACTCACGATTATCGAAGGCATCTTAAACACTCAGTACACATCGTAAACAAGGAAGAATCAGACTGTAATGGCGTCAGTGCGTAGACAACAGATGTAGGTACCTAGTGCGCATGCGCAGAACGCCAACCGCAGCCCTGCGACCGCGGTGTGGCAAAATAGTACTTACTTAAAAAAACACGCCTCGTATTTAAAAGTGGAATAGATATATACAAAAACAACATTTCAGTTTTCTTTGTGGTCATGAAAACAGAAATTGAGACGTTGTAAGACAATAACTTAGACATTCTGAATTGTGTTCCAGATTCCAGCATACACCAATACCCTTAATACCCGGTAATACGTCCTCTTGAACTGATGCAAGCCTCTATTCGTCGTGGTACACTGTCCTCTAGACCATGAATGGACTGTTGGTCCAGATTGTTCCACTCCTCAACGGCGATTCAGCGTAGATCTCTTAGATTGCATGGTGTGTCGTCTCGTCCAATGTATGCCGCACATGTTCGATAAGGTTCACATTTATATACCGTTCGGAAACTCGGGAGAAGCCGTGGTGGAATGGCCGATCGCTCTAAGGCGCCTTGCTGCGAAGCGCACGGTTGCTCCCCTTCGGAGGTTCGAGTCATCCCTCGGTCATGTACTAAATGTTCAAATGTTTGTCAAGCTTTTGGGACTTATCTGCGTGGTCATCAGTCCCTAAAGCTACACACTACTTATGAACTAACTTATACTAAAGATAGCACAAACAACCATGCCCAATGGGGGATTCGAACCCCCGACAGGGAACGGCGTCGCGCATCGCAGCATAGCGCATCAATGCGCTCGGCCACTCCACCGCGGCCCCTCGGGCATGGATGTATGTGTTGACGTTAGGTTCAATGAATTAGTTTTAGTAATTTGTAAGCCTAGGAACTAATAACTTCAGTATGCCTATAGAAAACTTCCGTAGTCCTATTAATTTACAAATATCTGAATTTGAATCGGGGGCATGCTGCGAGTAATGAGCGATAGTGGGAACGGGCACTCCGTTAGTGGCGTGTTGAAAGTTGAGAATTTGCGTCTGACGGGAGCTGTGCTACAGTAGCGCTTGTCATGATCACTGTGTCCCCGAACTCCTCCATCAATATAGATAAAAAAGATCACATCCGCAAGGAACGATCTACACGGAGAACAAACAAAAAAAAAGTTGTATTTTGGTCAGCGCCTCTGCCTAGTAAAAGGAGACCCAGGTTCGATCCTGATTGGATGCAAATTTTTTACTTTTTTCAGGGATTTATTTCCAAGCTTGCCATCAGTTAAGTCGTAACTTCCTTGTATCTGATGCCGCCTTGACTTGCTGGCACATCGGCAGCCCCTTAGCTGCTTGCCACTATTTTAATCAATATACATATATAAAAATGGAACGTGGGACGTGTGTCTGTATATTTCACTTGGTAGCCAAAATTATTCACTGCAGACCAATGGCGGTTATGCACGAGAGTAGCCCTTAGGTTCGCGGTGTGCGCTATGGTGTTTTGATCGCGGTGTGTGGCGGTGGGTGTGTGTGTGGTTAACAAAAATCCGTAAAATATGGAGCAATACGACGATCAACACAAGGCTAATAAATATAAGGTTGGGCAGTAAGCGTTCTGCTCTGCCATTGGCTGGCGCTGTGACGTCACTGTGGGACTGCGCGCTCCCAAACGGCCTGCACAGACTTTGTCCGCTACAGCACGGAATGTGCATTTATAATAAGTTTTTGACGAAAACATTGTATCTACCTTAATACCAAGTGCTATTGTGCTGTAAAATATTGCAGTTAAGAGTGCTGGGTCATATTCTATCGTAGATTTACGCGTTAAATATAATTAACATTATCACGTCACAAATACATTGACAATGTCTATAATACGAACTGCTGACTAAAAGAACAGGAATCTTTGAAACACTTTTTTCCGGAAAATCAAGCAATTCCGATTGTAATCAGTGTCTTTGAAATTCTGTGAGTATATTCGAGAATGGCAGCGTTTACAGTGTCCTTCCTGTAGCATTTGGAGAGCCACACTTTCTTGAACGTTGTGGGAATTACAACCCGTCATGGCACAGCCAGGCACTGTATAAATAATAACAGAAGTATTCCTAAGAATTACAGCAGAAACGATAGCACGCGCGACAAGCACTCGGGAAATCAATAGACTTTCCACTATAAACGTTTTACTTACAAACTATGAAGCGAAACAAACTATTTAATCTTTTAATTCCCAGTGTTGTTCCTCGACAACAACGTATTAAAAGCTGATTTATACTGTATTTTGTGTATCAGTCCTTAAAGCCGCACTATTGTTGATGTACAACATGTTTTTAGCACGCGTTTTGCCTCTTGGTACGGCATGTAGCCACTTATGAGGCATTAATCTGTCCGTCTTGGAGGTTGTGTTGCGTTGCCATCTGCACGTGGCTGAGAGTGTGAGCGTGAGTGTGGTTCCTTTCATTTTAATCCAATAGTAATTTGTCTTGTCTTTGGAGCTGTGGCAAAGATTATTGATCTGACAGTGGCTTCTAAACGAGTGTACTGCAAATTTTACAAGAATCCTATATAATTACAGGAATACTTTTTGGTGCCTACCACGAAGTAAGTATTTGATGCTGTTACTGCTCCATGGTTGACAGGTTCTTGTAGACACCCATGGCTCCTCAGAAGCTAGCAAACAGAATTCTCTACAAAACGGCAAACAATTTCCAGCTCACTCAAACAGGGAATTAACTTGTGCCAGGTATGAGTGCATGTACGCCGGAAATCACGGGAAAATACAAGGCACTATACCGTCTCGTATTCAAACACAGGACAACGATGTTCTAACAATATTTCGTGGAAATGTGCTGAACGTATACAGCTGTATTCAGACGCCTGCAGGTTGTCTTCCTATATTGTACCCTCCTTCGTAAGAAAATAACGTCCCAAGTAATAAAATACCTCGATACAAAGTCTGTGTGACGCATAAAATACATGACATAAGAAAACAATAGTTCGATCAAAATTTTTACTTTCCAGCGGTTGTGGGAATGAAAGGTTTAATCAAATACAGCAGAAATGGTAACACACACGTTCACGAGTTAGAAACCAACACTGCGTATTGATGTTGGACTGTGGTTTTGCTCCCAGGTGCCCCACAGTGACGTCATGCGCAGAACATTGAAAACGCGTTTCCCACTGCGCATCGGTTACTGCGCCCCCCGGGATCAACAGAGGCTCAAAGATAAAAAGACTCAAAGATAAAACACTGGGAAACACAGACGTACATTAACTGAGCATTAACTACACTGGCAATACAACAATGATCTCAATATAAACACTGGATAGACTACTGTAGTGCTTAGAATCAAAATACTGACAACTAGATCAGAGAGACCAATACACGTCGAGCGTCACTATTTCATAATCCATACTACCATCTCCATATTATCTTTGAACTCTCTGCAATACACAGACTGTAGACATACGTTCATGTATGTCTGTAACGGAAAGTTCGTAAGTCATAGGTTTAGCGGACAATATCGCATTATTAACAGATTAATATCATTCAGGTAGGTGTGCAATTAACATCTGTGTATTCTTTATTTTAGCTATTATAGAGCCAAATAAATGGTTGAACTGCAATGGAGACGAAAGATCTCTCTGTGTTGTTATAGTACAAAGTCTCCCGTTGCAAACCATAGCAGTCCCGTGTCGATAGCTATAAGAGGGTAGAAGATATAGTGGTTGTAAGTCGTCAGCTAATATAAAATTTGGTACAAGACCAGCAGTGACACTATGATAGCAAAGAGATTATATACAGCGAAACATGATGCATCCTTTAGGTTTCTCTGCAACAAGCGTAAGAATACAGAAAAACAAGTGCAAATTGCAGTTTAAAAAGCAAAACTACCAAGAAAGATGCCAAAGCGTACGAAAGAATTTCGCGTTCTCAATCCGTTTCTAAAAGACAGAAAACGGTGCTGAAAAGCGAATTTACAGACGATAGAAGCTTGTAATTTTTTTTTTTTTTTTTTTTTTTTTTTTTTTTTTTTTTTTTTTTTTTTTTTTTTTTAAGTATGTTGCTATCAAGGCAATTTTAAAGCAGGAAATACAAAACTTTGGATTTAGAGTTTTGATTGAAATTTTAAAAACAAGTGTCAATATTTTGGGAAATTCAACCATTAAACGGGTGAAATAAGGGAAAATCTTTCAAAGATGCTACTAAGAATATTTTGATGCTACAAAGGCGAAAATTTGGACTTGGAACGATGGTTAGAATTTAAAAAAGTGTTTTTGGATGTTTTGAATTCTGTCATGAATGTTGCAATATGGGGTGGCAAGTTTTATCAAAATACTCTATTAGAAAAGCATTTTTAAAGCTAAATATATCGAAATTTCTATTTATCCGTAGCACAGTGGTAGAGTGCCAGACCACAAATTCGAAGGTCGCGGGTTCGATCCCCGCCAGGTCCTAGGATTTTTATCTGTCACTTTCCACTTCTTTCACCTCTGGCAGTATTGCTCATGTGAAAAATACCGAGTAACACCGTGGTTCGGAACTCACGTTAAACTGTAGGTCCCCCTATAACTGGCTGGGTAAGTCGGTTCGAAGGTCGGAGGAAGGCAACGTCATACCACCTCCAAACAGGACCATGCCTAGTAAAGCACTGTTGTGTTGAAACCAATCTTCGGATTGTTGGCTGTTTTAGTGTTTAAGTAGAAACATCCAATGCAGACCATCCAGTCTACGCGTGCGAAGCAGCGGGAATAAAGCTAGTATATTTTATTTGTTCAGATTGCTAGCCAATAACTAGCATATTGTTCTTAATATCTTATACAACTTGGGGATTCCCTTACTTCTGTAAAAATATCATGTGGTAATTTTACATTCTGATGAACGATGTTCTTTGAACGATGCACTTTGAGCGATGACCACGTCGCTTCATTTCTCGTTGAGAGCTGCTAGAACAGCAGGTATGAGAGAAGTTAACGGCTGGACGATTGTGGCAGAGCGACAGGCTACGCCAGTGTCTGGTAGTTGTCGCTGAATGGAGAGCGGAGAGGCGACCTAGACCCGCCGCCAGTCTTCATCAGCGCGTCTGCAGCCTGAATAGCAAGCAGCTGACGGCAGCGACGCTCTCGCCTGGGAACCTCGGCCTTTCCGTACTCTCGCCGTGTCGTGACACTCATCAAACAAACAGCCAGGGCAGCGAGGAGCTGCTGCCGAGAAATACACCGACACCGTCATCGTGTTAAATAGAGCATTCGCAAGTGCTTCCTAGAACAAATTACAAGGTAAACAAACACTGAATGGTCTACAACTATAACATACACTAACGCAGGGATAGAAAACCAGTGGCATACTAGCACACGACCAAGTAATTTTGAGGACGGCATGAATATCAAGAATTTACCTGCCCGATTGAATTGCTGATTTGTTTGTCTATATTTAAAGACAGACTTCATCGTCAACGGGATATTTAATGTTCAAATGTTTATAGATCTTATTGAACTTAACTACGAGGTCATCAGTCCCTAAACTTATAAACTACTTATGAACTAGCTTATACAAAAAGACGGCACAAACATCCATGCCCGAGGGGGGTTCGCGCATCGTAGCATAGCGCCTCAATGCGCTCGGCCGCTCCGCCGCGGCCATATTTAATGCCGCCAGTTACGTGTGATGGATACATTTAGGCCGTGGTGGAGCAGCCGAGCGGTCTAAGGCGCCTTGCTGTGGAGCGCGCGGATGTCGCCGTCGGAGGTTCGAGTCCTCCCTGGGGCATGGATATGTGTGTGTGTCTGTGTGTGTGTGTGTGTGTTGTCCTTAGGTTAGTTTAGGTTAAGTAGTTTGTAAGCTACGGACTGATGACCACGCAGTTTGGTCCGATAGATTTACAAACATTTGATTTTTGATAGATTTAGTTGCAATGTTAGACCACATAGTAGTAGTCTGATGTGGGCTGTGAAGGAGAGGGGTGCCGAAACGAATTACAGTTCAGGCGCGTCGGCTTGGACCCTTCTTACGGAGATGCTGCGACCACTACTTGTCGGTAGACGTCGGCAGTTGTTGTCATAGTAGGAACCAGTGAGGCAGGCACAAGGAGGGTGGAAGGGGGCGGGCTAATGGGGCCAAGCCCCCCCCCCCCCACCGCTCCAGCAAATCCCAAAGATTTTATAATTTTTATTGTTTTCATTTTTTATTTTCTTTAAACAGGTCGGCACCGTAAATTTGAAATAGTACACATTAACATAACTATAATTTGCCAAGCACACGTGAACGTGACAATGTTTCGCCAAATTTGACCAGTGTGCTACAATATTACAAAAATAAACAGGAAACCAAATATACGGAAATAAAAAGCGTGACTGACAATGGAAATAACGGAACTTAGCAATATCCCCACCACGTCATCTGCGTTCTACACAGGTGACCAATGAAACTGCTTGGCTGAAAAGCGCAGTTTCACTCGCATGTTGGCTAGATATGTTGTTTATTTACAGAAATTAAAAATTACAGAAATTAAAAATTTGGACTCAGAGGTATTTGAATACGACCCTCACACAAGTTGGTTTGAGAGAGAACGCGCAAAACGCCTGAGCCAGCGCGCTATTTGACTCTGTATGCCACAATATTCGTCGTATACTAAACATTCTGGATAATTCTTTATCTACATTGGTGTTTTTCAACCTTTTTGAATACACGACCTTCTTCAAGTAAAAATTTGCTGTCATCCCCTTCCTGCCAACTGCAAGACAGCTGAATGTGAGATTTCAAAAGAAAAGATTTTGCTTTTCTTCTGCCTATACAACTTTCTCGTCATAAGGAAGGTACAATATTACACATAACACGCTGACTTTTTTGTTTCTTTTTCGGAATGGAACACATCTTCTTTGTCAGGAATTGCGACCTAATTAGTGTTCTTTATGCATTGCATGTAAAACTCACTATCAGTGACGAATCCAGGATCTTGGCGTTGGGAGGCAGGATGGTGTTAGAATGATGTCGTGATCCATGCTTGGTTATGCCGTCCTCAGTAGAGGCGAAAAATCATTGACCTGTTTCATATAAAAAAGAAAAAAAAACAGAGAGAGAGAGAGAGAAAACGAGCTCACATTACGAGGTTTGTCTCATGCTCTTGAGGGAGGGGGGGGGCTACAACCTCATAATCACCCCTCCTGGATTCGCCACCGTTCACAATCCAATGATACTCGTGAAGAAGAAACCTACAGTACTGTCAACTTGTAACGAATTAGATCTTTTTGCGAATTTCTCAAAATTATTTACTGCATCTTAGTTATCGATTGGATTCTGAGGAAAGTTTTCGGGCTTTCTCGAGTATTCAATACGGTCTATCTATTAACATAAACAAGGAATTACGTAATTCTTAGATAAATTTCACTTTCCTTAGGCCTATGCTTTTGCATTACGGAACCCGTAGTGTTCAACATGCAGTGGTTGTTTTACAGTGCAGCTACTGATCTACGTAATTACTTTTCAAATCACATTCAAGTACACAGCAGAGGGACAATTCCAGCGAATGATTTGGCCAGTCACTGAATATTTATTGGACACTGGCTGAAAACCCGGCGTCTCCCGAGTATACATTTTTCCCAGTCTTTAGTCCATCTCTCCTTCCCCTATGTCCCTCTGTCCCCCTTCTCTTTCCTTCTCTCTCTGCCCATCCCCACCCTCCCCTTTCTCTGCCAGACACTTCTTCTCTGTCCAACTTCTCCTCCATCTCCTAAGTCCACCACCTCCTCCATCTGATCATAATTACATAACTCTATTAACTTTCACTGCGACCAGTGAAGTGGTTTCTAAGTATATTGCACGGTAACCCGCGCTATGCTTACGTTACTCTAATTTGAAGGTTAAGTGCACAAAATTTCGTCATGATCTGAATAGAACCGTAGATATTGTCGGAGTTCATAAGTTAAGTATCCTCTGTTGTGCACCATACAAAATTTTACGTAGATAGTGCTTTTCCTCTTGTTTTGAAGATTAGGTGTGCAAAGTTTAATCGCAGTCTCATTAACGGACAGCGTGTAAACTACGAACAAACATGACGCGGCAGTTTCCTACGCGCCTCACTGTTTATGACGTTATATCTCATGAACTATAATTAGTACACAACGGGCGATGTCGCGCCGTGGTAGCACACTGGACTCGCCTTGGGAAGGACGGTGGTTCAAATACACCTCTGACCATCCTGATTTAGGTTTCCCGTGATTTCCCTAAATCACTCCAGCCAAATGCCGGGATGGTTCCTTTGAAAGGGCGCGGCCGATTTCCCTCCACATCCTTACCTAAACACTTCGAGCGTAAGCTCCGTCTCTAATGACCACGCTGTCGATGGGACGTTAAACTCCAAGCCACATTCCTTTTATAATTAGTACAAAGAAATAATTTTATACTAATCTTGATTGGCATTGGAGGATACTAATAGCAAATATATTTCTAATTATATTAAGTAACAAAGGAGTAATAAATTTAAACGTCATTCATAAAACGACAGTTTTTTTACGTATTTCATTGTTCATGACGTCATATCTCTTGAACCATTTGCCATACATTGACATAATTATGCCTATAACCTTTACGAAAATGCAAACAATATGTTGACAAAGTTTTATCGCAATCGGGTGTACAGTATGGCCGTACATAAAATACGAAGAAAAAGACAAACATTAATCTATACTAATAACAAATCCGTAAATGTAGGCCAGTCGCTGTTCCCTGTTCCTGGACGGATCTTCATGCGGTTATCACAGAAAACATGATAAACGTTTGGGTCAAGATACAGGCATAATTTTATCAAAATCTGGATCACGGAAAAAAAATATATCGTAATTTTTTAAGTGTTATCAGTAACCGTTGTGTCAGTTTTTTTTTTTTTTTTCAACTAATAACAACTACTTCACGAATTTGCATGGGGTGTTCACAAGTAACTTGAGCGTAACTGAAAAATATATAGACTTCGTTTCATAAAAGTCAGATCACGAAAAAAAGAATATCGTGATTTCAATTTTTTTTTATCTACGACTGTTATGTCTGTCTCTCTCTCTTTGAACACGTATATCTCCAAAACTACTTGACGAATTTTCATGGGATTTTCGCAAGTAACGTTAGAACATCGTGCAGTTACATAAAGGTTTCAATAATTAAAATCGGATCACAGAAAATAAACATATCATAATTTAATCATTTACTTAAAATCCATCGTGTATGTCTATTTGTTGGGGGCAATCTCCAAAAGTACTACACGAACTTTCATGGGTTTCCACAGGTAAATTGAGAATAGTTTGAAGAGTAACATAGGCTTTGTTTGATCAAAATCGGGTCAGAGGAAGGAAAGGTATCGTAATTTGAATTTGTTGTGTATACTATGCTTTTAAGTATGGTGTAGTACAGCAAAATTCCAAGAGTACTACACGAACTTTCATGGGGTTTCATAGGTCAACTGAGAGTACCTTGGCGCAACATTTAAGCTTCATTTCATCAAAATCGGATCAGGGGAAGAAAAGATATAGGGACTGATGACCCCGTAGTTAAGTCCCATAAGTTGTACAAACATTTGAACATTTTTGAAGAAAAGATATCGTAATTTGTAGTTTTTGATGTATGTTCCGCTTGAATTGCAGCGTAGTACAGCAAAGATCCGATAGAGGTGCTGTTACTGACTTACTATATCTAATAGATATCTAATAGATGGCGATGCTGCGTTGCTTATTCTCATAACTAAGGTGTAATACACTGAAACCACAGACATATATTACTAGACTGGCAATGTCGTATATAGCATCATTGGTGTCACTGAAGTCTCGCCGCCATGTTTCTATACTACAAAAGTGTGAACAGTCATATGTGTATTTACAGAAACATAAGTAAAAATACGGATGAACCCAAGTAACTACGCTGTCTTTAGAGATTTGACATATTGGATGATTCATGTGTTGTATATAGCTGTAATTTTTCGTATGGAAAACCGAAGATATAAGGCCAATTCACACTGTCCGTGACGTCAACGTCACGTCACGTTTTATTCACAGTGTCTATCACGCCAATTCGTTATCCTAATACCCGATTTTCAAAGTGAGGTTATGAGTAGCGATCTTTTATGTAGGAAGTCATAGTTTAATAACGGAATTGCGGAAACAACAACGTTAAATGTTTGAGCCATTTGTCGTGGATAACAGTTATCTTTATTCTTCTCAGTGTTTTCCCCATAATTACAATCTGATTTAAATCTATGTAGTATTAAAAGTTCACTTACCATCTCAGTGGCCTCGTATGATTGTGTTGACAACATCAAGAAAATGGTAGAAAGCTCTAACCAAGATGTTCCATACAGTGTGAGTTAATTACTGTTTCGTACAGATGATGAAGTAAACAAATAATGCTGTTCGTGATTTACGGTTGACAGATTTTTGTATGTGTCCTCATTCACTTAGTAACAGTAACTGCCCTCGTAAAACGAAATTGTCATGACAAAACATTTGCATCGTCAAGCGTATGGCTAATGCCAACGTCTCACGACTGACAACATAATCACGTGCGGCCGCCAGGATAGTAAGTAAAATTTAAGCGTACGTAACAACTACTTTTCAAAACACGATTCGACAATGTAGGCCTACAATCTGTTAAATTCAACTATTGCGGATTTGTTAGCTCAAATGCAAACCATGTTCAAACCAACTAGTAGGCTACAGCGTACAACATCATATCGTGTCAGATCATAATATTACGGTATGGAAACTTTTTGACGTGAGGTGAGGCAAGATGGCGGTATCAGGCTTCAGTCAGAGAGGCAAGTTTGCCAGTCTAGTAATATATGTCTGTGACTGAAACAAGGGCTATGATTTTCCTTGCGGCAGCGGTGTAGTGTATCGATGTTGATAACCAGCGATCTCTATACTACCTGGATGTTGAAGTGGGTGATTCTATTTACACTTCGGTAAAATCAGAGGTGACGTCATTATGACGTATCCACACTATCGAAGACGACTGGAGCCATGATCGACTTGTGTGGTCGTTCTAGACGCAAAACTGCGGTTGCAATTGTAGCAGACGAATTAAAGGAGTAGCTGATAATATCTTCGTTTGGTAATGGTATATTCATTACAATTTCGAAAGGTATAACTTTGCTTTCTTTTTTTGAAAGTAAGAAGCTATAAACTTTCCGAAAAAGGACCTACACTGTGAGCTCTGAAACGTTATTCAGCCAAATCTGATGTTGTCATCGTGGCTCATTGTGAACGTTGTGTTTAAAACTAATGGAAACTTTTTCTCTAAGCGAAAAATGCTACCGAGTTGCATTGTAGCACGAAGTCTACGTTAAACTAAGAGGACAAAATACGGTTACCAGGCTATGAAGCGACAATGTGTACTTGGACGTGTCAAAATATGCGACATACAACAACAACATATAGTCGCCGTAGGTATATGTATGTATTCGCCGAAACTATAATTCAAATGAGCTGGATATTAATACAGGCATTTGTTACAGAGGCTCTGCGAACATCAGGTAAAACATTTCGTAAAACTGGGTACTCATCTACCGCCAAGTTGTTGCAACATGCTAGTTCTTTTCTTTAAAAATGTGCGAAGTTGTCGTTCTCTTAAGGCTCGGTCTGCGTTATTTCTGAGATAATTTTCAATTTACATTTACTGAAATTCCCGTCCGTGCTTTCCAAAACATGATACCAATATTAAGTAAGGCCTAGTTTTCTCACTAAACTACGAAGAAAAAAGTATGCAGTTCAGAAAGAATGTCGAATTAAGCATGTTGTCCCAACGAAAACCAGCGTCTCGAACGATCGCAAAAATCGATGCGCCGCTCTTCTGGACGTCGATAGTGTGGATACGTCATAATGACGTCACGTCTGATTTTACCGAAGTGTAAATAGAATCACCCTGTTGAAGTACTGGTTTCTGAGCGTGCCAGCCAAAGATGTTCATCTTCTGTTTCTTGACTAATTACAACATGGCTGCTATGGAGGTTTACAAGAAAGCGACAAGGAAATATGTTTCGATTCCGTACTCACGCAATTCTGTTACTTCGCATATAAATTTCAAATCCTCAGGTAATGTAGCTATTATTTGTCACGTACTAACTAGTGGAAATTCGTTTGACTAATTACAACATGGAGGATCATGCAAATTGGTGTGCAAAACATACGAATGTGCAGACACACTACAGTTCTTTGCTCAGACACCAGAGTTATACACCCAGGTTATTTAGAGATCACTGTTGGTAACGGCCGCTGAATCCTTTTTGAAAAATCAGTCACGTACAATGAGTGGAATAATTCTTAGCGTTGATAATAAAGTAAATAATTAATGTTGTTCCGATCAGTAAATTAATGATCCCACTAAAGCAAATATTTCGCCGCCAGCGTTAACATACTAAACCACTGCCACTGCAAGTAAAAATTAACCCAGGTACAGTACAAAAAAATAATTATTTTACTAGCTGTATCCCGCATGTCTTGCAATGCCATGTAAAGAAAAATAAGTGATTTTTTCCATGGATATCATATGAAAACATAACGACATTCATTCACGTCTATCGATGCTCTATTTTACATAAGAATTCTTTGCAACGAACATGAAATTTATGTAGTTCCCTTTCTGATTTCGGTGTATCCTCATGCCTCAAAAACGTCATAGTACATGAAGGGACAGAGGGACGCGACGTTAGTTACATAGTACACCAAATAACTAATTATGGCGTTACTGCGTTTTCTTCTTTTTTTTTTTTTTCATTCTCATATCTGTGGTGTAACACACTACGAGAAGGGGTACAATTTTACTTACGGCGGCGGCGTTGTGCGCTAATATTGGCAACGACCGTTGAATGCTATTTCAAAAATCAGTCACGTACAATAAGGGATATAATTATTTATGTTCACTATGAAATAAATAATTTATGCTGTTCTGGTCAGTAAATTAATCATCCTGGTTTTTGTACAAGTTGTAAATAACCTTCTGTTCCCTATATTTTACTCATGCTGATTTCAGAATTTGAAAGATGGTATTCCAATCAACATTGTCACAAGCTTTCTCCAAATCTACAAAAGCTTAATCTATCTTCTAAGATAAGCCGTAAAGTGAGGATTGCCTCCCGTAGTCCTACATTTCTCCTGAATCCAAACTGGTCTTCCCCAAGGTCGGCTTCTACCAGCTTTTCCATCCTTCTGTATATAATTAACACGCGTTTATTCAGGATCTGTGAATTATTAAATAAACCGGTATGAAAGGCCATTTCGACAGTTTACTTGGATATATGTTATGTCATAGCCTGAAGATGGTATTACTGTAAAACCGAAACCGGTCGTGCCGGCCGCGGTGGCCTAGGGGACTGCGGTGCACCAGTCACGGTCTGCACGGCCACTACGGTCGGGGGTTCGAATCCCCCCTGGGGCATGGATATTCGTGCCGTCCTTAGTATTAGCTAGTTCATAAGTAGTTTGTAATTTTAGGGACTGTTGACCCATTAGTTAAGTCCCATAAGCTGTACAAACATTTGAACATTAAAAAAACGGTCGTTCAATAAAACAACAAACTTTACGGCTGCTGGTGAATACATTAATTAATTGGAATTAAAAATAGACCAGCCGCAGTCCAAATTCCAAAATAACATGTAGTACATCGATTCAGTATGAAGTAGTATTGTTCAACTCTTTTCAGCTTAAAGCGCCTTTGTCACACAATACGGAATTATTGTCGTCGCAGAAAGCTGTGGCACTTTGGAAAACAGATATTACAACCAAAGGTCCTGGTGTAAATCACACTGTGTAAACGTCAACTTACAAAAATAGAAAATGTGAAAATGATACATTGAATACAAATTGCAGATGTGTACTCTTTTGTGCAACTCACCCCTAAAGCAAACGACGAAATATAAATGAACATGTAGATCACAGGCCACAGCTCAAGGTAACATCATCTAAATTTCGTATAATTGCTTCAGACACTCTTTTATAATTTCTGCGTTGGCTATTGAAACCGTAGAAATGTAATTGGTTCTTTATTTAATACACTGGTAAAAATAAATAAAATTCACTATCTCTGAAAAGATGACGTAGATTTCTATGCGAAGACGGGGGATTTCATCTAGGGGACAGTACGAGGGGCGTTTGAAAAGTCCGAGAGATGGCTTCACCGGCGCGTATCAGCGTCATGTTTAGTTAGGAGCATCTTTGAAAAGAAATCACACCAAGTTTCAGCAATATTGGTTAATTTCTTTGTGTTTGGCATACGTGTGAATCAAGGAAGTCGAGTGATTGTCAAAGAATCAAAGAATAGACGAAAAAGAGTTTCGTATGGTGATTAAACATTACTTTATGAAATGCAAAACGTCTCAGGAGGCTAAAGAGAAGCTTGATAAACATTATGGTGACTCTGCACCTTCGATTAAAACAGTTTATAAATGGTTTCAAAATTTTCGGAGTGGCCATATGGGCACGAGTGATGTTGAACGTTCTGGACGCCCTGTGGAGGTTACGACTCCGGAAACCATTGATAAAATCCATGATATGGTGATGGATGACTGAATTAATGTGTGTGAGATTGCTAGTGCTGTGGGCATCTCGAATAAGATGCATAAACATTTGGACATGAGGAAGCTATCTGCAAGATGGGTGCCGCGATTGCTCACGCTTCACCAGAAACGGAATCGTGTGAAGTGCTGCAAGGAAGCTTTGCAGCTGTTCAGGAAGCAACCGCGGGACTTTAAGCGACGTTTCGTCACTGTGCATGAAACATAGATACATTACTATACTCCTGAGACTAAAGAACAATCTAAATTACGGCTTACCAAGGGAAAATCTACACCAAAAATGGCGAAGTCCGGTCCTTTTGCTGGAAAGGTTATGGCGACGATCTTTTGGGATTCACAAGGAATAATCTGGAACAGGGTAAAACTATTACAGGTGCGTATTATTCATCGCTATTGGACCGTTTGAATACCGAGCTGCAAGAAAAATGCTAGCGATTGGCCAACAAAAATGTCCTTTTTCATCACGACAATGCACCAACACACACCTCAGCAGTCGTGGTCACAAAACTATTGGAAATAAGATTCCAATACGATTCAATCCCCCCTATTCTCTAGACTTGTTTCCTGCGGACTACTACTTGTTCCCCAATTTGAAGAAATAGCTGAAGAGACAAAGATTTGATTCAAACAAGAAGGTGATTGCATAAACTAATAGCTATTATTCGGAAGGGATCAACATATTAGAACAGCGTTGGACGAAGTATGTAAGTCTAAAAGGAGGCTATGCCGAAAAATAAAACTGGTTTTCCTTGGGCACGTTTGTAGTTTTTATTTGTGCACGGACTTTCCAAACGCCCCTCGTTTGAGTACTGACAGTTGTTTCAACGTCATCTGCCGGCAGATGTGGTACTGACATGGCCATTTGTGTGTAACCATCATTAGGGAATGTTTACAGCCATAAGGCTCAGTGTGATAGCAACGCATGAAGCAACATATGCCATTTCGTAGAGACGCCCATTCTATAGCGTTCTGAGAGAATTTGAAAGAAGTCAAATTTTGTCCTTCCGAGTGGCGGGTCTGTATTTTCGGAGTCTTCCGACATAACGTAAACCTTCTGCGTCGCTTGTGCAACGATTCTGGTTGCAGTGGTGACGAGGACATTCTTACACCTACAGAGGAGGTTGTGGACGTCCACACAGCACAGACGTCGTATTGTAAGGGCAGCAGTGTCAGAGCGTACAGCTACCATAGCACAGGTAAGAGGGTTTGTCAGTCCCGAAGTGTCAACACGAACTGTTGCCACCCTGTTACAGAGAGGGACACGCAGACCTCTAGCCCGTGTGTCACTCACGCCATAGCATCGATGTGCGCGGCTCGACAGCTGCCGACAGAGCATCACTTGCAATGGCGGGGCTTATTCTTCAGCAATGCCTGCTCGTAAGTGATGGTCGTTAGCACGTACGATGTAAATCTGGCGAGGAGTGCATTCGTTCAAGATACTGGCCCTACCCGAGGCCTTATGGTCTTGTTCACCTTTGTGGGGGAAATGCTGAGCAGGGTACATTATACACTCTTGGCCATTAAAATTGCTACACCACGAAGTTGACGTGCTACAGACGCTAAATTTAGCCGACAGGAAGAAGATGCTGTGATATGCAAATGTTTAGCCTTTCAGAGCATTCACACAAGGTTGGCACCGGTGGCGACACCTACAATGTGCTGACATGAGGAAAGTTTCCAAACGATTTCTCATACACAAACAGCAGTTGACCGGCGTTGCCTGGTGAAACGTTGTTGTGATGCCTCGTGGAAGGAGGAGAAATGCGTACCGTCATGTTTCCGACTTTGATAAGATTGTAAGGTCGGATTGTAGCCTATCGCGATTGCGGTTTATCGTATCGTGACATTGCTGCTCGCGTTGGTCGCGATCCAATGACTGTTAGCAGGATATGGAATCGGTGAGTTCAGGAGGGCAATACGGAACGCCGTGCTGGATCCCAATGACCTCGTATCACTAGCAGTCGAGATGACAGGTATCTCATCCGCATGGCTGAAACAGATCGTGCAGCCACGTCTCCATCCCTGAGTCAACAGATGGGGACGTTTGCAAGACAACAACCATCTGCACGAACAGTTCGACGACGTTTGCAGCAGCATGGACTATCAGCTCGAAGACAATGGCCGTGATTAACCTTGACGCTGCATCGCAGACAGGAGCGCCTGCGATGGTGTACACAACGACGAATCTGGGTGTACGAATGGCAAAACGTCACTTTTTCGTATGAATCCAGGTTCTGTTTACAGCATCATGATGGTCGCATCCCTGTTTGGCGACATTGCGGTGAACGCACATTGGAAGCGTGTATTCGTCGTCGCCATACTGACGTATCACCCGGCGTGATTTTATGGGGTGCCATTGGTTACACGTCTCGGTCACCTCTTGTTCGCATCGACGGCACTTTGAACAGTGTTACGACCCGAGGTTCTGCCCTTCATTCGATCCCTGCAAAATCCTACATTTCAGAAGGATAATGCACGACCGCATGTTTCAGATCTGGGTACTGAAAATGTTTGACTGCTGCCCTGGCCAGCACATTCTCCAGATCTCTCCCCAATTGAAAAAGTCTGGTCAATGGTGGCCAAGCAACTGTCTCGTCACAATACGCCAGTCACTACTCTTGATGAACTGTGGTATCGTATTGAAGCTGGGTATCTGCACCTGTACACGTCATCCAAGCTCTGTTTGACTCAATGCCCAGGCGTATCCAGGCCGTTATTACGGCCACAGGTGGTTGTTCTGAGTACTGATTTCTCAGAAGTTATGCACCCAAATTGCGTGAAAATGTAATCACATGTAAGTTGTAGTACGATATATTTGACAAAGAATACCCGTTTGTCATCTGCATTTCTTCTTGGTGTAGTAATTTTAATGGCCGGTATTGTATTTTGCCATTCTTTCATCAGAAAGATGAAGTTTAATTCTCTACATTATTAATGGGCTGGGACTACACCTGATAACAGTGAAAATTGAAACAAAGTATCAGCAGCTATATTTTTTAATTAATTAAGCGACCGGTTTCGGTGCTATATTCGCACCATCTTCAGGCCCCTGTTGCGTAACTGTCAGTAATGGCGCACTTAAAATTGTTGGCTGTTGATATCGGTAACCGTAAATTTCTTCGTCCTTGGATGTCAGAAATCAAACCAATCAATCTGACATGTAAGGACGAAGAAACTTACGACTACCGACATCAACGGCCAACCCTTTTAAGTGCGCTATTATGCAACATGGCCCAGAAGATGATGCGAGTATAGCATCGAAACTGGTCGCTTAATTGATTTTTTTAAAGAAAACCTGGTACTTTCTTTCAATCTTCGAAAGATGATGTGTTGTTTAAACCAGTGGCGTAACTGGGGGAGGGGGGGGGGAATAGATCTGCTTGATGAGCAAAATTTTAGTCAGTTTCCAGACAGACTACCATCTACCACTCCCGTTGAAGAAAGTAATTCACTCCCTTCCAATGAAAGCTTATGGTAAAACACCCCAAGTTTCAAATCTTTACCTTTACCAGATTGCTGTTATACGATTTCTTTTCTTTCTCCCCCCCCCCTCTTTTTTTTGGGTTCTGGGGGTGGGGGTTCTATCCCCCTCATCCCCCCATAGTTACGCCACTGGTTTAAACATCCTAATGCTTCTCCACATACTGCTCGTGAAACTCAACATGCTCTGCTAGACGTGCAGAGGTATCGAGCAAACGTGAGATTTGATAGGACGACGACAGACAAGTTCGACTAGTCAACTCTTGCAGAACTATGTGAACAGATTGAATAGGCGTGGATGCAATTGATTGCTTCCAATGCCACTGCCGCTCGTGGAGACTGCACCACATACTAATATGGGTGTTGCAGCATGCGCTGCCGTGGCCCCAGATGTAGGTGTCGAAACTTTTTCGTGCAGTGTATTTTAAGACCACGGTGACACAACAACGGAACTGGTGTCGTCACACCTCAGAGCATGACATCAGGAGGAATCTCGGCGTGTTCCGCGGAAAGCAGTTGGGCCGCGGTTCGCAGAACGGCGACGCCGCAGCGCGCGGCGGAACTCCCAGTTGGAGTGCCAGTCACGGCCGCTGAAAGAAGGACACCCGGGCCGCCACGTCCCACAGGGCCGGAGGTGTTCCCCGAACGCGTCCCCAGCTGCCCACCAGACGGGCTGCGAAGTTCGCGGCCGTGGAAAAAGAACGCGCAGGCCAGTCTGTAGCTTTCCGCCAATGGGCCGTATGAATTAAATGGAGTATCTATTTTATACTCTGGATTCCAGAGAACATACTCAGATTCGCATGAATAAAGTGAGTCGGAGAATATACTTCAGCCGAGTATGTTCTCGGCGTGAGTAACGGGGAGGGAGAAGTTGCTCACAACAGAGAACATTCTCCAATTTCATATGAATAAAACTGCAGAAGTTTCTCATGACGGGAGAACATTCTCAGATTTTTGGAGTGAGCTCTATGGCATACTCCGTGCTGAGTAACTTCTATTAAGGTTACGTTTTACTGAGGTTTATAATAAAAATGACAACAATTTTGTTACTTAGAAGGAAAAAAAAGCAATTTCCTTTATATGTAGCCTTTAAGAAATACGAGGCGATCTATAAAGTTAATACAAATAAAAACATTTTGTAGACGAGTATCTTCCTTCGGAAAAATCGTGTGACACTTCCAGCATTTTATACAGTGACGAGAGTGATGTAAGAGGTGTTTTCATTACCTACATAAAAATGAAACACAAATGGATTCAGCTGCGTCTTTACTCATTTGTTTGGCGTGTATATTTACAGTTGAAAACAGCTACATATAAAAATAATATTGTAAATAGGGTCTATTAGCAAGACCTTATGCTGTTAGTTCCAAATAAAGTGCATCCCAGGACTTCACAGTTTCTATCACAAAATAAATATTGCTGCAATACCAGGTAGGCCTACTGAAGTACTGTTGCTATCCAAACCGGTAGGCTATTTATGATGCGTTTTCTGACTTCGTAATCGTAACTTCTGTCATGTTAGAAGTAAGTAAACACGACAGGAAAATTAATAACTGATTAATTACATACCTAGCAGCGTGTTTCTTGTTCAAAATCGCATGGCCTAACGCTTATGAGCAAACCATTGGGTGTCATATTTAACAAGGCCTATCTCATGTTAGAACACTCCGACAGCATTCCACGTTGTAACAGATGAATATGTGATGCATTCTTATTATATCGTTCGCAAATTGTGCTAACCCTACTTCATTAACGAACGAGTTTCTCGCGTAACGAAAATTTTGTATCGCCAGCAGAATACATTTTCGTAAAAATTGCATATTTAGTCTTAATAATATGCTCCTTCACAACAAACTAATATCTAAACACAGTCCAGTTCTTTCTGAATTGAATATGCCTACTCCATATTTGTACACTTAATAATTTGCCTGATTGGGCTAGTTTAAAGAAATACACGATTGGACAGCTGATCTGTGGCGGACCTGACACGCGGAGAACTTACTCAAGTACGAGGGGAGGTAGCGAGAATGAACTACCTGCTCAGAGCATATGCTCCGAAGTTTTTATTCATACGAATTTGAGAACTTACTCAGAGAACGTTCTTTTGCTCTGAGAATCTTCTCTGGAGCATGTGCTCTTTTTTATTCATACGACCCAATGCCCAGTTAAGTAGAGGCGAAGGATAACAAAAAAGGTGAAAGAATTTTGATGGGACATGTGGGGAGCTGACGAAGCGAGCTTCGCCCACATATTTCCTGTAAATGGGATGTCGTGGGGTTATAAATGCCACCTAGTAATCACGCTTATACAGGGTGAATAACTAATGAAGAGGATGAATAACTAATGAAGAGGTACTGAACAGAATTGGTGAGACAGGGCATTTCTGGCATACCTTGACTACAAGAAGGGATCGCTTGGTAGGACATATTCTTAGACATCGGGGAAACGTAAATTTAGCATTGGAGGGAAGTGTGTGGGGTAAAAATCGCAGAGGGAGACCAAGAGACGCATATAGTAAGCAGATTCAAGTGGATGTGGGTTGCCGTTCTTATGAGGAGCTGAAAAGGCTTGCTCAGGATAGAGTAGGATGGAGAGCTGCATCAAACCAGTCTCCGGACTGAAGACCACAACAACAACACAGGGTGAATGTCAATTCTCGCACTCGGGCTTCGCAGCGCGATACCTGACGTGCTAGCAATAAAAAAAATGAAACTTCCTGGCAGATTAAAAATTGTGTGCCGGAACCGAGAGTTGAAATTGGGACCTTTGCCTTTCGCGGGGAAGCGCTCTACCGACTCAGCTATCCCGACACGACTCACTATCCCGCATGACAGCTTTATTTCCGCCAGTACCTAGCCTCCTACTTTCGGGAAGTTGTGAGGCGTGATCGTGAGTTGTGTCGGGATAGCTCAGTCGGTAGAGCGCTTCCCAGCGGAAGGCAAAGGACCCAGGTTCGAATCCAGGTTCCGGCACACGATTTTAATCTGCCAGGAAGATTCATATCAGCGCACACTCCGCTGCAGAGTGTAAGTTTCATTCTAATAATAAAAAAAAATGTCTCTCACAAAATTTCGTCCTGCGCATATTTCCGGCAGTAAACGGACGTCGAAGACTGAGATGGGTGTGTGTCCCATACGTCAGTGTGTTTCAGAATTACACTACTACACCAACTAACTTCTAGGGGATGTGGGAGGTGTCTCGAGGAACAAAGTGAGCATAGAAACCCATGCCCGGAAACGTCGTCCAATGACGCTACAGAGCGTCGAAGTTGCTAGCGGCAGGAGCTGGTGCCTGTAACTTGGGCGACGGTTCGATCATACACATGGTGAACACTGTCCTGGCCTACATAAGACCAGGCTTGTTCGACCCGCTCACTTAGTACTGCAAAAGTTGAGTATCGACGAGTCTGATGTGTCAGTTGTTGTCGGATCACACCCCACACGTCCTTCATTGCAGGCAAGTCCTGAGATCGCGAATGTCTTGCACGATATGTTGAGTTTCAGAAGCACAACATATCATCGTCCTGTTCAAGAATGGCAAAAGAACGGATCTTACCTTCACCTACCAAGCGCTGCTCCGTTCCCTCCACAAACACCAAAGGTGAACGACAGTTGTAGCTTACCGCACCCCACACCATAAGGCCTGAGAGGGCACCAACGTGTCACTGACGAGTACATCCTACGAGACAGAGCTCGCTATGTCTACGTCGTGCGTGGAAACGATCATCACTTGCGTGCAGGCAGAATCTGCACTCATCGCTCAAGACCACGGCCCGCCATTCCAAGTGATCCTCTGACGGCACCAGTCGTGACGTGCACTGCCATGCTGTGGCGTGAATGGGAAACAGAGGAGACGATTGTGTGCCACAGCCCCATTTGGAAGCAGTTCCTGTTGACAGTTTCGGTCTCTTTTCTGCACGATATGCCGCTGCTAGCCTTACAATACCATGATCCTGGCGGACGTATCTGCTGCATGGACTTCCAGAACCTCATCTTCGGTAGTGAGAATGTTCATGTGACCATTGCAACCACCATAGTTGCACAACTGACACAGTACGTCCAATTCTTGCGCCAGTTCTCCGAAATGACAATCCCACCACTCGGATGGCTATAATTTGACCCGTTTCAAACTCATCCATTTAACTGTAGGAGCACGAGAACATCCTCGGCCCGCCATTCCAAGTGATCCTCTGACGGCACCAGTCGAGACGCGCCCTCCCATCCTGTGGCGTGAATGGGAAACAGAGAAGACCATTGTGTGGCATGGCTCCATTTGACAACAGTTCCTGTTAACAGTTGCGGTCTCATTTCTGTACGATCTGCCACAATACCACGATCCTGGCGGACGTATCTGCTGCATGGACTTCCAGAACCTCGTCTTCGGGAGTGAGAATGTTCATGTGACCATTGCAACCACCATCGTTGCACAACTGACACAGTACGTCCAATTCTTGCGACAGTTCTCCGAAATGACAATGCCACCACTCGGGTGGCCATAATTTGAGCCGTTTCAAACTCATCCAGTTAACTGTAGAAGCACGAGTGCATCCTCGTGCCATGGCGCTTGTTTGCTTCACGCATTGATATCACACTGCGTCTTATGGCCAGAAAACTCGACGCCAAGTGTTGCTACATGTTAGTATTAAGAGAATTGAACACAGTGAACTTCACACAAACAGCTTTATTTCGACACCTCCATCTTACAGTAGTGAAAACAGTCTAAAGTAAATTACAACACTCCCTGGTGAGGGCAGCACTGTTAACACAAGCTACAAAACGGTCAGTAGATGGCGTAAATGTCCATTCTCAACCTGCAACATCCTCCCCACCCTGGTCTATCTCCAGGGGAATGACCAGCTGAACTGGTCGACAGATCTTCGTTCCATCGGGCTGCCGGAAAATGATGCACCTGACCTTGTTGTCTCTGCCAAACCGCACTTCTTCCGCCACTGCTCTCTTCCACACGTGTCAGGGTTTCATATCCTCCTGAAGCAGAACATCTCCTGTTCTGGGTCCTCTTCTTGATGGATAGCCTTTCACTTCATGGTAGTTTCTTAGTAGCCAAAGGTCTTCATAGAACTTCTGTCTGCGTCGGAACTCCTTGGCCAGATCTTTCCTATCTGCTGGTTCTGGCCCATATGGAATATTGACTAGTTTGTCACCATTCAGGAAGTGAGCTGGTGTCAACGCCATGTCACTCTCTCCTTGGGTCTCGAGTTTATTGCGGCTTCTATTGAAATCAAAATGGTGTTCAGGCTTTCTTCATCATCTTGAGACCGACCAAGTACCTTCCTGAAGCAGCGCTTTACAGAGCCAATAAAACTCAAAGCCAAGTATGAGAATTCACAAGAAAAGTGACGCCAGATAGTAAAAAAATATGAATTAGGATCGTAGCCTGAACTTATCAGGGCTGTAATGCAGGTTTAATTAGCTCAGTTGGAATTAATAAAGACGCATTTTCAGCAGAAAAGAGTTACCATCTTACAGTTTCAAGAACTAGATGTGGTAAAAAGAATTTGTTATTCTCTCATGTTCCGTAGTTGCTTAAATTTAACAGATTCCAGTCGGCACTAGGGATACGGAAAATATTGACCTAACACCGAGTAGGTCAGTACAGGCACCGCCACAAATACAATGCATATCAGAGTCAAATAAACAGAAAGTAAGTATATGTTAGTGACGGCAGGGAGTGGCGAATTACGACAGCCTGCACAATGCGAGGCATCTCTGACCTCGTCCAATTCGTGAAGTAGCCGAGGCGTAAACAGCCAAGTGAGCTGTTGACAGCCACGACACAACCCAAGGGCAGGGAGGAGCATGGGCCTACGCTACGTCTATTGACCTTGTGGAGCTGCGATTCAAAGTTAGCACTCTCGTCAACATATGGGCGGAGCTCATCATTCAAATCAAAACGAAATCGCAACAGAGTGAAGAGAGCTCGGAAAAAAGTGTACTATTCCGTTGTGGTCTTCAGTTCGAAGACTAGTTTGATGCACCATACTACCCTATTCTATCCTGTGCAAGCTTCTTCATCTCTGAATAAGAACGGCAACCCACATTCATTTGACCTGCTTACTGTATTCGTCTCTCGGTCTGCCTCTGCGATTTTTATCCCCCACACTTCCCTCCAAAACCAAATTGACGATTCCTCGATACCTTTAGACAAGGTATGCTAGAAATTTCTTTTCTATCCATTTCTCGTTAGTACCTTCACATTAGTCGTGTGATTAGCAACCTAATCATCCGCATTCTTCCTAAACACCACATTCCAAAAGTTTTTATCCTCTAATTTCATGGATAATGGGACACGTTTCATTCCCATATAAGACTACACTCTAGAAAAATGCCTTCTGATAAGACTTCCTAACACCTAAACTGATGTTCGAAGTTAATATATTTCTCCTGTTTAGAAATGCTTTTTTCTCCTCGCGAATTATATAAAGTGAGAATCGGTTCCCCCTGTCAGCCGTCAGATAGGCCAATTGCATCAAAAGCCAGGACAGCGATAATTCCATTTTATACTGTGGGATATGCTAAACAGAATTGCTTACAATTATGACGTAATGTAACAATCTTTGAATATAAATCGTTGCATCTTCAAAACAGGTGAGGTAATAAGGAAACATATGTTTCATGAATACATTCATCCATTGATATAATGGCAGTATGGTTGATTAGCCATAATCAAATTTAAGGACTAAAGAGAACAATATTTACTCTATACCAAAATTATATGAATGACATAAGAAATGAAGAAATTATGCAAGACACTTCTGCATTAATATATATTTAGTTTCCTTTCAGTTTTTTTATTTTTTATTATTTTTTTTATTATTATTTTTTTATGGCAGTTGATGAAATGGTGTAACTACTCCGATCTGCAGACTGTTCAACGAACAGCTGTGAAAGATAAAGGACAAGGGGAATTATACGTTATGAACTAATGAATATTCTTTGAATTTAAGGGTGGACAAAAATAAACAAGGATGCTGTAAGGAAAAACATGAAAGCGTACTGACATATTAGTAACAGACGGACCCTATTTATCCATTACTGGTGATGTATATCTCAAGGCAAACACTGAACATATATAAGAAAGGAGGCAAAATGCTCAAATGTATTTTTATAACAGAACTCAGAGGTAGAAAGGTACAAAATTACTGATATTTAAAATATTAATAGCCAGAAACCGAGTGGAAGAAGGAACGGATTGGAGGAATTAATAGGTGGACTACTAGTTATATAAACGATGTTATTTTTACAGGAAAAAGTGGGCATAAATACTGGAAAAATGTCAATGTTTTTAATCATTTTAATCACAAATAACTCAGGACAATAAAAATGTAAAAATGGTATAATGTTTGATACTATTAAATGAACTTGTTAGCTGCTAGACAAGTTAACATGGTGTAAATTGTTATCAGACTGAAATTTGGTTTTATTCGACATTCGTACGTTGCCAATGGATTTGAAAGCAAATCTTACAAATTATCGGGATTCCTTAATCAAGCTAACGAAGCAAGAACAAAACGTAGACAAACTGAATTTGATATAAAGTACAGAAGGTTACTAAGAACTAGATGGAACTCTACAATATGACTGACTTTGTAACTCTGGCAGACAAAACAATTTAAAGATAGGTATTAGAAGATAAGAGTCGGAATAACGAAATTTCGCCGGCCGCGGTGGCCGAGGAGACAGGCGCTTCAGTCACGGTCTGCACGGCCACTACGGTCGGGGGTTCGAATCCCCCCTCGGGTATGGATATTTGTGACGTCCTAGTTCGTAAGTAGTTCATAAGTAGTTTGTAAGGTTAGGGACTGATGACCCCGTAGTTAAGTCCCATAAGCTTTACAAACATTTGAACATTTGAACGAAATTACAAGATATGAGGAACGGTTTAACTAACACTACAAGAAGAAGTGAAAACATAAATCCTGAAAGGGAAAACGTTATAAAGGGAAAAATCGGTTCATTGTTGACCTATGTGAACTGAAGTTGCTGTGACAATGCGCATTGAAACACCTTGCCACTATTTCATACACAAAGAAAGCAACAGTAATCGGCTCTGACAGTATGACTACACTTTTCAAGGCTTGATACAATACCTTGCCGAAGTTAAGCTCTCTCCCGAATTGCAGAAAATAAACGGTGACTGATATACGCGAATGTAACTCTACCGCGGTAAAAGGGTCGTGATGAATGACAACTATAAATAGAGCACGGGAGGTTCTCAGTTGGCAAGCTATTTAGGGGCGAACCTTGAGAAGCGCGATACTGAGGAAGTCCATTTATACCGGCGCTGCGGCGAAACCACTCGGCTGCCAGTGTTTCCTTGGGGTGAAAATAAATGGCGTCTCACACGAGCCGAGTCGAGAACGCATACACTCCAGTCAAAATAAACAGCTACAGGCAGTTGGACTCTTCCACGTGCTCTCTCTCTCTCTCTCTCTCTCTCTCTCTCTCTCTCTCTCTCTCTCTCTCTCTCTCCCTCCCTCCCTCTGTCTCTCTCTCTCTCTCTCTCTCTCTCTCTCTCACACACACACACACACATACACACACAGAAAGAGAGAGAGAGAGAGAGAGAGAGAGATGCATAGGACGCAGTCCTCGGTTTATTCAGGCGCCACAAACATTTTTCATATCAAATGCCCCATTAACTCATGGAGTAATCCTCGTATTCGCCGGCCGCGGTGGCCGAGGGGACTGAGGCGCTCCAGTCAAGGTCTGCACGGCCACTACGGTCGGGGGTTCAATCCCCCCTCGGGCATGGATATTTGTGCCGTCCTTAGTATAAGGTAGTTGATAAGTAGTTTGTAAGTTTAGGGACTGATGAACCCGTAGTTAAGTCCCATAAGCTTAACAAACATTTGAACATTTCCTCATATTCGATAAGCCAGCATCCCAACTCAAGATCCTTCGCTCAAAGAACAACAAATATTGACGCCCTTGCCGTCTTTCCTCACAAAGTCCTAAGACTTTAACTCATCGCCTCTCATTTTCTCCTGCAAAATACCTGCCGTAATTCGGGGAGGAGAAAACTACTGTGAAACTAAGCACTGATTTGGTTCGGAAGGGAATAAGATAGGGTTGAAGCCTTTCTCCAAGGTTATTCAATTTGTACATTGAGCAAGCTATAAATGAAAGCATGGATCAAATTGGGAGAAGGAATTATAGTTCAGGGTGAAGAAATAAAAACATTGCGTTTTGCTGATGACATTGTAATGCTGTCAGAGACAGCAAAGGAACTGGAAGAGAAGTTGAACGGAATGTACAGTGTGTTGAAAGGTGCACATAACATGAATATTAGCAAGAGAAAACTAGGGTAATGGAATGCAGTCTAAGATATAAAATGCAGAATGGCGATGGGAAGAAAAGCGTTTTTGAAAAAGAGAAATTTGTCAACATCGAATATTAATTTAAGGGTAGGGAAGTCCTTTCTGAAGGCATTTGTGTGGAGTGTTGCCTTGTATGGGAGTAAAACATGGACGATAAACAGTGCGGACAAGAAGAGGATATAAACTTTTGAAATGTGGTGTTACAAAAAAAATTCTGAAGATTAGGTGGGTGGAGCGCATAACTAATGAGGAGGTACTGAGCAGTATTGGTGAGAAAAGGAATTTATGGCATACCTTGATTAAAACAAGGGATCGATTGGTGGGACACATTCTTAGACATCAAGTAATCATAAATTTAGCATTGGAGGGAAGTGTGTGGGGTAAAAATCGCAGAGGGAGACCAATAGATGAATACAGTAAGCAGATTCAAGTGGGTGTAGGTTGCCGTTCTTATGAGGAGATGAAAAGGCTTACTCAGGATAGAGTAGGGTGGAGAGCTGCATCAAACCAGTCTCCAGACTGAACATCACTTCAGGATAAGTGTACCAATTATCGGCAACTGATGCGGATTTACATTAAATATCTCGTGTAAGTTCTATTTAATACTACAATATTGGTTGTAACTTATTGTGACCTGCCACATAAGTCCATGTGATTTTATTTGTTTTTGGAAATGAAACTGCCGTTTTCTTGCCACGATGCTTTTATTTCCTCCATATGATTTCCACCCTCTATTTTAGAACATCATAAATGGACTTCAAATGTTTTTATAGCCTCGCGATTTTCGTGGAATCCACTGACGATACCCTAAAACAGAAGGCGAAATGCGTATGGGGGAAATGAAAGGATCGCTGCAAGAAAATGGCTGTTACATTTCCAAAAACAAATAATTCGAATCCCTTCTCAGGCATGGATGTTTGTGCCGTCTTTAGTATAAGGTTGTTCATAAGTAGTTTGTAAGTTTAGGGGCTGATGACCCCGCAGTTAAGTCGCATAAGCTTAACAAACATTTGAACATTTTGAACATTCAAGCGATATAATCGAGAGTTCATTTGGTGTATAAAATACTACACTGCCAACACTTTCACAGTTTATTAAGGATGACTATACAGACAGTGCGGCTCAATATCCCTACACGGGACTTCTATACAACGTCGAGTTTCTGCAATTCGACGGACCAAATGAGGTCTTAAGTCCGTTGTTGTTTTTTGTCTTCCACGTTCATCTCTGCTTCTAAGTCGAAATGCATATACGAGTTGCTTTTGCCTAATTTCTGCTTTAGGTATTAAACATAAGGAAAGGCATTGAATTAAAATATATGCTGTGGCCGGGATTCGAACCCGAGACCTCCTACTTACTAGGTAGTTTTTTTTTTCTTTGTCCATCAGATATATCTGTGGTTCGCGGTCATCCATTCAATTCGTTCTTTGATCATTTGGCTCAGCTTTCTTATTACAGAGGGCGTTTAGCCCCCTGACCGGGCGCGCTGAGCCACGGCGCCCGGCGTCCACTCAGCTAACAGTGTTGCAGCCAAAGCGACTACATGGACTGTCTTAAAGCACGTCTCCCTCCATGCGTGGTCTGCGCATGCAGGTGGAGGGAGAAGTTCCCCCACCTAGCTGCTTCATGCGCTTGCTGCTTGAGCCGCTAACTATATCACGCATACCAAAAGAAACAGTTTGTGGATAATTTCTCGTGTTTAAGTTTAGAGTTATCTCTATATCTTGGCATTATGGAATTTATTAGTCAGATATTGCAGAGTGCAGATACTTCAAAACAGAAATTTTGTAGCACTGAACTAAGTAATCTAGCAGGCAGACGCTCACCTCGAAATGGCTTTCATCAGCAGAAGGCAAACACGTGATTTTTAATTCTGCTGCGCGCCCTCTCGCTATTGCCCGTCGGTCTTCGGAAAACAATACAACGAACTAAGAATTGAGATACGCTTGGCATAATAGTTCGCGACCGGTAACGCAAGTTTTAGTTCGCGACCGATTACATATATTTTAGTTCGCGACCGATCTCGCGTATTTTAGTTCGCTACCGAACGCACATATTTTAATTCGCGACCGATCGCGCATTTTTTAGTTCGCGACCGATCGCACATATTGTAATTTGGGACCCGTAGCTCTTCTTTTAGGCATCAGCTCGGCCGCGAAGTAGGTCGCTCTTTTTAGTTCGTCCGCTCTTTTTGGCTTTTGCTACCGCTACTAAAAGAGCTCTTTCTTTTATGGCAGCTTTTTTATATAATGATCAGTGTTGCCCAAGCTTGTGCTATTACCCGTATTTTTGGGCAATTAGACATCAAATACTTAAGCAAATAAACCAGTTATTTTCACGAATGGGTGATACAATGGTATTCAACTACTTTGCATACAGAGTACTCGTAGTATTTTACACTATCGGATGGGGTTTTTATTTAGACACTGCTGAATACCTTAGAAATGAAAATTTGTGACAGTGAACTATGAAACTACAGCTGAGCTGCATCTCAGCTAGAAATGACGGTAACTGGCAGAAGGGAATCACGCGATTCTGCGCGCTCTCGCGTCCTCTCGCTGTTCCCCGTCAGTCTTTGGAAAAGGAGCGGAGGAACTAAGAGGCGAGAGTTCTGCGAACTAGTTCGCGTAGTTCGCCTGTGGGGGCGCTCTTCCGCACTAGTTCGTTCGCGAACTACACTACTCCGCAGTAAGGCGCCTTACAATGCTCAGACACTCCACCGCGTCAGCAACGTGCTAAAGCGTTCCGCTATCTGACCCGCTCTCATTCTTAATTATCCGTTTCATAAGAGGAATGTTCATATACTACTTCGTTGGATGAAAATTGACAGTCAAACGCCTAATTTACTAAAAGTGCTTAGATGTTGTACATTGCGAAAGAAAGAATAGAACGACAAAGGCATTCCAGGTGTCCACGGTTACAAACCCTTCCGTTTATTTTTCCAGAACGCGTGATAGCACCTAAACACGTCAGCCGCGGGCTATTAATGTGTGGCTTGTTTGCGAGAAGGCAAACAGAGGACCAGCGTGCTACCGCGACCTACTGTTCTCAAATAACCAATTCACCCCTGAATACATCCGTCTATTGCCTCTGTTCGGAAATCACATCGTTTGTTCCAAGAACGTCCTTGTGACTTTTCTGGGGACGGAGAGCAGGGAATGAAGACGTGGAATTATGGAATATTTTATCTTCATTACCGACTTAAAGCAGACATAAAGATATTATAAGGAAAGGGCAGTATTTACTTCAGTACGACAAGTTGAGAATTTCAGCTCTAATATCCACTCATGGCCATTAACATTGCTACACCACGAAGATGACGTGCTACAGACGCGAAATTTAACCGCCAGGAAAATGCTGTGTAATATGCAAATTATTAGCTTTTCAGAGCATTCACACAAGGTTGGTGCCGGTGACGACACTTACAACGTGCTGACGTGAGGAAAGTTTGCAACCGATTTCTCATACACAAACAGCAGTTGATCGGCCTTGCCTGGTGAAACGTTGTGATGCCTCGTGTAAGGAGGAGAAATGCGCACCATCACGTTTCCAACTTCGATAAAGCTCAGACTGTAGCCTATCGCGAATGCGGTTCATCGTATCGCGACATTGCTACTCCCGTCGGTCGCAATCCAATGACTGTTAGCAGAATATGGAATCGGTGGGTTCAGGAGGGCAATACGGAACGCCCTGCTGGATCCCAACGGCCTCGTATCACTTGCAGTCGAGATGACAGGCATCTTATCCACATGGTTGTAACGGATCGTGCAGCCACGTCTCGATCTCTAGTCAAGACAACAACCATCTGCACGAACAATTCGACGACGTTTGCAGCAGCATGAACTACCAGCTCCGAGACCATGGCTGCGGTTACTCTTGACGCTGCATCACAGACAGGAGAGCCTACGATGGTGTATGTAACGACGAACCTGGATGCACAAATGGCAAAACGTCATTTTTTCGGATGAATCCAGGTTCTGTTTACAGCATCATGATAGTCGCATTCGTGTTTGGCGACATCGCGGTGAACGCACATTGGAAGCGTATATTCATCATCGCCAGCGTATCACCCTTCGTGATGGTATGGGGTGCCATTGGTTACACGTATCGGTCACGTCTTGTTCGCATCGACGGCACTTTGAACAGTGGTCGTTACACTTCAGATGTGTAAGACTCATGGGTCTATCCTTCATTCGATTCCTGCGAAACCCTACAGTTCAGCAGGATAATACACGACAGCATGTTGCAGATCCTGTACGGGCCTTTCTGGATACGGAAAATGTACGACTGCTGCCATAGCCAGCACATTCTGCAGATCTCTCACCAACTGAAAACGTGTGGTCACAATACGCCAGTCACCACTCTTGGTGAACTGTGGTATCTGGGCATCTGTACCTATACACGTCATCCAAGCTCTGTTTTACTCAATACCAAGGCATAATATGGCCGTTATTACGGCCAGAGGTGATTGTTGTGGGTACTGATTTCTCAGGATCTATGCACCCAAATTGCATGAAAATGTAATCACATGTCAGTTCCAGTATAATATATTTGTCCAATGAATACTCGTTTATCATCTGCATTTCTTCTTGGTGTAACATTTTTAATGGCCGGTTGTGTATATGAAACTTACATCGAAAGAAGAAAAAAAAATGGAACACATAGCATATTCTGGCTCTCTTCAAACTGGCAAATGAACTTTGTGCCAGTGTAATGTTGCAAGAAAACTGAATTTAAAAAAGTACTGGACATTGAAATGCCAATAAACTACACTTTTTCATAATCATCAGTAATTGCTTGAATTTTAATAACTGATAGACTCAGGAAGGCTTCCTGGTTTTTAATTAAATAATAATTAGAGTGATCATCTTGCCACTGTGAATTTTTATTTTCATTAATTATTCTTCAAACTCAAAATTTAAATGATTGACACTTGCTCAGAAAAAAACGGTTACAAGATTCTTTCTCGTCCGCCTTCGCTCTCGAATAAGAAATTATAATTGCAATCTGAGAAGGAATTATTTACTTAACAATCACTGTCCTGGATTGCCTGTCAGTACGAGCTAGTGGCGTGTGTAGAGTGCAGTTTGTTTACGTCTGACGAACAAAAGTTTAAGAGTAAGCGTAGGCTTCTGCGCCCATTGTCACTTTCAATAAAGTTCTTCAGGGTATTAGACCGCATCGTCATCGTGTAAAACGAACCGACATTTCGGCCACTATTGCAAGTCGCCTTCTTCAGAGTTGAGACGTAACAGACCAATTAGGGAAACACCTAAAGACTGTACAGTTGCATGTAGGCAACACCAAAACAATTTGTAAGAAAATCCCTGTGTATTAGCCCTATGCTGATATATAGATATCACATAACTTTGGTTTAAGAATGTTACCAGATTGTAAACACCCCACAGAAACCAATAACTACTCAGTTAATGTTCATCCATTGGTAGGAAGCAGAGTTATTGCATGTTAAAGCTGTATTCCGGAATATAAAGTAAGCTCATGTAGAATTAACAGATAGTAACATAAAACATATTAAATGATATTACATTCTCATCAAACTCAGAACATGGACTTAAAATGCCGTCTGATGCATTGATGTAATACTGGCTATAATTTATTATGTGAATTCCGAAGACTTAATCTGAAACCAAAATGACCACATGGTCAGCTTTTAAGCATTACTTGTAAACTATGATATTTATAGAACTAAAAGAAACTGTCAGTAGTTAAGCTTGCAAAAACGTAAATCTCTACATGTTAGGAATTATATTCATAACATAATTCTCATGTTATTAACGTCTTCATGAATTCCATTGTTCGAATACATGTAATATCATATATTGCTTAATTGTGGCAATTCTTATCAAAGTGATCGTATTGAAAAGAATAAACATTTAATGCTCTATTTACTAATATTAAGTATATCTTGTAACAAATCCGTTGTTAATGGTAAATGTATAACTTCCTGATTCTAACAACAATATGTATTGTTGTCACATGTCAAAATAGTATATAAGGATCCCAACAGAGAGACTCGAGGCGTCATTATTAAGGCTGTCTTTGGGCAGTCACTATGTATGTCAGTATGCAGATCAACAATGTGATGTATTATTGAATATAGTTTTATGAAAAGCGCGACTTGTGTTTTGAGTTCACATTAAGTGATGTAGGTATATAAGATATCACCCATCACGCAAATTTAACCCGAATTTCAGGCACGTGGAGAACTTTACAAGCGAAGCAGATTCTACGCGATACACCCAACCTACGACAATCTGGTAATGTGTTGAACTTAGTAATTGAATCGTCACATCGAATAACGCTGTATGGCACATTTTGCAGTTTATGGGAAATCGAAAAAAACTGTTAATTCTAGAGAATTGTTGGAAAATAATAATGTACCGGTAGATACGTATTATTTGTGCATACAGAGTCTTAAAAATACTTGGTTATGCTTTTCAAAATTTCACCAAGTATAGTTTTTTTGAAAATTAGTAAGTTTTAAAATGGATAAACGCTGAATAGCACTGGATATACAGCTTTATTCCATATCACTCTGTACTCTGCCCTAATGGTAAGGTTGTCTAGAATCCAAAAAGTGTAAGTAAGAAAATTATTACATGATACAAAAAATATTTATTGTAAACTGATTACATTGGTCTTAAGAAAGTAGTAGTACATGAGTTTGTTAAAGTTGAGACACAAATCTCGTAGCCAACTCAGCTGTCACACTGTAGGTTTTCGTAAAAATCCCGGTATTTTGGATCCATATATTTTATCATGTCCAACAGATCCTTTTTCTTCTCCTTCTGAAGTGTCAGTGTCCCATTGTAGAGCAAGCGAAAACCAGAAGGCAACGGGAAATTTATTTGATGTTCACAGCATTATTCCACTCACCTGCGTTGGAGGTTGTTTCCTAGGAACTACCTTTCCTTTTCGAGATTTATATTCCATTCCAGCATCACAAAGCCCTTTCCTCTTAATATCCTGCCAATTAGCGATGTTAATTTTCCTTTTCCGTGTGTTATTAGCGCGTGTCAAACCGCTTTCGGTAAGCGTCACCTTGCTACACTCCGCCATTATTGTACCATACAGCATTGTTCCAGCAGAGGCGCGAAAACTTCGTGAGCCTCCTCGCTGTTTAGTGCTGCCCTCGGACGGTAAACCGGTCAACGTTTACAGCAGGCGATGCAGACTGCCGCTTACATCATTATTCCACGCTATTCTACGAAATGTCAAAATATGCCATACAGCGTTATTCGATGGCACGATTCAATTTTGTAATTGTAACCTTGCTACGTGGAAGTGACATTTATTTAGCATCAGCTTATGGAAGTTATCAGTTTGTAGCAGGTACGTTACAGAGTATTCGTCTGACATGAAGAACTTTATTAAAAAAAGAAAGTGTAAGACTTGGAGACCGTCACACAGCAGGAGCTGATGCTGATGCACGTGGGGCTATAAATATGGAACCGCGATCCTAGTTGCTACAATCAATTCCTTCGTTAGATGGTCTTTCTACTCTGTACTCTGTCGCATCCTGTGCAAACCTCTCAATAAAGAGTTAATACGACCGAACAGTACGACTATAAATATTTTAAAACGACTTATTTTCCCATGTTTGAGTTTTTCTGAGAGACAGGTGGTATTAGCTGCGCTGTACGAGCGAGCGGGTTTCTTCTCTTTTCTGTGAACCGCAAGCACGTAACTGCCTTGTATGGCAGCGACGCGCTGTGAATTAATTGACAGCTCTCCTGCACACCGGTTCTGTCTTTGGAAACCAGACCGCGGCGTTCCGTATAAGTAAGACATCACTATCTGGGACGGTCTCACCATCGCAAATCACGTCACGTCTCCTGACACCGAACCAACGTTGCGTCATCGGAAACTTGTCGATGCAGTCAATTGCTGTCACCTGAACCTCAGTTCTGCTAGCATACAGTCAAGTCGACAGCTCCGCGAATACTCCTTGAGACGACACCGCGACTGCTGTGTGAGAGGAAACAACAGGCGCAACTTCCACTCAAAAAACATTCTCACTGCATGAGCCGGACATCAGTGTTCACTTGTTTCTTTAAGACGGTCGCCACTGTAAAGTACGTGCGGATGATCTACTACTGGTAGACCAAAAAAAAAAAAAAAAAAAAAAGAACGCCAAACACTGAATGACGTTTTTCGTCGCTTGGAATATCCATTGCCGCGGTGGAGTAGCCGAGCGGTCTAAAGCGTCTCGCTGCGGAGCGCGCGGTTGCTCGCCGTGGAGGTTCGAGTCCTCCCTGGGGCATGGGTGTGTGTGTTGTCCTTAGGTTAGTTACCTAGGTTTAAGTAGTTTGTAAGCTACGGACTGATGACCACGCAGTTTGGTCCGATAGATTTACAAGCATTTGAGCATTTTTGAATATCCATTTCTTGCAGGAAAACACCCACCAGCCATTTCTTCAAGATTTATTGTCAGATATCAACCAGTTTCGGCATGTTAAATGCCAACTTTAGTGCCCTAAATAATTACAAAACGAATGAAGAGAAACATAGACACAGCAATGTCATTCTGGAAAACACGTCGTAGACGTCAATCACTTAATCGTCGTACGTAAGTAAAACAGAATCAGTTAACAAGTAAAGATAAACATGCATACACACCCGGAAAATGAAAACATAACATCATCGACCCAGCATTCTTCAGGATGTGTACAACACACGACCACACAGGCAGAGCCACACGCACGTGAGTACAGTCACCAGAGCGTCCGCAATGTTGGCATTAGTATCTTGTATACCTCTCTTTTGCAGCAATGCAAACGGTAATTCTTCCATGGAGACGATCGTAGAAGCGCCGGATGTCATGTAGTGAAATGGTCTGACATGCAGTTTCCATCTGGTGCCTCAGTTGTGCCACATTACATGCCGCCCATGCGGACCGCATAACATGACCTTTCATTCGGTCCCAAACATGTTCAATGGAGATGTGGGGATCGTACTGGCCAGGGTAGTTGACGTACACCTTGAACAACAGGTTGGGTGGTACGGGGTATATGTTCAATGCAGATGTGGGGATCGTACTGGCCAGGGTAGTTGACGTACACCTTGAACAACAGGTTGGGTGGTACGGGGTATATGTTCAATGGAGATGTGGGGATCGTACTGGCCAGGGTAGTTGACGTACACCTTGAACAGCAGGTTGGGTGGTACGGGGTATATGTTCAATGCAGATGTGGGGATCGTACTGGCCAGGGTAGTTGACGTACACCTTGAACAACAGGTTGGGTGGTACGGGGTATATGTTCAATGGAGATGTGGGGATCGTACTGGCCAGGGTAGTTGACGTACACCTTGAACAGCAGGTTGGGTGGTACGGGGTGTATGTGGACGATCATTGCCCTCTTGTAAAAGCATATGACCTTGTTGGTGCATGAGTGATAGCAAGACGGGTTGGTTGATGGTTTCAATGCACCGTGCACTGTTCAGCCTTCTCTAGACGATCACTAGAGGAGAACGGCCAGAGTATGATATGGCTCCCCACACAATGATGCTCGATAATGCGTGCCGAACAGCGTCCAGCTCCCCTACACAAGCTACCATTATACGTTTCGTAAATAAAAACGTAGTTTTTCTTGCTGCAGCGTATTGATTCCAGACGCGTTTTAGTTTAAGACATCCACAGTGGAATCTAGATAATACCGTTTTATTTTTAATAGGTAGTATTTGTAGATTATAAGATAGTTCACATTTTAGTTGTTAGATCCAGTTCTTCGTGTTTTTGGTTGCCATTTGCGTGTTCTCTCATGTAGTCGTACGTTTTGCGCAACTATGTACATTTTCTCGTTCCTCGCCATTTTCATACCATTTGTGTTAACTGTTGTGATCTTCTGTCTCCTGCTTGTATCCTTTTTTTCACAACGTGTAATTAGATCCGTAACTTCCTTTGAGTCTCTTCATACTTCGTTTGTTATTTACCTATCATCATATTGAATACCAACGTCTCACCATATGTACCTGTTACTGTGACTTTCTGAACGTGTTTGTGTGTGTGTGTGTATGTGTGTGTGCAAGTGGGTGGGCGTGAGTGTAACAGTCGTCAGAGAGTTGGAATCCCCCGAAGGGGCTCACGGTTCTTTGGTGAGTACGTGCGTGGCGAGCAGGGGGCACAGAGCTAATGCAGTCTTCCTTCCTCCTTTACTTCCCGGTCTGCATTTCCTTTTCCCTCTACTTCTATCCTATCGTCACTGCTTCCCCGCCCCACCGGGGGCTGATAACCTTAGTAGCTACATTAGCCCCCTATCCCAACCAAATAACTCAACTCCCAGAGTTGGAAGTTTTGATTTCTGCCCTCATTGCTGCTAGTCGGTTTTCTTTCCTGTGAAATGACATCTGATCGGTAAGCTTCGCAGGGATAGCCGCGTGGTCTAAGGCATCAAACTACGGACTGGGTGGCCGTTACCGCCGAAGGTTCGAGTCCTCCCTCGGGCATGGTTGTGTGTATTCACTTTAGTGTTAGTTTAAGTAGTTTTTAAGTCTAGAGACCGATGACCATAGCAGTTTGGACCAATAGGTTTACAAACATTTGTACTCCTACTTCCTAGGTAGGTGCTTTGGACAACTCAGCTAACACAGCGTTGTAGCCAAAGCAACTATACGGACTGTATTAAGGCACGTCTCCCTCCACACCATATACTTTAATTCTGCCTCATGTTCCCTGTGAAACGCGTATCAAAGTATATGCTGTGGAGGGAGACGTGCTTTAAGACAGTCCGTGTAGTTGCTTTGGCTACAACGCTGTGTTAGCTGACTGGTCAGCCGGCCGCGGTGGCCGAGGGGACTAAGGCGCTCCAGTCACGTTCTGCACGGCCACTACGGTCGGGGGTTCGAATCCCCCCTCGGGCATGGATATTTGTGCCGTCCTTAGTATTGGCTAGTTTGTAAGTAGTTTGTAAGCTTAGGGACTGATGACCCGTAGTTAAGTCCCGTAAGCTCTACAAACATTTGAACAGGTCCCGAGTTTGAATCCTGTCCACAGCATAATTTTTAATTCAATGCCTCTCCTTCGGTATAAGAAGACAATGTTGTCTCATGGAATTGTATTATTTGTTGATATTTCATATCACCTCGGCCTGAGGAACAAGGCGGGATGTTTCCATCGCGTTCTTCGCTGGGGTGCTATTCTAATGTAGGAGAGCCCTGGCAATTTGATACGTATTTCACAGGGAACATGAGGCAGAATTAAAGTATATGGTGTGAAACATTTGTACAGTTCGTTAAAGAGTATATTTTGTCCAGTTGATTACACAGTTCCTTAGAATAGTTTCCATCGCTACCATTACCCGCAACTCAACAACATTGTCAAAGAATAATCTTATAATGCTGGGGATACTGTCTCACAAGCTCATATCGCGCTTCCTTGTGGCACACCCAATGTTGTTTACGTTTCTGTGGAGCAGTCGCCGTAATTTTTAAAGTTCTGTTTGTAGTACTGAACTATTTGTCGAGCCAAATTTGACAAGATATTTCGTAAGATCGCTTCTTAGCCACCAGTTGACGATGTAATACAGCGTCACCGCCTTCCGAAAATCTAAGAAGCCGGAAACTTATCTCCTCCATCATCCACTGTTTCAAATATAACGTGTTTCGATGAAGTAAGGTGTGTTTGACAGGAGTGTTTTATCAGTTATTGAAGAATTTTTTAGAGAAGCTTGTCCTTTATTTCTCTCTGTTGTAATTTTGTTAGCTTCGAACATGATACAGGATTCTACAACAGGCACCTATATTTGTCAGTAGTCTGTGAAGCCTTCCGATACACATCTATATCTACATAGATACTCTGCAAATCACATTTAAGTGCCTGGCAGCGGGTTCCTTAACCACTTTCATAACTTTTCTCTACTGTTCCATTCTCTAATAGCGCGCGGGAAGAAAGAACACCTAAATCTTTCCGTTATCGATCTGATTTCTCTTATTTTATTGGGATGGTCATGTCTTCCTAAGTAGGTGGGTGCTAGCAAAATATTTTCACATTCAGAAGTAAAAGTCGGTGATTGAAACTTCGCAAACAGATCACGCCGCAATGAATAACGTCTTTCTTTTAATGATTTCCACTCCAATTCGTGAAACATTTCCGTGACGCTAACCCCCCGATAACATGATAACACAAAACGAGCTGCCCTTCTCTGAACCTTCTCAGTATCTTCCCTCAGTCCCACCTGGTGAGGGTCCCACACTGGGCAACAATACTCCAGGAGAGGACGCACAAGTGTGATGTAGGCAGTCTCTTTGGTGGAGCTGGTGCATCTTCGAATCGTTCTGCCAATGAAACGTAATCTTTGGTTCGCCTTCTCCCACAATATTTTCTATGTGTTCTCTCCAGTCTAAGTTGTTTGTAATTGTAACTCCTAGGTATTCGGTAGAATTTACGACCTTAAGGTTTGACTAATTTATCGCGTAATTGAAGCGGATTTCTTTTAGTGGTAATGCGTATTACTTCACACTTTTCTTTATTTAGTGTAAATTGCCAATTTTCGCACCATGTAGAAATTTTGTCTACATCGCTTTGCAGTTGCTTTTGATCTTCTGTTGACTTCACTAACCGATAAACGACAGCATCATCCGCGAACAGTCTAAGGGAGCTATTCAGATTGTCTCCTAAAATCGTTTATAAACACAAGAAAGAGTAGGGGACCTATAAGGCTTCACTGGGGAACGCCAGATATCACTTCTGTTTCACTCGATGACTTACCGTCAATTACAACGAACTGTGTTCTTTCTGATAGGAAATCGTGAATCCAATCGCACAATTGGGGAGATATTCTATAAGCACGCAATTTCATTAGAGGCCGCTTGTGGGGACTGTTCTATTGCCATAAACGAACAGAACCTGGCTGGCACCAGGCAAGCTGAGAAGGCGGGAGGAAGAGCAAAATTGCGAGAGGAAAAGCGCAGTTTCCGGCCGTGACGGGGGTTCCCCCGACTGATGGGAATCCCACAGGTGGCCGCTACTGCTGGCACTCGCCGACCGACCTGGAGCGCAGCCAGCTACCTGCCGCCTGCCCATTCAGCACAACCGGTTTCTGCTGCCTCTGACGGCGCCGCAGCTCTTTTTGTAGTTACGTGCTGCATTCGAGAAGGTAAAGCACAAGTAACATCTGCTACCATTGCATCACAGGGAACTTGTATGTGGCGTCCAGAAAAGATAAAACAAAGGATGTATGTTATGCTGACTCTGGTAGAGCCAGCACGACAAAACCATTCCGCGCAGTATGTCATTGTCAACGGAGAGAACTCTTCAGGCGTTAAAGTGATCTCAGGCGTGCCGCAGGGGACTGTTGTAGGACCGCTGCTTTTCGCGGCATAGATAAATGACCTCATACATAGCATCGGAAGTTCAATGAGGCTTTTCGCGGATGATGCTGCAGTTTGTCGAAAAGTCGCAACACTGTAAAAGGGTAGCGGAAAGCAGAATGTCGTGCCGTTTATTGGCCAGTGGCGCAGCCAGGATTATGTTCGGGGGGGGGGGCTAATTTTTTAAAAATAAAGCCCATTGTATTTCAGAATGAAACTTTCACTCTGCAGCGGAGAGTGCGCTCATGTGAAACTTCCTAGCAGATTAAAATTGTGTGCCGGAACCGGGACTCGAACCTGGGACCTTTGCCTTTCGCGGGCAAGCGCTCTACCGACTGTGCTATCCTGATACGACTCACGATGCCACGTCACAACTTTACTTCCGCCAATACCTCGCCTCCTACTTTCCAAACTTCACAGGAGCTCTCCTGCGAAAAATGAAGACTAGCACGCCTGGAAGAAAGGCTATAGCAGATACATAGCTTAGCCACAGCCTACGGGATGTTTCCAGAATGAAACTTTCACTCTGCAGCGTAGTGTGCGCTGACATGAAACTTCCTGGCAAATTAAAAGTGTGTGCCGGAACCGGGACTCGAAGTTTGGAAAGTAGGAGGCGAGGTACTGGCGGAAGTACAGTTGTGAGGCGGCTTTGTGAGTCGTGTCGGGATAGCTCCGTCGGTAGAGTGCTTGCCCGCGAAAGACAAAGGTCTCAGTTTCGAGTCCCAGTTCAGGCACACAATTTTAATCTGCCAGGAAGTTTCCATTGCATTTAATAATCTATGACTTATTTTTACACTTTTTATAATTTAAACAACTATACTACAAAATCAATTGCACAATAAATGAAATGAGTAGGCTCGCATTAATTTGAACGTTGAAGAGGAGCAAAGAGGTGGAAATAGAGTGTGTATAATCAATTCGTAAAATAATTAAGCAGCTTCCATGTTACTAGCCAAAGAGAAAGGTCTCTACAGTTTAATTAACATGAGACTCTATGTGTAAAAACTGAACTAAACTAACACTTTTGTTGTTCATAAGATTCCACTCATTGGCGCTGCTGACCTGCTAAGCCAGCGGTCGGCAACCCGTGACCCGCGGGCTGCATGCAGCCCGCGGGCATTCTTCTTGCGGCCTGCGGCTCATTTCTAAATACCTAATTAAGTAATTAAGCTACTTGCTATATTCTGTATGTGCACGTATGAGAATCTTCTAGCATGGGAGTGTATGTATGAGAATTTTCTTCATCGGCTGCTGGCTGCTTGCTACTAGTGTTTCTCTGGTTTCGTATCGCTAGGTAGTCGTTGACAACCTTTGATTTTGATGCTACCAAAGAGGTTCCTCCACTCTTTGGTTACAAATTGGGTTGGCAATGCCCAGTAGCGAGCCTCGGTAGGACGTGCGAGCTTACGCTCTCCCCACCACTTCGTTTTTCCTGGGTTTTTACCGATTTCCGGTGGTGGCAGGGACTGGCTGGCCAACTTGGATATTCTGTGGCTGCGCCTCGAGCTGGTAAGACGTTCTGATTTTCTTTCCTCCCTTGAGATGTTAGCGATTCGTTGTCTGCTTTGTTCAAGTTAGATTTCAGATTTAGGTTCATTTTTTCGGAATAAGTTTCTTTGATCACGTACGGAAGTGTATTCAATTTCATTTCGGTGATTTTGCATAGATAAGCGCAGTGAATATGTAACTAATTCAGTTTGATAACAGCTGAGAAAGAAAAATAAGACAGACATTCTACGGATCAGAGCGTGGAATGTTCTAACCCTTAATTGCGTAGGTAAATTAGAAAATCTGAAAAGAGAAATGGATAGGTTAAAGTTAGATATGGTAGGGAGTAGTGAAGTTCGGTGGCAGGATGAACAGTATTTCTGATCAGGTGAGTACAGGGTTATAAATACAAAATCAGTTGGTGGTAACACAGGAGTAGGTCTGATAATGAATAAGAAAATAGGAATGCAGGTTAGTTACTATGAATATCATAGTGAATGTATTATTGTAGTAAAGATACACACAAAACCAACACCGACTACAGTAGTACAAGTTTATATGCCAACTAGCTCTCCCAATGATGGGGATATCGAACAAATGTATGAGGAGATAAAAGAAATTATTCAGAAAATTAATGAAAATGAAGATGAAAACTGGATTGTGATGGGGGACTGGAACTTGGTTGTAGGAAAGGGAAGAGAAGGAAATGTAGTACATGAACATGGACTGGGAAATGGGATGAAAGAGGAGATCACTTGGTAGAATTCTGTGCAGATCACAATTTAATGATCACCAACACTTAGTTTAAGCATCATGAAAGAAGGCTGTATACGTAGATGAGACCAGGAGACACTGGACGGTACCAGATTGACTTTATAATGGTAAGGAATCGATTTAGGAACCAGGTTTTAAATTGTAAGACATATCCAGGGGCAGATATAAACTCTAACCATAACGTTTTGGTTATGAACTGCAGATTAAAACTTAAGAGACTGCAGAAGGGTAGAAAAGTTAGGAAATGGAACATGGACAAATTGTAGGAACCAGAGGTAGTGGAGGTTTTCAGAGGGAGCCTTAGGCAAGGATTGACTGAAACAGGGGAAAGTAATACAGTAGAAGAAGAATGGGTAGCTCTGAGAGATAGGGTAGTGAACCCGCCCTTTTTTTATTTAATATTGTTTTTCACCAGTGCTGAGAACAAACTCAGATGCAAATTATAATGTTTTAATTAGGTTGCGCCATAAATGTTCTCACAGTCACCTTCATGAAATTGTTTAGTTCGCGGTGGCTAGCATATTAATGATTGTGTGTAATTCTCGTCATCTACGACATATGTTGGCCACCGTCTCTTTGTCTTCCTGCTGCTAAAGTAAAGTTTGAGTCAGTTCTAAATTCTGGGCCAGGGAACAAGATTCTGTTGCAGGAAGCACTCAGTAGTTCACGCGAATCCTTTAGCTGGTTTTACGGCCAGAGTTACATGTTTAAAGTAAGCTTTTAACTGGTTACCCTCATCTAGAATTAATTTTACAATTAACGGTGGTCTTTCAAGGTGCTTAACCGAATTGGGGAGAAAAGGAGTTTCTGGCATATCCTAAGAGAAGGGATAGATTGGTAGGACACGTTCTGAGACCTCAAGGAATCGTCAACTTAGCATTAGAAGGAAGTGTGTGGGGTAAAAATCGTAGAGGCAGACCGAGGGACGAATATAGTAAGTAGATTCAAAAGGATGAAGGTTGCCGAAGGTATTCTCAGATGAAGAGGCTTGCTCAGGACAAGGTAGGGTGGAGATCTGCACCAAACCAGTCTGCGCACCGAAGAAATCAAATGTTCAAATGTTTGTAGAACTTATGGGACTTAACTACGGGGTCATCAGTCCCTAAGCTTACAAACTACTTATGGACTAGCTAACACTAAGGACGGCACAAATATCCATGCCCGAGGGCGAATTCGAACCCCCGACCGTAGTGGCCGTGCAGACCATGACTGGAGCGCCTCAGTCCCCTCGGCCACCGCGGCCGGCCGCACTGAAGACCACAACAACAACAATTGTAAACTGTTCGAAAAACAAATAAAAATAATAAATTTGGAAACTTGTTTCATCTGTTACACACGCCATTGGCACGTTAAGTTGTCATCAAATTTCACGACTCCATAACTGGAAATGAAATTGAAACTATGTTATTCGTGTAAATCTATTACAAAACAATTACCTACAGGTACTTTTAAGTAGATAATACGAACTTAATAATTTGGGCACTAGTGGATTAAACAAGTGAAAAGTGCTGTGTTTACATAGAAACAAAGATATGTTATTATATTCTTATGCTATAGTAGAATAAACACTGGAAGCAGCTACTTCCATAAAATAGTTGGGAGTAGACGTAAGGAACGATTTGAAATGGAACGACCGTATAAAATCAGTCGTGGAGAAGACAGATGTCAGACTGAGAGTCATTGGAAAGAAATCCCCAGGAAGTGTCATCCGTCGATGAAGGAAGTAGGTTACAAAACTCTCGTTCGACCGTCGCTAGAGTATTGCTCTTCAGTGTAGAATCCGTACCAGGTAGGGTTAACAGAAGACATACAGACGATCAAACGGAGAGCAGCGCGCTTCGTTACGGACTCATTTAGTATGCGCGAAAGCGTTACGAGGATGTGAGAGCGGCAGACGCTACAAGAGAATCGCGGTCAAAATTCCGAGAGCATACGTTTCACGAAGACAAGCAATATCTTCCTTCCTCGTACAAACATCTCACGAAGTGACCACAAGGGTAAAATTAAATAGGTTAGGGCCAACTCAGAGGCATGCAGGCAATAACTTTTCCGGAAACATAAGCAACTGGAATAGGAGTAAGTGACAGTGCTATGCAAAGTATAGCCGAGCGGTCTCAGGCGCCTCGCTACGGAGCGCCTGGTTGCTCGCCGTCGGAGGTTCAAGTCCTCCGTGGGGCATGAGAGAGTGTGTGTGTGTGTGTGTGTGTGTGTGTGTGTGTGTGTGTGTGTGTTGTCCTTAGGTTAGTTTACCTTAGTTTAAGTAGTTTGTAAGCTACGGACTGATGACCACGCGGTTTGGTCCGACAGATTTACAAAAATTTGAACATCTTGGTATGCAAAGTACCCTTTAATGATTCCAATTTCAAAGAAAGCAGGTCTGAACAGGAGTGATGATTACTGAGTTATCGGTTTATTAAGTCATATTTCCAAAATACTAACATGTATCAAAAAAGAAATGTTCAAATGTTTGTATAGTCTTTGGGACTTAACTACGGGGTCATCAGTCCCTAAACTTACAAACTACTTATGAACTACTTACGAACTAGGACGGCACAAATATCCATGCCCGAGGGGGGATTCGAACCCCCGACCGTAGTGGCCGTGCAGACCGTGACTGAAGCGCCTCAGTCCCCGCGGCCAACGCGGCCGGCGGCCAACATGTATCATTTACCGAAGAATGAAATACTGGTGGAATCCGACTTCAGAGAAGATTAGATGTGATTAAGGACAAATACAGGAACACGCGAAGCAATGGAGATCCTCTGTTTTATCTTAGAAGGTGAGGAAAAGCAAACCTACATTTACAGATTTTGTAGTTTTGAAGAAAGCTTTTGACAATGTTAACTGGAATACACTCTTTCAAATTCCGAAGGTGGCAGCAGTAAAATATAGGGAAAGAAAATTTATATTTAACTTGTACAAAAACCAGACAGCAATTGCAAAGGACGAAGGGCGTGAAAGAGACGCAGTAGTTGGAAACGGAGTAAGACAGCGGAATAGTCTTATCCCAGTGTTATATCAGTTTGTACATCGAGTAAGCTGTGAAGGAAAGCAAGGAGAAATTTTAAGAAGGGATTAAAGTTCGGGGAGAAAAAAGTAGAAACTTTGCTGTTTGATGATGACATTGCAATTTTGTCAGAAACAGCAAACAACTTGCAAGAGCAATTGAACGGAATGGACATTGTCTTGACAGGAAGGAATAATATGAACATTAACAACGGCAGTGGAATGTAGTTTTATAAAAACAGGCGTTGTTGAAGGAACTGGATTAGGAAGAGAGATAATAAAGGTAGTAGACGAGTTTTGCTACCTTGACAGTAACGTAACTTCTGATGGTCGGAAGATATAAAATGCAGAACTGCTATGGGAAGAAAAGCATTTCTACAGAGTAGAAATTTGATAACACCGAATTTTTAGTGTTACCAAATCTCTTCTGAAGGCATTTGTAGTATAGTCTTGCACGGGAATGAAACATGGACGTTAAACAGTTCACACAAGAAGAGTATATAAGCTTTTGAAATTTGGTTCTAAAGGAGAATGCTGAAGTTTAGATGGTTATGTCGCGCAACTAATGTGAAACTAATGCATAAAATCGGGGAGAAAAGAAATTTGTGGACAACTTGAGTATATGGATGGATTAATAGGACATGGTGTTGTTGTTGTTGTTGTGGTCTTCAGTCCGGAGACTGGTTTGATATGAGACATTAACTAACAGTCAATTTAACATTAGAGGGAATTGGTGGTGGTGGTGAGGGGAGAAAGACGAGAACAGTACCAAATTGATGTTATTCGGTAACGACGGGGCTAGCACAGGAGAGGGTAGCATTGAGAGCTGCATCATTCAGCAGGAACACAAGTTATGCCCTGCATTGACTATTATAGCTACAAAAGGAAACGCGCCATTATCTGGTTTATTTGAAACAGAGTATTAACAAATATCTGGCAAGTATTTTTAGGAGCAATCAAAATTGTATTTATTTATTTTTTGTGAATTCATGTCGACAATACCGACGCAGAGAAAAGAATTTGAAATTCTTCGTGTTTCTCATGTTAAGCAAGACAAAAGTTTCCCCTACGTATTACCGTATTTGTAAAACAAACTTGACCTAAATTAGGACACTGAGCCATTGAAGGAGTGCTGATTCGTTCTCTGCCTAGCATTTTTTGCTAAGTCTTGTAGAGGCACCAGTGAAGTCCACTGTCTGGTCTATCCACACCCCTACAGGATTATATTGATACGGAGTGTGTCAACTTTTCGCCTTCATGACAGTCCGGAATCTCCTGGAAGGCCGTTCTTTCCCAATAGCCAAAGGTAGCGATGTTGGAGTCCAGAGTCGACGCTCTAACTCACCCCTCAGGCTTTCCATTGGAACATTGTGCAGGCCTTTACATTTCAAGAATGCTACGTCTCCAAACCATTGCATCGCTAACGTTGCTTTGTGGCTTGGTACATTGTTACAGTCCTGCAACAAATGATTTTTTCCGAAGTGTTCCTCTACTGTGCGCTATTCACAAAGTTGCAAAATGTGTTCAAATCTCTCCGCATTAAGGGATTCATGAACTGCAGTTGGTGGATCACACCTTAAGCCTTAAAAACACCCCCACACCGTAACACCATCCGTCTTCGTAGTGGTCAGTGTGGCAGACTGCTTTGCGGAGGACCACGGTACTGTCAAGTAGTTTTCCTTGGTGGGAGGACTGAAACGGGATGCAGTCAGCCTTGTGAGGCCAACCGAGGAGCCACTCGCCCATTAATTAGCGATTCCATGTCGAGAAACCCGAGATGTGTGTGCTGACCATATGCCCCTGCGACGTCATTGGCCGACAATGACAAAATTGTTCAAATTTTTGTAAAGCTCTGGGACCAAAATGCAGTGATCGTCAGTCCATAGACTTACAAACCACTTAAACTAATTACGCTAAGGACAAACAAGGAAGGACTCGAACCTCCGACGGTGAGCAACTGCGCACTCTGCAGAAAGGTGCCTTAGAGTGTATGGCCTTTCTCGTGTGGCTCGAAGATGACACGGCGGTTGGTCAGACCCCATTGCGAATGCAGGGTTTGCCCTTTTTTATCATACCATAACACCAGCTCCTCCATACCTATTAACAGTATACATGATGGCAGCTCTCCAGGCAAATCCAAACCCTTCTGTCGGACTGTCGCAGCGTTTTGCATCATAAATCAAAGTCACTCTCTTCCAGCCTTCTGATGCCCAGTGGCGTCGCTTTTTACGCCATCTGAAGTGTCTTTGTCAGCGATTGCTTAGCAGGAACTACACGACCATTGTACCCCATTCTTTTTATCTCCCTAAATGAAGTCACTCTGCTGGTGGCGACAGTGTGTTCCAGCTTAACATTTTCTTATGAGCTCCCTTCGCAGTGTTGCGAGGCTCAGTACCAGTCAGTATGTGAAGTCTTCCCGATTCCTCTTTACAGCCACTTTGTCAACAGTTGGCTTGTGCATCTTTAGAATGGCTGAAATGTCGCTGCTGGATTTGTAACTGACGAGATATTTAGTGACTATAGTCTGTGTCGCATAGGAAGGTGCCACAGTTTTGAGCCATTCTGCACATCCCTCTCCAGTAGCTCACTGGCGGCCAATAACATTCATTCTCCAGGCGCGTGGCTGTTCGCGAGTTTTGTAATGTTTCTCCCGCAGACTCCACTGTTGGCGCTCGGCCGTAGCTCCTCCCCTCCACGCTTATCCTATCGCTCCGCCTTTATGCGCAGAAGCGCCTTCGTAAATGAAATGATGCGAACTATAGTGCGCACATCAAGTTGCCCGAGATCCTTTCAACAACCCATTCCATTACTATCGTTTCAAGGAGGATTGATGAACAGATGAACAAAGCTATAGGCGTATATCTCTGACGTTGGATGATTCCACAATTTTGGTAAATGCCTTATATTCGAGTATTACATTTCTGGAGCCGGGAAATCTCCTCTGTATGAAGGAAGGAAGGTTAGTGTTTAACGCCCCGTCGACAGCGTGGTCATTAGAGGCGGAGCTTACGCTGGGGTTGTTTGGATAAGGATAGGGAAGGAAATCGAATGTTCAAATGTTTGTGAAGCTTAAGGGACTTAACTACGGGGTCATCAGTCCCTAAACTTACAAACTACTTATGAACTACCTACAACTAAGGACGGCACAAATATCCATGCCCGAGTGGGGATTCGAACCCCCGACCGTAGTGGCCGTGCAGACCGTGACTGAAGCGCCTCAGTCCCCTCGGCCACCGCGGCCGGCGAAGGAAATCAACCGTGCCCTTTGAACCACCCCGACATTTGCCTGGAGCGATTTAGGGAAATCACAGAAAACCTAAATATGGATGGCCGGAGGTAGATTTGAACCACCATCCTCCGGTATGCGAGTCCAGCGTGTTACCACTGCGTCACCTCACTCAGTCCTCTGTAGGAATCAATAGAGTTTCTGAAAGCAACGATCCTCTGAAACCCAGTTCATGTCTTTCGTCCACAAGACACAGAGGGCTGTAGATCACAGGTGGACGCAGTTTTTCTTGACTTCCGCAGAGTGTTCGATATGGTTCCGCACAGCCGTCTCATGAACAAAATAAGAGCATACGGACTATCAGACCAACTGTATAACCTGGTACTTCAATGAGGCTTTTCGCGAATGATGCTATAGTACCGGGTGATAAAAAAGTCAGTATAAGTTTTAAAACTTAATGAATAACGGAATAATATAGATAGAGAGGTAAAAATTGTCACACTTGCTCAGCCGCCACTTTCGTCACGCTTGGCCTCCCAGGTCCACAGATCTCAGTCCGTGCGTTTATTGGCTTTGGGGTTACCTGAAGTCGCAAGTGCATCGTGATCGACCGACATCTCTAGGGATGTTGAAAGACAACATCCCACGCCAATGCCTCACCATAACTCCGGACATGCTTTACAGTGCTGTTCAGAACATTATTCCTCGACTACAGCTGTTGTTGAGGAATGATGGTGAATATATTGAGCAGTTCCTGTAAAGAACATCATCTTTGCTTTGTCTTAATTTGTCATGCTAATTATTTCTTTTCTGATCAGATGAAGCGCCATTTGTTGGACTTCTTTTGTTGTTGTTGTTGTAATAAAACCCCATGTCGTTCCAAGCATGTGTGTCAATTTTTACCTCTCTATCTACATTATTCCGTTATTTATTAGCGGCTGAGTAAGAAAAGGGACTTAGATTTAGAAAGATCTATACTGCAATAATATCGTATTTATCTCAGATATTATTGTTCAGTATTTATAAACAGACTACTCTCTTTCTACTTTGATTATCTGTTATTGTATAGTAATTGGATAAAAGAGGAACGGAAAGAGTAGAAAAGAAAGTTTTTCCAAAACAGGTACGATCATGAGCAGACTAGTTCCCAAAACTGAACTAGTTGACCTATGTAAACGAAGGCTTCCGCGGCCGTTGTCATTGTTTATAAAACTCTTCTGGGTGTTGGACCGCATCATCAAAATATCAAATACTTCACCGACGTTTCGGCCACTATTGCTAGCGACCATCTTCTGAAGATGGCCGCTTGCAATAGTGGCCGAAACGTCGGTGAAGTATTTGATATTTTGACGATGCGGTCCAACACCCAGAAGAGTTTTATAGTTTACCTATCTCTGGCTCTTACATTTTACTTTCGCTATTACTGTATGTAACACATTTCATTGTCTTCATTCCGTTCAGACGAATGACTGACTACTGAAACCGGAAATCTTGCGTTTGTAACCACTTTGTGCCGGACATAGTTTGGTCTCCGTAGACGCGATACGTTCACGAGAGTTGTTACCGGAAATCGACCACGAATTTTGATTTTATTTGAGAAAACGACAAAAATTTTGTAAAAATAACATGGAGTGATGAAACTGAGAAGGACCACATAATGTATTGAATACATTTCTTGCAAAACAAGTTTACTGTTTTAAGCCACGCTCATTAGCGTACCAAGTATCTCTTTACTGGGGAGCAAGAGATCTACTTACTGATTTTTTTTTGGGGGGGGGGAGGGTATGAGGCCATGAAGTGAATATGGGGGTGAGGCAGAAACCATATCTCTCCCCCCCCCCAAATAGTTTGAAATGAGGGGGGGGGGGGTGCACTGCCCTCCTGACACGCCCCCCCCCCCAATCAGTTGATACGCCGTTGTCCACGCTTATCTTCGTTGAGTCACTAAGTGCAGTGCCGGTGTAAGCCTTGTGTAGGCCTCTAGGCAATCCAAATCTTGGGGCCCCAATTCAAATTCATCCCTTAATAAGTTACTAATTTTCCAACAAACATCAACAAATATTGGTAATAATAATAAAAATAATAAAATTGAGGTAATCCATAATAATAATAATAAAATTCTGGTATTCCATAACCGAAGCTTTCGTTTTAAGTAATTAACATGTTCAATCATCGTGTAAGATAGCCTAGGGGTGACCAGACTTCCCGTATTTTACGGGTTCGTCCCTTATTTAGCTCGACTGTCCCGAGAAAGTATGTACGTGACGTATATTGTCCCGTTTTTTACTAACCGTCCAGAATTTTCTCCTCAGACTCGATTTTCGAATTTATTTGGTTGGTATTACATAATGGTTTCACATGAAATTTGGAGGTTTTCCAATTAATAATTTCATTGCTAGAATTTGACGTACTGGAAGAGTTTGATTTCAAGGACATTTAATGTTCATTTCACTAGACGTTAATCGGTTATATTGTGAAATGGACTTACCCATTTCATATGCCGAAACCATATTCAGCTCAAATATCTTCTCCGTTGGAAATCTGTCAAAGTCTTAAAACTTGACCGGAGTTTCGCGAAAATAGTTTGAAAGAAAGATGAGATAACCAGTTTCTTTTTTAGGAATTGAACCACTTCAAAAATGTATGTGAACAAAAGATTAATTGAGAATTGCGAAGTGAGTTAGTAAAAACAGGTCTCCCATTATCAACTTACTTCCATTTGAAGATAACTGGTGAAAAAATTTATAGCTCATTACTTGGTTTGTGCTAGTTTTACCTGGCACTAATGCTGCTTCATCACAAATACTTTATGGATGGCGAAAACAAAATATTTTGTGGGAAAATGAAATAATCATAACAATAAATCATTTTTGAAATACTTCATGAGTTCATTATTATAAAAATCTATGAGAAAATACGGAAGTCCTAAATGACAAAAAGATTGTAATCTAAGGGACGAAATTTTTGTGGTCATCGGTCCGTAGACTTATAAACTACTTAAAATATCATACACTAAGGGCAACACACACACACACATCCATGGCCGAGGGAAGGCTCGAAACTCAGACGCGAGCGGCCGCGTGGTCGTTAACGTGGCGCAGTCTGAGGTATCCATATGTGTCCCGTATTTTGGTTTTTGAAATCTGGCCACCCCAAGATAGCCGCTTACGAGCTACAATAAACTTTGGTGTGAACAACTTCCGCTGAAGACTAAGAAGGGCCCTAAGTGATCTACTTGTACTCCTCAAACTCTTTAGAACTATCAGGACCCATTTCCTATCATATACAGGGTGTTTCACTAAGTGTGTTTGCCTCTGTAACTTATAAAATAATAGGTGACGGGAAATTTTAATGCGGTAGGTCAACACAAGAAATGTTACACTTTCTGCGGAGCTATGAACATAGTTTATTGTATCATTTTCCAAAGAGTTACACCACAAATATATAATTTTTTTAAATGGAGCAATAGTTTTTTTTTTCCATCTTGTATTGGATTCGTTTAAACCAGCTGCGTCCAAATCAATTTAAACTACATTCCTATCACTGTTAGTTTGGGAGCTACAACCCTTCAAAGTTCCGGGGGCGGAGGCTGCGATAGCGTAGCTGACTGGCCGAGTGGGTATCCCCTGGGGCACGGCCCACTGTTTCATGACCACCAGCCAGTCAGCTACGCTGACTACGGGGTTTTAGCTCCCAAACTAACAGTGATAGGAATGTAGTTTAAATTGATTTGGACGTAGCTGGTTTCAACGAATCCAATGCACGATAGAAAAAACTATTGTTCCATTTAAAAAATTATATCTTTGTGCTGTAACTCTTTGGAAAATGATATAATGAACAATGTTCATAGCTCCGCAGATAGTGTAACATTTCTTGTCTTGACCTACCGCATTAAAATTTCCCGTCACCTATTATTTTATAAGTTACAGAGGCAAACACACTTAGTGAAATACCCTGTGTATTTTCTTTCACTTGCCTGCAGACAAACAACGAAAAGGCAACTAATTACTATTTAAAACGCAAAAGTCTCTCTAAAAAATCCTCACTGTTATGTCGGTGCACATGGGGCCCCTAAAATGCACGAGGCCCCTAGGCATCTGCCTACGCTGCCTTGTGGGTAATCCGGCACTGACTAAGTGTTCTCAAGAGAACTCAGCATACCGACAGGAAGACCAGTACAACGATCAGTGAGCAACATTTGAAGTTGGAAACGTCTGCTCTAGTTTTGAATGTTGTTAGTCTGTAGTTTTTATGCCGTAACGCCGTTTCTCGTTCCATGTTCGTTGTTTTTTGAAGTATCTGTCAGTAGCTGTGTGAATACATTTCTTCGTTATCACCATCATCATTATCATCATCATCATCATCATCATTAGAGACTGATTATTCCTTTCAGCGTTCAGTCTGGAGCATAGTACCTCTAATAAAATTCCTCCATCATCCCCTATTCAATGCTAACATTGATGCCTCGTTTGATGTTATGCCTTTTACTTCAAAATCATTCTGCACCGAATCTAAGTACTTTCTCTTGGTCTACCTCGACTCCTCTTACCCTCCGCTGCCGAGCTCATGAGTCTCTTAGGTAACGTTGTTTCTCCCACGCCTGTAACATGACCCCACTATCTCAGCCTGTTCGCTCTTACTGCCTCATCTATGGTGTTCATTCCCAGGTTTTCTTTTTTATTTCCTCTTTATGGACACCCTCCTGCCATTGTTCCCATCTATTAGTACCTGCAATCATTCTTGCTACTTTCATATCTGTAACCTGTACCTTATGAATAAGGTAACCTGTATCCACCCAACGTTGTTAGAATAAAAAATTTTAAACCATGTTAAAATAGTCCGTGTTAATTGAGCAATGATGTACCACAATTCCTGCGAAATTATTTTGTAAGAAACATATCTGTCCAGCAGAGCTTTTCTGAATGTCGCCTACTCTTCACAAGCTGGATTTCCCGCAGAGAGTGTCGCGGTCTTCCCCGACGGCCACACACACATTCGACCGAAGTTGGTCTGCAGATTCAGGCCAGCTACATCTGATGTGGCCCGTGTCCCACGTTCTTGGCCTCGTCTGGGCTGGCGGCGTTGCGTCCTCTGACGCCGTCCGATTGCGGGAGAACGCGCGAGCTCGCACGCCACCCGGCAAGTGGCAGTGATGCGCGGGCCGGCCGCCAGGTGGCTCTGGCGGAGGCGGCGTCGTGGGCGTTACCATGGCGACCGCCGGCAGCCTTTTACTCCCTGCAGCCGGACCGCCGCGCTCAGTGCGCCTGTGACTGCAGAGTGCGATGGAGGTGCGGTGGACAGTGTTGTTGTTGTCGCTGCTGGCGTGTCGCGCTGCGGCACAGAACGCCACGACGCCGCCGCCGGCTGTCGAGGGCCTGCTGACGGAGCACATCACGGTGTGCCCGTTTAACGACTCGTGGCCGTGCGTGCCCAAGTGCTGCCACATGGGCTACTCGCTGGCCAAGTCCTCCGAGGGCTGCCAACCCTCCAGCCTGCCCTTCAACCCGATATTCGCCGGCGGAGTCGACGCCGGGCCCGACTGTCTCAACTGCAACCTCATTGTCGGAGAACCATGCCCCAACAAGTGAGTCACGACTTCTTTCGGCGACTTTCTCACGTCGCATAACGAAGAAACACTTTCGATGTTGTTGCCATTTCAAAATGTAGCATTCCAAGTTTTATGACGACGTCAATTTTATGGTGAACAGCTTTTAATTTTTATTTATATCACAGGTTTCATTTTTAATAGTTTTTATTCGCGATGTGGGGAATGAAATGAAAGCTCTGAAGACGGCAGTTTAATCTGCCGGAACCGCTGAGCTAAATAAAAATTAAAAGCCGTCTTGGCTGTTTGCCGTAGTAAATTGATTTGAAAGGATAGCTCATCTGAAGACGGGTATACCGCCCTTCGGCTTTAACCCGTGGCATCGGCGGGTTGTGTGCGTGTGTGTTTGTAGGTGGCATGAGTAATTATGGGGTGGCCGAGTTAAAGACGATAGTTTGTTTACAAGCAGGGCATAAATCACAGATTACGATTTTGTGTTTAAAAAAAGTTACCTGTAGCTTCTCTCTGATAGTGAGGTAAATCTTAACAAAGGTGATTTTCTCTCCGTAAGTGAGCGCCGAGGGCACAAATTTTGAGCTGAGGCCTATGATAGATGGTACATTCTGTTGTGGTAATGGCATAACTGAAGACCGGGATACAACCAGTCGGTTTTGACCAATGACGTCATGAGTCTCACAAAATACGCTACGTAACTATACTAGCAAACTGGCAAAACAAATAATATAAACATACGGCATAATATCGTAAGCCGCGCGGTCTGGAGCGTCACGTTGCGCATCGCGCGGATTCCCGCGTCCGAGTTTCGAATCCTCTCTCGGGCATGGATGTATGTTGACCTTAGGTTAGTTTAACTTGGTTTAAGTAGTTTCTAAGACTAGGGACTGATGACCAACGTAGTTTAATCCTATAGGACTACAAACATTTGAACATAGTCTATCATATACTTATGTATCATAGATAATAATCTGTGATTATCCTCGTAAATTATAGATTACCACAACAGAATGTGGTTAATGAACCCTCTACCAGGCACTTAAATGTGATTTGCAGAGTATCTATGTAGATGTAGAATGTACCATCGATCGCAGGCTCAGCCCAAAAATTTGCGCCTTTGACGCTCACTTTGAAGAAAGAAAACCTCTGATAACCTACACCTCACTAAGAGAAACTACAGTTCACTGTTTAAACACAAAAAATCAATAAGTCCTGCTTGTAAACAAACTATAGTCTTTAACTCAGATATGACGTCTTTGGTCAAAGCCGACGGTTTGTATCCTGGACTTCAGTTGACGCAGTCTCCAAAAAGTTGTAAAATGTTTCCGTGGGTTTCGCGACAGGCTCGAAATTGATTTGTTTTTAAATATTCGGAAGCTCTGATTCCCTTCTGCCAAAGACGAAAAATGTTTTGTAAACCCTCCTTCTCGAACGGACGTAATATCCTGTCATTGAGCACAAAACCAGGCCTTAAACGTACCAGCACCACATTGATATTCGGTAAGCTTTGGCCTCTGATTAGTGTAAATGCGTGGCGACAGGAATACCATCTATCCACCCCATGCCACATCCATAGCTAACCACGCGACTCCTCGCAAGATGAAAAAGCGTAAGGAAAAATATTTTTGCTACCAAGCGTCATTTTTATGACGTAAACTGATCCATTTCCTTTCACGCATCCACTTACCGAGTCCCATGATTTAACTACAAATATACTAATTACTTCAAAAAATGTTCAAATGTTTGTAATTCTATCTTTACAAACTACTTAAAGGTAAACTAACCTAAGGACAAACACACACACACACACACACCCAAGCCCCAGGGAGGACTCGAACCTCCACTGCGAGCAACCGCGCGCTCCGCAGCCAGACGCTTTAGACCGCTCGGCTACTCCACCGCGGCTAATTACTTCAAACACTGGTTATTTGCAGTGGACATGGTCTGGCAGAACGTAGTCTGTTTTGCGGACTACTGAAAAAAAATTATTTTATATTTCCTGTTGTCACTTCGCGTACATGAACACCTGAGCCACGCTATTCGTTCCCCGGCAATATTACGGCACCAACACATGAAAGTACGCCCTGGCCGTATTCTAGACTTTTACACATGTTTGTCTCACTCGCAGAAATTTCCGTGCAGAAGTATTTTCACGATTTGTGGTACACTAATTGAAGCGTTACCAAGGAGTACACACATTTACTCCAAAGCCCATAACAAAATCCAATATGACTGAATTACGTGAAGTAAAAGCCGTAGAGTACTTGCAGTTTATGAACGTTGGCATAACTAAACTTGTTAAGTCGTTGCGTACATAGAAAACCGCTGTAAGATGGCAAATGAAACTCCTCATTACTTCACCGACTCAGTGCTTGGGTTACCTGAGGACGACAGCTGAATGGAATTGTAATACAGGTGTTCAAGCGTGACATGGTACTTTACTCATTGTTTACTTCTTAGCACTTCAGATCTGCCAGTTGTGACTTTAGACTAAAACAAACAACTTTTATCTTTCATACTCTTTCTGACGAGTCATCCACAACAGATGTCTTACAGTGGGACAGTTAAGACATTTATGACTCTTTTATTTGGCCGTCACAGTTGTAAAATTGTCGGTTTGTGTGAACAGTTTCGGATGTTTGTTCAGTCTCAAACATCTGCCCTTACAACATTCACATATTACGATTCCACCAAAATATACTAAGAAAGGCTTTGCATTGCATTTATATACAACAGGCACGATGACATTCGGTGCCCCAAGGCAGTGTTGAGGCCGAAACTAGTCAGACAGAACTTAATTTTGGAACTGTGACGGCTGAAATGTCATTAACACATTTCCAGTCGCTGAGACCGTCAATCCAACATTATGAAGGATTTTCAAACATTAATATATTTTCTTGCGTATTTTAAATATTTACATTAAGTACGAAAGATACTGGTTGTTGGAAATTAATTAATCAGTTTTGATTCGATAATTTTTGTTATTATTTGAACAGGTAAAAATAACGATCGGTATCCTAAAAGATATAATTCCGTGGTTCCAGAGCAACTTAAAATTCATAAAGAACTATCACGCGCACATGTGTTGACAAGAACACCACTGTATTAGATCCACACACTTATAACAAACTCTATCTATAACTTCTTACGCGAATATCGGTAATTTGCAAGCCTTTCTGCATGGCGGTGTTCTCTTCGACATATGTCGTACGTCGTAGTATCGAACGATAGTTCGATACAGTGGTTCTGAACCGGAGATTCAGGCGGTACGTTCCCTCACGTACTAAAAATAATAATTCTTGTTTAACCTATACCTAACCTAACTTTGACTTAAAAAAAATGATCTGTAGCGGAGCCGTAAGAAGGTTAGGTATAGGTTAAACAAGAAGTTTCTTAGTACGTGAGGGCGTGTAGCACCCGAATCTTCGGTTCAGAAACTCTATATCGAACATTCCACATGAATTATGAAATGTGCGCTATATTAAACGTACGCAAACAGGTTTCCATTCGCAACAGTGTGTAACATATTAAAATTCTATTATTTGGTGCTTATAAAGTGTTTAGTGCATTAATTACTCTCGTAAATACATCAATGTACTTCACGTGAAACACACAATCTTATTGGTCGCCATAAAGTGACACCTGACTGCCTGCTATGCTGCGATATAAGACGTTCGATATATATCGACGGGAACACCGCCGTGCACAAAGGCTTGCAAATTACCCGAATATCGGTATAAATATGCAGTGCAAAGCACTTAGAAATACATTTGAGCCAGTCAAATACGCGAACTATCCCCACGTCTGTTAAATATCATGGCGAAAATAATGAAAACTTGGGAAGAAGATAAAAGTTTGATAGAATAAGTGGAATACACCCCCGGAAGGAAACGACTTTCACCGATAGCTTTCCCATTGTACTCAAAAACTGGATGTTCAAAGAATGGTGAACACAGTTGGGTGAAATCACTGGAAAAACGTCTGAGTACCACGTGGAAACAAGGGATCCATGGAACATACACGAAGGGGAAAAAATTTAAGGGATAAAACACTGGAAGATTAAAAGGGCAGGTGAATTAATTTTGGACAGTTGGTCCAACCTAATAGACTGGATCAAGAGGGAGAGGAAGAACCAATTACTTAGCCTTTAGTTACAAACAAGTTCTAGAAATATACTTAAGATGTCATGGACACAACGAGGAAACTACGGTTGAAATTTTGTGGACACCTAGCAAGAATTGAATAACTGCTTATAATAATCTGTTATATTTGGTGCACTTCTGGCTTGGTAGAAGAGAATAACAGACGCAGAAGAAACTGACGCCACAAATGAACCAAAATAAGGAAATCTGAGGAAACCCATTAAAGAAGTGTTGTATACGTCAAATTTTCTAGCGAATGAGAAAGAAAAGTGAAAGGAAGTTTCTGGAAAGGAAGGAAACGAAAGACCAATACGTCGTAAGTTCTACGCCCGCTTCCTTCTACGAAATTCTCCTCTACGTAAACAGGCGCTTTGTGAAACCTGCCTTTGGAACTGGCGACGTACCATCCGGCTTACGGTCGTCTTGCAGTCAACAGACGACGCACTTGCCAAGAACTAGCCAGGTACTGCTCTAGTGTGGTCAACACGTGGGCGACAGGGTCTATTTAGACCCCGCTGACAAACCCATTCAATGCAGGCTGCGCCCCCTTGTGTAACACTTTCTTTATTTTGGGCCCCTTGCGCTACCACTGGGTCACTTCTCGTGAAGTCTGACGAACGCGCTTTTACTCACATCCGGTGGTCACTAGTGGGTCGCAACAATCAGTTGACCCTTAACTAAATACGTGAAAATCCCTCTGTCACAGGGAGACTAAAGCAGTAAGAGATAATCACCTTGCACAGTTTCCTGTTTGGAATAACAGCCCCGACACTTCGTCCTGTCTTCTCGCCATCTCTGTTATCATTGTGGGCCAGTCCTCTTTCTTCTTGAAACAATCCTCCACTGCTTTTAGCCATCTATTCCTTGGTTTTCCTCTTGGCCATTTCTTCTTCATCTGTATTTTGTGTATCCTCCTGGGGATTCTCTTTAAATGGTCATTCCATTGCAGTCTTTATACCCTATCCTGTAAGGGCAACGTCTATGTAACATTTGTTTACAAGAAGAGTGTAGTGATGTTCTGTGTATGTGATAGATTCTGTACAATGAAGGCACAATACCTTATGTCAAAACCACATGACAGGAGAAACAGAATACCACAAATCGAGACACAATAAATACAATTTATATAACAAAAACCATCTGAAGATGAGAATAAATTCTCGAAACGCGTAATGATAAGCATTGAAAATAAGTAACTGATGGGTTTTCTTTACATAAATTGCCACGGGAGATTGATATAACATCCTCGCACAGTTATGCTTTTCCTGAACTCCATAGGCCTATTATTATTATTATTATTATTATTATTATTATTATTATTATAGTTCATGCACGTTCTCTTGGACGACAACACATACCACGAATTATATCAGTTTTGGTTGATACTGTATAGATACACAACTTTTGGTTCCGATCTGTCATATCTGAAGATTTAGGTGTTAAAATTGCCTACAGCGCTACTCCTGGGCTGTGATGATACAGGCTGGACACGAGAAGACAAAAGTCGTGCTTTCGTCAGATGGGGTGCAGATTTCAGTTGGTAGGAGCTGATGGTTGGGATAGTGTGGCGCAGAGGAAGCCATGCACTCGAGCTGTCAGAGGTCGGATTTTCCTCTAAAGTGCGATCGTAGGTTTTGCGGTTTATTGGTTTCAACTAGAAACTAAATTTCTCTTAAGTTACTTCTTAACCCTTTATTGGGCAATGTTGGTCTCAATGTCGAACACTTGCCTGCGACATGTTTAAAGTTTTGTCCTCGGATGGGCGATATTGCTTCCGAACAACATTTGAGCTCTCTTATACAGTGATGTTCCATTGTCCTTTGTGAAAACTTTCGCGGTAGTCTGTCTTAAAAAGAAACTGCAAGCATACGTTACCGGTATAGTAGTTGTATCGCTTTTGTGGCGCTAATTTGTTCTTATACAAGGAAAACTGTAAGAGGAATCATTGAAGGTGAGTTATTGTGGAAAAGTGTAAGCTAGTTCTTAGTTTGGACACTGCTAATGCGTTGATTACTGGAAAGCGGCTTGGTAGACGGCTATGGACTGGGCAACCAGTCCAGAAGAAGGAAACAGCATCTCCTGTAACAGTGAATGGTGCACGCTATGACAGTTTTGGTCGCTTATCAGATTATGGGCCAAAAAGAAAATGAAGCACTTGTCTTCACTGGCACTTGACTGTAAAAGATGCAGATTGTGGAACTGTCCTGAACTTTGTACCTAGAAGATCTTATTTTCGGACGTTTCACACGACGGTGCAAAGTACAATAATTTTAACAGCCACGTGAACAACGCTGTAGTCTTGTATAGTTCGCTAACGAACTAGTTTGGAAGAGCGCCCCCACAGGCGAACTACGCGAACTGGTTCACAGATCCCTCGCCTCTTAGTTCGTCCGCTCCTTTTCCGAAGACTGACGGCTAACAGCGAGAGGACGCGAGAGCGCGCAGAATCGTAACGGTAGCAAAAGCCAAAACGAGCGGACGAACCACAAAAGAGCGATAGGTCGCGAACAGAATTAAATATCACGTGTTTGCTTTCTGCTAATGAGTCATTTCGAGGTTGCGTCTGCCTGCTAGAATACATAGTTCAGTGCTACAAAATTTCTGCTTTGAAGTATTCTGCACTCTGCAATATCTGACTAATAAATTCCATAATGCCAAGATGTAGAGAACTCTAAACTTAAACGCGAGAAATTATCCACAGACTGTTTCTTTTGGTTTGCGTGATATCGTTAGCGTCTCAAGCAGCAAGCGCATGAGGCAGCTAGGTAGGGAAACCTCTCCCTCACCTGCATGCGCGGACCACGCCGCTCAGCCGTCACTGGGTGCAGACGAAGTAAAAGAACGAACTAGTTCGCGGCAGAGTCGCGAATTAAAGTGAACGCTCCCGATCGCGAACTGTTATGCGCAAGTCTACAACGCTGTATTATTTATTTTGCAGCACCCACGCACCTATTTGGTCAATGTTAATTATGGACAAGAAATTACAACTTGAGGAAAATAATGTAAAATTGTTCACACGGCAATACACGCCTAAGTAAAACTTTTTTTAGCGTAATTTCTGTGTTTGCTCGGTAAAGGATTAAATTCGGCCAACTGGCGGAATTAAAATATTAAAGGCATGTCTTATTAGTCTCGCGATGGTATGTTTGCACAGACACGGGTGGCCGCGGCCTTTATCAGTGTGTCCGACTAACGCATCAGATAGCGCACCAGAGTCCCGCAGATGTTGCGCAACCCTACTGCCGCGTACCCATTCCACAAAACGCTTGCTAGTTGCTACTCCTGCACTGTAGTGCGCCTCGGTTGTACAGTGGTATTGCCAGACCATAAATCCAAAAGTTGCGGGTTCGATCCCCGCCAGGTCCTATGATTTTTTTGTCACTTTCCACTTCTTTCACCTCTGGCAGTATTGTTCATGTGAAAAATACCGAGTAGCACCGTGGTTTGGAACCCACGTTAAACTGTAGGTCCCCCTATAACTGGCTGGGTAAGTCAGGTCGAAGGTCGGAAGAAGGCAACGGCATACCACCTCCAAACAGGACAATGCCTAGTAAAGCACTGTGGTCGCCTAGTAACGCACTGTGTTATTCAAACCAATCTTCGGATTGTTGACTGCTTTATCCCTTTTATCTTTACTCCTCCAGAAGCCCTAGTTTCCTTTAGCAAAGTAACTAAGGAGTGGACTTAATGCTCTACAAAAATTTGATTGTACAGCGAATGCAATGTCAAAACGCTCGCGATTTCTAATAAAATGTAATTCGAAACCCGAGAGTGGAAAAATATTCAAAGCTTGCTGGAAAATAGGGCAACATCAAAACAGCTGCATTACTAATCTTCTATCAGGGATTCGGTCCCCACCTCTTGCACGATCTGACTTCAGAACGAAGAAAAAAAAATTACTCTCAGTAATTAGTGTGGTTATTGATAGTTTAGAATCCAAACGAAGGTTTCTAAGGCCGTTGTCACTATCGATAAAATTCTTCAGGGTGAAAGACCGCCTTCACAATTTAAAAAATTCCCCCTTTCTCTTTGGCTATTACAAGTGACCTTCTCTAGGGTTATTTTTTGAAAAAAATTGTGGAGAATTCCAGCGATCTTTGGTAATTAAAATTTTAAAACACTCTAGGTAGCATTAATTTCGTTATTACCGGTTTCGATCATTTACAAGATAATCCTCAGACCATGTTGGAGCAGACAACACTGAAAATGAGATGGTTGCCTACTTCAGCATGGTCTCAGCATAATGCTTAGGTCTGAGGATGATCTTGTAAAATATTGAAACCGGTCACCAGGCAATTAATGCGACATGGCCGTTTTAGAATTAACTGCCCCAGAATGTTTGTCAGGCAAGACTATAGGGCCAGCCTTTCATATATTCTGCATAAAACGTAAACAAATCATCTACGCCGAAAAAACTAGAGCTAATTCAGTAGCACATAAGTACTTCGTGTACGATACGCCTCTGTAGTCCAGTGAGCAGCGTGGTAGATTATCGCTCAGGGGACCCGGGTTCGATTCCCAGCCGGGTCGGAAATTTTCTCCACTCGAGGACTGAGCGTTGCGTCGTATCGTCTTCGACGCGCAAGTCGCTCAAGTGGCTTCACTTGAAGAGTATCCCCAGGCAGGCCGAACACTGTCCTAGGATCCCAACTGGAATCTAACGGCCAAAAATGCCACACGATCATCATCATTTCGTCTCCGCGTGAATTTTACGTCTACATCTGATACTCTGCAAATCACATTTAAGTGCCTGGCAGAGGGTTCATGGAACCACCGTTATGCTATTTTATGTCCCATTTCATTGTCGAATAGCGCGAGGGAAGAAAGAACACCAGAATCTCTCCGTTAGAGCTCTCATTTCTTGTATTTTATTCTGATGATCATTTCTACCTATGTAAGTGGGAGTCAACAATATATTTTCGCATTCGGATGAGAATGTTGGCGATTGTAGTTTCGTAAGTAGCCCACGCTGCAGCGATAAGCGCCGTGGTTGTAATGATTCCCATCCCAGCTCCTGTATCATTTCCGTGACGCTGTCTCCCCTGTATCGTGACAATACGAAGCAAGCTGCTCTTCTTTGGACTCTTTCGAAAAAAAATGTTCAAATGTTTGTATAGTCTATGGGACGTAACTACGGGGTCATCAGTCCCTAAACTTACGAACTACTTATGAACTAGTTACGAACTAGGACGGCTCAAATATCCATGCCCGAGGGGGGATTCGAACCCCCGACCGTAGTGGCCGTGCAGACCGTGACTGGAGCGCCTTAGTCCCCTCGGCCACCGCGGCCACTCTTTCGATGTCCCCCGTCAAACCCTCCTGATAAGGATCCCACACTGGGCAGCAATACTCCAAAAATGGACGGACAAGCGTAGTGTATGCAGTTTCTTCAGTAGTTCGGTTGCAGTTTTTAAGGGTTCTACCCGCGACATAACCTACGTGTTCTTTCCAGTTTAAGTCTGAAGTAATAGTAATTCCTAGATATTTTGTGGAGGTCTTCACATTTGATTTATCTTGTAAACGAAGTTTAACGGATTTCTTTTCGTACTCACGTGGACGACTTCACACTTCTCATTAGAGTCAATTGACAATTTTTACACCGTACTGACATCTTATTCAGATCGTTCTGCAGTTGGTTTTGATCTTCAGATGATTTTACTAGACGGTAAATGACGGCGTCATCTGCAAACAACCTAAGAGAGCTATTTAGATTTTCCCCTAAATCGTTTATGTAAATAAGGAACAGCAGAGGACCAATAACAGTACCCTGTGGAACGTCCGATATCGCCTGTTTGAGTCGATGCCTTACCATCGATTACTACAAACTATCTAGTCGCAAATTTGGGGCTATATACCATAACCACGCAATTTGATTAAAATCTGTGTGGTACGGTGTCAAAAGCCTTCTGGAAATCAAGAAATACGGAATCGATTGTCGATAGCACCCATGACTTCGTGTGACTAAAGATCTAGTTGTGTTTCCCATGAACGATATTGTCTAAATCCGTGTTGAATTTTTTATTTCCCTCAGACGCTCATTGCTATCGACGACTGTCCGTGGTGTGGTGGGCGCAGGCAGGAAGCGCGTTGCGCCAGCGTCTCCCAGAGTCGTCGGTCCCACGCTGCGTCGGATAACGGCGCCCTGTGACGTCACAGACGTCCGCAGCCAGATCGCTGTGACGTAGACGAGGACGCTCAGGAGTCGGGTTACGCGGCTTCTACGACCCCACTCTTTTAAAGGCCAGCGGGGCCAGCGGATGAGGGCGCCTGTGCAGGCAACCTCCACCTCCCACTCCCCACCACTTTAATTACCTAACTAATATGTAGTCAATATGAAAGAAGCGAGTAGTTTAAATTGCGGTAGTCTAAGAATAATATGCAAAGTAATCCACGGGTGACTTCCGTTCAGAAACGTTGCCTTAAACAGCAGTTCTAAACATAAAGGAAACGCCTTTTTAAGTTTGCCTCAGGCTACAGTAATTTGTCTACGTGACAGATACATAACAACATGGCGCACCACGATTTTGTTAAGTCAACATTTCCTTTAAAATTTTCACGTAAACGACAATTACAGTGCGTTGTAATTGACGGAAAGTCATCGAGTAGAACAGAAGTGATATCTGGCGTTCCCCAGGGAAGCGTTATAGGTCCCCTACTCTTCCTCGTGTTTATACACGACTAGCCAGTACCTGGCGCGTTGCTGCCGCAGAAGAAATAATTGTGAGAAATACCGTGTGAAATTTGAAAGTGTTAGCTTGTTTAATTACGAATGATAGAAACATTCATTTTATAGTCGATCGTCGATACATTTAGTGAAATTTAACTATATACATTAGTCCATCTCCTCCTTTCCCTTGCCGGCCGCGGTAGCCGAGAGGACTGCGGCGCTCCAGTCACGCTCTGCACGGCCACTACGGTCGGAGGTTCGAATCCCCCCTCGGGCATGGATGTTTGTGCCGTCCTTAGTCTTAGCTAGTTCATAAGTAGTTTGTAAGTTTAGGCACTGATGACCCCGTAGTTTAGTCCCAGAAGTTCTACAAACATTTGAACAAAACTCCTGTCCCTTTCTCTGTCAATTTCCTCCTCCCCTCCTTCTGTTCATCTCCTTTCACCTGTTGTCACCATCTCACCTCTCTCATTCTCCTCCTCTACCCTATCTCTGTCCGTCTCCTCCTCCACATCCTATTTTTATGTTATGTGATGGTGACTGGTCAAACGGTGTCAAAGTCGCAAGGTACCCTCCACCATGCTACTAAATTCACTGGCTTGCATCTCCTTCGTGAAAACAAACATTTGTGTGCTGACTTTCATGGTGCCATTTCAGCATGAAGAGTAACAAACGTATTAACCCATTGTAAAGCACCCTCCGCCATGCACCATATGAAGTTAATTTTAGTATGCCTGTAACGTTCGCGCGAGTGCAAGTTTTATCGCAATCGATGTTCGGTATGCCTGATGCGACAGTTTTACGGCATCTACAGCGAACTGTAGACTTTTCGTTTTATCGATTTGTGTATGTGAGTTTGGGGGGATGGACTTAAAAAACGCTTCATAAACCGAAATTACATGCAAACTTTGTTGCAGAACCATAACTACTCCCATTTTCCAATAATTGACGCATAAATCTGTGTATTCTCAAGCGGTGGCCTCTCATTATTTATGACGTCATATTTCCTTAACTATGTGTCGTGCTCTTTTGTTTTGGGTCAGGAACCTAAGTGGGCGAATGGTGAATAGTTCACCAACGTTTCATTGCAATCAAATGACTGGTTTATGAGCACATAGGACATATATGAGACAATCTGAGTAGCTCTCGTAGACTGTTCGCGGATGATGCGGCCATTTATCTGTTATTAAAGTCACCAGAAGATCAAAAGCAAGTGCAAAAAGATTTATACATCTGCATGGTGCAAAACTTAGCAATTGACCCTCAATAATAAGGGTGAGGTCACCCATGTGAGCACTAAAAGAACTCCGTTAAACTTCAGTTAAACGATAAATCAGTCAAATCTGCAGGCTGCAAAGTGTACTAAATACCTAGGAAGAACAGCTACGAACAACTTAAATTCGAAATAACACACAGAAAATATTGTACGGAATGGCGAACCGAAGACTACGTTTCGTTGGCAGAACACTTTGAAGACGCAACAGTTCTACTAAAGAAACTTTCTACACTTGTGCGTCCTATTTGAGTATTGTTGCGCATTGTGGGATCCACACCAGGTGGGACTGACGGGCGATTTAGAAAAAGTACAGAGAATGCCAGCTCGGTTTGTATTATCGCGATATAGGGGCGAGTGTGACGGGGAAATGATGCACGAGTTTGGGGAAATCGATAAAAGAAAGGCGTTATTTGTTGCGGCGAGATCTATTTGTGAAATTTTTCACCAACTTTCTCTTCAGAGTGCCAACATATCAGCACCCACCTACATAGGGAGACATAATCATACTAATATAAGAGATCTTATTAGAGAGCAGACAAGTGTAGTGGAGGGATCGAATAAAGCCCAGGAACGAAAACTACAATGGTACGGGTACATAAGGGATGAGGGACACCTGTTGCAGAAAACAATGGAGTTAAAAGTGGAGGACATCAGGAGGAGAAGAAGAAGAAGCAGGCCGAAGATAAGATGGTTGGACTGCATCACTGAAGACCTGAAAGAGAAGGAACTGGAGCCGGAAAAACACGTGGGACCGACGGAAATGGAAGGGAAAAATTAGGAAGAGCGGCCCCTAAACTGGAACAAGCTGAAGAAGAAAAAGAAAATCATTTGAGACAGGTTCCATTTGTTAGTGTATAGATGTGTTGTTTACAGTTTGCCGCAGGTCAAAGCATTCGTCTAGATTATTTCTTCCTATAATCACAGGAAACTATTGCATAAGGGGATGGGAGATCCTGAGTTTCAGGGAAAAGGACACGTCAAAGTGAAATTAGGCGTCGTATGATGCACGCAAATTGTCTACTACTTTAGCTATAGCTAGGAAAGTAGTTTATAAACCTGTTCTAGAAAACAGCATGTTCATCAGCATGGGGAAATTGTTATTTGACAGGAACTAAATAATTGAAGACGATTTTTTACCGTTCTTTCGTCCGTCAATCTGGGTCGCATCCGTAAAATTTAGGTATTCTTCCATCTCCTGGTGAAGTGCCGAATTGTCAGACTTATACGGTCATTGGTGGCGGCAGACGTTCAAATTCCGGGTGTTAATGTGTTTACGTAGCCATCCATTGCTCTCCCATCAAACGGAAACGGAGCATGTTATCACTCTCCTCTTACAGCTCCATTGAAGGTTATTCATCAGCATACAAATGTTTGTATAGCTTATGGGTCTTAACAGCGGGGTCATCAGCCCCTAAACGTACAAACTACTTATGAACTAGCTAACACTAAGGACGGCACAAATATCCATGCCCGAGGGGGCATTCGAGCCCCCGACTCATCAGCATACAGAGAAAATCCTCTGTCCCAATTCATCTTTTCGTATATTCCTATTCACTGCCTTCATCCAAGCACATACTCCACAACTCATCGTATTTTGTCTGGCGGAGGGTACATTGAATCACTACTAGTCATTTTCTTTCCTGTTGTATCTACGTCTTCTTTTAATTCGGCCTGCTTGGAATTCAAAACACTAGAACAGTTTGCAAGAGTGGGATAAATACTGTTCCATCCGTATTCTCCTTTACAGATGAATCACTCTAAATACTTTCAATAAACAGAAGTGGACCTTTCTCCTTACCTAAAACGATCCTTATATGCTAGTTCTACCTCATATTTCGCAGCGGTACGCCTAGGTAATAAATCGATGAGATTGTGTCAAACGGTACACTTATAATGCTAAATTCGAACATTACGGGGATAATTAACTCTAAGTTACCTTAAATTCATCGTTACATTTAGATCCAATTTCCCTTCATTACAACAATTAGGAATTTTATCGTCTTGCATCTTGCCATCATAGATATTCTCAACGGTGATATTTTGTGGGTACGCCATATGTCCCGTATTACTTATCCAAAATTAATGATTGACGTCTCGTTTTCAAGGTTTCGTTCTCCACTAATGACGAAAAATACACAGGTAGTTTAAAGTTATTGTCTTCACAAAAAACTTCATTTTCCAAATTATTGTACTGTTCGTACAACCTAAGCTGCTACCTGGCAAACGATCGTAAATAGGACATGTATTTACGGTTACTCCCATCAGCCACTGCGCCGAGTATCAACTTAGTTTGCGCGGCCGATATACAACGGTATAAAAGCAACGTGAAAGGGGCCTTCTATTGACAATCTGTATAGCTAACAAGAAGCACAGCTCCTGCAGTTGTTTGGATTCTTTATGGAAACCAGACACGTAGATGTAACGATGAAAAATACACAAATAATTTAACAGGCACGACAGCTGTTACATTTGTTTAGATTGTTTACTCATTCGTGGCTTATCACGAGATTTGTTTCACACGTCTATGCACAACTACTGTTGGCATTGTTCACTTTGTTCAAGCAAGCGTTGAGTACTGCGCGAATGAACTGCATTACCTCAACGTTCATCACAGGTAAGTAGCGCTTACTGTTATAACTTATAATAATTCATTTAACTTTTAAACAAATTAAAATTAAATTTGTTTTAACGGAGACAGGAGCAGCAGTAATTTCAAATTTCATAGTGGCTATGCGTATGGCTGGACTTAAACAATACTGAAACTGTTTTAACAGTTCATGTCACAGTTTGGGAAATCTTAGGACTTTTTTGTAAGATAAAGTTTAAAATAAATAAATGAGATAAAATAAAAATGGAAAATGCAATGTATTTTTTTTTCACAATTAATCATATGATATTTGATTATCTAAATTTTCTTACAAAGGGACTAATATTTATTGCTGTTCAAAGTTTATTACCTTTTATAGTACGAGATGGCTTCGTTTACCGGGATCATGGTCGCGTCGTTCAAATACCTAGGCGTAACATTGCAGAGCGATATGAAGTGGAACGAGCATGTAAGGACAGTTGTGAGTAAGGCGGACAGCCGTCTTCGGTTTATTGGGAGAATTTTGGGAAGATGTATAAAACGCTTGTACGACTACGTCTTGAGTATTGCTCAAGTATTTGGGACCCGCAGCAGATCTGTTTGAAGGAAGACATAGAGGCGGTTCAGAGGCGAGCAGCTAGATTTGTTACCGGTAGGTTCGACCAATGCGCGAGTGTCACGGAAATGCTCCAGCAACTCAATTGGGGATCGCTGGAAGAAAGACGACGTTCTTTTCGTGAATTTCTGTTAAGTAAATTTAGAGGGCCGGAATTTGGAGCTGAGTGTAGTACGATCTTGCTGCCGCCTACTTACATTTCGCGTGAAGATCACAAAGACAAGATAAGAGAAATTAGGGCTCGTACGGAGGCATATAGGCATTCTTTTTTTCCTCGTTCGATTTGGGAGTGGAATAGGAAAGAAAATACCTAGTAGTGATACAGTGTACTCTCCGCCACGCACCTTACGGTGAATTGCGGAGTATGTACGTGGATGTAGATGTAGAAGGAAACTACACCGAAATTAACCAGAATGTCGCTGGGGGCCACATTCATTTCCTTTAGCTTTTCAATGAAATGAACTGAATTTTTTATATGACTGTCCGTACCTCAAATATATGGCTGCAGCATCGAAGCAAGGTGTCTCGCTAACTTGTGAGTGGGAGACCCTATGACACTCGCAATCTGTCTAAGCGGCGTCTCTTCTTTATGCACTTTAGGTAATCCATAGAGCCGAGAGGGATACGCTTCCCCTTAGTTGAATACACAAAGGTCAACCTTCTATGAAGAAGGCATACAAACACTTGTCCCACTCTATGACAAGTGTCTACAAAATTTCGGAAGTTATGTAGTTTAACAGTTGTAGATTTTTGTACAAATTTTTTCTGTATCTGTATAAGTTTGTTTTATATACCCAATCGGAACGTACTTTGTGGACATACCTCGAATATGGAACAAAACCTGCCGTTCGGCGCACATAGAGATTCTCAGGTACTCTTTGGCGCAATGACTCATTAACTTGACAGTTAATGTTGATAGTGCATCTGGTGGATTATCCACTGAGTCAGCTTGTACTAGGCAGTCTGATGACAGAAGTCGTTCCCCTGCTGATGTTTCATGTGGCATGAGAGACCTCGACCTACCAGTGTCTCACTGAAGCCCTTCTGTGAAGAGTGCGCTGCTAGTGACGCCAGTCAAATAGCTCGTCCATCAACGTCGCGCTTCTGCAGTGTCACGTCACCCGCGCCAAAAACGACAACTCTGATAGTCCTGTGGCCGTGAAAAACACTGGACGAGTCACTTATGATTCCTCGTTGCGATGTTATGATAGCTGCTGAGCAGTCAAACGTCTCTTCTTCTGCAGAAGACTTATCGCAAAGCAGCAGAGTTCTGTTGAAGATATGTTTTTGTTCGTGATGTCACGAGGAACTTACATAAATTCTTAGAACATTTTCTGACACCAAGATATAGTTTCAATAAAATGCATCTTCAACCATCCACTGTTTATAAGATCTTTAAAATCGACTAGTTTCAGTCCATTCTCGTCTTTTATGTTTGACAGGATAATCCAGTATTACCACTGTCTTTTATTAAATTGACTCCTGTTTTCAGCCAGATTTTATTTAATGAATTTGACTAACCTGTTTTAATTTACATTTTTTTATCCATGATGACGGTCCAGGACCTAAACTAATAAATTTTGAGGTTTTAATAAACAGCTGATAGTTGAAACTGGATGTTATTAAATACATGACGGATGTTAACTCTCACTTTAACAAAACATTGATACAGGTTTAAGTTACGTAAATAATTTGTGTGGCCATGTGAACAATATTACAATTTTCTTCGAAATATAGGTTGTCGACAATTAAAAATGCCGAAAAAAGATGCATGGGTGCTGAAAAATAAATACTACACTTTTGTTCCTGTGGCTGTATAAAATGTTGTGAACTATTTCATGTGAAATGTCCGATAACAAGTCCTTTCTGGTACAAAGTCCAGAGCAAACTTAAAATTTCGACGTTCTACAGTCAACTACGCATGAACACACAGCCTATATTTCCCTTTTGTTCCGTAATCTGGCAAGTCACCAAAATTGTCATGTTGCACATCATTCACTGCTACAGATGATGTTGTCTTTTTCTGAAGCAGTGCTCCATTCCTAATGGTTTGTCAGGCTGCAAATACCCAGTATACATCAGTTCGTTTTTAGTATGTAAGATAAGAACTTGCTAACACTTCTGCATAATAAATTGTCTTAAAGGCTTCCTCTTATCGGTTTTAAGCGGTTTTCCTTGTATGTTAACAAAATAGTGCCACAAGACCGAAATAAACTTGTACGCCGATCACGTAAGCTTGCAGCGAGTGCTAAAGATGGACGGTTGCGAAACGTCTCGCAAAAAGACACTGGAATATCGTTTCAAAAACAACGGAAAAGGCATGCTATATTTACACAAAATGCCCAGGATTGGCGATCCTACACAAACGCTCGAAATTTAGTGAGGTCGTCAATGCGAGATGCTTTCAATACTTTTCACAACGGGACTTCCTCGAAATCTGACTGAAAACGCAAAGAGATTTTGGTCATATGTTAAATATACTAGGGGCAAGGCAACCTCACTACTTGACTGTAATGGCGATCTTGCCGATGATAGCGCTACTAAAGCAGAATTACAAAACACAGCTTTTCGAAACTCCTTCACCAACAAAGACGAAACCAATATTCCCGATTTCGAATTAGAGGCCAGAATGAGTAACGTTGAAGTAGATATCCTCGGAGTAGTGAAGCAACTTAAATTAGTTAAGTCTTCTAGTCCGGACTGTATACCCATTAGATTTCTATTTGATTATGCTGAAGCGATGAATAATGACAAGTGTGAAGTCGTCCACATGAATATGAAAAAAAATCCGTTAAACTTTGTTTACAAGATAACTGAATGTCGTAAACTCCACTAAATACCTAGGAATTACTATTACTTCAGACTTAAACTGGAAAGAACACCTAAACAATGTCGAGGGAAAGGCGAACCAGAAACTGCGTTTTCTGGCAGAACCCTTAAGATGCAACAGGAGTATTTAAGAAACTGCATACACTACGCTTGTCCGTCCTCATTTGGAATAGTGCTGCCCAGTGTGGGATCCTTGTAAGGTGGGTTTGACGGAAGACCTCGAAAGAGTCCAAAGAAGGGCAGCTCGTTTTGAATTATCACGATAAAGGGAAGACAGCTTCACGGAAATGCTACAGGATCTTGGATGGGAATGATTAAAACAATGGTGTTTATCGCTGCGGCTGGGCTACTGCCATTTATATAGGAACAAATGATCATCAGAATAAAATACGAGAAATCAGAGCTCGAACGGAGAGATTAAAGTGTTCTTTCTTCCCGCGCGCGATTTGAGATGGAACGGGAGATGAATAGTATAATGGTGGTTCGATGAACCAAAAATGTTCGAATGTTTGTATAGCTTATGGGACTTAACTACGGGGTCATCAGTCAATTTTTAACAACTATCTTTCCTGTAAGATAAATTGGTTTTTGGAAACTTACAGTAACGGTACAATCAATACTTTCCCACCGGAATTGATCTACTTTCGTTACGACTCAAAGATCACTGATACCGCCTAGAATGTCTTCAGAAATATTGTGTACGATTTTTTTCTCTAAGAACACTTGAGGAGTTAAGATGTAGCCTAACAGACCCGCAGGACAAAAAGCTAGGCAATAATACCATTGGTGAATTGACTTTGGTAATGATCTTGGTATGTCTGATAGACAGCCAAAGGCCATCCATTTCATCTCACACCCATTTAATCCGTGGTGTACAGTAAGACCTCTGACGCGAAAAAAAACCATCATCGGAATGGATATGTGAAGTAGATAATAGGGAGCGAAAATTTGTGAAGTAGGCAACCCACTAACGCCGTTATCTTGATTAACAACTACTTCGAATCAGACCGAAGTACTTCTAGAAATGGGCAGGGCGGGGAGTGGTCATATTTTTAGAATCCTAAACAATGGTTGGACACAGGCAGTCTGCCGTCATGAAGAATCACCGTGTTATTCTAGCATCTGCTGAGTCACTTCTGACAAGCATCCATTAATGTCATACGCTGCTTCGAATTAGTGGTAGAGAATCAGCCTTGCCCATGACCCTACGGGAGACGAACTACACGTGCAGGATGGTACGGATTTGAAATGCTAGCTGCAAATAAAATCCTGAGTCTCTAGTTCTACAATTCTTTAGGTTAAAACGATATGCGCCAAGGCAACGCGGTACATCTAATTTTGAACCCATGTCATACCAACCGAGTTGTCCGATACCACGTTAACTTTTCTTGACTTTACCAGCGATTCTGTCTCTCGATATTACTGAGGCTCAAAATCTTTACCTGTTAATAAAATTTAGCACTGACTGTGTAAGGAAATTCAAGTTTTAAACAAAAGAGAATTAATTACCTTACAACTAGCTGAAAGAATAACACTGAAGATTGGTTAGTTGTTCTTCCGCGTATTCCACCGAAGATATGCAGTCTTAGTTTCGACACAAGTTGCATATCTAAATATCGAACTAAAATTTCTCGATTTTTAATGTAGGCTACAAGGAGTCGCGAAACAATGTTTAAATACCAGTCGTCGTTTTCGTAGATCTGTGGTTTATGTGATTTATCCAAAACTTTGTTGCAGAAGTAGGATCCAATGGATTGCAGTTTCATACGACCAAAGACATATCCTCTCTTGCGGCTATTAATTGTCACAAGAGTACATTTGAATACTAAAAGAACTTAAGACATTTTACGTTTAAGTGTAATCATTTCTCAAGAAAAAATCTCAATACATTTATTGCACAGATTTCTGAAATATGTATCACATGGCATCTTGCGATCCATGGCTGAAGGGCAACAGACGAATTGTTTTTTTCTCGACTTCAAAAAGGCGTTTGCCGCGGTGCCACACTGCAGACTGATAACGAAGATACGAGCTTATGGAATAGGTTCACAGATTTTATGACTGGCTGGAAAACTTCGTAAGTAATAGAACGCTGTAACGTTGTCCTCAACGGCGTGTGTTCATCAGAGAAGAATGTATTGTCAAACGTGCCCCAGGGGAGTGTGATAGGACCGCTATTATTTTGTATCTATATAAATGATCTGATGGACATCGTAACTTGTAATTTTGGCTGTTTGCTGATGATACTGTGGTGTATGGGAGGGTGTGGTCTTTAACTGACTGTAATAGCGCACAGGATGACTTAGACAAATTTTCTAGTTGGTGCGAATAATGGCAGCTAACTCTCGATGTAGAAAAATGTAAGGTGATGCACATGAGTAGGAAAAACAATCCCATAATATTCGAATACAGCATTAGTAGTGAGCTGCTTGATGCAGTCGCGTCGTTCAAATATCTAGGCGTAACATTGCGGAGCGATATGAAATGAAACGAACATCTACTTGGGATACTCTGCAAATCACATTTAAGTGCCTGGCAGAGGGTTCATCGAACGCCGGCCGCGGTGGCCGAGGGGACTGAGGCACTCCAGACACGGTCTGCACTTCCACTACGGTCGGGGGTTCGAATCCCCCTCGGGCATGGATATTTGTGCCGTCCTTAGGATTAGCTAGTTCATAAGTAGTTTGTGTGTCCAACCATTGTTTAGGACTCTAAAAATATGACCACTCCCCGCCCTGCCCATTTCTAGAAGTACTTCGGTCTGATTCGAAGTAGTTGTTAATCAAGATAACGGCGTTAGTGGGTTGCCTACTTCACTGATTTTCGCTCCCTATTATCTACTTCACATATCCATTCCGATGATGGGTTTTTTTCGCGTCAGAGGTCATACTGTACACCACGGATTAAATGGGTGTGAGATGAAACGGATGGCCTGTGGCTGTCAATGAGACATACCAAGATCATTACCAAAATCAATTCACCAATGGTATTATTGCCTAGCTTTTTGTCCTGCGGGTCTGTTAGGCTACATCTTAACTCCTCAAGTGTTCTTAGAGAAAAAAATCGTACACAATATTTCTGAAGACATTCTAGGCGGTATCAGTGATCTTTGAGTCGTAGCGAAAGTAGATCAATTCCGGTGGGAAAGAATTGATTACTAGTATTTGGTGAATACAAAGATAGAAGGAAACAAGGCATCATCATAAGAAATGCAACAGGAAGCTATAGTTAGTTTCAATCGTTTTTGTGGCAACTTGCCTGTCAGGCATAAGTATTGCTGCCTGTCCATTCCGTTTCTTCGGAACCAATTAATCTTTGATGTGAGATTTGACCATTTCATGGGCACCTCATACACGACAGCACCGACCGGCACTGCTGTTGGACAAGAAATGCATACTTCAACATAAACGCAGATACTAATCATCCCTACAGTAGCCACTATTCCATCAAGAAACGGCACATATCCGGTGCCCTCAGACGTGCCAGTTCGTCGTCAGAGCAGAGACAGCACTACGTCGCAGCTAAGTGAGCTCGAGCCTGGGCAAATCGTTGCAGCTTGTGTGAAAGTGCTTCCGTAACCAAGGTAGTCGTAGTGTGTGTATTTAAAGACGAACCACATCGAATATTTAAAATGCAAACAAGGAATCTGGAAAACCACCAGTTAAGTCGCAAGCAGAACCAAACAGTGTGTTGAGGGGTCGCGACAGATTCTCATTGAAGAGGACTGTGACGAAAGTTCGTACAAAATCGAATGTCGCACTCACGTAAATTTGTTTGCACCAAAACAACACGAATGGGAGCTCGGCAAGCTGTAAACTGCAGGGTGAACTTGAATTCCGAAACGATCATCAGTGATGCAAATGCCCGTAACCGAAAAAGTGGCTCCATAAAATCTGGATTATGGAGTAACTGAAGGGCATGATTTGATGAGCTACATTTCAGTCGGAGGTTTCGGAAGACGTACTCCGTCCGTACTGCTTGCTGTGAAGAGTGGAGCACAGCGGCGATGCGTTGATGGTTTGGGTAGCCATATCGTGGTATTTCACTGCTCCATTGGTTATTATGCAATATCGCTTTGCAGCCAATGTCCATTTTGGTTCATCGGGCCATCCGATGGTACAGCGTCTGTTCGCCAATGGTGACCGTCTTTCCAAGGCGACAGGCGTTTGAACCAGACTACAATCCTTTTACGTTTATAACAATAAATATTACCATCAAAATACTGCACAATAAAGATACACAAAAATCTTTTTTAACTCTAGAAATACTCCAAATAATATTTCACGAAAATAAAGATGGATACCTAAAATTTTATATATCGATTACAGCAAAAACAAACATTTGGTATTAAATAGTTTGAAAAAATTAAGTGTATACATTAATTTTACAACCTAACAAGAGGATCACTAGAAATGGCGGAACTTGGCCTTCAGCAATGAAAACATTGTCTGCACGCAAGTGATCGGGGTTTCCCCGTTCGACAAGACACCTTCCGAGCACTGTCTCGTAGAGTGCATTCGTCGATGACACTGGTCCCCATCACAGTCCCTCAGTCGGGGCTGCGATAAGCTAAGAATGTCGCCCACCTTTGGTGTTTATGGAGGGGACACTGACCAGAGCTCGGTACGTTCAGAGCGTTTTAAGGCCCGTTCTTTTCCGCTTCTTGGAACAGGAAGGTTGAAACGTGACCATAGGAAATGTATACTGCTAAATTTGTAAGAAAATGTCTAATATTGAGCCTCTTGTTTTGTGTCGAGTAACTTGCTTGCAAGAAAAGGTATAATATTGCTTCTACTGTGTGTATCGATACGAGTACATAAATCTGTGAAGTTTCATGTTTGGCAAAGATTATGTAACGCATAGCATTGTAGCTCGTGCAGAGACAGAGTGTCAGACTTGTGGTTCAGCTCGTTTAGAGAGCAGTAGTTGTGTTGTGCATGTGGCTCCGATGTAGAGCAGAGGCTGCTGTGCCAGCAAGTTGATTTGATTGTATTTGGAATATATTGTATTTCTTATAATTGTGAAAAACGTTGTACCACCTCTGGAATTAAGGTAATAGCATTTCACGTAATCATGAAAAGGTTGTATCATTTAGGTAATGTAATGGTGATTATTAATAAGTAACAAAGGTGACCTTTCTTTCCTGTTTCATATACGTAGTTAGATTAACCTACTTCCTTTATTTGATAATTAGTTATTTGTGGCTTTAAAGTGCAGTATTGATTTTGGTAATCTTGTTGAACAGATTTCTTTATGGGTATCGTAGTAAATGATTGTTATACAACACTGCAGTTAATTGAGTATGATACTGAATTTTGATAATCAGGTACTGATCTGCATATAATTCTCGTCGAACATTAAAAAAGTGGTTTGTGTTTTTAATATCTTTCTCGCAGTCAAATTTTTTTAGTATAGTCAGTGTGTGTTTCATACAGGTTAAATGTGTTGTTTTGTTAAAAGATCAGTTGCGCACACACAATCAGTTTAATGCGCTGTTTCTCATTTAACAGTATACACATCAATATCAGGGGCATAATTAAACCAAATTACTGTGTTAACGAACAATGTATGTGTTCAGTTAAATTTTGACGAAGTTATCTGATGATTTAGTGATCGTGACTGTTAAAAATCAATACATGACAACTATTTGGACTGCAACTAATACCAGATCAGGTTTTGAATGAGTAACTTTAAAATAAACAACTTTTGGTGTCTGATTAAACGATGGATTCAGAATAAAAAACACGTACAACTTTTAAGGTGACTTTTTCCAACGGGATGATGCTCGCCCAGACGCTACGCCCGAACTCGCCGTCTTTGCAAGACGTGCAGTAACTTTCCTGGCCAACACTTTCTCCGGTGTTGCCTCGAACGAGCACGTGTGGGACGACAGCTGAGACTCGCATCTCTTCAGCCCATAACTCTTGCAGGACTACTTGAACAGGTGGATCAGGCGTGGAATAATGTATCGCAAGACTACATTCGTCTGCTGTATGACCGAATGGACGCCAGAAACGACGACTGCTATCCCGCGCGAGGCTTTTGCAGCGTGGATCGACGCCTGGTAGCTCAGTACCGCTTGAGCTATTTATCAGTAAATGTCGTCACTTCATATGCATTGTTTCAACAATAAATGTAGTGTGAATCGAAAAACTATAAGAAGATAGAGACTTAAATTAATACAAATAAAGAATCCCAGAGACGGATTTACGTCTCAAATACGTCAGACATTATTGATAGATCTGAAGCATTGAATTAAATTTTGTGGTGAGGCCGGGAATCGAACCCGGACCTCCACGTAAATCCATCTCTGGGATTCTTTATTTGTATTAATTGATATTTATATCACCGTAACAGGATTGTTCCACCATGTCCATTGCTGAGGTGCTATTCCGCTGTATGGACGGCCTTGGCAGTAGTGGCAATTATCTTTGGAACAAAGAAGCTGAATTAAAGTTAGTGTTGTGGAGGGAAATCGTACATAGACTATTCCAAGGCGCCTTAATCGTTAGTCTAACGGTTAAGACGTCTGCCTAGTAAGCATAAAGGTCCGGGTTCGACTCCCTGCACCACAAATTTTAATTCAATGCTTCAGATCTATCAATGTCTTTGATATAGACTTCTTTCGCAATGTAGTTTGCAGGAAGAATGGCAGCTTTTACTTGGCTAGTATTTATCCATTTTAAAAAGACTGGGAAGTTCTGAATGGCAGCCGTTTCCTTACTCCGTATCAGACCTGGTATTTTCTTGTTTATAGGTGTTTCCGGGTTTCTGCGCATGCCCCATATAAGCACCGAAGTGCAGTGAGAGTGAGCGCGTTGCTTGGCTCGAATCCCGGCGTTGCACAAGGAGGCGTTACGTCTGTATTTAGCAGCTGCGTCACTCTCATTGAGAATAGTCCCGAGCCGTCCTGGCTGCTGATAACGCCGTCGAGGGCCCGGAATTCACCGAGATGTTCGCTGTCGCTGGCGTGAGCATCGCACGCTATCGTCTAAGTAATGATGTGTGTGGTGTGGCAGCGTTCTTAGTAGGGGGATAACATCTTGATACTGGAGGAGCAGTCTGGCGGGAGCGTATGAGAGAAGACCGGCATGTTTGCTAGTATTCTCAAGAGCTGCCAATCTGGTCGCCCGTTTGAACGTACTATGGACCACTGTTAACAGTTCCGTTCAGTCAGTCCACTAGAGTCGCAGAGAGACTGGCGTATCATCTGACTACCTAGAATTATCAATGAATGAAATGGTCTCTAATTTGAAAGGTGAGAAAACCTGATGATCCGGCAAATTTAGAATCTTCCACGTTTCCCTAAGATATTTTGGATTGAAACCACCGAACTATTATAGATCATCTCATGCCGTTTCGATATTAAACAGTTTCTAATTCACACCGGATAGCAAAGATTACTACTTATTAACCCTCACTCTCAATGCAATCTTATCCATGTTGAATTCGTGTTAACTATTTTGATTGCTAGTGCCTTGTGCCTCTATTTTTATTCATTTAGTTTGAAGAAGCAGTGTATTGTAGGTGAAACGACCTATGCTACTGCAAGACACGCAATATAGCGGTGCACTTACTTTGACGAATATGGTGCATTGTAGCTGTCACCAGCGTTCAGACGACAATCGTCGCCCAGTAATTTTTGTAAGCGTAAGACAGCGTGGTTTTGAAATTTTTGATATGTTGGGCAGTAGTGTAGAGATCTTTGTCGGGAATCACCTACGCCTAAATTACAGGCAGGAGCGTCCACCATTGCGATTAATGCTAGGGTACTATTCCGCAGTTGGAGAGCCTCTCATACGGATTGCATAGGGGGGCATAGAGACAGAATTAAAGTTTGTGTTGTGGAGGGTAACACTCAAAGTAAATCTACGGCAGTGTCACTCTCCGATTTTCATCAAATTTTGATATAATAGGCGGAAAAACTAAGGGACGTGTACTTTTTTAGCAGCGGCAAAACATATTTAAGTGAAACAGTTCCTCCAAAGTAGGGCTAAAATGAAAACGGCTATCTTGCACATTAGTGAAGCGAGTTTTGATTCTTATTGTGAAAGTAAGTTTTGATGGGACGAAAATTCGGATCGTGCGGCCTACCGCGTCGGAGGTTGTAAGCTTCCCTCTGGCATGGATGTGTCTGGTGTCCTTAGTTTAATTTAACTTATTTTAAGTATTTTGTAAGCTAGGGACTAATAACCAAGCAGATACGTCCCATAGAATTGAATTACAAACATTTGAACATTTTTTAGACAAAATTCGGCCTAGGTTGGCCTGGGGGTGAATAACAGGGGCCAACTAGCCCGAAAAAGACCAATTGATTGCTACAAAAAAATTCGTTTCGATACAATCGAAGTAGAATCTGCAAAAGGAAGGTTAATTAAGAAACAAGTATTTTTTGATTTTATATGTAAATATTTGAGGGCTGAACAATCGTTATATTGCTGCGCTCCTTTGATATAGTCCATGAAACCACTTGTGAATCTACATTTTTGAACTTTCATCTGTTTAATATAACGGTATCTGAAGTCGCTGAAACCGAATCTGAAATCAAATAAACAACCGTTAATATTGATCTTACGTTGTAAATCTGGCCGTGCGACATTCACACGCAACATCATCGGTAACGCAGTAAACATTTTTAACTTGTTTTATTCACTTTCATTCGCTGTTATTTCAAAAGTAAATTTTACAGTATGTTGAATGTCGCATGTAGAATTGCTGTGAATTAAAGCACTTTTTCAAGTTTTTGTGCGCTATGCTGGATCACTCATATTGAATTTTGAGAATCTGATTTCAGATTCGGATTCAACGACTTAAATATCGTTGTATTAAAAGATGAAATTGTTGTAAAATGCAGATTCAAAAGGTGCGGCAATATAAGGGTTGTTTATCCCTCAAATGTTCACATATAAAAAAAAAATGCGTGTTTTTTAAATAGCCTTCCTTTTGCAGTTTTATTAAGACTCTACTTCGATTAAATCGAAGTTAATTTTTGTAGCAAAAAATTTCTCTCTTTCGGGGTAGTTAGCCCATGATTTTCACTCCCCCCTTACAATGTACGTAGGCCAATTTTCGTCTTTTATGAGAAAATACTTCCGTAACAAAAATCATTAAAATCGGTAAAATCAGTACACTAATCTCAAAGCTATCGCATTTTTTTCCATTTTAGTCCACATTTTGGAAGGACCGTTTCACCCTTTAAGTTTTGGCGCCAAAAATACGTGTCCCTTAGTTTTTCATGTATTACATTTCCAAATTTCAGAAATATCTGAGTGTTACACTTCCTAGGGTTTACTGGTTAAATTATTGCGTGCATTCGCGTAATCCGTAACGCCGCTGTGGCTGAATGAATAGAACGAATGCGAGGTAAGCCGGAGACACGACTTCGAATCCCGGTCGTAGTACAATTTTAATTCAATGTCTCGACTTACATTCGTTATCTGAGATCGGTGCTATTTGTTGTAAATAAAGGTTATATTCGAGCCGCCGGAAGAACGACTCTCACAGCTAGCGGCTATGGTGCCACTTCTGCTACGCGGCTGTTTGTTGTTACGCCGTGCTATTCGCCGGCTTACGAATTGATATCAAGTCCGAATATTTTGGAACCGTTGCTATGTACTACTGTGTGAACGAACGATAACAACCACGAAGTGATGAAAAACACTCTTTTTGCAGTTAAAAAGAAAGGTCTAGAAATATATGTCAAGTAAAGCATCATATGTTAAAGTATTCCATTGAAAACAATGTATAATTTAGGGTCAGCCGAAGGTCGCTAGTTGAAGAATTTTGTTTATATATTACATCTTCTATAGCCATTTTCCACAAACTCGGTGTTATTATTCGGACACTGTATTGTGACAGTCTGCCGAGAGGGTAAACAAAAAAGGACAACCACTTTACAAGTAGTAAAATCGCCTCTTCCAGTGACATTTTTTGTCTTCTTACATAAAAAGAGCGGAGAAGTGACTTTCTTACGTTTAGAGCAAGAAGCCATCTCACACACGTCTGAAATTACCGACACGTAACACGGCACGAACAAAACCGGTAACGATGAACGCACGACAGATGCTTTGCAGCGACTGAAGTATGCCACCCCATGCGACCTTGAGTGGCTGGGTGGCAACGCGGCACGGTTACCCTGGCAATGTTTACGAATTCCAGAGCTCAGGTTGGTGCTTGGGTACAGACAAATATATATTACTCTGAGGCCTCCCCCCCCCCCCCCCCCCCCCCGACCCTCTACGGCCCACGTGCGAGAACTGTCAGGTTTTTTAACAGACAACTGTTCAGTGTTGCTTTATTAACTATTTTAAAAGCAACGATGTTTTCTATCCTGTCATAGGGGGCAGAGGGAAGGAAGCAGGTTCCCACGTGCCTAAACGCCAGTTCCTAGGATACCGTGTCAGCGCTGATGGCGCGGTGCTACCCACGCAGCCAGTCCACTGTAAAAGGACAGGGCGAGTTCTGCCGAGGGGCCTGAGACGCTGCTCGTTCCATTTCTAGTCTCAACACGTGGCTGACCGATGCAGAAGTGCTGAACTACTTCATCTTGCCTACTCCTTTATAGGACCTCTGCATTCCTTTCTCCAATAAATGACTTCAAAGTCGATTCCGACTTGTTGTTGTGGTCTTCAGTCCGGAGACTGGTTTGATGCAGCTCTCCACAATACCCTATCCTGACCAAGCCTCTTCATCTCAACATAAGAACGGCAACCTATATGTCTGAATCTGCTTACTGTATCCATCTCTTGGTCTTTCTCTGCGGTTTTTAACCCACACACTTCCCTCCAATGCTAAATTCACAATTCCTTGATGTCTAAGAACGTGTCCTACCAATCGATCCCTACTTTTAGTCAAGGTATGCCAGAAATTTTTCTCCCCAATTCTGTTCAGTACCTCCTCATTAGTTATGCGATCCACCCACTTAATCTTCAGCATTCTTCTGTAGCACCACATTTCAAAAGCCTCTATCCTCTTCCTGTCGACACTGTTTATCGTCCACGTTTCACTTCCATACAAGGCAACACTCCACACAAATGCTTCAGAAAGGACTTCCTTACACTTAATATTCGATATTAACAAATTTCTCTTTTTCAAAAACGCTTTTCTTCCCATTGTCATTCTGCATTTTATATCCACTGTACTGCAACCATCGCATCTTATTTTACAGCCAAAGTAACAACTCATCTACCATCTTTATGGATTCGTTACCTAATCTAATTCCTGTAGCATCACCTGATTTTCTTAGACTGCCCTCCATTACCCTTGTTTTGCCCTTGTTAGTGTTCATCTTATACGCACCTTTCAACACAGTGTCCATTCCGTTTAACTGCTTTTCCAGGTGCTTTGCTGTCTCTGACAGTATTACTGTCGTCGGCAAAACGCAATGGTTTTATTTCTCCACCCTGAACTTTAATTCCTTCTTCAAATTTCTCCTTGCTTTCCTTTGTAACCTGCTCTGTTCCGCCTTAGTACTCCTTAATGACAGTCTACTTTGTGACTGTCAACGGAATTCATATCGTAAAATGCGTAGCTTCCACGTGAGAGACCTGTTATTGAATCACACTTCGCCACTGAGACTGCAGTGTAATACATACAGGCGCCCTTACAGTGTGGATCTCTTCCTTCTAGAAAGTGGCAGTGTTCCCCATGCCGTGCCACTGACGATTCGGAGGGTTACGTGGTTGTTGCACGATGCTGCCCAGCCCACTTAGCCGTTAACGTCCGAACACTTCTCAGTCGTGTCTTCCTGGTCGATGGATCGGACGAAGAGGTCCAGTTGCATGGCCTGCTCGTTCACCGGCTGTGAGGTCATCTCAGATATCGTGTATGCAGAGTCCCATATGTGGAGATAGTGGAGCAGCGTGTATTTATGCAGCGTTGTCAGCACTGCGATTTTAGTGTTCCTGTGAATAAGCATGGATTACCGCACATGCAAACCATTTTGAACACATACTGTAATGTAGCTGCATTGTACAGTGGGTACTAGGCCGCTGTCTTTCTAAGCTGCGGTGGATAGCCGAGCAGTCTAAGGCGCCTCTCTGCGGAGAGCGCGGTTGCTCGCCGTCGGAGGTTGGTTTTCCAAAATCTTCCTCCATACGACTGCGATTGTGAGAATATGGAAGAAGAGTATTAGGGATCATTAAATGTGCTTAGTGCTTTTTTCTTAGTTTGAAGCTGTTTGAAAAAAAGTTAAATATTTCTCGTTTTTTTTTTGTTAGACCAACTAGTGCTATAATTAATATTAATATAACATTATGTGAAGTCTCAGTTAATATAAGATTAGATTCATTCCTCGAGTAACAATTTTTGTTCAAACCGTTACAGCCCTTCTGTGTTGCGTATCTATTGTAATTAACGCCCAACAGGTCATCCTTTACAAACTTGCATAGGAACTGTAACTACTTTTCCAAAAATATGTTAAAAATGAACTGAGCAGTACGTTGATACACTTCGGTTTAGTTTCAAAAGCGGGCAAATCCAGTAGTTACCATCGAAGCCGCCCAAGTCCAGCTTTTAACACATTTCCACAACCACGGTTTTGTTTCGTGCCACATTTTCATTTCAGAAAGTCATAATAGCGTACAAAAAAAATCTCGTTTCAGTGTTCTGCCTTTCCTGTAAAAATATCGAAAGTGAACTTCACCATTTTCGATGCTACACTTCTCAATTGACAGTGATACACAAACTACCGTCCATCACCCGCCAAGAGGCTGCTTTCTGAGTAGGTATGTAGATGTAAAACTGTAAATTTGTGCACTTTGCGAAACTCAACAATGCAGTAATTAGAGACTTCAGTATCATTGAGGCATAACAGAAGATAAGCAGCTCATACAAATAGTTGGATGTAACACTTTAGAAAGACATGAAATGCATGATCAGATACGCTTAGACTTTGCTTTGTTGCTTGGGTTCTGAAAACACGCAGTCAGCCTCAGCTCTCCGCGCTAAGGTGTCGTGTTATGCTCGCCCAGATGCCACACCGCGTAGCGATAAACCGGTTCCACGGGATGTGCAGTCTGTTAGACGTGCCGTGAATTCATTACAGCTGCCAAAAAGACAAACGAAAAGCACGCGTCTTGTACAGGATCAGGTGTGCCTCGTATTTGCAACAGGATAAACGTAAAATGTATAGAAAATTAGTTTTCTCTCTGTATTAAAGCAGCCAGAAAGTATTTTAGGACCGCAAATTTATAGTTCAATGGAAAGTGACGAGCCTCAAAACCTTGTTCAATACTAGTATTCCACAATAATTCTGAACAAAAAATTCAAATGTCTGTAAATCTATCGGACCAAACTGCGTGGTCATCAGTCCGTAGCTTACAAACTGCTTAAATCTAGGTAAACTAACCTACAGACACACGCACGCACGCGCGCGCGCGCGCGCGCGCGCGCGCCCCAGGGAGGACTCTAACCTCCACGGCGAGCAACCGCGCGCTCTGCAGCGAGGTGCTTTAAACCGCTCGGCTACTCCACCGCGGCAATTCTGAACAGTCCGTCCATAACTTTGCTGTAGTGTAGTAAATACCAAAATGATTCCAAGAGTCGTGTACGTAGGTACTGCACCAGAAAGTTAAAGCCGATGTCCGCCATATTATATGACGCAAAACATGGCCATACTGTTTACTATTGACTTTTGGTTCTTTATTTCTGTCACATGCAGCCAACAGCTGTTTTATGAGTAACATAGTGTCAAGAAGTAATAGTGTCAAACTTGCTTTACACGTCACCTACCTCTCTTCTTGGTTAAACTTAAACAAAACAGATACATTAAGGAGGGTAAAAGTTTGGTATTACTGTGTCAAATACGCATTCAAGATTAGAAAAACATTTGAATTGCTTTTCTGACGGTTATCAACGTTAGGACTGTAATATTTAGTATTTCATCCAGTTGTTTGCTGTGCACGACAGAAATAAAGAAAAAGGAACAATTGCAGACTACGTTCAGCTGTTTCGGGGCGTTAAAATGGCGTCCACTGGCCACAAAATAGTGTAAGCGTAAGTCTGTATCGACATCTCTCATCCTCATACCGTTTTCCGCTGTCTCTGCTTTTCTTTTGCAACATTCGAAATAAATGCTGGAAAACTTAGTTTTTGCCACGAATTTATTTTTGAGAATTTGTTGTTGCCATTACCATAGATGCCAGAACATTAAGTTAGATTATTAACCAGTGCTTGCTTAACGATAGCCTATTAATATCGAAGTATTCAAAGAGCCGTTGGAAAATGACACACAGAAAATAATCCGGAGAGATCGGAAGTATACAGGTTACCGGACAGTTGAAGTTAGCAAGGGTTTTTTGTTCATAATTGACTGAGTGACGGGATGAACAATTAACTGTCAAGTGCTTAACAAAACTGTGTTTGAATAGATGTCTTGGAGTATCTCTTGTGCTCCTGGTTACCTTCACGCCCATTTCATTAGGCCACGGAGAACGGATGTCTCATGACGGACACACACAAAGCCATATTGTGTCTGAGCAGTTCTTTAGTTAAAAAAAAAAAAAAAAAAAAAACTTATGCGGTACCCTGCTCGGCGTAAAAAATAATTAGGCGGTGCTCTGTTTATTCCACATGAAAAGAGCAAATGAACATTTTTAGAAAATCAAGAAAGTGAAGATTTAGGCATGTGAATACACTAACAAAATATAGCTACAATTCACATATTTGAAACTCATTTTAAATGTAATAGTTTAGTGTAGATGAGGATACCACCCATCAGCTTTGGACAATCTTATCGTAACTAATCAGGAGTGCCGTTGCAGAAGACAGAGTGCGTGTTACTGCCGGGAATTAAAAGCAGACTTATATCACACGAAAACCATTACAAAATTCGAACAACGGAACTGCTTGGAACTTTTAAAGACGAAACCAATGGTTTTCTGACGGAAGAAGCAAAACTGGCAGCGTTACCAACAGTTGAGCATGTACACATCCAGCCGGCTGAAGAAGCACTGGTCAAAGAGATTAAAATTCGCTTTTATTTTAGTTCCTACTAGTGCTACGACACACTATTTTATAATCTTAAACTGACCACAGTGCGAAAAGGCTTACGTAAATATTTATGGTAAATATTTTATCTGGACAATGATTCTCAAAACGTGCAGCGCTAAGCATGAAAACGTACGTAACCTGTGCAGTGTTTCATGATTTGATCAATGAAAATTAAGACAAAATGTTGCTCTTTGGAGCAAGGCTATTAAACGCTTTGGAGTCGGTAAGAAGCATTTCCTCTGTCTCGGTTCAGATTAGTCGGAATTCGCTAAATCGAATATTTGACTGCCAGTCAGATTACATTGTAATAGTACTAAAGTGCAATTTGAAGGCCTCGACGATTACGATCGCAACTTGAACAAACCTAAAACTTATCAATTTTTTTTTTTTTTCCGAAATCCATTCGACAATTTAGTTGGTCTATTTTTTACAGGGTTATGAAAGAATTTTAGGCGGTACCCTAACAGCGAGTTTGAATTTGGTCTGGGTAGGAGATTAGATGAATATAATGCGAAAGGAACAGCCAACTGGGCGGCTTTGTATCGAAAGTGTCTTCATCTGCAGGTGAAAAAGTAATTTGATTAATACAGGAATTGGCTGTTGGTTAGACCTATTTCCTAATTTGGACCTCATACGTTGCAGATAAACAGTGAACACAAAATAATGTAACCGACGTTGACGTGCAATCGACACTGTTGCTGTGTCAAGTAGTCATCATTGTTCTAACAATAATTTCTCTCGACTGAGAACCAGGACAGGAAGTTAGTGTTTGGCGTCGAGGTTGTTTGCCTCCCCGAAGAATGTCGATGCTGCATATACACTGCGTGTCCCAAAAACCTTTGCTTGGAAGAGGCAAATAAATGGGCTATGCCTCATGAAATTTATGCGGAAGGAAAGAGGTACAAGAATGCGCTTAGTTAACAAGCGACGAGGTCGTAAGTGTTCAGTAATGTAACTGTGCGTTTGCATCCATTGTTGTGTCCTGTTTTATCGTGAAAGTTGAAGCCACTCGATCTCTTGATGTTAGTTTTGCTGGAAAAAAGTTAAACCACAACACAAATCCAAAATACCTTGGCATCGGATTGGACAGAATACTTACATTCAAATCTCACCTAACAGTAACAGCAGCTAAGATACGAACCAGAAACAATATAATTCAAAAACTTGCCAATTCTAGCTGGAGAGCTGATGCGCATACTCTGAAGGCTTCATCGCTGGTGTATTCTGTTGAGTACTGCAGTCCTGTTTGGCTTAACAGCAGCCATACGTTCAAAGTGCAATCTGAGCTAAATAACACCATGGAGGATCATATCTGGCTCTCCATTCTCTGCAACATAGCTCTACCACATCTCAGACGGCAAGCTGCGTTAGTTAATGAGTGGAATAAAATTTCCGGCAATATTAATGTCCCTATACACCAAAACATTACTCCAAACAATTGCCGCCTGAGATCCAGAAGACCACCATGGAGAACAGCTCAAAATCTTATATCCATCCCTTTCGATGCCATGACCACATAGAAAAATGATTGGTCTGATTCTGGTATAGCCCCCAGTAATCATAGGGAAATATCATCTGGCAGAAATGTACCTGGTACAGACCTGCCAAGAAGAACATGGGTCACACTCAACAGACTCTGCACAGGCCACGGCAGAAGTGGAGAGATGCTCTTCAGATGGGGCATGCGAGATACTCCCCAGTGCGACTGTGGACATCCTGAACAAACGACCCAGCACATAATTCTGGAATGCCCAAAACGTGTATTCACAGGAACTACTGGAGAACTGTATGAAGCCTCCCCTAAAGCCATCGAGTGGATGGGGAAAGCTGGACATAACAACTTTAATGTAATTTTGTAGTTCGTTTTTGTTTGCTTGCCAAATTGTCAATTTGATTTCAAATCTCATTGTCTATATCTATATGTATCTATGTATGTAAACCATTTGTACTTGAAAACCACATACGCTAAATAAATAAACTACTTCTTATAGCATAAATGGTCCTTTATTTTACATCACATTCAAGAACATGCTGTCCCTATACAAGGAATGTTAAGATTAGTATACACGGAGTAAAAGTGTTGTTGCTCGTGTTAACATTGACGCACAATGAGAAACACTGTATCAAAGCGGTGTGGAGAAACTACAGCTGTGTTTGGCTTTCATCTGCTAAATATGTTACCCTACTACGCTAGTATCAGTATCACCTCAGGAATTTACATCTAGGCTTGATGTGCTATCAATTGGAAAAGGACAGATCGCATATTCGCGTCGGCAGCTGTTTGCGACATCTGCCTCCAACCGAGAGATCGAGAAAAGCGTTGTATAGTTCAAAAACCTGTAAAAATATTTCATGTGAGACCGATCATACAGGTATCTTTTATACGAAATGTGAAGTCAATGATTCCATTCATCATCTTGAATTGTATTAACGAAGAAAAATAAAATCATGCAGCCTTATTGGCTGGGAGACCCCGAAGGGCAGGTTTGTCCGCCTCTAGGAAACATGGTATTCGCGTGATTGAGAAGCGACGCCGCTAAGCGATAGATTTATGCGTGGTAGGTCTCGGCGATAAGCGCAGTCGGCTATGATGGGTGTGTGGTGTGGTTTTGTGTTTGTGTCCAGTGATAACGCAGAAAGTCAAAGCATGCTTCGGCACTTAACCTACTCCTCTCCACCAAGGAGCTAAGAGGTTAACGTTCCTGTACCACAGACAGATTACCATCAGGGGTATCGCAGAAGTTCACGAGAAGCCGCGGAGAGGTTTAGAATGTAATGGCACACACGCGTAAACTCTGATAAAAAATTACGCCTCCAAGTCTCAAATGTTTGTATAGCTTATGGAACTTAAGTACGGGGTCATCAGTCCCTAAACATACAAACTATTTATGAACTACTTAAGACTAAGGACGGCACAAATATCCATGCCCGAGGGGGGATTCGAACCCCCGACCGTAGTGGCCGTGCAGACCGTGACTGACGCGCCGCAGTCCCCTCGGCCACCGCGGCCGGCTAAAATTGTGCCTCCAAGTCTCCTCCCCTTTGTCGTTAAAGCAAAAATAAATAGGTATTATACAGAAGCAAAAATGTTCCAGTAAACATGGGTTCGCAAACGAGCTATTTGCGAGATAATTACGAATGTGTGGTTCCAAAGCCGTCACTGACATTGTAAACATCGTCCTACACAGTACACATTAATTCGAAATTTAGACTTTACGATCCAGATTTACATCGCATTTAGTTCTCATTTCAGTGAATTTATTGTAAAGAAAAGCAAAAATAAATAGGTATTATACAGAAGCAAAAATGTTCCAGTAAACATGGGTTCGCAAACGAGCTATTTGAGAGATAATTACGAATGTGTGGTTCCAAAGCCGTCACTGACATTGTAAACATCGTCCTACACAGTACACATTAATTCGAAATTTAGACTTTACGATCCAGATTTACATCGCATTTAGTTCTCATTTCAGTGAATTTATTGTAAACATCGTCCTAGTTCGATGGGACTCCGGCACATTTCCGCAGATACGACCAAAGATGGATAGGTCGAGGCGGACCTGTACCATGGCCTCCAAGAACACCTGATCTAAACGCTTTGGATTTTTGTGTATGGGATCACCTCAAAATCGAAGTGTACAGCACACCCGTTAACTCGGTTGAAGAACTGGAGCGGAGAGTTTTACACGCTTGTCAAGAATTCCCAAATGATCCAGGGGTTTTCGAAAGAATTCGAAATTCATTGCTGAGAAGGGCACAGTATTGTATCCAGATGAACGGCACACGCTTCGAACACCACCTTTCACAGGTAACCCATACGTGAAATGTGACCTAAAGGCGTTGTATAAATTTCAAATTAATTTGCACGATCTTTACAATGAAGTCAGTGGCGGCTTGGAACCATACGTTCGTAATTATCTCGCAAACGGCGCTCTTGCGAACCCATGTTTACTGTGAAATTGTTGTTTATATTATCGTGTACTGTCGACCATGAAAGTTTGCACCATCCTTTTTTATGCACCTTGTATAGTGTACCCAGGCGGTTACTGACTACCCCTGATGTTACTCAACTTCGGTGATCTGTAACAGGACCGGTATCTCAAACAAGGCAAGGCCGTTGGCTCAAACAGAAGTGAATATATCTGTCATATTTCGAAGTTCACATAATTACACGAAACTTCACTGTTCTCTGCCATATTTTAATCGATATATAATGCAATAATGAAACTTCATTGTTTTATGTTCAACACGTTGTGCCATCATAAAAGGCTCAAAAGTTGGCGTCTGTCCATTCTTCTGGGTTGAGGTAGCTTGCCAGTTGTGTACTAATGTTGCTGCTTACTAGTGCTGTTATTCGATTAGTGTGGTGATTGACTCGTATCAGGTGACTTGCAACTGAGTTGTGAGTATTTCAACTTTTCAGTTTTCTTAGTGTTCAGAGAATGTTGTTGTTGTTGCTGTTGTCTTCAGTCCGCAGACTGGTTTGATGCAGCTCTCCACGCTACTCTGTCCTGTGCAAGTCCCCTCATCTGAAAATAAGTTCAGCAACCTACATCCTTTTAAATCTGCTTACTGTATTCGTTCCTCGTTCTCCCTCTAAGATTTTTACCCCACACGCTTCCTTCTAATGCTAAGTTGATGATTCCGATTTCTTGATATCTCAGAATTTGTCCCACCAACCTATCCCTTCTCTTAGGATATGCCAAAAACTTTTCTCCGCAATTCTGTAAAGTAGCTCCTCATTAGTTACGTGATCTACCCATCTAATTTTCATCATTCGTCTGTGGCACCACATTTCAAAAGCCTGTATCATCTTTTTGTCTGAACTCCTTATCGTCCACGTTTCACTTCCATACAATGCTAAACTCCAGATGTATTGGAATTTATATTTACCTTTCTTAAACATGCTGAGCACTTCTTATACAAGGTTGACATGTTCTGCTGAACTTTATTTGAAGTAGTGTCGTAATCATAATTTTGTCACTAAGAATCACTTTCCTATGACATAGACCGTTTCTTTGTTTATCTGACATACTCATAAAACTTCTTCTTACTCCAGTAGCTGCTCGCCATTCTCTTTCCGAGATAACTCATTCACATGCATTCGGAGTTGTTTTAATAGCAAAGGCCACAGTGCAGGACACGTCTGAAAGCAGACACATCGTGCCTCCATATCGCCCAAAGACGTCAGAATAAACCTTCATCACATCTAAAAATTAACGGGTATCCAACGGGCTGCGACCATGTGTCAGTCCATATTACAGGGCGATATTCGGTGACCCTTCCTGATGCCACTGTGACCGTACATATTCACGGATATACAGGTGGAGCAAAAGTTAAGTGTTTCAGCAACTGAGTCTGATAACTGGACACTAACTTTACAACTATTATTCTCAAAGTTTTCTTAGTAACAATGAAGCTAAAATACACACACTTAAACAAGAAGTCACGAGATGGTGATATGCACAGATGCAGCTGGCGGTAGCATCCGGTACGTGAGGTATAAAGGAACAGTTCAAGGGCAGAGCTGCCATTGTACACCGGTGATTCATGTGTGAAGTTTTACGACATGTTTATGCCGCACGACAGGAATAAACAGAATCTGAACGCGGTATCTTAGTTGGAGCTAAACGAATGTGACATTCCATTTTGATAGTAGTTAGGGAATTTAATATTAGGAGAGTCAGTGTAAAGTGTTTCGAGAATTTGAAATTTCAGACCCTTACCTCTCACCGCGGACAATGCTTTGGCCGACGGCCTGCACTTTTGACAGAGCAGCAGCATCTGCGCAGACTTGTCAGTGCTGACAGACAAGTAACACAGAGCTTAAATAACCGCAGAAAACAATGTGGGAGGTAGAGGTCGTGCAAGAAGTCGTGTCACCTGCCTTCTTTGTCTATGCGCTAGGCGAATCTATCCTTTTGTGCGGGAGGGGCGGCCGTCTGTTTCGTGCTGTTGACAGCCGACTGACATACGCAGTGTACTGCTCAGCAGGCGATTAGCCGACCGTCCCCCTAAAACAACGGAATGGATTCTCCCTGCGCACAACTGAAGAATGCGTTTCTGCGCACAGGCTGCGACTCTTTGCACGATCTATTGTCCGAGCATCCAACTGAGCAGCCAACCAACCAAATTCGTAGCAGCCTACAGACGTTCCGACCCGACCAATTGCACGCAGCGATTGCAGCGCGTTTTGGTGTCTGCTTGTCGAACTGTTTGTCTTCATGTGTTCGCTGTGCAGGCATCAGACAACCGCAGGCAGGAAATAGGTCGGTAGCGCTACACACGGTAGAGTTTGCCGGATGGAGTGGCGGGGAGTGGTGGGGCGTTCGGATGTCGGATGTCTGACGTCGGACGGTCAGACCCAATCAACCGTCAGACATGAAAAGTTGGTGGTGTAACGCCTTCACACGTCCAATCTATCGGACCGCCGATAAATCGAAACGTGTAGGGACTTATACGAAGGACCTGTCCTTAGAGCAGTGCGGAGAAAGTTAGTGTTAAATAACTAAGGCAGCAGATGACTGATAAGAGTGCGTTTGCTAACAACACTAGATCGTCCGCGGCGTCTTTGCTGGGTTCGTGACAACGTCGGTTGGACTGCGATGACTGGAAGACCGTAGCTTGATCAGATGAATCGCAAGTTTAGTTCGTAAAAGTTTAAGTTCGAGCGTGGCGGAGACCCCACAAACTTGTCAACAAAGAAGCGCACAATCGCGATAAAGATGTGGGCGGTTTTTACATGGAATGCAGATGATCCTCTCGTCCAACCGAACCGATCACTGAGTGGAAGTGCTTACATTCAGCTAATTTGAGATAAATGTAGGTATTCATGGCTTCCATTTTCCCAAAACATGTAAAAATTCCATTTTTTAAGTGGAAATGTCATGTCACCGGTTCAAAATCGTTCGCGATTTGTTTGAAGAGCACTGTGGACAATTCCAACAAGTAACTTGCCTACCCAAATCGCCTGACATGAATCTCATGAACATTTATGCGACATAATCGAGAGGACAGTTGATGCAACAAAATCTTGCTCCGGCAATTATGGCGGAACAAAAAATTGTGGTAAAGTACGAGAGTTAATTATTTGAATGTGAATACCTAAGTTCCCAATTTTTTCCCTTATTTCTACTCTCGGTCCTGTTACCAAGACACTTGTGCCAATGTTTCTAATTGTGATAGAAAAAAAACTGCACGTGAGGGCCGTATTGCTTCGTACCTCATCAGGGTATGAAGACGAGTTTTTGTTCACTAACCTGGTATCTTGTGTCGCTGATGTCGTCCCCTGCGCAGAAGCAGCACTCGGGTAGTAGATCCGTTGTTTCTTGATGTGAGGCTGAAATAGTAGTGTAACGTGGCTAGGTTGTAAAAATAACTAATGTCGCACGAAATTTCTGGATGCCAGTGGCTTTTCTTTTGATTCACTGTTCCTATACAGAAAGCGATAACCGTATAATAGAAATTCACAAACGTTTGTAACTATTTTACATTATTGGCGATACCCTCACGAGATTTACATACTTCTAGACGTCAACGGTCTGAGGCGCTTAGCTCGAATGATTGCAGCAGGAGTAGCTCTCAGCGTCTGTGGCTACATTTTGGCGCCAACGGAACATGCTAGTATGTTAAGCTTGTCATCTTTCTATTAAACTTGCATTTAATTTTTTAAATAACAAACATAGCTTAATACAAGATAATTTCATTGTATAGACAGACGTTTAAATTAATTGCAGTATATTAAATATTAACAGCTGAAGCGGTTTACACCATTATGACTCAAATTCTGGAGGATTTTGGCGGACTGAGTCTACTTGTAAGAGTGAAATACGGGCGGAGTTTTCCCACGGGATACTTGTTCACAGGGCCATATGTTCTGTTTCACTCACGCCGCATACACTCTTAGAAAATGAAAGAACACCATGAATTCGTCGACCAAGCAGAGGGATTTTCAACACATTCTTGAGGTTGTATACAACACACAATCGCACAGGCAGAGCCGTATGCATGTGATTGGTCACTAGAGCGTCTACCATGTTAGCGTTAGTATACAGAATGTCGTTACTTGGAATGGCCTGCCATGCAATTTCCGCTTGGTGTCTCAGTTGGGCCAGATTTCGTGCCGCTCATGCAGACCGCCCAACATCACGTCTCATGCGGTCCCGAACATGCTCAATGGGGGAGAGATCTGGGGTTCGTGCTGGCCAGGATAGTCGACGTACACCTTGAAGAGCACGTTTGGTGGTTCAAAATGTTCAAATATTTGTAATCGGACTCAGCTGCTGGGTTATTAATCCGTAGCTTACAAAGTACTTAAACTGAGGTAAACTAACCTAAGAACACACAAACCCATGCCTGAGGGGGACTCGAACCCGCGACAGCGAACGGCCGCGCGCACCTGAGCATGGCGCCCCACTGCACACGGGTAATCCGCCGTGGCGTTGGATGGTACGGAATACATGTGGATATGCAGTGTCCGGTTGTAAATGAATCTTGTGGGTGCATGAGTGGTAGCAAGAAAGGTTAAATGATGGTTTCAGTTTACCGTGCTCTGTCCATGTTCTCTAGACGATCACTAGCGGAAAATGGCGAGTGTATAATATCGCTCCCCTCACAAAGATGCACGATCATGTGTGCCATTAAAGTGTCCTCCGCTCTCGCCCCAGCATCGTTCAGCCCGCTCAAATGGTGTCATGGTAGGAGCTTATGAACGGATGACTGGAGACGTGTCGTCTTCAGTGATAAGAGTCGCTTCTGCCTCGGTACCAGTGATGGCCGTACGCGTGTGTGGTGTCGTGCAGGGAGTGTGAAAATCTGGAGAGCACGCGACAGAGGCAAACGGGGCCAACACTTGGCATCATGGTGTGGAGTGCCATATCCCACACTGGCCGTTCTCCTCTGGTGTTCGTTGTGCGAAAATTGAACAGTACACGGTACTTTGAAACCATCATTCAACCCGTCTTGCCACCGTTGGTGCACCAACAAGGCGATATGGTTTTCCAACAGGACAACGAACGTCCACATGTATCCCGTACAAACCAACGTGCTCTTCTAGGTGTACGTTAACTATCCTACCCATCATCATCCCCAGATCTGTCCCCCATTGAGCAAGTCTGAGACAGGATGAAACGTCATCTTAGTGAGGTCTAAATGACTGGCACGAGATCTGGTCCAACTGAGACATCAGATGGAAACTGCATGACAGGCCATATCGTAACACTTCATTTGGCACCTCTACGATCGTCTTCATGAGAAAGCTGCACCCTGCATTGCTGCAAAAGGAGAGTATACACGATACTGGCATTAACATTGAGCACGATCTGGTAACTGTACTGACGTGCGTATGGTTCTGACTGCGTGATCGTGTTGTAGACAAGCTCAAGAATGTGTCAATAAAAATTCGCTCTAGTGGGTTGACCAATTCATGGTGTAATTTTTCGTTTTGCAGTAACGTATTAAGCAACGCTTTTCCAAAGGCAGTAAAGAGATCTTACAGAATAAAATATGAAAGACCAAGTAAATGGCTACAGATCAGCCCCATCACATGACATACCAGCAATTATGGACGGCCATAAAAGCTTACTACTACTGCAAGAGACTTGCAACGACTTGTCCAGTCGATGACACGTGTCTCCACTTCGCCAGGCAAATGGAAGTCGGACACGATACTATGAGGTATCCCCATGCCTCCGTTCGCCTCAGTGTTGTATTTGTGTAAAGTAGCCGTAGGTGGCTATCGCGTTATCTGGTCGATGAAATCAGGCGACGCGCGGCGATAACCCATTTGTGGGCGCAGCCGCTATCTTCTGGCTGCTGTCTGGCGCCCAGACTTCTCGGAAAGAGGGGCCGCCATTCCGCGGAAGGCGCGACAAACGCCGAGCGTTGAGTGGACGCGCAGCCCGGCGTAAGCCGTTATCTGTCGCGGCACTCCACTCCCTGAAGACACCTTGTGCAACAGCCGCTGACTCGCACCCAGCGGTAGGCGGACGTAAGGGCCGTCTCACACGACGGACTTCCTGCTGAAAACTGACTACTCCAATATTGCAGATTTCGAATTAAACAGTGTCCAGAATGAGTGACGTAGAAGTAGATATCATCGGAGTAGTGCAGCAACTAAAATCCCTTAACAAGAACAAGGCTTCTGGTCCGGACTGAGTACCCATTAGATTTCTATCTCATTATGCTGAAGCGATAGCTCTTTACTTAACAGCCATACACAACCGCTCTATACCAAAAGATTGGAAAGTTGCACAGATCACACCTATATTCAAGAAAGCCATTAGGAGTAACCTGCTAAACTACAGGCCTATTTCATTGACGTCAATTTGCAGCAGGGTTTTGGGACAAATCCTGTATTCAAATATTATGAATTATCTCGAACAGAACGATCTATTGACCCAAGGTCAACACGGATTTAGAAAATATCATTCATGCGAAACACAACTAGCTCTTTACTCACACGAAGTGGTTGGTGCTATCGACAAGGGTTCGCAAATCGATTCCGTATTTCTTGATTTCCAGCCTCACAAACGGCTTTTAATCAAATTACGTGGTTATGGTATATCGCCCCAAATTGGCGGCTGGATAGGGAATTTCCTGTCAGAGAAGACACAGTTTGTAGTAATAGATAGTAAGGCATCGACTAAAACAGAGGTGATATCCGACGTTCCACAGGGTAGTGTTGCTGGTTCTCTGCTGTTCCTTATTTACAAAAACGATTTGGGAGAAAATCTAAGCAGCTCTCTTAGGTTGTTTGCAGATGACTCCGTCATTTACCGTCTAGTAAAATCATCTGAAGATCAAATCCAACGGCAAAACGATCTGAATAAGATATCAGTATGGTGTAAAAATTGGCAATCGACTCTAAATAACGAGAAGTGTGAAGTCGTCCACATGAGTACGAAAAGAAATCCGTTAAACTTTGTTTACAAGATAAATCAAATGTGAAGGCCGTAAAATACTTAGGAATTACTATTACTACCGACTTAAACTGGACAGAACACGTAGATAATGTCGTGGGAAAGGCGAACCAGAGACTGCGTTTTATTGGCATAACCCTTAAAAGATGCAACACAACTACTAAAGACACTGCATACACTAAGTTTTTTTCGAGTATTACTGCCCAGTGTGGGATCCTTAATAGGTGCGTTTGACGGAGAACATCGAAAGAGTCCAAGTAAGGGCAGCTTGTTTTGTATTATCACGATACACGAGACACAGCGTTACGGAAATGACACAGGACGTGGGATGGGAATTATTACAACAACGGCGCTTATCTTTGCGACATGGGCTACTTCCGAAACTCCAGTCGGAAACATTCTCCTCCGAATGCAAAAATGTTGATGATTCCCACTTTATCAGAGCTCGAACGGAGGTTCAGGTGTTCTTTCTTCCCGCGCGCTATTCGAGAATGGAATGGGAGATATAGTATAAAGGTGGTTAGATGAACCCTGTGCCAGGCACTTAAATCTGATTTGCAGAGTAAATGTAGATCTGCATCGCCTTACATTTGTCTACATTTAGCGCTAGTTGCCACTCCTCACACTACTAGAAACTACGTCCAAGACATCATCCATGCAGTCATTCAATGAAGACCCGTTCCTGTACACCATAGCATCATCAGCAAACAGTGGTAGATTGCAATTCTGTCTGTCAGATCTTTTATATAGATGGAAAATAGCGGTCCTATGACTCTTCACCGAGGCTCTCCTGACCATACCCTAGTCTCTGATGGACACTCGCCATCGAGGACAATGTACTGGGTTCTATTACTTAAGTAATCTTAGAGCCACTCACATATTTGGGTACATATTGCATAAGCTCGTACTTTAGTTAGCAGTCTGTAGTGCGGTACCGTGTTAAACGCCTATCGAAAATCGAGAAATACATTCTGCCTGTTGCCCTTAATCGATAGCTCGCACGATCTATGCTTACTAAAGCCGTACTGATGCATCGACAGAAGCTTTACCGAGTCAAGGACACACAGCACCACACTCTTTCGTGGTAGCTCTAAGCGAAAGCTAAAATAGTACGGAAATAGCGCGCCAGGGCCGCTACAGCAGACCGACTGGTGTCGAGTAGTCAGCTGGAACAAGAAAGCTGATCTGGTGAAAGCTGCTTAATCCACCGGCAGGGATCCACCCATCAAGGCGTCCACTGAGTGACTGACAGGCGACAACCCACTGACAGCCGCACGTGCTGCTCCTGAGACGGCAGGCGTGTTCCACCTCTAGCTAAGTGCACAAGGCGTTACATAAGCGTGCCGGACTGTGGAACGTCTCAGTGTGACATCTTACGCGATAAAAACGCATTCTTATCATGACTTCATCGTGATAGCCATTTGTCAGAATTCTTAGCATAGCCTACATTCCATTGAACCTTTTCAAGGAAGCCAACTTTCTCTATTAGTTGCTAAGTTTTTTATACAGAAAGCAATTTCTTATCCAACTGGGAAAATTTAGTTGCCTGGTTATATGTACTGTGGCTGGTATATCAGTTAGTCTTCGCCGAAATCACCGCCGTAGACAATACTTACGAGGAAAGTACATGGGCTCGAACAAACATATCTGTATGAAAGTTTGAAGTGAACGTAGAGATTCTGTAACCAATGTGCTGGTGGGTGTCGTCTTAATGCAAAACTCGGCAATGATGCTCTACATAGCATTGTAGACGTAATTGTAGACGCCATACGTAATGCAGAAATCTTAACTTGTGCAATAATCATCTAGCGTACTGTCATCAAAAGCCGTGATGATAGTTGCAACTTTAACTTTCTTCACGGAAGACTGTTGGTATTCACTGCCACTACTTCCATCGCCTCTTCCCGCACTTACCGTAGCACTACCGCTTGCAATGAATTGTTCGTCATTATCCCTATTATCATCATTATGTGTTTAGTGTTACAACAGTATCTAACTTATGCTAATATTTCTGCACCGTAACAGATACGAGAAAGCATGCGAATGATTCATCTTCTACACTAATACCATTTTCACAAAGAAGGGTTCTTTATAACTTCATCTCAAACAATCGCAATACATTAGCAGGATTGATTACCAATCACCGCCCCATCTGACGCTTCACCACACAAATAACATCACAAAACGCAACTTCGGAGGCACACTGCACCGTCCCTACTGGCGAACCGATAGGTCAAAGCGCAATGTTGCAAGGCACACGCAGAGGCCTCTAACGGACGACTGCAGAGTTTTGCAGTATCACTAGTGCAATAAGGGATCTTTACATTATCTCTCATCCGATTTTGGTGTTTATGTGTTTGTTCGAGCCCAAGTACTTCCCTCGTTAGGCGATGACTTATTCCTGCTACTTTAGGCTCGTTGCTGTCCAAACACGTATACATTTATTTGTAAAACTAAACTTTCAATTTTAAAGGGAATGTTTGACTAGGGCGGCTTCTACTAAATAAAGCTATACAAACATTTGAACATTTTTGGAGCACGTAAATAGCAGGGAAACTGTTGGAATACACTGTAAGAGTTGTAATGTAATTTTATTTTAGAAGTGGAATGAGATGATACATACTCTTATATTTACATTTTTTTACAAACGCTTCATACAGTACTATTGGTAACTTACTGGCTATTAACTCTTAAGCTTATTAAATTTAATCAGAGATCAACATTGTTCTGACAGCAGTAAGTTTCCTGATCGTAAGTTAATAGGAACCTAAGTCTAATCATTAAATTTTCTGCGATGGGCCTTAACCCGTTTAAAACCCACATGTGTTTATTGTTTAAAAAGAAACGTGTTATTAGGAAGATTATGCCACTATCTTAATACAGCACAATTTTCTTACACATATACATATTTACCAGTACAAATACTTTACGATCGAAGCGACTGCATTAGATGAAACGTGCCGTGAAAATACGAAGCAGCCCTCCTTCGTTGAACGACGTACTACAACTGAAAATAAAATGGCCGCCACGACAGCGAGCGCGGAAATTGTTTTTGCCTTGTCCACTAGTTGCCACAAGCTATCATTACCAACGACATTTGGCCCTCTTTTTAAACTTTGTATGCTAGAAAATGAGTGGGCCTTATTAGGAACCGGGCGTTATTTGATACATGTATCTTATATTAAGTCATGGATAATCAAGCAAGCACCTTGTCGGATAAAAATAAAATGCTTGACTCGATTTTTCCCCATTGAAACAAATGTTCTGCCTACACATGTGCATATTCAAACGACTCAGTTAAACTTGAATAAAGCAGAGAATTGTTTCAGTTGTAGACACAGTCGCTATTGCTCCTCCAGTCAACAACAAAACTCGTGACAGCAGGCGGCACGCTTCCGTCGCCACTGGGAAACACCGTCCCTGTGCTGTGTTCACAATCACGTGGCCGGCCATTGCGAAACTCCAGCTCGCGCGCTTCTCCGCTGTAAGAACCACCACCACCGAAAGCTAATGCCGCGGAGCTCTCGTTTGACGAGACGCATAGCAGGCTGCGGTCGCTTAGCTGACTAGCTGGTCGCTACGGCGTTGTGGTCTGTACCAGCGGCCAGCCAGTCAGCTACGCGATCGCGGCCTGTTCTGCGTCTCACCAAACAAGATGTTCCCCGGTCTTCGCTTTCAGTGGTGTCGCTGTAAGCCGAGTGTCGTCATCCAGTTACTGGGCAGGGGTGTTTACACACCGTCAAAGTATCCGTACTTACTCAATCAGTAGTACTCAGACTGTGTTGGGATACTCTTCATCTCAGTATTCCTAAAGTATGTATACCTAATCGTATCGCTACTTCATCTATATCTATAAATGTCAATGTTCGGTGTACGTTTCTCACGTCTGAACCACAAGACATAGAGAGTGAAAAATTTGTACAGTTACTAAAGTCTACCCGGGGAAGGCTTTAGGCACGGTTTTATGGTGATCGGATAGTTATTTATATATATATATATATATATATATATATATATATATATATATATATATATATTAATATTAATATTAATATTAATGTGAATGTCTGTTCGGTGTACGCTTATCACGTCCGAACGACAAGACGCAGAGACTTAAATATTTGTACAGTTAATAATTTATACCTGTGGGTTTTAGGCACGGTTTTATAGCGATGTGATAGATATTTAGTAATTTGAAGAATATAACTTGAAATGCGGTACAATAATTACTCTTTGAAAATGGTTTTATTGGTTGCATTGTTGCTTGAGGGTTGATAATGATAAAAGGGTGGAGTATATTGGGATGGAAAGTTATCGGTGTATATAAAATTCTACGTGTATGTGTGTTAATATTTTACTCTGCAGCGAAAACTACAGAACGCAAAAGAATGGTCTCTGTGTAATTGTTGTCCGAAGTTCCATGTCGATACCTATAAGGGGGTGGAAGATATGGTGGTTGAAAGTCGTCAAATTATAAAAAAAAATTCGGACTGAAGGCCAGCGATGACGTTTGCGACTCTGTAGCAAGGAAACAGCGAGACGTGATGATATCTTTGGTCTATGCGTGCTACAATGTGTTCAGCTCTTTCTCTGTAAGGATAAGCATACGAATAAGGAAATATAAGAATAAATAAACAAAGCAGTAAAAAAGAAATTTCTTTTAATACACCTCTTTAAAAAATCGATTTAACGTTTCGCGCATTATCTAACCAACCAATACGCGAGCGTAGCCGCGGGTTTAAGCTAGTTTTCTATATAATAAATGAAGTCAAGCTGAGTACTTGAATTTTACTTGATTGCTTATTTTATGTAGACTAAAAACTGCAATAATTATTTTACTTCGTCTTGACTTTCCCTTTTAGATTAGCAGTTAACTTTTGCATGGTTTTTCAAATGCATTTGCTGCAGTAGACAATTTATTTGCATGCTGAGTTATAGTTGGACTAGCTTTTGAAAATAATCCCTAGGCACAAATGAAGCAAATGACTGATATCCCCGTCGGGAGTTCGAATCCTCCCCCTCGGGCATGGATGTTTGTGCCGTTCTTAGTGTTAGCTAGTCCATAAGTAGTTTGTAAGTTTAGGGACTGATGACCCCGTAATTAAGTCCCTCAAGCTTTACAAACATTTGAACATTTGACTATATGATATGTTTGAGCATATTTGTAAAAACTCGGAAAAATTTAATGTATTCTCATTCTGCAAAAGGGTTGTTTCTTAAAGATATTACAGTGTTTGACAAAGAGATACTTCCTCACTTTGATTTGTTTTCCTTTTCCTGTCGCACCCTGTCTGTTTTAGAAGTTTCTGAAGATTTTCTTTCTGTGTTACACGAAGCAACGTCTTTATCCCTAGGATTTATCCGTGAAAGCGGTTTTACTCTCGGCTATAAGATTTTATCGCTGACGCTTGGACAGGGTAGGTGGGATTGTGGCCCTCCCTGCGAGCAGCAGGTTTTGGAGCTCTCCTCTCCCCTCCCCCTGACGACTACCATTTCTCCTTTTAACTTGGTTATAATTCCCGTTGTTTTCCTTTTTACATTTTTCGGTTCCTCATTTAGCAGCATACACTGTTCTCCTGTATCTGCTTGCCGTTAATTAACGAGGATTCTAGATCTGCCGCGACGTTCCTTGCTGAATACCGCTTTTTCTATTGGTTTTCTATTGGCAAATGCCGGGATGGTTCCTTTCAAAGGGCATGGCTGATTTCCTGCCCAATTTTAGTCCTGTTCTACTTGATTTAACCCCATTTTAGTTCCTCTATTTTACTGTCGTCAAGGTATTAGCCAATCACACCCTGGCTTGCACTCCATACAGAGGTCATAGGACTGATGACCTAGCTGTTTGATCCCATCAACCAACGTCTTTATCCGAACTTGGAATACTTCGACATAATTGTAAAACGCTGATCCAAAACACTGTAATATATTTTATTTACTTATTCTCGTATCTTTCGGCGTAAGTGTCGTCGTCAAGTGTCTTTGGTATTTGGATGCCTTAGCTGCTTCAACTGACTTTCTGAGGTGTCCTTTTATATTCACGAATTTTTGTCGGTTAACTGACTAAAATTCGTGAATATAAAAGGACACCCCCTAAATAATCAGGTGAAGCAGGTAAGGCATCTAATTATCAAATACATCTGACGACGGCACTTACACCGAGCGAGGTGGCGCAGTGGTAACGCACTGGACTCGTATTCTGGAGGATGGTGGTTCAAATCCACCTCCGGCCATCCAGATTTAGGTTTTCCGTGATTTCCCTAAATCACTCCAGGCAAATGCCGGGATGGTTCCTTTCAAAGGGCACGGCTGATTTCCTCCCCAATTCTTACCCAAAACCCCGAGCATTAGCTCCGTCTCTAATGACCAAGCTGTCGACGGGACGTTAAACCCTAAGATTCTTTCCGACGGCACTTAGGCCGAAAGATATCACGTGAATAAATAAATAAAATTAATATATTACATTGTTTTGGGCCAGCCTTTGACATAACTGTCAATCTAAGGCATCTGTAACACTGTGGGCCCAAGATATAGCAAGTTGGGATACTTTGTTACTCATAAACAACACTTTTGAGTTGCAGTATGGCTAGCCTGTATGCTGCTAGATCTTGAAAATGGAGGTCCTAAAACCTTGGATCCAGTAGAGTAAAAATTGCTGCAAGGTATTTAATTCAATTAATGATTTCTTAGACAGCTGCTGAAACTGATGTGACACTAAGTTCTGTTGTCAAACAGTTGAATTTTTGGCACAACCTTTGACATTATCACAGTTTTATGCAGACGCTTTTCTTCTAATGTGTTCCAAAGCCTTCAGCAAAGTTAAAAGTTGGACTCGTTCCATCACTACAGTAGTCGGCCCGTAAGGTGTTGAGACATCAGGTGGAGTAAATAATTTATGCTTCGGGATGGATGCGGGGGTTTCAGTTGTTTCTGAAGTACAAGAAGTTCGTTCAGACAAATACCGAAAATATTTACAGCTGAACTGTCATAGCGTTCCAGCGTTTAAAATCGGTGCACAGAGAGAGAGGGGAAATAAAAGCTTCAGGGGTATAGCTTTGTGGAGCACCCAAGTGAAACACAATTATTCAGATCACTGAATGTCAGAAGCGCTGAAACACGAAAAACGTAGAATTGCCCATTGTTTTAACTGCAGCCTTAAGTTACGACGGTAACACGTTTAGTTAGCCGTGTGGTCTAACGCACCGCTTTCCGAGACGGGGAGGCGTACCGATCCCGGGTCGAATCCGCCCGGCGGATTAACGAGGGGGGTCGGAGTGCCGGCCAGCCTGGATGTGGTTTTTAGGCGGTTTTCCACATCCCCTAGGTGAATAGCGGGCTGGTCCCAAAGTCCCGCCTCAGTTACACGATTCGCAAACATTTCGTAACACTTTACACATATAACACTATACGGAGACATTTGGGGCACACTTTTCCTTCCGGAAGGCATGGGATGGCGACAGGAAGGGCATCCGTCCACCCTGTAAATATTAACACGCCACATCCGAAATAACAAAGCCGAGAGTGCATGTGCGGGAACATGGCCAGAGAGAAAGAGATTAAGTTACAAAAGCGAACGTTCAGTACTATAGCTTCTGAATTTGTCCGACTACACATTTTTAGCTCAGTATACTTACACTGGCCTCCGGCCATTCAAATTTAGGTTTTCCCATGATTTTCCCTAAACCGTTCCAGGCAAATTCCGGAATGGTTCCTTTCATTCGGCCGATTCGTTCCCAGTCCCTGGAAAAAATTCCTAGCTTGTGTTTCGTCTGTAACGACGACAGCACTTTGAACTCTAATCTTCCGTTCTCCTTACTTCCAGTACACTATATTAAAAAGTTCAGATGTATTTAAAGCCAGGTTCCAAATCGATAAAAGTATTCCTGAATGAATGATTCGATTACAAAAGTACTTGGTATCGAAACAGTAGTATACTTGCTCGTATTGTATCGGAACATCCGTAACTGCCCATACATGGGCCTCCGCTCCTCCGCTTCTTCCGGACAAACAGCACACGTCACTATGACAACAGCTCATGGCAACCGCTGGATCTGCCTACAGAGATTTCCTCTGAAGGTTCCATCGCCAAGAGAGAAAACTGTGTAGGCGTCACCCGAGGAGGGCGCAATTTCAACTGGAGGACGATGAGGAGGCAGCAGCTGACGACGAAGACAGTAACAATAAAAGCGAAGATTATTAAATTATTTACGGTTGACGTTAAAAAAAAGTTTAGCTACATTGCTCGCGGCCGTTGCTCAAGAGTCGTTACATAACCCGCTATCAGAATTGTCTTATCAAGCGGTAAGGCATCATTTCACTACAGATAAATGTGATCCTATCTTGTATTTACAATGCAGACTACGTAACGCAGCCGTTTACTTTCTTCTAAAAACTAGCTATAGCATTCCACTCAGTTTTTCATCCTGAATTTCAATTCACTTTTACAATTGTAATATGGTGCTTTGTTCTTCGGGATGTAAATCATAAATTTAAATCTTCTCTCTTTCTGAATAAAGTGAGAACTATCGCAAATCAGTCGTAGACGAAAATATTCAATATGCATAAAGAGTTAGAAATGTAGTGAAATAAAGCCTAGAATTAAAAAAAAAATATAGGCAATTCAGTATCTCTTGACTTTAGTGGGGAATATGTACCATTCCAACCCGTTACATCATTTACAGTATCATATTAGTCATCATCATCATTAGAGATTGCTTATGCCTTTCAGCGTTCAGTCTGGAGCATAGTACCTCTAATAAAATTTCTCCGTGATCCCCTATTTAGTGCTAACATGGATGCCTCGTCTGATGTTATGCCTTTTACTTCAAAATCATTCTGCACCGAATCTAAGTACTTTCTTCTAGGTCTACCTCGACTTCTCTTACCCTCCGCTGCCGAGCTCATGAGTCTCTTAGGTAACCTTGCTTCTCCCATACGTGTAACATGACTCCACCATCTGTCTGTTCGCTCTAACTGCTTCATCTATGGTGTTCATTCCCAGTTTTTCCTTTATTTCCTTATTATGGACACCCTCCTGCCATTGTTCCCATCTATTAGTACCTGCAATCATTCTTGCTACTTTCATACCTGTAACATCTACCTTATGAATAAGGTAACCTGTATCCACCCAACTTTCCTCCCATACAACAAAGTTGGTCGAAAGATAGAGCGGTGCACTGCTAACTTAGTCTTGGTACTGACTTCCTTCTTGCAGAAGAGAGTAGATCTTAGCTTCAATATCATGCTGGCAGCAATCAGAACAATCAGCATCATATTAGGAGAAAACAAAATGTCAGATAAAAACAAGAATTTATCACTTATCGCTTTGTACAATAGGAAACGTAGTTAATCTATTGTGTGCTAAGCCGTGCAGTATTCCAAATTCGGCTATTATCTCCCGTGGGTTCTGGGACTGACGTGAACTTCGGTTCTTCCTTGTGTGTCGTGTAATGCAACTGGTGCCACTTTTCTGGTTCGCATACTAGGGATGGATTTTTTTATTTTTTTATTTTCGATATATCTTCTACAGATATTTATAAAAGATACTGAACTTTTTTTAAATCTCCAGTTGTCGCCCTGTTTTGAAAGAAAATTCCAAACTGCAAACTTGGCTATTTTGGAAACTCAAATCAACTGGAAGCAAAACCACTCTCTTATTACAACTTACACTTTCCGCACACAATCAGAGAAGCGCAGACAAGTGTCGGCATCGTGTCCAATTAAATACTGTTCACTACAAGTATGTACAGTATGTTTTGATGTGATAACCATCTAACAATAACAAGCACCCTGGTGGATGTCGTAGAAACTTTACGAGTGGCTTCGCCCTATCGCCAGTAGATGGTATACGTCATTCAACAGGCTACAATGATATTCACAGAATGACATCAACTGCGAATGGTCAAAGCTGAAAAGGTGTGCCCAGCCAGGATTGGAACCCGGGTCTCCTGCTGTCTAGGCAGTTGCGCTGACTACTACACCACTGGGGACACAGTGATCACCGCACCTGCAAGGTCTACCCAAGCACGCCTCCCGTCATACAGAAATTCCAGCCCTACCCTGCCCCCCAGTAGTCAAACTCTTAGTTTTGAAACTAATTCCCATAAGAGTAAGGGCGAGGGTGAGTGTTCAAAAATGTTCAAAAGTTTGTAGAGCTTATGGAACTCAACTTCGGGGTCATCAGTCCCTAAACTTACAAACTACTTATGAACTAGTTGATACTAATGACGGCACAAACATCCATGCCCGAAGGGGGATTCGAACCCGCGGCCGTGCAGACCGTGACTGGTGCGCCGCAGACCGCTCGGCCACCGCGGCCGGCGGGTGAGTGTTCCTCGTTCCAGATTGGACTCTGAAAGGCGAAAATGATGATGAAAGTGTAGCTGCGATTATCGACAATATATACACCGGGTGGTCAAAAAGTCAGTATAAATTTGAAAACTTAATAAATTACGGAATAATGTAGATAGAGAAGTAAAAATTGACACACATGCTTGGGATGACATGGGGTTTTATAGAACAAAAGAGTTCAAAAATCTCAGACAGATGTCGCTTCATCAGAAAAGCAATAATTAGCTTAACAAATTAAGACAAAGCAAAGATCATGTTCTTTACAGGAAATGTTTAATATGTTCACCATCATTCCCAAACAATGGCTGTAGTCGAGGAATAATGTTGGTACGGCACTGCAAAGTATATCCGGAGTTAAGGTGAGGCACTATCAGTTCCGATCGGAAGATTCACTTGAATGCTAATCTTCTTTAAAGAACTGTATTACAACACCGGTGGATACACTGTTACCGAAACATTAAACACCACATTAATCGAGGTTAATACCTATCACCTATAAGGATTATAGTAGTGAGAGCTTGTCATCTGCTGCGGCTCTCATTAATGTTTTTACTCCGTTATTTATTTTTATTTTGTTCTAATAAAACCCCATGTCATTCCAAGCAAGTGTGTCAATTTTTACCTCTATCTACATTATTCCGTGATTTAATAAGTTTTCAGATTTATACTGACTTTTTGCTCACCCGGTACATATACATGGTGTTACAAAAAGGTACGGCCAAACTTTCAGGGAACATTCCTCACGCACAAAGAAAGAAAATAAGTTATGTGGACATGTGTCCGGAAACGCATTATTTCCATGTTAGAGCTCATTTTATTACTTCAAATCACATTAATCATGGAATGGAAACACACAGCAACAGAACGTACCAGCGTGACTTCAAACACTTTGTTACAGGAAATGTTCAAAATGTCCTCCGTTAGCGAGGATACATGCATCCACCCTCCGTCGCATGGAATCCCCGATGCGCTGATGCAGCCCTGGAGAATGGCGTACTGTATCACAGCCGTCCACAATACGAGCACGAAGAGTCTCTACATTTGGTACCGTGGTTGCGTAGACAAGAGCTTTCAAATGCCCCCATAAATGAAAGGCAAGAGGGTTGAGGTCAGGAGAGCGTGGAGGCCATGGAATTGGTCCGCCTGTACCAATCCATCAGTCACCGAATCTGTTGTTGAGAAGCGTACGAACACGTCGACTGAAATGTGCAGGAGCTGCATCGTGCATGAACCACATGTTGTGTCGTACTTGTAAAGGCACATGTTCTAGCAGCACAGGTAGAGTATCCCGTATGAAATCATGATGACGTGCTCCAGTGAGCGTAGGTGGAAGAACATGAGGCCCAATCAAGACATCACCAACAATTCCTGCCCAAACGTTCACAGAAAATGTGTTGATGACGTGATTGCACAATTGCGTGCGGATTCTCGTCAGCCCACACATGTTGATTGTGAAAATTTACAATTTGATCACGTTGGAATGTAATTTACATTTAAAGAGAAATACTAAAATGGCCTCTAACATGGAAATTAAGCGTCTCCCGACACATGTCCACATAACATATTTTCTTTCTTTATGTGTGAGGAATGTTTCCTGAAAGTTTGGCCGTACCTTTTTGTAACACCCTGCACTTATATCGTCGATAATACCACATATTGGCAGGGGCTGTCGTCGCAGGAGGAGCCATTCCGTGGTGTTTACCTCCCACAATCATTCTGCAGCTCGCGTACCGAGTGACTGAAGTCGTATAAAGTGGTCCGCCTGCACCCTGTCGAAACCCACAAAGTGACTAGTGAGTGTTTGGCGCGTGCCCTCTAGCTGGTGTGGAGGAGAAAGCGACCTCGGGCCAGAGTACGGAGAACCGGAGGAAAAGCTCGCGCCCGGCGGTTGGCCGTCCGCCACGCCAGAGCTGTGACGTCACGCGCACCAGCCAGCGGAGGTCACTGCCAGCGGCCTTGACGGCGCATGCTCGCGCACACCAGCCAGCCAGCCGTTCATTCATTACACAACTCTCGGCGGCTGCCGTAACCTGCTGTCTCACTGACGAGTAGAGATGGACTAAAGAGCGGTTTTCCGATAACAGTGATTTCCGTGATCGCTACTTTTAAATCACCCTGATTCCTAACCGTGATTAATCACGGTTTAGAATAGCTGTGTGAGGAATTCACAAAATGTATCCCTCTGCGATTTCTGTTACTTCCGCTATTCAGTGATTGAATGGCAGCGATTCCTGGCTTTCCTGCTTCTTCTGTAATGCCCGCGACTTGTTTGATTTACCATGGAACTGACAAAAATTGAGTTAGATAGTACAGTTATAATGTTTCATCTGCCAGTAACTAATTTATCGTCTCTTCGTTGTTATGAAAGTTGTGTTTGTGAACAGAGACTGCTTTTCAGTTCAAATATGGACGAGATACGTTTATCAGTTTAGAATCTGTCCCTGGGTCATTGCGATTTTCTATGAGAAATCCACAAGTGTATGCCCATTGGTCACTGTTCCTAACGGCTATTAACTGCTACACCCGCTCTTCGCTTATTGGCGATTCGCTGCTACACCCGCTCTTCGCTTATTGGCGATTCGCTGCTACACCCGCTCTTCGCTTATTGGCGATTCGCTGCTACACCCGCTCTTCGCTTATTGGCGATTCGCTGCTACACCCGCTCTTCGCTTATTGGCGATTCGCTGCTACACCCGCTCTTCGCTTATTGGCGATTCGCTGCTACACCCGCTCTTCGCTTATTGGCGATTCGCTGCTACACCCGCTCTTCGCTTATTGGCGATTCGCTGCTACACCCGCTCTTCGCTTAGCGGTGATTAGCTGGTATACCCGCTATTTGCTACTGTGATATTAGTACAGATTTTAGTCAACAGATGGCTCCTGCCGTTAGCTGCTGTTCGCTACTATTACCTGCTCTTTAGCTGATATTCGCTGATCTCCTGCTCTTCGCTACTTAACCGTGGAATGAAATGGCGGTCAGATACCAGATCGCCGCGACCGTGAAAACAGCTACTTCCCAATCACCGTGATTTCTAACGAATACGTGACTTCTTGCCCATCCCTACTGACGAGCACCTCGCCAGTCTTCCTTATAGCAGCCACGCTTCTCGCTGGTGTTCTTAAAATAATGTGAAAAGAAGGCAAGGAACGAAGTTGGAAGAAGATAAATTTGTCTATAACCGACTTCAATATCCCTGTGCGGCGTAGAGTTTGCACAAAATAACCTGGCACTAGTGCAAAAACACTCGTACATCTTTGTGTAGACACTGTGTGCTTCATGTACGTCTCGTTGTTCCGGACTATCACAGATTATTCAAACAACTTACGGGTATGCTGCCGGGTGACGTCGTCGACAACCGATAACACACACAGTACAAGTCACAATAGTTAACACAACCAAAGATGACCAAACATCAAAAATATCGATAGTGACTGTTAATCAACAGGTGAGGCAGTATTAATTTTGTCCCTCTATTTTGGCCCACTTTAGGTTACGGTAGTAACACTAAAATTGGGCCTTTGCGATCGTTTTTTGACAGCTCGATATTTAAATGACAATAACGGCTTAACTATTCATCTGAACCGAAAATTGAATATCCGAATTTTTAGAGGAGAAAATTCTCTACAACTTTGCTCTCTTATGTTTTTTTCATATCTCGTATCGTTTGAGAGATATTTGCAAAAATAACGGCGATTTTGGTATGTATGTATGTCCGTAACGTGTTCCCGCTTTTTAAGACGAACCGTTCAACCGATCAGCACCAAATTTTACAGACATAATTTTAGGCCGCCAGAGACCAGAACCTCCCTTTCTTAAATTTTTCGAACAAAAAATACTGATAGCCACTGCAAAATTCGTCTTACATCATGGTCTCATACATTGTCGCTTTTATTTGTAACGTTATGGGGTAAATAATAGACTAATTTAGAAAAAAATTAAATGTATGAGTATTTCAGAATAAGATCGCATATTTATAGTTATTCGGTTCTGTGTTCTGTCTTAAAGGCTTCACTACATACATAACCTAACAATCGAAATCGTTTTACGCAACGGTGGTTTCGATTGAAACCACCAACATAAACGTAAGTGTATTGTTGTAAAATGTTATGTATACATATTATCTAATTTTTGGAGCCGGCCGCGGTGGCCGAGGGAACTGAGGCGCTCCAGTCACGGTCTGCTCGGCCACTACGGTCGGGGGTTCGAATCCCCCCTCGGGCATGGATATTTGTGCCGTCCTTAGTATTAGCTAGTTCGTAAGTAGTTTGTAAGTTTAGGGACTGATGACCCCATAGTTAAGTCCCATAAGCTCTACAAACATTTGAACATTTTAATTTTTGGAGAGTAAAATTATTGCTGATTATATAAAATCCGAAAAATGCTACCTTACGAATACCCGTGATTATTCAAAAAAACAATAGCAATGGAACACCATACGATTTTTCTGGACTTGCATTTGTTTGAAGTAGCGCATAGTTACTGTTATGTCGCTAAACTGCTGCACTTATTAACGACCACAAGGTGTACTCAGCTAGAAACCACGCCTCCAGTAGGCACAAAGAGAAAATATTACGGTGGTTTCACTACAAAACCACATAGGCTGAAAGCGTTAAGATGACCAGATTTAAAGCTGGCGGCCACTTGCGGTGCGTACTGTAGAGGGCAGACTACTGCCTTACAGCAATATTCAGGATTCCCAACTCCTCGGAGTTTTTGAAATAATAGGATGTATTGCGACTCTTGACTCGCCGTGTATTTCTTAAATACCGCGCCCAACTTCGTCGCGAATTGACCGCCTCAGTTTCCGAATTCCAAGTAAGTGGCCCCGTTGCTGTGAGACGAAGGGGCCTTGCGCCACGGTCTAGTAACGGCGCGACGACTCTCTCTCTCTCTCTCTCTCTCTCTCTCTCTCTCTCTCTCTCTCTCTCTCTCTCTCTCTATATATATATATATATATATATATATATATATATATATGTGTGTGTGTGTGTGTGTGTGTGTGTGTGTGTGCTTCCAACCGAACTGGACAGCAACGTAACGTAATGCGGGATTCTCCCCCATACTTGACATACTTACACAGATGATTACACTTTCGCTTTCTAGAAACATCTTCTAGAGTTTCCCCGTTATTTCCAATATCTCATTTGCGCATCCGCAACAGTCGACCCACTTTCTTAAAAACACTGTGCATGTACGAAACAAAGGAGGGCAATAACTAATGGCCTTCAAATCCATGCTCTTATGACTTCGTATAGTTTTTGTAAGCAAAAATGGCATGTTTGGGAACATTCATAGACAACCACTTAATTACTCAAAAATACAGCAGCACCACAGTATAAAAATAAACGTGATGCGTATTGTATCCACGACGTCTCTGGAAACCCACAATAATCCCTTTCACCAGCCACAATTTTGTCAAACGAATGGTTTAATTCTGTCGCTGGCACCCAGCATGAGCAGACGACGGCTTTTATTCCTTATACAACCAAACAGCTGTTTAGCAAGACATACGCGCATATAAATTGCCCTACCTGTGACAACATTCGAATATACGCAAAGGCCGCTGTCTCAGAAATATGGGTCCAACTCTTAACTCGCGGAACATAGAGTTATTCAGTCTGAGGCGCAATCGGTTCAGCAAATTAAAATAGTTGTCCGAATACATTCTGTGTTGGGTGTTATTTGACATGGAACAGTTTCTCTTTGTTGCAGTAAATGTAATGTTCGTTAAATCACAACAGATTTATGATATGGTAAAACAGGACAAATATATACCATACTATATTGACATATGACGCACCGGCGTATAAGACGCAACCCCACTTTTAAGACTTCTTTTTAAGAAAAAAATAATTCACACCTAATACGTCAATTGCAACATAAATGACAACATAATTAATCTAAGGCAGTGCCTCCAGGTAGCGTTCATAAAGATTACGCCGTCGAGTTTCTTGACAGTTTGCACTTATTCCAAAGGATATTTAGCCTATCGCTGTTCACAGTGCGCGCCGACTGTGACACGATGGTTGACGAGAGCGTCGTAGAGGCTTACGACATTGACAGCTAGGTGGCTCTGCTGTTCTCCGATCAGACATCGCGCCGAGTATCAGTTCGGGAACTTCGCACGACGAGTAGGGAGTTTTCATGTTCAAAATGACGCGTTTTGAAAATTTATTGTGAAGCGTAAATATTTATGTACGTATTTTTGTGCTGTCATAAACTGTGAGAATGATGCTTTGCGTCTATGTATTGGTCAGCTCACTGTATGGGAAACAGCGAGGAGGCCTCCTTGGAGCACAGCATGTTATAACCTCGAAAATACATTTGCGAGACGCATAAGCTGTGCAGACATCACAGAAAATACCTGTGTACATATTTGCACTTGAGAATAAGAATAAATTCTCAAACATGGTCACGCGAGACGAGGACAAATACGTGAGGACCGTTTCATTATTCAAATAATGAATTACACCGTTACAGGATTGCCGAAAAAATCGATTATCATGAATGAAATTACTTCGAAATTTTCTACTTCCTATCAAGTTACCAGTTTCAGTTAGCCTTGGTACTAAAACAGTACGAAATTCAGAAAACTTTTACTACATAATAAAGCTCCTGATGGGTATTTTGGTTTTTATTATGTAGGATACATATGTCAAATAAAAACTAAGAAAATTTAAGAGAAAATTCAAGCAAATTTTCCCGCTTATAACATTATTTCCCGTATTTTACACCATTTTTTAAATCCCTTAGAAGAAATCGAATTCGTGGGTACCTACTTCAACTGGCACTGGCGTATAAAACGCATCCAGTTTTTGGATCAATTTTTGTAGGAAAAAAAGTGCGTCTGACACGGCGGCAAATACGGTAATTAGGGTTAGAAAATCTTAATTTCAATGTGGACACAGGCGTTAAAGTGGCAACGTAAATGTTAAGTTGAACATTAGACGAAATTCGCATTTGTCGGATAGATATTTTCTCACTATCTACCGGGTGATAAAAGTCGGTATAAATTTGAAATCTTAATAAATCACGGAATAATGTAGATAAGAGAGGTAAGAATTGACACACATGCATGGAATGACATGGGGTTTTATTAGAAGTGTATCGTGATCGACTGACATGTCTAGGGATGCTGAAAGACAACATCCGACGCCAAAGCCGCACCATAACTCCGGATATGCTTTACAGTGCTGTTCGCAACATTATTCCTCGACTACAGCTATTGTTGAGGAATGATGGTGAAGATATTGAGCATTTCCTGTGAAGAAAATAATCTTCGCTTTGTCTTAATTTGTTATGCTAATTAATGCTTTTCTGATCAGATGAAGCGCCATCTGTCGGATATTTCTTGAACTTTTTTCTTTTTTTCTAATAAAACCCATGTCAATCCAAGCATGTGTGTCAATTTTTACCTCTCTAGCTACATTATTCCGTGATGAAGTTTTCGAATTTATACTGACTTTTTGATCACCCGGTGTGTAGCATAACTTGCTTCAGTGCCAGTAAAATCCGCAACAATGCAGCGTGAGAAGCTTCATACAGTGCTTGCAGGTGATATGATTCCGCAATAAAATGCTGATCACGTGCACCTCTCTTCGCTGCAAAAACATGCAGCGAAATTTATCCGATTCGTATGCTTCCTTCAGGTGTTGTAGTTTGGACGGGCAACACTGTATAAAAGTAGCCACCCTCAGCAAATAGATTTTATCCCCAGCTGAGATTTATGTTCTGTTTGTACTCACTGCGACGTACGAAAATGCAGTCTGGCAAATGTATGGCGGGCCGCATTCGCGAGGAATTACAGCTGCTCACTCCAGATGTTAGAAGATTTGTTTCCTTGGCAGTGTGAAGAGACACACAAGCAACAGACGTTTCAAATCCCGGTAAAACGATTAAGAGTGCAGGCAGCTGTTGAGCGGTGCTTCAGTTTCATTTAGATTTGTTTGGCCTGTTAGTCGGCTCATTTGCACTTTCCGCCGCGGTGAAGTGGCCGAGCGCTTTAAGGCGCCTTGCTGCGGAGCAGGCGGTCACTCGCATTCGGAGGATCGAGTCCTCCCTCGGGCGTGTGCGAGAGCAGATTAGGGTGCTCGTGCCTTTATTTCGCTCTGCAGCAAAAACTAAACAACGCGGGCGAATGTTCTCGTTGTAGTTTAGTGTCTCCAGCTGTACACTATAGCATTTTCATATCGATAGCTAAAACAGGATGACACATACGGCGGTTCAAAGTCGTCAATTTACATACAATTTCGACTGAAGATCGTCGATGACTTTAGAGACTTTGTAGTAAGAAGGTTAGATACAGCGAAACGCGATGACATTCTAAAGTTTTTCTGTAAGCGTACGAATAAAGAAAATCAAGAATACATTGCACAGTGCAGTTTGAAAAGTAAAAATGTTAATGCAGGCCTTGTATACAAAAAACTGAGAGATATAAATATACGTCAAAATAAAATCTCAGCGAAGTAGGTATTTCCAGCCAATTATATACAGGTTCAAAAGACCACTATTATGCAATACAATGGTTTATACTAATCACATGTTAAGATAAGTGAATTAATTTGTTAGCACCTAGTATTTATAATACTATACATACCTAGAAAGATTGTTGGTTTTAGGCTTGAACTGTTTTGTACACACTTTCTTCTTAAATTTCCAAATTAAAATTAGAAAATGCGTCCTCGTGTAAGTAGGTAGTTTCCAATGGCATGAATTCCTTCAAAGCTTTATTCAGATTCAAAATTGGATTAGGCGTGAGTCTTCAAAGGAACATTTTCAAAGAAGAATCACATGATAGTTCAGTCAGCAAGTCTTTCTCAGATGCTGATAATAGTTCCGTTTTTTAAAGGTTGTCCTCTACATATGGTTTGTAACTCGTAAAACTTCGTAAGGAATTCTTGAAAAGTAGCAAAACAACCAGTTTTAGTAATACTCGTAGGCAGAGAAACAAATTTCACTGGACCTAACGTGAAAATAGTCGATAAAAATTTGACGTAGTCTGTATCCGTTACTTTAAATAAAAAAACCGGTAAGCGTGTTAGTTATCTTTATGGAGTGAAAAATATCATAAGCTAATACCTTACCACACACTTTCACTTTTTTCATTTTATAAGATACTAGCTGATAATCCCGGTTTTCCCCGGGTATATATGCATTTTTCCAGTCTTATATTGGAAACGAAAATAAAAGTTAGGAAAAGATTTCGTCTTCATGTATTCATGAAATCAGCTTACAAATTGTGAAATAGTAAAACAAAGAAATATGCAACTCATTACTTAAGACATCATGTATCCTTGAGTTAGTCCAACAATAACATAACTTTCCAGACTTGCAGAGAGTAATATTAGGCAACTGTCTGCAAAGAATAAGTAGTGGATGAATGAAGTCTCGTAAATCATGCGTCGCGTGATGGGAAAGTTTTAGTGACTCATTGTTTACGACGTCATTTCACTTGAACTATGTGTCATAGGTAGTTTTTAGCCCCACAGCGATTGTTGTCTGATAGTAAGGAATATTGTACCAAATTTAGTTGAAATCGGTCCATTATTTTAGTACGAGATGTGGAAAAATAGCGCATGATGTATCAGTTACTTGGAAATTTCTTTGAAGTCATATCTTCTAAAATGTGTCGTACGATGATGTAAATTTGAAGGTACATTCAGTGGTATATGTGCCTAATATCCGCAGAATATGTCGTAAATAGTGTTAGTATTAAAGATGTAATAAATAGACACCTCACGTATGATCATGCGGTTTTTCATGAACCAAATTGTTTGACTTCATATCTCATGAACTATATGTCTGTGATATAATATCGAAGGGACATTCAGAGGTATGTATGTGAACTGTCAAATGTCTCGCGAATACAATTTACAGTGTAGAACTAATAACTTGTAACGTCATTCCGAATGCTGTAGATCAGTGCTTTCCAAACTTTCCCTCATGGCGACACCCTTTTATAACTTTGCGCGATACCCTGTCACTAATATAAATACGTATGGTAGAATTTAGATGGTTCTATGGTTCTAGCGCGCGGGGGGGGGGGGGGATAAATTATCGCTTAAATGTAGTTTGTAAACGAAACTGAAATCCTCCTACGCATTGATATGTTTAATGTTGATCCTGCCTGCAGCAATTACGTACACTCATCGTAAGAAAAGGAAACATTAGGAACTACGGAGATGTACAACAGAGTAACACCGCAGACAACAATGACTAACTCACACAGTAATATTTGCTTCTTCTAAATGCGACCCAACTTCTGAACACGAAAACTGAAATTCGTAAATCGTTTTTCGCTGTCGTGTGTACACGTCAGGGCCAGATATGGTTTTGCTGGATCGATTGAAAACGGCATCTGGAAATTAGCTGTTCAGATTTCTGATTTAGACAGCACCATGGCTGTTCCCTTTCAGTTCAATATTATCACATTATTTTCAGAAATAGAAGATGTATTTATGAAAAGTAATGGAATTATTAAGTTCTATTGTTAGGTTCTTGCTTCACCACGACCTCGGAAGTCACGACATAATCGGAAAAATGGATAAATATTTTTGACAAAGAAGAATATGAATGTCATTTCTGGTCCCAGAATATTTTACATACAGGAAACTGAGAGAAAAAGTATTAACGGATACCAGGGTTCGAAACAATGATCAGTGCCGGAAGACCTTTGAAGATGTCTCCCGCAGTTGGAGACGAAACGTCGGGAGGTAGTTTTATATCTGGACCACGGCCCATCAGCCCGAAAATTTTATCTGAAGAATGATCAGTGCATTTAAAATACTACTCACCGTTAATCACCCGGCCATACTCCATACTAAACATCGCTACTGAATAGCTTTCTTTAGTCAGTGGACAATTGATTGCTTTTACAATCTGTGACAGCTTTTACAGCCACTGTGTCAATGACATTTAATTGTAAGAAACCCTACCGCGGGTGACATGGCTTTGATAAATCCATTATAAAACGCTCAGGTACAGCTTTTTGAGATGGAAAGCAGATTACAGTGAAGGTTCGTTCAAGCAGCTGCCAGTTCCAGCAAACTGCGCACGGGAAAAGCGGTTATCGAGTATCAGCAGCAGCTCTGCGCATGTGCAGTTTGCTGGAATCTGGCAATTGTCATCTGCTTGAACGAACCCAGAGTATTAGTTTCTCCATCACTGGATGCTTGCTGTTGCCGCAACTGTGGTTCAAATTTTAATTAAAGTCCAGCTCCAGTTGCATTTATTGGTGGTTTATTTAAGCCCACACTACCGGTTTCGGCCTCTATGTTAGGCCATTTTCAAGTGTGACAGACGTTATGCCATAGAGAAAGCAACGTCAAGTAATTAAAACAATAGAACTCAGAATTTAAACCTTTGGCGCCCAATAGCGACATGAGAAAAATGTCGCCATTGGGCGCCAAAAGTTTTAAATTTTTGAGTTCTATTTTAATAAGCTGTTTTTCATATATTTCTTGCAACATATTTTCGTCAAACTCAGGTAAATTTTTAATTCTTTACTGAACAAGCTTCCATAGAAGGGAATATTTGAGCTGCGTTTAGCACATGAAATGGGTAAGCCCAATTTCGCGATATAATCGGTTCATGTCTCGTGAAATGATCTTAAATAGTCTAAGAAATTAGACTCTTTCAGCACGCTGTCTTCTTGCAATGAATTCATTAACTTAATCACTAAATTTTTATAGATGGCAGACTTGCATATGCCAGGTGAAAGCATTACTTTTAAAAAATGCAAGAAATCATAGGTTGCCCGTGAATGTTTAAAAACTAACATAGTGATTTTGGGCACCCTATGCTTTTTTGCATTTAAAATTAAAGATCGCCCCCGAAGGTTGAAATATTGAATATATATATGAAAAAATTACGTCAAAAATCGTGCCTCATTTCCTTTGAGCTGAAGCCCGTTTCCTTCATTCCTTGAGTATGACATTTGTTCTCCGTTTGGTTATGTTAATCTATAACTATAAATGTGAATGTCTATTCGGTGTACGTTTATCACGTCTGAACCACAAGGTGCAGAGACTTAAATATTTGTACAGCTACTAATTTATACCTGAGGAAGGTTTTAGGCACGGTTTTATAGCGATAAGAAACATGTTTTAGTGATTTGAAGAATATAACGCGAAATGCTGAACTATAATGACTCTTTGAACATTATATTTACTCTTCGAAAATTGTTTTATTGGTTGCATTATTGCTTGAGGGTTGATAATGATAAAAGGGCGGAGTATATTGGGATGGAAAGATATCGATGTGTGTAAAATTCTACGTGTGTGTGTGTGTGTGTGTGTGTGTGTGTGTGTGTGTGTGTGTGTGTGTGTGTGTTAATATTTCGCTCTGCAGCGAAAACTACGGAACGCAAACGAATGATGAAATTGTTGTCCGAAGTCTCCCGTTGTACACCACAGCAGTTCCATGCCGATAGCTATAAGGGGGTGCAAGATGCGGTGGTTGAAAGACGTCGAATTATAAAAAAATTCGTACTGAAGGCCTGCGAGGACTTTTGCGACTCTATAGCAAGGAGGTTACATACAGCGAAACGTGATGCCACAGACCATATCTTTGGTCTATGCGTGCTCCAATGTCTTCAGCTCTTTCTCTGTAAGGATAAGCATACGAATAAGGAAATATAAGAATAAATAAATAAAGCAGAAAAAAACAATTTCTTGTAATACAACTGTTTAAAAAAATAGATTTGACGTTTCGCGCATTACAGTAAGTGATCGATCTGTGATATTACACTCCAGTGGCGTAACTACGGGGGGGATGAGGGAAATAGAACCCCCCCCCCCAGGACCCAAAAAAAAAAATTGTATAACAGCAATCTGGTAAAGGTAATGATTGGAACCTCGGGGAGTTTTACCATAAGCTTTCATTGGATGGGAGTGAATTAATCTTCAACGGGAGTGGTAGATGGTAGTCTGGAAACTGACTAAAATTTAGCTCGTCAAGCAGATCTATTCCCCCCCCCCCCCCCCAAAGCCAAGTCCTAGTTACGCCAGTGTTACACTCATTATTGTTGTATTTCGTGATTGGATTCTTCGAAACGAGTGCATTTTTACGTGTGATTTCTTATTACTTATATATTCTCTGATAAATGTAACATGTTTTTTTTAGAAAAAAGGAAATGGACAAAGAGAGAGTGGATAGGAAAAGTGGTAACTCAGGGCTCCAATAAATAAATACCCGAGCAACGCCGGGTTTTCAGCTAGTTCAAAATATATGGGACGGTTAGTAAAATACGGGACAATATGCGCCCCGTATTTACTTTGTCCGGACAACGGGACACTTGGGCAAAATAAGGGAGGATCCCGTAAAATACGATACGTCTGGTCTCCGTAGTTTAAACAGACAGCGCAGTATGACGCTCTGGTGCCGTCCGTACGGTGCTTCGTGGGCGGCGGGCGTGTCTATTCGGCGTGCTCTCCGGCCTTGGCGGTTGTCCAGCGCTGCGTTAATTTGAGCGGCCTCTGCCAGCCCTGGTGGGCACTTAACAGCTGTTCTGTTTGCAGCAGCGCGGTAAACACGCGTGCTGCTCCACGCCAGACGCCCAGGCGGGCGTGCCGAGAGCTCCGCTCTTATCGCTCCTCTGTTCTACTCGGGCTGCGTAATCCAGATAAGACCCGCTGCGTCACGCTCCTCACTTCGCTATTGACAAAAAATTGAGAAACCCAGCAGTTTCTCCGGTTCACCTACTCACCTAAGCTGCAGTGACTGGAATTTGAAACACCACGTCGCGACCATAGCATTAGAATCACGGTATTCAGACATTTTTCATCGTTACGTAAAAAAAAATTGGAACAGGGATTAAAGTTCAGGGGGAAGAAATAAAAACATTGCGTTTTGCTGATGACATTGTAATTCTGTCAGAGACAGCAAAGGACCTGGAAGAGCAGTTGAATGGAATGGACAGTTCAAATGTTTGTAGAACTTATGGGACTTAACTACGGGGGTCATCAGTCCCTAAGCTTACAAACTACTTACGAACTAGCTAAGACTAAGGATTACACAAATATCCATGCCCGAGAGGGGATTCGAACCCCAGACCGTAGTGGCCGTGCGGACCGTGACTGGAGCGCCTTAGTCCCCTTAGTCCCCTCGGCCACCGCGGCCGGTGAATGGACAGTGTGTTGAAGAGGGAGTATAAAATGAACATTAACAAGAGCAAAACAAAAATAATGGAATGCGGTCTTAGAAAATCAGGCGATGCTGAAGGAATTAGATTAGGTAATGAAACAACGAAGGTGGTAAATGAGGCCGGCCGCGGTGGCAGAGGTGACTGAGGCGCTTCAGTCACGGTCTGCACGGCCACTACGGTAGGGGGTTCGAATCCCCCCTCGGGCATGGATATTTGTGCCGTCCGTAGTTGTAGCTAGTTCATAAGTAGTTTGTAAGTTTAGGGACTGATGACCCCGTAGTTAAGTCCCATAAGCTTAACAAACATTTGAACATTTTTCTCTCTCTCTCTCTCTCTCTCTCTCTCTCTCTCTCTCTCTCTCTCTCTCTCTCTCTGTGCGCTCAGCTATATGTAACGAGGTCTCAGTGATTAGCTAAAGTATTACACGCCGTTTAATTCCAAGATACGGAAAAACCCGATAAAATATTAAATTTTTATTATAAACTTTTGTAACGTGATGATACGCGAAAGCGAACATTATCTTTGGACTTTCATTTGGATAGGCTAGGACGGAAGAATTAAAAACTTCTGCCTCCCGTAATAAACTGATGAAAATTCGTGAGATTGAAATTTGAACTTATTTGGCAAGTTTAATGCAATAACTTTTCAAAGACATATCTTGAAAAATTAAAGTTCATAATCAATGTATAGGATCCAGAGATTAATACGAACAAACTTTGACGAAAATAATCACGAATTGTGAACTCAGAAAGTGTGTACTGTGAAAGTGTTGTGAATGTAACTATTGATTTCAGAATAGAAAATCTATGAACCTTAAAGTCTTAAACAGTAATTAGAGTATTTAGTTCCCTAATATTGTGCCCTCATATTATAAAAGTGAAAATATATCTGTCACGTTCCTAATAAATTAATGTGTGAAGGAATATATCTAACAGTTTTGGTCAGGAGAAACGTATGGTTAATTTTCTAAAGGAAAAGGATCGGGGAAAAACAGTATCTTTGTGACGGGCGTCATTTTTCAAATCAAAGGTTTGTATAGTTTATGGGACTTAACTACGGGGTCATCAGTCCCTAAACTTACAAACTACTTATGAACTAGCTAACACTACGGACGGCACAAATATCCATGCCCGAGGGGGGATTCGAACCCCCGACCGTAGTGGCTGTGCAGACCGTGACTGGAGCGCCTCAGTCCCCTCTGCCACCACGGCCAGCTTCAAATTTTTATTCTTTGGTTTATTAAATATTAGCCCCTGAGAAACGGATTATCATGCTCAAACATTAGAAACGTCTTTAAGATTAAATCAAATCCAGAACCAATATTTACAGCAAAAAACGAAGTCAACACAACTGTCGCCCCAGTAACCAAACCACGTCGCCGCCCAGTCACAAACTTGAGCACTTAAAAGTAGCTTACATGCTAATGTGAAAAGTTTTTGTTGTTTTCAATCCAAAGACTGCTTCGACGCAGTTGTCCACACCACCCTGCACTATGCAAGCATCATTCATCTACGAATAAGAACGGCCGGCTACTTCCCTCTGAACGTACTCTTTGTATTCGTCTCTCGATATGTCTGCAAGCCCACGTGTGTGTCCGTACAATGGCGACTCTTTACCTCACACATTGACACCACACTGGCTGTAAACATTCCCTATTGAAGAGTACACAAAGGTGGCGATGTGGCAGCTATGTCACTAAATTTTTCGCAGGAGATGTTGAACCTTCATCAGCAATTACGTCTACTATCTCCCAAGTAGCACCTCTCGTCATATGCTCAAACTCGACGTCTTCCGAGGTGTACTGTCTTCTGTCCCCGCTTCTCTTCTTTTTGGGTCAGTGTATGACAGGCTAGGCTGTCGCTACTGAGACCACTTTCCACCGAGCGAGGTGGCGTACATTTTACCACACAACACTGGCATTTGGAAGGACGGTGATTTAAACTCGCTTCCGGGCATCCACATTTAGCTTTTCCGTGATTTCCTAAATCGCTGCAGGCAAATGCAGAAAGAGCGTGGAAAATTTTCTTTCCTGTCACAACAATCTGATAGGTCATAAATACGTTTCGCAGTGATGTGGAACGTGTCACTTCAATAAATGGTGCCTATACATTACACTTAAAAATATATATAAAAATTGGAAATCCTTAAAATACTAAGTCCTTGTGTATTTTTAGCGAAATTACTAAGTTTCAACTAAAAATTCGTTCTATGTGTAGGGGTTTCCATTGAGAAATTCTTTTAATTTCTTTTTAAATACTACTGGCTGTCAGACTTTAGATGCTACTTGGTGACTGAAAACATTTGTGGCACCATAATTCGCACCCTTCTTAACCTTGAATAGTGAATATCATCCTTCCTCCTAGTGTTGTAGACATGCAGACTGATGTTACTTTTGAATTTGGTCCAACTGATGTTAACATATAAGTGAATACATACATTGTGAAGTTATTGTTATTGATTCCTAAATCCATAAATAAACGTCTGCAGAATACTCTTGGGTGGGCTCCAGCAGTTATTCTGATTACAAACTTTTGTGCAATGAATACGTTTTTACTCATTATTGAATTGCCCCAGAATATCACCCAATACCAAAGCAGTGAATGAAAATAGGCATAGCAATCTAACTTACTGAGATGTATATCACTAAACTTTGCAATGACCGTGATAGGATAAGTAGCTGAAGTAAAACGTTTCAACAGATCTTCAATGTATTTCTTCCAATTTAATCTATCAATCACCTAAAAATTTTGACTCTTCTACCTTAGCTACAGATTCCTGTTGAAAGTCTGTATTAGTGGTGTCATGCCGTTTACTATATGAAGCTGGATACATCAAAGTGTAAAAAGTCCATTTGTAGAGAACCGCTCCATTTTCTGAAAGACATTATAAACAATTTCATCAGTTAATTCCGGCTTGTCAGGGGTGATAGCTATACTTGTAACGTCAACAGAAAGAACTAACTTAGCAGCTTCGTGAATATAGAAGGCCAAGTCATTAATATGGTATATTAACAGTATAGAGTTAGAGGAATTTTGTTTCTTGCATATTGTGTGAACTGCTTACTTTAACTTTCTGCAGTCTGGCAGTTAACTATGAATTGAGCCATTTTTCATTGTCCCACTCATACCACAATACTTGAACTTACCTAGAAGAATTCCATGATATACACAAACAAAAGCCTGTGAGAGATCACAAAACGCCCGAACGGGCGATGTCTGGTTATTCAGAGTATTTTAATACTTTTATTTAATCAGTGAAAGTATATACGACAGTTTCTGTTGAAAAGTCTTTCTGAAAGCCAGACTGATATTTTGGTTAGAACTTTATTTAATGATATGTGATGCTACTCGAGAATATCTTTCTTTTCGAAAATTTAGGATAAAACTGTCAGATTGGGCGGTAGTTATCAGCAGACGTATCCCCTTATTAGTACAATGCTTCAACGATAACGTACTTTGTCTATCAGGCAAAATACCCTGCTTTAACTCTTTTCAATATAACGGGACACACAGGTCCCATTGAAGACCCAAGACGTTTTGGGATAAAAAGGTCCCAATTTATCAATAAATTTGCACATTAGAGTTTTAAAATGCCTTCCTTGAGGCTGGACTAATATGATGTAAGTAAAGTGAATAGAAAGACAAAATATGGACCTAAATTGGTTGCATCTACATCTACATAGATACTCTGCAAATCACATTCTCTAATAGTGCGCGGGAAGAAAAAACACCTAAATCGTTCCATTTTCGATGTGATTCGAAATCCTGTCTTCCAACTCGTAGAGTGTATGGGGATTGCTTGCATACACCTAGTCTTTTAAAATTCCCCAAAGTCACAGGGATTTAGATCTGGAGAACGAGAAGGCCAGTCAACTATCCTATAATCAAAAACACTTCGTATTGCTGCTATAGAAGCATTGGCCATGTGTGACCTTACATTGTCCTGCCTGAAATAACTGTACATCTTTTCGTTGGGTGAAAGTTCCTGAAAAAAATGGATGCTGGATATTCACATATGTCAATTTGTTTCGTGAATAAGATTCGGCTAGTCATTTCCCAGAGTTCGGCCGCCGAAATTCGTCGAGTGTTCGCAAATGTGTTAGATGTCAGGTCGCTCTTTCCATAGAGGGACACCATTTTGAACATCTACTGTACATAAAGGTAAGCTTAGGTTACTCAGATAGCAAAGTTTTTTAGACTTCAACTCAGTGTATGCACCTGCGGCACAATAGAGTCCGAGAATCTGGCGCTGCCGTGGCCGGCAGATGCGGTGGCGGCGGCCGGGAGCCGTACCGCGCGATCCGCGGACGTCTGGCAGGCGTCTTTCGTGAGACACCCTGACAATTATATAAATCTGCCCACAGTTAATAGGGGACACCTTATTTTTCAGCTCTCACTCGTAGCTAAGAATGCTACTTTTATCTTGGAAACAATCTTTTAATACCTTGCAGGAAATGCCGGGTGGAATCGCCTTTTTTTCCTTCTTGGACGTACAAGGGAAGTACATGGGCTCGAACAAACACATCTGTATGAACGTTTGCTTACAAGATCTCTACGTACATCTCAATGTGCTGGTGAGTGTAGTTTTTATGTAAAACTTTGTAATCATGCTCTAGATAGGAGTGTAGATGTAATTGTAGATGCCATACGTAATGCAGATATCTGAACATAACTTATTTAATAATCGTCGTACATGTTCTCTAGCATATTGTCATCAAAAGCCGTGATGATAGTTGCAACTTTAACCTTCTTCTCGGAAGACTGTTGGTATTCACTGCCACTGCTTCCATCGCTTCTTCCCACACTTACTGTAGCACTACCGCTTGAAAGGAGTTGTTCATTATCATTTTGTGTTAGTGTTACAACAGTATCTAACTTATGCTCATATTTCTGTACTATAACAGATACGAGAAAGCATGCAAATGATTCATCTTCTACACTAATACCATTTTCACGAAGAAGGGTTCTTCGTAACTTCATCTCAACCAATCGCAATACATTAGCAGGATTGAGTACCAACCGCCGCCCCATGTGACGCTTCACCACACAAATAACGTCGCAAAACGCAACTTCAGAGGCACACTGCACCGTCCCTACTGGCGAACCAACAGGTCAAAGTGCAATGTGGTAAGGCACACGCAGAGGCATCTAACGGACGACTGCAGAGTTCTGCAGATGCGGGAGTATCACTACTGTAATGAGGGATCTTTGGGTCAAAATCAGACGAAGGCGTTGGTGCCGGGGTATACGGTGCAGCCAAGACTGGAGGGCGTCATCTCTCTAGGGAAACTGGCCTCAGTATTCTAGGCCGAAATCACTGCCATCAGGGCGTGTGTGGAGGAGAATTTGCGTAGGTGCTACAAAGACCGTAGGATCTATATCTATTCAGACAGCCAGGCAGCCCTGAGATGTCTGACAGCTCCTGCAACAAGGTCTAAAATTGTTGCAGAATGTCACAGGGTTCTGGTGGAGCTAGAGGAAAGCAATAACGTAAACCTATTTGATTAGCCAGGATGGGGGCAGAGACTCCATTTATTGGACCGGGACCTGTCCTGACAATCACCAAGGCAATGGTCAAATTGGAGCTACGTAACTGGCTCAGAAGACAGCACGTAGATTGGACCAAAGTCTATCAACAAAAACATGGCAAGGTAATAATGCTAAAGCCATATTTTAAAAGAAGATCTGCAATCCTGGGCCTGAACAGGAGAGAGATCAGACTCATGGTTGGATTGCTGACAGGCCATGGGAATTTCAAAAAACACTTACATACAATGGAAATAACAGAAGAGGACCCTAAATGTAGGCTCTGTGATGACAGTGATGAAACTGCATCACATCTAATCTTCGAATGCATTGCATTGGAGAGTAAACGGCACAGAAAATTTGGGACAACTAGACCTGAAGAAATTGTCTTACAAAGAACTGGTAAAGGGACTCGTTGCACTGTTCAAGGGCATTGGTTGGCTTTACTAGATATACAGGGAGCGATACCGCACAGTAAACTTAGTTTCGGTGTGGGCAGTGGCGGGTTGGACCAAGACTGGTTTGGCTTCCCTGAGAAAATCAATCAATCCAATCCAATCAATACAATACAATACAATACAATACAATCAATCAAGGGATCTCTACATTATCTCTCACACGATTTTGGTGTATATGTTTGTTCGAGCCAAAGTACTTTCCTTGTGAGACCAAAACAGCGACATGAAAGTCGTCACCTTCTTTAGAAATTCAACAGACGGGAGTGCAAATGCAGCTTGAGTGGAGAAACTGCAGCGGGGTGTTGTTGTGGCCGGCAGGTTCGCGCTGGACGTGGACGAGGACTTCCGGCTGTTCGGCAACGGCACGCTGCGGCTGTGGGACGGCGAGTGGCTGGGCCCGGACGACTTCTGCATGGACGCCTACTGGTCGCAGGAGCGCGGGCTGGCCGTCGCGCTGCCGCTCGTCTGCTTCAGCCCCGAGGACGACGTGAGCACGGGCGAGCACACCGTGCGCTACGTGCTCTACCCTATCGGTAAGAGCGCAGGTCGGTCTCAGGTACAGTGGCGCCCGCCTGCCGCTTCCTAGGGCTGCGTCTCTCTGCTGCTGTGCTGAGTAGTGCCGGCGTCGTCTAGTGGGTAGTCTGGGGTAGACTAGCTGGCCGGTGAGTAGAGGCGCACTCTCCACTTCTTTCTCTGCATCTTCAACACCACGTAAACTTTTCTGAGTCCAAGGTTCTAAAGCCTTCTTCCAATGCTGGAGACACCATCAGAGACTTACGCCAGTATTCCACAACACGCCTAATGTGTAAAGACAGGTGTACATGTCCGTCCTTCTAGAAGACTTGCGCATAATAGTTCGCGATCGGAAGCGCTCACTTTAGTTCGCAGCTCTTCCGCGAACTAGTTCGTTCTTTTAGTTCGTCCGCTCCCAGTGACGGCTGAGCGGCGTGGTCTGCACATCTAGGTGGAGGGAGAAGTTCCCCCACCTGGCTGCTTCATGCGCTTGCTGCTTGAGCCGCTAACGATATCACGAAAACCAAAAGAAACAGTTTGTAGATAATTTCTCCCGTTTAAGTTTAAAGTTATCTTTATATCTTGGCATTATGGAATTCATTAGTCGGATATTGCAGAATACTTCAAAGCGAAATTTTGTAGCTCTGAACTATGTAATCTAGCAGGCAGATACAAACCTCGAAATGGATCTCATCAGCAAAAGGCAAACACGTGATTTTTAATTCTGTTCGCAACCTATCGCGCGACCCGATAGTTCGCGACCCGATAGTTCGCGACGCGATAGTTCGCGACGCGATAGTTCGCGACGCGATAGTTCGCGACGCGATAGTTCGCGACGCGATAGTTCGCGACGCGATAGTTCGCGACGCGATAGTTCGCGACGCGATAGTTCGCGACGCGATAGTTCGCGACGCGATAGTTCGCGACGCGATAGTTCGCGACGCGATAGTTCGCGACGCGATAGTTCGCGACGCGATAGTTCGCGACGCGATAGTTCGCGACGCGATAGTTCGCGACGCGATAGTTCGCGACGCGATAGTTCGCGACGCGATAGTTCGCGACGCGATAGTTCGCGACGCGATAGTTCGCGACGCGATAGTTCGCGACGCGATAGTTCTCAGCTCGGCGGCGAAGTAGGTCGCTCTTTTAGTTCGTCCGCTTGTTTTGGCTGGCAGAAGGGAATCGCGCGATTCTGCGCGCTCTCGCGTCCTCTTGCTGTTACCAATCAGTCTTCGGAAAAGGAGCGGACGAACTAAGAGGCGAGGGATCTGCGAAGTAGTTCGCGTAGTTCGCCTGTAGGAGCGCTCTTCCGAACTAGTTCGTTCGCGAACTACATAAGACTTCTTTCTAGCAGCAGAATGGGTCTAATAAGATTTTAGCAGATGGCCCCTCATAAAGAAGTAGCAGCACTTTTGATCACACAAATGTTCAAATGTTTGTAAATCTATCGGACCAAACTATGTGGTCATCAGTCCGTAGCTTACAAACTACTTAAACTAAGGTAAACTAACCTCAGTCGGCCGCGGTGGCCGAGGGGACTGCGGTGCGCCAGTCACTGTCTGCACGGCCACTACTGTCGGGGCTTCGAATCCCCCCTCGGGCATGGGTGTTTGTGCTAGTTCATAAGTAGTTTGTAAGTTTAGGCACTGATCACCCCGTAGTTAAGTCCCATAAACTATACAAACATTTGAACATTTGATACCGTCATATCAACATTTCCATCATTATTTAAAACAGTTTTGTACACTACTGGGAGAGCCACTTAACCTCGATAGGGGGACGTATTGTTAGAAAGACCCCGCAGATCGTATATAAGTGGGTGATCCTGGGCCGCTCGCGTCACCCACTTATATACGATCTGCGGGGTCTTTCCAACAATACGTCCCCCTATCGAGGTTAAGTGGCTCTCCCAGTAGTGTACAAAACTGTTTTAAATAATGATGGAAATGTTGATATGACGGTATCGTTAGATGAGCGCTAAGATTGTAATTCAAATAGATATTTTAATTTCTAACCGAGGACATGCAGCTCTACTGTATGAACATATGATGGCATCCTCCAGGGTAAAATATTCCGGAGGTAAAATAGTCCCCCATTCGGATCTCCGGGCGGGGACTACTCAGGAGGATGTTGTCATCAGGAAAGACAATACTGGCATTCTACGGATCGGAGCGTGGAATGTGACATCCCTTAATCGGGTAGGAAAATCAGAAAATTTAAAAAGGGAAATGGATAGGTTGAAGTTAAATATAGTGACGATTAGTGAAGTTCGGTGGCAGGATGAATAGGATTTCTGGTCAGGTGAGTACAGGATTATAAATACAAAATCAGTTGGGGGTATCACAGGAGTAGGACTGATAATGAATAAGAAAATAGGAATGCGGGTAAACTACTATGAGCAGCACAGTGATCGCATTATCATTGTCAAGATAGATACGAAGCCAACACCGACAACAGTAGTACAGGTTTATATGCCAACTAGCTCTGCCGGTGATGAGGAGATCGAAGAAATATATGAGGAGCTAGAGGAAATTATTCAGACAGTTAAGGGAGAGGAAAACTTAATTGTGATGGGAGACTGGAATTCGGTCGTAGGAAAAGGAAGAGAAGGAAAAATAGTAGGTGAATATGGACTGGGCAGGAGGAATGAAAGAGGAAGTCGCCTGGTAGAATTTTGCACGCAACATGATTTAATCGTAACAAACACGTGGTTTAAGAATCACAAAAGAAGGTTGTATACGTGGAAGAGACCAGGAGACACAGGAAGGTATCAGATAGATTTTATAATGGTAAGGCATAGCTTCCGGAACCAGGTCCTAAACTGCAAGACATACCCAGGGGCAGATATAGACTATGACCATAACTTGTTAGTCATGAACTGTAGGCTGAAACTGAAAAAACTGCAGAAAGGTAGGAAAATAAGGAGATGGGATTTAGATAAATTGAAGGAAAATGAAGTTCTGGAGAATTTCAGAGGGAGATTTAGGCAACAATTGGCAGAAACAGGGGGAAGAGGAATGGGTAGCATTGAGAGACGAAATAGTGAAGGCAGCAGAGGACAAAATAGGTAGGAAGGCAAGACCTACAAAAAATCCTTGGATATCACAGGAAATACTAAATTTAATAGATGAAAGGAGAAAATATAAAAATGCAGTAAAAGAAACAGGCAAAATGGAGTACAGACGACTAAAAAATGAGATTGACAAGAAGTGCAAAATGGCTAAGCAGGAGTGGCTAGAAGCCAAATGCAAATCTCTGGAAGAATGTATAAGAAGGGGAAAAGTAGATACCGCCTACAGGAAAATTAAGGAGACCTTTGGGGACAGGAAGGGCAGCTCTACGAATATCAAGAACTCGGATGGGAAACCAGTTCTCAGCAAAGAAGGGAAAGCTGAAAGGTGGAAAGAGTACATAGAGCAGCTCTACAAAGGAAATGAACTTAGAGACGATGATGTAGGAAGGGAAGAGGACGTAGATCAAGATGACATAGGAGATACTATACTGAGAGATGAATTTGACAGAGCCCTGAAAGACCTAGGTCGGAAAAAGGCTCCAGGAGTAGATGACATACCCTCAGAGCTACTAAAGTCTCTGGGAGGGCCAGCCATGACAAGACTATTTAAACTGGTGTGTAGGATGTATGAGACAGGCAAAATACCCTCAGACTTTAAGAAAAATGTTATAATCCCCATTCCCAAGAAATCAGGCGCAGACAGGTGTGAAAATTACAGAACCATCAGTTTGATAAGTCATGGTTGCAAAATTTTAACACGAATTATCTACAGGAGAATGGAAAAGCTGGTAGAAGCTGACCTCGGGGAAGATCAGTTTGGATTCAGGAGGAACGTAGGAACCCAGGTGGCAATACTCACTTTACGTCTTATCTTAGAAGATAAAGGAAAGGCAAACCGACATTTTTAGCTTTTGTAGATTTGGAGAAAGCTTTTGACAATGTTGACTGGAATACACTCTTTCAAATTCTGAAGTCAGCAGGGGTAAAATATAGGGAAAGGAAAGTTATTTACAACTTGTACAAAAAACAGACCGCAGTTATTAGACTCGAAGGGCATGAAAGGGAAGCATCAGTTGGGAAGGGAGTAAGACAGGGTTGTAGCCTTTCTCCGATGTTATTCAATTTGTACATCGAGCAGGCGGTGAAGGAAAGCAAGGAAAAATTTGGAATAGGGATTAAAGTTCAGGAGGAAGAAATGAAAACATTGCGTTTTGCTGATGACATTGTAATTCTGTCAGAGACAGCAAAGGACCTGGAAGAGCAGTTGAATGGAATGGACAGTGTGTTGAAGAGAGCGTATAAAATGAACATTAACAAGAGCAAAACAAAAATAATGGAATGCGGTATTAGAAAATCAGGTGACGTTGAAGGAATTAGATTAGGTAAAGAAACAATGAAGGTGGTAGATGAGTTTTGTTACTTGGGTAGTAAAATAACGTGGGATGGTCGCAGTACAGAGTATATAAAATGGAGAATGGCAATGGGAAGAAAAGCATTTTTGAAAAAGAGAAATTTGCTAACATCGAATATTAAGGTGTAAGGAAGTCTTTTCTGAAGGCATTTGTGTGGAGTGTTGCCTTGTATGGGAGTGAAACATGGACGATAAGCAATGCGGACAGGAAGAGAATAGAGGCTTTTGAAATGTGGTGCTACAGAAGAATGCTGAAGATTAGGTGGGTAGATCGCATAACTAATGAAGAAGTTCTGAACAGAATTGGTGAGAAAAGGAATTTTTGGCATACCCTGACTAAAAGAAGGGATCGCTTGGTAGGTCACATTCTTAGACATCTGGGAATCGTAAATTTAGCATTGGAGGGAAGTGTTTGGGGTAAAAATCGCAGAGGGAGACCAAGCTACGCGTATAGTAAGCAGATTCAAATAGATGTGGGTTGCCGTTCTTATGAGGAGATGAAAAGGCTTGCTCAGGATAGAGTAGGGTGGAGAGCTGCATCAAACCAGTCTGCGGACTGAAGACCATAACAACAACAACAACACTAATATACCCACAAAATCTTGAACTTGGCTATGCGCGAGAGCTGTTAGGACGAGCACGTGTTGTGGCAAGCGCTTAGCAAATTGTCGCTGTCATTTGTCGTTTTCAAGACAAAAAGCAAAATTGTCGTGTTAGCGCGCCACATCATGGGCAAAAGTAGCGGCCAACAGAAAAATCGTGGCGTGAAGACGACAGCGGCTGTACAGGCCACTGGCTCAGCAGACGAAGAGAAGCAAGCATACAGAAGAGGACCGCACAGTCACCCCCCCCCCCCTCCCACGGTTTACATTAGGTGCAAGGGCGCTGAATGGCTCGACCTGTACGAACGGATCGGGAACTGCTGTGCTCTGGAGGTTACCGTTCAATCTCTGTATTTCGACGGCACCATCAGGCTCACAGCGGCAAACATCATCGACCGCGAGGCGCTACATGACGTCGTTGGCAACCACATCGTTATTGAGCCGCCTCTCAGGAAGACCACGCCGGCGAAGCGACGAGAGAAGCTCCTCAAGGCATTCTTGCGAGGACTGCCATGGATTCTGGACGAAGCCGCTGTTAAGGAAGGGCTGCGACGTGCATGCTACAGCGACGCAGTCGTCAGATTACACAATCGTACGAACAAGAAGAGGCCGCCCCTGTTTGTTGTTGCTATTTCAACGACGGCCGGCCGTAAAGATATCTTCGAGCTGCAGAAGCTCTCCCGCCGGGCCTGGACTGTAAGCCACAGTGCTAAAGATGCCAGGGTGAAGGCCATGTGGCGAAGAATTGCCGCAACACCGCAAGATGCGTCAAGTGTTCTGGGGGACACGACAGTCGCACCTGCGATGTACGGCGAGAGGACGTGCCACTTTGTGCTCGTTGTGGCGGGCACCACGTCGCCAATTGGAGGGGCTGCCCGGCTTTCGCAAGCTGCGGCCAACCTGACGGCGCAGCGGCGGACGCAACTACAGAGAAGCGCCGGCGACGATGACGACGGGGAAGGCACAAGAGGACAACGAACCCCCGACCGGAGGAAACAGCGCCCCGGCACCGGAAGCGGCCGGGAATCCACACCACCGGTGTAGCCCGGCCGCCAGCAGAGAAGGGCAAGAAGACCGCAGGTGCCAGCGCTCCCGCGCGCCCTGCCGACCCTGCCACCGGCGAGAGCGCTGGAGGGGAGGGGGGGCGAGCGTGCGCTCCAGCGCATCAGCACACCGCGACCGGCGCCACCAAGCCGAGGAAGCTGAAGTGGTAGAGGGCAGCGACGGAGCGCCCTGTGGAGGATAAGACAACAACGGAGTGGAGGCGGCCATCATGGAAGCGGAATCGAGATTCCGCATGACCCTCCACACAGAGATGGAGGCAGCATGTCTCCGTCTGCGTGAATCTCTGCTGCTACAACAGAATCGGAAGACGACGCGAGACGCCGGAACCGTGATGGAAGGCGCCGCCGAAAGAGCGGAGAAGAAAGAAGACAGGTGGTGGCAAACGCCCCGCATGAAGACACGAACGCTGGCAGAACAAACGGCCACCATCGACTGTGCTGAGAAAGGGACACAGACGGAAGACGCTGCCCCCTGAGCAAAGAACACAGAAGATGAAAAACCAAATAGTGATGACGGAGGAGGTCCTTAATTGGAGGCATAAGCTCCAAACGCGAGAGAACTTCAATCGAGACAAGGAACTCTTCTACAAAGAAAAGGCTTCTTCCACAAGCCTTACTGGAAGGAGTATGTTCCATACCACCTTCAGGAAGAATACGGTGATCCTCCTCGAGACGCCACAACAGAAGCCCTGAAGTGGCTTCAAGAAGAATACAAAAAGGAAAATAGGGGATACTATGGCCAACGCCGAAGGAGACCCTGAGAAGCCAAAACACAACAAACCAGCACATCGATACACAAGGTGGTTACCACCACCAGCTCTGGCCCAGGTTTCCGTGGTTCCCTGTTGGCTGTGAGGTGAATACCGAAGCTGTTTCCATGCCCACTGAGTATTCCCAATTGGGACAAACCTCCCCCCCCCCTTTCACAATAAAACATACACATAAATGATCCATGCACCCAGTAAAAGAAATAACTTAATTAATAAAGAAACAAGACATCCCACACGTGTGGGAATCCTCTCAAGGCTGAAGAGAGCTCAAGCTCGCTCTCAAACAGCCCGCATCACCCTCCAGGGTGAGGAATGAAAAGTGCAAAAAAGAAAAAAGCGGCCCAGGATCAGTCGACGGCAATTCAGTCTTGATGGCAGACGTGTGTTGAGAGTGCAGTGGAATCCAGTGAGGCGATAGGTCATGACATAGCCGCAGAACCGCCGCGCTGGACTCTGAAAATTTTGAACGTGTATGGACTTCGGTTTTGAACAGTTGTCGTAATTCAGAAATTTTTCATCGCATTCTGACTTGGTGTAATTTTGTTTAGAACAGCGAACTATACTGAAAATCATTTTAGGAAAATTATCCAAATGATTACTAATATAGCTATATTGTTAGCAATAATGTGGGCTCGAGCTAATCATACCAGACGGAGTCCAACGGATTTAGTGGTTCTCGCCAGACGTAATCATGCAATGGGCAATAAACAATTTTAGTAAAAACGCAAACCTCATGTTAGTCAGTTATTTAGTAGAAGCCGCCCTAATTAATCATTCCCTGACTTTAAAATTGAAAGTTTAGTTTTACAAATGTATACATGTACGGACAGCAACCAGCCATAAGTAGCAGGGATAAGTCATCCCCTAAGATAAAGTTAGTTTAAGGGTACACACCGTTACACACCGTTACATTCCCCAGTACTGTTAAATTTCATATTGCTGTGCAGCGTTACGCCTAGGTATTTAATTGGCGCGGCTCTGTGAAGCAGAATACGAACAACTGTAGCCTGTGTACGATAGATAAATCAGCGCTAGCAGATACTGCAGTAGAACCGGGAAACCACCAAATTCCTACCTCTGACACGGTGGCTTCAGCAAGACGCTAGGATATGCAGAGGGTCCATAGAAAATCAGAAGCACGGAAACGATTTTATCAGAACACGGCTAAAATTAGACATGTTTTGGGCTTTAGTGCTAAGTCAGTCAATTTTTCCGAAATACATGCTCCATAATACATGTCAACCTAACTCTGAGATATAGGCAACAGTCGGATTCACGATCTGAAAGTTGCTTAGATATTCGCATGCATACAAACTGTTCGGCTTTTTGAGTCTGTCTGTCTGTCCGTCCCATGAGTTTTAAGTCTCTGGTGGTGTCTCCATTACGGGAAGACGAAAGACTAGGCACTGCATTGTGCCTTGGTCCGCAATTACAACCAGAAAACAGGTAAGAGGAATTACTTCAGTGTATTATATACTATCTCTTATCTTTCTTTCTTACATATCGGTTTACTAACGACTCACGTACGTCTCATTTTTTGAGATGATAATTTCTTATAACTGTACCTCCGAATCTCAACGCTGTTCTCCTTCCGCTTGTAATCTGTACTTGGTCGTGAACGTGAATGCACATTACGTACGTGAACTAAATCCAAAGATGTCATTGACACATGTAGAACTTAGGAAATATTACACATTTTCTCGTAGTAAAATACAAATGCTACAGACCATGGTATTTGCTGACTACAAAATTTTAAACTTCTCCCATACTTTAATTTTTGACTCCACTTTTGAAGGAGATGTCACGATTACGTTAAAATTCTGAGTCCTTGCAGTAGTGAAGATTGTTTGAAACACTTAGTTTTATGTGTGAGCGCACATTGTAAACACACATACATCCCACACAGACACACACACCAAAACGTTTTGTTACATAGACCTATTTAAGTCATACAAAGATAGCAAACACCATTGGGAGTAGCTCTCGGATAAATATATACATTTATTTAGTCACTAAAATTCTGTTACATGTGCTCTAAAAACTTAAATATGCATAAAACTAATAATGTAAAGTTTCTCACATTTATTAAATTTCATGAAGTAATCAAACTGTAAATCATTCTTAAACACATTAACAAAATTAATATTTCTTAATGTCTATCCAACTCTCTCTCTCTTTCTCTCTCCATCTATTTATGCATTAGTTGTTTTTATTGAATTACACAAATATTTTTCAAAATTTTCAAAATGTTTTTGTCACTTAAAATGTTTTCATACGAGGAGAAAGATGTCACCTGTGGTCACAGAACAGTACCGAGAACAGGCTATGTCACATACAGAGTAACCGTTGTTTCGAACAACCTCAATTACGTCCCGAGGTAACATTAAATCTGGATTCCTTGCTTCGATTTTCTCAATTTCAATGTGGAGACTTCTCCTATTTACTGGTATTTCACGACGACAGGTGAACAGCTAATTTGTGAGTCTCAGGACAGGAAACGAGGCATACCTTTTGTTCATAATTTCTGGTTGCAGCTGGAAGTTTAATAAAATAGATCTTAATAAATACGTACGTACGTTGGAGACTTCTTCATTGCAAGCAGTAACTGCATCGGGATATTTGCTGCTTCATTTTTATCCCTCACGTTTTTTTTTTTTTTTTTTTTTTTTTTTCACGTCTTCTAAATGATCGCTGTAATAAAGAGCAGATTAAATTTATGAAGTCCATCTGGTGAGATTTGGCTTCGGGTTAAATTAATATATAAGGTGCTTACTGCTGGAAAATCTACTCTAGCTTTCTCTGCCATCTGATGAAGAGTATGAGCTAAACAAGTTTCGCGATCAGATTCAGACAAAATACCTGCAAAGCTTCAATAGCCTTAATTATATATTCTGCTGCATATCTAAGTGTAACGACGTTTCTCAGTTCTTCAGCAGGCCAAAAACAAGTAATGCATCACGAACAATCCTAGCAAATGTTGAATGGTTTATTTCTTCCAATACCTTGGATACAATGAAATGGGGTGTTTCTGGTTAACGTTACGTCAATTTCCCACGGAGACCTCTTAATAAAATTTACCCAGGTATATTTTTACTTATTTTTGGTTCATCAGGTACTTGGAATACTTTTCTAGGAACGTTGGAAATTCTACATTATTTAACTTTTTCAAACAGAGTTTTATCTGAAAGTAATACTTTACATATATCTTTTTAAAAATTTCCCTTATTTTTCCACTTGCAGAAAATGTTGTTGGTAAGGTTTTATGGATCTTAAATTTTATTAATAAATTCTATTAGGAGTTAAGTAAATGTTTTGTAGTCCAGAGCTTTTTTTAATCGTAGAGCACCTCTAGCAACGTTACAGACCGAATAGAAAGTTATATACAAATCTCTCAGGGGAATAGGTGTTCCGGCGGAGGTAGCAGTAGAACTGGATAGGGATGTGAGTGGTCTGGCACCTTGATAAATTTATTTTATATTAACAACTAGCTGCAAGTACCCGGGTTTAAAATAAGATTTTCTGTAGAAGCGTGCAAAACCGTTTATTTGCATTTAATATAAGGGTACATCTATGTCAAAGCAATGAGATAAACTGTTTTCAAGGTCAAGTGTACAAAATTTTATCAAGATCGGAGCAAAACTGTGGATTTTGGCGAAATCCATAAGTACGCTCCACCATACAGAGAACGAAACTTTATGTAGACAGCGCCCTTCCTCTTGTTTTGAAGGTCAATTGTGCAAAATTTCATCAAGATCAGGGCGAAGATATAGATTTACACGGACACATTGAAAACGCACTTTCACTTTTTCTCAAATTTTCCGGTTGGTTTTCCAAAAAATGGAACGAAACCTGTTTAAGAACCCCATGTAATTTTCTGTACGTGTACCAAATTTCACGTTATTTTGTTGTCTGGATCTTGAGTTATAAGAGGACAGACTGACGAACAACAAATGTGTCTTATAATATATAAAAATAATTTTAATTATTTATTTTCCACGCCACAGTCGATTTAAGAGAACTAAATTAGCAGAAACCATTATGAAAAGAACTACTTTATAACTAGTTAAATATCGGTATCAGATTGAGACAAATCAGTTATTCCAAAACTGAACAGATAAATTTAAAACTACTAAATTCATCACCAAATTTAAGTTAATCAAAAGGCAATTTCATTTACAAACGGACGACATGTTACTTGATGCACAAGTGGATCAATTGGACAAATAAGCAAGGAGAAATTTCTACCTCAAAATCTAAAGTTAATCACACAAATATAAGACAAAGGAACACAATCTAGCGAGATCACCTGCCCTCAGAGCAATGTGTGAATAGAATCCTAGGTGAAGTACGCCACAGGATAAGTTAACAGTATACGCTGTGAGTTTAAATGTCTACACTTCCGTAAGTAATGGGTTGGTTAACAAAAAAACATGAATGAAATGTGAAATACCAAAGGTAAAGACTATGGAAAGCTGCATATTTCATATGCACAGTGGCAGATGTCGTATACCAGTTAAGCAGCAAATGTGAATTCAGTAACATTCAGGTAACATAACTAAGAATTTGACAGAGGACTGAAAAATTTGTCTGAATTTGTGACACCTATGGGAGAAAATTCATGAAGAAACCGTTCCACCTAGTGTGCAAGATGTATGGGACAGGAGAAAAATACCTCAAACTTCAAAAAGAATATAATTGCAATTCCAAAGAAACCGAATGCAGACAAGTGTGATAATTACGGAACTATCAGCTTAATGAGTCATGGTTCAAAATGCCAACACGAATTATTTGCAGACGAATGGCGTTGGGGAAGATAAGTTCGGATTTTTAGGAGAAATGTTGGAATACGTGAAGCAATACCCACGACTTACTTTGGAAGATACGCCATGGAAAGGCAAACCTACGTTTTTACCTTTTGTAGATTCAGAGAAAGCTTTCAACAACGGTGCCTGGAATACCCTTTTTCAAATTATGAAGGCAGCAGGGGCAAGATATGGGGAACGGTAAGTTGTATACAACTTGCACAAAACCTGAACAGCAATTTGAGTGGAAAGGCATGAAAGGGACTAAGTAGTTGAAAAGGGAGGAAGATAGAGTTGCAGCCTTTCCCCAATATTATTCTATTTGTACATTGAGCAAGCGGTGAATGAATGCAAGGAGAGATTTGGAGAAAGAATTAAAGTTAAAGGAGAAAAAATAAGAAATTTGGCTGTTTGTTGAGACATTGTAATTATGTCAGAGACAGCAAAGGACATGGAGAGCAATTGAATGGCATGGTCTTGAAATTATAAGACGAACATCAACAAGAGCAAAACAAGGGTTATCGAATATAGTCTAAAAAGGCGGTGCTGAAGTGATTATAAAGTAGTAAACAATATTTGATGTTTCGGGCGCAAAATAGCATTTCTAAAGAAGCGAAATTTGTTGGCATCCAGAATTAATTTAAATTTTAGGAAGTCCTTTCGGAAAACATTTGTCTAGATTGTAACGTTGTGTGGGAGTGAAACAGTGTTCAGACAGAAAGGTTAGAAAAATTGTGGTGTTACAGATGAACAAAGATCGCGTATCTAATGAGGTGATCTATTACTTCTTAAGTAATAGAACGCAGTACGTTGTTCTCGACGGAGAGTGTTCGAGACGAGTGTATCGTCAGACGTGCCCTAGAGGAGTGTGATAGGACCGCTATTATTTTCAATCTATATAAATCTGATGGACAGAGTAATTTGTAATTTGCGGCTGTTTGCTGATGATGCTGTGGTGTATGGGAGGGTGTCGTCTGTAACTGACTGTAATAGCATACAGGATGACTTAGACAAAATTTCTAGTTGGTGCGAAGAATGGCAGCTAGCTCTCAATGTAGAAAAATGTAAGGTGATGCGCATGAGTAGGAGAAACAATCCTATAATGTTCGAATACAGCATTAGTAGTGAGCTTCTTGATGCTGTCGCGTCGTTCAAATATCTAGGCATAACCTTGAAGAGCGATATGAAATGGAACGAACATGTAAGGATAGTTGTGAGTGAGGCGGAGAATTTTGGGAAGATGTATTTCACCTGTAAAGGAGACCGCGTATAAAACGCTTGTACGACCACGTCTTGAGTATTGCTCAAGTGTTTGGAACCCGCAGCAGATCTGTTTAAAGGAAGACATAGAAGCAGTTCAGAGGCGAGCAGCTAGGTTTGTTACTGGTGGGTTCGACCAATGCGCGAGTGTCACGGAAATGCTCCGGCAACTCAATTGGGGATCGCTGGAGGAAAGACGACGTTCTTTTCGTGATTTTCTGTTGAGGAAATTTAGAGGGCCGGAATTTGAAGCCGAGTGTAGTACGATCTACTTATATTTCGCGTAGTGATCACAAAGACAAGATACGAGAAATTAGGGCTCGTACAGAGACATACAAACATTTCGACAGACGTACTGGGCAGACACCTCGCTCTTTATCCGCATGTAACATGCGAATATTCATGTCGCTCACAATTTTATCTACAAAGTAATAAATACTGCTGATACCCGCATCCGCGCTGACCTCTATGGGTACCGGCTAGAGAGTATGGGTACCGGCTAGAGACTCATTCTTACCATTCTTTTGAACGAAGATTCGTCCGTAACACGACTCTTAAAATTCGTTACTTACATTGGTTGAAATGAACAACTCTACACTCTACTACCTCCTATGCTCCTTGGATGCATGCATATCTTGCGGGTGGTGCGGATTTTAATCAACCACAGCACCATAACTTGTTATTACTGCACAGAAGCTATGGCTCCACTTAATTTCTCACTGTATGCAGTAGGTGCAGAGGTCTGATGGTCACGGCTGTCAGGAGTGAGCAGTAGACTGCGCGGCCGGCCTGACGGCAGTTGGTGTGTGTTTGTCTGGCAGGGCTGCTGGTGTCGGTGCCGTTCCTGATCGCGACGGCGTGGGTCTACCTGTGGTTCCCCGAGCTGCGCGACCTGCACGGCATGGCGCTGGCCAGCCACGCGCTCTGCCTCGCCCTGGCCTACGTCGCGCTCTCCATCACGCAGCTCGCCGGGGACCGCATCATCACCTCCGCCTGCATCGCCTTCGGTGAGTCGTCCTCTCACATATTGGGCCGTATGAATAAAACGGAGTATCTACTTTATACTCTGAAATCCAGAGAAGATACTCTGAAATCCAGAGAAGATACTCTGGAATCCCGAGTACATACTCTGGAATCCCGAGTACATACTCTGGAATCCCGAGTACATACTCTGGAATCCCGAGTACATACTCTGGAATCCCGAGTACATACTCTGGAATCCCGAGTACATACTCTGGAATCCCGAGTACATACTCTGGAATCCCGAGTACATACTCTGGAATCCCGAGTACATACTCTGGAATCCCGAGTACATACTCTGGAATCCCGAGTACATACTCTGGAATCCCGAGTACATACTCTGGAATCCCGAGTACATACTCTGGAATCCCGAGTACATACTCTGGAATCCCGAGTACATACTCTGGAATCCCGAGTACATACTCTGGAATCCCGAGTACATACTCTGGAATCCCGAGTACATACTCTGGAATCCCGAGTACATACTCTGGAATCCCGAGTACATACTCTGGAATCCCGAGTACATACTCTGGAATCCCGAGTACATACTCTGGAATCCCGAGTACATACTCTGGAATCCCGAGTACATACTCTGGAATCCCGAGTACATACTCTGGAATCCCGAGTACATACTCTGGAATCCCGAGTACATACTCTGGAATCCCGAGTACATACTCTGGAATCCCGAGTACATACTCTGGAATCCCGAGTACATACTCTGGAATCCCGAGTACATACTCTGGAATCCCGAGTACATACTCTGGAATCCCGAGTACATACTCTGGAATCCCGAGTACATACTCTGGAATCCCGAGTACATACTCTGGAATCCCGAGTACATACTCTGGAATCCCGAGTACATACTCTGGAATCCCGAGTACATACTCTGGAATCCCGAGTACATACTCTGGAATCCCGAGTACATACTCTGGAATCCCGAGTACATACTCTGGAATCCCGAGTACATACTCTGGAATCCCGAGTACATACTCTGGAATCCCGAGTACATACTCTGGAATCCCGAGTACATACTCTGGAATCCCGAGTACATACTCAGGTTCGCACGAATAAAGGGAGTCTGAGAATATACTTCAGCCGAGTACGTTCTCAGCTTGAGTAACAGGGTGGGAGAAGTTACTCACAGCAGAATACGTTCTCCAATTTCATATGAATAAAACTACAGAAGTTTCTCACGATCGGAGAACATTCTCCGATTTCTGGAGTGAGCTCTCTAGTATACTTAGTGCTGAGTAAATTCTATTAAGGTTAAGTTTTACTGTGGTTTATAACAACAATGACAATATTTTTGTTACTTAGAAGGCAAAAACAAGTTCCTTTATACGTAGTCTTCAACAAATACGAGGGGATCTAAAAAGTTAATGCAAATAAAAACATTTTGTTGAAGAGTAGCTTCCTTCAGAAAAATCTTAAGTGTGACACTTCAAGCCGTTTATATAGTGACGAGAGTGATAAGAGGAATGTTTTCATTACCGACATAGAAATGAAACACAGGAGGATTGAGCTGTGTGTTTTGCCCATTTGTTGCGAGAGTATATTTACGGTTGTAAACAGCTACATAGCAAAATGTTTTTAATAGGGTCTATTAGTAAAGCCTTAAGATAAAGTGCATCCCAAGACTTCAGTTTCTATCACAAAATAAATGTTGCTGCAATACCAGGTAGACCTACTGAAGTATTGTTTTTATCCAAACCAGTTGGCCTATTTAAGATGCGTTTTCTGACTTCGTAATCTTAACTACTGTTAGGTTTTAAGTAAGTAGACACGATAGGAAAATTAATAACTGATTAATTACATATCTAGCAGCCTGTTTCTTGTAACAAAATCGCTTGGCCTAACGTTTATAAGCAGACCATTGTGTATCATATTTAACAAGTAGGCCTATCTCATGTTAGAAAACTCCGACAGCATTCCACGTTATAACAGATGAATATGTGATGCTTTTTTAAAATTTCGTTCGCAATTTGTGCTAACCCAACTTCATTAATAGAAAATTTTATCGCCTGACGAAAATGTTGTATCGTCAGAAGAATATATTTTCGTAGACAGTGCACATTGTCTTATTAACATGCTCCTGAACAAGAAACTAATATCTAAACATAGTACAGTTCTTCCTGAACACGTAGATGCCTAATGCATATTTGTACACTTGATAATTTGCCTGATTGGGCTAGTTTAAAGAAGTACACGATTGGACAGCTGATCTGTGGCGAACATGACACGCGGAGAACTTACTCAAGGAGGAGGGGAGGTATAGAGAATGAACAACCTGCTCAGAGAATATGCTTCGAAGTTTTTATTCATACGAAATTGAGAACTTACTCAGAGAATGTTCTTTTGCTCTGAGAATCTTCTCTGGACGATGTGTTCTTCATTATTCATACGACCCATTACGTGCTAGCGAAACCGTTGGCTCACACATGGGCAGTTTGATAAGTCTGGTAAAAATAGAATAAAAATTGTTTTAAAAGGCGAAAACACTTTTTCTCAACAGATTCCTTGCAAGGCTATACATTTGGTTCAACGAGTTTCCAATGTTTTCAGCCCATCGGCAAAGTAGGCTTTGTCAAACTCCGCAAAATAGTCCGTCACAGCGGCGGACACTTCCAAAAATGTTTGTAAATCTATCGGACCAAACTACGTGGTCATCCGTCCGTAGCTTACAAACTACTTAAACCTAGACAAACTAATCTAAGGAGACACACACACACACACACACACACACACACACACACACACACACACACACACACAACCACCACCACCACCACCACCACCACCACCACTTCCTTTCCTACCTCCGCCTTCATTTCTTCCACCCTCCAAATCCGCGGTTCCCTGTTTGTTCATTCCACCTCTTCAGTACAACATTCCCCTCCTCCTCACTAAGAAACCTCACACATATATCAACTTTCGTGCTGATCACTGAAACATTCTCAAAGTTCACTTGTGTTTAATAAAAACCCTGTCATTGAAAAATCATACATGAGCAAACTTTCTAATAAGTAGGAATACTGTGTCAGGCTGTTGTTAGGTGCCCTCTTTTCGTGGTAAAGCGTGCAAAATTACTTCAGAGAACAGAATAAAACTATGTATTTGCATGAATTGGAAACAAACACACAGGCACTGTAACGCCCCGTCTCGTCTAACGCAGTTAAAGATTCTGTATCGTTATTATTAGCCCTCTGATCGCCTATCGCGTAGAAAAGATGGTAAGAAATAACGTATACTGTATTAACGTAATATATTTAATGCATCTGACTCTTAATAGCTTCAGAAAATACCTTTTTAAGGTTCTAAAGTACATTAAATACCGTTCACGATGAGTATACACCTTAGCTTTAAACATAGGTATAGCGCAACTTGAATACGTTGCCACTAAAACACATACGCGCACTACGCCATAAGTAAAATTTAGTCGCCTACTTAAACGGTGACCACAACCAACGATTGTAAACAAATATCTGTAAGTTACAGATTATTATTATATGTAGAAAATCAAAGCACTTTTATTATCTTTTTTTGTATTGTGAAGCTAATTACACTGATAAACGCCATTCCACATTTATTAAATGTTTTAATAAATGAAGCGATACGTAACTCTGTTTTACCTGCACTCTGAGCATATTACAAACCTTTGATGTAAAATATCCTTTTTACTTAAATATTTCATTAAAAAGATTTTTCAACAAGCTTCTTCAAAAGATCCAACCAAAAGTCATAATACCTTTCTCACGCCCCCCCCCCCCCCTTCTTCGCTAACAGTTTAGTGTATTTGCCAATACACTCAGAAATTACGTTTCTCTACGTCAGAGATATAATTGTATACATAATGTTTTCTTTAAATCAAATTAATATTCTCTCATCATTTAAATATTTTATGGAGATATGGTTGACTTTATAGTATATTCATCCCCAAAGAACAACGCTCCTTTAGTCTGATAGCATATTTTTATCAATACACAAAGGATACTAATCTCTTTATCACATACTTTTAAATTACGATACTAGTTATAATTGGCTACTTTGTTCCTCTTTTTTTATGAAAACTTTCTTTCAAACTATATGATCAAAAAATTCCTTTTTATTTTATTACAATTTTTTTGCTTTCAATTCTAGCTACGAGAGAGAATATGCAGTGTTAGATTTTCTGTAGTGATAATTAATAGAATTTTTGGTTTTTCGATCATAGAACTCAACTTTAGCACAATTTCAATGTGACATTCGCGTGCGCCGTGGCAGAATAGCCGTGCTCACTAAGGCACCCAGATGCGGTGCGCAGGGCCGTCCGCCTTCGGGGGTTCGAGTCCTCCCTCGGGCATGGGAGTTTGTGTTGTCCTTAAAATAACTTACGCTAAGTTACTGTAAGTAGTACGTAAGGGTAGGGACTGATGACTAACGTAGTTACGTCCCTTAGATTTACAAACATTTGAACATTCACGTGCGTATTCCACGCTGCTGACAGGCAGTTACGATCAACGTTCCATAAAGCATACTGAATTTTCAACCAATCATGAAACAAAAGTTACTGTATTAAAATTATAAAAACTTATAATAAACATTTGAATCTTTGAGAGATGCAATAAATGGTACCGATCATGCAGCACGAGGAAAATACAAATATTGTAATAACATTATTGTATCGATGAGAAGTGTGTAAAAGTAATGCATAGCCGGCCGCGGTGGCCGAGGGGACTGAGGCGCTCCGGTCACGGTCTGCACGGCCACTACAGTCGGGGGTTCGAATCCCCCCTCGGGCATAGATATTTGTGCCGTCCTTAGTATTAGGTAGTTCATAAGTAGTTGTCCCATAAGCTATACAAACATTTGAACATTTTGTAATGCGTATTGTTGTGAGATACTTAACATGACTAAATTTTCATGTATCTCATAGAGCTGACAGCAACTTTTTACGTACAGGAATTAAATTTTATGAAATCAGAAACGGAAGGAGGGATGCAATAACGAGTAGTTTATGTGCAACTGTTATCACGATACATCTGTTATTTCTTAAAGCTTCAGATCACCAATTATACATTTTAGTAGTCTCAACCAGTGTTTCACGATCCGTTGGTAAATAATTCTAGCCGGAACATTTACATGTACGAAAAACAAAATATTTATCTTTTCGTTACAGTAGCTGACAAGCGTACGTAGATTCGAGTGGCATTAGATTCGTAGCTCTCGATTTAGCGGGACAGTGACGGTATAGACTGTATCACTGCGCCAGTACTAACTTCGACGAATGCCTGAGCTTATGAAACAATGTCACTGACTTTTTCAAAAGGTCACAGCCAGGTTTATGTGCCATTGTTCTCTCGGCGCGTGTCCTATCAGTACCTCTCCCAATGTCACCGTTTTAAGGTGAAAAAAAGACTACGGTGAAAGATCTTCCATCTTGAGTTAAATCCTTTCGCCTTGGACAGCGCAAGAGTTCAAATTGTCTATAGTATTTTTATGCACTTACATCGCAAAGTAAATGCAGTAATTATGTATCTTGTCACACATGCGTTCTTAGATTTTTGAACTTAATAAACGATATGGTATGGCAGATGAAGGCAGTACTCCACATTATTCACATATTGCATTCGCTCATTTGAAATGGAACGCAGAGAGGTCCTTAGCTAACGTAACATAGTGTTACTAGAATGTGTACTGCTTTCAGCGAAAGCGTATACGGCTACACTCTAGTTGTCCCTAGGCATCGAGAACATTAGAGGAGACGAGCTTGTTCATTGTTTTCATTGGAGAACCATCGGATCACTAGCCTGTAATAATTACGGAAGTACCGGCGAAGCTAAATAAATGGACGGATGGGAACACCACTTCCAGATACTTCTACATTAACTATTTCCTCTCCTCGCATAATGTTTAACTGCAACCAAAATCGTGATAGGACTACCACAATTATAAGTGACTTGCTGAAAATCCGGCGTTGCCCGGGTTATTCATTTATTTATTTATTCCTGCCTTCAGTTAGTACTTCTGCTATCCCTTCTGTCCATCGTTTTTCTATAACCATGTTATATTTATTGGAGAATATATAAGAAATAGCACTGTCTTACATAATGTACAAAATTAAAAGTGCAGTATCCAATCAAAGAAAGATAGCGATCAAAATACAAATGGCATATAAAATTCGTACGATTTCATATTTATTGAATTATATGTTGTAAAATTGTATAATTTTTTAGGTGTATATTCATTTGTACAAGTGCTATATGTCTGTAAAATCTCTTGGGAATACAATTAGTAGTAAAGAAGTAATAGATCAAAAATTGGTGTGTGATGGGGCGGTTTTCCATGAACGTTTATGTGCTCATATCTCATGAACTACGTGTCGTACTGTGATACAGTTTAGAAGGTACATTCAAATATATGTCTATACTGTCTAAAATTTCCTGCAGCTAACATTTCTCGTGTAGAAATTATAAATTGTAACGTCATACCAAAAGTCGTAGTATGACCATGAATAGCGGAAAAGTCGTAAGAGAGATACTTTTTCCTTTCATAATTTTGCTATGCTTGTGAGCTAGAAATAGTTCAATAAAGGTTTGAAATTATATTTAAAGTTTGTTGCAATTCGCTAAGTAATCTCGATCTCACATACTATATTCATAAAGCCTCGTCGCATTATGTGGCAGTTTCTTGCAACTCACACTGTTTATAAAGTCATATCTCCTGAACCATGTGTCGTATGTGGTTCTTACCATTACAAAATTGGTGCCTCACGGTAAAAAAAGTGTGTACCAAATTTGGTTGAAATCGGTCCAGTGGTTTAGGAGGAAATGTGTAACATTATTCCGTAATGCAGCAATTTTTCTCGCTTCTCATTATGACGTCATATCACGTGAACTGTGTTGTATATGATCCTTACTGCGACCGTCCTCATGGATTGAAGCTTACGTGTGCAAATTTTCATAAAGATTTGAACAAAACTGTAGATTTGTATGCAATACGTACACACAAACACAGAAACATACGGACGCTCTTCTTTATATATAAAGATTATTCATACCAATCAACTCTGGGCCGCATTGAAGTGGCTGAGCGCTCTAAGGCGCCTTGCTGTGGAGTGCGCGTGGTTGTCCTTTCGGTACCAGTAGATAAGTGGATATTTCGACGGATTGTTGAGTAGCGACCTAGTTACCCACTTCACAGCAGACCCTCTGTCACTGACTCTTAATGCTGATAAGGCTTTCAAATCTAATCTTAATTCAACCTTTTGTTTCAGTTGACCATGGCACAAAAATGTATTATTTCTTCCTACTTTATAGTATTGCACTACTTTTTGATCATTCAATCGAAAAGTGTCAGTGTGTTTGTATTGCATACAAATCTATGGTTATGTTTCAATCTTTCTGAAATTTTGTAAACGTAAGCTTCACTCCACGAGAACGGTAGCCGTAAGTGTAAGAATCAGGTACAACACATTGTTCAAGAATTAGATGCGTGAAAAACTGCTGCATTGGCAATGCTGCTCATTTTCTCCTAAACCACTGGACCCATTTCAACTAAATTTGGTACACACATTACATATGTACTTTAGAAATTGTACCACAGCACGACATGTAGTTCATAAGACATGTGACATAAGTTCATGGAAAACCGCCCCATCACGCACCAGGATTTAATATATTCCTTCTTTACAACCAACTCTGTTCGTATGTTTCATTACAGTCCGTGTACCTGGTGAGCAGCGAATGTAAATTGAGTAAATTTTGAAAAGTCAGAACTTACTTGGGTGGAGATGAAGCCACAGAACAATTTAAAGCTGTGGTGGAAGTAGCTTTAACATTTTGTGTTCTGTCACTGGGCCCCTCCAAAGGGTTAAACGTACAAAGTGCGTAACGGCTATTTGAAGTAGGTTTACCTCTTTGCAGGGGCCCAATGACAGGATACGAATTGTTAAGCTACTTCCACCACAGCTTTAAATAGTTCTGTGGCTCCATATCCACCCAAGTAAGTTGTGACTTTTCAGAATTTACTCATCTTAGTCATATTGGATTCGCTGCACGCTAGGTACACGGACTGTAATAAAACGCTTGTCTGTTCCCACTCTGATGCTGCGCTAACAGCGCGAAACGCGTTATTGGATATAATAGAAAACATTGCAACCGAGACTGCGAATTATTTAATCACTTTATTTGGATTGATTCTATTTTCGATGTCTTTTGATACCATCTGTACTCTGGCTTTATAAAATATTTTAGAAATCAAAGCAACTGTTAATAAGAAGTCTCAGAACACGCAAATTTGTAATTTACGGTAAGTTGTTGGTATGTAAATGTAACTTTCCTTTCTCGGTGACAAATTGCAGTGGTCTAATAATTTTGACAAATGATTCGCAATCGCAATTTTCTTACAGCTCCACTGTATTAGGCATAGGTGTTTTACCAAATGGTGACGTGTGAAAATTTGTGCCAAAGAATTGCCAAAGCGAGGCAATGACGACGACGACAACAACAACAACAAAGTGTAATGCTTCGTTGTTTTCATTCTACCTGGCGCGGGAATACGATACAGGTTGAGAGTGCTAAGTGATGAATGTAACTGACTCTGACATACGTAGTCAGTGTGGCATATGGAAGTTTGAGTCGGTCCTCCAGTCGTGTTCGGGTAGCCTAGTGGGTAAGGCGACCGCTCTCGAAAAGCGGGAAACCCGGGTTTGAGTCCCGGCCCTGCATAAATTTTCAAATGTCACCATTTGGTAAAACATCTAGGCCTAATACTCTGGAGCTGTAAGAAAATCGCAATTGGGAATAATTTGTCAAAAATAAATGTAACTGTTTGTTATTATGTTTAAAAGCTTCTAAAGTTTACGCCTGTTAATTTGACGTTAAAATTAACTATTGATATGTGTCTTACGTTGTCAAAAATCCAAAGATTAACCACAACATTTTGCCAGTTCTATAAAACCAGACTGCTCTGCTGTGTCAGTCGAAGTGATACTCAGATATTTGAAATGTATTCTTTAATTCGTGATGTGCCGATGACAGTTAATAAAGTTTGAACGTCTTCGATGTTTTAATTTAGTAGTTAAGCAGTTTCAACAAAATATAGACCTCTCCTTAGGTGAGAGCTTCCCTCGTGACACCGAGACCAATTGTACATCAGTTAATTATCTCTCAGCAGCATGCTGCAGAGATATTGTGCTTTCCGACTGCCAAAGTTACTTGACGAGCCATCTTTGACAGTGGTTGTATCAAAACGAGCACTGTAATCAGCTGTGTGGAATATTCTCCAGCAATTTCGACATGTTCAGAGTGTGGATGTCGTCTAGAAGATTGGCAGTAACGGAAATTCCACAAACGTCAGCTCAGAATTAATCCGTGTAAATAATTGTAGATCTATAAATCGCTTTAAAAAAGTCTCATTTGACATAAAGCTTAAGGTCCAATCGTTTAATATTATTGCTGTTGTGGCCTTCAGTTCCAATACTGGTTTGATACAGCTCTCCACCCAGCCTATCCCGCGCAAGCGTTTTCATATCCAAATAACTACCACCCACATCCATTTGTACTTTCTTACTGTACTCCGCTCTTCAACCCCCTTCTGAGAATGTTACCTCTCAGAATTTCCTCCAATACTATAATTCCTTGATGAACGTGTCCTTCCAATCGAGCCCTTCTTTTAGTCAAGTAATGTCATAAATCTTTCTCCTAGATTCAGTACCTTCTCATTGGTTGCATGACGTAGCCATCCAATCTACAGAATTCTTTGTTTCACTCCAGTACATAAATGACTACCTTACACTTAGGGTCGGTTCGTCCATCTCTCGTTAGTAAACGAGAAGATACCTGTAAAGTCCAGTTAAATGTGTTCGTTAAGTGCATTGCGTACGTCAGTGCGAGATACCTGTCGTTTAAAACCTGGAGAAAACAAGGTACAATATACTTAGACTATATTGTCAATAGAAACAAATGGAAGTGTCATCTGAATAAACAGCTGTTGACCATATTTGACTAGCAGCGGATAGGTTAGTAGACAGTTTTTATTTGGCGCTATGAAAAACAAATGTGAAAGAATCTCGAATTTTACAAGAAGTGAGTGAGATTGTCTTGTCCTTACCAGAGACACGACGCATTGGACCGAGAGGCCAGTGTCACTTCCCGAACAGCTTTCCAAGCAGACGTTTTGCAGACACCAGCGAAGTCCCCTGTGGCAATGAACATACTACAAAGTGCATAGTACCTTAGTGAAAGCAGTAACTTGCACATAGGCGAAAGTGCATTGTTCCCGTAGATCGGATGAAGTAATCACAATTTAGGCCTTACACTAAGCGCAACAAGCATTAGAAAATATGGAATTAATAAGCTTGCAGACATAATGTATTTTGTTTTCTATTACGACATATAACTTATAAAATACCTACCTATCTCAAAATGTTCAAATGTTTGTTAAGCTTATGGGACTTAACTACGGGGTCATCAGTCCCTAAACTTACAAACTACTTATCAACTACCTTATACTAAGGACGGCACAAATATCCATGCCCGAGGGGGGATTCGAACCCCCGACCGTAGTGGCCGTGCAGACCGTGATTGGAGCGCCTCAGACCCCTCGGCCACCGCGGCCGACCATACCTATCTGTTGGACTCTTTAGATGGTCGTAGAATTTCCCATGCAGCGTTTCCACAGTAGCCTTTCGAAGACGTAATCGCGTAACAAATTCTGCACCATTCCAGCATTCAAAATGATTTGGACGAATGTAAATACGTCTAGGGCGCCTTATTGGGGCAATTACCTTTAGATTGTCCAAAATATTAACGTCCTCTTCATTGTCAACCAAATTTCTTATTCCAGCCATTTTCATCATACCGATTCTCACTTAACTACTCGTTACCCGTAAGTTTGTATTTTGATATTGCAACAGTAATTTTTAGGTTATGTTATGTATTTTCAATATATCAAACTCATCTAATCGCTACTGACATAGATAGGTCGAGAAATAAGACGATAAAATTTTCGAATACAGCTGCTTTCACTACCAGTTTTTCATGTGCGTAGTGCTTCTGTTATTTTGTTAGATAACTCGGTATTTATCACGCGAATATATTGCGGTATTTTAACACTTTTGAATCCTGCCATTTTCATACAGAATCTCACTTAACTGGTCGTTAGCCGTGTAACGAGCAGTATTCTATTATTTAACTTAATGGCCAATTCGATGTGTCTTAATGTCAGATTAACTTATAACGAAACATTGACTAACGCAATTCTCCACGAGTTGAGATTTTAACTGGAACTTAACGAGATTTTGACAAACCGGCCCTTAGATTTGTTAGCAACGAATGTAAATTTATCTTAAGAAAAACATTTCTTGCCGTTTCAATCTACATTTTGTGTCCTCCCTGCCTCGGTCCTTGATTCATTTAACTTCTCAATATCAATACTTACCCAATGCTTATAGTGTCATATTTCCTAATTCAATACGTGCAGCGTCGCCTGGTTTGATTCCACTACATGCAACTACTCCTGCTTTGCTCTTATTAATTTTCAACTTGTATCCTCCTTTCAAGTAACTGCCCGTTTGAAAGTATAAAAGTTGTAATTATTTTCTCCCTGACCTTCGCTTTCCCGGTTTCTCCTTGCTCTCCTTTACGGTTTCTTAACGAGAGTGCTGATTAACTTCGGGGATCAGCTACAACCTTGTCTCACTACTGTTTCAATCGCTGCTGCTTTCACGGCCTTAGACATCGTCTTGTTTCTGAAGACGTTACATAAAACACTCCTTTCCCTGAATTTCACCCCGGCAACCTCCAGAATTTGAAGGAGTGCATTCCAGTGCACATCTTAAAGAGCTTCCTCCGATTCTACGTATGCTATTAACGTTGCTCCGCCTTTCGTTAATCTATCTTTAAACTTGGAGGTTCAAACATTTCTACAAAATCAAAATTGATATTGTCAGAGCTCGGTTCCTACCACCTTTTCCATTCTTTTGTACATAATTTGTGTTAATATTTTCAAACCACGACTAATTAAACTATTTTGTAACATATGTCTTCACCTACTTTCTTTCGAAGTTGGACAATCACAACCGTTTCTCCTCACTTCACACTGTGTTGCAGGACGTCTTCATGGCGTTGCCTCGCACACGTTTGCTTTCCACTCCAGCCCGTTGCTGGAAGGGTCCCTAGCATTACCACTATGAGACCGTGAACATATGACGACTCTTATCTCTGGAGTCAACGATAACCACTTTCACGTCCCCCACTTCAGTGACTTACATGTGCGAGTTGCAAAAGGTTACACTAGTTCATTTACCAGGGAAAATGTGGATGGGATTTTATTTGCGAAAATAAAAGTTGATTAGCCCTAACTTCAGTGGGGTAGGCAACCAAAGGATCAGCTAGACATCACATATATCGTAAATCCGGCCTCTGCGACAAAATCAAATGGAAAATAGAAATTTCGTTTCGGCGTTACGTAGTTGCCTGAAGTGCATTGAAATCTAGTTTGCTTAAAACACGCCAGTTTAGAGGCGGGCGATCCCAGTGCCTTTTTAATGAATATGTTTAGCTGTCGTTATAAGTTTCGGAGCAAACTTTGAATAAGGAATATAGGAGGGACTAGTTGTCTTCCACGAAAATTTTGCTTCTCGAACATTCTCTAAGTACCACTATGAAGACTTACTATTGGTAAGAGTTGTAAACAACTTTCGTTACACAAACATAACAATAATTATTGAGCACATTCGAATATTGAATATAACAACTTTAAACATGTCTGTTGAGACAGTAACCGTTCGTGAAAGATTAACACAAATAAATAAATAAATAAAAATAAAAAATGTAAAAAATACAGCTCATCAATTGCAAAGCTAGAGGTTCATTACCAAGGTTTCTGCTTCAACTATGGAAGGCTTCATCAGAAATTAAAAAAAATTACGTGAAATGAACACAGTGGTTCTTGAGCAACAGAGATCACGTTCGAATGTAAACTACGTGCGTCATGAATCAAAAAAACAGAATTTATATTTCATGTACCTAAACGCGTCGCTATGGGTCGCGTATGTGGCCAGTACTGTGGGTGGCATCTTACTGACGCCGAAACCTTGGTAAAGTAATCAGCCTCTAGATTTGCAACTAATGAGGTGTATGTTTTGAGTGTTCAACATTGAATATTATGTTGAACGTAATCCTAAGATCAACTGTGAAACATCGGGACAAAGAAGTCGATTACAGATAGAAATCAAAGGTTTGGCGATGCCTGCAGCAGGTAGCTGTACATTGTTACCAGCAGCAGATGATCGTATGTGTTCATGCAGTCATACAAGAAAAATACTTCCAGTACTTAGCGACCAGGGTAATCGGAAATTAATCATCTAAATTTTATTATATTGCTGTGGTGTCTATTCTTTCTGACATGTCCGAAAGAACATACACCACACCAATATAATAACTATTTACACACGAAGACGGCGTTAGCTTCACTTATTTCACCGCAGATGAGGTCATACGTTGGACCTCGCACGGGAATCCGCTATGGCGAGTGTAAGAGGGCATGGACGGTAGGGGCGCTACAACCATAGCGTGCCACATGTGGAAGACTGAGACGTACTGGCCCGAAGCGGGAGACCTGGGTTCGATTCCCAACCCGGCTCACACTTTCACTGGTCGCCATTGTTTAATTTCAATGTCCTAATGCAGCCACTGTCAATCATTGCCTTCCTAATCCGTCTTCCTTCCCCTCCTTCACCAATAATTCGTAAATCTAAAATTTGTTGACGGACGGTTAAAACTTTATAACTGGTACTTTGAGAGTGGTATCGAAATGAATAAGCCTGGGGCTTCATATCCGTATTCCAAAACTAATGTTGAATCCACGTTTATAAGTATATGAAATTAAACCAATAAAATTTTCCAGATTGAGACCCCATTGTTAGCCTTTAAGAAACTGACAGTTTCGGCCATTGTTGCAAGTGCCTTCTTGTGGGTATTTTTGTGACAAAAAAGCGCCTCGGTTGCACAGTGGTAGAGTGCCAGACTCTGAATCCAAAGGTCGCGGGTTCGACCCCCGCCAGGTCCTAGGAATTTTGTCACTTTCCACTTCTTTCACCTCTGGCAGTATTGCTCATGTGAAAAATACCGAGTGGCACTGTGGTTCGGAACCCACGTTAAACTGTAGGTCCCCCTATAACTGGCTGGGTAAGTCAGTTCGAAGGTCGGAGGAAGGCAACGGCATACCACCTCCAAACAGGACCATGCCTAGTAAAGCACTGTGGTGTTCAAACCAATCTCCGGTTGTTGACTGCTTTACCCTTTTTACCCACATTAATTGGACAATGGCAGCGGAAGCTTACGCTTACTTTAAAGGAACTAGGTGATGAGATGATGAGATGAATCTGTTTAAATAAATACCTTTTGAACCTAGTTAAATTGTATAACTATTAACTAAAATTTCTGAAATTACTAGCAATGCGTCTCTGGTGACTAACATACTAATTCGCTGTTTCCTTTCTGATCTTTGCAGCGTTCCTGATCCAGTTCTTTTTTCTGGCCAGTTTCAGTTGGCTCACCATCCTCGCCTTAGACACCACGTGGCACGTAATGTAAGTATCTACGATAATAAGTACTTGGGTGTTTGCATCTAACTAAATCACTGGAGTTACTAAAAGCCAAATGTAAGAGCGTAGCTTCCTATCACCACGGTTCACAGTATGACGGTGTTAGTCAACCGGTACCGTTATTTTCAAAATTTTACTTTCGGAATTTCCTGGATAGAAAAAATGGACATTTCTCGTCCTCCGCAACCAACACAGATAGTTGAAGGAATTGAAGGACGCCACTGCAGTGCCGCTCAGTTTCGCTGTGGCCGGCTCGAATCCTGGTGGTGGAACAAAGTATCACTTCTAGCATTTAGCCCTATTGGAGGAGAGATCTGTCGATCTGACAAGGAAAGTACTTGGGCTCGAACAAACACACATACGTTAAAATCGTACGATATATAATTTAAAGATCTCTTATTGCACTAGTGACACTCCCGCATCTGCAAAACTGTGCAGTCGTCCGTTAGAGGCCCCTGCGTGTGCCATGCCACATTGCACTTTGACCTGTCGGTTCGCCAGTAGGGACAGTGCAGTGTGCCTCCGAAGTTGCGTTTTGTGACATTTGTGTGGTGAAGCGTCAGATGGGGCGGCGATTGATAATCAATCCTGCTAATATAGTGTGACTGGTTGACACGAAGTTACGAAGAACCATTCTTTGTGAAGATGGTATTAGTGTAGAAAATAAATCATTCGCATGCTTTCTAGTATCTGTTATGATACAGAAATTGAGCATAAGTTAGATACTATTGTAACACTAACACATAATAATAATAATAATAGGGATGATAATGACGAAGAACTCATTGCTAGCGGTAGTGCTACAGTAAGTGCGGGAAGAAGCGATGGAAGCAGTGGCAGTGAACACAAACAGTCTTCCGAGAAGAAGGTTAAAGTTGCAACTATCATCACGGCTTTTGATGACAATATGCTAGAGAAAATGTACGACGATTATTACATAAGTTATGTTCAGATATCTGCATTACATATGGCGTCTACAATTACATCTACAGTGCTATCTAGAGCATGATTGCAAAGTTTTGCATAAAAACGACACCCACCAGCACATTGAGGTGTACGTAGAGGTACTGTAACCAAACTTTCATACAGATATGTTTGTTCGAACCCAAGTACTTGTGAGTTCACCTGAGGATCACGAGTAGGAAACTAGTCGAAACGTTATCGCAGAAAAACGCCTTGATTTGACAGATAAACAGAGAATACTTCATTGAATAACAAAACCGAACTTGATCGTAAAAGATTAAATCAGGATTTTGTGACGGTGGTAATGGATCAGCAGACTTAAAAGTACTCTTCTCAGCTTCCCCATCCTCTCCCTCCACTTTTTACCCGTTAATGACATTCATCTGGTATTTGTGCAAGTAATACAGTAGTCCGTACCAGTAATAACTTGGATGCTATTTGCGTTCTCAGGGACTAAAAGTACAAGAATGAACAGTGTAGGCTAATATGATTTTTAACCTGTTCATGCGTGTGTGACATTGAGATTTTAACACAGGTATGTAGTCGTAAATGGTAAATATCTTATGAAGAACAGCAGTTACACAGCTATAGACCCCAAATGTGTTGACACTCTGCTTAGTCTCGAGCTGTCGAGGGTGGCCTAAAAAGCGGATAGTCTGTTCAAAACGAACTACAAAAATTCACTGTGCGATATCAATACTGTTAATTCCAGTATTCAAATGAAAAATTAATAAAAAGCTGCGTTGAAACCATTGATAACGGTCGTTAAATTCTTAAAATCAACTTATCAGACACAACTGGAGTGGGAGTGTTCATCGCCGTGGACAAAGATATTGTTTCTACTGAGGTCGAGGTTGAAAGTACTTTATCTGGACACTTATAATAGGTCTAAGAGAAATAAAGTTAATAGACGGGTGATTTAAACCCCCCCCCCTCCCCAGTGCAGCTGTAGCAGTTTTACAGTCATTCAGAGTAAGTCTACACGGGGTAGTGCGTAGGTATCCGGGCCATGCAATGTTAGTCGGGAGAGACTTCAACCTTAAGAGTATAGATTGAAGTCAGAAATTTGGATATACAAGAAACTAAACTAAATGGCGATTTGAGCCTCACCGTAGTAGTATTTCTAGCCGGTTAACAATGTTTTTTTACAGTGGACGGATTGTGGAAATGCCTTCCCCTAAGTTAGTCGTGACATAACTAAAAGCAACTATGCCTTGAGACAGTGCATTGCGACATCATATGCAATCGCAGCTGAATTAGTCTCCATAGGAAACGTCGTGCACTTGAATTCTCATCTAATCTTAGAGCGCAGTGTGCCTAGTCGCTGACGTTACAAGGTTATTAGGAAATTGCGAGAGATTAATATTCCACTACACGGCAACGGAGGTAGCAAATAACACGTTACAAAAAGACGAACAGTCGGAGGCATCGCAGGGCCTTCTTGTGGTTTCCGGCAGTCGTTGCCAGTACAGCCACTCGTGGTGTAGTTCTACATCTATACGGGATACTCTACAGATCACATTTAAGTGCCTGGCAGAGGGTTAATCGAACCACCGTTATTATATTTAGCTCCCATTCCATTCTCGAATAGCGCGCGGGAAGAGAGAACACCTGAATCTCTCCGATCGAGCTCTTAATTTCTCGTATTTTATTCTGATGTTCGTTTCTACCTATGTAAGTGGGATTCAACAATGTTTTCGCATTCGGAGGAGAATGTTCGCCTTGCATTAACCACGCCGCAGCGATAAGCGCCGTTGTTGTAATGATTCCCATCCCAGATCCTGTATCATTTCCGTGACGCTGTCTCCCCTGTATCGTAACAATACGAAACGAGCTGCCCTTCTTTGGACTTTCGATGTCCTCCGTCAAACCCACCTGAAAAGGATCCCACACTGGGCAGCAATCCACCAATAAAGGACGGGCAAGCGTAGTGTATGCAGTTTCTTTAGTAGTTCTGTGGCATCTTTTAAGGGTTCTGTAAATAAAACGCAGTATCTGGTTCGCCTTTCCCATGACCCTATCTACGTGTTCTTTCCAGTTTGTCTGAAGTAATAGCAATTCCTATGTATATTGTGGAGTTTACGGCATTCACTTTTGATTATTTTCTTTTCCTACTCATGTGGACGACTTCAGACTTCTCATTATTTAGAGTCAATTGCCGATTTTTACACCATAGTGATATCTTATTCAGATCGTTCTGCAGTCCTTTTTTTATCTTCAGATTTTACTAGACGGTAAATGACGGTGTCATTTGCAAACAACCTAACAAATCTGCTTAAATTTTCTCCCAAATCGTTTATGTAAATAAGGAACAGCAGAGGACCAATAACACCCTGTGGAACGCATAATATCACCTCTGTTTTCGTTGATGCCTTACATCGATTACTACAAACTGTGTCCTCTCTGACAGGAAATCCCCTATCCAGTCTCAAATTAGGGGCGATATACCATAACCACGCATTTCGATTCGAAGACCTTTAAGACAGTGGCACAGTTAAAGCTTTGCATTTAACTCAGTAATGAGTGGAGAATAGGATGTGAGACAAGCCATCGTCTACTGTAAATGTCGAGTGGCTCCCAGACTTGTTTCCGTTATGACGCTGTCTGTGACTTGCCTCCTGGTATCTTACTTCTTTATTCAAACAGGTTCTTATATGGCCTTCAGCGCGCCGAATGGACCTGTTCCCCACAGAAAAAATTTAGGTACTGAAGGGGAAGAACTCTTTGGCCAGCATCGCTAAACACTTGAGGACCACAAGTCTGCGGCATTGGCTTATTGCGAGGCAAAGTTGGCGACTGATCATGGCATGTTCAAATTGTCGCAGTGGAAGCTCGAAAGTTATTTGGGACTTGGTTAATCCGCAACATCATGGTTGTGTGGTTACTACGGTGGACTGCGAAGCGAGAGATGCCTGTTCGAATCTCCCGCAAACTCTTTCTTATATTAATACTAGCTGGAAACCCCGCCTTGCCCTGGTATTTATTTATTGCTGCTATTCTTCAGGTATATATTCATATGTGTAAAGGCTGGATGTCTGTAAAAAATCTTGAATACAATTAGTAGTAAAGAAGTAATAGATTAAAAACTTGATGCGTGATGGGGCGGTTTTACATGAACGTTACTGTTTGTGCTCATCTCATGAACTATGTGTCGTACTGTGATAAAATTTAGAAGGTACATTCAACGATATGTGGGTATACTCTCTGTAAAATTTCCTACGGGTAAAATTTGTAGTGTAGCTTTTATAAATCGCAACGTCATACCGCATGTCGTAGTTTTACTCCATAAACACGGAAAAGTAGTAAGCGAAAAAATGTTTTCATCATTTTTCTTTGGTTGTCAGCGAGAAAAAGTTTAATAAAGGTTTGAAATTATGTTTAAAGTTTGATGGAAATCGCTAAGTACTCCCATATAGCTTATTCATAAACTCTCGCCGCATTGTGTAGCAGTTTCTTGCGCTTCCTATTGTTTATGACATCATATCTCCTGAACCATCTGTCGTACGTGATTATTAAATCAGCATCAATAATTGTTACCTCACGGTAAGGAACGTGTTTACCGAATTTGGTTGAAATCAGTCCAGTGGTTTAGGATAAAATGCTGCAGTTTTTCGCGTATCTCATTGTTTGATGTCATATCTCGTGAACTATGTATCGTACGTGATTCTTACACTTACGGCGACCGTCCTCATGGATTGAAGCTTACGTGTACAAAATTTCATAAAGATTGGAACAAAGCTAGATTTGTATGCAACACGGTCTCACAAAAATACGGACACACTGCTTTCTGTATTAGATGAATTGTACGACAAATTATTGACGTATCTGTTCTTCTTGATAGTTTTCATGCTATGCACCGATTACACTGGGAACAGCCATTTTGTTGTCTCAGACCTTTGGCTTGTTCTTAACTATTTTTTGGTCTCTGAATTCAAAACTGTCAGCAGTTTTTCTTTATCACGTCACGTTTTTAAACTGCAGGATACTCTCTATTTACCCTAAGTCATACAAGCTGAGCATAGAAAGGAAAATAAAGTGGGTAGTAACCAAACGTGTTAAAATATTATTCATTCAAAGGTTATTATAATATTCAAAGTTTCATTGTGTTTTTACAAAAAATACAAAAAAAGATATTAGGGCATAAACTTTCACTTATAACTTTTCCTACAATCTTCAATCTGGGGACATTCAGCCATCATACTGACATACCATCTACCTTGATACCTTGCCTCCATGACCTTCAAATCGTGGTGGAATCGATCACCCTGTTCATCACTAACAGCACCAAGATTTTCTCGAAAGTTAGCAAAATGGCTACGTAAGAAATGCAGTTTGATACTCATGTTACAACCAAGCTTTTAAAAGTTATCTAAGAGTTGTTGAACAATTTTGACGTAATTGTGGGCTCATATATTTCCTAGAAAGGCCTTGTCAATCCTTTTGAATGCCAATCAAGCAAAGTTCGGTTATTGTTTCTATGAAAAGCTCATCTTTAACAAGTTGCCAAATCTGCTGCCAATGAAAGGTCCCGGTTTTTATCTTCTCATATGAGAAGCTAGGACATGTGGAAATGATATACTTCACAGTTCTCTTCAGTTGACAAAGCTCTAACAAATTGCTTCATGAGACATAGTTTTATATGCAAAGGCGAAAATATGTTTCTTCTGTCGACAAGTGGATGATTTACAATGTTTGGATCACCAGGTTTCAGATCAGATCTTGGCGGCCACTCTGACTGCACCCAGTACTTCTAAAGAGCTCTGCTGTCCCACATGCACAGAAAACTCGGATACTTGGTATATCCGCGTTCCTGGCCAAGAAGGAAAGAAACCATTTTAAGGTCAACACAGATGAACTATTGGTGCAAGTTACATTGCAACACGTCAATGACCTTTATGTCCGTATTTTCCATGCAAGAAAAGTGAATGGCCTATTGGGACTGAACCATATAAATTTCCATTGTGGAGAACACACTTGAAGCTACGTTTTGAGGTGTCTATAAACAATCGCCATTCGGTTGCATTATAGTCTGAAATTCCCAATTCCTTTATTAAACGAGGCATGTTGCGGCAATACACAATTCCTTCCGAAAGAACTGCAGAAATGCACTTTCTCTCGAGCGAAAGTTATAAATTGTTACCCAGTGTTAGAGAATATGAGTCATGTGTGCACTTACTGTACTAAGTATATGGGATGAATAATGAGAGCAGGGGAAATGGTACAAGGTTATTACGTGTCAGAACCTCCAGAACAGAACGAAAGAGTAAAACGTGCACTTTTCTAGAATAACTAATAGGTCCCTTTCTTACACCTCGATGTTACAACCTGATATCACATTACACCATGACACAAACACAAAATTGAACCCAACGAAAAGGCACGTCAGTGACAGTACAAATACAGGCAAAGCTCGATCTATCGAATCTATAGAGAAAACGAAATTAGATACATCGAGGGTTCGATGTAACGAGGTGTTCCGGAAAAGTAAAGATTTTTGTTAACGTATGTAATGGGAAGGATCCTCTGCACTTTTATCTTCCACTCATCACAAATGGCACTTTCCCTCGCTCATTTTTCGGAAAATAATGCCGTGTCTTTTCCTGAAATTTTCTAGCCATCCATTACTTGCACGGAAAGTATCGATCTCAACGCTGTTGTACAATAATCTGCATTTCCTTTCAAAATAAGTCCACCAAATTTTCTCATTATTATTCCTCTGTTGCCGGAACCACTGCACTAATCACTCTTCTAAATCTGGAAGCTCGTACGACTTTTATCGTTTATCGTTTCCGATCTGTCCCTGCATCTTACACCTCGATGTTACAACCTGATATCACATTACACCATGACACAAACACAAAATTGAACCCAACGAAAAGGCACGTCAGTGACAGTACAAATACAGGCAAAGCTCGATCTATCGAATCTATAGAGAAAACGAAATTAGATACATCGAGGGTTCGATGTAACGAGGTGTTCCGGAAAAGTAAAGATTTTTGTTAACGTATGTAATGGGAAGGATCCTCTGCACTTTTATCTTCCACTCATCACAAATGGCACTTTCCCTCGCTCATTTTTCGGAAAATAATGCCGTGTCTTTTCCTGAAATTTTCTAGCCATCCATTACTTGCACGGAAAGTATCGATCTCAACGCTGTTGTACAATAATCTGCATTTCCTTTCAAAATAAGTCCACCAAATTTTCTCATTATTATTCCTCTGTTGCCGGAACCACTGCACTAATCACTCTTCTAAATCTGGAAGCTCGTACGACTTTTATCGTTTATCGTTTCCGATCTGTCCCTGCATCTTTGGTTGTCACGTGTTCTTCATTCTTCATTATTCTTGACACTGTGCTTGCAATCCCAAACTCAGCTACTATGACTTTCTTTTTCTTTACTCCTGCTCTCACTTGAATTAACTTTAGATTTTCAGCAATTGACACTCATTATCGCTTACACCCCATAACTGGCACTCGCAGCACACACTGAATCGAAACAAACTCTGCCTAAAATCGTACCTGCACGGAAGCCGTGGAAACTGCGAACGGCACAGATCTCAGCGATGCATAGAGGCAGGGAGGAAAAAGGTACTGCAACTCCCCTATTTGCGAGCACTTCGATATACAGAGGCAGCACACAAAAAATCTGGCATGCCTGAGGACTCTGGCAAGCCTGCCGCGGTGGAGTAGCCGAGTGGTCTAAAGCGTCTCGCTGCAGAGCGCGTGGTTGTTCGCCGTGGACGTTCGAGTCCTCCCTGGGGCATGGGTGTGTGTGTTGTCCTTAGGTTAGTTTACCTAGGTTTAAGTAGTTTGTAAGCTACGGACTGATGACCACACAGTTTGGTCCGATAGATTTACAAACATTTGAACATCTGGCATGCCTGAGGACTCTGGCACGCCTGAATTTTTCCCCAATAAACTTAGATATACAGAGGTAAAAATCTGTTTTCCAAAAACTTAGAGATAGTGGACGGTTTTATTAGAAATATCGTTTTGGTCTCCCAAAGGAAGGGATGAAGAAAAGTTTCGAAACATTCAAGTCTTCGATATATCAATGTTAGATATGTAGGTTTTTGAAGAAAAAAAAATTACACAAGGTAGATTTGAACAGGAATCTTCCACTTCAGACGCAAACACCGTGACCACGAAATTACTTCGCTGTGGCTCCATAAGTCATCTGGATGTTGCTCATGTTTAGTTTGGACGTTCACTGTTTTTATATTGCCAGCCACCAAGCCATCTTACCACTGAGTCGGGGTGGGGAGTTATAATTAGTATAACTACCACGTTAACATTGCTTTTGGCCCACTTTAGGTTACGGTAGTAACACTAAAAGTGGGCCTTCGCGATCGTCTTTTGACAGCTCAAGAATGAAAAGAACGGCTTAACTACTCATCTGACACGAAAATTGAATAAGCTAATTTGTAGAGGAGAAAATTCTTTACAACTTCGCTCTATTGTGTTTTTTTTATATCTCGTTTCGTTTGAGAGTTAATTGCAAAAATAACGGAGTTTTGACACCCTCCATTGAATTAACGAAAGCCAGCTGTTCGCAGATGTCACGTGACCATTCCTCGCCAAGAACTCTGTGGCATACGCCATCTTGCGTTGCGTACTTGATGATTTTCTTATTGTAACTTATACGTTGTCAATTCAAATCAATGGGGCAATGAAGAATTAACAAAAACAGGTCGTTCTTCGTAAGATAAATGATGATCCACTGTCTACAAATGCCATATTAGCATCAGTTAACAACGGTCATCATTAGTATGAGATTGCACCGAATCAACCGCTCCCTTCAGTTATTAGCTTCTGACGGCCCTCGCGTTCACCTCCTGTGGGTACCTGGCCACGCGGGCGTGTCTGGTAACGAGGCTGCTGATGCCGCGGCCAAGGCTGCAACTCTCTTACTTCGGACAGCTACGTACTGTGTCCCATCGCACGATATTCAAGGGGCTCTTTCGCGGCGCCTTATATCGTCATGGCATAATGTGTGGTCTTCACTTACTAATAATAAGCTCCGGACCATTAAACCGCTTCCGGTGGCTTGGATGACCTAATCACGCCGCTCGCGACGAGAAGAGATCATCTTGGCCCGGTTGCGGATCGGACTTTGCCGGTTCAGCCACCGCCACTTGCTCAGTGGTGACCCCGCACCGTTATGTTCCTGTGGCCACCCGCTGTCGGTGCGCCATGTTTTATTGTCTTGTTCATATTTTACTCCTGTTCGGCTTGCACTACATCTGCCGGACACATTGGAAGAAATTTTAGCTGATGACGTGCGGGCTGTTGCTCGAGTATTGGATTTTATCAATTTGACCAATTTGTCAAGGGACATTTAGCTCTTGGCTTTGTTGTTTTTTATTTTGTTTTTTAGCTGTTTTTATATAGTCTTATTATCATTGTGTATATCCCGGGTTTGATTCGGGCGCTAATGACCTTGGTAGTTGTGCGCCTTAAAACCACAAAAAAAAGAAAAGATTGGTATTAGATTAAAGAACAGAACTTCTGTTTGCTGTAGCGTAGTGGGAGATGTGTTGGACTGAGATGCTGAAGGTCAGTGGTTCGGAACCCGCCACTTCGTATTTTTTTTTTCTCGTAAAAGGGTTTCAGACACTCTCAATAATTTTTTTATTATTTAGATTACTATTTTGGTCCAAAATGTTTGCAAGAACTTATAAAACTACAAATCTAAAGTGGGCCATAAAACACGTCAGTGCGACTTTTTTGCTGGTAATGCAGTGTATGAGTAATGCAGTGTATGAGTGATGTTGAGTGGAGGGTTACTACAGTGCAGCCTGGTACTGTTGGACAGGAGCGTGAAGCACCGGCGGCAGTACCCGCAGGAGGAGGCGGATCAGCGGCGCGTGTTCGTGGGCTACTCGGTGTTCGCGTGGTGCTTCCCGCTGCTGTGCCTCGTCATCACGCTGCTGGCCGACATCCGGCCCAGCGTGCCGCCCTCCTTCCTCAAGCCCAACCTCGGCGCCAGCAGCTGCTGGTTCAGCAGTGAGTACACCGCACGCCCTCTTACTGCTCAACCCCGCATGTGCTCTTCCAGCGTCTTTCACACTCGTAACATCAAACGTCTACGGGGCAACATCGTTGTGAACTACTTATGTTATCACTTCCCAGCGACCACAGATGACGTAACACAGTAGTTTAGGGCACCTGGATATAGACGGGCATGCGCATCAACTTCTGCTGTAGCAGCAGCTTCCGACGCCATTTTTGTTCCAAGTTGTGATAGCGTGAGCTTGTCAAGGGGGAGTTATTTACTGTTATTGCTTTGAAATATCGCTTGCTTCACGTCTTATACATATATCAAGAAGTAAATAAAGATTTGGATTAAAAATTAATCTCGTCATAATAAATTATTTTAACACAACTTTAAAAAAATGGTTAAATATAGTCTTCTGGTATTTGCCCACCTGAGTGTGCATCCGGGGCAATTTTTTCGCATTGGACAACTCAGTTTTGTTGGATGCCACAAGCACTTCCACAGCTTCGCGATAACACTACGTTGTGGAATGTGATGTGATAAATTTGTTCAGAATACAATCTCAGGTCTACGTTTTTCTACGGAATATTTTTCAAAATTCATGTAAAATACCATGAATTACCATGATATACCAGAATGCAATGAAAGATTTATGAATAAGAGAGCAGTGGATCACTGGAAATAGTTATATCAAATTCAATCGTTTCCAACCATTGGCTCTATTTCTTCAAATTGGCGGTCTTCAAAATGAAACTCAAAAATTAGTTCTTTTAATAAGTTAATACGAAACAATGTACACGTTTAAAAAGGTATTCAATTACGACTTATGGTAAAAAGTACCTAATTAAGACATTAAAAACCGATTTTCTCCAATAGGCGAATAAGAAGAGTCCAATTTCGAGATTTTTTATACCAGTAAACTAAAACATAGCTATGACGTAGACTCACAAAAGTTCGTGCATTTTAATTAGCAGTATTTTCGAACATGGTTTACAAGTACGGGCCGTATGAACCATTACAGGTAAAACCAGTATGCACCTTAAAAAGTAATTTATATTGTTTTAGTCTATATGTTTATAATGTTTGTTATCGCCAATATGTGTATAAATAAGTCGGTAACAGGCGTTGTTGCGTCGGACCCTTCGCTAAAAAACAGGTGTTGAAACCTGCCGTTTACAATGTGTTGAAATCGTGCGTTTGAAGTCCTTATTACTGCCTATTTCTGACGATGACAGTTTGTCGATACTTTACAGCTTTCAGGGTCCACGGAGGAACAAAATAATTTTCTGAACAATTAGAACTATTCGAAGATGTACAGCCACTATGCTGAAAGCATACTGCTTGCCCTGTTGCCGTCTCGCGTCGACGCGAAGGAACAAAAATGGCGGATGCGCATGCCCGTCTATATCCAGGTGCGCTACAGTAGTTATGCCCCTGACAAGTGGCAACGTCCAGGCACTCTGCAACACGTATATGGTTTGGGTGTTGCCTGTAGGCCAGTGGGAAGGGGCATGCTTAGTAAGGCTGTGTTTATAACTGCTGGCTTTAAACACAGCCTAAAATTAAAGGTTTCTGAGCCGCTTCTAAAATAGCTTCCTCCACTTACAGAACACCAAGATTATGGCTTTCTTGTTGGTCAGTATTTATTGGAGTAGATAGTATGCAGTGCAGTTGGTTATTCGACTCCACTAAATGAAAGCGGGTTTTTGTCCACGACTGGTATCAAACAGAAGACATAAAAATAAAAAAGCTTGCATACTTTGCTTACTTTCATTCCACAATGTCATATGGTATAATACTTTGGGGTAACTCTTAAGGTCAAGTAAAAGTTTTCAGAGTCCAAAAGCGTGTAAAAGCACGTATTATTTGTGGTGTAAATTCACGAACATCCTGCACAAGTCTCTTCAAAGAACTGGTTATATTAACTACTGCCTTTCAGTATATATATTCCTTAATGAAATTTGTCATAAGTAATATATACCTTTTCTAAAAAAAAAAAAGCTTAGTTCATACCTACAATACTGGGAACATAAACGATCTCCACAAGGACTTAAAAGAACTTTAGTTCAAAAATGGGTCCACTACACAGGAACACGTGTTTTCAATAATTTACCAACAACCATAAAAAAATTTAGCTACAAATAAAGATCCGTTTAAGAGGAGCCTAAAAGACTTTCTAGTGGCCAACTCCTTCTACTCCACTGACGAATTCTTATGTAGAACCAAATGGTGCACGTATCTGTATTCATACTATTAGTATTATTATATTATCAGCTTGTAAAAAATCTATGTACCTGTAGGGTAAGGTGGTACAAATTCGATATAGGTACAATTCCGATCAACGTAAGTTTTCGCGTCATTTGTCAATCTCGTAGTGTCACGATGTGTGGCGTTGTAGTGTAGCTGGTTTCTAGAGCTCCTCCTGTCTTTTTTAAGATTACACCAATTTGTTCTAAGAAGATATAAATTTTTTCCTGTTAAGAGGTAATCGAAGCTACTTAGTCTAACGCGCTCTTGTAAATTTTCTATTTAAGGGTGACTGGATTCGCTGACAAAAATGCAATGTTGGGTACCACGACGTATGCGTTGGTGCCTGACGGAAAAAGTGCTTTTTATGTGGAAGATGCCAGTAATCAAAATTGTACAAGGAAGTGACCACAATTGTACCTAGTGTGGTACATTTTCGATCGATTTTTCTCTATTCGGTAACCTTCTTTTGTGTTTATACCAACATTTGTAATTGTCTAATATTTGTGTTACATAATCATCAAAGAACAAGTGCCATAGTTAAAATTATTTATTTTCCCAATATATTTCCAGTTTCAATAACATTTGTCCGAAATGATCGAAATTGTACCACCTTACACTATTAGTATTATATTATCAACTTGTAATAAATAAATGACCCACATCCACGAGCATCACCTCAAAACAGATCTGTGGAACGAACCAACTAATCTAACAGTTTCCATGATTGACCGAAACTTCCATATACCACGCTATGTACAAGACAGTCAACTACAGTCACGCTATAGCGTATACAGCCTATACTGTATTCCCGCACCTGTGGTGAATGTAGTAGACTGTCTTGTACATATGTTTGGGTCTGTCCTCGAAACTGTTATGATAGCGCAATAGTTAACGCGACCGCTTTCTAAAGGCGGGAAGTCCGGGTTCAAACCCCGGTCCAGCACAAATTCTAGTCTCCTACTATTTGGTAGAACATCTGCACCTCACACAGGCCTAGCAACACAACACACGAACACTACTGGTGGCCGGTCTTCCTGTAACATGGAATGCCACTCTCTTGATGCCTCGGTGCTTCACGGTCTCCGTCGGTATCCAGAACGTAACCGGACTTGATTTATTAAGGCCGTCTATCCTCTCTGTACTTGGTGAGCGGTGGTAACAATGCCACGGATGGCATGTCTGCGTGTTATCTCTGTTTGAACACTACTCCAGCTGTGTGTTCAGCCTTGAGCCTTGTGCAGATAGCGCGACTCCAGAAAGGGCAGTCACATGTTGTAGTTGGACAGAATGAACGAAAAGCTTCCAACAAACCGCAAAAAAATTCTGCGTAGTCTCCTTTACTGGTGATGATAGCCAATCTTCTAAATCTCTAGTGAATCTGAGATTCCAACAGATAGCTGCAATCCTCTGTTGCTGTAATTGTCTTTCACATGAAGATGGTAATCTGAAGCGACTGAAAAGAATCCTCTATTACTCAGCTGGTGTTAGTGAAAGTATATTGCGTTTATAAAGCTATGAACAACTCCCTAATAACTTTTGAAACATAACTTACAAAATAGTAAGAGCAATACTACTGTTGTTAGCTTAAGAACTGTGATATTCACCAGCGTTTTGGTTGTAATCGCGATTAAAAGTCCGGAACTAATAACTCTCTGGTCTTTCCCAGATGTAACCGAAAAGGAACTGAACGAGGAACTTTGATTGAATGCATACTTGATTATCCCTCTCTCGACGTTTGTTACTCTCCCCTTCCCTTACAATCACCATCTCATCTGCTGAGACTTCCTCACATTTCCTTCTGTATGTTATTTAGCTCGCATCTCCTTGCTGCTTCGTTTCTAGACACTACCAAAGACAAAAGCACAGTCATCTGCATCCGTTTATTCCTTGTGTTCTTGTTGACGAGATTCATACGTATTTTTATCCAGTTGCATAGTGCTAACAAAGAGCACTCTGTTGTTATTGTAGCTGCTGCTGCTTAACCTTCAGCTCCTGAGTTCAGCACTTAAAAATTCTATGTAATGCCAATCCTAAATGTAACGTACTGAAGTCACTGTTAATGTCCGTGTATTCATGTTGTACTTCCTTAAAAAAAATATTACGCAGCAACCAGATACGCATTTTAAGGCACCAATCAGAATAATGAGGGCATAATAAACAGGAAAAAGTGTAAAAAGCGCTGGAGAAAGTTTAATTCACATTATGGAGCAGACACTTATTTTGACCGGTCATTAACTCTCTCTTTCATACTTCATGGACGGCAGATCCATTAGTTACTTCATTTTTAGTAATGATCTTACACGCCTACTAATTTTTTTAAATAAGCGTTGGAACTCTTACAGATAAGTCTGACTGTATTTTTACCTATCGGTACATGTTTCACTCCATGTTCTTTTTTGCCACCTACTACATCCTGCCCAAGAATTCTTTTCCGTTTCATACCGAACGGATTGTAGTAAAGTCTCAGGACCAGCGAGCTCTTGACCTACGCTGTTATCTCACAAATAGAAACAGGCAGACATACATAAAATCAGTGTAGATAACATTCCAGACGGTAATCGTGTTTCTGTGTTGTTTCAGGTAAGGATGCGGCGCTGAACTACTTCTACGGCCCGATCGGCTTCCTGTTCCTGATGAACATCGGCATGTTCGCCCTCAGCATCTACAGGATATGCACGTACCCGCCCGCCTTCAGGAACAGATCTCCCACAGAGAGGTTAGTAAGCGATACACTTCAAAGACATTCATTGTAGCTAAGGTACGAACAAATGGAATAGGTTCCCGGATACGAGAGTGACTCAGACTTAATAGGTAGAACCCAGTTGGTTATCCTCGTCGGCGAGTATTCATCAGAGGCAAGGGTATCGTCAGGAGTGCTCCAAGAAAGTGTGAAAGAACCATAATTACTTTCTGTGGCATTAATAAAGACCTTGATACAACTTATCGGCTTTGACCCATGACGTCAACATGTTGGAAAACCCGTATACGGGATAATATTTTAACATTTATGTATTGTAGATTATAAATAATCTGTGGTTATTCTCGTAAATTAGTTTACAAAAACAGAGTGTACCATCGATCAAAGGTCTCAGACCAAAACGTAGCGCCTTCGGCGCTCACTTGCTGGAAAAATCTGTTGACTTATATCTCATATCAATGAAGCTACAGATCACTTTTCAAACACAAAATCTATAATGTTCTGCTTCTAAAAAACTATCGTCTTTCAGCCACCATATACTCACGCCACCTACAAACACGCTTGCACACGATAACACGACAATGCCACGGGTCGGACGGGCGGTATCCCCGTCTTCAGATGAGACTTTTCTATCTACGTAAATCATGTTAACGAACAGCGAGTCGCTATCTGCGGCTGTTTGCTGAAGATGATGTGGATACGGAAATGTTTCGTCATTGAATTTCTTCAGTAGGATGCTGCATGTGTTGGACAAACTTTGTAGTTGGTATGAGGAATGTCAGTTGGCTACAGATATAGGAAAAATATTGCCGCGAGATCCCACGTTAACGAACTGCCGGCATGGCGCAGGGGATAGCGTCACCGATTGCGGTGTTGAAGGTCGCCGATTCAATCCCGTCCACCGGCAAAAATTTCTTTCTTTCTGATTATCATTTCCAGAATGTTCTACATGTTTGTGATCATTTGTAATTTGTACTTTTTTCTTATATAAACTATTTTTCTAATTTATGGTACATTCTGTGTATAAACAGCAGAGCACTCTGCCCGAGAGGCAGTCAGTGCTGCGTGTATGTTTCTGTTCGCAATAAACCTGCTTTCAGTGTAAGTGTTGTGTTCAGTTGACAACCCTGCCTTCGAAGTCAAGCCTGCTTCCATTTCAATACGACAATATAAGGTGATGCAGATGATTAAGAAAACAATCCCGTAATGTTCGAATACAGCATTAATAGTGTGCTGCTTGACTGTCGCTTCGATAAAATATCTAGGCCAGTGGTTTGCAATCTTTTTCCATTTCGACACACAGTCTTTCTGCAAAACGTTTCGCGACAATAGTCAACGGCGACTAATAGTAACATAAAAATTATCTGTAACATGAAACTCAAGTTATTTTACGCAACTGCTATCCTCAGTAAGACTTGTGAAACTGGTGAAAGGATATATAAATTTTTTTGAGTAAATATAATTGATTTTATAAAAATTGGTAAACATAATAAGATTTGTGGTACTTTTTAGTCTTGGATACTTTCTATCTCTGCATTGATATTAGTTTACCACGCAAAATGATTTTTTGTAATAATAAAATTAAATTGTTCACACTCGAACAGTTTCGTACTTAAAGATACAATTAATTACTTCAAAGCTGTATCCTCTTCTTGTCTATTGTCAAAGTGTTTGGGACCCCACAAGATTGGTTTAATAGGTGCCATAGAACGAATTGCAAAGTGGGTTGCTAGGTTTGTTACTGGTCGCAATGCGAGAGTGTTAGAGGTGTTTCGGGAACATGATTGAAAATGTCCAAATGGAAGACGACGTTCATTTCGAGAAACACTATGGAAGAAATTTAGAGGGCTAGAATTTGTAGTTGACTGGAAAAAGATTGTACTGGCATTAACTTAAATTTCGCGTAAAGACAAAAAATACGTAACGTAAAAAGAATTAGGGTTCGTCCATAGCCAGTTAACTATTTTTTCCTTGTTTTGTCTGGGAGTGTAACAAAACAGGACTAGTTGTTATGAAACGTACCGTCGGCTAAGCACCTTGTTGAACCGCAGAGTAGGTATGTAGACGTAGATTGTCAGTGCAGAGGCTGGATAAAACCATAAATCAAACAGCTATTTATTTGAAGGAAAGCTCAGCAACATTAAAATGCATAGTTCATAAAACGATCCACTCGCTTTCCGCTTCAAACACAGCACTTAGTCATATTGAAACCGAGTAGACTTAGATCATGCGCCCTAAATTTTTGGAATGAAATTGAAGCGGAATGCAGTGGCGGCTGGTGATAATGTGCTAATGTGCTGCAGCACACTGTATATTACTAAAATTATACCATTTCCCTTCGAATGCAAGCGAGAAAGCGCTGTAAAATTACATCCTTTCTCTTGGAATACGAGCCAGATATCACAATAAAATTATGCCAATACCTTTCCAATGCGTATTAGAATGCTAGTAATAAGGATGAAAACGCAATTTGGAGCGCTCTCGCCGCGATAGCTGGAAACCAGCTCCGTGTGCTGAAGTGGGATTCAGCTGCACTGGTACGTGCGCAGAGAGGCGGCTCAGTCGTCTGTTCGCTAGTGCGCATGCGCAGACGTGACGTCAGGTCTGGCGGCTCATGTGTGCTGAGACCGACTGCAGCACCAGATCAGTATTTCTCTTTGCGCTGCGTGTAACGGTTGCGGAAGAATAGTGTATGATGAATATTGCGGCATACAGAGTCAAATAGCGTGTTGGCACAGAATAAGGTGTATACAGAAAGGAAACTCCCGCTGCAGTCTGTCGTCCAAAATTTAGTGCGCATGCGCGGAATCAGCCATCTTGAAAAGCAGTAAACGTGTGATCACTCCCTACTCTGTGGCGTGGTAATGGGCCGTCTTTGTTTGTTAATTCTGTATTTTAACTGCCTGAATCGCATAAAAGTAAATAAGTATTTGGTAAGTTAAAAGAAAGAACTGTGTGTCAGTAGTTGGAGCTGTTCCGTTTTTATTATGAGCTTCAATAAAAGAAAAGGCGGCCGATGGTGTTCAGCACCTAATTGCCGCAATAATTCGAATACAAATAATGATATAAGTTTCTTCACCTTCCCAAAAGATGCTGAGCAGTAAGTGAACGTCACTATATGTGTAGTGAAAGTTAAATGTTATCAGTTTCGAATGAGAGTAATGTGTGCGTAATTATTAAAAGTAGCCTTGCTTCTTCTCTTGACGATAACGCTCGCTGTTGCTGCAGCAGTTCAACAGCATCGAAATGTTGAAGTACATTTATATGTGTTTAAAGTTGCAGGGAATAATATAAAATGAATGACAAAGAGCCGGCCGCGGTGGCCGAGGTGACTGAGGCGCTCCAGTCACGGTCAGCACGGCCACTACGGTCGGGGGTTCGAATCCCCCCTCGGGCATGGATATTTGTGCTGTCCTAGTTCGTAAGTAGTTAATAAGTAGTTTGTAAGTTTAGGGACTGATGACCCCGTAGTTAAGTCCCATAAGCTTAACAAACATTTGAACATTTTTTTGAATGACAAAGAATAGTGCGTAAGTAGGCAGGTAAAATTTTACTTACGGCATTGGAGGCGTAGTGTGCTAATGTTTGCAACGAAGGCTCTAAAGCGAATACAACTTTTATATATGCCCAGACGTCATTAGTTCTGTGTAATCACGTTGTACTGCTAAGTCTGACTCAATATTTTGTGCGAATTTATTCGTGACAAATAAAACCTGGCAGTTATAAAGTCACTTTCTTGTTTATAACTAATTTCCCACACAACTCCACATTATTTAGAATTTTTCTAGAGATAAGTACCAAATAAAACGATCATCGATTCCACTGTACATTTTCGTAGTTGTACGAAAATTTAGGCCTTTTTTTTTTTTTTTTTTTTCGTTGGATTACAATTAGGTGCAAGAAGATAGCGCAAAATAGATGAAAGCCGTTTCCTTTCGTAAAAGTCGGTGAGATTAGCTGCAGTTCGTAAAAACTCAATTTCCAGCCAAAGTACTAAGTGGCTATAGTTCCGCGTTTACTGCTTTTCAATATGGCGCCGAGCGCAACGCTTGGTAACATACAGATCAAAAGCGCCGCCCCCAGCTTTCCCTTCTGTATGCTTCCTATTCTGTGGTGCTGGCTCAGGCGTCTTGCGCGTTGTCTCTCAAGGACCGCTGAAACATTGCACTTGACGTTTCGCGTTACGGCGAGTTAAGTTGGCTACACTGTTTTGGCGACGTTGCAACACTAGCCTCTATACGCACAGCAGACGAAGCGTTCAGTTGCATCTCGTAAATGTAAGCTATTGAGCAGTAAAAGTGCATATAATAATTCGTTCTTGAGCAGCAATTAACGGCATATTAATGAAGACCAGAGCACAACAATGCACACGCTTTCAATAATGGGGCAAAGCAATGTAGAAAATAAGCATTGAATCATGACAGGTACGAAATAAACAATAATCAAGATAGTAACTTCTCTTTCTAGGTTTTATAATCAGAATGCTTTTCACTCACCAATTTACGGCGACAATGGTACAATTACATCCAGCTCCCGATCTTCACTCTTGTCACTGCCAAAATCGTCATCACCAAGACAAATCATTAATCGTTCATTATTACTGATAATCCCTTCCATTGTTTGCGCTTCACGAATCAGCTTTTCAACGTGCTCGACCCTTTTTTTTCCAAGATGCAGCATCCACATTGGCAACAGCTTCATGCAACAGCTGTTCCACCTCTGTTATTGTGAAAGACTTATTGTTACTTAAGTAATTCTTCACGTCACTCCATACCAATTTTATATGGTTAAAACGGCAGTGAAATGGGGGTAGATTTATTACATTGTGACGCTGCTCCTTTGCGATTTCGTCTACTGCATATGTGGATGTAATATGCTTATTTTGTTTCACGAGAGTTTATAAAAGAAGTTTTGACATTGACATATCTGCAACAATATTTCTTTCTTGTAACCACCATAACTTCTTTCCGATAGTTTGAAGCGAGAATGAACTTCCTGCTCAGAGAATAAGCTTCTAAGTTTTTATTCGTACGAAATTGAGAACTTACTCAGAAAATGTCACTAGACAAATGTCTTTTCGGTGACATTATCCAATTTCTTGAACTCGGAAAGTCAATTTAAAGCACTCACAGTAAAACAAATCACAGCGAAAAAAGCACACAGAACATAAACACGATACACAACTTTGTTTACGTTAGAACTGAACAAAGCCGGCAACGCGGGAATGTTGACGTCACGGCACGTGACCACCGGAAGTGTTTATCGCGCTGTGATTGGATAGTTCCTAGCGACTAGCGCCTCGCGCTTGTTACTCTTCACTTATTTGTAAACGTAAAGTGCATAGTTTCAGCGGCCCGGGTATACCTGTGTGAGGCTCGTATTCAAATACCTCTGAGCCTAAATTTTTAATTTCTGTAAATAAAATTAATATTTTTTAAACGTTATATTTACTACCTGCAGTGAATACATGCAGTTTGCAGCGTTGTTATAGATTCCCCTGACGGTCTTACTGTCAATACAGTATTAATTGATATTTAATTAAAGGCAATCATACAAAGGTTGACTTTTTATTTTGGTATATTTTGTTTCCTGTTTATTTTTGTAATATTGTAGATCACTGGTCAAATTTTGTACGAGCCGCCACTGGCGGAATGCCCTCTTACGTATATTCGCCACCCTGTGCTGACGCTGGTCTCTGTGTGTGGCAGGGTGCGGATGATCGTGACGCTGTTCGTGTCGATGGGCATCAGCTGGACGATGGAGCTGGTGTCGTGGGCGCTGGGCGGCCCCGTCTACGCCTGGGCGCTGCCCGACATCATCAACATCCTGCAGGGCGTCATCCTGTTCGTCATCTTCGTGCTGGAGCCCAGCGTCAAGCAGATCGTCTTCTCCGGCGGCGGTGCCGGCGGCGACGCCTACAACGGCCGGCCGCTGGTGCCCCACTCGCTGGACTCGTCCCACCTGCAGCCCGTCTGATGGGGTCAGTGGTCCTCGTGACCGCCCCAACCCATCTACTTTCCTGTCCCCGTGCGGGAACAAACGAGCGCCACGCTTGGCCGATGGACCACCTGCTTCCGGCTCCAATGTGGTCCAAACTGCACTGCCAGGGCAGCTCCATTTGCAGACTATTAATTTATAAAAGTATTCATCTCGTACATACAAGTTCATCTTAAAGAGACTGTTTAAAGGTGCCCGCCATCACTCTGACAAATCAGTGTAAACTGTGATTTTAAGTTCCATTTCAAGGCGTAGAAACTCGGATCAGCAGTGTATGTATGTATGTATGTAGGTAGGTAGGTAAAGCTGCCACAGAAACGACGATTTCAGTTTTTTTACTGGTTTCTGTACATTCGCAGAATGTACAGAGGGAACTACAAAGAAGTACGTGGAATGGATCAGTATTTCTTAGAGAACGAATTGTTCACCTCGGATTATATTACCAAAGAAGTATTTCTCTGAACAGTTGGAAAATGGAATTGCTAGTGACAAGAAAAATGAAATTCTGAATTAATACTGTTACTGTGATACAAAATGAACACAGGTATATTTAGAGTGTGTGTGTGTGTGTGTGTGTGTGTGTGTGTGTGTGTGTGTGTGTGTGTGTGTGATTTATTAACTTATTGTCAGTACATAGAAAATAGTCCCTCAAGTCTTATAGAATAGTGCAGTAGTTCATGATCTTCCTTTGTACCTGTCATTGGATGTTGCTGCAACAGTGAGAATACAAGATTAGAAGCCCCTACTAGCTTCTCTTCTCAAAATTACGATCAAGAAAAAGTTTTTTCTGGAGATAGCATTATATAAATATATCACTTAAACCTTCAATAACATCCTTTTTTTTCATACAATATATAGAAAAGTAAATTCAGTGTTCGCATGCTACTGCATTATCCTGAAGTTACATCTAGTTTCTCAACTTGGAAGTAATTCACACAACTCTTATATGACTGATATAATAGAGAGGTGTTAAAAAGCACAAAGCAGAATGCCAAATCACACGTCTCTCAATTAATTTATATTTAAAATGCATTTATAAAAATTGTTACATGTTTGTATGTGTGTACAAGTTAGAGGACTATATTATTTTGCTTTGTAAATTTGTATATGTTTTGTTACATACTATTTAAGGGAAATATATTTGTTATGCCATTCTCTCTGTGGGAATTGCAAAAGTTAGTACCTTTTTTTGTATATATTTTATTATTAACAAAGTTTGTTACAATGTTAATTTTATGAACAAAATACATATCAGAAACACACCTAACAGTCTCAATTTTATTTTCTCAATATTTCCCCCAATTTTAGAATTACTTGAAAATAGAGTGGTATTATTGAACTACATTAAAGTTACAGAACAAATAAAAGTGAAAGACATTCATGGAAACTTTGCGCTACACACAATACTGAAATATTTAAGATTTTCAAATCTGAAGTTACAGGTAAGTAGAATTATCTGTTTTAATGCGAAGAATCAAGCCCAAATTTTATGAATAATCATCTGATGACACTTCTTTACAAGTTTCATAACCCTCAAAATGCAAATAGCTGAAAGCAGTGAAAGAATATAGATTTACTCTTCTACTTCTGAACCACATTAAATCTAAATATTTAATTTGTTGACACTGACTTCAGGCCAAATAACGACCAATACCTATTGTAACTATAGTCAGATTGAAAATCGATTATGTTGATGAATACTCCAACCGTCTGTTCTCAGTGAATTAAAACCAGCAGACGATCCTCAGCACCTACAATTTTGGGAGTAGGTGTTCACAGAAATAAGAGACTGAGTTGGTTGTGGATCTGTTCTTTGTCTGGGTAAGCCTGGTTTCACCAGATGGGTTAGGTGAACTCGAAATATCACAGTTCCCAGGCAGCGTAGAATCCGCATAATTTTTACGGAACATCGTTGCACGATCAGAAGATTGATGGTTGGTTTGCAGTGTCTGCGTGCAGCACTAAAAGTCCCATCTCCTTTCATCAGACGTTGACCTTCGCATGTTAATATTGCCAACCATTTGAAACTAAAACGTTCTGGCAGATTAACTTCCTGGGACCTTCGCCTTTCGCGGGCAAGCGCACTAGCGAATGAGCTATCCCGAAACGACTCACGATGCCGCCTCACAACTTTACTTCCGCCAGTGCCTCGCATCCTACTTTCCAAATTTCACAGAAGCTCTCCTGCGAACCTTGCAAGACTAGCACTCCTGGAAGAAACTAACTTGTCAGAATTAAAGAAAGAGTAAATGACATAAAACTACTTCCAACAGCATGGAGCATCTGGCCATAAAACCGGCCGAACCTTGGAGAACATTACAGAATTTTCATGCGTGAGAGATTAGCAGAGGCCAGTCTGGTGGCGGCCCTGGTTGGCCATCCAAATAACTTGATGTCTCCAGAATGAAATTTTCACTCTGCAGCGGAGTGTGCGCTGATATGAAACTTCCTGGCAGATTAAAATTGTGTGCCGGAACCGGGACTCGAACCTGGGACCTTTGCCTTTCGCGGGCAAGCGCACTACCGACTGTGCTATCCCGACACGACTCATGATGTCGCCTCACAACTTTACTTCCGCCAGTACCTCGCCTCCTACTTTCCAAACTTCACAGAAGCTCTCCTGCAAACACGCAAGACTAGCACTCCTGGAAGAAAGGATATGGTGGAGACATGGAGAAAGTAGGAGGCGAGGTACTGGCGGAAGTAAAGTTGTGAGGCGGCATCGTGAGTCCTGTCGGGATAGCACAGTCGGTAGTGCGCTTGCCGCGAAAGGCAAGGTCCCAGGTTCGAGCCCGGTTCCGGCACACAATTTTAATCTGCCAGGAAGTTTCAACTTGATGTCTGTGTGTGTGTTATTACTTCGGGTTCGTGTTGGAGATGTTGGGAGGAAGGAGAGGGTGAAACCTGGTGTCGGCAAGTAGCCTACTCCTCTCGAGAAGAATCAAGAGGGCCACTGAGCTCAGTGTCCCATGCCCTCACTCAATAAGACAATGCAGGGAAGTTTGCAATTTCATCCACGACATTGGTGCAAAGACTGGCGATCAGGGACTGCACCACCACCCCTCCTGTCCCCTATACCGCAACGCAAAAGGAAATTTGTTAACAGACTCGCGTGCCCGAACGGTTACCCATCCAAGTATTAGCCATGTCTGACGCTGCTTAACATCGATGATCTGGCGGAACCGGTGTATCCACCGCGGCATGTGTGGCTGAACGCTCGGAGACGCCCGACTTTAGGCACGCGTTTCGTATGCTCAATGAACTACACGCTATCGCAACGCGCTCCAGCGATAATTGTTGGCGGCATCTGGCCCTGGAATCACACTGTTTACGAAATGAAAGGAATGGATTTCCTGCATTACCTATATTAAAACGGTTATTTCCGCGCTTGTGCGTATGTTCATGTCCTGTGACACAGGCCTACATTAGTAACAACGAAATATCTATGGACAGAAAACTCTTATGTTAGAAAAATTGCATGTTATGCCAGTACGTGCAGCGAATTATGAAAGTTCCATGACAAACTGTGCGATATAAAATTAGAATAGGTCTTCACATGAGACAAACATTATTGCAACAGTCTCGCTTTTAAATTAAACTTAAGTCATTCTTCTTCGATCAATGTTACTATTAAGTAGTAGTCCTTAGAAAGTGTGAAATACAAGGCGGAAAACAATAAAGTGTGGGCGAGAAACGATAAAGTGCTTATTTTACTCTAAGGTGGGAACCGTCCTGTCCATAAAACGAATCCAACAAACTCACTGCTCAGAGGATGCGCACTTACGTTTACGTAGTGCGCCTCGGTTTGCCGGGCGCCGTGGCTCAGCGCGCCCGGTCAGGGGGCTGAACGCCCTCTGCAATAAAAAAGCTGAGCCAACTATTGAACGAACAACCACGAGCAAACGGAACGAACGACCGCGAACCATAGAACGATCAGATGACAAAAAAAAAAAAAAAAAAAAAAAAAAAAAAAAAAAAAAAAAAAAATAAAATAAAAGGTTGCACAGTGGTAGAGTGCTAGACTACAAATCTAAAGGTCCCGGGTTCGATCCCTGCCAGGTCCTAAGATTTTTATCTGCCACTTTCCACTTCTTTCACCTCTGGCAGTATTGCTCATGTGAAAAATACCGAGTAGCACCGTGGTTCGGAACCCACGTTAAACTGTAGGTCCCCCTATAACTGGCTGGGTAAGTCAGTTCGACGGTCGGAGGAAGGCAACGGCATACCACCTCTAAACAGCACCATGCCTAGTAAAGCACTGTGGTGTTCAAACCAATCTTCGGATTGTTGACTGCTTTACCTTTTTTACCTTAGCATCGAATATTGTACGGTATACTTCTGTGAAGTTAAAAGGAGAATTTGAGCCTAGCAGAAAGCCCAAACATGAGAAAAAAAATTATTTGCCCTAGGTGAGCGGAATACCTTCTATTTTTCACAGTCCACAACCCTACTGCCTGTGCTACGACAGCTGACGTTACTAAGTTTATTCGACGAAGATATTAGACCGGTTGTATACGCTAGTGATATGTCGGTTGCTGACATGTAATTACAACATATCATATAAAGGACAATTCGTTTTGACGGATCTTCAGTGCGCCGTCTTCTTGAAACGACAGATTTGTGTAATACGGAAATTTTTAACAACATATTAGACGTTTCCAGTCATGTATTCCAAAAAATAGTACCTCTTCTGAATGGGTTTCGAGAGCTTCTCAATTTTGTCAGTTACTTTTGCTTCCTTTGAAATGACATATATTTGAACGAACTTAGCTATACACAAAAAACTAATCAAATACGAACGTCTATTGACGGCCAATATGGCGTGTTCATCTCTACCGAAAAGAGCTGCTTCCCTCCCCCGGATAGCCACGTGGTGTAACGTCGGTTGCGTTCTCCCATCTTACTGATGATCGTTCAGACGCACGTTGAGAATATCTACCCCCACACGGTAAAACCTCGCCAACGTGCGGTTCGCTCGTTGTGAAGTCCAAAACTCGCCACGTTGGCGACACACGTTCTCCGTGTGCCGACGTCTTAAGGCGTATCGCAAACTACTTCATAACTTAAGAAAAACTGCAGAAGAACATTTCGAATGAAATATCGATAATACCAACAATTCTGCTTCGATCCGCCTTCCACAACTGTCTGAACATGGCCGAAAAGTGCCACGAGATTGTCACTTTGAACATCTGTAATGGTTTGACGACTCACTCGATCGTCAATATCAGTTGTTTGCGATAGCCTTGCTTCCACCTGGAGTTCGGTTTCGCCGCCTGCTACAGCGGCTCGGTATTACCCTTCCTTTCACCTTTCGGTTGAGCGAAAGCCCATTGCCACCGTGGCATCAGGCCCAGGTTCACACTCACCTTGAACTTAGTTCGCTCCCCAAGGAGAGCACTCCGGATTTGGTATACCGCTCGAGGCTTATCGAACTCCGTTCGCGGTTCGATAATGCCATATTTATTTACACTGATGGTTCCAAGAGCACTGCCGGTGTCGGATCTGCCTTCGTCGTCGGGGACAACCGTTTCCAATACAAGCTCCCTGACCGATGCTCGAATTTCACGGCTGAGCTTTTTGCCCTCCACCAGGCCGTTTTGTATACCTGCCGCCACCGCCAACCTTTCTATGCCATATGTTCGGACTCCCTTAGTGCCCTGCAGAGTCTTAAGGACCCTTTCTCGAACCATCCTCTCATGTATCGGATCCAACGCTCCCTCCAGTTGCTAGCAGTTGACAGCTGTCACGTTTCTTTCCTGTGGGTCCCTGGCCATGTGGGTGTGCCCGGGAATGAGGCCGCCGACATAGCAGCCAAGGCCGCAGCTCTTTTGCCTCGCATGGCTACCTTTTGCGTCCCATCGGGCGATGTTCAACGGGCTCTTCGCCGGAGTATCGTGTCGTCATGGCATAGTGCGTGGTTTTCACTGTCCAACAATAAATTGCGAACTGTAACACCGATCCCGACCGCTTGGAGGACCTCCTCACGCCCCTCTCGGCGAGAGGTGGTCATCCTGGCCCGGTTGCGGATCGGTCACTGCCGTTTCAGCCACCGTCACTTGCTATCCGCCTACACTGCACCGCTGTGCTCCTGCGGTGAACTGCTGACAGTGCGACATGTTTTACTGTCTTGTGTTAATTTTAATCATCTTCGTGTAGCCCTTCACTTTCCGTCTACTCTGGAGGAAATTTTAGCTGATGACACACGAGCAGCTGCTCGAGTTTTGCGTTTTATCAACTTGGCCAACTTATCAAAAGATATTTAACCCTTTTAATTGTCTTTTATCTTTCGTTTTTAGCCTCTTGTTGATGATCTTAACTGGCAGTTACCAAATTGTTTTTGAGATCTAGCGAATCTCTGTTCTTGTCTGGGCTCTAATGACCGTAGCAGTTGTGCGCCCTGAAACCATAAAAAAAAAAATAATAATAATAATAATAATAATAAATCTGTAATGGTCACATTACTACTGTATTTCTCTTTCTCAGCTATGTTTCTTTGTACCCTGGAACTCCGTTGACCAGGCCATTTTTATCTGCCCAAACTTATGAAGTTTGCGCTACAGGGGGAACGTACAATTCTCGCGTGAAAGAAAAATTGGTAGGCATGTTACTGCTGTCTACTTGTGAAGAGCAGAGATGTGTGATTAGATATGTGTGGGCCAAAGGGCAAAATTCGTATGAAATTAAGAGACAGCCGTATGTACCGTAGCAAGCTGTGTTCATTTGCTAGGTTCGGGTTTCGCGAATCCAGCGTAACTGAGCTGGACACTTCAGCGCCGCTGACGCCGAACCACTGGGCCACCTCAGCGAGCGTGTGGCACGGTCGTGGAGCGTTATGGGTATCAGAGAATCGGAATCTTGGACTGACTAGCCGGTTCGCGAGAAAGGAATATTCCTCTGTAGATACATGTCAAGCACAAGGTTTGGTGCGCTCTGATGGACTGCACAGCTGGTGGCGTGGAATCGCTAGCGGGCAACCTCTGGGAATGATACCGCACTTCAGTGGTATGAGGCTTACTCGGGCCTTTGGAGCTCTGTCTAGCTGCCCGTTCGAAATGTTCTTTTCCATCTCCCAGCGAGATCGGTGTACCAGTGGAGGACATGAACTTCCAATCAATAAAGAGTGCTCGTTTAGCCAGTCCGCGAGATATTGTAATTAACAAGAAGAATTCGGTAAACAGAGCAAATTGCTAAGCGGAATGTATTTTTAATAATTACGAAAATAGACAGTAGTTTTGAGGTTTCATCCTAAATAAAACAAAGAATGGTTGAGGGAAAACCATGTAGTCTAAAATCAGTTAAATGGTTGTCCATTTGGTGGAAATATTCCCAATAAGCAGCGAACCCGTGAAAAGTGCCTTGGCGCGTATGAAATCTGTTAGAAACTACAGTACCTTGAATTACAGTAAAGGCTTAGTTAAACTTCGTTGAAATTACGATTGAATAGCTGAAGGAAGTGTGGGCTACAGAAATAATAGATTTATAGAAAATCATGAAAAGAGTGGATGAAAAAACTTGTAAAATAAGAATCCTTCATGGTCACTCTGAAAGTTGGTACACACGTCTAAAAATATAATTCTTCATATGGCTTTACGGTCATATTCTTTTGCTATAAGTCATTTAATGTATGTTCGAACAATGGTTTGAGGTTGGTATTTCATCAAGGGACAAATACATCAAATACATCACAGGATAATATCTTCTTATAAAGATATAAAAAATTATAAAAATCATGAATCATTAATGATTCATGTTTGTGTTTTCATTATTCATGAATGCGTCCCTCAGATACAATTTTTGCCGCAAACATTTCTTTGATAATTTCTTTAAAAAAGGCCAAAATTAAAAGAAAATATAAAAATGTAAATATAAAATTAAATATACATAAATATCGCATATATATTATTTTGTGTTTTTAATTTTATATATTTTTATTATTATTAGATATATGTGCAAAAATCATAAAACTCCAGGAAAAACTAAAGTGCGTATTTTTGTCGTAAGTTAAGAGGTTTAACTGTCGTAAGTCGGTGCGATTTTTCTTCATTGCAGTAATGAATACGATATAGCAAATAAACACTTACTGAATACGGCCTCATCAAAGTATCGCACACAGAAGTGAAACATTCATACACCATCGCCGGCCGCGGTGGCCGAGGGGACTAAGGCGCTCCAGTCACGGTCTACACGGCCACTACGGTCGGGGGTTCGAATCCCCCCTCAGGCATGGATATTTGTGCCGTCCTAGTTCGTAAGTAGTTGATAAGTAGTTTGTAAGTTTAGGGACTGACGACCCCGTAGTTAAGTCCCATAGACTATACAAACATATGAACATTTCATACACCATCTGCCTGCTTGGCAGTATCCGTCTCATGACGTCATAGAAGCAGGAATACACTTCTTCCCCCCCCCCCACCCCAAATCCCATCTCCGATGTTCAGTGTAGTGACACTGAACATCGGAGATGGGATTTGGGGTGGGGGGGGGGGAGAAGTGTATTCCTGCCGACAGAAGCACACAGCTGGAAAAATATATCTGATCCTCCCTGCAGCGTCTGACATACATACAGCTGCTCACACTAACACTGGCTGTAAGGTCTCGAGAAATATAATAAATGTCGAGACTAGCTGTGATTTCGGTAGTTACTGCAGACATCAATGACACACGATTTTATGGTCACCTTCCTGTAGTATTTACGGGTGCCCTGTTAAGCTGAGGCCGAATAAAATAGGGCAGATAAGAGAGTACTACATTTGCTTCGGTGTGTGTGTGCTGTCCAGCTTCTTTAGTAAATGATTACAGCAAAACAATTTGAAGAAAAATGAAACTGGTCGTTCTTGATATAGTAAGACCAGTGGAATATTGCTTTCGATACACAATTTTATGCTTAATGTAATCTTTATTATCGTCATGACGTAAACTTACTCAGAATAGTAATGCAAAAGGCCTGAATAAAAGGACTTTTATTTTTCTCTGAAATGACCAGATACAGGCGCTTGCAGTGAGAGACATTCAGTACAATCAGACCCGTTATTTGTGACCTTTGGCCTAATATCCGGAAGACGACGTATGTCATCTGAACACTTTTTAAGTCCCATATTAACAGCCATAAGGCATGGATGTCATCTCTGGTGCTGTAACGGATCCCTCACAGTTGGCAAAAATATAATAATCATAGACCTAACTGTACAGAAAGACTGTTTGTATGTGTGGCCATCTGCCGCTGCACTTGAAAAACTGATTATAAGAGGGTTTCCTTTATGTCCTGACTGCAGTTAAGACAATTATTTCACATCAGACGCGTTTCACTTTTTATTTTTAAAACATCTTTTGTGCTTGGTGTCTTCAATGTTGCTTTTCCGTCTTCGTCTATTTTTGTATTTTTTCTCGTTACATTTACCCACTGAACACTTTTAAAGTGCGTAAAGTTCGCACATCTTCACTTTTTTTTTCCTCTAGAGGAATGTCTTTCGGTTTGCTATCAAATCACCAGTGTCAGAAGACGGAAAAACATGAGAGGGTTGTAAGAAAGAGATAATAACACCAACCACAGAAGACGTTTTAAAATAGAAAGCGAAACTCGTCTGGTGTGAAATAAATGTTTAAATTGCAGTCAGCACAAGACGGAAAACCTCGTACAGTAAAGAAAACATTTTGATTTGAAAGTGGACGAGGAAAAAACTAGCCATCCATGAGAATTACGTTCCAATAAAAAATGTCTTTCATATTTACAAAATACTCCGTCGGTACGTGGAGGTAGACAGAAATATTAAAAACTTAAACACTCTGTATTTCTGTTCCACAATATTTATTGGTTTCTTATGAACCGGCTTTCGGCTTCTTAGGCCATCACCATATCTGGTTACAGCCTAAGAAGCAAGAAACCGGTTCATAAGAAACCAATAAACAGATATTGTGAAACATAAATACACAGTGTTGCCGTTTTCGAGATTTACTTCAGCCCGAATATATATTTATATTCTAATTCAAAACATAATAGCTACAATTGGTTCGCTGAATAGTATGTAGTTTTCGATGTTAAGAAGGCAAATCCAAATTTAAAGGGCTACCTCCAATATATCAATAAATAGCATTTTTTGAGGAAGAATTGTACAAAAAAATAAACTTTCAGAGATCATTTGTTTTAAATCCAGACTGGTAAGTTCAGATAAGGCAACAAAGAATATCAGGAATGTACATGAAAGATCAAAAAAAGTAGAAGAGGAGGTACAAACAAAATTGGTTGCTTCAGGAAACTATACAAGATACCGATCGCAGCGTAAGTTATTTTCAGGCGTGATGGAGGATAAGTTGTAGTGTTATATGAGATTTTAATATGTAGTTTTTCAAAATGTAGAAGTCATGCATGTAAAACAATAGAGTTGATTGAAAATGTCGGGTGAGTACGTCGTCATCCTGGCTGACAGTTCGCGATGCCGCACCACTGCTGCTCTCGAGGGCGTCCTGCGCCGCTACCAGTGGCAGATTCTGGAACGTCCAGCGAACACACCCGACGTGAGTCACTGTGATTAACCATCACTAACGAGCTCTACATCTTTCTCCATGTTGGATATGTATCCTCTTGCTAGTCTGTTCCCCTCTTTGGGGCCACGGCTTGTGTATACTTGCCAAACCGAATCTTAGAGGAAAGACCTAGAGATGTCTCTTGAAAAGAAGCGAAGTATTTTGCGTTTAAATGGATTAGCTTAGTATCAGCCAAACCTCGTGTTGAATTAATAATCCATCGCATTTGTTTCTGTGTTTGTTTTTTAGAAGCAAGTTTTAGAAATTGCTCCCGGGTAGTAATTTTATAAAAATGTCAGAAGATAAATTTTAATCATACGTTTCCTTGATTTATGAACTGGGCGCTTAGGACCTCAGTTGTTTTGTGTCATAAATCCATAAAAAACTCTATGCCTAATTTTTAATATTCGATGAAGGCTGTGGAAGTTTCTTGTTGTTGCTGTTGTTGTTGTTGTTGGCCCCACATGTCGAAGGTTCGAGTCCTCCCTCGGGCATAGGTGTGTGTGTGTGTCGTCCTTAGTATAACTTAGTTGCAAGTCTAGGGGACGATGACCACAGAAGTTTGGTCCTTTAGGGTTATAAACATTTAACATTTGAATTTTCTTCAGTCCAGGGACTGGTTTGATGCGGCTGCCCACCCTACTTTATCCTGAGACAGCCTCTTCGTTTCATCATAAGAACAGTAAGCCACATCCATTTTAATCTGCTTGGTCTCCCTCTGCGATTTTTATCCCACACACTCAACTCCAATGCTAAATTAAGGATTCATTGATGTCTAACAATGTGTCCTACTAATCGTTCCCTTCTTTTAGTCAAGGTACGCTATAATTTTTTTTTTCTAGAGAATTTTGTTCAGTACCCCCTCATTAGTTACGCCATGTTCCTATCTAATCTTCATCATTCGCCTGCAGAACCAGATTTCGAAAGCTTCTATCCTCTTCTTGTGTGAACTATTTATTTTTACGCATGTTACACTGTACGTATGTTTCACTGCCATACAATCCATTTAGAATTCGTAACACTTAAATTAATATTCGATGTTATTCAGAAACACTTTTCTCCCCATTGCCACTCTGCGTTTTATATCATCTATACTGCAGCTATTTATTGTCCACGTAACGAAACTCACGTACTACTTTATTTCTCGTTACCTAATCTTATTTGTTCAGCATCGCCTTATTTTCTTAGGCTACATTCCATTACCCTTGTTTTGCTCTTGTTAATGTTCGTCTTGTACCCACCTTTCAAGACACTGTCCATTCCATTCAATTGCTCTTCTATGTCCTTTGCTGTCTCTGACAGAATGTCTTCGCCAATACGTTTCTGATGAACAGAATAATTAATGCACTGCCATTCCGTTCACTGTCTGTTGTTGTTGTTGTTGTTGTTGTTTTCAAAAAAATGTTCAAATGTTTGTAAAGTCTATGGGACTTAACTACGGGGTCATCAGTCCCTAAACTTACAAACTACTTATGAACTACTTACGAACTAGGACGGCACAAATATCCATGCCCGAGGGGGGATTCGAACCCCCGACCGTAGTGGCCGTGGAGACCGTGACTGGAGCGCCTCAGTCTCCTCGGCCACCGCGGCCGGCTTTGTTTTCAGGGGATTAAACATCTAGGTCATCAGTCCCGTTTACTGTCTGCCATCAGAATGTGCACACTTGACGTTCAAAACAAAAGGAATGGCACTGTCTATGTATTTCGTACGGTGCATGGCAGAGGGTACTTCACAACAGAATCTGACACCAACTACACTTTTACTCTGATTTTGATAGAATGAAAAGAGGAGGATGAAAAGGAAAAGAATACACAGACTAAATGAATATTGGAATAGGTAAATAAAGATAAGACCAATGCCGACTTTTCAGCTGATACACATAGAAGCGTAAGAGGACAAAGAGAAAGGCAAGAAATGAGCATAGATATGTGGGAATTGATGGGCAGATAAATTAGCGGAAGGTGTGTGGGTTGCATGACCGATTCCCACGATTCCCACTCATATTTAGCTATTGACTCATTTGATAGTTTTTAACAAAAAAATCGATATTTCGAAAATTTTCTTACACATTTTGTTCACTTTCTTAACGTACGTATGTACTGGGTGATCAAAAAGTCAGTATAAATTTGAAAATTTAATAAATCACGGAATAATGTAGATATAGAGGTAAAAATTGACACACATGCTTGGAATGACATGGGGTTTTCTTAGAACAAAAAAAAAGTTGTTCACCATCATTCCTCAACAATAGCTGTAGTCGAGGAATAATGTTGTGAACAGCACTGTAAAGCATGTCCGGAGTTATGGTGAGGCATTGGCGTCGGATGTTGTCTTTCAGCATCCCTAGAGATGTCGGTCGATCATGATAGACTTGCGACATCAGGTAACCCCAAAGCCAATAATCGCACGGACCGAGGTCTGGGGACCTGGGAGGTCAAGCATGACGAAAGTGGCGGCTGAGCACACGATCAACACGCAAGAGATCCTTCAAGCGTCTAGCAATATGGAGTGGACCGCCATCCTGCATAAAAATCGTACGTTCCAGCAGGTGTTTATCAACGAGGCTGGGGATGATGCGATTCGGTAACATATCGGGGTACCTTTCACCCGTCATGGTAGCAGTTACAAAACCAGAATAACGCAATTCCTCGAAGAAAAAGGGCCCGATAACGGTAGATGTGGTAAATCCTACACATACCGTGACTTTCTCGTCGCGCAATGGAGTTTCCACGACAGTTCTCGGATTTTCGGTAGCCCAAATTCTGCAGTTGTGGGCGTTGACAGACCCTCGGAGCGTGAAATGAGTTTCGTCAGTCCACAACACGTTACTCAACCAATCGTCATCTTCCGCCATCTTTTGAAACGCCCACACCGCAAATGCCCTCCGCTTCACTCATTACAGCTCCTTTCATACACGATTTTCATGCGCAGTCACTGATGTTTTGCTGTACAGCGCCATCTGTCGGACATTTTTTGAACTTTTTTTTTTGTTCTAATAAAACCCTACGTCATTCCAAGCATGTGTGTGTCAATTTTTACCTCTCTATCTACATTATTCCGTGATTTATTAAGTTTTCAAATTTATACTGCCTTTTTGATCACCCGGTACATATTTTGCAGGCCTCTAGTACTCATGCTTTAATGTAGCGACCATCGAAGCCGCGATAGTGTGTGCAAGGCATTATATACAGGGAGTCGCACTTAAACTTTTAACCCCAGATATCTCTGAGACAACAATAAATATTGAGAAATACCTTTCAAGGGTATGATCGTATGGCCATATGAAAATAAATACAAACATATGGGGTGTTCATTAAAAAACATTTGTTATGCAAACAGTAGCATGATATATCATAAAAAGCATGGCGCTGTTACCATCGCAATACTACAGTTAAATCGCGATTAATTCCAAAACGAATTTGTCGCTTGAATTAAGTGAAGCGCGCAGATATCGCACGAGTACGGGCATCGTGATGTTCACCCGTATGTTTCGGGACGAGCGCTAGCTGCGCGCTCCATTTAGAAAAAGCGCCAACTTCGCTTTGCAATTACTCGGGATGTAATTAACGTATTGCGGTGTTAACAACGTCATTGTTTCTTCGATTTTTTATGCTACTGATTGCATGAAAAAATATAGGATATCCATTAAAAAAGACGGAAGTTTAATTTGAAAATAATGTTTACGTTTCTAAATGCCTCCAGAACTTACTCTTATAAGTCCCTGATAGCTGGTCGCTATCGTTGATTAGCCGAAGGTAGGCGCGTTGAACTAGAAGACATTTCCTCCTGTTGCGGACTGCGATAGACATTTTTTTTATATATATTAACAATGAATATGAAGAAAAATTTAAATCAAAAAGTAGTGAGTCGTTTTTTGTATTCCGTATTGAGAGGAAGTATCTTTACAATCTTGATTTGTAATACTGAATTGTGTGTGATGAATTACCTCAAATTTATTTTAAAATAAAAGTTTTATTTTAAAAAAAGAAGTTACTGATGAGAATCTACGATTTCTAAAAAAATGAATGAAGATATGTAAATGACTTTATCTGAGGGCGACGTTCATGGACGTGAAAGTCGTGTTTAAATATCAGTTATTGTTCCAAAGACTTATGGTGGGTGAATAAGGGGACGCCCTGTATAGTAAGCGAGAACTCTGCATTTAGGTTTCCTAAAGAGTCGTTCAGTCATACTGTTAGTGCAGTAACACGAGGTGCAGAACTAAGGTAACTGACGCCCAGAACAAACTTGGATGCCGTCCTCAACCTCCCTCCCCCCTTTTGACATAGCCCCGTTTTTTTTTTTTTTTTTTTTTTTTTTTTTTCTCCCAAAATCATTTTATTTTCCTCTTCGATGCTCCGCCCATTAACTACAGTCGAGAGTAATGCAACTTTATAATGAAGTAAAAGACAGTGGCGCTGGTAACGGGGGAATAAGAAATGAGCGTTACAAAGTAGATACTAGGTATAGCAGCTGCACGGATCAAGTAGGGATCTGTCCTCTTTGACGGACAGATAACCTCGTCCGATAGTGGAGTTGTTGACACATAGCAGAAATTCTTTGGAGTACTTGTCACGCTAATCTCTGTACTATAGAGTCCACAACGCTGCTCCGCCATAGCTGTGTCAGTGTAGTGTGACATGTATTTAACAGTCCACTATAAAAGTTTTATTAAAAAAAAAAGAAGTTACTGATGAGAATCTAAGATTTCTAAAAAATTTAATGAAGATATGTAAATGATTTTATCTGAGAGTTAAGTTTGAATGTGGCTTGAAAGACTTACACAATAATGATATGTCACTAAAGTTGCACGAAAGTTTACATGGTTTTATCTAATGCAGATATATAAGAGTGCTGTGAAACAAAAAAAAAAACTCTCGTAGAGGCCTCAACTAAAATTTTACTGAGGGTTTACGAACTTTAGAATCTGATTGAAGAAAGCAATCCTGAAATATTTTAAATATTCAAGTCAAGAAATTTATTATGAATAATTTGGAAGTTATTTGATAGTTATTGTGACTTGGTACTAGTTAACTTCGGACACGAAGTCATGGTCATTTAAAGAGCTGTTTGTTAATGAAATCAGAGTTCATTAAAAAACTGGTACCACCACAACAGCTGCGCCTTCACTAGCACTGAGTACCTCAGACATTGTCAAAGAGTCCCGCTAACGTTTCAGACATTGGCAATATGCTGCTTTAGCTGACAGCAGCGAATTTAGTTTACCAATGACCCGACTCTCAGTAGAAAAACTACTCACTGACGGAACATGTGAGTTACACACTCAATACTTTTTAACTGGGTACTGTATTACCCCATCCTATATGCCTTTATACTTCTCCCGTTCAAAATTCTACAAATCAAATGAAATCTGCCACATCCATCGACACTCCGCAAGCCACTTCACGGTGTGTGGCTGAGGGTACTTCGTGTAACATTGTCACTTCCTCCTCCTATATTATTCGCGCATGGTTCGCGGGGGGAAAAAAAGCAAAAAGAGAGAGAGAGAGATTGCCGGCATGCCTCAGTTGTCATACTCTGCACCACGCGTCCATACGCTGCAGAACCAACTGCATTTCGCTACCCTTTCCCAGTGTTGCGACTTCTCGATAAACTACTACATCTACAGCTACGAAAATACTTCTCAAACTATATTTAAGATCGTCACCCGAAAAAAGCCTCGTTGAACTTAACGGTGTTATCCACGAGGTCACTCATGTACTGTACATTGTGAAAAGTAACAGTCGTACAACACTCCCCTGGGGGCATGCCAGAAATCACTTTCACGTCAGAAGATTCATCTCCGTTCAGAATGACACGCTGCGTTCTGTTAGCTAGCAACATTTCAGTAAAGTCACACGCCTGGTCTGGTATTTCACATGCTAGCGCCTTATCAGGTGACGACACGGAAGTCAAGAAACGTGGGAGTCTGTAGAGTGTAGCTTATCTGGCATTGTGGGGTTCCCTTCCCCACTACAATTTCTGAATCGGATTATAAAATTTCTAACTTTTCCCCTTCATAGCATAACTAGCTTAAACCCGCGGCTCCGCTCGCGTGTTGGTTGATTATGATAGATAAGCTATCTTTCAGTGAAACTGGTTCTGAAGGAACTGAAAAATATTCCTATCAGATTGCAGAAGTCTATGTAGTTGCCGTTTATCATGAAAGAAAGTAGTGTAGATCAAATCACACGTAAAAATGCACTCGTTTCGAAGAATCCAATCAGGAAATTCAACAATAATTATTGTAATAATATCACAGACCGATCACTTGATGTAATGCGCGAACCGTCAAATCGATTTTTTTAAAGCGATGTATTACAAGAAATTTCTTTTATACTGCTTTATTTATTTATTCTTATATTTCCTTACTCGTATGCTTATCCTTACAGAGAAAGAGCTAGACACTGTAGCACGCATAGACCAAAGATATAGTCTGTGGCATCACGTTTCGCTGTATGTAACCTCCTTGCTATAGAGTCGAAAACGTCATCACTGGCCTTCAGTCCGATTTTTTTTAATAATTTGACGACTTTCAACCACCATATCTTCCACCCCTTTATAGCTATCGGCATGGAACTGCTGTGGTGTACAACGGGAGACTTCGGACAACAATTACACACAGACGATTCGTTTGCGTTCTGTAGTTTTCGCTGCAGAGCGAAATATTAACACACAGACACGTAGAATTATATATACACCGATAACTTTCCATCCCAATATATTCCACCATTTTATCATTATCAACCATCAACCAACAATGCAACCAATAACACCATTTCCAAAGAGTAAATATAATTTTCGAAGAGTAATTATTGTTACGCATTTCGCGTTATATTATTCAAATTACTAAATAACTATCAGATCGCTATAAAACCGTGCCTAAAACCTTCCTCGGGTTTAAATTAATAAGTGTACAAATATTTAAGTCTTTGCGTCTTGTCGTTCGGACGTGGTAAGCGTACACCGAACAGACATTCACATTAATATATAGATAGATAAATAGCTATCCGATCGCCATAAAACCGTGCCTAAAGCCTTCCCCCGGGTAGACATTAGTAACTGCACAAATTTTTAGCTCTTTATGTCTTGTGGTTCAGACGTGATAAATGTACACCGAACAGACATTCACATTTATAGGTATAGACTACACCTGCTGTTGACTTTCCTAAATCTGCGGTGCCCTGCCAGATCTCCATTATGAATTTTTTTATTGTGAGGCTAATAACGAGTGAACGCGCTTCCTCATTGACAACTTATCTGCTTTTTAACACATTCTAAGGGCATTTGACTTCTACATTTTTTTAAAAATTATCCAGTATATTCCAGTTTAATCGAATATCTTTTGTGTCCCAACTTCGTCGCCGCTTTTGTGTCCCAGCCTCGTCGTAGGTGTCGGTGGCCGAGTGGAATGAGACCGACACAGGAACAAAAATAGCACGCTGGTGCAGGTACGGAGGGGAGCAGCCAGAAACTATAAACACTAGAGTAAATTAGAAAGAGATATATATTGCACAGAATGTAACAATACTTAACTTTTACATAGTACTGCAGAATGTTGATACATAGTTGTTAGAGGCCTGCCTAGTGCAAAGTCTTCACTGGTGCCTATCTGATTACGAAGGTCCTAACTGGTTGCTATCTCAGTCCCAAGTGCCGATGTCCTTCAGTGGTGGCCACGAGCGGAGTTGTCGCAGAGGGCGCTCGTGGCTGTCGTCGTGAGAACGCCGCGCCGTGCGTGCATGGCGGCGCGCGGCGAAAGTAGGTGGCGCGCACTTTGTACTTGTGCGACACCACAATATCATCAACGAAATGTGCAATAAATAACAGCATATGAAAAGTTTTGCTTGGGATAAGAACGTGACGTTATTCCGCTAATAAAATAAAAGTACGTTTAAGGCAATATACATGTAACATTAACTCAAAATGCAAGACGCAGAGCAGGACATGAACGAGACACTCACGACTGACAAATTTCCGCACTTGTTCACTTTCACATACCTCCGCCTCCTTTAACAGTCCGACTTGTAACATTCTTAATGGCTTTTAAATCCGTCCTGGAATAAATGTACACTTGTAATTACATGACAAATCTGTCGCACAGATTAAATGTAGAAAAGATCGAATAAACAAAATAGAAGTATTTTTATGTTACTAATTATGCGTTTCTGATGCCTTGTAAATAGTTAGCTAATATTACTATTTCACACAGAAAACAGAAGTAGCTTGTTTCCAACTCAATTATAGGATGGCTGACCATAAACTCAACTTCTCGTTTGATGGTGTTTAACTTGAACATAGTGAACATCAAAAGTACCCAGGAGTCATCTTGGATAGATCTCTTACTTTTAAGTACCACCTCCAAAAAACTGCAAACAAAGTAAAAAACGTACATTAAAATACAGGGTGTTACAGAAAGGTACGGCCAAACTTTCAGGAAACATTCCTCACACACAAAGAAAGAAAATGTTATGTGGACATGTGTCCGGAAACGGTTAATTTTCAGGTTTGAGCTCATTTTAATATTTCTCTTTAAATGTAAATTGAAATAAACCGTGCAGACAATTGTCAAAATACCCAATTGTTTCGTTAGTATGTACTGTACTTCCTCGATTCACCGCCAGTCGGCCCAGTTGAAGGAAGGTAATGTTGACTTCAGTGTTTGTGTTGACATGCGACTCATTGCTCTACAGTACTAGCATCAAGCACATCAGTACGTAGCATCAACTGGCTAGTGTTAATCACGAACGTGGTTTTGCAGTCAGTGCAATGTTTACAAATGCGGAGTTGGCAGATGCCCATTTGATGAATGGATTAGCACGGGGCAATAGGCGTGGCGCGGTAAGTTTGTATCTAGACAGATTTCCAAAACGAAGGTGTGCCGACAGGAAGACGTTCGAAGCAATTGATCGGCGTATTAGGGAGCACGGAACACTCCAGCCTATGACTCGCGACTGGGGAAGGCCTAGAACGACGAGGACACCTGCAATGGAGGCAATTCTTCGTTGCCACTGCCACCTCGCCATCTTGTCAAGTACGCTCGTCTCTGGCCACCTAGCAGACGCCAGCGCAGACGACAAACGAAGCCATGCGTTCTTAATTAAAGTGAACGAGGCCTAAAGCGAGACACGGCGACTGTAAGCCATTGCGCGGCAGTCAATTTCCACATTCACATGAACACACATGTTCAATCGCACGGGTGGAAACATATATAAACATGGGGCATTGGTCATTAATAAAAGGAATAAAATAATTGACATACAAATGGGTAATATTAATGGTGCAGAAACACTATAGAGTTATGAATAATTCAAAATGGAACACGACGAAACATTCAGTGGACGTGTTTCTGTGTTGCACCGTTGCGAAGGGCCACAGAGGACAAGGAGCCTGTATTCTGTCTAGTTCACGTGCAACGAGTGCTGGGCAGATTGGAAAAAAATATATTTTGCAAACCAAGAGAAATTAGATGATCTTATACTCCGGCATCGCGGCGGTGCAACACTTCTTCCTCCTTATCCGAAGTCACTCATTTCCTTGTTTAGATATGAAAACAGGGACCTCCGCATAAGGCAGCAATTGTTTTGATGTTCAAAACATTAATCCTTGGTGCTAAATATTGTAATGTCTTCGACACTACTTATCGGATTTCGATGTGTGAAACGCCGTTTGAATTCGTCTCTTTGAGATTCAGATACTAGCAACAGAAATTACTGTAGTTCCATTTGAAAAAAAAAATTAAGATGATAGCGATATCTACGAAATTATTATAGCTAAATCAAGAAACTACACGTCTCTTGCAGTTCATTTGGGTGAAAGCAGAATTACGATATCTTAAAAGAACGCTTAGACGATGCACCAGCTCCACCAAAGAGACTGCCTACATCACACTTGTGCGTCCTCTCTTGGAGTACTGTTGCCCCTTGTGGGACCCTCACCAGGTGGGACTGACGGAAGATATTGAGAAGGTTCAGAGAAGGGCAGCTCGTTTTGTTTTATCACGTTACGGGGGGGAAAGCGTCACGGAAATGTTGCACGAATTGGGGTGGAAATCATTAAAAGAAAGACGTTATTCATTGCGGCGTGATCTGTTTGCGAAGTTTCAATCACCGACGTTTAGTTCTGAATGTGAAAATATTTTGCTAGCACCCACCTACTTAAGGAGACATGACCATCCCAATAAAATAAGAGAAATCAGATCCAAAACGGAACGATTTAGGTGTTCTTTCTTCCCGCGCGCTATTAGAGAATGGAACGGTAGAGAAAAGTTATGAAGGTGGTTAATGAACCCTCTGCCAGGCACTTAAATGTGATTTGCAGAGTATCTATGTAGATGTAGATGAAAAGGTTCCGGAAAATTTTTTAAAAAAATATTTATTCAGGTTATGGGTCATCAGTCCCTAAACTTACAAACTACTTATGGACTACCTTATACTAAGGACAACACAAACATCCATGCCCGAGGGGCGATTCGAACCCCCGACGAGGAACGGTCTCGCGCATAGGAGCATAGCGCCTCAATGCGCTCGGCCACTCCGCGACTGGCTAGTTGAAATATTTTCGGTGAATAGGAAAGTTGAATCATCCTGTATAAAGGACCTAGTAAATAGACTTCAATTAGACCTTTATGCGAATGATACTGTAATGTACAAAGCAATCGAAACGCTAGAAATTTGTAGCGAAAATGCAGGAGGGTATGCCGCATACCGACGCTTGTTTCAGGGGAATGCAATTGACTCCCAACATAAATAAATGTAATGTTCTCCGAATACTTGGAATGCTTAAAAATAAAAATCCTATACAGCATGTCCAAAACATTTTAGAACAATAACTGGAAGTAATTATTTCCATAAAATATTTTGGATTAGGCGTAAGGAGTGATCTGAAGTGGAACGACCACAAAATATTATCCCTGCGTTATTAACATCTGATTTTAACGCTCTCTAGTAACTAGATGAATTTTTTTTTATGGAATTCTCTACACAATCGCCACAAAAAATAAAGATTGAAAATTAAAATTGACTTCGATGATGTCTTAGGTGGAGGTGTGTAAAGAATAAAATCTCAACAGCTGTCAAGATGTGTTTATTCCGACACTACCGGTTTCTCATCAGTAAAGATGCCTCTTCAGGTGGATGACATAAGAAAATGATTACATAATAATTGGAACAGCATCCAGCTTTCAGGGTACCTTGTTAAAACATTCCCACAACAGGGTGTGGTCGTCTTTAGGTAAATAATATTCCCGCTTTATCCTTTATAAAGAAACCACTGATGGGAGTCAGGAAAACAAACGGCATTTCAAGACCGGGAAGTGATGCGACGCGGTCGGGGGTTCGAATCCCCCCTCGGGCATGGATATTTGTGCCGTCCTAGTTCGTAAGTAGTTCATAAGTAGTTTGTAAGTTTAGGGACTGATGACCCCGTAGTTAAGTCCCATAAGCTTAACAAACATTTGAACATTTTGGTAACCAACACGCTGCATCACAGACAGTAGTGCCTGCAATGCAGTACGCAACGACGAACCTGGGTACACGAATGGCAAAACGTCACTTTTTTTTGGATGAATCCAAGTTCTGTTTACAGCATCAGTATGGTCGCATCCATGTTTAGCGACATCGCGGTGAAGAACATTGGAAGCGTGTATTCGTCATCGCTATACTGGCGTATCACCCGGCGTGATGGTATGGGGTGCCAATGGTTACACTTGTCGGTCACCTCTTCTTCGCATAGACGGTACTTTGAACAGTGGCCGTTACATTTCAGATGTGTTACGACCCTTGGTTCTACCCTTCATTCGTTCCCTGCGAAACGCTATATTTCAACAGGTTAATGCACGACCGCATGTCGCAGGTCCTGTATGGGCCTTTCTGGATAGGAAAAATGTTCGACTGCTGTCCTGGTCAGCACATTCTCCAGATCTCTCAACTGAAAACGTCTGGTCAATGATGGCCGAGCAACTGGCTGGTCACAATACGCCAGTCACTACTTTTGATGAACTGTGGTATCGTATTGAAGCTGCATGGGCATCTGTACATGTACACGACATCCAAGGTCTGACTCAATGACCAGGCGTATCAAGGCCGTTATTATGGCCAGAGGTGGTGGTTGTGGGTACTGATTTCTCAAATCTATGCACTCAAATTGCGTGAAAAAGTAATCACATGTTCAAAATGTTCAAATGTTTGTAAAGCTTATGGGACTTAACTACGGGGTCATCAGTCCCTAAACTTACAAACTACTTATGAACTACTTACGAACTAGAACGGCACAAATATCCATGCCCGAGGGGGGATTCAAACCCCCGACCGTAGTGGCCGTGCAGATCGTGACTGAAGCGCCTCAGTCTCATCGGCCATAATCACATGTCAGTTCTAGTATAATATATTTGTCTAATGAATACCCGTTTATCATCTACATTTCTTCTTGGTGTAGCAATTTTAATGGCCAATAGTGTAGATAGAAAATAATATCGGTACTATCACACTCCCCTGGAGTACGCCTGTCGATACACTCGTCTCTGATGAACACTCGCTGTCGAGAACAACGTACTGCGTTCTATTACTTAGGAAGTCTTCCAGGCAGTCACAAATCTGTGAACCTATTCCATATGCTCGTATCTTCGTTAGTAGTCTGCAGTGTGGCACCGCGTCAAAACGCCTTTTTGAAGTCGAGAGAAACACAGTCCGTCTGTTGCCCGTCATCCATGGCTCGCAAGATGTCATGTGAGAAAAGAGCAAGCCGAGTTTCACATGAACGGTGTTTCCTAAATCCGTGATTCATAGAAAGAATTTTTTCCGTCTCAAGGAAATTTACTGTATTCGAACTGATAATATGCTCCAAAATTCTACAGGAAATTGATGTCAACGATATTGGCCTGTAATTATGTGGGCCAGATCTCTTTCCTTTCTTATAAATGGAAGTCACCAGGGCTTTTTTCCAATCACTAGGAACTTTGCGCTGAATTAAAGATTCGCGATAAATGCAAGCTAAGTATGGGGCCAATGGCGCAGAATACTCTTTGTAAAACCGAACTGGTATTCCATCCGGACCAACAGACGTTTTTGTGTTTAGATCTCTCAGCTGCTTCTGTGCACCGGAAATATTACTATGTCTTCCATTCCAGAATCAGTACGTGAAAGATTACTTAAAGATTAAATTTAGAACTTCTGCTTTCCGTTTGATTTCTTCTATTAATGTGTCAGAATTATCAACGAGTGACTGGATAGTGGGTTTTGACCCGCTTATCGATTTTACATAGGACCAAAATTTTTTTGGGTTGTCGGAAAGATATTTTGCTATGGTATGGCTGTGGTAATTATTGTGTGCTTCGTGCATCGATCTTTTTATAGACGCACGAATCTCTCTCTATTCAACATACTATAGTCCGCGTCATGTAGGAAGGCGGAACAGTTTTCAGCCGTTCTGCGCATCCCCCTCCATTGCCGCACTGGCAGCTAATAACGTCCATTCTCTAGGCTTGTGGCTGGCCGCGAGTCACGCAGTGTTTCTCCCGCAGGCTCCTCTGTTTACGCTCGGCCGTAGCTCCTCCCCTTCAAGCTTCACATATCCCTCCGCCTCTTTGCGCGGAAGCGCCTTCCTATGTGACACTAACTGTAGAGGAATTTCGACAAGGAAACAAGGGAACTGATTAATCAAACTCTGACCAACACAACATTAAAAGTCAAGTTCTCGGGAGAAATTTCTCAAAATTTTCAAATGTTTGTAAATCTATCGGACCAAACTGCGTGATCATCAGTCTGTAGCTTACAAACTACTTAAACCTAGGTAAACAAACCTAAGGACAACACACGCACCCATGCCCATGGAAGGATTCGAACCTCCTACGACGAGCAACCGCGCGGTCCGCAACGATGTGCTTTACACCGCTCGGCTACTCCACCCCGGCAGATAAATTTCTAAACTGTTCGAAATCAGAACTGGTGTCCGACAGGGAAATGGACTATCCACACTAATATTCATTTTAGTTTTGGAAAAAAAGTGATTCGTGAATTGAGGAAAGAAACTATAGATGTACACCCTGGTAGACTTCTTAAAGACAAAATTTACCTTGATTGCTTAGCTTTCGCAAATGACCTTGCAATCCTTTCGGACAATATACAGGAACCAATCCACTCCGTAGAAAAATTGCATGAAATAGCCGCAAAAATCGGACTCCAAATTTCATTTGAAAAGCCGCAGTTAATGGAAGGAACAAAATCAATATTCGACAACCAACCATTAATCACCAAATGTGGAATAACTTTCCGAGTAGAAAAATTCATGTATCTAGGCCAAATTATTCAGTCAGCAGGGATAAATCAGGAAACTAACAAAGAAAAAAAAATGTTCAAATGTTTGTAGAACTTATGGGACTCAACTACGGGGTCATCAGTCCCTAAGCGTACAAACTACTTATGAACTAGCTAACACTAAGGACGGCACAAATATCCATGCCCGAGGGGGGATTCGAACCCCGACCGTAGTGACCGTGCAGACCGTGACTGGGCGCCTCAGTCCCCTCGGCCACCGCGGCCGGCTAACAAAGAAAGAGCTGCTAAACTGCAAAGGGCATACAAAATCACATGAAACAAATGAAGAAAAGATGGGTATCAAAAATTGTAAAATTACAACTTTACAATACAGTCATCAAACCAGAGGCACTTTATGCCTCTCAAACACTGATAATGAATAACAACAGGCTGACACAGAAAATGCCGCGCTGGAGTAGCCGAGCGGTCTGGAGCGCAACGCAACGCAACGCAATTCTCCCTCGGTCATGGATGTGTGTGATGTCTTTAGTATAAGTTAGTTTATAAGTAGTTTGTAAGTTTAGGGACTGATGACCCCGCAGCTGAATCCCATAAGCTTTACAAACATTTGAAGAAAGAAAAATTTTAACCTAGCGTTAGGCCTGAAAATGCACAATTGGTTAGCAGAAATACACGAATATCTACAAGAAAGGGGAATTTCTGACTAAACTATCCCCCATTGGATGAAATTTAGAAGGCTAGTAAACGAACATAAATTTGCAGAGAAACCAAAAAGGGAAAATACAGGCTGGGCAGAAAGTAACACAGTGAACGAATGAAGAAATATTGGGAACAAAAGAAGAAGAAACATTGTGCAAAACAAGTTCAAAAGCGCTCCATATTTGGACACATCGAAGCAAAGAAAAACCGCCATCTAGAACTGCAATGAATGTATTTCTCGTCGCAGCGCAACCTTGGAGGATATAATTTTTCATACATAAATGGGAGAAGTAACTGCGTAACGTGTTTGTAAAAAAAGTAATAAATATGAAAGGAAGAAGAAGTCAGTAGAGCGCTTGGCCAGAAAAGGCAAATGTCCTGAGTTCGAATCCGGGTCCGGCAGCCACGTCGGATTAGCCGCGCGTACTGGAGCGCCGTGTTGCGGTGCGCGCGGCCGTCCGTCGTCGGTGGTTCGATGCCCCTCTCGGGCATGGGTGTTTTATCTTGTCCTTAGTTTAGTTTACCTTAGGTTAAGTAGTTTGTAAGCTAGGGACTAATTAACCAAGCTGTTGAGTCCCATAGATGTGCAAACATTTGAACACGTCCGGCACACGGTTTTAATACGCTAGGAAGTATCACGATGTCTCTTGTTTCTGTGGTCCGATTTTGATTATGTTGACACGTTTAAAACTGCAGGTGCTCCGGAAGTCGAAGGTTGGTCGTGAACAGAGCACAACACTTCTTTCACTTACAACAGGTTTACTGCGAACACAAGCGTGCTCTCAGAACCGACTGCCTCGTGATTGGACTGCTCCGCTATTTATGCATAGAATCTTCTGGAAATTGCATCAAACATAAGAAACACGTAGAACATTCTAAAACTAGTAAATACAAAGAGAGAAATTTTTTATGCTAGCTGCGGGATTAGAACCGCGGACCGCCAGAACAGCGAGCTGCGAGGCTAACCACTAGATCACGCTTTCCGTCGGAAGGCTTGCGGCAGTATAAAACCTTTTTGAAGTTAAAATAAAAACAATTATCTGCATCAGTCACTTATTTTTATTTCTCCCACGACGCGTTTCGAAAGTTTACACTCTCATCTTCAGGTGTAACAATTGGTTGTAGTTTACATTGATCCAGCCAGTTATTACTATGGGTTTCATTTTGCATTTGTTTCAGTGTATATAAGTCTGTAGTTTTTCACACATTACCATTTGAATAAAACTGCATACACTGGGCCCAGAAATAAAAATAAGTGCCTGATGCAGATAATTGTTTTTAATTGAACTTTTATTGTCATTAACAGTCGCACTTCCTTACCACAGTCCAATATGGACGATACAAGGTAAACCTAAACCTACCCTTGAGAAACTCGTGGAAATTCGTTGATATTTTTTGAGATAAGTGTGTTCAAGTAGGTTAACAACGGAGAAGGCAGTTGTATAGCTTCATTATTGTATATTGAAACATTATATATATATATAATTTTTTAAATTGTTAATGAAAATTACCAAGAAGAACTGCAGTCAATATTAATAAACTTCAGAGAAACTATAGAATAAACTCATGTAAAAAAAATACCGACAGTTTTCTGAATGTCTTCTTATTGTTAATTGCTTCATCACATCTCAGAGTCATTGTGTGGTTCACTTTAAGGCCTAAGTAATAAACTAAGACGAAACTTTTCACTCTTGAGAACGATCTGTATTTTTCTAAAAACATTTACATCACAGCTAAAAGTTTAAAAAAAAAAAAAAAGGGGGGGGGGGGGGCACCTCATCACTTCTAACTGTTCGAGAAGACAAGACAAGACGGACGGCTAATTAACAAGCAAAGATACTGCTCTTCCACTTTTTTCTTTTAGTTCCATAGATGAATTTTTTTTCTTCACAACATTAGTTAATAATTGTCTATTATTATTAATATTATTGTTATTAATAATTTTTCTTCTTTTTTTGATAATAAAAAATGAAATTAAAATAGAAATTCGCTTCTTACTGTTCTGATACCCCAACACTCCATCCCTAGTAACAGCACAATATATAGAATTTGTGAGCTATGTTGCTGACGCTAGAGGGCGTGACTGAATGGTCTGGTTCAAATCAAATGTTTCAAATGTTTGTATAGCTCATGGGGCTTGGGAACGGGCTCAACACTCTCTAAACTTACAAACTACTTATGAACTAGCTAACACTAAGGACGGTACAAATATCTATGCCCGAGGGGGGATTCGAGCCTCCGACCGTAGTGGCCGTGCAGACCGTGACTGGCGCGCCGCAGACCGCTCGGCCACCGCGGCTGGCAATGGTCTGGTATGGGAAGAAACTTGTCTCTGGCAACTTAGTGCGCTACGCACTGAAACTTGTTAAGAATGATTTGTCGCAGTCTCGCCCTTGGCTCCACATAATCGCCTTTAGATATCTGCGACACAGAATATGAAGTTACGAAGTCCAGTGTTTGTCTTTTGCACCAACTCAAACTAGCTACAATCGCTAAGCCGAAATAAATGGTAGCCCGGCAGTTGCTCAGGTGTATGAAGTGGCAGCTCTCATAACGATTTGAGAGTGTGGAGTGTTTGTGACGAAGGAGCGGCCACACTCAAAATGTTTCTTTCGCAATCGTCATTACACAAGCGTTGTTACTCACTTCTGAGGAAGCCTTAGTAAGTAGGACTGATCGCGGGGGGGGCCAGAGCTGAATGACGTCACTCTGGCCTGGATCGAGCCCTGTAACCATAGCCGGCTAAGGAATGAGGTCAAGGTGGGACGCGGCTAGCCAGCGGCGCCGTTTCTGGGAACCGGCGAACGCTCGCCGGGAAAGACCCAATAGGCAGGACTCGCTGAAATTACGCCTCAGCGGACTCATAGTCTGTATATACACTGCTGGCCTTCCAAAAGGAAACGTCCACAAGGACCGGGGATACCACAGTCAGGTTTATTTGGGAGATAACACTTTCTACAAACATCACAAGATTACAAGATCTGACGATACAAGTATAGTTATCACACCTGACAAACAAGAACTAACTGATGAAATTGTAAACGACGTGTTTCAGAAAATCATTAAGGGTTCTCAGCAAATGGACTGTCATTAAATTTTGATAAAACACAGTACATACCGTTCCATACAGTAAATGGAACGACACCATAAATAAATACAGACTTTGATCAGAAATCTGTAGCAAAGGTAGAATATTCAAAAATTTTACGTGTAAGCATTGATGAGGGGTTGAACTGGAAAAACACATTAAAGATCTGTTGAAACGTTTCAGTTCAGCAACTTATGCTATTAGAGTAATAGCAAATTTTGGTGATATAAATCTCCGTAAATTAGCTTACTATGCCTATTTTCATTCTCTGCTTTTGTATGGCATCATTTTCTGGGGTAATTCATCACTGAGTAAAAACGTATTCATAGCACAAAATCGTGTGATCAGAATAATTGCCGAAGCCCATCAAATGTTCAAATGTTCAAATGTTTGTTAAGCTTATGGGACTTAACTACGGGGTTATCAGTCCCTACGAAGCCCATCCAAGATCATCCTGCAGACACTTATTTAAAGAGCTAGGTATCTTCACAGTAGCTTATATATATATATATATATATATATATATATATATATATATATATATATATATATATATATATATATTCACTTACGAAATTTGTTATTACCAATCCCGCCGAATTCAAAATCAATAGCAGTGTACATAACTACAACACTAGGAAAAAGAATCCATTTCTACCTCATGTATTTTTGCTAAAGAAAATATGAGGTCGTGTAGATGATGTCCCCTTGTTAGACATTTTAATTGGTCGTGCGACCCAAGTGAATAGACCATGGGAGCCACTAGTGGGCGGGTCGCGAGTCACAGTTTGCGAACCTCTGGCCTAGACATTTCCGGTGGTCGAGAGTTCGGGAGGTGAGGAAAGCTAATGCATCCGTGCATTGCAAAGGGCGACGAAGAAGATTTGAACCTTGCGTGCCACGTGACGTTGCGCACTATCCTGTTGCCTTTATGTCTCCGGGATGCAGCGGGTGAGGAGGTGGACCGCGACGATTAAGGGTGTGGACATAGGACTGTAACTACAAGAACTGATTAGTTCACCTATACTTTCATTACAGATGAAATGAATACTTAACTTTGCTGCGCTTGTGTTGGTACAAACTTCTCCATATTACACATTTCCGCAATGTATCACTACGTATACTGTTCCGGCTTGTGCTACGACAAACTGCTGGCTCTCGCAAATGGAACTCTTCTGTTGATCCCTGCATCCGAACTGTCGAACTGTAGATCTGCTCGGCGTTGCTGTGGTGCGCCGGCATATATAGGCGAGTCCCCTGCTTCCTATTGGCGGCGCGGATCAGGCAAAGAGGTACAGAGACTGCGGGCGCCCCCGGCGGTCAAAGTACTACAGAGTGATTTATCGCCCGCCTTGTACCGGCGCACAGTGGGATGGAATTCCCAAAACGTGACCGAAACGCCGAAAAATGAATTTTCAATTCTCGGAATTTTGATGGGTGGGGTGGATAGGGGAAGAATTGGTGCACCAGAAGGAGAGGTCGCCGCCTTCGATAGCTGCCGAGTTACGTCAGTTCAAAAGTGACCTTCGTCGAGAGCACACGTGGCGCTGTGGAAGAAAGTCAGATTTACTCTCTGTTTGATATTTTTGGTAGTGAAGTGAAGAATTTCAGTTCTACAAGATGAAAACGGTTGCTACAGGTATGTACAAAATGTTCGTACACTAAATCGGTATAAATTTCATGGTTATCCTATTTATATTTATTTTTCCGATACCTGTGGAAAACGACCATGCTTTGCCGAAGTTGCATTTTCAACTACAGCAAAAGTAACCGCGGAATTTCAACTTCCAGACTATAGATTGATTAATTATCTGATGGAATTGACATGAATCAGCTGCCGAAATCTGCCATTTCTCTTGCATAATGAATATTTACAAGTTCCCGTGCGGCCGACATTTCGTAGCACTACATGGTGGATGCATCGCTCGTCGAGGTATGCTGCGGAACTACGTTTCCCGTGCTACACGCTTACGATATCTGACCATTTGTCATCACTTAATGAGTTACTAATGCTATTGCAATATTTTTCACACAGGTTCGGATGGTCAGTACGTGAAATTTATTCGGCAAGAAATATTCAGCATTGCTAAACAACGGATCAATGATGGTGTGCATGCATTAATACCTTATCTAGAGAAACAACTTTTCGAGAAAATTGGTCAACCGTTACAGATACCGGAGGATATGAAAGTCTTTCTTTCCTCATTCCTTGGTAAATTGAGAACAGGAGGCAAAACGCTAAAAGGACAGAGGGCACATTTTTTAAACAAAACAACGAATGGCTTAATACACCCATTTCATTTCCGGCACCTACCGTTAGTGGTAATTCTATGATCTGCCGTCGACAAGTAAATTATTTGTTTTCTGTCACCAACTTTTAAGGCTGTTTCATTATATTATTGAATAACAATGTATGTGGTATCGAAGAATTTTTCCCGATGTATCTACGACAAATATTCTCTTATTTTGATATAATAAACAAATCACGTTGGCAGTGTATTAATTATTGGTGTCTAAATACCATATATACGCTACAGTTAATAAATATGTATGCATGTCTGAAGGGCATTTGCTTAATTCTATCAATAAACACGGACACTGCACATCGTATTTAAAAATCAGTCATAGAAAGGCTTGCGACAAATGTACTAAAAAGTCTCACCCTGTGCGGGAATTACATCATAGAATGTACGAGCACTTATGGGCAGCAGACAATGTGTGACATATGAAGGTTTGGGTCGTTCCGGGAACCGTGCGCGGGTAGCGTAATGGTAACGCGACCGCTCGCGATAAGCGGGAAATCCGGGTTCGATTCCTGGCCCGGAACAAATTTTCATATTTCACCATTACACCAAACAGCTGATGCTGATTAATATTCGCAATTGCGAATACATTTTACTTAAACTAACTTACGCTGAGGACAAAACAGACACCCATGCCCGATAGAGGACTCGAACCTCCAGCGGGAACGGCCGCCCAGTCCATAGCATGGCGCTTTAGACCACGCGGCCATTCCGCGCGGTCCTCTACTCACCAGCAGGCGTACCGCCATTCCAGCTACTGCGACCCAAAAGATAATGTATGGAGTATGGCCTCCTTCTCACTAACATTCCACTGGTCACTTCTGTTTATATTAACGTCACACTTGTGACATTGTCACGGAGACGGGACGTGGACTAATCACGAAGATTAAGCTTGTGTCATTCTTCCCTTGAATTGTGGCACTGAGTCGGTGATAAACGCAGCAATGGAGGACTTGCCGACAGTCCACCTTGCTCCATACATTACTTGTTGCGCGACACACTGAATTTGTGATCATTCGGTTCTTCATGTGGCAGAGCGATCCATCACTGCAATGCGCATAATATAGCCGTCACCACGTACTGTGGTGCAATGAGGCAGTTGAAATAGGCCCCGTCGGTCCGTCGTTCCCTCCTGCATCCATTACACATTCGCGTCTCAGTCGCTTAGTTACGTCCGCCACGATCATAGATTTCTCCCGAGGGATAATCCGCAATCCATGTGGGCAATTATTCTTCCTCAGTCCAACACTTAGTGTTCGAAATTGCTCGCTATCCTCTAAGAGGCAAGCTGAAGTTGCTTATATAAAACATCTGCACAGAAGATTCATTCCAGTATGTCTACGTCGACGCGGTCTTCTGTTCCCCCCTTTTACAGCGGTTGCAGGTGGCGGTAGCGAAGACAGTTCCATCTCTCTGCAAACTACACAAAAACGTTAAAACTCTTACTTCTAGCACTGATACTGTTTTTCCCCGTAATCCGGTCATCCAGCCAATATGCAATATGCAGGGTTCCAGGTAATTTTCATAGTGATGGACAACAAAGCAGTACTATAATTATGTAAAACAGCAACTACAATTTATTTAGTAGCTGCCCCGATAAACGGTGTCAGTAATAATATAGCTGTCACATCTGAAATTTCATGATATCAAAACGTGCACAGCCAGAAGAATCTTACCGAAATGGACTCTTGTTGGGAAATTCTACAATCGTATATCCCGCGCTCCTCATATATTCCTCAATTCACCAACAGACATAACGTCCGCGGTGGAGTAGCCGAGCGGTCTAAAGCGTCTCGCTGCGAAGCGCGCGGTTGCTCACCGTCGGAGGTTCGAGTCCTCCCTGGGGCATGGGTGTGTGTATGTTGTCCTTAGGTTAGTTTACCTAGGTTTAAGTAGTTTGTAAGCTACGGACTGATGACCACGCAGTTTGGTCCGATAGATTTACAAACATTTGAACAGACATAACGTCATTGAAGTTACTGTGGCCACAATGGCAATACACGAGACATGAACTAATTACAAAGATTATCCTTGTGTCATTCTTCCCACAAATTTATTTATCTATTTATTTATTATTATTATTCCTATTTCTTTTTTTAAATACTGGACGTGGGATGTACAGCTGAGTGCCAGCGGTTACGAATTAATGCTACAACGAGGCAGCTATTTTAAAATGTAGCAGCAAGTACTCGATATAACTTAGGGCAGACAGACCGCAATGAACTTGGTATCACTGCATTGTATAAGTCTGCGGATCGCCGTTTAATCTTATCTCTTATTGATTCTCGGTGGAAGTCACTGACGCCGGGTCCTCTGAATCTTTGTTTATCTTGTATCTTTCACCGAAACCACAACTTCTATGAAGACCACTGTTCCGAGTAACTTAAAATGCGACCAGGTTCTTCCAGTATTCTCACGTTAATAATCCCATGGCGCCAACGAGGCAGGCTGCACCGCAGATCCATGTCTGCAGCTACAGATTACTGAAACAGGCGAATTTCCGTAGAACATAATTTCTGAAGACGTTCTGTTCGCCATTTCGCAGTATTCTTAGATGACCATGTGGGCTGAACATGATATTTTAGAATATAAATAATTACCTTAAGTCCCATAGACTATACAAACATTTGAAATAATTACCTGAATGTAGACCTTTTAAATACACTACTGGCCATTAAAATTGCACCAAGAAGAAATGAAGACGATAAACGGGTATTCATTGGACAAATGTATTATACTAGAACTGACGTAATTACATTTTCACGCAATTTCGGTGCATAGATCCTGAGAAATCCGTACCCAGAACAACCACCTCTGGCCGTAATAACGGCCTACATACGCCTGGGCACAGAGTCAAACAGAGCTTCGATGGCGTGAGCAGGTACAGATGCCCATACAGTTTCAACACGATACCACAGTTCATCAAGAGTAGTGACTGACGTATTGTGACGAGCCAGTTGCTCGGGCAGCATTGACCAGAAGTTTTCAGTTGGTGAGAGATCTGAAGAATGTGCTGGCCAGGGCAGCAGTCGAATATTTTCCTTATCCAGAAAGTCCCGTACAGGACCTGCAACATGCGGCCGTGCATTCCTGCTGAAATGTAGGATTTCGCAGGGATCGAATGAAGGGTAGAGCCACGAGTCGTAATACATCTGAAGTGTAACAGCCACTGTTCGATGCGAATAAGAGGTGACCGAGACGTGTAACCAATGACACCCCATACCTACACAATGGGTGATACGCCAGTATGGCGATGACAAATACACGCTTCAATGTGCGTTCATCGCGATGTCGCCAAACACGAAGGCGACCATCATGATGCTGTAAACAGAACCTGGATTCATCCGAAAAAAATGACGTTTTGCCATTCGTGCACCCACGTTCGTCGTTGCGTACACCAGCTCAGACGCTACTGTCTGTGATGCAGCGTCAACGGCAACACCAGCCATGGGCTACGAGCTGCTGCAAACGTCGTCGAACTGTTCGTGCAGATGGTTGTTGTCTTGCAAACGTCCCCATCTGTTGATTCAGGGATCGAGAAATGGCTGCACGATCCGTTACAGCCATGCGGATAAGATGCATGTCACCTCGACTGTTAGCGATACGAGGCCGTTGGGATCCAACACGACGTTCCGTATTGCCGTCCTGAACCCACCGATTCCATATTCTGCTAACAGTTATTGGATCACGACCAACGTGAGCAGCAATGTCGCGATACGATAAACTGCAAACGCGATAGGGTGCAATCCGACCTTTCTCAAAGTCGGAAACCTGACGGTACGAATTTCTCCTCCTTACACGAGGCATCACAACAACGTTTCATCAGGCAACGCCGGTCAACTGTTGTTTGTATATTTGAAATCGGTTGGAAACTTTCCTCATGTCAGCACGTTGTAGGTGTCGCCACCGCTTTGGAAAGCTAATCTTTTGCATATCACAGCATCTTCTTCTTATCGGTTAAATTTCGCTTCTGTAGCACGTCATCTTCGTGGTGTAGCAATTTTAAAGGCCAGGAGCGTCGAGTCTCAAAATGTTTGAAAAGCTCACTTTACACGGAGGGGGGGGGGAGTTTATAACTTATCTTTTATCTTCATATCCAAGTTGCTTTCTTCGCATATCACAATAATATCACTGTCAACAGCTAATGTCTTCATAGCCAGCCACGGTGGCCCAGCGGTCTGCGGCGCGCCAGCCACGGTCTGCACGGCCGCTGCGGTCGGGGTTTCGAATTGCCCCCCCCTCGGGCATGGATATTTGTGCCATCTTTAGTATAACCTAGTTCATAAGTAGTTTGTAAGTTTAGGGACTGATGACCCCGTAGTTAAGTCCCATAATCTATACAAACATTTGAACATTTTGTCTTCATAGCACCATGCTTTACCTCTAAATTGATCCACATTTCCGCGAGAGTATTTAGACAGTCATCTTGTATTTCGTTCTTCCTGAAAAGAGATCGACACTCGTCTGTGTTTTCTGAAGCCTCGTCCATTACCGAAGCCCTTAACTTCAAACATAGCCACTATACGTAAATTATTGAAGTCTGCATCTTCGGTTTTATCACATTTGATATATTCGAATGCTGATGAGTTATGCAATTAAGCGATTGTTGAGATGCCTTACCTGATTGTTCTGCCAATTATGATGTATAGGCAGACAGGTTACACAGGACTGATATGAATTAACTCCAGGTACAAGTTTTTAATGGTTGACGCGTGAATTTTCTGACTGATGTAGTCTCTGATTGATTATTGCGAAAGCGAAAGGGGTAAAAGTTTTGTATTCTAGTTTACAAGACTTTTTTATTTTGGGCATCTACAACCTAGATCTGAGTCGTTATGAAGGTGGCCGCTTCAGCGTTTCTTTTTTTTTTTATTTTTTTTTTTTTTTTTTTTTTTTCCCCTCTCTAAATAGTTTCGTTGCATTACAGCCATATCATCAGAGTTTCTAATTATTCCATAATTTAGCCCCGATGTTTCGTAGACGACCAAAACTTCTCTGTCTTCTCGTAATAAAACTTTCAATCTCCCAACAGAACGGTAGTGAAATTTAAAATCGATAGAACTCTACTAATTTGGCGGTGTTCAGTGCTACATCTAGTGTTCCATGTATTCGGAGATACACCCTAATCCGAACTATTTTAAATTTTGACTACCGCTCTCTGCGTGGTTGAGGGTTTTATTGCTGACGGAGAGAGGATGTTGGTTCGTCAAGAAAATACTGAGGCTAAAACTGTGAAATCCTTATGATGTGGCAGCAGTGACGCGAAAATAGTTTGTTAAAATAACAAATACAACACAGCTGAAGTGGTGTCCTTCAAAATGACTGTTCTTATATTCGCCTTAGGTGAGACAACCATGGCATAATATCATTATATTGATACCAATACTCAACCAGTTGATGGATGGATACTGGTTTCTGCTAACATATGAAGTTAATGTTAATTTTTATTTATTGTAGTGGTTTTAGAGCTGTTTTATTATAGTCCTGAAGTTTTGTACAATGCTTGTTTTGAAAAGAACGTAACACTGGCGTATCCAAAAAAAAAAAAAAAAAAAAAAAAAAAAAAAAAAAAAAAGAAAATGCGAGATGCGAGGGCTGCGCCTTTATTCATATTGTGAGGATTATCTCTTTTATTTCTTACGCCCCCCCCCCCCCCCCGGATAAGCCACAAAAAGGAAAAAAAGTATGAAGGGAAGTAATATTCCAATTTATTTATTTGGTTAACCAAATAAATGGAGTGTCTAATTTCTAAATGAAGTGTCTAATTTCTGCGAACTTGACTGAGTTTTTGTATCTTAAAACATATCATCAGTTCGCTGTCTTTCCAAACTCATCACTATCCTTGCCAACAAAACCTTTTTCCCTGATAACTTTGTTTTCAAGCATTTTAGCATAATAATTTTATTAGGCTGAAAAAGTTTCCAGAATATCAGGCACTTTCCTTTTTCATAATATTTTGCTAACATTATTTTCGAGATCAAGGCATTAAATTATAGACTGCAACTGAGGAAATGGAGATGCAAGATATTTTCAAATTACTAACATGTATTTACTTTTAAATGTTCCGTGCAATTGGGGTAGGATTGGGTTGAGTTGTTTGTTTGGGATAGGGGGACTAAACTAGTGAAGTTATCAGTCCCCCGGTGTGGAGGGGAAGGAGTGTGGATAGGAAAGAAGGGGAGGAGGAAAGGAAATGCAGTCCGGGAAGTAAAGAAGAAAGGAAGACTGCATTAGCTCGGGACCCCGTGCTCGCGACGCACGAACTCGCGAAAGAACCGTGATCCCCCTGAGGGGTCCGTTCAATTCATCTAATTTAATTAGGTTTTGATTTTTTGTCCCCAATTTTAATTTCATTTAATTGTAAATCAGTCAATGATCGCATTCATATTTATACATTTGAGACCGGTTTCAGCCTATTACTGGGTCATTTTCAAGTCCAATGTGGCTTCAGCTTGAACTCCACTGTAGCAGAGGGACAGATAACTACTTGATCAAAATATCCACGGGTGTACTGCCGGTCTATAGTGTCCAACGGGCACAATATTTCGGCGATCAAACATGTCGCCATCATCAGGTGAACTGACGGACTGAGCTCCTGGAAACGCGCCGGTACGGAGATCCGCACGCTACGGCTGCTCGAAGGGAACTGGGTTCTAGCCCGGTAGCGGGCCCTTTAAATACCCTCGGCCCGCGGAGCGACCCCTCCGCGGTCCGCGCCCCGCGCCGCGGCCGCGCAGTGGAACCGATTGCGCCGGCGTCTGAGAAGACGTCGGTGTGAGGGCTCTGTCCGCCGTGGTCGTCACTTCGTTACGTTTGCTAGATTTACTTTTAATTAACCCAATCGCTGGTTCCCAAGCTTTGCTAAGATTATAGCCAGAGTCACGGTTTATGAGGTCGTCACTTGTGCGAATTTCAATGGCCTCTCTAACGACGCAGTCCCAGTATCTCGACGTCTGTACCAGAATCCTAGTGTGTTCATACTCCATGGCGTGATTCTCAGACAAACAATGTTCAGCGACCGCCGACTTGCTCGGATACATCAATCGTGTGTGCCTCTGGTGTTCAACGCATCGATCCTCGACGGTACGCATCGTCTGGCCAATATATGACTTTCCACACTGACACGGAATCTGGTACACGCCCGCCTTCCTCAAACCGAGATCATCTTTAGCGCTCCCCACCAGTGCACGAATTTTATTCGGCGGACAAAAAACAGTTCCAACCTGGTGTTTTCTCAAAATGCGGGCGATCTTCCCTGAGAGTGCGCCGGTATATGGAACGAACGCAGTGCCTACATCCTCCCTTGCGTTTTCATCCGTTTCCACATGTTGTGTTGTAGTGGTTGGGCGGAGAGCCCGCTGAATCTGCCACTCTGAGTAAAAAAAATGGGTACTCAGAGTGGCAGATTCAGCGGGCTCTCCGCCCAACCACTACAACACAACATGTGGAAACGGATGAAAACGCAAGGGAGGATGTAGGCACTGCGTTCGTTCCATATACCGGCGCACTCTCAGGGAAGATCGCCCGCATTTTGAGAAAACACCAGGTTGGAACTGTTTTTTGTCCGCCGAATAAAATTCGTGCACTGGTGGGGAGCGCTAAAGATGATCTCGGTTTGAGGAAGGCGGGCGTGTACCAGATTCCGTGTCAGTGTGGAAAGTCATATATTGGCCAGACGATGCGTACCGTCGAGGATCGATGCGTTGAACACCAGAGGCACACACGATTGATGTATCCGAGCAAGTCGGCGGTCGCTGAACATTGTTTGTCTGAGAATCACGCCATGGAGTATGAACACACTAGGATTCTGGTACAGACGTCGAGATACTGGGACTGCGTCGTTAGAGAGGCCATTGAAATTCGCACAAGTGACGACCTCATAAACCGTGACTCTGGCTATAATCTTAGCAAAGCTTGGGAACCAGCGATTGGGTTAATTAAGAGTAAATCTAGCAAACGTAACGAAGTGACGACCACGGCGGACAGAGCCCTCACACCGACGTCTTCTCAGACGCCGGCGCAATCGGTTCCACTGCGCGGCCGCGGCGCGGGGCGCGGACCGCGGAGGGGTCGCTCCGCGGGCCGAGGGTATTTAAAGGGCCCGCTACCGGGCTAGAACCCAGTTCCCTTCGAGCAGCCGTAGCGTGCGGATCTCCGTACCGGCGCGTTTCCAGGAGCTCAGTCCGTCAGTTCACCTGATGATGGCGACATGTTTGATCGCCGAAATATTGTGCCCGTTGGACACTATAGACCGGCAGTACACCCGTGGATATTTTGATCATCAAATACGCCGGGAGAAACTGAAGAATCACAGATAACTACTTGGTAACTGTTCCTCAGTTATGCCTATTAGTACATTGTTTGTTACAAAAGGGAAGGTTACAGTAAAATTTCAAAGATGCGCAGGTGACAGACTCTAGCGTGCAGTAACAACAAACCGCGAGAGATAAATTGGCTTTAACCCACGAAGGATAGTGACGAGTTTGGAAAACATTTTTTCCTTTTGTAAAGACAGCGAACTTATGAAATGTTTTAAGATCAAAACACAGTCAAGTTTACAGAACTGATATGCTTTTTTTTTTTTTATAAATATGACAGGTTTCAATATCATACCACATCATCAGACCGTTGTGACTGTAAAATAAAAGACAATTTGCCTTGGAGGGAAAAATGTACAATAGACTAATAGCTATAACATTAAATAAAAATTAATTATGAGATTAAATAAACCAGTGTATCTCAAGTTGGTGCTGAGAGCGTGAGGCGTCTGATAAACATCACAAAAGCGCTGCGAATTATATAGTAGAGAGTGATCAATCCTCAGCGCAACCGCCTTTTCGGCGTGCGACTAGCCGGCAATAGCAGCTGCGGCGCCCGGTAAGCGAGCTGCCCGTCTTCCACACTAAATTTAATACGGGTTGGCGCACATTTTATTTCTGATATACATAACACAAATACTTAGAAAGAAATATTTATTACTCACCTGCATTACGCAAAGACGTGCTGGAACTGCTTCCTTTCGTTGTTTGAGCATTTCTGACACCTGCTGAGGAAGTTTCTCATTACACTCTTAAGTTCCCTCTCAGAAACTGCAGTGAGTTCGTGACGAAAGTTTGTTTTTAGTTCATCTAAAGTGTGGGTATTTGATTTGTATACTTTCTCTTTTAATGCTCCCCAAACATAAAAATCGCTCGGGCTAAAATCGGGAGAATGAGGGGGCCAAATGTTCTTAGTGATAAATCTTTCACCGAACACAATTCCAATTTCCCGTAATGATAAGTTGGCTGTATGTGCCGTCGCAGAGTCTTGCAGAAATGTCTCTCTCAGTTAATTGGGCATAAAAAGGCGGCAATATGTTTTCAACATACATGTCTCTATTGTTTCCTGAAAAACATATAGGGCCTATTATTCTCTAGCCGCAAACAGCGCACCACACTCCTATTTTTTGATCGTGCAGGGGCTGCTCGTGAACTCCCGATTTAACCCCGTGTGATTTATATCTCTGGAGAGCATTAAAAGAGAAAGTGTACAAATCAAATCCCCACACTTTAGATGAACTAAAAACAAACATTCGCCACGAAATCACTGCAATTTCTGAGAGGGAACGTCAGAGTATAATGAGCAACTTCCTCAGAAGGGAGGCAGTTCCAGCACCTCTTCTCGTAATACAGGTGAGTAATAAACTTTTCTTTCTAAGTGTTTGTGTGATGTTCGTCAGAAATAACTTGCGCGCCAACCCGTATTAAATTTAGTGCGGAAGACGGGCGGCCCGCTAAAAAGCGGGCACCGCAGCTGCCATCGCCAGCCAGTCGCACGCCGCAGAGGCGGTTGCGCTGAGGATTGATCACCCTGTATAAGCCTGCAGCATAAGCACATCGGGAGCCAATGAGCCATGTAGTTCTGTATTTATGTAGTAAAAGATAATACAAATACATAAATAACCCATTGGGAATATAAAATTACATTTTGTTAGGGTATGGTGCAGAAGAAAAGACCATCCGTCCGCTTTGAACAATGACGTCATATCTTAGTCAAAGATGATAAATTTCTCGGTAGTAGATCATAGATTTTAATTTTATTTGTTAATATCAGTAACTGTGGATGAAAAATGAATAAAGAAAATAAAACGTGCCCTTCGTGCAAACGATTCATATGTTATAGAATATTTGCAATCCCGTAACATTTATAATTTTTTCATAACACATTTCAGAATACGATAGTAAGTGTAATTTGCGTTTGTCGTAAATGTTAGGTCTGTCTGCACCCCGTGAGATTTTTTTTAATAACAAGCTGATACAGGAAGTTTAAAGCCACTCATGATTTTTGGAAGCGGTTTACCTTTTATCAAATTTATAAATTTATGGTTTTGTAGGTAAAATGATAACATTATGAAAATCCGACGGGTAGTATCCTGCGCTTTACTTGCCAGTGTGTGGTATGGTATACTTTACTTCCCACTAATTTACTAACAGTGAAATGACCGGCAATCACGTTACTATAAATCATCATTCTTATTAAAGTTACAGATCGTCTCTATGAGCTGAATAAACATCGATCTGTCCGCATACTATGAGGGATTTTTTTCCACACAACAGATTGAGCTGTGCATTCCTGTGACTGCAGTACAAGAGTGATGTGTCTGCATCCCGTGAGGGTTTTTTTTTTTTTTTTAATAAACAAAAATAGGAAGACTAACGCCGCATTCAACGCACGCGCTTTAGCGGTTGACCTTCATTCAAATTTATGGCTTTATATTCAAACTGACGACATTGTTTAATGCGGACGGATGGTAGGTATCCTCTATTTTACTTACCTCTATTTTCCTGAAATAAGTAGCAATTATATTTATAGTATTTCTGCCAACAATTTTTTTTTTACTGATAACTTTGTTTCTAAGCATTTTTGCATAATAATTTTATTGTACCGGATAAAGTAAATAAAGAACACGTCGCCAAATAGTACGAACACATATTACTTAGCCTACATCGTGGTCAAACTAAAATTACTGACTACGCCGTCATTTGTTTATTTTTAATATTTTTGTGAATACTTCTTAAATTTTTTCAAATTCATCTATGAACGACGTGTTCATGTTTATTTTTTTCGAAACTTTAATATTCTCTTGTTATGATTACATTACGATAACGCTATTTTCTGTTATATGTAGACCTATATGATCTCTGTTTTTCGTAGCTGTGCAAATAATCTTAGTGTAAAATCTGTGGCCTATGCGAGACGCCACTGGTCAAATCCGAGGGGTGGTATCCTCTGCTACACCAATCCCTTTTGTTATCTATAAAACTTAGTTGCTCTTGTCGTTACATACTGCATCGTCGCTGACTACCACCACAGATATATGTTACTCCTGAACCCAAACTGATCCTTCCCGAGGTCGGCTTCTACCAGCTTTTCCATCCTTCTGTATATAATTCGTGTTAATATTTTGCAACCATGACTTATTAAACTGATGTTACTGTAATTTTCACACCTGTCTGCGCCTGCTTTCTTTGCAATGGGGGTTATAACATTTTCCTTAAAGTCTGAGGGTACTTCGCCTGTCTCATACATCTTACACAACAGGTAAACCAGTTAAGAGACCATTATCCAAGAAGTGGCAACTATTCCAAGCGAAATGACACGAAGATGTATGGAGAACTTTAGGGATAGACTTCGTCAATGTATCAACAATGGAGGACGTCATTTAGCAGATATAATTTTTAAAACCAAATAATCCAAAAATTGTGAAGTATTTAATTTTCATAAATAAAACTAATTTTTCTCCATCATATTTAGATTTTCTGTAACAACCTCTTAAAATGAGGGAGGACCCGTCCATTGATAGTGACCAGCGCCAAATATCTCACGAAATAAGCATCAAACGAAAAGACTACAAAGAACAAAACTTTTCTAGCCTGAAGAGGGAAAACAGATGGCGCTATGGTTGGCCTGCTTGATGGCGCTGCCATAGGCTGAAAGAGCACCGTTAATTGTAAAACTAATTCTATCTGAAAGGAGCCAGTTAAATGCTTACTTTAGACATATAACTCTGGCCGTAAAACCAGCTAAAGGATTCGCGTGAACTACTGACTACTTTCTGCAACAGAATCTTGTTCCCTGGCCCAGAATTTAGAACTGACTCAAATTTTACTTTAGCAGCAGGAAGACAAGGAGACGGTGGCCAACATACGTCGTAGATCACGAGAATTACACACAACCATTAATATACAAGCCACCCCGAAATAAACAATTTCATTAAGATGACTGTGAGAACATTTATGGCGCAACGGAATTAAAAATATGATAACATGCATCTGAATTTGTTCTCAGCACTGGCGAAAAACAACATTAAATAAAAAAGGGAAGGTATTCGTTAACTAATATTAATAAGTAGGATAAAGTTTTACTGACAATAAATTATTTATTCAGTTCAAACATGAGCACACGGGGGAACCAATTTTGTTAAACAATAAAAATACATCTCATTAAACTACTAACTTAAAGTAATCTGAACTGAACATCGTCGGGGGAGAGATTTACAATCAACAAGCATTCAGCCACTCACACGCGCGAAGCAAAGCGAAGCTCACCCAACTCAGCGTGTTGATACGAAGCAGAAGCAGGCGCCGCTATCGTAGGCGAAATTCAGCAAACCAGGATGTACCACACAAGGAAAATAAACTTCGTAGGTGACTCTGGTCTGTCTTTCTTTACTTGAGATGGTACGCGATAATAGCGAGATTAATTTTCATTTAAATCAAACCGTGATCATGCAGAATTATTGAGACACACGGCACGTGTCTACTACATTACATATTCCATACAAGAAGATTCTCATACATGCACATACAGAATAAAGCAAGTACACATTCTCACAGGGACAGCAGCGTCACGGAGAAACAGTTCATATTGCCACAGTCATAGACACAATGATAAATTATTAGCATTATGTAATGCTATTCCTCCGAACGAGAGGGGTTCTCGTTTAGCAAAAAAGTCCGTCTAGTGAACTTAGATAATTTACAAAGTTAAAAACCTAGGAAAGACGGCAGACAGCCGGAACACTTTGGAACACTTTGTCGTTTTGTGATAGATGGCGCTGTAATATTCACAAACATATTGCTCACAATTATAGACCAACAGTGGGTAACAGGTCGGTTTTTTAAATTAAAACACAGAATGTAGGTACGTTTGAACGTTATTTCGGTTGTTCCAATGTGATACACGTACTTTTGTGAAATTATCATAAATTATGAGAACGCATACTGTTACTGCGTGATTACCTGTAATTATCTCATGACTTCAATAAAAGCTCAAAATGATGTCCTTCAACTTCAATGCATTTGCCAATACTCGTAACGAAATTCCTCTCAACAGCGAGTAGTTCGCCTTCAGTAATGTTCTCACATCCATTGACAATGCGCTGACGCATGTTTTCAGGCGTTGTCGGTGAATCACGATAACAAGTATCCTTCAATTTTCCCCACAGAAAGAAATCCGGGGATGTAAGATTCAGAGAACGTGCGGGTCATGGTATGGTGCTTCTACGACAAATCCACTTGTCATTAAATATTCCATTTAAGACCGCTTCAATTGCACGCGAGCCATGTGCCGGACATCCATCATGTTGAAAGTACATCGTCATGCTGTCAACATCTACATCCACATGGGATACTCTGCAAATCACATTTAAGTGCCTGGCAGAGGGTTCATCGAACCACCTTTATACTATTTATCTCCCATTTCGTTCTCAAATAGCGCGCGGGAAGAAAGAACACCTGAATCTCTCCGTTCGAGCTCTGATTTCACGTATTTTATTCTGATGATCATTTCTACCTATGTAAGTGGGTGTCAACAATATATTTTCGCATTCGGGGGAGTTTCTTAAGTAGACCAAGCCGCAGCGATAAGCGCCGTTGTTGTAATGAATCCCATCCCAGATCCTGCATCATTTCCGTAACGCTGTCTCCCCTGTATCGTGACAATACAAAACGAGCTGCCTTGTCAAGCAGTGAAACATCTTGTAGTAGAATCGGTAGAACATTACGTAAGAAATCAGCATACATTGCACCAATTATCCTTCCTCCCATAATGCCGCACCATACATTAACCCGCCAAGGTCGCTGATGTTCCACTTGTCGCAGCCATCGTGGATTTTCCGTTGCCCAATAGTGCATATGATGCCCGTTTACGTTACGTCTGTTTGTGAATGACGCTTCGTCACTAAACAGTACGCGTGAAAATAATCTGTTATCGCCTCGTAATTTATTTTGTGCCCAGTGGCAAAATTGTACACGACGTCTTCGCCATGCAAATCCTTGTGCATATAAATATGGTACGGGTGAAATTTATCTTGATGTACAATTCTTAACACCGACATTTTTCAGATTCCTGATTCCCGCTCAATTTGTCTGCTACTGATGTGCGGATTAGCTGCAGCTGCAACTAAAACACTTACTTGGGCACCATCATTTGTTGCAGGTCGTGGTTGATGTTTCAATTGCGGCTGAACACTTCCTGTCACTTTAAATAACGTAACTATCCGACGAAAGGTCCGGACACTTGGATGATGTCTTCCAGGATAAAGATCAACATACATAGCACAGGCCCGTTGGGCATTTTGATTACAATAACCATACATAAATACCATATCGACCTTTTCTGCAATTGGTCAACGGTCCATTTTAACACGAGTAATGTATCACGAAGCTAATACCGTCTGCACTGGTGAAATGTTACGCGATAACACACACTTACACCTTTGTGACTACTACACCGCCATCTATCACAAAGCGAAAAAAAGTGTTTCAAATAAAACATTCATATATATTTACGTACTAGACGAATATGTAATAAAAAATGGGGGTACCTATTTTTAAAAATGCAGTTTACCTATGGCAGCGTCGTCTAGCGGTTCAACCACTGCGCCATCTGTTTCCCCCCTTCATGCTAGAAAAGTTTTGTTCTTTGTAGTTTCTTCGTTTGATGCTTATTTCGTGAGATATTTGGCCCTTTCACACACACACACACACATATATATATATATATATATATATATATATATATATATATGGAATAGCACAGAAAACCGTAAGTGCCGGCCGCGGTGGCCGAGAAGACTGAGGCGCTCCAGTCACGGTCTGCACGGCCACTACGGTCGGGGGTTCGAATCCCCCCTCGGGCATGGATATTTGTGCCGTCCTTAGTATAAGATAGTTCATAAGTAGTTTGTAAGTTTAGGGACTGATGACCCCGTAGTTAAGTCCCATAAGCTTAACAAACATTTGAACATTTTTGAAAACCGTAAGTAGGGCCAAAAACTGGATAATTAAATTAACTTTGCAAAAGCTAGTGTTACAGAAGTTGTTTATAACCTAGTAGATCCGAACTTTAGAAATTGTAACAAGACTGTTAAATGTCACTGTGAAAAATACATATAATATTATGACTGTAGTACAATATTATACAGAAATAACTTGTATTACAGGCCACTGATGATGCTTCACAATAAAGAAGCGAAACGCATATGGCACACAAAAAAAAACTCCTTTCATTTAGTTGCTAAAGACGGTAACACACCTCCACCAATATATATGTATATATCTTCACCCACTCCCTCACAGTAGAACTAATTACGTTGTACCTACCACGTTTCACTGAAAAGTAGTTGAAAACACACATGTTTTATTAGGAATAGACTAATCTTAGTGTTTATTAAAATGTCATTCAATTCGTATAATTTTCATTTTACGTTACGCTAGAGTATCTCACATTACTATGTTGGAATGTACCACAGTGAGAGACAAAATTTGCTCATGAACAATCTCACTAAAATGGCGATGCCGGAAACAAAATAGGCTACCACATTTCATGCAAAACAAAGTAAGAATACAATTATCATACAACTGACAAATTAACAATTATTTTGTTTATTATTAACTATTCTGTTTGCTTCGTGTTCCTTTCTACCTTTTTACACTTAACTATGTAAAAATATGTCAAATTCTAAATTAAATCGTTATGTACGAATGTGCGAATACTCACGAGTGGGAAGTGAATAAATAACAATAAAACGAAAACCACAAATTACTCCGCCACACAAAATCAGACGAAAAGACTGCCTAAAGACTTTTAACAAAACGAAAACGAAAAGGATTCATTTGCATAATAATAATACAAAAATCTAAGAAACATGATGTAAAATATCATTTTCCAATAACAAACATAACGTCTCATGTAATCAAATATGTATTTCAACTTGGTAACGTTTAATAAACGTTAAAAAAAGTTGAAATTCCGGCAGGGGCCTGGGTGTTGTGAGTTGTTTTCATCATCATTGACAGGTAAGTCGCCGAAGTGGCGTCAAGTAAAAAGACTTGCGCTAGGCGGCCAAACAGTCCCATACAGGATCTCCTGGCCAAAAAATGCCAACGATCGTTTTGTTGGTGTCCCTACATTTTATCTTTGATTCCGACTCTATCTTCGATTCAATTTTACCGTTACTAACTGCCATTAGATGACAGGAACTTTTTTCCACAACCCCGTTTTATTCTCAAATATTTGTAACTAGCAAACCCGGCAACGCTTCGCAGTAGCTTTTCCATATGTATATCCCTTCCTTCCCCTTCCTTTGTCCATCTCCTCCTCCCCCTACCTTCACACCACTCCCTCTTACCCCTCACCATACCCATCTCCTCCCCTTCCTCTATGCGCCTATATCATCTCCCCTTTTTAAATCCATATCATTCCCCCATACTCTGTCTCCTTCTTCCCAGCTCTCTGATCTTATTTATTGTTATTGCAATCGCGAACTGGATTAGAGATAGAAGTCAAAATGGACTGGTAAATCAATTGGAAACGGGTTATTAGAGAGACGTTTCGAGCTACTCTATCTGTGAAGTTTGTAGCTTCAATGGCCGCACGTTTAATGGTTGCATTTTACGAACAGGTATGATTATAAGTGTAGGCATAAAAACAAATTTCCTGTTTTATGTTAAAAATGACTGGGAAGAAAAAAAATCGCACAATCGGACGCAGAGGATACCGTGCTCACGGGTGCGGTTCCTCTAGGGGGATGCTTGTCCACTGTTGGTTGAGCTGATCTCTACCAGTTTACGAGAGTAACTCGGGAGTCCGATCCTTGATTGTCATGAGTGCACTCGTACTCTCCCGATAATCCATTTGTAATCTGGGGCAAAGTCCCAGAGATAAATTAAATTGGTCCCAAAAAAAAATTCAAATGTTTGTTAAGCTTATGGGATTTAACTACGGGGTCATCAGTCCCTTAACTTACAAAGTACTTATCAACTACCTTATACTAAAGACGGCACAAATATCCATTCCCGAGGGGGGATTCGAACCCCCGATCGTAGTGGCCGTGCAGACCGTGACTGGAGCGCCTCAGTCTCCTCGGCCACCGCGGCCGGCTAAATTGGTCCCAATCCCCCGGTTCCGACCAAGGTGTTCGGGAGATTTTCCTTGGTTGTAAGGCGTATGCCGGAACTGGTAAGCCCCTCCCACTTATTCCCCATTGGGATCCCCCTTTGCCCCGCTATCAGTCTGTCTGATAATTGGCTGAATAGAACCGCGACTCTTAATGGTCCGGATTTCAAACAGCCCGCTCCACTCCTCGGAGTGGAGAATGAAAGGAATAAGGTTTTTTCTTAAGAGCTTTTGAATTGGATACAATACAAAGTAATTGTACCAAGACCATACTTTAATTATAGAAATTTCATATGAAACAAAACAATTAATTGAAATAAGTGGAACGGCAATACAACTTTTCGAAAGTATTTGTGTTGCGTTCATTTCTTGTCTTATTAGGAATCTAATTGAAACACGATTAACAACATTGCTGCATACCGGTAAAATTTTACAATCCGCGACACATGCGTGGTATAGCCATGTTTGCAACAGCTGTTGGATCGCGGGAATGAAGCCGACCAATAGTGGCAAAGCTTGAGATAGCCAATGAAATTTTAGATGGTGACAGTTTGTTCCTTGCAGCGTTTATTTTACAACAATGTTTGTAAATCTACTGGATCAAAGTACTATGGTCATTAGTCCCAGCCGCGGTGGAGTAGCCGAGCGGTCTAAAGCGTCTCGCTGCGGAGCGTGCGGTTGCTCGCCGTGGAGGTTCGAGTCCTCCCTGGGGCATGGGTGTGTGTGTTTGTCCGTAGGTTAGTTTACCTAGGTTTAAGTAGTTTGTAAGCTACGAACTGATTACGCAATTTGGTCCGACAGATTTACAAACATTTGAACATTTCATCAGTCCCAAGACTTACAGACTACTTAAACTAACTTACATTAAGTACACACACACACACACACACACACACACACACACATGCCCGAGGGAGGTCTCGAACCTCTGGCGGGAGCAGCCATCCAGTCAGTAGTACACGGTTAAAGTTAATAATTATCTTTACAATAATACGTAAAATTAATTGAAAAATTAGTTTTGAGTGAGGTTATTCATTAGTTGGAAGAATCATTTAACTAATAAATTGCCACATATGAAAATTATTTAGAGTCTGATGTACTTGAGTCATTATTGCTTTGAATACATGCCCCACTATATAAATCTTACGTATCTGTAGTAATTTCGACGTTCGTGGATTCGTAGTTTTTTACGGGCCAATCATTATACACTTATTCTAAATAAACTTCAAACACTAGTTAAAATTTCTATATAAAATGAAGTATACTATACATCGCGTGTGATTTTGTTAACAAATGCTAGCAGATTGACTTTATTCATCTATCTTAAAACATTTGAGAGTAAAAATACTATTTCTCTTGTTCAGAGTTATTTAATTCTGGCTACGTAATTAATCTACAATCGATATTTCCTTTATCATGTGCTGGAACAAATATAATATATCGTATTTCCTGAATAAAATAAAGAAATATTTCGTCTTAAAATTAATTTTTTTTCTCAATCTTCAGCCGGCCGCGGTGGCCGCGGGGACTGAGGCGCTCCAGTCACGGTCTGCACGGCCACTATGGTCGGGGGTTCGAATCCCCCCTCGGGCATGGATATTTGTGCCGTCCTAGTTCGTAAGTAGTTCATAAGTAGTTTGTAAGTTTAGGGACTGATGACCCCGTAGTTAAGTCCCATAAGCTTAACAAACATTTTGAACATTTTCTTCTCAATCTTCCTACTCTCCTTCCTGTTCCTTGTCTCCTACCATATGTATCGTCAAAGAAGTATGACGGCTTAGACCACGCAGCTACTACCGCACGGCGTTTATTTTACAGACACATCGGTGTGATGATGATCTGATATAAAATCGAAACCGGCCTAATTTCTGCAAACTTGACTGATTTTTTCATTTTAATACGAACTATAATGATGAGATTTTTCCATATTAATACCACCGACAATGTTGAGATTAAAAGTTGTACCGACGTAAATAGGTTGTTAAAATGTCGTACTTTCGTAGCAGAACTGCATGGTGTAATATATTTGTAACAAGCTTGCTACAAGAACATTGTGCTGTGTGACTAAAGCAGTGTCTGGCCAAACTCGTCCTTCCTACCCCAAGGCGGATGAGGCAGTCTGTTAGCGCACAATGACTCAGTGGTGAAGCAGCTGCTGCCTGCGGGATACCCCTAGTTAACACTTGAGCATCAGCGCCGTCTCAGCAAGTGAAGACAAATGAGCGAGCAGGCTATTTAAAATAAGCCGTTCGCCATCGCCGACGCCCAGGATTGCAGACGGTTGACTCAGATGCCGTTCCGTGAAGACTGGGCTCAGCCGGTGCCAGAAAAGAGACGCCTGTAACTCCAAACATGTAGATTAACGTTTCGTCGCCGATGATGTCATCAGGGCGAGAGGGCAACTCGAACTGTGGTAGTGTAGGGATACGATACCTTCCAAAAAAAAAACAAAAAAAAAAAAAAAACAAAAAAAAAAAAACACCTATATGGCGTATCCCTGGACGAATGGTCAGTATTCAGGAATGATGATTCGAAGCAAAAACTTCATTTATTGTTGTTGTTGTTCGTGGATTAGAGGGGCGCTCATCATCGAGGTTATCAGCGGCCGTACAGAACTCTCATGAGCAAATGTAATTAAAAACACATGAGAAACGGGACCTGACAAAAAAACTTCATGTGGTAATACATATTTGTATACGCTGTGGCGAAAGCTTTCCTAGATAGAACATAAGTTGTCACTGGCATGGTCACCATTATTTTCGTGTATTTATAACAAAGATTACAGAGATATAAGAAAGGCCGGGAAAGATTCACGTTACGCCATATTCTGAACTCCCCGTTAAGGTGTTGACTATCGGCCATGTAAACCATTCAAATGTTCCAATGTTTGTGGAGCTTATGGGACTTAACTACGGGGTTATCAGTCCCTAAACTTACAAACTACTTATGAACTAGCTAATACTAAGGACGGCAGAAATATCCATGCCCGAGGGGGGATTCGAACCCCCGACCGTAGTGGCCGTGCAGACCGTGACTGGCGTGCCGCAGACCGCTTGGCCACCGCGGCCGGCTGTAAACCATTCCATACCTTAGAATGCCAGGCAGTCTGCATGAAGTAGTAGGCTGACCTTCACTTGGTTTCCTTGTCTTCTATCTGGCATAACGAATTGTCTGGTCTTTGAAATGAGCAAGAAGGTCCCTGTCCACGAAACGAAAAGAAATCCAGAACTGAACATACAGCATCTAATTCACATACAACTCTGACGCCAAGGGCCCCAATAAAAACGTCTGTGTACTTTGCAAAGAGTTTGTATAAGTCCACCCCTCTGTAGAATCACTAGGATATGTTGCTTAGCCTCTTCTCAGTACTGTCAGGGAGAATATTTTACGGATATTTTGCGGTTCAACGTTCATCTTGGAATAATTACCTTCATTTTATTAACTAAACACAAAGAAAAAAATAATTGTTCATAAAATCGAGAAAACAACAAAAAACAATCGGTTCAAGAATCCAAAAAAAATGTTTAAATATTTGTAATTCTATGAGACCAAACTATGTTGGTCATCAGTCCCTAGACTTACAAACTACTTAAACTAAGTTAGGCTAACCTAAGGACAACACACACATCCATGCCCGAGGGAGAATTCGAACCTCCGACGCGGGAGGCCGCATTTCAAGAATCATTTAACTCGAAATACTCATTACGGATTTGGACAATTTTTCTTGCAGAAAGACTGGATCATCTGAATTGTCGATTTCGTCGTCCTTACTGTGGTTATCAATAAAATCTTTCACAAATTCATGCAAAATTTCGTCCAGCGTATGACAGAGTGAAGCCATGCATGTCGGTCCATTCACGTACTAAATGAGAGGACACCACTTTCTACCTGCCCCGTTTCATACAGTGATTGCGACCAGTCGGCCGATTCAGAAGATAATTGTACAGGACCTATAGGCGGTTTTAGACACTAGATTTTCCAAGTGAGGCATTTAAGATAGATCCGTCAGTAGACTTTACTTTGTTTTTAAAGCACGAATACGAAGCTCACGTCAAATGACGTGATCGGCATTCTACAGAAATTTCCATATCACGTCAACTGACGTGATAGGCAGTCAAAGTTTTAATAGTGGAGTACAGTGCCCCTCAAGGCTCTATTCTGTATCCTGCATTTCTGTACTTTCTAAATATTTGACTCTAAAACGCAGTACTCCGTCAATTCGTTCTGTATTACACTGAAGAGCCAAAGAAACTAGTGCAGGCATGCGTAAGGAAACACAGAGATACGTAAACACTTAAAGGACGGTGCCTATATAAAACGATAGGTGTCTGGCGCAGCCGTTAAATCGTTTACTGCTGCTACAGTGCCAGGTTATCACGATTTAAGTGAGCTGGAACGTGATTTTATAGTCGCCTCACGAAAGATCGGACACACCATCTCCGAGGTAGCGATGAATTGGGCATTCTCCAGTATGACCATTTCACAAGTGCACCGAGAATATCGGGAATCCGGCAAACATTTGCCCATTCGCAGTTGACGTCATATATTCTGTGGATATGAAAGAATAACAACTGCAGGTTCAGAGGATCAGAAGTGACGTTTAAATAATTTCCATGTTAGAGCTCATTTTATTACTTTTCTTCAAATCACGTTAATCATGAAATGGAAACATACAGCAACAGAACGTACCAGCGTGACTTCAAACACTTTGTTACAGGAAATGTTCAAAATGTCCTCCGTTGGCGAGGATACATGCATCCACCCTCCGTCGCATGGAATCCCTGGTGCGCTGATGCAGCCCTGGAGAATGGCATACTGTATCACAACCGTCCACAATACGAGCACGAAGAGTCTCTACATTTGGTACCGGGGTTGCGTAGACAAGAGTTTTGAAATGCCCCCATAAATGAAAGTGAAGAGGGTTGCGGTCAGGAGAGCGTGGAGGCCATGGAAATGGTCCACCTCTACCAATCCATCGGTCAACGAATCTGTTGTTGAGAAGGGTACGCACACGTCGACTGAAATGTGCAGGAGCTCCATCGTACATGAACCACATGTTGTGTCGTACTTGTAAAGGCACATGTTCTAGCAGCACAGGTAGAGTATCCCGTATGAAATCATGATAACGTGCTCCACTGAGCGTAGGTGGAAGAACATGAGGCACAATCAAGACAATTCCAGCGCAAACGTTCACAGAAAATCTGTGCTGATGACGTGATTGCACAATTGCGTGCGGATTCTCGTCAGCCCACACAAGTTGATTTTGAAAATTTACGATTTGATCACGTTGGAATGAAATTTACATTTAAAGAGAAATAATAAAATGAGTTCTAACATGGAAATTATGCGTTTCAGGACACATGTCCACATAACATATTTTCCTTCTTTGTGTGTGAGGAATGTTTCCTGAAAGTTTGGCCGTACCTTTTTGTAACACCCTGTATATATATAAAATGCCGGTGACGGGCAATGATCCTTTTCTTAGTGGGGAAGGGTGGGCAAGTTTGGAGCCCTTACTCTTACGGGAATTAGTACATAGTGACTACGAGTTTGAGTACTGTGGGCAGGGTAAAGCTGGGAATTTGTATCTTACGGGAGGCGTGCTTAGGTAGTCCTTGCAGGTGCGGCGATCACTGTGTCCCCAGTGGTGTAGGGGTCAACTGCCTAGGAAGCGGGAGATCCGGGTTCGAATCTCGGCTGCGTACACATTTTCAGCTTTGCCTATTGGCAGTTGATGTCATATATTCTGTGAATATCAAAAAACATTACATCTCCGTCATCCCTGAACCCTGGAGGAATGGGACCAACGACGACCTTTCAAAGTGACAGAAGTTCCGTTCAGTAAGTTACTCGTATTTCAGTGCTGGTGCCTCAGCAAGTGTCAACGAAACATCCTCGATATGAGCTTTCGCGCCAGAAGACCCACTCTTGTTCCCTTGCTGACGGCACGACGCGAAGATTTACGCCTCGCCTGGGCCCTTCGACATTAATGTCTTTTCCGCTGTTCACGGACTAAAACTACGGCACTTTGTATGACGTTACAATTTATAATTTCTGCACTACAAATTGTAGCTGCAGGTAATTTTACAGACAGTATACACACATATAGCTTGAAGTGCCTTCGAAATTGTATCACAGTAAGACACGTAGTTCATGAGATATGAGCACATAAACAGTAATGTTCATGGAAAACCGCCCTATCCCGCACCAACTTTTAATCTATTACTTCTTTACTACCCAGTTTATTCGCAACAGATTTTACAGCATAAAGCACTTATACAAATGAATGCATACCTGAAATATTATACAATTGTACAACTTATAAATCAATAAATATGAGATCGTATGCATTTTGATCATTATCTTTCTTTGTTTGGATACTCCACTTATAATTTTGTACTTTCTCCGATAAATAGGACATATTTTTAGAAAAAAGAAGATGAACAGACAGAGAAAAGCGATATGAGAAGTAGTAACTCAAGACAGGGATAAATAAATAAATAAATACCCGAGCAACGCCGGGTTTTCAGCTAGTTTTTAATATAACAAATACGATAGAGTTTCCTACTCATCTGCATTAACTTTCATTTCTCTACAATTAGAGCGGGCGTCTACTCATCACATCAGATACAAACTGTGAATCTTATGAAACTTCCTGGCAGATTAAAATTGTGTGCCGGAACCAAGACTTGAACCTGGGACCTTTGCCTTTCGCGGGCAAGCGCACTACCGACTGTGCTATCCCGACACGACTCACGATGCCGCCTCACAACTTTACTTCCGCCAGTACCTCGTCTCCTGCTTTCCAAACCTCACAGAAGCTCTCCTGCAAACACGCAAGACTAGCACTCCTGGAAGAAAGGATATGGTGGAGACATGGCGTAGCCACAGCCTAAGGGATGTTTCCAGAATGAAACTTCACTCTGCAGTGGAGTGTGCGCTGATATGAAACTTCCTGGCAGATTAAAATTGTGTGCCGGAACCGGGACTCTAACCTGGGACCTTTGCCTTTCGCGGGCAAGCGCACTACTGACTGTGCTATCCCGACACGACTCTCGATGCGCCTCACTACTTTACTTCCGCTAGTACTTCGTCTCCTACTTTCCGAACTTCACAGAAGCTCGCCTGCAAACACGCAAGACTAGCACTCCTGGAAGAAAGGATATGGTGGAGACATGGCTTAGCCACAGCCTAAGGGATGTTTCCAGAATGAAACTTCACTCTGCAGCGGAGTGTGCGCTGATATGAAATCCCTTAGGCTGTGGCTAAGCCATGTCTCCACCATATCCTTTCTTCCAGGAGTGGTAGTCTTGCGTGTTTGCAGGAGAGCTTCTGTGAAGTTTGGAAAGTAGGAGACGAGGTACTGGCGGAGGTAAAGTTGTGAGGCGGCATCGTGAGTCGTGTTGTGATACCACAGTCGGTAGTGCGCTTGCCCGCGAAAGGCAAAGGTACCAGGTGAAGTTTCATTCTGTGAATGTTATATTTCCTTACAGTTACACTTTCCCGCACAGTACAGCGTAATCGCCAAACATCCGCCGAGTGTTGGTCAACTTTCCGTCACAACACCTGCGTATATCGAGAGCAAGACTGGTCCCATCGCACTCTCCTGGACCACACTTGGCGCTACCCTTGTCTCTGGCGAACATACTGAGCCCTACTACCAGAGAAGTCTCGAAGATAGTCAGATATCAGAGAACCCATGTCGCATACTAAGTCCTGCTTTAACAGTGCACATGGGGCAATGCGTCAAATGTTTCCCCGCAGTCTATGAAAACAGAAACTGCCTCTTGCCTTTCATCATTAGTTCAAAGGATAGTGTGCGAGAAATGGGCAACCTGCCTTTTGCACGAACGGTGTTTTTTTTTAATCCTTGCTGATTAATGGGCAGAAGGTATTTTGTCTCAAGGAAATGTATTATATTCTAACTTTCAGTGTGATCAACAATTCTGAAGCAAATCACCATGAATTTTGTAGATCCATTCTTCTACTTTTCTTATATATAGGAGTCACCTGCGGTTCTCAAAGTCGCTTTGGACTTTGTGCTGCGATTAGTTACGCGATCTACCTATTTAATCTTCAGCATTTTTCTGAAGCTCCAAATTTCAAAAGATTCCATACTCTTCTTGCCTCGACTGTTTATCAATCCCGTACAAACCTACACTAGAGACAAATTCATTCGGAAAAGACCGCCACACACTTGCATTAATGTACGATGGGAAGGAATCCCTTTAAAAAAAAAATCTTTTCTTCCCAATTGCGTTCGGTATTGTATCTCTTCTCAACTTGAGATATCGTAAGTTATTTTTCTGATCACCCAACAGACCTCATCTGCTGCTTCGTTTACCTGATGTAATTCCTTTCGCATCTCGAAAGCGCCTTTGGAACGTTAGCCACGTTCCAAGGAAGTGGGCGTAGAGCAGCGGTTAAGGTCTCGTTTGTTCATTCAACTCCTCTACCTTTGATGTATCTCCTTCTGGCTGCACATCTGTAAACACTATTGGGTCGTCCATTCCACTGTATTCGAACACGCGCAGCATTCACAACGCGTTCCAAGCAACGGATAATGGAGACAAATGCAAACTAGCGGTTAACGATCTAGGTCACAGCTATTTGTTTGATCATGGCACTTCAAGTTCATAATAAGCAGAGGACTGTCCGTACGAAATCTATTGTGAAATTATAGCGTCGTAACCGAATTACCGGCGGTGACCAGTGCGATACACTTCACACTACACAGATTTCGCACGTGATGTCCACGCGAACAGTCCGCTTTCTGTTTGATCGAACCTACTGAAATTTACACGTCCTAATAATTCCTAATAAAACACAGCCTTAGTTGCAATGATTTATTTTATTTAATGCTTTTCGCACTCTGCTACTCGGGTAGCAGAGTACTTGTGGAGTGCACATGGGTTTTTTTTAGGCTAGGCGCTAACTCTGATGAGCACTCGCCTGTCAGCATTCAAACAGCGAATTCAGGACACGTTCGGAACAAAAATTCGAACATAAAATATTAGCCGCGAACTTACAGAGTATTAGAAACAAAGTTCACGAATTTGCAGCGCTGCGTGGAAGTTATTGCGCTCAGATAGTTTTAGGCACCGAAAGCTGGCTAAATCATGATGTGGTAAGCTCAGAAATATTTAGCGAAGCGTGAAATGTATATCGGAAAGATAGATCTGATACAACTGGAGGAGGAGTGTTCATCGCTGTGGACAAAGATATTGTTTCTACTGAGATCGAGGTTGAAAGTAACTGTGAAGTTATCTGGGCACGTATAACAGGTCTAAAAGAAGTAAAGTTAATAGTTGGGTGTTTTTACCGGCCCCCCAGTGCTGCTGTAGCAGTTTTAGAATCATTCAAGGAAAGTCTACACCAGGTAGTGCATAGGTATCCGGGCCATGTAATATTAGTCGGAGGTGACTTCAACCTTAAGAGTATAGATTGGGACCTCGCTAGTTACATTTCACGCGGTACAGACAATCAGTCTTGCGAGCTACTTTTGGACACATTCTCCGAAAACTGTCTTGATCAGTTAAACCGGCAACCCACGCGCAATGGAAATATTCTAGACCTTATAGCCACAAACAGGCCTGACCTTATTAACGATGTCTGTGTAGAGACAGGAATTAGTGATCATGATATCGTCATAGCGTCGATGGTGAGCAAAGTTAATAAACCAATCAAGAAGGCTAGGAGCGTGTTTTTTTTTTTTTTTTTTTTTTTTTTTTTTGGGAAGAGCCGACAAGCAAATGTTACGATCGCACTTAGAAAATGAATGGGCATCGTTTAATTCCGGGACTATGGATGTAGAGGAATTGTGGACTAAATTTAAGTGCATTGTTAATAAAGGGTTAGAGAAATATGTGCCAGTAAAGACGATTAAGGATGGAAAAGATCCACCGTGGTATAATAATAATGTTAGAAAGCTGCTGAGAAAGCAAAGGCTGTTGCACTCTCGATTCAAAAAAGAACACGCAAATGATGACAGGCAAAAGTTAGTATAGATTCGTGCGTCTATAAAAAGATCGATGCGTGAAGCATACAATAATTATCACAGCCATACCTTAGCAAAAGATCTTTCCGAGAACCCGAAAAAATTCTGGACCCGAAAAAATTCTGGTCCTATGTAAAATCGATAAGCGGGTCAAAGCCCACTATCCAGTCACTAGTTGATCATTCCGGGGCAGTAATAGAAGAAAGCAAACGTAAAGCTGAAGTTCTAAATTTAACCTTTAAGAAATCTTTCACGCAGGAGGACCGCACAAATATATCATCATTTGATCAACGTACTAATTCCGAAATGGGGGACATAGCAATAGGTATTTCCGGTGTAGAGAAGCAGCTGAGAGAGCTAAATACGCAAAAGTCTGCTGGTCCGAATGGAATACCAGTTCGGTTTTACAAAGACTATTCTGCGGCGTTGGCCCCCTACTTAGCTTGCATTTATAGCGAATCTTTAATTCAGCGCAAAGTTCCTAGTGATTGGAAAAAAGCGCAGGAGACTCCCGTGTATAAGAAAGGAAAGAGAACTGACCCACACAATTACAGGCCAATATCTTTGACATCGGTTTCATGTAGAATTTTGGAGCATATTCTCAGTTCGAATATAGTAAATTTCCTTGAAACGGAAAAGCTCCTTTCCATGAATCAGCACGGGTTTAGGAAACATCGTTCATGTGAAACTCAGCTTGCCCTTTTCTCACATGACAGCTTGCGAGCCATGGACGAAGGGCAACAGGCGGATTGTGATTTCTCGACTTCAAAAAGGCGTTCGACGTGGTGCCACACTGCAGACTGCTAACGAAGATACGAGCTTATGGAATAGGTTCACAGATTTGTGACTGGCTGGAAGACTTCCTAAGTAATAGAACGCAGTACGTTGTTCTCGACGGCGAGTATTCATCAGAGACGAGTGTATCGCCAGGCGTGCCCCAGGGGAGTGTGATAGGACCGCTATTATTTTCTATCAATATAAATAATCTGATGGACAGAGTAAGTTGTAATTTGCGGCTGTTTGCTGATGATGCTGCGGTGTATGGGAGGGTGTCGTCTGTAACTGACTGTAATAGCATACAGGTTGACTTAGACAAAATTTCTAGTTGGTGTGAAGAATGGCAGCTAGCTCTCAATGTAGAAAAATGCAAGGTGATGCGCATGAGTAGGAAAAAAATCCTATAATGTTCGAATACAGCATTAGTAGTGAGCTTCTTGATGCTGTCGCGTCGTTCAAATATCTAGGCGTAACATTGCAGAGCGATATGAAATGGAACGAGCATGTAAGGACAGTTGTAAGGCAGACAGCCGACTTCGGTTTATTGGGAGAATTTTGGGAAGGTGTACTTCACCTGTAAAGAAGACCGCGTATAAAACGCTTGTACGACCACGTCTTGAGTATTACTCAAGTATTTGGGACCCGCAGAAGATCGGTTTGAAGGAAGACATAGAGACGGTTCAGAGGCGAGCAGCTAGATTTGTTACCGGTAGGTCCGACCAATGCGCGAGTGTCACGGAAATGCTCCGGCAACTCAATTGGGGATCGCTGGAAGATAGACGACGTTCTTTTCGTGAATTTCTGTTAAGTAAATTTAGAGGGCCGGAATTTGAAGCTGAGTATAGTACGATCTTGCTGTCGCCTACTTACATTTCGCGTTTAGATCACAAAGATAAGATAAGAGAAATTAGGGCTCGTACGGAGGCATATAGGCATTCATTTTTTCCTCGTTCAATTTGGGAGTGGAATAGGAAAGGAAATGCCTAGTAGTGGTACAGTGTACCCTCCGCCACGCACCTTACGGTGAAACGGCCGGCCGCGGTGGCCGAGGTGACTGAGGCGCTCCAGTCACGGTCAGCACGGCCACTACGGTCGGGGGTTCGAATCCCTCCTCGGGCATGGATATTTGTGCCGTCCTAGTTTGTAAGTAGTTCATAAGTAGTTTGTAAGTTTAGGGACTGATGACCCCGTAGTTAAGTCCCATAAGCTTAACAAACATTTGAACATTTTTTTGAACGGTGAAACGTGAGGGCGCATGGCGCCCGAATTTCCGGTTTAGAAACACTATATCGAACATTCGATATATATCGATGGAGCCGGCCGCGGTGGCCGAGGGTACTGAGGTGCTCCAGTCACGATCTGTACGGCCACTACGGTCGGGGCTCGAATCCCCTCTCGGGCATGGATATTTGTGCCGTCCTAGTTCGTACGTAGTTCCTAAGTAGTTTGTAAGTTTATGGACTGATGACCCCGTAGTTGAGTCCCATAATATCGATGGCAATGCCGTTTCCTTCGATGTACACGGGCGCTAGGAAATTACCCGACTAACCTCATAATGATGTTTTATATCGGTCAGATGTGAAAGGACTTCGCGCCAAAGCCTGGCAGTGTTGGCATTTAAAGGTAGTACTAGGGCGCCCGTCAAAAACCAAAGTAAACGGAAAAATACAAATGAACTTAAAGTGCGGTCCTATCCTGTACGATGGAGACAGTAAGAACGTAATATAAAGTTTAAAGAATTCCAAGTATTTAACTCTCCCTGAACAGTATTTTTAAGCAGCTCATTGCCGAAATTGCGTAATGAAAAAGGAGAACCGGAGCATGCAGATGTGAAATTCGACGTATAAAATGGATAAAATTACAAACATTTCGTAACACTTTACACATTCACTCATATTACACTATAGACTACGCAGACATTTGGGGTACACATTTCCTCCCGGGTGGCATGGGGTGGCGGCAGGATGGGCATCCGGCCACCCTGTAAAAATATTAACACACGCCAAATCCGAATTTAACACAGAGCCGACCCTGCATGTATGGGAACATGGCCAAAGAGAAAGAAAGAAAGAAGAAAATGGATAAGTAATGTTGCAGCAACAGCCACGAAAGCACAGAAATAGGCGCACTTTAATAAATTTAATCATATCAGGAAATGTAGGAATGCATTGTCGCCGTATGCAGCTTTCAGATGGTATATGCCGGTCACCAAACCGTTCAACATTCACTGACATGTCTAAGGGGGTAAGAATGCAAAACCGGCCGACTTGGGACACGACAGACACCACAGGATATCTTAATTTACACAGTGTACACTTTTACAAATAAATGCGTAAAACTTTTTCAACATCACCAGGAACGATTCAGTATTCACGGACATAGTAGTGGAAGTTCCAGAACACAGCAGAATGAATTTTTTTTTTTACAGGTAAATTTCATCCTTTCTTCATTTACCACTGAATGCACTTTTCTTTATAAGGGAGATTCTTCGATGATTTTTTCACAGCATACAAACCGTACTTGTAGGTGTACGAAACTCAAGAATTTTCGAAATAAATAAAAAAATTTGGCTGAAATTGAGACAATTATGTAACGAACTTGAGAGTTTTGTAAACATGAAGTTTAAAATGTAAGTGCTCATTTACTTTTTCATAAATTAAATGTATCCTAGAGTTTCATACAGCTGCATGTATGTTATATATGCATGCAAAATTCATCGAAGAATTTCTCTTACTTGTGAAGAAAAGTGTACCCACGACAACAAGTGCGTTCCATGGTAAGTGAAAAATGGTGGGATGTGAAGTGTAAAAAAAATAAATAAAATAAATACATAAAAATTTAAAAAATCATTATGTTACATTTTGCAACTTCCACTACTACGAATGTAAATCCTGCATGCTTGCTGTTCATACTGAAAAAGTTGCACGAATATTTCTAAGAGTATACACAATGTAAATTAAAATGTCACGTGTTGCCTCTCGTGCTCCAAATTGGCCGGTTTGACGTCCTTACCCCCGTTGGAATCAGTAACCCAATAATGTTCGGCAAGAAACACGCGCTCTTAGAATAGCGATAAATTGTCTCTAGACACTGAACACAGCTCCAGCCACAGAGAAGCGCAAAAACACACTGCCGCACGATGTGGCAATATGCACTATGCTGTGTTGTGACGTCACGGTGCACTTTCGGAGTAATCCTACACACGTTTCGAGTGGTACACTCTGTAGAAGCACATCCACCTTCGCAGATATCCAGTCGGCGCATTTCGCACTTTAGAGCAGTTTCAAATGTTCAAATGTTTGTATAGTCTATGGAGCTTAACTACGGGGTCATCAGTCCCTAAACTTACAAACTACTTATGAACTAACTAAGACTAAGGACGGCACAAATATCCATGTCCGAGGGGGGATTCGAACCCCCGACCGTAGTGGCCGTGCAGACTGTGACTGAAGCGCCTCAGTCCCCGCGGCCACCGCGGCCGGCTAGAGCAGTTTCAACACTTTCTCATAGAACTCACGGTCCTAATTAAATGCAGAACACTTGAAAGTAAATGACGAGTATAGGGAGTCTCAAGCCTGTCCAGTGTTTACAGAAGTATCACGAGGCGCCAGAACAATTTCACACAAGCTGTTGTGAATGTCGAATGATCCAATCACGTTTTTCAGATTACATGTGCAAAGCAGTTTCCATTCTCTGGGGCCCGCAGTATACAGTATGCTTTTGCGGGATATGTTCAATAACAAAATAATTATACATTATTTTTACACTGCTTTAGAACTTTTTATTAATTCACTATAAGCTTATTTCGGCCCTAGTCCATCTTCAGGTGTTCTGTAAATACAATGAGTAATGTAAAGGTGTTGTTACATAATTCTTATAACATAATTACCTAATATACATTTTACTATAATTTACTTGTGGTATTTATAATATCGTAGCCATTTATTTGCTGCTGAATTGAATTCAAACACACAAACGTCAGATTTGCATACCAAAACAAGCTCTGTATGAACCACAAAATATACAAAGGAGACAGACAGACATTAATATACAATAATCAGAGTATCTACAAAATTACATGTATCACCTGTCATAAATCATTCATTGGCCATACTGGCAGAAATTTCCACACTAGATGTAAAGAACACACCAGACAGCAAAAAAATCTCTCTATATTCTATCAACAGCTAAAAACACGACATAAAACCTACAGAGGAAGCATTAAAAATTTGGTACATTATACAGAAAGGGCCAAAAATGAATATTCTCTATGAAATCCAACTCTATTCATACATACGCAACAACCAGAACGATATACTAAATGAACAAAACTAATTAAAACATAAAAAATACATCGAAAATTTTATTCAGATTATAAGGGAACAAGAGAATGGATAAATACCAAAGATTAATAACATCCAAATCCATAGTAAAAGTCCTTACAGAAAGCCAATAAGTAGACCAAAGATATTAGCGTATAAATTACTGGTAACTATGTAAACTTATAATTTCGTTAATTCTATGCTAGACTGCTCTGCCACTACAAAAATTGATAAAAAATAGATTAATATAAAGAGTGTTGCTGGACATATACACATAAGCACCAATAAACAAGCATAACATCAGCTCTGAAAAGAAATCAATTCGGCAGCAAATAAATGGCAACAGTATTATAAGTACCCTAAGTAAAATATTGTAAAATGCATATTACGTAATCATGTTATAAGAATGTATGTAACAACCCCTCTCAAAATGTTCAAATGTTTGTAAATCTATCGTACCAAACTGCATTGTCATCAGTCCGTAGGTTACAAACTACTTAAACAAAGGTAAACTAACCTAAGGACAACACACATACTCATGCCCTAGGTAGGACTAGAACCTCCGACGGCGAGCAACCGCGCGCTCCGCAGCGAGGCGCCTTAGACCGCTCGGCTACTCCACCGCGGCAACAACCTCTCTACATTTGTTGTTGTTGTGGTCTTCAGTCCAGAGACTGGTTTGATGCAGCTCTCCACCCTACTCTATCCTGAGCAAGCCTTTTCATCTCCTCATAAGAACGACAACCCACATCCACTTGAATCTGCTTACTATACGCGTCTCTTGGTCTCCCTCTGCGATTTTTACCCCACACACTTCCCTCCAACGCTAAATTCACAATTCCTTGATGTCTAAGAATGTGTCCTACCAACCTATCCCTTCTTTTAGTCAAGGTATGCCAGAAATTTCTTTTCTCCCCAATTCGGTTCAGTACCTCCTCATTAGTTACGCGATCCACCCACCTAATCTTCAGCATTCTTCTGTAGCACCACATTTCAAAAGCCTCTATCGTCTTTCTGTCCACACTGCTTATCGTCCATGTTTCACTCCCATACAAGGCAACACTCCATACAAATGCCTTCAGAAAGGACTTCCTTAGGCTTAAATCAATATTCGATGTTAACAAATTTCTCTTTTTCAAGAACGCTTTTCTACCCATTGCCATTCTGCATTTTATATCATCTGTACTGCGACCATCATTTGTTATTTTACTGCCCAAGTAACAAAACTCATCTACCTCCTTTATTGTTTCGTTACCTAATCTAATTCCTTCAGCATCACCTGATTTTCTTACACTGCACTCCATTACCCTAGTTTTACTCTTGTTAATGTTCATCTTATATGCACCTTTCAGCACACTGTCCATTCCGTTCAATTGCTCTTCCAGGTCCTTTGCTGTATCTGACAGAATTACTATGTCGTCGGCAAAACGCAATGTTTTTAATTCTTCACCCTGAACTTTAATTCCTTCTCCAAATTTCTCCTTGCTTTCCTTTATAGCTTGCTCAATGTACAAATTGAACAACATTGGGGAAAGGCTACAACCCTGTCTTACTCCCTTTCCAACCACTGCATCCCTTTCATGCCCTTCAACTCTGACAACCGCTGTCTGGTTTTTGTACAAGTTGTAAATAACCTTACGCTCCCTATATTTTACTCCTGCTTGCTTCAGAACTTGAAAGAGTTTATTCCAATCAACATTGTCAAAAGCCTTCTCCAAATCTACAAAAGCTAGAAATGTTGGTTTGTCTTTTCTTAATCTATCTTCTCTCTACATTACTCGTTGTATTTACAGAACACCTGAAGGTCGCCTAAGACCGAAATAAGCCTACTGTGAGGTAATAAAAAGTTCTAAAGCAGTGTAGCCGCGCGGGAGTAGCCGAGCGGTCTGGAGCGCCACGTTACGGATCGCGTGGCCTCCCGCGTCGGAGGTTCAAATCCTCCCTCAGGCATGGAAGTGTGTGTTGTCCGTAGGTTAGTTTAACTTAGTTTAAGTAGTTTGTATGTAGGGACTGATGGCCAACGTAGTTTGGTCCTCTAGGATTACAAACATTTCAACATTTTGAATTCTAAAGCAGTGTAAAAATGATTTATAATGATTGTGTTATCGAACATGTGCAAAGATTACTTGAACATAATCCAGCACGTTGAAATACACATACAGGTGTCGAATTTGGCACATGGTTGCTGGAGAACATGGCAAGCACACTGGTACGCATGGCAGTTATGAAAATAAGACAGCCGTTTCGTAGTGTGGGACTGCTTTCTCGTGCGTCACGCTCCGTAACACACGGACCCGCTGTATCTCATCGAGTCGGCTTACGGTCTCTTGGCACACTTCCGTGTATTGCACAGGGAAGCACGCTATCTCTCGTGGCTCGTTGGTCTAGGGGTATGATTCTCGCTTCGGGTGCGAGAGGTCCCGGGTTCAAATCCCGGACGAGCCCAAATAATTTTAATCCCGTTCTGTGACTGCAACCGTGCATGGTATGAAATATTGTTGACTCATTTGGTAAATATTAATGAACTGGGAAGAGAATTAATGAAAATATTGGTTGAGCGGCTGCCAGCAGGAGTTCTCTTTCGTGTGATAGAATGTGAAATGATAATACTATTAGATTTGTTTTCCCTTCCTTTTACAAAGCGCCCTCGGTTTTATTTCGTTTTATAAGTTGTACAGACGTAATTCTCGTAAATAGTGTTCACTAAATTAATTTTGAAATGTTTTCCTGTCTGTGGAGTGGCTAGTACAGCAACCAGAGAAATTTTGTATTGAAATAAATTTAACTTTATAGTATTTGTGCTCTTTATTCATGTTATTAAATGGCAAAGAGTATTATAGAAGGGCATGCATTTTCGATGTTTCTATTCTAATCCTAGCACTAGATTTTTCGTACTTCATTTTCCCACTCCCTTTTTACTTCAGTAAAAATTTGCACCTAGCTCTGTTTTCTTTTTGAGATGAGGTCTGGAAACTGTACTGATGGTGCTCTTCACTCTAGACGAGCAAGAGCAAAAATCAAATATTCAAATGTTTGTATAGCTTATGGGACTTAACTATGAGGTCATCAGTCCCTAAACTTACAAACTAGCTAATACTAAGGAGGCACAAATAACCATGCCCGAGGGGGGGATTCGAACCCCCGACCGTAGTGGCCGTGCAGACCGTGACTGGAGCGCCTCAGTCCCCTCGGCCACCGCGGCCGGCCGATCAAGAGCAAGTGTAAGCTTTTGTCCGTTAGCAAATTAGCAATTCCTCAATGCCTCATCATGTATCTTATCAAAATATCTCTCCTTGGCATTTAGTTGTACCATTAGTTCTTTTTCTCTCCATTTTGTAGGTACTCGACCCACCCTTCTAATCTTCAACGTCCTTCTTGCAATACCAAATTCAAGAGCTTCAGTTCTTCATATCGCTGTAATGTTTATCATCCACAATCAATATAAGGCTACATTCCAGACAAGTACCTTCAGAAAAGGAATCCTAAGAATTAAACTGATGTTCGATGTCAATAAATTTCTTGTCTGCGTTTACACAACATATCTTCTTATAATGTATCAGGACAAACTAAATCGCAATTATAATCTCGGGATCGCCTTCTTTATAGACACGACATCCGAAGTTCCTCTTTACAATTCATTGTTTTATATAAAACCTTTCTAATGCACCTTTAATAGTAACGGAACTTGTATCTTCGTCTCCTTAACTCATTTTTCATATTTAACGATGAGATAAAAACTATATAGCTCATTCTAGAAGATTTGATATTATTGTAAACCATAAAATAATATATGTAATAAGTTTTAAAACATCTACCCACCAGAAATTATAATTACTGAAATAACAAAACATCTGAAAGCACTTCATATTAGAATGTTCACTCATTGATATTAAATATAACATGATAAAGTAAGTTACCATGGTTTCCTATTTGAACAAACAAGTTATTTTAATGAAACTTCGTTGTCACTAGAAGATAGCTTCCTTCATTGTAATTCTGTTGTAATGTTAGCATCTCATAATTTTCACTCATTAAAATGTTAATTACAACCATACAGCATGTACTGTTTCATCGCTACTGACTTTACAACATGAATGAGTATACAGTGTAAAAGGGAAATTGATATAAATGTAATTGGGTTTAGATGAATTACGTCCATGAACACCATAGGGCCATGTTTCATAGGCAATTATATCTCTGCTGACAAACGAATCCAACCCTGAAAGCTGTGCAATTTCACAACGAACTATGGCGAGCGCAAGAAACCCAGCAGCATTAGTGGGTGATGGAATATCGAAACTAAAGTTAAATTTACATCCACGTATGTTCAAAATTTTGTATTGTGAATCTTAACATTTTGTTTATAATTATGTAAATTATGTAAATTATGTACACTTAAGTATTTTTAAGATTTTAATTGAGAAAGTGTTTAACTCTTCAATATTTCATTGTAACTTGTAATCAAGAATGTTAGAATAAAGGGAGATGGCATTATCTATGCCGAGCACTTACGTCAGTTAAAGCTTGTCCGCCATCTTGGTCAGTTTTGGAATGCTATTTCTCAATTAAAACTATATGTCAAGTCAATCCTCTTATTGTTAATGCATTGTACTGACAGTCACTACAAAGTATGCATTTTCAAACAGTATACTTTCTTGAATAAATAGTAATAAATACATATCGTAATATATTTGAAAACGTGTGCCTCGGTTGCACAGTGGTATAGTGCGAGACTACAAATCCAAAGGTCGCGGTTCGATCCCCGCCAGGTCCTAGGAATTTTATCTGTCACTTTCCACTTCTTTCACCTCTGGCAGTATTGCTGATGTGAAAAATACCGAGTAGCACCGTGGTTCGGAACCCACGTTAAACTGTAGGTCCCCCTATAACTGGCTGGGTAAGTCAGTTCGAAGGTCGGAGGAAGGCAACGGCATACCACCTCCAAACAGGACCATGCCTAGTAAAGCACGGTGGTGTTCAAACCAATCTTCGGATTGTTGACTGCTTTACCTACTTTTTAACGGCTAATTTGCACTCTTTTAACACGTTGTACATCACGGCAAAACCGTCGGAATTTTATCCCTATTCCAGTGACATAAAAAATTAGCTCTACAATACGAACACTTCTCCAAAACTTAGCAATATGGCGGAGGCAGGCTTCACTTTTTCAGCAATAGGGCGTCTCCCTGTATTCTAACCTCCTTGCTTGTAATACAAAACATTTATGTAATTATTACCAAAGAAGATCATTGTTTGGAAAGATATAAATACTCAATTAGCGAGGCTGTGACTGTGAGTCAGTTATTGCCGAACTATTGTCAGAGTAGTTGTTCTATGATAGTTGTTGTCAGCCATTGTAGTGAAACTACGTATGTGTCACAAGTATTAATTTTTACATCTTCTAGTTACTTATTTCAAAAATAAAAGAAAGAATAAACATGATATTTTCTGCAGCACCATCAAAATAGTAGTTAAACATATCAATGGATAGAAGCACATAATGATATATATATATATATATATATATATATATATATATATATATATATATATATATATATATATATATATATATATATATATACGGCTTGTTTCACTAAGAGTGTTTGCCTCTGTAACTTTTAAAATAATAGGTGACGGGAAATTTTAATGCGGTATGCGGTAGGTCAACACAAGAAATGTTACACTTTCTTCGGAGCTATGAACATAGTTTATTGTATCATTTTCCAAAGAGTTGCAGCACAAAGATATATTTTTTTAAATGAAACAATAGTTTTTTTCTGTCGTGCATTGGATTCGTTGAAACCAGCTGCGTCCAAATCAATTTAAACTACATTCCTATCACTGTTAGTTTGGGAGCTACAACCCTTCAAAGTTCCGGGGGCGGAGGATACGATAGCGTAGCTAACTGGCCGAGTGGCTAGCCCCTGGGGCACGGCCCACTGTCTCATGATCACCAGCCAGTCAGCTACGCTCTCTTAGCCTCCGCCCCTGGACCTTTGAAGGGTTGTAGCTCCCAAACTAACAGTGATGGGAATGTAGTTTAAATTGATTTGGACGCAGCTGGTTTCAAAGAATCCAATGCACGATAGAAAAAACTATTGTTCCATTTAAAAAAATTATATCTTTGTGCTGCAACTCTTTGGAAAATGATACAATAAACTATGTTCATAGCTCCGCAGAAAGTGTAACATTTCTTGTGTTGACCTACCGCATTAAAATTTCCCGTCACCTATTATTTTATAAGTTACAGAGGCAAACACACTTAGTGAAACACCCTATATATATATATATATACCCACTACAACCTTACCAGAGTCGTAATCTGTCAGAAGATCAGTCATTGAATCGTAAATTTCACTTATAATTGGTAGTAGGTACTTAGGACTTTGCCATTTACTTTACAACGCAAATTAGCTTCGGGCTGTGTAGCGGTATGGTCGCTACGGTCGCTTCGCTTCGCGTTCCACTGCAGTGTTGTTTGTTAACTCTCACGCGGCTCTTACATTGTGAAAGTCATCGAACAATCTCCTGACGCGATGTCTTTTCTAGCGGAAGGCTACGCTCAAATTCACTTTCGAAGCACAATACAGGGCTGTTCAAAAAGAAGTAACAGATTTCGAATATTTATATTTTCCAAACTACAAAATATAGAACCACAATTCCAATGTTCCTCGACAGACAACAGTGTAAAGTTTGAACTTGAAACAAATTCCCCGTTGTGTCATATGTATTAAAGAAGTCTGTGGGCCTTTCCTGTCCATGAAAAAATTGTGCCAGGACTAACCTATCAAAAAAGTGGTTCAAAACAGGTTATTTCCTCAACCTGAAGACGATTCAGATGGTGTCATATTCATGCAAGATGGTTGACCGCCTCATTTCTGTACCAACAACCAAAATTATCTGAGTGACTCCATTCCAGGGTATTGGATTGGATGAGGAGCAAAAGAAGATCAACTTCATCAACCATAGGCTCCCACGTTTCCGGACCTCACACCTTACGAAAAGACAATGTCTCACTGTTGCCTGACACGTTTGAAAGTCTATTACATCAAATTTTTGAGGCTGTGAATTTGATAAGGAGAAACCAGCTGCTTCATTTGTGGAAAGAAATGAGCCACTATTTCAATAAGTGGCATGTAACTCATGGTGCTCATACTCAATGTATAAAAATTTTAGCTTTTCTCTCTCCAGGAACGTTGGAATTCTGTTTGTATCCTAGCACCTCGACCATCAGTTGTTGCTGTTTCAGAGTTCCATTCAAATTCGTTCTTTTTCCGTGCATGATCTATGTTCAGTTTTGATGAGCTACCCGCTGCGTCACCTTACCACAAAGTCTGAGGGGGTGAGGGGGGGGAGGGAGATGGGCAGTTTCCCTCGTCAGTTAAATTACACTGATACGGAAAAGCTTCTGCCCATGAATCAGCACGGCTTTAGAAAGCATCGCTCGTGTGAAACTCAGCTTGCCCTTGTCTCACATACCGTCTTTTGAGCCATTGATGAAGGGCAACAGGCATACTGCTTATTCCTTGATTTCAGAAATGCGTTTGGCTCGTTGCAGAACAGCAGACTTTTAACGAATGTACGAACATATGGAATAGTTTCCCATATGAATGACTCTAAATGTTTGCAAATCTATCGGACTGAAATGCTGCGTTATTAGTTCGCAGCGTACAAACTACTTAAACTAAGGTAAACTAACCTAAGGACAACACAAACACCCATGCCCGAGGGGGCACTCGTACCCCCGACAGCGAACGGCCGCGCGAACCGCAGCATGGCGCCCCAGTGCGCACGGCTAATCCGCCGCGGCCTCCAAGACTTCCTAAGTAATAGAACCCATTACGTTGTCCTCTACGACGAGTGTTCATTACAGACAACGTAGGAAGGAGGGACGATTAAATTTTAACGTTCCGTCAACACCGTGGTCATTACAAACGAACCGTTCACTCGGATCTTTCTGGTCAAAGGTGGGGAAGGAAATCACTCATGACCTTTGAAAGAAATCATCTCGGAATTTGCCTAGAGTAAGGAAGGTGCAGACAGGTGGGAAAAATTACCGAACCATCACTTTAATAAGTCATGGTTGGAAAATTTTAACACGAATTATTTACAGAAGGATGGAAAAGCTTGTAAAAGCCGACCTTGGCGAAGACCAGTTTGTATTCAGGAGAAATGCAGGAACACGGAAGGCAGTACTCACTTTACGGCTTATTTGACAAGATAGTTTAAGGAAAGGCAACTTACATTTCTAGCTTTTGTAGATTTGGAGGAAGCTCTTGACAATATTGATTGGAAAACACTCTACCAAATTCTGAAATGAGCAGGAGTAAAATATAGGGAACGGAAGATTATTTACAACTTGTACAAAAGCCAGACAGCCGTTATCAGAGTTGAAGGACATGAAAGGGATGCAGAGGTTGGGAAGGGTGTAAGACAGTATTGTAGCCTTTCCCCAATGTTATTCAATTTGTACACTGAGCAAGCTATAAAGAAAAGCAAGGAGAATTTTGGAGAAGGAATTAAAGTTCAGGGTGAAGAAATAAAAACCTTCCCTTTTGCTGATGACATTGTAATTCTGTCAGAGTCAGCAAAGGACCTGGAAAAGCAATTGAACGGAATGGACTGTGTTTTGAAAGGAGCATATAAGATGAACATAAAATAAGGGTAATGAAATGCAGTCTCATCAAATCAGGCGATGCTTAAAGAATTAAATTACGTAATGAATAAAAAAAAAGGTTGAAGATGAGTTTTGTTACTTAGGCAGTAAAATAACATATGATGGTCGCAGTACAGAGGATATAAAATGCAGAATGGCAGTGGGAAGAAAAGCATTTTTGAAAAAGAAAAACTTGTTAACATCGAAGGAAGTTCTATCTGAAGGCATCTGTATGGCGTGTTGCGTTGTATGGGAGTGAAACGTGGACGTGGAAGAGGATAGATGCTTTTGAAATGTGGTGCTAGAGAAGAATGCTGAAGATTAGGTGGGTGAATCGCTTAACCAAGAGGAGGTACTGAACAGAATTGGGGAGAAAAGGAATTTCTGGCATACCTTGACTAAAAGAGTGGATCGATTTGTAAGACAAATTCTTAGACATCAAGGAATTGTGTATGTAGCATTGGAGGGAAGTGTGTGGGGTAAAAAATCGCAGAGGGAAACCAAGAGATGAATATAGTAAGCAAATTCAAATGGATGTAGGTTGTCGTTCTTATGAGGAGATGAAGAGGCTTGGTCCGGATAGAGTAGGGTGGAGAGCTGCATCAAACCAGTCTCCGGTCTTAAGTCCGCCTCCGTAGCTCAGTGCCAGCGTCGCTGACTACCACGCAGGAGGCCCGGGTTCGATTCCCGGCAGGGGACTGGGTGTTGTATGTTCTTCTAATCATCATCATCTCATCGCCCACGCGGCGTCAATAATCCCGCAAGGGATCTCCCGGCCAAGAAAGCCATACGCTCATTTCCATTTTTCTTGAACTGAAGACCACAACAACAAGGATATAACAGAAAACCTAAATCAGGATAACCGAAGGTGTGTTTGAACCGAATGCGAGTACTGTGAGTTAGCACTGTGCTGTTTCCTGATGATGCTGTGTTGTACGGAAAGGTGCCATCATTGAATGATTGTCATAGACAAAATTTCTTGTTGATATGAGTAATGGCAGCTATCCCTAAATGTAGTAAAAATGTAAGGTGACGCAGGAGAGTAGAAAATATAATCCCATAATGTTCGCAAATAGCATTAGTCGATTAAATATCTAGGCTAACTTTGCAAAGCTACATGAAATAGAAGGATCGTTGTGGGGAACGAGGATGGTCGACTTCGATTTACAACGAGAGTTTTGGTTAGATTTGGTTCATTTATAAAGGAATCCGCGTATAGAACGCTTCTGCGACCCTTTCTAGAATATTGCTTAAGTGTTTGGGATCCTCACCAGATGGATTTAAAGGAAGATATGCGAGAATATATTCAGAGGCGAGCTGCTCGGTTTGTTACTGGTAGGTTCAATCAGTGTTACTGAGATGTTTCGGCAACTCAGATGGGAATCGCTGCAGGAAAGGCGACGTTCTTTTTCACTCTGGAGAAAATTTGGAGGGCCGGAATTTGATACTAACTGCAGAACAATTACACTGCCGCCAACTTCCTACAGTTTGTCCTGTAGCGCTCTCTGTTTGCTTCTAACTGCAGCTGCAAGAAGTAGTGCTCGTTAGGTATGTTGTCGTTGACGATGTCATCGTAGGCGCACGCTGAAATGGCTATCGTCTGTAGGCTTAGCCACGGTGGAATGGCCGAGCGCTCAAAGGCACCTTGCTGCAGAGCGCAGGGTTGCTCCCCGTCGGAAGTTTCAGTCCTCCGTCGGAATGGTTGTGTATGTTGTCCTTACGTTAGTTTAAGTTACGTTAATTAGTTTGTAAGCCTAGGGGCTGATAGATTTACAAACATTTGATTTTTTGCTAGCTGGACGCGAGCAGCTTGAAGTACGCCTTCAGTATAGGCTGCCAGAAATACTTCTCCGTTATGTGGTTTTCCGGACCGTAGGTGCTCTCATGGAGACTACATAACAAACCGAATCGGTTTCTCAGCCGTCGTGACGTTTTCAACATTAGAAACAAATGTAAACATGGCAAATGACTCTGTTACGGCGTCTTTGTCTAGTAAAAAGAGTGCAGAACAGAACTCGCATGCGGCAAATGCCGACAGCGAGGCTGCAGCGACGGAATTGCAAACGGTACTTAACCCTAGCACCACTAAGCTCAGATCTGTCACATGGATGTCTAAGGGGGGGGGGGGAGGGGGGGCAAAAATTGCCCTCACGTTCTTTTCACTTTTTAACAATTATTTTTGTTTGTTTATTTATTTTTTATTGTTTAATGAACTAGGAATTTCTTTATTAGGTTGCAACACCCTTTCCATAGTTATCAGAAACATTATAACAGATGCAAACACAACAAATAAAGTAATGAATATGATAAATGTTATTATATTTTTATCATGAAACTAACACTTAGATATACATCAGATTAGTATTAAGAAATCATAATGAACGTACAATACCAAATAGTAAAACAGAAAATCAAAGTAAAAATTACAATTGAGGTTTTCCTTCCTACTCACTTTCAATTTCATAATTTGTGCATATGATTGTTTTCGTAGAATGAGTGGAACACACATATTTGGAACACCTGCAACAAACAATAGACACTTTTGTCATCTTGTCCTTTTCCCTTTTAGAGTTTTTAGTCTTCAAACAGATGTGACATCTTCCTCTTGAATAAAAGTCAACAGCTTGAACAGTTACAGTAATTCTGAGACATTTTATTAGAACTGCGAGTAATGTAGAACTACTCTAGCAGCAATGGAGATTTATTTCAAAACAATGGGAACGTAATACAACGGTACCAATAGTCAGAAATTGCATTTCTTTCTGTCGTACTGAGAAATATTTTAATGAGAAAAGTTGTCTCACCAATGTCTAAGGGGGGGAGGGGGAGAGACAAAAACTGCCCGCACTTAAATTAAATGCAATAGACAGATTGAAATAATTCACAAAAATTATAAAACCGTGACAGCATATACTCTAGATATTTTTCTACAACTACCTAAATTCTTGCTTCTTTACTCCAACAACTAGATATATTAAACAAACAAAACAAATACCGCGGGCAATTTTTGCCGCCCCCCCCCCCCCCCGCCCTCAGCGGTCTACATCTACATCTACATCGATACTCTGCAAATCACATTTAAGTGCCTGGCAGAGGGTTCATTAACCACCTTCATAACTTTTCTCTACCGTTCCATTCTCTAATAGCGCGCGGGAAGAAAGAACACCTAAATCGTTCCGTTTTCGATCTGATTTCTCTTATTTTATTGGTATGGTCATGTCTCCCTAAGTAGGTGGGTGCTAGCAAAATATTTTCACATTCATAAGTAAAAGTCGGTGATTGAAACTTCGCAAACAGATCACGCCGCAATGAATAACGTCTTTCTTTTAATGATTTCCACCCCAATTCGTGCAACATTTCCGTGACGCTTTCCCCCCCGTAACGTGATAAAACAAAACGAGCTGCCCTTCTCTGAACCTTCTCAATGTCTTCCGTCAGTCCAGTCCCACCTGGTGAGGGTCCCACAAGGGGCAACAGTACTCCAGGAGAGGGCGCACAAGTGTGATGTAGGCAGTCTCTTTGGTGGAGCTGGTGCATCGTCTAAGCGTTCTGCCAATGAAACGTAACCTTTGGTTCGCCTTCCCCACAATATTTTCTATGTGTTCTCTCCAGTCAAAGTTGTTCGTAATTGTAACTCCTAGGTATTTGGTAGAATTTACGACCTTAAGGTTTGACTGATTTATCGCGTAATTGAAGTTCAGCGGATTTCTTTTAGTGGTCATGTGTATTACTTCACACTTTTCTTTATTTAGTGTCAATTGCCAATTTTCGCACTAAGTAGAAATTTTGTCTAAATCGCTTTGCAGTTGCTTTTGATCCTCTGTTGACTTCACTAACCGATAAACGACAGCATCATCCGCGAACAGTCTAAGGGAGCTATTCAGATTATCTCCTAAATCGTTTATAAACACGAGGAAGAGTAGGGGACCAATAACGCTTCCCTGTGGAACGCCAGATATCACTTCTATTTTACTCGATGACTTACCGTCAATTACAACGAACTGTGTCCTTTCTGATAGGAAATCGTAAATCCAACCGCACAATTGGGGAGATATTCCATAAGCACGCAATTTCATTAGAAGCCGCTTGTGGGGTACAGTATCAAAAGCCTTCCGGAAATCCAGAAATATGGAATCGATTTGAGATCCCTTGTCGATGGCACTTAACACTTAATGTGAATAAAGGGCAAGCTGTGTTTCGCAAGAGCGATACTTTCTGAATCCGTGCTGACTACTGGTTAATAGGTCGTTCTCTTCGAGGTAGTACATAATATTCGAACAAAGTATATGTTCCAAAATCCTACTGCAAATCGACGTCAATGAGATAGGCCTGTAATTTTGGGGATCACTCCTATTGCCTTTCTTGAATATTGGAGTAATTTGGGCAACTTTCCAGTCTTTGGGTACGGATCTTTCGCTGAGTGATCGGTTGTAAATTATAGCTAAGTACGGAGCTATTTCATCAGCATACTCTGAGAGGAATCTAGTTGGTATACAATCTGGCCCGGAAGATTTATTTTTGTTTAGTGACTTAAGTTGTTTTACTACTCCAGGAACATCAACTTCTAAGTTTCGCATGCTGGCAGCTGTTCTTGGATTGAATACTGGAGTGTTCACTTCGTCTTCTTTGGTGAAAGAATTTCGGAAAGCTGTGTTTAGTAATTCTGCCTTAGCAGTACTGTCGTCGGTAGTATTACCATTGCTATCGCGTAGTGAAGGTATTGTTTGTGTTTTGCCGCTAGTGTACTTCACATATGACCAGAATTTCTTTGGATTTTCTGCAAGATTACGAGACAGGATTTCGTTGTGGAAACAACTATAAGATTCTCGCATTGAAGTCCGCGCTAGGTTGCGAGTTTCAGTAAAAGATTGCCAGTCTTGCGGATTCTGAGTCTTTTTAAATTTTGCATGCGTTTTTCTTTGTTTCTGCAACAGTGATCTGACCTGTTTTGTGTACCACGGGGGGTCAGCCCCCTCTTTTATTAATTTATTTGGTATAAATCTCTCGATTGCTACTGATATTATGTCTTTGAATGTAAGCCACAACTGATCTACACTCGCATTTTTAGTTTTGAAGGACTGGAGACTATCACTCAGGAAAGCGTGAAGCGAATTTTTATCTGCTTTATTGAATAGATATATTTTTCGTTTATTTTTGGTGCATTTGGGAATTTCTATATTCAGTCTCGCTACTACAACTCGATGTTCGCTAATCCCTGTATCTGTTTTGATGCTCTTTACTATCTCGGGATTATTTGTTGCTAGGAGATCAAGAGTATTTTCGCAACCACGTACTATTCTAGTGGGTTCATGAACTAACTGTTCGAAGTAGTTCTCAGAAAAAGCATTCAGAACTAGTTCGGACGATGTTTTATATTTGCCCCCGGTTTTGAATACGTAATTATGCCAACATATCGAGGGTAAATTAAAGTCGCCACCGATTATAACAGTATGCTTCGGATACCTATTTGAAATATGATTCAAGCTTTCTTTGAACATTTCTGCAACCGCATCGTCTGAGTCAGGGGGCCGATAAAAAGATCCAATTATTAATTTATTTCGGTGGTCAGGTATAACCTCTACCCAGACCAATTCACAGGAAGTATCTGCCTCAATTTCGTTGCAGGATAAACCGTTTGTAACAGCAATAAACACGCCACCCCCTGTTTTATTTATTCTATCCTTTCTGAAGACCATTTGGCCCTTTGAAAAAATTTCGGCCGAATTTATCTCAGGCGTCAGCCAGCTTTCAGAACCTATAACGATTTGTGCCTCAGTACTTTCTATCAGCGCTTGGAGCTCTGGAATTTTCCCAACACAGCTACGACAATTTACAACTGTTACACCAATGGTTTTTATGTCTACTTTCTTCCCGTGCTATGATTAACATTGGTTTTAAAACATGTCTCGTATAGCTCCCCAGCTTTAGTCAAAAATGTTATAATTACTGTCACTTATCATGTAGGAAATCTGTTCCCGATCTGTTACTTGATCAGTTATGGTGTGAGCTAGGTACTTTTCATCTTGCAACTAGTTCACCTCTTATTTCAAAGAGACAGCCGAAGCTAACTCTCCGTAGTGTTCAAAATGGCTGTCAAAGTGGGGCACAGTTAAGTGTGGGGTGCCCCAGGGGTCTGTTTTGGAATCGCTGTTGTTTCTTATTCATATAAAAGATATGTCTTCCAGTGTAACAGGTGATTGTAAAATACTTCTGTTTGCTTATGATAACAGCTTGGTAATGAAGGATGTTGTTTGTGATATTGACACAATATCAAATAATACAGTTCAAGAGATAAGTTTGTGAGTTGTATAAAATGCATTGATGTTAAATCACAGTAAAAGCTGCCACTCTTATTACACATAATGGGCATGTGATAAGTGAGACTGAACATTTCAAATTTTTGTGTGTTCATAGATAGTAAGTTGTCGTGGAAAGCCCATGTTCACGAACTTCTTCAAAAACTAAATTCTGCTTCATTTACTATTAGAACAGTATCGGAAATGATTTTTCAACACGAAAAGTAGTCTATTATGCTTACTTTCATTCACTTATGACGTACGGCATTGTTTTTCGAGGTAAATTGACTGATACAAAAAAGATATTTTTGGCTCAGAAATGAGCGGTTCGAGCAATATGTGGCGTAAGTTCGTGAAAGTCGTGTCGATCTCTTTTCAGTAGCCTGGTAATTCTGACACTGGCGTACCAGTGCACACCTGTAGGCAAGCAGGTCAATGCCTGGAGGGCACTGACCCAGACAGCAGCACAAACAAAAACAAAAAACTATAAAACAACTTAAATGCCTGGAGGGCACTGACCCAGACAAAAACGCAAACACAGATATGACAACAAACGTGAATGGCATGTCAAATGAGTCAACATTTGTCTCCTATTTTATACATGATTGTATTTCATTCACGAATCAACATTTAGGACATTTGTGTATTTTTGGGTATTTTATTTATGTGCCAACACTTGAGCTTATACAACGTACAATGATCATGTTTTATGCATGTAATAATATTTAAACTAATTTGACATTCTTTTTCATTTATTGTGTGTTTTCTGTATTTAATGTATGTATGACATGGTATTTTTGTATTTATGTATTACGATAAAATTTTGTATATATCTGACTTGCTGTAACATAATGTATATTATCATATGTAACGCAGCATTTCTTCCACTGTGAAATAGTAGACAGATTTGGACTGTCTAAAACTACATGATTAGTGCAACGTCAGTGTTTTGCAGCGAGTGATTGTGAAACAAATGGCAAAGAAAGCCAAGTGATCCATTTGAAAAATATTTCGATTTAAAAGAAGTGATGTAGGGTATGCTCTAAAATTTGAACGGCCTAGTGCTGAGTGTACTGGTTTAAAGTGTCAATATATGGACAGCAAAGTGCCAAGTTTTGGTGGTGTATATCAGAATAGAATTGTTGCGGACGACAATGTGCCAAAATAAGTGTAATTATAAAGAGTATATGGAAATTATTAGGATGACATATCGTCGAGTAAGTGCATTTGAGAGTAATGTGACTGTGGTGATGAATAATCATCTTTATAATAATAGGTTAATGTGGCATTCTAGCCAAAAGACAGCAATGTGCTGACAGTCTTGTGTATGTGTGTGTATATATGTATATAAATTATGTTTATAAGTATGTTGAAACCTGTGTACTATGTATATAGAGCATGTTTGTATGTACTATCGTAACAATTATTTATTTCTTTGCAGGAAAGTAGTTAGTACTGTTAACAACTAAACAGATAGAAATTTTCATAACATTTTGCAGATGTAAAAACAAATTAAATTCACAGGTTAAAAGGACATATCGAGGCATTTGAGGGATTTAAAAATTCTATAAATTTGAGAACAAAATTTAGATATTTCCAAATTGTTAGTTCGACAACCTCCAATTCTGGAAGAATGATAGCAGGAAGAGGACGTTTAATATTTCTGGCTTAAAGCCATCGTATTAAGATATGAGTATTGCTTCAGCACAGCCGGTTAGGACCAGTAGGCGACAGATGGTAAAAGTTGGTGAGAACCACGACAGGTGGTACAATAGGTCGGGTTCTCATGTGAAAGAGCACTGGCAAATCTCCCCGAATTCTAGGGAAGTCCCCGAGCGGCAGGCACTGGACGCCGATTGGCTGTAGTACTGGCGGTCACGCGCCAAAACGTAATCATATTTTTATTAATACTTAATAAACTAATTATTTATTATATTGCAAACTCAAGTTAGGAAACCCCTCAAAGCCAAGCTATGCCCTGACTAGGTAAAACATTAACTATTACTAAATTCATAAACAAAACAATTACTATGAGACGGACGATGCACAGCGGCCATGTTTACGCGCCAAATTGTGGAGCGAAGGCAGCCTTGCATCGAGCCGCCACACTTCAGTTCAGAACAGGCACTCCGAGGAGTAACATGTCGCATACGTAGGCGGACATAAGAAATTGTTTAATCATCTCAGAACAAAGTGAAATGATTTTATATTTATTTTCAGTGAAGACAATGTGTGTCAAATGGATGTTATTCTGCAGTATGCTAGTTTTCTGCGTTCTTTAAATACACTAGATGGCATCCCAAAAGAACTTAAGTATTATTTCGTAATTAGATCAGTTCCCGCCAATAGTTTAACAATTACAACATCTTCAGGAACTCCAACCTGCGTGCTATCATCTGCGTGGGGACATCTATAGAAGACGTCAGGTTGGTGAACTTTTAGAGTTTCTACTCTTAACACAGTGCAGTGGGGACTAACTACAACCCTCGCGTACAAAACTGGCAACATGAAAATGATATAGGACTGGTTTGAGAACAAACCCCTGTAGACTTTTTTTCGTTATAAGGAGTCGCACAAGAGTTCTAACCGCATCTTCGCAGAATTCTCCCGATAAACCGAAATCGACCATCTGCCTTCTCCAGAAATGTCCTTATCTGCTCGTTCCATTTCATATCGTTCTGACACGTTACGCCAATATATTGCATCGACGCGACCATGTAGAGCTGCACATTACTAATGCTGTGTTCGTAAAGTATGGGATTGTTTCTCCTATTCATGTGTATCACCTTATATTTCTCTACATTTACAGCTTGCTGCCATTCCTCACACCAACTAGAATTCATCTTTCATTCTTCCTCAATCATTCAGTGACGTTATTTTCCCGTCAACAAACAGCCCTAGCCCTATCCGGAGTTGTTTCTTACCCCTACAGTAATGTTTACCTTACCTCACAGTAATATATATATATATATATATATATATATATATATATATATATATATATATATATATATATATATATATGCACCAAATTTGGTTTAAATAGTACCAGTGTCTTAGGAGTAGATGTGCAGTATTGTTGCTTATGTGTATTTCATTGTTTATTACGACATATCTCTCGATGTATGTGTTGTACGTGATCCTTACACCCATAGTGATGTTCCTCTTGATTTCTGCAAGACTGGAACAAAACTGTAGATTCGGGGACAATATAAACATACAAATCCACAAATACACGGACACACTGATATATATAAAGATGATTTGTTTTCTACAAAAATTATGAACAATCCGTCCGGTCATTGAGACGTCCGTGCACTGTATTCAACTCTGTGCTGTAGAGTAACGCCCCTGCCGCACAATTGTTCTATTAGCAGTCGAAAGGAAGTGGCACTTGAATGGGAGACTCAAGTGTTTGATGACGAGGCGACAAGTCGACTGAATCCTCCCTTGTGAAACACGTATCATCGTACAGCTGTGGCAATGTGTGTGTCATATGATAGGAATGCTTATACGCGCATCGAACTCGTACACCTCGCGAGTGAGTTAGCTACGCCTCTTCGTCAGACTTAGGTGTTAGCATGAATGTAAATGATATCACTCTCAAAGAAATGATGAAAATCAACAGTTCGTCACATAAGTGTAACAGATGAACACAACGGTTTTACAGTCACACAGTTTTCCTCTACTCTGTCAAAACATGTGTTCTAATGTTTTTGAAGTTTTTCACATGTACACCATCAATCCTGCATACATACATCCAAATGTTCAATGTTCAAATGTTTGTCAAGCTTATGGGACTTAACTACGGGGTCATCGGTCCCTAAACTTACAAACTACTTATGAACTACTTACAAACTAGGACGGCACAAATATCCATGCCCGAGGGGGGATTCGAACCCCCGACCGTAGTGGCCGTGCTGACCGTGACTGCAGCGCCTCAGTCACCTCGGCCACCGCGGCCGGCTACATCCAAATCTGAACGTGTCCTGGAATTTTGTAGGACGAAGTGGATTATGTGTGAGAGCTTAGACCAGGGGCATAGATAAATTTTTCGTCGAAGGGGGAGGGGGGGGGTCAAAGCCAAAGCTATATTGAGGTGCCCTTGCACAGCTGACAAGTGGCAAAGTTGTGACCACGCCCCCCTTCCCTTCTCCCCCACCATATAACACAAACTTGCGATTTTTTTCTATGAATTTGGAAAATTTTGTGAATAGTTGATGAAAGACTGAAACGTTATTGAAAAAGATTGTCGATGTAAAGAGCAGTTTTTTTCTGTAATACCTTGAAAATTTGGGCGATCACCTTCCGAAATACTGGTTGTTGTCGAACAGGTTGCCCAACTATATTCCCGAAAATAATATGTATAGGATTACTTACAGAATAAGCTCAGTTTTCAGAGCAAAAGTAATCACTGTAGCGATTAGTAAATTAGAAATACCTTCCGCACGATCACATCTGGCTCGAGTCATCAGTTGTCAGCAATCGTAAAAAACCGAAAGCCTTCAGACAAATAACATACAGGGAAGACCAGGGGAATGGCGCCACCTTAAGGGAAACCAGTTTTTTTTTTTTTTTACCTTATTAAAAGTGAGTCTTTTTCGTACAGAATAATATTACAGCTTCGCCAGCTAATACTACTTTATTATAATTTTTTATCTATGTCTCTTGTTAAGTTTTACTGTAAAAAAATACATTGTGAAAGTATAAGTAGATGCGCCATTACCCTGGGTTCCGGGGTAATGACTCCATAAAAAGGCTCCTTTACTTCTATTGGGAGAATTGATCCCTTTTTTTTCTTCCCCCCCCCCCCTCTCTCTCTAGGGGAGGCTGCAGCCCAACAGCCCCCCCCCTTACCCTGGATACGCCACTTAGTTACAACTGTTGTAATTTATAGTTATCACTCTTCTGTATTAGACATTTAGAAGGCTTCAAGTACTTGTCGATGTAAAATTACTATAAAAACACATTTTATTATTAAGGCTGGATTAAGACACAGCAAAAGCCAGAAATACAGTTTTTGGCACTTCTAAATTACTACATTCTCTACATTTTCCAAGTTCCCATTTCACAAAATGCATGCAATTTCATTTTGCCTAAATTCTCCACCACGGCGTCATTGCCCCAGTTGCAAAATATGGCTAAGAACGTCAATTTACAGCCTAAGATTTTGCGAAACAGCTAGGTTATTGACAAGAAATCTAAGCTAAATATCTACAGATTACGTTAATACGAGTATTAAAATGCATTGACAGCCTATAGAGGTATTTGTTTCAGTAAAACACAGGCTCGAAAATTAGATCCAAAACGTCGAAATTAAAGATTTCTTCCACATGATTAATAACTGTCAACAATCACGAACGTCGACCAAACGAATTAGTTCCGCGGTAGGTAACGGAGGTAGAACAAGCGTACTCGTACTGCCAAGCGTTCGCCATAAAACATGGGTGGCGCGATTACCCAGGGTGGCGCCGTTGCTCTGGTCTCCCCTACGTTTCAGCACCTGCACATCGACATATGGGAACCCGAATTACCGTAGTGAAGTTGCAGTGCTGACGAATATGAGCAAACTGACAGGCGACAGTTATTAACAATGTCCACTGTCGTCTCTTATGATTGACGTCCGTCGCTTTTTTGTAATACTACTTTGGCGAAATGACACTTTAGAGATTACAACGTGATACAGTGTACATTTACACTAGTGGGACGAAGGTAAGGTTGCCTCTTGTAACCAGAGGATGGGAACAGGAGACACAGGTGACTCCACGCTCTTCTCCCGAGCCGGCCGCGGTGGCCGAGGGGACTGAGGCGCTCCATTCACGGTCTGCACGGCCACTACGGTCGGGGGTTCGAATCCCCCCTCGGATATTTGTGCCGTCCTTAGTTGTAAGTAGTTCATAAGTAATTTGTAAGTTTAGGGACTGATGACCCCATAGTTAAGTCCCATAGACTCTACAAACATCTTCTCCCGATTAATTTTCATGTAGTCAGTTTTCCGCCTCGCTCGTGTTCACCTGAGCTGAAGCCTAACTCGCCTTATCGCCGAATAGCGCTATTGGAGGAGGAGGGGGAGGTCTCTCAATCGTAAGTTGTTCATACAGATCAGTATCCCGCATTATCATCATGATACATCTTCCGAACTGGAACACATGTTGCATTTACCGAAACTTCTGATAAAAATGAGTGTAAATCAAAATACTGCAATAGAAAAAAATCGTACTGACGTGTTTTACGGCCCACTTTAGATTTGTAGTTTTATAAGTTTTTGCGAACATTTTGGACGAAAATAACAATGTAAACAATAATAAATTAATTAATAACAGAGTCTGAAACTTATGTTTTGCAAACATTTTGGACCAAAATAATAATCTAAATAATAAATAATTAATTAATAAGAGTGTCTGAAACCCTTTTAAGAAAAAAAAAAAAAAAAAGAATATTAGGGAGCAGCTGGTTTCGAACCACTTACCTCCAGCGTCACAGTCTAACGCATTGCCCACTACACTACAGCTGACAGTTGTGGGCTTTGTTCTCAAATCTAATACTACTGGTAATTGTTGTTAACTGATGCTAATATGGCATTTGTAGACACTAGCTTATCATTTAATGTACGAAGAACGACATGTTTTTGTTAATTCTTCAGTGCGCCATTGCTTTGAAATGACAACGTGAAAGTTACAATAAGAAAATCATCAAATACACAACGCAAGATGGCGTATGCCACAGAGAGTTCTGGGCAAGGATTGTCACGTGACATCTGCGAACGGCAGGTTTTCGTTAACTCAATGAAAGGTGTCAAAACTCCGTTATTTTTGCAAATATCTCTTAAACGATACGAGATATGAAAAAAAAAACATATAGGAACAAAGTTGTAGAGAATTTTCTCCTCTACAAATTCGTTTATTCAATTTTCGCGTCAGATGAACGGTTTATTTGCAATTAACATTACATTATAAACGGCTTTTTTGGTATTACTAACGTATTTCTTGTCCGAAATATTTCAAAAGGCGAGGTTCTGGTCTCTGGTAGCCAACAATTATATCTGCAAATTTTGGTGCCGATTGGTTGAACGGTTCGACCTAAAAAGTGGGAACACGTTACAGCCAGACAGACATCGTCAAATCGCCGTTATTTTTGCAAATATCTCTGCAACGATGCAAGATATGAAAAAACATAATAGAGCCAAATTGTAGAGAATTTTCCCCTCTACCAATTAGGTTATTCAATTTTCGTGTCAGATGAACGGTTTGTTTGCAATTACAATTAAAATACAAACGGCTTTTTTGTATTACTACCGTATATTTTGTCCAAAAACATTGAAAAGGGGAGGTTCTGGTCTCTGGCGGCCTACAATTATGTATGTAAAATTTGGTGCTGATCGGTAGAACGGTTCGTCTTAAAAACAGGGAACACGTTACGGACAGACAGAGAGACAGACAGACATCCCAAAATCGCCGTTATTTTTGCAAATATCTCTGAAACGATACGAGATATGAGAAAAACATAACAGAGCAAAGTTGTAGAGAATTTTCTGCTCTACAAATTGGGTTATTCAATTTTCGTGTCATATGCATGGTTAAGCCGTTATTTTTATTTAAATTTCGAGCTGTCAAAAGACGATCGCAAAGGCCCACTTTTGTTGTTACTATCGTAACCTAAAGTGGGCCAAAATTGTGATGCGTATCTAATCTGTCTGTTATACGATGCTGCCACTTTAGGCAAGCGTAAGTGCAGATGATCAGCATCTGTGGTATAAATTATACACGGAAGTAATAAGGTTGTGATGTCATATATTTGTTCTCGTTTAGTCACACTCGTTAAAATATATATATTTGTCCGTGTCACGTACAAGTTCGCCGCCCTACTGTAGTACTAAAGTTAGTAGATCATGAACGTGGTAGCGGTAGTAAACGTAAGACACGGTGGCCTTCGCTACACGCTAGGCAAGCCTCGCGCGGTACTTGTCCATGGAGCGTATTTCTGGCTGGAATTCAATATTACATGTTCATTGTTACTGATGGTTAGATGTTGGTTACCTGAGCAATTATTTTCTTTTAATGAAATAAATCGCAATTTGCGATCAGTTATGGCTTCACTGTCCTAGGTTTAGATGGAATACCAAAGTGTAGCGAAAGAAAATTTGTACCCGGCCGGGATTCGAATCCGGGATCTCCTATTATCTTAGGCAGACGCTCTGACCACTCCGCCACCGAGGACAGAGTGACCAGGCCGACTGCAGAGGACTCTTCCCTGAACGTCGCCCGCCACACCCAAATCTCCATTCGCCACGTTGTCTCTTTCCTATTACCACAGCCTATTTGTTCTGTAATGCTCGCAGCCTGAATACTGTATTCCCGCATCAGGGAGAACAGACCATGAGGTATAGAGACACAATTAATTGTCGTCAGGAGCCCAGCCTCGGCTTATATACAGTTATATATTTTTGACGACGTTACAGCGTTCAATGAATGAAATAAATCGCTGTTTGCGATCAGTTATGGCTTCACTGTACTAGGTTTCGATGGAATACCAAAGTGCGCCGAATGAAAATTTGTGCCCGGCCGGGATTCGAACCCGGGATCTTCTGCTAATTTTCAATACATTCGAGTATTTCTTTTTATCTGTAATTCGGGCTTGAACTGTGTCTAATGCTTTCATATTCACATAATAGGTATAATGCTATTAGGTGATTTCTGCCAATCATAAGCATTCGCTTGGCTCTCTTTAAAATAGTTTTTTTTTTCTTTTTTTTCGAATTTGGTTTTTAGCGTATCTTCTTCACACTTCTCTTTCTCAAAGCCTTGCCCAGCTCTTCAAATTCTGTCTTTATCTACTTTCATTTTTCTTGTATTGTTTTATTAGTTACCTTCTTGGGTTGGTTTTAAAATTCACACAAGCCTCCACCCACTTCCGCTGATGTGATTAGTATCTTTGTTTCTTCTTCTGCTTCTCACTCTTGTAACTTTCTCTTAATTCGTTCTTAAAATTACTTGTTTTTTTCCATACTACTGAAATTTAAAAATTTCTTTTTTCCAATTAGTTTTCATCTTTCATATTTTGCATTATCGAGTATATAACACAATTGCGGTTATTCTGTTTTATTTCTATTAAAGATTAAATTAAGGGAAAGAATCACAATAGACGAAATTAAAATATTTCGGTAGAGTGGTAGCTAACTTATGATTTTGACAGATCTACTGCCGGCCGCGGTGGCCGAGGGGACTGAGGCGCTCCAGTCACGGTCTGCACGGCGACTGCGGTCGGGGGTTCGAATCCCCCCTCGGGCATGGATATTTGTGCCGTCCTTAGGATTAGCTAGTTCATAAGTAATTTGTAAGTTTAGGGACTGATGACCCCGTAGTTAAGTCCCATAAGCTAAAAAAAAAAAAAAAAAAAAAAAAAAAAAAAAAAAAAAAAAAAAACCTACTGAAAAATAAATTTTATTTTTAACTGCAAGAAGTCAGCTGACCTCACTGACTACATCAGAGATGCACTGTTTTCCTTAAATTGAAAACACTGTTGCCGTATCTTTATTTTATTTTTTATTTATTTATTTAGCCTCTGGGACAGCTTTCAGGCTGTATAAGGCAAGATTTATAGTTACATACAAGTGTTATCCCTGAACAGGCTGAACAGCCTAGTATGCGATTTTACAACAAATAACTAGTGTACTGGTTACATTTAATTTGTGCTAAAAATTCCACAGTTACATATAGGCCTATGTGATAAACTTATTGAAATACACTATGAACTGCCAGTTGACATACTGCCAGTATACAATTATAATTTGACTATAAATTTACTTTAATTTATGGTACACAGAATAGGATTATATACATTCTTAAGCCTATGTTAGAATAATAGCTCTCTGACATCACTGTTTATGAATTCCTCAACTGTGTAGAAGGACTTATCTTTCAACCAAGATTCTATATTTTTTTCTAAATTTACTTCGTTTCATCTGTCTTATCTCACTGGGTACTTCGTTAAAGAAAGATTTTCCTGCATAAATAAAGCTTTTATTTATTGCGAATCTGGAATCAAACACTTTATCTAAGAATGAAACTTTTCACTCTGCAGCGGAGTGTGCGCTGATATGAAACTTCCTGGCAGATTAAAATTGTGTGCCGGAACTGGGACTCGAACCTGGGACCTTTGCCTTTCGCGGGGAAGCGCTCTACCTACTGAGCTATCCCAACACGACTCACGATGCCGCCTCACAACTTTACTTCAGCCAGTACCTCGCCTCCTACTTTCGAGTCCCGGTTCCGGCACACAATTTTAATCTGCCAGGAAGTTTCACTTTATCTAAGGTTTCTAAAGGTTTTTATTCAAGAAGAGGCCTGGTTTTGTTTCTTTTTAACATCCACAGCCCCTTTGATTTAGTGCCAATGCGTGTATACAGCCAGCAATGGCAGCAACACTCGAAACTGATTTCTTCATCCTCCTTAATTCACATGGGGCTGCATTTTTAACATTATGATCTTTGTACAGCATGTTATTACACAAATGATTTAGTTTTTGATATTCCCAGTCCTTCTTGGTGAGCATTTTGGATGATTCGAATGGTGTATGTGTGGGATGGGGGGAGGGAGTGCTGGGAGGAGGATTTTCTTACAGCAATGTACAATGTAATACATTCTTACAAACCAAACTCCGTCCAACAAACCTCGAGAGGCCCACTGGGAACTGACCGGCCGCAGTCTCATCCTCAACGTTCGACGAAAAGTGTGAATACCTCACCCAAATCTTCATCTTCAGCTGTGAAACCACAGATAAAGCCCCTTAAGTCTAAGAAGGAGCATTCGCTCGAGGATTTCCTCCGCACCTCTTCCAAAATATCTGAGCCTACCAAGGAACTTCACCAGGGCTCCAAGAAGTCAAGCAGGGGGGAAAACTCCCCCCCCCCTTCTACCTCACATTGCGACGATGGCATCCCCTGGAAGCCTATAGTCTCTCCAGGTGCATCAGCCAAAGATGGGGCTGCCTACCACCCTCGTGCGGCTGCTGTGGTCACCTCTGAGAATATGGAGCAAGACCCTCCCGTCTCCGACACCACCAGTTGCGAACATTCGCATTGTGGCCCGCCGCCTTCGTCGGGCTGATTTCCACCTCCAAATCTTTTTATCCTACTATGGATATTCTTCAATAAAACGTTCGTGTTATCCGGTCGAATTGGACAGAACTGCAGCTTCTTATGCGAATATATCACCCTATTATCTTCTCTCTACAGGAGACAAAATTACTCCCTGGTACTCGAACTATTTTCCCACGTTACACTGCCATTCGCTTTGACCTTCCTGCAGTGGCAGGAATTCCAGCCCACGGGGGGGGGGGGGGACGTATTGGGATGATGTACACAGTACACCCATCCCTTTGTGTACTCCATTATAAGCTGTCGCCGTCCAGAAAAACCTTCCTGGATTTATCTTCACACTGTACAATATTTACGCTCCTTCCTTCTTTCGCGTCACTAGATCTGATCTTCTAGATCTTATTGACCAGCTTCCGCATCCGATTTTGTGGGTGGGCGATTTTAACGCTCACCACCCCCTTTGGGGCTCCCCACGACCATGTCCACGGGGCTCCCTCCTGGCAAATATACTGAACCACCTTCAGCTCATCTGCCTTAACACTGGTGAACCAACTTATCTTTCGGACTCCACAAACACTTTCAGTCACATAGATATATCTATCTGCACTGTTCATCCTGCATGGCGTCTTGAATGGTCTTTTCTCTCAGACACACATTCGAGCGATCATTTTCCATGTGTTCACCTTATGACGCCTGGCACCCTTGAGCATCCACACCTCTGGCAGATAACCAAAGCGGACTGGGAGCTCTACTCGTCACTGGCGGATTTTGGTACTCATCAATATCCTGGTATAGACGACCAAGTGGAACACATCACCACAGTTATTCTCAAAACCGCGGAATGTTCCATCCCCTGTAAGACTACCCAAGCACCTCGTCCCCTTGTCCCGTGGTGGACTACGGAATACCATGACGCTCTGCGAGCATGGCGACGTGCCCTTAGAAACTTCAAACAACGGCCCACGCTCGACAACTGCATCCGATACAAACGGCTGCGGGCCTATTGTCGTCACCTCTTTCACGACTGTAAACGCGCCAGTTGGCGCTCATTCACGAGCTCTTTTAATAGGTCTACCCCTATCATTGGGGTAACCTCAGAAAAATTTCTGGTACTATGGCTCATTCCTCGATTCCGGTTTCTGTGTCGCAACTGACACCATCGTCGACCCTCCACAAATAGCCAACGCACTGGGTCGACATTTTGCAGAGGTCTCTAGTTCTTTACACTACACTGGCGCTTTCCTCGCTAGGAAACGGATGGTGGAGGCGACTCCATTGTCCTTTACCTCTCACTACCGTGAATGATACAGAATCGAGTTTATTGTGCAAGAGCTCCACCACGCACTCTCGTCTTCGCGGTCCTCCGCTCCAGGACCAGATGGCATTCACATAGCGATGTTGCAACACCTTTCACCTACGGGCTTGCACTTCCTACTGGCCACCTACAACCGCACATGGATAGAAGGCACTTTCCGCGATGCAGGCGATGCATTCCCATACCAAAGCCTGGGAAGGACAAATTTCTCCCTTCCACCTACCGCCCCATTTCCCTCACCAATAGCGTATGCAAGGTGATGGAACGCATGATTCATGGGCGCCTGGTATGGTGGCTTGAAACGTGACATCTCCTTTCTAATGTCCAATGTGGGTTTCACAAGCACCGTTCTGCGGTGGATCATCTGGTTGTCCTATCTACTTCAGTAATGAATAACTTTTTACGGAAGCGCCAAATAGTAGTGGTGTTCTTTGATCTGGAAAAGGCATACGACACCTGCTGGAGGAAGGGCATCCTCCGCACTCTGCATACATGGGATTTTCGGGGTCGTCTGCCAATTTTTATCCGGGAATTTTTAACAGACCATCTGTTTAAAGTGCGTGTTGGTTCGGTTTTATCGAGCACTTTTATTCAGGAGAACGGGGTCCTCCAGGGCTCGGTCCTGAGCGTCGTTTTATTTGCAGTGGCAATCAATTCTATAGCCGATCATCTCTCACCGGGAGTGTCGGCGTCCCTCTTTGTCGACGACTTTGCGAACTACAGCAGCTCTGAGCAAACGGGTCTCCTGGAGCGGCGCCTTCAGCGGTGCCTAGACACTCTCCACACGTGGAGTATGGACACTGGCTTTCGATTCTCGGCTGACAAGACAGTCTGGATGAACTTCTGGCGGCAGAAGGAGTTCTTTCCCCCGTCCCTTTTCCTGGGCCCCATAGTACTTCCATTTGTGGAGACCACGACGTTCTTGGGACTTGTTTTCGACAGGAAGTTACGTTGGTCTCCCCACATATCTCGTTTGACAGCTCGCTGTACCCTCTCTGTCAATGTGCTGCGGGTGTTAAGTGGCACCTCGTGGGGAGCTGATCGGTCTACTCTCCTCTATCTGTATCGCACCATAGTTTGGTTCAAACTGGACTATGGAAGCATCGTTTATTCTTCGGCTCGACCATCCATAGTGCGCCGCCTTAACATAATCCACCACCAGGGGAGCGTTTTACACTAGCCCTGTTGAGAGCCTCTATGCCGAGGCCGCCGAACTACACCTTTCTAACCGTCGGGAACTCCTGCTTAGCCGTTACGCTAGGCGTTTGTCACCCATGCGAGGACACCCAACATACGCAGTTTTCTGACTCACTTGACGGTCTCTTTGATGTGCGCCCGTCTGCTCTGCTATCACCTGGAGTACGCCTGCGTTCGTTACTTGGCCAGCTCGGCGTTACAATGCCTGCTATTTTCTCAACTGGAGAGAGCACCTCTCCACCGTGGCTAAGCCCCAAAGTCCGTGTTCACTTGGACCTTCATTCTCTTCCAAAGGACTCCACACCTAGTTTCGTTTACCGGAGAGAATTTCTCACACTCCGGTTCATATTTGATGACAATTTCTTCATCTACACTGATGGCTCAAAGACAGGCCAGGGTGTTGGGTGTGCCTTTGTACTTGGCAACGCCTCGTTTAAATATCGTCTCCCTGAGTGGAGTTCCAGTTTTACAGCTGAGCTGTATGCATTATATCAAGCCACCCAATACGTCCGGCGAAAATCGCTCAATAAGAGTGTCATTTGCTTGGACTTTCTGAGTGCTCTTTTGAGCTTTCGCACGCTATATCCTGTCCATCCCCTGGTACAAAGCATCCGCAATTGCCTTACCTCTCTTTCAGCGATCGGAACTACTGTGACGTTTCTTAGGGTCCCTGGCCACGTGGGAGTGTTGGGGAATGAGTCTGCGGATACGGCTGCCAAGGAGGCAGTTCTCCTTCCTCGGCTATCTACCTTTTCTACTAGCTCTGATGACCTTCGCGCTGGCGTCTCCCGGCGTATCATCTCCCGTTGGTTTTTACATTGATCATCCCTGTCAGGGGACAAATTGTGGGCCATTACACCTATGCCTGATCTCTGGTCAACGTCATCTCGACCCTCTCGTCGAGAGAAGATTGTCCTGGCCCGGCTTCGTATTGGCCACTGCCATTAAAGCCACCAGTATTTACTTCATGGTGATCCTGCTCCCTTATGTGAGCACTGTGATGAACCTTTTACTCTTTACTGTATACCACCTTTTAGTGCAATGTCCGTTTTTTAATCGTCTCCTTCATGCTCTATGTTTACCATTTGAAATGTCTGATATTTTAGCTGATGATCCGCATTCTGCTGACAGAGTTTTACTATTTATACATCGTGCAAATATGGCGAAAGTCATTTAAGTTCTAAACCCGGTTCGATTTTACTATGGGCAGTGTTGGGCGCTAATGACCTCAGCAGTTGTGCGCCCTAAGACCACTATTATTAAAAACTTTTGTTATGTTATCCTAATGTGTATTATTCCCCAACATAGACTTGCATCTGATGAATTATCATTCAGTTTTGGAATATAGCATGTGACAAGCTATGAGAAAGCTGCATCAAACCTTTCTGCATGACCCACAAATAATTTTACACAACAATCCTCTGGATCACACACTGCACTTTGTGATTGATTGTTTCATCAGTGGGCTGAAAAGTTTTGTGCCAATCATATTATTTCCCAGACTTTTAATTTTAAGAGAAGTGGAACTGCAAAAGGTACCTTGACTTTCTCATCACTCGCAAAAGATTATACACAATACTTGTATCGACTCTGAAGGATTCTAAAACCTTGAAACATATATCTTTTAGAATCAGTTGTAAATAAATATTTATCATCATTAAACTTCCAACCTTTGTACGCTGCAAAAATACAATTTCTGCATTACACGCTTAGGCAGTAATACAAAAATATGCCTTCTCTGAACAAAGATGGTGGTGACATTGTGAATGTACATTGTTACATCAATTGAGAATGACACAGTTTGCCAAAATAATTTGAGAATTCCTTGGCATTTTTTTCCTTTTTGTACATTATGTATGTTTTGTAGTCTTGTGGACAACACCAGTGTCAACTAAAGGCAAGCTATTTCTCCTTGTTACCATTAGTCTCACACGTATTAAATAACACTTGCAACCAATTAAATTTTGCAAAATGCTTTTTCATGATTTTCTTTGCTTTTTCTACACAACAAGATATTGTGATATTCCTATCTTCTTTTTGACACTAAAAATTTGGCAATAAAAGTACTTATTGACTGTTAACAAACTATTACGAATTATGGTATATTTTCAAGTTCAATATTTTGCTGGCCATCCTATTTGCCTTTGTAATGAGAGACTCTTGAGACAGTCAGTAATGCTCTATTTACTCTTTACAATGGAAATAACCTGTTTATTTTGTTGGGTGGTATTCATTCTTTGTTTTAAAAGTCAAAAGACAAACCGAGGAAGGTGGCAACGCACTGGACTCGTATTCGCGAGGGCGGTGGTTCAAATCCACCCCCGCCATCCATATGTAGGTTTTCCGTGATTTCCCTAAATCACTCCAGGAAAATGCCGGGATGGTTCCCTTCAAAGGGCACGGCCGATTTCCTTCCCCGTCCTTACCCAAAATTCCGAGTGTTAGCTCCGTCTATAATGACCAAGCTGTCGATGGGACTTCCTCCTTCTAAAGACAAAACTTTGCAATATGTCACAAACCATAGTGGTACATTTGTTGTGTATAATATTATTTTTTCTTATAGATCTGTGAGATATTCATTTTTCATAATTCTATTAATTACAGACATATAAACATCTTGGTTACCAGAAAAACCTTTAACTTAAATTCACATTTAAACTATTTATCTGCTAAAACTGCTAATACACAAGTCTGTCATTTATCGAGGTGATTAGGAATATAAGTTTCTGGACTTTTATTTCGTACCAGTGATCAGTACATCCTTTTAATTAGTTTTCAACATAATTTGCACACACATTCAAAAATCTCTTGCTGCTTCACAAGCTTCAAAATCCCTTCTGCATAAAACTCCACCACCAGTGAGTGTAGCCATCCATGGGTGGTCTCCTTGAGCTCCTCATCTCTTTGAAACCACTGCAGTTTAGGAAAAGGAGCAAATTGTGGACTTTATGATAGATACAGAAACACCTCCCACCAGGACCATCGAAAAAGAGAGAGGAATGCATATGGTATTCTGCAGGCAACACGCCATGTTGTTTGTTCTAAATTACTATCCTCAATTTGGTTCATGTATCATAGTAAAAAGCCACATTTACTGTTTTCCTCATGCTACAAAAACTATCAACACTACACTTTTTTTAATCCCAAAAGAGACTTACGATGAACTACTTCTGGGAAAACATTTGAAGACATTTTTATTTTTCCGTAAGGTAAGTAGTGTGACCCTATTCTGTGGAGCATTGTTTCGTTTTCTGATTCACAATGTTTTAATACACTCAGGGGACATCGGAAAACTGCATGGAATTTTTTGCACGTATTTTTTCTGTTAATTATTTTCATTGGAAACTAGGATGACTCGCTACACATAGAGGGAATTATCTAGGCCTATAGTTACATGTTTCTGAGTAACAAAAGAATGTTTGCTGTTTCTTTTGTTTACATGAGTCTATATGACTGCTTGTAAAGTTAAATTCTTGAGAAACGCTTTAATGTATAATTGTGTGTGTGGAAACTTTTTTTTTCACTATGATGTACCAAGTTACCATGCCAAAATAATAATGAAAAAAACATAATATAATAATGGAAAGTCCAGGTTGGAATAAATAATATAGTGAGGACAGTTTACAACTCACCGCAAAGACGTGGCGACGAGCTGCGACAGGCACATACAAAAGACACACACATACAACACATTCAGCTATCGGCCATGGCCTTCTTCAGAAAATAGAGCACTCACGCAATCACACAGGCACACAACACAGTCATACAACCATCACCTCCGACTGCCACACTTCGAATCACGCTCTGCAGCGAATCGGGGACGGGAGGGGAGGGGAGGGGGAGGGGAGGGGAGGGGGAGGGGATAGAAAGGTTACGTCACGGTGGTGGGGATGGGTTAGATGGGAATAACGAGATGCAGCTTAGGAATGGAGTGGGGAGGCGGGTGAGCGGAGAAAATAAAAGAAAATAAAGTAAAATTGCATGCACACTGCAAGTACACAAGACCGCATACACACACACACACACACACACACACACACACATATACATATATAAACACATACACACATATATACACACACACACACACACACACACACACACACATATATATATATATATATATATATATATATATATATATATATATACGATCACACATTCACACACCACTCAAAATAGGTGAGGTTTGGGATAGAGAGGTAGGAACTGTAAGGTATGGAAAAATATATATATAGGGAAGTTATCGTAGGTTGAGGCCTGGTTGATTTCGGGATCGGAGAATGTACTGTAGGGATAACTCCCATCTGTGCAGTTCAGAAAAGCTGGTGGTGAATGGGAGGATCCAGATGGCCCGGGTTGTGAAGCAGCCATTGAAATCAAGCATGTGCTCCGCTGCATGCTGTGCCACAGGGTGGTCCACCTTGTTTTTGGCCACAGTTTGGCGGTGGCCATTCATCCTAATGGACAGCTGGTTGGTGGTCATGCCAATATAGAAAGTAGTTGTTAAGTAGGATGAAATTGGTAACAACTAACAAATTGGTTAACAACTACTCTTCCTTTGAGGGGAAAGTTTACCATCAAATCCAAGGCACAGCCATGGGCACCCGCATGGCACCCTCCTATGCCAACCTGTTCATGGGCCGTCTGGAGGAATCCTTCCTAGCATCCCAAAACCTCAAGCCTCTGGCCTGGTTCCGGTTCATTGATGATATTTTCATGATCTGGACTCAGGGCCAGGACACCCTATCCTCCTTTCTTCAGAACCTCAATTCCTTTTCTCCCATCCACTTCACCTGGTCTTCCTCAACCAACCATGCCACATTCCTGGATGTCAACCTCCACCTCACTGATGGCTCCATTCACACTTCCGTCCATATTAAACCTACCAACCACCAACAGTACCTACATTTTGACAGTTGCCATCCCTTCCACGTCAAAAAATCCCTCCCTTACAGCCTAGCCACCCGTGGACGGCATATCTGCAGTGACAAGAATTCCCTTTCTGAATATGCTGAAGGTCTCACAAAGGCCTTCACAAACAGAAACTACCCCACAGACCTAGTCCGCAAACAAATCTCCCGTGCCATATCCTCACACACCCCAAATCCTCTTCCTAACACCAGTAACCATCCACAAAAGAGCGCTCCCCTTGTCACCCAGTACTACCCTGGTCTCGAACAACTAAATTCCATCCTTCGCCAAGGTTTTGATTTTCTATCCTCGTGCCCTGAAATGAGAGACATCCTGCCAAAGATCCTTCCCACCCCTCCTAAAGTGGTGTTCCGTCGCCCTCCCAACCTTCACAACATCCTAGTTCATCCTTATGCCACCCCGAAACCCAGCTCACTGCCACAGGGATCATATCCTTGTGGAAGACCCCACTGCAAGACCTGTCCAATCCACCCACCCAGCACTTTCTATTCCAGTCCTGTCACAGGCTTATCCTACCCTATCAGAGGCCGGGCCACTTGTGAAAGCAGCCATGTAATTTACCAACTGTGCTGCAAGCACTGTACAGCTTTCTATATTGGCATGACCACCAACCAGCTGTCCATTAGGATGAATGGCCACCGCCAAACTGTGGCCAAAAACAAGGTGGACCACCCTGTGGCACAGCATGCAGCGGAGCACATGCTTCATTTCAATGGCTGCTTCACAACCCGGGCCATCTGGATCCTCCCATCCACCACCAGCTTTTCTGAACTGCACAGATGGGAATTATCCCTACAGTACATTCTCCGATCCCGAAATCAACCAGGCCTCAACCTACGATAACTTCCCTATATATATATTTTTCCATACCTTACAGTTCCTACCTCTCTATCCCAAACCTCACCTATTTTGAGTGGTGTGTGAATGTGTGATCGTGTGTATATATATATATATATATATATATATATATATATATATATATATATATATATATATGTGTGTGTGTGTGTGTGTGTGTGTGTGTGTGTATATGTGTGTATATATGTATATATGTGTGTGTGTGTGTGTGTGTGTGTGTGTGTGTGTGTGTGTGTGTATGCGGTCTTGTGTACTTGCAGTGTGCATGCATTTTATATATATATATTTATATATATATGTATGTTATTTTACTTTATTTTATTTTATTTTATTTTCACCGCTCATCCACCTCCCCACTCCATTCCTAAGCTGCATCTCGTTATTCCCATCTAACCCATCCCCACCACCGTGACGTAACCTTTCTATCCCCTCCCCCTCCCCTCCCCTCCCGTCCCCGATTCGCTGCAGAGCGTGATTCGAAGTGTGGCAGTCGGAGGTGATGGTTGTATGACTGTGTTGTGTGCCTGTGTGATTGCGTGAGTGCTCTATTTTCTGAAGAAGGCCATGGCCGATAGCTGAATGTGTTGTATGTGTGTGTCTTTTGTATGTGCCTGTCGCAGCTCGTCGCCACGTCTTTGCGGTGAGTTGTAAACTGTCCTCACTATATTATTTATGAAAAAACATAAGATGGATATGGAATCAAACATACTCCCTTTTCCACAAAAGTCCAGTGCAAACGTTCCCTTTTAATTTGTGCTTTGAGTATTGTTACATTGGGTCACAAAAGACACCCCCCTGTAGAACAAGATGTATGATCACCTGAAGTATACACATACTGTAAGAAGAAAAATAATTCAAACATAGGGCTTTAAAGTGAAAAAACTTTATGACTATAAATCTATTACAACTCCAATTTTACAGCAGCTCCACAGAACAGAGTTTTTATCTATTTTCCACCCATACATTAATACATTAATTCGTATTAATATTAACTCATATATTATTTCCATTTTATTCACATTAATATATTATTATGAAATATCAAAGCCACAACACATCTCCTGTGACATTCTGGTTGGAAAATGCCTCACCTTCATTCTGCTAATGCTTTAGAAATGTTAATGTTGCTCCAAACCTGGTGTTCTTTTGGAATGCAAGCAGGAGTTTTGACAACAAGTGAGCACAAAACTTGCAATACTGTAACCTTTGTGTCACCACTTTGTACAGGACAGTCTAACCAATTTGTGGAAAATTCTCTGGGGGATCAAAAATAGTGAGATGGTGATTCTGATTTTTGACTTTATCTACTTCTGAAACAGATTCATCACTCACAACAGGTAATCAAGCACTTTTCAATAATAGAGAGTAGACACTTCAGTAATCTAATGAAGAATTGCTGCCATTTTAATCCCCCTCCTCACAGCAATCTAGGTACCACACAAATGTCATACTTGGCAGAATGCCCTATTGCTATACACACTTTAAACATGTCTACTGATGAGAGAAATGGCCAAATATTACAATTATACTGCCACAAGTAAGATAAGAGATGAGAACTTACTGGTCCTTTTTTATTGTAAATATGATAGTAGTCTCTTCTTTTATCATTATTAATCAATGTTAATGATGTATGGTATCAGAAGCCAGATAACATTAACATATAAAAATTGGTATTCACTTTCATCTTACTGTTACAAGTCTGTTATAATATATTCATACATTACAGTCAGGCAAGTAAATATAAAAAATTGTGTGTGTGTGTGTGTGTGTGTGTGTGTGTGTGTGTGTGTGTGTGTGTGTGTGTGTGAGCGCGCGCACACGCAGAGCCGTGTCAGTTCTGTCGTGTCTGATTATGGAATAAGGGGTAACAAATCAGTCATCGCTGTACCACATCACTTTTCTGCACTTTATTTTCATTCTAGCTATTAGGGTGATGCGTGCTTATTTGCCGAGTTGCCAATTTTTTTAAGTAACAGATCAAAAGAAAAATAATTTTTCCTATTCTGCATTCTGCACAATTCTAATTGTAGGTTATATGAAAAGCACTTACCTATTACATCCCAAGTTGCAAGAAAATAGGACGCACCAATTATTCTGTTATTGTGAAACTCAACGAAAATGCTTCTGATCAATCTTGACTCTCTCGGTCTACTATCGAAACGATTTCTGAAGTTTTTGTTGTAGAGAATGCAACAAAACCTATTGTCTGGAAAGGCGAAGTGGTGATGTGGCAGTGCAAGAACTAGGATTCATGACGAGGTACAGCAAGGCTACGGTTAAACTAGCACCCAAGAAGATGAAGCAAGAAGCTCACAATAAGTATGTGACCGATGATATGGATAAATGTATTATCAGGCAGTAATTTTTATAGCATTATGAACAACAGAAAGAAATACGAACTTTGAGAAAACTGCACAACTTTGTCAAACAGAAATGAGCTTCAAAGCTAACAAGGAAACAAACCCTTAGAAGCAATGTTTGGTCTATGGATTTCTGTTTTACAAGGTGTCAAAATTAACATTTTGTTTCACTTGGACGAGAAGGCATTGTTACTAAAAGACCATAATTTCTCAGGTTTTCATCAGAATCAAAGTGACCAGTAGTTTAAACAAAAATAAAAATAGAAAAGAGATGACTTACCAAAAGGACCGGCTCGTCGAGAGATACAAATAAAATCACACACAAACACACATACAAACTTTCGCCACCACTGGCAGCTTCTTCAGGAAAAAGAGGAAAAAAGGGGAGGAAAAGGGAAGGATATGGGTTTTAAGGAAGTGGAAAAGGAGTCATTCCAATCCTAGGAGTGGAAGGACTTACCTTAGGTGAAAAAAAGGAAGGTAAACAAATACACACACACTCAGACATATCGAAACGCAAACACACCTAGACAGACATTTGTGAAAAGCAAAGAAGTTGGACAGAGATACCAATTGAGGCAGAGGCTCTGTCCACAGAACCAAGGCAAAGATGCTAAAGATAGTGGGCGGGAATTTGAGTTAGCGGAGATTGAGACCAGGTGGGCAACGGGAGGAGAGAATAAGCTGAAGGACAAGTTCCCATCTCCGGAGTTCTGAAAGGTTGGTGTCGGTGGGAAGTATCCAGATAACCCGGACAGTGTAACACTGCACCAAGATGTGCTGGACGTGCACCAAGGCATGTTTAGCCACAGGGTGATCCTCATTACCAACAAACACTGTCTGCCTGTGACCGTTCATGCGAATGGACAGTTTGTTGCTGGTCATTCCCACATAGAATGCTTCACAGTGCAGGCATGTTAGTTGGTAAATCACGTGGGTGCTATCGCAAGTGGCTCTGCCCTTGATCGTGTACACCTTCCGGGTTACTGGACTGGAGTAAGTGGTGGTGGAAGGGTGCATAGGGCAGGTTTTACAACGGGGGCGGTTGCATGGGTAGGAGCCAGAGGGTAGGGAAAGTGGTTTGGGGATTTCATAGGGATGGACTAGGAGGTTACGAAGGTTAGGTGGGCGGCGGAAAGACACTCTCGGAGGAGTGGGGAGGATGTCATTAAGGATGGATCTCATTTCGGGGCAGGATTTAAGGAAGTCGTATCCCTGCTGGAGAGCCACATTCAGAGTCCGCTCCAGTCCCGGAAAGTATCCGGTGACAAAAGGGGCACTTCTGGGATTCTTCGGTGGAAGGTTCTGGATTTGGAGGAATGAGGAGGTGGCTCTGGTAATTTGCTTCTGAACCAGATCAGGAGGATAGCTGCGGGATGTGAAAGCTGTTATTAGGTTATTGGTGTACTGGTTCAGGGATTCGGGACTGGAGCAGACTCTTTTGCCACGAAGACCTAAGCTGTAGGGAAGGGAACGTTTGATATGGAATGGATGGCAGCTGTCATAATGGAGATACTGTTGTTTGTTGGTAGGTTTGATGTGGACGGATGTGTGAAGTTGGCCGTTGGAGAGATGGAGGTCGACATCAAGGAAAGTGGCATGGGATTTGGAGTAGGACCAGGTGAATTTGATGGGACCAAAGGAGTTGAGGTTGGAGAGGAAATTCTGGAGTTCTTCTTCACTGTTGGTCCAGATCATGAAGATGTCGTCAATGAATCTGTACCAAACTTTGGGTTGACAGGCCTGGGTTTCCAGGAAGGCTTCCTCTAAGCGTCCCATAAATAAGTTTGCATACGAGGGGGCCATCCTGGTTCCCATGGCTGTTCCCTTTAGTTGTTGGTATGTCCGGCCCTCAAAGGTGAAGAAGTTGTGGGTTAGGATGAAGCTGGCTAGGGTATTAAGGAAGGAGGTTTTAGGTAGGGAAGTGGGTGGTTGGCGTGAAAGGAAATACTCCATCGCAGCGAGGCCCTGGGCATGTGGGATATTTGTGTATAAGGAGGTGGCATCAATGGTTACAAGGATGGTTTCAGGAGGTAACAGGCTGGGTAAGGATTTCAGGCGATCGAGGAAGTGGTTGGTGTCTTTGATGAAGGATGGGAGACTGCACATGATGGGTTGAAGGTGTTGGTCTATGTAGGCAGAGATTCGTTCTGTGGGGGCTTGGTAACCGGCCACAATTGGCCGGCCTGGATGATTAGGTTTGTGAATCTTAGGTAGTAGGTAGAAGGTAGGGGTGCGGGGTGTCAGTGGGGTCATGAGTTTGATGGACTCGGGTGAAAGGTTTTGTAGGGGGCCTAAGGATCTGAGAATTCCCTGAATCTCTGCCTGGACATCAGGAATGGGGTCTTCTTGACAGACTTTGTAGGTAGTATTGTCTGAAAGCTGGCGCAGTCCCTCAGCTACATACTCCCGCCGATCAAGTACCACGGTCGTGGATCCCTTGTCGGCAGGGAGAATGACGATGGAATGGTCAGCCTTCAGATCACGGATAGCTCGGGATTCAGCTGCGGTAATGTTGGGAGTAGGATTAAGGTTTTTCAGGAAGGACTGAGAGGCAAGGTTGGAAGTAAGGAATTCCTGGAAGGTTTGAAGGGGGTGATTTTCCCGCCCACTATCTTTAGCATCTTTGCCTTGGTTCTGTGGACAGAGCCTCCCACCGGAAAAGTTTCCCTCTATAATTTTCATTTCATCAATTTGAATCTGACCAGTAGTTTACTTAGACAAAACATGGATTCACATGCATTATACAGTAAATAAATGTTGGCAAAGTGAGTAGTATTGTCACACAAAAGTGCTGGTCAGAGTTTAATTGTGTTCATGCAGGCGGAGACAGGAGTTTCAAAAAAAAAAAAAAAAAAAAAAAAAATGTTTGTAGAGCTTATGGGACTTAACTACGGGGTCATCAGTTCCTAAACTTACTAACTACATATGAACTACCTAATACTAAGGACGGCACAAATATCCATGCCCGAGGGGGGGTTCAAACCCCCGACTGTAGTGGCCGTGCAGACCGTGACTGGCGCGCCACAGTCCCTTTGGCCACCGCGGCCGGCTCAGGTGTTTCAGGGCTCAAAAACCAAAATGTCCAACTACCACTCAGAAACGGATAACAAACATTTTCAAAAATACGTCAAAACCCAACTTATGCCAGGCTAATTATCAATGTCTTTATCCCTTGTAATTACTCACAGCTTATTTGCCCATTCGGAATACTTCTAGCCATTGTAGCTGTTGAACATGTTCGACTGTAGTAATGTTCAACAAATTTTTTTCCATAGTGCGGGAAGAATAAAACACTCAACTGCTATTGAAGGGCTTAGCAAAATTGCTTCAGGCTTAACATGTAACCACAGTATCAAACATTGCACTCGAATTTCCAAATTAGATTTCATCTCCTGTAAAATTAGTTGTGAGTAAACGCACGACGCGTAACATTCTGGCAGTGCTCCACTCATAAGAATACTGTCGTGTGCGCCAGACTGCTTCCCTGCCGGCATAAACACGACGGCGCTGCCACAGTGGCAAGGAAGAAATTAGCCCTCCTCCCTCCCCTTGTTCAACAGGGGCGGCCGGCATGTAGTCGAGACGCCATGCCACAGTTCCCGAAGCTGCTCCCTCCAAGGTTTTGTTTCGAATCCCCTCTTGGGAATGAATGTTGAGTTCATATTACAGAAAAAAGAGAGGGGGGGGGGGCGGCAAATTTGCCGCTCCCCCGGAAAGTGCCTTGCGCCAGCCCTGTGTGTGTGTGTGTGTGTGTGTGTGTGTGTGTGTCGAATTACCAAACTGCATCTCTTTCCGCACTTCCAGTACTTACAAACTCTGTAAGGCAGCACTATATCCATTCCCACCACCATTTTGCATCCTTAACTTTCCCCCTCCCCTACCATCCCTCAGTTCAGTCGTGTAACAATTCTAACAATAAAAAGTTATGTGAAACATTGTTTTTATTGCAGTTGGTATTACACATTAAAATGTAAACAACAAACTACCAATAATGTATGAGAGTTAAGCCTTCATCTGTGACTCATATCAAGTTAATCTAACAATGGAGAAATCATACTGGAATGTTAATAACAATGATAGTGATGTAATTAAGCCTGCTCACTTCACCACAAATTGTGATGGAACCCAAGCCTAGTTCCTGTATAGTTCTGTATAGTGCCTAACAAATTCTTACCTTGTTATCTCGGGGTTTGGTGTAACTCAGCATCTAGATTCGCAGTCTTTCAACAACTTCTGGATTACACTGAATACAAAAAGCTGAACTCAAATAAGGTGTATGCTATTGTTTTGAAATTAATAAGAGCAACACCAGGTTAGTCTGAATCATAGTTTCAATAAACTTGTGTCTGCACAATAATCATTTTTAACAACGAAATATTAACACACTGACGAGCATAGTGACTGCCTCGAGATCTGATTAAAAACTGCCTCCCCCCCCCCCCCCCACAACCTCTGCGAGCCACATTTATATACTATTCTCAACAGTGTCCTGCATTGTCACAGTTATTAAAATCATGAAAATATTAAATTTACAATCAATTATCTTAATAACATTTGATACTTTTATAAAACAGACTTAAATGCATCTTCATCTATCAACAACATTAAAAAATTATAATTAAAGCAGGTAATTACCAAATTAAAATGAAGATATATTTTTAACTCACTACCAATAGGAACATGCTGCCATGGAATTAATTCATCATACTTAATATTATTGAAGCTTTCAATTACTTTCATATTTGTGTGTCCTTTCATTCTTTGTGATTATGTACATGTGTCATGTTTATTTGCTTTTTGATCTATATTCTCATGTCTATCAGTTTTATTTACATGTAACAATCTCAACATGCGATGTATCTCTCATATTTTGATTTTTGCATCATTGTTCAGAAACATTTGACATTAATGCAATTTGACAAAATAAGCATTATCAATCAACACTGAATCATTCATATCATTTTTTTTTTATAATTCATTTCAATTTTCAAATGTCTTTTTCTGTCTGTCTGTTTTTAATTATGATATTTTTTCATTGTGTGTCTCAAAAATGTGTCATTGTGTGACTCAATATATTGATGAATGGACGTTATGTCACTTTGTTTGTCACTTTAAAGAAAATGAGTCCACATAATGAATACCAAGTGAGTAGGTGTGTCTGCAAGCTTGCCATTTCTCATTGACACATTGTTACTATTGCCATTTCAGTTGGCTACAGCAACTCTGATTTGCATGCAACAATAGGTCAGTTTGTATTTTTCTCCTAAATCATTTACATGAGATGAATACCATATACTGAAATGTAGGAACTGTGGAGGCAATCCTCACTTTACGGCATATCTTACAAGGAAAGGCTAACCTACATTTCTAGCTTTTGTAGATTTGGAGAAAGCTTTTGATAATGCTGATTGGAATACACTCTTTCGGAACTTGAAATCAGCAGGAGTAAAATACAGGGAACGGAAGATTATTTACAATGTGTACAAAAACCAGATAGGAGTTATCAGGGTTGAAGGGCACGAAAGGGATGCAGAGATTGGGAAGAGTGTAAGATAGGGTTGTAACCTTTCTCCAACGTTGTTCAATTTGTACATTGAGCAAGCTATAGAGGAAAGCAGGGAGAAATTTGGAGAAGGAATTGAAGTCCAGGGTGAAGAAATAAAAACATTGCGTTTTGCCGATGACATTGTAATTCTGTCAGAGACAGCAAAGGACCTGGAGGAGCAATTGAACAGAATGGACAGTGTGTTGAAAGGAGCATACAAGATGAACATTAACAGGAGAAAAATAAGGGTAATGGAATGCAGACTCAGAAAACCAGGTGATGCTGAAGGAATTAAATTAGGTAACAAATCAATAAAGATTGAAGGCAAGTTTTGTTACTTGGGCAGTAAAATAACAAATGATGGTCGCAGTACAGAATACATAAAATGCAGAATAGCAATGGGAAGAAAAGTATTTTTGAAAAAAAGAAAATTGAATATTAATTTAAGCATAAGGAAGTCCTTTCTGAAGGCATTTGTGTGGAGTATGGGAGTGAAACATGGACGATAAACAGTGCGGACAGGAAGAGAATAGAGGCTTTTGAAATGTGGTGTTACAAAGAATGCTTAAGATTATGTGGGTGGATTGCATGACTAATGAGGAGGTACTGAACAGTATTGGGGAGACGAGGAATTTCTGGCATACTTGGACTAAAAGAAGAGATCTATTAGTAAGACACATTCTTAGACATGAAGGAATCGTGAATTTAGCATTGGAGAGAAGTGTGTGGGGTAAAATTCACAGAGGGAGACCAAGAGATGAATATAGTAAGCAAATTCAAATGGATGTAGGTTGCCGTTCTTATGAGGAGATGAAGAGGCTTGGTCAGGATAGAGTAGGGTGGAGAGCTGCATCAAACCAGTCTCCGGTCTGAAGATCACAACCACAATTTAGTATGAAGTGTGACCCACTACCATGCACATTTCAAGCATTTCTTTCGTGCCCTAACTGTTTTTCATAGGTGTTAGTTGCTGATATTTTGCTTGATGTTGTCTCACTATCTCACATCAGTAGCATAACTCCTACTCAAAAATCAATTCATAAGGCGAGGTTATGAAAGGTTATATGCTACCTGAACTGTAACCTTTCATTAGTACGCCCCCCTTCTCAGCTCCAGTCATGATTATGCGGGAGACAAATTCAATTATTTTATTTGGTATTGATTTCTGTTTAATTCTGATTACTAGAAAATCACAGTGGTTGTTCACTCCAAACTTGGCCCACTTTCCTTAATGGAGAATACTCTGAACTGCATAAAAGCAGGCTTGTAATAACAGGCACTCATAAACAAAACAGTGGTGTGCGTTATTTCCACGCAAAATGTTGCATTGTACCTCGGGTAACATTTTAACAGAGATAAACAAAGTAACATGATATCAATACCATAGGAAAGAAATTATGTGTTATTTAATGACATCTGTGTATCATTATATTTTCAACCAGCAGTGCCAAAAACTATCCGCTTATAATAGTGTAAAAAACACATATACAGCAGTACTGTACACCTGAAAGTGCTTACATTACTCCTTGAATTGCAGATGCCACCTTCAGGTTCAGGTTCCACCTACCCTTCAAATTCCTTATATCTGTCCATCCTAATGCCATGTATTCCTGTCTCATCGCCATTATATTCCTGAATTATTATTATGTTATATAACTGTGAACTCCATGCTGTGGTGTATGGGAGACTGTTGTCTTTGACTGTAACAGCATACAGGATGTTGTTGTGGTCTTCAGTCCGCAAACTGGTTTGATGCAGCTCTCCGCGCTACCCTGTCCTGTGAAAGTCTCTTCATCTGAGAATACGTTCGGCAACCTACATCTTTTTGAATCTGCTTACTATATTCACCCCTCGGTCTCCCTCTATGATATTTACCCCACACGCTTCCTTCTAATGCTAAGTTAACAATTCCTTGATGTCTCAGAATGTGTCCATCCCATCTATCCCTTCTCTTAGTCAGGATATGCCAGAAACTCCTTTTCTCCCCGATTCAGTTAAGCACCTCCTCATTAGTTACGTGATCTACCCATCTAATTTTCATCATCCGTCTTTAGCACCACATTTCAAAAACTTCTATCATCTTTTTATCTGAACTCCTTATTCTCCATATTTCACTCCCATACAATGCTACACTCCAGACAAATGCTTTCAGAAAGGACTTCCTAACATTTAAATTAATATTGGATGTTATCAAGTTTCGCTTCTTTAGAAACGTTTTTCTCCCCATAGCCATTCTGCATTTTATATCTTCTTTACTTTGGCCATCAGAAGTTATCTTGCTACCCAAATAACAAAATTCATCTACTACTTTTATTGTCTCATTACCTAATCTAATTCCTTCAGCATCACCTGATTTTCTGACATTGCATTCCATTACCTTTGTTTTACTCTTGTTAATGTTCATCTTATATCTTCCTTTCAAGACACTGTCCATCCCATTGAATTGCTCTTCCAGATCTTTTTGCGGTCTCTGACAGAATTACTATGTCATCAGCAAACCACAATGTTTTTATTTCTTCTCCCTGCACTTTAATGCCCTCTCCAAATTTCTCCTTCCATTCTTTTACTGCTTGCCCAATATACAGATTGAACAACATTGGGGAAAGGCTACAACCCTGTCTTACTCCCTTCCCAACCTCTGTGTCCCTTTCCTGTACTTAAACTCTAATGACCACTGTCTGGTTTTGTATAGGTTGAATATAACTCTTCGCTCCCTATATTTTACCCCCGATACCTTCAGAATTTGGAAGAGTGTATTCCAGTCAACATTGTCAAAGCTTTCTCCAAATCGACAAATGCTAAAAATGTAGGGTTACCTTTCCTTAGCCTATCTTCTAAGATAAGTCGTAATGTGAGTATTGCCTCCCGTGTCCCTTCATTTCTCCTAAATCCAAACGATCTTCCCCGAGGTCGGAGTCCACAAGTTATTCCATTCGTCTGTAAATAATTCATGTTAGTATTTTGCAACCATGACTTATTAAACTGATAGTTCTGTAATTTTCCCGATTGTCTGTACTTGCTTTCTTTGGAATTGGAATTACAATATTCTTCTTGAAATCAGAGGGTATTTCCCCTGTCTCATACATCTTGCATACTAGGTGATACAAATTTTTCATGACTGGCTCTCCTAATGACATCAGCACTTCAGACGGAATATCATCTACTCCAGGGGCCTTGTTTCAACTCAAGTCCTTCAGCGCTCTGTCAAATTCTTCTCGCAGTATCATATCTCCTATGTCATCTTCCTCCACTTCGTCTTCCATTTCTAGAATACTGCCTTCAAGTTTATTTCCTTTGTTTAGGCCCTCTATATATTCCTTCCACAGTTCCACTTTCCCCTCTTTGCTTAGTACTGGTGTTCTGTCTGAGCTCTTGATATTCATACAGCTGCTTTTCTTGTCTCCAAATATCTCTTTTATTTTCCTGTAGGTGGTATCTATCTTTCCCCTAGTTATGCATTTGTCCTCTACCCACTCCTGCTTAGCCAGTCTGCACTTCCTGTCAATCTCATTTTTTAGACGCTTGTACTCCGTTTTTCCTATTTCACTTGCTGAATTTTTATGTTTTCTCCTCTCATCAATTAAGTTCAGTATATCCTGTGTTATCCAGGGATTTCTATTAGGCCATGTCCCTCTGCCTGTATGTCCTCTGCAGCCTTCACAACACTATCTCTCAGAGCTACCCATTCTTCTTCTACTGCATTACTCTCCCCTGTTTCAGCCAATCCTTGCCTAATGCTCTCTCTCAACCTCTCTTACCACCTCTGGTTCCTTCAGTTTGTCCAGGTTCCATCTCCTAACCTTTCTACCTTTCTGCAGTCTCTTAAGTTTTAATCTGCAGTTCATAACCAATAAATTATGGTCAGAGTCTATATCTGCCGCTGGATATGTCTTACAGTTTAGAACCTGGTTTCTAAATCTATTCCTTACCATTATGAAGTCAATCTGGTACCTTCCAGTGTCTCCTGGTCTCTTCCACATATACAGCCTTCTTTTATGATTAAACCAAATGTTGGTGATCATTAAATTGTGCTCTGTGCAAAATTCTACCAAGCAATCTCCTCTTTCATTCCTTTTTCCCAGTCCATATTCACCTACTACATTTCCTTCTCTTCCCTTTCCTACTACTGAGTTCCAGTCCCCCATCACAATCAAGTTTTCATATCCCTTAAATTTCTGAGCGATTTCTTTTATCTCCTCATACATTTTTCTGATATCCTCATCATCGGCCGTGATAGTTGGCATATAAACTTGCACTACTGTGGTCGGAGTTGGCTTTGTGTCTATCTTTACTACAATAATGTGTTCACTATGCTGTTCATAGTAACTTACCCACATTCCTATTTTCTTATTCATTATCATACCTAATCCTGCGTTACCACCAACTGATTTTGTATAGATAACCCTGTACTCACTTGACCGAAATCCTGTTCATCCTGCTATCAAACTTCACTAATCCCTACCATATCTAACTTTAACTTATCCATTTCTCTTTTGAAATTTTCTAGCTTACCTACGCAATTAAGGGTTAGAACATTCCACACTCCGACCCGTAGAATGCCTGTTTTGTTTTTCTTGATGACGACATCCTCCTGAGTAGTCTCCGGGAACTCAATTGGGGATTGCTGGAGGAAAGACAACATTCTTTTCGCGAATTTCTGTTGAGGAAATTCAGAGGGCTGGAATTTGAAGCTGAGTGTAGTACGATCTTGCTGCTGCCTACTTACATTTCTTGGAGTAATCACAATGACAAATTAAGAGAAATTAGGGCTTTTGCGAAGGCATATAGGCATTCTTTTTTTCCTCGTTCTATTTGGGTGTGGAATAGGAAAGGAAATCCCGAGTAGTGGTACAGTGTACCCTTTGCCATGCAGCTTATGGTGGATTGCGGAGTACGTACATAGATGTAGATATCTTCGAATCACTCAAGCAACTGGAGCGTTGGTTAGTGCAGCTAACCTATGCCACCATCTAGTGGCATTAGCAGACAAGAGCGGCATTTTGCATGGAAATGACACACACACACACACACCACTGTTTTGTTTATGATTTCTTCTTGTTCTAAACATGGTTTTGTGCGATTCTGAGTGTTCAAGGTCAAAGGTGTCCCTTCATTTTGCTGATGTACCCGCTGCAGAATCTAATTGAATTTGGAAGGGGGCTATTCAAACCATAAACAAAATGTGCAGTAACATTTCATTTTACTTTCCTTAGCCTCATTTGTATTAAATAACAGTCTAATATGTCAGACTCACTAGCATGAATTCTTCGTTGATTTTATATGTCATACTGAAATAATAATGGTACTATCTCAAAAATTAATTTTTGATCTGAATAGCATTTGAAGTAGCTGACATTGCTTCTCTCTCCCTACAGATAATGATTATAACGCAATTAATTTGTTCTCTTTCCTTTTTCACCCAATTCTTTACTTGTTTTTAATTCTGTTTATTAACTGTTTTATGTAATTATTTAATGCAATCCCTCCAACTTAGGATACAATGTTAGCGTCTTTATTTCAGATAGTGTATTTTCATTGTCTTCAATTTAGCAGCATTGATCTTTAGGGTATGACAGAATCTAGACAGGTTCTTGTTCCATTTACTATCTTCACTTCTCACACAGGTGGGGTATGCAAACTAAAATATTTGTTCCATCACAGTACACTGACTGCAGAAAAAATTATTTTTGATGTAGTGTTTCATTGTTCTGAATTAATTTCAAATAGTCTTATCACCACTGACAGTGCTACATCAATCATTCAGAGACATGGAAAGCATGAACATTGTGCAGTTAAACTCCTAACACATATTGGTTGTTGTTCCAGCATCAATTCTTAATCCTCATATCCTGGAATATCACGAGATTTGTGAAAAAAAGTAGTAACAAAGTAACATCATCAGAACTTTGTTAATGTTGTTCAGGCTGCCCACTAAGTAGTCAGTCTTTGTGTACTAGAAGGAATTTAACTTCCTGCTGTTAAGAAAATACTTCTTTTTCCTTAAAAAATGGTTGCAGATTTTGACAACCAGGTTAAAATGTCAAATAAAAAATAAATCATAAAGTTAAAAAATCTAGTTTAATAACACAGAAAGTTGCAGTACACATTCAGGAGATTAAGTCATTTAATGCTTCCATACCAATACAAGAAAGAGAAAGACACTTCCACAGCAGTTGTATCTTTACACAGTATCATTCAATCTAGTCCAGCAAAAAAATCAACCATTCAGTAACAACTCTAATATCACAGCACAGTTTCTTACTTTAGACAAAAATGACTATGCTTCTTCTGATCATTTGTTGTATCTTGCTACAACTTTACTTACTCTATTACAATGTGTAATGGTAACAAAATAACTCTGCTTCTACACAGATCACACTGTCAGAATTAGTTCAAGCAAAACTTGCAGTGGGCACTTCATGCCAGTCTTTCAACGATTCACATGCCAACTAAAACCAGAAATACCTACAACTTACTTTAAGTCTCAGAGACTGCAGAAACTTTAGTCTCTCAGTTTTCCTCTGAAAATGTATAGTGTGTTGTGTGTGTAACTAGAACATATTTTTCTTTAATTACACAAGTGTATTTATGAGCTTCACAGTATTATGCAGATAGCCGAATCAAAATTATTTTCATTTATTTCAGGAGTTACATATTTCACTGCATAATTTTAATGTACTGTACAACCAGTTATCTCTCCGAAATCCAAAACTTCCAAAGATACAAGAAAGAGGTGAATAACAAGGGGCAATCAAGTTGTGATATTACCAAGCCTCTGCACCTATACAGAGTTTTGTCGACAGCTCTACAGGTTAATAGTGAGGAGTACCGAACCACACTTTCAAATGTGAATATTGTGGGGGGGGGGGGGGGGGGGGGGAGTTTTCTGTAGCGGACTAGACGATTTCTGGAATGTCTTGTGAATTGATGTGAAAGTAAAATGCAAAGCTGATGTGAAGCTAAATCACTGCTAATTCTTGGAATTGGAATTAAAACTTTAAGTGTTGTAATCTGCACCACTGAATTAACTAAGGCAGTCTCTCAATTTCACACAAGGAAATGACATGAAGCTTACATTGTCCATGCCAGTGGCCCTCATTACAAAAGCAAAATATGATTTTTATTGATTTTTGTGGTGTGAAGTATTGCTGACAAACTTTAAGTCCATTGACAATAATATCGGCAATGTCCCTAATTATGGAAAAAAAAAATGGTATAGAGTCTTTACAAAACAAATGTATCAAATAGTAAACAAAGAAGGAAAGTCACTTTCCTTTTTCTTAAAGACAAATACTAGTCACACTAATTCATGTATGACACCACTTGTTGTTTTCGAAATACAGATTATCAGTTATGATTAAGTGAATGACAAAAACTAATTATAACATCATCAGTATCACACAACAATTTTTTCTGATGAAGAACTCTTCAGCTGTAATTACAAAAACCTTTCTACAAAAATAGCTTCAACCCTGAAGCAATAGCAATGAGATAAAATTGATACATAATGGTTTTTGCACTTTTACTTCAGTGTCCATTACAATAGGGCAAATGCATATAACTACCACAGTAGACTTGTCTCATGTGCTTTAACTGAGCAACAATACATTCTGCCAAATTTTGAACTTTCTTCTTATTAAGTTACTGCAAACAATTTGGTTTTTACACTTTAACATAATGTTGCAGTCCAAAAGTATTTAAAATAAACAGAGTGATAGATATTCCACTTACTAAAAGACTACCATTAATCAATGAAAGCCTACAGACCCCATAAGAAGAATCAAAGATAAAAAATGCTAAGCATGTGTTCCATAACAATTGTCATATGTGGCTCATATTTGATAAACAAGAAATATAGAAACCACATCTCAAGTAACTTGCTAAATAAAGTGCTCAGTGCAAGTTTTGTTATGGTACTGAACTGAACCACTAAACAATACAATAAAATTATCATATTTGGTATCCCCCAACTGAGGTTAAACTGACAGTAGACTGATGAACAATGTGGATAATACAAGACTGAAGGAGTAATTCCTACTGAATTTTTTTATAAATAAATTACTTAGAATAAAACAAGAGAAACATCACACATTTGAACTTTGGATCAGAAAGGTACAAGGATAACATAGTATCAGTTGGCACTCATGTTTAAAAATTACTTATACACACACACTGTATCTCTGCAGTACTCTTCTCACATTTCCGTTCTACCGACTCAGACAAAAATGTCACCAATATCACTGTCCTGAACCAACTGGTAGATGCAACAAATACTTTCAACTTTCAGTACAATATGTATGAATGAGCAGTTCTACATATACACCAAAAGTTTTCACCACTTTCCTCACAAACAGACCCTTCAAAATATGGCCTTCAATAAATACACTACTTCATTCACGAAATTCATTTATTCAGAGATGAAAATGTTCCTGTTCCACAAGTGGTTGTGTTATGCAAGTTCTGGAATGATGATTGAAATGTATGAGTTATTCACTTTTAGCCAGAGCACACTTCAGAATGTTCATCCCACGCTGCAACCTGTAACACAAAAAGAAAAAAAAAGGGATATTATAGATATATACAAACATATATAGTACACAACAACATTCACTAACCACACTTTTTTATTTCAACTCAAAAAAATTCAATAAGAAACTGTGGAGAGAATGAGGAGAAGAAGCAGACTCTAACCTTCAAATAATACTCTGTGCAATGAGGAGCATTCTGAAGTAGCCCTACCTTTAAAAGACTCTTGTAATTGGAGCTGGAATCTATGCATATTATTTGTGTCCGCATATCCTACTAAACTACTGGGCCGATTTCAACCAAACTTGGTACACATATCCTTTATCATCAGGCAACAATAGCTGTTGAGGTAAGAACCATCTACGACAGAGACTATGGGAGACGTATAAAACCTGCTGCATAGTGTAATATGTGAAGAATAAGACTTTACTCAGCCACTGTTTCAGAATGAGATCACTAACTTACTTTTAACAAACTTTACACATAATTTGAAAACTTTATAAAACACTTTCTTGTTGAAAACTTCAGCAATATGATAGGATAAAAGTTTATTGCTTACTACTATTTCATGCTGTAAAGCTACAGCATTTGGTATGATGTTAAAATTTATTACTTCTACACTACTAGATTTTATTTGCAAGAAATTTTTCAGGCAGTATAAACACATATAATTGCATGTACCTTTGAAATTGTATAATAATACATCACATAGTTCACGAGATATTAGGCCATGAACAGTAAGGTTCACAAAATACCACACTACCATGCAAGACCTTCTGATTTATTATGTCTTTACTACTAATTCTATTTGCACATATACCACTGAAGGTAACTTCAAAATTATATCATAGTTTGATACATATTCAGAAGATATGTCACCATAAACAATGAAACGCACAAAAATTTTCCTCAAGGGGTATGATGATTTAATTTATTACATATTTACTACAAACTCCACTTGCAACACATTAGGCAGGCAATTTCTTAATATTTCGCTCTATGAACCTCAAAAATTATTTTATTGCAGGACACACAGTTCAGGAGATATGTCACGATGATTGAGCTGCATGGATACGAAACTGAAATGGATAGGATAGAAGGCTATTGACAGAGTGGGAAGGAGGAGTTGGTCTAATAAAACAAAGCAATAAATACACATCTGGGCTCTGTCAGAAGCCACAAGTAGTAATTTTATAAAATAGAAGATCTACAGAATGGAACACACTACTGCATTACAATTGTAATTTTTCACAAAAATCAAACTATGAATAATGATATTAAGGCTGTTCTTATAGTGAAGAGTTGATGTAGATACGTATTATATCTTTTGTCTGTCAAGAACTACCTATGGAAGAGGATGAAGAAGAAGACGAATGAAGGAAGAACAATTATGGTTTAATGTCCTGTCAACATTGTCATTAGAGATGGAACACACGGAAACCATTCCAGCATTTGCCAAGACAGATTTAGGGAAATCACAGAAAACCGAATTCAGAATGGCCAGAAACAGGTGTTTCAGGTAAACTGAAAAAATCAGCTGATTCCTCAAACTGGGAAGCTATCTAGAATGGGGTCCCCAGGGTTCAGTCTTGGGTGCTTACTGTTATTGATATATATGACTTGCCATTCTATATTCATGAAGATAAAAAGCTGAGAAATTGTAAATGATGTTTATCAGAAAATTAAGTGGTTCTCTGCCCAGACTCTTAATACAATTTGATAAAACACAGTATATACAGTTCCATATGGTAAATGGCATGGCACCATTAATAAATGTAGTCAGTGAACAGAAGTCTAGAGCAATGGTAGAACAGTCAAAGTTTTTTGATCCCTGCATTGATGAGGAATTGAATTGGAATAAACACATTGATGATCTATTGAAACATTTGAGCTTAACAACTTATGATATCAGGGCTACTGCAAAGTTTGGTGACAAACATCTCAATAAATTAGCTTACTAGTGCCTATTTTCATTCACTTCTTTTATATGGCATCATATTTTGTGGTAATCCATCATTGAGCAAAAAAGTATTCATTACAAAAAAGCATGTACTTAGAATAATTTCTTAAGCTCACCCAAGATCATTCTGCAGACACTTATTTAAGTAATATTCACAGAATATATGACATCAACTGCGATTGGGCAAAGCTGAAAATGTGTACCCAGCCGAAATTCGAACCCGGGTCTCCTGCTTTCTAGACAGTTGCGCTGACCCCTACACCACTGGGGACATTGCCCAATCGCAGTTGATGTCATATATTCTGTGAATATTAAATAATAACAACTGCAGGATCAGAAGTGTCGTCTGTTCTTTCGGAACAGACGCCACATGTATATACTTATTTAAGTACCTAGGAATCTTTACAGTAGCTTCCCTATATATTCACTTAATGAAATTTGTTGTTAATAACCCAACCCAATTCAAAAGCATTAGTAGTGTGCATAGATACAACACTAGGAAAAAGGATGATATACACTATTCAAGGTTTATATAGAATTTAGTAGTTAACAAAACTGTATGTCATGTTATGTTAAACTGACACATTCCATATAATTACCAAATCTTGTATCTATGAAACAAGTATTAATCTAATCTAGTACTAGTCCAATGTGTACCCACTGCATGACTTCACTTGGTCCCTATTGAGTAGTGAGTTGGTGATGGATCAACAAAAAGTGTAAAAATCCTAAATTTTGTACATTACATGTTTGAAAAGATACTCATTAGTTATTCAGTGTTCAAATAATTTCTTTAAAACTTACACTTATAATACAATATTTGCAGCCAGATGGCAACAAATCTTCTGAAGCTTTTATATTAGAGAAATGTAAATCATGTTTTTAAAAAGAAAATTCTCAGAATATAAAACAAACTTAAACAAAACATGTTCCATACAAGAAAAGGAATGCCTTGCACTGTTTGAAAAACATTCCACTTTGCAAATATACGTTATTTGATGAAGCAGATTGAATGTACCTGGCAATCCCGACTGCAGTACCACTGATTCCCACAGCCGGCACACACAAACTGAGCTGCCATCTGGTGGCAACCCTGGCATTCTGGAACATCATCAACACTTTCCGCTTCTCCTTCACCTTCATCTATAACAAGGCGGTCCCTGTCTGTGCTGTCATCTAACTCCTCCTGGAAACAAGAAATATTTTATTGTAGTACTGTACTAGTTTTAAGAAATGCTTTCGAGTTGTCACATCATTTTCTCTTATTTTTCTTACAGAAACACAATACTTAATCTGTGTTCAGTTGCGTAGCCATTTTCCACAGCAGCTGTTAAAATTAACTATTTAAATAGGTTTCAATTACTGATGGATATTCTCCACAGAGATGATAAATTATTCTTCAAAAGAGAGAGATTAGCTGGCCAGTGGCCAATACTTACCTTCATGCTGTGCCACTGATAGTCAAACAAAGAGAAAATCCTCAATCATCATCCCCATGGCCTAGGTCATAAATTACCTTCCCCTTCTGTTCCCTATTCTTTTTTTTTCTTCCTTTCTCTCCTACCTGATGAAGGACCCTGTTCCAAAAGCTTGTGCTATTTTTTTTCCTTGCTCTCTCTCTCTCTCTCTCTCTCTCTCTCTCTCTCTCTCTCTCTCTCTCTCTCTGTGTGTGTGTGTGTGTGTGTGTGTGTGTGTGTGTGTATCAGCAGTACAGCACAAAGGTAATTACTATAATAAGTTTACCCATCTTATGCTGACTGCAACCCCAACCAACAAGATGGAAGAAACAGCAGTGGGATGTGAAAAAGAGGCATTAACACCGACCACAGAAGATGCTTTATAAATAAAAATTATTCACTTATGATGTGAAAAAATGTCCTAATTGCAGTTAGCATAAGACAGAAAACCTGTTATAGTTATTAATCTTTTGACCTAGTTGTGTCAGAGTCATCTAGACCTCTCCCCCCCCCCTCCTCCTCCAAAGTAATATGCTCCTGAAAAGACCTTTACTTCCTAGATACCACATGCCATCCTCCTATGTCTCTAATACTGTCACTGATAATTCATTCATGAGTCTTCTGCATCATTGTAATTATAGACTTTTCACTGTCTTGCATCTTCTCCCACTTTTATGGAAAGTTGTTCACCTCAGATATTTTCCAGAATTGCTTACAATATTGTAATTCTTCTTTTGACTACCTATGTGAATTACTACACAATATATAGCCTCCTTAGTATATTGGAAATGGATACATCAATTTCTACTTTACTTTTTCCTTTCTTTTTAGTATTGTTGTTAATGTTTGTTTCACTTAATTTTGTTCTGCAGCATTATTCTTGTGGGAAGAAATACAAAAAAAAATCACAGGTCAACAAATTGTCATCTTTTGCATTCTATTATAGACCAATGAAATTTTATATATATATATATATATATATATATATATATATATATATATATATATATATATATATATATATAATAAAGATTTTTGACTTACCTAAAGTACAGGCTTGTCGATAGAAACACGAAACACACACAAAAACACACAACCATTCGAGCTTTCGCCACCAGTGGTGGCTTCTTCGGGAAAAAGAGGGAGGAAGGAGAGGAGAAAGGGAAGGATACGGGTTTTAAGTCAAATAGGTAAGTCAAAAATCTTTATTTTATACCATTTTCCCACCTAGGGTTTTAAGTCAAATAGGTAAGTCAAAAATCTTTATTTTATACCATTTTCCCACCTAGAAGGTCTCCTTCATAATATTATATATATATATATATATATATATATATATATATATATATATATATATATATATATATATATTAATTATGTTAAATATGTTTTGTTGCAACTGATGACAAGAATTCAATTACTAAAAGTGTAGTAGTCATGTTCAATTGAAAATTATTAATTTCTGCTGTTAGTCTCAAAGAGGCTAATACAACCACATTTCACCCTCTAAAATACAACAAGGAGTATCAGAGAAATTTAGAACAATCTGAACTTAGAATTTATGTTTTGAACATCCACTGGGGTACAACTGAAAGTTACTTTATATTCAAAGTTCTCTCTCTATTGAGAATAACTTATTTTGTTTTCTTTGGTAGAAACTCTTCAATCCAATCACAGCTTGACTGATAGTCTAAATACACTTATTCTGTGCATTAGATAGCAGTGAGGAAATGTACTGAAAGACTCCAGGGAGTTGTATCTGTCATGTTGACATCCATGAGATGGTTTAAGAAAAAGAATGACAGTACAATGCTCTTCAATTAAATAGTTTTGGCCTTCTCTCTGCTGTGTTCCATTCAATGACTTTATGGACACAGATTATTTTGAAAGAAGTCTTCAAAAATTTACTGATTGAACTTAAGACCAAAAGTTGTTAGTACTTATGAAGAAAAAATAGTCTATCTTCATTGAAGGTCGGGCCCTTAATGCCACAGACCAAGACCCCTCCTCATACCAATGGTTTACCCACCAGCCTAACCTCAAAGAGGCTACATCAGCAGATGACAGAATTTCAATCATCCACACTGATTAAGCTATCAGTGCAAGTGCTGCTAGGACCTGTTCAGTTTCAAAGACCACATGACTGTAATTAGTTCCTATAGTTAGCCTGGGCACAGAATAGGGAATATTCAGAAAGTCTGTCATCCAAAATTTAGTACGCTCGCGGGGAGTCGGCCGTCTTGAAAGATAGTAAACGTTTTGTCACTTCCTATTCTGTAGTGTGGTAATGTGTTGTCTTTGATGCTAGATTTCCTAAATAATTCTAATACAAATACGGATGTAGGCTTCTTCACCTTCCCAAAATTTGTTGAATGGTAAGTGAATTTCACTATATATTTAGTAAAAGTTTAATGTTATCAATTTCGAATCGGAGCAAGGTCTGCATAATCATTAAACTTAGCCTTGCTTCTTCTGTTGACAGTAACTCTCGCTGTTGCTGTAGTAATTCAACAACATTGAAATGTTGAAGTACTTTTTTTTATTTATTATAAGTTTAACGTTGCAGGGAATAATATAAAACGAAAGTCAAGGAATAGTTCATAAGTAGTGGGACTTCAGTCTTTTGTGCATGCATTCCGTTTTCCTACTGCCCACATATGCGAGATATTTCAGACATTTTTACGGATCATCTACCTGAATGAAACTTTCACTCTGCAGCGGAGTGTGCACTGATATTAAACTTCCTGGCAGATTAAAATCGTGAGCCGGAACTGGGACTTGAACCTGAGACCTTTGCCTTTCACTAGTCTTGCAGGAGAGCTTCTGTGAAGTTTGGAAAGTAGGAGGCGAGGTACTGGCAGAACTGAAGTTGTGGGGCGGCATCGTGAGTCGTGTCGGGATAAGGTGTCTGTCACAACATTTGTCTAATGTCTGTCTAGGTGTGTTTGCGTTTCGATATGTCTGAGTGTGTGTGTATTTGTTTACCTTCCTTTTTTTCCCCTAGGGTAAGTCCTTCCACTCCTGGGATTGGAATGACTCCTTTTCCACTTCCTTAAAACCCATATCCTTCCCTTTTTCCTCCCCTTTTTTCCTCTTTTTCCTGAAGAAGCTGCCAGTGGTGGCGAAAGCTTGTTTGTGTGTGATTTTATTTGTTTCTATCGACGAGCCAGTCCTTTTGGTAAGTCATCTCTTTTCTATTTTTTATTTTTGTTTATCCCACCGGGAAAGTTTCCCTCTATAATTTTCGTTTCATTAATTTAAATTTAGCATTTCCTGTGATATCCAAGTATTTTTGTAGGTCTTGCCTTTCTACCTTATTTTGTTCTCTGCTGCCTTCATTATTTCATCTCTTAAAGCTACCCATTCCTCTTCTACTGTTTTATTTTCCCCCCGTTTCTGCCAATTGTTGCTTAAATCTCCATCTGAAATTCTCAAGAACTTCATGTTCCTTCATATATATCCAGGTTCTCCAACCTTTCTGCAATTTCTGTCAATAGTTCATAACCAATAATATATGTTCAGCGTCTGTATCTGTCCCTGGCTCTGAAATTTATGTCTCACCATAATAAAATCTATTTGGTACCTTCTGGTGTCATCTGGTCTCTTCCACACATACAACCTTCTTTCATGATTCTTGAACCAAGTGTTTGTTATGATTATATTATGTTCCATACAAAATTGTACCAGGTGGCTTCCTCTTTCATTCCTTCTTTCCCAGTCCATATTCACCCACTATTTTTCCTTCCCTCCCTTCTCCTATTACAGAATTCAGTCCTCCCCCCCCCCCCCCCCAAAAAAAAAAAATCACAATTTAAGTTTTCCTCTCCTTTAACTGTCTGAATAATTTCCTTTACCTCCTCATACATTTCTTCAATCTCCTCATCATCGGCAGAGCTAGTTGCATTACAAACTAGTACTACTGTGGTTGGTGCTGGCTTCATATCTATCTTGAGTACGATAATGTGATCACTATGCTGCTCATAGTAGTTTACCCGTGCTCCTATTTTCTTATTCATTATCAGACCTACTCCTGTAATACCCCCAACTGATTTTATACTTATAATACTGTACTTGCCTGACCAGAAATCCTGTGTCTCTTTCAACCGAACTTCACTAATCCCTACTGTATCTAAATTCAACCTATCCGCTTCCCTTTCTAAATTTTCTAACATCCCTAACCGATTACGGGTTCTTACATTCCACACTACAATCTGTAGAATGCCAGTGTTGTCTTTCCTGATGACGACGTCCTCCCCAGTAGTGCCTGCCCTGAGATCCAAATGGGGGACTATTTTACCTTAGGAATATTCTACTCGAGAGGATGAAATCATTATATATTCATACAATATCCATGTCCTTGGGGAAGTAAAAGCTTTAGTATCCTCTTGCTTTCAGCCGCTCAATCATCAAAACTGTTACCCCTGCAACTACTAAAAAGGCTGCTGCCCTCTTCAGGAACCACATGTTAGTCTGGCCTCTCCACAGATACCTCTCCTCTTATGCTTGCACTTACGGTACAGCTATATGTATCGTTGAGGCACACAAGCCACCTCACCTCGGCAATGTCTGCAGTTCATGGGGGTGGCATAATGGGTTAAATGTAAAGCAGTCAACAATCCAAAGATTGGTTTGAACACCAAAGTGCTTTACTAGGCGTGGTCCTGTTTGGAGGTGGTATGCCATTGCCTTCCCCCGACCACTCGAACTGACTTACCCAGCCAGTTAAAGGGGGACCTACAGTTTAACTTGGGTTCTGAACCACGGTGCTACTCAATATTTTTCACATGAGCAATACTGCCAGAAGTGAAAGAAATGAAAAGTGACAGATAAAAATCGTAGAACCTGGTGGGGATCCAACCCGCGACCTTTGAATTTGTAGTCTGGCACTCAACCACTGTGCAACTGAGACCCACGCATTGTGGGTTATGCTATAATAATTCTAGCAAATAATTTTCTTAAATTCAATCATTCTGAGGGCATAAAAGAAGAAGATTGATTAGATTCGATCTGTACCAAAATCCATTGGCTCCCAGCAACCATTTATTATTCATTGCAGGCAAAGGCATCAATCAGTCTCTGAAAAGCTATTTTATTGCATAGATTTCAACCATTACATAGTCTTCATCAGTGCTAAAACATTGTATACAAGCAGTTTGGGGCATAGATGACACATGAGGTAATAACAAACCGCAATCTGAGCCTACAACTCTATTATTAGTACACATAGGGGCACTCATTATTGTCAAGCTATGTGCCTTCTTTCTACTGCAGGTAATGGCTCCATTTCGTATGTGCCACATGTCCCCATGAAGGATCATGTCATGTATCCTAGATCAGTATTCCAAACTGCTTGACTATGTAATAGTTGAACTCTACATATATATATGTGACAAAACATTTTTAGCAATCATTTGTTACCGTTCATTGAACACGAAATAGAAGAGGGTAATGATTTATCAGTTTAAAGAACTGCTAACAAATATAATTTAGCACTTACATAAATAGTGCCAAAATTGCCCCGTTTATATTCCCTGGAACACAAAATAGGACTGGTACTAGGAGTTCTAATGACACAAAAGCTGCAGTCACTATATTAGTTGCAATGTTGGACCACATATCTACCTGTGTGCTTTATTTATAGGAGACAGAAAGAGTATTAGATTTTTCTTAAGAATGAAAGAAAAAGTAAATACTTACATAGACCACTACTTCTTCTTTAGCTTTGGCTGCTGAGTTGGCAGAGACAGGTGTTATAGTAATCTCGTTGCGTGTCTGCAAATGTAAATTTTTTGCTATAGCTGTCAATGAAATTTATCTAGAAAAATCAGTATCAAATGACATGTTATCACTTTTAAATTTTATGATATCTCATACGAGTAGCGTGCAGCATATAATAGGCATGCAGAAGAATTTAATGTCAACAATATATCCTATGATTCCAAGTGAAAATAGGGTTGGATACTACCATTTTCATTAAATATAGTAGAGAAAGAATATTAAAAAACAGAGCAACTACAAGATTTCCATACTCTGCATTCCAATAGTTTACCAATTTTGTCTACAATTACAGCAATTTTCCATACTACAAGCCGCAAACAGCTAAACAGGGTTAGAAGATGAAAAGAAGAGAAAAAGGAGGGGGGAGGGGCAAAACAAAACATAAAATGTATCTTCCCAAATGCAATTGTTCACACACTTCACAAACTAATAATTTCATTAAAGTAACTATTCAAAATACAATTTATTGTGAAGTTGAGGAGTAAACCAAATTCATTCAAAAACCACCTCTGTAGAAATGCAGAACTGGTGCTATAATCTGAGAAACTGCTATCAAAGAAACCTTGTACAAGAAAGTCCATTTTCACTTCAGGCAATTAACAAACAGAAGTAGTTTAAAGAATCATGTCACGAATTACTCTGATAACCACGATGGTTTTCTTTAACCATCATTGATAATTATCACAAGCCCCACCTTATCAAATTTGTAAAGAAATCTTTAGGCATTAAGCGGAAAAGATCATTCCATGGAGCACCACAGTGCTGACTTTAGTTCCACAATTTTGAAAGTGTTCCGATAGAAGTATGAAATGCCATTATTTCATCCATATTCTCACAACTAAAGGCTAATTATAGAGCTCACATGAAATAAAATTTTGTTAGCATTTTCATTAATAATCCTTTATCTGTTTGACATTTACAAATTCATTCATGTGTATGCTGTTCACAAGATAACGCAACAGGGCCTTCTGTTAGATTTCTAATGCCTGAAAAGTTATTCCATATCTGATAGAACTATAACAGACATTTCATGTGAAAGGTAGGGGGCAATATTTCCTATTTCTACCAATTATTCTGTTCCAGAGTTATGGCAAGAACAATGTGAAAACAAACTCACAGTCTCACCACAAATGATGTACGACAGTAGAAGTAGTGACATTTCTCTTTAATGAGTGGTCAGAAGACCATTTGGCTTTCATGATAGCTCAATTCGAAACACTTATCCTCTTCTCTCACTCTGTCTGTGCCCCCAGATGGATCAACTAATCTCCACATGCCAATTTTAATTCCTTATCCATTCTTCTTTTCTTTTATGCAGTATTATCATCTGTTCACTATGTTTTTTTCCTCTTGTCTAAACAATTTCTGACAAGACAATTTCATTCTCCTACTTTGTAATTCTTAAGGATTTACTTATTCTCTCTCCAAGTGGGTACATATATATTTACTTGTCCATCAAAACACGTTATTCAACGAATAGAGGATGAAATTATACTGCAACAGAACTTGCACTGAAAATAAAAAGTTTATGTTGAAACTTTATGTTGGTGTGATAAGAACTTTCTAATAACAGTGTATGTTATTTAATCAAACAATGTTCTTGCTTTAAAAAGTAATGTCCTAAATTTATATTAATATGTTAGTGAAAAACTGTTAAAAGCTATAAATAAACACTAACATCCAGTAGTATGCTCAGTCACTTAGCTACATGGCATTTGGTGTAAGACGATGTTAATGTTCTGATAATGATCAGCTCAATTACTAAAAATTGGCCTTATAATTGTTAACAGGCACAGACATTTTTGTCTCTTTTTTTCTTTGCTTCTCTTTATCATGATTGATAAACTTGCGCACGGACGTGTAAAATATGTTGCTGAATTTACGCATCATTTTGTTATTCGTTCATATTGGATTGTTTGACAGCTATACAGCTCCTCAGTTAAAATCATGTGTTGGCAGTGCTTTAGTAGTGCTCATAGGTTGGCAACACACTACATTTTGCATAGCAAATGGCATGCTACTCCAATTCAACCAATGAGAGATGAGGAACAATGTATTGAATTAAAACCACTGCATTTTAAGTGAGGGCATGGTTTGATAGGTTCTCGAGTGCACGTTAAAACTTTCGCGTCACTATGGCAGGCTATTTAATTACACGGTTGAAGTTGAGCAAGGTGACGTTATTGTATACCACTTGGCGTAATAACAGAGACTTTTGTTATGAATGTATCGTTACTTTTTACAATACAAATTATCTGTTTACTTTCACACATCCACCTCCCAAGATATGTCATCATATTTTATGTCAGAACACGCCTACTTCACTAGGCACACAAAAACAAACAACTAACGTTGCTTCGTACCAGCATGCCCTACAGCAACTGCCAACATCATCATGTCAAAATATGTAAGTACATTATATTTCTGATTGTGTGTCCAACTTTTACAGAGTTCCCCTACTAACAACATAACATCACACACTGTAAGGATTATTAATGCCCACAAATATGTGATTCAACTTGGCTACTTAGCCTTTCAAACTGTTCTGAAGAACTGTTGTCATTTTCGTTCTAAACAAATAAAATTAAAAAGAAGAAAGTGGAAGGAAAATACTGTTCTCATAACAAAATGTATGGTGGCAAGTTGTAACACCCTAGAAGAAGAATTAATTCGAAGTATGTTCTTATCTTACTGTCATTATTTCATATGCAAAAAAGAAAAAGGAAAAAGTCCATTCTGGACCCTGTCCCCCAATAAATTTAAGGGCACTGTTTTGCCAATATATTAGCTGTTACAACCTCTCTGCCACAAAAGTGGAAGTTCAAAAGCATATCAGTAATATTGTTTGCTTTTATATTTCTTTCAATTTCTCATTCATAGACGTTTATCAAAGTGCCGAGGTCCGAGTAACAAACTGATCGAAGATCAATTTAAAAAATGTACCACTCATCCCATTAAATCAAATAACTACAATTTGGTCCACATACGTCTGAACCAAATGCCATCTGCTCTTTCAATCAGTAACGTTCACAACCGACACTGCTTTTGGACGTAAGGACAGACAGTAAGAAACAATTTTCCAAGCACCTTGTTGGTGGAAAGCAAGTCTGCAATGGAGACAGAACTCGCTCCAGCAGTGACAGGGGCAGTGGAAGGCAGACGCGGCCCAGGACGTCTCTCGGGAGCCGTGAGAAGACGCGCCAGTGTGGGCGAGAAGGCGGTGGGTGTTCCCGTAGAGGACGAGGCGCGTGCCTGTCCGCTGAGGATGCCGTGCAGCAGGGACGCTGCCTGGCGCGACTGCCCTCGGCCGGGAGACGGAGGAGCCTGCATGGGTGCGGGGGCAGCAGGAGGTGGGGAAGCCGACGGCGGCGGTGCGCTGGGGGCCACCGGGTGGAGGGTCACCTCGGGAAAGGGGGCGGGGCCGCCCGCACCGCTGCCCGCCCCCCCACGTGCTGCTGCCCCCACACTTTCAGAATGTTCTTGGCTCAGCCGGGCAAACTGCATCAGCACGTCCTTGAAGCTGATGCCCGGCTGGTCACTGCGACCGGAGTCGGCACTCGAAGGCCTCGATACCTCCTGTGGATGGTGCACAGCCGATTACATTGAGGTGCGGTAGTGCTGAGAAATGTACTGTGCTTTTAAGTAAACTTTTGATGACTTCATTCTTAAAGCATCAATCAGAAACTAATTAATCTGTTTCCTAACTTTAAGGACCTTATTCTATTGGGTGAAAATAAAATGTTTTAGGTTGAAAAAAGATCTATTGTCCTTTTTTTAAAAAAACTTTTTTCCTGGAGAAATCAGTGGCATTTTGAACTCTGACCCTCCTTGCATATGTCATCATGTTCAATCTTTTTGCTAGAAAGCTAGGAAAGACTTTTTTTTCTATAAAGTTCACCGTTTTCAGCACAGTTATCAACAGTCCCAAGAGAGGAAATGTTTACACTAACATCAGCCAAAAAACACCAAAGATTTTTTTTTAATTGCCCTCTTCACTAACCATTTCTTGTTGTGACCTATGATCTCAAAACCAACCCAAATTTGTGGGGCTGCCTAGACAGAAAAAGGCTGCAGAAATCTGCATCTCACAAAGACATAATTCTGTTATCCCTCCTTTCCTCATAAAGAGATTCGAACAAGTTTGTTATAAACTATAAAAAATCTAAGAAGAGGATGCTCAGAATGTGTCTAAAGAAGATTTTAATTATCAAAGAAGTACGTAACCACAGAAAAACATAGCTTTACTCTTTACACGCGAATTACATGCTTCCAAACTCTCTTCTATCAATTGTGTCATTGGTCTATTCAAAGGCACAAAGTTTCCCCTCATAATATTAAGTTTTCAGTCCAATACAAGTACTATGTTCTATGAAATAAAACAATTTCCCTCCATTCCACTACAGTCCCAACAACATATGATTTGGTTTTAAATTTGTCATTTCTCAATTATATAACTTTTCTGCATTACAAACTATTTTGTGTTTTCTGTCTTGGCTGGCAGCTATATCCTAGAAATCAGGGATCACTCTAAAATACATGATTAAATGTATGTACAGTGCACTTTTACAACCAAATGCATAATCGGTGTCAGTTGTAAGATGGCACAATTTCTTAAAAACATATTGCATGTCTTAAATAATAATAAACTGCTCTGATTTCTAGAGCTGAAAGAAACAGCTTACATTGATCCCTCCCACAACTGCCATCCACTTAAAATAGATAATGTCAAAGGGCATGACGTATATAATTTAATGTTTATGACTTCTGTGCAAAATTAAATGATATCAAACATTTGCCAGCTGCCATTGCAAATCAAGGTTGATGGATGTATATAAATGAAAAATACAAATAATTAATATGGGCTGATAAATATAAGATATTTCTGCAGAATTCAAGCACCAATCATAAAGCATGTATGAATAATTTTACTCCATAATATTTTCTCAGCTGCAGTTTACAGCCTATCATTTGAAGGGATGACACACTATGTATTAATGGCACACTTCAGTATTATTCTTGCTATAGTTCAGTTATTTATTAAAGTTTATAAAATCTGATAACCAGTCTTTACAACTAGAAGACTTATAATACCAATTATTTCCTTCAAAATCCCTGTACTTAGTATGCAATTTAAATTGTATATTCAAAATACAGGGACCAGCACCTCTTTATTAGTAAAATTAACTCCACTCAAGAAACTAATCAATTTATACTACTGGTACCACCACCATACTCTACAGCATATACCACACATGCCAAACCCAGCGAATTTGAAAGATTGAGGAAGTATAGTACGTCCTAATGTAACTGCTGCAAGGATCAATAACATCACTGCATTACAGAAATGAAAGAATAGAATCCACATGTGCATATCACATATTAAATTTTCTGCGCCCATGATTCTTTGGCAGCTATCTGCTCCCAAATCCCATTATATTTATTTACTCAATAGCTTATTCCTGTTAAAACTTTCCATCAATCAGAGCCATCAAAAAAATGCTTCATAAGGAGATGCACTGTCTTGGTGATTTGATCATTGTATCATACTACTATATTTAGCAAGTAAGCCATAACAAAATTCATCTCTCATTCATCATAAACAAAGACTGAAGAACACTTTGAAAGTTTGTTTTTCTATGTCAAGAAGTTATAAAGAGGTAACTTAACAAAATATTTTCTTGCAAAATCTCTTAAAGCTGTATGACAGGCATGAGTCACTGCAGATTTATTGATTCTGCATTGCCTCTGCAGCCACTACAAAGTTATACAAAAAACAATAGTGTTAAAAATTGGATGTAGTTTTGGATGGCAGATATTCACAATCCCATGTACTGACATAAGAACACTGTTAAGCTAATCTTTGTCCTTATTGGTACATTAAAAGTAAGCATATTTGAAAAAGCTGAAAGCTGGTTTTATTTTTATATGCTCCAAGCATACCTGTGGAGGGAAGACAATATCTCCAACTTCAGCAGGCCCTGGCCGCATTTGAGAACCGGAACCCAAAGCAATAGAGGCCATGCTAAGAACACCACCTGAACCACTCACACGAGTTGACTGCAGCTGTAAATGTGTTCCATTTATTTTTATTGGCTAATGTTAGTTTTAAAGTGTGGTTATTTTATTCGATATTATGTGACACTCTGAATCATGACGTTACCTTTAACTAAATGGTGAAAAGGAAAATACAAAGGAAAAGAAAATGAGAAAGGAGAATGTGCAATATTTACAAATAGTATTGCTCATGTTGTATCAAACTGTGGCTTTGCTAACAGATATGTTAACACATTGTTTTAGATATCCCAACCCATTAGAATAATGTCAAAGGAAATTAACTGTGAAGACAGGAGATGAGAATGAAATCAGTTTTGCATTTTAAATTCTTAACCCATCTCAGTTAACTAGATGAACTGACTACACTTCATTCCTATAATATAATTTAATACAGAGAGAACCATCCGCAGAAAAACCACTCAATGTGATTCGCATATTGCATACAATGAGGCACAACTTTGTGGAATTTATTCCCAGTCTTAATGTTATATTGTCACAGGTATTATAAACATTGAACAAAATCAATTTTATGTTATCATTTAAATCCACTGAATCTCAAATATTTAACACAAAACTGAATTGACTAGGCAAGGTGATACCATTATAAATGGGATTTTGATATACACCATAGCTTTATTTGTATTAGCAGTGTTTTAAACTTAGTTCTTTTAAACACTCAATGGATTCAATCAGCAATCATCTCAGACTGAATAACAGTGTGTTTTAAATTATAACATCTACAAAAAAACTGGTGGAAATTAAGCATACACCAAAATTACCATTCAAAATCCATTGACCATGTAACCAAATTTCAATTAACTAAAGCACACTGTCCCAAAGCAGTAAGTGTTATAAATTATGTTAGATGCAGTTATATAAGAGCATTGTATCAACTCTCCTCTACACCATGCAAATTCATTTAAAAAAAGATTTATAGAAATAAAATTCTACCAAACATAACACCACGAAAATTACTGGTACTGTATACACTGATTTTCCATTCATACACCGTTACAAAAATTATAAAATTGCTGCACAATTACAATTTTTATTGTTGAACAGTACTACCTATGCTGAGTTAAATATTCTCATGCTTCAGTATTCATGCTTAAGACATACTTCAAAAGTTAAGATACAGCACCAGTTAAAAAGTTACAAAATGAATTATTTTTAAATCAGCACTTATAGAGTTGAAAATAGTCACCAATTTCACTAAATTTCAACTAAACAATCATAAAATAAATATGAGGTGTCCAGTAATTACTTTTAAGAGATAATTTAAACGAAAAGCACTTCTTTTTACTAGAACATAAAAAATTTATTTGAAAGGTTCAAAATAATCCTGATGTATGGTGACATGTGCAGCTAATACAAAATGATATGTCAAGGCTGAAGCTAGGCACATCTAATATTTGGGTATGATATCAGAGAACACACTTCCATAACATCAAATTATTTTTCAAATATATGCCAGTTACATTGAAGTCTGTGAAGTTTACACTTATGAAATCATGAAAACCAATAAAAACAATTCTTACAAATGTTAAGACTGTTTTTTTAATAGCATTCGCACCATCCCTGTCATATGTTTTATTCATGACCACAGCTTACTGCAACATCTCATTAGACTTATGCTGATTAACAAGCTACTGACCTGCATTCCAGCAGCTTCCTGCATACGTGTTGGTGACGTCGCACCACGGAGGCGTCGGCCACGGCGAGGTACATCTCCTGGATTCTTTGATCGATAGTCAGCAATAATTGAACGAACATCCAGAATTGGTCCCTTACGGCCCTCACCTATCACAGTATTCTGCTGCTGCTGTTGCTGACCATGAGGTGGTGATGAATTGCAACTTGATGGCTTTGGAAGCAGTGGTCGACTACTACTACTTGTGGCATTTCTACGTTCTCGTGAACTTTGTCCATTTGCTGGGCTTGATGAAACAACTGGTACCATCATTAGTGGGTTTCCTGTAACACAAAAAGAAAAAAAAGATAGTACACAAAAGATCTACACCATCAAACAAAATTTATTGATATTCTAATAATGGAAAGTCCAGATCGGAATAGATCATACATCACAGGCACAACTCACTAACCCTAACCAGCATCTCCAGCTGCTGCATTCCAACCAACATTCAGCAATAAGTGCAACTGGAATGAGGGGAAGGAGGGCAATATGCAAGGTGAGGACTGCACCTACTGCTGAGTGTCACTTGGAATGCAGCAGCAAGAGATAAGTGCTGTGAGTTACTGCATTGTGCCTATGACTCAGGGAATAAGAGTGTATTCTATAGTGATGGATGATACAGCTGCTTCCCAACACATTGATTGATTGTGGTGCTCACAGCTAATAACAAAATCAATTTCACAGTTTTAGATTATATGTTATGTGGGAAAGTAGACTACAAGACAAATAAAATAATCAACATGCAGTATTTGATTCATTTACAGACTATGTAAGTACAGAATATAATGTGGTGGTGGTGGGCTGTATCATTGAAACTACAAACACTTCTAGAACTGCATATGATCAAAGACATTTCTAGAAAGCCCCTGCATCATTTTAATGAAAAGCCCAATTGCACTGTTACCAATTCCAAGTCTAGACAGAGAAAGTGGATTGGCATCAAGTAGCATTAAAATGTACTATTTTATTTACCTATTACTGATTCTAACAATCCTGGTTGTACAAAAGGGGAGTAATTAGTTCAAAGGCAAATTTGTGCTTTACATGTAGGATGGGACAAGACAATAAAAACAAGTTGTTGCCCCCGACTGCAATTCTTGGAAGGAATCTACCATCACCAAATGCTAAAATAACCATCTTGAACATGCTCAAGAATCTTACAATCTTCTTTAACTGATTAATGGAAAAAAATCAGGGTGAAACAAAGCTCATCACAAAAATGAAGCCGTAGCAGCAGCATAGCATTGCCACACAGCATACTCACTTTAGACACACTCCCCTCCCCCTGTCCAGCTCCTATATCCATGTCCTCATCTCAGGGTAGCATTTGCAGCATCCATACCCTTTTATTTATTGGGTGTATAACAATCTTTGTCTTCCCTCACAATTTTTACCCTTTACAATTCCTTTACTACCAAGGAAGCTATTCCCTGATCTTTTAATAATGTTCATTTTCAGGGTTTTCCATATGTCCCTTCCTTTGACAATTTGCATTCCTTAGCCATTCTAGTTTTCATGTCCTTTTGTAACATCACATTTCCAACACTTTGATTTGCCTCGTTTTTCAAATGACCCACAGTCCATGAATCGCATTATACAATGCTCTGTACCAAACATACATTCACAGAAATTTCTCTCTCACATTAAGGACAATCAAACAATATTGTTGAGAAGGATAGGTTCCTTACTCACCAGAGACGTCTGATGAGCCGCAGAAAGGCACAAATAACAGAATATAACATTAGAGCTTTCGGCCATTTAGGCCTTCATCAGTTAGAGACATAAACACACACACACACACACACACACACACACACACACACACACAGAGACACAGCCACTGTGACTGCAGCGACTGTAGACAGCAGTCATGTCTGTGTTAGTAACGGCTAAAAGCTCTAATGTTATATTCTGTTATTTGTGCCCTTCTGCGGCTCTTCAGACATCTCTGTGGTGAGTAAGCAACCTATCCTCCTCAAAAACATGAAGGACAATGTTTGATAGAAGTAGACTTTTTTAGTCAGAAATTATATTTCTACTTGGGCTGTTCGGCTTTTTACATCCTCCTCGCTTTGTACATTGTGTGTTATTTTGCTCCCAAAGACCAAAAAGCAGTTAAGCTCGCACTTTGAATTCACAAATAACATACTGTTTCTTGTTAATACACTATGTAAAACTAAACATATAAGCATATGCTTCAACAAAAGATAAAAATTATGAATGCTAAAATGCTAAAGATACCGAGATGACAAAAATCTAAATGACACCATGGAATGAGAGAAACAGACACACAAAGAGACTAATAAAAATGTGGATGGCTCTTTGAATTATGAAAGGGCCACACATATTTCACGTCTGTGCACATTTAGCAACTACCCAAAGTCGAACAATGTGGCCATCAGAAAACACTGTCAACGTTGCTGCATCTCCACCATTTTCTATTATCCCCTAGTCTTGTCTTTGCAATGTGACCCATTCTTATGCTATTTTCTTCACTCCCACAATCCACTTCTCTCTTGGTCTTCCTTTTAGCCTTTTGCCACCCATTTTCATCTTATGTATCTACCTTGATCCCACCATCCTCCATCTCAGTCTTGCTTCCTCTATGATCTCCTAAAATGGTGTTATCTTCCAAAATTTCTCTCATTTACAAAACTTCACGTTCCAAAACAACAATGGACTTTTTATAGACAACAATGACATAACCACCCAAATTGCCAGGCATTGAAATTTTATGGGACATAACTGAGAGGTCACACTTCATGCACAAAATCCTTCATCAGCACCACTTTTGCATCATCGATGGCTACAGAGGTAGCAACTTTCAATATTTCTACACTGGCCACAAAATTTCACTCTACTGCAATAAATTTTGTATGCTACAAACCTCCCCCCCCCAAAAAAAAAATAAAAAAAATTACTAATTAAAAGTAAACTGACAGTCACAAGGAAAAACTACATAAGGAACATTACATAATCAGTGAAAAAACCCAATGTTTTGCAGTACTTTTTCAGATTCCACATTGAGGAAAGAAACAATTTGAAATATTACTGTTGTAATGTGAAACTTTCCACAGTCCATATTTCTCCATCTCCTAGCCTTTTAATGTTATAGGCATATACCTTTAGCCACAGAGCCTGCAGCTGCTGCCTGCTGATTCTGTGTCCGCCTCGAACCTCGTCCATTGCTGCCCCTGCCAGTTGTTCTCGGTGGGCTACCCGAAGAGCTGCAGCGGCTCGGTGGTGATGATGTTCCACGAATCATGTTCTCGTCCACAGGCAAATTAGACATATCGGTGTCCACTGCCGCTGGACCACAGTTCTCAGGACTAACCCCAGCTTCGATCATGAGGACCTTAAAAAATTGAAAAACCTCAACATCAGACAAACAGCAATTTGATAATGACATATTTTATAAAAATCATATGTAGAGTAAAACACAAACTTTTCAGTGGAAGCAATAACATTTAATTTCTTGCCTGTATGTTTACCCCCAAAATCAAAATTAAAGAGGCACAAAGGTACACTAAAAAGGTTAAAGTGTTGCTAAAATGTCCAAATCTAGCCTCCGTGTTTAAATTTTTGAAAATTACATACAACACTACTGCTTTAAGATGATAGCAGCAACTGAGAGGAATAAGCCTCAAAGGATTACAAATGCGCTTTAAATATGTGCACTAATTATCTCCATAGGCAGTAAAATACCATCCTGTCTGCATTACTAAGATTGAAGACTTTCCTGATAGACTTCCACTTGCCACATTCTAGACATCCCAGTAAAATCCCAAATGATCTGAATTAATTGGTACCAAATGAAAAGGTAATTTCCGGGAGGTAAAGAGATCAACCTTTTACGTTATTAATGTATTACTCGTTACAAAATGGATGCTACTGACATCCAATAAATGTTCAAAACATATCAGTAACTTGCTCGATGAACACTAAATGAAAAATGGTACGACACAGCAATCACAGAGGCTCACATTATCAAGATCGAAGGGAAACTCCTTGGGCATTACAAATTATGTACAATGTTCAGCTAGGTATTCACTTTTTAGGGAATGTGGTGGTATACAATCAGTGTCTAACATAAGTCACAATACTCCCAGTGATTTTCTTCAACTTCCAACTGCAGTCATAAAAACATACTGAGAAACAAACTACCATCATATTTAGGAGCATTTGTGGCACTAAGAACTGTAGCAGCTATCGAAAATACAATCCGGAAATATCTCATTTGCTGGGAAGAGAATAATGTTCTGATTAAAAAGTCTTTATTCAAGCTTGTTTGGCTCTTGATGAGAATTTCAAATGCTTAACCACTACTTCAGATATTACTTTTATACAGTATTAATATTATGAACCCTTCCAAATGCAGTAAATCAACCATTTCTGTGGGGGCCTATATACCAACATATTTTGTTGGTTACCTACTAGTTTGAAAAAGTGAATGTGCAGCTACAAATAAATATGTCCCTGTATAAATTGTTGATATTACCATGTTATACCAGTGAATGTGAAACAGTACGTTGTGGAGCTAATTGGAAAACAGCTTGTTCTTTAAGGCCTAGCTGCATATAATTTGATAATTTACAGTCATGGAAAAACAAAACCTGCAGAGGCTGCATTTGTCCAATGGTTCCAGGTGGTATGATACCCATACTTTTCAGGAGAGATATCTTGATCTAACATTGTATGATAACTGTAGTAAGCCATTTTTGAATGTGTGTTCATGGTGCAAGTTAATGGTTTTATATATTATTATTATTATTATTATTATTATTATTATTGGATGTTGATGCTGTGCATTTTGTGGAGTTGGAGTGGTTGTGAAATATACGACATGCTAGCTGGTACGCACTACCATTTTGATAAAATACTTTAACAATGTGTTCATGACACTGTGGGGTCCATTGTGACAAGTAGGACTAAATGCTATATTGTGCCAAACATAACTGACACTATCCTCTCCACCTCCCTCAGATGCAGCTTGAGTCACACGCCTTTTAAAATCCCTCATTGTTATGCCTCACCCTGTATTTTCTTGCCATAATTGTTAACACAACACTAAAATAAGTCTCCCCAGAGATTGAGCTTGTGACTTTGAACTCTATGGGTTTCTTGTTAGCAACTAAACAGTATCAATATTTGATCTCTAAGAACTCAGCAAGAATAGGATATTGTAAATAGTGTGCCACGATCTTACTAGTATACAAGATCTATATCCAACTAATAGATAAAAATATTAACCACCAAAGGATAAAAATGTGCCAACATAATTACCTGCCTACGACGCTGCAGCCTTACAAGTGACTCCTCTTTAAGTTTCTTCAGACGTAAAATGCTGTTCCATTCGTGTTCCTTGGCACGGGCTAATGCTGCCAGAGCACCAATTTCACGTCGCAGTCGTTCTGCAAGCTGCCGCAACTCTATCTCCTCATTGCTGCCACTGTGACCGCCACCACCACTCCCTCCAGCAACTGCACTCATAGCCTCTCTAAGTGACCGTTCTCGTTCCCACTCTTCCTCCTCTTCGAGCTCCTCCACCTCAACCTAAAAATAAAACATGGAAAGAAGAATCAAACAGTGTATTTACATGTTAAATACACAGACCAATAAGCTACCAGGCAGTAGAAAAAAAAAAAAATACTGTGCAGTAGATAAACTGTCAATACACATCTACATCTACATCTACATACATACTCCGCAATTCACCGTAAGGTGCATGGCGGAGGCTACACTGTACCACTACTAGGCATTTCCTTTTCTAGTCAACTCCAAAATGGAACGAGGGAAAAAAGAATGCCTATATGCCTCTGTACGAGCCCCAATTTCTCTTATCTTGTCTTTGTGATCTTTACACGAAATGTAAGTAGGCGGCAGAAAGATCGTACTACACTCAGCTTGAAATTCCGGCACTGCCATTTTTCGCACAAACTAGAAATTTTGTCTAAGTCATCCTGTATGCTATTACAGTCAGTTACAGACGACACTCTCCCATACACCACAGCGTCATCAGCAAACAGCTGAAAATTAAAACTTACTCTGTCCATCAGATCATTTATATAGATATAAAATAATAGCAGTCCTATCACACTCCCCTGGGGCATGCCTGACGATACACTCGTCTCTGATGAACACTCGCCGTCGAGAACAACGTACTGCGTTCTATTACTTAGGGGTGCACATATTTTTCTGATGTCTCTTCATATAATTAATCCTAGATTACTAAATCCGTGTGAAATTTACATTTATAGTTAGTATCTCTTTGCATTTGTGCCAATTTAGACACCTGGGTACCACATGCTCTTTAGTAGTTTTGTGGTGAACATTACTGTTAATAATGACTTAATTATTTGTTGTCTGACTCCAATGATTTTCTGACACTAGAGCTCAGATGCATGCATTGATGTGTCCGTTTTCTGTAAGCTCACACATATTTGTAAAATAACGTACTGTGCTATTTTAGGTGGAATATCATTCATAACATTAATCCTGATAGATGTCCACTATCAAACCAAGGTCAAAAGCAATATGGACCACCCTGGGGTACAGCAAACAGCTGAGTACAGTCAAAATTCTAGTTGCAACAGAGGAGCGGGAGATGGTCACGTGTACACAGTTTATGTCTGAGTCATTGTGTTAATGTATGTGTATCTTTTTCTGGTGAAGGCTGCTTGAACGTGTTTGTCTATTCTTCATCCCTGACAGTGGCCCAGGTGAATGGCTACTTATCCTCTATTACTGACATTCCAACCTGGAACTTCCACCATTAGAGTTTGTGTGTCTAATTAATTTGTAATTAATCAAAAACCTAAATTATGAGTAATTTTCTAGTAACATTTTCAAGAAATGTTCAAATGTTTGTACAGCTTATGGGACTTAACTACGGGATCATCAGTCCCTAAACTTACAAACTACTTACGAACTAGGACGGCACAAATATCCATGCCCGAGGGGGGATTTGAACCCCTGACCGTAGTGGCAGTTCAGACCGTGACTGAAGCACCCTCAGTCCCCTCGGCCACCGCGGCCGGCAACATTTTCAAGAGTAAAATAAAATTTGTACATAAATTGTTACTTCCTCTAAAGAAAATTTTTAGTAATAAAATTTTCTATGGTTTGGTAGCAATATAGCACATCCTTCTTTTAGTTATCTACAGTTATATACGACAATTTGGTTGGGAAGTTTGACTACTTATTATACAGGAATTTTAATAAACATTATTCAATATAACTAGTCTCTTAAAGCTAGTGAGCTGTTTAATTTAAAGTGAACACTTTAACAATACCTCTCAGGAACTGTAATACTACCTAAACAAAGACACACCAGACTCACCTCTGGGATCCGGGCTTTCTTGCGGTCATTGCTGTCACTATCACTACTGGGTCTCTTGCGAGATGCTGCTGGACTTCCAGACTGTTTGACAGATACTGTCTCAACAATTTTCTCCACACCAGCATTTTCATCATCTAGTTCCTCCTTAAGCTCTTGCTTTAATTCCACTGGCTTTGCTGTGTTTTCTGTAACAAAGAAATAAATATTATAGAAGGAGATTTTCCTGGTGGGAAAAATATGTATAAAATAAAGATTGTTTGACTTACCCAAAGTACAGGCTTGTCAATAGAAACATAAAACACACAAACATTCAAGCTTTCGCCACCACTGGCAGCTTCTTCAGGAAATAAGAGAAAGGAAGGAGAGGAGAAAAGGAAGGATACAGGTTTTAAGGAAGTGGAAAAGGAGTCATTCCAATCCCAGGAGTGGAAGGAATTACCTTAGGTGACAAAAAGGAAGGGTTAAGACTATAAAAAACAGCCACATATTCAAAGCATTGTTTGATGAAATTTGTTCTGAGAAAAGGTTGAATATCTCTGAAGTTGCTTGATCAGACCAGATTGTGCAGCCACCTTTTTTGTTTGGAATGCCTGCAGTCGAACAAAGTGGTCCTCCAAACATTGGCTATCAATGCCTGTGTTTTGGGTTAGAATAGAAAAAAATGATAAATCTGCTTAAACCAATTGTTTATGTTACCACATCCACTGAATCAAATTACCCACAAATAAACACAGTGGTCAGGAAGTTAAATGAACCAGAGAAAAGTATGAAGGAAAACTTACCAAACTCTCATATGCAAAAATCCAAAGAAAAGAAAGTCATGGAAAAGTTCACCGAGAAAAAAAAACTTTGGCATTGCACCAATCAATCTTGCATCATTTATGCAGTGAAGGATGCTCGACCCTACGGAACTACTAGACTACAGGGACAAGAAAGGCTAATTTTCAAGAAAATTTCTTTGAGAAGGGATGGATGATAAAGAAGAAATTACCAGGCCTCTGTCATGGTAGAGGGGGTTGAGAGGTACCTGCAACTTGGCAGATGTAGCCATAAGAATTTGGGGGCCACCAGTAATTTCAGCTGCCACAAAGTGTATATTTATTACATTTTCTTGATTGCATTTGAAGAAATGAAACAGTCTTTCTTCTGAGTGAACAGCAAAACTGACATTTCTTTCATACAACTGGAAAGAGAAGACGAAAGAAAGTGGAAGCCAACCCAGAGGAAGCAGGAGGACAAGAAAAGTCCTTGAGGCTTAAGTAGGTGATGAGAGTGTTCTTGTTTGTTTTAATAATTCAGTTACCACATTGACCTATTAATTTGAGTGATTTCGTTTTTTAAATCATAAATTCCCAAGAAATTTATTTAATTATATTTTTTTCTTAAAATATGTTTCAGTTTTTGTGTTTGATTTAACTACATAATTACTGCCTTAAACCTATTAATTAAGTTTTATTGAGTTATCTGGCTAATTAATCAAAAATTCCTGGGAATTTCACAACATTGGTAATAATCAGCAGTATTTCATCACACTGGGTGATCAAAAAGTCAGCATAAATTTGAAAACTAACTTAATAAATCACGGAATAATGGATAGAGAGGTAAAAATTTACATAAGTGATTGGAATGACATGGGGTTTTATTAGAACAACAAAAAAGACAACAAAGTAATGTTAGATGCGTGAAAAATCTCTTGCACGCGCCATTTGGTGATGACTGTGTGCTCAGCCGCCATTTTCGCCATGCTTGGCCTCCCAGGTCCCTCAGACCTCAGTCCGTGCGTTTATTGGCTTTGGGGTTACCTGAAGTTGCAAGTGTATTGTGATCAACCGACATCTCTAGGGATGCTGAAAGGCAACATCTGATGCCAATGCCTCATCATCACTCCGGACATGCTTTACAGTGCTGTTCACAACATTATTCCTCGACTACAGCTATTGTTGAGGATTGATGGTGAACGTATTGAGCATTTCCTGCAAAGATCATCATCTTTGCTTTGTCTTAGTTTGTTATGATAATTATTGTTTTTCTGATCAGATGAAGCGCCATCTGACGGACATTTTTTTGAAATTTTGTTTTTGTGGTTCTAATAAAACTCCATGTCATTCCAAGCATGTGTGTCAATTTTTACCTCTCTATCTACATTATCCTGCTATTTATTAAGTCTTCAAATTTATACTGACTTTTTGATCACACAGTATGTCAGCAGGAGTGTTATAAAAGACACATGTACTTTAAATGTAGCTCTGCCAGTTATAACCACACCTGCTGACATATGCTGCAACACTGATGACTGCTAGCAAGTAACCAAAGTCAAATTGTAATAAACAATTTATTTTTTGACCAAAGAGCTAATGCGAATGAGAGGAATTTTAAATGGTGGGGGAGGAGGTATTAATGTAAGGCATAAATAATCCCTGTGTCACATTCAGATTGCAAAGTAGCAAAAAATGCAATATGGTTCTGACAGATATGTTGCAAGACATGGGTAAAAAGAATAAATTATAGCATAATACCTGAACTGCTGTTGCTGCTGCTGCTGCAGCAGTTATTGACAACAGCAGAGATGACAGAAGTGACACTGTTGCTAGCAGCGACAGTGGTTGTAGTGTTTGTGACGGTGGTGGCAGGGACAGTCGTGCTCCTGGCAGTGACAGGTACAATATTATTGGTGTTGGCTGTGCTGTTGTTGGCAGCCTTACTGCTGCTAATCGTTATTCTTGCATTAGAAGAGGTAACTGAGCTCTTGACAACGGGTGGTTTTCTGTCTGGTCCGATCACAAGGTCAATAGCTCCATCAGATGTAGCCGAGGCTGCTGCATTCTCAGAGATGACTGGTCCTGCAGCTGTCTCCAGCTTGCACTCCTCATCCATGACGTGCATCTTGTTGAGGCTGCAACAGAACAAAACCTTTACTGTTGAATTTGTTTCATTTCTGAAGATACCACAAAATGAGAAGGAAAACGAGAGATGCAAAATAAGAGAGACTGTTAAACACACATTACCACAAACATTTTTGTAAAAATTTACAACTACCTGGTACAGTAATTCTGGATATTAAATTCGATATTGCTGAAAGAAATTTCAGAACACAGTCCTTAAACAGAAATTATGAAAACTCTAAAACTGGATAACCACCAATGTTTTAAAACAGCTCCTCTCGGATGCAAATCCAATCAATGTCTCACCCCCCCCCCCTGTTTAACATTGTTATCTGCATTATGCGGTTGATTAATTACTGTCTGTGCACAGGGTAATATTACTTTTTTGGTGGGAGTAGTTGTGACAATTTTTCATTATTAATCATCTCTAATATCACCACAAAGTTCTCCATCTGTTTAACGGATCACCTTCAATAAGTCTTCTAAGATTTTACTAGTTACTGACACAAGATGTGCCTCCAGGTAGGTATTCAGTTTACTAATCCACTTTATGAAGAAAATTTCTACATCTGAAGTACTATTTTACACCATTTACTGAGAGTGAGGAGTGCTCTTTGCTCCAAACTGTAGGAGACAGGAGTATTCTCTCTTTATAAAACTATTTCTTTGAGAGGAAGAATTCATTTTAAAGCACAATTACAAGAGACTCCCTCTTAGGCGAGTACCCCAGTGCTTTGTTTATTTTTCATGTTTCATGATACACGTGCAAGTGTGGATGGGAATTGTCCTACTGATCATCTAAGGTAGTGTGAGCTGAACCATGATTCACTGGTGAACATAATGCAATAGCACTGATCAATAATCCCATTTATAGTGCCATTATTAATACTTCTGTTTGTGTTGTGGTGATAATGGAAGCATATGAAAGAAATGGCAATTTCCTGGTCTAGTGGCTGCTGCTCTACAGCAAATGATGTGGGAAGAGAGAGGATGTGATAGGGTGTCCATCTCCTGTTCTTGTATGGCAGGTGCATATGTTAAAAAGGTGCTTCATGCATAACATGGCAATCTTCCTTTGTTGTCATCAACTGGAACCTTGACAACAAGTACGCATTTCCTAATGTTTACATCCAGTCCAACACCATATCAGAATGGTCCAACAAGGTGAAGACTGTACAATTTGCCAGGCCACCCAAATGGATATGCATCTCACTCCCCTGCCTATCAGAGCAACCAAACTCTGTTGTGCACACAGAACATTCTATCTCCTCTCCTACCTGGCATTCTGCCCCCTCCACTCCCCTCCTCACTCACTATCAGGACGTTTGTTGTGCTGGAGCATCCAGAGGTGTGTGTGTGTGTGTGTGTGTGTGTGTGTGTGTGTGTGTGTGTGTGTGTGTGTGTGTTCTCTCTCTCTCTCTCTCTCTCTCTGAGATGAAGGCTGTGACCAAACATTCACGTCCTGTGAATGTGACTGTCTATTGTAATACCTGTCTGCAGCTCAGCGATCGACTTTATGGCGAGTTGCTGCCTATTCCCTACTATCGTTTTTTCTATGCGTTTTTGAATTAGCTCAAAACCATAACTCGTTATTTGGAAGATGGATACAGAGATTTAATTTTTGCTTTGTTCTTTATTGTCCTCCAAAAGCTTTCAGGGTGAAAAAATCAAGACAGTTAAAACAAAGTCGGAAAATTGAAGCAAACTGTAAAAAATCACAATTTTTGTATATTACCAGGATCACAACTGTGGGCAGGGATGGCATATTTGATCTGGAAGATTATCATGACATTTTCCACATGTGCTTCTTAATGGAGGAGTTTTTATACAATTCAATCTACAGTATGGTGTGTAGTGGACAGTATGTTTCAATAGCCTCTGACACAGTTTGATCTCCATTAAAGTAGGAGGTATGTCTAATTTTTGAGAGATTTTGTGGCTTGACGGCTCAGTAGTAAACTAACAGACAACTAATGTGAAGGTATCGATACCCAATCACTTACACGACCTGTCTCACCTACAGCAATGATGATGATGATGTGAAAAATCTTGAGGTGGTCTTTGGTTTGGAATCCATCACCCCACTTTCATGGGCTCCCGAAACAGGATATCGTAAACCGATTTCCCAAATCCGATTTTGGTTGGTCATGTAAACACTCCAAAATCGATTCTGGAAATCCACTTCCGTGAAGCGGTTTTCTAGTTCCACAATCTATTTTCGTGCCCATGTAAACGCAACCGTTTGTGAAGCGTTCTTGGATTGTCAGATTGTGTTTTCTTCTTACGAATTTTCGGCCCATGTGGACAGACTGACATTTTCTACCATGAAATAAAAGTATAAATATTAGAGTGAACATGAATCTGTGTATTTAAGTAAAGAAAAATAGCGATTGTTCCAACTAAATCAGGAACTGAATCAGTTGTTTTTCAGCCGCCATTTTAAGTGGGCTAGGAAATCCGATTCAGGCTGTGACATGTAAACAGGACAGCGAAAAACGGCTTACGAAAATCGGTTTTCGTCTTCCGGAAGACGTGTTGCAAGCAAACGTAGTGCATGTTAAAGTGTTGATCCCCCCCATAATTGGCTGGGTAAGTCAGTTTGAAAGTCTAAGGAAGGCAACTGCATACCAGCTCCAACAGGGCCACGCCTAGTGAGGCACTGTACGGTACGTTTAAAACAACGTTCGGGAAAGGTTAACGGAGGAGGGGGTGGGGGCAAATACACATGAGCAAATATGGATGTGGAAAGAGCAGATTATCTAACGAAATAAGTATATAATCTAAGAAATTTTTGTATGTATTATTCATAAAATTGATTGTATCAGAAGGTGGGGCGAGGGGGGGGGAGATAGAGACAGGGGGATGGCTACTGGGAAGGAGGAGGATGACGAGAGATAGAGGAGAGAGAAGGAGAGAAAGAGGTTGGAAGAGGAGATGCAGTAGCAGGTATTTGAAAAAAATAAAAACCCGGTCAATGTGGGGTTACAACTAATTAGGAAGAATGACGGAATCTTAGGGTTTAATATCCCGTCGAAAGCGTGCTCATTAGAGACGGAGCTAACGCTCGGATTTTTGGGTAAGGATGGGGATGGAAATCGGCCGTGCCCTTTGAAAGGAACCATCCCGGCATTTGCCTGGAGTGATTTAGGGAAATCACGGAAAACCTAAATCTGGATAGCTGGAGGTGGATTTGACCCACCACCCTTCCGAATACGAGTCCAGTGTGTTACCACTGCGCCACCTCGTCCGGTTACAACTAATTAAAAAGGATTTAAAACTATGGTAGCAGATAAATTATGATGTATGATCGTTTGACACTGGTGTGGCGTATCCAAGCTACGTCTTTGGGTGACCTGACAGTACATAGCATGTATGCGGACTCTAAATACGTATCTGTCGTAAAAAAAAAAAAAAAAAAAAATAAATAAATAAATAAATAAAAAGTGCCGCGGTGGTGTGGCCGAGCGGTCCAAAATACCTCGCTGCGGAGCGCGCGGTTGCTCGCCGTAGAGGTTCGAGTCCTCCCTGTGACGTGTGTGTGTGTGTGTGTGTGTGTGTGTGTGTGTGTGTGTGTGTGTGTCCTTAGGTTAGTTTGCCTAGGTTTAAGTATTTTGTAAGCTACGGACTGATGACCACGCAGTTTGGTCCGATAGATTTACAGACATTTGATTTGAAAAAATAGGTATTATGAGCTACGTTTTGTGTCGGTTCTTCGCTTTGGCTAGTTTGTTGCGCGTGGTTCGCGGTACAGTGTAGTGCGCATGCGCGGGTCGAGATAAGCAGCGCCGCCACGTGTGCGCGCGTTGTGTGGAGCGCCCCATTTGATTACGGGCTGTACTGCACGTTATAGTCAGTGAGTGGAGTGGAGTGGAGTGCGCCGGCAGTGAAAGTGGCGGCGCGGTGTGCGCAGCTCCGGCGTCAAGGTCGCGGACTGGCGACCCACTTTCGCGGCGTGCGAGCCCCGGCGGCAGGCGCTCCGCACGTGCACCCGGCCTTGACCCGCTCGCCGAGCCCAGCACGAGCCCGGCTTGCGTCGCTAGGGAGCCCTGATCCAGCTCCGAGGGGCCTGCCATTCCAAGGCCCGTCCTCCGGTCTACGAGTGCGGTTCAAATCCCGGTGCGATTGCCGCTCCTTAAGGGGCTCTTACGCGCTCAATACTTATTAAGTTTGGAAAGAAGAACATGGATGAGGGCCCATAAACAGTGACATCCCCAACCCTCGGTATCATACAGGCAAAGCGAAAAATATAATTTAGTCAGGTTATTTTCTTGAAAGAATATGACGTCAGACGACTCCATCTGGAGCCACGTGCAGAGCGATCCCATTAACAACATTAATGAAGCCGGAAACAGCTTTGGTCGCATGAAATCCTTGTTACTTGAACTACTGCATATCGATTTCGGTCACTGAGTGGCCATCTTCAGTGCTATAATGAAATAAAATAACATAGCCGGCCGCGGTGGCTGAGGGGACTGAGGCGCTCCAGTCACGGTCTGCACGGCCACTACGGTCGGGGTTCGAATCCCCCCTCGGGCATGGATATTTGTGCCGTCCTTTGTAAGTTTAGGGACTGATGATCCCGCAGTTAAGTCCCCATAAGCTTGACAAACATTTGAGAATCAGAGCAACGTGCGTGTATGATATGATACGAGAAATGGCAGTAAACATGTACCGCCTATTGGACCCCCCTTAATTTTGGAGGTCAAAATATAAAATTTAAAAATCTTGAAAATTTGTTAGTTACGACAAATTTGTCAACAATAATTTATACGAAATTCGGCAACACTAACCGCCGCTGGCTCCTGGAATAATGGTATTAGGTAACAATAGCTAACAATCCCCCCCCCCCCCCACTCCAAACCAATCAGTATCGCTAGACTTGCATTTTCCAGAAGTTAACGTTGAATCCTGATTTATATTGTGAACAACATATGAAAATGAGTATCGTAATCACTATCGAATAACTCGAGAGCAGACGAGTTTACAACGAATAATGGTGCCCGCGCGGCAGCTCGTAAATTAGAAGTTTTCTTATTTCTGGTGTTTACATGCAATAGCACGTGGCTTCTACTGGTCATAAACTGCCACGTAAGAAGAGTATAACACCGGCGTTGCAATGAAAACTATTTATTTCCTTTATTTATTTGATTTTTTGTTTGTAAAATAGGCGCCATTGAAACTGATGTATTGAATAAGACATTAGTTGTGTATAGGCATTCCATATGAAGTGTGATAAAATGACTGACAAATTTCGCCCATCCTGCAACTGAATGTGCAATATTGAATTTACGAAGTTTCCGCCTATAGTACCCTCCCTAATTTCAGAATAAATAAAAAATAAACTTGGAACAAAGGCGGGTACTACAGTCGAGTAAATACTGTAATTCATTTTCTTTATTATTTTTTTTTTTCCTAGATCAGCTTCTCCAGTGAGTTAACTGAACGCCGGCCGCGGTGGCCGAGGGGACTGAGGCGCTCCAGTCACGGTCGGCACGGCCACTACGGTCGGGGGTTCGAATCCCCCCTCGGGCATGGATATTTGTGCCGTCCTTAGTCTTAGTTCATACGTAGTTTGTACGTTTAGGGACTGATGACCCCGTAGTTAAGTCCCATAAGCTATACAAACATTTGAACATATTGAGTTAACTGAACTAGTGAAGACATAGAACACGCCGCCACTGGTCACCGTTCTCAACTGCCACCATCTGTTTGGAGCGCGCACATGCCCATGAACTCGCAGAGGCGCGTAGTAGCTGAGACTGGAACACAGTGATCGTAAGAGCGTAACAATTTTTCCAACGCACGCGCGCCGGCGTCAATAAAAATAAAAACGCCGTCCAAACCGAGCAATTTTCTTTGATGTCCGGACACTGCGCGGAACTCGTTCGTTGTTGCGCGAGCCAGCGCAGATCGCCATCCACACGGGAGACGCTGGGCTTCTTTTGCCTGGGTTTTGGGCGGCACGGCAGGTGTGGACACGGCTTCGCAGTACACCGACGAAATATCTCGAACAGCAGGTCGCACGAGGTGGAGAGTTCCCGGTGTTCTGGATAGCTGACAGCGCTTACGTAAGCATCGGGGGAGCGAGAAGGACGACGACCCGCCAGCTCGCACGCGCCGAGCCCTCGCGGAAAATTGTTGGAAACTGCGCGGCGCGGCGCGCTGTGGGTCATCGAGAGCAGGTTTGCAGGCTGCTGGCTGCGGCATAGGTCGCCCTTCAGATATTTCGCGAGCGGCGGTCGCTGGGACGACGCAAGGACGCCGTGGCCTCGTTCCTAGCGCGCGCAGCCAATGGGCGAACGCTCGTGCGCAGCTCGCCTAGGACGACGCTGCCAACGCTTCATCCCCAGCAACGCCGACGCGCTGTCGACTACCAACTGGGAGGCTACTTTACGACCTACACAAATAGGAACCAGAAAATATCGATAACTAGCTGAAAACCCGGCGTTGCCCGGGTATTTAGTTATTTAAACCTTGAGTTAGTACTTCTCCTATCCCCTCTCTCTCTCTCTCTGTCCATCTCCTTTTTTCTAAAAAATGTTATATTTATCGGAGAATAAGAAATAACGCTGTCTTGCATAATGTACAAAATTATACATGCAGTATCCAAACAGAGAAAGATAGCAATCAAAATACAAATGGCATATAAAGTTCGCACGATCTCAAATGTTCAAATGTTTGTTAAGCTTATGGGACTTAACTACTGGGTCATCAGTCACTAAACTTACAAACTACTTATGAACTACCTTATACTAAAGACGGCACAAATATCCATTCCCGAGGGGGGATTCGAACCCCCGACCGTAGTGGCCGTGCAGACCGTGACTGAAGCGCCTCAGTCTCCTCGGCCACCGCGGCCGGCGCGCACGATCTCATATTTATTGAATTAGATGTTGCACAATTGTATAATTTTTCAGGTATATATTCATTTGTATAAGTGCTGTATATCTGTAAAATCCCTTGGGAATACAATTAGTAGCAAAGTAGTAATAGATTAAAACTTGATGCGTGATAGGGCGGTTTTCTAAGAACGTTACTGTTTATGTGCTCATATCTCATAAACTACGTGTCAAAATGTGATACAATTTAGAAGCTACATTCAACTGTATACTGTCTGTAAAAAGTCCTGTCACTACAATTTGTAGTGTTCAAATTATAAATTGTAACGTCGTACCGACAGCCGTAGTTTTACTCCATGAACAGCGGAAAAGTAGTAAGCGAGAAACTTTTTACCTTTCATAATTTTGCTATGGTTGTCAGTGAGAAAAAGTTTAATAAAGGTTTGAAATTATGTTTAAAGTTTGTTGCAAGTCGCTAAGTACTGCCATTCTCATACAGTGTATTTATAAAGTCTCGTCGCATTATGTGGCACTTTCTTGCAATTCCTGTCGTTTATGACGTTATACCTACTGAAACGTGTGTTGCATGTGGTTCTTACTCCAGCAGAAATTGTTACCTCACGGTACGGAATGTGTGTACCAAATTTGGTTGAAGTCGGTCCAATGGTTTAGGAGAAAATGAGCAGCAGTGTCGCAAAATGCAGCAGTTTTTCGCGCATCTCATTGTTTATGACGTCATATCTCGTAAACTATATATCGTATGTGATTCTTACACTTACGGCGACCGAACTCATGGATTGAAGCTTACGTGTACAAAATTGCATAAAGATTGAAACAAAACTGTAGATTTGTACGCAACACGTGCACACATACGAACACACTGCTTTATATATTAGAAGATTTCTAGAACACTTTTCAGCAATCATTCGTAAATATTGATTTATTCAGATCTAGATTTCGACCACTGTATGCTCATCATCAATGCTTAAAACAATACGGTTAAACACGTAAAACTTTTCGACCTCCATGTTGGAGGTTACGTTCAAACGTTTTACGTGTTTTAACCGTTTGATTTAAGCATTGTAGTGGCCACACAGTAGTGTGAATCTAGATCCTAATAAATTAATATTTACGATTGATTGCTAAAAAATTTTCTACAAATCAAATAAAAAGTCGTTGAGCACAAGTGCCACCATGGAATCAAGTCTGATAAAAATCGATAAGTCTTGTTTGCGGATGATACTGTCGTTTATCGGTCAGTGAAGTCACCAGAAGATCAAAAGCAACTAGAAACCGATTTAGATATCTACGTGATGGAAAAAATTGGGCCGGCCGCGGTGGCAGAGGGGACTGAGGAGCTCCAGTCACGGTCTGCACGGCCACTACGGTCGGGGGTTCGAATCCCCCTTCAGGCATGGATATTTGTGCCGTCCTAGTTCGTAAGTAGTTCATAAGTAGTTTGTATTTAGGGACTGATGACCCCGTAGTTAAGTCCCATAAGCTTAACAAACATTTGAACATTTTTTGATGGTGGTCGATGTCCGACTGATCGGAAGTTAGATTTCGCCAGTGGTGCAGTGGACACAGGGACAATGGTGGAACGTGATATGATGGAACCAGTCACGACTTCAACGGCACCACGCCGATCTGAGGCACCGTGTCTGGTGCTGACCACATGAACCTATGAATCCCGCCTGCCAAAAAGTTGTGGTCCAAAGCGGTAGTGTATCTGTTATGATCTGGGGAGCATTTTTCTGATACGGGAAGGGCCCCTGGTTGTTCTGGAATGGACTTCGACTGGTATGAAGTATTTACCTGTTTGGGGACGATCTCCGCCCTTGTTTGTCGTTCCAAAAATGTTCAAATGGTTGTAACTCTATGGGATCAGACTACTGTGAGCATCAGTCCCTAGACTTGCAAACTACTTACATAACTTTAACTTACCGCGCGGCCTCCCGCGTCGGAGATTAGAATGCTCCCTCGGGCATGGATGTGTGTGTTGTCCTTAGGTTAGTTTAACTTAGTTTAAGTAGTTTGGAAGACCAGGGACTGATAACCAACGTAGTTTGGTCCCATAGAATTAAAAACATTTGAACATGCCCGAGGGAACATGCGAGGGGGTAACGTGGCGCTCCAGACCACAAGGCTATTCCCACGTGGCTGTCCTGACAGTTTTGCGCCTCCACTTCTTTCCCACGCCATCCGGGAATGATCCACGAACATGCAGAGGAGGTCCAGAAAACTAAGATGGCCACAGCGGAGGCTAGATTTGAACCCGCAACGTATTTGGGATATCACGGAAAGCAGGGCCGTGCCACGGATCCTGCACCCAGGAACACACTGCAAGTGGCTGCCATTGTGCACAGGATTTGGTGTCAGACGAATACCAGGGACTTGTCGACTCACTTCCAAGGCGTCACAATGCAGACCGCACGGTCAAGCGGGCACCACAGATGTTAGGTGGCTGTCCCGTGGCATTTGCTAAACCAGTGTACTTCCACGAAAACGATGACGCGACTAACAACGATATGTCGTAGCATCTCCGGAACTGGGTGGGAGCTGACGTAGCGATTTCACTAAAATAGCTGGATTTACTTCATTGAATTCCAAGAAGATGCTGACTAATACAGTGCGTGTACACGACAGGCGTAGTGTGCAGCAGGCAGACGATAAAGACACACTGTAATCTTCCTGCAATTTAATTTGTACACACAATTACAGTGCAAAAAGATAACTATGTTTCACTATCAGCTGCCAGCTGTACACTAATTATCTCACATAATTTATGGAAGATGTAAAGTTGATGAATTCTAGTAACCTAGAGGTCAGCAGTAATATCGACTAACAATCCGAAGAACTGTGTTCCAATCACTTACAGATAAGCTTCAATATATCGGCATAATTATTCTTTTAACTAGGGTTTCTTGCGTCTCAGCTGTTCTTAGGTGTTGTAACCAAACAACATAGACATATCAAAATTAGTGCCGGGGCCGAACCTAGGACCTCCTACTTACCAGGTAGTTGTGCAAGGCGTCTGCACCACCACAGGCCCAGGGGCGAAACACACCATTAATTACTACCCACGCACGTATGTCGTACGATCCAAACCATGTGTCGTCCCACTTCCAGCCCCGTAAGCTGTAGGTCCAGAATTCGAGTACAGGCCCCGGCACAAACTTTCACATGTCCACGTTGTGGATATGTCCGAAAGGACAGACATCGCAATTTTTGTAATTATTTTGCCCCGAAGTTAAGCGTTGTTTATTAGAATCGTCTTCAGGAGCTGTCGAATGTCATGGCTACATGATTCGGTATTTAGCGTGTCCGACGAGTCGAATATTGCAGTTCCTCTGAACACAAAATCAGTTAGTAACAAGTATTGTTCTAGTTAATTTTGTTTTACTTTTATTTATTTATATTCTTTTAATTTTTTACGCCCCTCTCAGTTTTTCTTCTTTGTAGAAAATTACAACTTTCGTTGCAGACTTTCTTTTGAACTCCTACAAATTTTAACTAATTCGAGGAAAATTAAATAGCTATCATGGTATTTCGAAGAGTTTCTCTCCACGCACGTTACTTCTTGGAAAGTTACACGGCAGTTCTCGGAAACGGTATGTGTAGGTGTTTGCGGCAAAAACATTCAAAAGAGGACTCGTGCATCCGACATCAGGGGTGCCAATTTTCTGCCTCTTCGGTAAAGAGAAATTACTCCTCATTACTAACTGCGGTTTCATATTCCGTGCCAAACTTATAAAAGAAAAAAAAATGGGGAAAAAAATTCGTTGTCCACTCTTTAATATTGTGTTTGTGGAGCTTCTCGAAGAGAAACGGCTTTGGTTTTTGACTACTATAAAAGTAGGAGAACGCGGCTGCGAAGAGCCAACATACTAATTTTTCATCGTCGGTATTATCAATCAGGCATATTTTTCACCTCCATTAGCACTTTCCTCGAAGACAACTCACTTGACGTCAGCCATACGATCTGTCTGCAGATGGCCAAGAGGGAATGCTGAATTGCAGCCACTGCTGTTTTCAATGCACAGTTTGATATTCAGAAATGAAAAAAATGAAGTAACCATCTTCTCTTAACCTACTTCACCAACATTTCCGGCGTTTCACAGAAAGTACATCGGCAGGAGAATTTGAACAGTCATATCAGCACTATTTATCTTTCTCAAACGTCACAAATATTTCGTTGGACATGCCTTTTTGCGAGTACTTCCAGGAGTTTTCTATGGGTCGTTAGCCCACCTCTGCCTCATCAACAAACCAATTACGTAACTGTCCGTCGCAGACTCGAGAACACAGTTTAGGAGTCTTTCCTTCGTCTGCTATGTTGCAGACAAATAAATGTAATATTACTGGTACGGACATCCCCCGCCTTTTCTGATAACTGAACACCAACCTGAAGCAAATTCCAGTTTGATCACGCGACTATCAGATGGTAGTTTTCCACTGTTTACTGCACTTAACCACCACACTGTCAGCGCCACGAATGAAGAAACACCAATGACATTGGTGCGTTCCGATAGTGCGTCTTCTCCGGCCAACAGAAAATTCCGTCGCTATGTTAGCGGATTATTCCTCTGTTGGTCTGCGGTGCGCGTCACTGTAATAGCTTTCAATCGCATCACGCTCTTCACACACAAGTTCAATAGGCTTGACGTTACACGTGATACCGAATTTGGACCTTGATTCCCTTTACAAGTTTTAACCTAGGATCATAATATAATATATTGAAATAAGGGATATTGTATCTAGGTCTTCATAACGTTTCTTCGAGGCTTCTCCAACTTAAAGACCGCGGAAAGTCGTTGCTTCTATCAAAGAAACAGGACTACGTCCTTCCCTCAGTATTGTTGAATGTGCGGTAACATTCCACTTTTAATCTTCGTCGTGAAGGCGTATATCTCACGGTCGACTTCTGTCAAGTCATGGAGTCGTATGTCACGTATCATCTTCCTCGATGGTGAAACACACACACACACACACACACACACACACACACACACACACACACACACACACACTGACGCAAAGAGAGAGAGAGAGAGAGAGAGATTTTCACTTTCACATACAACACAATTCCACACGCCACACATAGTTGCAAACAATCAAACATTTTCCACACTTAGTCGACAAACGCAACAAGTAATTTTAAGTTAATTAAGCGAAATAACTGCCTACTTTTCAACCAATTAACTGATCAAATGTCTACAGTGCATCTTGGAAACACGATTGGCAGCTTTTCTAATTTCTTGATTTTCATGGGGGTGCGATGCAACACTGTGGACGAAGTGCAATTTAAATGCATTAACTCTTTTTCCAGCTGAATAAAACAAAACATAAAATGTGAAATGCAGTTTTGAGTATGCAGCATATGAGATGACATTTTCTTATTAAAAAATATAGAGCGCGAAAAAAAAACTGTCTACCTTAGGACGAACAAAAATTTATAACCAAATCCACTGAAGCGAGTTGGAAAGTGTAATACTCCCACGACTGATTATATGGCGTTAATTTGAAGTAATTATATGGATAGTGTGAATAGCTTTTAAGATAACACAATCTAAACACAAAGAGACAACCACACTCAAAACAATAGCAATAACAGTGCACGAATTTTCCCTCAAAACTTCCGTTAATGAAAGAAATTACGTAACTTTTTGAAAATGAAAATGACAGGTAACTGTTGGGTAGGGGTGTTTTCGATTAATTATTTGAAGAAATTTAAGTAAAGATCAGGAATTTATGTTTGACCAACTACACGTGCCAAGGCGTTGTATTACACTTGGTCTTCTCTGCCTCTTCGAGGTGTTGATTTCATTGTTTTCTTGCAGGGCACGCGTTTCAAGGCTTCTGTGTCGCAATTTGAAGTCAGTGTATTTCTCTCACGAGCTGTTTATCAAGGGCAATGGAAATGCAAATCATGCACAACAAAATTTAGTACCTTACATCACCTTGTTAAATTTCTGTGTCGTCTGAAACACGTGTAAAACTTCTTTTACAAGAATTCTGTTTTTTTTTTTTTTTTTTTTTTTTTTTTTTTTTTTTTTTTTTTTTTTTTTTTTTTTTTTAGCACTGTTCAGATCATACACCGTAGGCAAAACAACTCACATTAATACTGGCCATAACTGTCTAAGTGGTAAATAGGAGCTCTAATAAAGTCGTGAAAATCCTATATATTTCCAATTGTGAATCTGGCTGTACTTCAGTTGTACAATTTATTTATGGCATGAAAATTTGTATCCGATTGGGATCGGTCGCGGAAATAACGAAATCCGAGTTTGAGTCCATGTCCGCCACTAAGTTTCACGTCACAAATAAATTACACAGCTGAAGTATGGCCTGGTTCGCAATTGCGAATGCATTTCCTATATTTCTTGATAGCTGCAGCCGTTACAGTGTCATTTTCCTTCAAACAAGCATGCATGTCTTAAAAACATTTAAGAATATTGCTTTAATTATACCGTTAGTACGGACATTACAGAAGTTTTACTGGTTTTACTTATTACACTGTATAGCCTAAAATATACTGAAAAAAACTCTATTGGCTACGTTGAATAAAACCACACTATATATGAAAACAAGCAGGCGGCGCTTGGAAAAAGGAAAACTCGAGTTCCACGGGAAACGGTGCTTATCGTTCACGATTTTCCCCAATTAGGCCTACATTTAAACTTTAAGGATATGAGAATGGTTTCTGGTCAAGCGAAACCGGTACAATTTTATTGTGATCGGGCCCATTAAAATTTATAGCAAGATCCCTATTTCTTCCTAATATGAAGATGTCAAGTCACATAAATTTCTCTCTTATACTAATCACAGTTCCTTACAATCCTTCCACAGAGGCGGATACTGTGTAATCATTACTTAACTATAAGGATATCACAGAACAGAAGCAATTATGCTGAAGATCCCAAATGAGCAGATGGTTCCTCTCAAAGGGCATCCGCAACCAAAAACAACCCGAGCTTAGTTCCGTCTCTAATGACCACATTGCCGAATGGAGGAACGTCGACGTTAACTAATTTTGTTTTCTTACTTGCTTGCTTCCTTCCTTTCTTCCCTCCCAACTAAGGTTGTGTTCTTTAGTACGAGTCTGTGTCGTGCTGATAAAAGTTTTCCAAAATCTAGTTACTCTGTATCGTTACTCTATATCTACTTTTTCACCTAGGACCATGGATGTCAAGTGGGTGGCATAAAGAAAAGCAAATTACATACCAATAACTTTTAAATTCACTCTGCGTTATTAACATCTTGTTTTTACGCTCACTGCTAACACCCGTCTTTCAGAGGGTTTTGAACTTTTTTTAGTAACACCCGTTAATTCGGCGAGTATGATTCCATACCAACACTTTACCCATGCACACTGGTTCATCAGCTGTTCCTCAAAACGTCACAACTCAATCACAATTTGAACTTAGCCGTCATTTTGACGGATGTTACTCAGCTAAGGTTAAGCTGTATTTTCGGTTGCAGTATGACATAACACGTGACTTTCTAGTAGGTGCTGGTTGTGTTAATTTGCGCACAGAAGAAGAAGAATGAGGAGAGACGAAAACATTCCGTGCAAGTGGCGGTCAACAAACCGACACGTGCTGCATAGCTGTGCGGCGCAGTTGCATCACAGAGCAGTTTGCCAGAGGAACACCACCCCACGGCTTCTTGTGAAACAGGTAAACTAAAAACACTCGCCGCGAGAAACACTTACAGGCTTTCCCAGGCTGAAATATGGCCGGTGCTTGTTAAGAAGAGAAGCATATAACAACCCTCCCGGTCCCCCCCCCCCTCTCTCTCTCTCTCTCTCTCTCTCTCTCTCTCTCTCTCTCACGCCAGAACGAACGGTAAGTGAACTCCAGTCACTATAAGCTGGAAACAATGTCTTGCAGATCTGCTTACAATGCGCCATGACATTTGCGAAAATTTCTTTAATAATTGTAAACAAGGCTTCGGTAGTAATATTCAACAAGCAGATAAAAGACTTAAAATTGTTAATGACTACATAGTTTGCATAATGAAAGACTATTTTGGAGTTTTTAAATCAATTTACGAAAAATCTAAGGACAAATAATGTAGTCGATTGTAAATATCATTAAAGAAATCACGTGAAAGAACAGACACTATATATTTGCGTTGGGCGTTAACCCCAACATCATCACGACATAGACATAGACAACGCATTTTCAGTTTAGACACATTTCTATGCCCCAGGCCATCTGCACCATTTAGTTCCAACTGCTGAAGTTCACTCCACATTTTGTATAAAGATGTGTGTTTGCCACTTTATCTCCCCCCCCCCCCCCCGCCGGGCATGGATGTTTGTGCTGTCTTTCAAGAAATCAAATGTTTGTAGAGCTTTTGGGACTTAACTACGGGGCCATCAATCCCTAAACTTACAAACTACTTATGAACTACCTTATGCTAAAGACGGCACAAACATCCATGCCCGAGGGGGGATTCGAACCAACACCACCTAGAAGACAAGGCCTTACAACAGGCCGTGCCTACGTCACACTTAGAGGCTGCGGCCGCCATCTGACTGGCCGGCCGCTGCGCGGCGGTGGGCGTGCCCCAGCGGCCAGCCAGTGAGGTGACGGCCGGGGCCTCTAAGTGTGACGTAGGCACGGCCTGTTGTAAGGCCTTGTCTTCTAGGTGGTGTTGTTCGAACCCCCGACGGGGAACGGCCTCTTGCATCGTAGCAGAGCGCCTCAATGCGCTCGGCCGTTTCGCCGCGGCTGTGCTGTCTTTAGTATAAGTAGTTTGTAAGTTTAGGGACTAATAACCCCACAGTTGTCCCATAAGCTTAACAAACATTTGAACATTTTTTGCAGGAATTCATAATTAGGCTACCTCAGTCTAGTCACACACGCCGCAGCTTCCGGTGTCACCATACCTCACGTCCGTAAACTGCTTTAGAACCCTAATCGATCTTCCCGCAGGTTATCTTCTACTAATTTATTTCCCATTCTTCTGTAAAAGTTAGCCGGCCGCGGTGGCCGAGGAGACTGAGGCGCTTCAGTCACGGTCTGCACGGTCACTACGGTCGGGGGTTCGAATCCCCCCCTCGGGCATGGATATTTCTGACGTCCTAGTTCGTAAGCAGTTCATAAGTAGTTTGTAAGTTTAGGGACTGATGACCACGTAGTTAAGTCCCATAAGCTTTACAAACATTTGAACATTTTTTTTTTTAAGTAAGTGATTAATATTTTTTTCTCAACATTGCCATGCCAATCGACCACTTGAAACTAATGTACAAAGAACATAGTTTAATGTTTCGTCGACAAGGTTAGACAGTAAAATATCGGTTAGGGAAGGAAAATGAGAATCTCTTATTTACATGAACTATCCCAACAAATGCCTAAAAGAAATCAGTGGAACCTCGATAAAACCAGATGGGGGGATTTGAACTACCGTGACGTTACGAACATTGGCTTCGGATGCGGATTCTACAATTTGAGAGAACCACAATTTTGACATATTTACTCTGATAATACGGAAACAAAACACCTACACAAGAGGAAATAATGACGCAGAATCCTACATGGACGGAAATGTTGAAAGATATGCAGATGACGGAAAACCGATATGAATGACTGTCGTAACTTCATCCGGTAAACAGACGACTCCTTGTTGCATACGCAGTGGGGAAGAACGAGCGATGACAGGTGTAATATATTGTTTCAGTCTTTGGATCCGACTACTTCGCGACAGCGGCAGAGTTTCTATTGCATTCTGAAGTGCATGTGCAAGTCAGAGCGCATACCGAGAGCGCGTAGAAGACAGACGAAACGGACTGTGGCTTCTGGTTGGGGACGGTACTTTTCCATGCGGCACGAGCTGAACTGCCCATTACACTCTCGGCGCGTCAAAAAAGCGCCGCTTTGGCAGATATGTTTTTTGTTTGGGGGCAAGGACTGAACGGCCATAAGGCAGAGACCAGGTTGACCGTGAACCCTGTTCAAAGGGGACGCCGTCCGTCGTGTGCATGCCTAAGCCAGCAGCTAGTTAATCACAGGCCGCGCGTGACGCAAGCCATATACTCAATAACGTCAGGCGTCAAAGTTTTCCCAAACAGCCACAACCGTATGACTTCGAAGTTCATATAACTAAGTACTTAGGGCAGAAATTTACACGCTAACCTAGATCTAAATACAATCAGGGTACTTCAGAAAACCGAATATATATCTACAAAAATCTGTATATGTATGTATGTATGTATGTTCCCTATGGACTCCAAGAGGGCTGGGAAAAATTTTGATAAAATCTTCAGATTAGCGCAGTGGGTGAGCCTGTGAAGTTCGTAGCGATTGCATCAACATATTTATTGATTTGAAGAATATAACGCGAATTATCTTTGAAAAAGCTATTTACATTGACTTTTAAACTATCATATTTCAGGAAATGCTTTCACTGGTTGCTATGTTCTACATAACACAACGAATACCGTGCTTATACAATCCCCAGCGTGTTTAATCCATATTTCCATATTAATATCACATTCTGAAGTCACGTTTAAAAGTTTACGTCTGGCACTTGGAACGACAGTAGCGCTCCTAGCGGAGAAAGAGCCAACAATCAAAAAAACACATGTCTTTCAAGGAGGCTAGAATCTCTGGAGATGCCCTAACACTGAAAAAGTGAAGCCAGCCGCACACTGAGCAATCCGGCATTTGTTTGTGTCGTACTGTGTCGTAAAGTAGTTCGAGTCGTTAAAATGTAAATAATCCGATGAGACTACCAATTTAGTGGCTTTACTTAAATAGGTCAATATTCACACTGGATTCCTGACTTCAACCAATGCCTGTTCTAAGCATAGGCAAAGCCACCTCCCTTTATTCTGCCAATCGTCGACTATCGCTTGCTTGAATGTGGAACTTCCATGCATTTCATACGGCCAACTGTATGTGGCTTGCTCCCGAGTGGCACACCAAAAAACGTATACGTTTTTACTCCAAATAGAAAACCAAAAACATTGTCTATCCGTTCACCTTAAGATGATTTAATGAAAGGAAAATAATATCCCCATTTCCCTCAATTAAAACGTTTCTTTCTTTCCGCGGCACTGTATCTATAGATATACCTATGAAACCTTTGCCACACGATCTTCTCTGTCTATCCACCAGAAATCATAAGGCTACAACAGTTAGTGCTACCAGTGCAAAATCGAAGCGAATAGCTAGTTATGTATATATTTAAACATGTATAAAAACTAAAGTCAGTTCGTCAAGCCGTCCTATCCGGCGGATTTCCTTCATCCCCCCCCCCCCTATACGAAACGACTTCATCCACTGATTTGTCATCAACTACTAGAAACTACTTAACTGTCGCTTTCCATAATTTATAATTAAACACGATTTCCTTCTGTACATGGGAATGTCCTTGCTGTGAATATTTTAATCTGTTTGTTTACCATATCTTCTGTTGTAATTAAGGATATGCATTCTTTTTGGTCTTCAGAACACTCAGCTAATCAAGCTCTTTAATTTCAGCTTTTCAACACTTACAGTAGTTGATACTAAAGAAATTTATGAGTAAACATTCAACTTGACCTTCCTTTTTGTTTTCATTTCTGCAAGCGTATCAACAATTCTATTGACAAATCAGAGGGTAGAAATTAAACCTAAGGGACGACGTACTCCCTAGGGCAAACAGTGGGCCGACATGACCTTTGTCAGCTGAGAGTAATTATATTTCAAGAGCAGTTTTTTTCGTCCGATTTTAATGTCCAGGAAGGTGTTACGTAAGAGAGGAACTGGAGAATTTTAAATGGAAAGGGGACAGTCGTGTGGGAAAGTAGGTGGTCGACTTAGGGTTATTGGGAGAATTTTGGAACGGGTTATTGAGAGAATTCTGGAGCGAAGCGTTACATAAGTAAAGGAGACCGGGTGGACTGCGTGGTAGATTACCACGCAGGGGGACCGGGTTCAATTCCCGGTGGGATTGGAGATTTTCTCCACTCGGGAGCAGGGTGTGGTGTTGTCCTCATCACCATTTGATCATCATCGACGTGCAAGTCGCCCAAGTAGCGTCACCTAAAGACTTGCACCAGGCAGGCCGAAAATACGACCGCTCCTGGGGTCTAACGGCCAAAATAATGCCACACGAAAACATCAACGGGTATAAAACGCTTGTGCGACCCCGTATTGCTGAAGTGTTTGGGATCCGCTTCAGATCGGTTTAAAGGAAGACTGAAGAAATTCAGAAGTGGCATGCAAAGTTTGTTACTGTCCAGTTCGATCAATGCACTAGTGTTAAGGAGATGCTTCAGGAACTAATATGGGAATCGCTGGAGGGAAGCACTATTGAGACAATTGAAGAGAGAAGAAATTAGATGCCGACTGCAAAATAATTCTACTGACGCTAACTTACAATTCGCATAAAGACCACAAACATAAGAGAAATTAGCACTCTTACGGAGGCATGCAGGCATTCGTTTTACCCTAGTTCTATTTGGGAGGGGGGAACAGAACATGGAATGGCTAGTAGTGGTACGAAGTACCTTGCGGTGGTTTGCGTAGTATGCATGTAGATGTAGGTGTACAAACATAGATCGGAAAAATACGAACCGGAAAAATTGGATGAAGGTAACCCTGGAAGCCCGCGCAAGGCTGAGGTGGTCCCTAGGCGCGGCTGACTGGCCTAGGGCTTGGCGGTAGGTGGCCTTGAGCGCGTCGTCCCTTGCCTCCCACAGATAACGGTATTTACACAGTTCCCCCGTGTCTTTGCTCAGGGTGTGCGCCGAACGTAAAACAACGGCGCTTGCGCCAGTGCTTCGGGGAACGGTGCTCAAACTCCGTGCACTTCGCCGACCAAGTATTGGCTAACTGTGAAACGTGTGGAGACCGTGAAGAGGCAGAAGGAAGCTACGACCATGTTCTGCTTTTATAAAACACACAATTCCCAGATACTATAAAATGCATAGTTCACAGCAATGGCGTAACTAGGACTTGGCTTTGAGGGGGGGGGGGGATAGATCTGCTTGACGGGCAAAATTTTAGTCAGTTTCCAGACAGACCACTCCTGTTGAAGAAACTAATTCACTCCCATCCAATGAAAGATTATGGTAAAACACCACAAGTTTTCAATCTTTACCTTTACCAGATTGCTGTTATACGATTTATTTTCTTTCTTTTTCTTTTTTTTTTCGGGTTCTGGGGGTGTTCTATCCCCCTCAACCCCCCCCCCCCCCCATAGTTACGCCACTGGTTCACAGTCTCCACCGCACTGTGGCAATTGACGTAAAAACCCACCAACAAGCAAGCTGTCATATGAACATTACTTTGTTGTATACGCCCATGGAGATAATCGGAGCTTCAGACAAGACAACAACCGTACCAACCTTTACTGATGAGATCTGTTGATCATGTAACAGTCACACCAACCACACAGCATACACTACGCCTTTGCAGTATCGCTGGCACGTATGAGATCCTTATCTGGGTGAATTGACGGAGAACATCGAATGAGTATGGAGAAGGGAAAAAAAAGTTTGTAAATCTATCGGACCCAACTGCGTGGTCATCAGTCCGTATCTTACAAACTACTTAAACCTAGGTAAACTAACCTAAGGACAAACACACACGCCCATGCCCCAGGGAGGATTCGAACCTCCGCGGCGAGCAACCGCGCGCTCCGCAGCGAGACGCTTTAGACCACTTGGCTACTCCACTGCGGCAGAGAGAGAGAGAGAGAGAGAGAGAGAGAGAGAGAGAGAGAGAGAGAGAGAGAGTGAGAGAGAGAGAGTCGCAGAAATGATGCAGAATTTGGAATCACTAGAACAACGGTGATTTCGATCGCCTACTTTGTCCTCCGAATGCGAAAATATATTGTTGGCTTCTCCCTATATGGGGGGGGGGGGGGGGGGGGGAAACCAAAATAAGAGAGAGTTCACAGAGCTCTAATGGAGAGATCTAAATATTCTTTCTTCCCGTGTGCTATTCGAGAATGGATTGGTAGATAAATACTATGAAATAGGTTGGATGAACCCTCTGCCGGGCACTTCAGCGAGTTACGATGAAGCTGCCTTTAGTACAGCGAGTAACTATCAACGCAAGAAACTATATGTTTTCTTTAACATTATCATAACTAATATTAAACTCCGATTAACGACGAAGAAAAACGTAACATATAGATACAAGAAATAGGGATTCCGAGGAATTTTAAGCCACTCGATTACCTTAGTTTTAAGCGGCGGAATGTGAAAGTAAATTCGACTCCCTTGAGGCTTATTGAACGTCATTATAAAGCGCAGCCATAAGACCATTTTATCTATCAAGTCTGTAACGGACAATACTCGATACCAGCAGTTAAAAAAGAACACTGAATTATTATTTAAATTTATCATTCAAATGCCTCAATGTTGTTGTTGTGGTCTTCAATCCGGAGACTGGTTTGATGCAGCTCTCCACCCTACTCTATCATGAGCAAGCCTTTTCATCTCCTCATTAGAACGGCACCCTACATCCATTTGAATGCCTCAATACATAACTGAAAATTTTCGAATTGACTCTCCCTCCTAATAGCCTGTAACAACGATATTCTCTCTCTCTCTCTCTCTCTCTCTCTCTCTCTCTCTCTCTCTCTCTCCCTCTCTCTCTCTCCCTCTCTCTCTCTCTCCCTCTCTTTCTTTCTTTCTTTCTCGCCAATCGAAAATGTGTGGCGTATGTTGTGTGCGTGCAAAATATTATTGGATATATCTGTAAGATCGCAGTGGCTGAGAAGGCAGTAAGGCAGGGTTGTAGCCTTTGCTCAATGTTGTTCAATCTGTTCAAATGTTTGTTAAGCTTATGGGACTTAACTACGGGACATCAGTCCCTAAACTTACAAACTACTTACGAACTAGCTAACACTAAGGACGGCACAAATATCCATGGCCCAGGGGGGATTCGAACCCCCGACCGTAGTGGCCGTGCAGTCCGTGACTGGAGCGCCTCAGTCCCCCCGGCCACCGCGGCCGGCGTTGTTCAATCTGTACATTAAGCAAGCTGTGAAGTAATGTAAGGAGAAATTTTAAAGAGGAAATTAAATTCTACAGTTTGCTGATGACAGTAATTCTGTCAGAGACAGCAAAGAACCTGGAAGAGTAATTAAATGGAATGGACAGTGTATTGAAAGGAAGATACAGGATGAACATTAGCAACAGTAAAACGAGGGTAATAGAACATAGTGTCAGAAAATCAGGCGTTGCCGAAAGAATTATATTAGGTAATTAGACGATAAAAGTAGTATATGAATTTTGTTATTTGGGTAGCAAGATTACTTCTGAAGTCCGAAGAAGATATAAAATGCAGAACGGCTATGGGAAGAAAAGCTTTTCTGAAGAAGCGAAATTTCTTGACATCCAAAATTAATTTAAATGTTAGGAAGTCCTTTCTAAAAATATTTGTCTGGAGTGTAGCATTGTACGGGAGTGAAACACTGACGATAAGGAGTAGACAAAAAAAGAGGATAGAACCTTTCTAAATGTGGTGCTATAGACAAATGATGAAGATTGAATAGGTAGATCACGTAGCTAATGAGGAGGTGCTCAAAAGAATTGGGGGAGAAAAGGAGTTTTTGTAATACCCTGACTAAGAGAAGGGATAGATTGGTGCGACACATTCTGAGACATCAAGGAATTGTCAACCTAGCATTAGAGGGAAGTGTGTGGGGTAAAAATCGTAGAGGGAGACCGAGGAACATATACAGTAGGCAGATTCAAAAGGATGTACGTTGCCGTTCGTATTCTCAGATGAAGAGGTTCGCACAGGACAGGGTAGCGTGGAGAGCTGCATCAAACCAGTCTGCGGACTGAAGACCACAACAACGACAACAACAAAATAAATTAAATGTTAATGTGCTACATAAAATATTGTGTAGCTAGTGGTACAATAAGAAATTATCCTCAAGCGAAAGGGTGGTTTGAATTCCTTTTTGTTATATTCGGTGATGTGCCCTTCCCTTTTTCCGACTTTTAAACGGACTTAGTTACTGAGTGGTAGTGGCGGTTATATGGTACACATGTATTTACGGAAATATTGCAAAGAAACTAAATAGCTTATAAAATATACCTCTTCGTAACTACGGTTATTACCAGTAAAACGTTATCCTTACTTTCATTGTATGTGTCATCATACAGTGGCACAAAGAAGACAAAAATCTAATGTAGTTTCAATGACAAGGATTGAGAATGGGTAAAATAATTTCCAATTTGCCTTCGGTAGTAGAAATTTCACGTTATAAAAATGTTAAAGTAAGACTATGTGTCAGACACTTTTTAGATATGGCATCTAAAGTGGAAAATGTATATTTGTGACGAATCTCCAGATTCTTTTCGCTGGAAGATATAAGTAGGTTTAATACTGTTTCATATTTGCAGTGCCATATTACGTTACCACGTGTTAATACCTCATTTGAAACTCTAAACAGACAACTGTTTACACCCAGCAAAAACAGAAATGCAATAAAATCCACTGACCCACCTGAAGACAATGATGTAAGGTCTTGAAACGAGTCGTGGTAGTAAATAAAAAAGTGACTGACACAGGTAATGTTTTAATTTAACTTTTATCATCATAAACAGGAGATTTCTTTAACACGGTCCAACATGGATCACGTGGCGTTAACTACCAGTAGTTTGCTGTGGCTCAGACAAACAGACGGAAAAACTCTCGCAAACGAACTTTGTCACACTGGTAACCATTCAAGAGAAAACAAAATCCAGACACAAATAGAATCTTTTTTTCTTTCGAGATGTCGCTTCGGCCTCTATTTTCTTCCTCCTTTTTTTCTCGTCGTTTATACTCCTTCACAGTTCAACGTTTTCAGGTCTCCCCAGGTTCTACTTGATTTCACCTGGACAGTGCAGTAAGAATACGTCACAGGCTGTCGAGCTGGACAATGTTCAAGCGAAGCTGCCCGACCGTCGTATCCCTTGTCCGTCCCAGAAGACTGAGTGTGTATTTACATTTCTCATGAGAGCCTGTTTATGCGCTGTTGTGTTTACACTGCTGAGAATGCGTATGTAAATAATACGAGCGACAGGGAGCAACCACGTAGCAACCAAAATGTTCAAATGTTTGTAAAGCTTATGGGACTTAACTACGGGGTCATTAGTCCCAAAACTTACAAACTACTTATGAACTACTTACGAACTAGGACGGCACAAATATCCATGCCCGAGGGGGGATTCGAACCCCCGACCGTAGTGGCCGTGCAGACCGTGACTGAAGCGCCTCAGTCCCCTCGGCCACCGCGGCCGGCACACGTAGCAACCGAGGGCAACTTGTTACACCTTTCAACGTATTGTCACGGGAAATGAATATAATTGAATATAATCATACGGCAACAGCGTTCCATATGGGGGATGGGGATGGATAACACTATTACAGCAAGTTGCTTCCTTACAGACTGACACTTAACATCACAAGCTGCAATTAAGACCTCTCTGACAGCAAATGATCGTAACCTGCTTCTGAAGCGGGAGAGTCGAACTAATGATATGCACGATATGTAGCAGCTTTACCGACGTTGAACACGGAATAAAAATTCAGAGGCACAAGTTTTCAGCACGCCGGCAGATCTGGACGGAAGCATTGTTGGTATGTCGCTGGACAAACGTCGCTTCGATCAAATGTATGGTTAGAAATGCGATTTACTTCTCCATGATTTTCGCTCCACGTGTACATGTTGGTAGTAGCGCGGATGAATCACTGGAGATGAAGGCAGCCAATCACGAATGGCGTTCTGACAGCGTTTTTCGCTATGTAAACAATTGGGTGTTGTAGTCAAATATTTTTACTATCGTGACACATTCGTAGAAAATACAATGTTTCGAAGAGTTACAATATAAACCGGCGTAACAACATAATCTAAACTCTTGACATGTTGTAGATAGATAGGAGCTTCGTCCTTTTGACGAAATTTATTGTATGCTAATTTGAAAGACGTTTTTCGTATCGAAGGCACGCCTTCTCGGCGATGTATATATGCCGAACGCGAGGGATGGCGAATAACCAAAATTTTGAAATGTACACAGATATAAAAATGATACATTGCACACTCGTCTCATAGAGACCACTTCGGTATCTGATTTTAGAATTTATTTATGATACGTGAAAATTAAAGAACAATCACCAAAGCCATTCGACGAAACTCTCAACAATGCTCGAGAAAATCGACTTTGAAGTTTTACAAAACACATGTAAGTACCAATAATCAAAACAGTTGTAGCATCTGTCGTTGTAGCTCAGGTGGTATTGTGGCCTCAAAACCATAGAGTCGGTGGTTCGAATCCAAATGTGACAGTTATTATTTTCGTTTTCGAATTCTGTTATATAAAATATTTTAGGATCACTAATTCTACGTGTTGTGTCAGTAGGTTAGTTGCTGAAAGCTATTAGAAGCTATGGAGATGACTTTCCAAAAACAATGTCTCAGTTCTTCACAAACTGAACAATCAAAGACTACCGTCGTCAACTAATAGGGAATACTGTAAAATACGTAGCTTACTTTTTTCCCCCTTAAACCATCGTTATTAATAGCCTTCTATAAAATGTAGTAAATGACGAATAAACAAAAATACGTGCACTTTTCGTAAAATTACCGGCAGATATTGAAATTGTGCAAGTTTTCGACCACATCGAAAAAACTCTGTCACTACAGGATTCGAACCACCGACTCTAGATTTGTAGAACAAGAATGTTACCACCTGCGCTACACCGATGTATGCTTGCGAAATTTCAAAGTCGATTTTCTCAGTAATTTTTTAGAGTTGCGTGGAATGGCTTTGGCTGATTGTTATTTAATTCCTGAACCTCACGTATATAAAAAAAATTTAATATCTGATAACCATGTGGTCTCCTTGTGATAAGAAATTGCTGGAGAATATCTTTCAAAAAGTACATCGAGAACCAGTCACTACATAGATAGTACAGGTTGGGTCATTTTTATTTCCATAATTACGCAGCTTTGACTGAAAAAAAGACATGTAACCGATGACCAATTAAAGTTTTTACTAAATGAATGTGGTGTTTCCATTAGTTTAACAAACAGTTACCACCATGTAGTTACTGGATCTCTATGTGCTTTATCGATTCATGATCTGAGGGCAATTGTGCAATTAATTATTCGTAAAAATAATTAGATCTACAACACCAAATTGTTTAAATGCGAGAAATGTAAAGAGACATTCTTATTGGCTTTCTGATGACAACTCTTAACTAGCTGGCTTCTTGCGACATTCATCGCGATGCTACCAACATCTAAAAGTCACTCAATAGCCGCCGATCGTAAACGCATTTGAAACAAAATAATACGTTTCCGTGAGACAATAGGAAGAATTCTGATATAGAGATAGCGAGTAATAGGTCTGCTATTTACCCAGGTAAATTCTTTCTTGTGCTGCTGTTAAACCATTCTTCAGTGTGTCCGGAGCTTTATATGCTACAATCACCCCGTTTACAAGGGCTCCCAAAACCGGATTTCGGAAACCGATTTCCCAATTCCGCTTTTGGTTGGTCATGTAAACATTCCAAAATCAATTCTGGAAATCCGCTTCTCTAAAGCGGTTTTCCAGTACCACAATCTACTTTCGTGCCCATGTAAGCGCAACCGTTTTTGAAGCGTTCTTGCCTTGCCAGATTGTTTTGTTGTTAAGAAATTTCGACACATATGGAAAGTGTGATATTTTCTAATGTGAAATAAAAGTATAAGTATTAGAGTGAACATAAATCTGTGTATTTAAATAAAGAAAAATTGATTTTGTGCTGACTAGATCAGGAACTGAATCAGCTGTTTTTCAACCGCCATATTAAGTGGGCTAGGAAATCCGATTCAGGTTATGCCATGTAAACACTACAGCGAAAAACGGTTTACGAAAATCGGTTTTCGTCTTCCGGGAGATGTGTTGCATCTAAACGTAGTGAATGATATAATTTTGTAGGTACATTCAGTGGACTCTGTGGGTAGCGTCTGCAAAATTTGTTGCAAATTAACTTAGTAGTAAACAATATATTAAGGTTAGGTCTGATGATAGTGTACTGTTTGTTGGAAGTTTGTAAAAGCGCTTTCATTCTTAATGGATAAATTTACTCTGGGTAATTTGTGTTGTCGCAAGACATATACAGAGTTTCTAATTTGTATGTATGTATGTATGCAACATACGATGCTCAAGTCTAATAATATGTACATCAGACAGATTTTAGATAATAAACTTACGTATAACACATGGTTGAACTTCGAGAAGATGATGACAACATTTGTACTTCTTAAATTCTGTAAATAATAATTTTATGGCGTGCAAGTGTACGACAGTCAAGACCAAAGAATGACAAAATTCTATGTCATGTCGCTTGATTCGGAAATGACGGATAAAGTCGGGACAAAAGATTTGTGCAAATCCCTTTTTCCACAAATTGCTGTAATGATGTTAAGTGTCAAAGAAACAACTCACTCTGACCGTAAAGTGAGTCTATTGCCTCCACTGTAAGTCTAACAAAAGGACTATATAAGAACAAGGTAATATGATTATGATGTGTGTACAGTTGTTATTACCATACTCCAAATGCTTGTGAAATAGAAAAAAAAAATATTTACAGTACAAAGCATCCTGCCTAACCACATCCTTTAAAATCACGACATATTCGTAAAAATAATGTTCGCCTGTACGATACCTATCCTTTCGATACTCAACCGCTTCGATATAATTATATCGTTTGGAGGTCGAAGGCTCGCTATAGCCGCGCTATACAGGATATGCGCTCAACTACCGCATCCTCTATCGTATTCTATGTTATAGCTAGCAGAGTATTTATATAGCTTGCAGGTTTTAAAAACCCATTACGCCCATATAATGACTGATTCTCGTTGTATTTTCTTCAGATGTCTTCTCCAGAAAATCCCCCCCCCCCCCCCGACAAAACTCCAAATAGTAATTTTTATTTATTTATACATTTCAAATCTGCTCTTTTATGACGCTATTGTTAATGAGATAAACAGTAGCCACATCTTTGACTACGATGCTCGCGTGTTCGATATATATATTCGAGGGCGCGAGTTCGATAGTCAATGCTTCTACAAAATTATCCTATATATAAACTGTATGTTTAACAGCAGCTGCAACCGATGATAGCTTTCCGTTAGAACACTTCCACACATCTTTGATTGCAATTTCCAGGCCAAGAAATTATACACAGGATTTCATGGAAGAAAACACCGCTAAGAACTGATGTGTCGGCAGGTAAGGTGGGGTTTAGGCTAAAGTCTTTTCATAGTCGATACAATAAAATCAGTAAGTTGCGAATACTGCTCGATGTTGGTTAAAAACGTCGGTTTACTCTACAATAAGAGATAAGCAGAACGTCAGTCGAAATGTAAAGTCTGTATGCAAACTAACATTACTAAGGGAAAAGGTAATGAATTCGCTATAGAAATCCACCCCTTCCGAAGAAGCAACACAGCTCAGTATCCAGCACAAAGGAATAGACTAGCATAAAAACCAAACATGTACACGGGCGAATACCCCTATTGAAACAGCTCATCTGAAATTCAGTACAATAAAGAAACAAACGTTTATTTTCCTATTTCTGGCTATTCGGAACTAAATACTGGAGATTCTGACAAACTGCCTCTGCTTTTACGAGCTCCAGCTTTGTACATAAGCTCTTTCATAGCTGACGAGTATATTCTCGCCTTTGTTGCAGGAAGACATCTCTACAAGAGAGTTTTTTCCGGCTAACACCTTCACTCTGAAAAGCTTGTCTCACGGGATAATGTGCATATTAGAAGTTGTTTCTTACTTTGGCAAGGTGAACTAATTCTGAAAATCTCTTTATTTATCGCTACGATTCTCAAATTTTGCTCTTATATTAATAAATGGACATAGTAATTCTGTCAGAGACAGCAAAGGACCTGGAAGAGCAGTTGAATGGAATGGACAGTGTGTTGAAGAGAGCATATAAAATGAACATTAACAAGAGCAAAACAAAAATAATGGAATGCGGTCTTAGAAAATCGGGCGATGCTGAAGGAATTAGATTAGGTAACGAAACAATGAAGGTGGTAGATGAGTTTTGTTACTTGGGTAGTAAAATAACATGTGATGGTCGCAGTACAGAGGATATAAAATGCAGAATGGCAATGGGAAGAAAAGCATTTTTGAAAAAGAGAAATTTGCTAACATCGAATATTAATCTAAGTGTAAGGAAGTCTTTTCTGAAGGCATTTGTGTGGAATGTTGCCTTGTACGGGAGTGAAACATGGACGATAAGCAGTGCGGACAGGAAGAGAATAGAGGCTTTTGAAATGTGGTGTTACAGAAGAATGCTGAAGATTAGGTGGGTAGATCGCATAACCAATGAAGAAGTACTGAACAGAATTGGTGAGAAAAGGAATTTCTGGCATACCCTGGCTAAAAGAAGGGATCGCTTGGTAGGACACATTCTTAGACATAGGGGAATCGTAAATTTAGCATTGGAGGGAAGTGTGTGGGGGGAAAAATCGCAGAGGGAGACCAAGAGACGCGTATAGTAAGCAGATTCAAGTGGATGTGGGTTGCCGTTCTTATGAGGAGATGAAAAGGCTTGCTCAGGATAGAGTAGGGTGGAGAGCTGCATCAAACCAGTCTCCGGACTGATGACCATACCAACAACAACATTAATAAATGTCCTTTAATGTTACGTACCGAATTGGCAATCAATTTTTCTATATCTTCGGCGTTTCTTTTATTCCGAAACATTTTTACAGCTATTAGTTTAGTTTGTTCCAGTCCGACACAACTGACAAACAATTTCAGTTAACACTATTATTGCCGTGTAGTGTAACCACTGATGAGGCTTCAGAATAAGTACAGTACAACGAAGTTTTGACAGTCATATTCAGCTGTCTGACATACCTATGACGGCTGTGGGACAACGAATTTCTTGCAGAAAACTGATTTTTTCCTGTAATTATTTGATATAATAGCGGTAAGAATTTACAGCAAACAAGTACGCCCCAGTAATTAAAGTTGCGATATTTTACATTTCTTATTCACTACATAACTTTTAGTACATCATACTAAACTGAAATCATAAACACGAATTAGGTCTTCGCAACACACAACATCAGTAACTACCAATTTTGTTTATAATTTAGATATATCCTGCTAAAGGACCTGTCAATCTACAGTACGAAACGTAAGTTTTACTACATACTACATGGGTTTAGCTTCTATAGTAAACAGTGAGAGATGTTCATATAATAAAGTTTTTAGATGTTTCACACCTAACACTATGAAGCAAGTGTTATAACAGGACAAAATTATTACCAATAATGCCAGGCAGGCTGTGCTTGACAGCGGTAATATCCTGTTGTTGAGGTACATTCGTTCATGGCGAGAATTCGTAACAACGTGAAGCAACTTCAACATCCCCGCTCACTGACATTTACTGATGCGGTGCTGTTTTTAACAAAATACGGCGGTGATGTAATCGATTGGAGGGGAGTATCGATAGTAGCGGAAGTAATTTCTCTTCCTGCATTTGCATATAATAACTTGGTAAATGCCCTGTGCACAATACCGTTTTTTTATTCGTATTTTTTAAGGCACGTTTCACGACTTCATGGCATCATTAAGTATTGGTTTTCATTCTGTATGCTATATTAAAAAAAATGTAACACAGCAAAAGAAATAGGAAAAATTAACAGTAGATATTGGTAGATCGGACACGCCATCAATCTCATAGCACCAAAATCTCAACTCTCATACTTTTGACAAAACAACGGTTGTGTCCCGCTTCTCTTTATAATCATAAGCGCTTTCTTTGTTGGGGAATAACATTAAATTTCACACATTAGTATTATTAGTTTAAAATAGCGACATTTCTTGAAAACTGCTACACTGTAGTTTGATAAGTCACGTCATTCTATGTTATCACAGCTTGTGCCGATCAACCGTTTACCCGGTATATTACGATCTATGGTCGAAGAAAAAAAAAAGTAAAATTTCGACTGCATTTAGCTGGAGATTGTAGGTAATAATTTAGTTTCACTAGTTTTAATATCTGAAAATGTATTCTTTGGTTCATAAATTTCCTCTTTCTAGTGAGGCTCAACGTGTTTCCTGCCGAAAGTCTAGCACTGAACAAGGATCAAATGCAGACCGGCCGAATTTCGCTTTGTCCTTCAGTGATGAAAATGACTCCCTAAGACTGCGACATAGTTTACAATACGTCAGATAACAGAGAAATTACTCCGTGTTTTTTTTTTTTCTTTTCTCCCCACTAAAACCTGACAAATACCGGCAAGGTCGTTCTTTTAATTCAAAAGACGTTGTTCCACCATAGATATACACGATATAGTTCACCTCAATGGTTCACGTAAATCCATCGATTTTAGAGATGACGAGACACGGAAGTGGGATAGCTGAAGAGAAAGTGGAGTGCTAATGAGGTCATTCCCTTCTGTTAACTATGAACGTAACAGGATTTCAATGGATCTAGCATGCAAGCAACTGCTGGTAGTGCATTATTTTGTTTACAAACACGCGTATCTCTTCAGCTGTCGCACTAATCACATGCTGCGTAATATAAGCCTGCTCTTCGTAATCTACGCGTGCCCTGTAACACAAAGATTTGAAGTTTATTGACAGAAAAACTGTCAAATGGTTAATTCATTTCCTCGGATGTTCTAATACTATCCGTAAATAAACACACTGTGAAACGTAAATAAAGTACATTTATGACTAATAAATAAACATATAATTATTCAGATTACATACGAAAAAAATAGCTCTACGCTGAAGAATAGTCTATCCATGGCCAGTGAATAATTTGTGGCAATTTCTCTGTGTTGTCAATACTTAAAAAGTCCATGTGACTGTTAGCACAGTTCCAGTTTCGAAAGTGTACTGCGAATTGTGTAAGGGGTGCTTAAGATGTCGGAGTTTCGATTTAAGAATCTACTAGAAAACTAAGTCATTTTTTTCTACAAATCACCATTAGTTTCGTAGAAAAATCAACATTAATTATGAAACTATCCGTGTGTGTATTATAGTAAAGGCATCAGGACAAACCAATAATTCACACATCGCTAACAAATATCACACACGAAAATCACAAAAAAAAACTCATTGAGGATGAGAAATAGCCTATTTATCGTAATGTGTGGTGCAAGACATAAATAAGTTGCTAATTATGAAGATGTGTTACATAGCACGGCGGCAGCCTCCAAACAACAATATATATTGGAACTAAGGGTATCGAATAAGCCAATGTTATGATTTTTACGAATATGTCATGATTTTAAAGGATGTGGTAAGGCAGGAATCTAAGAGTACAGCTTAAATTGTTGCAAGTGAACAAGCTACTCTTAGGTTACTATGTAACCACGTCCTTTGGTCATGACATCCGTAAAAATTATAATCGCTTGTTCGATACCTATAGTTTCAATAAGAACTACTTCGATATATATCGTTTGGAGGTTGCCGCCGTGCTATGTAACATCTTCAAAATTACCATTTTACTAGGCGAGGCACAAATTAATAAAAAGCAAAATTGGTAAAGAAAGGACTAGTGTTTGTCTCATCATCTACCATACTTCCACGAATGATAAACGCTGTCGGTTACTAAAAATGAAAATGTCCTCAATGAGTTTATACGTCAACAATGCACTATCGGTGTATTGAGAAAGAGGTGGTGAGCAAGGCAACGGGCGTCAGTGATGACGTCACGACTGTGAGACGCTTGCTGCCTACGCCGCGATCTCTAACGGCAAATGAGTTAACCCTCCACCGAGATTCGCGGCACGCCCACTTTCGTTTTATCTCTGCCAGCGTATCGCGATGACCTAAATGGCACATGTGGAGCAGTTAGTTCGGCTTACAGGACGGCGTCGAGAACGATGACATCCGATACATCTTCCGCACCAGGCAGCCACGGCGCTCGGGCGCGCGCGTTACTGTTAATATTCATTAGCGGAAAATGCCGTCACGCGTAGCAGACAACAATGAAATCGTCACGTTAACTCGGCAAGGTTACGAAGAGGGCATCTTCTCTACTGACACGGTAACATACCTTCACACACACGCAAATGTTTTCCGTTCTTACGGATTCAAAACTGCATTAAATTTGTCACTGAAAGACAGTTGGGAGAGGTGAAACACTTTAAAATCATGAAATAAAATTTGTTTTCAGTGGTTTCGGTGACATGATCATAAAGAAACAGTTGTGTTTTCGTCGCGTTCATAAAATGTGTCAGCGTGTCAATCGATGTCGGAGAATAACATTACTCGGTAATGAAAACAAATGCAGCGTAGAATGTCAGTTTCTGTAATCACTACTCGATCGTACACAGTTAATGATTAATCGATCGTACACAGTTTCTGAGAAATTCGTGCTTACTTAAAATTAAGCCCTGTTAGATTGACAAATTGTTGCTTTCAAGAAGTTGACACATCCAAATTAAAATTTAATCAATAGTTTACAGAGGCATTATTTGCATGTTGGAAGAAACATGGACTGACACAGACGCGTCGCGGCTGCTGTCACGAACAGCACTTACCTCGACAATGTGCCAGCCGCACAGAACGGAGGCCGCTGATACGCCAGCATAAGACATCACAGAACTGGACGACGGCGGTGAAAAAAATTCAGCTTAACAAAACTCGTGTCCACGGAGAAGACTCCCGAGGTGAGCAGACGCTTCCCGCCGGCGTTCACTGGTCCTGGCGCCACTAGTTGACACGTGCACTACGCGCGCCCTCGCCCTTCGACTCCCGAGATCAATGCACACGCCTGGCGCGCCGCGCTGCTGTGTACCGTCGTGGCGCGAGCTTCACTAGGAATTTCGCAACTGGCCGTCGGAAGGCTGCGAGAGAGTGCGCACCGCGCCACGCGCTCCCCTCCACACACACACACACACACACATACACACACAGCGTCGCCTCGTGCGCGCTACTACGAAAAAGAGAAGAAGATTGCATAAACAAAAGAAAGGCGCTACGGAGCGCCGGCTCGCCTGCTCCCCGCGGTTCCTCGTTTTTTCCTTCCTCCGCTCCTTTGCCGCGGCCGCCCCCCCCCCCTCCAGCCGCTCCCCCCTCCAGCGCGCCACGCGCGGGGTCCCTGCGCCTCTGGCTGGCGAGGTCATGGAACCGGCCAATGGTGGGGCGGCGCACGCGAAATCGCGCGCGTGTGTGAGTGCGCGCGGCCGCGTGTGTGTGACCTCGATGCGTCCTCTGCCGGTATTAGAGCTGGCGCGCGCTCGGGGTTTCACCTGGCCTGTACGGCCGCGGGTCGATGAACTGCACGCCAAGAGGCGGCGACGGCGGCGGGCAACCCGACGGGCTGTGAGGCAGTCTGGCTCCCTCCCCTCCCGTGCCCCCACCCCTCCTCTCCCGCCGTAGACAAACGCCAAGTGGGCCGAGGGGCCCCAGCTAGGCAGCACGCGCTAGCTACCCGAAATCGCGCCGACACCACAGCCTGCCTCAGGGGGTGCTTGAACCCTTCCGGTCTCTTCGGCAAATTAGTGGTTACTGCAGCTCCCTCTCTGTTTACTAGTGGCCACCAATTGACTAGCAAAATGCAGCAGTCACGAATGCGAAGTGTTCTTTAGACATCGCTGTGTCACTATTGTTTACGACCAGTATAAATCCCAGGTCGAGAGCGGTCACGTGTTATTCCCAGTCAATAGAAAAGAAAATTGGAACAAAAATGAAAGGGTAGCGCGGCTTTGTCACGTGCTCTTCCCAGTGCAACGTACAAATCCTAATAGCCGCGGCGGAGTACCTGAGCGGTCTAAGGCGCCTCGACGCGAAGCGCGCGGTTGCTCGCCGTCGGAGGTTCGAGTCCTCCCTCGGGCATGGGAGAGTGTGTGTGTGTGTGTGTGTGTGTGTGTGTGTTTGTGTGTGTGTGTGGTCCTTAGGTTAGTTTACCTAGGTTTAAGTAGTTTGTAAGCTACGGACTGATGACCAAACAGTTTGGTCCGATAGATTTACAAACATTAGAATATTTAAAATAAATAAATAAATCCTAATAGAGCTTCTAAGGGGACAGCGCCCATTACGGCAGAACGAATCACTTTCGATAGCGCGAATGCAGTATATCGACTGTTTAGGCGCCGAGCGCGCCACTTTAATTTGGGGAGAGTGTGGTTTGGTGTGTGTATGGTGGTTGGCGTGTGAAGAAGCGGTCGTGGAGTACAGGTGTACTGCCTGCAACGGCGAAGAAAATAATATACTATCGACTGGAGCGTGCGTCCCCAATCGTCGTGGAAGGCCCCCCAAGTATAGATTTATGCAGTGGAAGGTTCATTCAAGGAACGACAGTGTGTCGTTGGTACGACGACCGTGTCAACCGCGCCGGTTTCATGTGTTTACTTACTTGGATTACGTAGACAAAGCATCAAGATTCAGTATGATGGCGACCAGTGACTTCAATGTTTGTAACAAGAGCAGTAACCGCAATTAGTACTGTAAGACAAAAGCCGTGAACAGCTCACATTTATGCAACTTAAAACAATACATAACAATTCTATCAATGCGAATTGTGTTATTTACTCAACAACCTTGAACTGTGGACTCCATGTGCAATTATTGTGTAGCCTCAGTCATTATCTATACGGTAGAAACAGCGTCCGCAAAATCATAACCGATAGCTTATCCTGTGCGCCTCGGTTGCACAGTTGTAGAGTGCCAGACTACAAATCCAAAGGTCGCGGGTTCGATCCCCGCCAGGTCCTAGGATTTTTATCTGTCACTTTCCACTTCTTTCACCTCTGGTAGTACTGCTCACGTGAAAAATACCGAGTAGCACCGTGGTTCGTAACCCACGTTAAACTGTAGGTCCCCCTATAACTGGCTGGGTAAGTCAGTTCGAAGGTCGGAGGAAGGCAACGGCATACCACCTCCAAACAGGACCATGCCTAGTAAAGCACTGTGGTGTTCAAACCAATCTTCGGATTGTTGACAGCTTTACCTTTTTTTAGCTTATCTTGTAGGCACGGTCAGTATTGATTCTGGTTTAGCTGTGACGGTGGAGTGTTTCAAGCTCTAATGGCGTTATTTTTGACGAGTAGCACTAAAGTAAGAAATTATTGAAATTCAAGTATAAATATAGGGAAGCAAAATATAGGGAACGAAAGGTTATTTAGAGTTGTAGGGCAGGAAAGGGATGCAGTGGTTGGAAACGGAGTAAGACAGGGTTGTAGCCTTTCTCCAATGTTATTCAGTTTGAACACTGAGCGAGATATAAAGGAAAGCAAGAAGAAATTTGAAGAAGGAATTTAAGTTGAGGGTAAAGAAATAAAAAGACTGAATTCTGCCGATGAGATTGCAATTCTGTCCAAGACAGAATAGCACCAGAAGAGCAGTTGAACGGAATGGACAGTGTTTTGAAAGGTGCATATAAGATGAACATTAACAAGAGCAAATCAAGGGTAATGGAGTGCAGTCTAAGAAAATCAGACGATTCTGAAGGAAATAGATTAGGTAACGAAACAATAAAGGTGGCAAATGAGTTTTGTTACTGGGAGATAAAAATAACGTATGATGGTAGCAGTACAGAGGACATAAAATGCGGAATGGCATTGTGAAGAACAGCGTTTTTGCAAAAGAGAAATTTGTTAACATCGAATATTACTTTAAACTTAAGGAAGTCCTTTCTGAATGCATTTGTGTGGAGTGTTGCCTTGTATAGGAGTGAAAAATGGACGATAAACAGTGCGGACAGGAAGAAGATAGAGGCTTTTGAAATGTGGTGCTACAGAGGAATGCTGAAGATTACATGGGTGGATCGCGTAACTAATGAGGTACTGAACAGAAGTGGAGTGATTAGGAATTTCTGGCATACCTTGAATAAAATAAGGGATCGATTTGTAAGACACATTCTTACAAACATTTGAACATTTCAGATGATGTTCCGGTTGACTCTAGCACTGTTATGCCTCCACACGTTGCCCTACTTCCGGTGACGTTTCGCTGGATACGCAGAAGTAAAAACGTTTGGAAAAGCAAACGAGTCACCATGCGACGCAGTGGAAGTGGGTCAAGAGGCTATTTTGGAACACCCGTTATCGCAAAAACGTTGTTTATACCAGTTTCTCTTAATAGTTATTTATACCTGTCAGTTGTTACTACAACCGAATTCTCCAGACTCTTTTAGGTAGCCAAATGGCAGTGCCTCGCAACGCTTCAGCCAAGATGTGACACGCCACAGCCTCTTTTGAAACTTTTTGTCGATAAATGTTTATAGTCTTCTCCTTTATTGTGTCAAATCTGCGAAACGTACTTTAACTTAATTATTTTTTTCTTTAGTATAGAAGTCATGCAAGGGTAACACCAATTACATGTATGGCGGTATGTGGTTCACGTCAAGGGAAATAATCAAAATGTTTGTTCAAATGTTTTTATAGCTTATGGGACTTAACTACGGGGTCATCAGTCCCTAAACTTACAAACTACTTATGAACTAGCTAATACTAACGACAGCACAAATATCCATGCCCGAGGGAGGATTCGAACCCCGACCGTAGTGACCGTGCAGACTGTGACTGGAGCGCCTCAGTCCCCTCGGCCACCGCCAATTGTTTGTAAACTCTGAGGAACTCCCTGGTGGACGGCAGTAATTTCTGCAGAAGAACGAACAAACTTGTTTGATTTAAGTAATTATCATATCTAGAGCTATCATCTTCTGCTACGGGCAATTGGATTTCGGGAGTTACCAATTTCCATCAGGTTACTTGTAGGTAGTCTAAAAAGCTACAGAAGAAGACTGCAGCAACACCTGAAACTCATTTACTGATGTTAAGGTCGCACTATTTCCTTAGGGTCACGTTAGATAAGAAGAAACCGAAGTACAAACTTCAGGAAACACATGGCGCGCAGCCTGGCAGTTATTTCCATGACAGAACTCAGATTGTTCGGCCATGTGTTCATTTATCCGTGGTTGTAATACCGATGACGTGGAAGCATAGCAAGCACTTCGGTAAGTAGGTGGCGCCCCACATAACTAAGGTTCTGAAGTAAATGCTAGTATAAGAAGGGCGCTTGTATTCTTTTCAGTAACCGCTACGTCTCAGTAACCGGTTTTTTTTTATCAGTTACTTGTCACACATGTATAAGAAAGTGTTAGACGAAACAAGACGATTCCAGTGCGGTGAAACAAATTTGAAGGACGGAAATGAGTTAGCAGACCATCTCTCCGGACAGAACCGGAAGAGCAGTGGAGTCCCTGGTGCTCTTAAATCGGCGTATCAACAATCGGGTCGATAGCAGAAAAAGTGTCAATCAGACACGAATCAATTTTCAACATCTTGCACGGCATTGTGAGAATAACAAAGGCTACGGGTCTGTGTGTTCCGCGATTGCGCACGTCAACTCAGAATACCAGCCGAACCAAGGCAGCTGACAGACCGGTACAGCCGCATGACTGACAGGCGCATCGCAGGAGGTGGGAACATGTCGATTCACTATTACCGAAATCTAAAAGATCGCGGGACTGAATCTCGGTCGCGCCACAGACTTTTCTGTCTTCGTAATAACGTATCCTTCACCTCTCAACGTCGTAAGGCGTCCTAGAAAAGACACGTGGTTCGGATTCCGCGTTTAAATGCAGGTGTCTTTTCCACGGTTTGTTAACTGGGGTAGGTAAGACAGCAAGTCGCCGAAGTGGCGTTCAACTGACAGATTTGTGCCGGCCGCTGAGCCACACAAAAAGTGGCAAGCTCTGCAAGGTAAAGCTTAGTGTTTAGTGGGTCTGCTGTTGCGTGATGCTTACAGACTACGCTTTAAAGAAGCAAACGATCACAGGAGAATACGACGTAACCATGTTGAAGGGGTTACAGGAGGATTTCGATATTAATTATCGCGAGAAAGTTGTCTATTGGTGTGACTTTTCTCCACGCCGACGCTGACGAACCCCCTCCCCCCCACCCCCAACATTAAAAGTTATGAGAGTAAGAAATGCTGTTACGTTACTCTTTTCCCTTTCAACTCTATTAGCATGTAGTTCTCAAAAAAGCAGTAAGTGCACCTGTGTGCGACACACAGTCAGAATATATGACGCCCTAAACACTAAGGTTCGCGAAAGACCCAGTTTCCTTAGAATGAAGCGAAATTACGAGAGGGGTGGACAAAAAGGAAATTAAAAGTAGGTGGGGGAGGGGAGGTGCTAATAAAAAAAATTGGATGCATCAGTACTAGGGCAACGTCAGTTCTCTCAACAAGTTCTTCTAACGACTTACGTACTTACATAAACATACTATCAGTTTCTTGTTTGAAACAGCGTTGTTCAATTCTTTACACGTAATTGAGCACTACAGGGGTTTCTGAAACTGGCACACAGAAGAGGGGTCCATCAACTGAAGTCCTAGCATCATCTGTTATGCGTCGCGCTTCAGAGGTGGAGCGATGTTCTGCTGAGGGTAAAAACTATCGAAACGTGTGCATTATTCATGAACGCCATCATCACCATGTTCAGGAGTGCAAACCTGACAAAACTATGAACCAACGGAGAAGTCCTGGGAGGGAAGGCATCGCCATGAATGACTACATATTGCCTTGGGCTTCTATCTTGGAGTGGCGCAGTGGTAACACACTGGACTCATATTCGGAAGGATGGTGGTTCAAATCCACCTCCGGCCATCCAGATTTAGGTTTTCCGTGATTTCCCTAAATCACTCCTGGACTGTTCCTTTCAAAGGGCACGGCCGATTTCCTTCCCCCATCCTTCCCCAAAAATCCGAGCGTGAGCTCCGTCTCTAATGACCAAGCAGTCGACGGGACATTAAACCTTAAGATTCCTTCCTTCCCTTCTATCTTGGATCTTTGGCCGAAGTTTCAACTGGATTACTTAATTTAAGCTACTGTGGGACTGGTTTATAACCCGCGATCAATTACATGCACATGTCGTGCAAATCCTGGAGGCTTTGTCCTAGTCATTAACGCATTACCAAATATTTGTGAGTTTGAAATAGTCTTAATGTTAGCAAGGAGACACTTCAGACGTCATAGGATGTCGCCCAGCCGTTCTTAAAAAAAAATGCAAATGTTTGTAAATCTATGGGACTTAAGTACTAAAGGACAACAAATACACCAATGCCCCACGGAGGAGTCGAACCTCCGACGGCAAGCAGCGGCGCGCTCCGCAGCTAGGAGCATAGTGAGCTTGGCCACTCCAACGAGGCAGCCGGCCTTCACCATTCCTCCAGACGACACGACGTACAGAGGAACCTTGTGACACACATTTTCTGTCGATTAGCAGAACTTCGTGATCATTAACCGTTAAGATCGATCGTAAACGCGCCTTACTCACTGACAAATAATGTGATCACGAAAGCCTCGACAATTTTACACACATCAAAGGAAGTACTATCATAATCTTCCCTTCAAAAATGTAGCTATTACCCGACACTCGGCTTTGGAAAGCTCTTGGTGTAGAGCAATTATTCTTAACAAGTGGTCCACAGGAGCTAAAAATATGGTACGCGAAATATACAGAATTGTAAACTCATTCATTTCATTATTCCATCCTTGTTAGGTGGTCAGTCAATAATGTGCTTCTGAAATGTATATTATAATAGTACTGTCAAGGCATATTGCTTTCGAGTTTAACTAATACTAGTATTGCCTATGGTCGAAATTTGACCAGTCATGTTTGCAAAGTCATGAAAATGAAATAAATAAATAAAATAGTGCAATTGGAATTTATTGATCACAGCTTATTTATAAATTTCATGCGAATGCTATGAGAACACGTGAAAGAAAGGGCAAAGAGGAAACATGACAGAATGAAAGACACAAATGAGGGAATTGCTTTATTTCACAATTCATCGTTACAAAAATTCAGTAAAACACAATTTTTCGTAAAAATCCGTTCATTATTCGCTAAATGTCCTTGTTCTCTATGTTCACAAATACAAAATTTCAAACCATCAAAGGATCGAACATATAGCTGACTTATGTGTGAAAACTAGTTTTCTGAATAGAATCCCAACATTTTCAAATGTTTGTTTTTGAGACTTATTAAAACACTGCATTCATAAACTGAATTATTTAGTTATATTTAAAAGTTAATAATTGAACATTACGAAGAATTAAAAAAATGGGGGCAGCGGCAATCGAACCCAGGAAGCCGGGACATTAACATTGGAACTGCAAGCGCTAACTGACCTGTACCAATATATTACCTAAAACGGGTTATAATATAGTGGCAAGCCGGCCGCGGTGGTCGAGGGGACTGAGGCGCTCCAGTCACGGTCTGCACGGCCACTGCGGTCGGGGGTTCGAATCCCCCCCTCGGGCATGGATATTTGTGCCGTCCTTAGTATAAGGTAGTTGATAAGTAGTTTGTAAGTTTAGGGACTGATGACCCCTCATGGAGCATTTGGAGTGTCATCCTAAAATAAAATTCTTTTTCTCTTTATCACTCTTAATGGCTACGTGCACACATAATGTTCAAATGTTTGTTAAGCTTATGGGACTTAACTACGGGGTCACCAGTCCCTAAACTTACAAACTACTTATGAACTACTTACGAACTAGGACGGCACAAATATCCATGCCCGAGGGGGGATTCGAACCCTCGACCGTAGTGGCCGTGCAGACCGTGACTGGAGCGCCTCAGTCCCCTCGGCCACCGCGGCCGGCCACACATAATGTTTATATTCGCAACACCTAAGACAAACCACCTTTCGAATTACGCACGTTTCATTGTCCTTCTTGTATGATTGATATTAAAAATCTGTACCCTCAGCGTATTCATATAGTGATGTTAGGAGTATTGATTAAAGTTTATTTTTAGACTGACACACTTTATTTTTTCGTGGTCCCTGCTCACAATAAGGAATCAAAATGGTTCCTAGTTTAAAAATGTTCAAATGATTCTGAACCTACTGAACTAAACCGCTACGGCCATCGGTCCCTATACTTATTGACTTACAACTACTTAAGCCAACTTACAGTAACGACAGCACACACTCTCCTGCCCGATGAAAGAGTCAAACCTCCGTCGGAATCGGCCGCCAGTCCGTAGCATGACGCCTTAGATCACGCAGATATACCGCGCAGCTTAGAGTGGATGCGGAGAGGATAAGGAACCGCGGTATTACGTCGGATATTTACATGCAGTTGAACGTACGAGAGATGTGAGAGGAGAGAGAGAGAGAGAGAGAGAGAGAGAGAGAGAGGAGAGAGAGAGAGAGAGAGAGAGAGAGAGAGGGGGGGGGGGGGGTTTATCGGCGAACAGAACACGTGCGGGCGACTGCACAAATCCGCCGTGACCCGTGGGTTCATCGTCCACGGCCGCAAGACGTCAGCTCGCCAACTCGACTGCGACACTTGCAAACACTGCCGGGTCGCTGCACTCGTTTCGCTTTTGTTTGAAGTAGGCGACGTGGCGCGAGGCACAATCCGGCGCGCAGCCAACGTGCATCCCTAGCCGCAGTTCCACTGATACCGCCGGGCTCGGCGTCGGAAGAGAGCACTATTCCAAACAACTCGAATTTACATTAATTTCTGCAATAATAATAGTCGCTACATAAAACACCAAAATAATTTAATAGAAACAGTGACTCGCCGTTTGTGATGGTAAACAATTACGCAGATTATTGAGTCTACTGACATGCACTATCGCAGAAATTTGTACGGGTTTGGGAGGGTGCACTGTGACCTGTTTGGGGAGGGGGGGGGGGGAGGAGGAGGAGAACGAATTTATACATACTCGTATTACAAGTCATACTGAGTATGCATTGAAATGAGTCTTACTTTAAAGACAGCCACAAGTGACCGAACTTATCTGATACGTTCACACAACACGTGTGTGTGTGTGTGTGTGTGTGTGTGTGTGTGTGTGTGTGTGTGTGTGTGTGAGAGAGAGAGAGAGAGAGAGAGAGAGAGAGAGAGAGAGAGAGAGAGAGAGACTTTCTTTTGCATACTTTCCTTCCGCCACGCACCGACCTGTGGCTTACAACAAGCCTTCTCCACGAAAACATGCGTACACTGCGCAGAATTCATGGATGTTAAGTCAAACGCTATCCGAGTCTACTATCGCAGACATACGACCATTCATTTTTACTTGCATAGGAAAAAAAAAAAAAAAAATCGCCGGCCGCGGTGGCCGAGGAGACTGAGGCGCTCCAGTCACGGTCTGCACGGCCACTGCGGTCGGGGGTTCGAATCCCCTCTCGGGCATGGATATTTGTGGCGTCCTAGTTAGTAAGTAGTTCATAAGTAGTTTGTAAGTTTAGGGACTGATGACCCCGTAGTTAAGTCCCATAGACTATACAAACATTTGAACATTTTTGAAAAATATTCGTCATCATTTAGACTGATTTTGCCAATCGACGTTCAGTCTGCAGCATAGAACGCTTAATAAATATTTTCCATGACCACCTATTCAATGCTCACATAGATGCCTCACCTAGCGATGTGGCGCATTGGTGACAACTGGAATCGCTTTAGGAAGGATGGTGGTTCAAATCCAATTAATATACAATAATAGTGGTTTATTGTTTGGCAACATCAAAAATTCACAAAGTCACTTAATCTAAATTTGAATCTTTCACATTATAAAGATCTCGTTTTTCTGCTGGTGTTGAAGGTGCTACTTGTAAATAACTTCTTCCTTACAATAGTAAATGCAATCTTCTCGTTCTGGCCACTTCCAGTACTGTATATTTTTGACATCTCCATAACACTTCCCACGTAGCCTCCTGACTTGATACCAGTCACTCTTCCAGGGAACATTTCCCTTTCACAGTTCACGACCACAAAGTCATCAATTTTGAGTATGCATTCATGTGTCCTCTTAGTGGCACTTTTCAGGCGATTGATGTTTCTTGTGTCTTGATGTATCTTAGTCGCAGGTGTGTGTGTGTCTGATGGATCACCTAATCAACTTTCATAAGAGAGCTTCCGAGTCACTCGGATCTTCATCAGTCCACTTGATGCTTTCGCTCTCATCTGAGGACTCGACGCTATCAAGTAAATTCAATATTTACACTTTAAAACACACTGGTGTTACTTTTGGGAAACTCCGACACTGTCACAAAACAGCTGATTTTATGGTTATATGATTACATTGCTTAAATGAACATTACAATTAACGTCAAATCACGCCATAATGAAACCAACATATTAACAATCAGGCGTACATACCTGTTTTCTGTACTAATATCACACGAACGGCTAATATCACACGAACGGCTCCATCACACAAAGTTTACAATTAAAGGTTTCAATACGAACGCACTGCAGTCTAACAAAACTAGCGCGGGAGTTCAGCCGGCTGCCGCAAGATGGTGCAACACTACAGCCAAGGCGGTGGAGCTAATCTTTGGTTTCGGTGCAGCCTGGACCGCACACATACATTACTGGACTGGCAAACGTGCCTCTGACTGAAGCTGGAATCCGCCATCTTGCCTCACCTCATGTCAAAAAGTTTCCGTACAGTATACTTCTATGTTCTTCTGATACCATATGACGTTGTAAGCTTTACTAGTTGGTTTGAACATGATTTGCATTTAAGGTAATACTCCACAATAGTTGAATTTAACATACAGGCCTACATCGTCGAATCGTGTTACGAGAAGAACGTGTTATGTACGGTTAAATTTTACTTCCCGTCGTGGCGGCTTCGCGTGGTTATGTTGTCAATCGTGTGACTTTGGCATTAGCCAATCACGTGACAACGCGAATTTCTATTCAAGAAATCTTCGTTTTACAAGGGCAATTACTTTTACAGAGTGAACTAGGGTACATACAAGAACCTGTCAACCGTAGAGTAGGAACAGCGTTATTTATTTACTTCTTCACCTGTACAAAACACTAATCAAGTCACACTGTGGTGATTTCTAAGAATATCAACATCTTGGTGAGGGCTTTCTACCGTTTTGTTGATGTTGCCAACATATTCATACGAGGCTGTCGGGAGGTAAGTAAAATTTTACCGTTACGTATCGATACATTTAAAGCAGACTGTAGTTATCGCAAAACACTAAGAAGAATAAGGATTGTGTTATCCGCGACAAATAGCACATTTATAACGGTCACACTATTAACAGAAAAGCCGAAATTGATCGAATCTGATAACGGATCATGCCTAATAAAAACAGATAACGCGACGCTATTTATTAGTGTATGTCTCAAATATTTCGTAACGACTCTCAAAATAGTACGGATACGGGTTATCCACGATAAACAACACTTTTCTAATGACCACACTACTGAAATAAAACCCGAAATTAAATTAAATTGGTAACAGATTAATAATAACAGCAAATCAATGCAACTCATTGCTGTGTCGAAGCTTATTGCAGCTGAAAAATTTACAGCCATATACAACACACGAATTTCCCATATGCCAAAAGTCTAAAGACAGCGTAGTTACGTCAGTTCATTCATATTTTTACGACTGTTTTCTGTTATAACACACACGACTGCTTACTCGTTTATAGTATACAAATATGGCGCCGAGACCTCACTGACACCAATGATACCGTATAAGGCATTGCCAGTCTATTAATATATATGTCTGTGGCCTGGACGCAGCAGGAGGTTCGAAATCAGCGAAAGTAGCCCTACAGTTATAAAGTAACCCCGTTTTACGGTATGCGCTTTAGAGACTATTTTTCCTGTTGTGGTGTAAGGAACTAAATATGACCTATTTCTGTGTAAAAATTTGGTCAAAAACTATAGGAGCTTGTTGTTAACAACGCTGAACGACATAGTAGGCTAATGCAGATTACTGCACCTCTCAAGTCTGCGCGTGAGTGTTAGCCAAGCTGATGAGCACTGCAGCACATCTGCACTCAACTTCCGATTCACTGCTTTTGATCAAGAAGAAGTTGATCTGAGTGCAAGGTAACAAGGTCGAGAACGAGTCGCTAACTATTACGCCTCGGTATTTCCTCAGTATTGCCAACACGAGCCTCTACGTCGACGCATCGCAGAGTAAAATTCCACATTCACCACATTTTTCGTCGTTCTCGAGTTTACAGACGCGGAAAGGCAAGGAGACCGACAAATTTCAAACAGCGTGTCCGCATAGCGGACAGCACAATGGGCTCGAATTCGGAAGGACAGCGGTTCGAATCCCCGTCTGGCGATCATTTCGCAAAATCGATTTGCTTTTAGTCCGAGCTTTTGCTTCGTCTGTAATGACCTCGATGAACGTTAATCTTTAATTTGTCCTTATTTAGCGAATTTCTCACAGCTTCACTGTTTGAGGTAAGCGTGAACTACCTGGCGCGGAAATACAGTATAAGCTGTGAGTGCCAAGGGACGAATGTAGTTGACTCGTATGTACAGTCAGTGAGACATACCTAAGTCGGAGTCGGTCCTGGAGTCGTGTTCGGGTAACCTACTGGTAAGGCGACCGCTCGCATAAAGCGAGAAACCAGGTCTCGAGACCCGGCCCGGCACAATTTTTCGTAATTTTCACCATTTGGTAGTACATCCAAACCTTATAAACTGAAGCAGTGAAGCATTCGCTATTACGAATAAATATTGATAAATCATCTCATTGACGTCGATTTGCAGTAGGATTTTGGAACATACTTTGTTCGAACATTATGAACTACCTCGAAGAGAACGACATATTAATAAATAGTCAACACGGATTCAGAAAGTATCTCTCTTGCAAAACACAACTTGCCCTTTATTCACATGAAGTGATAAGTGCCATCGACAAGGGATTTCAAATTGATTCCATATTTATGCACTTCCCGAAGGCTTTTGACACTGTACCTCACAAGCGGCTTCTAATCAAATTTAGGTTTTCCGTGGGTTCGTTAAATAGTTTATGGGGAATGCCGGATGTATGCTTTGAAAAGGCCGAGACCTATTTGCTGCTGCTTGTGCCCCGCCTCCAGTGACGTCATCGAGAGCAGGACGTTACACCCTATCTTGTTTCCTCCTTCATCAGGATGAGGAAAACTACGAGGTAGTGCTTCACTTCGCCGTTACTCCACTCGATGACTGTTTTTCCTAGAAGCTGATAAGCTCACACGTACGTTGATAGCATACCGAGATAAGGCTATTTGAAAGTCAGTTTGGTAACACTTCAAGTGCTTTGGTCAACCTGTGCAAGTAGCTTCCATGCATAAATGAAACTTGCAGTGAGCTAATTTTTAGAACAAAAATTAAGGCGGACTGACTGCTCGTTTTATGACTCGCTGAAAAAACGAGCGGTTAAGACACACATGCGACATCCCTACGTTCGATACACCTTTGTGTACTTTTATTACCTTCTCCTCCTCCGTCATGATCATCATCATCATCATCATCATCCACCACCACCACCACCACCACCACCAACCACAACAACAAAGCTACTACGGGTAAGACGTTAATTCTTCAAAGAGAAGCTATATCGGAGTTTGTTCTGTTTGAACAAGTTCGGTTACCAATACTGGCTCTAGTCATTATTTTTATCTATTCTGACACAGGTTGCTCAACATAATAAATCAGGTAAATTTACGGCAACCCTTAATCTAGGTTCTCGTAAGACTTATCGTTTGTCGAATGTCTTTGACAATGGGAGGAAATAGATAGCTACGGCTACATTCAGTTACGCGCAGTAGAAAATAGATTAAAACCCCTCATACTTCTCGGCCTTCCTTACTTTCAGGACTACAGATAAGCAAGTTAATAGTTTTATGTCCACTGATATCACAGCCACTAAGGATCCCAAGACTACGCTTGGTGCAACGCGCTGCACCAACTACAAAGGCAGTTATTCAAATCACGTAACTCTCAGCTAGACAAAAAAAAAAAAAAAAAAAGAGGCTAGAATATAAGAACACCACGAGGAAGGAACTGATACCGACTCATATGTAGCACCTTCTTCACAATGAGACAGAAAAAGAACAAATATTAAACAGAAAAATTGAAAAATGTTAATGCATTTCATTCCTGAGAATTTATTTTGGCTGTGGAATAAAAAAAAGTGGAAAACATATATTCGTGGGAAACCTAACAAAAATGTTCAAATGTTTGTAAAGTTATAGGACCAAACTACAGCGGTCCCTAAACTTACGAACTACTTAAACTATCTTATCCTAAGAACAATACACACACCCAAGCCCGAGGGAGGACTCTAACCTCCGATGTGGAACGGCCGCACACACCGTAGCAGAGCGCCTCAGTGTGCACGGCTATTCCTCCGCGGCGGAAACCTAACAGATGGCGTATGTATAGAGTTACGTATTTCACAGACAAACGCATAGACAAGCACGTCACGTTAGTGCAATAGGCTAGCAACACAGGGGCTATGAAGCTTTACAACGTCATACATCCGCTCCAAGAAAGTAATTTACGCTACTGGGAACTCGCAGTTGGTCTACAAAAATTACTACACGACACACAGAGATAATGCTCCAGAATCAGCAAATGAAGAAAAGGAACATTTATTTTTCGCTGATTACGACATCATCAGAGTAGGAGCACATGCTAAAACTGAGGAAGGTGGGCGTGGGTGTGTCTTTTCAAAGATTTCTTCTTAGTTCTTCTTAGTACTTACTTATTAATAATATCAGCGTATTCCCACGAGTTAGTAGCTTTCACTCGGTGAATATTAGACAGAAGTCGAATCTACATTTGCATCACACCACTTTGACACTTGTGCAGAAAGGTGTACAGTATTCTGCAGCATCCATTTTCAAAGAACTAAAGAATCTTAGCACTAACCCACACGCTTTCAAATCTAAATTGAAGAGTTAACTCATGGCTCACTCCTTTTATTCTGTCGAGGAATAAAAGTTAAACAATTAAGCTAATTCATTTTTTTCTTTATTGATTCTTTCACTTTGTCTTAAGATTGTCGTTTGCATAGGACTACTTAAAATTTTCTATTACCATTCTTGTGTAAAAATTTATTTATTGACTTGTTCCACGACCTAGGAGTCTCACTCCTTAATTGGGTCCTATGGAACAGATAACCATATTATTATTATTATTGTTATTATTATTATTATAAGGATGTAGAAAAAGCACGCAAAACTTTAATCTGGATAGCGACTTATCGAATTAAAATACTTTGGACAAAAACAGCAATCACATAAGATCATTTTACTCTCTCTCTCTCTCTCTCTCTCTTTCACACACACACACACACACACACACACACACACACACACACACACACACACACACACACACACATTCAGACACATTAAAACTGCTGCAAACCTCAGTATTATAAATGTACTGTTGAAAGACTACAAAATCAGTAAAACAACAGGTGCCACGATTGGAAATGGCGTAGCTCTCACATAACACTTGGGTGAGCCAGACATCCTCGGTGCACTCCAGAATCTTCTTCGCAGCAGTTTATGAGAGTCAGATGAATCCCACAATTTTACAACTGCTATCTTGCGACGCTTGGTCACCGCTATTCTCTGCCCCCCGCATTTGCGTCACGTGACGCCGGGACACCACGGGCGAGCTAAAGCAGGCTTCGCGGACGAAGCTCAATTGCCTCTACTTCCGAATACCAGTTAACTGACGCCACCGCACCTTACTTCTCCACGGCTTACTGGAAGGGGGTTCTAGTCAGTTTCTCAACTTCTTGTATGTAGGTTTAGCCACTCGAATGTCAGACATATGCACTCGACAAAGAAGAGGAAGAAGAAGAAGAAGAAGAAGAAGAAAGAGGGGGAAGAGGAAAACCAAGAGCAGCTAAACTTTTTACAGCAAAACACGTTGCTATATTTTCAAGTAACGATTTTATTTATTCTCAGCAGGGCTTTATGGACGACTTGCATCAACCGACCCGCTACATCCCTCTGTTTATTGAGTTCCCTATTAAACATTTACTCTAGTTGACTCTTTTCAGAAGGCCTTCAGTCCTTACTCGATAAATCCCTTTGATCTTCAACTAACAATGTATTTGATAAGGTTCTAATCGTTTCATTTCAGCCTTCCTCGCTATCCGTGTTCCATATCAATACAGAATGGTACTACAAATATGGATTTTCACTAATCTTCTTCTGTCGTCATTGTATATATTTCTGGATGCTGCTTATTTTCATTTAAAAAAATTATTTTCAGCTGCGTAATTCTAACCACCATCTCTCACAACCTTTCTTTAACTATTCTTGTATCGAGGTAGTAAAATTCATCAATCTCTTGTAAACTCTCCTTTGACATTTTCAAATGTTGGGGGCGATGCATTTTTATGCTAATTAAAATCGTAGTTAAGTGCATTAATAACTTTTTTCAGAATAATAATAAAGCAAATGTTTAAAAGCCCAAATGAAAGAGCTTGATCCGTTGAGCGGTTTTAGGTAAGAGAGAACTCTGCGTACCTTAATTAAAACGGAAATACCGTGAAACAAACCGATTAAAATATTCACAGCGGGAACAGGAGGGTATCGCGTTTGAGTATACATAAAGGGAGGTGAGAGTTGATGACTATGAATGAACACCTTTCGAATGAAGGAAATCGACGGTTAGAATGGCCTAGCCGACTGACTTTAGCTTTCAATAATAATTTGTGAGCATGTAAGTGCTACCAACATCTGTCCCGTACGCGAATCAGGTGTTACAGTAGAAAAGACACGAATGAAACGTCTAGTGGAGTCGGGTTCTAGGGACGATCATGTTTAAGTGGTTCACTTGCAGTGACATGCGTACCAGGCAGCTACTATGCCATAAATGCTACTAGGTCGATTATGTCAGCTGTCAGCAGTGGAAATCTTGACATCGTCGTATCGAAGACCCTGCGGCATTATAAAGAATAATGATTTTCTGGGAAAACATCTCTCTCTCCCTCTCTTTCTCTCGGGGGATGCTGGGCGTTCTAGAATGCCGAACACATTCCCCTTCCTCTTCCCCAACATATATTTTATGTTATTATAAAAGACGCAAGCTCTCCCACAATCAGCAGTCAGACGAATACCCTGAAGAAGGCGACTTTCAATAGTGGCCGAAACGTCGGTTGGTTTTACACGAGGACGATGCGGTCTAATAACCTAAAGAACTTCATTGGAAGTGACAATGGCTGCGGAAGCGTACGCCTACATCTTTCGGTTCCCCCCCCCCCCCTCCCCTCTCCATTTCCCACAGCAAAGAAGCGCACTGATTTTATATGTATATTTTGCTGTATGTTTACAAGAATTCTTTTATTTACTTCCCCATTGATTTCATACCACACTGAACAACAGGAAATTGTGGCCAGGTTTATAAGTACAGATAATATTAATATCGTGTGGCTCATTGGCCTGGTGCAAGTCTTTCAATTGGACGCCACTTCGGCGACTTGCGTGTCCCTAGCCTAACCCAGTCATCCAACCGGGAATTCTACGTGTCGTTTCTGGCGACTCCTCACATCGTTGAAAAATGATGGACGGGTTAAAGCGCAGCCTGAAAAAAATGCCAGGTCCGATCGGGTTTCGAATCCGCGACTCTTCGGTTTCCAGTCGAACGCTTTATCTCAAGACCACCGGGCCAGACTACTAAATTGGTAATATATTGTTGATTTAAGCCTAAGGAAGTCCTTTCTGAAGGCATTTGTATGGAGTGTGGCCTTGTATGGGAGTGAGACATGGACGATAAACAGTGCGGACAGGAAGAGGATAGAGACTTTTGAAATATGGTGCTACAGAAGAATGCTGAAGATTAGGTGGGTGGATCGCGTAACTAATGAGGAGGTACTGAACAGAATTGGGGAGAAAAGAAATTTCTTGCATACCTTGACTAAAAGAAGGGATCGATTGGTAGGACACATTCTTAGACATCAAGGAATTGTGAATTTAGCGTTGGAGGGAAGTGTGTGGGGTAAAAACCGCAGAGGAAGACCAAGAGATGGATACATTAAGCAGATTCAGACAGATGTAGGTTGCCGTTCTTATGTGGAGATGAAGAGGCTTGCTCAGGATAGGTTATCGTGGAGAGCTGCATCAAACCAGTCTCCGGACTGAAGACCACAACAACAACAACATATTGAACATCTATTGCAGAAGGTTGATATCACACTTGTATGCTCTATTTAGTTAATTTTTATGTTTCTTATATACTGCAACTTGTTTGGCAGAGCGAAGGTTGTTTTTCCGCTTACTTTTATTGCGTATTCATAAACCTGTAGTACTTCTTTTGGGAAGACCTGTCAAATGCATGTAGAAAACGAACGGCCTTGCAATGAAAAAGCTTTAATAACTTCCATATCACGATATAATGGTACAGAAAAATAGTAGAACGACTTGCGAGCCGGCCGCAGTGGCCGAGCGGTGTGCGGCGCGCCAGTCACAGTCTGCACGATCGCTATGGTCGGGGGTTCGTATCCCTCGTCGGGCATGGGTGTTTGTGTCGTCTTTAGTATAAGGTAGATCATAAGTAGTTTGTAAGTTCAGGGACTGATGACCCCGCAGTTAAGTCCCTTAAGCTTTTGAAAAAAAGGAAAATGATTTCGTATGGCTCATTGCCCTGGTGCAAGTCTTTCAATTGGACGCCATTTCGGCGAGTTGCGTGTCCCTAGCCTTCTCCATTTATCCAACCGGAGAAATGGGGACCTACAGCTTAACGTGGAATCCGAACCACGTGTCGTTTCTGGCGACTCCTCACATCGTTGAGAGGTGAAGGATAGTTAAAGTGCAGACTGAAAAAATCCGAGGTCCGACCGGGTTTCGAACCCGCAACCCTTCGGTTTCCAGTCGAGCACTTTACCCCAAGACCACCGGGCCCGACCACGAGTCATTGGAAACTAAAATGCCGGCACCTCCTGTGCCCACGATAGCGCAGGACCGGCGGCAGTGTGTGGCAGGAAGCATTAGGGATACGCCAGTGGCCTGCGTGCTATCTGGTGCCGCATCTCGCCCGTCTGCAGAATGAGGCCACCAGTCGAATGAGGCGAGACGTAACAGCGCCGCGCTCTCCAGCTGCCCGGCCTCGGCGCCGCAGAAACGGACGCAACAAATTAACACCTCCCTCTCCTGACACTGCTGCCCCGAGGGGTATGCCCCTCTCTGGTACTCAATTGCTGCCGATGTTCATTCCCCACATGAAGAAGTGGCATCACCCTAGTTTTGCAATGATGTTAGTGCGTAGTCTGACACTGGTTGCAACAATACCGAACTACCTGCCTGAAACTTTACATGGACAGTCATGTTGATCACCAGCGCACGAGAGTTATTGAATGACAGGTGTCACACATACCCGTTTCGAATAATATGTAACAGAAACAATGCCAAAAATAGTGCTGATTAAAGGCCGGCTTCCATCTACATCTACATGGGATACTCTGTAAATCACATTTAAGTGCCTGGTAGAGAGTTAATCGAACCACGTTTTACTATTTATCTCCCATTCCATTCTCGAATAGCGCTCTGAAAGAAAGAACACCTGATTCTCTCCCTTTGCGCTATAATTTCTCGTACTTTATTCTGATGAGTTTCGTAAGTAGCCCACGCCGCAGCGATAAGCGCCGTTATTGTAATGATTCCCATCCCACATCCTGTATCATTTCCGTAAAGCTGTCTCCCCTGCATCGTGACAATACGAAACGAGCTGCTCTTCTTTGGACTCTTTCGATGTCCTCCGTCAAACCCACCTGATAAGGACCCCATAGTGGGCAGCAATACTCCATAAAAGGACGGACAAGCGTAGTGTATGCAGTTTCTTTAGTAGTTCTGTAGCATCTTTTAAGGGTTCTGCCAATAAAACGCAGTCTCTGGTTCGCCTTCCCCACGACATTATCTACATGTTCTTTCCAGTTTAAGTCTGAAGTAATAATAATTCCTAGGTATTTTGTGGAGTTTACGGCCTTCACTTTTGATTGATTTATCATGTAAACAAAATTTAACGCATTTCTTTTCGTACTCATGTGGACGACTTACACTTTTCATTATTTAGACTCAATTGCCTATTTTTACACCATAGTGATATCTTATTCAGATCGTTCTGCAGGTGTTTTTGATCTTCAGATGATTTTACTAGACGGTAGATGACGGCGTCTTCTGCAAACAACCTAAGAGAGCTACTTAGATTTTTTTTCCATAATCGCAGAGGACAAATAACACTACCCTGTGGAACGCCCGATATCACCTCTGTTTTAGTCGATGCATTACCATCGATTACTACAAACTGTGTGCTCTCTGACAGGAAATCCACTATCCAGTCGCAAATTTGGGGCGATATTCCATAACCACGCAAATTGATTAAAAGGCGTTTATGAGGTACCGTGTCAAAAGCCTTCTGGAAATCAAGAAATACGGAATCGATTTGCGAACTCTTGTCGATAGCACCCATCACTTCGTGTGAGTAAACAGCTAGTCATGTTTCGCAAGAACGATATTTTCTAAATCCGGTTGACGTTGGGTACTGAGTTCAGACTGTGTCATCCTAGCATGGGATCGCGTCTGAACTCGTTCCATTGAATTTACATAGGCGGCTAGTTCGTCACTTCCACTTAGCCTGCTGTGTCCATGCCGTGCTGTGCGGTATCCGTCGGGAGAGCGATTCCACGACAGGCGACAGGTGCGTCATGTGGATACGACATCATGGCGCCGATACGTCACCACTTGGCGGTCGCTCCGTGTTCGGCTCTTTCCGGCTTTCTCCGAACTTCTACGAAGTATCTCTTGAACGCATGTGTACTGTGTTTCAGTGGAAAGACTGCACTCCAATTATGACAAACGGTAGTTCCTCATTGCCTCCGAGAGGTAATGCTGCATCTGGTACGTCCATTTGGTTGTGGTCAAACTATGTTCGCATAGAAGAATTGGCAAAACGTCCAGTAGCTTTTCCACGCCCCCCTACAACAACGCAAATAAATTTACAGTTTGCTTGAACCAATGTCGAGAGGACTATAGAAAATGACGTTTTATAATTACAGAAGAGAATTCCTCCGTTGTGCGGAGCTTGTATGAATATATGCTTTCCGTCGCCAGCGCCTATACAGATAAGGAACTGCCACATTTTGCTGAATTCTTCAGCAGTTTTCTTCCACGTTGCCTTAGTAGGTTGCGGCATTTCAACAGGCGACAAAAGCTTCCAGATGGGCTTACAGGTAGAAATGATGAACTGATGCCGTGCATATTCTGTAACTGAAGCTCATAGAAACTTGAGAATCCCCACTAGCAAGATATGTGCAAGAAAGTAAATTGAAACTAATTAATAGAGAGAACAAAACAATAAGCAATCGATGATAAATTTGTAAATAATACGTGATTATGTATAAAATTAATGTCAAGTGCATTTGGAAGTTCTTACCTTAGTGCTTTAGTGTTACAGCCAGTCTTTCTTCAGCTGAAATACACTTTCTCCAGTTCGATTTTTTTTCTTTTTTCCTGAAGCTCAGGAAGAAGGGATTGGAATAATTTATTGAAGTTAGTATAACTCATTGTAAAGTACTTAAGCAATTTTACAGGATCATCTACGAGGCTATTAAATATCGTGTGGAATTCTCCCTCTCCTCGTCTAGCTTTGAATGGAGGGTGAACCCAGTAACGACGTTTCCTTGTTTCCCTCTCTCTTTTTCCCTCCTCAACAAAACTAAATAAGTCCCGAGAGCCACAACAGCATCCTTGTCCATTTGCTCCATCGCGACTGAGCACAGCCGGCCGCGGTGGCCGAGGGGACTGAGGCGCTCCAGTCGCGGTCTGCACGGCCACTACGGTCGGGGGTTCGAATCCCCTCTCGGGCATGGATATTTGTGCCGTCCTTAGTAGTAGCTAGTTCATAAGTAGTTTGTCAGTTTAGGGACTGATGACCCCGTAGTTAAGTCCCATAAGCTATACAAACATTTGAACATTTGCACTGAGCACAGTCGGCACACGGTATTCTATGTGGGAATGCACGCGAGGCGACACGGCTCGAGTACAATTGGGACACGGTGCCCTATGTGGAAACCGAACCTAATTTAAATAATACTGACGTGACATCACAACTTAAAAAATGAGTCATCAGCAAAATTGCAATAATTAAAATTCAAAACAACATAAATGATAGTCATCAGAAATATTGCAAGAATTAAAAGTCAAAGCAATAAATAAATGACTGACAGCAATAAAACCATCGATGTATATGGATGTCAAGAACAACAGACATCACCTGACGATGGCGCTAAAAGCCGAAACAGACCTATAGTGAAATAAAAATAATTCTATTTAAAGCAGCATTTAGGATTTATTGCATAATGGATTCAAGTTGATTAAATTTATGCGAATACGGTGTTTACTAAACTGCGAATAAACGTTTCCGCTTTTACAGTAAATTGTCAAATGAACTGTAGGGGTAAAATCCGTTTCAGATTCATCCTACTGTAAATTTGCAATCAAGGGGAATTTCACATGTTTAATCCGTTAATCGCCAAGGTGCAGCCGCCCCCTCCCCCCTCAAACACCCCACACACAAGAGACATATCTGCAGCCTGTAAACCGATTCGTTCCATTCTTTTGCTGACAATTGTGTGAATGGTATATTCATTACTTAAATAACTAAATAACGGGTAATACGGTACAGCTTTGTTTTTTCTATTACCCCTATAATTGTCAGCGTTCCAGACCGGTTACGAAATTAAAAAATAGTCCAGCACTTAAACATTCAGATATCTGCCTTTTACACGCAAAGCAGTACAACAACGATAAGATCTAGTTCAACTGACTATAAACCATCCATAATGTATTGCTATTTTTGCCGTAAATCAAATCGTGTTTACGTAACAACGGATAACATAGAGTAGGCATTAGCTTATTACAAGCCTATACTACATGGAAAATGCTGTCCGTTATGAGCATTATGATGACCGTATATTCGACAGGAAGAAAAAGTAGACGTCTTGTAGAATGCTACTTGGGTAATTTGATCTTCTCCCGGTGCGGGCTCGGAGGTCGTGACTGTATACTGAAGAGCAGAAAGCAGTACCCGACGAGACAGCCAGTACAAACTAAGTGGCAGGGGAAGAAAGGGTGAGAGATCTTTTAAGGTGCTTCTAAAGCCGTTTAAATACACGCGACACAACCCCACTTTGAATAGCTATTTCCTTTGCGGAGTTTTGATGTTCACTTTCAGAAAGGTACATAAACATAATTATCGCCGTTCTGGGAGAAATATGGCAGATCTGCGAAATTCAATAAATCGACATTATTTTATCAGTCATATCAGAACCGCGAGCGGTACTATGTGTAACTACAATTCTGACGATGTTCCATTGAATGCGCTACCTATTTCTGAGATGACTGATGCAATAACGTCGAGTTAATGAATTTCGCAGTTGCGTTACTGTTCTTCCGGAACGGCGATACATACAACAATCACCTTAAACATCCACGCACGCTTCAAAGTGGGTAAATTCCACAAGAAGGGTGTACTGGATGTGCCTTTTTCTGCCCTCAGATTCAGAATCGGAGAACCTCCAAACTGCCAACGAATACCTCTATATTTACGGCGGAGACAGTGGCAATTCTGGAATCACTTTTTTTTTATGGGACTTAACTATGGAAGCACTTAGGTTTGTTTCTACCATTTCTTTCCCGAAAAATATTAATTGTCTCTGACTCTCAAAGTGTCCTTCAAACCCTACAACACCGGAGATAGAACAAAAAAACCAACAGCTATATCCTGGATGTGATTTCGGCATATATTCGCTGTACAAATACGGGACGGACAGTTAATTTACTGTGGGTGCCTTCTCACGCTGGTATCTGCTATAATGAGGAAGTTGATGCATTGGCTAAACAAGCGGCATCCTTAGGCACTGTCTTGGACCTACAACTACCATACACAGACTTCGTATCTGCGGTCAAGGAATACGCCAAACAACAGTGGCAACAGATGTGGAACGTTTCCCAAGAAACGAAAGGCGCTTCCTACGCTGTGCTGCAACCTCGGATTTCTACGCAGCCGTGGTTTATGAGGACTCATCTGGACCGATCCGCGATTTCTACCATTATTCGTCTTCGCTTCAATCACGCCTCTTATCCAAAACATCTACATCAGATCAACGTCTACGATTCGGCGGCATGTGAGTGTGATCCTGAAAAGGAAGCTGATGTCAACCACATCCTGTTCAAATGTTCAAATGTTTGTATAGCTTATGGGACTTGACTACGGGGTCATCAGCCCCTAAACTTACAAACTACTTACGAACTAGCTAATACTAAGGACGGCACAAATATCCATGCCCGACGGGGGATTCGAACCCCCGACCGTAGTGGCCGTGCAGACCGTGACTGGAGCGCCTCAGTCCCCTCGGCCACAGCGTCCGGCCACATCCTGTTCAGATGCCCCAAATTTGACCGAGAACGTTTGAACTTCATGCAGACATTGGTTAAGATGGGATATCCCCTTCCCCAGTCAGCTTCTTCCCTTTTGTTTACAAAAGACATTCGTGTATATAAAATCATAATTAAGTTTATTAAGATCACTGTACACAATCTATAAGCATCAAGTGTGTTGGTAATATAAGGTTTTGCTTGTGAATATGTGAAAATGTTCCAACAGTATTTAAATTGTAATGTAATGCAGTTTTCGCTTTGTTTCCACATTCCCATTTTGACAAAATGTACTTCTGTTTTGTCTGTTTATTTAAATATATGTACATTTCCACTGTGTGTTGTAGATGGCCACATTGAGTAAACACTCATAAGGCCAAATAAAAGCAGTCAACAATCCGAAGATTGGTTTGAACACCACAGTGCTTTACTAGGCATGTCCTGTTTGGAGGTGGTATGCCGTTGCCTTCCTCCGACCTTCGAACTGACTTACCCAGCCAGTTATAGGGGGACCTACAGTTTAACGTGGGTTCCGAACCACGGTGCTACTCGGTATTTTTCACATGAGCAATACTGCCAGAGGTGAAAGAAGTGTAAAGTGACAGATAAAAATCCTATGATCTGGCGACCTTTGGATTTGTAGTCTGGCACTCTACCACTGTGCAACCGAGGCGCACAAGGCCAAATAAATAAAAATAAAAGTGGGTAAATATTCAACAAAAACGGAAATGTCATTGCTGTAATATCCACGTAGTCTGTGACGCACGAATCAGCCGGGAAGTCAGTGTACGGTATGTTGCGAAGAACAGCAGCAGAAGAGATCCCCTCCTCCCACGCTCCTCTATCCCCGACGCCATGAGCGAGATGAGCAGGCCTGCAGCTGCTCACGGAATTTCCGTTAAGGTTCGCGAATGGCTTTCTGGGAACGTTCGAGTTTCAGGCCGAGATACTGCTTCTGGGAACGCAGAACACAGCCGTCACCCTGTTCCCAGAATTATCCCCCGCGCCCGTAATCGGAAACTGCGCGGATTTCGCGTTCGCCGAAGCAGCTATTGTTGCCCTATCTTGGCGAAATGACAAAGCACATGTAACAGCCAAATGGTTTTCCTCGAATGGTGTTGCGAGATCCTACACTGTAACAACTCTTCACTTTTATCGCCATCATAATGGCGGACTGTAATTTTGACTCTTCTGCTTCAACTTCTCTAAAAGCCGATGTTCACCGGCCCCAGGCGAGAAAAAAAGGTTTGGTAGAAAATGCGATATTCCGCGCCTCCGGGTTTAAAAGAGTTCTACATAACTGACAGTGGCGCTGTTCACTGAACATGTGCGTCCATTTCAGTCTCTGAGAGCTGGTCAGGATATATCTCTCAAATATATAGCATCCAGTAAAGGCTATAACCCTGCCCTGATTGACAGTATACTGAATAACAAGAAAATGAGAAAAAGTAGAACACTTATGTATGCTGGCCAGCAAGAACAAGTCTGTAAGTCAGAAAAAACTGGCGTGTCATCCCATATTTAGTCAAAATTTCAGATCATATTGGTAAACAGTTAATCTCGATATTACAGGCCTTTATTTTACAATAAGAACAACACTTCAAAGTATTTATTTAATAGTAAGGACAAAATTCAACCCCCATCACAGAGTGGTGTATACAAGATGACGTGCAAATATTGTGGGAAAGTGTATGTTGATCAATCTGGCAGGGCTGCAGCTATTAGATTGTCAGAACAGGAAAGAAGCTGGAGGTTAAAAAAGACAGATTCAACCTTTGCTGAACATCTGCTCAGAGAAAACCTTGATTACGAGGTACACTGTGAAATCCTGCATCCCCTCAAGAAAATCATAAAGATGGCACTACTGAAAATATTGTAAATCAATAAACATTTGGCTCGGGATGCCAGTTTAGTATTAAACGATCAGATCCAGTTCCCCTTTACACCTCTACTGAAATAAGTTTTAGTTTCCAACTTTCCTTTTCAACAAAAATAATCATATCAGTTTTGATTTTATATACATACTTATTATATTTTTATATAAATGTTAATAACTTTCATAAATATGTAATTGTAGTGAACTTTCCTGTGAAGTATCCATTGTGTCATAACATCTTTGCAAATCGTAACATGTTTGTAACATCTTTGAAAACCTACCGTCAGTTGGTACCTGATCATGGCCTAATAAGCCGAAAGCCGGTGTGCGACGAATAAATAAGTTTTGCAGAACATCAGGAAGTTGTTGCTTTTTGATATTAACTCTCTCTCTCTCTCTCTCTCTCTCTCACACACACATACATACATACACACGAGGCAGGCTGTCAGTCTTTCAACTGGTTGATATTGTCTTCAGTCTCTGCCTTTTTTGTTTAAATGTGTTCATCTCTTCGTATTGTCTACACTAAGGACTTCCCTTCTACACCGCCCGCCAATTTGAAGCCAGCTACAACTGGTTTTACATCTATTCTCCTGATTGTTGTTGTTGTTGTTGTTGGTTTTAAGGGGACTAAACAGCTAGGTCATCAGTCCCCTGTCCCTAGCTAAGAGTCCTCTGTCAAGAGTATAAAAAGTAAAACACAGCTCCGAAGATGAAAACTCGGAAATGGGGTAAGCTGACATTGGAGAAATCGCGTACAACACAAAAGGAAGAGACACAATATGGAAAAGAAGTTGAGAACTCAGCTAAAACTGGACAGCAGAAAAACTCGGCTGGCTGATCACAGGGAAAAAACAGGATGAGCCAGCCATACTTCACACACTAAAAATCCCTCGGTAAATTACAGAAGGGTCTTAAAAGGGTTTAAAATCGCTGGATAGGTGGGGACCTGAAGTATCAGGCTATAGCACCCACCACTAGATGGAGTTGTAAAAACCAGCTGCGCGAATAAAACTTAAAACAGAATGAGCCATAGAGGCATCGTCGCCTAAGACTAAAGGTAGCGCGTCTGGTAGGTTAAAAGACTGGCGCAATGTAGCTAAAACTGGGCAGTCCATCAGAAGATGGACGACTGTCAGCGCTGCTCCACACCGACACACAGGTGGTGCCTCACGGCGGAGGAGATGACCATGGGTCAGCCAGGTATGCCCAATACGGAGGCGGCAGAGGACAACTGACTCTCGACGTATGGGCCGCAGTGAAGACTTCCACAGAGTTGTGGATAGCTTCACGGCTCGGAGCTTGTTTGTGGCACCCATGGTGCACCATTCGGCACTCCAAGCATCACGCACCTTCTTGTGCAATGATAACCTAAGGTCTGATTCCGTGATGCCAATGGTGAAGGGTGGCGCAGTGATGGCCTGTTTGGCCAACTGGTCAACACGTTCATTCCCCGGTATGCCGACGTGGCCAGGGGTCCACAGGAAGACCACACATCGGCCAGATTGGGCAAGAGAGTAAGTAGTGTCTTGAATGGACTGCACTAACGGGTGACGAGGGAAGAACTGGTCGAGTGCCTGCAAGCCACTCAGGGAGTCACTACAGATGACAAATGACCCCCTGGGGCAGGCTCGGAGGTGTTCTAGAGCCTTGAGGATAGCGACCAGCTCTGCAGTGAAGACACTACTTTCCCGGGGCAATGAATGTTGTTCGACATGGTCGCCATGGAGACATGCATACCCAGCACGACCATCAGCTAGGGACCCATCAGTATAGATGGCTTCAGCACCACAGAAAGAGTTGAGGAGATCCAGGAACTGGTGTCGGAGTTGTGTTGGAGAAACGGAGTCCTTTGATCTATTGGACAGATCCAGACAAAGCTGCAGTCGGGGGATGGACCAAGGAGGGGTTTGAAAGGAATAGTGGAAAGTGGCAGGGAGTGGTTGGGATTCGAGGGACGAAAGTAGAGAACGAACGCGGACCGATATTGGGTAACCCGACCGAGGCCGTCTTGGAGGGATAGGGAGTGCAGTGCCTGGAAAAAGAAGCCGGTGGTTCGGATGGTGTGGCAAGGCCTTAACATGGGCAACGTACGAAGCCAGCAAGTGCTGCCGGCGGAACCGCAGAGGAAGGACCCCAGCTTCAACTAGTAGGCTTGTCACAGGGCTCGTGCGGAAAGCCCCTGTTGCCAAACGAACTCCAGAATGTAAGACTGGGTCTAATGTTTGCAGTGCTGAAGGTGCAGCCGAATCATATACTACGCAGCCATAGTCTAGGCGCGACTGGATGAGCGCCTTATAAAGTCGCAGGAGCGTTGGGCGTGACGCTCCCCAAACTGTATGGCTTAGACAACGTAGAATATTAAGGTGTCGCCAGCACTTTTGTTTGAGCTGGCGAAGGTGTGGCACCCAGGTGAGACGGTTGTCGAATAACATGCCTAAGAAACGGTGCGTCTCTTCGACATGCAGCAGGTCATCAGCGAGATACAGTTCGGGGTCAGGATGGACCGCCCGACGCCGACAGAAATGCATCACCCGGGTTTTCGTAGCGGAAAAGTTAAAACCATGAGTAAACGCCCACGACTGCGCCTTTCGAATAGCTATCTGCAACCGCCGTTCAGCAACGACGATGCTAGTGGAGCTGAAATACATGCAGAAGTCATCGGCATACAACGAGGTGTAAACCGATGACCCCACAGCAGTAGCAAGACCATTGATAGCGACCAAAAATAAAGGGACGCTTAGAACGGATCCCTGTGGGACACCGTTTTCTTGATAGTGAGGGGAGCTGAAACAGGAACCAATACGAACTCGAAAAGAACGTTGCGCGAGAAAATTCTGTATGAATACAGGAAGCGGACCGCGTAAGCCCCAGTCATACAGCGTAGACAGTATGTGGTGGCGCCAGGTGGTGTCGTACGCTTTTCGCAGGTCAAAGAATACAGCAACCAGATGTTCGCGGCGTGTAAAGGCTGTACGGATGGCCGACTCCAGTGACACGAGATTATCGATAGTGGAGCGTCCACGACGGAACCCACTCTGTTGTGGGGACAGGAGTCCCCGGTCCTCAAGGATCCACATAAGCCTCCGACTCACCATCCGTTCGAGGAGTTTACACGGAACGTTGGTGAGGCTGATGGGGCGGTAACTATCAGCCACCTGTGGATCAGCCCCAGGCTTCATCACTGGGATGATGATGCTATCCCGCCATTGGGACGGGAAGACACCCTCAACCCAGAGACGATTCAGCAAGGAGAGAAGTTGGCGTTTAGAGTCTGCTGACAGATGTCGGAGGAACTGACTATGGATGCGGTCGGGTCCAGGGGACGTGGCTGGGCATGCGGCAAGTGCACTTTCGAACTCCCATTCGGTGAAAGGGATGTTGTAGATTTCCTGGCGTCGCGTTCGAAAAGATATCTGCTTTCGCTCTGTGCGCTCCTTAAGGGCGCGGAAATCCGCGTCATATGCAGCGGTCGCTGAGGTGCGAGCATAGTGGTGTGCCAAATGCTCAGCTATTGTGACAGGGTCAGTGCAAATTGTACCCTGAATGTGGAGGCACGGAATTCCCACTGGTGGGCGGTGGCCAAAAAGGCGTCGAACTTGCGACCATACCCGTGAAGGTGATGCTCGGGATCCAATGGAGGCGACATAACGCTCCCAGGAGGCTCTCTTGCTGTGCTGGATCAATCGCCGTGCCCGTGCACGGAGACGCTTGAAGGCAACAAGATGTTCGACACAAGGGTGGCGTCGGTGGCGCTGTAGTGCTCGCCGACGTTCCCGGATGGCCTCAGCTATCTCCGGCGTCCACCAGGGCACTGACTTACGGTGGAGTGATCCCAGTGAGACGGGTACGGTTTTCTCAGCAGCAGAAATGATCGAATGAGTGACCTGCTGAACAGCGGTATCTATATCAGCCAGAAGAGGAGAGGGAAGCACAGCAGCTATGGAGTATGCTGGCCAGTCGGCCCTATGGAGGGACCAGCGAGGCAGACGGTCAGCAGGTGGACACTGTGGGAGCGACAGGAAGATAGGGAAATGGTCGCTGCCACACAGGTCGTCGTGGACCCTCCAAGTGAAGTGCGGAAGCAGGCTTGGGCTACAGACAGACAGGTCTATGGCGGAGAATGTACCGTGTGCTATGCTAAAGTGCGTAGCAGCACCAGTATTCAGGAGGCAGATGTTCAGCTGGTTCAGTAGTGTCTCAACATCCCTACCCCGTGCCGAGGTCTGCATGCCACCCCACAAAGTGTGGTGGGCATTGAAGTCCCCCAAAAGAAGGAAGGGTGGGGGAAGTTGGGCGACCAAGGCAGCGAGGTCCACAGGAGAGACAGCCTCATCTGGTGGGAGATAGATTGAACAGATTGTAACATCTTGCACTGCCCGGAGCCGAACAGCAACCGCCTCTAGGGGCGTTTGAAGGGGCACGGCAGCGCTCGGGACAGTGGCTAGGACATAGATGCAAACTCCACCAGATACTCTGTCATACATAGGCCGATTTTTAAAATAGCCCCTGTAGCCTCGAAGGGCAGGGGACCGCGTCGCTGGGAACCAGGTCTCTTGAAGAGCGATACAAAAGGCAGGTGTTTGGCTGAGAAGTTGTCGTAGCTCAGGCAGGTGATGGAAAAAGCCGCTACAATTCCACTGGAGGATGATGTTTCCTTCTGGCTGTACCGCCATGACGAATAAAAAGCAGATCACTCCATCGGATCGTCTGCTGCCATGTGCTTGGAATCTATGGAACCAGAGATCTTATTTTCTGGGGAATCTGTAATTGCAAGATCCTCAGGAGATGCGAGGATCTCGACTTCATCCTCCGAAGAGGAGGATGTGGGTGGTTGTGGCTTTGAAGCCACTGAACATTCTTTCTTCTTATGTCTCTTCTTCTTGTCCTCTCGCTGGCCCTTTGGTTTGCAGGGCCGAGGGGGCTTCCCAGAAGTGGCATCCGGGACGGAGGAAGAGCGGGAAGCTCTTCGACCGGCAGGTTGGAGATCCTGAAGACTGCGGCCAGGATCCTCCGGAGCACTCTGGGAAGCTGCAGAAGGGGTTGTCTCTAAGGACCCCTTCCGAGCGAGAGGGGCCGGAGAAGGCTTCTCCTTCCCCGGCTTAGAGGTGGGGACTGGGGTCCCCGGTGTTGTAGCAGGTGATGCTCCCACTGTGAAAAGAGTGGGAGCCACCGAAGATGAGGTGCCCCCTGCTGGTAGGGGGGCCGGGTCAGCCGATTGGGCCTGGGGGCGCGCTAACGTTGACGGAACAGGTGGAACAGCAGGCACAGTGGACGAGGACGATGAGGCTACCGCGGCATAGGTAGTTACCAGGCGGACAGGATGGAGCTTCTGATATTTCCATTTGGCCTCTGAATAAGTCAGTCGATCTCTGGTCTTGTATTCCATGATTCTCCTTTCTTGCTGCAGGACTGTACACATAGGCGAGCAAGGGGAGTGATTCTGGCCGCAGTTGACACATACTGGAGGCGGCGTGCAAGGGACGTTCGGATGAACTGCACGTCCACACTCCCGACATGTTGGGTTGGCATCACATCGGGAGCTCATATGGCCAAACTTCCAGCATTTAAAACAGCGCATAGGGGGAGGAACGTAGGGCTTTACGTCGATCCGGTAAACCATCACCTTGACCTTCTCGGGCAATGAATCACCCTCAAAAGCCAAGATGAAGGCACCGGTCGCGACCCTATTGTCCTTCGGACCCCTATGGACTCGCCGAATAAAATGTACTCCCCGCCGTTCTAGATTGGCACGCAATTCGTCATCTGACTGCAGCAAGAGGTCTTTGTGGAAGATGACACCCTGCACCATATTTAGGGTCTTGTGCGGCGTAATGGTAACGGAAACATCACCCAGCTTGTCACAGGCAAGCAGTGCCCGCGATTGAGCTGGGGATGACGTCGTTATTAATACTGATCCCGACCGCATCTTCGACATGCCTTCCACCTCTCCATACTTGTCCTCAAGGTTCTCAACAAAAAATAATGGTTTGGTATTCTTAAAAGATGCCCCATCACTACGGCTACAGACCAGATACTTAGGGGCATAAGCCCCACCCTTCTGTCTTCCCTGACGTTCTTCCCAAGGTGTAGCCAGAGAAGGAAACGTTTGGGGATCATAATCTGCAGCATTGTAGTCCCTTTTACCACGCTTAGAGACGGTGGTTGTACGTCCACCAACGTGTTCTTTTGCTCGTTTCATTGTGGTCCCACGAGCAGCTAGGGATCTAAACGTCCACCCAGGCAGAGCCCCGCTTGCCTGGGTAAGCCTTGTACAACTGAGGTGCGGCAGGTTCCTCAGAGGTTGCTCACTAGCGGCTGTTCAACCTCAACAGCCATGCATCTCCTCGGCACGTAGCACACCTTGAGATTGAGGGGTTTTTTAGAGAGGTTTTTACCGTCCTCGCGACCCGGGCGATTAAGCCAAGATCCCCGGGCTCTGAAACGTACAACGTTCCACCGTCGCGCCGAACGATGGTCGTTGAAGCACGCACAGAGCTTACGGTGTAGCGGACTGTTGGCGCGACACAGCCCACAGCTCAGGACCCCGGGTTCGCCAAGCCCGTACTCAGCAAATTAATGCTGAGCCCCTGAGGGGTCTATTCTCCTGAAGCCCCATTACGGTGAGTGACGGAGGGAACTTTTTTGAGTACATGTGTCACATGTCCCGGTGGGAAGGGAGACTAATTTTATATTCATTGTCTTTTATCGAGATATACGCAGGAGGGAGGAAGATACATACGTACGATCCCGGAACTTTTGACAGTAGTTCAAAATGTTTGTACAACTTATGGGACTTAACTACAGGGTCATCAGTCCCTAAGCTTACAAACTACTTATGAACTAGCTAAGACTAAAGACGGCACAAATATCCATGCTCGAGGGGGGGGGGGATTCGAACCCCCGACCGTAGTGGCCGTGCAGCACGTGACTGGAGCGTCTCAGTTCCCCCGACCACCGCGGCCGGCTTTTGACAGTAGCCGTGAGACCCTATTCACACGGCGATAAGCAAATCGCGTCTACTGTTACCTGACAACCAGGAGACTGTACGACTCGGGTAGCCGGTCACATTCACACAGGCATGACTCTGGTCTCGCATACTGCCGAGTCACTTGCTATATGAAATGCAATTACAATCAATTCCATTGGTTGAGGGTGACAGAAGCGCCCTTTTTGTGTACTCTGGTGCCTTTACTACAATATCAGTAACGATGGTATTATAATAGTTTCATTATTACCGCCAGTACAAGCAGATGGTTTCGAAAACTTGTACTTGTGAATTTTTAATATCTAGCTCAATGTGCGTAATATTTAAACGAAAAACGTGGGGCACGTGAATTAGATGACTGAGACACGAATACTTCAAGTCACTTGCGATTCTGTTGCACTACAAACGATGTGAACTGTTGTGTGATTAATCTAATCAGCATCTACCTCCTATTATCTATTACATGCACCCCATGGTTTTTCGTTTTCAATTGTACAACTTTTATCACAGCTATTTAAAATTCACAACTGAAGTCGCACTGTTCCAGAAGTGTGGCCAGCAAATAAGAAATGTTGCAACCTAACCAGCTTTTCGCAACACTACCAATTCATTCCATCATGGTCGCCTGCCTCCTCGACGACTTTATGTCGCATTTACAAATTTGTAGGTCTATCAGTATGCGGTTAGGAATTGTTATGGATTAGGACAACTTATACTATTTAATCGATTTAAAAAAATTAAATATATTTCTTTAAAATAAAACAACTATGTTCTACTTTTTGGTCTAGTGCATGTGAAATTCTTTAATAGATTTCAAACATTAAGATGCGTTACCGCAGTCGTGTGGTAACTTCCAGTTGATTTCAGTTTTCTGCTGTGAGTCTATCAATTTATTACCTTCTCCTGTTTAGGATTTAATTCGTGAAAATATGGCAAAGATATAAACTAAACAGATAGAGGTGGAGTCATAGTGAGAGAACAGTCGGGCCTGTTCGTCTTTGCGTAAAGCACTCTACAGGAAATCGAAGGATCGTGGGTTCGAAACCCGTTCGGATCACTGAATTTTTCAGCCTTCACCTCTCAACGATGTGAGCAGTCGCCAGAAACGATACGGGTTTCGGATTCCACTTTAAACTGCAGGTCCACTTTCCCCAGTTGTATAACTGGGGTAGGTTAGGGACACTCAAGTCGCCTTAGTGGCGTCCAATTGAAAGACTTGCTGCACCAGACCACTGAGCCACACGAAATTATTATTATTATTATTATAGTGAGATAGTATAGAATTGGGCTCTTAACTGGAGTTGGGGGAAGATGAAAATGAATCTATAACATTGAGTAGCTAGCCTTATTCAGAGAGAGAGACGTACGTGTAGGGAAGGCCCTCATGAGTCAACAGAGGTGATCGTACCTGGCTGGAGCTGTAGTCACCATATGGTCAGCCCCTATACCACAAACTACGCGTATTAGTCATTTGCAACACCTCACGGAACACTTCCGTCATATGCGCACTGGCGCACATCCGTCATTTATTCGTGATCGGTCCTTGCATGCCACCGAGAAGAGCCGTTTTAATAGTTTTGAGCAACAGGCTACAATGCCCAAAAATTTTCTCAATTCATATTTGGAATCACAGGAAGCAAAAGGAAAAAAAGGGGGGAAGGGAGGAAAGAAGGGCAAATCTAATATGGCTAAGGTGAGTCAATTTTGAAAAGTCACAACTTACTTGGGTGGAGATGGAGCCACAGACCCATTTTAGAGCTGTGGTGGAAGTAGCTTAACAATTTGTATTCTGTCATGGGGCCCCTGCAAAGAGACAAACGTACAAAGTACGTAACGGCTATTTGAAGTACGTTTGTCTCTTTGCAGGGGCCCAATGACAGAATACAAATTGTTAAACTACTTCCACCACAGCTTTAAAACGGGCCTGTGGCTCCATCTCCATCCAAGTAAGTTGTGACTTTTCAAAATTGACTCACCTTAGCCATATTAGATTCGCTGCCCGCCAGGTACACGGTCTGTAATAAAACATTTGTCTGTTTACACTCTGATGATGCGCTAACAGCATGAAACGCGTTATTGGATATAATAAAGAATATTACAACAAAGAATTGTTTAATTAAGAAAGATTAGGGTTTAACGTCGACAGCGTCGTCCTTAGAGACGGAGCACACTCTAGTATTGATTTTTTTGCTTAGGATGGGGAAGGAAATCGGCCCTTGGGGAAGATTGCGGCATTTTCCTTGAGTGATTTTGGGAAATCTCGGAAAATCTGTATCAGAGTGGCCGGAGACGGGTTTACACCGCCATCCTAACGTATGCGAGTCCAGTGTATTAACAGGAAGCAAAGAAACAGTTTAAGTTTCCTCGTACGTAGAAACATCAGTCAATATAAATTCAACTGACCAAGAACTGGACATGACACGCATCGTCGAATTTTTGACAGGTATTATCCCGCCGTTCCCTAGAATTTGGTTAAACGGCGGTTGAAAATAATTTGCGTCTCACAGTGGAACCTTTCGGTCTCTGAAATTGGGTTTGGGTTGATGCTTCACTATTTTAGTAGTACGACTGAAGTGTGTCCACCAACGGAAGTTGTAAACCGCACTAACCGTAAGATTTCTACAAATAGGGCTCTTAAAGTATAATGCGCATCTCACGTACTGGTCACTCTGGACGCTACGTCAGCACACCAAAATAGCTCTGTCTGTAGAGCACTCGCTTGCCACGAGTTCGATTCGAGATCGAATAACTTATTTTAATTATTTTATAGACAGGCGCCAATGTAGTAAAGCGTACACAAAACACTCAAGAAGCTGCAACGTGCGCAAGTAGGAATATCCAGTGACAGTGCTCTCGGCGAAGAAGAATGGCCCGTACAATTTTCGACGTGACTAAAGCACAAAAAAACATTTACCTCAGATTCAATGCATTCGTGTGGATGCTTTGCACCCCAGATTCGGCAATTATGCCTGTTCACTTTCCCAGTAGTGTAAAAAGCGGCTTGGTCTTTAAAATTAAGCAATCAACAATGCCATCCCCATGCTCATTCAATTGTCACAACTGCGAACAAAACTCTAAACGCTTGTCTTTGTCGTCATAATTGAGCTTCTGCACTAGCTCCAATTTGAACGGTTTCGTAGACAGCTTCTGAGGTAGCACTTACCACACTGTCATTGGAGCCATTTCGAGTTCACGGGATGCAGGACGCACCCATTTCTTTGCACTCCTATTGAATGTCTCGACGCGCTCCACATTCACTTCACTCACACTGGGTCGTCCGCTTCTCTTTGCCGGTCACAAGTAACCCGACGTATCGAATTTGTTGTGCCAGTGGTGAATTGCCTTCCTTGTTGGTGGATTCTTACCTCACTTGCTTCTAAACATCCGTTGAACAGCTGTAGCACATTTAGTAAAACAATTTATTTTGTAAGTCGCAGTTCCACATTTTTGAAGTCGGTGACTAGTTTCGGACTCTACAGTCCATTATCAAACTATTAACCTTTTTGAAATCGTGATAATAAAAATGTTAATGGTTTGATAATGGACTGTAGGGTCCGAAACTAGTCACTGACTTCAAAATGGTGCAACTGCGAGGGACAAAAAAAAATTGTTTTACTAAATATTCCCAGTTGTTGATTTTAAACCATCATTAAGTTGAATTTTCATAAATATCGCTTATTTGTTTTTGTCGAACTCCAACACACAGAAAGCTCGCTCCGCACCTGAACTCGCCATGTTTGCGACAAGCGCTATCGGTAAATTACCAAACTACGCTCTGGCAGTATACATGAAAAACTTTCAGGGTTTCTCTTCAAAATGAACCATGTATCATACCTGCACAATGTTTTCATTTATTTATTTATTTTTTTTTTGCCGCAAAAAAGTGTTCTCCCAATTCTTTTGCGATTATGTCAAAAATAGCTCAAACACTGCAATAACTGTTTTCAATTAAGTTTTTCGTGAACTATTACTTTAGTAACAAAAGACAGTCGTGGTTGCAACTATTTATTTTTAATGCGTTTCACTCTTGTGAGGCATCCTCAGAAAGCCTTAAAATGTCACATCAGATGAGTTTAACTAAAAGCCTTGCTAGCCACGATCTGGCGGCGTCAAATCATTACAATTACGATACGGTCGACAAAACCAATCGGAATCCTAAAACAGAGCTACAGCACATTCACAAACTTGGTCAACTTGTCGATGTTTACAATATTACGTTAACACTGCCGTCAGGCCGGCTTGCTGTTCAATCATACAGTGAGCTCATTATGAAGGCCCGGTCCTGGCACTCGTATACAATACGTCAAATAAATAAAATCTTTTACATTCACAGAATATATGACAACTGCGAATGGGCAAATCTGAAAACGTGTAGCCAGCCGGGATTCTAACCCGGGTCTCCCGCTCTCTAGGCAGTTGCGCTGACCACTACACACCACTGGGGACACACAGTCATCACCGCAACTGCAGGAATCCCGGCTGGGTTAACATTTTCAGCTTTGCCCATTCGCAGATGATGTCATATATTCTGTGAATATGAAAGAACAATTGCAGGATCAGAAGTGACGTCTGTTCTTACGGAACAGACGCTACACACACACATTATATATATATATATATATATATATATATATATATATATATATATATAAGACATATATATATATATATATGACTGACTGTCTTACTACTAAACAATCTGATTGGTTGCTGTACCAGCCGACCCCAAAGAAGGAGAGTATTTTATTACGTCTTTGTTTAAAAAATTAGGGAAACTTACGTCTTTGGGTGTGCCTCCTATTAGGGAAGAAGATTCTCATGTCCCTGAACAGGGTAATCTTTAAAATCTGAAGGCTTTCGCGATTAACGAAGAGAAACAGTTAGGTCGCCAACGTTATCGGCATTTGCACCGGGCCAATGAGCCAAACGAAACTGCTGCTGTAGCAAGCCGCTGAGTGGCCTACAATCGCCTATACAGATACGAAACAACTGGCACGCGGGATGTTGCGAGGAAAGGTCCGGCAGAACCACCGGATGACTGCGTCAGCGAGGAGGCACCTTGAAGCGGTGCCAGGCCGCTGCGTGAACGAGGTGGGCGCAGGTGGTCAGATGGGCCACAAAGGCGCTGCCGCCGCGCCGGAAGGCCCTCTGCAGTCGCTGGAACGCGGCCGGCCGCCCAATAATTCATACCGGCTGCACCAACTGAATGGCGATGCCGGCTACGTGACGGGTACGTGGTACTGGCGAAAATCACGCTGCCGGTTTCTCGGACGTGCAGGAAATGTTTCTTTACGACAATGTCGGCGCTACGAAAGAAAATGGCCGCGGCGCTACCATGCGCGAGGCCGTTCCCCGTCCGGGGTTCGAATCCTCCTCCGGGTATGGATGTATGTGCTGTCTTTAGTATAACGATGGTGTTGAACAGCAACCTCGTATGTAAAAATAAATAAATAAATATCAGTTTTACAGAGAGTGATTTAACCGTCTGAAGCGTCTAGCAGCGGAGCGCGCGGTTGCTCGCCGTGGAGGTTCGAGTCGTCCCTGGAGCATCGGAGTGTGTGTGTGTGTGTGTGTGTGTGTGTGTGTGTGTGTGTGTGTGTGTGTGTGTGTGTGGTCCTTAAGTTAGCTTAGTTTAAGTAGTTTGTAAGCTACGGACTGATGACCACGCAGTTTGGTCCGATAGAATTACAAACATTAAAAGTGATTTAACCATTACTATTTTACAGTTATCTCGATAGAAAATAAATAAAAAACAATCATCATCACTATATTGTTGTTGTTGTTGTTGTTGTTTTAAAGGGGACTAAACGGCTGGGTTATCAGTCCCTCATCATCACTATGAATTATTTCATTAATAAAATATTTTTTGAATACATACTGGAAAATAATTTTCAAGGCATAAATTAAATAAAAATTGTCAACGATGTTCTTACGTGAACACACTGACATACGAAGTTGCAGTTCAACACCATCGATAAGTTAATTCAAAAATGTTCAAATGTTTGTAAAGCTTATGGGACTTGACTACGGGGTCATCAGTCCCTAAACTTACAAACTACTTATGAACTAGCTAACACTAAGGACGGCACAAATATCCATGCCCGAGGGGGGATTCGAACCTCCGACCGTAGTGGCCGTGGAGACCATGACTGAAGCGCCTCAGTCTCCTCGGCCACCGCGGCCGGCCATAAATTACTCGATACTGTTATATACTAAAGCCAAGTAAGTTGCACATGTCTAATAATGCAGTATGTTATTAAGGTGCGTAAATTCTATCCAATACTACCTCGAAACGCAAGGCAATCGAGCGTGCGGTGATATGGGCCCACGCAGAGTCTAAGTAGTGTACGGAGACATACAAACATACTCCCGCTTGTAAGATGGACTGAATCAGATCAAGTCGAAGGCCATTTATTTGAACGCATCCTTACAGTAGGAACAACCTCGTTAATGTCCCTGCTAGTACTGTGCTTTATCTGTCGTGTGACTTCTCTGGAAACACCTACATTTTAGAAAACTCGTTTTAACAAAACATTCTCGATTTTCGGCATAGAATCAAAATAAATAAGAAACGCTATGCCATTGCATTTAAAAAACTACTTCCGGTCTGAGTAGCCCACTTCCAGTGGGAATCTGAAGTTGAAAATACCACCATTCGATCCGGTGTAGTATACTTACTAATAGGACTTAATGCATGTCACATTTCATACGAGTTTGTAAGGGGTGGACTTAAAATAATAACCCCAAATGTCTCTGGAAGAACAATTGCTGTTGAAAAACGACATTCACAGGCTTGAACCTACGACAGAGGTTTATGAACGTGATACTACGAGACAGTCTAAAACGTAAACAAATACTATTTTCAACACAAACTTATATTTTTTTAAATAGTTACTCATTTCTTATCAAATCACTGGCATGAAAAATCATGAAGCACACAGCTGGCGCATCCTGAAAATCAAGCGAGACGTCTCTCTGAACGCACTGGCTGCTCAGTTCATGTATTTCAAACGTCAGTTTCTCTTCACAGTTTCTCAGGATGTAATTTATGTATTGCGATGCAATTGATGTAGCTACTGCGATGCAACCAACGCCATTCTTTTTGTGGTTTTCCATGCTATTGATTGCATAAGAAATAATATGGGATATCCATTTAAGAAATATAATTGTGTTGAAAATAGTATTTGTTTACCTTTTTAGATCTGCTCATAGAACTTCCTTTCATAATTCCCTGCCGTACTTTATGAGCGTGAAAGTCGTATTTCAATATCTATTGTTCCAGAGATATTTGGGATGAAAGATTTAAGTGGGAGACCATAACATATATGGGAGACAGAGAGAGAGAGAGAGAGAGAGAGAGAGAGAGAGAGAGAGAGAGAGAGAGAGAGAGAGAGAGAGAGGGGGGGGGGGAAGGGAGAAAGAGAGGGGGGGGAGAAGGGAGAGGGGTCGAGCATATATATACTGTACTAAGTTTTGGATTAACTTCAATGATTAGTAACTTTTCCCTTAAGATCCTTCAAACAGACAACTACAAAGTTTCTACTGACACTTTTACGTAATCTGTTTCCGCTTTCGGAACAATTTATCTTTATCTTTTGTAGTTCTAAGTGGGATACCGCAACAATGGGACATACCTTTCATCACTCACAAACACCCCCTCTTCCTAATGTCTAGTTTTAATGATTAGTATTTTCACACGTCATTTTCAGACTACAGGTATGTGCACGAGCTAGTAATCGGTTTCGCGAACAAGATCGGTTCTCGGAATCGGCCAAAGCGTCTAAACATGTAGCGTTGTAGCACGTCGAGTCCAGGAAGCTAATATCTGCCCGTGCTACACAGAATTGCTACAAAAACTGGGAACGTAGTGTCTACAACGAGTAAGCGACAGCATTCACCCTGGTGTTCAAGCTGTTAGGTAACTATATAGATAACACGAGGCTCGCTCTAGAAGACAAGCCGTTGTTTGTCCACTGTGGCAGTTCAGAGCTGTCACAGCTGACCGCTGACGTGCAACCAGTAGTGTTCACTGGAGACTCACCCACCAGGAGAGTACAGCGCGATGTTCTGGATACTCACCTGAAAATCACAAACAAAATAATTTTAGGTACAGGAAACACAATCTACAAACATTACACAATTTTAGTAATTATCGGTAAAAAATCTCACTGGCTCACTTTACGTTTTATAGTGGTTTTACAATATTTTGCAAATATTTCGGACAAAAATAGTTAATATATAAATAATAAAAAATATGGACGATACTCTTACGTCTCTATTGTGATGATATCTACGCAATCAACATGCATTATTCTCTGACCGTATTTTGACAAAAAGCTAAAATTATTTGATATTCAAGTTTAGCTTTGGCAAACATACACTTTTTTGAACATTTACTAATATTTTAATATCTCTTCCATATTCTCATTACCTTTTTCCGTTAAAATATTATCACCTGTCTTGCCGTGGTAGTAAAATTTACGTCGATCCGTACGGCTCCACAACAAAGCAAGAAGACGAAGACCAAAAATGATTGATAATTTTTTATCACTCATTAATCAAGAACTTGTCGGTTCATCATAAGTTAATCACAGTGGAATAAATCACTTCTTTCACCTTTAATTTGAAGAAAACATAATCTATACTCTATGCTAGGTCTTTATAAAAGAAAGCGCCTGATACGTTGCTATTATTTCATTACTTTTTTACTGTATTCAGGAATTGGAAAAAAAAGACGCATTACAAAGCACAAATTTCTTTTCTAGATTATTTCCCCATATTCCTTGAAATTCCCTCCCTTTCTCCCCCTCTATCTCTCTTTCCCCGTCCCACCCCCACACACACAAAATTTCAAAATTTCATTCATTTTAATTGTTAATGTCTTTCGTGTACCATAGTTTGGAAGCCACCTTGCTAACAGCAGTTTCATAGAAAATCTTTTCGAGAAGCATAACGATGGTGGGCAATGAAAACCTCCTACCTCCATATACTTACGTTTTACAGGAGACCCAAAACGGTACCTTAAGAAAGTATTAAGTGGTAAGAAATAAATTAGTTGTACGTGCGGGAGAACCAAAATGCTTCGTCAGCAAGAAACTTAATACGTTACTGTTACTGATTGCGCAGGTTACCTCGGAAGAGACGGCTGGTACGCGCCCACCCAGACCCGGCCGGACGTTTTCTAACGACGGCGCCTGTGCGTAATACTGAGATGCATCGACTCCGTCCGTACGCACGTCGCGGTCGAAAACCGTGTTTACCTTCGGCTACGCTGCCCGGCTGGAAGCGAAGGGGAGGGGCAGGCAGATTTACATGTAAAGCGGCGCGGCTACATCACGGCCTTGCTGCCACCTGACGCTCCCTTCCTAAATACGCACTCCCTGCGCTCCTCAAGGCTCCGTTCTACACCCACAACTAGGTTTCTTTCCACTGACATAAAACTGAGTTCTGTATACTGTCATCTTCTATATGTGAACGCAGTTACGAACTCTTGTGTATCAAGGCGACGCAGACGGCAACAAATACTGATTTAACTTCAGCTCTTATAACGAGTAGAAAAAGTTTACCACTTTTCGCCAACATAAGAGACGCATCCAAATGTAAGTTTCCCTACCGTTTCGAAGCATAGGCAACATCGTTCCATGGACAACTTAATCGGCAACAAGTGCAGCAATATTTGAGCTATTTTTCAACATAATAGTCAAAGAAACTGAGAAACCTGTCATATCGTGGGATCAACTTTTGTATTTCTTCGTCGAAGAAGTCTGCCGCCTGTGAATAGAACCAGTGTGAGAGAGTCGTTTTCAGATCTTCGTCGCCATCAAAACGCTGGCCAGAGGACAGGAATATCTAGAGGTGCAACGAAAAACGGAAATTGCAGGGAGCGAGATAAGATGGTAACTGCGTAATTAGCTCCTCAGGATGGATGGATTTTCGTTCGGCCATTAAATATTTTCATTGAAGCATTGGGCAGCTGCACAGATTAAATCCGAGTTAGATGAGGTCCATGTGGGTTCTGCACCAATAGATCAATGAGTTTAAACGAGGCCGGAGAAGCACGGGAGATGGAGCAAGCTCCGGTCGGCCGATGAAGTCGCTACACAGGGAACCATCGATAAGGTGTATGATATGGTAAAGAAAGATTAAAATTTTCGCGAGATAGCTAACATTGTAGGCATCTCAACTGAGCGAGTGCATTACATCCTCCATGTAAAACTAGACATGAAAAAGTTCTGTGCGCGATGGGTGCCGCGCCTGCTCGCTTTGGACCAAAAACGGAAACGAAAGACCATTTTCGTTCAGAACCTCACACTGTTCGGGCGCAATCCACAGGACGTTTTGCGCAGAGTCATAGCTGTGGATGAATCTTGGATCCAGAGACTAAACACGAGTCCCAAAAATAGACGGAGAGAGGGAAGAGTATACCAAAGAAGGCGAAGACTGCTTTGACAGCTGTAGAGGTGATCGACACTGTCTTTCGGGATTCCCAGGGTATAATCCTGACAGATTATTTGGAAAAAGGCAGAGCCATAACTGGGCTCTATTATGCTGCTCTGTCCAAGATTCGCACGGAACCAGGACAGGCTCCAATCAAAATGACAAAGTGCACGACTTGGAGAGTCAAATTGGTTCCTCATCCACCCTATTCACCAGACTTGGCTCTGAGTGACTTCTTATTCCCAAACTTGAAAATTTGGCTTGGTGGGAAGAAATTTGCATCGAATGAGTAAGTGTCCGCCGCTGTGACAGACTATTTTGCAGTGTTTGACAGAGCCTACTTTGCCGATAGGTTGAAAAAATTGGAAAGCCGCTGAACCAATGAAGTGAATAATCGCTTTTAAAACCGATTTTACTCTATTGTTACCAGACTTATTAAACAGCCCTCGTATATACGCGTACCAAAACTGTTGCTTGAAACTGTCGAAGGTGCTGTTGTCCAGGGGCGGATCCAGGACGGTCTCCTGGGGGTGGGGGAGGTGAAAGAATTTTTCACCATCAGCTAAACTCTACTCAGTAGAAAGACTCTAGCGCCGGCCACCCTTTTTTACTCCACGCCCAATCAAACAAAAAGTCTCACAGTTTTGAAGACTCAGTGCAGTGACAGCACGCTAGTTTCCCGTTCTTAAAAAAAGCCGAACTGCTGCGGGGACGACGACGACCCTCTCCCCCCCCCCCCCTTCCCCATTGGATGCGCCAATAGTGCTGTCTAGACATGCGCGACCCACGCCATCATTCGTCTGTCAGATGTTTGTAAACCTATGGTCGTCAATCACTAGACTTACAAACTACTTAAACTACCTTGAACTAACCTAAGGACAATACACATTCCCATGCTCCAAGCAGGACTCGAACCTCCGACGGCGAGCGACTGCGCGCTCCGCAGCAAGGCGCCCTAGAGCGCTCGGCCACTCGACCGCGGCGTTGGTGTGTCCAACTGTAATTGGGGCGTCTGGTAGCGTTCGGTGAGTGGTGGTTATTGGAGTGTGGTTGAGACAGAGAGAACGTGCTCAGACAGTGGGCGACCCTCCGGTAAGAAGCGTGCAGAGCTCGACAGGACGGACGTCGGCGCGGCGCGTGGCGGTCTGTCAGCTGGTAGCGCGCTATGTTTAGCCGGGGCGACTGACCCTGCGTCCCATCCCATCCCATCCACGCCGCTGGACAACTGTCCCGTGTGGGCGGCTGGCAAGCCGGCGCGTGGCGAACTCAGGCAAAACACTCACCAAAATAACACCCGCGCGTGTTTACGTCCTACATTCGAGCCTCTACCTATAAAACGCGGCAGACAGACTAGGGTTTGACGTCCCGTCGACAAATGTTCAAATGTTTGTAGAGTCTATGGGACTTAACTACGGGGTCATCAGTCCCTAAACTTACAAACTACTTATGAACTACTTACAACTAAGGACGGCACAAATATCCATGCCCGAGGGGGGATTCGAACCCCCGACCGTAGTGGCCGTGCGGACCGTGACTGGAGCGCCTCAATCCTCTCGGCCACCGCGGCCGGCGTCCCGTCGACGGCGTGGTCCTTACAGACGTAGCAAAAGCTCGGAATTTTTTTGTCCACTTCAGGTTACGGTAGTAACACTAAAAGTGGGCCTTAGCGATCGTCTTTTGACAGCTCGAAATTTAAATCAAAATAACGCCTTAACCGTTCATCTGACACGGAAACTCAATACATGTGTTAGTAGAGAAGATATTTTTCTACAACTTTGCTCTCTTATGTTTTCTTCATATCTCGTATAGTTTGAAAGGTATTTGCAAAAATAATGGAGTTTTGACACCTTCCATTGCATTAACGAAAACCAGCCGTTCGCAGATGTCACACGTGACATTCCTCGCGCAGAACTCTCTCTGACGTACGCCATCTTGCGTTGCGTATTTGATGATTTTCTTATTGTAACTTACACGTTATTTCAAAGCAGCGGCGCACTGAAGAATTAACAAAAACAGGTCGTTCTTCTTACGATAAATGATAATCTAGTGTCTAAAAATGCCTTATTAGAATAAGTTAGCAACTGCCATCAATACTATGAAAATAAAAGACCAATTTCGTAGCTGTCCCCTGTAGTGAAGTGCGCAGCGCTTAGGATTATGAAACACACGGTCAGTGGTTCGGAACCCGCCGCTACCAATAACTTTTTTCTGCTTTTTTCCTTAAGGGTTACGTGTTGGGCGCACAGATATCTTACTATAATTTTTTATTATTTACATTATTATTGTTGTCCAAAATGTTTGCAAAAAAATTATAAAACTACAAACCAAAAGTGGGCCGTAAAACACGTCAGTGCGATTTCTTTTTCCATAAGAGTAGGGAGAGAAATAGGCCGTGCCCTTCCGATAGTCTAAAAAATAGCAGTAACAAAGAATAATAAGTAAAAACATAAAGTCTTGAAAGTTTCCGCGTGTCTCTCTGCTGTTCCTGAAAGCAGTGGTCTTGATTAGAGTCGGCGGGCGCGGCCGTCCGCCGTCGAGGGTTCGAATCGCCCCTCGGACATGGACGTTTGTGTCGTCTTCAGTATAAGCTAGTTCATAAGTAGTTTGTAAGTTTAGGGACTGATGACCCCGTAGTTAAGTCCCATAAGCTTTAGAAACATTTGAATTTGATTAGAGTTGTGGTCAAGTACAGTTACTCTATTCAGTTTTTGCCTGAGGACCCTCCTGTGAGTATGTACCTGCAGTAGGTGTCCCTGGTGGGAAGACAGCCTGCCTCTGTTGCTCAGCTCTTTGTTGGTCCGCAGACTGGACGGCTGGGTATGGAAGTTCCCGACTGAGATGATGGTGGTGGGCGACCTTCGGCGTGCAGTGACTCAGAGGGGCAACTCGCCAGCACTTCCGCTGCCCGCCTCTTTCTATTTGGCAGCTTACACGCCGCGGGCGTCAGCTGCACGAGGGTCCGATTCTTTGTTTGTAATTCACACAGTTCTACGGTTATAATCCGATCTTGATGAATTTCGCACACATGCCTTCAAAACATGGCAAGTATGGTTGTAACATTCCCGACCCTTCTTGGTGTTGAGTTTTGGATGGTCAGTGGCCGAGCGGTCTGCGGCGCGCCAGTCACAGTCAGCACGGCGACTGCTGTCGGGGTTTCGAATCCCCTCTCGGGCACGGATGTTTGTGTCGTCTTTAGTTCATCAGTAGTTTGTAAGTTTACGGACTGATGACCCCCCCCACCCCCTCCAGTTACGTCCCTTAAGCTTAACAAACACTTGAACACTTTGGAACCAAAGGCTGCGTTTTAGTGGCAGAACAATTAAAACATGCAACCGAACTACAAAAGAAACTGCATACACGACGCTTGCCCGTCCATTTTTGGAGTATTGAGGCCCAGTGTGGGATGCTTATCAGGTGGGTTTGACGGAGGACATCGAAAGAGTCAAAGAAGGGCAGCTCGTTTTGTACTGTCACGATACAGGGGAGACAGCGTTACGGAAATGATACAGGATCTGGGATGGAAATCATTAAAACAACGGCGCTTATCGCTGCGGCGTGGGCTACTTACGAAACTCCAATCGCCAACATTCTCCTCAGTATGCGAAAATATATTGTTGACTCCCACTTACATAGGTAGAAATGATCATCAGAATAAAATACGAGAAATCATAACTCGAACGGAGAGATTCATGTGTTATTTCTTCCCGCGCGTTATTCGAGAATGGAATGGGAGATAAATAGTATAATTGTGGTTCGATGAACCCTCTGCCAGGCACTTAAATGCGATTTGCGGAGTATCCCATATATATGTAGAATTCGCTTTATTCCGATTTAGTACGTTGACAATCAACGCTCTGGCAAGGCAATGGTGGTATTAGAAGCTGCTACATTTAAGTCAACGACACATGGACATTTGATTTAAGGAATACACTGCTTACAATACGCCTGTGACTCCAGACTATTTGAACTCAATAATACAGCGATCACCGTGGAACGGTGTAACGCGACTGATGGACGAGTAAAACTTATGAATGGAGCACAAATAAATATGATTCACTATTACGTAAAAACACAGACACCCCACAGCTTACGGCAGTCTGAGAAATGGATAAAAGCTGAAGGAGGAGGAGGAGGAGGAGGAGGAATAAAAAGGTGAGAGCATCGCCTCCTCCGCACTTAACGGTCGCGCTAAGATGCATTGCTTCCGGCTAATCTTCCCACTGTTTAGCGGTATTCTGCGTGGTACGGGGGACCGGATTCCAACCACTTAAGTCCGTGAGTCACCGGAGGAACCGCTCGAAAAAGTACCGGTACCATGAATCGCCGCTGATTCACCGCAATACAATCCAGAAAAACCACCGTATTTTGGAATAAAAGTAAACCAAACAAGTATCATCATCATCATCATCATCATCAGTTTTCTGTTTAATAGCAGACCTTTTGGTCCTTCATTTTCTACGTTTCACTGCTTCTTTGTTAGTTTTACTATATGTACTGCTATCCATCACCTCATCCAGGATCTGAAATCACTTCCTCCCTCGCCTTCTCTTCTTGTCTTCCACATAGCCCATTAAGACTGTTTTGCAATCCCCTCCTTTCTTAATATACGTCCCATCCAGTTTCTTACTTTTTATTACTTTCCACTAATAGTCTTTGGTCTCTCACACGTATCAGTACCTCTTTTGTACATACCGTTTATTCTTTCCATACTCCGCCAGGTCTACATCTTAAAACCCTCCATCCTTGCCCTGTCCTTTCTCAACGTCCATGTTTCAGCACCATGCAGAAGAATACACTCTACGAAACATTTTCTTAGTTATGCAATAAATCCTAAATGCTGCTTTAAATGTAATTATTTTTATTACACTATAGACCTATTTCGGATTTTAGCGCCATCGCCAGGTGATTTGCGAAAAATGTTACATTATAAATACATCAAATTTTATGATTATCGTAATTGTAAATACTATTACGAAATATTACATACGTCTGTTGGTCCTAACATCCATATACATCGATGGTTTTATTGCTGTCAGTCATTTATTTATTGCCTTGAATTTTAATTATTGCAATATTTCTGATGACTATCATTTATGTTGTTTTGAATTTTAGTTATTGCAATATTGCTGATGACTTATCATTTATGTTGTGATGTGACAGCTTTTTGATAACCAGAGATGTAGTATGGTTACATACTGATTGCTATCGGTATTTGCGAGGTTGGTTAATGCATGTCTTTGCATATGTCGAGAAATATTGTCATCTTAGCCGAATCTTCATTGACATGTGTTATCTTTGTATCATAAATTTATTAATTTTTGCTACTGAAAATTCGTTCCTGTGTAATCTATGATGGTCTAAAAATTTTACCCGTTTTCTTGGTGTACTAAATATCTAAATGAAGACGTCGACTTAAAACACAAAAACTAAATAGAATTTTATTAATATCGTACACCAAGAAAACGGGTAAAATTTAGGAACGGGTAAAATTTAGGAACGAAATTTCAGTAGCAAAGATTAATAAATTTATGATACAAAGATCACACATTTCAATGAAGATTCGGATGAGACACAGACATACATTACTAGACTGGCAAACTAGCCTCTGTGACTGAAGTTTGATGCCGCCATCTTGCCTCACCTAACGTCAAAAAATTTCCGTACGGTACTACTATTATCTTCTGACACGATATAACGTTGTAAGCTTTACTAGTTGGTGTGAACATGATTTGCATTTGAGCTAACACTTCCGCATTTTCGAATCGTGTTATGAGAAGAACATGTTATGTACGGTTAAACATCAACATTAGCATCTAGGCAAAGACGTTCTACCATTTTTGTTGTGTTGCCAACATAATCATGAGAGGTCGGCGAGATGATAGATACAATTTTACCGTTACATACATTTAAAGGAGAGGTAGTTATCTGAAAGACACTAACAAGAATAGAGCTGTGTGTTATCCACGACAAATAACACATTTATAACGGTCATACTATTAAAAGAAAAAACGAAGTTGATCGAAACTGGAAACAGATTAATAAAAACAGGAAACGCGACTCATTAGTGTGTGCATCAAAGCAGACTATAGATTTCGTAAGAACTCTCGAAAGAATAAGGGTACACTTTTATAATGACCATACTACTAAATGATAATCCGAGGTTGAATCAAATTTGTAACAGATTAATAATAACAGCAAAGCAATGCAACTCATTACTGTATATGTTGAAGCTTACTCAAGCTTTAAAAATTTCAGCCATTTACAAAACACGAATTTCCTACATGTCAAAACTCTAAGGACGGCATAATTACGTCAGTTCATTCGTATTTTTACGACTGTTTTCTGCACTAACTCACACGACTGCTTACACGTTTATAGTATAGAAATGTGGCGGCGAGACTTCACTGACACCAATGATACCGTATACCGCATTGCCAGTAAAGTAATGTATGTCTGTGGGATGAGATAACATTATTTCTCGACATATGCAAAGACATATCTCGCAAATACCGGTAGCAAAGATTATCGTAATAATAAACATACAGTATGTAACAATATTACATCTCTGGTTATTAAAATATAAATGATAAGTCATCAGCAATATTGCAATAACTAAAATTCAAAACAACATAAATGATTGTCAACAGAAATATTGCAATAATTAAAATTCAAGGCAATAAATAAATGACTGACAACAATAAAACCATGATGTATATGGATGTCAGGACCAACAGACGTATGTAATATTTCGTAATAGTATATACAATTACGATAATCATAAAATTTGATGTATTTATAATGTAACATTTTTCGCAGATCACCTGACAATGGCGCTAAAAGCCGAAATAGGCCTACAGTGTAATAAAAATAATTATATTTGAAACAGCATTTAGGATTTATTGCACAATCTCTTTAAATGACATTTATAGTGCTGCAGGCCCAAGAGAAACCAAATTTTCTTAGTTGTTTTCCTCATATTGCTGTTAGGGTTAATAACTTTTATTCCAAAAGACAAACAAGGAGGCGGCATAGGACTCTACGAAAATTAAAGTCTTTGGTTACATCTAAGTGGCCTGGCAATAAAACGCAGTCTTTGGTTAGCCTGCGGTGAGCAGTTGCCTTGCGCGAGCGGTCACTGCGCAGTTTATCGGCTCGGCAAGGGCACTTTCGCCAAGTACGCGCCTCGACTCTGCAGGTGCACGACAGGTGGGCTGAGGCGCCTCCACTCAACACGCGACGCCATACGGTCCCCGGCTATTCTTGGAGTTTGCGCACTGGTGTGGCAGCTTGACCCCGGAAGGCCGTGCCACCTTTACTGCGTCATTAATATCGTTTCCCGCGTTAGCCTTTGGGAAGGCTGGCCTAGAGCCGTGGCCACCCGCTTGTCAGTGCAGTTTACACTCGCCACAACCGAGCCAACACCGCAGCTGCTGTTCCGCACCAACGTACCTCCCCACTATCTACACGGTGTTCGGAATTTCCCTTGCAAAATTTGAGGAGTGAGTACTTTATGTTCTGATACGGAATCCATCTCCAGAAATGTTATCCCGTGAGACTACGAGCACTTTATCTTTGACACTGTGAAGTAAATCTCATCCACTGCACGCTCTTTGCTTTTCATATTCTGAGAAGTAGTGTTTACCATGGCAACAACAAAATGTGTGGTAAACTTGGTTACTAAATTGGAGGCGAATTCCGCCTTATGTAATACAACTTATTATGTTTTTATCACTGAAACATGTTTAGGGACTTATCTGTTTTTTTTTCTTTAATTTTTATAATTACTCTTACACATTACAGTTTTGTGTGATTGTATAAACATTTGGCTAAACTGTTTACATTTCAGAATTAGGTCGAATATTTTAGACCTACATTTATTTATTTATTTATATACCTTCATGAAGTTATTGGCAGACTTAACATGTTCCTTTAATCAAGCAATAACATTTTTTTGTAGCTTGTCTTCTGCAAGAACAAAAGGTTTTCATTTCCAAAACGAATACATTTATTGTTCTATCGCCTGGATATTACCAAGTAGTTCATAAGTAGTTTGTAAATTTAGGGACTGACGACCCCACAAACTTTACAAACACTTGAACATTTTTTTATATTACCATGTAGTAGAGTAGTTTCCAATCTCTTTGGTAGTTGAACTACAATTTTTTTCTTTCTTCAATTAAAAACAGCCTTGGTTTATTGAAGTAATATTTAATTTCACTGGTTGGTGTATGCCATGAACTGGAAACCATCTCCACAATTTTTTCGGAAAAACTTTCTTGACCCTATATTCCCCTCATCCTCTCTCTCTCTCTCTCTCTCTCTCTCTCTCTCTCTCTCTCTCTCTGCCTCTTCGTGTATGTATGTGTATTTTCTCAAATAATAAGCATATTATATAGAAATTGAATGGTAACGTAATCAGATTTTTGGTAGTGTTTACTCTTGGAGTAATGGTACTTACTATATGTAAATCTTTTAATGTATCAACTTTATTTTAAAAAAAGGGCTTGAAAATACACGCTCGCATAACTAAGTAGCTGTGGATCCATTAACTTCTTCAGAGCTCGATTTGTAGACACTCCCTCCCTCTTGATATGGGGGCGATGGAATCTTAAACAGCCCGGTGGAGTAGCCGAACGGTCTAAGGCGCCTCTGCGGAACGCGCTGTTGCTCGCCGTCGGAGGTTCGAGTCCTCCCTGGGGCGCGTGCAGAGTTAGGTGTCGTTAATTGCATACGTGTGTGAGATGGCTTCTTCCTCTAACCGTAAGAAAGTCACTTCTGTGAAACTGATGTGATGATATTACTCGGGCACTATACTATGGCAGTCAACAGCGACCGTAAACGAATGAGGAAAAAAACACTCTTCTTTTTATTTAAAAAGACAAATCATTTCACTGGAAGAGGGGATTTTACTACTTGTAAAGTGGTAGTCCTTATTTGTTTACCCTCTCGGCAGACTGCCACAATACAGTGTCCGAGTAATAACAGCGAATCTGGGGAAAATGGTTATAGAAATTGAAATATATAAACAAAATTCTTTACAACTAGCGACCTTTGGCTGAAGACTAAATTATACATTATATTTAATTGAATACTGTAACATATGAAGCTGGCTCATCCTGTTTTTTCTTTGTGATCAGCCAGCCAAGGTACTCTGCTATCCAGTTTTATTCGTAATTTTATTTTACCAATTCTGTGTGTCTTCGTTTTGTATTGTCAGTGGTTTGTTCATTGTCAACCTGTCGCTTATGTGCGTTGTCGTTGTTTTATCTTTACGTTATTGACAGCTGACTCTCAGCTAGGAACATGGGACTGATAACCTAGCTGTTTAGTCCCCTTAAAACAACCAACAACAACTACTTTACTTTAACTCGACATATATTTCTAAACCTTTCTTTTTAACTGAAAAAAAATGGTTTTCGTCACTTCGTAGTTGTTATCGTTCGTTCACACTTTAGTAGTACATAGCAACGGTTCCAAAATATTCGTACTTGATATTCGTATGCCGGCGACTGGCACGGCGTAACAACAAACAGCCGCGTAGCAGCATTGGCAACGTAGCCGCTAGCTGTCAGAGTCGTTCTTTCGGCGGCTCGAACTTCTCCCCCCATCTGCATGCGCAGACCACGGCGCTCAGCCATCACTGGGAGCTGACGAACTAAAAGAACGAACTAGTTGGCGGCAGAGCCGCTAATTAAAGTGAGCGCTCCCGATCGCGAACTATTATGCGCAAGTCTAATGAGGATGTCCGGAGGCGGGTGTGAAGCGGCGTCCTCCCGGACGTCCTTGACGCGGGTCGGCGCGTGTCGTGTGAGGCGGACGAGTCCAGGGCCTAGCGCTGGTGGGGTCTGGTTGCGCCGCACCGCGGGTCAAGGCCGCAGCGTCAGCGACACGTGGCACAAGTGGCGCACACCACACCCCACCACCACCACGCCACGCCCTTCCCCACTCTCATTTTCTCGGGAAATTCCCCTGACCATTATGTGCGAGGTGTCGCACTGGTAAGGTAATCGGTAGAGGGGGGACTGAATCCCGTATCAGACCAACCAGGTTTACGTCCCCCGTGATTCTTCTAAACCGCTTGTAGCGGATACTGGGAGGGCTTTGAAAGTGCATAGCAGATTTCGCTCCCTACCTTTCGAGAGATTGGCAGATACAGGTAGTCTCCCCTGCGGGTCGTCAGTAGGGATGGCGGTTATCGCTGAAACAACAGGTTTTCGGTTACACCGGTTCTTTTCATCTCCAGTTTAACCACACCGTAAAAATTGTTTCAGATAAACGGTTTCTTAAATAACCGGTTTTCGGTTTTTTATTGCTATTATTTCCAGTAGAGTTCGACCGAAACATATTTTGCGGCCGAAACAGAAACCGTAATCGAATTTTCGGTTCTTCTAGTTTCGGCCGAAACCGAAACGTACGAAATTTAGTTAATATTTAGGAAAATTTACGTTATACGACAAATCACTAGGCTTTCCATATTTTGCAAGATCCCCTTCCCATACTACGCCTTCTTTAGTGTGTGTAAGCCTAGCCAGGAGTCAGAAGAAGACGATATACGAAGCATACAGATTTACTGGCCCAGTATTTCCATCCGGCAGTTGCGAATATTGAGCCAACCACTCCGTAAGTTGGACTTGTGAGGCAGCGCATGCGAATATCTCGTTATATACCCAATATATATGTTACAGTGAATAAATAAACTTCAATCAGTGGTGCAGAAGTATTTCGAAAAATAAAATCACTACGGTCGTGGGTTCGAATCCCCCCTCGGGAATGGACATTTGTGGCGTCCTTAGTCTTAGTTAGTTCATAAGTAGTTTGTAAGTTTAGGGACTGATGACCCCGTAGTTAAGTCCCATATACTATACAAACATTTGAACATTTTCAGGAGGAAGGACTCGAACCTCCGGCTGGAGCAGCCGCGCAGTCCGTAACTTGGAGCCTCAGACCACACGGCTACCTCTTGAGGCACAATATGATCAATGTTACCTAAACCCATATTGGTTATTAAAAAAGCCCCTAGCTTTCAGGGAATCACATTAATACAACTTGTTACCATAACAATATGATTATACATTAAAAGTTATCATTCCAAGCTTAGAGTACATCACATAATAGGTATATGAATCGAATTTACCTTCTCTTGCTAGGAACATTTTGGATGCTTCCTCCTTAAATGACATAGCATGTTTGTAGTACATCCACCCGTTTTCAGCTTTTTAAAGCAAATGGAACATTGTATCTCACTGCTCACGTACTTCGTGAAGTACTTCCACACTCGGGATTGTGCCATTTAAGACACAACCGATGTCAGGCGACGACAGAAAGGAACTGCCGCATAACCTGACGGAGTCAAGTGTTTTATACACTGCCGGTGCACGCGCGTCGTCTAATAGGCCACGCCACACGGCAACAAGTGCATCGATGCCTCAATATCTGCACCAGTTCTTAAGTTCTTATGCCACGCGTTTGTTGCACGTTTCTGACTGCCGGGATTGTTCTTAAACTATCACTGATCGCTTTTCTTAGTTACTGCGATGACATTTCATAGCAGTGGAAATTTTAGGAATAGCCCTAAATATTAAGGTCTACTAGTTTTAATTTTTTTAAATTATTTACAAAAAACACATTTTGAACCACTACTACAGGAAGTAGTCGTTCCGGTTTTTTACCCTGTTCTTGGCAATAACTAAAAAATCCGGTTACAACCGTCACCCAATAAATACCGAAAAAACCGGTTATTCAAAACTAAAATACCGTTATCGGTTTTAACCGCTCGGTTTTTCCCATCCCTAGTCGTCAGGCGCATATCCTCCGGTGTTTGGGTTGGGGTGTTTGGTAGGGAACGGAAAAAGCCACGGCGGATGTGTCAAACCGGGGACTGGAAGGGGAAAGGAGGGAGGGGGTCACCTCATAATAAGATAAAAATGTTTGAATGTTTGTAAATATATGGGATCAAACTGGTGTAAATTCCCCTGACCGTTACGTGGCGCACTGGTAAGGTACTCGGTAGAAGGGCACTGAATCCCGTATCCGACCACCCAGGTTTATGGCCCCCGTGATTTTTTTAAACCTGTCGTAGCGGATACTGGGAGGGCTTTGAAAGCGCGTAGCAGATTTCGCTCCCTACCTTTCGAGAGTCTAGCATTGGCAGGTACAGGTAGTCTCCCCTGCGGGTCGTCAGGCGCATATCCTCCGGTGTTTGGGTTGGGTTGTTTGGTTGGGATAGGGGGGACGAAACTACTGAGGTTATCAGTCCCACGGTGGGGAGGGAAAGGGAAGGCGTGAGGATATGAAAGGAGGGGAGGGGGAAAGGAAATGCAGTCCGGGAAGTAAAGAAGGAAGGAAGACTGCATTAGCTCGGGGCCCCGTACTCGCCACACACGTACTCACGAAAGAACCGTGAGACCCCTGAGGGGCCTGCGGTGTTTCGGCACGTATTTGTAATCTATGTACAGATACGTAGAGTCAACACAAACAATCTTTCTGTGACGTCTAATCCCGACGGAAATTGTCGGTTTGTTTTCCGTTACAAGCAGTTATTTTTTTTAAGCGTAAAGGTATTTCTCTTTTATTTTTCTTAAAAAAAATTAAAAAAAAATCACAAATAAGTTTTCTGTTGTGGCTTCGACGACAAAAACTTGACTTAGTACATTCATTTTTAGTTCCTTTTTGTCCCGTTTTTTCCCCACATTTGCTATATTATATTATTATAGTGTAGGTATTTCGGTTATCCGTCTATATAACTGACTTAGTAAAATATTTTATTGCCATATGCATTTCGCCTTTATTTGGAAGGCATCATCAGTGCCCTGTAATATGTACATGATTACGTTTTACAATATTTGATATTTACATTTCTCAGTATTTTTAGGTTATGAACAGTTCTGATGCGTTATTTACGTATAGTTACTGATATTGGATGTTGTACTTACAATATTTCATGGATATTGCTTTACCTCTAGTGCTCATTGGTGGCTTCCGGCTGTTCTGCTTCAGTTATGTTCATTTTGCTCTGTTTGTTGTTCCAGAATTTCACAGCTAGCACCACTAGGCACATGTCATTTATATTTGTGTTGTGTTTTTGTGTTGGTTGGTGTTGCCAACTGTTGAGTATGTGTTTGTCCTATCTTTGCTTTATGTCAGTGTGTGTGTGTGTGTGTGTGTGTGTGTGTGTGTGTGTGTGTGTGTGCCGGCCGCGGTGGCCGAGGGGACTGAGGCGCTCCAGTCACGGTCTGCACGGGCACTACGGTCGGGGGTTCGAATCCCCCCTCGGGCATGGATATTTGTGCCGTCCTTAGTCTTAGCTAGTTCATAAGTAGTTTGTAAGTTTAGGGACTGATGACCCCGTAGTTAAGTCCCATAAGCTATACAAACATTTGAAAAACATTTGTATGTGTGTGTGTGTGTGTGTGTGTGTGTGTGTGTGTGTGTGTTTTGTGTGGTTGCATAGAGAACAGCACCAGATACTGATATGTTAATTTATTTATTTTGTGACTCCTGATTGTGAAGAGATATAGTACATTCCTTTGCCCTGTTAGAATAAATTACAACTGACATGGAATGCAGTCATCTTACGTGTATGTGGTTTCAAGCAACAATTGCGTTAAGCGTATACATGGGTCTTGCGCTTGCAGAAAGCTTATATCGTTATTTACGTCAATGATCACAAAAGTTTTTTCGTCGTTATGACGATCGGTTTCGGTCAGTGATGATCATTCTCAAGTCTACAGCAAATCAGAAAAAGAATACATTCAGTAATGTTAGAATGTTTGTAAATCTATGGGATCAAACTACTGTGGCCATCAGCCAATAGGCTTACAAACTACTTAGACTGACGCAAACTAACCTAAGGACAACACACACATCTATGCCTGAGAGAAGACTGTAACTTCGCCGTCTCTGACATGACGCCTTGAACAGTTCGACCATTCCCACTCGACGCTCCTAATCATTCGATTTTAATTTTCCTTCTAAGTAATTGTCTAACTATGTCCTACATATGATGCCATTAGCACCTCTAACATAAATGTAGCCATTTCCGTTAAAACGATTCTTCCCAAGAAACAACTATGTAATTTGACAAAATAATTATTTTTGTGTTATTCAGTTATGCCAGACAGGTAAATTAAAATTTGAAATATGCGTGAAATAAACATACATTATTATTTCGAAAATAGTTATGTAAAACTTAAGGAAACGAACAGTATACAAAATATTTTACACTCAACAGAAACAACAGTGTTATTAATTCTTTAGATGTCCATTGCGTTTTTTAATGTGTTTTAAATGTCGTGGACAAATTATACCAGTCTAGTGTGTTCTTGTTATATTCGTTTTCTGAAAAGTGAAATGATACTCTTCCCCTGGAGTGAATCCACAAGTTAGTCGTCGGGGCGCTTCCCCGAGTATCCGAAGTAGTTGTTCTTATTTCAGTTTTCATAACATTAATAGTTCTCAACATATCAATACACACTACACTATACTGACCCATGTTCAGGAGGCTCTAAGAAAAAAACAAAAAATATAAGGGGGACAAATGAAACACACAAAACACTTCCTGATTTCAGTTCCCCATTTCCGTCACAGGTATTTCACACTGTTCAACCGATCGGCTGCAGCTCGAAAGACGGACTGGAAGAAATCACTTTATAAAGGCTTTCCCTTAACCGAGTTATCACGGTACTCAGTTCCTCCTTGTTTCACGAGAGTTTATTATCCTTCGCACTATCCTTGTCACAGAATCCAGACCGTTCCCAAGTACCTATCTCATAACCATAATTGTTATTCATCGCCATCATCATTAACATCTGTTCCATTTGATATTTCATAATCAACTTCTTTCTCACTCACATTGCTACATTTTCGGAGATCAGCAAAACAGGAAAACTTGTGTAGGGAAGATTACTTAGAGCACATCTGCACGGCGGAGAATGTTCAATACGAGGGACAGTAAATAACGCGCTTCTTCGTTACACTGCGTTTCATGAAACTGCGCTACTGGCCAGTGCGCATGCGCGGTAGGCGTACGCGCAACTCGTTGGCGAAACTAAACAGTTTCGGCACCTTCCAACTTTGACGAAACTGATTGCGCGTGTTTTTAGGTTAAGTTATAGCCAAAACTGAACAAAACACAACAAAAAGAGGTGGACGCAAGGGACAGTTCCGTTCTGGGACATAACTGCGATGCTTAGGTGTTTGTGTGGTTTTAACAATGAAAATTTCAGGTATAAGCAGCGGTGTGTTAGTGTTCTTGAAGCAATTGTTCGTGAACTGTATATTGATGGGTTAACGATTAGTGAATTGCAGACTAAAATACATTCAATTCGAAATAACAATACAAAGTAACTATGGCAGTTGTGGATTTTGGAATGCGGTACAGATACTGTAGAGACGAATATCTACTTGACAAGAAACGTAATGAAATTTGTAGTTTCAGTTCTGGTAACAATGCTTCATGAATAACAGTATCTTGTCTTTTTTTTTTTTTTTTTTTTTTTTTTTTTAAATTGCATTACTAACTCTGTTTAAAAGGAACGTGAACTACTCTGTTGACATTCTAAGTTGATTAAAATAACATCTAGGGTCTTCAATCACAATTTCTTTTAACAAGGTCACTGAGCAACCAAGCTGACGTCTTTTTTTAAACCAGTCACGCGCCCAAACAGGTTTCTTATTCTTTTTATGTTTAGTCTTATGCAGCTAATTCACACAGAGAAACAATAGCTCCGCCACAACTCCTACAGCTACCAAAACGTTCATTCTACGGTGACTACGGCACTCACATAACAACAAAACTGAAGTGTGTAGTATTGGCGTCATGTCTACAGACATACAAGAAACCAGTTGCACAATCCATTTCACGCGTCGAGTGTCGCAACCTGGTGTCGTCGTGTAGAGTAGCCTTAAGAGTCAGCGCAAGCTGGAAAGCTGCCATTACCGTTGGAGACCATACTTGACTGCCCCTGTTAATGCAAATCTACGGACAGAATATCGAACTATAACAACTCGGGACAGCTGTAAAGAATTGGCTCGCTGAAAAGCACTTTAACCCTCTTACGGGTGCAGTCGTCTCACAGGCCAGCAAAAACACATTGTTGATTCCCGCGCTTAACGTTGGTGGCCCATCGGACGCCTCTCCGTTTACTCGCCCAACTTTAGCAACCTCACACAGTGCCGATCCTCTGGCTGCCGTCCATTTCCACGCGGATCACGCGGATCCCTGGGCCTCAAAGGCCTTCTGTGCCCGATTACAGTATAGTTTTGAAGGTGAGATTTTTTTTTTTCAAGATATTTTTATTTTATTAGTTCGTTTCAATCAAACTAAGTCTGCCTTCTGTGATTTTCGCCGTTACCTACGAAAAAAATAGACTGACAACCCTGGCCTTTTAGGCTGAGTGCGCCTGATCGAGTTCTAATTTCAGTTTTCCTATCTTTTCCTACGTAATCATATCCATATTTCCTGCTGAAATGTTCAGAAAAGTATAAAAGGTAAAGCAATCCACAATCCGAAGATTGGTTTGAACGCCACAAGTGCATGGTCCTGTTTGGAGGTGGTATGCCGTTGTCTTCCTCCAACCTTCGAACTGACTCACCCAGCCAGTTATAGGGGGACCTACAGTTTAACGTGGGTTCCGAACCATGGTGCTACTCGGTATTTTTCATATGAACAATACTGCCAAAGGTGAGTGTAGTGGATAGTGACAGATACAAATCCTGGCGGGGATCGAACCCGCGACCTTTGGATTTGTAGTATGGCACTCTACCACTGTGCAACCGAGGCGCACCAGTAAAGTATATGATGCCTCTTAAGCCAATGAAATGTTCAGATGTCTGTAAATCTATCGGACCAAACTGTGTGGTCATCAGTCCGTAGCTTACAAGCTACTTAAACGTAGGTAAGATGCTTTACACCGCTCGGCTACTCCACCGCGACTCTAAGCCAATGATCTTGCGGAAATAATGCGCCTCGTCGAGGACGAAAGTGCTGAAGATCCAGCCGCGCTCGAAGATTTAAGCGACAACAGTGTCATCCACTCTCAAGATGAGGCAGGAGAAAGCTAAGAGGACTCAGCAACTGAACAAGAAGTTTAGGGAGCAGCTCGGGAGTATGATGAAGGAAATATGTGAGGAGTTTTATCTTGGGAAAGATAAGACGGCGAAGTGGTCAGATTAGACACCTTTTACTGTTCTTAGTGTGAAGAGTCACATCAGCATTACACAAAATCCAGTGTAAAAGATACTGCTACAAATGCCGCCACCGATTGCAAAATTAATCTCCACTAAATACCTAGGAATTACTATTACTTCAGACTTCAACTAGAAAGAACAGGTAGATAACATCGTGGGAAAAGCGAACCAGGCCGGCCGCGGTGGCCGAGGGGACTGAGGCGCGTCAGTCACGGTCTGCACGGCCACTACGTTCGGGGGTTCGAGTCCCCCTCGGGCATAGATAGTGTTAGCTAGTTCATAAGTAGTTTGTAAGTTTAGGGACTGATGACCCCGTAGTTAGGTCCCATAAGCTATACAAACATTTGAAATTTGAAGGTGAACCAGAGACTGCGTTTTATTTGCAGAACCCTTAAAAATGTTCAGATGTTTTGTAAATTTATTCGAGTCAACTGCTAGGACATTAGTCTGTACCTTACAAACTACTTAAACTAAGGTAAACTAACACATAGATCCATGCCCGAAGGAGGATTCGAACCCCCAACGCGGGAGGTCGTGTGATCTGTAACATGGCGCTCCACACCGCTCGGCTACTCCCGCGCAGAAACCCTTAAAAGATACAATAGAAGTACTAAAGAAACTGCATACACTATCCTTTTTTGGAGTATTGCTGCCCAGCGTGGGATCCTTATCAGGTGGGTTTGACGGAAGAGATCGAAAGAGTCAAAATAAGAGCAGCTCATTTTGTATTGTCACGATACAGGAGAGACAGCGTCACGGAAATGAAACATGATCTGGGATGGGAATCATTGCAACAACGGCGCTTATCGCTGCGGCGTGGGCTACTTACGAAACTCCAATCGCCAACGTTCTCCCCGGAACTGGAAAATATATTGTTGACACCTACTTACATAGGTAGAAATGATCATCAGAATAAAATACGAGAAATCAGAGCTCGAACGGAGAGATTCAGGTGTTCTTTCCTCCCGTGCGCTATTCTAGAATGGAGTGGGAGATGAATAGTGATTTGCAGAGTATCCCATGTAGATGTAGATAAAGTGCTAAAGGGAGATGATGAGGTTAGCACAGCATATGAATGGGGCGGGTCGCATCTAATGAGTGTGAAGACATCAGAATTAGGAAATAATATTGGTCTACGATGTTAACTTTTGCTCTAATTACCTCACTGATGTGTCATTAAACCCTTTTTTATTTTTATTCTTTCTTCCTTTGGCAGCCGCGGTCGGCTACACAGTCTACCGGAACATGGTAGCCGTCCTGGTGCCATGTTTCTGCACAGGAGTTATTAAGTGTGTCAGCTGAACTCGAACGGCGCTGTTTGCGGTTTTTTCTGGCGCAGCGCCACCGAGTCAAGGACCACGTTATGACCGGCTCACACGCGCTGTCAGAAGGCGCGCGCCCTAGTTCACACGTTGGGGGTTCTGTGACCACTCCACAGACGCATTTGTTGTCCACAACATGGGCTGCCGCACTCCGGAAGAGATATTTGTTAATTTTGGAAGGAAAAAAATGAAATAAAAAAAAGGCACCGAGGTGTTAGCAGCGATGAGTTTGTGACACTTGTGAAAAGACACATTTGTGAGAAAATGGAATGTGTTGACAGTTGTGAGAAATCCGAGACGCTCAGGTAAAGGCACAGGCTGCTTCGCAAGTCGTTCTATTTTTCTGTACCACTATAACGTGATATAGAAGTTATTAAAGCTTTTTCATTGCAGTGTCGGCTCTTCCAAAAAGAAGAGAAGGTTTATGAATTCATAATAAAAGTAAGCGGAAAAACAACCTTCGCTCCGGCAAACAAATTACAGTATATAATAAACATAAAAATTAAGTAAATAGAGCATACACGTATGGTATCAACCTTCTGCAATAGATGTTCAATATATTACCAATTTAGCGCTCGACTGGAAACTAAAGAGTCACGGACTCGAAACCCGGTCGGACCTCTGATTTATTTCAGTCTGCGCTTTAACCCGTCCTTCACTTCTCAGCGATGTGAGGAGTCGCCAGAAACGACACGTGGTTCGGATTCCACGTTAAGCTGTAGGTCCGCTTTCCCCGGTTGGATAACTGGGAGGTAAGCTAGGAACACGCAAGTCGAAGTGGCGTCCAATTGAAGGACTTGCGCCAGGTCAATGAGTCACACGAAATTATTATTATACCAGTTGAGTGCATTCTTTAGCTCTGCCTGACCACCAGTTCACAGAATGATATATCACGAGTCAAACTCCAATATTTTCATCTAGCAGATTTGAATGTACTTTTTTCTTCACTGTCATCACAAGTTCTTGGAAGGCAAGAAACACATTACTGCTGTTGACACCTTTCTGGTGTATAGAATACGAGAAACATCAATCGTTATTAAATTTATTAATACTTACATGTCCCGGTATAAAGATGCAGGGGCCTTTAATTTGCTCTGTTTGAGGTAGTTACAAGTTTGTTTTCTGAAACCAATGTAGCAAGTTTCAGTGTGGAAACGTGTTTAAGATTGTGACCCTGTTCTTTCTTTCTTTTCTCTTCTTTTCGTTGAATCTGTTCATGTCTAACAAACTTTTCTCTGGAAATATTTTTTAATGGTTCTGGAGAGCGGTATTGAAAAACCCTATCCGTCAAGACACTTACGACTGTTTTGTAGACTAATGACTCGGTAAGAAATATATGGGAAAGTATACGTAAATTGCACTCACGGGCAACTCTGCATGAACAACGTTTCTAAAGGCTGAGACACAAACTCAATCAAAATTTTCACTAATTAGTCCTCGAGAAGATGCACATTACTAAAACTAATTTTATATATTGATAAGAAAAGAAAAATCTGTGAAATGGACGAGACAACTGAGAGACTTCAAAAAAATCTTGAGGTTGCTGTCAGCCCAAAATCTTTTCTAGCCTACGAACAAAAATTATAATGAAGAAATTGTCAAAGGCACTGACATGCCTTTAAATACGACAAAAACTTTCGTAATGTGCTGGATATCTTGTACATAAACTTAATGGAGGTGAAGATTAGACAAACCGGCTTAAAGTGTCGAAACATGAATCACACTATACATTTGTATACAGCACAAATAGAAACACAATTTCAGCCGAAGATTGCTACATTTATATTCTGGACGAAGCAGCAGATTAATTGCAAAAACATGTTGTAAGCGCCAAAAGGCACAAGAGCAGGAGAGAAAAAATGACGATAATCCTCGCTAACAGCACTTTTTTCGTCATGTTGAGACGTCACTTTTCTCTTCTACACGGCGTAGGCAAACCACTGAGTAGCAGGGACGCACAGATCAGCATAAAAATCGGCAGCGTATTTCAGAAGTTAACGTGTAGCCGGAAGCAAAGTCCACAGCGTAGGGAAAGTCTTCATAAGTGTGCGCAACAGTCCACGCAGCGACCGGAATCGAGAAACGTAAACACAAGCAAAAGCAATCACTCTGCTATCAGTGACGCGCACATCGAACGCCGCGGAGAGTAGCGAGAAATGACGATCACGGGGGATGGGGGGCGTGAATCCCATATACAGAATTCCGGTGACACAAATTTCGTCTCTCCTCCACCCTCCCTCCTCCTCTCACACTTGGAGAGCTGTAAGTTTATATAAGCTGTCATTTCGGTTTATTATTGGTTGATTTACAATGTCCATATTTTTTTTTTCTTTTTTTTTTTCGATTTACATCGCCGTATTCCTGATTCCGTCGGGCGTGTGTGTGTGTGTGTGTGTGTGTGAGAGAGAGAGAGAGAGAGAGAGAGAGAGATAGCATGATTATGTTGGGTGGAGTGAAAAATCTATATTTGTTCGTATTTAAAATAAAAAGAAATTTTCTGGACAAAAGTTTACTCCCCCCCCCCCCCCCCGGCGGCCTCGCGTGATTATGTTGGCAACATCAACAACACGGAAGAAAATATTTGACAAGATATTAATATTAAAAATCCAAAACACATTGAATGACTTAGTGTTTCGTATATACCATGAAGTAAATAAATAATGCTGTTCTGCTCTATAGTTGACAGCTTCTTGTATGTACCGACGTTTTGGTTAGGTGCGAGTCAACAGCCATCATATACTTTATAAAATGCATCTTAAATCTTATTAATTATTTAAAGATGGGCTAGTTTTGGTCGAAGACCACCATCATGCATATAAAGATAATGCATTAAATAGATAATTTTATTGAAATTGATTTCTGCTATTATCAGCCATATTTTATTTTATTTTATGCACTTTTCTAATATTTTTTACTACCCTGTGATCCACGACGATGGCCTACGACCGAAACTAGTCGCTTTTTAAGGAATTATTAAACGGCAGATGGTTTTATGATGCATTTAATTTATATGTACCCTTGTCCGCTCTATAGAAGTAATTGCCCTCGTATCACGAAGATTTAGGACAAAACATTTGCATTGTCACGTGATAGGCTAATGCCCAAGTCACGTTATTGCCGGCATTCAGCATCAAATGGTCCAAATGGTTGTCAAGCTTAAGGGACTTAACTGCGGGGTCATCAGTCCCTAAACTTACAAACTACTTATAAACTACCTTATACTAAAGACGACACAAAAATCCATACCCGAGGGGAGATTCGAAACCCCGACGTGGAGCAGTCTCGCGCATCGCAGCATAGCGCCTCAATGCGCTCGGCCATACCGCCGCAGCCATTCAGCATCATTGGCAAACATTATCAAGTGGAGCCGCCGGAACGGCAAGTAAAATTTAACCGTGTCTGTGTTTATTTGTTGCTGCTTACGGATCAGTGTGAGAACCGCTCGACTTAAATGCGTTGTTAATATATGCTTCGAAAACTGCTTTATTTTAATTGACAGCCGTTTTTCGTAATTTCTAGCATTTAATGGAGTACTTAGTGTCAGCGGATGTACACAGAGTTGTTATTCAACTTTATTACATCTTTTCGCGGAATGAGTATTTTTGCTTTCAATGGTGTGTTTTTTTAGAGATTTTTACCGAAGTAGATACATTATTTATGCTAAAATATATTGTTTCTAGCATCTACCTATTAATAATACGTGAACATTTACTACTTCTGCATTCGTAGGTTACAACGCCTTATACACTAAGGCTATAAAGAAGACTCAGTGACAAGAACAGCACCATCCAAAGCAAATTATATATTATATGACAAGATGTAATAAAGTAAAATACCAATTCTCGTAAAAGTAGCTACGATGAATTCCGTATGAAATGTCAGAAGGTACGATGCGAACTGTACACTTAAAATGCCTTTCAATTGCGCAGCTTGTACGAAAAATGTACATGAACATATAGAATTCAAATGTTTGTAATTCTAAGGGAATTAAGTGCTAGGCTTACAAACTACTTTAACCTTTGCCAAGGGCCGGCCGCGGTGGCCGAGGGGACTAAGGCGCTCCAGTCACGGTCTGCACGGTCACTACGGTCGGGGGTTCGAATCCCCCCTCGGGCATGGATATTTGTGCCGCCCTAGTTCGTAAGTAGTTCATAAGTAGTTTGTAAGTTTAGGGACTGATGACCCCGTAGTTAAGTCCCATAGACTATACAATCATTTTGCCAAGGACAAAAATAAACACACACACACACACACACACACACACACACACACACAAACTCTTGCAGGGCTGCAGTCGTTTCGTTGGCACGTCGTAACAAAGGCCGTGCACTTGTTATATATCGATGTTGGGTGCCGCGGCCAAAGTGCGGGGTCGTGACATTTGGTCAGAGTTCCGTGACAGCGGACAGGCCCAGCTGACACGCCTCACGCGGCGCCAGCTCGCCTTCGGCGGGAGCAAGAGGCATCAAGATGCCCGACTGTCTGTCACCTCTCCGTGTTGACACAGGGAATTCCAAATACAGTGGGATACAGAAACAGCAGATCAGCATCAGTTTTAATACAGTCACAGCATATACTGGGTATTGAACCCATGGAATTGGGTAAAAAAAAATCTATAAATTCTTTCGCAGTTCACTACTTTTCTCGTTGCAACTTTGAATTCACGTACTTGTTTTCTCGTAGAAGTACCTAATGGAAAAAAAAAAAAAAATGATGATACAAATACAAAACCATTCACGTGTAAACCTGCCCGACAGAAAAATACTAGCACCGAATCTCATACTACTTAAATTCTGATTTGAGAACGTTCTTCTTCTTTTTGTTTGCAATCCCTTTATTTCTTGGCGCTGAATCGTGTTTGCTTTCTACCTACCCATATCTTTCGTTCCACTAGTCTATTTTCTTTAATCCTTTTCGGCAGATGTTTGTTTTTCAGTCTGTCAAAATCTTCTTCTGTCCTTGGTAAATTTGGCATTCATACCTGATTTATGTATTGTACAAATAATCTCATAAAGTGATTCTTGAGTTTCTCCCGGCGTCATCTGGCCACATGGTATGGAGACTGAAACGGAGGGTAAACTGCCGTTCCTTGACGTCTTGGTCAAGAGAAGAGCTGATGGCAGCCTGGGTCATGGTGCGTATCTTAAGACAACGCACACTGATCTGTATTTAAACGCAGTCAGCTGTCACCGCCCTTCACAGAGGAATGGGGTACTTGAAACTAGCACACAGGGCGCGCACTATCTCCGACGCAGAGAGTCTACCCAAGGAATTGGAACACCTGCGAACTGTATACCGAAAAATGGGTACTCAGAGTGGCAGATTCAGCGGGCTCTCCGCCCAACCAGTTTTCCCTGGATTTTTCTTAGCACCTTCATTTCACATGTGCTTTATTTCCGATTGGTTTTATTTGTATCTGCTCTGGTTTAAGCTGCATAACTACTGATTTATTATTGCGCACTTTACTCTCTATTGTCACGTACTTATTCCTCCACATTATGTCTTCCATACATCATGATAAAACATTGCTCTGTCGGCATTTTATTTACGTCATGATTTTTGCTGCTTGTTATTCCTATATAGTTAAATGTTGAGACTTGTTCAGTAATTTGTTTTTACCTTCTGTTGTATGTTAATGGATCTCTCAATAGTGTTAGGCAGTCAGTATTTTTGTGCTCTTTGGTGACCAATGAACACGGCCTCCCACGAGTTTTATTTTCTAGGAAACTGCTCTTAGTCTCCTCCAAGCGCATGTCCACGTAATTAATGCTGCTTCCCTATGTCCGTCCCAAAGCAGACACACTGGACAGACTCTTAGATGACAGACAATTTTTCTGAAATGTTGCACAGTAAACGTCCTTCTGAGAAGCCATTTTTAAATTAAGAGTACTCCCAAAAACATCTCTCCCCGCCCACTTTTTGTTTACGAGGAACATGTAAAATTGGAACACTTAGGTACACTTTATCAGAAGTGACCTGACGGAACGCGAAATTTTGCGTCGGTTCGACGATAATGTCAACTCCAGCATACACAAATGTGTAATGCACTGCGTGTAAATTAACTGCCTTATTACATTACTGTCCTATTACATTTTGTAGCCAATCACTGAAAACCGTACAGTTACAATCGTTAAAGGCAGATTGCTTGGAAATATCCTAAAGCAATATTAACTCAAAGCTACAAGTTACTCATCAAACTCCAGTAGCAGACTCTTACAACTCCGGTATCCCCAGGAAGACTAAGTCAGACATTATTATTTTACTTCCTAGAGCAAATCGCGAAATGACGATTATACGAGAAACAAGAGAAATCAGAGATGAAGTGGAAACTTATCGATAATCTTCTTTTTTTCCAGTCTACCATTTTTCCAACCCATCATTCGCGAATGCAATACGATGCAAAGGAAAAAGGAGGGAGTGAGGGAACGATGGTGGAATTAAAATCACTCTCGAGAACACGCCGTACAGAGACTTGAAGTATGAAGATTATGTTACCCCATTAGAAATTCATTTTTCGTAAATTAATTACTGTCTCACTAGTTCGCTTTATACAATGGTTTTGGCGAATGCAATCGTGAAGTGGTATACTTCTCTCTGTGAAGTAGACATATTGTTTTCACTACTGTATTATCTACTTAGAGTGCACATATTATGATCATTAACAAATGTACGACAATGAAATATTGTCTATCACAATACAAACGTGGTTGTCACCATGAAAAACAGGTAACTTGATAAACCGTAGCGTACACGAAAACATTATGACCAATTTTTAATTTTATAGAAACAACATTCCAGCCCTGAAGATTATTTTTCTAATTTTGTAAAGCAGAAAACAGTTTTAGATTGAGGTATACGATTCTTGGCTAACACTGCAATTGAAAGAAACGTGAATGGCAGCCAGAACTGTCATCTGTGAGTGTTGGGCACACTACACGAGGAGAAAAGGGACTTTTTAGATGTTTTGAACTTCAAACAAGTACTGCTAGCAGTTATATTATTACGGAGACATCTCCCAACACTTGGCTAACTTCACGGACAGCACCGGCAAACAAAGTGGGGGAAAGTTTCGCGCCGCACCACAGTAGAAAGTTTCGCTACCAGTGTAATCCTGTTTCTCACACTGTCAGCCGTAACTTCACCCTCTCCGTCAGCGGAAATTAAGGAAGAAGCCACATTCCTTTCACACAATTCATCACCCGCGTACTAGGCTGATGAAAGTTACTGCAATAGTAATTATAGAATTTATTAATTTCATTTCTTCCGTTGCTAACTAGATGAATTAACACAAAAAATGGAATCTCAACGCGGCAAATTGAAGTTTTGCAAATTATTGACAAAGTGATAAAGAAGAGGAAAGAAGAAGGATTAGGAAGGAAAAGATTGACAGTGGCTGCGTTAGGGCATTGAAATGAAACAATGGCGACAAGTGAAAACGTGAGCCGGGCCGGGATTCGAACCCGGGTCTCCCGCTTCGGGCCAGCGGTCGCCTTAACCATCGGCTACCCGTGCTCGCCTCCCGTCCATCTCAAACCTTCACAAGTCGCTCGCTACGAATTTAGCGCCCATATCGTCCATGCCCTCTTACAACCGCCAAAAAATGTTCAAATGTTTGTAGAGCTTATGGGTTTAACTACGGGGTCATCATTCCCTAAACTTACAACCTACTTATGAACTACCTTATACTAAAGACGGCACAAACATCCATACCCGAGGGGGGATTCGAACACCCGACGGGGAACGGCCTCGCGCATCGTAGCATAGCGCCTCAATGCACTCGGCCCCTCCGCCGCGGCATTCTTTCTTTCCTAATCCTTCTTCCTTCCGCTCCTTCATTAATAATTTGCAAATGCAACATGGCTGCGAAGCAGGTGTTGTCCGAAAGAACAGACACCACACGAATATAATAATAGACGTGAATAGTTTCTTGTAATGCTGCTACCGAGTTAACACGTACCTGTGGACTTTGAGAGGAAATCCTATAGCAGTAATTTAAATTAAATAGTTTCATGCTTCCGTGGGTTGGAAATAAGTCCGCTTCAGAAATTTTGTGGATTTGTTTGCGCTCTTCACGAATGCAGTCAAGAAGTAAGGGCACTGTGCTCTGCGATGCAGACATTTATTTCATTATTTAGTGCAGAGGAACGTCGGACAGTCGGCGGCTCGCGGTAGAAACTCGAGGGAGAGACAGTAAGTAAAGAAATATGTAATTATTAAGACAGGAGAGCGATCTATTAATTATGAAATCAATGCTTCACATGGAAGACAGCCTAGATCGCCTATTTCTGAACCATTTATTGTGACTAGTTTCGACAACTACTCGAAACTAGGCACAACAAACAGTTCATAATATCCTATCTTCCTTGTGAAGCATTGATTTCTTAAAGAAATAATGTTCAGAAAATGCAATAAATATAGAGAGTGGGGTGAACATGTAATCAATGTACTCTCAAACACTAGCGAGGTATAATTTGTCCGCATGATGTAACGCACAAATGGTGTGATACGTATCGTGCGTCACTGGCGACCCTGTGAGTTGTTTCAAGTGCGTGAATCCGGTCTACAGTTCGTGAGAGATTGTCTATGTCTGGTCTAGAACAACATTTTAAACAGAGGATAGTCTTCGAGTTAATTTTATCCATAGCAGAAAAAAAAACTACAAAAAACTACTAAGCATCTTATGAAAAACAGCTAGCTCTTTACTCGCATAAAGTGGTCGGTGGTATCGACCAGATCTCTCAAATGGATTTCGTGTTTCTACACTTCCGGAAGGCTTCTCACACTGCACCTCACAATCGTCTCCTAATCAAATTGAGTAGTTATGGAATATCGTCAGTTGTGCGATTGGATTCGTGATTTCCTGTCAGAAATGACACAGTTCGTTGTAATTGACGGTAAGTCATCGAGCAGAACAGAAATGATACCCGGCGTTACATAGGGAAGTGTTATAATGCTCCTACTGTTCCTATCTTTATAGACGATTTAGGAGACAATCTGAGTAGCTCTCTTAGACTGTTCGCGTATGATATTGTCATTTATCGGTTAGTAAAGTCACCAGAAGATCAAAAGCAACTGCAAAATAATCTAGATAAGATATAAGCATGGTGCAATAAATAAATAAATAAATAAAAATAAAAGGCAATTGACTCTTAATAATGAAAAGTGCGAAATCATCCATATGAGCAGTAAAAGAAATCCGCTAAACTTCATTTACGCGATAAATCTGTCAAATGTGTAGGCCGTAAATTTGGAAAGAACACACAGAAAATATTGTCGGGAAGACGAACCAAAGGTTACGTTTCATTGGCAGAACACTTAAAAGATGCAACGGTTCTGCTAAAGAACTGCCTACACTATTTTGTAGTATTTTACAGTATTGCTGCCCACCATAATTCAAGCACCAATGAACAAAGTTTTTTTAACACCATTTAGGCTCCAGACCCTAGATCACATAATAATCATACCAGAATGCGACTGAAACGCGGAGGCAAATAGAAAACGCTTGAAGGTCGCAGCGAGGAGCTGGTGGCCGGCCGAAAACAGCCACTGTTTACTCCACAGCCGTAAAAACTGGAGGCCACCCACACAAGGGGGATGGTGAACACCGTTTTAGCGTGCTTGGAACGCGGCACATGTATCCTCCCTCCTCTTCATCCATCTTCCCACACTAACACCCCCCCCCCTCTCCCCCCCCCGTGTCTGTCTAAAGATCGACTCTCTTTTTAAGATTAGATATATGATGAAACTTCCTGGCAGATTTAAATTGTGTGCCGGAACCGGGACTCGAACCTGGGACCTTTGCCTTTCGCGGGCAATCGCACTACCGACTGTGCTATCCCGACACGACTCATGATGCCGCCTCACAACTTTACTTCCGCCAGTACCTCGCCTCCTACTTTCCAAACTTCACAGAAGCTCTCGTGCGAACCATGCAAGACTAGCACTCCTGGAAGAAAGGATATGGTAGAGACATGGCTTAGCCACAGCCTAAGGGATGTTTCCAGAATGAAACTTTCACTCTGCAGCGGAGTGTGCGCTGATATGAAACTTCCTGACAGATTAAAATTGTGTGCCGGAGTGAAAGTTTCATTCTGGAAACATCCCTTAGGCTGTGGCTAAGCTATGTCTCCACCATATCCTTTTTTTCAGGAGTGCTAGTCTTGCATGGTTCGCAGGAGAGCTTCTGTGAAGTTTGGAAAGTAGGAGGCGTGGTACTGGCGGAAGTAAAGTTGTGAGGCGGCATCGTGAGTGGTGTCGGGATAGCACAGTCGGTAGTGCGCTTGCTCGCGAAAGGCAAAGGTCCCAGGTTCGAGTCCCGGTTTCGGCACACAATTTTAATCTGCTAGGAAGTTTCACATCAGCGCACACTCCGCTGCAGAGTGAATGTTTCATTCTGGATCTATGATGTTTAGCGTGGTGATAGACGTATCTATCGTGTGTAGCTCTGCCTCCTGAGTTCAGAGTTAATTTCTTCAGATTGATTTGAACATTTACAGCTATCGAGAACAGTATAGTATTTTAATTCCGAAAATTTGTTTAGATAGAAGGATAATAGGAAATTATCAGGTGAGGATTACGGACTGTACATAGGATTTGAGATTTGTGTATGAAAGAATTTATTTTCGAGATTATTTAATATCATAATCAACAGTGTTTAAAGTGAAAAGATATTAGCCACTTCCGCACAATTTCGGTCAATCTCAATCGCATTAAGCTTCAGGAATATCTGAATCGTTATAAGAAGAGCATGCATCACAGTGGCCTAAACGCAGGATCTTTTCCTGTAGTATGAAGTCACAGGTATTGTGATTTTCTTCTGACAGCAGCTCCTGGCGCCATGTTAAACCAGAAATACCTCACGTTGTTAATGTCTCTATCACAGTAATTATGTGTGTGTTGCTCAGAGGCAGATACAAGACTGTTCCAAATTTTGAGTAATTTATGAGTCACGCTGCCAGTACCCAAACACACATTACTACGAAGTGTCTGAAAAGACAACACGATTTGTAAATTCGCGACATCTACAAATTCACCGCAGGCACTCCACGACTATCTCATGCTTGGTGCGGCTTGCCCCGGTAAAGCCAGACATGGAGATTGTGTGGCTCTCTGTGGAAGCTTACGAAGTTAGTCTGCGAGGAAAGCCACAGTATAGCAACAGGTGCCCGCGCTTATCCAGTCTATACGGCACAACATAACGAAACTGCGTACAGCGCCGATCGTAAGCGGATTCTCACTTAGTCCACAATGAAAAGCCCCCCCCTCCCCACTTCTGGTTTTATTCACTCGAAAGCGAATTGCATATTACACGGAACCACAGCGTAATTTGTATTTTTTTTTTTTTTTTTCCTTTTCTATAAGAATCGTCTGACTCGAGATTTAGGAAGAAGCACATAATCGTAACAAGGAACACAGGAAATATCAGGGCTAAAATAATGGCACTTTTAACGATATACCGAACCACGGTGTTGAGACTCGTATATTGTGTACTAGAATCAAATAAACTCCAATTGGTCGTCCAGATTCGGTTTACTATCGTTTCTCCGCAACACTTCAACTAAGTCACGTTATGGTGACTTTAGAAAGGTCGCGGCTTATTTTGCTCCACACCCTTACAAGCCCGAGCTTACTTTCCACTTCCCGTAACCTCGTCGATGGTAAAAAGCCTACTTTCGTTGGTTTTTTTTTTCCTTCAGTCTTCTATCCTTACTATTTAACAGTGGTGATTACACCAAAATTAGCAGTACAGTTGCTTTAAAAATCCTATCATATCCGTTGGCAGCGTAATTTCGAAAGAGTAAAACTAAGGTATAAGATTTAGCCCTTCTCGTATGCTACACTACAGCGTACTATAGCAACAAAACCCTGGTTCTGGCATAAAAATCTCCCTAGAAGATGTGAAACATCAATCAATTGAATCAGGACGTGCGTGCTTGCCTCCCCATCTCCACAGGATTGGAGTGACAAGACACCCAAGTGCAGTACTCATGCAGAAGAAGGCGGAGATCTTGACCACATCATCCTAGGATGTTCCAAATATGCCCCACATCAAAACAACCTATGGCCAAAGCTCACAAAAATGAAAATTACATTTGCTACAAATAGAAAACTGTGCTGAGTGAGAATAAGTCAAAACTTTATGGTGTTTTAGTTCAGTTTTTACAAGAAGCAAATATACATCTTTGACATCAATCACAGAATTTATAATTTTGAAATTTGTAATTTTTATAAACATGGTTGAAACAGATAATTGTACACATAGGGACCGATGACTCCGCAGTTAATTACTTTAAGCTTCACAAACATTTGAACATTTCAATTGTACACAAAAATGTAATGGCTGCAATGTTTCCAGCAAAATGACAATATATATAGCGGTCGCGCGGGAATAGCCGAGCGGTTCTAGGCGCCTTCTCAAGGACTGCGAGCCAGCCGCGGTGGCCGAGGGGACTGAGGCGCTCCAGTCACGGTCTGCACGGCCACTACGGTCGGGGGTTCGAATCCCCCCTCGAGCGTGGATATTTGTGCCGTCCTTAGTATTAGTTAGTTCATAAGTAGTAAGTTTAGGGACTGATGACCCCGTAGTTAAGTCCCATAAACTATACAAACATTTGAACATTTGAAGGACGCGAGGCTGCTCCCGCCGCAGGTTCGAGGCCTCCCTTGGGCAAGGGTGTGTGTGTGTGTGTGTGTGTGTGTGTGTGTGTGTGTGTGTGTGTTGTCCTTACTTTAAGTAGTTAGTATTCCTAACACTGATAACTACAGTATTCTGTCCCAAACATCTGCAAAGATTTGAAGATTAGATCGCTCAACATACACGGTCGTCTTCATATTAGCTTAAACTGACATAGTTCCTTTTTTTCCCCTCCTTAATTTTGTGATTCGTCTTCATTTTCAACAAATTAGGTTTTCAGTTTGTTGCGACGAGTTCTATCACTTCCAACTCTTTCGTGGATGTGGCCCACTCTTACCGAATTATTGATACGAGTTGTTGCCTTATTTTCGGTATTTTTGGCTTTTCTACTCTGCTTCCCCAGTGAAGTATTGCTTGATATTTCAATTAACACTAAGTATATAAATTGATCTGTCCATTTTGCATCATACAGTCTCAGTAGTTTGCGTGATCGGAAAAATTACAGACTGCATTTCAATAATATCAAGAGAGTGTCGTCATTGAATGACTGTAGTAGGATGCATGATGACTTGGAGCAAATTTCTGGGTGGTGAGGAATGGCAACTAGCGCTAAAAGTAGAAAAATGTAAGATGGTGCAGATGAGTAGGAGATATAATCCCGTAATGTTCGAATGCAGCAATAGCAGTGTACTACTTCACAGAGTCGCGTCTATAAAATACCTAGGCGTAACTTTGCAGAGCGATATGAAATGGGACGAGCATATAAGGATAGTGGTGGGAAAGTCAAATGGTCGACTTCGCTTTGTTGGGAGAATTGTGGGAACGTGTGATTCGTCTGTAAAGAAGGCAGCATATAAAACGTTTGTACGACCCCGTCTTGACTACTGCTCAAGTGTTTGGGATCCCCAGCAGATCGGTTTAAAGAAGAGCATAGAGGCAGTTCAGAGGAACTGGTAGATTCGATCAGTGCGTGTTACCGAAATGCTTCGGGAACTCAACTGCTAGTCGCTAGAGTTAAGGCGATGTTCTTTTCGAGAAACACTGTTGAAGAAATTTTAGAGGTCCGGAATTTGAGGCGGACAATAAAATGATTCTACTGTCGCCAACTCACATTTCGCCACAAAGATAAGATTAGAGAGATTAGGCTCGTACGGATACATACAAGTATTCGTTTTTCCTCGTTCTATATGGCAGTGGAACAGGAAAGAAGTAACTCGTAGTGATACAGAGTACCCTCCACCACGCACCTTTGGGTGAATTGTGGAGTATGTATGTAGATGTTTCAAAAAATTGTTCAAATGTTTGTAGAGCTTATGGGACTTAACTGCGGGGTCATTAGTCGCTAAACTTACAAACTACTTGTGAACTAGCTAATACTAAGGACGGCACAAACATCCATGACCGAGGGGGGATTCGAATCCCCGACCGTAGTGGCCAGATGTTTCACATGCGTGAATTAAGCTACCATTAATAACGCAAGTTTGGTTCCATCTCTCTCTCTCTCTCTCTCTCTCTCTCTCTCTCTCTCTCTCTCTCTCTCTCTCTCCTGTGACTGTGTGATGTCAGATTCTTTCCTCTCTTATCGCTGTTGTGTAAGTACGTGTCAATGATAACAGAGCGGATCGACAAGATATGGGGCTGGTAATGTGGATGAACGGCTGACAATTTGGGATGTGGGGATGCCGAGAAAAGCATACGCGCATCGACATTCTATTCAATTACCCTCGTCTCGCGTGCCAGTGCTGTTATCTCGTTCTCAGTGAATGCATTTACAGCAAAGCGGCATGCGACCATTACAAATATTCCTAGGAAAAGTGATGAAAACGCGCTGTGAACATCCGTATCGAAATCTTACCCCGAATAAAATAAGAACACCGACGTAACCTTCACGGGCTATTAGTCAAGTAACAACTTGGTGCAGTGCTATGTTTTGCTGTGTGTTTCTACCTCTTACCCCGTGCTGAATTACGTCAATGAATAGTCGAAAATGATGTAGCGATTTCTCTTGTGGTACAGTCAAATGGGAGCTAATTTATTTTGTACCAATGTCTGGAAGGTATTTTGTTCTAATTACAAAGGAATGCTAAATGCTAAATCTAAACGAGACATTCAAAGTAGAATATGTCAAACAAAAATTGCCTTCAATAACAAACGTAAACTTCTCAGATCCAGCAACATGAACAGGCATTTGAGGAAGAAGTTGTTGAAGACTTTTGTATGGAGTCTTGAACCGGAATGTTGTATGGAAGTGAATCTTGGGCCATGGGAAAACCGGAACATCGAAAGATAGACGCGATCGAGACGTGGACAAGTGATGGTCGATGTAACTGTAACAGCTACAGGGACATTAAACAAATGGCGAGCAACAGGACGCTATGGAGAAATGATACAAACCAACCTACGGGTTGGTAACCAAAGAAGAACAATAAAGGAATGACGTAACTAATTTTTGGAAGGGAAATGAGGGATATATTTATTACAGCCCACAGAGTGAACATAGTTTACATCCAACAACGTTCAAAGCAAACCATCAACTTTTTACGCGCCTATCAGACATCGTCGCACTATCTGCAGCTACACAAAGGATAGTCTGTTTCGCGGTAACCACGACAGACTTTCACATACGGCAGCAGAGAATCACATTCCATCAGTTCTCATTACCCCGTTACACCAATATGATTCTATATGCTTTGTCTGTAATCTTGCCTTGCAGACGGTGAACTGTTGTAGAAGTCAGCTGGGAAAGACATGTTCCCCTCTGGTTAACTGGCGCAGGCCACCGATGGAAATGTCTTTCACCCAGCCTATCACTACAGCAGTCCACCTCTGTAATTGCAGATTATGGCCGTCTCCTACAGAAGTCAGCCGCAGGTAACGAGTGTAATACTGGATATCTAGCTGAACATAGCGTTTCGAAAGACGTTACCTTCAATCTTGATGGTGGAAACCTTCGTGACGACTGTAGTGGACACTTATTTTTCGTTCTGCGTTAATAATTAACGTTAAAGCTTTTTTTTTAGCATTTCTTGAATGTTGATGTCGCTTTTGTCCAGTGAAAACTTACGAGAGTGGTAACTACTGTGGAGACACTATGCAATGGAATCTACTATTTTCGCTGGTAACACACGCTCTTGACATACCTTCCTTACCTCCGAGCAAATGGACGCGCCCGTCCCACGTAGTCGGCGTGCGCACAATCGAGAGAAACACAGCCACTTGTGAGCGAGCGGTCTAACGTAACCGTGCCACTATGTTTTCGAAACAGGAATAACGGTTTTGGATCAAGATCGAATGTACCAGAGGTCGTACAGCACGACAGAGTCAAGTTCTTCAATAGGCGTCGAAAAAGCGTCAGAAAGTTATGGTGATTCTCGTGTACGACTGTAAAGGTGTTACCCAAGGCATACTGTTAATTAACAGTAATACTCTTCGTTTTTGGTGCATCATCTGCGACCAGCTTTGCCAAAGAAGCGGCAATACTTTCTGCGCAACCCATACATCATTGTTGGGACAATGCGTGGGCGCATACAGCGCAAGCTGTGACTGCTCTGTTCGGTCGATGGGACGGGGAAGTACTGTACCATCCACTATACTCCCCGGACTCAAGTCCTTGTGACTTTGATTTGATTTTGAAGATGAAGTAACCACTTCGTGGCATTCGCTTAAAAACTGTTCTAGAGATTAGACAGGTAGTAGACTGCTCCATTCGCACCATCAACAGAACAGGCTCTGCTAACGGTAATACTACGCCTTCTACATCGCTGGCAACGGGTTCTATACAGCACTGGTGACTACTTTTCTATCAGTTGTGAATAAATAGTTGCCACTATATAAGTTCCAAACCTCGTATGCTACATCCCAGAGAGGGTCGGTCTCTGAACCTTCCGGACACGGTGAGTCGTAAGTCATCTCTGCTAAGCTTTAACTACTAAAGCACCGCCGGTTTAGAGCCCTGTAGACGCATAATTAGGTGCTTATAAAATTTTCAAAAAAATCATGCCTGTGCCTTTTACACACTCCCCAGCGTTCATTTCAGTTTATTAACATATTGAATGCCGTTAGCTAAAGTTCACGTTAAAAAGATTAAAATGATGAACGCTGCTTCGTCAGTCATTCTGCCTCGGTCAGTGTCATCTACTGTACTTACGGTTCGTTTTACCCTTCCTCCCCCAACAGCACGTTTTATATACAGTATAACTACCGCAGTAGCGTTCACCATTTTAACGTAAACCTCAGGTAGCAGCATTCCATACTTTAACTGGCATGATTGCTGGGGAGTGGTTAAAAAGGACAGAACGGTTTTTTTTTAAAATTTTATGAGCATCTCATGACACGTCTGTAGAACGCAAAACCGGTAGAGCTTTAGGAACGAAAGCTTATTGTAGAGCTGACTTAATTTCCACAATGATAACGTTTGGTTGCGGATGCCCGCATTTCAAGGTAAGTTTTAAATGAGCATTACTAGAGATTACATTTCCGACCTAGCAAACAATGGGTTGTTTGTGAGACAGTAATAACTGATTACGAAGACTAAAGGAAATAGCTGCTGTGTATTTGGTACATCGCTTTCTACTTGAGACCGCTATCACAGATTGCGTCCAACGCAGCTGCTTGTGCGCTGCCATTGACCTCAACAGTCCAGTATAGTCTGTGAGAGAAGTCCCATCCGGAAAAATGGACGAGGTTGTGGCCGTGAGTGGAACCCTTGACCTGTGAGTCACTAATCCTGTGTAGCGTAAACAGTAGGCCATGGAGATAGTCTCACAATAACAGAAACACGAACTCTGAACAGTTCGAGTTAAGATCTTAACGCACAGGGCTATAACATATTAGGTTTCTAAAGTAGATTCCAAAAACAGGATGCAAATGGCACTGCATTTATTTTATTATTATTATTACGAACGCAAAACCTTTCCCAGAAAAATCTACATACACACCGCAATCCACCAAAAGGTGCTTGGCAGAGGGTACTCCGTACCACTATCAGTTACTTGCTTTCCTGTTCCACTGCCATATAGAACGAGGCAAAAACGAATGCTTGTATGCATCCGTACGAGCCCTAATCTCTCTGATCTTATCCTTTTGGTCTTTCTACGCGAAATGTAGGTTGGCGGCAGTAGAATCGCTCCCAGTCCACCTCAAATTCCGGCCCTCAAACTTTCTTCAACATCGCTTCTCGAATAGCATGTCGCCTTCCGTCCAGTGACTCCCAGTTGAGTTCCCGAAGCACGTCAGAAACACTCGCGTTCTGAGCGAATCCACCAGCTACAAACTGCCTCTGAACTGCCTCTATGTCCCTTAAACTAGTCTGGAGACGATCCCAAGCACTTTAACAATACTCAAGACGACCATTTGCCTTCCCCACGACTGTCCTTAAATACTCGTTCCATTTCATATCACTGTGCAGCGTTACGCCTAGGTATTTAACTGACGCGACTGTCAAGCAGCACACTAATAATGCTGTATTCGAACATTACGGGCTTATTTCTCCTATTCATCTACATCTACCTAGATACTCTGTAAAGCACATTTAAGTGCCTGGCACAGGGTTCATTAACCACTTTCATAACCTTTCTCTACCGTTCCATTCTCTAATAGCGCGCGGGAAGAAAGAACACCTAAATCGTTCCGTTCCCGGTCTGATTTATTTTATTAGAACAGTCACTTCTCCCTATGTAGGTGGGTACTAGAAAAAATATTTTTACATTCAGAAGTAAATGTCGGTGATTCAAACTTCGCAAACAGATCACGCTGCAATGAATGACGTCGTTCTTTTAATGATTTTCACTTCAAATAGTGCAACTTTTTCGTGACGCTTTCCCCCCTGTAACATGAGAAAAGAAAACTAGCTGCCCTTTTCTGAACCTTCTCAACGTCCACCGTCAGTCCAACCAGGTGAGGGTCCCACATTGGGCAACAGTACTCCAGGAGAGGACGCACAAGTGTGATGTAGGCAGTCTCTTTGGTGGAGCTGTTGCATCTTCGAAGCGTACTACCAATGAAACGTAACCTTTGGTTCGCCTCCCCACAATATTTTCTATGTGTTCTCTCCAGTCTAAGTTGTTCGTAATTGTAAGTCGCCGCGGCGGAGTGGCCCAACGCATCGAGGCGCTACGCTACGATGCGTGAAGCCGCTTCCCGTCGGGGGTTCGAATCGCCCCCTCGGGAATGGACGTTTGTGCCGTCTTTAGTATAAGGTAGTTCATAAGTAGTTTGTAAGTTTTAGGAACTGATGACCTCGCAGTTAAGTCCCTTAAGCTTAAAAATATGTAACTCCTAGGTATTTGGTACAATTTAAGACCTTAAGATTTGACTGATTTATCGTGTAATTGAAGTTCAGCGGATTTCTTTTAGTCGTCATGTGCATTACTTCACACTTTTCATTGTTTAGTGTTAATTGCCAATTTTAGCACCATGTAGAAATTTTGTCTAAATCGCTTTTCAGTTGCTTTTGATCCTGTTGACTTCGATAAATGACAGTCTAAGAGAGCTATTCAGATTGTCTCCCTAATCATTTATAAACACAAGAGCAGGGGACCTGTAACGCTTACCTGGGGAACGCCAGATATCACTTCTGTTTCACTCGATGACTTACCGTCAATTACTACGAACTGTGTCGTTTCTGATAGGAAATCACGAATGCAATCGCAAAATTGGGGCGATATTCCAGATGCATCATCTGCATCACTTTACATTTTTTTCTACATTTAACGCAAGTTGCCAATTGTCACACCGCCTAGAAATTTTGTCCAAGTCATTCCATGACGACCCTCTTGTACACAACCACAGCATCATCAGTAAACAGCCGCAGATTGCAACTGACTCTGTGCGTCAGATCATTTATACAGATAGAAAATAATAGTGGTCCCACCATATTTTCATGGGGCAACCCTGGTGATACCCTAGTCTTTTATGAACACCCGCTATCGGGGTCAAAGTAATGAATTCTGTTACCTAAGTAATCTTTGAGGCACTCAGATTTTGGGCACCTATTCCATATGCATAACCTTCGTTAGCAGTCTGTAGTGCGGTACCGTGTCAAACGGCTTTTAAAAAATCGAGAAATATGCCGTCTGTCTGTTGCTCTTAAGCCATAGCGTAGACCGGGTTTCACATACCGCACATCTTCAGTATAGTATGACACTTTCTCAGCGACAAAACCATATTTTGAGTTTCAACAACTGTTGCACGACTGAATTTAATAGCGTTAGTTTTCTGTGAAATCGTAAATTTTTAACCATTTAGAGAAAAAATGTCAGCAGGAAGGAGTTGTTATACTTCCAAAGATCAAGTATTTCACTAGGAGAATCCGAAAATCAGCAAATTTTCTCGGAAATCCATGTCGCGTTCGTAATTAAACCACCACTGAGCTTGAAGGGATAATAAACATCATTTGCTTTATAATTTGAAATAAACTATATTCTAAAACATTTCAGTAGCCTCTTTACAACACTAACAAGGGGAACACCAAGTATGGTACCAACGGAATTTGATGGGTCGTAGGTATGTTGTGAGGGAATTCCTCCAGATCATCAACCTAAAAAGGATTCGTTCCAATGGGCCTTGATTTCTAAGAAAATCGAAATCAAATTCGCAGCAAATTACCACGCGTAACGTGTCTACTTATACATGGCGGTTACCGCTCAGCGAGACAGCGTGGTGTAATCGGCTAGATGCGAGGCTGCCATGCAGGAGACCTGGGTTCAAGTCCGACATGGGTCAATCACTTTTCACACCTGTCCGATGATTATGCATAATTATGCATTTTATAACCATTCTTATGTAAACGTTTGCAGTAAATGGTCAGGATAAGATCATGTAACATTCGCTCAATATGTTATGTATTGCGCGACGATTATTTTATTCATTTTGTGTTTTCGAAGCCCACTTTTAGGGCGATTGAAGCGCCTGTAAAGCGGTAGCATTTATTAGATGTGCGTGGCGCTACAATGTTGTGTGTTTCCGGTGCTTCTATGACAATTATCAACCAGAATTTTGTACAGGTGTTAAAGATAGTGACGATGGCGACAGGCCGGCCGCGGTGGCCGAGGGGACTAAGGCGCTCCAGTCACGGTCTGCACGGCCACTACGGTCGTGGGTTCGAATCCCCTCTCGGGCATGGATATTTGTGCCGTCCTAGTTCGTAGGTAGTTCATAAGTCGTTTGTAAGTTTAGGGACTAATGACCCCGTAGTTAAGTCCCATAGACTATACAAACATTTGAAACATTTTGATGGCGACAGTGAGTAAATAACACTGCGCAATAAGTAAAATAATCAGTTGCTACTGTGTTATTTGCTATTATCCTGACTGTTTACTCAAGCTGTAACATAGGCACATAATTATGCACAATAAAAGAAGATAAATGAAGAAAAGTGAAAAATAAATGATCCGAAGGGTAAGATATTTTTTTTTTATTCTCTTGGTTAATTTTTTAATCGTTTGACTTTTCATTATTTTTGTTTTTCTTTCTTTATATATTTTTCTTTGCTTAATTATTTTTAATTTTTTTTAAATATAAAAAGTAGCAATTAGAGTTTATAAACACTGTTCTGCCGCTAGGTATCAAACCCGGGTCTCCTGCAGGGGAGCCTATCATTGTGCCAATTACACCACGCTGTCTCGCTGAGACATAGACACGTTATGCGTGGTAATTTGCTGTGAATGTGATTTCGATTTTCATAGAAATCGAGGCCCACTGGAACAAATCCTTTTAGCTTGATGGTCTGAAGGAATTCCGTCACAACATACCTGCGTCCCATCAAAATCCGTTGGTACCATACTTGGTGTTACCCTTGTAAGACGAAGGACAGAATGGAGATACGGAATAAAGTTCAAAGGACTCATGAAGGTCTCACATGGTAAGTTTTATAATCTTAATACGAGTATTTTTCTCAATATCTTCTGGGTCATTATGTTAGAGCACGTCACCCTGACAAAGTGACACAATAAACGCTGGCTTTATCTTGCGCCATACTTCACTCTCACCACAAAGTGATGCATGTTCTCGGTCACCCGGTGACAGCGCCAACCTCGCAAATCACACGACCGTTTAAACCTGTCTCGTCTGTCGAGAAATTTGCTCAAATGATACTCTCTATCACGCGGCTGTCAGGCCTACGCCAAAGGGTCGTCTCCCTTCATATGTCTACAGCGAAGCGTTCAAACCCAAAGAGGATGGATTTATGACCCTCCTTCCACGTTTGATAGCAGCTTTTAACGATCTCATTATATAAGACTGCGCACGCTCTTGTGACTGTACTCACGTGCGTATGGCGCTGTCTATGTGGTCGTGTTTTGTATACACAATCAAGAGTGTGTCAATAAAATTCCCCCCTGTTAGGTCGACGAATGCATTGTGTTCTCTTTTTTCATTTCCCAGGAGTGTATGTACTTATTATTTATTTATTTATTTGGCCTTCTGAGTGTTAACTCAATAGCCGGCTGCGGTGACTGAGGCGCTTCAGTCACGGTCTGCACGGCCACTACGGTCGGGGGTTCGAATCCCCCCTCGGGCATGGATATTTGTGCCGTCCTAGTTCGTAAGTAGTTCATAAGTAGTTTGTAAGTTTAGGGACTGATGACCCCGTAGTTAAGTCCCATAAGATTTACAAACATTTGTTAACTCAATATGGCCATCTACAACACACAGACGAAATGTACATATATTTAAATGAACAGACAAAACAGAAGTACATTTTGTCAAAATGGAAAGTGGAAGCAAAGCGAAAACTGCATTACATTACAATTTAAATACTGTTGGAACATTTTCACATATTCAAAAGCAAAACCTTGTATTACCAACACACTTTATGCTTATAGATTGTGTACAGTGATCTTAATAAACTTAACTATGATTTTATATACACGAATGTCTTTTGTAAACAACTTGCGGACAGACAGAAGGTTGTTTTATGTACCGGCGTCCTTCCTAGGTGGAATCCATGCCGGAGCGTGCACATCGCACGTGAAGGTACGTTGACTGGGGACAGGCAGTGTGGTGTGGTGTGGTGGGTTGTGAGGGTGTGAGGCGGTGTGGCCTTGAGACGCGCGCTCCCTGGAGCGCCTTGGCCGTCTGGCGCAGTCCAAAGGTCACGGGTCACGCCACAAGGCACCTGCCCCTCCAGGAGGCAACGGGCCTTTCCACGCGACAAATCGTTACGTCCGGCCCCACTCACATTACTAATAAAGAGCTGCCAGTGGCTCCAAAGTAGCTGCTGACATCATCAGTTCTTTATGGGAAACCACCACCTACCTTTGGAGGCATCACCTTCGGATGCTACTGTCGTGGTCTTTGGAACACAGAAGCTGAATTAAAGTTTGTGACGTGGAGGGAAATCGTACTTACACTATTCCAAGGCACCTTAATCGTTAGTGGTGTGATGGTCTAACGGTAAGACGTCTGCCTAGTAAGCATGGAGGTCCGGGTTCGATTCCCGGCCGCATCGCAAATTTTAATGCTTCAGATTTATCAATAATGTCTTTGACACATTCGAGACAAAAGTCCGTCCCAGGGATTGTTTATTTCTATTAAATACGTATCCGTATGCATCCGTTACTAAAACAAACGGTACTCGTTACAAACGTATCGTTACTCGTTACCAGCTCCACCCACCAGCGCAACCGCGAAAACTTTTTAACTTTTACAGTTAATATTACTTTAACATTTAAATTTGCCACGTACATAATGTGTGCCTGCTTTTTGAGGCAACTATACTACTGAGGAAAGGGTTAGTGCAGTCCATTTTCCTCGTGATTAAAATAACATTGTCATACAAACTGATCAAAATTACCGAGACCCACCAGAGACCTCCATTTTAAGTACTGTTCCTGCACTTTACTCTGAGGCTTGGAATGTCAGAATCAGTATGAATATTTCGTGACGAATGCCAGTGTGACTGATCACAGCAATAGCACTACATTTTTCAGCAGCGGCACTGTTGTACTGTATTATGTGACTTTAACAATTAAGATAATACTGTCGTGAATCAAAATGTGTAGATGGTAACTTTGGAGTACTTTTTACAAAATTTTTTATAGTAGACAAGATCAGAAACAAATAATTAACGATTAAACGAAAATCTTTACAGGTAAAAATACAAGGTCCCAGGTTCGAGTCCCGCTTCCAGCATACAATTTTAATCTGCCAGGAAGTTTCAATAAAACTTATGTTTGCATTAAAAGCGGACGTCAGGTCATCGAGGATTAATCCGCAAACACGGGCTAAGAAGTATAATACAAAATGTTTAAAAATAACCATCCTAATCGTAGAGCTACGGAATATGCACTTAAAGTTCGTCACAGGTGTCTTTAAAAATTATTCATGACAAAGAGTATCACAGAAAATACGCATTCTCCGTATTGGTTTTCGTTACACAGTTCGTATCGATACGGTTGACGCGAGTAACAAAATGTTTTCATGAGTGACGATTCAGTATTTCGTATCAGCCAAAGTATTGGTTATTCAGTACAGAATACATACGATTTGCTATAGCTGTAGTAAACAGCGGCACGCCACAACTGCTGCCAGTTCCCTCACGTCCATCCCGCCAAAAGCAACTTCCGATGCAAAAGCCAATCGAAGATACTCATTTTCACCAATAATACCGAGTTTTTTCAGATGTTAAGGAACGTCTGAAGATCAAGTTGGAACCGAGTAGGTGCTTGGTGCATTTCCTTACTGCCCGTGGTCCGTGTCGTGTGTATCCGCACAGAATACGGAAGAGGGACGCAGAGGGGTGTGACTGCGGTGTCACTCCTGGTACACTAGAGCATGTCCTCTTTGCCTGTCCCGTTTTCTCAGATGTAGCTGTGGACGTAAGTTCCAGAATTGACATTCAAGGTGTATCACTTACTGTACGTGACACGCGCACGCGCGCGCGCGTCTGGGGGAGGACTCTAAACTTCGACGGGAGCAGCCTCGTAGTCCCTGACAGCTTTCTAGGCTATTCTTGCGGGGCGAGGTGGAACAAATTATACTTACAGTTGGTATATTCTGCCGGTGTCGGATGAATTATATATAATGCAAACCAAAGGTTTCGTTTCCATCTGTGGACTTTTTGGGCCTTCGCTACTATCACCCTATGGTGGAAACCTTTTACACCTCTTCGGCAACGGAACCCACACATCATTCAGTTTCACGCAGTCGTAAGAACAATTGAAGTACTAGGACGTCAAACTATTTCAGTGGCGTCATGTACGGCCTTTCATGGAACCAGCTTGTAACTGCCAGTACCTGGTTCTATGACATCGAATGTGACGGTGTCCTGGCAGCAAGGAATGTACCGCACCAGCTGATGCGTCAGTCTCTCCCGTTTTATAATAGTCTTTGTGCTCTTCTACTCATTTGTAATGTTCTTTTTGTGGCTGCTAACGTAGTATGATGATATGATGATGGCATCCTCTCGGGTAAAATATTCCGGAGGTAAAATAGTCCCCCATTCGGATCTCCGGGCGGGGACTACTCAGGAGGATGTTGTCATCAGGAAAGACAATACTGGCATTCTACGGATCGGAGCGTGGAATGTTAGATCCCTTAATCGGGTAGGAAAATTAGAAAATTTAAAAAGGGAAATGGATAGGTTGAGGTTAGATATAGTGGGGATTAGTGAAGTTCGGTGGCAGGATGAACAGGATTTCTGGTCAGGTGAGTACAGGATTATAAATACGAAATCAGTTGGGGGTATCACAGGAGTAGGACTGATAATGAATAAGAAAATAGGAATGCGGGTAAACTACTATGAGGAGCACAGTGATCGCATTATCATTGTCAAGATAGATACGAAGCCAACACCGACAACAGTAGTACAGGTTTATATGCCAACTAGCTCTGCTGATGATGAGGAGATCGAAGAAATATATGAGGAGCTAAAGGAAATTATTCAGACAGTTAAGGGAGAGGAAAACTTAATTGTGATGGGAGACTGGAATTCGGTTGTAGGAAAAGGAAGAGAAGGAAAAATAGTAGGTGAATATGGACTGGGCAGGAGGAATGAAAGAGGAAGTCGCCTGGTAGAATTTTGCGCGGAACATGATTTAATCGTAACAAACACCTGGTTTAAGAATCACAAAAGAAGGTTGTATACATGGAAGAGACCAGGAGACACCGGAAGGTATCAGATAGATTTTATAATGGTAAGACATAGATTCCGGAACCAGGTTATAAACTGCAAGACGTACCCAGGGGCAGATATAGACTCTGACCATAACTTGTTAGTCATGAACTGTAGGCTGAAACTGAAAAAATTGCAGAAACGTAGGAAAATACAGAGATGGGACTTAGATAAATTGAAGGAAAGTGAAGTTCTGGAGAATTTCAGAGGGAGATTTAGGCAACAATTGACAGAAACAGGGGGAAATAAAACAGTAGAAGAGGAATGGGTAGCACTGAAAGATGAAATAGTGAAGGCAGCAGAGGACAAAATAGGTAGAAAGGCAAGACCTACAAAAAATCCTTGGATATCACAGGAAATACTAGATTTAATCGATGAAAGGAGAAAATATAAAAATGCAGTAAATGAAACAGGCAAAATGGAGTACAGACGATTAAAAAATGAGATTGACAGGAAGTGCAAAATGGCTAAGCAGGAGTGGCTAGAAGCCAAATGCAAATTTGTAGAAGAATGTATAAGAAGGGGAAAAGTAGATACCGCCTACAGGAAAATAAAAGAGACATTTGGGGACAAGAAAAGCAACTCTACGAATATCAAGAACTCAGATGGGAAGCCGGTTCTCAGCAAAGAAGGGAAAGCTGAAAGGTGGAAAGAGTACATAGAGCAGCTCTACAAAGGAAATGAACTTACAGACAATGTGGTAGGAAGGGAAGAGGACGTAGATCAAGATGAAATAGGAGATGCTATACTGAGAGATGAATTTGATAGAGCCTTGAAAGACCTAGGTCGGAACAAGGCCCCAGGAGTAGATGACATACCCTCAGAGCTACTAAAGTCTCTGGGAGAGCCAGCCACGACAAGACTATTTGAACTGGTGTGTAGGATTTATGAGACAGGCGAAATACCCTCAGACTTTAAGAAAAATGTAATAATCCCCATTCCAAAGAAATCAGGCGCAGACAGGTGTGAAAATTACAGAACCATTAGTTTGATAAGTCATGGTTGCAAAATTTTAACACGAATTATCTACAGGAGAATGGAAAAGCTTGTAGAAGCTGACCTTGGGGAAGATCAGTTTGGATTCAGGAGGAACGTAGGAACCAGGGAGGCAATACTCACTTTACGTCTTATCTTAGAAGATAGATTAAGGAAAGGCAAACCTACATTTTTAGCTTTTGTAGATTTGGAGAAAGCATTTGACAATGTTGACTGGAATACACTGTTTCAAATTCTGAAGTCAGCAGGGGTAAAATATAGGGAAAGGAGAGTTATTTATAACTTGTACAAAAGCCAGATCGCAGTTATTAGACTCGAAGGGCATGAAAGGGAAGCATCAGTTGGGAAGGGAGTAAGACAGGGTTGTAGCCTTTCTCCGATGTTATTCAATTTGTACATCGAGCAGGCGGTGAAGGAAAGCAAGGAAAAATTTGGAATAGGGATTAAAGTTCAGGGGGAAGAAATAAAAACATTGCGTTTTGCTGATGACATTGTAATTCTGTCAGAGACAGCGAAGGACCTGGAAGAGCAGTTGAATGGAATGGACAGTGTGTTGAAGAGAGCGTATAAAATGAACATTAACAAGAGCAAAACAAAAATAATGGAATGCGGTCTTAGAAAATCAGGCGATGCTGAAGGAATTAGATTAGGTAACGAAACAATGAAGGTGGTATATGAGTTTTGTTACTTGGGTAGTAAAATAACATGTGATGGTCGCAGTACAGAGGATATAAAATGCAGAATGGCAATGGGAAGAAAAGCATTTTTGAAAAAGAGAAATTTGCTAACATCGAACATTAATTTAAGTGTAAGGAAGTCTTTTCTGAAGGCATTTGTGTGGAGTGTTGCCTTGTACGGGAGTGAAACATGGACGATAAGCAGTGCGGACAGGAAGAGAATAGAGGCTTTTGAAATGTGGTGCTACAGAAGAATGCTGAAGATTAGGTGGGTAGATCGCATAACCAATGAAGAAGTACTGAACAGAATTGGGGAGAAAAGGAATTTTTGGCATACCCTGACTAAAAGAAGGGATCGCTTGGTAGGACACATTCTTAGACATCGAGGAATCGTAAATTTAGCATTGGAGGGAAGTGTGTGGGGTAAAAATCGCAGAGGGAGACCAAGAGACGCGTATAGTAAGCAGATTCAAGTGGATGTGGGTTGCCGTTCTTATGAGGAGATGAAAAGGCTTGCTCAGGATAGAGTAGGGTGGAGAGCTGCATCAAACCAGTCTCCGGACTGAAGACCATAACAACAACAACAACAACAACGTAGTTCCACTTTCATTACACTTACTCCGCGTCCACACGTTGGCGTCAACATTGGCGAATATTTTACGACAGCGCCCACACATTGGAACCAACATTCAGTTGAATTTGTCGAGAGCCAACGTAAACATGTCTGACACACAAATCGCGACCGATGTATTAACGGTTTTGAGTGGGAATAATTGCATTTTCTCAAACCAAACGACGAAAGGAAAGGTGCGTAAAAATGATAGGGTGCGTTGTATCACCTCCTTTCGAACAATTGCGAAATCAGTAAGTTTAAAAATGTTACAGGTAATCGATACACATTGTTAAATTTAGACCTGCTACTTTAAATGACTGAATTTAAAATTAAAGAGAATGATACGTTTTGGAGCAATGCTATACCTGCTAAAGTTCTTTTGGTATTGACGCTTCGATTTTTGCTACAGGGGACAGATTTAGAAGCCTACACTTTCTTGTCAAAATAACCAGGTAATTGATATCACTGGTAGTCCTTGAAGTTTGCAAAGCAGTATGTGAAACTTTACAGGAAATGGTACGCAACCACAATGATAGGTAACGTTAATCTAAAAAAATGCATTTTAGTAATTGAGCGTGTCAAAGTCTGAAAAGTTTTGAATTTTACTAATCTTGCCTTATTTTGACGCAGCATTTCGATTTTGGGGCTGATTTCACAAATGAATCACTTTCTGATACAGTTCTAATATTTGCAAAGAGATTTTGAAACTTAAATATAAACGGCAACGAATAACGAACGAAGAAAAACAGTTTAGAGATGAGCAGACGACAAAGACAATGAAACGTTGGCGCCAATGTGTGGACGACGTGCCCATATTGGCCCAACGTCCTTTGATGTTTGGTCAAAATACCGACAACCAACGGAGCCGTAGCAACGTTGGTTCCAACGCTATTTCGCCGATCCATATATTGGACCAACACTGTTGGCGCCAACGTTGGTTCCAATGTGTGGACCTGGCCTTACGTAATATACTTAAAAATTAAAAAAAAAAAAAAAAAAAAAAAAAAAAAACTATTTGGGCCTATAATTTTTTGGAACAAAGTGGTTCTTAACAGGTTCCAAGAAGGCATTATCCGTCAGATATTTTCTGAAGAGCGTGATCTGTCGCCGTTGTTCAAAGACTCTGCAGGACGGTACGAGGTGGCGCAGTGGTTAATTTTGTGTCCCAGCCTCGTCGCCACTTTTGTGTCTCTTTTCCGCCGGTGGCCCTGGATGTCGGTGGCCGAGTAAAGAGAGACCGACACAGGAATAAAGGATGGACGCTTGTGCAGGTTCGGAGGTGACCACCAATGGGAAAGCAGAAACTAGAACACTAGGCTAAATTAGAACAAGATATATATTTCGTGGAGTCTTGGTAATACTTAACTTTTACATAGTCCTTGACTGCAGAATGCTGATACATACTTTAGATAGAGGCCTGCCTACTGATGATTCCTATTGCCTATCCGATAGCCAAGTCTTAACTGGTGCCTATCTGATTCCCAAGTGGCCGATGTCGTTCAGTGGTGGCCACGAGCGGAGTTGCAGCAGAGGGCGCTCATGGCTGACGTCGTAAGAACGCCGCGCCGTGCGTGCATGGGGGCGTGCGGCGAAAGTAGGTGGCGCGCACTTCATACTCGTGCGACACCACAGTCACGGTCTGCACGGCCACTACGGTCGGGGGTTCGAATCCCACCTCGGGCATGGATATTTGTGCCGTCCTTAGTATTAGCTAGTTAGCTAGTAGGAGGGGAGGTACTGGCGGAAGTAAAGTTGTGAGGCGGCATCGTTGAGTCGTGTCGGGATAGCACAGTCGGTAGTGCGCTTGCTCGCGGAAGGCAAAGATCCCAGGTTCGAGTCCCGTTCCCGCACACAATTTTAATCTGCCAGGAAGTTTCTTAGTTCATAAGTAGTTGGTAAGTTTAGGGACTGGTGACCCCGTAGTTAAGTCCCATAAGCTATACAAACATTTGAACATTTTTGAACACTGGCTGGACCCGCATTCGGCGCTTCAAACCCGCCTCTGCCACCGGGATGTAGGTTTCGCGTGTATTGCCCAAATCGCTGTCGGAAAATGCCGAGACGATTCCCTTCAAAGGGCACTGCCGATTTCCTTCGCCTTCGTTGAAGTATTGGAACGTGCCCTTCGTGTGCAATGACCACGAAGTGGACGGGACGTTGAACCCTGATCTTGCTGTCTCGCTTCCACAAGGCGTTCCCTTGCTGGAGTGCTGACGGAGGGTTGAGGCCCCGGCGCGGCGTGGTGAGCAGGCAGACGCGCTGACTACGGCACAGACAGGCACCAGCCACCGGCCAATTGAGGCCGCAGCGCCTGACGCAACCGCCGCGCCGCTCCCGCAGACAGCTGCGCCTGCCAAGCCGGCCGCCCGCGCAGCAGCACACCGCAACGCCGGCAACCTTCCCCTAGGCCTGCGCCGTAGTCCTGTGCAGTTCACGAACGGACTAGTGTTTGGGACATGTAGTAATACATTAATGATTTTTTTTTCTAACTTGTGCGATGCTTGTCGCTGACTTCTGCTCTCTCTCTCTCTGACAGCGTATCGATAAACATATGACATTTGTCACGTTCAACTTTTTTGCAACAAGCTGAAGGGAGAGAGCGGAACTGTTCGTCACTTGCTTTCTTCTCCTTGAGGTGTTAGGACGTATTCCAGGACTTCGACTAATTAATGTAAGTGTGAGCTTCTTTATTATTAATTACAATAAAACCCCACAGTTAATTTGAAATATCTTACTTACTTACAATCCCTCCCCCATTCTCACTAATTTTAAAGTTATTTATTTTCAGCAGATCTAGTACTTCATAAAGTGATGCTCGGGTATTGTTGCAATTTGTTTAGCGATTGTACTAGAACATTCTCTGTGTAACTTTTATTTATTTCGTGTCTATGAATGGTTTATTACATTTTAATGCCTGCAGAAAAATCTTCGTAATGTTTATGAAGTACGATAATTTTGCAATTTTTGGCGACTATCATGATTAATTTTCCACACGGTCATATAACAATAATAACCGAAACGCACAATCCCAGCATCAATTTATCGAAGTAATATTCCATTCATCAAAGCTGGAATCACTACAGAACATGACCGAAACATTTGTACCAGCTCTCAATGAGGTAAAATTTAGATTCCGCCGACTTCTTCTGTAATGTTGCTTTCTGGTGTTGCATTTGCCACCGAAATTACGACCGCTACCATTTAATGGCGGAATCCAATAATTTTGTTTAAATTGTCCCTTCCTTGTAAAAATTGCGTAGTAATCTCATTTAAAAATATTTCACTAACTGGTAAAATTTCATTTGCGGTCCCCAACCTTAACTTTAATACGCAACACCCATTCTCATGCGAAAGCAGCATTACAGACACAGATAGAAAAACAAGGCGTGATGTTTGGTTTGTTCATGGCTTGGTTCATGCCCAGTGTGTGTAGTTCTACTGAAACGTTAGTTTGTGAAAACTTACAGAGTTATATACACCGGAAAAAAATTATAAGTAACGACATCAATACTTAAATTTATAATCTTTGTATCTACCCACATTAACGAAAGTGTGTATGCGTTTTGTAGCAAAATAAAACCCAAAATAAGAGCTAGTTGAAACCTGGAATTATCAATACAAACAAAAACCATTGTTCCACCTGAAGGTGACAGTGCAAACTCTCCAAACGCGATGTGGGAGTGATGAAAAGAGAGACTGAGGCAGATAATGGCTTTTATTTCAACTTTTATTGTAGACTTGTGTAGTTCGCGAACGAACTAGTTCGGAAGAGCTCTCCCACAGGAGAACTACGCGAACTAGTTCGCACATGCCTCGCCTCTTAGTTCGTCCGATCATTTTGCGAAGACTGACGGGGAACAGCGAGAGGACGCGAGAGCGCGCAGAATCGCGTGATTCCCTTCTTCCAGTTACCGTCATTTCGAGCTGAGATGCACCTCAGCTGTAGTTTCATAGTTCACTGCCACAAATTTTCTAAGGTATTCAGCAGTGTCTAAATAATATTTACTACGAGTAATCTGTATGCAATGAAGTTGAATACCATTGTATCATCCATTCATGTAAATAACTGGTTTATTTGCTTAACCGGCCGCGGTGGCCCAGGGGACTGAGGCGCTGCAGTCACGGTCTGCACGGCTACTACGGTCGGGGGTTCGAATCCCCCCTCGGGCATGGATATTTGTGCCGTCCTTAGTCTTAGCTAGTTGATAAGTAGTTTGTAAGATTAGGGACTGATGACCCCGTAGGTAAGTCCCATAAGTTATACAAACATTTGAAAATTTTGAACATTTGATTATTTGCTTAAGAATTTGATGCCTAATTGCCAAAAAATATGGGTAATAGCACACGAATGGGCAACACTGACCATTATATCAAAAAGCTGCTATAACCAAACAAAGAGTTCTTTTTGTAGCGGTAGCAAAAGCCAAAAAGAGCCGACAAACTATTAAGAGCCGACAAACAAGCGTCTATCACCTACCAGACGAACCAAATAGCTTACAAAGATAATAGCGCAAACTCTGAGGCATTTACATGCATTTGTCAGGTGACACCGCTAGCACTACCTTCTGTTGCTTCGAGCTGTAGACTAGACTTGCATTGACATCTGTGTTTCGTATCTTATTTTTGAGTGCGTCTGTTTTTGAAGTTAGCTGTTACAGCCGTATGTAGCACATTCACTCCCTCTTCCAACAATTTCTACTTCTATAAAGTACGCCGACGAATGACGTAAGTTTTCTCAGTCAGTCACAGGGTTAATCGGCCGTTCACTCCCAGTCTTAGTTTGCAACTCACGCCGCTAGGGGTGCTCGGAAGCGCTAACGCACGTTTGGGCGAAGAGTTTCCACTGCTCTCTTTATAATCCATTTGACGGAACCCAGCTAGGGTCCCCTGCTTAGAGTGCACGCAGGATAATTTGGCCGGTAGTGGGGGTAGCAGCCGGAGCGCTGGAGGGAAAGTGCCCAGCTCATTGGCCGGCACGCGAAAGTGGACTGACGCGGCCTCCCCTTCCAAACGAAGGAATGAACTCGCCCAGCACTTCGTCTCTGCGCATTGTCCACCTTATCCTGCGCGGACTCTAAAATGTTCAAATGTTTGTATTCCTTATGGGACTAAACTAAGGGGTCATCAGTCCCTAAACTTACAAACTACTCATGAAATAGCTAATCCTAAGGACGGCACAAATATCCATGCCCGAGGGGGGATTCGAACCCCCGACCGTAGTGGCCGTGCAGACCGTGACTGGAGCGCCTCAGTCCCCTCGGCCACCGCGGCCGGCTGCGCGGACTCTACTATGCACTTTTGACGTCCACTATGCCAGGTCAAGGACTGCCCAAGGGCGACTACCGCCAGGCCAAAGTTTTTAGCTTACATATATTGTATTGACGTAGCGCCAATTTTAGTCATTATTCGCGGCATGGAATGCATCCCCACTGAAGGAGAGCTCCCCCGTCGGAGGTACTAGTCCTCCCTCCGACAAGTGTGTGTATGTGTTGTCCTCAGTGTAAGTTAGTTTAAATAGTTTGAAGGGACTAATGACCACTGCAGTTTGGTCCCACAGCTTTACAAACAATTGAACATTTGGGAGAAGCGATCGTTGGCTGTCTTCTCCTTATACTGCGTGTAAATATGTGGAAAAGCTGCGGGTATTCGATAGATGATCAGAAAACAAGCAGACCATGCCCCGTCAACATACGGTTCATTTGCCCCCCTTATCGTGTTAGACACACTTGTTGTGGCGCACTTAACACAGACCGCTTCAGTATGCAGGCCGGTCGTGTGTGTATGGCGCACAGACCACTTGTGAGTTTCCTCCCTACTCGCGTCTGTGTGCCTTCAAAGTCGCGTGATGTCCGTTGCGTAGCAAAGTAAACAACTAATGGATAGAGCCGTCAGTGGACCGACACTGTGCCCACCTCGTTCTCCCGATCTCAATAAAAACAAATGTTTGTAAATCTATCGGACTCAACTGCGTGGTTATTAGTCCGTAGCTTACCAACTACCCAAACTAAGATAAAATAACAGCCATGCGGATAAGATGCCTGTCATGTCGGCTGCTACTGATACGAGGCCGTTGGGATGCAGCAAGGCGTTCCGTATTGCCCTCCTGAACCCACCGATTCCATATTCTGCTAACAGTCATTGGACCGCGACCAACGCAATGGCGATAGGCTACAATCGAACCTGTATCAATGACGGAATCGTGATGGTACGTATTTCTCCACCTTAATCGAGTCATCACATCAACGTTTCACCGGGGAACGCCGGTCAACTGCTGTTTGTGCGTGAGAAATCGGTTGGAAACTTTCCTCATGTCAGCACGTTGAGGTGTCGCCACCCGCGCCCACCTTGTGTGAATGCTCTGAAAAGCTAATCTTTTGCACATCACAGCATCTTCTTCCTGTCGTTTAAATTTCGCGTATGTAGCACGTCATCTTCGTGGTGTAGTAATTTTAATGGCCTAAACTTACAAACTACTTATGAACTAACTAATACTAAGGAAAGCACAAATATCCATGCCCGAGGGAGGATTCGAACCCCCGACCGTAGTGGACGTGCAGACCGTGACTGGAGCGCCTCAGTCCCCTCGGCCACCGCGGCCGGCTCCGAAATATTTTAACCCTTAACTGCTCCGTACGTAAATATATTCTAATCGTTTCAGTGCTACTTTCGATATATTGAAAAATTATTTTTGACAAGCGACATTGTAAAATTAAGCTGCATTGTAAATAATTAATTCTGTTCCTGCGTGGCATTAGGTTATCGTATGGACCTTCTCCACTCAATAAACGAATAAAGCTCGAAAAGCATATATTGCTTAAAGCTTTCCTCCACGATGTAAATTTCATCAGGGTACTATTGCAGAGCCGGCCGCGGTGGCCGAGGGGACTGAGGCACTAGAGTGACGGTCTGCACGGCCACTACGGTCTGGGGTTCGAATCCCCCTTGGGCATGGATATTTGTGCCGTCCTTAGTCTTAGCTAGTTCATAAGTAGTTTGTAAGCTTAGAGACTGATGACCCCGTAGTTAAGTCCCATAAGTTCTACAAACATTTGAACATTTACTATTGCAGATGTGCTGCATAGCGCGACTATAGTGAGGCTTCGACATCCAAACGATATATATCGAACCGATACATTTCGAACTATACACTAAATCGATTTACAGTTGTACGTTCGATACAGTGGCGTAACTACGGGGGGGGGGGGGGGATAGAATGCCCCCCCCCCCCAGAACCCAAAAAAAAAAAAAAAAATCGTATAACAGCAATCTGGTAAAGGTAAAGATTGGAAACTTGGAGTGTTTTACCATAATCTTTTATTGGACGGGAGTGAATTAAGTTTCTTCAATGGAAGTGGTAGTTGATAGTCTGTCTGGAAACTGACTAAAATTTTCCTCGTCAAGTAGATCTACCCCCCCCCCCTCCGCCCCTCAAAGCCGAGTTCTAGTTTCGCCACTGGTTCGATATATATCATTTCAGGCTGAACTACTTCGAGTGTAAGCATTCTTGTAAATTACACAGAAATCTGTACTCTTAGGTTCCTGCCTAACGGTATCCTTTAAAATCAAGACATATTCATAAAAAATCGTAACTATCACCTGTTCGATACGTATCGTTTCGATACTTAACCGTTTCGATATATATCGTTTGGATGTCTAAGCCGCGCTATGCAGCACATCTGCGAAATAACCATTTTCAGACTAAATTTCAATTTAATTTTTTTTTTTTTTTGGTACCGTCGTATAAGACGACTCTGATTTTGGGCCTTTTTTATGATTCAGTCATCGTCTTATCTGCGGAAATGTACGGTATATCATTCAGTAATGAGGACAGCGCTGGACGTATGTTAAATTGGGCCCAGTAGTTTGGGCGGCAGAGTAAGCGCCTACTAGGCTAGGCCCGGTGTTGCGGTAGGTGCGGGGCGGGCGTTGACCCCGGTGGCGGCTTCCTGCGCAGACAGCGTGTCAACGACCGCGGCCGCCGCGCCAAGCGCCAATGCCGCCTCCCACAGCCGCCGCTGCCGCCGCCGGGGCAACGGCCTCCTCACGCCGAGCAGCGGCGCGCAGACCGCCCAAAACGGAACACTGCCCTGCACAGAGGCCGCCCCACTAGCTTCCGTCCACCCACTGTGCCACACACCACGTCTCAACACCGCTGACACGCTCATTAAAACTTTACTACCCAGGTCTCCCTCCACTACCTGCTGATGAATCACAGGTCCATAACGTTGAAGCGACATGCTACCAGCTACTTGCACTCTGCCAAAAATACCATACCTGTTGGGCTTGGTGCTCTCGGATTAACCCAGGTACCGCTGACGTCCTTCCAGAAGGACGAGAACGATAGCTTAACTTTTTATTCTTGTCTGTAAGAAAATGTTCAAATGTCTGTAAATCTATCGGACCAAACTGCGTGGTCATCAGTCCGTAGCTTACAAACTACTTAAACCTAGGTATACTAACCTAAGGACAACACACACACAACCATGCCCCAGGGAGGACTCGAATCTCCACGGCGAGCAACCGCGCTTTAGACCACTCGGCTACTCCACCGCGGCTGTCTGTAAGAATTCGTGTACATTGTCATATTTTATTTCTTTGAATCCCCTGCTCCCATTGGAGATCAATTTTAGCTTTTATGTCGATTGCAAAGTGGTTGGATACAGCTGCAAACTTCACGATCACACAGAAGATACTGAAGACTTCCTCGTAGTTGGGTCTATATTTCTTGAACTTTCTTCCATTTTTTGAGACATTTATACGTATATATTTCATCTTAAATGTTTCAATAATAACGATTCATCAGAGTAAAATTATAAAATATTCATTTTGACGTCATTCCAGACAGCAAGGCAGTTTTGCGAAACTAATGGTGTGATTGTGGAAAAAATCACTTAGAACGATTTTGTGCAGTCATATGAAGGTAATTAATAGCCTATGAGAATAAAGTTAAACCAAAAATAATTCCGCGCTATCTGGGTTAAAAGAACTTGCGAGCTTGGTCGGATCAGGGTTGGTTTTTTTTCCAGTCTGCATTTTAACCCAGACTTCACCTCTCAACTATGTGAGGAGTCGCCTGAAGTGTTACTTGGTTCCGATCCCACGCTAAGCTGCAGCTCCCCTAGCCCGCTTGCGTAACTTGGATAGGTTCGGGATAGGCAAGTCGCCAAAGTGCCGTCCTGAAACACTTGACCAGGCCTTTGAGCCACAAAAAGTTGTTATTTCCTAGCATCCATGGCTAAGCACAGCAAATCTCGTGGCATTGACATCGTCTCAACAAATCTCTCTTGCGAATCACAGCTTGCCCTTTATTCACATGAAATGATAAGTGCCATCGACAAGGGATCTCAAATCGGTTCCATATTTCTGGATTTCCGGAAAGGTTTTGATACTGTACCTCACAAGTGACTGATAATGAAATTGCATGCTTACGGAATATCTGCCCAATTGTGCGATTTCCGGCCGCGGTGGCCAAGAGGACTGAGGCGCTCCAGTCACGGTCTGCACGGCCACTACGGACGGGGGTTCGAATCCCCCCCCCCTCAAGCATGGATATTTGTGTCGTCCTTAGTATTAGTTAGTTCATAAGTAGTTTGTAAGTTTAGGGACTGATGACCCCGTAGTTACGTCCCATAAGCTATACAAACATTTAAAAAAAAATTGTGCGACTCGATTCAGGATTTCCTATCAGACTGTATGTATGTATGTATGTGTGTGTGTGTGTGTGTGTGTGGGTCTGAGGTCTTATGACACCAAACTTCGTGGCCATCAGTCGCTAGACTAACACACTAGTTACTTAACTAACTTACGCTAAGGACAACACAAACACCTATGCCCGAGGGAGGATTCGAAACCCTGACCGCAGTCCTATCAGAAAGGACACAGTTCGTAGTAAGTCATCGAGTACTACAGAAGTGATATCTGGCGTTCCCCAGGGAAGCGTTATAGGTCCCCTACTCTTCCTTGCGTTTATAAACGATTTAGGGGAATCTGTATAGCTCTCTTAGACTTCGCGGATGATGCTGTCGTTTATCGGTTAGAAAAGTCAACAGAGAATCAAAAGCTAATACCTGGGGCATGGCCCACTGTCTCATGACCACCAGCCAGTTAGCTACGCTGCCGTAGCCTCCGCCCCCAAAACTTTGAATGGTTGTAGCTGCCAAACTAAACGTGATAAAAATGTCATTCAAAATTCTTTGTACACAGCTGGTGTCAAAAATTCCAGTGCATGATAGAAACAACCATTGTTCCACTTGAAAATATGTACGTTGAGTATAAAAAATACACTTTGTAGGTATTTTTGCAATCTGTTTATTGGCTAACAATACGAGTCCTTGACTGCCAATCCATAAAGAAAAATAAGTGCATATTGCAGTTTGAAAAATAAAACTTCCAAGAAATATGTCAAAGCGTAAGAAAGAAATTTCGTGTTCTCGGTCCATTTCTAAAAGACCGAAAACGGCGCTGAAAAGAATCTACAGGCGATAGAAATTTTGAAATTTGTAGACGTTTCTCTTACACTGCATGCATCAGCGATTTTTCGATATCTCCATCCCTAAGAGGATAAAAATAGGAGATGAAAGGTTTTTTTAAATACGTTTCTATTAAGGCAATTTTGAAGCAAGAAATACAATACTTCGGATATAGATTTTTGATTGGAATTTAAAAAAAAACCTGTTTCAATATTTTAGTAAATTCAGTCACTAAGTGGGTGAAATAAAGGAAAATATTTGAAGGGTGCTACTAAGACTAGTTTGATGTAGGAAATTTGGATTTGGAAACACGGTCAGAATTTAAAAAATATGTGTTTCGGAATGTTTTGAATTCTGCCATCAATGGTGCAATAGGGGGTGGCAAGTTGTATCAAAATACTTGATAAGGAAAGTATTTTTAAAGTTAAATCAATGGAAATTTATATTTAGAAGTAGAAACAACCGATGCAGACCATCCAGTCAACGAGTGCGAAGCAGCGGGAATTAACATACTCTCCCCCCCCCCCCTGTTAACCTATATACCGCACTATCAGAGTGAAGCTACAGATCACTTTTTAAGCACAAAATATTATTCTGTAATCTAGGTTCCGCTTGTAGAGAAGCTATCGTCTTTAACTCAGTCTTAACTACGTAATTCCTCAAGCCACCTACAAACACGCACGCGCAGCGGTGACGTCACACACAACACGCCGATGTCACGGGTTGAAGCCGACTGGTGAAATCTTGTCCTATACATGACCCTTCATGATTTGTTATATGGTGAACGGAAAAAAGTGCTTGCTCATTCAAAACCCACTGACAAAGAAAGGGGGTCAATTGAAGTCTTTGATACGACCAGTCGGCTCTGACCAATGACGACATATCTGAGTTACAGACGTTTGTTTACAAGGAGAACACACATTATAGATTACGATTTTGTGTTTAAAAACTGATCTGTAGCTTCTCTCTGATTGCTAGGCATAGGTTAACAGAAGGCTTTTCTCTCGCAAGTGAGCGCCGAAGGCGCGAATTTTTGGGCTGAGCCCTATGATCTATGGTTCATTGTTTTGGTAATTTGTAATTTACGATTATAATCACAGATTGTTTATTATCTACAATACATAAGTATTACGATAATATCACGTATGTTTATACTCGATGATAAGTGTTTTGCTAGTTGGTATATTTACGTAGCGTATCTTGTGAGACTCATATGACGTCATTGATCAAAGCCGACGGGTTGTATCGGGGTTTTCAATTATGACTAGATTGGGAGAGAGAAACATATGTTCACCATGAAATAAATAAGTAAGGCTGTATTTTATTACAAGTTAAATAAGTAATGGTGTTTCTGCTGTATGGTCGACAGATTCTCGATGTACCCGGTTACTGAGAGTATATCAGTTAACCTCGTAGGTACCACATGTCTACAAACCACAGAAGCTAAAGCTTTCTTATAGGCCGCCCGAACGCGACTCCTGATTGGCTGTCTTCACCTCCCGTCATTCGTGGCGCCGTTGCCAACTGTCAACAGGTCAAGCGACAAAAAAAAAAAAAAAAGTTTGTATAGTCTATGGGATTTAACTACGGGGTCATCAGTCCCTAAACTTACAAACTACTTATTAACTACTTACGAACTAGGACGGCACAAATATCCATACCCGAGGGGGGATTCGAACCCCCGACCGTAGTGGCCGTGCAGACCGTGACTGGAGCGCCTTAGTCCCCTCGGCCACCGCGGCCGGCGTCAAGCGACATTCTCGTACTTGAACCATGGTGACTCCTGACATCATTGCGAGGTGAAGGCTCGGTTAAAACTCAGACTGAACAATCGGTGGTCAGTCCGGGTTTTGAATCCGCGACTTATCCGTTTCTAGTCGAGTGCCTTTCCACGAGACCACGAAGCCTGACGCTTGGTTTAAACACGTTTCTAACTGCGACGATGACTCACTTCCAAATTAAATGACAGTCGTTTTTATTCTTCAATGAACTTTTGTCCTTCACGATGCTGCATTTGAGGTATGAAAAACGTTTTGACACTCACCGTAGTAGCAGGTACCGGAACAACTCTGCGCCTCTTCCGTAACAGGAGGAGGAAAGCTTGCCATCTTGCGAAAGCATAGCTCCTAAACTGTGGAGTGCTGTGGTTGCCACTACCTCAGCCACACTACAGCCGTCTAATGCACGAGCGGTAAATACTGCACTGGCAAGTGGCGAGAGCACAGCCCTGTGATTCGCGGGACGTAGAGGAAGGGGAGGGGGGGGGCATGCGTCACACTTACCCACACTATCACAAATCGTACTTGAGTACACTTGCGCTTTTGGGTGACAGGTAGATAAATAGCATTTGCAAATTGTTGTTGAAGGAGGAAGGATTAGGAAGGAAAGGATTGACAGTGGCTGCATTAGAGCATTGAAATTAAACAATGGCGACAAGTGAAAAATGTGAGCCGGGCCGGGAATCGAAGGCAGGTCTCCCGCTTCGGGCCAGCGGTCGCCTTAACCACTTAGCTACCCGTGTTCGCCTCCCTCTTACACTCGCCATTACGGATTCCCGTGAGATGTCAAACGTATGACCGCGTCTGCAATGAAGTAAGTTAAGCTAACGCCGTTTTCGCCTGCAAATTCAAATTCAATCAAATGTTCAAATGTTTGTAAATCTATCGGACCAAACTGCGTGATCATCAGTCAGTAACTTACAAGCTACTTAAACTAAGGTAAACTAACCTGAGGACAACACACACACACACACACACACACACACACACACACACACACACACACACACACATATGCCCAAGGGAGGACTCGAACCTCCGACGGCGAGCAACCGCGCGCTCCGCAGCGAGGCGCCTTAGACCGCTCGGCTACTCCACCGCGGCTCGCCTGCAAATACTTATTATATTCTCAGCCAAATTGCATTTGCAAATGATAGGTAAAGGAAGGAAAGGAAGAAAGATAGGAAAGAAAGGATAGACAGTGGCCTCATTTGGGCATTGATATTAAGCAATGGCGACAAATGAAAATGTGAGCCGCACCGGGAATCGAACCCGGGTCTCCCGCTGCGGGCCAGCGGTCGCCTTACCACTTGGCCACCCGTGCTCGCCTCCCGTCCATCTCAAATTCTCATAAGTCGCACGCTATGTTTGTAGCGCCCCTACCGTCCATGCCCTCTTGCACTCTCCGTTACAGATTCCCGTGCGAGGTCGAACGTATGACCGCATCTGCGGTGAAGTAATTGTAGCTGATGCGGTCTTCGCATGTAAATACCTATTATATTGGTGTGGTGTATGTTCTTTTGGACATGTCCGAATGGCGAGTGTAAGATGGCATGGACGGTAGGGGCGCTACAGCCATAGCGTGCGACTTGTGGAAGTTTGAGGCGGACGGGAGTTTAAGGCCACCGCTGGCCCGAGCGGGAGACCCGGGTTCGATTCCTGACCCGGCTCATATTTTCACTTGTCGCCATTGTTTCATTTCAATGCCCTAACGCAACCACTATCAATCCTATCCCTCCTCCTACCCGTCCTTCATCAACAATTTCCAAATGCAATATGGCAGGGAAGAAGGTGTGGTCTCTGTTATTTCTGATAAATATCAGAAAAAGATAAGTCGACCTCACGCAAATATGTATACAATATGTTTAGAAAAATGCCTCGAACTGAGTAAAATTAAGCAACAAAATAATTAAACAATGGAAAATATGATAGGTAGGAACTCACAATAATGCTGATCGCAGAGTCGCGGACGCGCACGCAGTGTAGAGAGACGTATCACACAAACATTTCGTTCACATTTTTCATCCTCGTACAATCAATCATTCAGACATAACTAACGACCACATGACCCTGAGTGATTGCATATTTTCCTGATGAAGGCTGTGGCCGAAACTTTAGGTTGGTTGAATACGATTGTCTGTTATACGTCCATGTCTGACGATCAACAATCGCGTCTACGGTGGGTTAATGTTTTTCTTATTGACATTTCAACTGAAGACTTATTGTGGAGTTAAAGCGCAACGCCACCCTCTCCTCCTTTTTTTTGCTGTCCAAAGAGATGGAAGGTAAAGGGCGACATGTTCGGACTGTAGGACGGATGCTGAAGCTGCCCGCACTTGTACTTGGCCAGTACACTTTGTGGGACCCTGGAAAAGTGTGGACGCGCGTTATCGTGGAGCAGAATCACTCCTTCCGTGAGCAGCCCAGGCCGTTTGCTCTTGATGGACTTGCGCATACTATGGAGTGTCTCACAGTACACGTCACTGTTCATGGTTTTTCGGTGCTCGAGGAATTCGGCGAGTATCGGACCTCGGACGTCGAAAAAGGCGGTGGGCATCACCTTGCCTGCTGAGGGCACAGCCTTGAATTTTTACAACCAGTCGACACTACATTCGCTTCCCTAGACGTCGCACTACGTTATCCCAAATCGGCATAAATTTCAACTGGTGCGGTTGGTAAGCCGTTTCGTACTTCTTTTTTAGAAAACCCCTCGTATTTACCTCGAAGCTACATAATCAGTTGTATGTGATGCTCCTGATAGTGTTATTTGGAATATGGAAGATTTACTTTACTCAACACCCAACTGCAGAACTTCATTCACCCAGTGCGTATATTGTCGGCTTCCTCCTTTTTTAAGGGATTTCTAAATCAAGAACCACAAACATGCTTCACAATAGGCACTTATAGATAAATGGAATAAGTAAACTAATAATCGTTATGCTATACCAGTCCATGTGTTTCCTGTCTTGTGCATTATTACATCGCTATCTATAAGGCTGACCAACATTTATAATTACCATTATGGACAGCTGAAATTTCTATAATAATTGTAGATTACATCTGAAGTTTCCATTGTAATTAATACAATTTGAAGTGTCGACGAGACACTTTGCGAATGTATCTTGTGAGGAGTATTGCCGGCCGCGGTGGCCGAGGAGACTCAGTCGCTCCAGTCCCGGTCTGCACGGCCACTACGGTCGGGGGTTCGAATCCCCCCCTCGGGCACGGATATTTGTGCCTTAGTATTAGCTAGTTTGTAAGTAGTTTTTAAGTTTAGGGAGTGATGAACCCGTAGTTAAGTCCCATAAGCTATACAAACATTTGAACATTTTTGAGGAGTATGGGCGCCATGGCACGAGAAGGCCAACGGAGCGCTGGTGAGGTCACGCCCTCCGCAGCACGTCTAGCAGAGGAGGGCACGGCGGTCGGTAGGTACCGTGGAGGTCACCTCGGCCTCTGGTGGAGTTCAGTTTACTTTGCGTATCAGCAACAGATTGCACGCTGCGGCCCACGATAAGAGCGAAACGTTTACAAGAGCTATTATGTCTTTTAGTTATGAATCACGTGGCACCCCACTGTCAAAACTACACGATAAACAACCACTTACAAATCTCTTGTCAGACCATTCTGTCAGGCTGTACATTCTACATATGACACACATTCAGGTAAAATACCTGACAACGGCAGAAACAAATGCCCAGTATCTGAACTTATCGTCTCCGAACAGCTGGCGCCGTCTCAGACGTCAAAATGTTTAAATGTTTGTAAATCTATGGGCTTAACTACTGTGGTTATCGGTCTCTATGCTTACAAACTAGTCAAACTAACCCAAAGACAAAACACACACACACACACACACAGGAGGGAGGAATCTAACCTCCGACAGGGAGCAACCGCGCGCTCCGCTTCAATGCACCTTAGAGCGCTCGGGCATTCCTCCGCAGCTCAGTCCGGACTAGAATGCATTATTTATCGCTGTTTGACAATTAGGAAATATGTTACTGTAAAAGAGAAAGAAAAGTCCCTAAACGCTAATTCTTCTCAACATTTCGCACACACTGTATTTATTACAGTTGATAAATACGTGCCGGCCGCAATGACCGAGTGGTCTGCGGCGCGCCAGTCACAATCTGCATGGCCGCTACGGTCGGGGGTTCGAATCCCCCCCCTCGGGCATGGATGTTTGTGTCGTCTTTAGTATAAGGTAGTTCATAAGTAGTTTGTAAGTTTAGGGACTGATGACCCCGCAGTTAAGTCCCTTAAGCTTAACAATCATTTGAACGTTTGAAGTGATTTTTGAGTTTCTCCCGGCGTATTTGATAATCAAAATATCCACGGGTGTATCGCCGGTCTATAGTGTCTATAGTTCCCGTTGGACACGATAGACCGGCAGTACGTACACCCGTGGATATTTTGATTATTTGAACATTTGATAAAGACGTTGTGAAGTAATGCTGATTGCTGTAGCTTCTGTTGCGCGAACGAATCTGTACTGCAAAATTCTGGGTACTGGTAATTTTACCTGTTGATCCAGCCCCAATTTTAAGAGACAATGTTATATATAACTTACACGAAGTCGGCCAGTGATCTTTTCTTCAGAGCGGTGCACACTATACCTGAACATTGGAAGTCTTTTTTTTTTTCTTTTTTTTTTCTTTTGTGGTTTTAGGGCGAAATGTCATGAGATATGGGTAAAATAGGCAGGACACTATGTTAGTACTGTATGGAGAAGCTGACAATTTGCGTCTAACGGGAGCCTTGTTGGGGGTAGTCTGTGCGGGTGTGATGCTGAGCACTATACCAAGGTGTCGTAGTTGACAGCACAACTGCCTAGTTAGCAGGAAACCCGGGTTCGAATTCCAGGCTGGTAGAAATTTTCAACTTTATGCATAGATTTCATTCACTACCCAATCCCAGCCATTATGTACATAAGATGTACATCCGTAAGGAGGGGAAAATATATCAAGGATGATGGTGAGGCGTGAAACCAGGGCAAAAATGAAAAAGAAGAATGTAGAAATCCAAAACTGTAGTCATATGGAAATATCGACAAAAAATTACACATTAAATTTCACACCTAGCTTCTACAGATTCGCCACTTTAACGTTAAAACGCTTCCCACCATTTATTATGTTATATTAAAAATTTATTACTAATTATCACTCAGCTTCGACGACGGTACTGTACAATAAACGTACTTACCGCCATGCTGATTCTTTCAAAGGACTGAATTTGAGTGAGTCTTCAAACGTATGAAACTGTACTCACCTGAAAAAGAAGAAAAAAATATTTTAGCGACTGTTCTTGTATCTATCTTGAAATAAATTATGATAAACAGCTGTAGCTATGAATAAAACTGGGTCGCAGTAATGACTTCTGAAACAGTATAATTAAACAATAGAAATACAAATTAAAAAACACAATTAATTGAAAATGTGGTATATAGCAGCTGCGTAGGCTCTAGCAATCGCAATAATATTAATGAAAATGATGCTGCTAAACGAAATTGCTACGGGCACAAACGACACAAATTATGCCAACATATTCACGTTTTTCTGAGCATCAATGACATCACAACCAGCAGTGCCGTTTTAACCACTTGGCCAGTCTGGAAGTCCAAGAGCATTTTAATGAAATTATAATTAATAAGTACAAAATCCGGACATACGGGTCTCGGCAAACAAAAACATGATTGGAGAAAAAGGAAACAAAAGGTAGCGTGATTATGTCAACGCTCTTCCCAATGCAATGCAACAATTATAATAGTACTTTAAATCCTTATTCTTGACCATTAGCATGTAAGTGAGAAAAGATTTAGAAAATGATTGGCATTATGCATAAAGCTTGCTGGAAGACGCTGAGTGTTCTCATTATGAAACACTGGATGACTACAGGAGATTAAGCAAATGCATGTTTTAACGCATCTCGTTATTACGTTATATCTGCTGAGCTATTTGCTACACACTGAAATTTTACAGGTGTATTCAGTTCTATGAAAGTAGATGTACGACATTCAAAATGTGGTGGGAACAGCATTAGTAGCAAAGAAGGACTGAAGTAGAACGTCATGTTTGTATTGAGTTTCACTCACGCGTCTTATGTCTATCACGTGATACTTTCTGCGCTATGCGCGGCAGAATGATATAAAATTGAAGGTGCATTCAGTGATAAATGTAGATGCTATATGGAAAATATTTTGCGAATAGAGTTCATAGTTAAAAGGTGAAAAATTGAAAGGTAATAAGTTTGATCGCATGCCTGCGAAAACGTAGCGGTAAACCACTTTCGTTTATTATTTTCAAATGTTTGTAGAGCTTATGGGACGTAACTACGGGGTCATCAGTCCCTAAACTTACAAACTACTTATCAACTACTTACGACTAAGGACGGCACAAATATCCATGCCCGAGGGGGGATTCGAACCCCCGACCGTAGTGGCCGTGCAGACCGTGACTGGTGCGCCGCAGACCGCTCGGCCAGTGCGGCCGGTAAACATTTTGTGGGGCCGTCAGCGAGAAAGAGTTACATAAATGTTTGAAATTAAGTTTTATAATTTTCGAGAGCTAACGGTTGAGCAAATATAGACAATTTTTGTAAAATAAAAAAATTCATATCCCCCACCAAACGGAAACTTTTTATTTTATTGCAAAACTGTCGTGTACTGGCACAATCTCCAATATGGAAAAAAAAAATTCAAACATTATGTATCGATGAGTATTACCACATCTGAAAGTATTCGACCTCTCTCTGTTTACCTTTTTTGATAACATCGCACATAGTGAAGTTTTGTCAGTTCGTAAGACTGATAAATGAAAAACTGAAAAAAATTTAATATCTATTTGCGAAACCCACACAAGAAAGATGTACAACAATACAAGCCTAGGCGTTCGACGCGGTGCCACACTGCAGACAGCTAACGAAGATACGAGCTTATGGAATAAGTTCACAGATTTGAGACTGGCTGGAAGACTTCCTGAGTAATAGAACGCAGTACGTTGTTCTCGACGGCGAGTGTTCATCAGAGACGAGTGTATCGTCGTGCCCCAGGGGAGTGTGATAGGACCGCTATTATTTTCTATTTATATAAATGATCTGATGGACAGAGTTTGTTGTAATTTGCGGCTGTTTGCTGACGATGCTGTGGTGTATGGGAGGGTGTCGTCTTTAACTAACTGTAATAGCATACAGGATGACTTACACAAAATTTCTAGTTGGTGCGAAGAATGGCAGCCAGCTCTCAATGTAGAAAAATGTAAGGTGATGCGCATGAGTAGGATAAACAATCCCATAATGTTCGAATACAGCATTAGTAGTGAGCTTCTTGATGCTGTCGCGTCGTTCAAATATCTAGGAGTAACATTGCAGAGCGATATGAAATGGAACGAACATGTAAGGACAGTTGTGAGTAAGGCGGACAGCAGACTTCGGTTTATTGGGAGAATTTTGGGAATACTTCATCTATAAAGAAGACCGCGTATAAAACGTTTCTACGACCACGTCTGAAGTATTTGGGACTCGCAGTAGATTACTTTAAAGGAAAACATAGAAGCAGTTCAGAGGCGAGCAGTTAGGTTTGTTACTGGTAGGTTCGACCAATGCGCGAGTGTCACGGAAATGCTCCGACAACTCAATTGGGGATCGCTGGAGGAAAGACGACGTTCTTTTCGTGAATTTCTGTTGAGGAAATTTAGAGGGCCGGAATTTGAAGCTGGGTGTAGAACGATTTTCCTGCCTCCTACTTACATTTCGCGTAAAGATCACAAAGGGAATTTAGGGCTCGTAAGGAGGCATAATGACATGTTTTTCCTCGTTCTATTTGGTAGTGGAATAGGAAGGGAAATGCCTAGTAGTGGTACAGTGTACCCTCCGCCAAGCACCTTACGGTAGATTGCGGAGTATGTATGTGGATGTAGAAAGTAAAATATGTAGCTTTCGAGTACGAAGGAAAGCGTTTCAAAACAATTTTAACAAATTTCAGTAATGTGTGTGGTTTTTAACTAATCAACAAACGGAGATGTAATGCCACTGCTGCTAGATGTCGTAGTTCATTTTCCATGTCAGAAGAGTACGACGCAGTGACGATCGAAGTTTAAATGGTTCCTGTCTGTGCATGCACAAGGAAGGGGCCGGCAGGGAGGGGGGGAGGAGGAGCGGATGTAGAGAGCGATTCAACCGTCAGCTGTTAGAAACAAAACGCAGCGCTGGTGACGCAACAGCGGCGCTCGCTGTGTGAACAATGAGGAGCGGTGCAGTGACGGATGCACGGAGCTGCTGGCCACGCCGGGGAAGGTGCGCGGGTGAGCTCAGGTTCTGCGAACACACGTTTAGTGCTTCCGCCGCGCCGCGCCGGGGTCAAATGCGACACACAGTTCCGCTGACCGCCGCACGAGCGCGCCGTCGTTCCGCGAAGACAGCCGTCACTCTTCCAGGGAGGCGGGCGCGCTACACGCCACACGGCTATTTCTACAGTCCGTGCAGCGCTGCAGACGTCAAAAGCAGTTCCAGAACTGCATCCGCTGAGCTTTGAGAATACCATGTGAAAGTTCCAAACGCATTTGTCTATCGTAGGGCTATGAAACTATAATAGACTCAAAACGAGACTCCTGCTGGATCATAGGTCGGTGCGGGATAATGCGACAAAAAAGCCAACCGAAAACAGAAGAATGTAATTTCAAAAACACACGAAAATGAGACAAATACAAAACGAAAACTACTATAATCTACGCAAGGTAAAAGGTAAAGCAGTCAACAATCCGAAGATTGGTTTGAACACCACAGTGCTTTACTAGGCGTGGTCCTGTTTGGAGGTGGTATGCCGTTGCCTTCCTCCGACCTTCGAACTGACTTACCCAGCCAGTTATAGGGGGACCTACAGTTTAACGTGGGTTCCGAACCTTCACATCAGCAAAACTGCCAGAGGTGAAAGAATTGGAAAGGGACAGATAAAAATCCTAGGACCTGGCGGGATCGAACCCACGACCTTTGGATTTGAAGTCTGACACTCTACCACTGTGCTAACGCATGAAATCAAATAGTTCACTTGATCTAATAATGAAATGAACGCGATACCAATCAACACTTGCCAAATAGGACAAAAATAGTATCGAATACTTTCAATTAACCTATACCACGCGTAAAAATCTAGAAAACGATAGCAATCAAGGCCCAATTCCCATCAACATTAAAATGATATCGCATAGTAAAATAGACGTACATTACAAAAATGTTCAAATGTTTGTAGAGTGTATGCGACTTAACTACGGGGTCATCAGCCCCTAAACTTACAAACTACTTATGAACTAACTACAACTAAGGACGGCACAAATATCCATGCCCGAGGGGGGATTCGAACCCCCGACCGTAGTGGCCGTGCAGACCGTGACTGAAGCGCCTCAGTCCCCTCGGCCACCGCGGCCGGCCGTACAATACACCTAAAATGAAGAAGGCGATACCAAATCAAAGGCATTATTTTACGAAGCGATTCCACCCGTCTGCTCTGACCCATAAAATCAACGTGTCGGAAAATCCGTATACGGGATTATATCGTAATACTTATGCATTGTAGATTATAAATAATCCATGTTTATCATCACAAATTACAGATTGCAACATCAAAATTTACCATCGGTCACAGGTCTTAGCCCAAAAATTCGGGCCTTCGGCGCTCACTTGCGAAAAAAAACTCTTTTAATCTATAGGCGTTCCTTACCATCAGAGTGAAATACAGATCAGTTTTTAAACCCTCAAATGTTCAAATTCAAAAATGTGCAAATGTTTGTTAAGCTTAAGGGACTTAACTGCGGGGTCATCAGTCCCTAAACGTACAAACTACTTATTAACTACCTTATACTATACAGCCTCGTAGCGTAGCGCCTCAATACCCTCGGCCGCTCCGCCGGAACCTTACGCAAACCCGCCTGCTGTCACCGGTAAAAAGTTAGCTATTGGGGAAGCCCTACCCCCTCCCCCAATCACATTTTTCAATATGTCGGCGACGTAAACATTAGATTTCGAAACCGATCAATTTTGTTACCACAACCATCATTTGCCACTCACATCGTTTTTGGTTTGCATGTTCGTATTTCGGTTGCTTGGGTTTTAACTATCGATTTTGCATTTATATTTGTACTTCATTATACTATTTGAGTTTACGTATTGCCATTTTGTTATTTGAAGATAGTAAGTGTTGTTATGAAATGGAGAAATCTGAATATTTACAACATACTCTGATGTTCGAGTTCAATAATGTTTTGACAGCAGCGGTGGAAGCCAGAAAATATTACATCGTGAACAGGGATAAACTCATGGGGAGAGACCAGGGGAAGGAAATGCTTTCCTGTTCTTTAGGAGGATCGTTTCGATCTTTGTAACTATTCGCGTTCAGGAAGACTTTCGGGTTTAATGAGAGTCGTTTAATTAGATTATTTATTTATTCGTATGGTAATTTTATACAATATACAAAAATCAAACTTTAAATTCGTTCTTGTCAACCATTCAGTTAAATCGGGTGTGAGAGCGAACAGATCGTCAGGGATACCACGGTACGAATGGAGAGGACAGCCTTGAACCAGATGTTCGATCACCTGTTCTTCCAGATTACACTCACACATTTGAGAACTGATCCAGCCCCACTTGTGCGTGAAGTAATTGCAGCAACCATGTTCATTTCTCAACCTACTGATGCGACACCAGAATTTCCTCGGTACGTCAAAACCATTTGGCTTCTTTGTGGGATCAAGATGGTGGATACTTGTTTCCAATGATTTTGTTAACCACTCATGCCTCCAGCTTTCTTTTAGGTCAAAACTATCAGCAATGAGTTGCCCGACAGTGACACTTACCGACTCTTCTTGATTGGAGTCGCTGCTGTGATGGGTGGCAGAATTCTTGGTGCAATGACAGAGAGGGTGATGCACAGATTTTCTTAGCCTACCTTAGTAGAGCTTGCTTCCTCATTAAGTGAGGTGGAGGGATGTTACTCAGTATAGGTAACCAGTGACATGGAGTTGATTTGATGGTACCAGTAATGCAACGCACTGCATAATTATATTTCGAGTCTACCTTTTTCACATGCGCGCTTTCCAACCAGACGGGTGCACACTACTCAGCAGCCTAGTAGACAGACTGATGGCAGGTGAGCGTAAACAGTTAGCAGAGGCTCTCTAGGATGTACCACTGAGCTTTTGTAATATGTTGTTCCTTGCAGCGACTTTGTGGGAAAGCTTAGTAATGTGTTCTTTGTTGGTCAGGGCTCTATAAAAAGTGACTCCAAGGTATTTTGGAAAAGGATCGTACCCAGCATTCGTCCACTACACAGTACTCTTGGTTTGTAGTTTGCAGCACAATTCGCTACATGAAAACAAGAGACTTCAGTTTTTGTGGTGCTGGGGATGAATCTCAAGGTCTTATGGCCGAGGGGACTGAGGCTCTCCAGTCACGGTCTGCACGGCCATTACGGTCGGGGGGTTCGAATCCCCACTCGGGCATGGATATTTGTGCCGTCCTTAGTATAAGGTAGTTGATAAGTAGTTTGTAAGTTTAGGGACTGATGACCCCGTAGTTAAGTCCCATAAGCTTAACAAACGTTTGAACATTTTTTCAAGGTCTTAAAGAAAGTTGATTTCTTCTTGAGATCCTCTATAAGAATTTGTTCGCCGTCTTCGAAGATGTTACTCTGTTTAACTGTATTAATTCACGGAAATAAAATAATAATGACGAACAATACATTATTGGTGAGTAAAGTGTTCGCTATGTGTAGCTGATGTGTTTTTGAACGAGGCACGTTAATATTTGCATTAATTACAGTAAGACAACGCGATGCGTAGGAGTGCCTAGCAGGGTGTCAACACTTGGTGACAGTAAGCGGAGCCAAACCGAGGTAAGGCGGTGCACGTGTCGCGGGCAGCCAGAGGCAGGAAGCGCTGGTCCACGTGGGGAACACGTGCAGCCGGCTGCTGCTGCGGATGTGGGAAGACCTGCGCGCCGTGGCCGCACACGAGACTAGCGGCAATACTGTACCACGTTTACGTCAATTACGCATGCCTACATTAGTTACTCAATTGTAAGAGTGGGCGAGTGCCGAGGTAGTACTCACTGCAGAAACAAAGACGTGCCTCAAGTCAAAAGAGGTCACTCTACACTAGTGAATACAGTGGAACCCACGATATCCGACCTTCACGGGACCGGGCCGTGTTCGGAACGGCCAAAAGGTCGGATATGCCGAGGAGCAATAAAACACGTTTTTTCGGGTCAAAATAGCCGTATACTGCACTAAATTATAAGTATTGTACAAAATACACACCCAATACACACAGTGCTGCTTAATCGTAATTACTGTATTCAATAAAAAAATATTTTACAGTATTGTGAGTCTATCCTTAGCTAGCTTTGTACCCAAAACAGACTCATTTTTAGCAGTAAGAGTAGATTTCAGCAACATTTTATAGTTCAGTCCGATCTCGTCTACGTTATATACTTGTTCAGCTACAAGACTGCTATCCGACACCAACTTTTGAAACTTTTCTACTAAATCTTATGCAGCATCGTCATCAGCAGACAACTTTTCGCCCGCAATAACAACATGTCTAATACCGTGGCGAAGCTTCCAGCGGCGAAACCAACCTTGAAGTGCCTGAAAAGTCTCAACATATCCTCCCAATTTTTCAAGCAGCTTTACGGCTTTTTATTTCACAAGAAGCCCCGACAAAGGTGTCCCTTTGCGCCATTCTTGACAAAACCAAACCAAAGAGCTTCGTCTACAAGTTCTAGCTTAGGTTTTTTTTAACATTTTCCGATTTTTTAAAGCATCTTCCGTTTCAACTGTCATAGAATAACTTTCAAGGTCTTCACGGTTTTTTCTCCAGTCTTTTACAGTTGTCACGCCGACCCCTAGCTCTGCGGCTAATTTGACTAGTGACTCACCACGGTCCAAACGTTGAAGCACTTCAAGCTTTTGTTGAAGGGAAAAGCACACCCGCTTACGTTTTTGAGAAGCCATGTCGAACTTTCACTAATCGCACAACACATTTTATCACCAAAGATACAGTAATCACGAAAACAAAAAACAATAAAGTAGAGCAATCAGAACACAACTGGCAGTTTAACAGAGAAACAATGCACAGCACTGTTGAGTCAGTTTGACTCGTCGCCGGCAGAAGACAGTCGGGCACATGGTCGGATATCCCGATGTAGGATACGAGGGGTTCTACTGTAGTTACATGTCGACAACTGTCAAATTATACCAAATCTTGTTCTTGCACAACAATCTGTTTGTAATGTGGCACTGGACGGACAAACAGAACCTCATGTCTTGTACAAAGAAATGCACCATCGCAAAATGTTGATATGTTTGTACAGCTTATGGGCCGTAACTACGGGGTCATCAGTCCCCAAACTTACAAACTACTTATGAACTAGCTAATACTAAGGACAGCACAAATATCCATGCCCGAGGGGGGATTCGAATCCCCGACCGTAGTGGCCGTACAGACCGTGACTGGAGCGCCTCAGTCCCCTCGGCCACCGCGGCCGGCTGCACCATACCGTCTCTAGATGTTCTTAGAATTACTACAATAACAGAAATTACCAGCAGGTTACAAGGAAACTCATGTGAAAACAATCAAATGACAAGCTTGTTACATTCACTGGCGACGTACGAATGCAAGATGTTCAAATGTTTGTAAACGTATTGGATCAAACCGCTATGGTTATTAGCCCATAGACTTACGAACTACTTAAAGTAGCTTATGCTAAGGAAAAAAAACCACACACACAAACAAACGCCAGAGGGAGGACTCGAACCTCCGACGGGAGAGGCTATCCAGTCCGTAACATGATGCCTTAGAAGAGACGACTACTCCCGCGTGGCGTAGGAACGGAAAAGTTGATCGCAAGAAACGAGAAGTGTCCCACTGCGTTTTTCAATGTGTTTTTGATTAAATTCAGCGCTATAACTGACTATTCGCACGACGGAGAGGAGTAATTCTTCTTTTGCTTTGTTTAGTATGGTCTTGGAATAGTTTTCAGTACAAAAATAGGGACAGTTAAAAAGGAAAGTAGCAAAATTCGAACCAAGTTCCTTTTTCAATATGTTTCTAAATGTACTCATGTACCGTTCATCCGATTGCGATAAAATTTTGATAATTTGACGTTCAACGAAAGATGAACGTTGTTATGAACTAAAAATTTGCGAAAGTTACCCGGAAAATTTGAAAATATGGGGGAAACTGAGTTTTTTTCAAGTTCAAGAGTTTATAAATCTATGGGACACAACTGCCTTATTATTAGTCCCTAGCTTACAAACTACTGAACATAAGTTAAGCTAACGTAAGGAAAACACAAACATCCATGCCTGAGGGGAGATTCGAATCCCCCGACGGCGGACGGCCGCGCGCACCGCAACACGACGCTCCAGTACGCGCGGCTAATCCGCCGCGGCTATTAATATCATACGTCTAATTGCGATGAAATGTTACATAGAGCAACGCTCTTATGAAATAAAAATTTGGGAAGGTTTCCAGGAAAATTGGAAAATTCAGAAAAAATAGAGATTTTTCTACGAAATATTATTACCATTCATCTGATTGCGATAAAATTTTGCACGTTCGAAGTTCAAAGCGAGAGGAAGTTTTGAGTGAAGTAAAAGCCTGGAATAGTTGGCCAGAAAACAGGAAAATTTGTGGAAAACTGAAAGAGCTCTTTTCTTTGAGACATCAATATCATTCATACGATTGCGATAAATTTTTGCACATTTGATGTTCAAAGCAAGAGTACATAAAAAAAGGTAAAGCAGTCAACAAACCGAAGATTGGTTTGAACACCGCAGTGATTTACTAGGCATGGTCCTGTTTGGAGGTGGTATGCCGCTGCCTTCCTCCGACCTTCGAACTGACTTACCCAGCCCGTTATAGGGGGACCTACAGTTTAACATGGGTTCCGAACCACGGTGCTACTCGGTATTTTTCACATGAGCAATACTGCCACAGGTGAAAGAAATGGAAAGTGAGAGATAAAAATCCTAGGACCTGGCGGGGATCGAACCCGCGACCTTTGGATTTGTAGTCTGGCACTCTACCACTGTGCAACCGAGGAGCACTGGAACAGTACATACATATTACCAATTGCGAAGCATTACCGGTTCGACTAGATTTTAGATGACACGGTGAAATTCGTATCACTTACCTCTTAATATAAACCATATTGATTTGAATCATGTGTATTTTAGACCGAGCAGCTTTTTAAAGGCATCATCAGATAGTCCAAGTATTGGCTGAATAGTGGGCGGAAAGAATGCGCAAATCACGCAGACATGCCCGGAATAAGGCACAATAAAGATTACAAACAATTTTCTTACAAGGGCAACCACAGCTTAAATATATATTTATGGAATTCTCTACAAATCACCACAAAAAATAAAAATTGAAAATTAAAATTGACTTCTATGATGTCTTAGGTGGAGGTGTGTAAAGAATGAAATCGCAACAGCTGTCAAGATGTGTTTATTCCGACACTACCGGTTTCTCATCAGTAAAGATGCATCTTCAGGTGGATGACATAAGAAAATGATTACATATTAATTGGAACAGCATCCAGCTTTCAGAGTACCACACCCTGCTGTGGGAATGTTTTAACAAGGTACCCTGAAAGCTGGATGCTGTTCCAATTATTATGTAATCATTTTCTTTTGTCATCCACCTGAAGATGCACCTTTACTGATGAGAAACCGGTAGTGTCGGAATAAACACATCTTGACAGCTGTTGCGATTTCATTCTTTACACACCTCCACCTAAGACATCATAGAAGTCAATTCTAATTTTCAATCTTTATTTTTTGTGGTGATTGTGTAGAGAATTCCATAAACAATAAAGATTGTAGATGAGACATTCTAGCACTAAAACCAAAATAAAGTGAATTGTCCAGAATGAAAATAAGCAACAAATAGCGACGCTTGCGGTCGGCGGTGTGGTCTAGATGAGGAGGTGTTGCTGGAGGTCGCAACCGTGTGCGGCACAGCCAGTGGGAACGGCTGCGGCGCAGGCCCAATATTTGAAGAGGCCGGCAGTTTCCGCAGATAATGGCTCCAGTCCTGTGAACGCCGCGCCGACACAGTGCACTGCCCTCACCAGCGAGTGGGGCGCACGCTATACCACGCACGTATCTCGCCAGTTATCTGGATAGTGAGTAACTGTCTAGACACCAGCTGTCACTTCTTTCAGCCGAGTCCGAAACAATACCAGCCATTTTGGTCCTGCAGCCACTATCAAGCAGAACACAAGCGAATTAGAATCAGTTGCCAGCAGGCGTCGACTTGCATTGACGGGAAAGGTGAAAATTTGCGCCGGACCTGGAGTCGAGCCCGGGCCTCCTGGTCAGTAGCAGGCACGCTGATCACCATGCCAGCCGGACACTGCACGGACTACCCTAGCACGCCCCTTTCGGACATGTACGAAACAACAGCCACCAGGTATTCTGTGCAGTTAACGCCAGGGTCGCCATCGGTACATCTGCATCTATACTCCGCAATCCACCGTAAAGTACGTGGCGAAGGGTACACTGTACGACTACTAGGCATTTCCTTTCATATTCCACTCGCAAGCAGAACGAGGGAAAAAAGAATGTCTATACACCTCTGAACGAGCCGCGATTTCTCTTATCTTTGTGATCGTTTCGTTTGTGGCCTAAGAAACCGAAAATGGATAAAGAAAATAAACAAACGCGTAGAATAAACACAAAATTGTGTATTCTAATTTTTAAAACGAACTTGTTCTACCAAGAACCGATGGAAGGATCAGTTAACATGTTAAAGTAATTACATTCAATGTATTCTTATGTCGATGTTTACTTACTTCATACTTATTACATTTGATACAATAACGGGGACTTCGCTCCACCGAAACTAGCCATGTAAATTTTTGTAGTGTGTTGTGACCACCGCCAATTTTAAACATGGCTGTTAAAGACAGCAACCGTTCGTCAAAATATAAAATAATTACCTGATAAACAGCTCCTCGATTGCAGAAGTTTTGGTAAAATATTTACTTTGCCATGGTTTCGGCTTCACTAGGGGAGCCTTCATCAGAAGTAAAACAGTAGTGCAAATTGCAGAGACAGCATCAAACATCATAACATACGATCTCACAAATTACTTACATATGAATGTATAGTCAGGTGAGATATTTTAGGTTATGATGTTTCATAATATCTCATATAAAATGACCATTAACAACAGCAAAACAAAAATAATGGAATGCGATCTTAAAAAATCAGGCGATGCTGAAGGAATTAGACTAGGCAACGAAACAATGAAGGTGGTAGATGAGCTTTGTTACTTGGGTAGTAAAATAACATGCGATGGTCGCAGTACAGAAGATATAAAATGCAGAATGGCAATGGGAAGAAAAGCATTTTTGAAAAAGAGAAATTTGCTAACATCGAATATTAATTTACGTGTAAGGAAGTCTTTTCTGAGGGCACTTGTGTTGAGTGTTGCCTTGTACGGGAGTGAAACATGGATGATAAACAGTGCGGACTGGAAGAGAATAGAGGCTTTTGAAATGTGGTGCTACAGAATAATGCTGAAGATTGGGTGGGTAGATCGCTTAACTAATGAAGAGGTACTGAACAGAATTGGGGAGAAAAGGAATTTTTGGCATACCTTGACTAAAAGAAGGGATCGCTCGGTAGGACACATTCTTAGACATCGAGGAATCGTAAATTTAGCATTGGAGGGATGTGTGTGGGGTAAAATCGCAGAGGAAGACTAAGAGACGCGTATAGTAAGCAGATTCGAGAAGATGTGGGTTGCCGTTGTTATGAGGAGATGAAAAGGCTTGCTCAGGATAGAGTAGGGTGGAGAGCTGCATCAAACCAGTCCCCGGACTGAAGGCCATAACACAACACTATCTCTGTAATTTGCACTACTTTTAAATTTTTTTATTCATAGGTAAAGAAACTGTTTTACTTCTAGGGGAGCCTCTCCCCTAGTGAAGCCGAAACCATGGTAAAGTAAATATTTTACCAAAACTTCTGCAACCTAAGAGCTGTTTCTCAAGTGATTATTTTATACCAAATATATTAGTAACTTTCCATTCCAGACGCGCTCCTTATAGTTGTAATGGCAGATTCGATTGAAAGGTTGCAAACTAATATTTCAGAGCTCGATGAGAGGTGCAAGGATTATGATATGAAGATCAGCATCTCCAAAACGAAAGTAATGTCTGTGGGAAAGAAATTTAAACAGACAGTGCCAAATAGGAGGAATAAAGTTAGAACAGGTAGACAGTTTTAAGTACCGGCGATGTATTTTCTCACAGGATGGCAACATAGCGAAAGAATTGGAATCAAGGTGCAGCAAAGCTAATGCAGTGAGTGCTCAACTAAGATCTACTATCTTCTGCAGGAAGGAAGTAAGTACCAAGACTAAGTTAGCAGTGCATCGCTCAATCTTTCGACCAACTTTGTTGTATGGGAGTGGAAGTTGGTTGCATACAGGTCACCTTATTCATAAGGAAGAGGTTACAGATATGAAAGTAGCAAGAATGATTGCGGGTAGTAATAGATGGGAACAATGGCAGGAGGGTGTCTATAATGAGGAAATCAAAGAGAAACTTGGAATGAACACCATATATGAAGCAGTTAGAGCGAACAGACTGAGATGGTGGGGGTCATGTTAACACGCATGGGAGAAGCAAGGTTACCTAAGAGACTCATGAGGTCGGCAGCGGAGGGTAAGAGGAGTCGAGGAAAACCAAGAAGAAAGTACTTAGATTCGGTGCAGAATGATTTTGAAGTAAATGGCATAACATCAGACGAAGCATCAATGTTAGCAATGAATAGGGGATGATGGAGGAATTTTATGAGAGGTACTATGATCCAGACTGAACGCTGAAAGGCATAATCAGTCTCTAATGATGATGATGATGAAGGGGGGGTTTACTTCGTGGGCGCGCTTTGTATTTTCTGAATCGCCCTGTTGCTTTCGCATATCTTGCGCGACACTGCAAATTGTCTTGGACGCCTTTGCGCTCATCCCCGCCTGCGCCGGGCGCAAGTCCCTGTAGTCATTTAGTGGCTTACTGCCTGTGGGAGAGAAGCCGCGCCTTATTATACGGAGCTGAGCTGCTGAGGTGGAAGCGACGGCTCTTCAGAGTGCATTTGCGAGCACAGCTGAGCCCGCCGCGCAACAGGTAGCCAGGCGACGGAACGAGTACACCACACCAGCACCGCGTCCCATCTGCCGGCTGCGGGCAATCCCCGTCTTCATATCCCTCGCGATGATGCTGTTACACAACCAGACCAACTCGTTATTACACGGCCAACTTCGAATGGAGTCGGTGGTTGCAGAATCAAGAAGGCAATTAAAAGTCACCTGGTCGTCTTCGTTGGTTGCTGTTCGATATGCAGTACACACTTTTTCCATGTCTATACAGACCGGTTTCGCGGTAAGCGTGCTAGGGAAATTTGTGCACCCTTTGGTTCAAGAAGCAGCGGTGTCGGGTTTATAAGAAGAGTGTTTGACATGTGGGTCACCGATTTCAATAAAATTTTTGCATGGAAGTGCTATATTCAGTGTTGCGTTATTTTTTTTTTCTTTTTTCTTTTTTTTAATTTTTTTCCCCAGACACTCGGCAATTTAAAAAAAAAAAAAAAAAAAAAAAAAAAAAACACCCACACCGGGGTCAAAGTTGATAATGGAAACTCGTGTTTTCAAAGCCACACCTGCCAACTTTTGAGAAGAGCTAACAGTAAAATTCAGGCTAAACAAAAACAAATTTGACGATTTTCGACGCAGCCTGACTTCACGAAAATAATACTTTCGGGCTGTAAAACACAAGGCTTTACACAATAAAACTAGTTTAAGCACAGGCAAAAAATAATACAATAGACGCTGCAAATCACAGGCTAGCTTGATGATAGTTGTGGCCTTGTAATCTACGTGCAAGAGGTCTTGAGAAAATGTTTTGTTATAATAGGGACCAGAAATATTGTGCTCCAAAATACACTCAAATGTTCAAATGTTTGTAAATCTATTGGACCAAACTGCGTGGTCATCAGTCCGTAGCTTACAAACTACTTAAACCTAGGTAAACTAACCTAAGGACAACACACACACCCATGCCCCAGGGAGGACTCGAACCTCCACGGCGAGCAACCGCGCGCTCCGCAGCGAGACGCTTTAGTCCGCTCGGGGTCCCAAACATTGTCAATGCGAGACAAATCTACGGATGGTGCTGGCCAAGGTATTTGACGTACATCTTTAAGGGCATGTTCGGTGATTCGGGATACATGACGACGTGAACTGTGCTGTTGGAAAAGCATATCGCCTTGTTGGTTCATACACCAACAAGGCGATATGCTTTTCCAACAACATAGTGCACATGTAACCTGTACCACCCAACGTGCTCTTCTACGTGTACGTCAAGTACCCTGCCCAGCACGATCCCCAGATCTGTCCCCCATTGAGCATGTTCGGCACCAAATGAACCGTCATCTTGGCGCGATCTTCACGACCGGCACGAAATCTGGTCCAACTGAGGCAGCGGGTGAAAACTGCATGGCAGGTTATCGCGCAAGATTACATTCGACACTTCTACGATCGTCTCTATAGTAAAACTGCAGCTCGCGTTTCTGCAAAAGGAGGCGATACAAGGTACTAGTGTCGACATTGTGCACATTCTGTTGACTGTATTGACGGGCGTATGGCCCTGTCTCTGTGATAATGTGTTGCATACATAGTCAAGAATGTGTCTGCTCGGTCGACGAATACAAGGCGTCAAAAGATAACGACTTTCGAGTAATTAACGTTTTTGTGTGTTCATGCTGTAGCTTGGTTACTCGTAAACATAAACAGTTTTTCTTCTTGTGGTGTCGCACAAGTATGAAGTGCGCGCGACGCACTTTCGCCGCGCGCCGCCATGCACGCACGGCGCGGCGTTCTTGCGATGTCAGCCACGAGCGCCCTCTGCTGCAACTCCGCTCGTGGCCACCACTGAACGACATCGGCCACTTGGGAATCAGATAGGCACCAGTTAAGACTTGGCTATCGGATAGGCAATAGGAATCATCAGTAGGCAGGCCTCTATCTAAACTATGTATCAGCATTCTGCAGTCAAGAACTATGTAAAAGTTAAGTATTACCAAGACTCCACGAAATATATATCTTGTTCTAATTTAGCCTAGTGTTCTAGTTTCTGCTGTCCCACTGGCTGGTCACCTCCGTACCTGCACAAGCGTGCATCCTTTATTCCTGTGTCGGTCTCTCTCTACTCGGCCACCGACACCTAAGACGACCGGCGGAAACGAGACACAAAAGTGGCGACGAGGATGGGATATAAAACTTTTGAAGACGTTTTGTGATTTCGCTGCGGCTTGAGTGAGGCCAGCGTCAGTGAGGAGGTCGGGCAGCTCGCCTGTGACCCCTGCAGGAGACACAAGGCCGATGGCCCGGGCGAGGCCTTGGTGACGCGTCGGCACGTCCTGCCACCTCGCTTCCTGTGCCGCCGTCGCCGAAGCCAACAGCGCCCACAACACTCCTACACTCAAGCTCACACCAATACCTGTCGCAATTATCACGATGTTCTGGTGAGCGTAATCCAAATACACATGCACGTCGGCGGTTCGTCGCGGGATCGGTGGAGGAACTCGTGAATTTTTTCCAACAAATTAGATCTTTCGACATTCCTAGGAAGCTGCAAACACTCAGTTTCAAATTCGTCAAATGATTTTTGATCAGATTTAACTCCGGGAATTTAGGCGCTGCCGTCTTCTAAGACGGTCCTTTTCTGCATTCTATCATGGTCTTCGTCATCTGAAACTTCTGTTTGCAACTAATTGTTCATCCCGGACATCTACTGTAGGTAGAGTCGACCTAAGAGGGAACGGGAGGGCGGCGGACCGCCACGGGCCTCTAGTCCTGAGGGGTTCCAAATGTCGATATCGAGAGCTTTTGTATGTGGAGGCCCCGCAGGACTTCACCATTTTGAATCAAATTCAAAAATGCTAAAACACCGCTTTTAAATGAGAGGCCCTCTGGAGTTAGAGTCCCCATACGTATTCCAAGCATAAATTAATTGCATTACATTTGCTGAATCGAGACAGTGCAGGTAAACAGTGCCACACTCTGGGCTATCGCGCAGAGGCGTAGTGCACGGTCTAATCACGAGTTCACCGGAGATTTAAGAAACGAAAGACGATCTTCCTGAACAGCAAAGAGCTTGCATAAAACACCGGAAATAGAAGCAATTATAAGAATAGAATCTGTTGTTCTTTTTTTTTCTTTTTTTTTCTTTACCTACATATTTAGTTGGGGTACTTCTGCAGCTCGCTGCGGAGCGCGCGGTTGCTCGCCGTGGAGGTTCGAGTCCTCCCTGGGGCATGGGTGTGTGTGTTTGTCCGTGGGTTAGTTTATCTAGGTTTAAGTAGTTTGTAAGCTACGGGCTGATGACCACGCAGTTTGGTCCGATAGATTTACAGACATTTGAACATTTTTTTGGGGTACTTCTGGCTCGGCCGCTGGCAGGTGGTGTAATCAAACAACATGAACATATGAAATTTTTTGCCGGGACCGGAAGTCGAGCCCGATTCTCCTGCTTGCCTGTCATTTTCGTTAACCCATGCGTCGCCCAGACTCACAGGGCTTCACACATCTGCCGGGAGTACTCAAGCAAGTACACCGCCCGACCTAAAACCCCACATGTCCTCCTGCTTTGACCTTTTTCCCTGTCAAATGTGACAGGACACGTGCAAACTTTCGGTGTATCTGCTTACAGGAATAAAAAATAATCAGGTAAATAAAACCTCCTTCGCTTCCTTATGTAGCGTCTGATCCGCAAAGCCCTGGAAGAAATATATCTGCGACCCGAAAGAACTCGATAAAGCGCTTACCATGTCTGGCGTCGGCATTATGGCACATTACATGACAAAACACTCAGGTCCCTGGCCGTGACCACCATAACTTGTCCTTTCAACCTTCTCCACCTCTCTCCCCTTCCTACACACACACACACACACACACACACACACACACACACACACAGCTGTAGAGTTCTACGGCGGGATTGAGGTGCTGGATTAATCGCGGCGTTTCTGCTTAAACCTTCCGCCCTAATGCACGATACGTTGGCGCCAGTTGCTTCATAGCCGCCTTTAGCAAGGTAGACAATAGTTCAAAGTGATGCAAGATAGGAAGGTGGTTTAAAATTTGCATAGTTAACTAATTTACGGTTTCTTTCCAACACAGGTATCCTCACTAAAAGTTGCGGAGAGTTACAACACTCAAACAAACGAAACGGTGCCACGAGCGATATTTAGAGATCACGTGTGTATATTTAACAGTCTGCAGTGTACTGATTCCCGAAATATCATCCAAATCAAGTGTCAGACGGAGAAGTGTGTGTAAACTGTATGTCAACCAGTGAACCAACTGCCAATGAGAGTGTAAGAGCCCCTCGAAAGGCATTATGAAAGAAACAGACTAACAAAGGTAATTGTTTCCAATTTTCTTTTATTTCATAAATAGTCGCAGTTCCTTAACTGCAATTCAAGGAGAACCAGAGATACACTTTGAACAAAGCTCACAGGACTGAAAATACAGCCCCATGATGAAATCTGTACTGACAAGGCAAGTATGGGTCGCAGGTATGTTGTTCGGGAACTCCTACAGACCACCAAGATAAAACGATTTGTTCCAATGCGCCTTGGTTTCCAAGACAATCGAGATCAAAGTCCAACGCGTAACTCCTATACCTCTAATAAGTGGATATATGTACACGAGTCAGCGTGGTGTAATTAGCAAGGCGCTTGACTGTCACACAGACGACCCGCGTTCAAATTTTGCTCAGGATTTACTTTTCTTTTACACATGTGCATAATATTATGCTTCCATAGCCACTTTTATGTTAATACTGAGTAATTGGTAATGACAATAACTTACGTTAATTGCTCAATATTTTAACTATTGCTCACGATTCTTTTATTTAATTTGTTATTTCGAAGCATTTTTTTACGGCGACTGAAAGATGAGTAAACCGTCTGTAGTTACCACCTATAACATTTGTGCAGCATTCGCTAGCTGCGTTTACAGTCCCCGGCCCCACTATTATACCGACGAATGCAGTGTGTGTCCACTTGACGAGTCCCAGCAGCGTATTTATGCTGCGACCAGACGGCTAGTCTTTGGTAGCGTATTGTTTACATGTAATTACCGGATATAATTAAACTCAGTCGCAAAGTACTAACATAATCGTAACCAGGTTTCAATGCCGCTATGGGCACCTTCTTCAGACGAAGATGAATGTGTTAAAACTACATGTCTAGATTTAAAATAATACAAAAAATATCAGACATAATAGGTCACAACCAAAAAGTAAATAATTGTAGCCAGACGGAGCAGTCACTAGGGGCTGCAACGTCTCCGCTGCTAACGTCGACAGATAAGATATGACTATCTGATTATGTCTGATATTTTTTGTATTATTTTAGATCTTGACATGTAGTTTTGACATATTCATCTTCGTCTGAGGAAGGTGCCCATAGCGGCATTGAAACCTGGTTACGATTATATTTGTACTTTGCGACTGAGGGCTACCCTTTCAAAGTTTAATTGTATTGTAACAGTCGCCGATTCACAGCCGTGCACGAAACTACCGGATATAACTTTATCTTCGCAATTACAATTGATAAAGTGGGAAAATTGATTATAATTGTACACAATCAATCGTCGGAGAAGTGTAAAAATAAATAAATAAATAAATAAAATTTAGAGCAGGCTTTAAATTCGGGTCGTCTGTGTGACAGATGAGCGTCTTGCTAATCACACCACGCTGACTCACGTACCGACTATGACTCAGTACAGGTATAGCGTCTTACGCGCTGGACTTTGATCTCGATTTTCGTGGAAACCAAGGCGCATTGGAACAAATCCTTTTAGCGTGGTGGTCTGGAGGAGTTCCCGTACAACATACCTGCGACCCATCAAAATTCGTTTGTACCATACTTGGTGTTCCCCTTGTTAGTGTTACCGCGATTGTTGATTATAACCACAGCTACACGCCTCACTATTGAGTGGAAGACGCTGTGGATGCGTTGGCCGTATATAGCAGTCCGTGCTGCTTGTGCATATTGCCAGAATTGATGTTCGGTAGCGGCGGGTGCCGCGGTGGAGTAGCCGAGCGGTCTAAAGCGTCTCGCTGCAGAGCGCGCGGTTGCTCGCCGTGGAGGTTCGAGTCCTCCCTGGGGCATGGGTGTGTCTGTTGTCCTTAGGTTAGTTTACCTAGGTTTAAGTAGTTTGTAAGCTACTGACTGATGACCACGCAGTGTGGTTTGATAGATTTACAGACATTTGAACATTTTGTAGCGGCGGGTGATGTATCCCGGGCCAGATGTTCCGCAATCATCCAAGACAAGAGATCGAGCGAATAAGGAAACAAAGGCAACAATGCACTGTGATGGGCGAGGAAAAACTGTGCGTGCGACGTACGGTCACGCAGTCTCCTGTTGCAATGTGGACGTCGGCAAGCTCCGAATATCAGGATGTGAGCACAAGCAGGAGCACCTGAGGAAGAGACGTGTTTTTATCTATTTATTTTACTATATGGTGTTCTGAGCAAGACCTGCATGTTTAATTTCTGTAGTACTTGCATTATATACAGGGTGTCGCAGTAATCTTGTCCACCCAAACTATCTCTGGAACAATAACAGCTATTGGGAAACGACTTTCACCGGTATCAATGTACGGCTGGGGCCCATGAATGTACATATTTGGAAACATTCTAAAACGAAAGCAAATGTGTTTTTTAACACAAACTTATGTTTTTTTAAATGGACACCCTGTATTTTTTCTTCGCTTGAAATACGCGAAACGCGCGGCTAGCGCACGTCCTGAGACTCAGGCGAGAACCGCGCGTTTCTCGTATTTCAAGCGTCAACTTCACGTCTCAATATCTCGGGACGTAATTGGAATATTGCGATGCAATCAACGCCATTGTTTATGTGATTTGTCATGCTATGGATTGCTGAAGAAAAAAAATAGGATGTCCATTTCAAAAAAACATAAGTTTGTGTTAAAAAACACATTTGATTTTGTTTTAGGATGTTTCCAAATATGTACATTCATGGGCCCCAGCCGTACATTGATACCGGTGAAAGTCGTTTTCCAATAGCTGTTATTGTTCGAGAAATATTTTGGGTGGACAAGATAGCTGGGACACCCTGTATAAAAGACCTTCCTACGTACCATCTGCAAAATGGTGAGGAAAGAAGGCAAGTCACTGTGGTTTGTGAAGTACTCTCCCGCCACTCACCGTAAGTTACGTCAGCCTGCCACCTACCAAATAAGCCGGTTAAGTCCACCTTCGGCACGGGTTAAGTGCGGCGGAAGGTGACGCTTGTATCGACCTGGATGCTTTTATATCGACAGTAGGTAGGTAGGTGGTAGTAATATTCTGACAAGTGTAAGAAGACAACTGTACTAGCAAAAAGGAGAAAATAAAAATCTTAGCTACTGCAAAACGTTTTCCCAGGAGCTTCAGAAGACGTGCCCCGCATACAGAGGTCAGAAACTTGTGCGTTAGTGGCGGAAGAAAAAAACAACCAGTCGAGATGTAGTCGGCGAAGAGGGCAGGAAGACACTGCACAAGGGAACGAGAAAGTAGCTCACTTAAATGAATTGTGGCCTACTCAGGTATATATTACGCCATAGCAGGCGTGTCCTGACTACTGATTGCTACTGATTGATGGTTTCGGAATGGCAATCACCGAGTAGAGGAGGAGGAGGAAGAGGAGAGGTTGTAATCTTCCAGAGGGGAAATGTGCGGTCGTACAAACTGGTCGAGTTCGCTTACGCTTGCCCCACTCTGCAGTTCTCCCCCTCCCTCTCCTTCCAGTCGTGCAGTGCCCTGCTCCAGCTACTGCCACTGCTTCGCGGCCTTGGCCCAGTGCAGCGGGTGGCTGGTGCCCCGTTAAAAATAAACGCCTGCTGGGACTTGCACTGCCTGCCCCATCATTATTGCCGTCGCAGCAGAACACGCTGCGGCTGCAGCCACTGACCACTCGCTCGCAGCCGAGTGCGCGTAGCCACTACTGGAAAATTACATCGGCGGCTGCTCCCGCCAGACGTTCCAGTCCTACCTCGGACATGGTTGTTTGTGTTTTCCTTAGTTTAGTTTAAGTAGTTTGTAAGCCTGATGACCACAATAGTTTTCTCCCATAGATTTATAAACATTTGCATTTTTTTTATCACCGTCGTTATTTCTCTGTTGTTCGACTCTCGAAAAGCGCGTGGTATAATGGACAACTGAACCTTACCGTGCAATCACTGATTAAAATGGCCATCTAGTCCGACAAATCCCAGTATCCAACCTTTGAAATGGCTGAGACTGACGTCCTCCCCTCATCCTTCCCATTTGTATATTATGCTTCGTATGTAATCGCTTTTTCGATGCGACATTGTACCGGAATCCACTTGCTGTTTTTTTTAACCTCAATATGGCTATTGAAGGCAACCACACCGCGAAGAATAATTGCTCGACACACTTGCCAGTCATCAAATACCTTGTTATTGACTATTCTAGTAAATCACAGAAACTTCCTTCATCGTCTTCCTGAACGTGGTGAAAATAGATCTCAAAACGAAGTTACTTTCCCCATTTCAGATAATGCGCCTCAGACAACGTGGCCATCCCGTGCGGCCAACAGTCTTACCTAGCCACACACCTTTAAACTTTTCGACCGGTCGTACCGCCTAATGAGTACTCCATTACTGCAAAACACATAATTCGGTGGTAGGCCGTGGTGAGGTTAACTTCTAATGGCTGGGGGTAACAGTTTTTAACAGCTACAAAAATACCATCTGCACCTCCAAGAACACCAAGTTAACAACGCAGGACTCGGCCTTGGTTCAAAACCAGAGTTTTCGTTGTTTCCTCAAAATACCAAACCCCTCCACGTCTCTACGAACGGTGCCATCCTAACTACTAGTGAAAGACAATGTGATAGTTGACGCCTCATTGTGTCAGATCAACGGTGACGGTAATTGCGGGGTTTGATTCCCCGGAAGAAACAAATACATCAGCAGTATTCCTTCACATTACAAAACTGGAAATGTTGCCAAGTTCCAGTCCCTGCCAGAAAAAAAAAAAAAAAAAAAAAAAAAAAAAAAAAAAAAAAATCAATTGTATCGTCATTTCAGATGCTAGAATAACATTATTTGTGAACATATTTATATCTGAATTCTAATTCTGCTTAATTAACAATTCGTCAATGTACTGCATTTTATTCCACAGCTTTATAATATATGACATCTGTGAGATACAGTATATTACATATCTTCAGTGGTTACCTCTCAGCAACAATATGAGCTTCATGCAATTCGTGGTGCAGTGTTAAGATTATTTATCCCGGATTCGAACATAGATCTTGGAAACCGATAGTAATGAAAAGTCAGTGTTTCACATCTATTTATGCCTAATCGCGTACCTATTGTGGGTAGGTAATGACTGTACTGTGGAATGATGCGACGACCTGCGATGCAGCTATGCTTTGTTGGTTGCATAGCGTCAGGTGCGGCCTCCACTTTGAAATTCAGGGGTGATCCACTTTTTTTGCTGTGAAGTGTTTATGCTTCCTGGGGTATACTACTAATAATTCCAAACAAAATATGCGTTTTTCTTAACCGTTTCCGGGTAAACCAATGAAAACAAATAGGAACGGCAAAAGTGCAGGATACAGTAAATTAATGGTTTGTTTAATTGTGTATATTTTCTCGCAGAAGACGTTCAAAGAGCCCACAGCCAACGTCACTGCATTTTCCCTTTGATATAACTTTTCTCTGTTGAATAACCGATTTCGGTAAGTTTAGGACCATCTTCTGAATATAATAGGGTTAACTAGCTACGCACGAGAGGACACTTTCTTTTTACAGAATGTTGATCATACCATGGCACCAGTAGCGAATATAACATACATTCTTTTGAGGGAGGGGGGCAATATTAATGTAAAGATAAGTAATTCGAAGCTGACAGTCTATGATATTTTGTATCAGTTTTGCTGCTCATATTCAAAGGATAATTTGCACTAAAGCCACTTTTACTCTGTTACGTAAAGTGGTAGACAGATTTTTAATCATGTCTATAGCAAACAACCTTTCAACTTATGTAATATAAATTCGTTATCGGTCTCCATATAAAAAATATGGTCTTTCAATTTTAATTTTCGTGTATTAACGTTATAATATGAACTTTAGTATTTCCTAAAACTAGAGTGATGCCCGATACGTGCATTCCAGTAACAATGTTCCAAAATGGTTCATTCATCAGCACGTGAGAATCGATAAAGCTATATAAGCTACTACATTATGATACCATAATGTAATAGTACGAAGCTTAAAGCTAATTGCCTTTAATGGCACCATCATCATCAGACAATTATTTACTGCTGACGCACAGGTGCGCAAATTTTCCAAGCCATCCACTGGCGAATGAGATTCTGTAAATCGTATGATCCTCTTAACTAGCGACGTTCAGGAAGAACCTGAAGTGTTGTTGGAGTTAGCATGAACAAATTAGCAGCAGAGCGAAACAGGAGCTGTTAGTATGGAGTTACGTTTGTCTGTGGTACCTAATCGTTGCAGCCATCACCACCTCCATCGCACAGTAGACCTTTACGAGTAGTTTCAAAAGACAGCGCGAAGAATCTACGACTGGAGATGTCTTGATGCTCCGTTCTTATTTCGGTTAAAAAGGAGGGATGGAAAGGTTTTGCGCTGGGAGCGCTCCTTTGTGTGTCCATTAAAACATAAGGCCGCGGTGGAGTAGCCGAGCGGTCGAAGGCGCCTCGCACAGTTGCTCGCCGTCGGAGGTTCGAGTCCTCCCTGGGGCGTGTGCGCGCGCGCGCGTGCGCGTGCGCGCGCGTGCGCGTGCGCGCGCGTGCGTGTGTGTGTGTTGTCCTTAGGTTAGTTTCCCTTAGTTTAAGTAGTTTGTAAGTCCGATAGATTTACAAACATTTGAACATTTAGTACATAGGTTTTACTGTAACTACGTCACAGTGCATAAGCAATTGTTGAAAGACGAACCGGGTCTGGCGCCCAGGGAAATTGTGTGTTTCAATTAATTCCAAACAATTGCTTTTGGAAAGACAAAAAAAGTCAACAAGGCTAAAGTGGTATCTTTGTATGAACACATTTCGAATCTTGCTTCCAAAACCTCTATTTTACCGGGAAATTTTTGAAATATGTCACATAACATCGCAGGTAAATAAAGTAAAAACATTTTTTTTAAATCCAATACTCAACCGTTGTCGGGATATCTTGTTTTATAGTCGAGATGAGTTTAGGACAATGTGAGACTCATATGACGTACAAACAATGGTGGACTTAAAAATGTGACAGTATTTTGTCAGTTGGTTATTGTTTCGTTGTTTATGCGATGATACAGTAAGATTTTAAATCTTTGAATCTTTGAATACGTCATAGTTAAAATCAAGAACACAAACTGTCCCATTACTGTACATATTGCCTCTTCCTTCCTATCTATAAGCAGCAAAGAGTTAAACATTGTGCATGTGCTTCGTATATATTCCGCCACTGCAACGATACGAAAACAGACTGAAGAGTGGATGGCCGCGCGGGAATGGTCGAGCCGACGGAACCGTTGGAGGTTCAAGTCTTCCTTAGTGCATGTGTGTGAATGCTGTTCTTGTAGGGGCCGATGACCTCAGTAATATGGACCGTTGCGTTTAAAAACATTTGGTGGCATTATTATTATTACTATATCATCATCACCACCACCATCACTTTTGTCATTACTTCTTCCTTGGGTCCTTTGTACAAACTTAAGTTAACTATTTCTCAATACTTTTCCTCTCGTGTCCTGTCTGAAAAATCTTTTATTATTATTATTATTTTTTTTTTTTCCTTCCTCGAAGTCTTACATGGTTTCCTTCACCCAGTTGATTTCCATTGTAGTCGTCGTCACTGCATTAAAAAATCTTCATTTAACAGTTTCCGTCAGTCCATTGTATATGACTGCACAACTTAACCATTCTTTTCGTAGTGTTTGTAATCACGTCTTGTCTGTTCGCAGAGTTCTTTTTTCCATTATATATCTCCAGACCTCCCTCGTAAAATTGACCCATTGGTCTTTCTCAGTAGTTTCCTCTTGTTTTCTCGTCTCAATGTTCGTTCCTCCCTTGATTACTGCTGTTTCTGCAGCGAATAAGGACTTTCGTAAGCCTACTGTATCATAGTTGTTTTCCTTTGGTGGTTGTCATTTGCATGTCACTTGTCTGTTATTTCACTTCATTTTTCTTAAAAATTACTGGAATATGTCTAAACTGACTTTAAAAAACGGCACATCAAACTATGCACCAGCCAGACGAGTCGACCAGAAGTAATTGCATACCATTATTTTCATTGTAATATTTTTTCTGGAGACATAGTCCCATATGAAACTATAACAACAGTGGATACAATTAGATTGTTTTCCCTTTGCTTAATCTGCCGTTCCCTGGCCAACTGAACCGCTAGAACTTCGAGGAATTAGATGTCATTTTTCCAAGGTCAATCCCGTCGAGAACCAAGTAAAGCGTCCCGAAAACAAGACTAATGTAACTATCCAAACTGCCGAGATGGTCTCACGTAACACATTTTAAAACCAGTTGTGTACGATCTATTTTTTCATGTTAACACACTAACTTGTTGGTGCCTTTGAATAGCTCGGCTATACAGTGCAAAAGGTTTCCATGTGAAGTGTGAATTCTTCCACGGAAATAGATTACAGGTGATGACGGAAGCGGTAGGGACAAATGCAACGTCACAACTGCCCCCCTCAGCGCGTTCAGAGAAGCGCAGGGAGGGATATGCGTTACCAGGAAGCCTGGCTCGCCACAGATATGTCCGATTGCTTTCTGGTAATCGATGAAGTACTCGGAATCACTGGACCGTACAGCGTGCGGATCCCACCCTCACATGCCACGCAACGTCATATCAGGATGCCAAAGACAATTACGACGCTCAAATTCGCAAAACGAACGTGAGTAACGTACGAAGATCCCAGTTGTTGTTGCGCTAAAAGATATTAACAAGCTGCCAACGTATAGTGCACTAAATATGTAGTTAGTGCGTCGAGCAATCAATAACTGACGTATATAAATTAATGAAATGCAGTAACCAGTTGCTTGTTGTTTGATGTTTGTTGTATGATAATCACTTCATCAATCTATCCCCCATTACATTTTGAAGCCATAGACACAATGACAAATTCTTTATATTGACAGATGCCCTGACAGTGACATTCTAAGCATCCTACTACTGTGTCAGCTGGTAGTTCTGAAATATTCCGCCTATGGCGCCACTTATCATTGTACTTCTAGACTACTGAATTTTAATCTGCTAAGCGACTGATTTGTCAGTCACCTGCTCCTCTCTTTATGCTTTTCTTCAACTACTTTGAGTATTACTGTTTTCCCATACTTTTTTTCTCCCTTATTTATCGTTACTATTTTACTATAAGCCGCATCCATAGACACTTTGTTAGCAGCTGATTGTTATTCATTCCATAATCTTTGCTCTTAGCGTTGATTCCACCACTAGCATGTATATTTATTAAGCAACAGTACAAAAATGTAAGTGTAAATTTTATCCCATTATATGAACTTATCTTTATTACAATCTATTTGATTCGAAACTGCTTCAAATTTCTGTAATCGACTTTTATACGTTCTGTAGCCTTATTGTATACAAATGCACTTGTTTGTCCGTATAGAGACCAGAAGAAGGGCACTCAAGCGCCCGAAACCGGTCGTTAAAGTTAAAATAAATAAATAACCACAAGAACTGGTTGCTGCATTTCATTAATTTATAATCTGAACACTTGCTGAATGGATAAAATACTGCAACTGACGTATAGTTTGTATGAAGCAAAGCATATCTTCAAGAACCGCGGAGTAAACTAGTGCTCGCTTTGGCAGAGTTTGTGTTACTGCCTTACCAGTGTGCAAGTGACCCTCCAACCATTTTCAACACAGTGTGTGACGTTGGCGATGTAAAAATAGGTGTCTCTATGAGCCGACAAATGCTAGTCATACATACTGTGTATCGTGTGTCATTATTTCCGTAACCGACCGTAGGGAGTACGTCAAACTCCTTCTAGAAAGTCTTTTATAATCGACCCCACTCACGAATAGATCACAGGAAGAACGATTGTGTGATTGTGTTTCTGTCCACTTATACGTAACGTCTTAGCCATTTCGCGACGTTGGTGTGGTATGCAGCGATTGATTCATCAAATTTGTATGAATGGGTTGTCTCGGAGTGTCATAATCCTTTTCCACGGGAATTTACTGGCCATACCCATGACACCTGTTCTGCTTGAAGGAGCCCTTGGCACTTTTTGCACGTGTTCCACTAAATCTACTTGATGGGAATAAAAACAGTACGATAGTGAGGAATGGACAAGACTGCTTCGGAGAATTCATTTTTTACGCTTTCAGGGAATGATAGACCAGTACTAGCTTTCTTTCACAACAGGATTACGCAGCCATTCCACGTCACAGGCAGCATCCTTTACTCCTCTCTTGATACACGTTTTTTTATGAGCATGCAATCGCTCTTCCAATTGCTTTTCGGAATTATGATCATTACCATTAAGCAGTTCACAATTTGTAATTCTTGATACATTTTGCAACTCTTTCTGCTATACAAATACCTCACACTTTTGTAATCGCCTTACGTTTTTTGAGACGAGTAATGATTATTCTTAGGAAACTTTGTACTTACTCCGTTTCTGCTTTTATGTTGCGCGAAGGAGTCGTCGCGTGGCGTAGGTATGCCGCGAGCAATCTTTGACATACGTCGAGGTGTCCAATACTAGTTGTTGATGACGCGAAAGTAGCCGATTCGAATAATGAGAGTGGAATACATATTTACAATTAGTTACTTGCCGGCAAGAGGAAGGATGGATGGATTACACAAGGGAAATTAGTTTAGTAATAAGCTATAAAGGAAAGCAAGGAGAAATTTGGAGAAGGAATTAAAGTTCAGGGTGAAGAATTAAAAACATTGCGATTTGCCGACGACATAGTAATTCTGTCAGATACAGCAAAGGACCTGGAACAGCAATTGAACGGAATGGACAGTGTGCTGAAAGGTGCATATAAGATGAACATTAACAAGAGCAAAACTAGGGTAATGGAGTGCAGTGTAAGAAAATCAGGTGATGCTGAAGGAATTAGATTGGGTACCGAAGCAATAAAGGAGGTAGATGAGTTGTTACTTGGGCAGTAAAATAACAAATGATGGTCGCAGTACAGAGGATATAAAATGCAGAATGGCAATGGGTAGAAAAATGTTCTTGAAAAAGAGAAATTTGTTAACATCGAATATTGATTTAACCCTAAGGAAGTCCTTTCTGAAGGCATTTGTATGGAGTGTTGCCTTTTATGGGAGTGAGACATGGACGATAAACAGTGCGGACAGGAAGAGGATTGAGGCTTTTGAAATATGGTGCTACAGAAGAATGCTGAAGATTAGGTGGGTGGATCGCGTAACTAATGAGGAGGTACTGAACAGAATTGGGGAGAAAAGAAATTTCTGGCATACCTTGACTAAAAGAAGGGATAGATTGGTAGGCCACATTCTTAGACATCAAGGAATTGTGAATTTAGCATTAGAGGGAAGTGTGTGGGGTAAAAACCTCAGAGGAAGACCAAGAGATGGATACAGTAAGCAGATTCAGACAGATGTAGGTTGTCGTTCTTATGTGGAGATGAAGAGGCTTGCTCAGGATAGGGTATTGTGGAGAGCTGCATCAAACCAGTCTCTGGACTGAAGACCACAACAACAACAACAACAACAATAGGAGGAGGAGGAGGAGGAGCAGCTTCTTACGGAAACTACAATGGAAAAGAATGATATTCTCACTCTGCAGCGGATTTGAACTGTGTGCTGGACCGGGATTCGAAGCTGGGACCTTTGCCTTTCGCGCGCAAGCACTCTACCGAATGAGTTATACCAGAACGCTTCACGGTCGCACTGTTTTAATCCGCCAGGAAGTTTTTGGAATATAAAAATTTGAAATGTTCGCAAAGAAGGGTATTCAGATTTAAGTGGGTAGCTCCAATAATGAATAGAGAGACGCTGAACTAGACTGTACACAAAACTAACGTGTTACTAGAAAGGAAACATGAACGTATTAGTGACTTTGATAATGCATGGAAGATCGATGGTGAGATACAGTTAAACCAGGACTTGGATGTAACTTTGTATCACAAGAAACTTTTTAGTATGTAAAGAAGAAAAGGTTTGCACATAACATTTGCACGGGAAACTTGAAGCCAGTCCATGGCGACTGAGCGAGAAGGTATAGTCGCTCAAGCTCTCAACTCGCTTTCCAGAGATGCGGGTTCATTTCTTGGGTCAGGGGGCAGCGAAATGGCGGAATGATTCTTTGAGAAGTCCATGAGTGCTTTCCTCCCTCTAGCAGTTATTCGGAACCTCTAATAATTTTAGCTGTAATGGTGTCTCCGTCGGGGGTTCGAATCCCCCCCTCGGGCATGGATGTTTGTGTCGTCTTTAGTATAAGCTAGTTCATAAGTAGTTTGTAAGTTTAGGGACTGATGACCCCGTAGTTAAGTCCCATAAGCAAAAAAAAAAAAAAAAAAAAAAAAAAAAAAAAAATTACGATCGCGTTGTGTCGTGTTGTTGTTTACACCTCGATCGCCGCGTGGGTATGGCCGTGCGCTCTAAGGCGCCTTGCTGCGGAGTGCGCGGCTGCTCCCCGTCGGAGTATCTAGTCCTCCCTCCGGGTATGGACGTGTGTGATGTCCGCAGTTTAGTTTAACGTCGTTTATGTAGTTTGTAAGACTAGGGACTGGTGACGAACGTAGCATTATAAACATTTGAACAAGTTTCAGTAGTTTGTAAGTCTACGGACTGATGACTGCTGTAGTTTGGTTCCACGACTTGACAAAACTTGAACATTTGAAATGTCTTGCATCCCCCAGCCTAGGACGCGCGCACGTAGGCTGGAGGATTGGACACTTCCAGCCATCTAATAATACACGTCACTGGAAATGTAAAAAAAAAAAAAAAATGTCTGCGACTCTTGGGAGCTTCTTGGAATACTCTGCGGACACTGCAGCTCCCGATATTTGTGTCCGTATTTCTACCAGAGTTCCCGCTCCAGTGTACATCCGGTCGCGGTGTGGGAACTTGTGTAAATGTCTACTACCCCTCCACCCCCGCTGCGGCCGTATGACGGTCAGACGGGAAGACGAGTGCGACCGCTCCGTTGTGTGCCGTTGGCCAGTTGAGGATGGTCCGCTCGCCCGCTGACAGAGGGCAGCAGCGGGCAGCTCGCGGAGTGTCCTTGGCGAGTGCACGCGGTGATAAGGCGGCCGCAAGCGTGTCAAGGCGAGGGGGAGGGGGAGGGAAGGGCCAGCTGCCTTTCTGGGCCGCCACTTGCCAGCTCTCTCACCACCGCGGCACCAGCTCACAAGTACCAAATATACACTGTCTTATCATGCCCCAGCTTTTTTACAGCTTCGTCCATTCCTTCAAAATATTTCTACGATTTTTGCAGTAGAGTTAGCCAGTAGAGGTCTGCGCCGATGCGGATATCCGCGTGTTATATGTGAATAAAGAGCGAGGTATCTGCCCAATACGTCTGTCTAAATGTTAGCTGAAAACTTCAAGCCTGTGGACATTCTTGGAATCCTTGAAGGGCCCAGGTAGAGCGGAAGTCTGTTGTCCTCATCCACTAGTTACTCTGTGCCACAGCGGACGTAGCTGTACCCGAGGGACCTGCAGCTAATCCCTTTCCGCGACCGTATCTTATCTGCGGTCTATCAAGTGCTTTTCAAATGTTCAAATGTTTGTAGAAAAAAAAAATGTTTGTAAATCTTATGGGACTTAACTACGGGGTCATCAGTCCCTAAACTTACGAACTAGCTAATACTAAGAACGGCACAAATATCCATGCCCGAGGGGGAATTCGAACCCCCAACCGTAGTGGCGGTGCAGACCGTGACTGGAGCGCCTCAGTCTCCTCGGCCACCGCGGCCGGCGAAATATAGTAACTCAGTTTCCTGGTACCACAGTAATTTCTAAAAACTGCAAGACTGCTGTAGCATGCTTTGCTGTGCTCGCAAATTGTAAACTCAGTGTAGAAAACGTATTTAATGTACACCTTAAGTGACGATCTGAACATATGCTACAGTGTCAATAAAGTTAACATAATTTTTAACTCATTAATATTTGATATGTAATGTGTTTCACCCTGTACACTCGCAAATTACAATGTAAAAAATGTTAAGGAGGCCACTGATTATGTGAACATAATTCTACGTGGCAACAGATAATTGTTTGCAATTCCAACAAATGTCATATGCAAAGATCGAGTATTCTGTATGTTGTATCTTTGTTTACCACTTTTGATAACCTAAGCAATAGCGTCTTTGTAGACGCCTGTCAACAGTTTACTTGATGATTGCCTAATAAGCCGAAAACTAGGTAGTAAATTAAAACAAAATAGAACAGGAACAGTTGGTTTTCAACCTTAAATAAAATATTATCAGTTAAAATGACGTATAAAATTATATTGGGGACCAGTGGTTACACCCTGGTAACTTGATAAATATTATACGGCCTACTTGAGCTACGACCTCCCCTCCTCTGTCGCGTCCAGTACTTGTGTCACTCGCGTCCTCGACACACTTGCCCCTTTCGCAGTTTCGCGCGGCACGTGTCGCATCAGACGCGCTAACGGCACGAGCAAACAAACCACCCGCTACTACTACTGCCACCGCCTGCACCATAGCCGCTCCTGCAGTCGCGAGCAGGCGCTAATGGAAGCACTGCCGCCTTTCTTACCAGTGCACCCGCCACGTCGCTTTCTCGTCAGCACGTTTAACGGCCGTTTGTTCCGCAACACACACAACACAAAAAGACACGTGCGCAGAGCAGTGTGATAGCTGGCCATAAAGCCGTTCAACACCCGAGCGCTGAGCCCGTCTTCCTTGTTACCGCTGACTGCATTACGGAGCCCACAGTCCACATTCAAGTGGCTGGGTTACAGCTTCATCATGCAGTGGGTGAACTCATATTAGGACACCAGGTATGTGCCGACTACAACGGGTTCTAACCGCTCCATCCATTCATCCTATGACACTCACACGACCCATAACAATCACCTAGGCCTACACTCAAGAGAAGCAATTAACACCGGTATTGCACTATCAGATTATTGGAGAAAGAAATACTGGGCGTTGTGTAAGGGGCACTTTTTCTCAAGTCATCCAATTTTTGATCAAAAACAGCTCGTTTTATGTTTCCTGACTTTCCTGCAGTGACCGCTTGGAGCACTGTTTGACACAGCGTCAGTATTTGTAAATATGGCTGCGGTTATAGCGGCAATTTTGCGTAGTGTGCTTCAGCAACAACAATATTAATACAAGGTGCGTCTGAAAACTTCGGTGAATGGTCCCATATTTTACAAATCCCAAACACTTGAGGAGTAATCAAGACGGGGTCATACAAGCGTTTTGTATGCTGTCTTCTTTACAGACGAATCACATCTTCCCAGAATTCTCCGAACATAGCGAAGTCGACCATTCGCCTTCCCCACGGCTGTCCTTATATGCTCGTCACATTTCATATCGCTGTGCAGCGTTACGCCTAGGTATTTAATTGACGCGACTCTGTCAAGCAGCACATTACAAATGCTGTATTCGTACATTACAGGATTGCTTCTCCTACTGATCTGCATCACCTTACATTATTCTACACTTAGCGCTCGTTGTCACTCCTCACACCACCTAGAAATTTCGTACAAGTCATCCTGCATCATACTGCAGTCATTCGATGACGCCACCATCATCACCATCACACGACGGCATCATCAACAAACAAGTCACAACATATAGGAATTTCCAATCATTTATTCCAACAAATAGTAGTTATAATGACCGGTTTTCGAAAGATCCTCAGTTACTCCTACTTGTTTTGAAATCACACACACACACACACACACACACACACACACACACACACACAAGCGCGCGCGCGAGTGATCCATCTGAGATTTCGGATGAGATTATCTCGAAAACTATACATTGGGTAAAAATAATGGGTAAGACAAGTTCGTAAGCTCAATGGGGACGTCAAGTGATACTACACGTAACCCCAGCACCCACCCCTTTGGGTGTGGCAGGGGTCAACTTTTAAATCTTAAATGGAAACACCCAGTTTTTTTTTTTTATTTATTTAATTGCAGATTCGGATTCTCCATAAAAAGTAATCACTTTTTGCCTGAAACATTTTTTGAACCATTGACAACAGCTGAAATCGAGAGAAAAGTAAACTTCATTATTTTTATGGTGAATCCGAATCTGCAATAAAATGGCTGTTTCCATTTAAAATTCAAAAGTTTCCCCCCCCCCACCCCCGCTCCACCTATATGGTTGGGGTCTGCGGTCACGTGTAATATCACTTGATGTCCACTTTGACCTTATGAACTTGTCTTACCCACTATTTTTACTCAATGCATTCGAGATAATCTCATCCGAAACTTCAGATGGACTACCCTGTATATATGTATATTAAATACGAGCTTTCACTAACGGTAGTAGCCGCGGTGGAGTGGCCGAGCGCGTTGAGGCGCCATGCTGCGAATCCCCCCTTCGGGCACGGATGTTTATGCTGTCTTTAGTGTAAGTTAGTTTATAAGTAGTTTGTAAGTTTCGGGACTAATGACCCCGCAGTTAATACCATAAGCTTTACAAACATTTGAACATTTTTTAACGGTAGTATGGCGTCTTCATCTCTTTACGAAAAAGGTGCCCCCCTCGTCGTGATAGCCTGGTTGTGCGACGTCGGTGCCGTTCTCCCCTTTTATTGCTGAACGTCCAGACGCTCGTTGAGAATTTGTGGCATGCCTGAGACTGCCCCACTGCTTGGAAAAGCCTCCCCAATGTGCGGTTGGCGCGTGGAGACGGCAGAAAGTCGGCACGCTGACCACACGGCGGCTTTTTAAGGAGGTGTCAAGACTGCAGTGGGAGAGCCATTCGGACAGTATTCCAGGAACGTCGAGCGCCCCCCCTAGCCCTAGCCGGCAGGCTGTTCTCGCTGCGTCAGCGGAAGCACGCCGTCCAGTTAAAGCGCCGGCGCCGCAGTTCCGCGAACTAACGCCGAAACAATGTGCCACACTTTCTGCCGCCGCAGACAGCCACCAATACCAGACACGCCTTTTCCTGCGTGGCGGACATATTTCTTGTACCAACTCGCAGAAGTCCACTGTGCATTCTTGATGTGAAAACTGACCCTTGAAGTCTACATGACACGGTAGATGTATCGTATACAACTCTGCACCTGAACCCCATGCCTTAAGTCCGAAACTGAGGACCTTTTGGAATGTTCAAATGTCTGTAAATCTATCGGACCAAACTGCGTGGTCATCAGTCCGTAGCTTACAAACTACTTAAACCTAGGTAAACTAACCTAAGGACAACACACACACCCATGCCCCAGGGAGGACTCTAACCTCCACGGCGAGCAACCGCGCGCTCCGCAGCGAGACGCCTTAGATCGCTCGGCTACTCCACCGCGGCGGACCTTTTCGTTCGACGTTTCACACAATACACCAAACGTTGCATGACTTGAACCTTACCCTCCATGATCGTCCTAACCGTCACATCCGCACCCTCAGATACCTTAGCCTCACCCTCGATCAATCCCTCTCCTAAACTCCCCACCTCCGTGGTATCCAGCCTCAACCTTCTAAAGCTTCTGTCCGGCCAGACGTGGGGACTCAACCCCTCCACCATCCTACACACCTACCGTTCCATCACGCGTCCCGTCCTATGTAGCCACTACTAAAACACACACCCATGCCAGAGAGAGGACTCGAACCTCCGACGGGGAGGCGCTAAGTTCGTCCAAGAACTCGTGGCCCGTGCGCAGAAACACATTCTCGAGTTGTGCGCAGGGCGAGTCCATTCCTCTATTTTGAAGGGGAGGCCCGCTTTGTTGCACGTTGTCTGCCGAGTCGTACGCTTCGCCTGTCATCGGACAGTCAACTGCGCCTCGCGACCAGCGGCCAACACGCAACTGAGGCGACCACCCCTTCATAACAAGGGAATGGACTCGCCCAGAGCGCAGGGGCCACGACTTCTTGCACAAGCTCTACACATTGAACACAAGGCTGAGCAGGGATGCCAATCGCATTATGCTCATTGACACATCGCTTGTTCAGATTTGCATATGTCAATGCTAAGGCGCTTCGTGTAAGTTTAATATGATTCTTGGTGTGCGATTTGTTCCTGCGTAAGTTCATTTTTTTTAATTAAATTGTTAAAACATTACAGACCCTATTAACATGACTGCAAAGCTGAAACTAGAAATGCAGTAAATGATCAGTAATCAGGTGATTTATTTGATCGACGGAGGGGGGGGGGGAGCGAGATGATACCAGCAGCACGCACTGATGGGATTTTCCGGCAAGTGTCGTCCGCCGGCACTGGCAACTTAGCCTGTAAGTAAGGCTATGTTCGCTCGGCGACGACTGCGGTGCGAACGGCGCTGGTGGCCGGGCCACGCCCTTAATAAAGGCCCGCCGTGAATGATTGACGAGGCGCGGCGGCAGTGAAGGGCTGGCCGGTACAACACGCCGTCTCTGTGACGTCACCGCAGGCCGCGGCAGCCTCTCCGCTTAAGGCGCGTTCACACCAGTCAAGTTTAATTCAACGAGTTTACTTGATCAACAAAAGCTGAAAGCGACTTGAACCAGTTTTCGTCCACACGTTTCTACTGAAATCGATCAAAATGGCTTTGAAATTAGCGGTGCGCGAAGCGGTGCGTACTCTTTAACAGTTATGCTACAAGTAGAGTCGAGAAAGAAGTGAAGGGCAAAAGCGTCGTTTTTGGGTGCGTCAGTGGATATTAAGAAGAAACAGACTGGGAGCGTCGGAGGCTTTGTTGAAGGGAACTATCATTAAGGGACATGGAAGGATATCGAAACCATTTGAGGATGTCTGACGAAAAATATGTAACACCATTCAGAAATATATCTGCTCTTTTATACCAGAACAATTTGGGCACATACAATTCCCATGTTCCCATTCCACTGGCGGAAGCAAAGTTATGGGGCGGCATTGTGAGTCGGTCAGGATAGCTCAGTCGGTACAGCGCTTGCCCGCGAAAGCCAAAGGTCACAGGTTTGAGTCCCGGTTCCGGCACACAATTTTAATCTGCCAGGAAGTTTCATATCAGCGCACACTCCGCTGCAGAGTGAAAAGTTTCATTCTACCTCCCAACATATTCTTTTTGGCGACGTTACAGCGTTCAATGAATGAAATAAATCACAATTTGTGATCAGTTATGGCTTCACTGTACTAGGTTTAGATGGAATACCAAAATATGGCGGATGAAATTTATGCGCGGCCGGGATTCGAACCCGGGATCTCCTGCTTAACAGGCATTCATTGAACGCCGTAACGGCGAATGGAGATTTGGGTGTGGCGGGAGACGTGCAGGGACGAGTCCTCTGCAGTCGGGTTGGTCACTGTGTCCTCGGTGGCGGAGTGGTCAACGCGTCTGCCTAGTAAGCAGGAGATCCCGGGTTCGAATCCCGGCCGGCCATTCGCCGCAGTTCGGTATTCCATCTAAACCTAGCACAGTGAAGCCATAACTGACCGCAAATTGCGATTTATTTCATGCTAACATATTTGCCATTCGTCCTAAAACAGCAAGCACATTCACTACGTTTACATGCAACACATCTTCCGGAAGACGAAAACCGATTTTCGTAAACCGTTTTTCGCTGTCGTGTTTACGTGGCATAGCCTGAATCGGATTTTCTAGCTTACTTAACATGGCGGATTGAAAACAGCTGATTCAGTTCCTTATTTAGTCTGCACAATCGCTATTTTCTTTATTTAAATACACAGATTTATGTTCACTCTAATATTTATTTCACTCTAGAAAATATTACTCTTTCCATTTGTGTCGAAAATTCTTAACAAGAAAACACAATCTGACAAGCCAAGAACGCTTCAAAACCGGTTGCGTTTACATGGGCGTGAAAATCGATTGTGGAACTGGGAAACCGCTTTAGAGAAGTGGATTCCCAGAATCGATTTTGGAGTGTTTACATGGCCAACCAAAAGCGGAATTGGGAAATCGGTTCACGAAATCCGGTTTTGGGAGCCCATGTATGTGGCGCCGGTAGACGCGAGCGAGCAGGAAGCGCGTGTGGTGTGGTGAGGCCCTCCCGGACCTGCGCCTCAGACGAGGCAGTGGGTCGCTCCTGTTTGGCAGCCGGCCCGCAACCGGAACAGCAAGTAGCAGTGACGTCACACGCCGCCTGCTTCACACCCAGACCGCCAGGGGCGCCGCGGTCGCGGCACGCGCACACGTGCACTTATATCCCAGGCGAAAAAAATCTTTTACCAGAGATACTACCTGTTGGCTTTAGGCAAAGATCTAAAACGTTCATGCAGTACGGATGTAGAGGTCAGCAGATGACGTTGTTCTGAGTATTTTGTATACACATGAAACAGAAATTAAATTTATCCTGATAGGATCTTAGTTACCCTCACACAATGTAACCGTGACATATTCAGAAACAAACTACCAAATATTGGTGACAAGTAAAGAATATCAGGCTAAGCACACACTCGGAAATCGCGATATATTCGAAACTAAGCAGCAAAATATTGGGGAAAAACAAGAAATGTGAGCCTTTCCATACCCTCGGAAATCACGAGGTATTCGGAAATACATAGCAAAATCTTTCTGAATAGCGAATAGTGTAAGCCTAAATGTCATTTATGCTCGTTTCACTTACTATAGCAGCAATTTAAACGTTCGCATAGTTTTGTCTCCAACAATATTCTCGAAAACCTCAACATATTTGGAACAAAGTCAAATATTTGTGAGAAGGAAGAACACAAATGTCATTGCTGATCTACCACTGGCAGCAGTAATTTCATTCCCCATTGCTCAGTCACACATAAGTCACCAAATCGATGTTACTAACTCCTGAAGACAGCACATAAGATAACTGAATAACATAATACTGTTTTGTGAATAAAAAATCCCACAAAGTGTTGAGGATAAATAACTTTTACAATGTGTTACAAACGATAAGATTTAAAAAAAAAAAATATTTGGAGGAGATTTGAACACAGCACCTCTTCCATGGCAATCCAGCACACTACACATTACGCTACAGCAGCTCGATGCCAGCTAGACCTTTATGATTTGTATACCAGTTCCCACTTGTTTGGTTCTCAATGTTAATATGATTTTAATTACATTTAGTTATAATAAATTGATCCAGATATGATTTTGTAATTCATCTTCAATTCGCTGTAGCCCTGAAACTGTTCACTGCGAGTTATAAACCCAAAACTGTGAGATATACGGCAAATCAAGATGGCGTCTGTGGCATGGAAGGAACAAGTGAATTTCGTTTTCACGTCACTTTCCAAAGTCTTCGTTCATTGGCTAATGTAACAGCTAATTTCATTGGAGGGAAAGAAAATTTTGCCTGGGATATAAGAGGTTCGTTCCAACAGCTGCCAGACGGCTACTTTCAAGCGCTAAGAAACATGTGTTACTGCGCATACGCAGCTATTATAACGTAAAATCCCTTGTTTGATACTTGCACTGCTGGAACGCTTTTAGCACTGTTTCTGGATGTAGGCGAAGGTGAGTTTAAAGGAATAATTAAAATACTTTCCTTCCTAATAACGAAGAAGTGTAAACGAGAAATATCTGATCTCAAGTGGGATTGCAGTGACTTCGAAATAATCGAAAAACACACACGTATCACGTGATGGCTACCCCCACTCTAACTCAGACCTTTCTGCGCATGCGCAAATTGGCAGCTTGATCGCGCCAGAAATATTTTTTCGGTTAGCGTCAGGCTCATTGATCTCTATACTCTCTGGATGTTGAACTTTACTTGTCTTAGCGTGCCAGCCATAGATATTCATATTTAGTTTCTTGCCAAATTCAAACATGGCTGCTAAGAAGCATTTAAAGAAAAAGAGGAGAAAATATGTTTCGATTCCGTTCCCATATCATCCTACAACATCGAATATTGAATTAAATTCCAAGTCAAGAAGTAAGCAAGCAATTCTTTGTCACGTAATAACTGATGGAAACTCGTTTGCCAAATTTAAACATGGCGGACAATGCGAAATCGTGTACAAAACATATGAATGTGCAGGCACGCTGCAATTCAATGCTCAGACACCAGAGTTATACATCCAGTTTGTATAGAGATCACTGGTCTGGCTGCTTGCGGTAACTGCTGGAACACCAAACAGCCACACTCCAAGTAGCCAGAAGCGGGAGAAGGCGCTGCTGGAACACAAATTCAGCGTTGCGCATGCGCGTTAAGCAATCTGGCAGCTGCTGGAACGAACCTAAGAACTCACGCGCGCGCACGCTGCGACGGCCATTTCTTTTCACGCTCGGCGCGACGAGTGAGCAATTGCCGCAGGAAATTAGCACCGCCACGCCTCGATTGGACAGGGCTGTTGTTTACGGTCGACCGGCTCAATATGTCTGCCCGCCTGGCGCGGAGAGCTCATTACGATGCCGACGAGGTGCGGAGGCGGCGTGCTCTCAATTGCTACGCGTTGTAAGCGGTGGAGAACACAAGTTCCGGTGCAGACTCAGCACATCGACGCTAATAACAAAAACATGTCAGTCAGAATTGTAGTTGCACGAATGGCAATATGGCGTAAGCTGACTTTTTTAAAAATGTATTTGGCAATGTGTTTTGTGTAGAAACAACACGCGGACATAGAAAACCAAGTATCACATGTAAACAAAATCCATTCTTGAACCAATTACAAACAACAATAGTAAATTTCGATTAAGATTTGCTTGTCGAGATCTGTAAAAAATATCCGATGGCAACATCAGAGACCTAGTACTTGCTCAAGTCTGTCACTGTGTTTTGGTTGTCACCTGACCATTACCTGTCATCTCTTTAAACTTCATATATCGTCAACGTAACAGGATCATGAAGATGCCAGTTCCAGAATCTGAATATATTGCCAGTACCACATTTATTTTCACAATTTGTAGAATTAAGTAGGGTTTTGTAACTACACTTTTCAAAAATCACTCAATATCACTTGTTTAGTTATACAGAAATTTTAAGCATGACGAAAATCATAAAACACAGAAATTAACCATAGTATGAAAATTTTGGCCTTTATTCCGATGTCTCACTATTGCTGTCATAGGCAGATCCAAGGGGGGGGGGGGAGGCGAAGGGCCATTCGCCCCCCTCCTAGCTCCTTCAGCTGTGTCCCCAAGTAGTGTAGGGGTCAGCGCAAGTGTCTGGCAAGCAGGAGACCCGGCCGTGGTTTTAGTCTACTTTATTTAAAATTAGTTCCATATCAACAAGTTATTTCACATTACAGCCACGGTCTCAAACTCGGGCGCTTATGACATAGAGCAATGTCGTGAATGCCGTGTATATATGTGACTTTTTTGACTGAGTACAACTACATCTACGTACATACTCCGTAAGGTGCGTGGCGGAGGGTACACTGTACCACTACTAGGCATTTCCTTTCCTATTACACTCCCAAATTGAACGAGGAAAAAAAGAATGCCTATATGCCTCCGTACGATCCCTAATTTCTTTTATCTTGTCTTTGTGATCTTTACGCGAAATGTAAGTAGGCGGCAGCAAGATCGTACTACGCTCAGCTTCAAATTCCGGCCCTCTAAATTTACTTAACAGAAATTCACGAAAAGAACGTCGTCTTTCTTCCAGCGATCCCCAATTGAGTTGCCGGAGCATTTCCGTGACACTCGCGCATTGGTCGAACCTACCGGTAACAAATCTAGCTGCTCGTCTCTGAACCGCCTCTATGTCTTCCTTCAAACCGATCTGCTGCGGGTCCCAAATACTTGAGCAATACTCAAGACGTGGTCGTACAAGCGTTTTATACGCGGTCTCCTTTACAGGTGAAGTACATCTTCCCAAAATTCTCCCAATAAACCGAAGTCGACTGTCCGCCCTACTCACAACTGTCCTTACATGCTCGTTCCATTTCTTATCGCTCTGCAATGTTACGCCTAGATATTTGAACGACGCGACAGCATCAAGAAGCTCACTACTAATGCTGTATTCGAACATAATAGGATTGTTTTTTTCTACTCATGCGCATCACGTTACATTTTTCTACATTGAGAGCTAGCTGCCATTCTTCGTACCAACTAGAAATTTTGTCTAAGTCAACCTGTATGCTATTACAGTCAGTTACAGACAACACCCTCCCATACACCACAGCATCATCAGCAAACAGCCGCAAATTACAAGTTACTCTGTCCATCAGATCATTTATACAGATAGAAAATATACTACAGCTGCCGCCGGCCCTGAACGTAGCGGCTGTCGATGAGCGGCAGCGGCTGTCTGCGCGGGAGGCCGCCAGAGGCGCCACGGTCGCGTGGCGACGCAAATAAGTCTCCGCGGCCTCACACGTGGGCAGCGGCAGCGCGAAAAAACTGGCGAGGCGCAGGCGCAGGCGGGAGGTCGCCACGTCACCAGCCCGGGGGCCGGGGTTCGACGGCCGAGGGAGGCGGGCACTATCTGCCACTGGCCCTGCCAAACCTACCTACACGCAAAATTACACCAGTGTCGTTACATAACGACGGAGAATGTGTTCCACTGTGGTCGGAGTTGTGGTGTCGGTATTCGCCACAACACCAGCAGCAATGTACCCAAGTCGCCGACCAACTTGGAGCAGAGGCGACAAGTCGCTCCAAAGTACTTCGGCCGCCAGGGGCGCCCGCAGTCTCCTTACCTCTTTGCCCCGCTTCGCACGCCGGTCAATAGAAAGACACGTGCTCGACTAGATAAGCCGGCGCACCACAGCGACGACAGTCAGTACAGGAGTGTAGCAGAGAACGAAGGGAGAATACGCAAGCTCCAGTCACTATGCGGCAGCCGCAGGGACACGACGGTTCTAGAAGTTCATCATAGAAGAGCCGGCAGTTACACTACTATTGCGAGATGTCGTTGTAGGATTACATAGCACAACTGCTTCATACTTCGGAAGAATGTGTACCTCACAAGCACACCAAAGTTGAGTATTTATATCATTGTGTTAATAAATCTTTTGTGATCTAACAGTGGTGGCTGCTGGTGCTTCAGATGAGTAGGTTTTCACTTCTCCCCCACCTCCCCTACTCCGCTCGGCGTCAAAAGAGACAATTTGGCGCACCTCTGTGAGTGGTGCCGGGGGAAAGCGCCCCGGTTTGTCCCCCCCTCCCCCCTTCAGATACATTTTCCTTAAGAGATGTACAGAATGTCTTACCTCGGCTTGTTTGCGCTTACTTCAAATCGAGCTCAGGCTTCGGCCTATGAAGCTTCTTTATGTCACACTTTTCTTCCAACCTTAAAGCTGAGAAATTTGTTTCTAAAAGATACTGGACCTTGTTAATTTTCCTTTGGTAATAAAAACCAAGAGCATATGAATATGCACATGAACACTAAAACACAGTAAGTAACTGATTATACTATTAAGTGACTGTAACAAAATGCATCTGTTACCATGAAGAGAGAAGCTACTTTAGGGTCACGTGACACTGTAAGCAGAACCCACTCCTAACCTTACGCATGCCCAAAGGCTGTTCTCCCCCACATCTATTCAAACAATTAAATATTTGTTACAACGAAGAGTATAAACGTCGTAATCTCAAAAACGCGACACATTTGCAAACACGTCCAAATATATGTCGCGAGTAACAACAAAAAAGTCATGGTTGTTCGCGTATCTGTTAAAAAGAGAATTGGGTAAAAAATTGCTTGCAGTCGGTCTCGAACCCACCGACACCGCACTGCGATGCCGCTAACCGCACGACTATTCTTGCTAGTTGGAGAGTACTGACTTCATTATTATTCGTGATCGGATATTCTTGAGGCTTTTTACAGTTGATGCCTCTTTATACTTATAAGATATTTTACCAAATATGACGCGCCTCGGTTGCACAGTGGTACAGTGCCACACTACAAATCCAAAGGTTGCAGGTTCGATCCCTGCCAGGTCCGAGGATTTTTATCTGCCATTTTCCACTTCTTTCACCTGTGGCAGCATTACTCATGTGAAAATACCGAGTAGAATCGTCGTTCGGAATACACGTTAAACTGTAGGGCTGGGTAAGTCAGTTCGAAGGTCGGAGGAAGACAACGGCATGCCACCTCCAAACAGGACCATGCCTAGTAAAGCACTGTGGTGTTCAAACCAATTTTCGGATTGTTTACTGCTTTTCTTTTTCTTACCTTTAATGAATCTACAATGCTCAAAAACAACTATAAATGGCGGATGTTGCCTTTATGGAGAATTTGCGCGTGCGCAAGGCGAGGTGCGCAATAGTTCCATTGCCTTTGCTTCTTGACCATTCGTGCGTAACCGCCAGAGCTCGAATAGCCAGGAGCTGGTGTGTCTACAAGCTCCGAAGCCAATGTTAAACGCGGCGATTCCCCTCGCCCCTCCCCGACGCGGGAGCGCCCATACGCTGCCTCCAGGGGTTCAGGAGAGAAATTGAACCTGAGCCGCGCATGCGCATTGCAACGCTTCGGCCATGCAGCCTTTATTAGTCGCCGCGCTACACCGGTGTTACGTGCTGTCTCCGCGAAGTAAAAGTCTCTCACGCGATAAACATGTGCATATACAATGATCTGATAGAAGAACGAAACGATTAATGATACGAGGCGCGTCCAGAAAATAAGTTCCGTTTCAGTTTATCTTCGCTCCAGCGCTGCGATTGCAGTTCCGCACATGCGCTGTAGACGATGTGTATCAAGGAGAAGAACGTGCGCCCGCTGTCAGTTACGTACGCTTTGTTGTGCTCGTTTGAAATGTCGACGTTGATTGAAAATCCCGCCGCCTGTGAAACCAGGTCAGTGATTCAGTTTCTGAATGCGAGGAAAGTGAAACCAAGTGAAATTTATCGGCAAATTTGCGATGTTTACGGACCAAATGCGATGCGTGATTCGATGGTGAGAAGATGGGTCCGACAGTTCAATGGCGGGCGTAGTGATGTGTATGATGAACGAAGTGGGCGTCCACCTTGACCATCCTCCGTACAGCCCTGACGCCGCTCCTAGCGACTTTCGTCTGTTCTTACATCTCAAGTCTTTCCTTGGCGGTCATCTCTTCACCAATGACGACGAGCTGAAAGAAACTGGTTGAAGACAAAATGTTCAAATGTTTGTAGAGTCTATGGGACGTAACTACGGGGTCATCAGTCCCTAAAATTACAAACTATTTATGAACTACTTACGAACTAGGACGGCACAAATATCCATGCCCGAGGGGGGATTCGAACCCCCGACCGTAGTGGCCGTGCAGATCGTGACTGGAGCGCCTTAGTCCCCTCGGCCACCGCGGCCGGCGGTTGAAGACACAGGCGGCAGATTTCTCTGAAGAAGGTATACAAAACCTGGTGCCACGCTATGACAAATGCCTGCAAAATTTCGGCAGTTATGTGGAAAAGTAGTTTAAGAGTTGTAGAATTTTGTGCAACAAAAATTTCTTCTCTATCTGTGTACAATTTCATTTTATTACCAAACGTAACTTACTTTGTGGACGCGCCTCGTAGTTTAAACCACTTTTTATCTGATTTATTTACTTTTTTCCCCCCTTACGACGAGCTTTTTCCCGGGGGTTCACTAAACAAGTGAACACACCGGACGCGCAGCCACTGTGGACTAAACACTTGTTTAGTTGAAGACCTTGTCCACCTCTGTTACCGACGGCGCACCACCTTTGGAATGTACAGCATGCCGAGTACACAAAAGTTGGGAAAACGATGCCGTGTATTTGAAGTGCAGTTGTCTCTGGAAGGAACGGCAGCGTGTTTCGGTCGTGTTACAGCTGCAGTTGTTGGCAGACATGTCCCGGCTGGCGACCCCGGCCTATAGGTCAGCTCGCTGGCTGCCAGACGCGCTCCATTTCGGGATCCGCCGCTGTGGCACACCTCGGCCGCAATAACAAGCTGACACAGCCTGCCGTCTGCGAGCCAGCCACCTCAGCAGCGGAGAGCCATAACGCTCACACCTGTCCACTCCACAGTTGCCACCTCGCGACGCTACCTCAGCTCATTCCTACCTGTCACCAGCCGACAATTTCGCCTTGCGATACAATGTTTGAGGTGCCATCTTAACATGCATTATTTTTCTGTGAGTGTTCTGTAGTGCTCCTACGGAATGTGTCAAGCTAACAAGAATATTGGCCAGGATGACGACGGGAGTACTACGGTCGTTGACGCGCGCGTGAATGTTGAACCGATATACACGACTGTTAGAAACTTCGTTATTTGGTCCGAGGATATACAGGGTGTTACAAAAAGTTACGGCCGAACTTTGAGGAAACATTCCTCACACACAAAGAAAGAAAATATGTTATGTGGACATGTGTCCGGAAACGCTTAATTTCCATGTTAGAGCTCATTTTATTACTTCTCTTCATTAATCATGGAATAGTAACATCTACATCTACACAGATACTCTGTAAATCACATTGAAGTGCCTGGCAGAGGGTTCATTAACCACTTTCATAACTTTTCTCTACCGTTCCATTCTCTAATAGCGCGCGGGAAGAAAGAACACCTAAACCGTTCAGTTTTCGATCTGATTTCTCTTATTTTATTGGGATGGTCATGTCTCCCTAAGTACCTGGGTGCTAGAAAAATATTTTCACATTCAGAAGTAACATTCGGTGATTGAAACTTCGCAAACAGATCACGCCGCAATGAATAACGTCTTTCTTTTAATGATTTCTACCCCAATTCTTGCAACATTTCCGTGACGCTTCCCCCCCCCCCCCCCCCGTAACGTGATCAAACAAAACGAGCTGCCCTTCTCTGAACCTTCTCAATACCTTCCGTCAGTCCCACCTGGTGAGGGTCCCACAAGGGGCAAGAGTACTCCAGGAGATGACGCACAAGTGTGATGTAGGCAGTCTCTTTGGTGGAGCTGGTGCATCTTCGAAGCGTTCTGCCAATGAAACGTAACCTTTGGTTCGCCTTCCCCACAATATTTCCTATGTGTTCTCTCCAGTCAAAGTTGTTCGTAATTGTAACTCCTAGGTATTTGGTAGAATATACGACCTTAAGGTTTGACTGATTTATCGCGTAATCGAAGTTCAGCGGATTTCTTTTAGTGGTCATGTGTATTACTTCACACTTTTCTTTATTTAGTGTCAATTGCCAATTTTCGCACCATGTAGAAATTTTGTCTAAATCGCTTTGCATTTGCTTTTGATCCTCTCTTGACTTCACTAACCGATAAACGACAGCATCATCCAATCCAATCATACAATTGGGGAGATACTTCATAAGCACGCAACTTCATTAGAAGCCGCTTGTGGGGTACAGTGTCAAAAGCCTTCCAGAAATATGGAATCGATGTGAGATCGCTTGTCGATGGCACTTAACACTTCATGTGAATAAAGGGCAAGCTGTGTTTCGCAAGAGCGATACTTTCTGAATCCTTGTTGACTATTGGTTAATAGGTACCAGCGTGACTTCAAACACTTCGTTACAGCAAATGTTCGAAATGTCCTCCGTTAGCGAGGATACATGCATCCATCCTCCGTCGCATGGAATCCCTGATGCGCTGATGCAGCCCTGGAGAATGGCGTATTGTATCACAGCCGTCCACAATACGAGCACGAAGAGTTCCTACATTTGGTACCGGGGTTGCGTAGACAAGAGCTTTCAAATGCCCCCATAAACGAAAGTCAAGAGGGTTGAGGTCAGGAGAGCCTGGAGGCCATGGAACTGGTCCGCCTCTACCTTCGTTCTGGAAATCTGTCTCGATACAAACGTACCGCGCCAAGGCTATTGCCCCGTGCTAATCCATACATCAAATGAGCATCTGCAAACTCCGCATTTGTAAACATTGTACTGACTGAAAAACCACGTTCGTGATGAACACTAACCAGTTGATGCTACGTACTGATGTGATTGATGCTAGTACTGTAGAGCAATGAGTCGCATGGCAACACTAGCACTGAAGTCAACATTACCTTCCTTCAATTGGGCCAACTGGCGGTGAATCGAGGAAGTACAGTACATACTAACGAAACAATAGGGTATTTTGACAATTGTCTGCACGAATCATTTCAATTTACATTTAAAGAGAACAACTAAAATGAGTTCTAACATGGAAATTAAGCTTTTCCGGACACATGTCCACATGACATATTGTCTTTCTTTGTGTGTGAGGAATATTTCCTGAAAGTTTGGCTGTACCTTTTTGTAACATCCTGTATAATAACAAAACAAATACAAGAGAGAGTCAGTAAATAAATTGCTTTAGTTTTCAGCTGATTCGACTCTCGTCCCATCGTTGGAGAAGACCTTAAAAGCCTGGAGCTTGGAATTTTTATGGCCGCGTTTGCATCCTATAACTGAAACTCTTGAGTTGTAACTATATTTTGGTTCCTTAACTGTTTAAGGAGCGCCTCGGTTGCACAGTGGTACAGTGCCAGACTACAGATCCAAAGGTCGCGGGTTCGATCCCCGCCAGGTCCTAGGATTTTTATGTCACTTCACACTTCTTTCACCACTGGCAGTATTGCTCATGTGAAAAATACCGAGTAGCACCGTGGTTCGGAACCCACGTTAAACTGTAGGTCCCCCTATAACTGGCTGGGTAAGTCGGGTCGGAAGAAGGCAACGGCATACCACCTCCAAACAGGACCATGCCTAGTAAAGCACCGTGGTGTTCAAGCCAATCTTCGGATTGTTGACTGCTTTACTTTTTTTTTTTTACTCCTTTAAAGCATGACTTTTCATTCAAAGCTATAAAAACTATCGCGATTAATATACACTCAGCCGCAAAAGTATTCGGACAGTGGGAAGTTTCACAATGAGTACTCGAGAAACACTATGAAACCCAAACATATTTATTAGCAATATACATGCGTAACAACATTAATTACAAACGAATTATTGTATTATTTCGTTTCCAAAACATAAATAACAGAAAAATTAACAACAAAAATGAAACAACCCGCACACCCTGCTGCTACCAAACAGGGTATTCGGACGACGAAAATGTCAATACCTTGTGGGTCCACCTTTCATTTCAATACCTCCTCCAATCTACTAAACATACTTAACACGAGTTTTTTCGTGGAATCTGGGCCTATATTTGTCCATTCTTGGCGCAGTTTCTCTTTCAAGGTCTCCTTCGTATAGATGTTGTCCGCATGGAGAGTCCGTTTCAATTTATCCCACAAATGTTCGATTGCGTTAACGTCTGGTGATTGGGGAGGAGGGTGCAATACTTTGGATAATTGAAGAGCAACCACATTTGTACAATATGCGCGGTATGCTTGGGATCGTTATCCTGATAAAAATGAAAGTTGTTCGCAATACCTCCATGTCGTACACTCTTCTTCAAATGTCCTCACAGTATATTCAGATATGCTTCCTTGTTCATCGTATCATCAATGAACACTAAATCTCTCACACCATTGCCGGACACGCATCCCCACACAATGATACTCCCATCTCCAAACTTTACTGTTGATTTGAGGTTCTTGGGATTCAGCTCTTCATTGGTCTTTCGCCACACGTTTGCCTTTCCGTCGCTTTGCCATAATATAAATTTACATTCGTCGCAAAATATCACCCGATTCCACCAAGCCTGATCGTAATCGGCGTATTCCCTCGCAAACTGCATACGTTTCTTCTGGTTCACTGCATTTATGAATGGCTTTCGTCGTGCTCCTGCGATCGTCGTAGTTCTCTCCGCTCGGTTTCGGGATGAACTTTTATACCGAAGTCTCCCTCCACGTCACTTGAAATTCTTGTGGCAGATATTTTCGGATTCTGTTGTAACTTTCGCACAATCACAAGTTCATCCCTCTGTGAAAACGGAATTCCAACGGAATTCAACGGAATTCCAACTTTTTTTTTTTTTTTTTTTTTTTTTTTTTTTTTTTTTTTTTTTTTTTTTTTTTTTTTCTCGAACCGTTTAGTAATGTCGTGAACTGTACTTTTCTTCGTGTTCACTATTGCGGAAATTTCCCTGCAGGTTTTTCCCTTCGCGTGATGATAAACGACAAGTTGCCTTTGCTCGAACATGAACACTTCCCTCTGCGTCCATCGTCGACCTGCACGGGCTCGCGACACGTGTTTACTAATCATCGCTATCGTCTCGCGGAAATGTCGGACACACTGCAGTCGCTTCAGCTTCAGCCTGTCGGAATGAACTGTTCTCTCACGTTGTCCGCCTTTCAAAATGTTCAAATGTTTGTATAGCTTATGGGACTTAACTTCGGGGTCATCAGTCCCTAAACTTACAAACTACTTATGAACTACCTACAACTAAGGACGGCACAAATATCCATGCCCGAGGGAGGATTCGAAACCCCGACCGTAGTGGCCGTGCAGACCGTGACTGAAGCGCCGCAGTCTCCTCGGCCACCGAGGCCGGCTGTCCGCCTTTGTCCGAATACTTTTGTTGCACCTTCCCGAGCAGTTTTCAGGAAATATTAAGTAACAGACACATGTCCAACAACAATTCTTCGTATTTGACGCGTGTTTCACGTTGCGACATCGCACACGGACTCCCAAATACATTACAAAGTGCAATTTCTGTATTTGTTAATGCGGCAAACTGCAAAATATGCGCATTTACGTGCTGTCCGAATACTTTTGCGACTGAGTGTATAGGGCATATATACAGAGAAAAGTATTGAAAAAAAAATTCCTTAAAATTATTGTGCACTACTAGCAACAAAAAATTCAGAGCTGGTCCGCTATATACTGCTAACATGATGTACTCAATGCCTCTCATCTTTGCAGAAAGTAACTCATAATGCTAGTATGCGATTGACTACTTTTACATGGCAAAGGAAGACTACTAAAATAAACAATCGCACATGTTACGAGTAACTCAATGCAGCTGACTGTCTAACTGCTTCAGTAGCACTCTGCGATTTATAATTTCTAGCACGAGCTACTAGCATATGTAACACTATGTATATAATCATCTACAAATGAATTCGTGTTAAATGTTGATCCGTTTGAGAGATAATGGGGAAAAAACAAGGTATGTAGTTGATGAGCTACATTATGCATTAGCCGGCCGCGGTAGCCGAGGGGTCTGCGGCGCGCCAATCACAGTCTGCACGGCCACTACGGTCGGGTGTTTGAATCTCCTCTCGGACATGGATATTTGTGCCGTCTTTAGTCTTAGCTAGTTCATAAGTTTTTTTTTTTTTTTTAATATATAGTTTGTAAGTTTGGGGACTGATGAACCATGACCCCGTAGTTAAGTCTCATAAGCTCTAAAACATTTGAACATTTTGAACACTATGCATTAAAGAGTTAAACTGATGCAACCCACAAGATGGATATGTCGTAGTGGTATAGAAAAACCCCTATATAGCACGCAGTACTGGCATGTCTATTTGTTTGTAAAGTTTATGGTACTTAACTGCGGGGTCATCAGTCCCTAAACTTACAAACTACTTATCAACTAACTAATCCTAAGGACGGCACAAATATCCATGCCCGAGGGTGGATTCGAGCCCCCGGCCCTAGTGGCCGTGCAGACCATGACTGGAGGGCCTCAGTCCCCTCGGCCACCGCGGCCGGTCCTGGTGCAAGTCTTCCAATTGGACGGCACTTTGGCGACTTGCGTGTCCCTAGGCTACCCCAGTTTTCCAACCGGGGAAAGGGGATCTACAGCTTAACGTGGAATCCGAACCACGTTTCGTTTTTGGCGACTCCTCACATCGTTGAGAGGTGAAGGACGTTTTAAAACGCAGACTGAAAAAAATCCGAGATCTGGCCGGATTTCAAACCCGCGACCCTTCGGTTTCCAGTCGAGCGCTTTACCTCAAGACCACCGGGTCCGACACTTAAAGAGTAACACTTTTATATCTCAACAAAAATATATGTTGACACTATTACGGAATTTATTGCAACATCCTGTCGAAACAATAAATTTCATTTGCTGACCTCTGTATTCTTTTCAACACAGTATAATTTATATACATGTGGCGTCTGTTGCGAGAGAACAGACGTCACTTCTGATCCTGCAGTTGTTATTATTTAATATTCATAGAATATATGACATCAACTGCGATTGGGCAGGGCGAAGCTGAGAATTTGTATCTTACGGGAGGCGTGCTTAGGTAGTCCTTGCAGGTGCGGTGATCACTGTGTCCCCAGTGGTGCAGGGGTCAGCACAACTGCCTAGAAAGCAGGAGACCCGGGTTCGAATCCCGGCTGGGTGCACATTTTCAGCTTTGTCCAATCGCAGTTGATGTCATATATTCTATGAATATTACAGTATAATTTGATTTGTCCACACAAATTACAATCGGCCCAGTTTTCGCTACTTGGAGGTGGACCGCGGTGGAGTGGCCGAGCGGTGCAAGGCGTCTTGCTGTAGAGAGCGCATCGCCTTCGGAAGTTCCACTGTGTGTGTTGTCCTTAGATTAGTTTAAGTAGTTGGTAACCTTAGGGACTAATAACCAAGGAAGTTAAGTCCCACATTTACAAACATTTGCATTTGATCTTGGAGGTGGTTCCGGCCCCGTTCAGCTGGAACCATCGAGACTCTACTGTAGTTTGACGATGGTTACTGTACTCGTTTGGTTGCGATCTCGATAACTTGGTGCCGCTGTTTGGATTCGGAGATGCAGAAGACGAGAAAGTGGAGCAAGTGAGAAGATGCGTGGAGTGAGACTGGCAGAAGCCCCGCTGTACCCTGGAGCACAGCCTCAACCTTCCCGGAAGCCAGCCATCCGCTCATGAGAAACACGAGCTCCAGGCTGGAAACGGGCGCGTTAAATTACACGCTGTTAGGTGTGCCGTGCTGCTATTACGGGCACAGGGAGCCTCCTCGACCATGTTCGTCGGTTCCTACCGCCACCAACCAACTCTTACAACGAGCGTCGTTAAGTTCGCTCTCATTTCCGTCGCGGCGTAAGGAAGTTCAGTGGTCAGAATGAAACTTTTCACTCTGCAATGGAGTGTGCGCTGATATGAAACTTCCTGGCAGATTAAAATTGTGTGCCGGAACCGGGACTCGAACCTGGGACCTTTGCCTTTCGCGAGCAAGCGCACTACCGACTGAGCTATCCCGACACGACTCACGATGCCGCCTCACAACTTTACTTCCGCCAGTACCGCGCCTCCTACTTTCCAAACTTCACAGAAGCTCTCCTGCGAAACTTGCAAGACTAGCACTCCGCTGCAAAGTGAAAGTTTCATTCTGGAAACATGCCTTAGGCTGTGGCTAAGTCTTGTCTGCCGGCCGCGGTGGCCGAGGGGACTGAGGCGCTTCAGTCACGGTCTGCACGGCCACTACGGTCGGGGGGTTCGAATCCCCCCTCGGGCATGGTAATTAGTGCCGTCTGTAGTCTTAGCTAGTTCATAAGTAGTTTGTAAGTTTAGGGACTGATGGCCCCGTAGTCAAGTCCCATAAGCTCTACAAACATTTGAACATTTTTTAAGCCTTGTCTCCACCATATCCTTTCTTCCAGGAGTGCTAGTCTTGCAAGTTTCGCAGGAGAGCTTCTGTGAAGTTTGGAAAGTAGGAGGCGAGGTACTGGCGGAAGTAAAGTTGTGAGGCGGCATCGTGAGTTGTGTCGGGATAGCTCCGTCGGTAGAGCGCTTCCCCGCGAAAGGCAAAGCTCCCAGGTTCGAGTCCCGGTTCCGGCACACAATTTTAATCTGCGAGGAAGTTTCAAGTTCAGTGGTGTTAAACTTACGTACTAACAAGTCCATTTAACTCACATATTACCTAGTGACTCGCCAGTCAGATACGAATTGGTTGGTTGGTTTGTTTTCTTTTAGCAGACGAAAACTACGGAGTTCCATCAGTCCCCCATACGAGTAGGAATACAAAGGAAAGAAAAGAAGAAGTTTATGGTTTAACGTCCCGTCGTCAGCGTGGTCATTAGAGGCGGAGCAAAAGCTTCGATTGCTTTCGTTAAGGCCGGGGAAAGAATTCGGCCGTGCCCTTTGGAAGGAACCATCCCAGCATTCGCCTGCAGCGATTTACGGACATCACGGAAAACCCAAATCTGGATGGCTGGAGGCATATTTGAAATGCCGTCCTCCCGAATGCTAGTGCAATAATACTAACCACTGCGTCACTTCGCTTGGTGCAACGGACGTGACGTTATCGGACGAGAATGAGAATACGACGCTGAAACCATGTTAGTTATCATTTTTGGTAACTATATTCCGTGAGATTTTCTGAGTACGTTGTTGTGGTCTTCAGTCTGCAGACTGGTTTGATGCAGCTCTCCACGCTAGCCTCTTCTGTGCAAGTCTCTTCATCTGAGAATACCTCAGGCAACCTACATCCTTTTGAATCCGCTTACTATATTCGTCCCTCGGTCTCCCTCTACGATTTTTACCCCACACGCTTCCTTCTAATGCTAAGTTGAAAATTCCTTGATGTCTCAGAATGTGTCCCACCAACCTATCCCTTCTCTTGGTCAGGTTATGCCAGAAACTTTTCTCCCCGATTCGGTTAAGCACCTCCTCATCAGTTACATGATCTACCAATCTAATTTTCATCATTCGTGTGTAGCACCACTTTTCAAAAGCTTCTATCATCTTTTTATCTGAACTCCTTATCGTCCACGTTTCACTCACATACAATGCTACACTCCAGACAAATGCTTTCAGAAAGGACTTCCTGACATTTAAATTAATATTGGATGTTAACAAGTATCGCTTCTTTAGAAACGCTTTTCTTCCCATAGCCATTCTGCATTTTATATCATCTTCTAATTATTTTACAGACGTATATTGCAAACGGAATTACGTCGCTGTGGTGGTACAATACCCACGTTCGGAAAATTACTATCGCTACATCTACAAGGATACTATGCAACTTAAGTTCAAGTGCATGGCAGAGGGTTCATCGAACTGCTTTCATGATATTTCTTTAGTTCTATTCTCTAGCAGCTAGCGGGGGATAGGAATACGTAAATATTTCCGTTTTCGACCTGATTTCTCTTATTTTATTATGATGATCATGTCCCCCTATATGGATGGATGCTAATAATATATGTTCGCAATCGGAATAGAAAGCTGGTGAAAGAAGTTTCGCAAATAGATCTCGCCGCAATTAGATCTCTCCTTTCTTTTTATGATTTGCACCCCAATTCGTGCACCATTTCTGACACTCCCCCTCCCCCCTATACCGCGATAACGTTTAGCGCGCTGCCCTTCTCTGAATTTTCTCTAAAACGTTCGTCAGTCCCACCTGGTGTGGATCCCACAATGCGCGGTATTACTACAAAATAGAACGCACAAGTGTGGTGCAGGCAGTTTCTTTACTAGAACTGTTGCATCTGCAAGTGTTCGCTTTCCCAACAATATTTTCCTCTGTTCTTTGCAATTAGAGTTATCGGCCTGTACATTGACTGATTTATCGTGTAATTGAAGTTAAACGGATATATTTTAGTGGTCATATGGGTGACCTCACACTTAGCATTATTAAGGGTCAACTGCCAATTTTTGCACCATGCAGATATCTTATCTAAATCATTTTGCAGTTGCTTTTGATCTTCTGGTGACTTAACTAACCGATAAAAGACAGTATCAAGCGCTTCCAGTCTAAGAGAGCTACTTAATTGTCTCCTAAACCGTTTATAATAATAAGGAACACTAGGGGCCCCATAACACTCCCCCGGGAACGCCAGATATCACTTCTACTCGATAACTTATCGTCAGTTACAAAGTACTGTCCTTCCTGACAGGGAATCACGAATCCAATCGCACAACTGTGACGATATTCCATAAGCACGCAATTTCATTGAAGACGCTTGTGCGGTATAGTGTCAAACGCCTTTCTGAAATCTGGAAATACGGAAACTTAGTGTAAGTTAGTTTAAGTAGTTTGGGGACTGATAACCATACCAGATGGTCAAATACTTTTACAAACATTAGAAAATTTTTGAACAGCAGCCACGTTCAAAATTCCGTCGTTCAAGTTACTGGTGAGCAAGCGAGCGAGGAGAGAGATGAGTACTACTGAATAAAAGAAAATAAGCTAACATATCCGTGTACTTAGTTTCTGTTCACGAACACAACACAGACATAAGAGACCGATAATACATGCATTTTAAATTAAGCATCTATTAGCCTATTACATATAATATACTTGAGTCGTTTTAAGTTCCGAACTGACCTAGTACTTGAGGAGAAGAAAATAGTGTTTTTTCATCACTTTTTAATTCTATTTGAATATTTTTATTTATTGTTTGCATTTTGATGGTTGGAGTGAGATTTACTTGTCATGCACCGCATTGCTGCAGTCAGTGGCGCAGCCACGGGTGGTGGGTGGGGGAGTTCCTTGTCGGGGATTCGAATCCCCCCTTCGGGCATGGATGTTTGTGCCATCTTTACTGTAAGTAGTTTGTAAGTTTAGGGACTGATGACCGCGCAGTTAAGTGCCATAAGCTTTACAAACATTTGAACATTTTTTTTTTGGGGGGGGGGAATCCAAAAGTGCTGAAGGCTCTGCCGCCACCCCTCCCCCAGCACCCCCAAAAGATTTTTTTTAATTCTATTAATTTTTAAACAGGTCGGCAGCGGAAATTTGAAATATTACACTTGTTGTAAATCATTACGTAACTATAATTTGCCAAGCACAAGATAACATGACAGTGGGTCGCCAACGTGATGCTGCCACTGAGAACGTGTGCTGCTGTTACTGTGAGCGGTTTAATGCCTCCGCAACCAGCTGTGACGCTGCCGCTATTGTTACTACTATGCTGTTAGCGGATTGTTCATATGCGGCGACCCGTTGCTTAGCAACCGAGTGGAATCTTACGAACAACAATAGGATTATTTTAGTTCAATTTTTACTCATAAAGTCTCATGTTAGTTATATTGCAAAGACCTTTCTCTTTGATTAGTAACAGAGAAGCCTACTCATTTTATTTCTAGTGCAATTGTTTTCGTAGTATAATTGGTCAAAGATAAAGTGTAAATAAAAGTCATAGATTAATAATAATAACAAATTCAATAGGTTTTATTTTATTTTATTTTATTTATTTATTTTTTTTATGTGCCCCCTTACGCAGAACTTAATCCTGGCTGTGCCACTTGATCCAGTTAGTAGAACGTCGTCAGTAACATTACTCATGACCGTCAAATCCTTCAACTTCATTTTAGCAAACATTTAGTCCCGAACATACAGCAGACCGGAGAAGCTGGTCTAAACAGTTGTTGGAACCCTTCTGGAATGAAGTTATTGTAAAATATTTCAGTTTTGTGATTTCCCGGCGTGTATGGCTTCTGAAGAGTTCTTGGGCTTCCAGAAGGGTGGCAGTGTCTTACAACCTCAAAGACACTGATTGTCCCCTGCCTGGGAGCCCAAGAACTCTTCACAACCTATTCCTCCCCCCCCCCCTCATAATTTTCTCCTACCATGAACGTCAAGCTCAATTCGACGCCGATAATACTGCTGTAACGACGTGAACAGGCTAGTATTGGTGCCAGCAGCCCGACCAATGGTAGCGGGCATGTGGATACCGTAGGGGGGAAAGTGTATGCTGGTAGTGCCCGCGTGAGAACCCGCGCGCGCCTGCGCTCGCATTTTTAGACACAGCTTGAGCCGTGCCCGCACAACAGCGCCACCTGCTGGCGATGCGGGCACCACAGTCCGGCTTTGGATCCGCGACGTGACAATGGCGGCCAGAGACAGAAGCCGAGCGGCGAACAGCGCGCTGCCAACCTGTTGCTGCCAGCCAGCCAGCGTAGATTAGCGCGGGGCGGCCTTGAGCCGCCGCCCGCCGCCGCCAGGAGGCAGCACTGCGCGCCAGCCGCAGATAACGGCGCCATCAGGAAAGCTCTCCGCTGGACCGGGCCATTCCCGGCACGCGTGGGATTCACCCAGCGAGCGCAGAGTAGCATGGAGCGGTTATAACCATGGAGGTAACGGAGGCGCTCTGACGTCACAGCTGTGAAGCCAAGGGTAGCCATCTTGATCCGACCAAAACACTGCTGCATTTACCTTGTTTGCGTATGCTTGTCGCTCGTTTTTGGAAGGATTTTGCACTGTTATGGTGAGTTGTGTGATGTTTATGTGTACGATCGTTCTGATTGTGACGCGAAATCTAAGCAAATACCATTTCAAGTGTAAATTGCCTCGCGAACATGTGATTTTTTATCACTTTCATTGTGAACGAACCTATACAACATCTTTACTTGCAATGTAGCGTATTTTTCTCTTTTCGATTTCCTAAAGATGAAAGTTATTTTCCCCACTTAACATACTATTTACGAATGAATAAGGAATAAAATATAAATTTGATTTTTATTAAGTCAATGATTTTGGAAGCAAAACCTAGTTTCAATATTAATGAAACTTACTACACAAAGAAAATATATCGTCACTGTGCTCGTAAATCTGGCGTTGGTTCACTCAATCGAATTATTTTATCCGACGATTGTCAAATTAGCTACATAAAGAACCCACGTTTGTGATTCGTAATATTATAGTAACAACTATTTTTAAACAGAATAAACGTGAAATTTCTTCGTTTTTTCAGATTTTGTTTTAAACAAAAGCTTGAAACAACCAGTTTGAGGACGTAACACGCGTATATGATGCAATTAGCGACTGTAAATACAGACACAGCTATAACACACTGTCAGTGTTTTGGTCGGGGTGTCATGGCAGCCATGGCTTCAAAGCGTAGTACGGCTAGGATACGTAGCGCCATCTCCCTTTGTTCTTACCTCCATTGGTTATAACGCCTGCAGGCAGTGAAGCCACGGCAGCCATCTTGGACGCGTGTACAAACAGAGTTGGGCCGATAAATGCGTAGTTCTTCAAATGGCGCTCGACTCAATTACATTGTTCAAATGTTTCTAAAGCTTATGGGTCTTAACTGCGGGGGTCATCAGTCCCTAAACTTACAAACTACTTATCAACTACCGTATTCGCCGGCGTATAAGACAAACTTTTTTCCCTACAAAAATTGGTCCAAAACTGGATGGGTCTTATACGCCGGTTGCCAGATAAAGTAGGTACATACAAGTTGATTTCTTTTAATGGATTTCAAAATACGGGAAATAATGTTATAAGTGGAAAAAATTTGATTTTATATATAGCGCCTCGGTTGCACAGTGGTAGAGTGCCAGACTACAAATCCAAAGATCCTAGGATTTTTATCTGTCACTTTCCACTTCTTCCACCTCTGGCAGTATTGCTCATGTGAAAAATACCGAGTAACACCGTGGTTCGGAACCCACGTTAAACTATAGGTCCCCTATAACTGGCTGGGTAAGTCAGTTCGAAGGTCGGAGGAAGGCAACGGCATACCACCTCCAAACAGGACCATGCCTAGTAAAGCACTGTGGTGTTCAAACCAATCTTCGGATTGTTGACTGCTTTACCTTGAGGAGCTAAATTATGTAGTACAGGTTTTCTGAATTTTGTAGTCTTTTTACTACCAACGGTAACTGAACTGGTAACTTAATAGCAAGTAGAAACTTTCGACGTAACTTCATTCATCATTATCGACTTTTCGGCAATCCTATAACGGTGTCATTCATTATTTGAATAATGAAATGCTGCTCACGTATTTGTCCATGTCTCGCCTGACGATATTTGAGAATTTATTCCTATTCTCAAGTGCAAATATGTTTTTCTATTTTCGAGGTTATAACATGCTGCGCCCCCATACAGAGCGCTGATCAATACACATTCTCAAAGCATCCATCATTCTCGCAGTCTATATGAAATCACAAAAATACACACGTAAATATTTGCGCTTCACAATAAATTGTCAAAAAGTGTCATTTTGTACATGAACCCCCCTCCCCCCTACCACCTAGGTGTCAATGTCGTAAGCCTTTACGTCTCGTCAACAAGCACGTCTTAGTCGGCGCGCACTGTAAACAGCGATAGGCGAAATATCCGTCTGAATAAGCGCAAACTGTCAAGACACTCGACTGCGTAAACTTTATGAACACTACTTAAAGGCACTGCCTTAGATATTTGATGTACCTTAACAAATATAATTATATTGCAACTGACGTATTAGGTGTGATATATTTTTTTTTTTTTCCCTAAAAAAAAGTGTCTTAAAAGTAGGGCGCGTCTTATATGCCGGCAAATACAGTAACTTGTACTAAAGACAACACAAACATTCATGCCCGAGGGAGGATTCGGCTACTTCCGCGCGGTCAATTACATTGTCATTTGAACCCCTTAGGATAGGGAAAAAATTACCAAATTTTTCACGCAGACTGGTGAATACTGAAGAAATGCAACAGTGTTATTAGCAAATACAATACGTATTGTGTTTGTATAGAAATAATAATTGAAACTAAAATTACGATATGAATAAGTTAGTCGCATGCTTTTGCCATCAGGAAATTTTCGCCAGCGAGAAAGTTGTGGATAATGAAATTAACTTTTATTTAAACAACTTTTTTATAGCTCCCCTAGTTTTCTCACCTTTCAAATTCTACTCCTTACTATCAGCGAGCATGCCGACCAGCGAGCACTAATTCTGTTGCCCACTCACCTTGTACTTTGTGACCAATTCGATAAATTTTTTTTTTTTTTTTAATTTGGGATACAATTTTTTTAATTAAATAGACTTAATACTTTATTTTATTACTAACTAGCTAACTCGCCCTGGCTTTGCACGGATAACATTTAAACTTCTGTAACTCGAGAACTGCATAACTTTTCGTGATGCGGTTTGTTGTTTGTAGAGCTTATGGGACTTACGGGGTCATCAGTCCCTAAACGTACAAACTACTTATTAACTAGCTTATTCTGAGGACGGCACAAATATCCATGCCCGAGGGGGGTTTCGAACCCCCGACCGTAGCGGCCGTGCGGACCGTGACTGGCGCGCCGCACACCGCTCGGCCACCGCGGCCGGCTTTACGTAAAGCCATCGGGCCAATCGATACAGATGGGCACAGTGATTAAGTGAAAATAAGAGTTTACAGAATGTGGAACCAAATTTGCAATGCTACAACCGTAGTCAACCGGAATGAACGGGAAATTATGTGTTGCAGTACTTTGCAAGTTGAAATATATGTCGTAATTTATTTTTATTTTACTGTCTGTAATCCTCCCACACTCGAAAAAGAAAAAATTCTGACTACGGGCCTGGACTGTGCTGAGTTGTTGTTGTTGGGTTTTTGAAGGGACTAAACAACGACGGTTATCAGTCCCTACTGTGCTGAGTGTGGAGTTACATATTTCAGACCATGCAGCACATTGACGAGACCACAAACAAATAATCTACTGCCTGTCGAATCTCTGGAACAGTTCTGAAGCCAAAGCCACGTGTGAAAACTACAGAATCGTCAGTTTTATAAGTCATGGTTGCAAAATATTAACACGAATTATATACGGAAGAAGGTAAAAGCTGGTAGAAGCCGACCTCGGGGAAGATCAGTTTGGGTTCAGGAGAAATGTAGGAACACGGGAGGTTCAAATGTTCAAATGTTTGTACAGTCTATGGGACTTAACTACAGTCCCTAAACTTACAAACTACTTATGAACTAGCTAATCCTAAGGACGGCACAAATATCCATGCCCGAGGGGGGATTCGAATCCCCGACCGTAGTGGCAACACGGGAGGCAATACTCACTTTACGGCTTATCCTAGAAGATAGGCTAAGGACAGGCAAACCTACGTATCTAGCTTTTGTAGATTTGGATAATTCTTAAGTTCTGAAGCAAGCAGGAGTAAAATATAGGGAGCGTAAGGTTATTTACAACTTGTACAAAAACCAGAAAGCGGTTGTCAGAGATGAAGGGCATGAAAGGGATGCAGTGGTTGGGAAGGGAGTAAGACAGGATTGTAGCCTTTCTCCAATGTTATTCAATTTGTACATTGAGCAAGCTATAAAGGAAAGCAAGGAGAAATTTGGTGAAGGAATTCAAGTTCAGGGTGAAGAATTAAAAACATTGCGTTTTGCCGACGACATAGTAATTCTGCCAGATACAGCAAAGGACCTGGAAGAGCAATTGAACGGAATGGACAGTGTGCTGAGAGGTGCATATAAGATGAACATTAACAAGAGCAAAACTAGGGTAATGGAGTGCAGTGTAAGAAAATCAGGTGATACTCAAGGAATTAGATTGGGAAACGAAGCAATAAAAGAGGTAGATGAGTTTTGTTACTTGGGCAGTAAAATAACAAATGATGGTCGCATTACAGAGGATATAAAATGCAGAATGGCAATGGGTAGAAAAGCGTTCTTGAAAAAGAGAAATTTGTTAACCTCGAATATTGATGTAAGCCTAAGAAAGTCCTTTCTGAAGGCATTTGTATGGAGGGTTGCCTTGTATGGAAGTGAAACATGGACGATAAACAGTGCGGACAGGAAGAGGATTGAGGCTTTTGAAATATGGTGCTACAGAAGAATGCTGAAGATTAGGTGGGTGGATCGCGTAACTAATGAGGAGGTACTGAAGAGAATTGGGGAGAAAAGGAATTTCTGGTATACCTTGTCTAAAAGAAGGGATTGATTGGTAGGACACATTTTTAGACATCTAGGAATTGTGAATTTAACGTTGGAGGGAAGTGTGTGGGGGTAAAAACCGCAGAGGAAGACGAAGAAATGGATACAGTAAGCAGATTCAGACAGATGTAGGTTGTCGTTCTTATGTGGAGTTGATGAGGCTTGCTCAGGAGAGCTGCATCAAACGAGTTTCCGGACTGAAGACAACAACAACAACAACAGGGAGATTTCAAGTAGAGTTTGCAACCCTGGTTGCCTCTAAGTTCCAACGCTGGTATGCAGGTGTAGAAATTCCGCTCGCATGTGATGACTATTCACTTCTGTAAATTAATGAAATGCAGCAACCAGTTGCTTTTGATTATTTATTTTTAACTTTAACGACCGGTTTCGGGCGCTTGAGTGCCCTTCTTCTGGTCTCTAAACAGACAAACAAGTGCATTGGTATACAATAAGGCTATAGAACGTATAAAAGTCGATTACAGAAATTTGAAGCAGTTTCGAACCAATATCTTTATTACAATCTATTTGGTTCGAAACTGCTTCAAATTTCTGTAATCGACTTTTATACGTTCTGTAGCCTTATTGTATACCAATGCACTTGTTTGTCTGTATAGAGACCAGAAGAAGGGCACTCAAGCGCCCGAAACCGGTCATTAAAGTTAAAATAAATAACCACAAGCAACTGGTTGCTGCATTTCATTAATTTATAATCTGAACAGTTGCTGAAATGGATAAAATACTTATTCACTTCTGGTACTGCCCGTCTACCCCCTCCCTCTCCTCACCCACCGACATGAGCTCACACACGCACACACACAGTCCCGCTATGGCGCAGCGTCTACGCCAGCCGCAGAGAGAGAAAGCCAGAAGGGGCCAATGAGCAGAAGACGCTATTGATTGGCGAGTGCTTGGCACGGCTACCTCTGGCCGCCCCGCCATCCTGCCCTCCCAGCAGTCGCGCCATCGCCGACTCCCACTCACCATCCCCCCCCCCCCCCCCACATCGTACATACCGAGCTACTGCACGCGGCAAACGAAGACACAGCAGTAAACACTTCGCAACAGACATTAAAAGAGCGCCTCTGCCTGCCACCGCTTTTAAGTTACGCACCTGCCAGTATAAACGGAATACTTGCTGGATCGCTTTGTCAATAAACTCAGTTGTGCCAGCCAAGACACCGCACGATCCTCTTGTGGAAGACTCGTTTTCTAGACATGGCTATTCGTAAACAGAACGGAATCAATATCTAGTAAATATACAACGAAATCACATATTTACAGAGAATGTTTGTGTAAATCGAACCTATCTGTAAAAACGGAGGAATGTCGTTATCGCTGCGGCACGTCAGAGATTAAGCAGCCGCTGCCATCGGAGGTGCAGAGAGCAATAATAAGACTCCAAGTACGTGAAAGTGTCGCAGTGATTGGGGACTGCCGGCCGCGGTGGCCGAGGGGACTGAGACGCTCCAGTCACGGTCTGCACTGTCACTACAGTCGGGGGTTCGAATCCCTCCATCAGGCATGGATTTTTTTGCTGTCCTTAGTCTTAATAGTTCATAAGTAGTTTGTAAGCTTAGGGACTGATGACCCCGTAATTAAGTCCCGTAAGTTCTACAAACATTTGAACATTTGAAACTTCCTGGCAGATTAAAATAGTGTGCCGGAACCGGGACTCGAACCTGGGACATTTGCCTTTCGCGGGCAAGCGCGCTACGGACTGTGATATCCCGACACGACTCACGATACCGCCTCACAACTTTACTTCCGCGAGTACCTCGCCTCCTACTTTCCAAACTTCACAGAAGCTCTCCTGCGAACCATGCAAGACTAGCACTCCAGGAAGTTTCATATCAGCGCACACTCCGCTGCAGAGTGAAAGTTTCATTCTGGAAACATCCCTTAGGCTGTGGGTAAGCCATGTGTCCACCATATCCTTTCTTCCAGGAGTGCTAGTCTTGCATGGTTCGCACGAGAGCTTCTGTGAAGTTTGGAAACTAGGAGGCGAGGTACTGGCGGAAGTAAAGTTGTGAGGCGGCATCGTGAGTCGTGTCGGGATAGCACAGTCGGTAGTGCGCTTGCCAGCGAAAGGCAAAAGTCCCAGGTTCGAGTCCCGGTTCCGGCACACAATTTTAATCTGCCAGGAAGTTTCATATCAGCGCACACTCCGCTGCAGAGTGAAAATTTCATTCTATTTGAACATTTGATTGGGAACTAGAGGGCTTGCAAGCATAAACATTAAGGAAACAAAAAAGGAAAAAATAAATTTTTTTAGAAGTACGGGGTGGCGAACCCGAGTGACTTTTTAGTTCTGCTCCGCAGCTCACCGCGCTACGAACTATGCTATTTCTTCTCGCCAAAGTGTGCGCTGTATTTGAGATATACTATGCACCTGAAACATGTTGTAATATCTTATTTAATCTATGAGAGCGTGTCATAAAGTCGCTCCTTTGATAGAATGGCACTGAACCGTAGCATAGGAACGATATTCTTTCAGGGTATACAAATTATAACACTGACTAACGTTAAATACGATATCCTTTAAAGGTATGTATATATAGTTTTCAGTAATTTATTGTAAAAAATCATACCTAAAAATGAGGCGTTTTCAAAAGTTCTTCAATTTTCTGGCGCTTTAAAAAGATCATATTTATACATCGTACGCTAAAACGAAAGAAGGCACGGAATACGGAATTCCGTTAACAATATGGCGGATCAAAATGTTTGCTTGTCACGTGAAAACCAGGCGCTTTTCATTGTCCACGTTCCACTCAACGAAGCAAAAATCAAACATGCTGGATCCTTCATTCCAACGCTTCGCAGGGCAGTGTGCAACGTGGAGTTCCACGCTGCAACGGCACCACGTCCTCCACATGCGTTTCCACGTCCCGTGAGAGGGCGGCAGAAGGGACGTTTCCAGAATGAACGTTTCACTCTGGCATGTGATGAACAGGAGAAGGGTGGTGGAGTGGTGGCATAGAGTGTAGCGGGCAACATGTCAGCCAGAGCAAAGGCAGCAGGCGGCAGCGGCGTGGCCTCGCTGGCCGCTATCGGCAGGACATCCGCCGCTAACCTCACCACACGCCGACACACCAGACTCCACGCGTGCACTATTCTTACACTCACCTGCGCCAACAAGCTACACCACATCACATGCTGACAATCAAAAGATAACAACGGTAGGCGCTTTTCTAATTACAACAGTTGCTCACTACCTCTTTTAGACCGCGGAACACTTCCATTTCTTGCTATAGTCGTGAGCAGTTTCCACAAGGTTCATGACAAATATGTACTTACAGTATTACCAGAGTCTAATAAGGGGAACACCAAGTATTGTACCAACGAATTGTGATGAATCGCAGGTATATTGTGTGGGAACTCCTCCAGACCACCAAGCTAAAAGGATTTGTTCCAATGCCTCTTGGTTTCTACGAAAATCGCGATCAAAGTCCAGCGCGAAACAGCCACACCTGCACTGAGTCATCAGGAGCACGTGAGCCAGCGTTTGTAATTAGCAAGGCGCTATCCTGTCGCGGATACCATCCGGATAGTCATTCGTACCATATCGTTCACATGTAACTGCAATTACCGGATATAACTTTATCTTTGCTGTAAGAAATAAGGAATATAATTATACACAGTCAATCGCCGGACAAGTGTAAAATAAATAAATAAATAAATAAAGTAAAAAAATTATAAATCCGAGCAAGATTTGAACTCGTGTCAAATGCGTGTCAGTCGATCACCTTGCTAATTACACCACGCTGACTCACGTGCTCCTGATGAATCAGTACAGGTACCGAGCGAAATGGCGCAGTGGTAACACACTGGACTCGCATTCGGAAGGATGGTGGTTCAAATACACCTCCGGCCACCCAGATTTAGGTTTTCCGTGGTTTCCCTAAATCACTACAGGCAAATGCCGCGATGGTTCCTTTCAAAAGGGCACGGCCGATTTCCTACCCCCATCCTTATCCAACCAATCCGAGCGTAAGTTCCGCCTCTGATGACCAAGCTGTCGACGGGACGTAAAACCCTAAGCTTCCTTCCTTCCTTCAGTAAAGGTATAGCTGGTACGCGCTGGACTTTGATCGAAATTTTCGTGGAAACCAAGGCGCACTGGAACTAATGCTTTTAGCTTGGTGGTCTGGAGGAGTGCCCGCACAATATACCTGCGACTCATCAAAATTTCGTTGGTACTATACTTGGTGTTCCCCTTGTAAGATATACACTCATAGCTCTCACTGCTATGAAAGTTGTTACCAACTGACAGTTGCAATGACACTAGCGCTCCTAGCGGTGGGCAAGCCACCGAAGGAAAGATGTTTCTTTATAATTATTTTTGTACGTAATTAACGAAATAGTATAACTTTAGCGTTAAAAGCATTAGTAAAATACCAAATGAAATACATAATGAGGAAATTAATATAAAAAACAGCCTAATGTAACTGATTGAGTGGTATAAGTATCAACTTCGTCATGAAAAAATATTTATGAATGTGTGTATATCTGCAGCTTATTCCACTGGAAGTAAGTAGAATACAAACATACACATCTATCACGGTGTGTTCTTGCAATGAGAGGCAGTGTTTGACGCGAATCAATTTGGCTTTAAGTCTATCTTTATTGGGAAACGGTTTGATTGCTTTTTCTGTTTTATTGCCACGTCTATGACGTTTTTCCTTCATCTACAGCTGTGGTGGATGCTTTTGGTACGTTAAATACTGTCGTTATTGCATTCTATTTTCGTTTCCTTCGTTCCACCCACACCCGTTTTACTGGAACTCTAGGGAAGAAACCTTAACGTACCCGAGTTAGAAAAGCGACGTCTTTCTGCCAAACGGCAGATCTTTGGCGTTCCTAGTCATTTTTTTAAATTTTTTAATAGAAACTGAAATTATTCGGTAAAAGCCTGCAGGTTACAAAATAATTGTAAATAAAGTACCCTGAATGTACCGTTTCGTACCTTGTCAGGGAGTTTAGGAAACCTAACAAAGACAAATGTGCAGCTACTGTAAAGTTAATATCTAGTTTATGGCACTACAGACGTTTCATAATGTAAAAAGTTTCTTAAAACGATACTATTCGCAATCGTCCAATATCGTATTCAGAAATGTAGCTTGCCGGCCGCTTGGAAGGAAGGAAGGAAGCTTAGGGGTTAACGTCCCGTCGACAGCTTGGTCATTAGAGACGGAGCAAACGCTCGGAGTTTTGGGTAAGGATAGGGAAGTAAATCGGCCGTGCCCTTTGAAAGGAACCATCGCGGCATTTGCCTGGAGTGATTTAGGGAAATCACGGAAAACCTAAATCTGGATGGCCGGAGGTGGATTTGAACCACCACCCTCCCGAATGCGAGTCCAGTGCGATACCAGTGCGCCACCTCACTCGATCTCGGCCGCTTGGAGCGCTGCTGTCGCAATATATAACAAAAGTCAGTGAGAGTGTCGTGACTATTTTAGCTCTTAAATCAGTTTCCAGCGAACGTTTTTGTAATGGCAATACCACAATCTAAGGAAATTGGAAGATATCGGAAGGCGATTTCCGAAATGTTTCTACACGATTTTTGCCTTTATACAACAAAAGTGCTCAAGAGGATGGATTCAAATGCGTTCTTACAGTTAATATGATTTTAAAGTTCGATAGTCGTTCGCATCAGTAGGATGCCAAATGGATACATAAGTTGTCGAACTTATCGTAGTCTCACAGTACGATTAACTGACCACGTAACAGGGATTTAATAATTCAAAACGAATGAATGTTGGAAATTTTACATCTTTCGCGGACCAATTTTAATTCCCGCGAACCACTTGTGGTCCGCGGTCCACAGGTATTATGCCTAATGCATTGCAGAAAATATCTATGTTTGTCATTTAGACAAAATAGTAATGAAGTGTAATAAGGGTTTTTCTATTTCCTCAGATATACTCACAGAATTACAAAGCAAGAGGCATAATGTGTTTCTACGAATGCTGACAGTAGCCTGCCACAGTCCAAATGCTGTTAGACTGACGATGCACAAGAAAATGGTTCCAAAATACATGATTAGGCAAAATATTGTAATTCTTAAACTACAACAGATATTTCATTAAATTTCCTATTGCGGGTTGAGCTAATGTCATTCATTGTTGGTATAAAATAGCAACTTTCTCCGTATTGTAGATGAAGAGTAATGTGTATCGAAAGCAAGGTATGAACATGCAGCCCGATCACGTGCAGGTCCCCTTAGTAGTTATTGAGTCTAGGAACCAATGGACTTAGCAGTTTTGTCGCTTAGGTTAATAGACTACTGTTTAACTTTACCCTTTTTACATCTACATAGATACTCTGCAAATCACATTTAAGTGCCTGGCAGAGGTTTCATTAACCACTTTCATAACCTTTCTCTACCGTTCCATTCTCTAATAGCGTACGGGAAGAAAGAAGACCTAAATTGTCCCGTTTTCGGTCTGATTTATCTTATTTTATTTGGATGGTCATGTCTCCCTAAGTAGGTGGGTGCTAGCAAAATATTTTCACATTCAGAAGTAAAAGTCAGTGATTGAAACTTCGCAAATAGATCTCACTGCAATGAATAACGTCTCTCTTTTAATGATTTCTACCCCAATTCGTGCAACGTTTCCGTGACGCTTCCCCCCCCCCCCCAGTAACGTGATAAAAGAAAACGAGCTCCCCTTCTCTGGACCTCAATGTCTTCCGTCAGTCCCACCTGGTGAGGGTCCCACAATGGGCAACAGCACTCCAGGAGAGGACGCACAAGTGTGATGTAGGCAGTCTCTTTGGTGGAGCTGGTGCATCTTCGAAGCGTTCTGCCAATGAAACGTAACCTTTGGTTCGCCGTCCCCACAATATTTTCTGTGTGTTCTCTCCAGTCTAAGTTGTTCGTAATTGTAACTCATAGGTATTTGGTCGAATTTACGACCTTAAGGTTTGACTGATTTATCGCGTAATTGAAGCTCAGTTTCTTTTAGTGGTCATATGTATTACTTCACACTTTTCAGTATTTAGTGTTAATTGCCAATTTTCGCACCATGTAGAAATTATGTGTAAATCGCTTTGCAGTTGATTTTCACCCTCTGTTGACTGCACTAATCGATAAACGACAGCATCATCCCCGAACAGCCTAATGGAGCTATTCAGATTGTCTCCTAAATCGTTGATAAAGACAAAGAAGAGTAGAGGACCTGTAACGCTTCCCTGGGGAACGCCAGACATCACTTCTTAAAATACAGGTTGGCCACAGTAAATTTAGCCGAAAAATATTCACTAATCTGACATTTAGGAATGATTGAGTTGGGAAAGGGGAGAGCGTAAAACAGGCGGGGAAGCGAGAAAGAGGCAGGTGGACCGCCAGAAGAAGGAAGCAATGCAGAGGGGGAAGCGAACATGATGATAGGAGTGGCAGCGTGGAAGACAGGGAGAGGGTACTGACATAAGGGGAGCGCTTACTGAAAGCTAGGGTACAACAAAACGACACCTCTCTCTCTCTCTCTCTCTCTCTCTCTCTCTCTCTCTCTCTCTCTCTCTCTGTGTGTGTGTGTCTTTTTTCAGTCTTATAGCTAGTTTGATGCAGCCCACCACGAACTCCTGCCCTATCAGTCTACTCATTTCCTGGACGTATTCCAACAATCTTTTTACCGTCTACAACTGCCTCTAGCACTCTGAAGGTCTTAACCCAAGTCTTATCATCCTGCTCTCCTTCTTGCCACTGTTTTATTCTGTATGATCCTTTCTTCGCCAATTCTACAGAGGACCGTCCATAAAGTTTTCAACATTCCTCTGTAGCAAAACACCCGAAACGCCTCGATTCTCTTCTGTTCTGGTTTCTCCCACTATCCGTGTTTCTCTTCCATACAAGGCTGTGCTACAAAAGTACATTCTAAGAAATTTGTTCCTCTCATTAAGGCCAATGTTTTATAACAGTGGAGTTCTCTTGGTCTTGAATGTTCTCTTTGCCTCCTCTAGCAACTTTTTATGATCGTGCTCCGTCCTTCACGGGTTATCTTACTTTGAATTGTAGAACGCGACAAATTCTCGACAAGAGCAGTGTTGTGTTCAAAATTTGCTACATTATAACACTTTCAAGACTTTCTATTAAGCAGTAAAAGTCTACGTACATACTACTTTCAGTGTTAAAAATCTTCAATGTTGGAAGACTGAAGGAAATTCTAATAAATTCATTAAATATTACTATTTTTCAAGTTTTAACTGCTATAGCCGTGTCTAACTGAAGGAACGTCATTCTGCGCGTTTCCAATATGGGAAACAACAATGTAGCTTATTCAGTTGGAACGATAAGAACACTTTTAACAGGTTATTTGAAACAACGAATGTTATTTGACAGTGGAGGTTAAGCCCATTATTTTGTATTGAAAAGTGCCTTTTTGATTGTAGTTTTTCTGTTTCCACGTATTCTGATCGGTTCAACATTGTGAAACCACAGTAAAGAATATTCCAGTCTTCTATTCTGTTTAGAAAATCCACCTATAACATTCTTACACGAATAATGAAACAAACAGCATCACGATTTAGTGCTGCTAGAAAAGGAACATTGTTGTTTGGACTACACTCTTTCAAATTCTGAAATCAGCAGGAGTAATATACAGGAGACGGAAGGTTATTTACAACTTGTACAAAAGCCAGACAGCAGTTATCAGAGTTGAAGGGCATGGAAGTGATACACTGGTTGGGAAGGGAGTAACAGATTTGTACCTTTCTGGAATGTTATTGTATTTGTTCATTCAGCAAGGTACAAAGGAAAATAAGGAGAAATTTGGAGAAGGAATTAAAGTTCAGGGTGAAGAAATAAAAACATTCCGTTTTGCCGATGACATAGTAATTCTGGTAGAGACAGCAAAGGACCTGGAAGAGCATTTAAACGGAATGGACAGTGTGTCGAAAGGTTCATACAAGATTAACATTAACAAGAGCTAAACAAGGGTAATGGAATGTAGTTATAGAATATCAGGCGATGCAGAAGGAATTAGATTAGGTTACGAAACAATAAAGGTAGTATATGAGTTTTATTACTTCGTCAGTAAAATAACACATGTTGGTCGCAGTACATAGGATATAAAATGCAGAATGGCAATGGCAAGAAAAACGTTTTTGAAAAAGAGAAATTTGTTAACACAGAATATTAATTTAAGCTTAAGGAAGTTCCTTCGGAAGTCAATTGTGTGGAGCGTTGCCTTGTATGGAAGTGAAACATGAATGATAAAAAGAGGACAGAGGCTTTTGAAATGTGGTGTTACAGAAGAATGCTGAAGATTAGGTGGGTAGATCGCGTAACTAATGAGGCGGCCCTGAACAGAATCGGGGAGAAAACGAATTTGTGGCACACCTTGACTATAAGAAGGGATCGATTATTAGGACATATTCTTAGACATCAAGGAATCGTGAATTTAGCGTTGGACGGAAGTGTGTGTGGAATAAAAAATCGCAGAGGGATACGAAGAGATGAATACAGTAAACAGATTCACATTGATGTAGGGTGCCGTTCTTGTGAGGAGATGAAGAGGCTTGCTCAGGACAGAGTAGGACGGAGAGCTGCATCAAACCAGTCTCAGGACTGAAGGCCATAACAACAACTGAGAAGGAACGTTTAGGATCAATATAGAAAGAGACCACGAAAAAATAAAATGTGGATGGCCAGGCGGGAATATGATTTCTGTAGCACTGCAAAGCGAAGAAGGTTTAACGTCCCGTCGACGACACGAGTTGTAAGTTTGGAAATCCAGGCGGCAGTTTTGGAGGCTACCGCGTGGGAACGAGCATGTCGGAAACGGAGCAGCGTTGTCAGTTGTTGGCCTGGCAGTGTCGCGAGGATCTGGAAAGTGCCCGAAGGACGGAGAAACCGCGAGAAGGCGCCCGCGCTTCGTTACAGGGTACAGCACCGGCGCTAGCGCAAGCGTGTACCAGCGCTCTGTACAGCGGAAACTGTACAAGAAGAGGTTCTATAGAAGGCGAGCCCAAGGTGATCGCATGTTCACTCAACGCCATCGTCAGTTCAGCCTGCAGTGGTAACGCAGTTGTGCAGATTGGCCAGTGGACCAATGCAGGCGTGTCGCATGGTCGAATCACACTTGTTACACTAGTCCAGAGGTCGGCACGTAATCTAAGATGGGTCCGGATACTTTTGAAAATTTTTATCCAGGTCCACAAGTAAGATCTCATATTCGTTATTATTTTTTCATTTTTATTCACAAAATAATATGAAATAGAACAAACAGGCATATTTGTATTAAAAAATCCAGCAAATTAATATTCTTCACTACTTTTTCTTATATTTTCACTCTCAAACTAATATGAAATACAATAGATGTAAAATAGAAATATATATAAAAAAACTTATATTATTTTGCAAAGAATCTTCAGGCTTTCGTTCGCTACGAGCACAAAATGTGCTCGTGTTTTCATCCGTTTCCACAGGTAAACTCACTATGGAGACTGAAACGGAGGGTAAATTACCATTCCTTAACGTCTTGGTCAAGAGAAGAGCTGATGGCACCCTTGGTCATAGTGTATATCGGAAGACAACGCACACTGATCTGTATTTACACGCAGACAGCTGTCACCACCCTTTACAGAGGAATGGGGTACTTAAAACTCTAGTACATAGGGCGCGCACTATCTCCGACACAGAGAGTCTACCCCAGGAATTGGAACACCTGAGAAAAAATGTATACTCAGAGTGGCAGATTCAGCGGGCTCTCCGCGCAACCACATCACAACCTATGGAAACGGATGAAAACACGAGGGAGGATGTAGGCACTGCGTTCCTTCCATATACACACACTCTCGGGAAAGGTCGCCCGCATTTTGAAAAAACACCAGGTAGGAACTGTCTTTTGTCCGCCGAATAAAATTCGTGCACTGGTGGGGAGCGCCAAAGATGATCTCGGTTTGAGGAAGGCCGGCGTGTACCAGATTCCGTGTCAGTGTGGAAAGTCACATATTGGACAGGCGATGCGTACCGTCGAGGATCGATGCGTTGAACACCAGAGGCACACACGATTGATGTATCCGAGCAAGTCGGCGGTAACTGAACATTGTTTGTCGGAGAATCATGCGATAGAGTATGAACACACTAGGATTCTGGTACAGACGTCGAGATATTGGGACTGCGTCGTTAGAGAAGCCATTGAAATTCGCACAAGTGACGACCTCATAAACCGTGACTGTGGCTATAATCTTAGCAAAGCTTGGGAACCAGCGATTGGGTTAATTAAGAGTAAATCTAGCAAACGTAACGAAGTGACGACCACGGCGGACAGAGCCCTCACACCGACGTCATCTCAGACGCCGTCGCAATCGGTTCCACTGCCCGGCCGCGGCGCGGGGCGCGGACCGCGGAGGGGTCGCTCCGCGGGCCGAGGGTATTTAAATGGCCCGCTACCGGGCTAGAACCCAGTTCCCTTCGAGCAGCCGTAGCGTGCGGATCTCCGTGCCGGCGCGTTTCCAGGAGCTCAGTCCGTCAGTTCACCTAATGATGGCGACATGTATGATTGCCGAAATATTGTGTCCGTTGGACACTACAGACCGGCAGTACACCCGTGGATATTTTGATTACCAAATACGCCGGGAGAAACTGAAGAATTTCTCTAAATCGTCCGCCAGTCCCACTTGGTGGGGATCCCACAGTGTGCAGCAGTACTGCAAAAGAGGACGCACAAGTGTATTGTAGGCAGCTTCTTTAGTAAAGCTGTTGCATCTTTTAAGTGTTCTGCCAACAAAACGTAGTCTTCGGTTCGCTTTCCCTGCAGTATTTTTTGTGTGTTCTTTCCAATTTAAGTTGTTTGTAATTGTTACGGCTAAGTATTTAGTTGAATTTATGGCCTGTAGTTTTGACTGATATATCGTGTAAATGAAGTTCAACGGGCTTCTTTTCGTGGTCATATGGATGACTTCACACTTCTCATTATTAAGGTCCAATTGGCATTTTTGCACCATGCTGATATATACATTGTTTTGCAGTTGCTTTTGATCTTCTGGTGACTTTACTAACCGATAAGTGACAGCATCATCCGCGAACAACCCAAGAGAGCTACTCAGATTGTCTCGTAAAAAAGAAGGAATAGTAGGGGCCCTATAACACTTCCCTGGGGAACGCTAGATATCACTTCTGTTCTACTCGATGACTTACCGTCAGTTACAACGTACTGTGTCCTTCTGACAGGAAATCACGAATCTACTCGCACGACTGTGGCGATATTCCATAAGCACGCAATTTGATTAGGAGACGCTTGTGAGGTACAGAGTCAATTGCCTTCCGGAAATCTACAAATACGGAATCTATTTGACATCCCTTGTCGATAGCACTCATCACATCATGCGAGTAAAGAGCTAACTGCGTTTCCCAAAAACGATAGTATCTGAATTCGACTTCAAATGTTTCTAAATATATCAGACTAAACTGCGGGGTTATCAGTCCGTAACTTACGAACTACTTAAACTAAGGTAACCTAACCTAAGGACAACATAAACACCCATGCCCGATGGAGATTAGCCTGCTTAGCCATAACAGGCGGTATTAGCAGTACACCAACTGCTGGGATGAAAACTATGTTGGATATGCCCCCATTACACCATTGGGTCAAGATGGAGGCAGCGGCTGGTGCATACAGACTCAAAACTGGCAAAAACTGGAACTCTTTGGGATATCCAGAATCACACACTAAAATAGTGAGTGAGGTAAATATAGGAAAGGTTGGGGAAATGCCAGCCGACTATATTATAACCCCATACTGCTTCAACAAGCCTTTCAATATAACAATTGGAAGTAGGGAGCAGTGGGATAAAATAGTTCGACACCGTACGGAGGATATTGTCTGGTTCACTGACGGGTCAAAATCAGACCAAGGCGTTGGTGCCGGGGTATACGTGTTGCAGCCAAGACTGGAGGGCGTCATCTCTCTAGGGAAACAGGCCGAAATCACTGCCATCAGGGCGTGTCTGGAGGAGAATTTGCGTAGGTGCTACAAAGATCATAGCATCTCTATCTATTCAGACAGCCAGGCAGCCCTGAGATCATTGGCAGCTCTTGCAACAAGGTCTAAAATTGTTGCAGAATGTCACAGGGTTCTGGTGGACCTAGGGGAAAGCAATAGAGTAAACCTATTGTGGGTCCCTGGTCACTCTGGGATCAGTGGCAACGAACTTGCCGACAGATTAGCCACGATGGGGGCAGAGACTCCATTTATTGGACCGGAACCTGTCCCGACAATCACCAAGGCAATGATCAAATTGGAGCTACGTAACTGGCTCAGAAGACAGCACGTAGAATATTGGACCAAAGTCTATCAACAAAAACATGGCAAGGTAATGATGCCAAAGCCATGTTTTAAAAGAAGCTCTGCAATGCTGGGCCTGAACAGGAGAGAGATTAGACTCATGGTTGGACTGCTGACAGGCCATGGGAATTTCAAAAAACACCTACATACAATGGGAATAACAGAAGAGGACCGTAAATGTAGGATCTGTGATGACGGTGATGAAACTGCATCACATCTAATCTTCGAATACATTGCATTGGAGAGTGAAAGGCACAGAACATTTGGAACAACCAGACCCGAAGAAATTGTGTCTAATAAAGAACTGGTAAAGGAACTCCTTGCACTGTTAAGGGCATTGGTTGGCTTTACTGGATATACAGGGAGCGATACCGCACAATAAACTTAGTTTCGGTGCGGGCAGTGGCGGGTTGGACCAAGACTGTTTTGGCTTCCCTGAGAAAATCAAATCAAATCAAGGGTCAACAGGTCGTTCTCTTCGAGGTAATTCATAATATTTGAGGAAAGTATACGTTCAAAAATTCTGTTGCAAACCGCCGTCGATGATGCAGGCCTGTAATTTTGCGGATCACTCGCGTTGCCTTTCTTGAATATTGGAGTGACCTGTGCAACTTTCCAGTCTTTGGGTACGGGACGTTCGCTGAGCGAGCGGTTGTGTAACTAGGTACGGGGCTACTGTATCAGCGCCGAGATAAGACGCTGCGTTTTAGGCGTGTGTTAGCGCGCCACTAGCGGACAGTGGCAACCAGCTGCGGCGTGGGTCGCCACGCTAATTGGCGCATCAGCATTCAGGGGCGGCGACTGCAGAATGACATACACACACACACACACACACACACACACACACACACACACGGCTGGTCGGAGACGGCCGCGTCTGCCGTGGCGCGAATGCCCAACACGGCTCCCCATGGCGACCGTCTCAACACCAGCCCCGCCTACGCCTGCTCACAGCTAGCAAGTAGCAGCTGGCCGCAGCGCAGTCCCATCGACAACTCTCTCCACTCACGACCAGCACAACTTGCCGTGAAGTACCAAATAGGAGTCCGATTCTTGTTGCACTCTCTTTTCCTGTTTCTTCAAATAAATAAATGTTCAAATATTTGTACAACTTATGGGACTTAACTACGGGGTCATCAGTCCCTAAGCTTACAAACTACTTATGAACTAGCTAAGACTAAAGACGGCACAAATATCCATGCCCGAGGGGGGGATTCGAACCCCCGACCGTACCTGTTTCTTCCTCCTTGTCCTTTTGCTCCTCATCATTCTTCTTCTTTCAGGAAATCTATCCTTAGTTGCACTTTGTGAGGTGTTCCCACGAACAATACTTTATGAACTTGTTCTTGTAGGCCCCGTGCTTGTCGCACAGCCTCGCAACAGATGGAAATTTAACAACTTTTTCCAAATTCCATCGAAATAGGAATACTGATTTTAAATGCCAATTTAAATCTTCAAAACTGTATTTATTATAAAGTTTCCAAATGATACGCCAAGATCGCAAACTACCAATTTATTAAGTGACGACCGGTTTCGGTGCACTATGCGACCATCATCTAATAATCTGGTCATCTGTCAAAAATATAAAAGACATACAAGAAATAACGTAAAAACATAAAAAAATATAAAATATATACATATGGGGTTAAGAGGCACTTAACCTTAATTGCCTGGAAGAGTGCAGAGCCCTAGGATCCACTAGGATCCATACGAAACACTAATCAACTCACACTGTATGGATTACTAAGAATATCAACACCTTGGTCAGGGCTTTCTACCGTTTTGTTGATGTTGCCAACATGGTCATACGAGGCCACTGAGATGGTAAGTAAAATTTTACCGCTACATACATTTAAATCGGATTGTAATTATGGGAAAAACACTGAGAAGAATAAAGATACCTTTTATCCACGACAAAATGCTCAAACATTTAACGTTGTTGTTGTCGCAATTGCAGTATTAAACTATGACTTTCTACATAAAAGATCGCCACTCATAAACTCACTTTGAAAATCTGGTATTAGGATAACGAATTGACGGGGTGGACAGTGTGAATACAACGTGACGCGGCGTTGACGTAACGGACAGTGTCAACTGGCCTTATATCTTCGGTTTGCCGTACGAAAAATTACAGCTACATACAACACATGAATCAACGAATATGTCAAATCCCTAAAGACAGCGTAGTTGTGTGGGTTCATCCGCATTTTTACGAATGTTTTCTGTAAATACACATACGACTGCTCACACGTTTATAGTATAGAAATATGGCGGCGAGATTTTAGTGACACCAATGATACTATATATGGCATTGCCACTCTACTAATACATGTCTGTGTTCCCAGCCTAATAATATACGTCTGTGGTGACCGCCGCTGTATGTATATTTTATCTCTGGTGTGCGGAGCGCCCCGGCCGAGCGCTGTGCTGCTGGGAGGCGTGAATGAACAGAGAGGCTGCGTCTGGCGACGGCCCAGCTGCGTGTGCGGCTAGGGCCTGCGCAAGGAGGTGCACGGTGCGGCAGAGCCGGGACCCGCACAGAACCGGTCCCCGGGTACCGCTAGCACCGTCCCAAACACCGCGCGCAGCCTCTCGCTAAACCACCACCCGCTGTGCCGCACGTCGCGTGCACGAGTCATTTCGACCCGGAGAAATTGTATCCGGCCAATGAGAACTCTCTAGCTGCCAGCCAATGATATGCTACGTGTCTCTTGACCGGAGATTCGGGCGCTACGCGCCCTTACGTACTATAATAATAATAATAAATAAAATCTCTTTTCAACTATACCTAACCTAAAGTTCACGTAAAAAAAAAAAAAAAAAAAAAAAGTGTTCTGTAGCGTACCCTTAAGATGGTTAGGTATAGATTAAACACGATTTTTAGTACGACTTTCCGGTTAAGAAACACACAGCATGTCATTGGCTGACAACTAGCGAATGCTCATTGGCCGGAGACAATTTCTGCGTGTCAAAATAAGGACTCGTATCACGTGACTGCCACTATAAGTCAACGTCGCCACTGGGTCGTGACGTCAGTAATCAATCGATTGCGTTCAGCGTCGAATCCCAGAGCCCGTTTTAAACGATGAGCGAAAGCGGACAAGATAGATGATAATCTATTGAAGCGCTCCTAGCGTACTAGTACAGAACTATAAACTCATGCCAAGACCTTGCAGCAGTTTGTTTAGCCCATTGATCTCTGTACTACCCAGGTGTTTAACTTCAGCTGTCTGAGCGTGCCAGCCATAGGTGTTCACATTTACTTTCTTGCCAATTTCAAATATGGCAGCTATGAAGTACTACAGGGAAACCAACAGACAAAACGTTTCGATTCTCTTCCTGTAACAATCTGTTGCATCACATATCGACTAATAATTCAAATCAGGAGGTAAGCAAGCAATTCTTTGTCATGTAACAAATGACGAAAATTCGTTTGCCAAATTTAATCACGGCGGATAATGCAAAATCGTGTGAAAAACATATGAATGTGCAGGCACGCTGCAGTTCTATGCGCAAGACACCAGAGTTATACATCCAGTTCGTCTAGAGATCACTGGTTTAGCCGATAAACGTTAACAACTACTAGCGATTGTCTCGCGAGCCCTGTTCGTTTTTGTTTTGCAGGGTTCTACATCAGTGGCACATTTTCTGGAAATGTGTTCAATACCGGTAAACTTAGCCACAGCGAAGATTGCGTGTGCATTGGTTTTCGTTACCAGAAGGTGGATACAACGACAATGAAAAATAGGTGCTGGAGAAGAAGAAAATGTTCAAATGTTTGTTTAGCTTATGGGACTTAACTACGAGGTCATCAGTCCCTAAACTTCCAAACTACTTATGATCTACTTAATACTAAGGACGGCACAAATATCCATGCCCGAGGGGGATTCGAACCCCCGACCGTAGTGGCTATGCAGACCGTGACTGGCACGCCGCAGTCCCCTCGGCCACCGCGGCCGGCGAGAAGAAGAAAACCGTGACGCTTACAACATGGTAATGATAGAATTAATGCCGGAGGATCCAAATGAATTCGGCAATTATATCTAATGTTTCCTTTGAGGCACGCTGACACGATGTAAAGAAACATGATGCTGCTGTGACTTCAAGCTTTATTAACTAATATTTACGTGCATCTGTGACAGAGCGAAAAAATACGTATTTTACTATGGTGCAGGCTATTCCCAACATCAAAATGGCTTGCTCTTCACTACACGCCTTTATGATAAGTGTAATTGCAGGTTTGTTCCATTCCATAACCACAACACCAGTCGTCATGATTTCATATTAGCGCATCAATAAATCATTATGGAATTTACGAAGGTTTAAAAACTTTCATTAAAATATTTACGAAAAATACGAATTTCTCGGGTTTCCGTCCGCGTCAGTTGGTTAAAACTCCACGATCTTTCGGCCAAGCACTCCTTGGCCATTGTCAAGCGGTACTGACTGCCTAGTGGCTGCAAGTACGGGCTTATATGCACTAGCTGCCGGCTGTGACGTCACTGGTGCTCCGCGACATCGCCATATACGGGCATGCTTTGAGTCGGTGTTCGATGCGCCCGTTTTAACTGCGCAATCGCTGGATCCCACGCCGCGCTGAGCTGCAGGCCGCCGTCTCTGTTAAGGTTGTCATCGATGGCTTCTTTAATAATACTGCCCCAGAAGCCGTTCGTGCGAGCCACGACGAATTTGATGCGATGACCGTTTACTAAAGCATGCTCACCTAACGCAGATTTGTCTGGGTACCGTAAACAATAAAACCTTTCATGTTCCTTCCTTCGTTGTTCAACAGTTCGTACTGTTTGTCCGGCATACTACTGGCCTCACTCGCAAGGTATCTTGTAGACCCCAGGTGTTGCGTCTTTAACTGGTCTCAGTATTTGCCGGATTTTCGTCGGGGGCGTGAAGACTGATTAGATCTTGTGTCTCTCCAACGGGCGGCTTATTTTGCCCGACACAGAACGGCAAAAGAGCAAGTTTCTTTCCTTCTTCCTCGTCAGTGATCTTATTGTGTTTCCTTCCTGAGATCGCATTTATCATTTAGCTACACTATAGCAGGTCAGCAACTGGAAGCAGTTAGTTCCATAAACTGAGAGTAGGCATTAGGAGTGATTTAAAATAGAACGACCATATAAAATCAATCTTTGGTAAAGCAGATGCCAGATTTAGATTCATTGGAATAATCTTAAGTAAATCCAGTCCGAAAACAAAGGAAGTAGGTTACAGTACACTTGTTCGCCCACTGCTTGAATACTGCTTACCGTTGTGGGACCCGTACCAGGTGGGGTTGATAAAGGAAGTAGAGAAGATCGAACGGAGAGCAGCGCGCTTCGTTACAGGATCATTTGGTAATCGTGAAAGCGTTACGGAGATCAACGATAAACTCCAGTGGAAGACTGCAAGAGACACGCTCTGTCGCTCGGTACGGGCTTTTGTCGAAGTTTCGAGAACATACCTTTACCGAGGAGTCTAGCAGTATATTGCTCCCATCTACGTATATCTCGCGAAGACGGCAAGTTATATAACCGTTGTTCTTAATAATGTGGAGAATTAACCATACCAAATTATCAGCTAATTTTTGATGCTTTGTATCGTGGAAAATGACATTTCTTAAATGGTCTGGCCTACCCAGAATTCCGACCTGAACCCAATGGAATTTCTTTGAGATGAGTCAAAATGACCACATCGCTAGGGATCCAGCGTGTTGGGTAGTGTAGCCTTATAATAAGGTGAAATCTCATAGGATAAACACTTCGGACAAGACATTTCTTTATTATACATGTCATTGATTATCCCTATATTCTGTGTTTCGTAAAAAGGGTTGTGCATGATAACGTCACTTCACTCGTTGATTTACTGATCTGCACTGCTGACAACTGTGAAAACAAACACTATTTTAGCTCTGACGTATAAACGAAAAATACGTTAGAGATGCCAAGTTTGGAAAGAAGCTGTCCGTAATGGGGCAAGGATTGGAGAGAAGGGACAGGGTGTATGATGGCCCTATTTCAAAAATTGACAGTAAAAAATTTTCATTTGATGCTAAATTGTATAAATATATTTGTTAAGACTCGAGTAGGCACCTAGTAAAAAGTAAATATACCTCTGACAGAGTATATGTTACTTTAGGAGAAACAATTACATTGACCTTTGCTTTCGTTTACCTATGTGCGCAACAGATTAAAAAAGTGAGAGAGTTAATTTAAGTGCCACTCAGCAAACTCGCTAATGACATAACAGCATGAACATTAATACGCCAAATCGCAAGCTAATTACAAGTTTGCGCGCCCGCAGTACTGAAGTTACGAGGCCCCACTTCAGGTTTTGTGCGTATTAAACTATTTGTACAAAACTGATGACAAGAGGATACGGTTTTGCTTTCAGTGGTTCATAAAACGACACAACAAAAAACTGTGTGACGAAACTAATTAAATCAAATACCGAATTCCGTAATTTTAGCACAACCGTAACTTTTGCATAGAAATCGCAATAATTACGGACAAATCGTAATACTTGGCATGTCTAGACCATTCACGAAAAGCGACACTCACTATCATTACAGAAATAAAACGCCAGAGGTGCTTCAGTATACACGCTTAAAAATATTACTCAACAGAGGCAAGAAAGTCAATCATTCAAAAGGAGATTAAAGACGAAGTTCGACAGTACTCCGGCATAATCATTAATATGTTGGTAAACGGCGCGTGCGAATTTGCGATCCTTTAGGGGCCCATATCTCAGGTTCTATTCATCTCAAAGTGAAGGGGTAAAGTGTTCTGGATAGATCTTGGCCTAGTGATCATTTGCTAGAAGAATGGGTATAGAATACCCATATTAGAAGAATGGGTATACTATAGCTATGATACAGTACATCGTCAAAAATTTCAAAGTTACACACTTCCTGGAGCCCATCCAAATTGAACAAATCAGTTGGCTTTTGTACATGACGTGTAGTCTATTGTGGGCTTTAAACGACTTACAAAAGCACCATTCATTCATGAGGGTTCCTGAGAAAAATCTAAAAACCTGATTTTTGGGTAAAAAAAAAAAAAAAAACTAATTGTGGGCATGCTCACTTCGATACTTTCTATTCATTGCAAATCTTCGAAATTTTTGCCATTTGTTCTTATGATGACATTCTCGAGGCCGTTTTTAAATTTTTTCGATATCGTTATCCGTTACCGAGATCCAGAGGTTGAAACTTATAGTTTTGCACAAAATCACATAACCCGATATTTTGCCGTGTTAGCACCGTGAATCGCAAATATCGAAATAACTAACTATAGAAAATTGTTCAAATATTTACAATACATCCTGTAGACATTTATCTATAAACGGCATTTTTCAGTTTTCGTAAATCTTAGTCCGTAAGCAAGATACGGCCGAAAAAAAAACCGCGAGATTTTGGTAGAAAAAGTGCGTATTGTGCTGAAAGACGGCGTTCGGACAGCTCTGAAACTTACCATGCGATTTGAAAAAAGGTGCTCGGCGAAAAAATTTTATTTTTGTACATCTTAAAGACTGAAATCTTCGTTCAATGAAGGGGTGATTTTTGTTTGTGTTTCCTTTACAGTTAATATGCAGCATTGGGTTTAGTGAACTATTGCAATGTATTTTAAAGAGTTTGCAGAGGTAAAAACACATTGCGTAGACTTCTCGTATGGTTGATTTTAGGTTACACATAACTGCGTATGAAATGTAGATATCATATCGAAATTTTATTTAAAGTTTAGAGGAGAGTGATATCTTATATGGTTCTTGGGATATCGGTCCGTGAATGATAGCGTTTTCGAACCTATTACTGTCGGGTGCTATTTCTGATTGTGGGGTATCGAATCTTGAGGAATAGGAAATTACTAAAATGTTATGTGCAGGTTGTTTAGGTGTTTATCTGGAAAATCCGTTTCCTGTTTTTGGAAATTTGTATTCATTATCGCGATACGCTACAAAATCATAATTTTTGGTATCAAAAGATCCAACCGCTTGCACTAGCAAATCTACACTTCTGTTCATGATAAATCGTCGAAACTTTTACGATGCGTTCTAATATTATGATTCCAAATTTTACTCACCATTGATTTCATGTTATATAAGCAGTACACTCTGATGTACCAGGAAAAAGACGGAAACCAGCTGAAAAATGCTCCTGCCAGAGCACATGAAAGGCGATTATGTTCTCTGACACAAAAGTGTGGAACCAGCTGCCTCTGTCCTCATTCCAACTTCCTCACCAATAGAGAAGCTTATGAAATGTGCTACGGAAGAATATTAAATTACCTAATTACTGTGACAGTTAAGCTAACTTTGGGGAAAAAAGAAACTCGGGATGAAAAATGAATAAGAGAAGAGATCGGTTGATAGTAAATAACGCTATGCATCAGAGAATACTCAATTTGGTAGGAAAGTAAAGAGCAGAAGGGGGCGTTAGAATTGCAGAGAGAGACCAAGACTTTGTTAGATTAATCAGTTTCTGATCGATAACGATGCGGAAGATATGCAGAGATGATGAGGCTTACACTGAGTAATATCGTGGAGATATGCATGAAACTAGTCTAGGGATGACGACGACATACACATTCCCCGTATGTATGATATTGATCGATGTTTCTTTGGGGTGAGTAGTTGGTGCGTTCGCATCTCGTACCAAAAAATCCGCTTGACATGCCTCACCCCTCGAACTTCGCCTCAAATTCCAGAAATAGCCAACGCGCCGTTATATACGGATGTAGTTTCGTAATAACATAAATTCGCTTTATAGGTAAGGTCCGCCTTGAGCAAACACAAATGGTTTTTGGTTTCTCCCATACTTGTTTCGCTGGCGTTGCAGCATCATCAGTGGGATGTTTAATTCGTATTGTCTGTCAAATTAACAATGAAATGATTGTTACTTTTTGTACATTAAGTGTAAAATCTACAGATAATTGTGAGACTAATATAAATCGTTTCTTATTTTTATAGGTATACAGGCCTCCCTTACTACCACATGTAGTTGTGTTTGTGGTTCTTCAACTCATAAAACGTCACTGAGAATTTTTGACAGTTTGTCATCTGCAAACCAAAACGTGTGTAGTTAATGGGGGTGAATGGTTAGCTTGTAAATATCGGGATTTTTACGAAAATATAGGGCGTCATTTTTGTGTTTTGGTTTAATTTTACTGTAGCGACTGATTCTATAACAAAATGTCTATGTGTTTATAGCATTTTTTTGTCACTTTGGTGAATATGCGCTGTTTTCGCGTTATGAACAGGCACTGTGTCACTTTCACTCCACTCAATGTTTATGTTATGAAAAAAAGAGATGGTGGGCAGTTGAATTCTGGGAGTAGTGTTAAGAACCTTTTAAGCCTGAGATATCACGTAGAAATATGCGACAATTTGGAGAAAGCATTTGACAAATGTTGACTGGAAGACACTCATTCAAATTCTGAAGTCAGCAGGGGTAAAATACAGGGAAAGGAGAGTTATTTACAACTTGTACAAAAGTCAGACCGGAGTTATTAGACTCGAAGGGCATGAAAGGGAAGCATCAATAGGGAAGGGATTAAGACAGGGTTGTAACCTTTCTCCGATGTTATTCAATTTGTACATCGAGCGGGCGGTGAAGGAAAGCAAGGAAAAATTTGGAATAGGAATTAACGTACAGAGGGAAGAAATAAAAACATTGCATTTTGCTGATGACATTGTAATTCTGTTAGAGACAGCAAAGGACCTGGAAGAGCAGTTGAATGGAATGGACAGTGTGTTGAAGAGAGCGTATAAAATGAACATTAACAAGAACAAAACAAAAATAATGGAATGCGGTCTTAGAAAATCAGGCGATGCTGAAGGAATTAGATTAGGTAACGAAACAATGAAGGTGGTAGATGAGTTTTGTTACTTGTGTAGTAAAATAACAAATGATGGTCGCAGTACAGAGGATATAAAATGCAGAATGGCAATGGGTAGAAAAGCGTTCTTGAAAAAGAGAAATTTGTTAACATCGAATATTGATTTAAGCCTAAGGAAGTCCTTTCTGAAGGCATTTGTGTGAAGTGTTGCCTTGTACGGGAGTGAAACATGGATGATAACAGTGTTGACAGGAAGAGAATAGAGGCTTTTGAAATGTGGTGTTACAGAAAAATGCTGAAGATTAGGTGGGTAGATCGCAGAATTAATGAAGACGTACTGAACAGAATTGGTGAGAAAAGGCATTTTTGGCTTACCCTGACTAAAAGAAGGGATCGCTTGGTAGGACACATTCTTAGACATCGGGAAATCGTAAATTTAGCATTGGAGGGAAGTGTGTGTTGGGTAAAAATCGCAGAGGGAGACCAAGAGACGCGTATAGTAAGTAGATTCAAGTGGACGTGGGTTGCCGTTCTTATGAGGAGATAAAAAGGCTTGCTCAGATTAGAGTAGGGCGGAGAGCTGCATCAAACCAGTCTCCGGACTGAAGACCATAACAACAACAATTATTACCACCCACTAGTTTAAATGGTTTTCAGCTTTATAAGTGTTTTCTGCGTAGCCAAATTCACGTGCAAGCGTTGCGGCAGCACACAAACAGGCCGCATACTCTTAGCGGGCGACCGTGGTTCGAGGCCGTCTTAAGGTTCGCCCGTGGCCGTGAACGCTCATGTCCTTACAGGCTGGCGGATGTGATCGCGTGCGCCGAGATGCAGTTTCGTCATACTCATGATTCACATCAGGAAGTAAGCGTATATCAGTTAATAGTTGCGCAGCGGCTCGTAGACCACGATTAATGCAATAAATACAACGATATTAAGCCGCGAGGCCAGCTGCATCCAATGGATGCCGTTTGCTCCTCTTCGGCAAGAAACTTCCATCAACGTCATCTGCTATCAATAATTACTGCAGAGCAGCATGAATATGGATCATTAAATTAAGGGGGGAAAACGCGTATAAGATAAAAAGTGTTTTCAGCCAGGAAAAACTATGAACCATTTACAGGCACTTTGTGTCCCAGCTTTTGTGTCTCGTCCGCCGGTTGTCGTAGGTGTCGGTGGCCGAGTCGAAAGAGACCGACACAGGAATAAAGGATGCACGCTTGTGCGGTATGGAGGTGACCAGTCAGTGGGACAGCAGAAACTAGAAACACTAGAGTAAATTAGAACGAGATATATATTTCATAGAGACTTAGTAATACTTAACTTTTACATAGTTCTTGACTGCAGAATGCTGATACATAGTTGAGCTAGAGGCCTGCCTAGTGCCTATCCGATAGCGAAGTCTTCACTGGTGCCTATCTGATTCCCAAGTGTTAACTGGTTCCTATCTCAGTCCCAAGTGAACGATGTCGTTCAGTGGTGGCCACGAGCGGGATAGCAGCAGAGGGCGCTCGTGGCCGACGTCGTAAGAACGCCGCGCCGTGCGTGCATGGCGGTGCGCGGCGAAAGTCAGTGGCGAGCACTTCATACTTGTGCGACACAACAGGCATCAACTAAGCCCTTGTTAGGTTTACCCTTTGTGTAATCCCACGATTGTAAGCGTTTTATTATTAACTAGCTGAAAACCCGGCGTTGCCCGAGTATTTATATATGCATTCCTGCCAGTTTTCGGGTATATATCCATTTGTTTAAGAGCTGTATGTCTGTAAAATTTCTTGGGAATACAATTAGTAGCAAAGAAGTAATAGATGAAAACTTGGAGCGCGACGGAGCGGTTTCCAGTGAACGTTACTGTTTACGTGCTCATATCTCATGAACTACGAGTCGGAATGTGATAAATTTAGAAGCTACATTCAACTATATATCTGTATACTGTCTGTAAAATTTCCTGTCGCTACAATTTGTAGTGTTCAAATTATAAATTGTAACGTCATAGCCGGCCGCGGTGGCCGAGGGGACTAAGGCGCTCCAGTCATGGTCTTCACGGCCACTACGGTCGGGGATTCGAATCCCCCCTCGGGCATGGATATTTGTGCCGTCCTAGTTCGTAAGTAGTTCATAAGTAGTTTGTAAATTTAGGGACTGATGACCCCGTAGTTAAGTCCCATAGACTATACAAACATTTGAACATTTGTAACGTCATACCGAGAGCCGTAGTTTTACTCCATAAACAGCGGAAAAGTAGTAAGCGAGAAACTTTTTTTCCTTTCAACATTTTACTATAGTTGCCAGCGAGAATAAGTTTAATAAAGGTTTAAAATTATGTTTAAAGTTTGTTGCAAGTCGCTAAGTACTGTCATTCTCATACAGTGTATTTCGGAAGTCTCGCCGCATTATATGGCATTTTTGCGATTTCTATTGCTTATGACGTAATATCTTTTGAACAATGAGCCGTATGTGATTCTTAACCATGCAGTAATTGTTATCTCACGGTAAGGAATGTGTGTAACAAATTAGGTTGAAATCGGTCCAATGGTTTAGGAGAAAATGAGCAACATTGTCGCAAAATGCAGCAGTTTTACGCGCATCTCATTGTTTATGACGTCATATCTCGTGAACTATATATCGTATGTGATTCTTACACTAAAGGCGACCGTCCTCATGGATTGAAGCATACGTGTACAAAATTTCATAAAGATTGGAACAAAACTGTAGATTTGTATGCAACACATACAAATATACGGACAATCTGCTTTATATATTAGATTGTCTGTTCATGGCAACAGACGTTCGCGGTGGTTCGCAGCAGTGACAAATATTCACATAAATTCGCAAACTGCGAAATTTTCCGAAATCTTCTGAAATTGGACTATCGATCAGGGAAAAACACGAAAATTTGTGCCGGACCTGGACCGAACACGCATCTCTCGTTTTTCTCAAGAGGGCGCCATAACTTCCCCGCTACCCGTACACATTACCCGGACAGACCCAAACTTTCATGAGTTAATGAAATAAATCGCAATTTGCGATAAGTTATGGCTTCACTGTACTAGGTTTAGATGAAATTCCAAAGTGCGGCTAATGAAAATTTGTGCGCGGCCGGGATTCGAACCCGGGATCTCCTGCTTACTAGGCAGGCGGAGTGGTCAACGCGTCTGCCTAGTAAGCAGGAGATCACGGATTCGAATCCCGGTCGCGCACAAATTTTCATTAGCCGCACTTTGGAATTTCATCTAAACCTAGTACAATGAAGCTATAACAGATCGCAAATTACGATTTATTTCATTAATTTGAACGCTGTAATGTCAAAATATATACGAGGCGCGTTCCGTTTGGTAATAAAATGAAATTGTACACAGATACAGAAGAAATTTTTATTGCACAAAATTCTATAAGTCTTAAACTACTTTTCCACATAACTGCCGAAATTTTGTAGGCGTCATAGCGTGCCACAAGTTTTTGCATGCATCCTTCACAGAAGGTTGCCGCCTATGTATTCAACCACGTGGTAACAGCTCTTTATCATCGTTGAAGTGTTGACCACCAAGGACAGATTTTAGGTGTAAGAAGAGATGAAAGTCGCCAGGAGAGAGGTCCAAGCTGTATGGAGGATGATCAAACAGGTCCCATTGAAATTTCCGTAAGAATTGTTTGGTCACATTCGACGTGTGCGGTCAGATATTATCGTGAAAAACAAAATCTTTTGACAGTAATCCTCTTCTTACATCTAAAATCTGTCCTTGGTGGACAACACTTCAACGTTGATGACCAGCTGAAAGAACATGTTACCACATGGTTGAATACACAGGCGGCAACATTCTATGAAAAAGGCACACAAAACCTTGTGCCATGCTATGACAATTGCCTACAAAATTTCGGAAGCTATGTAGAAAAGTAGTTTAATAGTTGTAGATTTTTGTACAATCAATTATTTTCTGTATCTGTACCCGTTCGTTTTATATATATATAAAAAAAAAAAAACGGAACTTACTTTCTGGACGCGCCTCGTATATAATTCCTTGAGTTACACTTGTCTCCCCCTCAGTCCCTCATTTGAAGAACAGAGAGACAATTGTTTTTAGAAGAGCGCAAAAGGCAGGGGTTCTGCACAGCAGAAAAAGTTGGCAAGGAGTCTACAAGACAAAAAAAGTTTGAGGACCCCTGCTGTAGACGGATCTCTTGCAATGGTAGCACTGATAGCTCTGCTTCGTACTCAGCTATACCGACTCTTAGACTAGTAGACTGAACTCTCGTGGCTGTGATGCGGAGGCATAGCTAGCCGAGCCCTCTCTTCTGATTGGCCGGCGAGAGAAGCAAGGCAGGGAGGTAACGAGACTGCAGGCCGGCCGAAGTACCCTGCAGCGACTCACCGCCTCTTCTGGGCCAAGTGCTATGGCGACGCCACAACAGTTAGAGTAATGTCAACTGATGTTGAAGGGAAATTCAATCATATTTATGTTGAAAAACAGTTTAGACCGCAGAAGGTTATTTTATTCAAGTAGTTTCGACCTTGTCTCAAGTCATCTTCATAATCACACATACAGCCCCAACTGGGTGGTGCTGACATCTGCAGGGCTTTCGCGGCTGCACGTTGACCAGTTACTAACGTGAAGCCATAGTGTGCAGCCACGAGATGTCAGCACTAGCCACTTCCTGTATATGTGTTTCTGAAGATGAACTAAGATAAGGGCGAAACTATTAGAATAAAATAACCTTCTGCAATCTAAACTGTGTTTCCAATATCTCTGAAGAAGATATATGTTTTATTCCCTGTAAATGTTGTCCAAATTAATGAAATTCAATCGTGCTGCACACTCAACAACTTACACATAGATGTGGACTTTGAAACTGTGACTGGATTTGGGTTCTTAAGGCAGATGTTTTTCTACTGAAAAACAGTAGCCTAATGTTGCGTGGTGACATGAGGATAGTGTGTACTGCAGCTGAAATAAGGACGTTACTTAAAGACAACGTTAAGGTCACAGAAGACAGCATTCGAGGACTTTCAACCTGAAATTTTGTAGTGTTTTATTTGTCTGTCGAGTATAAGAGGAAAGGTGTTGTTACCGAAAGCAAAAAGGCTATTTTATGAGTACAGGTTGCTACCGTGGACCGTCCTACATGGCCGAGAGTGAAAAGAGAGTAAGACATGGCGTTTAGCGGCAGCGAAATACAAGGCAGGAACTATGTACCCGAGATTATCGTGTACTTTGTGTGGTTTAAGCTTAATGTGTACTGCGTGATGCAATGAAAAACCCTAAAGTCTATGCATATTTATCATATCGAGTGCAGAAACCGGTTTAATGTGGCTCTCTTCGAAAAATCCATATTTATGACTGAGTAGCCACGTGTCATCTGAAAACGGGATTTTCCCCCTCGGAACCGGTAACGGTATGATTAAATTTCACTTAAAGTGACTCATCGCGGTGCGTATTAATCATTCTTTTCATTTACTGCCATGACGGGGATTCTAATAAAACTGCTATAGATTAAAAACTTTAATCTCTCATAGCAGGTATTTCCGTTCACGTGTCATGGGGAATTCCTGCTTTCCCGACTTTTCATTTCATAAGTTTAGTACCTGCGAAAAATTCCAGTTTCAACACTCAATTTCGTAAGAGCAACTGGGTGAAGAAAGCTATATGGAAGGGAAATCAATGAAATCGGGGTACAGTACTTACTCAACAAGGTATTTTTATTTTGAATAAAAAATAAGTCAGTAAGAACAAGGAGGTCAAATTCCAGTTTCAACACTCAATTTCGTAAGAGCAACTGGGTAAAGAAAGCTACATGGAAGGGAAATCAATGAAATCAGGATACAGTACTTACTCAACGAGGTACCAGTGACGTCATTTTTCATCGAAATAACACTTCCCATGAACGAAACATACTTGACTGGTGCAGGTATTAGTATATTTCCGTTTGTTTTCGGAGTTTTACATTTTCCCGTCTACTTGGTAGCTGTTTTCACTGTTCGTTTATGCTTAGAATTCCATGATACAGCCATCAATTATCACAGGATTAATAGTGGTGACGTAGGAGTAGCAGAGAAAGCTCTTACACGTCGAAGCTTTTTAAGTTACACGTATTATCCCATGCTTAGAAAACGGTGCGACAAATGTGCTGCAGAGAACACACATAGTAAAAACAGTTGATTTCCGAAAGGATTAACGAAACAAAACGGTGCAGGGGGAAAATTAAAAGTCTTCATATACAGACTTCAAAGAATACTTTGAAATGTAAGGTGATAACCTTTTAAACAATATATTAACGTGTGATTAATGTTTTGTTCCATATTTTGAATAAAAACTAAGTGAGTAAGAACAAAGAGGTCAAATAATATTTGGGAAGGTGGTTCAAACAACAACAGAATGATTTATTTGCATCACCTTTGAAAAGTATGTTGTTGATTATTACTTCTGACAAAAGCGAATAAAATAGTTTTTTCTTGCTATATCCGTTTCGTCTTTATTATTTGCAAAGTGGCAGTTCTGCGGCTCCATCTCCACGCAAGTAAGTTGTGACTTTTCAAAATTTACTCACCTTAGCCATATTAGATTCGCTGCCCGCCAGGTACAAGGACTGTAATAAAACATTTGTCTGTTCCCAGTCTGATGATGCGCCAACAGCGTGGAACGCGTTATAGGATATAATAAAGTATATTACAACAGAGACTGCGAATTATTTAATTAGTTCTTAGGAAACCTCATAATGGCAAATGTGGAGTTATTTTCTGGTTATTACGTACTTTTATTGCACTACCTAGTTTCCCCGTTGCAAAAAAGTATGTTAAAATCAACACTATAGACACTCATACGATATGGTATTCAGAAATGTATCTTGCCAGCCGCTTGGGGCGCTGCTGTCGTGGCGTACAACAAAAATCAGTGGAAGTGTCGTGACTATACATGTGAGACTGTGATAGTCTTTATCGTATCGTCCATTATGTTTTCTCTCTCTCTCTCTCTCTCTCTCTCTCTCTCTCTCTCCCCCCCCCCCCTCTCTCTCCCCCCCCCTCTCTCTCCCCCCCCCTCTCTCTCCCCCCCCCTCTCTCTCTCTTTCGGCCATCTAAGTACCACGCAATAATTTCAATGTTTCCTTTTTTGTTCTTCTTTCTTTTTCCTCCAGCATTCTTTCATCTTTTCACTATGCATCCTTTTTCTCTCCTCAGACCACTTTACTCCTGTCTTCTTCTCCCTCCTGCCTTGGAATCCTTCCATTTTTAACACTTTCTTCTTAAAAGTTTCTCTTTCTGTTGCATCTGTTTCACTTATATGGTTTCTTTCCAAATCTTTCGTAACTTCTTGAATCCATGCTATTGTTGACTTCTTGTCCCAGATATATTTAAAAAATCTCTTTGGCTAACCTGTTGCTGTTCATTCGGTATAAATGTCCAAAAAATAGCAGTCGCACTCTTCCGTAGTGTTTCGGTTACGTTTTCTATGTTGCGATTAACTTCTGCATTACTTCTTTGTTTCCATACCTCTGTATTTCTAAGTAGACCAAGGATTTTTCGAATGATTTTTTCTTTCTAGGGCATCAAGTTTATGTAATTTGTAATTCAGTACTAAAAATTCACTTGCATAAAGAGATTCTGGCTTTACTACTGTGTTGTAGTGCTGTATTTTCAGATTTTTAGACAGATCTTTTGTTGTAAATGTTCCTGGTTATACCATATGCTCTCTCCATTTTGTGCACTCTTTCTTATACAGCAAATTTTTCTAAACTATTTTCCTGTCTGTGTTATGATTTATATTTTTATTATTTCTGTCCGAAATGTTTGCAAAAAAAAAAAAAAAAAAAAAACACAACAAAACTACAGGAAAACCTCAAGTGGGCTGTAAAACACTGCAGTACGATTTTCTCTTCTTTTCGTTTCGTTAAATAGTGCTTAACTTTTTGACCTATCGTACGTTCCGTGAACTTTACCGCCATAACGAACGGCACGTGTTGTTTCGTGTGGAACCACCAGGAGTGCCCAGGAGAAGTGCAGTTTAGTGTAAAAACTGGCATTTTCTCATTGTAGCTGCCCCTTGAATTGTAGACGGCGATGGTCGAGAGCGCGCCAGTTCGGCAGTTGCAGTGGCAGCGGTAGGGCAGGGAGCGCGGTGATATGGGGCGACAATGCTCCCTCAGAGGAGCCCGGGTCGATAACCCCGGCACGGCGCGAGGCGGCCACACGGCACCTCCCGCCCGTCATGTCGCCACCACAACTACTGTGGCTGTTCCCCACCCCTTCAAAGCACCCTAACAACGAGACCACGTGGCTGTCGGATTTTACAATTTCTTTATATTTATCATATGTCAACATCAATAATATCGTAAGGACAGTTTACAACTCACCGCAAAGACGTGGCGACGATCACTTCGAAGTGCGGCAGCCGCAGGTGATGTTTGTATGACTGTGTTGTGTGCCTGTGTGATTGCGTGAGTGCTCCATTTTCTGAAGAAGGCCATGGCCGACAGCTGAAAGCGTTGTATGTGCCTGTCGCAGCTCGTCGCCACGTCTTTGCGGTGAGTTGTAAACTGCCCTTAATATATTATAAATTCCAACCACCGGCCGCGATGACTGAGGCGCCTCAGTCACGGTCTGCACGGCCACTACTGTCGGGGGTTCGAATCCCCCCTCGGGCATGGATATTTGTGCCGTCCTTAGTCTTAGTTAGTTCATAAGTAGTTTGTAAGTTTAGGTTAAGTCCCATAAGCTAAAAAAAAAAAAAATCCTTTATTATACGTCAAGATCAGATTTTTAATAACAATAGGCAGAAGCCATTCGACGCAACTGTCAATAATTCTCGAGAAAATCGACTTTGAAGTTTTGCACGTACACGTAAGTACCAATAAGTAAAGCACTAGCTTCATAAGGCGGTGTAGCTCAGGTGTGCCGGGCGCCGGGGCTCAGCGCACCCGGTCAGGGTGCTCAACGCCCTCTGTAATGAAAAAGCTGAGACAAGTATGCAAAGAACAACCAAGAACAAACCGAACCAACGACTGCAAAATATAGATCTACCGCGAAGAAAAAGGTGGTACCGTTCTGGCTTCACAGCCGTAGAGTCGGTGGTTCGAATCCCGTCGTGACAAATATTTTTTTGCTGTTTTCGAATTTAGTTAGATAAAACATTTTAGGATCTCTAATTACAAGTGTTGTGACAGTTTTTGTTTATGTGTATGTAGACGACCTGAACACTTTGTCGTCACGTAAAACGATGGTTGAGTAGGTTACCTGCTTGGAAAGTCATTAGTATCTATGGACATGACTTTCCAAAAGCAGCGTTGTAGCTCTTCACAAATTAAACAAACGAAGACTACCGTCCTCAACTAATACTGAAACAAATACTTACGTTTTTTGATTGACAGCATCGTTATTAAAAACGTTTTATGAAATATATATAAAAAATACGAATAAACAAAAATACGTGCATTTTTCGTAAAAATTAAGATAAAGCAGTCAACAATCCGAAGACTGGTTCGAACACCACAGTGCTTTACCAGGCATGGTCCTGTTTGGAGGTGCCGTTGCCTTCCACCGACCTTCGAACTGACTTACTCAGCCATTTATTGGGGGACCTACAGTTTAACGTGGGTTCCGAACCTCGGTGTTACTCGGTATTTTTCACATCAGCAACATTGCCAGAGGTGAAAGAAGTGGAAAGTGACAGATAAGAAACGTAGGACCTGGCGGGGATTGAGCCCGCGACCTTTGGATTCATAGCCTGGCACTACCACTGCGCTATCGAGCCATAAAATTGTGTAAGTATTCAACACTGGCCGTATGGCTGAAAGGCTACTACGCTACAATCTTAGCTACACGGACACATCGTGTAGCAGCTTCAATCACTGGTACTTACGAGTACTTGCAAAACTTCAAAGTCGATCTTCTCTATAATTTTTGAGAGTTGGGTCGAATGGCTTCGACTTGTTGATATATGTGTTCTGAACCTCAGGTACCATCAATATCAAAATATTCTAAAATCCGATACCCATGTGGTCCCCTTGTAAGACCATCATCTCTGTGGAAAGTACGAGCCACATGCACCAAATATGACTATTTTCTTTTTAAATAAAGACAGAGTAGCTACATGCAACACTTTATTGACAACAGGTACACGAATTCGAGCAATGTTCCGACACAGGCTCAAAAAATGGAAACAGAAATCTGATCGAATTTTATCTCGTGGAAGGTAAGCAGAAAGTAGGAACGCGTTAGGCAATACTCATCATTCGACTTATATGCAAACCGACGTTTAAGGCTTTAGTAGATTTCGAGAAAACTAGACAATGTTCACTGGAATACACTGTTCCACAATCTGTAGGTATCAGAGGTAACATAAAAAAGACGCCTCAGAACTATATATATATATATATATATATATATATATATAGAGAGAGAGAGAGAGAGAGAGAGAGAGAGAGAGAGAGAGAGAGAGAGAGAGAGAGAGTGTGTTTCCAGTACTAAATAATTTACTGCATGTAATGGCCACTCATGATAATCTGGATCTCCTTGATTAATGGGATAGTTACAGGAGAAGTGTTATAGGCTGTAATTCTGTCGATCCACTGCTGCGCTGTCAACTTGTTTGCGAGAATGATGGAATTCGTCAGCACAGCGCTATATGTGCGGCGCGTCTGTTAGCGTTTATCACGCTTCGATACGGCGTTACTAGCGCTACATTAAGCCGAGATGACACACCGACGAAATATTTATCTGCTTTAAGGCCTTTTCACCGCGATGTATACGACTTCCTACGCGTGTTTGCACTTGGGCGCTGTAGCGCGTTACTGCAGAACGTTAAAACTCGAGGAGAAGCAGAGGACGACGATATCAAAAGAGCCTTGTGTCGCGCGCTTGGCTCACGCCCGCTTCTGGACGTTCCCGCACGTGGCGTGTGTCTGCTGCCTTCACGTCTGCACAGCCGGCACCTGCCGACCCACAATTACACCCCGCCTCTTTAATCAAACTCCACTGCTCCCAGCAAAGCACCCACGACTTGGCGCTGCTACGCTTTTCGGGTTGGTAACCTTTTAGTGGTTGCTAATAAAGTACCCTTCTGAGAAGGGGAGTTTATTGGTTACGCCAAGCTCTAAAAGAGCTACGCCACTACGTCGCCTTTTATCTCATTTTGAAGTGTAGGTTTCTGCAAGTCAATAGAAACTGGTTGTTGTCACATCTTTCACGTGTGGACCGTGGAAAGAGTAAGTGCGCCTCTACATTGTCACATTCGCGACACAAAATTACGTAATAAATATGGGAATGGCGGGATGTATACAGATTTGCAGATAAGTAAGGAAACTTTTGAGAGAGAATCTTTCTGGCGGGTGAACTTCTCTTCTGAAAACGTTGCCGTAAAATAAATACGTAGTGTCGTGTTACTGGTCAGAAAGTTCCTCGTACTATTTGTGCTTGAGGCTTTTTCGTGCAGTAGACTCTGTACTAGATTTGCATTAACTTTCCTGACTTATGAATACACAGGCATGTGTCATCTAATTTTCTTTATGGCGCAATTCATAGCTCCCATTAATCTGAGCGTCATGACTGTTTCCAGTGTTTCTATTTTAAGCTCACAAGGAGACCACATATGTATTGTATTTTAGAATTTCTTGATGTTTTGGTACGTGAAGTTCAGAACTCAAATAACAATCAGCCAAAGCCATTGCACGCAACTCTCAAAAATTCTCGAGAATATGGACTTTGAAGATTTGCAAAGTATATAGAAGTACCAATAAATAAAACACTTGCTACATCTGTCGGTGTAGCTCAGGGGTTAAGCGTTCTGGCCTCACAACCACAGATTCGGTGGTTATATATAGTTGTTTTTGAATTCAGTTATATAAAACATTTTGGAATTCCACGTGTTGTGTCAGTTTTTGTTTATATGTATGTAAATGAGTTGAAAACCTTTCGTCACGTAAAACGATGGTTGACTAGGTTAGCTGCTTGGAAAGCCATTACTAGCTATGGACATGACTTTCCAAAAACAGAGTCGTAGCTTTTCGCAACCTGAAAAATCGAAGATTACCGTCGACATCTAATAGTGAAGCAAATGCTGTAAAAAATTTAACTTATTATTTTTTTTAATTGTATTAATCATCACTGACAACCTTGTATAAAATATAGAAATTACGAATAAACAAAAATACGTGCAATTTTCATAAAAATTAATATCATACATTAAAATTGTGTAAGTATTCAAACAAAATCAAAAAAATATTGTTACGACAGGTTCCAAACCACCGTCTTGATACTTTGGCTGAGATAGTGTTATTACCCCGATGGACTAGAAAAAGAAAGGAATCATTCTTTATATAACTGTGACATTCAGATTCTTCTTTAGCTATATCTCGAACAATCTATACAGCTTATAAAATAGGATGTATGTGTGTATGAGGGTATGTATGTTCCACATCTCCTAACCTACGGCACCGATTTCAACCATACTTGGTACACATGTTCCTTACTATCAGGAAACAATCGCTGTCGGGGTAAGAACCACCTACGACTCATACGTCACGAGATATGACGTCATAAACAATGACATTCGTGAAAATCGGCCGCAGCATGCGATAATATTCCACATGTATTCCTAAATTAATGGACCGATTTTGACCAAATTTGGTACAAATATTCTTTAAGGTCAGTAATCATTTGCTATGGTTGCTAAAACCATCTACGATACATAGTTCATACGATATCACGTCATAAACAATGAAAACTCCCCCATTTTCCGGCGCGTGACAGCGTGATTTTATTCGTCAACTATTTGACAATGACAGCACTTAGCGACTTGCAATAAACTTTGAACATAATTTAAAATCTTTACGAAACTTTTTCTCGCTGACAACCCCAACAAAATAAAGAGAAAAGTTCATCGCTTACTACTTTTCCGATGTTCATGATGTATATCTACCGCATTTGGCATGACGTTACAAATTATTACTTCTACACTGTAAATTGTATTCGCGACACAATTCAGAGACGTACACATACATACCACTGAACGTTCCTTCGATACTGTATCAGAGTTTGAAATATGGTCTATGAGATATGAAGTCATAAACAATTTGCTTCATGGAAAACCGCACGATCACACAAGAGATTTCGATTTATTACGTCTTTACTACCAACACCTTTCACGACAAATTTTGCAGACATTAGGCACATATGTCACTGAATGTACCTTCGAATTTACATTATAGTGCGACACATATTTCAGGAGATATGTCGTCATAAACAATGAAATTTCCGAATAATTGGTACATCACACGCTCTTTAACATCTCCCCCTAAAATAATGGACCCATTTCAACTGAACTATGTAGACATATTGCTTACTATCGGAAAATAATCGTCGTGGGATTAGAAACTACCGACGACACATAGTTCAGGAGATATGACGTCGTAAACAATGAGTCATAAAACTTTCCCAACACGTGACGCGTGATTTACGAGATTTCATTCATCCACTATTTATTCATCGAAGATAGTTTCTTTATATTACACTCTACAAATCTGTAAGTTTATATTATTGCATGGCATATATTCAAGGGTATATAATAAGTATTGAGCTACATGAAAACGAAGCTTAAATGGACAGATAGGAAGAAACCGATAAACAGAAACGGAAGAATGGACTAAATATTGTTTTTAGTCAGGTTTTGGGTTAAATTAATGTTATACATCATCTGTATTTAATATTATTTTTCTTTCTTTGGATACTGCACTGATAATTTTGAGTAATATGTATATTTCTTTGTTTTACTGTTTGATAATTTTTAAGCTGTTTTCATCTATACATTAAGATGATTTTTTTTTTCTAATTTTTATTTTCGTTTCTAATATAATGCTGGAAAAATGCGTATATACCCGGGCAATGTCACTAGACCGTTGAATGGTTGAAGGACTACATTGTAAATTTGATCAAGTAGATCGATAATTTCTTCAAGTGCAACCTGATTCAGTCATCTAAACGCGGCAAATCGACTCCGTCTACCGAGTGAGTTGGTGCAGTGGTTACAGAATGGACTCGCATTCGTGAGAACGGACATCCAGATTTCCGTTTTCCGTGATATTCCCAAATAAGTACAGGATAATGGCAGCTTCAAGAAGAATATCGTAATTTCAATTCCAAAGACAGCAAGTGCAGACAAGTGTGAAAATTACAGAACTATCAGTTTAATAAGTCATGGTTGCAAAATAATAACACAAATTATTTACAGACGAATGGAAAAACTTTTGGAATCTGACCTCGGAGAAGATCAGTTTGGATTTAGGAAAAATGTAGGAACACGGAAGGCAATACATCACGACTTATCTTTGAAGACAGGCTAAGGAAGGGCAAACCTATGTTTTTGGCGTTTGTAGATTTGGAGAAAGCTTTTGACAATGTCGACTGGAATACACTCTTCCAAACTCTGAAGGTAGCAGGGGTAAAATATAGGGAGCGAACAGTTATATTCAACCTATACAAAAACCAGACAGCGGTTTTTAGAGTTGAAGGGCAAGGAAGGGACGCAGGGGTTGGGAAGGGAGTAAGACAGGGTGGTAGCCTTTCCCCAATGTTGTTCAATCTGTACATTGAGCAAGCAGTGAAGGATGGGAAGGTGAAATTTGGAGAGGGCATTATAGTGCAGGGAGAAGAAATAAAAACATTGCGGTTTGCTGATGACATAGTAATTCTGGCAGAGACTGCAAAGGATCTGGAAGAGCAATTGAATGGAATAGAAAGTGTCTTGAAAGGAAGATATAAGATGAACATTAACAAGAATAAAACGAAGGTAATTGAATGTAATGTCGGCAAATCAGGCGATGCTGAAGGAATTACATTAGGTAATGAAACAATAAAAGTAGTAGATGAATTTTGTTATTTGGGTAGCAAGGTAACTTCTGATGGCCGAAGTGAAGATATGACATGCAGAATGGCTATAGGGAGAAAAACGTTTCTAAAGAAGCGAAACTTGTTAATATCCAATATTAATTGAAATGTTACGAAGTCCTTTCTGAAAGCATTTGTCTTGAGTGTAGCATTGTATGGCAGTAAAACGTGGACGATAAGGAGTTCAGACAAAAAAGATTATAGAAGCTTTTGAAATGTGGTGCTACAGACGAATGATGAAGATTAGATGGGTAGATCACGTAACTAATGAGGAGGTGCTTAATCGAATTGGGGAGAAAAGGAGTTTCTGGCATATACTGACTAAGAGAAGGGATAGATTGGTTGGACACATTCTGAGACATCAAGAAATTGCCAACTTAGCATTAGAAAAAAGTGTGTGGGGTAAAAATCGTAGAGGGAGGCCGAGGGACGAATACAGTAAGCGGATTCAAAAGGATGTAGGTTGCCGAACGTATTCTCAGATGAAGAGACTTGCACAGGACAGGGTAGCGTGGAGAGCTGCATCAAACCAGTCTGCGGACTGAAGACCACAACAACAACACAACAATGACGGCATGGTTCCTTTGAAACGGCAAGGTGGATTTCCTTCCACGTCCCTGACAGAGACTATCTGATCGTGTATTCAATCCCTAATGACCACGATATCGACGGAACGTGAAGCCGCAATCTTCCTTCATTCCAGATCCGTGACTACAGCCTTTCTGTGCTGAGACGTGGCAGGTAGGTTGCGCTGCCTGCGACGCCGCCTGACCCCGATCCTGCGCTGTTTATTTCTGGAGCGCGCACACACACACACACACACACACACACACACACACACACACACTACCGCACTTGCGCGGGCTGGGATTCACGGCGCTCCAGCACCACATGCAGTTAAGCCAAAGCTCGTTACTGAAGACTAACTCTCGCTTTGTTATCGAACCTACCAGTAACAAATGTAGTACGCCGCCTATGACTTTCTTCTACGTCTTCAGTTAAACCTGTGTGGAGGAGAACCCATAAACATTAATAATACGCAAGAAGGGCTCCCACTGGTGTTCTGAACGCGGTACAGGTGACTAACAGCTTCCCAGCTTTCCACGCTACCGTATTTCTGCAAGTCTCTTCATCTTCGAATAACAATGGCAACCCACATCCATTTGATCCCGCTTACTGTCTTCTCGTCTGCGATTTTTACCTCACATTCTTCACTTCAATATTACATTGGTGATTACTTCATGACTCATAATGTACTACTGAACGATACCTCCCTTTAATCAAGATAGCCAGAAATTTTTTCTCCGCAATTATGTTAGGTCAGGATATGCCAAAAATAATTTTCTCTACCATTATGTTACGTACCTCGTTACCCATTCACCCACCTGATCTTCGGCGTTCTTATGTAGCACCAAAATTCAAAAGCTATCATTTTTCACCAAAATTCAAAAGCTATCATTTTTTCCGTCAGAACCCCTTACCGTCCAGGTTTCACTACCGTATAGGCAAATGCGTTTCCTTTGCCTTAGCCCTGTTACCTGCAGAATTTTAACTGATTTAGTTTTGTTTATCCAAAACTCAGTGAAGGATACAGACATAATGATTAAAAGGATTCTTCAAAATTACTCTGTGATAAATAAAAATATATTTTTGATATATTATCTAATCGTCAGCCACACAACTAACAAAAAACCAAGGACAACAAAAATTAACAATAGCTAAACGGACATCCACCAAAGATGACCTAATAATTTCCTAAAATCTGCCAACTACACCTACACATCTCTTTTAGAGAGGCACTGGACTGCCATTGTTACGTTACACCGGCATAGGAGTATTCAAATGTGATGGTTTCTGGGCAATATCATCACAGAGATATTTTGTGATGAAATGAATGAGCAATTTTCTTTGGAAAAACTTGCTTTACTTACAAAGACAAGCGCAGTTAGACCTGTTTGACAGCGAAGAAGTTCTCCTTCCGGTACTTACCTGAAATGAAAGAAACAAAAATGTGTAAGTTATGGGTGACAAGAAACCAAATCTGTACATATGTGCATTATCTTTTGTTCAGAACCAACACAAACACACACACACACACACACACACACACACACACACACACACACGGCCGAGACACGATTCTAACCTCCGACGGGGGTGGCCACGCAATCCGTGACATGACGGCTCAGACCATGCGGCCATTCTCGCACGGCTTTCATGGTCGAACGTTTGACTCCAAATAGTGAGAAGTGTGAAGTTCTCCACATAAGTACGAAAAGAAATCCGTTAAACTTTGTTTACAAGATAAATCAATCAAAAGTGAAGGCTGCAAACTCCACTTAATACCTAGGAATTACTATTATTTCAGACTTAAACTGGAAAGAATACGTAGATAATGTCGTGAGAAAGGGGAACCAGAGACTGCGTTTTATTGGCTGAACCCATAAAAGATGCAACGGAAATACTAAAGATTGCATACATTACGCTTGTCCGTCCTTTTTTGGAGTATTACTGACCAGTGTGGGATCCTTACCAGGCGGGTTTGACGGAGAACATCGAAAGAGTCCAAACAAGGGCAGCTCGTGTTGTACTGTCACTATACAGGGGAGACAGCGTTACGGAAATGATACAGGATCTGGAATGGGAATCATTACAACAACGGCGCTTATCGCTGCGGCGTGGGCTACTTACGAAACTCCAATCGCCAACATTCTCCGTCGAATGCGAAAATATATTGTTGACTCCCAATTGCATAGGTAGAAATGATCATCAGACGAAAACACGAGAAATCAGAGGTCGAACGCAGAGATTCAGGTGTTCTTTCTTCCCGCGCGCTATTCGAGAATGGAATTTGGGAGATAGATAGTATAATGGTGATTCGATGAACCCTCTGCCAGGCACTTAAATGTGATTTGGAGAGTATCCCATGTATATGTAGAACAGCTACTTGCAACAGTACGTTGTACTGTGTGGGCTGGCACTGAAATTGCGCCGAGGTGGAGTAGCCGAGCGGTCTAAGGCGCCTCGTTGCGGAGCGCGCCGTTGCTCGCCGTCGGAGGTTCGAGTCTTCCCTGGGGCATTTTGTGTGTGTGTGTGTGTGTGTGTGTGTGTGTGTGTGTTTTCTTACCTTAGTTTAAGTGGTTTGTATAAGCTACGGACTGATGCCCACGCAGTTTGGTCCGATAGATTTACAAACATTTGGACATTTTTGAACTAAAATTGCAGGCACTGGGTTTTGGACTAGGCATTTGGTTGTCACAACTAGACATTAGTGAGAACTAAAGGAAAGCGTCCGTTTACTTTTGACCGTCGAGTACAGGCGTGTGTGATATTACCCCGCTGAAAAGCGTGCGGCAGGGGCGAGTCTTGGGTAGTGGTTCAGGGCGTTTCTGTGGGTCCCCCTCTATAACAGAGTGGCACCAATACGGTTGGAGACTGCCACTCAGCTGTTGATGGGGACCCCGCCGCCCACACCACGTAGAAGACAAGGCCTCACAACTGGCCGACCCTACATCACACCCAAAGGACGCGTACGCTGACTGGCCAGCCGCTACGCGGCGGTGGACGTGCCTCAGCGGCCAGCCAGTGAGCTGGCGGCCGCGGCCTATAGGTGTGACGTTGGCACGACAATTGCGCGGCCTACGGGAAATACAGGCCTGAGCGCGCACATCATGCGACGTAAGCAAGGTAGTTCCGAGCCGGCGCGATCGCTAGCTCAGTGGCTGCCCGCTATGACGCAGTGGGCAGTGTCTCAGGGGCCGACCATTCGGCTAGTGATCGCGCCGGCTCGGAACTACCTTGCTTACGTCGCATGATGTGCGCGCTCAGGCCTGTATTTCTCGCCGGCCACGGGCCATTTGTGAGGCCTTGTCTTCTCGGAGGTGTTTGCTGTGCCCCAGCAGCGAGCCACTCAGCTAGCGATGGCAGCAGCCTATCGGAGTGACGTGACACGGGCTTGTTGTAAGGCCTTGTATCTAGACGGTGTTGGTTGAACTAAGTTAAAAATGTTCAAATGTTTGTATAGCTTATGGGACTTAACTACGGGGTCATCAGTCCCTAAACTTACAAACTACTTATCAACTAGCTAACACTAAAGACGGCATAAATATCCATCCCCGTGGGGGATTCGAACCCCCGACCGTAGTTGCCGTGCAGACCGTGACTGGAGCGCCTCAGTCCCCTCGGCCACCGCGGCCGGCGAACTAAGTTACGCGAGCGCAAGTGGATAGCTGTTCGTGCCGTCTTCGATACAGCGTGTGACCTAAAAAATGACGTCACGTTTGTTCCAAGTTGTGTAAGGAGAACGTTACCCCTTTCAGCGCGGCTGCTCGTAATGGGAACCGGCCTTAGGTGGAGAAACGACAGAAGTTTCTGCTTCCGCTCGATTAGTTTGAGAGGAAAATAATCGACGTTATTATACGTTGAATGGCTGGGAGAAGGCAGGCGAAGAGCGGTGCGGCTATAACGTGAGGCGGCGGCGTGGGCGGCCGGCGTGGGCAGGCGGCTGCAGTGGCGGCGGCGGCGGCGCCGGAGGCGGCGGAGCGGAGGCGGAGGCCCTCTGCAGACGGCGACACCCCCGTCTGCCGCCCCCGCCACCGCCACCGCTCGAGACGCACTGCCCAGGCCTGCCGTCGCTGCTGCCTCCAACACACTCCGACTGGGCTCCTGTCCACCACACACACTGCTGCACCAGGCCACCAATTACTCTACACCAGTGTCTTTTTCAACTTTCTCTAATATGCAGTGAAGGCTTTCACGACCGGCTGAAGTAATTGCTGTTGAATCTTCCGGGTTATGTGGTCGTGTTCGAAGAAACGTATCTGCTCCTGACGTTTCGTCCAGAGCTGCGCTGGACATCCTCAGAGGTGCTACTGGTAGCGGTGAGTCTTGCCGACTGATGAGTCGGGCGTCGGATAGCGGTATAAATACTGTCCAAAAGGGGACGTCGTCAGTGTTCACGTGCGCAGCAGAGATAAGCCTTGTCAAAGGTAAAGCATAACTTTCGATAGTCAATGGTCAAAGATAAAAGCGTAACTACCTACTCTGAAGAGCCACAGTCCATATGTCATTAAGTTTCATTGCTTCTTCCTTTCTATTAAAATTATCCCCATGTTTGTATATTTCGATTGCTTCTCTGTACAGTCGTGAATAATAGTTCGTCGTTGCAGATAAAATTTCCGTTTCGGAAAACTTCATGATTTCCTGATTGGAAAACATGTTCAGCTACAGCTGATTTCTCAATTCTACCCAGCCGGCAAAGACTTTTGTGTTCTTTCATTTCAGTCTTGTATTCACACTCCTTTTTTGTAGTGCCAATATACACTTTTCCGCAAGAACACGGAATTTTGTACACCCCACTGGATGATAGAGGAGGGCGTTTGTCCTTTACAGATCGGAGTGCCTGACTTAACTTTTTTGTTGGTTTAAAAACCGGTCTGATATCGTGTTTACGTAAAATCTTTCCTATCTGATCCGTAACTGTTTTAATGAAGGGGAAAGAAACGGTGTTCTTCCATCGTGAACACTTGACCACGCCCCCTTTTAGACAGTATAACCACAGTCTAATATATACAGTCGCGACACTACCGCTGATTTTTGTTATACTAGGCGACTGCAGCGCTCCTTGCGGACGTAAAGCCACGTTGCTCTGTATCTTATACGAGACGTGTGTTTGTTGTGTGTTTTGGTGTACGAAATGGTTTTTACGAAGGGAAGCGTGCGTAGTACAATAAATTGCAGCAACAACAACAACAAGAATACGTCTCATTTATCATTCTTTAGGTTTCCTACAGAGCCTGAGAGGTATGTGACATCAAGATTCGGTAATGCTTATTTACAATTATCTTGTAAGCAACAGACACATATTGAAGATTATTTCTTTTTACGATCAAGAAATGGCTTATAAATAGCAGACAAGATCCTTTGGATAAAGTTGCCGCGTATTTACATGATAATGTGAAGTTCTGCTCGCTACACTTCGATGCAAACCAGTTCATGAATGATGAACGGAAGAAGTTGGTGTGGAATGCTGTGCCTACATTGTTCGATGTTCCAAACAAACCACCGAAACTGGAAATGAAGAGGAAACTACCGCAAAGACGTGATAATATAAAGGCGGAAGAAATTAAACTGTATCCTGAAACAAGTATTACGACTGTGGTTGCTGCGACATCACAGCTAGAAACATTTTTGTCTGGGTATTCGAAAGTAATTCATTATTGAGGCAAATATATAAGAAATGTATGGAAAATAAGTGTTCATTGTTACCGTTTTAATGTTTGAAAGGTTAAATGTTTTCTGTTTTATCTAATGGAAACCACAGAGCCGTCTTATTTTACAGACGATTGTCGCCCCGCCCCCTCCCACTCCTCCCTCATCAACGAACCATAGAATAGCAGACTGTGATAATGACTTAGGACCATTCATATAATATGACATTTCGACTGTCGTGTAATCGACGTAATATTATCTTAAAATATCATATAAATGAAATAACCTCGTAGCAAAATTATATTAGATGAAAGTTTCATAGCCAGTGGGTGTTCTCATAACTAAAAAGCAGGAGAAAAACATTGTTTCGCACCTTTTAACACAGGGAAGGCCAATTGCATGCTTCTCATGTGCGAAATACTATGTTTACCAGCAAAGTAAGGTGCAATGTCTGAAGAATTTCCTCATAAATATGTTGCAGTTAGCGTCAGTTTATTCACGAGTTGTTACTAAATTTACATTTGTTGATATTCAACTGGCCCTTAGAAGTTCTATTATAGGGTTGTTTGCACAAAATACTATGTTTATCTATCACTACCGGCAAGGTAAGCTGCAAGCAAATTCTAAAGAAATATTTCGTAACGTATTGCACAATTGCAGTTTGTGTCCGATCACAACGAGTATTTGCTCGGTTTACGTTTCTTTTACACTCAGTCATGTGACAAGATACTTAAATAAAGCTTGGAATGCAAGAATATATACAATATTTAGCAAACCACACAGAAAAGTAATTACAAGCGGTCATTATTAATGTGTCGTATACGGCGTTAAGGAGCAGACGGCTTTACGACCGCTTGGAGCGCTAGTGTCGCTGCAAATGTCAGGCGGTAACAGCTTTAACAGCAGTGAGTGTCGCGACTGTATATATTAGACTGTGGTATAACGCTATCCGACGCCCGACTCGTCAGTCGGCAAGACTCACCGCTACCAGTGGCACCTCTGAGGATGTCCAGCGCAGTTCTGGACGAAACGTCAGAAGCGGATAAGTTTGTTCGACCACGACCATATAACCCGGAAGATTCAACAGCAATTATTTCTCTAATATGCTACCTCCCTTACAAGTAAAAACATTCTAGCGACCACCCTTCCAAAAAATTCTGACTACCCCCCTCCTCACGAACCATAACTAAGCTATGTCACAGGAAACACTTTTTATCTTGAAACTTCCTGGAAGATTAAAATTGTGTGCCGGAACCGGGACTCGAACCTGGGACCTTTGCCATTCGCGGGCAAGCACTCTACCGACCGAGAGCTATCCCGACACGACTCACGATGCCGCCTCACAACTTTACTTCCGCCAGTACCTCGCCTCCTACTTTCCAAACTTCACACAAGCTCTCCTGAGAAACATGCAAGACTAGCACAACTGAAAGAAAGGATATGATGGAGACATGGCTTAGCCACAGCCTAAGGGATGTTTCCAGAATGAAATTTCATTATGGATTTTTAATCTTCTTTCTTTTGCTTCCACTTTCTTTTAAATTGTTGGACTAATTTTTTGCATTTTCTGAAGACATCCTATTGTTCCATAATTTCTGAGAAAAACATATACTTTGCTTAACGAGCAAGAGTCAGAAGCGAATTACGCTCATTAAAAAAGATCATACTGTATAGGCAATTTCTAAAGAAGTAGATCTTTTTCTCCGATTTCTTTCAGATCATCTTTTACCAATCATAAGAACAGTTTTCAGACCATCCGTTTATTCACCAATAACACACTGTATTATAATTACTTATAATAAATAATTATACATCTGTCCCGACAGGAAATTGACAGTTTCAATGCGGACGCATTAATACGCTCGATCCCTTGCTGGAATCCAGTATAGGCTGCGACCAAGTGGAAACAAACGGGCAGGGGACACTACCACCGTAGTGTGCTGCAAGGTGAGAATTTGGGTTGGAAGGGAAGCGTGCCTAGACAGCCCAATTGCTTAAGGCGACCACTGGTCCGAAGTGGGAAATTCGGGTACGAATCCCACGCCAGCTCAAATTTTCATCTTTGTCATTACATTTATTTTACCACGCCCGAGGGGGGATTCGAACCCCCAGCGGGGAACGGCCTTGCGCATCGGAGCATAGCGCCATAATGCGCTCGGTCACTCCGCCGCGGCGGAGAGTTATTCAGTGGACGTTAATCTATCTATAGCTGATAATGTTGGCATACAGCATTTTCTACCTAAGCAAGCGGGAGCCGTTATTTTAACGCTACAAGGTTTCTTCCAGCGCAAAGCAAGTATATACGCGTACTTAAACTGCCGCTTGAAACCGGCAGAGATGCTCTTCCAATTTTTGTCTGGATTTGCGCGATCCGCCACCGTTCCTGGATCGTTGCGAAGCGTTGCCGCGTTCAATAGTACTTTTTTATGTTACACAGACAGGTTACCAGAATAACGCGATAACAGTTACACACTTAGAGACAATCAGTAACCGGGAGCCGCGAATGATAGTGAGAGATGGGAAATTTGAATGATAAAAAGAGCAGCAGAAAGCTTCAGTGGCGCAGTGACTCGACGTGACAGATGAAAGGCGCAGGCGGCCACGGTAAGGGCGAGCACTCGGCCAGGGGATCCCCCTGTTATTGCAGAACAAAGGCCGGCGCAGAGCTGCAGTGACGACCGGGCGCAGGCCTTTGATCCGAAGCCGGACCGCACAACAACACAAACCTTGCTACGTCAACAGATCGCGTGATAACATGCGACTGTCGGTCCAGCCTAAGCAGTGACGCACTGTTTCTATGCGTGCGAAGGGCACGCACACGGATAACCAGGAACTGCCGATTCCGTGGCCTGAAGATGACACTACTGGAGGGTCGAAACCGGTACCAAAATAAAATTCAGTCTAAACTTAGGGCTGTTGGTATGAAAAAAATTTTTAATTACAACTTTGACCAGCCACATTCCAAGATAGCACGGAGATACACCTACTTACTTTCTCTGTGGAACAGTAATAACATTACAGAAAGCTAATATAATTACGTGGGTTTTCGCGGTCAGAGTCGGATGACATAAAAGTTTTCTGGGTGTTGTACTGCGTCATGATGTAAGGAGGCTATTACTTAAATAACCGAAGTTTCGGCCAACGTTACAGTGCCCTTCATATGAGTATACCCTGATGAAGGCCACTGTAACTTTGGCCGAAACGTACAACACCCAGAAAACTTTTATGTCAACATTACAGCAGTTCGCCGTCTATAGTGTGCGAGGTGCCTCAGGGGCTGAGGAACTGCCCGTAACAAGGAAGATCGGAGTTCTGTGGTTTTCCTAAACCTCTTGACGTTAATGCCATAAAGGTTACTTAGAAAGCTACATGGCGGATTTCATTCTCCATATATGTGCAGTCCAAAATTGTGCTGTGACGATTTAATCGGTTCTTCCTTCTCACTTTCGAAATAGTCCCCTGTGAGAGTTCCTCGAATGACAAACGTTCCGTCGATGCTAGTCGACTGGAGATGGTATTCTTGTTCATTTGGAATGGAGAAGGGGGCGTATGAGGTCTGTGTATCGCGCCATTACGATACTCTCCTGAACATATGCAGGGAACCACCGAAAGTTTAATCAACGACATTCTTATACTTGTCAAAGCAACAACGACTTCCTAGAGGGGAAGGTATTTGTTTTCACATTTTGGAAGGAGATACTATGGATAAAACGCATCAAAACATGTCTAGTAAACGTGGGCTCTAAAATGCATACCTTATGGGCTACGAGCAGTTGATCAACAGAAGAGTCGCGTTCACAGTATCGATATTTAACCGATCGTAGCTTTTAAGAAATTCATTTGAGACATTATGCAAGCTGAAACCACACACACACACACACACACACACACACACACACACACACCTCGATGGTCTTGGTAGGATCAAAAATTGTTCAAATGTTTGTAAACCTAAGGGATCAAACTACTGAGGTCATCCGTCCCTAGACTTACAAACTACTTTAACTTATACTAAGGACAACACACATACCTATGCCCGAGGGAGGACTCTAACCTCTGACGGGGACGGTCGTTCAATTCGTAGCATGGCGGCTTACAAGGAGACCACATGGTTTATATTTATGGTACGTGAAGGTCAGAACTTCGATAACAATCAGCCAAAGTCATTCGACGCAACTCTAACATTCTCTAAAAAAATCGACTTTAAAGTTTTTCAAAGTGCGCGTAAGTACCAACAATAAAAACGGTTGCAGCATCAGTCGATTTGGGTCAGGTGGCCTCACGATTAAAAAAAGTCAGTGGTTCGAATCCCGCTGTGACACACTATTTATTTTATTATTTCGTTTTCGAATTCAGTTATATAAAACGTTTTGGGATCCCTAATTCCACGAGTTGTGTTAGTTTTTGTTTATGTGTATGTAGACGAGCTGAAAATTTTTTCACCTAAAACGATGGTTGAGTAGGTTAGCTTTTTGGAAAGCCATTAGTAGCTATGGAGATGACTTTCCAAATACAGTGTCGTAGCTCTTCACAAACTAAACAAACAAAGACTACCGTCGTCAGCTAATAGTTAAGCCAATACTGTAAAAAAGGTAGCCCTTTTTTCTGATTCACCATCATCATTAACAACATTCTATAAAACATTACGAATAAACAAAAACACGTGCACTTTTCGTAAAAATTACCAAGATATTAAAATTGTGTAAGCATTCGAACACAACGGAAAAACTAAAAAATCTATCATTACAGGATTCGAACCACCGATCCCACGGTTGGAGGGCTAGAAAACTAGCACCTTACACCAACAGATGCTGCAACGTATTGTAATGTTTTAATATATTTTAAGTAATTACAGTTTATTCTACCGATACTCAGCTTTTTAACGTTACGATGTATGGGGGTTCTGCTTGCTACAACATTATTCTCCTGGGGCGTCGTGGTAGAAATAAATACTCGTTATGTACAATTTTTTACTTCTTCTTTAATTTGAAACCAAACTGCTTCTCCATCAAAACATTACAAATTCAAACTTGCGCACAACAACAACACAAACTGACATAGATTCCAAAGCACTTTGCGAAAGCCAGAACTCTAACTCCTCCACGCAAGGCGGTGAGGCAAATATATATCATCGACAATAATGACATTACATTATGCATTGTTCATAACAATTGAATATTCTAATTTACAATTACCAAACACACAAGTAAAACATTTCATGTACACAAAAATAATCACAATATAAAATGAAAAGTATACATACAATAATTTTACATGGTGCGTATTTTTTTAAGTCGAAATCTCTGATCTTTCTGTTGACATCAAAATGCGATGTTAAATGTCAATTAATTAGTTAATGAGTACATCATACATGTTCCTAACATATATTGAACTATCATTTATCTTTGCAAATCTGTAAATACACTCGAATCTCTCGTCAGTCAATATATACAAAGAATTCAATATTGTCAATCTCGACTATTAAACTATTAAACTATTAAACAATTAGCTGGCCTACACAACTTGTTTATGAGCCTAACATGTATACAATGCTATTTATTTTAATCTCTTTATGTAGATACAAAAGTTTTTACCATTCGTCTATTTATTGAAATAACATACAATGACAGAAGTATTGTTTATAGAACTGTCTGGAAACGTATTATACAAATCTCTTAATTAATGAAATCTATAGTTCGTTATAATCACAGTATCATCGAGACACTGTTCTACACTGATTCCTAGGCTGGCTATTACGTTTTTAACTTCACATGCAACATATATCACGACTGAACCACACGATTCCGGATCCGACGCAGATGGTATCGTACGATAACATTGAGATGAGAGGGCCAGCAGTATCGTCACAGTACTTACGTGTACTTTGCGAAAATTCAAAGTCGATTTTCTCGAGAATTTTTTAGAGTTGCGTCGAATGGCTTTTGCTGTTGTTACTTTAAGTTGTGAACTTCACGTACCATAAATATGAAGGAAGTCTAAAATCCGATACCCATGTGTCCTCGTTGTCAGACCACGCGGCTTGTCCTGCTCCCCAGAGTAGGATAGGGAACCTCTAGTCACTTTACCGCACTCACAGTTGTGTCTTCCTCTGCCTTTTCTCGTGCTCCGCTCCCTACCACGGACAGCTAAACGACTAAGACCTCTCGCAACAGAGCTGGCAAAGTACGTGTGCGACAATATCCCGCACACCGCGGCGCAGCTGCCAGATTAGGATGGGCTGTGCTAAGGCGGGCACTCTCTCGCCGCCTATTTAAATGTAAATCGTGTCGCGACAAGGCGGGGGCGGCAGGAACCGCCGAGCACTGGCAGCGGGGCAGTATTGTAAGGCCAACGTGTAAGGCGCTGCCACTGATCCACCTCACCGTCCTCTAGGCCTGTGTTCCTGGGCGAATGGAACACGTCATATACTTCATAATCACTTTCTAATAGTACATTCGTGACGCTTTTTTGCCTCGTTTAGTGTGTGTGTGTGTGTGTGTGTGTGTGTGTGTGTGTGTGTGTGTGTTTGCAGGCGCGCACCAGAATCTCTTCTAAAACTTCTCTGAATCCAAAGACCACTTAAACGTTATATTCAATTACTCGCTAGTTAAAGAAGCCTGTAATCTGGAGTTCTTTTCTGTGAATACGTTGAATGTTATTTATATGGATTAGACTCTGTTCTACTCTAGTATGTGCTGTGATAATGTTCCAAACATATAAGCAGTGATTCGGTATTAAGACACACGTAAAAAAGGTATGTGGCTATTACATACCTGCCAGCTTTTGAAAAGAGCTATCAGTAAAAATCACGTGCCGCTAAAAATCTAACGAATTTCGACATACCCCGGCTTGGCGATAATGATAAAACTTCTGTGAAACAAAATTCAGTAATTCACGCTTCGCCGGCCGCGGTGGCAGGGGACTGAGGCGCTCCAGTCACGGTCTGCACGGCCACTACGGTCGGGGGTTCGAATCCCCCCTCGGGCATGGATATTTGTGCCGTCCTTAGGATAAACTAGTTGATAAGTAGTTTGTAAGTTTAGAGACTGATGACCCCGTAGTTAAGTCCCTTAAGCTACACAAACATTTGAACATTTGAATTCACGCTTCACACAGGATTCTTAAATGATATCTACTTACAAGGGTAACACCAAGTGTCGTACTAACGAATTTTGATGGATCGCAGGTATGTTGTGCGGGAACTCCTCCAGACCACCAAGCTAAAAGGATTTGTTCCAGTGCGCCTTGGTTTTCATGAGATTCGAGATCAAAGTCCAGCGCTCACACCGATACCTGTACGAGGTCAGTAGGGGTCCGTGAGTCAGTGTGGTGTAATTAGCAAGGCGCTCCATTGTCACGCAGAAGACACGATTTCGATTCCTGCCCGCGATTCTATTCTATTGACACTTGTCCGACGATTGATTGTATATAAGTACATTACATTTTCCCCACTTTATCGATTCTTATTGCAAAGATAAGGTTATATCAGGTAATTACAGTTACATGTGAACGACACGCTACAAATGACTACCCGCCTGGCCGCAGCATAGTAATCCGCTGGGACGCGTCAAGTGGACACACACTGCATTCGACGGTGTAACAACAGTGGGGCCGGGGACTGTAAACGCAGCTAGCAAATGTTACAGCTGATAACTACAGACGGTTTACTGATCTTTCAGTGGTGTGATTATCGAATGTCAACGTTTCAAATTTTTGTCCGCGAAGTCGTAAAGTAACACTGTCCAACATTCTGGGAAAGGCAGAGAAAATAAAGCAACGGAAATGTGGATTTGGAGACGGATGACGAAATCAAGCTGGGTGGAGACAAAAATCAATGATCAGGTGCTAACACATGTGAATGAGAGCAGAACGCTGCTAAAGTATATAGGAGAAGAAAAGAAAAAGTTATATGGCACACAATGAGACAGAACCAGTTCCTACAGAATATATTTAAAGGAAAAGTTTTACGGAAGAATCGAAGAGGCAGGCCAAGAGTAACTTTTTTTAACAGTATTAAAAAAAAAAGAAATTGGCCTAAAATCACACGAGGAATTGAAGAGGATGACAATGGAGACAATAAATGATGATGTAGAATGGTAAAATGCCGCAATATCGGCAAATTATACGGATAAACCGTAGAAGGTGCCTGGTATGTGGCTATTATAACAGGCAACAATTGGCTGGAATCAGTTTAGGAAAGGCACGGCGAACGAAAAGCAGCGCGGTCTGGTGGGGATGTGCAGCGCGCTGTCGGCAGGTCGGAGTGCAGCGGCCTCAGCGGCTAGCTAGGTGTGTGTGGTTTCTTCTGGGAGCTGTCTGTATCTTATCGAGGCCGCAGCTGCCGGCGAAGGCTGCAGCTGGACTGGGCAGCTGCGCAACGCACGCCGAGCGCTCGCCCTGGTCCCAGACTACCAAACCACCACACCGTCTGGATGCTGGGTCACACTGTGCATGCGTGGACCATCATTCTGCCGCCCCGTACTTGCCCAACCTTGGGACCACCGTATCCAAACTCAAAAGCATCGCAGGGACCTAGAGATGTGCCGTGGTGGAGTAGCCGGGCCGTGGAGGTACGAGTCCTCCCTGGGGCATGGGTGTGTGTGTTTGTCCTTAGGTTAGTTTACCTAGATTTAAGGTTTATCACCTAGAATAGCATCCAAATCCTTTATACCAAATTGCTACAGATTCCATTTCATTAATTCTGCGAATATTCCTCGTCCTTATAAAAAAAGGCATGTTTGATGTCATATAAGATTTGCCATAATCCTTATTCACATCCTGATATACATTGTAAGTACGATAAGTAATTATATCACGTGAGTTGGCACTTTCGAGTCCAGCAAGTGCTTTCACAGTACCACCATTACAACGTAATACAGCAATAGTTAACCAACCATTACCAGGTTGTGGATTTGCTTCCTTAGAAAATATTGCAAAATTCACAATACACCCACGAAACACTGATGGTCCTTTAAGAATTTCCTGTGCGCCAATATTAGTTTGACTATTTAGATCGCCAGCCCTTCATACACCGTTCAGCTATGTGTTACGTAGTTTGTAAGCTACGGACTGATGACCACGCAGTTTGGTCCGATATAATTACAAACATCTGAACATTTTGTTTCGAGAATGAAACTTCATTCTGCACTCTGCAGGAGAGCTTCTGTTAAGTTTGCAAAGTAGGAGGCGGGGTACTGGCGGCAGTAACGTTGTTACTGAGTCGTGTCGGGATAGCTCAGTAGGTAGAGCGCTTGCCCGCGAAAGGCAAATGTTCCGGGTTCGAGTCCCGGTTCCGGTACACAATTTTAATCTGCCAGCATGTTTCAAAAACAATCTTGTATTCCGAAGAATACACGCAAAGGATTTCGAGCAGCAATTTAAAAGAAATCTGTTGCAAAAGAAAAAAAAATTAAATTCGTTTCTTCTGAGATAACATAGTTTTGTTAAGGTTCGTGAGGAAGAATTTTCCAGAATATTTTTGTTTGGGAAGGGTCGGCAGATTATGTTTACTTAGAACGGGGTCGCATATTTGAAAAGATTGAAAAACACTGGAATAGAGGACATCAAGTAGGTAAGAGTCGTATGGGTAACTCAAAATTAAAATATAGATCAAAAGAAAAACCTTTACGTAGTCTGCCTACGTATAATATTTTTTAAATGGCTGCGTGGGCTGGCACGCCGTGAGCTGGTGACTGATGGCTGGATAGTTCCTGGAAGAGCGTCGTTATTTGCCGTCCGGGCGCAGCGCTGTTGAACAAACTGCGATAGCGCTGACCGATGCGATAAGGGCAGTAGCGCCGTACCCAGATGGCCGAGCGACTTACCTCACCTGTAGTCGCGCGGCGCCATCATTTTCTTACTGCATTACAGCAACGCCGCTTATCGCTGCGGCGTGGGCTACTTACGAAACTCCAATCGCCAACATTCTCCTCCGAATGCGAAAATACATTGTTGACTCCCCCTTACATAGGTAGAAATGATCATCAGAATAAAATACGAGAAATCAGAGCACGGACAGAGAGATTCAGGTGTTCTTTCTTCTCGCGCTCTATTCGAGAATGGAATGGGAGATAAATAGTATTTTTTTTCATTATTTTTTTAAAATATTTTTTTCATTAACAATACAGAGTGACCCACCACCTTGATACTCTAAGGTGGATCGTATACTACCAGTGTTACTAGCATTGGTAACGGTTGCTGGTTTCTTAGCCGGCCGGCCGCGGTGGCCGAGGAGACTGAGGCGCTCCAGTCACGGTCTGCACGGCCACTACGGTGGGGGGTTCGAATCCCCCCTCGGGCATAGATATTTGTGCCGTCCTAGTTCGTAAGTAGTTCATAAGTAGTTTGTAAGTTTAGGGACTGATGACCCCGTAGTTAAGTCCCATAAGCTTAACAAACATTTGAACATTTTTTTCTTAGCCGTCGAAGGAACTGGAAGTATTACCTCCGTGTGTTCTGCGCCGTTGCCCGTCCCTAGGCACGTGGAGGCGTACCAGTTCTTTGCAACCGTACCTAGCTTGCTCTGTGAGTTAGAGTTTCTACCAAATATTGTTTACATTGTTTTGTTTGAGATAGACATTTGAAATAAAGATGAAATTCAAATTAATACATGTATGATTACAGATCTGTGTTACAAAAACATTATTCCTAAATTCTACAGAATTTGGTAAGTATCCAATTAATTAGACATAGTTTTTAAACATGAATTACATTGAAGTTATAACAAGAGATAGTACAGATCAGTAGTAGGATAAAGATGTAATCAATTATTATTTATTTACGGTGCATCACATCAGTATAGAAAAAATCTGAAAAGAGAGTCAACGTCTTCGAGTTGACCTGTGATCGGGCACAATATCATAATTACAGTAGTGAATGATTACATAGACAACGGATTGATTTAAATGGTACAGAAATATTTTCAAGACAATGGTATAGTAAAACTGCAGTGAAATCCTGTTATTTGAAATAGGTATAGGCAATACAGAGTTGGTCTCAATAGAATATTAACATCTTGTAGTTAATTTTAAGTCAAGGTATGTTTACATGATTTTTGTATTGAAACCGTATATACATGTATAGATACAGGATTCTGTCTGAGACGATAAGATTATAATCGTGCAATAAAAGACAATAAAATGAGCCCCTAGAGAAATTTTGAAAACACATTAAGAATGTAAAATAGGCGAAGTGAAGATTTACATGACAATCAGTCATCGAACCATCATTATACTATTTATTTGTTGTGACAGTTTTAGATTATTAACAGATAAATAGTATAATGATGGTTCGATGAACCCTCTGCCAGGCACTTAAATGTGATTTGCAGAGTATCCCAAGTAGATGTAGATGTAGATCAGCGATGTGTGCAATTTATGGTGTTCTGCAGTGTGTACTGCCGGTAATATCGAGCGACAAAGATTTCAAACAAAAAAACTTAACACAAATTTGAAACGCCAGTACTTGTTCGCATAGCTGAATCCGTATTCCGGTAGATCAGGGGTTGCAGAACTAGTCTACCACACTTTTTTACACCTGCAGTCTGATGTGGACGTTTGGCTTTTCTCTCCAGGTCGTCCAGTTATACCAGGTTGATCCATATCAGAAACCATACATAAGAAAACACACGCACGACAAAGCACGAGAACACAGTTGGCTTTTGTCCGTAGGCGCGTGCGGACCTGCTCCGCGCGCAGGGTACTGCCCCGCCGCCGGTGTTGTTTACTTCCGCGTCGCGGTATTTGTATTTGTCTCGAGTCCAGTAACTGTGTACGTTATGGCGCACTCTTACCGCCGAGCGACCCTGAAAGTTACATTCCAAGCAGAACATCCACGACCACGCGCTTACGAAATTGAACAATTTATTCGTGATGAGCTACGATTGAACCCACACGAAGTGATAGGTATCCACTTCTCGATCACCGGCAGTGTCGTTTACATCAAAATGACATCTGAGACCGCATGTGCTGAAGTCGTACAACAACACGCACAAGGACTGAAATTCAAACACTCGGACGGACATATCGGGGAGGTGACGGTGGACCATGCAGGATTCGGACTGCGAACACTTCGTGTGTTTGAGCTTCCATTCGAGGTACCGCAAGACGCCGTCATTGAAGCCTTTCGCCCCTACGGCAAGGTTGTGGGACACATGGCTGAAAAATGGCAGACGTTCACGACGTACCAAGTATTAAACGGCGTACGACAGATCAAGATCGAACTGTCAAAACACGTACCATCCTACCTAATGATTGGTGGTGTGCGAGCCATCGTCATGTATGATGGACAGCCGCGGACTTGTGCAGGCTGTGGACAAGAGGGCCACGTTCGTTCCGAATGTCTCCATCGCCGTTTACTCCGGATTCCGACAGATGAGGCAGTTCCAGCTGCAACAGCACCACCTGTATCAGACTCCTACGCCTCAGCCGTGCGAAAACCTGAAGCAACACTTCAGGATGCGTCCTTTCTCCCGCCAACGCTTCCCGCCGAGGACTGCAGCGTGGAAGAGACTTCCGCATCCTCTTCTACCATGCCTGGGACGAGACCGACAAACTTTCAGTACATGAAAGACGGCGCGGCCGAAGCGATGGACCTCGACCCAAGAGTGGTGCCCACCGCAGCTTTCATACAGACGGGCACTACATCTGACGACGGACACCCGCACTCCGACACGGAGCAGCACGTTCGGAAACAGCGGTCGCCCAGGAGACGGAAGAAGAGAAGTCGAACGTCCTCCGATGACATCCCCCCACAGGAAGACGACAGGATGTCTAACAGTGTTCTCTCTTCGAGCGTCACAACCACGGAAAACGCCGTAACCGATGTCCCAATCGAAGAACGTCCTATTCACTGCCTTCTATCTCCACCGACAACAGTGGACCCTGTAGAGGCACCCCCACAGGATAACACTGTGGCAGCATCACCACCCCTACCACTCGAAGGGAGTGAGAATCACTCGAATTTCGTGTCGGCCCCCTGGAGCGCCGATGTCGAAGATGAGGCAGATCAGAACTCTGGCCCGCCGGATGGGGCGAATCCCTCGGTGGCGCCCGACAAAACTTGCGCCTAGTGATTGCAGACACAGTGGCGGCTTCTGACGCCCCACACCCACCGGACATCTTAACAGAAACCCTATCGACATCAGCAGGAGCACGTCCGCAACACTACCGCATTGCAACGATGAATCTTGCTACCATCAGAGCTCCTCACAAATTGGCGATGTTCCGTGACACCATATACGCTGCCGATGTCGACATTGCCCTTCTTCAAGAAGTGTTCGTCTCTGCCTTCTACGCTCCTACCGGCTACGAAGCGCACATCTCTCACGCCTCCGACAATGGTAGCGGAGTTGCCATCCTCCTCCGCGAAGGGCTCCCTGCTGAAGATGTTGTGTACCTTCCTAATGCGAGGGGAATGGCCCTCACTCTGTTCGGTGTGCGTGTTATCAACGTATACGCACCGTCAGGCTCCAACAGACGTAGAGAACGACATGTCTTCTTTGCTGACGAGGTAATGCCGCTTTTTGTGGGTCCACTGGATGATCTTGTGCTTGGCGGGGATTTCAACTGCACACAAGGACCCACTGATCAACTCCCCACACATTCTCCGTGCGCAGCCCTGTCTTCCATTATCGATCGACTACAACTAATCGATTCATGGACGAAACTCTATGGAACACGCGCGGGGTTCACATACTACACAGCACACTCATCCAGTCGACTCGACCGCGTTTACCTTACACGCACCCTCGCTGATGCCACACGACATGCTGAAGTATGGCCTATGGCCTTCTCCAATCATGAAGCCTACATCTGCGACGTCGTCCTCGCCCGACAACGAGTGTGGCACAGTCGCGGTCCATGGAAACTGAACGTTGCCCACCTGACTGCTCCTGACTGTCGAAGCGTAGTAGAGGACGCATGGGCCCTCTGCCGCCGCCGTCGCCCCGCCTACACGTCGACTTTATCATGGTGGTTATCCTGCGCGAAACCGGCACTACGAAAAGCATTGATGGGATACGGTAAAGATGTCAAGGCCTGGCAAGCAAGCACCTTAGACTTTCACTACGCGATCCTACGAGAGTGCACTTCGATGCCATTCTCTCCATCTCGACAGACGATCGTGCATCGTGCTAAAGCACATATCACCCTTCTCACGCGTCGACGATTAGAAGGCGTCATTGTGAGGTCCCGTATTAATGATCGTATACCTCAGGAACCACCGTCTATGTACCATGTACTTGCAGAACGCAGTCATCGACGTCGAGCTCTTATACAAGATCTTGATGTGGAAGGCCGACGACATACATCTCAAAAAGATATTGGTCATGCTTTTCATTCTCACTTCACCCGGTTGTACATGGCCGCTCCACAAAACCCAACTTTAATCGAGGAGGTTGCGGCACTCATCACTAACACTGTTCCGGAAGACGTGGCGACTGAACTCGAAGAAGACGTGACCACTGACGAAGTCCTGGACGCTATCAGGGCGGGAGCCGCCAATAAATCCCCAGGACCTGACGGCCTCCCCCTAGAATTTTACAAGAGTTTTAGCTACCTGTTGGTACCCACTTGGACAGCTATCTGCCGTGAACTGATGTCCCCAGCAACGACGATCCCTCCCGCCTTCCTCGACGGTGTTATTGTTCCCGTCCCTAAACCTCACGGGCGATCACGGATCAGCGACTACCGGCCCATCACTCTTCTCAATAGTGACTTAAAGATATTCACCCGCTTGTTAGCAACTCGACTCAAGAAGGCAGCACCGTACGTAACATCCCACGACCAGACTTCCCTGGGAGGAGCCAACAATGTTCGAACGGCCCTTTGCCGTTACAGGGACATGATTGCGCTCGCCAAGTTCCGACAACTGCCTGGTGCACTGGCTTCGCTTGACTTCAGTCAGGCATTCGATCGGGTAGATCACACTTTTCTGGTAACGGTCCTACAACACATGGGCTTTCCGGCACAAATAGTGAGTGTAGTAAAGCGCTTTTGAGTGGCGCAACTTCCAGAGTACTCTATAATGGACGCCTCACTGCGCCTCTTAGGATTGCACGGTCTGTTAGACAAGGTTGCCCACTTTCTACAATTATGTATGCATTTGTCTTAGAACCCCTGCTCCAAGGACTTCGCCAACGTCTGACGGGCATATCTTTGCACGGACACCGTTTCTGCTGTGTGGCATACGCTGATGATCTTATGCTCTTCCTACGCAGTGAAGACGACGTTCGCGCAGCTCTGACATGGATAACAACATATGGCGAAGCATCGGGCAGTTCTCTCAACGTTGCTAAATCGAAAGTTCTGCTTATTGGAGAGGGTCTATCTGCTAGATGCGTTGCCCCCCTAAGTGTGGCCACCACCGTCCGCTACTTAGGCATTGACTTTACAAAAGATCTTCGTCGTTCGGCGACCTTAAATGCCAGGCGTCTGCTCCAAACGATCCGGGGAAGCCTCTTTCAACACCGATTTAGATCCCTGGATGTGATTCAACGCGCGCGTTACGTGAACGTTTATCACGCCTCTCGCATTCCCCATGTGGCACAAGTGTTCCCGATCCCTATATCCATTGCCCGTCGCATGATGATGGCGATGGGATCCTTTGTCTGTACTGGACTATTATTCAAGGTCCAATATGCCTCACTTTCCCTCCCACGGGATTGTGGTGGGGTCGGTCTCTTCCACGTCCCACAAAAAGTCACGGCACTGTTTGTTAGTTCCCAACTGAAAATATGGCGACACTGCCCGGCGAGCATGACCGGACTGCTTTTACGAGAATATGCACCCGTCTCTAAAACATCCCCAGTCAATTTATCTGACATTCCAGGCCCTTTTTACTACATCCGACACTTCTTTTTGGAATTAAGCTACATTTACCAATCCTTACCTCTTTCACGAATATTACGGGCAAAGACTGTCTATGAGACCCTCCAACTACATCAGCCCCCAAATCCTATTGAACAAAAGTTTCCGCAAATCATATGGCGTCGTGCATGGAAAGCAGTACATGCAGTTTTTCTTGATTCCAGCGTCCAGTCCGCCTGGTATATCACCGTCAACGGTAAACAAGTCAACCGTTTTCGCCTGCACCGTATCCGACTCGCTGACACACCCCTATGTCTTCACTGTGGGGTGGATGACACCGACAACCACCGGTCCGAATGGGGTCCTTCCTCCGACGTCTGGAGACTCGCACAACGCATTCTCGCTTTCGTCACCCGACGTACACCTGCGCAGCTCTCATTCCAGACGCTGCTATTCCCGGACACGATTTATTACCCAGCCACGAAAACTAACGCTGTGAACTGGATACGCGGACACACCGTCCGCTACCTTTTCGACCGAGACGAGAAATCAGAACTGGATTACTGGACGTACCTCAATGATCGCCATTGCGCTATCGTTCGTAACCCCAAATACCAACAGTACTTTTCCAATTTTTTATGGAGCGTCTTTCACGATCCGCCTCCCAGCTGGAACGTTCAAACTATGAGAAGCTAATGTGATGTTCTTGTTGATATGAGTCCTGAAAGAACTGAAAACGGAACCTCTACAAAAATTATCGAGAAGACGAGTTTGGATGTTCCCCACTGAAGACGTGTGAAGAACTGCACAAAGAGAACAAGACATAGAACACTTCAATAAAGCAATAAAAATAAATAAATAAATGATTGCAAATGACTCCTTCCCATTCCTATGTTTTCCTCCTATCACTTAGTGTATCTAGGTTAGTTTGATTTGGGATAGGTATAGACAGGAGCCAACGCCTGAAGAGATACAGTTAATTTTTTTTTTTTTTTTGTTATTTTTTGTTTATTCTTAGGGCAAAAGTGGCGGTGGCACATAGGCCCCTTTATTTATTTTTCCTTTTTTTGTAGTAATTTTTTTCCTGACCTTGGGGAGAAAAGAAAACAAAAAGAAAATAAAAAAACGGCAAAAAAAGTGTAACGTGTTCTTAAAAAAAAATAAAAAAATAAAAAAAGAACAAAAACAAAACAAAAATTTATCTTTTCCGCAGACATTGCTTCGTGTCTGCTATGTTCGACAGAAGTACAGCAACCCCATTGCTTCAGCTACAGGTGTTACACAGTTCTTAAGTTATAATAAACAGATTTTTTAACAGGAAACTATACTGTGCTGTTGGAGCAGCGATTTTTTTTTTCATTTTTTTTTATACTAGCTGTAAATCCGGCGTCGCCCGGGTTTTTATTTATTTATTTTTTATTTATCCCACACTCTCTTAGTCTACATCCTCTTCCGCTCTCTCTCTCTCTCTCTCTCTCTCTCTCTCTCTCTCTCTCTCTCTGCATCCACCTCTTTCTCTCCCATCTCTCTGTGCGTTTCCACCTTCCCTCTCTCGGCAAAGTTTTCTGGAAGGTATCCTCTCTCATGTACCATGCAAACATTTATGTATCCAGTGATCTTCCTCTTGGTTCAAAGGTCATGTGTGCAAAAATACATAAAGATTGGAGCAAAGCTATGCATTTTGTAAAATTCCGTAAGTTAAGTACCCTCCACCTTGCACCGAACGAAATTTTATACAGACAGTGACATTCCTCTTGTTTTTGAGGTAGAGTGTGCAAAATGTCATCAATATCGGAACAACACTATAGATTTGTGTAGAACCCGTTGAAGCGACGGGTAGTATACCGTTATCAGAGCCTGTTCTCTTGATGGTTTTTACTGCTTTATTTATTTATTTATTCTTATTTTTCCTTATTCGTATGCTTATCCTTACAGGGAAAGAGCTGAAGACATTGTAGCACGCATAGACCAAAGATATGGTCTGTGGAATCACGTTTCGGTGTATGTAACCTCCTTGCTATAGAGTCGCAAACGTCATCGCTGGTTTTCAGTCCGAATTTTTTTTATAATTCGACGACTTTCAACCATCATATCTTCTACCCCCTTATAGCTATCGGCATGGAGCTGCTATGGTGTACAACAGGAGACTTCGGACAACAATTACACACAGATCATTCGTTTCCGTTCTGTAGTTTTCGCTGCAGAGCGACATATTAAAACACACACACACACACACACACACACACACACACGCGCGCGCGCGCGCGCGCGCGCGCGCGCGCGCGTAGAATTTTATATACACCGTTAACTTTCCATCCCAATATACTCCACCCTTCTATCATTATCAACCCTCAAAGCAACAATGCAACCAATAAAACCATTTTCAAAGAGAATATATAATTTTCAAAGAGTAATTATTGTTCCGCATTTCGCGTTATATTCTTCAAATTACTAAATTTCTATCAGATCTGTATAAAATCATGCCTAAAACCTTCCTCAGGTATAAATTTGTACAAATATTTTAGTCTCTGCATCTTGTCGTTCGGACGTGATAAGGGTACACCCAACAGACATTCACATAGATAAATAGTTATCCGATTGCCCTAAAACCGTGCCTATAACCTTCCCCGAGTATACATTAGTAACTATACAAATTTTTAGCTCTTTACGTCTTGTGGTTCAGAGGTGATAAACGTACACTGAACAGACATTCACATTTATAGATATAGATTTTACGTTTAACATGGGCATCGTACGTCACCGAATACTGCGTGTGGGATATTACGAGAAATGAGTTACACAGTTACCAAGAAAAAATATATAAATAAACAAACCTAATTTCCAAAACTGCCGTTGTCGTTGGACCAATGAGGCAAGGCTGAATAGCAGTGTAATGCGCCTGTTACTGTCAGCGATATGAGCCGCCCTGATAGAAGGCCTAATGGGTGTCTCGCTAGAAGCCGCCTGTTGACCGTTAGGTCTCCACAATAACTCCCCGTTTACCTCCTATTGTGCTTCATAGCTAATTTTACCTTGAATGAAAAACTGTAAATTACCATTTCGCATACGTCTTAAAAGAAAACTTTGCTGAAGACAATACAATGTAATTACAGTTGTGACATATTCGTGGAATTATTACCGAAGTCGGAGGTGGTGAGTGCGGCTCGATAGCACAGTGCTATAGTGCTAGAATCCAAAGGTCGCGGGTTCGATGCCCGCCAGGTCCTAGGATTTTTATCTGGTCACTTTCCACTTCTTTCACCTCTGGCAGTGTTGCTAATGTGGAAAAGACCGAGTAGCACCGTGGTTCGGAACCCACGTTAAACTGTAGGTCCCCCTATAAATGGCTGGGTAAGTCAGTTCGAAGGTCGGAGGAAGGCAACGGCATACCACCTCCAAACAGGACCATGCCTTAGTAAAGCACTGTGGTGTTCAAGCCAATCTTCGGATTGTTAACTGCTTTACGTTTTAATTAAATAACTGTTGAAGTACAGTGACCTTCAAATGTGTACATTTTTGGCATTCGGTAGAAATAAAGAAGTGTCCTCTTAACTATTTCCTATCAGTAGAAACTTTCAGCGCAGATATAGTAATAATTCCCGTTGACTTACGTTAAGTAACATTTACAATTGACCGCTATTCCTTCCAGGATTGCCTTCATTGCTGGTTTCTACTTTTTTTTTAACTTCTTCATCCGGCTCTCACATTACTCTTGTCAATCGCGCTGTCTCAGTAGATATTCTTCAGCCTTCTGTGGTTGTCAGCAAGGCCGCATCCTTTCTTTGTCAAGAATTCAATGACTGGATGCTGTTTCAACCTCAACCACATGTTCAGTTACTGCAAACTGAAAAAAAAACCGAATGCCTCCGAAGAGTTACTCTACTAAAATGTGAAATTTGAGCTACATACGTTAGTACATAAAGTTACGCCCACCGTTTCATTACTTACGAAAAGGACTTCGTACAGCCGCGGCGGATTAGCCGTGCGTAATGGAGCGCCGTGCTGCGGTGCGCGAGGGCGTACGTCATTGGGGTTCGAGTCCTCCCTCGGGCATGGGTGTTTGTGTTGTCTTTAGGTTAGTTTACCTTAGGTTACTTTACCTTAGTTTAAGTAGTTTGTAAGCTACGGACTGATAACCCCGTAGTTGAGTCCGATAGATTTTTTTGGCGTTGTACAATTCTTGTTGTTATTGTGCGTTGAGTCCGGAGGTTGGTTTGATGCAGCTCTTCATCCTACTATATCCTGAACAAGTCTCTTCATCTCCTCAGAAGAAGGGCGTGCACATCCATTTGAAGCTGCTTGCTGTATTCGTCTCTTGCTCTCCCTTTGCGATTCCCCCTGCCCCACGATTAGGCCTACTAAGAATGTGTCCTGTCAATCGATCCCTTCTTTTGGTCACGGCATGCCACAAGTTCCTTTTCTCCCATATTCTGTTCAGTGCCTCCTGAGCTACGCGATCTGCCATCCTAATCTTAAATTCTAAATCATCCTCCTCCTCTAAACTGCATCCAGCTCTTGCTCCGTCTATAATTTTTCTTCTGTCGATCTAATTTTTCTGTTGTATTTCTCTGACTTGCGTGTTTCGTGAGTGCAGTAGCAGACGAATGTTTCCACTTGCTAAGTGCTGGGGAACGGCTGACATTAACACAGTTCACTGTCGGTAACCCACTCAGCGTCACGCAACACCAGTGCGGAAATAGCATCAGAGTGCGAAATGAGTGGTGGGCTGTCTCATAGCAGGCGACGGCGGTAAGTCATCCCACGGGGGAAATACCACAGCAACCTGCGGGCACTCCGGCAGGAAAACCCTCTGCAGACACAACAGACCAAAGGAAAGAACGCGCGAGTTTATTTCGTGCTCGAGAGCGAGCGAAATATTGGACCTGAACCACCAGATCAGTTGTATGGGCTGCATGTTAGAGTGGGCCACACTATATCGAAGACTGCGCTTTACTGTTTTGATTGAGAACAAAACGTTAAACATATGAAAAATAATAAAATGCACAGGAAGAGATTGGCAGAGAGGGGATGACAAAGGCAGGAGGGTGGATGGGGAGGGGAGGTAGGAGGAGGAGGAATATTTGCGGAGCAACCTAACTTTCCCAAATACGAGGGGCATTTGAAAAGTACGTGCAAAGTCCCAGAGATGGCACCACCGACGCGTATGGAGATCCATGCCAGCATCTTTGGATGATGATGATGATATGCATCTTTGGAAAGTACGCATACCAAGCCGTATTGGTCTATTTCTTTGCGTTTGGCGTTCGTGTGAATCAAGGAAGTCGACTGATTGTCAAAGAATGGACGAAAAAGAATTTCGTCTGGTGATTAAACTTTACTTTATGAAAGGCAAAACGCCTCAGGAGACTAAAGAGAAGCTTGATAAACATTATGGTGACTCTGCACCTTCGATAAGAACAGTTTGTAATTGCATTCAGAATTTTCAGAGTGGCCAAATGGGCACAAGTGATGCTGAACGTTCTGGACGCCCTGTGGAGGTTGATAAAATCCATGATATGGTGATGGAAGACAGAAGAGTTAAGGTGCGTGAGATTGCTAGTGCTGTGGGCATCTCGAATGAACGGGTACATAATATTTTGCATAAACATTTGGACATGAGAACGCTATCCGCAAGATGGGTGCCGCTGTTATTCACTCTTGACCAAAATTGGAATCGGGTAAAGTATTGCAAGGATGGTTTGCAGCTGTTCAGGAAGAATCCGCATGACTTTAAGCGTCGTTTCGTCACTGTGCATACATTACTATAGTCCTGAGACCAAAGAACAATCTTAAACAATAGGTTTACCAAGAGAGATTCACCACCAAAAAAGGCGAAGAGCGGTCCTTCGGCTGGAAAAGTTATGGCGACGGTCTTTGGGGATACGCAAGGAATAATCTTCATCCACTACCTGGAACAGGGTAAAACTATTACAGGTGCATATTACTCATCGTTATTGGAGCGTTTGAAAACAGAGCTGCAAGCAAAACGCCGGCGATTGGCCCACATAAAAAGTCATTTTCCATCACGACAGTGCACCAGCACACACCTCAGCAGTTGTGGCCTCAAAATTATTGGAAATAGGATTCCAACTCATTTTACATCCCCCCTATTGTCGAGACTTCGCTCCGTCGGACTACTGTTTGTTCTCCAATTTGAAGAAATGACTGGCAGGACGAAGATTTCATTCAAACTACATGGTGATTGCAGAAACTAATAGCTTTTTGCAGGCTTTGACAATTCTCATTATTCGCAAAGGATCAACAAATTAGAACAGCGTTGGACAAAGTGTGTAAAAGGAGACTATGTCAAAATATAAAAAAGGTTTTCCCCAAACACGTTAGTAGTTTTTATTGTTGCACTAACTTTTCAAACGCCCCTCGTATTCTGTGCTTACAATAGTAAGATGTAACAACTATCGTATTTAAAATATTCTTTAGCAGTTTTAGAGTAATTTATTTTATTGGAATTCTTATTTAAAATGTTATGCATGTACTCTTTCCATTTTAAAGTTGTTCTTGGCTTGCTGCTCAAATATTCAAAATATTCTTTAGCTGTCTTTGTAATTTATTTATTGAAATTGCTAATTTATGTGAAATGTCAGATAAAATTTATCAGTTTACTGTAAAAGTTTATTCCTGATTTGCTCCTCTCTCCAGTATATTTATTTATAGTTATTTAAGTTTTATATTTTTAATTTTATTACTGCAGTAGAGCCAAAGATGCCACTTTACTTGCTTTATGCAAAATAATAGCTGAACAGACTAACTTATATGCACAACCGCTCATAGCTTCTCGTCAAAATTTAGCACCACGCTCCAGGGTTCGTAGTTGGCAGTATAGTATAAGTGATGTGTTGTGGTCTTCAGTCCGGCGACTGGTTTGATGCAGCTCTCCACCCTACACTATCCTGAGCAAGTCTCTTCATCTCCTCATAAGGACGGCAACCCACATCCATTCGACTGTTCACTGTATTCGTCTCTAGGTCTCCCTCTGCGATTTTTACCCCACACACTTACTTCCAATGCTAAATTAACAATTCCTTGATGTCTCAGAATGTGTCCTACCAATCGATCCCTTCTTTTAGTCGAGTTATGAGGTAAAAAGGTGACGAGGTAAACAGCCTTATTGAAATGCTCGTACTCCGAGGAATTGTTGACAAACCAGAACACAAGATGTATTCTTCAAAGGGAAATTCGGAAACGAAAACACGAAGGAAAACTTTAATGTGTGAAAAAAGTAAGCTGCACCGCAGTGGCAGGGGGCTCCAGCACATATTTTTCGCCACGGAAGGGTCGCGCGCGCTGACCTCGCACAACCGGAGCTGTCTCTAATGACGACGCTGCCGACGGGATGTTGAACATCCATCTTCGTTTCTTTATTTCTTATAATTTTCATTTAGACAGCGTGATACAGTCTCGACTCGCAAAAACTATGTCCCCGAGTTAATCGCATTTTTTGTTTGTTTTCGGTATCCTCCTTCCTATCACGCACCATTAGAAGGGAAACAAAACAAAACCTCCTGTAAACAATGCGTTCATCGCCACAACGTAGAAGTAAAAAATGCGATCTAGACTGCCTGTTTACTTGAATTAATAATTAATTGTTAGATCGCTGTTCTTCTATAATGTTCTCAAAAATAAATATAAGGTGTTCTGGCGTAGAAAACAGGGAAGAAAGGAATTTCTTATTACTTTACCATGTTTTCGGCTTTACTAGGGTAGCCTTCATCAGAAGTAGAACAGTTTTTTTTACATATGAAGGTATCGTCAGCAGAAGGTCTTGAGTGATAGGGCTCACGTTAAAAATTAAAAATTACAAACGTGACCATTAGCGGTGCGTTGTTTTTGTTTTTCTAAAATTTTGCAATTTGCAATTTTTTAATTTTTAACTTGATACCTTATCGCTCAAGACCTTCTGCTGACGATACATTCATATCTAAAAAACTGTTTTACTTCTAAATCACTTTTATACCTTTCACACTGTTGTTATAATGCTTTATTTATTTACTATGAGCTCATTTCGGCATTATATTGTCATCATCAGGTTTTATTTAATGTCGTTTTTGTTTCTGTCCTTTTTGTTTAAGATGATACTGATTTTATTTAAATTATGACTGGCTTATATGCCTGTAACAGATTTTTTATTTTCTGCCTGATTAAAAAGGACAGATATTTTCAAAGTGTTTTAACGACATTATATGTTTACATGGTTACTCAGAGATCACTGTTTTACCATATAAAGCCGAAATGAGCTCATAGTAAATAAATAAAGCATTATAACAGCAGTGTGAAAGGTATAAAAGTGATTTAGAATTATGTCACTCAACGACATATTCCATACTGCGGGCCCCAAATGAAAGGAATTGTTTTACGTCTGATGAAGGCTCCCGTAGTGAAGCTGAAACCCTAGTAATGTAATAATTTTACCAAATCTTCAGCAACCGAAGAGCTGTTTTTCAAGTAATTATTTTATATGCTACGTTCTTGTTACTTTTTTTTTTTTTTGTAAAATAAAAAAAAATTGTGCGTGATATCGGCCGAGTAGGAAGAGAGATTTCGACAGATGTAGACTGCAATAATATTGTATTTCTTTTTTATCTCAGAAATTATTGTTCAGCTCTTATACACCAACTACTCCGTTTCTAATTTGATTGGATGATAACTGCTTAAAAAAGGAACTGTAAACGAGTAGAAACGAACGGTTCCCAAAAAAGGATCGATCATAAACGTACTGGTTCCCACATATGACATAGTTTGCCCATCTCTACTCGTTACCTAATTCCCTTAGCATCGTCATTTTTGTTAAACTACATTCCTTCATACTTATTTTGCTCTTGTTAATGTTCGTCTATCGAATTTTATAATTATGAAGTTGCAACAGGAGGTGTGTGAGAGAGCGAAGGCAGCAACAGGCTGTCGGGTGCAGGGTGCCGTGGCATCGATTGGTTGGTGCCTCTTGCGGCCCTACGTCGCCATCTTACCGGACGCTCACACATGCTTCCAGCAGCGCGTACTCTCACCACGTCAACTCTGACAATGAGCCCTCACGTCAATCCCGACCTGTACAGCTGTTAATGCACGCATTCCTGTGCGTCTGAGGAACGCATAAACACAACTCCTACGGGCTCTTCCGGTAGCTACTACTTTGTACGAGACGCCCGCTGAAATGCGACAGTAGTTTTTTCTATCTGAAGATCGTTAGCAAAGGCGGAAACGAGAAGTTTCGAACGGCGCGACAGAGTAATAGCAAACAACATCTATTTGCATATTTCTGAAGTATCCGTAAATTTAAAACGGTAAAAAATATAGAAACATTCCCACGAAAGTCTCAATTGCGGTGGACATATTATAACTTTTAATGAAATTACCGCCATTTGACTGTTTTAGTACCCCACAATCACGATTCGACCGTGAAGCCATTCTCAAGTGTCTTCCACGTTAAAAATTGTCTGATACGCCCAGACTCCGTATCACTGTCACATTAATGTACGTTTAGTTCTAAAGAACCAAAACTCAATTTATATAATTCATTAAGAACAGAAAATATATTGTGCTGTTCCATCAATGTGCAGACCGATACATGTTAAAAAAACGTGTAGCGAGAGTACTTTTTTAATGAATGACTTTCCAGAGGAGCGAACTTAATGTCTTTCCTTAAGTACGGTTTAAAAGCGTGTTATGTAAGTACGTGTTGCATAAAGAATGCAATTCTAGCATTGTTAATTGTTTTCCGTTCATTTTTATACTTCTACGAATACTACTTACATGAATATGCAGATGTTTACGTACATAAACCGCCTATGCAACTGAAATAAAACAAATTATTTTGCCCTACGCGTTTTGCTTATATTTGCAAGGAATCTTCAGTGGCCTGGAATATACTTATATTTGATTATGTTTCACAATACCGTATTTCATTTTTTTTACGTTTTAGTAGTTTAGGTTACAAACAGTTCTGACGACTTTTTTAAATACGTCTAATCATATTTTGATTCTATTCAAACTTACAGTTTCAGTAGATGCTGTTCCACATGTGTTATTTGTTGCCTCGAGTTGATGTTTTTTTCTTTCTTCCCGTATCTCATTGGGCTTTTTCACATCACATGTTTGTAAATCTATCGGACTCAACTGCTTGATCATTAGTCCGTAACTTACAAACTACTTTAACTAAGGTAAACTAACCTAAGGACAACACCAACACCCATGCCCGAGGGGGACTCGAACCCCCGATGGCGAACGGCCGCGCGCACCGCAGCACGGCGCCCCAGTACGCACGGCTAACTCGCCGCGGCGGGCTTTTTCATAGGCGAAACCCATATGAAAAACAAAAATATTGGATTATTTCATTCAAATAGACGACCGAAAACAATAATTATCAATATAATAAGCTCATTACTCGTTAAAAAAATAAAAACATAGTTTTCTCTCTGATAAGTATAATACGAATATTCTTCTTTTGGGACATCACAACTGTCCATCTTTATCTTGATCCACGACAGTTCTTAATTTTAAACATTTTATTTCTATGCACTTAATGAGTTTCGAGACCTATGTCTATCATCATGTGCATCTGCAGATTACAATAAAATATGGCAGCTATGTCTGTCATGTAATAAAATAGCTACCCTAATCTTTACTAAAATGATTCAGTACAAAAAGAATATACGCACTTAGTGACTCTGTAAAAGTGTTCCAAGTAGCAAAAAATTAAAATAGTTAGTCCATGGCAAATGACACAAGCCGGTAGGCACTGTTGGTAACTTGGTAACCCTGCCTTGTGAGTGGCTATGTCGCGCCCAAGTTACCAACAGTGGCTCCCCGACTTGTTTCATGTACCACGGACTCACTATTTTAATTTTTTACTACATGGAACAGTTTTACGGACTCATTAAGCACGTTTACTCCCTTTGTACTGAATAATTTTAGTAAAGGTGTAGGGTAGCCATTTTATTACATGACAGACGTCACTATTTTATTTGATTGTAATTTGCAGATGCACATGATGAAGAGACAAGGATCACGAAAGTTTAAAATTAAGAACTGTTACGTATCCTATTATTAAAGATCAAATGAATAATTCGGAGCTTGCTGCAGAGAAGATGGCCCCACAACAATCTTGGCCAGCCGCGGTGGCCGAACGGTCTGCGGCGCGCCAGTCACGTTCTGCACGGCAACTACGGTCGGGGATTCGAATCCCCCCTCGGGCATGGATATTTGTGCCGTTCTTAGTATTAGCTAGTTCATAAGTAGTTTGTAAGTTTAGAGACTGATGTCCCCGTAATTCAGTCCCATAGACTATACAAACATTTGAACGTTTTTGAACAACAATCTTGTTTTTAAGTAGATGTTTGTAAAAATTCTTCATTGTGTGGCCATGACGTCCGTAGTTGCTTATATAATTATGGTGGGGATGTTTGTCCCTTCTTATTTGTCACTTCTTATTTGTAGCTAAAGCACCTCGCTGCGGAACGCCCGGTTACTCACCGTGGAGGTTCGAGTCCTTCCTGGGGCATGGGTATGTGTGTTTGTCCGTAGGTTAGTTTACCTAGTTTTAAGTAGTTTGTAAGCTACGGACTGATTTGTAAGCTACGGACTGATGACCACGCAGTTTGGTCCGATAGATTTACAGACATTTGAACTTATTTGTAGCTGCATAGACGGACAAACATCCTCATAATAATAATAAGATATTTGTATCTTGACTTGACTTGATCTGGTTGAAATGACAGGTGGAAATGTCGATACTGAAGTAAGAGCTAGGAGAGTTATTTTCGCAAATGATGTGAAGAGAAAAATAAAAGACGCTGGCGTCGTTAGACAAGAGCTGGCACGCCTGACCTTCGGAGAACACAATGTGCGAACCTTCCGCTGTTCTGTGAACTGGAAGGGCCAACGCGCTCCCTAACATTCCGTGCATCCGACGGAAGAGAAACTTCTCCACGGCCACAAAAACACACCCTTTCTTTTTCTTGGCGCCGTGCACTGAAAGCAGGTTCCTGCGCTTGAATAAGATGTAAGACTGCGGTGTGTTTTTGAGCAATCAACTGTGTGAATCGGGAGACGCGCTTTTACGAAACACCGCAGCACGCGGGTGGTAAAAACTGTTGAGGATCGCGGCGGCAGCACATTCTGCTGTGTAGTTAAATAAATATGCACACGGCACGGAAAATTAACGAGGGAAACAGATTCTTTAACAGGTATGCGACAACTCTGTGCTGTACACCGTATTGCTTCTGCCGTCGCTTTGAAATTATCCTCTCCAATCCAGAAAACTGACAGTAAGAAAGGTGCTAACATAGTCTATTAATTTCCTGATTGTTGGGCCTGCAGCATCATAAATGTCAGGCTCGATTCCATATTGGAATTGGTGCTCCACGACTGTATTTGATTTGTGGTAATTATTTCAGCAATCAGTCGTAAAAAATATAAATTTTTATTTGTTTATTTTAGCATTGATAATGACCACACAGGGGTCGAAATCTAGATTTGCAAACAAATAAAAATTTATATTTTTTACGACTGATTGCTGAAATAATTACCACAAATCCTAAATGTCGTTGAATGACATTGTAATGAAACGTCCGGATTGCTGCTTATATTTTATTTTTTATCTGGTTAATTTTATTGACTTTATCGATGTAAAAGTCTGAGAAGCAAAGATATGCTAAATGACCAGAGGTAGCTAAAAAACGAAATAAACCTCTCTGACAAATGTCAACGTTAAAAAGTCTCTGATAACTTAGTCGATTACTATATGTATGTAAACATCTTTGGCAGAGCTGTTCTTAATTACGCAAAATATAAAAAATTTCTTTAATTTAACGTTTTAGCGTAAAAAGCTGCATACAACCTGACAGCTAAAAAACTTATCCAACTACGAAATACGTGAATATTTCCATACAGTTTATACAACAGTTACGCCAGATGTCAGCATATAACGTCCCAACATCGTAGACGTAAGTTATAAGGAACATTTATAACAAAAATTTTTATGTATATTTTCGTATTATTTGATTTGTAATTAATTAATGTAATTCTTATAAACGCAGGCGCTTGATAATGACAAAATGTTGAAACAGCTGTAGCGCTATTGAATAAAATATAAGCAGCAATCCAGAACTTTCATTACAGTCTATTAATTTATATCGTAAGTGACGTTCACTGGAAAAGACGTAGAGCAGTGACGTTCTGCACATGCAGTCTGCAGCAATTCGAAACAAACTTGTTGCTTTAACCTCTCTCCCTTCCTTGATTTCGTTTTCTTGTCGCTATAAACAAAAAACACGATTTACGACACTAACTGCGAGGGGCACTGAAATAATTCAACGGGGAAATTTAAAATTCCGTGCCCCAGCCGGGATTCGAACCCTGATCCTTCTACTTACTAGGCAGTTGCGTATGACCCAGTGGCGATACAGTAATCACCGCGGCCAACCGGGCTCCTACTGCTCGCTTCCAGCCAGACGCAAATCTTCAACTTTTATCCACACACGGCTTATGGAGTGTCCCTACGCATTATCATTCAGTACTCGCGTTATTTAGCCGATTATGGTGTGCATTCGCAGTAAACAAAGGATCATCGGATGTCATCGCGTGATTATGTAAGTGAGATAATATGTGGTGTCTGTTCTATCGGATATCTCCGAAGAAAGACACCTCGTATATAACTCATAGAATAATTATACCTGTGTCACCCGTGTCAGGTATGACAGCATTCATTTTGCTGATTTGCATGCGTCTCGCACGACTCCTTACTATCGCTTCTGCTTTCAGTGAATCCTCGTTTTCAGTTCCTCATTCGTCTTTCTCTACATGTACTACCTAATTTACAAATATGTTTGTAAAGCTTATGGGACTTAACTACGGGGTTATCAGTCCCTAAACTTACAAACTACTTACAAACTGCTTACGAACTAGGACGGCACAAATATCCATGCCCGAGGGGGGATTCGAACCCCCGACCGTAGTGGCCGTGCAGACCGTGACTGAAGCGCCTCAGTCCCCTCGGCCACGGCGGCCGGCACCTTATTTACAAGGTGCGTCTGAACAGTTCGGCGAATGGTACCGTATTTTAAAAACAGCGCTAGCGATGATGAGGTGTCCACGCATACACATCGAGGGGTATGTCAACAAGCGCCCCCTCTCGTGCAAAGCTCCGCAGTGAAGCGGTGGCACTCGCTGCGACCAGCTAACAGGGTGACTGAGAACTCGCGGCATTGCAACATGGAGCACAAACGCAGCAACGCTTTAACATCAAGTTTTGTTTCAAATTAGGCAAAACGGCCACGACCCCTTGGGATGTTAGTGCAAGTATATGGTGCTGAAGCAGTGAGTAAACGTGTGCGTTTCAGTGGTTTAAACGCTTTAGAGCCGGAAAGGAATGTGTCGAGGATGAGCAACTTTCGGATCGACCGTCCACAAACACAGTCCCAGACAACATCGATCGTGTGCGACAGATGGTTGCGAATGATCGGCCACTGTTTTTAATAGCAGACGAGTTGAAGATCTGCAGACACAGTGCGGAGATACAACAATGAGTGACCTCAGTGCTTCGAGCCATTCCACAAGAAGCGTTTGCTGACAGCTACACTACCTATGCCACAAGTGGACTGTAGCCAATTGCGATTACTTTGAAGGTCAGTAATGTATTCTATGTACGAACGTAAGCTTTCGCGGTCATTATTGCTGACGTTAAAAATCTTCTGAGCTATTTGCCGCGTCATCATAATAAAATCTTTCCAATGTTTCGGATCCGTTGCTGGACCCTTCCTCAGGGAATATTTACTGACACCATTCAGCAAACTTTTCAGATACACCTTGTAGTAGGGTGCTGAGTACCGTTTTTTTATTTTTTATTTTATTAAACTACGCCGGCCGCGGTGGCCGAGGTGACTTAGGCGCTCCAGTCACGGTCAGCACGGCCACTACGGTCGGGGGTTCGAATCCCCCCCTTGGGCATGGATATTTGTGCCGTCCTAGTTTGTAAGTAGTTCATAAGTAGTTTGTAAGTTTAGGGACTGATGACCCCGTAGTTAAGTCCCATAGACTATACAAACATTTGAACATATTAAACTACGTAGTAGACATTCTCCTGTATGAAGTAGTACCATCAGTTTCTATTACACTATACTTCTCAAACGAAATAAGAGATTTTGAAAAAGTAACTGCCAGTTTTTACAAGAAACTGCTAATTATGTTTAGTGATTGTATCGTTCCCTTTGTTACTGTCATGTTTTTTAAATTAAATTATGTAATATATTTAGTAATGATTAGAGCCAATCTGTGTGACAACCTACTGGTTCTGTTAAATGCTGTTCTCTACACACTAATTCACTGTTGGTGAGAGTCATGTAAGGTTATCACCGAACTCTCGCCGCGCGGTCTAAGGCATCATGCTAGGGACCGGAGGGTCAAGTCCTCCCTCAGGCATGTGTGTGTGTGTGTGTGTGTGTGTGTGTGTGTGTGTGTGTGTGTGTGTGTGTGTGTGTGTTTTGTCCATAGCGTAATTTAGTAGTTTGTATGTCTGAGGACCGATAACCATAGCAATTTGGTTAAATAAATTTATAAACATTTGAACATTTTTGGACCACACTGCTATGGTCATCATTCATCAGTCCCTAGACTTACAAACTACACTAAGGAGGATTCGAACCTCCGGCAGGAACGGCCGCCCAGTCCATAGGACGACGCCTTAGATCAGACAGTTTATCGACGAGTAAAGAACACAGTCGTGCGGATAACACTGCACGGGGTAAGTCTCTAGTCATAGTGGATGCTTCCCGAGAGCAAACCCGAAACAAAAGGTTTGATTCCCGTGCACAGCAGTGAAAGCGCGTCATGGGCAGCGCTGCGCCTGTAAAAAAGGCCACGAGAAACTACCCGAAGGGAGAGCAGCTCTTTGTGAGTTCCTAGGAACAAACAGATGGTCATGAAGGCTGTCAATTCTGCACCTTCTACCTGACAGGTATAACAGATTGCCTAGGTGTTCTTTGCCAGCGTCCATCCTCCCATTACGTGGCGTATTAAGAGTTCCATAGTATACTTCCGCAACGCCTCCACCACAACGGAAAGTACTTCATTATACAATCTGCATTCAGGACAAAATCCGTCGATGGATTACGAATTACCCTGCAGAGAAAACACACTGGACCAGGATGAACAGTTACATACTGATGTCTTCCTGTGCGGGCGAAGAGTATGGGTGCTTCTGGATTCCCACGAGAAAGTGGTAGAAGATCATGATTTGAGTGGTAACGGTTTCCGTGTTTTATAGTAAAAAGCGCAAAGTTACGTATTCGTCTTCTGCACCTAATGGGTGACGCGAGAATAGGAATTCCATTAATTGCTAAGTAGGTGGTATTGCCCAAGACTTTCGCTATTCGCATAGGCCTATATAAAGCTATGTAATCTCGACTTCTACAGATGGTTAATATACAGAGTGTCCCATAAGTTAGCATAAGTTACTTTAAGTTAGTGTAAATAAACTGATGACCAACGTACTTAAGTCCCTTAGATTTACAAATAGTTAAATACTCTGTAATCACTGAGCAACGAGGAAACGAATGGATGAATATTGTTTGATTTTCTGTCGACAACGCCGTTATTTGAGACGGAGCACAAACTAGTTTCTTCCCCAAGAGAAACTTAAATTTGGATGATCGGAAGTGGGTTTGAACCGCCATACTTCCAAATGGGACTCCAGATAGCTGACTATTGAGCCGTCTCGCTTGACACGAGGAAACGGGGACCAATCGCGCCTTATAGCAAAATCACTCAAAGTGCTACAGAAAGTCCTCCCATTGGTACAGATGTTTTCATACTGTATATTGAAAACAGCAGCACTCCTATCACGTTCTAATGTCACACACGCAATTTCTGTTCTGTACAATATCGTCTAGTAACGGTAGTAGGTAAAAATTCCTCAAGCGATGCACGTACAATCCATACTATCACATCACATCAGACTACAACGGCACACTAATAGCATGCCTTTACTATTCAAGGTCTTTCAACCCCACCCCTAGGGTTTCAGCACCCCCATTGGTACCGCCACTGTTGGTTCGAAACCATTCATCGATACAAGCGACTCATCATCTAGTGCTCGCTCGTTCCCCAGCCCTTCTTTCCTCCCGTATGCTTTATCCGCGTCAGTTTTCTCGACTATTTGTGATAAGCACTATACTGAGCTGGACGCTACTGTGTGACGCCTGCGTAGAAACCTGTGAGTGTTGGTGGCTGTGGCGGGTGGTTTCGCAGAGTCGCCAGAGCGCACAGGTCGCGGACACGGCACAGCGAGCTTGCGAAACGGCCGCTTTCGCCTCCCAGACTCGACACCTGCCGCATTCCCAGACGCCGCGGTCGTTTCGCGGGCCCACGTGTCCCCTATACAGCACCTGCTCTCCTACTTACATCTCAATCGCTGAAAGAGTGAAGACACCCAGGTGCGCACTTCTTCTGACGACAGTAGTCACTACAATTCCCATTCCTCAGTAACGACAGTGGATTCGCATTCATGAGGATTTTACTAAATCGCTCCGAGCTAATGCCGGGATGGTTCCTTTAAAAGGGCACGGGTGATTTCCTCCCCCAATCCTTACACAAAAATCCGAGAGTGAGCTCCGTCTCCAATGACCATGTTGTCGACGGTACGTTAAACTCTAAGCTTCCTTCCTTTCTTCCTATGACACCAGCCCATATCACTCTAGTCTCGAAATACTACAATGACGCGCAGACATTCTGTGTGCGACACGCACAAAGGTATTTTCCCAGGAAGTTCTTACTCTACATGCACTATACTCAATTAGGAACTCTTCCGATGCGAGCCACTTGTAGTCCAGCAAACGGTGTGACTTTATGAAACGATGGAAAAAGGTGACCGACCTCATGTCGCTGTCGCACGCAACTCACTCGTTTACTTAACAGAAAGTAATTTTGCGCGACCGAGTAACGAATCTGAAACAAAAGGGTAAATAATTTCACGATAGCGGTTCTCCGTCCATCTCGTCATCGCCCTCTATATATCACCACGACCATCATCTCCTCCTCGTCCTCCGCCCCTTATTTATAACCCCCCCCCCAACCAATCTATTTACACATCCGACCTCCTGATAATAATAGATGATACGTGTGATTCATACCCAAATGTCTTAAATCACGTATTTTTTTCCAATGGTCCGCTAGTCTCTCTTCTCCCCGCCTTTCTCTGCACTTGCCCCCTCTCCCGACGTGCATCTCCTTTACCGCACTCTCTGCTCATCTCCTTACAGTGAATCGTCAAACGTCGAAACTGAATATTGCACACCAGTTTAACTCTGACAATATATCGCAAGTTTCTGGATTACGTTACGGTACCCTATTATCAAGTGTTACAAAATAAGCTGAGCACATAAATTACAGGAAGACACACACGACATATATCGTCAATATATCATCTGTACAAATGATTGATTTTTTTTAATAGTGCGTAATGGCGTGGCAGACGCTATATGTTATTTTTGCGTCACTGCGTGTCTTGGTGTACTTTCAAATATTCAAATGTTTTTAAGCCTATGTGACCAAACTACTTTGGTCTTAAGTCCCTGCCGCGCCGGAGTGGCCAAGCGCATTGAGGCGCTATACTACGATGCGCGAGGCCGTTCCCCGTCGGGAGTTCGAATCGCAACCTCGGCCATGGATGTTTGTGTCGTCTTTACTTTAAGGTAGTTCATAAGTAGTTTGTAAGTTTAGGGACTGATGACCCCGTAGTTAAGTCCCTTAAGCTTAACAAACATTTGAACATTTAGTCCCCTCGGGCACCGCGGCCGGCTCAAATACGCAACGCCAGATGGCATATGCCACACAGAGGTCTGGGCGAGGAATGTCACGTGACATCTGCGAACGGCTGCTTTGGTTCAATGGAGGGTGTCAAAACACTTATTTTTGCAAACATCTCTCAAACCATACGAGATTTGAAAAAAAAAAAAAAAAAAAAAGGGGGGAACAAAGTTGTAGAGAATTTTCTCCTCAACAAATTCGTTTATTCATTTTTCGTGTCAGATGAACGGTTTATTTGCAATTAAAATTACATTCAAACGGCTTTTTTTTGTATTACTAACGTATTTCTTGTCCGAAATATTTCAAAAAACGGTGTTCTGGTCTCTGGTAGCCAACAATTATGTCTGTAAAATTTGGTGCCGATCGGTTGAACGGTTCGTCTTAAAAACAGGGAACACGTTACGAACAGACAGACAGACAAACATCCCAAAATCGCCGTTATTTTTGCAAATATCTCTGAAACGATACGAGATATGAAAAAGACACAAGAGAACAAAGTTGTGGGGAATTTTCTCCTCTACAAATTCGGTTATTCAATTTTCGTGTCAGATTAATGGTTAAGCCGTTATTTTCATTTAAAATTCGAGCTGTCAAAGGACGATCGCAAAGGCCCACTTTTAGTGTTACTACCGTGACCTAAAGTGGGCCAATACTACTCGTCCAAAGTTGTACGTTTCCCCTTTCGTGTGGTAGTCGCCTGGTAGCACGGTGGCCAGTGCTAGTGCCTGTCAAGTGGTCCTTGAGACAGACCAGGCGAAACTGCGGCTACGTGGAACACGAATTCTGTCCCCAGAAACACAGCGGAGCCTCAGCAGAAGGCAGTCAAAGGGCACCTCTGGCTTGAGGTGCATTAGGTCGGTGACAAACGTCTGCCAGAGGAGGGGTGGGGCAGCAGGCCCGCTGGGCGGCCTTTGTACGCGGCGGCTGACAAGGCACGGACAGCAGAGCAGAGCAGGCAGGGCAGCCCTGCTGGGGTCAGCGACCTCTCGCCGCAAGTGGGCCGCGCACACGCCCACCACTGCCACCTGCGCCGTCTCCTCTGCAACACTCACCTCTAGGGATGGGCAAGGAATCACGTACTCATTAAAAATCACGGTGATTCAAAATTCACTGTTTTCATGGTCGCGGTTATCTTCAATCCGTGATTTCAGTCACGGTTACTGTTGAGTAGCAAAGAGCAGGAATAGCAGTGAACAGCAGTAGAAAGAGCCATCTGGCGACTGAAATGAATACTAAAAGCAGCAGCGAATAGTACGTGTAGCAGCGAATAGCGGAAAAGGGAAGAGGTGGTGAGAGAAGAGAAGCAGCAAAGGCTAAAAGAGCCATCTGTCGGTCGAAATCTGTACTAATATCAATGCAGCGAATAGCGGGTATAGCAGCGAATCACCGATAAGCGAAGAACGGGAATAGCAGGGAATCGCCGATTATGGACAGCGACCAATGGCCATACACCGTCACCTATGGGTTTTTCCTAGAAAATCGGCAGGGACAGGTTCCAAACCGTAAAACGTATCTCGTCCATTACGCGGCGATTCAGTCACGGAATAGCGGAAAGAGTAGAAATCACGGAATAGCGGGAGGAGCAGAAATCACGGAGGGATACATGTCGTGAATACCTCGAACAGGCCGGCCGCGGTGGCCGAGGGGATTGATGCGCTCCAGTCACGGTCTACACGGCCACTACGGTCGGGGGGTTCGAATCCCTCCTCGGGCATGGATATTTGTGCCGTCCTTAGTTGTAAGTAGTTCATAAGTAGTTTGTAAGTTTAGGGACTGATGACCCCGTAGTTAAGTCCCATAGACTTTACAAACATTTGAATCTCGAACAGTGATTTTAAACCGTGATTAATCAAGGTTTAGAATCAAGGTGATTTAAAAGTAGCAATCATGGAAATCACTGATATCAGAAAATCACGGTTTAGCCCATCTCTACTCACCTCCACTTTAACATTCACTATATTTAGCTACATTATAGCAGATATATATCCGAAAACAAAGGAAGTAGGTTACAGTACACTTGTTCGCGCACTGCTTGAATACTGCTCACCGGTGTAGGATCCGTACAAGGTGGGGTTGATAGAAGAGGTAGAGAAGATCCAACGGAGAACAGCGCGCTTCGTTACAACATCATTTAGTAATCGAGAAAGCGTTACGGAGATCGACAAATTCCAGTGGAAGACTCTGCAGGAGAGACGCTCTGTCGCTCGGTACGGGCTTTTGTCGAAGTTTCGAGTACTATTTGCTCCCTCCTACAAATATCTCGCGAAGAGATCATGAGGATAAAATCAGAGAGATTAGAGCCCACACAGAGGCATACCGAACAATACTTGACTGGAATAGGAGGGAAAACCGACAGCGGTACTCAAGGTACCCTCCGCCACACACCGTCGGGTGGTATGCGGAGTATGGATATACATGTAGATATATCTACATATATACTCAGCAATCCACCGTAAAGTGTATGGCGGAGGGTACACTAGACATTTACTTTCCTATTCCACTCCCAAATATAACGAGGAAAAAAAGAATGTTTATACGTCTCTGAACGGGTCCTAATTTCTCTTGTCTTTGTGATATTTACTAGAAATGTAATTACGCGGCAAGATGATCGTTCTACACTCAGCTTCAAAATACGGCCCTCTAAATTTCCTCAGCAGAATTTCTCAAAAAGAACATAGAACTTCCTCCAGCGATCCTCAGGTGAGTTGCCGGAGCATTTCCGTGACACTCGCGCATTGGTCGAACCTACCAGTAACAAACCTAGCTGCTCGCCCCTGAACTGCTTCCATGTCTTCCTTTAAACTGATCTGCTGCGGGTCCTAAACACTTGAGCAATACTCAAGATGTGGTCATACAAGCGTTTTATACGCGGTCTCCTTTACAGATGATCTTAGCAAAATTCTCCCAATAAACCGAAGTCGGCTGTCCGCCTTACTCACAACTGTCCTTACATGATCGTTCCATTTCATATCGCTCTACAATGTTACGCCTAGATATTTGAAAGACGCGACTGTATCAAGAAGCTCACTACTAATGCTGTATTCGAAAATTATGTGATTGCTTTTCCTATTCAATTGTATCACCTTATATTTTTCCACATTGAAAACTAGCTGCCATTCTTCACACTAACTATATGTTTTGTCTACGCCATCCTGTATGGTATTACAGTCAGTTAAAGACGACACCCGCCCATACACCACAGCATCGTCAGCAAACAGCCACAAAGTTACTCTGCCGATCAGATCATTTATATGGGTAGAAAATAATAGCGGTCCTATCACACTCCCCTGGGGCACGCCTGACGATACACTCGTCTCTGATGACCACTCGTCGTTGAGATCAACGTACTGCGGTCTGTTACTTAGAAAGTAATAGCCATAACTGCAGTTAATTCCAAACACCTTTGGAGGAAGGACAAGCACCTGTCGTGCGGTCAAAAATCTGAAACCTTTTCACGGGGATCACGAGATTTGGAATTTCGGCTCTCAGGAATTCGGAAACTTCTACCTGCCGCCTAGGGGAGGTGTATTCCGGTTTTAAGCGCGTTTGCCGGTCGCCCATGTGGCGAAGCGTGCAGTTAAGACTTCTCACAATGGCTCCGATGTCGGGGGCTTTTACCGACGGTCGGCATTGACAGAAGACGGCCGATCGTTTCAAATCTGCACTCCACTAAGGGCACGGTCACAGCGTAGCCGACCTCATCACCCGAACGTACAGACTTCGAACGAGAATCGGTGAAATGCATATCTGTTTTCTATGGTCAAATCGACCGTGCCGGCCGCGGTGGCCGAGGGGACTGAGGCGCTTCAGTCACGGTCTGCACGGTCACTGCGGTCGGGGGTTCGAATCCCCCCTCGGGCATGGATATTTGTGCTGTCCGTAGGATAAGCTAGTTGATAAGAAGTTTGTAAGTTTAGGGACTGGTTTTTGTGTCCCAGCCTCGTCGCCGCTTTTGTGTCTCGTTTCCGTCGTAGGTGACGGTGGCCGAGTAGGAAGACCGACACAGGAATAAAGGTAGCACGCTTGTGCAGATTCGGAGGTGAGCAGCCAGTGGGACAGCGGAAACTAGAATCACTAGAGTAAATTAGAACGAGATATATATTGCACAGAATTTATACAATACTTAACTTTTACATAGTTCAGTACGGCAGAATGCTGATACATAGTTGAGCTAGAGGCCTGCCTAGTGCCTATCCGATAGCCAAGTCTTCACTGGAGCCTATCTGATTCCGAAGTGTTAACTGGTTCCTATCTCAGTCCCAAGTGAACAATGTCGTTCAGTGGTGGCCACGAGCGGAGTTGCAGCAGAGGGCGCTCGTGGCTGACGTCGTAAGAACGCCGCAACGTGCGTGCATGGCGGCGCGCGGCGAAAGTAGGTGGCGCGCACTTTAGACTTGGGCGACACCACACTGGTGACCCGTAGTTAAGTCCCATAAGCTTAAAAAAAACTTATAACTTTAGTGAAAGATATTGTGCCACCGAGAAGGCGATAAATATCACAATCGGGATATATTTCGGAATCTATGAGCTGATAATCGAGTTTATTGGAAACTGGAAGTTGTTTAAATCTTTTACAAAAATTTTAAGTTGAAATTATAACCTCAGAAAATGTGTTCAGTTCGGAATTGTGGCGTATCTATGTTGTTTTGCTTTGTGATAATCGGGTATTACCTGACCACAAATTATTCTTACTGCTTGTGGCATTCTTGAACAAGGTGGTGATTATGTTCTATGAAGTGACCTGCGAATGTGGTGTACGTGTGTTTCCGCTTTACAGTGGTTTAAGTCTTCAAAATTATCTAATTTTAAACGTCACACTTCTCTTTCACACATATACAGAATGACAATCATTAAAGATTAATGTAACTTAATTTCGTTCATGATAATCGGGTGTTTTTTGATAGCCTACTCTATTATTCGTGGACTTAAATAGTGAAAAACTGCAGCCATTATGTATTTTACGTGCTTAGTATGAGGCATATCGAGAATTTTTATCGCTTTTAGTGCACTTGTTTAAATAAATACATCGTGACGTTTCCATGTGTGATTTTATGCAGGTCTTGCACAGCTAAAGTCTTTTTGGGGTTACTGCAATGAGGGAAATAATACATAATACATCTTGCCATGCTTTTATATTATAAATAGTACTTTTGTCTATACTTACAAGTATTATGTTTGCTCAATTACACTGGATATCCCAGCACAAAAATCGTCACTTAACCTGATTCTTTTTGTTTCAAGGTAAGCCTAATTCATGATTAATGTGCCTGATTTCTTTGTATGCGGCACACTATCTTTAGGCAGACAGAAAAAAATATGTTTCTAACATTGGGATAAAATACACACCTCAATATTTATTCTGTACAATTTTCCGAATTTAAGTAACCTAAAATAACATAACTGCGGTGAAAGAGTGGCAGAAAATCACATTGAAACATCAAAAATGTACAGTACTTATGTAAACAAATACACAAGAAAATGCGAGTAAATTCTCGAAAGCTGCGGGCGGAGTGACCGAGCGCATTGAGGCGCTATACTCAGATGCGCGAGGCCGTTCCCCTTGGGGGGTTCGAATCCCCCCTTGGGCATGGATGTTAGTGCCGTCTTGAGTATAAGCTAGTTCATAAGTAGTTTGTAAGTTTAGGGACTTATGACTCCGTAGTTAAGTCCCATAAGCTCTACATACATTTGAACACTTTTTGAAGCACTGTATTTTTGTTATCTCTCAAGAAAACAGAACTGGAAAAGTCAATTATCTCATAAGTTCCTAGCGAGACCTGGTGTAATAAACAAAATGCAATAAATTAAAGACGTGATCGCAGCTGCGAAAAAACATAAATGCTTAACTAGAACAATAACGGGGAGGTGATTGGAAGGTCATCTGGGCACCAAGAGGGAGACGGAAAGGAAGAAAAGGGATACGGTATGAGGATACTAAATGAGAAGGGAGTGGGTAGTGGAAAAGAACTAGGACCCAATGGGGATTAAGCTCCTCTGAGCAGCTGCTTCGCAAGTTTTAAATCTCCTTGGAAAGTAGACATCTGTTTATACTTGATAAAGCCATGATTCGTTACACCAAACGGGACGCAAATTTAAGCAATATATTTTGCATTTACGAATTTTCAAACATATTTGACAATGTTAATTGGAATGAACTCTTTCAAGTTCTGAAGCAAGCAGGAGTAAAATATAGGGAAAGGAGAGTTATTTACAACTTGTACAAAAGCCAGACCGCAGTTATTAGACTCTAATGGCATGAAAGGGAAGCATCAGTTGGGAAGGGAGTAAGACAGGGTTGTAGCCTTTCTCCAATGTTGTTCAATTTGTATATTGAGCAAGCTATAAAGGAAAGCAAGGAGAAATTTGGTGAAGGAATTAAAAGTTCAGGGTGAAGAATTAAAAACATCGCGATTTGCCGACGACATAGTAATTCTGTCAGATACAGCAAAGGACCTGGAAGAGCAATTGAACGGAATGGACCGTGTGCTGAGAGGTGCATATAAGATGAACATTAACAAGAGCAAAACTAGGGTAATGGAGTGCAGTCTAAGAAAATCAGGTGATGCTGAAAGAATTAGATTGGGAAACGAAGCAATAAAGGAGGTAGATGAGTTTTGTTACTTGGGCAGTAAAATAACAAATGATGGTCGCAGTACAGAGGATATAAAATGCAGAATGGCAATGGGTAGAAAAGCGTTCTTGAAAAAGAGAAATTTGTTAACCTCGAATATTGATTTAAGCCTAAGGAAGTCCTTTCTGAGGGCATTTGTATGGAGTGTTGCCTTGTATGGGAGTGAGACATGGACGATAAACAGTGCGGACAGGAAGAGGATTGAGGCTTTTGAAATATGGTGCTACAGAAGAATGCTGAAGATTAGGTGGGTGGATCGCGTAACTAATGAGGAGGTACTGAACAGAATTGGGGAGAAAAGGAATTTCTGGCATACCTTGACTAAAAGAAGGGATAGATTGGTAGGACACATTCTTAGACATCAAGGAATTGTAAATTTAGCGTTGGAGGGAAGTGTATGGGGAAAAAATCGCAGGGGAAGACCAAGAGATGGATACAGTAAGCAGATTCAGACAGATGTAGGTTGTCGTTCTTATGTGGAGATGAAGAGGCTTGCTCAGGATAGGGTATTGTGGAGAGCTGCATCAAACCAGTCTCCGGACTGAAGACCACAACAACAACAACATCGGCCGTTTGGGCGTTGAAACAAATTCAACGGCGAAGTTGAAAATTTGTGCAAGACCGGGATTCGAACCGATTTTCCGCTTCTGACCAGAGCGGTCGCCTTAAGCAATCAGGATATCCAGGCACGGTTCCCTTCCTGCCCAAGTTCTCAACACAGCACGCTGCGATCGTAGCGTCCCCGCCCTTTATCTCCTATTGCTCGTAGCCTGTCCTGTTCAAATGTTTGTTTAAGCTTATGGCACTTAACCGCGGGGTCATCACTCCCTAAACTTACAAAATACCTATGAACTAACTATACTAAAGACAACACAAACATGCATGCCAGAGGGAGGATTCGAACCTCCGAATCAGGAGGCCGCGCGAGCCACAACGTGGCGCTATAGACCTCCCGGCTAGCCTGTCCTGGATTCCCGCAATGGATACAATTATTGATATGGTATCTGGGCCTTCTGTTATGATCGAAAAAACAGACAGGAAATCAACAAGTATATTTTCCATTTGTTGATGTCTGCAACGGTTATACGCTGACCATAAAAATAAATATGAAAAGAAGACGACTAATATAATTGCAAGCTATGTGATTGTGGACAGTACGTTGTTCATGTTTTGAACTTAAAATGATTTCCAATCCATGGTGTACAACAGCAATCAGTTAGAATAAATATTCCTTCAAACCGCTTTGATTGCATTTTTTTTCCTTTTGTTAATGACGCGTTTCGCCCTTTAGCAGGGCATCTTCAGATTATCTGCGTGACAGAATTTACACAAAATTACAAGGCGTAATTACAAACGGTTATAATGGTACATGGGCTTATTTTGTGTTAAGAAGACAGTATAAATGGTAAACAAATCTTACAATGCGCTCTCCGTGGTGTGACACCGTGAGTTGTTATTGCGGTGTTTCTATTTTCCTGGAATGTTTTTTGCAATCAAGACGGTTTGAAGGAATATGTTTTGAACTTGGTTGTTGTTTGTGGATCAGGGGGCTCAAACGACGCGGTTGTCAGAGCCCAACGTTTTGAAATGTATAATAAAACAGATTAATTGTTGCAATGTGTACCTTCTCTTTTAATGTGTCGCTCTCATTACACGAATAAAGGATAAGCAGTGATGCCCAGCTTGACGGTAAAAATCACTATTTTAAAAAAGAGAATCGTGCAGCGACGGGCACGAGCAGATCGGGCTACGGTATTCCCTGACATGACCTGACGCTCAGATGCAGAATGCCGCGCACTGTGCTGGCTTACGACGGAATGAATAAAAAAACGCAGAGATTCCACGCGCGCTTCCGCCCCTTCCTGAAATGTTAACGAAGAAAAAACGACGTGGCGGAAGTCGAGCGACGCGACAACTGGGGGCCATCGCCATTAGGGGCGTAAATAAACCAATGGCGCGCGAGCCGAGCGTGCGCAGTTTAGGATCGCAGTGGTACTGGCACACAGAGAGAAGGTGTGACCGTGGAAGGGTGGGGGGAGAGGAGGGAGGGAAAGAGAGAGAGAGGGGGTAGGAGAGAGAGGGGAAGAAGGAGAGAGAGAGAGGGGAGAGAGAGAGAGGGGGGAGAGAGAGAGGGGGGAGCAAGGAGAGAGTGGGGGAGCACAGAGAGAGAGAGAGAGAGAGAGAGAGAGAGAGAGAGAGAGAGAGAGAGAGAGAGACGGAGTCATAAGGTTCATTCCAGCAGCTGCCAGACTGCTTGACGCGCATGCGCAACGCTGAAATTGTGTTCCAGCAGCGCCTTCTCCCGCTTCTGGCTACTTGGAGTGAGGCTGTTTGGTGTTCCAGCAGTTGCCGCAAGCAGCCAATCTGCGCATGCGCAGAAAAGTCCGAGTTAGAGTGGGGGGTAGCCATCTCGTGATACGTTTGTGTTTGTAGCGTGTTTTTCGACTATTTTGAAGTCACTGCAATCCCACTTGAGAACAGATATTTCTCGTTTACACTTCTTCGTTATTAGGAAGGAAAGTATTTCAATTATTCCTTATAACTTACCTTCGCCTGCAGACATAAACAGTGCAAAAAGCGTTCCAGCAGTGCAAGTATCAAACAAGGGTTTTTCGTCATAGTAGCTGCGCATGCGCAGTAACACCTGTTTCTTAGCGCTTGAAAGTAGCCGTCTGGCAGCTGCTGGAACAAACCTAAGGTGTTCTAAGAACGAAACGTTTTATTTTGAAGAATAGACTTCCGGGAATTCGATTAACTGTCGGAAATTCTCCCATATGCGAAAATATTATTTATTGTATTGGTGTGGTGTTTGTTCTTTCGGACCCGAAAGAACAAACACCACACCAATAAGTAATTAAACGCGACGACGGCGTTAGCTCCAGTTATTTCACCGCAGATGCGGTCACAGTCCCGACCTCACACGGGAATCCGTAATGGCGAGAGTAAGAGGGCATGGACGATAGGGGCGCTACAAACATAGCGTGCGACATGTGAGAATTTGAGACGGACGGGAGGCGAGCACGGGTGGCCAAGTGGTTAAGGCGAACCGCTGGCCCGAAGCGGAAGACCCGGGTTCGATTCCCGGGCCGGCTTAAATTTTCACTTGTCGCCATTGCTTAATATCAATGGCCAAATGCGGCCACTGTCAATCCTTTCTTTCCTATCCTTCTTCCCTTCCTTTACCAATCATTTGAAAATAATATTCAACGAGTGGCTGGTCAGTACTTAGCTCAGTACCGCCGAAAGCTACAAAAAAGACGAAAACACAAGCTTTCGGGTTTTTTTTCCCCTTCAGATAGGACGGATGACGGAGGAGAAACAGAATAAAAGGGAAGGGCTACTCACAACCTAGGAGTCGAGGTAAGGACTGAATGAAGAATGTACGTCTGGGGGCACAACATTGGATTAAATCACGGACTGCGGGAAGAACAGGAAAACAAGTGAATCGAGGCTCTTGAGATGTGATTCTCCAAAACGGAAGTTGAAAATTACGTCGAGTGATAAATGTGGGGGGCATTCATAAGTTCTCCCAGCGAATTATTACGTACGAAGGACTGGCTGGAAAAAGAGACGCGATGATTAGGACGTGCCTTTAGACATTTTGTAATACAGCGAGTCCTGGATTGCGAAAACTGTGGGGAGAGATTAATTTTGGAGTACCCCACAGAAAATGTTAGGCATATACGGGCCATTCCGACATGATGAGATGAAGTCGTTGTGGGCCGCTTCAAGTAACAAGACTAATAGGGGGAAAAAGAAAAGTTTCGTAATGAGAGGGCGGGAGTGAGTGTGAAGGAAGTGAGAGCGCTTAGGGAGGGAGGGAGCAGAAGGGGTGATACTGCACGGGGCAGAGAAAAGGCTTAATTTGTGTTACAGAGCCTTCTGCATCTACACGCTTCTGTGCGGTATAATACGTTTTTTTTTTCTTCAATTGGCCGTTATTTCAAGTACTGTGCGTAAGTCAGGAGACCTAGAAATGTTCAAAAGTTTGCAATCCTAAGGGACCAAACTGCTGAGGTCGTCGGTCCCTAGACTAACAAACTGTTTAAACTAAATTATGCTAATAACAGCACAAACATCAGTTGCCCGAAGGGGGACTCGAACCTCCGGCGGGAGCAGCCGCGCAAACCGCGATGTAGCGCCCCAGGTGGCCCGCCCATTCCCACGTGGCTTCGGTAACGCCGGCCGTGTTCGTGGACAGCATACAGATAATATTTCATAAAAAAAAGAAAGAAAAAAATCTTCAAATGTTTGTTAAACTTATGGGACTTAACTACGGAGTCATCAGTCAAATGTTTGTCAAGCTTAAGGGACTCAACTGCGGGATCAGCAGTCCCTAAATTTACAAACTATTAATGAACTCTCTTATACTAAAGACGACACAAACCTCCAGCCAGAGGGGGGATTCGAACCCCCGACCGTAGCGCCCGTGTAGACTGTGGCTGGCGCGCAGCAGACCGCTCGGCCACTACGGCCGGCGAGTCATCAGTCCCTAAACTTACAAACTACTTATGAACTAAAAGACGACACAGACATCAACGCCCGAGGGAGGATTCGAACCTCCGACGGGGAACGGCCTCGCGCATCTGAGCAAGGCGGCTCAATGCGCTCGGCCATTCCGCCGCGGCAATATTTCATCAAGATCGCATCGTAGCAAAAGAAGGTCGTGATTTAAGATTTATCTGCAATTCTGTTATAAATGTTTAGTCTCCACGGAAACAAACGATATAGCAATTTAAAAATTTTATCCTTAACCGTCGTGTCTGGAACACGCTAATCACTGCAACTAATCAACAAATTCGCATGCGGCTTCCACTGGTAACTTTCGTGTAGCTTCCGGTAATATAAACTTTATTTCATTAAAATCGAATCATGGAAACTGACTCGTAATTTAAATTTTTTATCTAAAACTGACGTGTTTATTTCTTATTACAACAAGATGATCTGCAAAACTACAACATGAATTTACATGGTCTTTTTACAGGTAACTTGACGTATGTTTGGGCAACGTGTATGCTTTTAATTCATCGCAGTCGGATTAGGAAAAGCTCTTAATCGAAATTTTTGGAGCATACTCTACTTAGTAATAAGGGATACTGCACTGCCGGCCGCGGTGGCCGAGGTGACTGAGGCGCTCCAGTCACGGTCAGCACGGCCACTACGGTCGGGGGTTCGAATCCCCCCTCGGGCATGGATATTTGTGCCGTCCTAGTTCGTAAGTAGTTCATAAGTAGTTTGTAAGTTTAGGGACTGATGACCCCGTAGTTAAGTCCCATAAACTTAACAAACATTTGAACATTTTGATACTGCACTTAAGAACTGATAGGTGGTGCTTTTAATTTCCTAGTACAATAAAGATGAAGCTGTTACATTTTAGCTTATTTCGTGAGCTTATGTCAGCAACAGAATTAAGCGCTACAATCTTACAGTTACGAATACAAACTAATATTGAATTTACTTGGACAGGATTTTCGAATATAAAGGTTTCGCTTTATTAAAGTAAGCGAAGTTTATTATATAATAAACAGCGAAGATCACTAATTATCTTTATTAAGATAAACGGTTTCGGCAGATTATAGGCCATCATCGGCCGTTTCTTTCACTTCATGTGCCACACCACAGAGGAAACTCCGTTGATGTACTTGTACACTAGTATTAGCCTATTGTTAGATCCCCACCAAGTACGACGAAGGTTGAGCGGAAATCCTTTGTTTCTTTCTAGGGGATTTATTCATATTTCAACTCTTACATAGAAAAAAAGGAAAGTGTTGACATGTGAGTTACGTTTTTATCGATTGATGAAATCAATACTAAAACCAACAATTTGCGAAACACCTACTTCTTTAGCGAAGTTAGGGCGTAAAACTAGTCTTAAATTGTGGCGCTTCTGTCACCCTAACATCTTACAACTCGCTGCCTAGTTACGGAATGTTTTCCTGCTAAAGAGAAGACAATTCGTGTAGCTGGCAAAATGAAGTTTGCTTCTGAGCGTGCGTGGGACGTGACAATTTACGTAAATACAGAAATATGGTTCCAGATAGCCCGACATTTAACAGAATTTCAGAGGTCTACCATTGCTCCGTAAAAGTGCGGCGTTGGCTTGACCGCGGGTCTAATCTGTATTCATTAGTGTCTGCGTTTATTTCGCTGCTTCCTTCTGCACTAAAAGCATTTAAAAACCTCGAGGCAAAGGGAGCGCTTTTTTAGGGCTGACCTGAGGTAGCTCGGGGGAAGTAATGTACGCAGTCATTATGCAGAAGTGTCCAACGAGGCGCATCTCGCTATTTTCTGCTACTTGCGCCACCGCAAACCATCCCACTCCACCGGACATTTATTACATGTCCAGGGGACACCAAAGCATTCTGACGTTATTTTATACACTATGATGTGACGAACAAATTTAGGGAACAGACAAGGTAAAAAAATCGATTCGCTGTAAAGTTCACTTCCTTATTTCATCTATAAACGGTTTCAAGCACTTAACACATCTTCAAACGACTTTATGCACACTTTAAGCACTACATTTTCTTTGCATAATATCGACTACTATGACAATATGTAATAAATTATTACTTCATCAAGTGTTTAACTTGAATAGTCGTATTTAGTTACAAAGTAAATGCTCCATTTGTTAACTCTATTGATTTTTCTACAGCTCACCAGAAATAATCTAAAAAAACTGTTCTTTCACCTTGTCAACATTGAGTGGGTCTTAAGGCGGTATTACACAACACACCTAACGCTCGCGAGTCAGGTCTAGACGGCTTGCCACCTAGCGGCAGAATGGCTGAAGCTACGCTTTTAGCAGACGGTTTATCCGCCCTGGGGAAATACGAACGGTTCTATTCTGCCGTGGCTGCGCGCATGCGCAGTAGAGTAGGTGTATCCGCGCATGAACAGAAGCTCTTTCCAGTGAGCTATCTGCTACTTTCTTCAGCAGAGTGCAGACGACACGTGTTTTCTACTTGCCTTCGGGTAACAATTATGGAACAGTTTTCGTTGAGGTGGCCACTGTCACAGCAAATGCTTCAGAAATAACTACGTCCTCCACATCTAAAATACTGTGAACCGTAAATGTAGATTAATAATATGTGTGCACCTGCACAGCATAAAATACAGTTTACTCTGTAATTCTGTATAGAGCTAATCATAACGTATTTCATGCATGGCGCACGATGTAAAACTATTTGGTTCATGAGTCTGTATAATAACGAAATTCCAAGGTAACTGCACAAGAGAAACTTATATATATTCAGATATTGACTATTGGGCGAAAATTTTAATTAAAAGTTATTCCAAGGCTAGCATACAATATGAGACTAAAACTTTCTCAGGAAGGGAAGGAAGGAAGTTTAGTGTTTAACGCCCCGTCGACAGCGTGGTCATTAGAGGCGCAGCTAATGCTCGGGTTGTTTGGGCAAGGATAGGGAAGGAAATCGGCCGGGCCTTTCGAAAGGAACCATTACGGCATTTGCCTTGCGTGATTTAGGTAAATCACGGAAAACCTAAATCCGGATGGCCGGAGGTGGATTTGAACCACCAAAACTGTCTCGGGAACTAAATGTTAATTGACGTAAATTAACTCATTTGCTTCAACCAGCTTGATGTGAAACGAACTATGGTAGTTCATTGCTCTGCATAATCGTAACGAAATTCCAATATAGTTGCACAAGAGAAACCTTAACATAAATATTTCTTTGTATCAATAAGACATAAACGAACAGTTTGGTTCACAACTCCCTGTAATGGTAACGTAATTTCATGCTACCAGGACAAGAGAACAATAATTGCTTAAGAAACACGAACCTAGCCTTCTCAAAAGGCTGGCAAAGAGATAAACAATCTCTCGCAACGAATACACATGTAAACAAGCCCGCACTTCCGTACGTATACCCTTGAGGCGTTCGTCCGGACTTGTATACGTTAGTCTGCCGTGTAATAGGGCGGACGAAAACCTTGGCGGTTTCAGACTTACCCGCTTGGGGGGGGGGGGGGGGGGAATTGTGAACGATAGATGTGTCCTGAAACACGGCCTTTATACTGCTGCCGCGCAGGAATGGCCATGCAGTCTGGGGGGGGGGGGGGCGGTCACGTTACGGATCGCGAGGCCGCTCGCACCGGACGTTCGAGTCCTCCCACGGGCATGGGTATGTGCGATATCTTTAGTATAGGTTACGCACGTTATTTTGTAGGTCTAGGGACCAATGGCCGGAGTAGTTTGGACCCTTACAATTACAAACATTTTCTTATACACGAACGAACGCCGCGCCGGAGTTTCCGAGCGGTCTGGAGCGCCACGTTACGGATCCCCCTGCCTCCCTCGTCGGAGGTTCGAATCCTCGCACCAGATCGGTTTAAAGAAGGATATAGAGGCAATTCAAAGGCGGGCGGCTAGGTTTGTAACTGGTAGATTCGATCAATACGCAAGTGTTACTGAGATGTTTCGGGAACTCAACTGGGAATCGCTGGAGGGGAGGCGACGTTCTTTTCGAGAAACTCTGTTGAAGAGATTTAGAGGGCCGGAATTTGAGGCGGACTGCAGAACGATTCTACTGCCGCCAACCTGCATTTCGCGTAAAGACCACACAGATAATATCAGAGCGATTACGGCTCGTACGGATGCATACAAGTATTATTAGAAGTGGTACCGAGTACCTTCCGCCACGCACTTTTGGGTGGATTGAGCAGTATGTATATCGATATGGAGACAGAGAAAGTTGCAGAAAAGAGGAAATTGGCGTCGTTTGGTGCATTGGGTCACGATGAGTCGGACCCGACCAAACGAATAGAGAGACAGGGAGTAATAGTAAACTTATCAATATTTTCTCGCAACTGCGAATTTCTATTAGCGTCACTCTATAAGGTATAGATGTTCAACCAAATGGTGACATATGAAAATTTGTGCCGAGCCGGGACTCAAACCCGGGTTTCCCGCTTTTCGTGAGCGGTCGCCTTAACCACTAGGCTACCCGAACACGACCGTTCCAAACTTCGATATGCCACACTGACTGCACATATGAGTCAACTACATTCATTCCTTAGCACTCGCAGCTTAATCTGTATTCCCGCACCAGGGAGAATGAAAACAACGAGGCATTAACCTATGCTGTTATCGTCATTACCTGTCTAGGCATTTGTTAAATTACTGTATGGTGACGAATTACAGTGTTGACATATTTATCACTATTTTCTCGCAATTGCGAATTTCTATTAGCAAATGCCTAAGCGAGGCAATGACGATAACAGCGTAGGTTACTGCATCGTTGTTTTCATTCTTCCTGGTGAGGGAATACAGATTAAGCTGCGAGTGATAAGGGATGAATGTAGTCGACTCACGTGCAGACAATGTGTCATATGGAAGTTTGGGACGGTCCTGGGGTCGTGTTCGGGTAGCCTAGTGGTTAAGGCGACCGCTCGCGAAAACGGGAAACCCGGGTTCGAGTCCCGGCCCGGCACAAATTTACTTATGTCACCATTTGGTAGAACATCTATACCTTATACATTGACTTCTTATCGTTTCAATTATCTATATTTTTTCTGTATCTATAAATGTGAATGTCTGTTCGGTGTACGTTTATCACGTCTGAACCACAAGACATAAAGAGCTAAAAATTTGTAGATTTAATAATGTCTACCCGGGGAAGGCCTTAGGCACCGTTTTATGGCGATGGGATAGCTATTTATCTCTATATATTAATGTGAATGTCTGTTCGGTGTACGCTAATCAAGTCCGAACGACAAGACGCGGAGACTTAAATATTTGTACAGTTACTAATTTATACCCGAGGAAGGTTTAAGCACGGTACTATAGCGATCTGTTAGATATTTAGTAATTTGAAGAATATAACTCCAAATGCGCAACAATAATTACTCTTTGAAAATGGTATTATCGGTTGCATTGTTGCTTGAAACCCTCAATGATAAAAGGGTGGAGTATATTGGAATGTAAAGTTAACGGCGTACATAAAATTCTTCGTGTCTGTGAGTGTGTGTGTGAATATTTCGCTTTGCAGCGAAAACTACAGAACGCAAACGAATGGTCTGTGTGTAATTGTTGTCCGAAGTCTCCCGTTGTATACCATAGCAGTTGCATGCCAATAGCTATAAGGGGGTGGAAGATACGGTGGTTGAAAGTCGTCAAATTATATTTAAAAAAATCAGACTGAAGGCCAGCGATGACGTTTGCGACTCTATAGCAAGGTGGTTACATACAGCGAAACGTGATGCCACAGACCATATCTTTGGTCTATGCGTGCTACAATGTCTTCAGCTCTTTCTCTGTAAGGATAAGCATACGAATAAAGAAATATAAGAATAAATAAATCAGTAAAAAGAAATTTCTTTTAATACATGTCTTTAAAAAAATGGCATTGTATTTCATTTCATCCTTCAAAACCAGTCTCATAGCACACTACTAAAAAATCTATCATAATCAACCAACCCGCGAGCGGAGTCGCAGGTTTAAGCTAGTCCTTTATATTCACTTCTTTTATGCACTATTATCACGTATCTCTACTTCAAAAGTTGGCAACCCTAAGTTACAGACGTAACGACAGTGGCATTTCGTGTTGATATTACGAGTTTCAGTGTGAAACGTTTTGCGGTGCACATTGTTTACGCGATGACTGGTGGGGCGGTGTGGTGTCGGGATCGATGCCGATGGTAGCAGTTTCGAGGAGTAATTGGATGGTGCGGCGTCGGCAGGCAGACGGGTGTGCCAGTGTATCATCAGCGGCGGCGGCGGCGCTGCAGTTGAGCTGGGGTCGCGCTGGCAACGCAGACAGGGGGGCGACGGACAGCCCGTGTGCTCCCCCCCCCCCTCCACGGTCTCGCTCACCCCAGCAGCAGTGCTCTAGGGCAGCTCCGTGCTGCCAACAACGCTATCACGACTCTGCTCCTCTCTTCACACTATTGTTCCTCAGCCCGGGCGTGGGCAATCTTTCGTCACCAGCGGCTCCGATTCTCACCCTTAATTGGGGGCGAGGACTGCATCATCACGTGAGACTGCAGCAGCAGCCCCCTTAGCACATAAAACGACAAAACCGTTATGAGTAGGAACCGCTTAGAACATTCTGCTAGACTGAAAACTATGCGCCCGACCGGGATTCGAACCGAGGACCTTTGCCTTTGTTCAAATGGTTGTAAATCTATCGGACCAAACTGCGTGGTCATCAGTCCGTAGCTTACAAACTACTTAAACCTAGGTAAATTAACCTAAGGACAACACACACACCCATGCCCGAGGGAGGACTCTAACCTCCACGGCGAGCAACCGCCCGCTCCGCAGCGAGGTGCTTTAGACCGCTCGGCTACTCCACCGCGGCCCGTTGCCTTTCGCAGGGAAGCGCTCTACCGACTGAGCTACGATGGCACGCTGTACGGCTCGTCCTCACATCTTTACTCACACCGCTATCTGGCCTCGTATTTTCCACACTGCCTGCGAAAGGCAGAGGCCCCGGGTTCCAATCTTGGCCTTGCGCAGTGTTAATCTGCCACTAGTGTGGCACATTCCGCTGCAGATTGAAACTATCATTCAGGGAGAGCTTAGATTCATCGTGCGCACACTTTTCCGTGACGTCATTATGACGTGCTCTTGCCCAGTTTATATCTTTCAACCGACTATCTAGGTCATAAAGAGTGTAAGCACGGCGAGTCTCCCGTGAAAGAGTCATCTGTTTTTAATACACAGAGAAGTATCATTGTGACGATCCTGCAGTAACACTCGCTGCTGCAGACGTACAAGACACAGACACAAAACTGAACATACCGAACACATATACACATATTCGTAAAAATAAGAGCAGTACGTATGATTACTGATTTGTCTGATTCTTAGGAGAGCGTCAAAGAATTTCTGAACATTTAATTAGCAGACGAGAGACGACATTGAAGACAGGCGTCAGTTACTCCGATATCATCTACTTGTGTAAACTCTCCGGTATTCTTGAAGAATCGAAGAATATACCGCTGTACCCTAGTATTACTATCGTAGATACCTCAAAGGCGAGATTACACTAGACACAGCGCGAAAAAAGCATTTCAAACAATCCAACTTCTCCCGTTCTGCAAGCGAACAGAACGTTTCTACTTAAAGTGTCTTCTCCTATACATTTTAAGATAGTTTGCAGGCCATCAATGTAAAAGTAGAATGTAAGGGGAAAAAATGGAATGTCAGAATCAACTTACAAGGTAGGTACTTTCCAACTTTCGTAATTTGATCTTTGAAGCTGGGGGCATTAATTTATTCGCTGTGCCTAATTACATGAATCAGTAAGGGATTACGTATTAATAAACATAAGTCCGAATAGCTCCTTTGTTGTACGTGCCAGCCTCGAGTTACAAGTAATTAACGGCGATGAGCACAGAAGCGCTATTACAGTGGAACGTGGGATGAAAATCAAATACGGTGCTACCGCTGGGCATTACGTGAGAGATGGAACTGGTAATTGTGCTTATACTGCAGTGACACACACACACACACACACACACACACACACACTGTTAAAAACTACTTCCTAAAAATGCTGCCTTTTCAGTGGTACGTGTAGTTCGCAATATAAGGAGCTATCGAAAAGTTTCCATCGAAGGGCACACAGTCTAGAATTGATACGCTAATCAAGGACAATCGCCATGACCACCAACGCAATCACCTATCCGATGCAACTGGTTACCCGTCTGGTACTCTGCTACGTGATGAAGTGCGAAACTGCCTCCTGCCAGACGCAGCTTGTTAAAAAGATATAAGGCGAGGCACTAAATTAAAATTCGTTCTCTGGCCGGGATTCGAACCCGGAACCTCCTGCTTACTAGGCAGGAGCTTTAGACCGCTATTGATTTAGCCCTTTAGACCACTGTTTATTCCTCAGCTCAATTTACAAATAACAAATAAGCTATGTACATTTCAAATTATTTTAAATGGAAAGTTCATTGCAGTTTTGTAACTGATTATTTTCCCATTCCGTGAACAGCTTTAGCTTCTGCCCTTGATATTCTGTCCATGCAGCAGTTATTTCGTGCTTGCCACATTATTTCCTATTTTATTGTCCGCCTCTAATTTGAACCTTTCCTTGTACACAGTCAGCAGCTGCGTCCCATTTTCAGAGTTGTGCCTGGGCCTTCACGGCTACCGTAGCGGCCACGGAGCCCTCGAAGTCCCCACCGTCCGTCACCCAGGGCAGCAGTCGCATACTGCAGGTCAACAGCAGTCGCAGACTTTTCTGCGAGTGCGGCTTGCTGGCTTGGCACTGTTCTACTAAGTGAAAGAAAATAATCATTAGGAAGGATGGTGTAAACTGCGATTTAAAGAAAATTTGAACTGCTCTTTTAACCAATGCCCAGAAAAAAAAGTGATTACACGGACTGTCTTCAATCAAGTCTCCCTTTACGCCAGATACTTTAACTCTTTCTCAATGCTGCTTGTGTAAAATCTCCGGTATTGTTGAAGAATATACCGCTGTACTGTAGTATTACTATCGTAGATACCTCCAAGGCGAGATTACACTAGAAGAAGCATTTCAAACAGTCAAACGTCTGCAAGCCAACAGGACGTTTCTACTTAAAAGTGTCTTATACTTTTTAGGATAGTTTGCAGGCCATCAATGTAAAAGTAGAATGTAAGGGAAAAAAATGGAATGTGAGAATCAACTTACAAGGTAGGTACTTTCCAACTTTCGTAATTTGATCTTCAAATTAATTTCATTCATTATGCCTAATTACATAAATCAAGTCGGGATTACGTATTAATAAACATTAGCACATGAATCAGTACAGGATTACGTATTAATAAACAGCACAAATTTTAATTCAGTGTCTCTCCTTTTCATATTCACGGAATGTATGACAATGACTGCAAATGATTAAAGTTGAGCATATGTAACCCAGCCGGGACTCGAACCCGGGTCTCCTGCACTCTAGGCAGTTGCGCTGACCTCTACACCACTGGGGACACAGCGACCACCACACCTGCACGGAATTACTCAAGTACGCCTCCCGTCAGATACAAATTCTTAACTTCACCCCTGCCCACTAGGACTCAAACTCATAATTATTGTAAACTAATTCCCTTAAGAGTAAGATGCCTCAGCACTGACAAAAGTATCATTGCCCGTCATCGGCATTCATATAAGCTACATACCGGGTGATCAAAAAGTCAGTATACATTTGAAAACTTAATAATGTGTTTGTATAGCTTATGGGACTTAACTACGGGGTCATCAGTCCCTAAACTTACAAACTACTTATGAACTACTTACAACTAAGTACGACACAAATATCCATGCCCGAGGGGGAATTCGAACCCCCCGACCGTAGTAGCCGTGCAGACCGTGACTGGAGCACCTCAGTCCCCTCGGCCACCGCGGTCGGCCTGAAAACTTAATAAATCACGGAATAATGTAGATAGAGAGGTAAAAATTGACAAAGATGCTTGGAATGACATGGGGTTTTATTAGAACAAAAAAAAAAAAAACTCCGACAGATGGCGCTGGAGAGCACAACGTCAGTGTCTGCTACCGTAACGGGCAAGAGGTACGCCGATATGTACAGAATCGCATCATCCCTAGCCTGGCTGATAAACACCTGCTGGAACGTACGATTTTTATGCAGGATGGCGCTCCACCCCATATTGCTAGACGCGTGAAAAATCTCTTGCGCGCGTCATTCATGGATGATCGTGTGCTCAGCCGCCACTTTCGTCATGCTTGGCCTCCCAGGTCCCCAGACCTCAATCCGTGCGATTATTGGCTTTGGGGTTACCTGAAGTCGCAAGTGTATCGTGATGGACCGACATCTCTATGGATGATGAAAGACATCATCCGACGCTAGAGCTTCACCATAACTCCGGACATGCTTTACAGTGCTGTTGACGACACTATTTCTCGACTACAGCTATTGTTGAGGAATAATGGTGAACATATTGAGCATTTCCTGCAAAGAGCATCGTCTTTGCTTTGTCTTAATTGGTTATGCTAATTATTGCTTTTCTGATCAGATGAAGCGCCATCTGTCACTTTTTTTTAACTTTTTTTTTTTTTTGTTCTAATAAAACCCCATCTCATTCCAGTATGTGTGTCAATTTGTACATCTCTATCTACATTATTCCGTGATTTATTAAGTTTTCAAATTTATATTGACTTTTTAATTACCCGGTAGATGTGGCGACTGTTCTTTTGGACAGGTATCCCTATATTTAATACCTTTAGTATAACGAGACAATTTCGGAACATCCATAATTTCGTGCCAATGTAGTGTAGGAGCGAATACAGTTGGCATCTGTGCACACGCCTGTATTGAATGTGCTGTCGAAATTCGAATTATTTTATGTATGTTAGTTATTGCTCAGTGCTCTACGGAGTAGAACTTTCTTCGCACAATTTGCAAATTTCGGGACGGTAGAGTAACAGGAGCACGTCTTCTGAATTAAAATTTTGTTTTGAACTCAAGAAAACGTTTCAGACACACACAAAAAATTACGCAGCAAGACTACGGTAAGAGTGTTAAGACCTACTCCGTGTTTCGAATGGTTTACGGGGTTTAAACAGGACTAAAAAAACTCGTCAAACGCCATACGCATGCTGACAGTCTTTGATTTTGAAAAATTAGTCAATCACGAATTCAGGCCACAGGGACTAACGATTGGTTAATCGATGGTAATATTGGGACGTGTTACGGCGCCAGAGAGAAAATGTGAGAAGGAAACGCCGAGAAATGTGGCGAGACACTCCCACCTCTTCTGCTCCAAGATAACACATGTTCATCCTTGTCGGTGCGTGAGCAGTGACGTCCTTATCTAGCGAGGAGCCCGGTGAGAAACTTCCTCATCGCCTAGAGCGGACGTTATATGCCTTCGTAACGATCAAAAGAATTCATAATTTCGTGACTGGCGCATTACCAACACAAAAAACCGTTACAGCAGTAGTTTTAGAAAGTTAATTACGGTAGAAAGTTTATAAATATTACGTTATAGTGTTTTCTAGAAGCGCGAGGCCCTGTAAGGCGACACCGCTTGCACAAGCCCAGGGCCAGCTCTGTGCGTGAGTATTGCACAAAAAAATAAAATAACAAAAATAAAAGAAACTACGCTGTTGCCTCATCCTCCGTACTCTTCAGAGCTGGCCGTTGCAGTTTATTTTATTTGCAAAACTGAAAATCCCTTCCAAAGGCCGAAAGTATCACTCTTGCGAAACACAGCTTGCCCTTTATTCACATGAAGTGTTAAGCGCCATCGACAAGGGATCTCAAATGGATTCCATATTTCTGGATTTCAGAAAGGCTTTTGACACTGTACCCAACAAGCGGCTTCTTATGAAATTGCGTGCTTATGGAATATCTCCCCAATTGTGCGGTTGGATTCACGATTTCCTATCAGAAAGAACACAGTTCGTTGTAATTGACGGTAAGTCATCGAGTAAAACAGAAGTGATATCTGGCGTTCCACAGGAAAGCGTTATAGGTCCCCTAATCTTCCTCGTGTTTATAAACGATTTAGGAGACAATCTGAATAGCTCCTTTAGATTGTTCGCGGATGATGCTGTCGTTTATCGGTTAGTGAAGTCAACAGAGGATCAAAACCAACTGCAAAGGATTTAGACAAAATTTCTGCATGGTGCAAAAACTGGCAATTGACACTAAATAAAGAAAAGTGTGAAGTAATATACATGACCACTAAAAAATCCGCTGAACTTCAATTACACATAAATCAGTCAAACCTTAAGGCCGTAAATTCTACCAAATACCTAGGAGTTACAATTACGAACAGCTTAGACTGGAGTGAACACATATAAAATATTGTGGGGAAGGAGAACCAAAGGTTACGTTTCATTGGCAGAACGCTTGGAAGATGCATCAGCTCCACCAAAGAGACTGCCTACATCACACTTGTGCGTTCTCTCCTGGAGTACTATTGGCCAATGTGGGACCCTCACCAGGTGGGACTGACGGAAGACATTGAGAAGGTTCACAGAAGGGCAGCTCGTTTTGTTTTATCACGTTACAGGGGGACAGCGTCACGGAAATGTTGCACGAATTGGGGTGGAAATCATTAAAAGAAAGACGCTATCATTGCGGCGTGATCTGTTTGCTAAGTTTGCTAGCACCCACCTACGTAGGGAGACATGACCGTCCCAATAAAATAAGAGAAATCAGATCGAAATCGGAACGATTTAGGTGTTCTTTCTTCCCGCGCGGAATTGGAGAATGGAACGGTAGAGAAAAGTTATGAAAGTGGTTAATAAACTCTCTGCCAGACACTTGAATGTGATTTGCAGAGTATCTATGTAGATGTAGATGTGAGATAGAAGAAAATTCGCAGACGGCGCTTCTCTTGATCCAAAACTGCTTCCGGAAGTGGAAGCGGTACTGATAGCGGTGTATCAATTGTGGGGGGGGGGGGGGGGGGGGGGAGGCATTTCAAAGGAGACCACGCATAATACGTAGAAAGTGAGTGTATAAAAATGTTTTGGACAAAGTTACGGAACTTTTTTCAACAGACGCAGTACTTGTTGACGCTGAAAGGCCTTTCTGAAGGCACCGAACGCGTGATAATGCCACGGGGAGAGACCGGACTGGTTGGAGGGTCTCCAACTTGAGTCGGCCCAACGTGCGTTATCGTGACTCACCGCCGCCCCTGCTCCACACCGGTGGGTTTCCCACTGCAGACGCGCTGCCATAAACTTCCTACACTCTCCGATGGATATCTATATCTACATAGATACTCTGCAAATCACATTCAGGTGCCTGGCAAAGGGTTCGTTAACCACTTTCATAACTTTTCTCTACCGTTCCATTCTCTAATAGCGCGCGGGAAGAAAGAACACCTAAATCGTTCCGTTTTCGATATGATTTCTCTTATTTTATTGGGATGGTCATGTCTCCTTAAGTAGGTGGGTGCTAACAAAATATTTCCACATTCAATACTAAAAGTCGGTGATTGAAACTTAGCAAACAGATCACGCCGCGATGAATAACGTCTTTCTTTTAATGATTTCCACCCAAATTCGTGAACATTTCCGTGACGCTTCCCCCCCCCCCCCCGTAACGTGATAGAACAAAACGAGCTGCCCTTCTCTGAACCTTCTCAATGTCTTCCGTCAGTCCCACCTGGTGAGGGTCCCACAAGGGGCTACAGTACTCCAGCAGAGGACGCACAAGTGTGATGTAGCCAGTCTATAGTAGCCAGTCTGCTAGTATTTGCTCTTCTGCGGCCGAGAAATGAATAACAGCACGCTGGTCCTATTTGGATGAACTCGATGATAACGTCGCCAAATATAAGTACCTGCATTTACCGCAAGCACGTCGGAAAGACACGAAAGCCACATTAATCCCTCGCCTATTAATCGGTGCTTGTACAACTTTCGGAAACCTTTTCATTCAAACTAAAACAGGTGATAGTGGGCCCGAACAGATTATGCTGTATGTAGGATTCAAAATGTTCAAATGTTTGTATAGCTTATGGGACTTAAATATGGGGTCATCAGTCCCTAAACTTACAAACTACTTACGAACTAGGACGGCACAAATATCCATGCCCGAGGGGGGATTCGAACCCCCAACCGTAGTGGCCGTGCAGACCATGACTGGAGCGCCTCAGTCCACTCGGCCACCGCGGCCGGCTCTTTCAACACAGTTCATTCTATTTGCTCATCCACAGTCTTTGCTGCCACTGACAAAATTACTGTCATCAGCGAACCGCAAGGTTTTTATTCCCTCTCCCTGTACTTTAATTCTCTCTCCAAACGTCTCCTTGCATTCCTTCACAGCTTGCTCCATGTACAGATTGAACAATATTGGGGGAAATGCTGCAACCCTGTCGACTCTAATAATTGCTGTCTGGTTTTTGTATCATTTTTATTAAGTTATTACATTCTTAATGTCCCTGCTTGTGAGTGAATACTTATATACCTATTGAGTCCAAGGTAATTTTAATTAAAATGAATTGAGGTTGCTACCTGGAATGGACCAAGTACAGCAAAATATACCTACAGCATTATAAGTTGTGGCTCCACTATCACCTGTTTCAGATTGATTCAAAAGGTTTGAGAACCTTGTACAAGCATCGACATGTAGGTAAGGGATTAATGTGACATTCGTGTCTTTCCGATGTGCGAGCGGCAAATGCAGATACTTGTACTATGGCTTCACATATGTTTTGTATTACTACAACGGTAGTTATAGAGTTTTCTTACTTCTACCCCACCCCTGAGCAAGTGCCTAGAGGCCTGCCCTGTAGGAACACGTACGTGAGAGGCGACGTGGAAGAGAGATCGCCCTCAGCCATGGCGATGCGACATGCGAGTGGCGGAAGGCCACACCTGTCGCAACGCACAACCTGGCTCTCTGCTTCCCTGTCTCTCTCCAACGTCTTTGTCTCGTTCCGTTAAAGGTCATTTCACACCAGCGTAGCGTATCTCGAGCTACGTCTTCGAAAAGACGTCGCAGAAGTATCTTGCAATGCAATCAAATGGGGCATTTCCGACCGACGTATGGATGGGCTGTGAGCACTCTCCAGAATCGCGCGACGCAAAGGCAAATTCTCGACTACTCATGAGCAGTAGTCGACAGTGCTGCGTTTTCTGGAGGCTGAGCGTCGTAATCGCTGTCTTCCGTACGTGCAATGAAGAAACTGAATTATTATTATTAGAATGTTTTGCAGAAGCAAAAATCATTGGATGATTTTTAAAACACGTATCTTACACGAAACAAGAAATTCATTGTCACCAAAAACTAATATGGATTCCGCATGTATTGATACTTACATAAGAGAAAAATGCTACATGTTACACCGAAAAAGCCGCCCGCGGTGGCCGAGGGGACTGAGGCGCTTCAGGCACGGTCTGCTCGGCCACAACGGTCGGGGGTTCGAATCCCCCCTCGGACATGGATATTTGTGCCATCCTTAGTTGTACGTAGTTCATAAGTAGTTTGTAAGTTTAGGGACTGATGACCCCGTAGTTAAGTCCCTTAAGCTTAACAAACATTTGAACATTTTGAACACCGAAAAACTCCTTACTTACATTTAGTAATTGTAGAAAAAAATCGGCAGAGTATTTAGTATTAGCCAGCGTTATGTACCTAAGCTGTCGTCCTTATTTCAGCTTAAAGCTCTGTTCAGAAGTTTCGACCGTGTCAATTTCGATGCATTTTGCATGTTAGTGCAGCCAAATCAAGAATTACACTTTTCCGACCCGACACTAGCGGACTGTTTGAGGCACTATCTAATCTTTTCATCGAACTTCCTTTTAATGTAGTTTGAATGGATAACATACACAATAGCTACGTAATTTGTCTATATTAGAATGCACTCTTGTATATGTTTGATTGCTACATATAATGTGTAACATTAAATGTCTTATCGTGCCTGTTGTATTTTTTACAGAACTTTGCAACAGACGTCTTAATCCTCGGTAAAGTACTGCCAGCTCCGTGACTGGTTTTCGTTAGCCCAGTGCCCGTATGATATTAATAGCGAGCTGCGAGCGTTGCATATAACCGCAGTGCGTGGCGTGCTGCCCCAGTCAACCGCCACCGCACAGCGGCACGCGCCGCTTCTCGTGAGCTCCTCGAGAACCGCTCGAGCGTCGGTAGCTCGAGAAATTCTCGATGCGCTTGAGTCGCCGCGCCTCACACTCCCATCCCTAGACCGACGTAGCTGGCGCCACGTCCAGCCGGGATACGTAATACGCGTATCTCCAGCTACGCCTGCACACGTAGCGTCGGTGCGTATCTCGGCTCGCGCATGCGCACTACACTGCTCCACAAACCACGTACTCTGTGCCGAACAGCTCTGTTACTGCGTGTTTGTGTGTTTATTGCGCAAAATGTCTGCATTAATTGACCAAGTGCGAAAGGATCCAGTGCTGTGGGACTATTCTAAAATGGAATGTGTTTCTATTTTGAAAGTACGGGCAAGGAATTGTTACCTTAGACTAACAGCTAGCCGTTCTTCAGGAAGTATTTATTTTCTGTAATTTGTATCCTACTTTTTTAATGTCGCTATTGATGAGGGATAAAACTTCATTGCACTGTTCTTCATTAAGCCTGAAATAAGTTTTAAACGTTTCATCGTCAAGCTGTAAATCTTGTATTAGGTATTCCCCGTACGCTGTTCTTCAAACATTTATCGGATGAACCCAATTCGATCTATTTGACACTGAATACAACAACAACAACAGTTCATCATCACTATCACTACATGAACTATAAGGAGGCTTGGAGTTTAATGTCCCGTCGACAGCGTGGAGACGGAGCTTACGCTCTGAAGGTTTGGGTGAGGATGTAGAAGGAAATCGGACGTGCCCTTTCAAAGGAACCATCCCGCCATTTGCCTGGAGTGATTTAGGGAAATCACGGAAAACCTAAATCTGGATGGCCGGAGGTGAATTTGAACCACCATCCTTCCGAATGCGAGTCCAGTGTGTTACCACTGCGCCACCTCGCTCGGTACTTGAACTATAGCCCATCCACGGCACACTGAAGTTGATATCTGGGTCACACCACGGCACAATGAACGCCATTTCTAGTACTATCCACAAACGATATTCAAATTAGCACACCATCTCAACAACTGAGCAAATACGAAGATGTGGTAGAAAACGCGGCTCTTAATGCGTAGCTTTCCGTTTGACGGGTACGTATCTCTAGTCAGGATACTGCGACGTCTTCCGAAAACGTAGCTCGAGATACGCTACGTCGGTGTGAAATGACCTTACTTCCCCTTCTTGTCTCTCTCTTCTACCCCTCTCCCTTTCTTTTGAAACTCTTCTTGTTTCACTGCAACGGCTCGAGTTCCTAACTTCTCAAGTTCTACAATATTCGAGTCCTTCCCGCCAGGTGTTACATACATTATGTAGCTCCATACGTCTATGCCCGCACAAAATACCCACTAAAATTTTTCTTCCCTTTCTTGGAGTTAATTTAAACGTACTATCTCTAAATGTTTAACGGTCAGTGATATCAAAAATGAGAGATAGAAAAAAGCAACTGATTATTAAAAAAAAAAAAAAAAAAAAAAATAGAGAAAGAAACTTCCAAATCTGTACCATTATCTTAACTCTGCCTCTGAAAAATAAATGAAAACCATTAAACATATCACTTGAAGTAATGGCTACAGCTCTGCCAAGGTGCTTAATATATTAACAATAATAAAAAAAGGAAATACGAAAAATTGCACCATTAATATGTGCGGGTCAGCAGGATCCATTACAGGTGACAACAAAACATACATTTACAGCAGTATCACACACCTGAAAGTGCTTATATTAGTGCTGAGAGTGCAGATGCGAGATTTCGATGAAATGGTCAAAGCAAAGTGGGAGAGAACACCAAAGCCACGTTACCACATTCCAAATCACCTTCGTAATCACACAGTCAAATACTAAAGATTGCCGCGGTGGAGTAGCCGAGCGGTCTAAAGCACCTCGCTGCGGAGCGCGCGGTTGCTCGCCGCGGAGGTTCGAGTCCTCCCTGGGGCATGGGTGTCTGTGTTTGTCCGTAGGTTAGTTTACCTAGGTTTAAGTAGTTTGTAAGCTATGGACTGATGACCACGCAGTTTGGTCCGATAGATTTACAGACATTTGAACATTTTTACTAAAGAGCCACACTAATTACATTTTCTAATGATGTTGGTATGTCAATTTTATACCCTAGCTTTCGCCAAGTATATTGCAACATATGCGTATATACAGAAAACCGGCTGTATATCACTGTGACGTTTCACTTGTGATTTCGCACCTTGTACTCTAACAAAATCAGTAATACTTCTGATATACATGCTACCTATACATCTACATCCATAGTCCGCAAGACACCTGACGGTGTGTGGCGGGGGTACCTTGAATACCACTACCGGTTCTCCCTTCTATTCCAGTCTCGTATTGTTCGTGGACAGAAAGATAGTCGGTATGCCTTTCTGAGGGCTCTAATCTCTCTGATTTTATTCTCATGAACTCTTCGCGAGATATACGTAGGACGGAGCTATATGCTGCTCGACTCCTCGGTAAAGATACGTTCTCGAAACTTCGAAAGAAGTCCATACCGAGCTACAGAGCGTCTCTCTTGCAGAGTCTTCCACTGGAGTTTATCGATCATCTCCGTAAAGCTTTCACGATTACCAAATGATCCTGTAACGAAGCGCGCTGCTCTCCGTTGGATCTTTTCTACTTCCTCTATCAACCCCACCTAGTACGGATCCCATACCGGTGAGCAGTATTCAAGCAGTGGGCGAACAAGTGTACTGTAACCTACTTCCTTTGTTTTCGGACTGCATTTCCTTAGGATTCTTCCAATGAATCTACGTCTGACATCTGCTTTACCGATGATTGATTTGATATGTTCGTTCCATTTTAAAGCACTCCTAATGCCTACTCCCAGATAATTTATGGAATTAACTAATTCCAGTTGCTGACCTGCTATAGTGTAGCTGAATGATAAAGGATCTTTCTTTCTATGTAATCGTAGCACATTACACTCGTCTACATTGAGATTCAATTGCTATTCTCTGCACCATGTGTCAATTCGATGCAGATCCTCCTGCATTTCAGTATAATTTTCCATTGTTACAACCTCTCGATATATTACAGCATCATCCGCTAAAACCCTCAGTAAACTTCCGATGTTATCCACAAGGTCATTTACATACATTGTGAACAGCAACGGACCCTCGACACACTCCTCTGGTACACCTGACATCACTCTTACTTCGGAAGCCTTCTCTCCAATGAAAATGACATGATGCATTCTGTTATCTAGGAATTACTCAATCCAATCACACAATTGGTCTGATAGACCATATGCTTTTACTTTGTTCATTAAAAGACTGTGGGAAACGGTATCAAACGCCTTGCGGAAGTCGAGAAACACAGCATCTACCTGGGAACCCGTGTCCATGGCTCACTGAGCCTCGTGGACGAATAGCGCGAGCTGGGTTTCACATGCTCACCTTTTTCGAAACCCATGCTGATTCCTGCAGAGTAGATTTCTAGTCTCCAGAAAAGTCATTATACTTGAACATAATAAATGTTCCAAAATTCTACGACTTACCGACGTTACAGATATATAGTTTATATTGCCGAAAGGCATAAACATCAAGGGGTTGGCAATACTTTGCTGTTTACGGTGACAATATCTTCAGCGTAACACCTTTGTTTGGAAAACTTGCATCTAGAAGGGTACGATCTGTATGACATCTACATCTACATCGATACTCCGCAAATCACATTGAAGTGCCTGGCAGAGGGTTTCATATCTTTTCTCTACCGTTCCATTCTCTAATAGCGCGCGGGAAGAAATAACACCTAAATCGTTACGTTTTCTATCTGATTTCTCTTATTTTATTGGGATGGTTATTTTCACATTCAGAACTAAAAGTCGGTGATTGAAACTTAGCAAACAGATCACGCCGCAATGAATAACGTCTTTCTTTTAATGATTTCCACCCCAATTCTTGCAACATTTCCGTGACGCTTCCCCCCCCCCCCCCCCCCCGTAACGTGATAGAACAAAACGAGCTGCCCTTCTCAATGTCTTCCGTCAGTCCCACCTGTTGAGGGTCCCACAAGGGGCAACAGTACTCCAGGAGAGGACGTACAAGTGTGATGTAGCCAGTCTCTTTGGTGGAGCTGGTGCATCGTCGAAGCGTTCTGCCGATGAAACGTAACCTTTGGTTCGCCTTCCCCACAATATTTTCTGTGTGTTCTCTCCAGTCAAAGTTGTTCGTAATTGTAACTCCTAGGATTCTATTTTCATTTGGAGCTGCCAGACAAGTGCGGCGTTCTGCACGGTAACGACGCACGTCACTATTTTGTTTATGACTGCTTGTTATTCTAAGCATGGGTTCGTGTGGTTCCGAGCGTTCGCGGTAAGAGGTGTCTCTTATTAGCGTCTCGGTTTTGGGGTCAGTGTCCGCAAAACACTTCGCGAACGTACCTCGTTAAGTACCTCTTTGCCCCCTTCTCCACGCCTCTTCGCAGCGGCCAGTCCACAAACGTTAGCACTGCCTTGAAGGTGACTTAACAACGGCGATAACAAGCTCTTAACATAGTAGCTGGCAGCTGTAATAGAGCAAGCGAGTAGGACGCGACTCCCGTTGGAGAGGGCGCACTCAGTCTTCCACTCGCCGCGGCTGCCATGTCCGGTGCAAAGGCCGGCCGTGGATACTAATTGCAGCGCTCTGGCCGCACAGGAGGTGTAATTAGCGAACGCGCCTGTTTAACGACTCCGGGTGACGTCACTGGTCGCTGGGATTACTGCCACCCAGGAGACCAGCCGTACCTCTACGGGTGGCCTACGTACCTCCGAGCGTTAACAAGGTACACTCGCAAAGTATTTCGTGGGCGTTGACCCCATGTTCGGTATGTAGCCATAACCTATCCACTACATGGCAGTAACTTGCGTTTTAGCTGTCCATGCTGACTGCAGCGTAGTGCCTTGGCAGTGCTAGAGAAGTATATTGACTCTTATTTATCTCGAGTGATATACAGGGTGAGTCATTAACTATGGCCACCAAGAATAGCTCCGAAAGTACGATAGACCCGAAAAGTTTGTGGAACAACAGTTGCATGGCACAACGCGGTCATGACTATGAAGTTCCTGTTTTTGTTGCTAAGTGGGGTCGCTTCAGAGATATAAAGATCAACTTTGTTCTTTTAAATAGGATGTTATAGACAGGGTTTTAGCCTTTCTCCAATGTTATTCAATCTGTACATTGAGCAAGCTCTAAAGGAAAGCGAGGAGAAATTTGGACGGGATTAAAGTTCAGGGTGAAGAATTAAAAACTTTGCGTTTGGCCGACGACATAGTAATTCTGTCAGAGACAGTAAAGGACCTGAAAGAGCAGTTAAACAGAATGGACAGTGTGCTGAAAGGTGCATACAAGATGAAGATTAACAAGAGCAAAACTAGGGTAATGGAATGCAGTGTAAGAAAATCAGGTGATGCTGAAGGAATTAGATTAGGTAACGAAGCAATAAAGGAGGTAGATGAGTTTTGTTACTTGGGCAGTAAAATAACAAATGATGGTCGCAGTACAGAGGATATAAAATGCAGAATGGCAATGGGGAGAAAAGCGTTCTTGAAAAAGAGAAATTTGTTAACATCGAATATTGATTTACGCCTAAGGAAGTCCTTTCTGAAGGCATTTGTATGGAGTGTTGCCTTGTATGGGAGTGAGACATGGACGATAAACAGTGCGGACAGGAAGAGGATTGAGGCCTTTGAAATATGGTGGTACAGAAGAATGATGAAGATTAGGTGGGTGGATCGCGTAACTAATGAGGAGGTACTGAACAGAATTGGGGAGAAAAGGAATTTTTGGCATACCTTGACTAAAAGAAGGGATCGATTGGTAGGACACATTCTTAGACATCAAGGAATTGTGAATTTAGCGTTGGAGGGAAGTGTATGGGGAAAAAATCGCAGGGGAAGACCAAGAGATGGATACAGTAAGCAGATTCAGACAGATGTAGGTTGTCGATCTTATGTGGAGATGAAGAGGCTTGCTCAGGATAGGGTATTGTGGAGAGCTGCATCAAACCAGTCTCCGGACTGAAGACAACAACAACAACAACAACAAGTTTGATACTTCTTTTCTTATAACTGCTATCGAGACGAATCCAATTATGTGTAACAGCAAGGTCTTTGAAGGTCAAAGAGGTTGCATGAACATTCATTTACAGAAGGTGTTCGAAGTGATTACCATTGGTAAAGTCTTTCGAGGCCAACGAAGGTAAAAAATGTGGCATGAGTGTCCATTTACAGAAGGTGTTATCATTTCGGCATTTATCGGAGCACATGCTTGACCATTCTTCAGGTGTAGTTGGAACTTTTTAAAAACATTGTCTTTTACGAATCCCCACAAGAAAAAGTCCAGAGGCGCTAAGTCTGGCGAACGAGACGGCCACGACACATCTTCTCCGCGTCCAATCCAACGATTTGGGAATCGTATGTGCAACTAACTTTTAGCCATCAGCGAAAAATATACCGCACATCCATTGTGTTGATACCACATTCTGTTCCTCGTTCCTAAACGTATTTTTCCGATAACAGACCTAATGTTTATTGCTGGAACGTGGTGTACATCCTACCGTTCAGATTTCCGTCGATGAGATAGGGGCCTACCTAAGATGGATTTTCAGTTGCCCAATATTGCATGTTAAGCAAATTGACATTTCCATGGTTCGTGAACGTCAGTAAATAAAATCAAATTAATAAATGTGTCATCCCTCTGAATCTGACGTTAAGCACATCGGCAGAATTCCACGTGACGCATACAATCCGTACCAGTTAATTATTGGTGGATACTGATATGATAAGAATGATATTCATGGCGATGCAGAACACGAACAACACTACTCTGGCTCATGCCAGATTCCCTTACGATTTGATGCGAACTAACACAAGGATGTTAAACCACAGTGGCAAGAATACCATTTTCGACTTTCTCGTTAGTGAGTTTCCTTTGCCAGATATGTTTCCGATACGTTACTGATCCAGTTGTTCTCAATTTATCATACACATATTTAAATATACGGTGTGTAGAGGTGAGTACATTGAGAATATCTTTCAGCGTATTAAATCTGTAGCGCTCACTAAATTTCGTTTGCATTTTCCGTAAATGAGAAGTAATACATCATTCACATTCGCTTGCTTCTACGATACTAGTCTTACCCTTCCTATTAGTGTTGTATAGCTCAACCGTCGAATTGTGTTTACATGTCAACAGCAAGTTAGATGGATAAGCCGTATTCGGCAAATATTTAGTATTTGCACGATTTAAGAGAGAATTGCCAGAGTAAGTGCTTCAATCCATGATACAAATGGTCATCACTCCTAACGCCTCCTGTAAATGGACGTTCGTGTCACCTTTTTGACGTTCTTTGACCTACAACCACAGCCGCCGTAAGAAAATAAGTACCAAAATTGGGTAATTAGTTTACTTTCTGACCACGATATCCAAAAATTCATGTCTGTGTTGTGGCAGCAAAAATTTCGCAGTTTGTGTTGTTCAGAACTAACACTGATGTCTGATGAATTGCAGCTCTACATGATGATAGAGGAGATGGCACTGCAGCCTACTTCGAAAAAATAAAATTTCTTCCAGACTTTTCTTATGGTTACTTTGGAAGACTCTACAAGTACAGAGAGTTTAGTTGCCGGGTTCAGGGGAGGTACCGGTGAAATTTGAACGCCAACGTAACAAAAATTGCAGGGGGCTGAAAATTTGTTTCATAATGTAGCTTGGAATGGTCGAGTCAGCGGGTTTTTCATGACTTGTGGATATATACTATATGGTGTCTTATTTCGGACATTATTTTTTATTCTTAAAAAAAATTGTCAACAAGTCATGAAAAATCCATGACTCAAGCAACCCAAGATAGATTATGAAATAAATTTTCAGGACCCTGCAATTTTTTTCCAATAACGGAACACACTGTACTTGTAGTATCTGCCAAAATAACGATAAGAACAGCCTTGGAAGAAATTTTACTTTTCTAAGTAGGCTGCACTGCCATTTCCTCTATCGTCTTCATGTAGCGCTACAAATCATCACTAATCAGGCATCAGTAACAAAGCCCGAAATTTCTGTTGTGATCTAGACAGACGCGACTTTTTGGATATCGTGGTGAGAAAGTAAACTGATTGCCCAATTCACCGCACAAGCCTCCAGTTGACATCATCAGTACCCAGTGATACGTTGTTTCAAGTTCTAATCACCAAAGAAAACTTTCGAAATTTCGCTTTACGTCCGATTAGTACTACAAAAAGTATCCGCTGCTGCTCCAGTCGATCGACGAGAAAGTTCTGCGCGCTTTGTTACCTGCTGAAGGGCCATTGAACCAGGAACTGCTGTCGCCTTTGTAATGCGTGGGAAGTTTTCCGAATCTGGCACACGGGCTTTATCTGATTGCAAGTTGCAGGCGAGGTTGGGTTCAAGAAGCAGTAACCAAGTGCCAGAGACAGCGACTCTTGCACACCTAGAGAGAGAGAGAGAGAGAGAGAGAGAGAGAGAGAGAGAGAGAGAGAGAGAGAGAGAGAGAGAGAAGACCCGGGTTCGAATCCCGGCTGGGTACACATTTTCAGCTTTGCCCAATCGCAGTTGATGTCATATTCTGTGAATATTTATAAAACGAGTAGACAGTAGAGGTGACAAAATTACAAAACTGAGACTCAAGCAGGTGTACCTATATATAAAAACGGGATGCAGTGCAGGAAGGCGATAACGTAAATGATCTAGTAGTTTGCACGAGGCGATGTACTGAATGCGTTCACATTATTTAGATTTTCTAATTTTGAAGCGGACGGAAATGGGAACTCAAAGAGCGCTTTTTGATTCTAGGTGATTTAACGAACGTCGATAAAATATTTGCTCTACGCTGAGCAAATATTGCAAAACAGGTAACGTAAAACATTCTGTCGCGAAGCCTGCCCGTATTTGTCCGGATGCACGATGGCCAGTCCACGGTTTAATTACGCCAACTGTCGGCGCTTTGTGACCATTCCGAAGGGAAACACGCGGCTTAAATCTAGTGTTCAAACGTTTGTAAACTTATTGGACCAAACTGCTATGGTCGTCAGTCCCAAAAAATTACAAACTAGTTTAACCCTTTCCAGCCCAATGATGCCATATGGAATCATCATCTCTGTCACTTTCGAACTAACAATTTTACCAAAGATTATAAAAACACTGCAGGACTTTCCAAAATTCATTGTGGGTAGCTTGGCTACCATTGTGTTGTGATCTTCAGTCCGGAGACTGGTTTGATGCAGCTCTCCACAATACCCTATCCTGAGCAAGCCTCTTCATCTCCACCTAAGAGCGGCAACCTGTCTGAATCTGCTTACTGTATCCATCTCTTGGTCTTCCTCTGAGGTTTTTACCCCACACACTTCCCTCCAATGCTAAATTCACAATTCCTTGATGTCTAAGAATGTGTCCTACCAATCTATCCCTCTTTTAGTCAAGGTATGCCAGAACTTTCTTTTCTCCCCAATTCTGTTCAGTAGCTACTCATTAGTTATGCGATCCACCCACCTAATATTTAGCATTCTTCTGTAGCATCATATTTCAAAAGCCTCAATCCTCTTCCTGTCCGCACTGTTTATCGTCCATGTTTCACTCCCATACAAGGCAATACTCCATAAAAGGCCTTCATAGGACTTCCTTAGGCTTAAATCAATATTCGAAGTTAACAAATTTCTCTTTTTCAAGAACGCTTTTCTACCCATTGCCATTCTGCATTTTATATTCTCTGTACTACGACCATCATTTGTTATTTTACTGCCCAAGTAACAATACTCATCTATTGCTTCGTTACCTAATCTAATTCCTTCAGCATTGATTTTCTTACACTGCACTCCATTACCCTAGTTTTTCTCTTGTTAATGTTCATCTTATATGCACCTTTCAGCACACTGTCCATTCTGTTCAACTGCTCTTCCAGGTCCTTTGCTGTATCAGAATTACTATGTCGTCGGTAAAACGCAATGTTTTTAATTCTTCCCCCTGAACATTAATTCCTTCACCAAATTTCTCCTTGCTTTCCTTTATAGCTTGTTCATTGTACAAATTGAATAACATTGGAGAAAGGCTACAACCCTGTCTTACTCCCTTTCCAACCACTGCATCCCTTTCATGCCCTTCAACTCTGAAAACCGGTGTCTGGTTTTTGTACAAGTTGTAAATAACCTTACGCTCCCTATATGTTACTCCTGCTTGCTTCAGAATTTTAGAGTTTGTTCCAATCAACATTGTCAAAAGCCTTCTCCAAATCTACAAAAGCTAGAAATGTAGGTTTGTCTTTTCTTTATCTTCTAGGATAAGCCGTAAAGTGAGTATTGCCTCCCGTTTTCATTCATTTCTCCTGAACCCAAACTGATCTTCCCCGAGGTCGGCTTCTACCAGCTTTTCCATCCTTCTGTAAATAATTCGTGTTAATATTTTGCAACCATGACTTAGTAAACTGATGGTTCTGTAGTTTTCACACCTGTCGGCGCCTGCTTTCCGAGGAAATGTAGGAGCATTAGGCTACACCGCAATGACAAAATGTGTATTGTTGGTTAATGTCGAAGTTGTACTTTCAAAATAATATACGAGGGCCACCCGGAAAGTGGGCCCTGTTAACGCCGCATTAAGCGCTGGTGACTCTGGGCAGGGTCAGACCGCGCCACGGCACGTGTGCCTGCTCTGTGCAAGGTTGCGTGACGCTGCGTCTTGCCTGTGTTCGTTTACAATGTTTAAGTAAATTGAGAAGCACGCCAGTTTCGAAGTGAGGGCCGTGATTAAATTTCTTAATGCAGGAAACGTTCGACCTTGTGAAATTCATCGACAATTAAAGGAGGTGTATGGAGACAACGTGATGGGCGACTCATCTGTTCGGCGCCGGTGTCGCAACTTCAACCTGGGGAGGGGGGAAAACCACAAGACTAGGAGCGTTCAGGAAGACCATCTGTCATTACAGGGTACATATTAACTACTGCGCTCCGCACACAAATGCGTGAGGAAAGATCGGCGCGTCACAATTCATCAACTCTGTGAACAATTTTTCATAAAATCGTCAAAGATTGGACAGCGATGAAGAACTTAAACGAGGCGTGACTACGTATCTCAATACGCTGGCGGGGGAGGACTATGGCGCTGGGATACAAAAACTCGTCACATGTTATGACAAATGCCTAAATTTGCTTGGAGATTATGTGGAGAAGTAGTGTAATGTTTGCTGTTTCCAAAAAAAAATTTATATGTGTTAAAATTTACTCCTGCTTCTTTATTGCAGAAACGGGTACCACTTTCAGGATGGCCCTCATATCAAGGGAAAGGAAACAAAATAATTTGAAAATTTCATTCATAAATTATTGTAAAATGTCTAAAACAGTTTGAAGAAGGTGTCAGATGTGGTAACGGAAACATATCCTGCTCCATGATGCCATATGAAGTGACCCCAATTTCCCTCCAAAACCTAAAAAAAAGGTCAAAAAATCAACAAAATATGTTATTCCAGTTATTATGAATAGGATTATGCAAAGAAATACTTTTGTTTACAAATCAATAAAATTTGGGCTGGAAAGGGTTAACTTACATTAAGTATGACACACGCACCCATGCCCAAGAGAAGACTCCAACCTCTGGCGCTAGCGGTCGTCCAGTCCGTAGCATGATGCTTTAGAACACCCGTCCACTCCCTCGCGGCGCGGATTAAATCACTTGGCTTGAAGAGAAACTTTAACTTCTGCTATAGTTGCAAGCATCACTACAACCACCACCATCGTTACGAATAATTTTAATTATAACGATAACACAGATAAAGTTGTAGGGAAGGCGAAACACAGACGACGTTTTATTGGAAGAACAGAAGATGCAAGAATCCATTAACGAGCCTGCCTTATTCGCTCACTGTTAGGGTAGTGGATGGCCAGATATGACTGACGCAGAACACAGAACAAGTTCAACGAATGGGATGTCTGTTTCGACTACCCCGATATATCTACATCCTACATGGATACTCTGCAAATCACACTGAACTGCATGGCAGCGGGTTCATCGAACCACTTCTATGATATTTCTCTATAGTTACACACTCTAATAGCTCGCGGGAAAAATGAGCCGGCCGCGGTGGCCGAGGGGACTGAGGCGCTCCAGTCACGGTCTGCTCGGCCACTACGGTCGGGGGTTCGAATTCCCCCTCGGGCATGGATATTTGTGCCGTCCTTAGTTCAATGTTCAAATGTTTGTTAAGCTTATGTGCCTTAACTACGGGGTCATGAGTCCCTAAACTTACGAACTACTTATGAACTACTTACGAACTAGGACGGCACAAATATCCATGCCCGAGGGGGGATTCGAACCCCCGACCGTAGTGGCCGTGCAGACCGTGACTGAAGCGCCTCAGTTCCCGCGGCCACCGCGGCCGGCCCGTCCTTACTCTTAGCTAGTTCAAAAGTAGTTTGTAAGCTTAGGGACTGATGACCCCGCAGTTAAGTCCCATAAGGAATTCAGATAAAAAGGTGATAGAAGCTTTTAAAATGTGGTGCTACAGACGAATGATGAAAATTAGATGGGTAGATCATGTAAGTAATGAGGAGGTGCTTAACCGAATCGGGGAGGAGTTTCTGGCATACCTTGACTAACAGAAGGGATAGATTGGTTGGACACATTCTGAGACATCAAGGAATTGTCAAATTAGCATTAGAAGGAAGCGTGTGGCGTAAAGATCGTAGAGGGAGACCGAGGGATAAATACAGTAAGCAGATTCAAAAGGATGTAGGTTGGTGAACGTATTCTCAGATGACGAGACTTGCACAGGACAGGGTACGTGGAGAGCTGCATCAAACCAGTCTGCGGACTGAAGACCACAACAACAACAGATCTCGCCGCAACAAATAACGCCTTTCTTTTAACGATTTCTCCAACTCGTGCATCACTTTCCTATATCGCAATAATACAAAATGAGCTGCCCTTTTGTGAATTTTCTCTAAATCGTCCGTCGGTCCACCTGGTGTGGATCCCACAATGTGCAGCAAAATTCCAAAAGAGGACGCACAAGTGTAGTGTAGGCAGTTTCTTTAGGAGAACTGTTGCATCTAAGTGTTCTGCCAATGAAAGGTAGTCTTTGGTTCGCCTTCCCCGCAATATTTTCTGTCTTCTTTCCAATTTAAGTTGTTCGTAATTATTACTCTTATGTATTTAGTTGAATTTACGGCCCCAAGGTTTGATTTATCGCGTAATTGAAGTTTAAAGGATTTCGTTTATTGGTCATATGGATGACCTCACACTTATTATTAAGGGTCAACTACCAATTTTTTGCACCATGTAGATATCTAAATCATTTTGCAGTTGCATTTGATCTTCTGGTGACTTTACTAACCGATAAATGACAACATCATACGCGAACAGTCCAAGAGAGCTACTCAGATTGTCTCCTAAATCATTTATAAAAATAAGGAACAGTAGAGGCCTTACAACACTTTCCGGGGAACGCCAGATATCACTTCTGTTCTACTCGATGAATTTCCTGACAGGAAATCACGAATCAAGTCGCACAACTGTGGCGATATTCCACTAGCACGCAATTTGACTAGTAGACGCTTGTGAGACACAGTGTTAAAGGCCTTTCGTAAATCTACAAATAAGAAATCTATTTGCCATCCCTTGTCGATAGCACTTATCACATCGTGTGTCCGCCTCCGTAGTCCAGTGGACAGCGTGGTTGGTTGCCACGCAGGGGGCCCGGGTTCGATTCCCGGTCGGGTAGGAGATTTTCTCCGCTCGGGGTCTGGGTGTTGTGTCGTCCTCATCATCATTCCATCATCATTGACATGCAAGTCGCCGAAGTGGCGTCAGATAAAGAGACTTGTACCAGGCAGGCTGAACACGACCCCAGTTGGGGTCTAACGGTCATAAATGCCACACGATCATCATCATCATCATCATCACCATCATCACCACATCGTGTGAGCAAAAAACTTGCTTTGTTTCACAACAACGATAATTTTTGAATTCGTGTTGACTATGGGACAATAGGTCGTTCTGTTCGAGGTAGTTCATAGGGGAGAGAGTGCCAGGGAAATGAATTAGGGTGAAAATCGTAAAACAAAGGCAATTTTCTTTGTGGAAAGATATTTTTACGACGAGGAGAATGGCTCGTGGTCTACTAGTTTTGTTAAATGCTGTTCGCTTGACAGTATTTCACTTGTTAGTGTGAGTCATGTAAGGTGAACACTGAACCCCCGCCGCGCGGTCTAAGGCATCATGCCACGAACAGGACGGCCGTTCCCGCCGGAGTTTAGAGTCCTCCCTCGGGAGTGGCGCGCGCGTGTGTGTGTGTGTGTGTGTGCGTGCGTGTGTGTTTTTGTGTGTGTGCGCTGTTCTTAGTGTAAGTTAGTTTAAGAAAGCTTTAGTTTATTAGCCGAAAAGTGATGGGTAAAGTGTCTCACACATTTGGCTGTATCGCATGAGTGTGTAACAGTTTTCTGGAAGGTTTGGCCACCGCTGTAATTAGGCTGGCCTGGCGCACGGTAGCAGACGGGACTGCAGCGAGACGGCAACGCGGAGGTTGGCACGTCACCCACGCGGCGGGAAAGTGGGCCACGCAGACCATCCTTTGTGCGCATGCGCCGCTGCCCCACGCGTCGCCGCTTCCACGAGTACACCGACCGACATCACCTCCGAGCAACACACGCCGCCACTACTGTTGTCTTCAGTCCGGAGACGCTTTTGAAGCAGCTCTCCACCCTGCTCTATCCTGAGTAAGCCTCTTCATCTCATATGAACGGCAACCTACACCCATTTTAACCTGCTTGGTCTCCCTCTGCGAAGTTTACCCCACACACTTCCCTCCAGTGATATATTCACGATTCCTTGATGTCTAAGAATGTGTCCTACCAATCGATCCCTCCTTTTAGTCAAGATATGCTTGAAATCCTTTTCTTCCCAAATCTGTTCAGTACCTCCGCATTCGTTACGCTATCCACCCAACTAATCTTCAGCATTCTTCTCTAACACCACATTAAAAGCCTCTATCCTCTTTCTGTCCGCTCTGTTTATAGTCCATGTCTCACTCCCATACAAGGCAAAACTAAACACAAATGTAATCAGAAAGGATTTCCTTACGCTTACATTAATATTCTATGTTAACACATTTCTCTTTTTCAAAAACATTTTTCTTCCCATTTTATATCATCTGTACTGCGACTATCGTGTGGTATTTTACTGCCCAAAAAACAAAACTCACCTACCAACTTTATTGTGTCGTTAACTAATCTACTTCCTTCAGCATCTCCTGATTTTCTTATACTGTACTCCATTACCCTTGTTTTGCTCTTGTTAATGTTCATCTTATACGCACCTTTCAACACACTGTCCATTCCGTTCGACTGTTCTTCCAGGTCCTTTGCTGTCTCTGACAGAATTACAAAGTCCTTAGCAAAACTCAATGTTTTCATTTCTTCGCCCGGAACTTTCTCCAAATTTCTCCTTGCTTTCCTTTATAGCTTGCTCAATGTACAAATTGAATAATATTGGATAAAGCCTACAACCCTATCTTACTCCCTTCACAACCTCTGAATCCCTTTCATGCCCTTCAACTCTGATAATTGCTATACATCTCATTGCATTCCATGATGGTGGTGGTGGCGGCGGCGGCGGCGGCTAGTGCAGCAACAGTGTTGAATAATTAAATAATTCTCAGTCTCTGTTGCAATATTTTCATTCTCAAATTACGTGTTTCGCGCTGATAGCGCATCGTCAGATTAGGCGGAGATGGAGCCACAGAAGTAGCTATAGCTATGGTGGAGGTAGCTTAACAATTTGTGTTGTCATTGGACCCCATAGCAGCAGAGGAGTCGCTGTCGCGGCAGGTCCACGTTTACAACTGTAAGTATTGTTAATTGTTAAGCTACCACCACCAGAGCTATAGGTAGTTCTGTGGCTCCACCTCCGCCCAATCTTACGATGCGCTAACAGCGCGAAACGCTTAATTGGAGAGTAAAAATATTGCAACAGAGACTGAGAATTATTTAAGTGATAATTGCTGTCTGGTTTTTATACAAGTTGTCAATAACCCTCCGTTCCCTATGTTTTACTCCTGTTGATTTATGAATTTGAAAGAGTCTATTCCAAACAACATTATCAAAAGCTTTCTGCAAATCTACAAAAACTAGAAATGTAGGTTTGCCTTTCCTTTAATCTAGCTTCTAAGATAAGCCGTAAAGTGAAGATTGCCTCCCGTGTTCCTACATTTCCCCTAGAGCTCCGAATGTTAACGATGATAACCTAAGTCTTACGAAGCCGACGCTTTAAAAGATCAGGTGGAAGCACACTTCCTGGATACGCCTGCAAAAATTCAAATTCAAACAGTGACCGCGTTTTCTTTTACAGCTGAAATATAAGTGTGCTAATCCTGAACTTCACAGAACTCAAATGCTATTTACTAGTGAATGCATGATATTATTAGTACCAGCATCGGAGGACACCATTGATAAGGAAGTTGGCTTGCCCAGCACAGCTTGGATTCCGGCCATAGCGAGGTTGAAGCGGCGCGGCGGACACGGGACGAAGAAGCGAGTCCCAGTGACGTCACAGCCTGCAGCCAAAAGCGGCCGCAACCGACTCGGGATGTAAACATTGCCTTATATGGCGACGCAGCTAATTCCACTGACGTCACAGCAGCTATATAACGGCAAGGCAACGACTTGACAGTGGCCAAAGTGTTCTCGACCGCAATATAGTGGGATTCTAACCACCTAACGCTGCTGGAGGTCGGAGTAGTTTTTATTCATTTATTGTTACACTATCTACGTAATTTACGTGTGTGTGTGTGTGTGTGTGTGTGTGTGTGTGTGTGAGTGCGCGCGCGCTTCGTCTTTGCTTCAGAAGACAAAGTTTGTACTTCGTAGCTACATATTTCATGGCATGTTCACGTGTTTCTTCAACAAGAGGGCTATATTTTTTCACAAAAGGAGAAAAATGGTTCATCCTGAAGCTATACGTTTGCAGCACAGTTTCCTACGCGAAAAATGAATTTGTGTGCATCTTAAGTGTGAAATATAAGGACTCTGAAGTGGAAGCATTTGAGGAAGGATAAAATGGAACGACGGCATGACATGTAGCGGAAGTATGCAACGTGTGGTAGGGGATTTGCAAGATGTTGCTCAAAAGTGTGAGGCGATTACACTACCTTCTTGTTCATACGGCTGGAAGCCAAACGTATTATCAGCCTTAACGGAAGTCTTAAGTGCCAGTCAAGTTTTAGAAATGTGCGTTGTCGCAATATCTTACGGGTATAGAATTAAAACTGTCATGGTTAATGTTGGGGATTACAGATAAAGCATTCAACAATCCGAAGATTGATTTGAACACCACAGTGCTTTACTAGGCATGGTCGTGTATGGAGGTGGTATGCCGTTGCCTTCCTCCGACCTTCTAACTGACTTACCGAGCCAATTATAGGGGGGACCTACAGTTTAACGTGGGTTCCGAACCACGGTGCTACTCGGTATTTTTCACATGAGCAATTCTTCCATAGGTGAAAGAAGTGGAAAGTGACAGATAAAAATCCTAGGATCCAGCGGGGATCGAACCCGCGACCTTTGTAGTCTGGCACTCTACCACTGTGCAACCGAGGCGCACTGTTGGGGATTACGAAAGTGGAATAATTACTTTCCTAAACAAGAAAACCAAGTATTATAAAAACATCTCGAGACTAACTTAATCAGTGAACCGAATAATCCTCATTTTTTGATAAATTCCGGAGTTGGAGGAGTAAACACTGAACTAAGTTACTTTAAAAAAAGCGTATATTTTCTACTGCATACATAAAAGACAGTTTTTTGATAATATGGAGAACGACAAATATGTTAAAGAATTTTTCAGTACAAAACACATTTACTAAGTTTTCTGTAAATCATCATCGCAAAGGATAAGTTTTACATTATAACATTATGTGTCGTCTACAATTAATCAGCGACTTTATATTCCATTTGGGTATTATTTTTTTAGCTTTTTGGTCCTCATGATAGTTGTATGTTAGAGTAGATAATATTCTACGCTGAAAATCTGTTCTAACGTAGTTCTGCGGGGTGTATTGCGCTTTATTAATTGTGTGCCTCGCAATTTGGATTTTGAGAATCTCTGCGACACACTCTTTCAGGCCAAGATAGTGACGCTTCGCGTTTTCGTAGTTTGCAGGTACTATTCCCCTATTAGTCGAACAGCTTTCGGATTTCATAATTCCAATACCACACTTATTACAATGCAATAAGTACAAGCCTTTTACAAACAAACTCTCTCGCATATATGGTGCAGATACCTAATGCTCTAGAAGTAAATGAAGGAAGACTGTATGTTATGGCCGAGATGGATTGTTAGGTGAATTGTTAAATTTCTTATCACTGCACGTATACTTTTGCATGGTATGACTAACTACGGTTACGATTCGTCAGTCGTGTAACCGAAATAAAAGGCGTGACTGGAGATTTGCGAATATTTTCCTCATAGATAACAGCGTTATCGGGATGAACGTAAGTGTTGCTGGAGATAACAAAAACCTTGCTGTGCATCTGCTGAACGCTTGTTACAAAGAAACAATTGTTACTCATGAATAACATTTTCAGTATTGAACTTGCGACAGTTACACAATGGTTTTAAATGGTCAAACGTAGCCTGGCAACTTTACTGTGCTAAACACACAAGTAAACTTGTATAATGTCTGTTTCACACTTTGGTAACATGTAACCATGTTCTAATTCTTCGCATTCTGAGAAACTTCAATAGTACTACTAGAATGAGTAGCTTTTTTTTTTTTTTGTCTCCATTACTAATTTCGGTTATCAACTCTTTTTATACGTCGATATTGCAAGAGACATCCTCCGACTTGAAGTTCAACAATGTAAGCATTATGTATGATACAACTTGTAGCTTAAATTGTCGATCAGTTATTCATGTCGTATGTCCGTTATGGAGGTTGAGGAAAAGGACCCCAAGTTCACAATGGCAGGTTCCGTTAGTGTTACTGCAATCGCCTCCTAATGAGTTCAACTTGCTACTTTCTGGCTGAGTTACGCAAAGAGGAAGATTGATCTAAGCAATCCTGGCGCTTTTCTGATTGTCAACTGTAAGGAAATATTTTCTGGGAATATTCCTTGGTTAAACCCGTGGTTTTACATTTTGACTGATTCTTTCGTCGGTTCTTGGTGGAACATCATCATACTGAATTAAAAATAACATTTTTGAATGTGTTCCAGAAGTTCCAGAAGTTTCTAATTCGTGAACCGGTTTTCAGCTTATAAGGCCTTCTTCAGACTTTACTGTTTATCTCAAAGAAGTTACAATGATTTGATACAGACTTGAAAGTTAGTCTACTCTTTACACTTTCTTTCAAGTCTGCATCAAAACATTGTAACTTGATTGAGGTAAACAGTAAAGTCTGAAGAAGGCCTCATAAGCTCAAAACCAACACAAGAATTAAAATAAACTGGTGGAACATACTCAAAATTGTGATTTTTAATTCACTGTGGTTTTACGCTGAAAGATTGTCATTTACCGGGTGTTATGCGGCAGAACGTTAAGGCACTGATCTAGCATTCATGAGAATTATTAAATAATCACAAGCAACTGGTTGCTGCATTTTATTAATTTATAACCTGAACAGTTGCTGAAATGGATAAAATACTTCTTTCATGAGAAGTTAACTTCTAATCCACGAATAATCATAAAGAGAGTTTCACTAAATTAGTTAAGGCGAAAACCGGCGTAGATCTCTTTGAAAGGACGAGGCTGAATTCCTTTGTGATCAATCTTTTGTGACATTTTTCTAATTTCTGTCATAACAATACAAGATGATTGGTACGTCAACTGCTAATGGTAATTCTGTTCTTATCGTTTCATTAACTACGCATTTGCCTTCAATTTAAATCGATGGTGTTGAACAGCAACCTCGTATGTTAAAAATCAGTTTTACAGGAGCGTGAAATAAGCATTATTATTTTACATTTATCTCGATAGCAAATAAATGAAAAACAATTATTATCACTATAAATTATTTCGTTAATAAAATGGTCCATGAAGACATACTGCAAAATAACTTTCAAGCCATAAATTAAATAAAAATTATCAACGATGTTCTTACATGAACAAACTGACACACGAGGTTGCAGTTCAACATCACCGAAATGCTATCTATTTCAAAAATCCGGTCCTAATTGCAGGCACCAGTACAATTAGTAATCTGGTTCAAATAGTCAGCAATTAGGACATGGATTATTAATAAGCAAATTGTATATATATATATATATATATATATACATCCACCAAAATGAAGTATTATAGCTCAGAAGTAGATATATCATCAGGTGGCATAATAAATGTGGATAACATATACTGATTATACACACCACACAACAACACACTTATTACTGAACTGTGGTCAGTTCAGAAATCCTGTTGTGTTGTGTTGTGGTGTGTGTGTAATCAAGTTGTGTATTTTTAGAAAAGTACTAATTCAGTTGAAAGCTTTGATATTGCAAAAATTACAGTGTAATATTACACATTTACAGTTAATAGGTGGAATGTGAGATGTGATTATCTTGTATTGCTTTCTGCCAATGAAAACGTTTTACAACCGTAACTAACTACAAAATAAAGTTAATTTGACAGCACAGTGCAGTGCATTTCTTAAAATACACTCTAGGCTATTGTGGTGCGTTAAAAGAAATTATGCGAACCCTGTTATTTGTAGATTTGTGACTGATAAGTACAGAAACACGTTTTTAATTATTCTACTTATAAAAACAGAAAAAGAGATTGTATAATTATTAATTTGTTACCTGAAACATTCGAGTTACAGCTTACATAAGCTGGGGTCTTGAAGTGAAATTTTGTGGAAATTTCTGAATATTATCCAAACCAGAAAAGATACAGATTTTTAATAAAACTAAAAATAATAGTTTGCGATTAAAAAGTTTCAAATATTACGATTTTATAGTAATGGCCAGAGAGAGTTACAGCGCAGCAACAGTGTATCTGTTTATCTCAAAGAGTCGCATGCTAATATACAGCTGTTGCGAGTTTCACGACTCAGACATTTTCGTAAAACATTTAACATAATAAGAACCACACACTCGCAGATGGTGAAGTTTGCGGTATTTTGAATTGCCATACTTAATGACTATGTAGCTGAAGAGGATAATTAATTTTGGTGCATTTTTATCGTGAGAAAAAATATTAGTAGTGACGACAGGCACACTGTGTTAAATGTTCAAATGTTTGTATAGCTTATGCGACTTAACTACGGGGCCATCAGTCCCTAAACTTACAAACTACCGGTACTTATCAACTACCTCACACTAAGGACGGCACAAATATCCATGCCCGAGGGGGGATTCGAACCCCCGACCGTAGTGGCCGTGCAGACCGTGACTGGAGCGCCTCAGTCCCCTCGGCCACCGCAGCCGGCGCACACTGTGTTACTCGTTCTTATTATCGGCAGTGCAGTCGTTCACAAGGTTACTTATCGAGTTAGGACAAGGCAGTACAGACAGTGGTATCACTCAATATATTATAATTATTTCTTTTGTGTTTACTATTGAAATCTCTTTCCTTTCACGCGAAGTTCCACTGAAAGAACTTGGATCTTTAAAGCGAAACAGGTGTGTTTATATTATTATTTGGTATTCATGTGTGCTACACGAAAAATCTTTTAGTGTGTCTTAGTGAAACTTGTATAGAATTTGTAGACATTGTGACATTATTTGTTCAGATTCAGATGTTGGTAAATCTATCGGATCAAACTGCGTGGTCATCAGTCCGTAGCTTACAAACTACTTAAACCTAGGTAAATTAACCTAAGGACAACGCACACACACCCATGTCCCAGGGAGGACTCGAACCTCCACTCCGAGCAACCGCGCGCTCCGCAGCGAGACGCTTTAGACCGCTAGGCTACTCCACCGCGGCTGACATTATTGGTATACTGATACTATAGGTCGGAGTGTTAGTACTTTGACACGCCGTTGAGATACTAGGGCGAACTATAGTCAGTGTTAACGTCCACATTATATACATATAAGGTAATTTGGAAGAAACCGTGTACATCGAAGGTAACGGCATTGCGATCGATATATATTCAACGTTCGATCCTTGCTCCACAGTCGATATGACAAACGCGAAGCAAGTGATTTAAATTGTATTTTTGATTGCGTTGAATTTTGATATCTTCTTGTACTTTTCCGACTCAATATGTGGTTGCCATTTGAAATAACGAAAGAAATATCGGTAATTTCCAGGAATGATATATATCGAACATGCAACTGTGAACGATTTAGTGTTTCTGAAATGGAAATTCAGGCGCTACGCGCCCTCACGTACTAAAAATAAACTTCTTTTTGACTTCCTACCTAACCTTCTTAAGGCTACGCTGCAGATCACTTTTTTTTTAAAGTTAGTTAGGTTAGGTATAGGTTATACAAGATTTGTTTTCATTTATCTTTTGTACGTGAGGACGCGTAGCGCCCGAATCTCCGCTTAAGAAACACTCAGTCTATTTGTAGTTGTACGTTAGATATATATCATTTCAGGCCGAGGTCCTTCGATTACCGAAATATCGGCATAAATGAAGACAGGGAAACCATCCGTCAGCTTTAACCCATGATGTAATCACAATCTCGGAAAACGCTTATACGGAATAATATCTTAATACTTGCGTATTTTAGATAATAAATAATATGTGGTTATCCTCAAATTACACCACCCATGCATGACATGCCATCGTCTACAACTCAGCCACAACATAATTATGCCACCTACAAATACGCACAAACACTACAACAACCCAATGACACGGGTCAAATATAACGGGTGATATCCCAGTCTTCAGATAAGCCAAAATTTCATAAAATCATCAGAAATTTTAACTTGATTACGCAAGTTTCGGTTAAGGTTTCGGTTTCGACCGGAAATCACTTTTCGGTCGGACTCCAGCAGAAACCATTTGCTTGAAGTAAGTCAAGGAAAGCATGGAAAACTACATGATGGCAAGCAGTGGCTAGGTTCGAGCTTGTGAAATAAGGCGTTTTGATTATAAGGGAAAGACGCTATCCATAAGCCGGGTGTCTTCTGTGAGTTGATAAAACGAAATTAAAATAAGAGCACAAATGTATTAATTTATTGTGTGAAGAATTTAAAACGTCTTTCGGTGTTTGTTTGGTTTCCTTACTGTCAGTATTTTCAGCAGAGCGTGGCGACAGCCAACAGCTCGTACGCTGTGCCGTGGCTAGCAGCTGGTTATCTGCGGCGAGACCTACTTACTGTACTCTGCGGGTCGCGCAGCTGCGGAGCGACGCATCCGCTCATATACTCACCTGAAACACAACTCACTACACTGCGCCTCATTCCTGCATTCTAATACGTGTACGGCCGTATCGAGAAGAAAAGGGACAAGCCACTACAGCATTTGCTGAAGAAGAATAGGCAACTTGGATGGCTTACTAATTTTAAATAGAAAGAGGGACAGCGAAGAAATTCAAAAGAAAGAAACAAGGATTATTAGGAAAATATTAGCTTCCAAAATTAGTGATGGAGTTACTTACAAGCTGAGAACTAATAAGTAAATAGAATACACAGATACACATTGTGGCATGAGTAAAAGGAGACTTAAATTTTATGGGCACATTAAAAGAATGGCACCGAGTAGGCTAACTAAACAAATAGTAAAGCTAAAATTAAATAGATCCTTGCGATTCACTAATAAAATCCAAATGTTTGTAAACGTATGGGAGCAAACTGCAATGGAATGGTCATCGGTCCCTAGACTTACAAACTACTTAAACTATCTTACGCTATGGGCAAAAAAATAAATAAATAAAAAATAAAATAAAAACCACACATACACATACGCCGGCCGCGGTGGCCGAGGGGACTGAGGCACTCCAGTCACGGTCTCCACGGCCACTACGGTCGGGGGTTCGATTCCCCCCTCGGGCATGGATATCTGTGCCGTCCTTAGGATTATCTAGTTCATAAGTAGTTTGTAGGTTTAGGGACTGATGGCCCCGTAGTTAAGTCCCATAAGCTTTACAAACATTTGAATTGGATTTTAGAATTTCTTATCTTTATGGTACGTGATGTTGAGAACTTCAATAACAAACAGCCAAAACGATTTGACGCAACGAATTCTCGACAAAATCGACTTTAAAGTTTTGCAAATAAAGGTAAGTACCAATAACTTTTAACACTTGCAGCAACTTCCGGTTAGCTCAGGTGATAGCGTTCTGGTCTCATATGCATGGTTTGAATCTCGCAGTGACAAGTTTATTTTCTTTTCGTTGTTTTCAAACTCAATTGTATAAAACATTTTGGGATCCCTAATTCCACGTGTTGTGCCAGTTTTTGTATGTGTCTATGTAGACGAGCTGAACACCTTGCCATCACCCGAAACGATGGCTGAGTAGGCTAGCTGCTTTGAAAGCCATTAGTACCTATGGTGATGATTTTCCGAAACAGCGCCATACTCACAAACTGAACAATCAAAACAATCAAAGACTACCGTCACCAACTAATCGTGAAGCCAATACTGTAAAAACTAACTTATTATTAACAACCTTTTATAAAATATAGAAAAACACGTTCACTTTTCGTAAAAATTATCATTAGATATTAAAATTGTGTAAGTATTCGAACACAACAAAAAACAAAACAAAAAATCTTTTACACCTGGATTGGAACCATCGACGCTATGGTTAAAAGGCCACAACGCTACTGAGTACTGCCTGAGCTACACCGACAGATGATACAGCTGATTTAATTATGTATACTTACGTGTACTTTCAAAACTTCAAAATCGATTCTCTCGAGAATTTTTGAGCGTTGCGTCAAATGGCTTTGGATGATTGTTATTTTCTAGTATAGCAAAACTTCCTCTTGAGTGCCCTCGGTGTTGACAATGCAAAGAGCTTGCCAAAGTGTGACAGTGAGGAATCTGACGGCAACAGACAACAGTGATAGGCCTGACTCAATAGCGACGGGTATATATTTAATGATCAACACAATAGTAACAGAAATGAAAGTAGCCGGACATAGAGCGGTCGTTCTGTGGATGGCTTGTGCAGCGTGGAAAATAAGTTGTAGATAAAGTTCTTTGTCGACATTGTGTTTTGCGAAACTGAGTAGGTAGCGTTGTTATCTGAGGCGTGGAAATGTCATGTTATCAGCGAGGCCGAGGATTATCGACCGCTTTTCTACAGATCGACTGCTTCGCTGCAGTCACGTCCAACTCGCCTTCCCGATATCGGTTGGAAAACACAGGGTGGGTACACTCGTAACAGCGTGGAAGCGGAAACATAAAATCCCGATTGCAAGTCGAAGTAGTATATACTCACGGAATGCGCATAGGGAAGCACATGTAGGAATCCTGGCAAGGATCAAGGCTAGGTCTCAAAGCAGAAAGTTTGCCTTTGCCTTCAATGAGGAGACCAAAAGCATGGTTGGTTGGCCGCGGCGGAGCGGCCGAGAGCATTGCTATGTTCTGATGCGCGAGGCCGTTCGAATCCTACCTGGGACCTGGATGTTTATGCTGTCTTTAGTATAAGGTAGTTCACAAGTAGTTTGTGGGACTGATGACCCCGCAGTAAAGTCCCTTAAGCTTCACAAACATTTGAACATGGTTGGTTGGTAGGTTGGTTGGTTGGTTGGTTGGTTGTTAACGGCCTCCCGGTGGGGAGGGGAAGGAGTGACGATAGGAAAGGAAGGGAAGAGAAAAGGAAATGCAGTCCAGGGAGGAATGAAGGAAGAAAGACTGCATTAGCTCGGGGCGCCGTGCTCACCACTCACGTACTCGCGAAAGAACCGAAAGCCCCCAGGAGGAAAAAGAAAAAGAGAGAGGGAGAGGGGGGGGGGCAACAGCATGGGACAGCTGTATGCATGTAAGATATAGATGGTGGTACATCAGCACAGCTGTCGTTTGTACTCCGGTGATTCACGTCAAAAGGTTTCCCACGTGAATATGGCAACACGACGGGAAGTAACAGACTGAACACGGAATGGTTTCTGTAGTTAGGTGTGTGGACTATTCTTTTTCGGAAAACGTTAGAGAATTCAATATTACGGGATCCTTGAGCGACTCCTCTAGATGTAAAAAAGCAAACGCATAAATTGCATACAATACATATTTTATTATTGAAATTGTAAACTGGAATACTAGCAGTAATTTTTAATGTTGTAGACATTTCATCTGCTGAAGATTACAAGCGAGGAAAAAAATCTGACATATCCTACAGTATTCGAGACATACAACTGAGTCGCTATACAGCGGTTGAGAAACGGTGTTTTAGATCATCCTTAAAGATGAAACACAACACACTGCAGGACAATGAGAACATAAAAAAAGACGATCGCAAGCCGGGAAAAAGAGGAGGGGGTGGGGGATTGACGACTTGTGATCACGCTGGAACTTTATTTTTTCTTCTTCATCCTTAATTTCTTTTGTTTCCAATACTCCACACAGTCGCTAATGGTGTTGCTTTTGTCCTTTCAGTCTTTGTAGTTTTTTTTCCCCGACTTGAAACCCTTCCAGGCTTTGTGCTCTGTTTCGAAACACGTCCCGTTCTAACATTAAGGCCTCCTCGGTATTTCCGTGAGCCATGTCTTCTTGTTCCACAAGTAAACAAATATTTGGGTAGATATTTTATTTTTGTCTATTCAGTATAGATGTCTGTTCCTCGTGGTCTCCATTATACATATTCTGGAAGATTGCTCTGAAGTTTCCAACCGGCCTCAGTCTCAAATGCAGGATCAGCAACTACTTTAACTTGCAGCCCAGTAAGAGGCAACCACTGGCGTACGGCATTCTGTTTTGATAACAGTATGTTGTCTATCCCCACCCATGTCCTTCTCCCCATGTACCTACCGCTGCATTCTTTCTCTCCTGCCTCTATCCATTCCTTCTGTCTTTGTTTATCTCCTCCCCTCTGATATAAACAATGCTATATTTAATTCGCAATGCCATTTCTTGCATTACATTTTTAAGCGTTCTCTCTCTTGACATTCTCCTCGCCCTTAGTCTGCCTACTCCAGCCCCTCACCCTATTCATCTATTGCCCTCCTCCTCTTCAGCTCCTTCTCTGACCCATCCATCACCTCCGCCGCCATATACTAATGTTCTCCTCCTCTCTCTGTTCATTTCCTCCTCATCCTCGGAGCATTTTTCAGCTGCCCCCCACGCAATGTCTATCCATCTCCCATTCTCTATCTCTCTCTCTCTCTCTCTATCTCTCTCTCTCTCTCTCTCTCTCTCTCTCTCTCTCACTCACTCACTCACTCTACGTCATGTCCGCTAGCGGCAAATCTATGTGGGGGGGGGGGGGATGATACACATATCTGACACCTTCTGTGCTGATCGAACCTACAGTGTCAATGTCTATTTAAAAGTATCCTTTGACATGCACCATACGATGGATAGTAAAAGTTGAAATATTTGTACATTTATGGGACTTAACTACTGAGGTTATCAGTCTCTAGGCTTACAAACTACTTAAACTGATCTAAGGCCAACAAACACACAACCATGTCCGAGGGAAAACTCGAACCACCAACGTGGAGCAACCGCGTACTCCGCAGCAAGGTGCCTTAGAGCGCTCAGCCATTCCACCGCGGCCTACAAAATGTAGCCTACGTGTTAATGCAGGTTATAAGGTATCTTTACTCAACATTTCATCCGAATCAGCCCAACCTTCAACGTGGAGTAGTAAACATATACAGACATTTTCATTTATAGTATACTATTCGTAACACTCGGTGACCTTCTCGATATTTCCCCACTCTTTGTCCATCTGCCGTGCATATGAAGCATATTTCCACGCCGGCGCTGTAGCTCAGAGTCAGAAGGCTGGCAATGGTATGTAATAAAAGGAAGATAAAAAAATAAATAAATAAAAATAAAACCAGAGCAAACATCTCATCGATAAAAACTGAACAAACATGCTTCCTTGTCCACAAAGTACCTATGTATTCGAAGGGAGGGGAGAAAAAATCAGACTAAATATGATGTGCAGTGTCCGTGTTTATCGACAGAACTAAGCAAATGTCCTTCAGAGCTGCATGCAGCAAATAGTGTGTGGCATTGGAAGTTTGGGTCGTTCCTGGGACCGAGCACAGGTAGCGTAATGGTACCGAAACCGCTCGCGAAAAGCGGGGAATTCGGGTTCGAGTCCCGGCCTGGCACAAACTGTCATATGTCACCATTACACTATACGGCTGATGCTGATTAATATCCTCAATTGAACGGGCTCAAACTGAAGGTCCCACAATAACTGGTTGGGAAGGTAAGTTCAAGGGTCAGAGGGAGGCAACGGCGTGATATATCCGAACAGGACCATGCCTAAGAAAGCACTTTAGTGTTCAATCGATCTGCTTTAGATAAAGCTTATATTGTGTATAACAATTGCTGAGACTGCTGCAAGTAAAGTGTAAATGAAACTGGACGTAAGTGAAGAGTGCAGTGTGGTGAGGGTCAGAGCGGGTGATGGCAGTTAGGGTGGGAGAGAGCGCCTGTGTTTTCCGGCTGTGCCCGCGTGTCCCAGATATAGCAGGCGGGCGGCGGGTTGCGAAACGGCGGCGCGTCCCAGCGCCAAGGACAGCCGTCTGGGCCGCAGCTAGACCCTACCGCAACGACGGCCGCCGCCGGCCGGGCCTGCCTCTCTACCAGCGTGTATCTGAACGACTGTGGCCAACGTGGCGAGTTTCTGACGTCATAACATGCGACCCGCACGCTGGCGAGGCTTTCCCAAAGTGTGCGGCAGTATCAAGCATGCCAGACATTCTCAACGAGTGCCTGAACGATCACCACTAAGGTGGGAACACGCCACTGACGTCACACCACGTGGCTATCCGGGGAGGGGGGCAGCTCTTTTCGGTAGAGAGACAAAGACTCCATGTTGGCCGAAGTATTTCGGTGGTTTTATGTTTATAACTTACGTCTTATGAGCGTATGACATTTCAAAGCAAGTAAAGTAACTGAGTAAATTGAGAATCTCTTGAAAACCGGCCATGAAGGTACTATTTGTTGGAATAAATGGCTGGAACCGTGGTTAAAAAAATTCCGTATTACAGTAATCTGCAGTTTCAAGGCAAGGCGGACTGAAGATCTATCAACACGAATAGTTCTTTGAATCAATTGTTGCAATTACTTGTCGACAACCGACATATCACCCAGTAGCATATGCGACACATCTAATATCGTAAGTGAGGATACATTAGTAATGGAACTGTCGTGGACTTCCCAGTTAAAAGAGGCTACACATAAGCAAATATTTTTTTCTTCTTTTATTCAGTTTTCTGATAGACTCAATAGACTTTCCTATAAATTTCTTTGAAGTATACTGCATAATATTCGATGCTGTGTAAACATAGTGTGCACCCTCTGAGGAGTGAGTTTGTTGGGTTCGTTTTATGAACAGTTTGCACCTCACTTAGAGTAAAATACGCACTTATTGTTTCACGTATTGCTTTTTACACGTTCTTAACATTCTTCTACTGAATAGTAACATTGACCGTGGAAACATGGTCTTTTAAGATTTACTAAAAAGCGAGACTCTTGCAATAATCTTTGTGTTGTGAAGGCCTATTCTAATTTTATATAGCAGTTTGTCATAAAACTTTTATAATTCGCTTCACTTATTGACATAACATGCAACTTTAAAAAAAAAATGTTCAAATGTTTGTTAAGCTTATGGGACTTAACTACGGGGTCATTAGTCCCTAAACTTACAAACTACTTATGAACTACTTACGAACTAGGACGGCACAAATATCCATGCCCGAGGGGGGATTCGAACCCCCGACCGTAGTGGCCGTGCAGACCGTGACTGGAGCGCCTCAGTCCCCTCGGCTACCGCGGCCGGCTGCAACTTTCACAAGAGTCTTATGTTCATAGGTATTTTGTTGTTACTTATTTACACCTATCACAGAACATAACGAACATTAGCACAAGCGCGGAAATAAGCGGTTCAATAGAGGTAAAGTAGGAATTCCACTTTTTGATTACGTAAACAGTGTGATTCCAGCAACTGATACCGCCGACAACAGTCGCTGGAGCGCGCTGCGGTCGCGTGTAGCTCGTTGAGGCATGTCTCGTATGCTCAAGTCGCGCCGTCACCGAGCGTTCAACAGCATGTTGGACTCGCCACGTTGAGCCGGCCGCGGTGGCCGAGGTGACTGAGGCGCTCCAGTCACGGTCAGCACGGCCACTACGGTCGGGGGTTCGAATCCCCCCTCGGGCATGGATATTTGTGCCGTCCTAGTTCGTAAGTAGTTCATAAGTAGTTTTTAAGTTTAGGGACTGATGACCCCGTAGTTAAGTCCCATAAGCTTTACAAATATTTGAACATTTTTTCGCCACGTTGACCACACACGTTGAGACACACGCTCCGTGTGCCGACGGCTTAAGGATAGGCACGCAAAAGCGATTTTTCAGTCGGGGCGACAAAAAAATCGCTGTCGCGGCAGTACATTGTGGCGCGCACTCAGAGACAGGAAAATCACAGCTAATCTCAGTACCAGCATGGATTCATCGTAACAGCTTGTTTGGTGCCGCTTTTACCACGAAGAAGAGCGAGAAAACAGCGCAAATGCCGTTACTGGGCACATCTGATTGTAAGTCAAATGCGTGTGAAGGGCCAGTTTTACACATTACACGAAGAATTACAAAATCACCCACGAGGAAGCAGAACCCCGAGCTTTTAATTTTGTAGAAGATGAAGCATTTGCACTGTCTAGACATATTCTGCGGCCGTACTCTAAGCCAAACCTGACAATGAAACAGCGTGTTTTTAATTATAGACATTGTCGTGCTCGTTGAATAGTGGAATGTACTTTCGTGAGTTTAGCTAACAAATGGAGAATATTTTATCGATCTACTAATGCCGATGTCGGATTTTCAGATATAATTCTGCATAATTACGTAAGGCAAAATGAAGTCGTACGGACTGAGGACGAGTCGTACGAATGCCTTCTGCAAGACTGTGAGCCTGTGGGAATAAGGGCTGATGGCGTGTGGTATGCAGATAAGGGATTATTTTGCAAACTACTTTGCGACTCCACAAGGTTCAGTACCTTGACAATATGAAAAAATTTAAACTGTTATAATTGTGATGTCTACATGAATGAATAAAATAAATGAAACGTGAAATATCTTTGTTATTCTTTTCTGGTCCAGTCCATGGTCCTGTTTGGAGGTGGTATGCCGTTGCCTTCCTCCGACCTTCGGAACTGACTTACCCAGCCAGTTATAGGGGGCCTACAGTTTAACGTGGGTTCCGAACCACGGATACGCTTACATAAGTAACAAAAAATAAAAGTAGCATGTTAAGTCAATAACTGCAGCGAATTATAAAAGTTTTAGGACAAAATGTGCGATTTAAAATTAGAAAAAGCCTTCGCATGAGGCAAACATTATTGCAACAGTCTCGCTTTTTAGTAAAACTGCTTTTTCTTCCACGGTCAGTGTTACTATTCAGTAGCAGAAGGTTAAGAACGAGTAAAATTCAATACGTGAAACAATAAAGTGCGTAATTTACTCTAAGTTGCAAACTTTCCTATTCGTAAAATGAATCCAACAAACTTAGTCCTCAGATGATGCGTACTTATGTTTACATAGCATCGAATATTATTCAGTATAATTCTGTGAAATCTGTAGGAGTGTCTTTGAGTTTATCAGAAAATCCGAATAACAGAAGGAAAAAAATTTTCTTCCGAGTAGCCTTGAACCAGCGCTGAGGGACAACTTCCATTTCACCCGCCCCAGCGATAAGCGCCGTTGTTGTAATGATTCCCATCCCAGATCCTGCATAATTTCTGTAACGCTGTCTCTCCTGTGTCGTGACAATACGAAACGAGCTGCTCTTCTTTGGACTCTTTCGATGTCCTCTGTCAAAATCACCTGATAAGGATCCCACACTAGGCAGCAATACAACAAAAATGGACGGAAAAGCGTAGTGTATGCAGCCTCTTTATTTGTTCTGTTGCATCTTTTAAGGGTTCTGCGAATATAACGCAGTCTCTGGTTCGCCTTTCTCACGACATTACCTACTTGTCCTTTCCACTTTAAGTCTGAAGTAATAGATATCAAATTACACGAATTTCGGTGGTAGTCATGTGCAGCGTAAGATTTACGATGAGCGCGTTCATAGCTCGAGACTAACACAAATAATTGCAGCTCTGCCAGATAACTTGGGGCACAGACAAATATGTATATGTTAGTCTGTGCTTGCGGACAGGAACTGGCAGCAAGACGGGGTCTCGGCGTGGGCTTGAGCGATCGGAGGCGAGGCAGCGGGGCCGGTGTTATCTGCCGCCTCCCGGAAGCTGCCCACGCTCGCCTATCTCGGCATGCATCTTCGGTTTGCTCAGCGCCGACGCCACGGTTCAGCTAGCCCGACGCTCCAGCTCTCTACACCTCAATCATACCCTTCCGTCTTCGCGGAACCATCGGAGCATTACCCTGAATATACCAAACCTGTATCGTCAACGTTGTTTATCAAGCTGGGGTCCTGTGAGGACACCACGGTTTTTTTTCCTTCTTCTTCTTCTCTCAACGTAGTAGTGTACAAGGTGGCTCTGATTGGGTTCTTTGGATGTCTAAAACTATATTTTACTTGTGTAGTCATTGTCGACATGTTTGTATTTTTGTGTTTGTAGCTCAGAAGACACGTACAGTATTCACACAAGACAATATAGTATGGCCGGCCGCGGTGACTGAGGCGCTCCAGTCACGGTCTGCACGGCCACTACGGTCGGGGGTTCGAATTCCTTCTCGGGCCGTCCTTAGTGTTAGCTAGTTCATAAATAGTTTGTAAGTTTAGGGACAGATGACCCCGTAGTGAAGTCCCATAAGCTAAACAAACATTTGAAACAATATAGTATGGAAATTAAGATACACAATTTTGTGTTTGTTCCACAGGTTTGCTTATTATGTGAATCGATTTTCGAATTCTTAATTGATCATCAGGCATTTACGGAAGTTTGGGCAAAGAACTTGCATTGTCAACAAACTAGAAGAGAGATTACCCGCAGAGAAATAAATTATCATCTTTGATGGAGAAGTTACAATATAGATAAATATATAAATGAAATTTGCAAATTAATAGTACTGCAAAAAGGAAACATTGATACTATACCTCGAGAAACAGTGAAAACATATTTCATGACAATGACTGCAGTGAATAAAATTAAATTACACAATACTCCTCAAGACATCTTCTGGGTCACTAAGATCACTTTCATTTAGCATACGAAAAAGAGGAAAATCGGGAAACCTGAAACAGCTTTTTCCAGTGAGCTACTATCAATACCGTTTGTCCAATTGAGATAAAATTTTGCACATTTCGTGTTGAAAGCAAGAGCAAGGTTCGCATCAAATAAAAATTCGCCCGGAAAGTAGGAAAATTTAGGAAAAACCGAAAGCGATTATTTGTTTTCAAAAAAATGTTCAAATGTTTGTTAGGCTTATGGGACTTAACTACGGGGTCATCAGTCCCTAAACTTACAAACTACTTATGAACTACTTACGAACTAGGACGGCACAAATATCCATGCCCGAGGGGGGATTCGAACCCCCAACCGTAGTGGACGTGCTGACCATGACTGGAGCGCCTCAGTCACCTCGGCCACCGCGGCCGGCGATTTTTTTCCCCCCTATGTATAAAAATCAATTGTCACATGATTGTAAGAGCATCACTTGAGTACGGCTTGACAGGACAAGGTTTGTATCAAATAAATTTTTGAAAATTCTACCGGAAAATTGGGAAATTTGAGAAAAACTGAAGGTGTGTTTTTGATTTAATTCAGCACTATAACTGACTGTTCGCACGACGGAGAGGGTTAATTCTTTTTTTGTTTCGCTCATTATGGTCTTGGGAAAGTTTTCAGTAAAAGAAAAAAAAAAAAAAATAATAGGGACACTTACAAAGGAAAGTCGAAAAATTCCAACCAAGTTCCTTTTTCAATGTGTTTCTAAACGTACTCAACACAAGTTGAGAACCGTTCATCCGATTGCGATAAAATTTTGATTATTTGATGTTCAACGAAAGATGAACGTTTCCCATGAACTAAAATTTTGGGAAAGTTACCCGGAATATTTGAAAATTCGCGAGAAACTGAAAGAGCTTTCTCAATGGGATGCCAGTATCATTTGTTTGGTTGCGGTAAAGTTTGCATACTTAACGTTCAAAGCAAGAGTAACGCTCTTATGAAATAAAAATTTGGAAAAGTATCCCCGAAATTGGAACATTCAGAAAAAAACCAAAAAAGATTTTTCTATAAAATATCAATACCATCCATGTGATAACTATAAAGTTTTTCGACATTTTATCAATGTTTAAATCTTCCTTGAACTTGCACGAATGAGACATGAACATTATCGTGAACATGGGTGCCTGATTTGCCCACTCTTTCCGCTTACTACCGAAGCGATATTTGGACTATCTGATGATGCTTTTATAAAGCTATTAGATTTAAATTAATATGGTTTATTTTAAGAGGTAAGTGATACGAAGTTCACTGGGTCATCTAGTAAAAAATTAAAAAAAAAAAAAAAAAAAGTGGTTAAGACGTCTGCCAAGTGAGTATGGAGGTCTGGGTTCGATTCCCGGCCGCATCACAAATTTTAATTCAATGCTTACCTTTAACGTCTTTGACATTTCCGAGGCGCAAAAGTCTCAGGGTTTCTAAATTTAGTTTAAAAGATTGTAATTATAATAATGAAATATGTTTCTCAGTTGGTAACAACTGAAAAATTGGCTTCCAGATAAACTTAAAAAACACCGAAACTGGAGCAATTAGATAGGTTATTGTAAAAATTGTTCAGTGCACTGTGTCACAGCTGTTTTCGATGTATGGCTTAGCCTATGCCAGCAGTAACAGGTACCGCCCTATAGTCCGGCATTTTCCACAGCTGTAAACCTTTAGAATTGGCTGTCAGTAATGATGCGCAAGACCAAAGAGGACGTGGTGCTACGGCCGTGTCCCAAGAATATTTTAAAAATTTAAGCCTGACACTGTATTCATAAATATCTGCCACGAACCGTATAAAAACTATTCTGTATCAAAAGACTGAGGTTAGAATGAAGAACCTAAAACATTTGTGTAAATACCGTGAGTGACTTAGAAATATCCCTGTAAGTTTCAAATAACTGTCTTTACGGAAAGTTAACAGTTGCCGAAGAAAAGAAAAGGGTGAAATTCCTTGCATTTAAAAAAAATAAAATCCTTAGCAGCTAAGGATACACAAAATGGTTTTGGATTTTTAAACGACGAATAAAATCACTGAACAGAGATGTCACAAATGGGTCATCACTCATATTTAATTCTAGCTGCACAACACTGTCATGAAAACAGGTACACGCGAGAAAGGCCAGTAAAAGCTTTTCTCTTCGGAAACAAACTGGCTAACTTCCGCCATCCGGTAAACACCTTGGTTGTTAAGCTTGAACCAAAGACATGATACTCATTATAGACCATAGAATTTACATAGATCTTGGGTGTGTGAGCGCGCATTTGGTAGGTGTGTAGGAGATTATAGGCGGGATCTGATCCAGAATTGTTCCAACGGAAATGCTATCTTTAACATTTCCTACAGCTTTGCTACGTACTCAGGAATGAAATAAATTAAAATTCTTGAATATCCGTCTCCAGATCGCTTATATTTTCTAAAACATGACCTGTTTCGGGACAGCTGCCCATCTTCAGATCAAAATTTTGAAGTTACAGAGTAAGCTGTCCTGTAATGAACGAATGTTCACAGTCGACTGTAAACATTCGTTCATTACAGGACAGGTTACTCTGTAACTTCAAAATTTTGATCTGAAGATGGGCAGCTGTCCCGAAACCGGTCATGTTTCAGAAAATATAAGCGATCTGGAGACGGATATTCAAGAATTTTATTCATATAACGATCGCAATAACTCCCTGAAAACTAATAAGTCTTGCTTTGATAAAAATGAAATAAATTATTTATATACAACTTTTATCGGCTATTACCGAAATGTAGATAGTACCTAATCCGATTTTGTTAAAACACATCGGATCGTAAAACGTCTAGTTTCCGTAATTTTTCACGAACTTCCCGTAACTCCGTAAATATGACGCTAAATCGGTAACAATTACGGACAATCCGTAATAGTTGGCAGCTATGATTTTCGGTAATCCGGCCCCGTTCGGTCCCGAAAGTGCCGGATTATCGGACTTTTACTGCAGTGCACAACCTCTGCAGGTGTTGGCAACAGACTGTGGGAGCGTGACCACCTCGGCGGCTGGGGCCGAAGCAGCACCTCCTATAGAAGGAAGCCTGCGCACGACGTCACAACATGGCGGCGGTGAGAGGCTTAGAGCCCTCTGAAAGATTGTAAACATTAGCAGTGCACGCTGTGTGTAGTGCAATCTTTCGTTCAAGAGTGTATTTAGCCGGCCGCGGTGGCCGAGGGGACTGAGGCGCTCCAGTCACGGTCTGCGCGGCCGCTACGGTCGGGGGTTCGAATCCCCCCTCGGGCATGGATATTTGTGCCGTCCTTAGGATTAGTTAGTTCATGAGTAGTTTGTAAGTTTAGGGACTGGTGACCCCGTAGTTAAGTCCCATAAGCTATACAAACATTTCAACATTTTTTTTGAGTGTATTTATTACGTAAATTGGTGTTGTGTACGGTGTGATCGCTACGCTGGACGATTTGTGTGTGTGAGAACAACGTGTGATCTCTTTCTTACTGACAAAATGCCGTTTCGCTATTCTGTAACGAAATGTAGAGGAAATTACGACTCTGGCCCAAAAGTTACCGTCTTTGAACGTCCGGAGAAGGAGAAACGAAAAATTTGGCTCCTTCTTCAAGTTAATAAGTAAGTTTTCGTTTTTGTTTAACCTTATAAAAGAGTTTTAAGTCATGACTGTTTACTGTTGGATATTGCGATTCATTTGATTTACGTAACCACCCCCATTAGCTTATTCTTCTCCGGACGTTTAAAGACGGTAACTTTTGGGCCACAGTCGTAATTTCCTCTACATTTCGGTACAGAACAGCCAAACGGCATTTTGTCAGTAAAAAAGAGATCATACGTTGTTCTCACACACAGAAACCGTCCAGCGTAGCGATCACACCGTACACAACACCAATTTACGTAATAAATGCACTCCTGAACGAAAGAATGCACTATGAACAGCGTCCACTGCTAATGTTTGCCGGCCGCGGTGGCCGAGGGGACTGAGGCGCTCCAGTCACGGTCTGCGCGGCCGCTACGGTCGGGGGTTCGAATCCCCCCTCGGGCATGGATATTTGTGCCGTCCTTAGGATTAGTTAGTTGATGAGTAGTTTGTAAGTTTAGGGACTGGTGACCCCGTAGTTAAGTCCCATAAGCTATACAAACATTTGAACACTGCTAATGTTTACGACCTTTCAGAGGATTCTAAGCCTCTGACCGCCGCCATGTTGTGACGTCGTGCGCAGGCTTCCTTCTATAGGGGGTGCTGGCCCAAGACGTGGGGAGGAACAGGAGGAGGAGGCGGCGGGAGGAGGGCAGAGCTGCAATGCGGGCGCCGCGCCGCGGCGTGGCGTAGCGTGGCGCAGGGCTGGCGGCCACGCCCGCAGCCGCCGACGCACCAGCCCGCTCCCAGCTCTCAGCTTACGCACACCGGGCGGTCGCTGCACGAGAACAACCAACCAACGGTCCAGCTTCTCAACAGCCGTCCCACAGACGCTGCCTTAATACAAACGTCCAAACACGGCAATCCAATTGTTACACTACTGGCCGTTAAAATTGCTACACCAACGAGAAATGCAGATGATAAACGGGTATTCATTGGACAAACATATTATACTAGAACTGACATGTTATTACATTTTCGCGCTGTTTAGGTGCATAGAACCTGAGAAATCAGTACCAGAACAAGAACACCTGGCCGTAATAACGGCCTTGATACGCCTGGGCATTGAGTCAAACAGAGCTTGGATGGCGGATACAGGTACAGATGCCCATGCAGCTTCAACACGATAGCACAGTTCATCACGAGTACTGTGACGAGCCAGTTGCTCGATTTCCATTGACAAGGCGTTTTCATTTGGTGAGAGATCCGGAGAATGTGCTGGCCAGGGCAGTCGAACAGCCGCGGTGGAGTAGCCCAGCGTTCTAAAGCACCTCGCTGGGGAGCGCGCGGTTGCTCGCCGTGGATGTTCGACTCCTCCCTGGGGCATGGATGTGTGTGTTTGTCCGTAGGTTAGTTTACCTAGGTTTAAGTAGTTTGTAAGCTACGGACTGATGACCACGCAGTTTGGTCAAATAGATTTACAGACATTTGAACATTTTCCGTATCCAGAAAGGCCCCTACAGGACCTGCAACATGCGGTCGTGCAAAAAAATGTTCAAATGTTTGTTAAGCTTATGGGACTTGACTACGGGGCCAGCAGTCCCTAAACTTACAAACTACTTATGAACTAGCTAAGACTACAGACGGCACAAATATCCATGCCCGAGGGGGATTCGAACCCCCGACCGTAGTGGCCGTGAAGACCGTGACTGAAGCGCCGCGGCCTGCGTCGATCCAGCCGTAGCGGTAGGAGGTAATTGCGTATGCACACCTAGGGAGCGCTCGGTACGATATATGGCACCTCTGGTGGGTTCGCGTGCACGGAGAACAGGGAAAAGCACTCTGTTCCGCGACCGACTGTTTACAACGACAATTACGCTGACCGTGGCGAAATGCTAACGAAGTATAACCAACCGTTGTCACGTGTCATCTTGCGGGCATTTTAGAGAGCGCGTTTTAGTTGTGCAGGAATCTGTGTAGTACCACCTTTTTACGACACGAAGCAGGCTGCAAGCTCTCGAAGAAGGATGTGCGACATTTTCCTGCCGAAGAATCTCCTGCCAGCGGTAGCCACAGCTCTCCATTAGAATATGCTACCCACCAACTGCCGCAAAATTGCTGGGTGCGGACAACACGATGGTTACATGCTACAGCTGTCGTTAAATGCACACTGGTTGCATGAATTGACGCCACGTGGGACACCTAAAATATAATAAATATCAACAATTCCTTGAGACAATATTGTCTCGTTATACCAAAGCTATTAAACATAAGGAGAGGCATTGAATTAAAAATTATGCTTTGGCCTGCATTCGAACTCAGGACCTCCTACTTACTAGGTAGGTGCTTTAGACCACTCAGCTAACACAGCTTTGTAGCCAAAGCAACTACACGGACTGTCTTAAAGCACGTCTCCCTCCACACCATATACTTTAATTATGCCTCATGTTCCCTGTGAAATGTGTTCAAATTACCAGGGCTCTCCTACCTATTAAGTAGGAGGTACTGGGTTCGAATCCCGGCCACAGCATAAATTTTAATTAAATGCCTCTCCTTATGTTTAATACCTTAAAATATAATAATTTCGTGTGGCTCAGTGGCCTGTAGCAAGTCTTTCAACTGGACTTCGGTGGATTGCGTGTCCCTAACCTAGCCTAACGGGGGAATGGGGACCTGCAGTTTAACGAGGAATCCCAACCACGTGTCGTTTCTAGCGACTTTCACATCTTAGAGAGGTCGAACACCGATTTCACATTCAAAAAATGATTGTAAATCTATCGGACCAAACTGCGTTGTCATCAGTCCGTAGCTTACAAACTACTTAAACTAAGGTAAACTAACCTAATGACAAAACACACACACACACACACACACACACACACACACACACACACACACACACACACACACCCCAGGGAGGAATCGAACCTCCGACGGCGAGCAACAGCGCGCTTATTTCACATTAATTTCCACCAAAATATATCCGAACGCTTTCGATCGGATAGTGTACATCGTCGGCCAACGGCCTTGTCGCAGAGGGTACACCGGTTCCCGTCAGATAGCTGAAGTTAGCGCTATCGGGCTTGGCTAACACTTCAACGGGTCACCGTACGTATCTGATGACCCCTATTGGTTAGATAGGAAGGCCATCCAGTGCTGCTAATACAGTCAAATCGAAATGTCGCGTCGACCCCGTGAAGACAGGGAGAAAAGGCTATGAGGAGCAGGTTGAAGCAGCTGACATTGAGGACAGAACGGTTGCTCGGGTAAGGGCATTGGTACAGTGCAGAAGACAGAAAGTAAGTTGGAGGAAATGTCAGGGAAGAATTACGCAGGTGTGACAGACATGTCCGCCTGTGACTGCCAAGTCTTCAGCAGTCACCGCCTCCGCCGTACGACAAAAATACCACCGCTAATGTCGCGGAAGAGGACACAGCTCGGCAAATCGTCTGCACAGCGCGTCCGTCGGAAACCACCCAGCAGCTAAATGTTTGTATAGCTTGTGGGACTTAACTACGGGGTCATCAGTCCCTAAACTTACAAACTACTTATGAACTAACTAATACTAAGGAAGGCACAAATATCCATGTCCGAGGGGGGATTCGAACCCCCGACCGTAGTGGCCGTGCAGACCGTGACTGGAGCGCCTCAGTCCCCTCGGCCACCGCGGCCGGCCCCAGCAGCTGTCTCGGAATGTTCGCCTTGCGGCTCCGTGCCCTCCCAGACACTGTTCATGTGGATCTCGCAGCAACCTCTAGTGTAGTGATGCCCAAAGTGGTCTATATTGACCCCCGGGGGGAGGGGGGCTCTATTCCAACCAGCAATGGGTACCCGTCAGCGGAAATAAAAATCGCACTGATGTGTTTTACGGCCCACTTTAGATTTGTAGTTTTATAAGTTTTTGCAAACGTTTTGGACCGATATAATAACCTAAATAATAAAAAATTAATTAGGGTGTCTGAAACCCTTTTAAGAAAAAAAAATTAGGTAGTGGCGGTACCGAACCCCTGACCTTTAGCGTCACAGCTCAAAGCATTGACCACTACGCTACGACTAACAGTTAGGAGTTAGGTTCCTTAATCTCATACTATTGATGGTCGTTGTTAACTGATGCTAATATGGCATTTGTAGACACTAGATTATCATTTATCGTACAAAGAACGACTGTTATTAATTCCTCAGTGCGCCATTGCTTTGAAATGACAACGTGTAAGTTACAATAAGAAAATCATCAAATACGCAACGCAAGGTGGCGTATGCTAAAGAGTTATGGGCGAACGGCTGGTTTTCGTTAATTCAATGGAGGGTGTCAAAACTCAGTTATTTTTGCAAATATATCTGAAACGATACGGGATATGAAAAAAAAACCATAAGAGAGCAAAGTTGTAGAGAATTTTCTCCTCTACAAATTCGGTTATTCAATTTTCGTGTTAGATGAATGGATCAGCCGTCATTTTCATTTAAATTTCGAGCTGTCAAAAGACGATCGCAAAGGCCCACTTTTACTGTTACTACCGTAACCTAAAGTGGGCCAATAATTTGGTAGATTATTTGTTGTAAATCGGGATCGACGATAGTGGTTCACAATAGGAAGGTCCTAACCAAAAATCATTATTATTCACACAATGCTGAAGCTTGATCCCGTTCGCTTCTTTGGCTAAACGAGAGTTCAGTGTTCAAATGTTTGTAATTCTATCGGACCAAACTGCGTGGTCATCAGTCCGTAGCTTACAAACTACTTAAACCTAGGTAAACTAACCTAAGGACAACACACACACCCATACCCCAGGGAGGACTCGAACCTCCACGGCGAGCAACCGCGCGCTCCGCAGCGAGACGCTTTAGACCGCTCGGCTACTCCACCGCGGCGCTAAGCGAGAGAGTGGAGGAATTCTGTACTTTCGGTCTACTGCTGCCGGCCCGTAGTCAGTTTTTTTTTTTTTCTTTTTTTTTTCATTTTTATTTTGGAGGGGGGAGAGATCAGACAATTATGACGTATATATTATAACTTGTTTCACTCCACCCTTTTACAGTTAAGATTATCAAAGATTGTAGCACCATATCAGGAGCGAAAAAGTTAGGAATTAGTAATAAATTATGTACACATATGGCAGGGGGTCTACAGAGGGCAGAAAAAGTTGGCAAGGGGTCTACGAGACAAAAAAGTTTGGGAACCCCTGCTCTAGAGCAAACGCCTCGTACCCCGTGATGGAGAATTTTGGCAAGGAGATAGATCCATTCGGTTCATACGTTCCTCTGGATTTTCTCTTTAAGAGACCGAGCGAGGTGGCGCAATGGTAACACACTGGACTCGCATTCGGAAGGATGGTGGTTCAAATCCACGTCCGACCATCCCGATTTAGGTTTTCCGTGATTTCCCTAAATCACTCCAGGCAAATGTCGGGATGGTTCCTTTCAAATGGCACGGCCGATTTCCTTCCAGATCCTTACCCAAACACTCCGAGCATAAGTTCCGTCTCTAATGACCACGCTGTCGACGGGACGTTAAACTCCAAGCTTCCTTCCTCCTTCTCTTAGAGTTAAATTGCATACTCTACGCGTATCTGTGAGACTCGTGTGATAACACTGGATGGTAGAAGATATAGACGAAACCGTATGATACACGCGACGGATTTAACGCATGGCCACCAGAATCCCTGAAGTGATAATGTGAAGCAATGTGTTCATACCAGCGACACTGACCATTTAAAGTCCGAGAGAATTTCGAGACGATATTCAGTCCGTTACACCTGAGGGGCTTTCACTTTGTGTGAAACAATTTAGAATATAGTTTAAATATGCGTAGACAGACAAATGAAACCACATCGAACTGCAACAATAGGTATGTAAAAGTGGAGAGTTTTTCTTTTATTGCCTTTCCGCGAACACTTACAACCACATTGTGTTATTGCCTTTCCGTGAACACTTACAACCACACTGTGACTTCGCGAACACACTGTACTAACAGGTCACTCCTCCAGCGTGACCACAGTCTAACATACCAGTCGCGACAGTCACTGGTGTAGAATCTGTTACCGCCTGACAGCTGCGACGATACTGGCGCCCCAAGCGGTGAGCAAGGAGTCGCCTGTTAATGTCATGTACATCGTACCAATAACATTATTTGACAACCCTTTTCTACGCAATTTACGATTTGGCTGTTATTTTATACTTCGTGGCGTTGCTATAAGATGAAAAAGGGTGATGCTAGAATAAACAGCAGAGGAGCTAAAACAGATGAATGAAATGACGAAAGCGGGAACCTACTCACGCACAAATAAATATCGATCCGAATACTTTTGCAGCTTTCCCCATCGAAACAAATATAATTTACGTCGACAGACACAAGCAGTTTTAAGTGCAAAAGGTGTCCCTGTAGTTCCAGAAATAAACGGATATGATTCAATGTACTTTCCGTTTCGTTGTGTGTTTACTTTTTTAGGGCACCTGTTAGCAAAAGTACGTTTCCGCCTTTATTTGTTGTTCTGCGTCGGATGACGTACTTCCCACTAACAGTAGAAGTACGTTGAAGACTTTATTACAATTGAAACATTACCGATTGTCCTCGTTACACTTACAAATTTACGAAGAAACGGACGAGTGTGACCACTGACGCTCAGATTTGTTTTTAGTGTTAATATTTTGTGTACCTTTTTAGTATTTGCCTAAGTATTGGAGCACATTCTTAAGAATCATGCAGTACAGTTCACAGAGAGCAATTTTTCGTGTATATAGTTTTCCGTATAATCTACTTCTACATAGATACTCTGCAAATGACATTTAAGCGCCTGGCGGAGAGTTCATTAACCACTTTCATAAACTTTCTCTACCGTTCCATTCTCTAATAGCGCGCGGGAAGAAAGAACACTTAAATCGTTACGTTTTCGATTTGATTTCTCTTATTTTATTGGGATGGTCATGTCTCCCTAAGTAGGTGGGTGCTAGCAAAATATTTTCACATTCAGAAGTAAAAGTCGGTCATTGGAATTTCGCAAATGGAACTCGCCGTAACGAATAACGTCTTTCTTTTAATGATTTCCACCCCAATTCGTGCAACTTTTCCGTGACGCTTCTCCCCCCCCCCCCCCCGCCTCGTAACGTGATAAAACAAAACGAGCTGCCCTTCTCTGAACCTTCTCAATGTCTTCCGCCAGTCCCACCTGGTGAGGGTTGCACAAGGGGCAACAGTACTCCAGGAGAGGACGCACAAGTGTGATGTAGGCTGTCTCTTTGGTGGAGCTGGTGCATCTTTGAAGCGTTCTGCCAATGAAACGTAATCTTTGGTTCGCCTTCCCCACGATATTTTCTGTGTGTTCTCCCCTGTCTAAGTTGTTCGTAATTGTAGCTCCTACGTATTTAGTAGAATTTACGACCTTAAGGTTTGACTGATTTATCGCGTAATTGAATTTCAGCGGATTTATTTTAGTGGTAATGTGTATTACTTCACACTTTTCTTTATTTAGTGTAAATTGCCAATTTTCGCACCATGCAGAAATTTTGTCTAAATGGCTTTGCAGTTGCTTTTGATCCTCTGTTGACTTCACTAGCCGATAAACGAAAACATCATCCGCGAACAGTCTAAAGGAGTTATTCAGATTGTCTCCTAAATCGTTTATAAACACAAGGAAGAGTAGGGGAATTATAACGCTTCCCTGGGGAACGGCAGGTATCACGTCTCTAGATGATCGTGCTATATTCCTACTCCTAAGATAAAACAATGTTTATTATATTTAAAGTTATGTAACTTTCAGCTGAATGTTCACGAAAACATTCGAGCAGTATGTTACCTAGCTCTCAGGGTCCGTAGGATATCTAAATGGCAAATGAGGTATCTTTTTCTCGTTGTTGCTGCTTTTCATTGTACTACAAACATTTCCCATTCCAAAAAAAAGGAAGCTACGAATGCACCCAAGAGCGGTGTCTCCAGGGAAACGCTTGTCCATTGCAATTTGGCCGAGCTGATCTCTATCTGTTTACGAGAGTGACACTGTCGCTCAATTTTTGGTTATCGAGAGTCCACTTGTGCTATCTGACAATAATTTGTTATCTGGGGAAATAACGCCAACCCAGTAATGTCCCCTGCTGGCCGCTTGGCGCGCTGCTAGCGTGGTTGATAACAGACATTCGCACGAGTGTCGTGACTGGCATGTCAGACTGCGGCCTGGCCATGTCGGACGGTCAGTAAAACAACGGCTGTCAGTACAGCTGCACGTGGTCAGGGAACGTGCAGGCATCACGTAAGCTGTTTACGCGACTGTCAACAGTTTCATTTCCGTAAGCAGGTCGCCAGCAGTAGCCAGTTACGTCACCAGTGAGTAGGAACAGAAACCAAGCGAGGCAGAAGTGGCAGGTGCCCTAGAGCTGCAAAATTTCGCGCTCCTGGTAGTGGTGACGTCAGCAGTGAGTCAACATCCACCACCAGTGGCGCCGCCTGGACCCATCACCGGGTTTCGGGGTTACTCAGTCGTCGCTGCATGCGTGTTTCTGCGGAAGCAGATGTAAGCAGCCCGGCTCAAATGGGAACAACTCACCGTACTTCTCTATGACAGAGGCGCCGAACCCTTTTAGCTCCGCAGAGCACTTAAAAGTGGTAAAAACCTTTATAGGCCCAGTGAGTAAAATATATCCAAGTAATAAGTATAAAGACACACATAATGTATATTGTCTATGCAGTCTAAACAACATAATATTAACCCGGCGTCGCTCGAGTACTTATTTATGTCTGAAGTTAGTCCATTTTTCCTTCCCTTCTCTCTCTCTCTCTCTCTCTCTCTCTCTCTCTCCCCCCCCACCAATACCTCTTTCCTTCTCTCTCTGCCCGTCTCCCCCATCTCTCTCTGTTCATCTCCTCCCGTCTCTCTCTGTTCATCACCCCTCTCTCTGTCGATATCCTACTACCCTGCTGCCTATCTCTAACTCTTTTCTGCCAATCACCACCTCCTCTCTGTCGAACTTATAACGACACAGCTGCGTCCACCAATCCTCGATGAGCGAAGGTGCCGTTATATTCTATTTGCTGATTAATTAATCCTTGATCATTTAATAATTGTTCCAATGGTATGACTGTATGGGATATGGACAATGACTGGGTTGATCCATAACAATAAAAAATTTGTTAACTCAAATATTCAAATGTTTGTATAGCTTATGGGACTTAACTACGGGGTCATAAGTCCCTAAACTTACAAACTACTTATGAACTAGCTAATACTAAGGACGGCACAAATATCCATGCCCGAGGGGGGATTCGAACCCCCGACGTAGTGGCCGTGCAGACCGTGACTGACGCGCCTGTCTCCTCGGCCACCGCGGCCGGCATTTGTTAACTTCCTTTATTACGGAACGACAAATGTTAATAACTCTTTCTTTCAGTACACTGATTATATAACTGCGTACCACTACGATAAACGTCTACAAATCCACACTGAAACGCTTCCATACGCAACTGCGACCGAAACTCATATGCGATACGAGTGAAACTGCCTCGGTCTGCAGTCGGCGGGAGACTGCCGCACACCGACCAACAAACAAGAAACGTTCAAATCTAAGCATTGTCGCCCAGCATCTATCACTGCATGCCAACGATAACTACTGTTCGACCACAACGTGCCAAAGAGGTTACTAAGCTGAAACCCTGTATCCTCACAAACTCCTCCTCCAGCTCCTCACTTAATTGCCTCCACCATCTCTTAAACATTATATGACTTAACTTTCGCGGTGATCAAAATGTTCAAATGTTTGTTAAGCTTATGGGACTTAACTAAACTTACAAACTACTTATCAACTACCTTATACTAAAGACGGCACAAATATCCATGCCCGAGGGGGGATTCGAACCCCCGACCGTAATGGCCGTGCAGACCGTGACTGGAGCGCCTCAGTCTCCTCGGCCACCGCGGCCGGCGTGCGGTGATCAGTGAGGTGGTGTCCACATTTATTGCAAGGCACCCTCCGCCATGTACCGTATGAAATCTTACGTAGACGGTGATGTTCATCTTGTTTTGAAGACTAAGTGTGCAAAATATAATTAAAATCTTAATAAAACCGGAAACTTATCGAAGTTAGTAGGTGAAGTACCCCCTGCCGTGCACCAAACAAATTTTTGCTAAGGCAGTGACTTTCCTCTTTTTTTTTTTAAGGACTAAGGGTGCAAAGGTCGGACGGTTTCGAATGAACGATACAGCAGCACATAAAATACGAACAAACATGATGCGGAAATTTCCCGTGCGTCTAAATGTTTCAAATGTTCAAATGTTTGTAAATCTCTCGGACCAAACTGCGTGGTCATCAGTCCGTAGCTTACAAACTACTTACACCTAGGTAAACTAACCTAAGGACAACACACACACCCATGCCCCAGGGAGGACTCTAATCTCCACGGCGAGCAAGCGCGCTCCGCAGCGAGACGCTTTAGACCGCTCGGCTACTCCACCGCGGCGTCTAAATGTTTACAAACTACTTAAATTGGATAGAAAACATAGAAAATATTTTAGGGGAAGCGAACCAAAGACCATGTTTCGTTGACAGAACACTTAGAAGATGCAGCAGTTCTACTAAACAAACTGCAAATGTTCAAACGTTTGTAAAGCTTATGTGACTTAACTGCGCGGTCATCAGTCCCTCAACTTACAAATTACTTATGAACTAACTTACACTAAAGACAACACAAACATCCATGTCCAAGGGAGGACTCTAACCTCCGATGAGAATGGCCTCCCAGTCCGTAGCATGACGCATTAGTCCACGCGGTCGCATCTGTCTCAGTGTTTAGGTCGTTATATCCGCTAAACTATAACTCGTACAATGAAATTATTCTGTAGGTACATTATTGGCACACATGGAGGCTGTTTGAAGAATATGCCGCGAATACATTTCGGTACCAGAAAGAATAGATTAAATAAAAATGGGGGTGGCGTGTTTATTGCTGTTACAAACGGTGTATCCTGCAGCGAAATCGAGGCAGATACTTCCTTTGACTTGGTATGGGTAGAGGTTATACCTGACAACCGAAATAAATTAATAATTGGATCTTTGTATCGGCCCCCTGACTCAAATGATGCAATTGCCGAAATTTTCAAAGAAAGCTTGAGTCGCATTTCAAACAGGTATACTGTTATAATCGGTGGCGACTTTAATTTACCCTCGATATGCTGGTATAAAAACGTTTTCAAAACTGGAGGCAAATATGAAACATCATCCGAACGAGTTCTGAATGATTTTTATGAAAACTACTTCGAACATTTACTTCATGAACCCACTAGAATAGAAAATGGTTGCGAAAATACCCTTGATCTCCTAGCAACTAACAGTCCTGAGCTAGTAAAGAGCATCAAAACAGATTCAGGGATTAGCGAAGATAGAGTTGTTGTAGCGAGACTGTAAATCAAAATTCCCAAATGCACCAAAAATAAACTAAAAATATATCTATTCAAAAGAGCAGATAAAAATTCGCTTCACGCCTTCCTGAGTAATAGTCTCCATACTTTCCAAACTAAAAATGCGAGTGTAGGTCAATTTTGGCATACTTTCAAAGACATAGTAACTCGAGAGATTTATACCAAATAAATCAATAAAAGAGGGAGTTGACCCCCGTGGTACACAAAACAGGTTAGATCACTGTTGCAGAAGCAAAGAAGAACGCATGCAAAATTTAAAAAGACAAAGAATTCCCAACCTTTTAAAGAAACTCGCAATCTAGCGCGGACTTCAATGCGAGAAGCTTATAATAGCTTCCACAACGACATCCTGTTTCGTAATCTGGCAGAAAATCTAAAGAAATTCTAATTATATGTGAAGTACACTAGCGCAAAACACAAACAATACCTTCACTACGCGATAGCAATGGTAATACTACCGATGACAGTACTGCTAAGGCACAACTGCTAAACACAGCTTTCCGAAATTCTTTCACCAAGGAATACGAAGTAAACATTCCAGAATTCAATCCAAGAACAGCTGCCAGCATTCGAAACTTAGAAGTAGATGTCCCTGGAGTAGTAAAACAACTTAAGTCACTAAACAAAAACAGATCTTCCGGACCAAATTGTATACCAACTAGATTCCTCTCAGAGTATGCTGATGCAATAGCTCCATACGTAGCTATAATAGACAACCGAGCTCTCAGCGAAAGATCCGTACCCAAAGACTGGAAAGTTACCCAGGTCACTCCAATATTCAAGAAAGGCAATATAGTGATCCCCAAAATTACAGGCCCACCTCATTGACGTCGATTTGCAGTGGGATGATGGAACATATACTTTGTTCGAACATTACGAACTACCTCGAAGAGAACGACCTATTAACAAATTGTCAACACGGATTCAGAAAGTAGCGCTTTTGCGAAACACAGCTTGCCCTTTATTCACATGAAGTGATAAGTGCCATCGACGAGGAATCTCAAACGATTCCATATTTCTGGATTTCCGGAAGGCTTTTGACACTTTACCTCACATGCGGCTTCTAATGAAATTGCTTGCTTACGGAATATCGCTCCAATTGTGCGATTGGATTCACGATTTCCTATCAGAAAGGAGACAGTTCGTAGTAATTGACGGTAAGTCAGAGTAAAACAGAAGTGATGTCTGGCGTTCCCCAGGGAAGCGTTACAGGTCCCCTACTCTTCCTTGTGTTTATAAACTATTTAGGAGACAATCTGAATAGCTCCCTTAGACTGTTCGCGGATGATGCTGTCGTTTATCGGTTAGTGAAGTCAACAGAGGATCAAAAGCAACTGCAAAGCGATTTAGACAAAATTTCTACATGGTGCGAAAATGGGCAATTAACAGTAAATAATGAAAAGTGTGAAGTAATACACATGACCACTAAAAGAAATCAGCTGAACTTCAATTACACATAAATCAGTCAAACCTTAAGGCCGTAAATTCTACCAAATATCTAGGAGTTACAATTACGAACAACTTAGACTGGAGAGAACACATAAAATATTGTGGGGAAGGCGAACCAAAGGTTACGTTTCATTGGCAGAACGCTTAGAAGATGCATCAGCTCCACCAAAGAGCCTGCCAACATCACACTTGTGCGTCCTCTCCTGGAGTACTGTTAGCCAATATGGGACCCTCACCAGGTGGGACTGACGGAGGAAATTGAGAATGTTCAGAGAAAGGCAGCTCGTTTTGTTTTATCACGTTACAGGGGGAAAGCGTCACGGAAACGTTGCACGATTTGAGGTGGATATCATTAAAAGAAGGACGTTACTGATTGCGGCGAGATCTGTTTGCGACAGTTAATCACCGACTTTTACTTCTGAAAGTGAAAATATTTTGCTAGCACCCACCTACTTAGGGAGACATGACCATTCCAATAAAATAAATCAGATCGAAAACGGAACGATTTAAGTGTTCTTTCTTCCAACGCGCTATTAGAGAATGGAACGGTAGAGAAAGGTTATGAAGGTGTCAGGCACTTAAATGTGATTTGCAGAGTATCTATGTAGATGTAGATCTCAGTGTTCGTGACGTCATACCTCCTGAACTATGCGTAGACATTGATATAATTATTTCTATACCTTCAAGAAAGTTTAAGCAATATGTTATAAAGTTTCGTCACAATTAGATGAACGGTACGGCAGCCATAAATTGCGAATAGATATACAAAATTTATACTAGATTAAAAAAATATATATAGTTTTTAAAGTCCCTTGCTTATTTTCGGTATCTGACACTACCATACCAAATAATGAATTATTTATGTGATGAACCGATGGAAAAAATCAGTTATTTTATTTAGTCGTCAGGCGTGGTGCAAACGACTTGCTTTTAATGGGCGGTTCAGTCTCGGTATCACAATATTGAACTCGATCCACAATACCGGGCACAGACCACCAACTAGCACTGGGTCACGAAAGCAAAAGGCAGAAGCCAACCGTAAATTATTCACGTGAAATTACACACCTAGCGATCGGATGAAGTGCGCCCGTAAAAAAAAAAGTCTCTCGTTTCTGCCACTGCATCACGTTCTGCTAATTTGTGTGGGATTTACAGAACGTGATCTGCTAGCAGATCACAGAGTCATTTATTGAATAGATACGCCAGCAAAACCTGACGAGTTACATTAATAAAGCACTTTCTAGGTATTAAACTACAGAGAATGATACAGTTATTCAGATTTTTTCATTACTGTTGCAATTCAGGGAAGGGTCGGTCAAATGATGATGTAACTGTTTCTTCCTCTGAACACTTCTTTTTTGCTCATTTTTGAAGTACTGAAGAGTCGGCTATTAAAACGGCAGTATATTCACCACTGCGAAATATTACCCGCTATTTTTTTCCCCTTTTATGTTTGTAACAATACTGAACATATAAGCCGATTACACTCGGAAAATTCACGGTTTATACTTTCCTTATGGTTTCGTGGCATGGACATTGCGAACTAAGGACGGAGTAAATCCCATAATGATCTGAGCTTTCCACTACAGTAATCTGTGTGCTTTCCCCATCAGGAAAGTGCCACGGAGTCTGTAAGTGAAAGAAGGGAGGAGGATTACGACGTAACGCTCCGTCGACGATGAGGTCTTTATAGACGGAGCACAAGCTCGGCTGGGGGAATGTAATGGACCACTTTAATGCTACTTCTCATATCCAATCGATGAGACGACGTAATTAAGATAAATAAATCTTGCAGCTCTACGGAAGGAACTAGGATTTTTCTTTTCAGACTACTGTGTATGAGATTAATTTTTGTAAGAATCGAGTAATCAAATTTATATTACTCTTACTAAATGTTTGTCGAGACAATATTTTAGCTAGGGCTAAATAAGTTTATATAGGTATGTATTATTCATATTTGAAGAATCCTTTAAGATGCGCAAGAATGGCTGTCCTTTGCGTAAGTTAGTTTAAGTAGTTTGTAAGTCTAGGGACCGAGGTCCACTGCAGTTCGGTCCCACAGCTTTACAAACATTGGAAGCCCTTAAAAGTGCCTCACAAAACAAACATCCCCCTTAATTTTCCCTTTAAGCACTTATCCGTGAAAATCCCATCCTTAACACAGCAGATTCCCCCTAAATTTAGGGGAAAACCTCAAAGTTGGTAACAATGTATGGTGTGCATACGACAGATCTGCGACATCCGTGCTCCACTATGGTATGACGCAGCAGCCCCGCACGTTTTGATACCAACAGAGGCATAACATTTTCTCAAACACGTGATTTCAAAATTTTGAGGCTTGCTGAGTATAATTTTGTAACCCATCACATATGTTTTGCATCATATCATGCCATTTTTTCGATACTTTGCAGATCCTGCTATGATAATTTCCCAGGAATTTCATGTCATAAAAATGAAGGCACTTCTTTCATTTGTAAACGAAGTCTCCCTACAGGTACGACCACCCTAACGGGCGTCCCTGATATCATCTGGTAACTCGGTCTGTTTCACAGTGTCATTTTCAACAGGTTTTCCTTTCTGGAAAATGTGGAAAAAATAAATCAGGATGGCCACGCGAGGATTTGTACTGCCGTCCTTCGGAGTGCGAGTCCAGAGCCTTGCAGCTACGACGGATCGCTGGGTCACGTTTCCGAAACGCGAGAGCACATACAAAAGTTGTACGTAGACACGGACGACTTCATAACAGCGATGATTCAGAGCAGCTGGCGACGACAGCTGGTTGTGTCAGGTGCCGCACTGACCACGCGCCACAGCCGACCAGGTATTCACCCAGACAGCACTGGTAGCAGCGGGTTCATTGTGCAGGCGCCAGTGTTCGCCCACGCTCCTCACACAACGGTGAAGCGACCTCACACTACCGGTTGTCCTAGCGCTCAACGCCCCGCCTTGCCCGTCTGCGAAAAAGCTTCAGGACGGCTGCCCAGACTCTTGGAAGACGCCAACACAAAGTAAAACCAGCCACGGCACCAAAGATGTGTATTACTGATCTATACGAGGTGCGTCCAGAAAGTAAGTTCCGTTTATCTCCGCTGCAGCGCTGCGATTGCAGTTCCGCACATGCGCTGTAGGCGATGTGTATCAAGGAGAAGAACGTGCGCCATTTGGAGATCGCTGTCAGTTACTTACGCTTTGTTGTGCTTGTTTGAAATGTCGGCGTTCATAGAAAATCCCACCGCCTGTGAAACCAGGTCGGTGATTCGGTTTCTTAATGCGAGGAAAGTGAAACCAAGTGCAATTTATCGGCAAATTTGCGATGTTTACGGGACCAAATGCGATGAGTGATTCGATCGTGAGGAGATGGGTCCGACAGTTCAATGGCGGGCGTAGTGGTGTGCACGATGAAGAAGGAAGTGGGCGTCCACCTTCGGTTACAGAAGAACTGGTTCACGCGATTGATGACAAGATCGAGGGAAACCGTAGGTTTACAATAAGTGCTCTTGCTATGGACTTGCCCCACGACAACGCACGACCACACACTGCAAATGTGACGAAAAACCTCCTACAGGACTTTGGCTGAGACGTGTTTGACCATCCTCCGTACAGCCCTGACCTCGCTCCTAGCGACTTTGATCTGTTCTTACATCTCAAGTCTTTCCTTGGCGGTCGTCACTTCACCAATGACGACGAGCTGAAAGAAACTGTTTCCAACTGGTTGAAGACACAGGCGGCAGATTTCTATGAAGAAGGTATACAAAACCTGGTGCCACGCTATGACAAATGCCTACAAAATTTCGGTAGTTATGTGGAAAAGTAGTTTAAGAGTTGTAGAATTTTGTGCAATAAAAATTTCTTCTGTATCTTTTTACAATTTCATTTTATTACCAAACGGAACTTACTTTCTGGACGCGCCTCGTAACTGAAGCAACTTAAGTCTTCGTTCAAGAGTAATCACCAGAGACCACAACTATCCCACTGTGTAACGAGACGAAAGATTCCTTGTTCGCAGAATTCAGAATTCCTGTGGCTGTGACAAGAGCCAGTTCCCTAGTGTCCCTCAGTTCGTCGTCCGAGTTGAAGCACTTCCGTTTGAGATGATTTCAGCGGACCAAACAGATGGAAGTCATAGTGCGACATGTCCGGACTGTAGGCCGGATACTCAAGCAGCTCCCACTTCAACATGGCCAGCACACTTTGTATGACCTGGACGTGTCGTCGCGCGTTATCGTGGAGCAGAATCACTTCCTCCGTGAGCTGCCCAGGCCGTTTGCTCTTGATGGACTTGCGCATGCTACGGAGTGTCTCACAGTACACATCAACAGTTTTTCCGTGCTCGAGGAATTCGACGAGTATCGGACCTCGGACGTCGAAAAAGACTGTGAGCCTCACCTTGCCTGCTGAGGGCACAGCCTTGAATTTTTTAAGGGGACGTGACGACGCATGTTTCGCATACCTACATGTCGCACTACATTATCCCAAAGCGGCACATACAAATTTCAACCGGTTTGGTTATTAAAGCGTTTCGTACCTTTTCATTTGAACACCTCTCGTAGCTAGTCAGTGAGGAAGGGCACTTTTTAACTCTAACGCCCGGAACCACAAGTAGTCGTGCTTAGAAAAACACTTCACGAAAAAAAGGGACAGTGGTCAGTATCGTTTCCATTCGTAACGTGTATTCTACCACAAGCGGCATTTTACCAGGGATAAACGAGGGATTAAATCCGTATGCGGAAAATTATATGGAACTCATTGAATTCAGTGTATAATTTGTAACTTTAATGTGAGCTCTGTTACTCAAGAACCATTTTCTGACTGTTGATTACATGTAACTCAGTTTTTACTTCTGATAAAGGCTTCCTTCGTCGTAGTCGAAACCACGTTCGTGTAAGCAGTTACTGGCTTTGCAACCGATGAGCTGTGTTTCTTAAGTGTTAATGTTATATTTCACGAACGGATGCTGTGTTAACAACTATGTTTAAAATTGTATACTCTCAAGGAATGGCCGAGCGGATTGAGGCGCTACGCTCCGATGCGCGAGGCCATTCCCCGTCGGGGGTTCGAATCCCCCCTCGGACATGAATGTTTGTGCCGTCTTTAGTATAAGGTAGTTAATAAGTCGTTGGTAAGTTTAGGGACTGATGACCCCGCAATTAAGTCCCATAAGCTTCACAAACATTTGAACATTTAAGTAGACACCCCACGACATTTGGTATCAGATTTGCTGCTCATATTCACAGGCCGCGGTGGAATGGCCCAGCGCTCTAAGGCGCCTCGCTGCGGAGCACGCGGTTGCTCCCCGTCTGAGGTTCGAGTCCTTCGTCCGGTACAGATGTGTGGATTGTCCTTAGGTTAGTTTAAGAAGTTTGTACCAAAGTGCTGTTTCTATTTTAAAAAATGCCTTCACGTATTATTCATTAAAAATAATTCGGATACCATACTTGTTTTTTATTTATATTCATTATTTCGGGAGGGAGGGGGGCAGCCCTTTGCCTCCACTTCTTTATAAACGCCCCTGGTACCACCTATACTTGCTTCAGACATACAGAAAGACAGGGCGTGATGAAAGCTCAAAAAGTAAAATTATGTTCTACTACAATTTTAAAAGGACAGTATCAAATATTTACCAAAAAGATTATGATGATAGTGTGGCATTTATGGCCGTTAGACTCCAATTGGGGTCGTGATTAGTCTGCCTGGTGCAAGTCTTATTCGCTCACCCCGTTTACATGCGCTCCCAAAACCGGATTTCGTAAACCAATTTCCCAAATGGGCTTTTGGTTGGTCATGTAAACACTCCAAAATTCTGGAATACACTTCCGTAAAGCGGTTTTCCAGTTCCATAATCGATTTTCGTGCCTATGTAAACGCAAACGTTTTTGAAGCGTTGTCGGTTTGTCTGATTGTTAAGAATTTTCGGCACATACGGACAGAGTGACATTTTCTACCGTGAAATACAAGTATAAATATTACAGTGAGCATCAATGTGTGTATTTAAATAAACAAAAATAACGATTTAGCTGACTAAATCAGGAGCTGAATCAGCTGTTTTTCAGCCGCCATATTAAGTGGGATAATAAATCCGATTCAGGGTGTGACATGTAAACACGACAGCGAAAGACGGTTTACGAAAATCGGTTTTCGTCTTCCGGAAGATGAGTTGCACAGTGGCGTATCCAGAATCATGGTCTGGTGGGGGGCTGAGGTCAACACGAGCTGAGATGATTTCTAAGGGAATAAATAAATAGATCGCCTTACAGTATTGCGCCTTTACTCATATTGACAGGATTGGTCCCTTTCTATTTGCTTTCCCCTCTCTCTCTAAGCGTGGTCTGGTGTTTGAGGAGGGTCCCCGAATAAGCCACTGCAGTTGCATGTAAATATAGTGGCTGACGCCACTTTGACGACTTGTTCAAATGTTTGTAAATTTATCGGACTCGACAGCGTGGTTGTTAGTCCGTACCCTTTTTTTAGTCCGTACCTTACAAACTACTTAAACCAAGGTAAAGTAACCTAAGGACAACACAAAACACCCATGCCCGAGAGGGCATTCGAATCCCCCGACGGCGAACGGCCGCGAGCACCGAAACACGGGATCCCAGTAGGCACGGCTCCGGCGACTTGGGATGTTACTCTGTGGTATCAGTGATGACGAGGACGACGACACAACAGCCGCAGAAAATGTCCGACCCGGCCGGGAATCGAACCCGGACCTACTGCGTGGCACTCCCCACGCTGTCCACTAGACTACGAGGGAGGACAAAAAAAATATGAAATGAAAATATCGGAATTATAACATCAAGAACTCAACATATCTTTATAACAAGAAAGGTGACATGTACCGATTACTAAAACAAATAAAAATATTTTATCAACAGCTCCATTTCACAACACTAAAGTTCAGTAATTTTTTGAACGGGCCTCTTATGTCAATGTATAGCGCAAGCTGTACACAATACGAGTGTCTTTAAGGTTGAAAACAAACTGTTTCCGTTCTTCTAAGTTTGACCCACTTTAGGTTACGGTAGTAAGACTAAAAGTGGGCCTTCACGATCGTCTTTTGACAGCTCGAAATTTAAATGAAAACAACGGCTTAGAGATTCATCTGACACAAAAATTCTCTACAACTTTGCTCCTCTATGTTTTTTTTTTTTCATATCTTGTATCGTTTGAGAGATATTTGCAAAAATAACGGCGATTTAGGGATATCTGTCTGTCTGCCTGTCCGTAATGTGTTCCCTGTTTTTAAGACGACCCGTTCAACCGATCAGCACCAAATTTTACAGACATAAATGTAGGCCGCCAGAGACCACAACCTCCCTTTTTCAAATATTTCGGACAAGAAATACGTTAGTAATACAAAAAAGGCCGTTTGTAATATAATTGTAATTGCAAAGAAACCGTTCATCTGACACGAAAATTGAATAACCATATTTGTAGAGGAGAAAATTCTCTAAAACTTTGTTCCCTTATGTTTTTTCCATATCTCGTATCGTTTGAGAGATATTTGCAAAAATAACGGAGTTTTAACACCTTCAATTGACTTAACGAAAACCAGCCGTTCGCAGATGTCACGTGACATTTCTCGCCCACAACTCTCTTTGGCATACGCCATATTGCGTTGTGTATTTGATGATTTTCTTATTGTAGCTTACACGTTATTTCAAAGCAATGGCGCACTGAAGAATTAACAAAAACGTAGTTCTTCGTACGATAAATGATAAATCTAGTATCTACAAATGCCAAATTAGCATCAGTTAACAACAGCCATCAATAGTATGAGATTAAAGAACGCAACTTCTAACTGTTAGCCGTAGCGTATTGGCCGATGCGTTGGACTGTGATGCTGAAGGTCAGTGGTTCGGAACCCGCCACTATCTAAAAAAAAATTTCCCTGAAAGCGTTTCAGACGCTCTTATTATTAATTTTTTTTATTATTTAGATTATTATTTTGGTCCAAAATGTTTACAAAAACTTATAAAACTACAAATCTAAAGTGGGGCGTAAAACACATTAGTGCGATTTTTTGTTTATTTACAAACTAGTTTTCGTCTTATTAGGCCATTATCAGGTAAACTGTTAACCTGATTGTGGCCTAATAAGCCGAAAACTGGTTTGTAAATAAACGAAAAATTAGTAGAACGGAAACAGTTTGTTTGTTTTCAACCTTAAATATGGACACGTTCTACCAAGAAGTGACGGAAGAATCCATTTACAAGTGTCTTTGTTACTGGCCACTTGTTATTTCCTGTTCAGAATCGGGAAGAGGCCAACGTGGCTTCCGCAGCGAGAACGTGGGGTGCGATTATCTGAATAGCTCCCTTAGACTGTTCGCGGATGATGCTGTCGTTTATCGGTTAGTGAAGTCAGAAGAGGATCAAAAGCAACTGCAAAGCGATGTAGACAAAATTTCTACTTGGTGCGAAAATTGGCAATTGACACTAAATAAAGAAAAGTGTGAAGTAATACATATGACCACTAAAATAAATCCGCTGAACTTCAATTACGCGATAAATCAGTCAAACCTTAAGGTCGTAGATTCTACCAAATACCTAGGAGTTACAATTACGAACAACTTTGACTGGAAAGAACACACAGAAAATATTGTGGGGAAGGCGAACCAAAGGCATCGGCAGAACACTTCGAAGATGCACCAGCTCCACCAAAGAGACTGCCTACATCACACTTGTGCGACCTCTCCTGGAGTACTGTTGCCCCTTGTGGGATAATACCAGGTGGGACTGACGGAAGATATTGAGAAGGTTCAGAGAAGGGCAGCTCGTTTTGTTTTATCACGTTACGGGGGGGGGGAGGGGGAGGGGGAAGCGTCACGGAAATGTTGCACGTATTGGGGTGGAAATCATTAAAAGAAAGACGTTATTCATTGCGGCGTGATCTGTTTGCGAAGTTTCAATCACCGACTGTTCCTTCTGAATGTGAAAATATTTTGCTAGCACCCACCTACTTAGGGAGACATGACCATCCCAATAAAATAAGAGAAATCAGATCGAAAACGGAACGATTTAGGTGTTCTTTCTTCCCGCGCGCTATTAGAGATTGGAACGATAGAGAAAAGTTATGAAAGTGGTTAATGAACCCTCTGCCAGGCACTTGAATGTGATTTGCAGAGTATCTATGTAGATGTAGATGTGTAAGGATGTCCGCTGACTAAAAAAAGCGAATTTCCGGTGGAGTCATCAGGAGAGGCAGTGGCTGCGCGCCTCAATGACTGCGCCATATTTTTAGAGCGCTCGCCGGGAATAAATAGCTGGTGCCGCGACACGTGAAGCAACGGTCAACACGGCCACTTCGCCAGGCCCCGTGTCGTCAGCGTCAGCCGTGGTGTAATTAGCGGCGAGACACGCTGTACAACGGACAAGTCTAGCCAACCTACTCACGGTGATACCGCCTTGTTAATTCGGAATTCCCTCGCTTTTCGTAGATGTCTCAACCCTGTAACTGCTGCGAACGTCTCCGTCGTTCGCCACGTGCTGTGAACGGCCATAAGCGGGACTTCCGGGTTTTACTCGTATCTTGTTGACGTTGGTAGACGATCCTAGCTGCTGGCAGTCTCACTGCTACCACAGACTGTGCTGCTACGCAGTGTTACCAACTCAATCAACTGATTCTGGCAGAATGTAAGAAACAGAAAACCGACAAATATTCCTGTTAGCCGCGGTGGAGTAGCCGAGCGGCCTAAGGCGCCTCGCTGCGGAGCGCGCGGTTGCTCGCCGACGCTCGCGGTGTGTGTGTTGCCCTTAGGTTAGTTTACGTAGGTTTAATTCGATTAATAATAGAAAATCTCCACAGAGACGATAAATTATTTTTCAAAAGGGATAGATTCGCTAGCCCGTTTTTTTTTTTTTTTTTTTTTTTTTTTTTTGTTTTTTTTTTTGCCGATATTTACACACAGAAAAAAGAAATAAAATAACAAGCTTTAAGAACTGTGTTCCTTCTTCAGGTGGAGAGAAGGGAGAAAAAGAAGAAATAAGGAATGGGAAAGGAAGGGAAAGGTAATTCACGACCTAGGTCATGAGGATGGTGTAAGAGGATTGTGGAATTCAGAGATACTGTCAGAACTAAGTTCCGAAAGCTTGTTATTTTCCTCCTTTCTTCTGTGTGTAACTATCGGCGGTACAGCAAAAAGGTACTGGCTAGCCTATCTATCTGTTTTAAAAAACAATTTAAGTAGTTTGTAAGCTACGGACTGATGACCTCGCGGTTTGGTCCGATAGATTTACAAACATTTTAACATCTTTATTCCTGTTAGCCGACAGCCGAAGATCTGGCGGTTTTCTCGAATTGCTGTAAATACAAAAAATAATTTAATTTCATTCACTTACTGCAGTATGTTAATAATCTCTTAGCGTTCAAATAAGAAGTTCCAGTAACTAAATGATGGTGATGATTCGGATGGATTAAAAAAAAAGATAGCTTAATACATTGTTTGATTTAGTATTCTCGTTATTATTGCGTGACGTCTGGCATAGTAGTACTGCAGCAGGACAACAGTGGATAACTGTCACTCTTCTACAATACATTCTGTAGTGCTACTACGCCAATTATTATCGAAAGTGTATTGGCAAGTCTGTTATCGTTAAAAGCCCATTTACGGTATCTAAGTCTATGGAATTTTAATAGCACGTCAATGCCCTTGAAATATTTTTTTTATTTTTTATATATATTGACTGAACCGCTCTATTCCGTGTTCTGTTCCCGTAATATAGGCATATTAATTGTGAACGTTCAGAAGTCTGAAAAAGAAAAGACAATGCATGATCATCATCATCATCATTAGAGACTGATTATGCCTTTCAGCGTTCAGTCTGCAGCATAGTACCTCTAATAAAATTCCTCCATGATCCCCTATTCAATGCTAACATTGATGCCTCGTCTGATGTTATGCCCTTTACTTCAAAATCATTCTTCACCGAATCTAAGTACTTTCTTCTTGATCTACCTCGACTCCTCTTACCCTTCACTACCGAGCTCATGAGTCCCTTGGGTAAACTTGCTTCTCCCATGCATGTAACATGACCCCACCATCTCAGTCTGTTCGCTCTAACTGCTTCATCTATGGTGTTCATTCCTAGTTTTTCTTTGATATCCTCATTAGGAACACCTTCCTGCCATTGTTCCCATCTGTTAGTACCTGCAATCATTCTTGCTACTTTCATATCTGTTCAAAATGTTCAATGTTTGTAGATCTATCGGGCCAAATGCGTGGTCATCAGTCCGTAGCTTACAAACTACTTAAACCTAAGTAAACTAACCTAAGGACAACACACACACCCAAGCCCCAGGGAGGACTCTAACCTCCACGGCGAGCAACCGCGCGCTCCGCAGCGAGGTGCTTTAGACCGCTCGGCTACTCCATCGAGGCTTCATATCTGTAACCTCTACCTTATGAATAAGGTAACCTGTATCCACCCAACTTTCACTCCTATACAACAAAGATGGTCGAAAAATAGAGCGGTGCACTTCTAACTTAGTCTTGGTACTTACTTCTTGCAGAAGAGGGTAGATCTTTTTTGAGCAATCAATGTATTAGCTAGACAATGCAAATAAAAGTTTTTAAAAAAAATTAAAATGTTCCTCACAGGTATTTTTTCTGGACGACTTCTAGCAGATTTTAAAAGCTTGGTTAGCGGAAACACGTGTGACAAATCTGACAACATTGCTGCTGCAAAGACGATTAGGCGCTGTGAATCACTGCTACCAGAGTGCTGTGGAAGTCTATACGGCAGTGCTGTATTTCAGCATTTTTCTACAAGTAAGCTGCTGGCAGCTTTAAAGTGAGGAAACGTCTGAATGAGGCTATTTAACTAGCAGTTGATAATGATTAACGATGGTAAGAATAACAATGGCTCTTAAAGAGCAACTGAACACAGCTATCAAATACAATTAGCGAAAAACTGAATATGTTGTTGTGAACGGTACAAAAAAGCAATGTCATTTCCCTTACAATAAAGGAAAATTAATTTCCTAATATTTCATTACGGAACTTCAGATTTAATTTCAGGGCAATCATTTAAACAGTTCTCTCGCAATGTTATTAAAAATTTTGTATCGTTCGTTTGTTTCAAATGCATCTGTATGTATAAAAGCGCATGAAATTATCTCCCTATCTCCATTAAATATCGTTATCTTCTAAGCTGCCATTAGCATAAACATTACATTATGGCCAGGAGGAAAATGCAAGTCCTACATAAAGACGCACCGAATGCACTCATTAAAAGTCACAAATAACGACGAGTAATCAGCATTTAAAGGCAACTCCGTAATTAAATGTAAGCAGCCACTACGACAGAAGTACAGAACAGATGCAGACTGGTTCACGTAACGACATCAGAGGACTAGAACGGCAATGCAGTAATGCCGCAGGGGGCAATAACTGGCTGAGAAAGGTCCAGAGAATGAGTCCCGGACAACTTGTGGGGTCCCCACAGTGCCCATCTGAGTAGCCGGCCAGCCTGTTACACTCAAGCATTGTAAACGTACTGCGCACGAATTGAAATGTACAGCAAGTGCTTCTTATTCAACCAGCGAGCGATCGTATCTATAGATGGCACGCGATGACGCCAGCTTTGCATTTTTTCCAATAACGATAACGGTTTTTATCTGTTAAGTTCCACACAATCAGACATTTATCGCGTAAATCACTTCTTTATTAATACCAACATACTGTAATCCGTTGTTGTTGTGGTGGTGGTGGTGGTGACGGCTGTACAACTTTCCATGATACTCAGTTGCCGCGAGAGAATGGCCGCGTGGTCTAAGGCGTTCAAAATATTCAAATGTTTGTACAGCTTATGGGACTTAACTACGGGGTCATCAGTCCCTAAACTTACAAACTACTTATGAACTAGCTAATACTAAAGACGGCACATATAATGTTGCCCGAGAGGGGGATTCGAACCCCCCGACCGTAGTGGCCGTGCAGACCGTGACTGGCACGCCGCAGTCCCCTCGGCCAACGCGGCCGGCGTCGTAAGGAGTCCTGCTACGGATTGCGCGGCCTATTCCCGTCGGAGGTTCTAGTCCTAGGGGCTAGTCCTCCCGAACAGTGGCAGACGCTGCAAAAGAAATGTTCTGTACTTCTGACAAAATTCCGAGAGCGCACGTCTCGTGAAGAGTCAACCAAAATATTGCTTCCTCCTACGTATATTTCGCGAAGGGACCACAGGGATGAGATCAGAGAGATTAGGGACCACATGGAGGCAATCTTTTTTCCTGCGAGCCATACGCGACTGTTTCTTTCTTTCTTTCTTCTTTTTTCCTTTTTTTCGTGTGGTTTTAGGGTGCACAACTTCTGAGGTCATTAGCGCCCGAATGACCCTGGGTTATACCCAAGGATAGTAAGCCTATATAAAAACAACTAAAAACAAAGGATGAAATACAACAAAGGAAAGAGCTAATTGTCCTTTGACAATTTGGTCAAGTTGATAAAATTCAATACTCTAACAACAGCTCGTGCGTCATCAGCTAAAATTTCTTCCAGTGTATCCGGTAAATCCAGTGCAACCCGAACAGGAGTAAAATTTGAACAAGACAATAAAACATGGCGCACCGTCAGCGGGTGACCACAGGAACATAACGGTGCGGGGTCACCAGTGAGCAAGTGGCGGTGGCTGAACTGGCAACGTCCGATCCGCAACCGGGTCAAAATGACCTCTTCTCGTCGCGAGCGGCGTGAGGAGGTCATCCAAGCCACCGGGAGTGGTTTAATGGTTCGAAGCTTATTAGTTGTACGCGAGGACCATGCATTATGCCACGACGATATAAGGCGACGGGGAAGAGCCCCTCGAATATCATTCGATGGGACACAGTGCATGGCTGTCCGAGGTAGGAGAGTTGAAGCCTTGGCCGCGGCATCAGCAGCCTCGTTACCAGGCACGCCTGCGTGGCCAGGTACCCACACGAGGTGAACGCGAGGGTTGTCGGCAGCTAATAATTGAAGGGAGCGGTTGATTCGGTGCAGAACAGGATGGACCGAAAGGGGGTCTCTCAGACTCTGGATGTAGGGTTCCCAGATTGAACTCGAGGCAGGCCCGGAGACCAGACGTGCCCCCCTCCCCCTTGGCCAATGACTCACTCCACCCAACTGCGACCAACTCCCCCACCCACCCCCCAACCAGGATTGCACGTGAAATCTAAAAAAAAAACCCTAATCATCTCCTCCCTCCCAGCAACAATGAAACGTTTTCAGAGGAAGAATAGAAAAGTAGCGTTTTGTTGCAATAAGAAATTGACATTTATATAAAGTTATTCATAATTACTAGAGACCAGCCGGCAGGGTATGGCCGAGCGCACTGAGGCGTCTTGCCACAGTGCGCGAGGCTGCTCCCGCCAGAGGTTCGAATCCTTCCCTAAGGCATGGATGTTGTGTTCGTCCTTAGTTTAAGTTAAGCTACATGAGCATAGTACTTTAAAATCGTCTTTAAAAAAAGTTAAGATGAAGGTTACATTCAAGCCCGGAGATGAGAGTCATTGGCCCATAGACCCGGAGAATTCATTCCTAACCCGGGCACTCCGGGCGGCGCCCGGAGATCTGGCAACCCTATCTGGATGGCGCTCAGGGATTCAGAGCAGATGACATAGCAAGGAGAACGGTGTCGGCGGATGTATAGTACAGCCTGACAGAGGGCAAAAATCTCAGCTGTGAAATTCGAGAAGTGGTCATTAAGCCTGTACTGAAAACCGACATCTCCGACGACAAACGCACACCCAACCAACACGACTTGAATAGAAGGAAGTGACAATGGTACCCTCCGCCACACACCGCGGTGTGCTTGCAGATGTGGAATTAACGACTGACGGATTCGGCCTTCGGCTTGGAAGACGGCGTCAGTGGCCCATTGTGGCCCTGGTAAGGCCCGCGCAGCGGACATCTTAGTCACGACTAATAAGTTCTCTGGCGGCCAGACGCCGGTCCGTGGCCACCAGACAGCGGACGTGCCCCATTCACTGCCGCCGTGACGCAACCACCGCCTTATGCGGCCGACATTCCACCACGATAACGCCGTTGGCGTTTCGACAGGCTTCGCCTTGTACGGCAACATCCACAACACGCGTGTCCTGACCTTCACTAGACTGCAAAGTGCCTGCTCAAGTGCAGCAGGGCTGGATACATCTAGAAAGGTGATAAATATTTCCCGAGAGGTGATAGCAACTCAAGCACTCAAATGTTCAAATGTTTGTAATTGTATCGGACCAAGCTGCGTGGTCAACGGTCCGTAGCTTACAAACTACTTAAACCTAGGTAAACTAACCTAAGGACAAACACACACAACCATGCCCGAGGGAGGACTCGAACCTCCACTCAAGCACTGCGAGCAGGTACTGACGAGTGACCTGATTAAATTAAGTGATTACTTTCATAAATGGAGACTTCAACCAAACCCAAATAAAACTGAGGTTACTGCATTCCAACTGAATAATAAAGAAGCCCAAAGGAAGCTACATGTGACTTTTGATGGAATTGAAGCAGTGGCGTAACTAGGGGTGGGGATGAGGGGATAGAAACCCCCCCCCAGAACCCGAAAAAAAAAAGAAGAAAAAGAAAAAAAGAAAGAAGAAAGAAATCTGGTAAAGGTAAAGATTGGAAACTTGGGATGTTTTACCATAAGCTTTCATTGGATGGGAGTCAATTTTTTTCTTCAACGGGAGTGGTAGATGGTAGTCTGTCTGGAAACTGACTAAAATTTTGCTCGTCAAGCAGATCTATCCCCCCCACCCCCCAAAGCCAAGTCCTAGTTACGCCACTGAATTGAAGTGCCGCAATAACTACTATCATGTATACCTACTTATCACTCTAGATCGATCCTTGACATTCAAAGAACAGCGCTTAAAGCTTTCAAATAAACTTGCCTTAAGAGTGAACTTGCTTCGTAAGATTGCAGGCAGCAACTGGGGTGCGGACGCCAATACCATACGCTCTGCTGCACTCGCTCTTGTGTATTCTGCTGGGGAAACTACGCGCCAGTGTGGGAAAACATCGCTCACACAACAAATATTGACCTCCAACATAATGAAGCCATGAGGATTATCACTGGCACTGTCAGATATACGCCCATTCAGTGGTTACCTGTCCTGGCTAACATTGCTCCGCAAGATCTGAGGAGGAAAGCAGCTAAGGTAAAATTGATAAAGAATGTCAAGGCTCACAAGATCTCTCCCTTGTATCATGCTCTACAGGATCCCCCAGCACGTCGTCTGAAATCACGAAAACCTCCCTGGTGTGACACAGAAAGCACCACTTCCTTCGATGTGACCTCCAAATGGCGAGAACCTTGCAACGAAAATCCACCGCACAACGGCCACCTCGTGCAAGATCCATCAAAGAAGGCTGAGGGATTCCATCTACCACACCAAACCAAAAAAATGTTCAAATGTTTGTTTAGTCTATGGGAATTAACTACGGGGTCATCAGTCCCTAAACTTACAAACTACTTATGAACTACTTACGAACTAGGATGGCACAAATATCCATGCCCGAGGGGGGATTCGAACCCCCGACCGTAGTGGCCGTGCAGACCGCGACTGGAGCGCCTTAGTTTCCTCGGCCACCGCGGCCGGCCACGCCAAACCTGGTCGAGACTGAACCGCATCAGGACTGGTCAAGGGGGATGTACTTACAACATGGAGTTTCCTTCCATCTTCTGACTGTGACTGCGGTGCAGAGGAGCAAACTGTAGGGTACATCGTCAAACAATGTCCAATGGTGACTTGCAGAGTTTACATCAAGTGACAGAAAGTGCTCTGGACTGATTGTCAAATTTGGACATTTCCATTTAATTGTATAGAACCATACGATAAATAAATAAACAAACGAAACATTAAAAGTTAAAAAGGAATCTAGAGATGTGCAAGTAGACCTTGCGTATCAGTACGCAAAGATGATTAATATTGTAATGTTTAAGTGCGAAGTTGGCAAGTCTTACACTAGAGGCACTTCAGCAGACGTAAGATGGAGAGTGCATGTGTACGCACCAAGACAGGAAGCGAGCTGATACGGAGCAACTGTCCTCGGCATGTTTCCTCAAGTACATCGTTACTGTTGCGGTCGGTCTTCAGCACGAGGACTGGTTTTATGCAGCTCTTCACACTACTCAACTCTGAGCAAACTTTTTACTTGTGAATAAGAACGGCAACCCGCATCTTCCTTTTTTAGTCAGGATATGCTGTAAGTTTCTTTTTTTCCCAGTTCTGTTCAGTATTTCCACATCAGTTATTCGATCTAGCTATCTAGTCTTCAGCATTCGTCCCTAGCACCAAATTTCGAAATTTTTCTATCCTCGTGTTGTGTGAACTGTCCGTAATCAACGTTTCACTTTCAGACAAGGCAACGCTCGAGGCAATGCCTCCCAAAAAAACTTTCTAACACTTAAAAATGTAAAGCAGTGAACAATCCGAAGATTGTGTTGAACACCACAGTGCTATATTAGGCATGGTCCTTTTTGGAGGTGGTATGCTGTTGCCTTCCTCCGACCTTCGAACTGACTTACCCAGCCAGTTATAGGGGACCTACAGTTTAACGTGGGTTCCGAACCACGGTGCTACTCAGTAATTTTTCACATGACAATACTGCTAGAGATGAAAGAAGTGGAAAGAGACAGATAAAAATCCTAGGACCTGGCGGGGATCGAACCCGCGACCTTTGGACTTGTAATCCGGCACTCTACCACTGTGCAACCGAGGCGCACTTCTAACACGTAAATATTCGATATTACAAAATTCTCTTATCATAAATGGCGAAATTTGTTGACAACCAGTATTAATTTAAATGTTACTAAGTCCTTTCTGAAAGCATTTGTGTCGAGTGTTGCACTGTACGGCAGTGAAAAGTGGACAATGAGGAGTTGAGAAAAAAGATGATAAAAGCAATGAAATGCGATGCTACAGTCAAATGATGAAGATTATATGGGTAAGTCACATAATGAGATGGTGCTAATCAGAACTGGGGAGAAAAGGAGTTTTTGACGTATGCTGACTAAGAGAAAGGGTAGGTTGGTGCGACATTTTCTGAGACATTAAGCAATTGTCAACTTAGCATTAGAAGGAAATGGGGTTAGTGGGGTTAGAAATCTTAGAGGGAGAATACAGTAAGCAGGTTCAAAAGGATGCAGGTTTCCGTTCTTATTCGGAGATGGAGAGGCTTGCACAGGACAGGGTAGCGTGGAGAGCTGCATCAAACCAATCTGTGCACTGAACACAACAAGAAGAAATGTTTTTCTTCCTATCGCCATTCTGCATTTTATGTCTCGTCTACTCCCAAGATGCAAAGTTATTTTACTGGCAGATAACAAGACCTTTTTCATTTGCTAATTAATCCCATCAGTATCACATGAGTCAAATCGACTGCAGTGTATTACACTCGTTTTAATCTTTAACTTTATTCTTATTCCTTTCTTTCAAGACACTGTCAGTTCTGTTCAGTTTCTTCGTATCGACGAAGCTGAGGTCTTGTCAACGGTGAAAGACAGTAATACCACAGAAGTATACGCCCAGTACGCTGCGGTGGTGTGATCGTGCGTTCCAAGGCGCCTTGCTGCGGAGTGTGAGGTTGCTCGCCGTCGGAGGTTTAAGTCTAGGGACTGATGACTATAGCAGTTTGGTCCAATAAATTTACAAACATTTGAATTTGAATAACGATCGTTTAATTACAATGTTCATTTTGTTTTACAGAAACGGCACAACGATGATCTCGTTTCAAAGCACACAGTGAAATGGATGTCAGTTGTAAGTAAGAGGTGCAGAGTAGCAGGTAGTGAGGAGCGAGGTTAGAGGCACGTCCGTAGGTCATTACCGCGAGCAGGAACTCGCCTGCCCGCCAAGGACGAGTCGCCACGTGCCATCTGCGTTTGTAACACCTGCCGAGGCACACTGCCGCTCGACCGCCGTCTCACGTAGTCTTTGCACTTTACAGTCTCGCGGTAAAATAAATGCATTACATTCACTCCACTTTAATGTATCGGATGGCAGGAGCGCCGATTCCGTGGGTACTCCGGGGTTCGTGCACCCTCCCCCCCCCCCCCAAGAATTTTTTGGCGGTGCCAAGCACCCACATAAAATTGAGGTGGAAAATAAAATTGTATTAAAAAAATAAAATTAAAAATTAAAAAAAAATCGGGAAAAATAAAACCTACCTTATGACTCAAGAGCCGATGCAAAACGAGACCATAGCGAGAGACGATATTTCATACGTGAAAGAAATCATCAGTTTTTTACGCGGGTCTCCAAGCGAGTAGTAACGAGTGTCCGCGTTTTACCCACTATGCTAGCTTTATTCATCCTGAAGCACGTCGGTCCTTTTGACCTTTCAGGTGTACGTATTTATGAACATTCAATTGGGTTCTTTCAGGAATTTAGCTTAAAGAATCTGATGCTGATGCTAAAGTTAATCGTTTTTCATTTATCTTTGTCACTTCCCTTGTTCTTAAAATTAGAGATTCACTTGAAATTTGTAATGCTTTTCTCTCAGGCTTAACAAACCGTGTACTATATGAATACTGTCAGAGATGTCATGAAGTTATCTCGAAGTGATAAAAGTTTCGATGAAGTATACAGCTCTTGCTTGGAACTGACCAAAAAAATTTGATGTCGGACTTCAAAATCTCAAAATATTTCAAAGATTTCTTTAAACCTTGATGACGGTATTCTACACTTTTGTCAGAAAGAATAGCTTCGCACGAAAAGTGTTAGATTAGTGTACAGTGAAAAATTATTTCACTGGTCGTGTAGAAGTTTTAGGGTGTTACTTATATCGAAATATCCACTTCGGCCAATTAGATCGCTTTATTGTAATGTCGTAATGCAGCCATGCTTTCCTTTTCTTCCTCCTCCTTCATCCTTCTATCTTTAAAAGGTCAGACAACTGCCTATTTACTTTTATCAAGCATTGCTCATTCAAAAATGCATGAACATGATTTTTCAGGAGGATTTGGTTTCGAACATTTGTGAACCGTGATATAGAGCACCCACACTGATTTTCAAACGTCGGCGCCTCTGACGGATGGTAAGTCGACAGTATACACAGAAGTACAGTGGACTAAAATAAATAAAGGCCCTAAACATTTTAACCTATTTATTCAACCCCATAGCCGCGTGATCTGGAACTTCACGTTATGGATCGCGGAGTCGCTCATGTCGGAGTTTCGAATCCTGCGTCGGACGTGTGTGTGTGTGTGTGTGTGTGTGTGTGTGTGTGTGTGTGTGTGTGCTGCCCTTAGTTTAAGTTGGTTTAAATAGTTAGTTGCAGTGTTGCCAACCGTATGGACATGTCCCTACATGTAGGGACTATTGGCTTTTTCTTCGAAACTGAAGGGACGGATTTGCAAAGCGTAGCGACTTTTCTCACGGCCGATGCAGAATGAAAGTCAACGGCCGTGCCGCGGTGCATACATTGCTTCTCGCCAGATCACCAAAGTTAAGCACCGTCGGCCGTGGCCAGGTACTTGAATGGGTAACCGTCCGCGTACGTCACGCGACGTGTGGTGGTGCAAAGTCCTTGACCACCAGTCGTTCCACCAATGTCCTGGATTAAATCCCAAATGTCTCCGAAGTGTGTCATGGAGTGAGAGCGTGGGACACTGTTGATGGTGATCCGTCCGTTGGATGAGGACGTTAAGCTCGGCGGCCCCCTTGGTGCTTTTCGAGAGCAGTAGGCTATGTGCCGGCATCGGGTTTCATCCTCTCCCTTCTCCCGTCATCTCCAACACGACATTCCACTTATACACGCACCCATTACAGTCACTGCCATATGGCAGTGCAATCTGGAACTTCACGTTACGGATCGCGGAGCCGCTCGGGTCGGAGTTTCGAATCAAATGTTTGTAATTCTATCGGACCAAATTGCGTGGTCATCAGTCCGTAGCTTACAAACTACTTAGACTAAACTAACCTAAGGACAACACACATACCCATGCCCCAGGGAGGACTTGAACCTCCACGGCGAGCAACCGCGCGCTCCGCAGCGAGACGCTTTAGACCGCTCGGCTACTCCATCGCGGCAGTTTCGAATCCTGCGTCGAACGTACGTGTGTGTGTGTGTGTGCTGCCCTTATTTTAAGTTGCTTTAAATAGTTAGTAGCAGTGTTGCCAACCGTAAGGACATGTCCCTATTGTTTCTTTTTTCGAAACTGTAGGGACTTAACATAGACACTTCGGCACATAATTCTCACTCTTCTCGAAGGAAAGGTGCCTGGGGGCGTGAAGGATAACGAAAACCTTTCCAATTGGGCGGCTGAACCTGCCCTTCGGAGGTATCCCAGCCATTCATGCCATACGACTTTTTACGTACTTTGTAAGTCTGCGGACCGATGACCAGAGTAGTTAGCTCTCAGAATTACAGCCGAGGTGGAGTGGCCGAACGATCTAAGGCTCCTTGCTACGGAATGCGCGGTTGCTCGCCGTTGGAGGTTCGAATCCTCCCTTGGGTATTGGTGTGTGTGTGTGTGTGTGTGTGTTTTCCTTAGGTTAGTTTAACCCTCAAATTGTGAGGCGCTCATATTGGGACATACTTTGTGTGATGTCAACCAGATCGCAATGCTTTATTTTTCCGAGAATTTAGAAAACTAAAATCTGATATCTTTTTAGCCTTCGTTCTAAGTGGATTGGGAAAAATATTAATAAACTGCATACTTAGAGGTAAACAGGTGCTTATTGAATCACTAAAACTTGAAATATGGTAATTTATTCGCTTTTTTAAAATTTTTACACTTTTGTTACGTACTACACGTATACTGCACTTGTTAATTATAACGCTTCAGCTCTAACTCGGTAACAGGTGGAGGTAAATTGATACCTCAACAATGCTCAAGGACATTATTGCATATGGTAGACACTGCAATCTGTGCTAAGTTTATCAGATCAAGAGTGGCGCCATTCCAGAGATTAATAAGATAATGTTTATTCTGGGTTCAAAAATTACCCCACAATAGTAACTGATGGTTAAAGCCAAACTACGCCCACGTATATGTTCTTCGTAGCTCCGCACTGATTTCTTCCGTAATTTCACGAGCTAAATATTCTATAAATTCAGTGTTATATCGTGGACAGCGATTGCGTAACATTAGCGGACACAGGCACAATCTCGTCGCTTTACAAGAGGATTAAAATTCCTATTACAAATGAAATGATTTGGGAAACGGCGTAGCTACCCTACAAACAACATCTGAAGTCCGATGATCGATGCAGTTCCTCAGACTGCCGAAACGCAGAGTGCCATTTCCCCGTAATACTAATGTTGCTGGCTTGTGCAAGGCGTTCCCCATTACGCAACAGACGAGGCCAGGAATGTTGGCCGCCCTGACTCAGCGGATGGATTGTTCGCCCAACGCAAGCGAGATGCCTCTCACACAGCCAGCGACACTGCTTTTCGCTTGTCTACCGACTTTTGACATAAACGCAGCGAAACTGCGTTTCCCTGTCAAATGTAAGAAGTAATGCCGGCAGACTATGAGCCACCGTGCTCTAATTAACTCCTTGACGATTCAACGGGAACTACGTCCGATTTCCGTGTATGGTGCTGCTCCGCCGATCGATGTCACGTACTACTGTTAAAACTAACTCCACAACTCCTGGTGGGTACTGAGACTCGAGATACACCATGAAATATAAGCTCGATAAGCACACTGCGTATTACTCTTTTTGTTTCAGGAGCGAGCGAGGTGGCACAATCGTCAACTAGACTCTCATTCGGGAGGAGGGTGGTTCAAATCCAGCTCGAGCCATCTAGATGTATAAATCCAAAAACTGTAGTCATTATGCAAAAATCGAGAAAAAAAATTACACATTAAATAAAACACCGAGTTTCTACATATGCGCCATACGTGAAATTAACGTTAAAATGCTCCCCACAATTTATTACGTCGTTTGTAATAACGTTATATTAAAAAAATTATTATTAAGTGGCACTCAGCTTCTACAACGGTACTCAACAACTACAAATGTACTTACCGCCATGCTGTTTCTTTCAAAGGGCTGAATATGTCTGAGGCTTCAAAGGTATGATACTGTACTCACCTGAAAAAGAAGAAAACATATTTTAGTTCTTGTTCTTGTATCTATTTTCAAATAAATTATGATCAACATCTGTAGCTTTGAATAAAAATGGGTCGCAGTAATTGCTTCTGAAATAGTATAATCAAACAATAGAAATAAAACTTACAAAACACCGTTAATTGAAACGGTGATTTGTAGCAGTTGCGTAGGTTCTAGCAATTGCGTTGTTAGACACTGGACTCACATTCGGGAGGACGGTGGTTCAAATCCACCTGCGGCCATCCAGAATTATGTTTTCCGTGATTTGCCCAAATCACTCCAGGCAAATGCCGGGATGGTTCTTTTGAAATGGCACGGTCGATTTCCTTCCCCACCCTTACACAAAAATCCGAGCGTGTGCTCCATCTCTACTGACCACGCTATCGATGGGGCAAAAAATAATCTATGGGACTAAACTACCGTGGTCATCACTCCGTAGGCTTGCAAACTACTTAATGTCTTCCGGGAACCGGAGATACGCGGTCACAATCGGTTCACGGAACGATTTACCTGGTCTGAACAGATTGGACCTCCTCCGTCTGTGGGACCATACTTTGTTCCCTTCCCCCCACGTCACGAGAGTTATAATTATACTTACGCCAATTCGAAATACTCAAACATCTTGACTGTTACAGGGCACTGACGTAAATTCAGTGACTAAATAGAAAATTTGTGTTGGACCGGGATTCAAATCCGGATATCGCTTCGAGCCAGCGATCGCCTTGACCAATCAGGCTATCCAGATACGCTTCCTGTCCCGCGCAAATTCTAAACGTATCACACACTGCGATTGTAGTTACACCTGCCAATTGCTTCCTCTCGCTCACAATTGTGTAACTGCATTCTCGCTCTTGCGTGTATTACACTACAGAATCCGCACAATAAACGTCACTTGCCTGTTGAAGGCATTCATACATAGCGTCTGTTCTATCGGGTATGTGCGGCAAGTTGAAACTTTGAAAAGAACAAGAAGTGTGTCTGGACAGCCAAATTAGTTAAGGCGACCACTGATCCGAGCGGGAAATTCGGGTTCGAATCCCAGTGCAGCACAAATTTTCAACTTCGTCACTGAATTTTTTGCAAAGCCCTGTAACAGTCGAGATGTCTGAATATTTCGAATTCGTTAATTTTCGGCTTTGAATGTCGACTAATGGTGTCTGTTCTTTCGGATATGTGCGAAAGAACAGACACTGTTTATAAATAATATTTGGAGGTCTTCTTTTAATTGCAGTCGAATTGTATGTTACGATACACTACCTTCACGCTTCTAAATAAACGTAATTTTGGTCACAACTGTACCTAATACAGTATCACATTAGCTTGAGTCACATTTAAAATTAATCGTACAATTCCATTAAACTGAATCAATTCAATTTTTTTTCACATATATGTATCCAATAAAATGTTAAAACCTCAGCAAAAGACAAGAGCTATGGGTAATATCTGCAAACGTCATATTTGTAGTAATCGCAATGACACTTGCGATTTTATGGCTTGGATGTACGACAGGTAAGAGCAGTGAAGGTACACCAAGTGATTAGATGTCTTCTTGTGGTCTTCGGACCGGAGATAGGTTTGATGCAGCTCTCCACTCTTGTACAGCAGAGCTGAAAGTCCTCGGGAAAAGTAACAGATGTAGTTTCCCTTTGCTTTCAGTCGTTCGCAGTAACTGCATGGCAAAGCGACATTAGCTGACGTTACAAGGTCAGATCAGTCAATCGTCCAAACTGTTGCCCCTGCAACTACTGAAAAGGCTGTTGCCCTTGTTCAGGAACCAAACATTTGTCGGGCCTCTCCACAAATAGCTCTACTACGGCACGGATATCTGTATCGTTGAATTACACAAACCAGCCCACGTCGGCAATGCCTGTCGTTCATGGGGGTAGTGATTAGATGTACCAGGGATTATTCAGCAGGGAGTAAAACCGTATTGCATTACGTCAAATCATTCTAAGTCTCTAGCAGACGCAGGAAGAAATTTCGCCTCATGCGAAACTACTATTTGGTGCCAACACTCTCATGACAATCATGAAGACGCCGTCACTTCTATTCATACAGTTATGCCTCGGTTCCACCTCATGGAAGTAAAGGGAAACGAGTGCTGTATGCTCCTCACCTTTTCAGAGAGAGAGAGAGAGAGATAGACCATGTAAGACCATACTGCATAGTCAGAGAACTTCACCACTCTCAGCGGATAAATGGCCCAATTAGCGGAAGTTACCGTCACCGCCCAGCCTCTTATCGGAATGACTAATTCAGGCACGTGCTACATTACAATGTGCAACAGGCGGTGGACAGTTATACTCAACAACCGGTTACCGTTCAAGGCGAGGGTCGGAGCACGGTCTGTAATCCCCACAAATCCTTCTCAACGGGAGTGAAGGTTGCGAAGCGAAGAAGACAGGGTTGACCACTTTCCCCAATGTTATTCAATCTGCACACTGAGCGTTTGTCGATGAAGTGTAATTGTGTCGGAAACTGCAAAGGACCTCGGAGAGCAATTTAACGGAATGGGCAGTGCCTGGAAACGAGGGTATAAGATGAACATTGAAAAGAGCAAAACAAAGATAATGAAATGTAGTCAAGCGATGCTGAAAGAATTATATTAGGTAACGAGACAATAAAGATGGTGCTTGTATTTTGTTACTTGTACCGTAAAATAACTTACGATGGTCGCAGTTCAGATTATTTAAAATGCAGAATGACAAAGAGAAGAAAAGCATCTCTGGAAACCAGAAATTTGTTGACATAGAATTTTAAGAAGTTCTTTCTGAAAGTATTTGTCTTGAGTGTAGCACTATAGTATGGAGTATAGGATGGGTAGCCGCTGGAGCACGGTCCACCATGCCGAAGCAGCGAGCCAGTCAGCTATGCGCGCGCAACCTACTCTGCCTGACGTCACACGAGAACGCCGCGGCCTTCTCTCTAGGTGGTGGTCAAAGCCGAAGGGTGGTATCGCGACCCTCAGTTGACCCGAGGATGTAATAGTAACTAATAAATGTATGTTTCCGTCATGAATGTTCATAAGAGTCCTATTACCGGTGTGCAATAAATATTAACCAAATCAATGAGGCATAATGTAAATCTGCAAGAAGCCGATTAGTTACGTATCTTGGGCAAGTACTGGGTGCCCTACATACGGGATTAATAAATGCAGAGTAATCCCTCATCTCATCAGCACAACAGTTGTGCTTCATATGACCTTCCAAACGCTCTGCAGATGTGACACACAAACACAGAAAGCTTTAAACTGGTTATTCAAAACAGTACAGGGAAGGCAGTCGACAACTTGGACGGTGAAGAAATTCGTCGTGATCTTTGAAGGGAACAGTACCGGAATTGGGGATTAGAAATTTGGGTAAAATCACAGAAAAGTCAAATCTGGATGCCGGAAGCGTGTATGAAGCGCCGTTCTCACGAATGCGAGTCCAGTGTGCTAGGCTGATTTCTGTGGTCATAACATGCAGTGCTGCTTGTGTCCCCGGTGAGACATAATGCCTGAATTATATATTTTCGGGCGTGCTCTGGACTCTGTGGATCTCAGAATACTGAATTTCCGAAATAAGATGTCCCATGCATCTAGGACCATTTTTGTTTCTTTTCTTTCTTTTTGTCTCCTACCATCCCTTCAACCCATCCTGCCTCACACCACATAACAACCGAACAAAACAAGATATTCTTAGAAATTGCAAGTCACTCTATTGCGAGAAATAAAATAAGTAATCTTCTGTTCATAGAAGTAGACATGAAATAAACAGGAATAAACAAAGAAAATTAACAAAAATAAATGAGGATAAATATTGAACAAGTATAAATTTGAAACAAATGATTATTAAAACATCAAGGTCGTCTCCGCCCCATTTACAGTAAACGAATGGCTGACGAAATCTTATGAGTACAGATGAAATATCTGACCAAAGCAGTAAAAGAAAGCATTTCCGTCCCAAAGCAAAAGAATCCGTTCAGCTTGTGGTAGGCGAGCTTCCATCCAACTAAAACAAACACCCCTGACAAAAGGTGAAATTAAAACAAAACCGAGTTCTAGATGGAAGAAAGGAAGAACACAAATGAATCTCCAATGCTTGGTAATTAAGGCGAGCCAAAGAAAAGGAATTGCGCATAAACCTGGAGAGAAAGATATAGTAATCCTCCCACAAGGCGCGGAAGAGAATAAAGGGAGTAGCCTACCTGAAAACTCGATGACAATTCACACAAAATTGAAACAAAAAATTACCATACTACGTTGACGATACTGGAAACATCATCGGCGGAGTGCATTTTGGTACCCATGCATCAAGGTTGCCGCGAGACAATGGCCAAACAGATCATGATAATGTCGATGGGACTTGGCATGTTGTGGGCAGACCACAGATAACCCATGAACTCCACACCATCTGTTAACTGAGCCGAATGTCCGGTCAACCGAATGATGGACTTGTATTTGGTGTGGGGATTGGGCTTCATGTCTGGCATCGTGAACTATTCAACGGACACATGATGTGGGGTAGTTCCACGCAGTAGGGCCACCAAAAATCTGGCAGTTACTCAATCAACTCAGAAGGAAAGTACATGGTTTCGAACAAACATATCTGTATGAAAGTTTGGTTACAGGATATCTACGTACACCTCAATGTGCTGGTGGGTGTCGTTTTTCTGCAAAGCTCTGCAACCATGCTCTAGATAGCACTGTAGATGTAATTGTAGACGCCATACATAATGCAGATATCTTAACTTATGTAATAATCATCGTACATGTTCTCTAGCGAATTGTCATCAAAAGCCTTGATGATAGTTGCAACTTTAACCTTCTTCCCGAAAGACTGTTGGTATTCACTGCCACTGCTTCCATCGCCTCTTCCCGTATTTACCGTAGCACTTCCGCTTGCAATGAGTTGTTCGTCATTATCATCCCTATTATCATTGTTATGAGTTTGTAACAACAGTATCTAACTTATGCTCATATTTCTGTACCATAACAGATACGAGAAAGCATGCAAATGATTCATCTTCTACACTAATACCATCTTCACGAAGAAGGGTTCTTCGTAACTTCATCTCACCTAATCGCAATACATTAGCAGGATTGATTAGCAATCGCCGCCCCATCTGACGGTTCACCATACAAATAACATCACAAAACGGAACTTCGGAGGCACACTGCACCGTCCCTACTGGCGAACCGACAGGTCAAAGTGCAATGCGGCATGGCACACGCAGAGGCCTCTAACGGACGACTGCAGAGTTTTGCAGATGCGGGAGTATCACTAGTGCAATAAGGGATCTTTACATTATCTCTTATACGATTTCGGTGTATATGTGTTTGTTCGAGCCCAAGTACTTTCCTTCTCAGACGTGAGCATGGATGCCAAATGCATTTCGCTCAAACACAACACTGGCGCGAAATTAACGTATGTTTCGGAAGTTTCTGAACAGATCTCGTATTGTAGTAGTTGCAGGTTTTCCTATCAGTACTTCCGTAGCTGGATTCTGTGTGCAATACAAGTAGTTGGAGCTGTGCCGCTAAGACGAGCTGCGGGGCAAGTGGAGGAGGCAGAGATTATGGCAGAATGCAATTAGAGGCGCCATTAACGGCCAGGCCACACTCCCTGGGTGCGGCCGTTAGGACACGCCAAACCGCTCCCCGACTTCATTACCGCTGCTACACCGACTCCTGAGCCTAGCGGGCTCCGGCTAATCCTCGCCTCACCTCAGCCCCTTGCTGAGAACGTTCTACCAGCCACATTTCTGCCAAATACGACTATCATCCTCCAAGTAAGAAGCACGAGCTAAGCAGCACAGCTGCATCGAGTACATGACATGTGTAATCACAGCCATCCACTTTCATTGTCTATTTCAATCCAAAAGAATGGAAGGAACCTTAGGATTGACCGTCCCGTCGACAGCTAACGCTCGGAGTTGTGGGTAAGGATGAGGAAGGAAATCGAATGTGCTCTTCGAAAGGAACCAGCCCGGCAACTGCCTGGAGTGATTTCACTTCAATCACAAGTTAAGCTCAAAATTCCGTAATCTCTTCGACGACGGGACGTTAAACACTTCCGATGGTCGCTAGTCTATAAAAGGTATGTCCTTAACTTTAACGTTATTATCTCCATAGTCAATAATAAAAATAAGAGAGGCGAGCGAATCCCGAAACAATGAACTTCAGAATAATATTGTTCATTGTTGAAATGTTTGTAAAGCTTATGGGACTTAACTGCGGGGTCATCAGTCACTAAACTAACGAACAACTTATGAACTAACTTATACTAAAGACAGCACAAGCATCAATGCCCAGGGGCGATTCGAACCCTCGACGGGGAACGGCAAGATAACTTCTCATGGCCGAAGTAAAGAAGATAGAAAATACAGAATGGCTTTGGGAAGAAAAGCGTTTCTAAAGGAGCGAAACTTGTTAACATCCAATATTAATTTAAAAGTTAGGAAGTCCGTTCTGAAAACATTCGTCTGGAGTGTAGCATTATATGGGAGTGAAACGTGGACGATAAGTTCAGATAGAAAGATGATAGAAGCTTTTGAAATGTGGTGCTACAGACGAATGATTAAAATTAGATGGGTAGATCACATAACTAATGAGGTACTTAACCGAATCGAGGAGAAAAGGAGTTTCTGGCATATACTGACTAAGAGAAGGGATAGATTGGTTGGACACATTCTGAGACATCAAGGAATTGTCAACTTAGCATTAGAAGGAAGCGTGTGTGGTAAAAACCGTAGAGGGAGACCGAGGGACGAATATAGTAAGCAGATTCAAAACGCTGTAGGTTGCTGAACGTATTCTCAGATGAATAGACTTGCACAAGACAGGGTAGCGTGGAGAGCTGCATCAAACCAGCCTGCGGACTGAAGACCACAACAGAAGCGGATGAAGAGCAAAACACATCTTGTACTGAGACAAGCCTCCCCAAAACTGATTTTTTTTTTAGATCAAATGGCTCAAGCCCCCTTCGAATCCAAAATATTAAGATAAATATTTATCAGTCAAAGACAGTTATTCCCAAAGTGTCCATATACCCCCCCCCCCCCGAGGGGTCTATTCCAACGTGCAAGGGGTTTAAGTCAACGGAAAAATAATTTGGGGGTCTATTTGTTGCAAATGGGGATTCACGAAAGTGGTTCACATTTAGGTAGGTCGCAACAAAAATTAAAAATTTTGCTTACAATGTTGAAACTTGATCCTTTGAATATCATTCATCGGCTAAGCGAAACAGTGGAGGAATTCTGTATTTTCGGTCTCTTGCTGCAGGCCCGTAGTTTTTTTTTTTTTTTTTCTCTCTTTTTGCGTGGGGGTGGAGATTAATTACGACATATATATTCTAACTTCTAAACAACATAAGTAAATCTAAAGGTACACATGTATTTCAATAGACCTAATATTATATTCTATAACATACAAACCTCCATAGAGGAACTTGAGCATATTGTTAAATAACACTACTGTCAGCTACATTATTATTTTCATAGCTCCCTTGTCCTTCTCCGAGGAGTGGGAGGAGTATCGAACGCTACCCATGAAGGGCCAGCAAATGTCTTGTCATTCATCAAGAGATATATTAACAGAATGTCGACTAGTTGAATGTGCGCTTCTTCAGTTTTTCTGCATTTTGTGTAGCAGTTGCTACTGCACAGAATTTGTTTATTACATTTGAAAGAGCGGTCAAAGAAACATAGGTGAATGACTTTTTTAATACTCTTGGTAGTCTTGAGGCAAAGCGCTCAACGACTGAAAGCGATTTTTCATGGCTGCACAACAGTGTTACGAGTTAACGATTAACGTTAACTTTTCAGTAACGGATTAATGATTGACTAAATTAAATTTTTAATTTTTTTATCATTATTATGATTTTTTTATTATTATTTAGGACGTTTCTATCGCTCCGTAGGAACAATCACAGTAGAGTCGGCTCTGAGTTCGTCTTCTCGTGAATTGCTTTCCATTATGTTCCACAATCAATTTGATTGTCTTGTCGTCGATTATTGTCATCCGTTTCGGCGTCTCGTAACCCAAAGCGCTCCACCACATGCTCCGCGGTACAAATTGGTGGTACCAGGAGATTATAGTCCTCCAGAATCTCATTTTTAATGTATTGATACATTAGCACTAAGAGTGAACTAAACAAAGTGGGACTCTTACTACACCCCATGGAACAGAAGACTTGCGTTCAGTTGCCATGAACTAAAACTAAGTACTCATTCTTCAGGTGTTCATACAAATCTTGAGGGAATGGGAGTAGTGAGTATGCCTTCACAATAACTAAAATTATAAATGTTCCTCTATAGAAATGAAGTGCAGTCCTTCTGCAATAATAAAGTGTTATGTTCCTTTATATCTATCGTATAGCATCGGGGTTTCTACATGTCCTTCTGATTGTGCGATACTCCTGTGTATTTAATCTTTTCTTTAGTTCCGTTTTTCTCTTTTTTGTTATGAATCGAAATATAATCCCTGCTCTTTATTAGTGTCATGTTATGTGGAGGACGGCTGGTAAATAACCACCAATCTTTATTTCCATTTCCCACGCTGAGATCTGATGCGGTACTCATGTAAGACGTGGTTCTGAAATTCCAGGAAAGACTTGCTCTCGTTGTGCAGGCAGTAGTCAATAAACTTTCCCATTAACCAATAAGTGGACATGCCTTTTTGATTTGGGTAAGGCCACCTTGTCGGCGGTGCCCAGCTCTGGAAGCACCTTCAATGAGAGGGAACGTGTGCTGCGCAACATGTACCTGGATCTCGTCTCACGTAATGAAGCTGGCTGATAACGTACAGACGGACAGCTGGCTGCAGCTGTATGTCCGGCTGAGTCGGCAGGTGTGAGTGGCGACGATCCACCGCGCCCCGCCTCTGCGTCCGGACAAAAAGCCTGCCCTGCTCGCAGCCTTTTATTGAGGAGGCCCCGCACAACTCGCGCTCGGTATTAAAACCGCGCTGACCTCTGCGTCTGTACGCCTCCGCTCTGATATTACCTGCCCCACTTGCCCACTGCACAAGCAGCGTTTCAGACGGGCCCTCTAACTCCGGAGTGACCGTTATTACTGACGACCGAATATTCGGTTTGCCGCGGCCAGCTGCCTTACGCGCGGCGGTTCGTCGTCGCGAGTTCGACTCCTCCCTCGAGCATGGGTTTTGTGTTGTCCTTAGCATAAGTTACTTTAAGTTAGTGTCTTAGCATACGTTACTTTAAGTCAGTGTAAATAGTTGGTAAGCTTAGAGCAGAGCTTTCCAAACTGTGTGTCGCGACACCCTGCGGTGTCGCGTAGTAGTAGTATCAATGGTGTCGCGAGACTACAAAACTTAACTCTATATATATATATATATATATATATATATATATATATATATATATATATATATAAAACCTTGTCATAAAACAACACAAAATATCCTTCTCTTCATTCAGTGCACCACAGATCGCGTATTAAATAATTAAAGGAATGATCGGTGCACATTAATTGCGTGTTCAGCAGCTAGGCGGCAGCTCTTCTTCAGCAGCGATAGAAATCAAAATGTCCAAATGTTTGTACAGCTTATGGGACTTAACTACGGGGTCATCAGTCCCTAAACTTACAAACTACTTATGAACTAGCTTATACTAAGGACAGCACCAATATCCATGCCCGAGGGGGGATTCGAACCCCCGACCGTAGTGGCTGTGCAGACCGTGACTGAAGCGCCTCAGTCCCCTCGGCCACCGCTGCCGGCAGCAATAGACACTCATGGTTCGTTCAAGCAGCTGCCAGTTGCTACATTCCAGCAAACTGCACATGCGCAGAAATGACATATTATTACTTGTCACAAATATTTATTCATTTTGTCCCAATATGTCGGGACTTCCGAGGTTGTGGTGAAGCAAGAACCTAACAATAGAATTTAAATAATGATTCATCACTTGCCATAAATACTTCCACTTTATTTCTGAAAATAATATGATAATATTGAACTGAAAGGGAAAAGCCACTGTGCTGTCTAAATCAGAAATCCGAGCAGCTAATTTCCAGATGCTGTTTTCAATCATTCCAGCAAAATCCTATGTGGCCCTGACATGTACACACGACAGCAAAAAACGGTTTCCGAAATTCAGTTTTCGTGTTTTGGAAGTAGGGTCGCATGTAGAAAAAGCAAGTATTACTGTGTGATTTATGCATTGATGTCTGCAGTGTTACTCTGTTGTACATCTCCGTAGTTCCTAATGTTTCCTTTTCTTGCGATGAGTGTACGTAATTGCTGCAGTCAGGATCAACATTAAACATGTCAATGCGCACGAGGATTTCAGTTTCGTTTACAAACTACATTTAAGCGATACTTTATTTCCGTTCCCCCTCCCCCCGCTAGAACCAACTAAATTCTACCATATATATTTATATTAGTGAAAGGGTGTTGCGCAAAACTGTAAGCTGTAAAAGGGTGTCGCCATGAGGGAAAGTTTGGAAAGCACTGGCCTAGACACTGATGACCAAAGTAGTGAAGTCCCTTAGATTTACAAACATCTGAATATTCGGTTTCAATTTCGGCCAAAATACTGGTTTAGACCGCAGTTTCGGCGAGAAATCAGCCGAATTTCGGCTTGGTCGAAACTGACTTTCGTGGACTTACAGATGAAGTCGGGTAGCGTTCGAGATGTACTTAGTCAACAATGACGCTTTACCTCATTTGACGGCGCGTCGTTCAACTACTGGGAGTCTTCCCCGGTTTTTTTTTTTTTTTTTTTTTTTTTTTTTTTTTTTTTTTTTTTCGGGCGCACAACTTCTATGGTCATTAGCGAATTTTATTTCGTTGTTTATGACAATATATTAAACCTTATCTTATACAGATATTCTTCGCTCCCTATAGGAAGCGAAAAGATCTATTCAGCCGGCCGCAGTGGCCGAGCGGTATGCGGCGTGCCAGTCACAGTCTGCACGGCCGCTATGGTCGGGAGTTCGAATTCCCCCCTCGGGCATTGATGTTTGTACCGTCTTTAGTACAAGGTAGTTCATAAGTAGTTTGTAAGTTTAGGGACGGATAACCCTGCAGTTAAGTCCCTTAAGCTTAAACATTTGAATTTTTTTGAGTTGTATTCAATTTATACAAAAACCAGACAGCGGTTATTAGAGTCGAAGGGCATGAAAGGGAGGCAGAAGTTGGTAAGGGAGTAAAACAGGGTTGTAGCATTTCCCCAACTTTGTTCAATCGGTACAATCAGGAATTAGATTAGGTAATGAGACAATAAAAGTAGTAGATGAGTTTTGTTATTTAGGTGGCAAGATAACTTCTGAAAACCGAAGTAAAGAAGATATAAAATACAGAATGGGTATGAGAAGAAAAGCGTTTCTGAAAAAGAGAAATTTGTTGACATCCAATATTAGTTTAAATGTTAGGAAGTCCTTTCTGAAGGCATTTGTATGGAGTGTAGCATTGTATGGGAGTGAAACGAGGACAATACGGAGTTCAGACAAAAAGATGATAGAAGCTTTTGAAATGTGGTGCTACAGACGAATGATAAAAATTAAATGGGTAGATCACGTAACTAATGAGGAGGTGCTTAATCGAATAGGGGAGAGAAGGAGTTTCTTGCATATCCTGACTAAGGGAAAGGATAGGTTGGTGGGACACATTTTGAGACATCAAGGAATCGTCAACTTAGCATTAGAGGGAAGTGTGTGGGTTAAAATTCGTAGAGGGATACCGAGGGAGGAATACTGTTCAAATTCAAATTCAAATGTTTGTAGAGTCTATGGGACTTAACTACGGGGTTATCAGTCCCTAAACTTACAAACTACTTATGAACTACTTACAACTAAGGACGGCACAAATATCCATGCCCGAGGGGGGATTCGAACCCCCGACCGTAGCGGCCGTGCAGACCGTGACTGGAGCGCCTCAGTCCCCTCGACCACCGCGGCCGGCCGTTCCCGTTTAATACATTTTGTTGCACGCATCTACCATATCGATACGAAGTTACTCATGAATATATTTTGTTACTCGCATCTAACATATGGATACGAATTCGGTAACGAAAACGGATACGAAGAATCCTTTTATTCTGTGATATTTATTCTGACGTGAGCAAATTATACAGACATTCGTCATGAATATTAGGCGCGTATTACTTAGCTCTACGATTTTAAATGGTTATTTTAGTTGTTATACTTCTTGCCCCTTGTTTGCAGGTTAATAATCGATGATTGGTTGTCCGGTTTTAATACAATCACTTTTTTTTATTTATTTTTTTTGCCTTTAAAGATTTCGCTTTGATGGTTAATTAGTTGGTTTTGATCTGGTGTAGTATAAAAAAATTGTAAGAAGTACTGAAAAGTTATCAACTACATAAGTGCCGTGGTGGAGTGGCCGAGCGCTCTATGGCGCCCTGCTACGGAGCGCGCGATTGCTCGCCGTAATGTTAAGAGTTCCCCTCGGGCACGGGTGTGTTTGTCCTTAGGTTAAAAGTTGGTTTAAGTAGTTTGTAAGATTCACAGACAACATCTACACAAGTGATTCATTTCCACTCATCACTATATTATCTTAAATGTCAATGTCACAGAACACAACGCAACAGTCCCACTGCAACTACTTTGATCGGTCACACTGTCATTCGTCACGAAATATTCAGATTATGAAGTTCCATGAACGAACTACGGGCCAAACGTCTAAGCAGAGTGCGGGAACAGAACTAAAAATGGAGGTCGAGGGTTGGGTCTCGCTATATGGATCAAACTATGGTAGAATCTTATGAAAGCAACTTGCCAAGTTCTCCAGTTTCCGTCCGTGTAATTTCGACGAAACGGAGCTATCTTACACATATACCAGGTGAAGCGCGTGCGCCGCAGAGAGAGAGAGAGAGAGAGAGAGAGAGAGAGCGCAGGAACAGGTCTGTGTCTGCCTCAACACGATTCGGCGGGGCGCTGGCAGACCAGTTAGCTGTTATAGCGGCTGCGCCAGCTGCTGCCCAGACGCCTCTGCGCATGCGCGGCCTACTCACAGCCATCTCCCCCTCTTACCAGCACGGACCACCTTCCGCCGAGCGTCGCGGCATTTCCTGGTCCAAGTCACAACGATTACGATAATGAAGTTGTCCTTTTTCTAAATAATATTCAATTGCAACTACATGACCCGTACGAACCGTAACTGGAATTACAAAGAACGCTGGGGGAAAAAAAAATAGAAGTGCACACACAGCTTTCTCCAGAATCTACATCTACATTCACACTCCACAAGTCACCTCACGGTGCGTGGCGGAGGGTACTGTGTGTAGCACAGTCACTTCCTCCTATTCCAGTCGCGTATGCTTCGCGGGAAAAATGATTGCTTGTATGCCTCTGTGTGGACCGTAATCTCTCCCACCTTATCCTTGTGGTCGCTTCGCGAGATATACGTAGGTTAAAGAAATATATTGGTTGACTCTTCGTGAAACTTATGGTCTCGGAACTTAGACACAACCCCGTGCCGCAATACAGAACGTCTCTCTTGCAGCGTTTGCCACAGGAGTTTCCTGACCATCTGTGTGACGCTTTCGGGCTCATTTAATGAGCCCGTAACGAAACGCGCTGCTCCACGTTGGATGTTCTCTATGTCTTCTACGAACCCCACCTAGTAGCTATGCCACACTGACGAACAGTACTCAAACGACGGCTGAACAAAAGGTTTGTAACCTAATTCCTTTCTTGAAGAACTACACTTCATGAGGATTCTTAATCTGCCTCGTCTCTTCCTTATCCACGACTGATTTTATATGGTTCTCCCATTTCAGATATCCTCTTATATCTAATCCCAGATATTTTATGGAAAACCGAGCGAGGTGGCGCGGTGGTAACACACTGGACTCTCATTCGGAAGGACGGTCGTTCAAATCCACCTCCGGCCACCCAGATTTAGGTTTTCCGTGATTTCCCTAAATGACTCTAGGCAAATGCCGGGATGGTTCCTTTCAAAGGGCACGGCCGAATTTCCTCCCCTAATCCTTACCCAAAAATCCGAGCGTGTCTAATGACCACGCTGTCGACGGGACGTTAAACCCTAAGCTTCCTTCCTTCCTTTTACGGAAGTACATGCTTCCAGTATGTGTCCTGAAATTGCATACTTATATAATAAAGGATCTTTTTTTCTACAGAAACGCAGCACTTTACACTTGTTAATGTTGAGACTCAATTGCCATTCCCTGCACAATGCTTTAATACGCTGTAGACCATTCTGCATTCGTTACCCTTTTCCAGTGTTGCGACTTCTCCATGAACTACAGCATCATCCGCGAAAAGCCTCGTTGAATTTAGGATGTTATGGTACGAGATCATTTATATATAGAAAAGCACAGGTCACGTAACACTCCCTGCGGTGCGCCTGAGATCAGGTCACAGTGTGGGCGGTGTCTAATGGCTTGCGAAAGTAAAGAAACGCGGCATCCACCTGGGATCCTCCATATGTTGCCCTCTGGATCTCTTGGATGAATAGCGCGAGTCGTGTTACATGATCGTTGCTTCGAAAACCTTGGTGATTCCTACAAAGGAGATACAAGTCTCCAAGCGCAAGTGTTTAATTACGCAAATGAAAGAGCTTGATCCACAGAGTCCTTAGGCCAAAATTAAACAGCTTACTTTAATTAGAACAGAAGAAAGCGTAAAACAGACCGATTAAAATATTCACAAGGACAGAAGGATGCCGCGACTGGGTATAAATAACGGAAGGTGAGAGTTGGGTGAAGTCTGATACTTAACGGATTTCTTTTCGTACTCATATGGACGACTTCACACTTCTCATTATTTAGAGTAAATTGCCAATTTTTACACCATAGTAATATCTTATTTAGATCGTTCTTCTGTTGGTCTTGATCTTCAGATGATTTTACTAGACGATAAATAACGGCGTCATCTGCAAACAACCTAAGAGAGCTGCTTAGATTTTTTCCCAAATCGTTTATGTAAATAAGGAACATCAGAGGACCAATAACACTACCTTGCTCAGTATAATGACGCAGTATTTTTTTTCCATTCTTTAATCGCCTCAGTGTGGAATCTGGCATTTCCAGCTACACTAAAGTCACTTGTATATTGACCAGTTCTTCGAATTCATTCCGCATTGTCGGGAATAATTGCCGCAGTGTTTTCAACAAGTTCCAGAGCATGTCCAACGTCAAGAATTCTCACATTTCACACAGCGGAACAAAGCTTGTAAGTTTCTAATGAACGCGACCTCTCTGCGTTCTTTTCCTCGTCAGGTACACTTCTGTTTCCTTTATACCGACATTTTAAATACAAAACCCGTCATGTGCAACTTCAAAGTTCTCCTGTCTTAGCTGACGACAAACAAGACATTTGCTGCGCTTTGGGATGCATTTCCGCATTGTTGTTTTAGTGTTTCGGTAACAGTAAGCACCATTGGGCTTAATCCTAGAAATTTATACCAGGGTCAGTCTGATCATGTAGTTTTTTTTTTTTTTTACTGAGCTTGCGCCATTACACATACACAGCCGACAGACTGTGAAACCTACAAAGAGAAACGTTAGAATTTGTTTCAGATTGTTGTTTAAATAAATTGATAGATATATTTTATGGAGGGTCGCTGTGACACTGAATGTAGTCGCGTATTGTGACACAACCAAAGACTACTATGACATCGACAGGGCCGAGGTAATAGTGACAGTTGACGTTGCGAGTTTCCACAATCCCACAAGAGGCCGCGCAGTAGGAACACTTTATCACGTGCGCGAATAGAAGATAGATTGACTCAAAGTTATAGCGGATATATACTGAACTTTGAAGTTTATAGCAAAGAGATTGTACTTCTACAACAACCAGTTGATTGTCCAATTAATTGGAATAAAGTTCTCAGGTGTTATTAAAGTTGAGGGGTCTTGCTATTAAAAGTATGCTCACCAAATAACACCTCCACAACATGGAGTACACTCAGTGAGAGTGAAGTACATTTATATGAAAGTAGACAGTAGCAATAACAGTTTACTAACGAAATATGCTATGCGAGAAGCACTGTTAAGAGAGCTGAATAGTTAAGTCAACTACAAGGTACGTCCACAAATTAAGATCCGTTTGGTTATAAAAATAAACGTGTAAGGAACAGAAAAAATATTTATTGTACAAAAATCTACAACTGTTAAACTACTTTTCTACAGAGCTTCCGAAATTTTGTAGGCGTGGCCCAAGCTTTTTATATTCCTTCTTCATAGAAGAAGGCATACAACCATGTTGTAACATGTTCTTTCAGCTCGTCGTCATCGTTGAAGTGTTGACCACCAAGGGCAGATTTTGGATCTAAGTAGAGATGATAGTCGCTAGATTGTGCTTAATCTTCTCTTCAATTGTGTGAACCAATTCATCAGTGACCACAGACGGGCGTCTACTTGGTTCTTCATCCTGCACTTGGTTACATCCTTCATTGAACAGTCTGACCCATCTTCTAAGCACTGAATCACTTCAAATGTTCAAATGTTTATATAGCTTATGGGACTTAACTACTGGGTCATCAGTCCCTAAACTTACAAACTACTTATGAACTAGCTAACACTAAGAACGGCACAAATATCCATTCCCAAAGGGGGATTCGAACCCCCGACCGTAGTGGCCGTGCAGACCGTGACTGGCGCGCCGCAGTCCCCTCGACCACCGCGGCCGTCACTGAATCACTCATAGCATTTTGTAGGTAAACCTTACTGATTTGCCGATGAATTTCCTTTGGTTTAACTTTCTTTGCATTTAGAAAGCGAACCACAGATCTGATTTCACACGGCATTTTCAATTACGGCTGACATTAAAAAGTAGCACTAGAAAGTACACGTCTGTAGCAGCGAAGTGAAAATGTCGTACATGTCTTCTCTTGAGTTATAGTTACTGACGCGCATGCTCCGTACTGCAATTGTAGCGCTGCTGCGGATAGAAATAGAAACGGAATTTACTTTGTTGCTGACCCTCGTATATAACTATCGTGATAAAAGTGATTACGAAGCGGCTGCTTCTGTTGCAGTTATGGGTAATGCCGAAACTGATCAATATGTAAAATCTTCCGACAGCGGAGATATCCATAGTAAGGACTGACATTGGTAGAGCAGTTTCTTGTGGAAGAGGAAGACCAGTTGTCGATAACACTGAAGTGCGTATTCCAAATGCAATGAACGTTAAGTCAGAAAAAGGATATCTAATTGACTAATAAAACAGTCAATTTGTCTAATAAGTTGTTTCATTAAATGAATAGCTACTTCATCAAATGAAAATACAAATTATTTAGATTCGGAACACTTTCTACTTTCGTCATTGAAAAGCATCGATAGCTGTTTTTTTTTTTATTTATCTGGAATTTTGGATGGAATACCACTAATTTTAATTCAGATAGTATATAAAAGTGCAGATCGTTATAAATTGTTCTGTATTCAGGCAGTTGCCCAACAAATAATTGAGAGTTACTGTAACCCTGGTGTACTGTTCGTGTGACAATTTCGGATGTGTACACTACTAAGGTTAAAACTAAATTCGCATTCACGTGAAAACTCGGATAACGAATCTGCTTATAAAAGGTTCTGAGTCCTGTGAAGTTGGCACCCCGTTTTTTGGAAAATATACATTTTTTTCAGAGTTCAAGACAGATATGCAATAGTTCTGGAGTTCTCTGCACAAAATTTAAATAGTTCTGCACAAATTCCCGAAAAATTATAACAAATTTCGGTTTTTCCCAAATAATTATTGGTCTATAAGCGTAAACATAGTTCTGATCACAGCTCTAAATAGCTGTCAAAGAGTTCCGCAGAAATTCCTAATGATATTTTTTTGCCCAGATAATAGTTCATGAGCTAATTGCGTAAATGAGGGACATAAACTACACAAAATTGCACCAAAGTCGTGTGAAGTTGGCACCTTTTTTTCAAAAATGTAAATTTTTTCAGAGTTCTAGGCAGATTAGCTATAGCTCTGGAGTTCTCTGTACAAAATTTCGCCGAAAAAAATTGTAAAAATTGCCACAAATTTTAATTTTTTTACAAAATAATTATTTGCGTATTAGCGCAAACATTGTTCTGATCACAGTTCTAAATAGCTGTCAAAGAGTTCTACAGGAAATCCTAATAGCATTTTTCTGTGCAGATTATACTTTATGAGAATTACAATAATGGAGTATCCATTTACATGCTACTGTGGAATTTGCACCCGTTTTTCAAAAAATTAGATTTTTTTTCCAGAGTTCTAGGGAGATGTGTAATTGTTCTTGTTTATGATAAGCAGGAATTACTCAGGCGTAAAAACAACAAATTTAATGTGCAGCGAATAGAATATTTCAAGACCTACGAAAAAAATGTATATTTCTCGAATAAGGGGCACAAATACACAGCTTATCAGATATTCAGAATTGTGATCATAATTTTTTTTTCGGGCAAGTACATAGAAGTATTCACATGAACTCTAGCACTATAGTATATGTACACAGAACCCCAAAAAAACAGTGTGTATTTCGCTGAGGAAAAAATTTCACAGCAACGTGAAAATGAATTCCACATTACTGCATTTATCTCATAAAGTACAATCTGCACAGAAAAATATCATTAGGATTTCCTGTAGTACTCTTTGAGAGCTATTTAGAACTGTGATCGGAATTATGTTTGCGCTAATAGGCAAATAATTATTTTGATAAAACTAAAATTTTTGGTAATTGTTCGTATTTTTTTCGGCGAAATTTTGCAGAACTATTTAAATTTTGTACAGAGAACTCCAGACCTATTGCATATCTCTCTAGAACTCTAAAAAAAGTGCATTTTTCAAAAAAGTGTTGCCAACTTCAGAGGAGTAAGGTTCTGCCTGTACCTTGCGAAACGAAGTAGCTCTAGTTTGTAGTAGTGTTTTGTGTGTTTGTGTTTGCGCGCGCTTGCTCGCCTACAGCTTGACACCACATTCGGTGTGGCACACATTCTGTAACGCCGAACACAGAAAAACATGTCAGAGTTCCGTATTCTCCGAAGCGCGTCCAAGGACACTTTCGGCCGGCCGGCAGAGCTGTTAACAACTGAACTGGAAGCTGCGGCTCCGACACAAAGCAGTAGACGGGGAGACGGAGCCCGGTGAGTAGCGTCGCAATAACAGATAAAACCGAACCCTTCCAAAGAGACGCCACCGCTTGCATTCTCAAGGGCCATCCGACACCTTTTGTACGCAGAAATAGCTAGCATTATATCGACTGCGACCTTCTCACGGAAATGTCTTACAACTACAGCATTCTGTCGAGGCTCAAACTTCCTTTTATTACGAGATATTTTTCAGTAGTTTAAGGCGAAAGTTAGGCGCGAGAGGCGAGAAAGAGTTCAGGACTACTGAGAATAGACAGGGGGGAGTAGAAATTTTGTATTATGGTGATTTATCTGCAACGTAAGGAATGTTGTTGTTGTTGTGGTCTTCAGTCCGTAGACTGGTTTGATGCAGCTCTCCACGCTACCCTGTCCTGTGCAAGTCTCTTCATTAGAGAATATGTTTGGCAACCTACATCATTTTGAATCTGCTTACTATATTCGTCCCTCGGTCTCCCTTTAGGAATTTTAACCCACAAGCTTCCTTCTAATGCTAAGTTGACAATTCCTTGATGTCTCAGAATGTGTCCAACCAATCTATCCCATCTCTTAGTCAGGTTATACCAGAAACTCCTTTTCTCCCCGATTCGGTTGAGCACCTCCTCATTAGTAACGTGATCTACCCATCTAATTTTCATCATTCGTCTGTAGCACCACATTTCAAAAGCTTCTATCATCTTTTTATCTGAACTCCTTATCGTCCACGTTTCACTCCCATACAATGCTACATGCTACACTCCAGACAAATGCTTTCAGAAAGGACTTCCTAACATTTAAATGAATATTGGATCTTAACAAGTTTCGCTTCTTTAGAAACGCTTCTTCACATAGCCATTCTGCTTTTTATATCTTCTTTACTTCGGCCATCAGAAGCTATCTTCCTACCAAAATAACAAAATTCATCTACTACTTTTATTGTCTCATTACCTAATCTAATGTCTTCAGCATCGTCTGATTTTCTGACATTGCATTCAATTACCTTCGTTTTACTCTAGTTAATGTTCATCTTTTATCTTCCTTTCAAGACAAGGAATGATGGTAGTTAATTTAGATTCGTGTTTTCTTGTATGTCACCTATTGCCGCTGTTAAAATTTCAGCAAGTTCGTCGAAAAAATCGTTACCCTAGATAAATCATTCAATACGTACAATTCCAACCCTGGACTTAACATAAACCTGACTTCGGTCAGGACCGGCCGCGGTGGCCGAGGAAACTGAGGCGCTCCAGTCACGGTCTGCACGGCCACTACGGTCGGGGGGTTCGAATCTCCCCTCGGGCATTGATATTTGTGCCGTCCTAGTTCGTAAGTAGTTCATAAGTAGTTTGTAAGTTTAGGGACTGATGACCCCGTAGTTAAGTCCCATAGACTATACAAACATTTGAACATTTTTTTTTTGAACATGTATACCGAGCGATATGCCGCACAAGTAACAGAATGGACTGGCATTCGAGATGCCGACGGTTCAAACGCGATTGCGGGCATTCTGATTTAGACTTTCTACGATATCCCCTAAATCACTCCAGGTAAGTGCAGGGATGGTTCCCTTCAAAGCGACCACGATGTCAACGGGTCCTTAAACCCTAATCTTCCTTCCTCCTTCTTCCTCCCTTCCCTTCAGGGCACGTGATTTTCCAGGCTAACGGAATAAGGAAATGGAATACTTATCATGCAGATACTGACTGAAGGCAATAAATACTCTTATTTGCTACTCATCTCTCAAATAAATTCTCAACTGTGTTGCATTAGAATTCTACGACTGAACTAAATCAGTACATCTAACTATTAAATAAAACTTAATGTCTTTTCCAAAATGCGACCGTTTAGAGAATTATGAGGGAGGGACCTCGAAATAGTTCAGGATTTTGACGATCAAACTCACAAATTAGAAGGAATTTGGCACGATATCCTCCAGTAGAATATCCAACCAACTCTATCGAATTTTCAAAAATCTGCAAACCTACAAACTAACTTATGCTAAGGATAATACACACCCATGCCTGAGGGACGACATGAACCTCCGGCGGGAGCGACCGCGCAATCCGTGGCATAGTGCCTTAGACCACACGGCCCCATCTATCAATCAATGACACGCCGAATCACTACTTCCATAATGACCATAGGTCTACGAAAACTATTTGTGAACCTCTTTCAAATGTTCAAATGTTTGTTAAGCTTATGGGACTTAACTACGGGGTCATCAGTCCCTAAACGTACAAACTACTTATGAACTACTTACGAACTAGGACGGCACAAATATCCATGTCCGAGGGGGGATTCGAACCCCCGACCGTAGTGGCCGTGCAGACCGTGACTGGAGCGCCTCAGTCCCCTCGGCCACCGCGGCCGGCTGAACCTCTTTCTCTTGAATAAAAATCAGTTTTTCTTTCTGAAATTGGAACAATTCATTTAACTGTGCATGTACACCATTTAGCCAATTACTTTGTAGTCCACCGTTACTTATTTTTTATTTATATACTTCTTGTTCTTGGACTGTACATTTGTGAGCAAGATTGAAAAAAGATTTAAAAAAAAGTACTTACAGAGAATGGATCCAAAAAAAAAAACCTTCCATTAACTTGATGTGAACAGTCAAAGGCTATCAAAATCTGGGTTTATTAGAACCCAACGTCCGCGATCACGAATTCCGTATTTAAGCCATAGTCTCATTTCGCTCAATCACAAACTTTGGCAGCAGCCCCATACATCACTAAGAAAACCCAAGAACAAACTTGTCCCCTGTTTACGCGAGTGCCTACCATACCGGCTCTCGCAGAAACATAAAAAGTGGTAGGCGGCCGAAGTGTTCAATACCGTCAAAATGTCCGTAACACCCCGTTATGTGCTCGGCAGCACATGACATTTAACCAGCAGCGTCATATTTATGATTAACTCGTGCCATCTTCTTCCCTCTTTTTCTTTCCATTATATATATTCAGCTAGTGCGTGACATGTCGCAAGAACACCCTGACAAACTAATTAGCGACATGTGGCCACGTGGCAACATGTTGCGTCGTCGGTTATTCTTGTCGGCCTTTGTTCCTAAATTGCAAGGTCATTCCTCCGTTTTCTGCCTGACAGAAGGAAAACAACACAGCGGAAGCCGTTTCGCACGTCTTCTGAGTCTCTAAACTTCTCCCACTCCTCTTCCTGTTCTCCCCTAACGACTTGCTTCGACGCACGTGAAGATCACGAGGCCAATGGCATTTGCCGCTGAGGTAGCGAGCGACCGATTTCTTACAAAGGTAGTAAGCAATTCAGTTTAAACTGTTACGCAGGCTGGATAGTCTCAGTGTGAAGGCATTCCTGACAATGTGTCACCAGATCACAGGTCCATCATTTGAATTATAAGTTTTGGCGACGATCTGGTGCAGTTTAACAGAAACCAACAACCGTTTTTCACATAGTTCCCCATAACAGTGTCATGGACATTTGCATCGTAAAAGATGCAATGAGAGGTTGTCAAAAGAAAAACTTTTTGTAATGTCCCAGTGGCAGATATGATATTCACTCAGGGGTTTTGATTTGTCGCTTTATATAGAATACACCGCCAAATGAGCTGACGTTTAATCGAAGATTGATATTAAAACAATGTTGTTCATTGAATAAAAAAATCAATTTGTAGACAAATAACAGCCAACTAATTGCATTTTTTAATTAAAAATCTACACCAGGAATCGGCAGAATTAATTGTGCTGGTTGGCTCTTATTTGTTTACAATTGATGTTATTCTACCGTTTCTGAACTGCAGGTAAAACGATTTTAAAATAAAATTAGCATGGCTCTACTAGAGGTGGTGCGTCATTGCCTTTCTTCGATCTCTGAACTGATTAACTCCGCCAGTTACACAGGAATCTGCAGTTTATTGCGCACTCTGACCATTCAGTATTTGTGACATCCACCAACACTGGCGTACAGATACTAAACTCAATAAGCCGAATAAAAATTTCTATTCCGATCCATCATAATCTGTAATACCAAGTGTGACCATGTAGATTTGACGTGTACTGACGATTATACTGAAACATAAATCAAGAAGTATTTATCCAGTGTTCAGTCACATTGCACAAAAGCGTGTAATCAGAATAATTGCTGGAGCCCACCCAAGAGCATCCTGCAGACATTTATTTAGGGATCTAGGGATACTCACTGTAGCTTCACAATATATATATTCACTCATGAAATTTGTTATTAACAATTCGACCAAATTCAAAAGTAATAGCAGTGTGCATAGCTACAATACTAGGAGAAAGGATGATATTCACTATTCAAGGTTAAATCCAACTTTGGCTCAGAAAGGGGTGAAGTATGCTGCCACAAAAGTCTTTGGTCACTTACCAAGTAACATCAAAAGTCTGACAGATAGCCACCTAGTATTTAAAAAGAAATTAAAGGAATTTCTGAATGGCAATGTAGATGAAGTTTTAGATAAAACTTAAAAAATAAATAAAAATAAATAAAAAACAAAAAAAAATATCCTTAAAACATTGATTGTCAAGTATAGACAACATTTACTAAACTGACACGTTCCACATCATTACGAAATGTCGTATATATGATCTATGGAACAAGTACTAATCTAATCTAATCTACACGATACGGGTGAAATGTTCAAATGTTTGTAGGGCTTATGGGACTTAACTACGGGGTCATCAGTCCCTAAACTTACAAACTACTTATGAACTAACAGACTAAGGACGGCACAAATATCCATGCCCGAGGGGGGATTCGAACCCCCGACCGTAGTGGCCGTGCAGTGCAGCTCGTGACTGGAGAGCCTCAGTCCCCTCGGCCACCGCCGCCGGCTCAGCAACCTTACCAGAGGTGAAAGAAGTGGAAAGTGACAGATGAAAATCCCAGGACTTTTCGTTAAGACAATCTCAAAACTTTTTGGTTTACGGGGGAAACGATAGAATGGAAAACACTCTCTGCCACACACTTCACAGTGGTTTTGCAGAGTACGGATGCAGAGGTAGACTGAAAGTTCAACTGGTTAAAGGAGGGTAAGAAACTTGTCGTCCCAAATAATTCCTTTGTACGTAGGCATAGATTCGCAAAGTGCTCCTCCACGTACGGTTAAAAAATTGCGAGGCCAGTGCGAGGAGCAGACGGAGCGTCCCTGGCTGTGGCTCCCAGGCTAGCAGCCCGGCCTTGGGGAGACTGGCTGGTGTGACGCACGCTCATACACTCCGCAGCCGCAGGCCTGGTGAAACCTGCCTTCCAGGAACCCAGAAACATGCCCAACTCCATACTCCTCTCTTTCCGCGACACATTTCTCCCATTTTATTCAGCTATTCAAACTGCCTAAAGTCTCAAAGCGCACGTCAGTGCGTGCTGTGTTTTTGCATACTTTTTATGCAGTTAAGATGTTAAATGACACCTCAGAATGACGTGGAGACCTGCCAGGGAAGGCAGAGTTTTCCCTCTTCCTTCAGTGGTACCAGTCGGATGCTGATTTCCGTAGTCACTACCGACCGAGGTAAGATAACTACCAAGTAACTAATATGAACATTGAAACGTTTCCCCGTCTCAAGTAATATGTGATGCGGATTTCATTCTACGCAAAATTTATTGGCACACTAAACCCAAGACAAAATACCGGATGATTCAGGAGGAATAGCAAATATTTTAGAAGGTGATGATATAGATGAAATCAAATAAAAATGCTATAACATGTGTCAAATTTTTATTGAGTACTATGTAGAATTGAGTGTTGAGTTGCTCCACTGTTGCTCTTTAGTTGAGGATCCCTCTAAACTCACCGGTGACTGTCATTGAGGGTGGCTGGAAGGCAGGTAGTTGGTTGAAGGTACACTCATTCAACCACTCACGATAAACTCTGGGTCCTATTGAACATAAATTTTTGAAAGCATTTTTTTGGAAAAGCGATATTAAAAATTATAATAATCAAAATAAGACAGTCTAGATCGCAAGTAGGTGCATTTTTAATTGACAACCGGTTTCAGTCCTATAGGACCTTCTTTAGGATGGCTCTACAGAACCGAAACCGGTTGCCAGCAATAAACGCAACAAATTGCGATCTAGACTGTCTCATTTTAACTATTGAACAAGTTCAAAAATGTTCGAATGTCTGTAAAGTTATGGGACCTAACTGCAGTGGTCATCGGTCCCTAAACTTACTAACTAGTTTAACTTATCCTAAGAACAATACACACACACACACACACACACACACACACACACACACACACACACACACACATTCCCCAGTGAGGACTCGAACCTCCGACATGGAACGCCCGCGCTCACCGTAGCAAGGCGCCTTAGTGAGCACGGCTATTCCGCCTCTGCTTTGAACATGTGAAGCGAAAATTCCTGCACCACAACTATAATCGGAGTTCCCATGTGAGGCACCGACCATCATTCCATGTTCGAATGACGTTACCTCACGCCGATGTTATATGTTAAGGAAATCGCTTGCACAACCACATCCCAGAAGGTGTCCTATACAAATGCAGCTGGTGCGTTAACAACGGACCTGCACTATCCCATTAGTAAGCAAGTGAACTTTTTGGTACACGTTGTTCGTACACGGGCCATCTGAAACTCAAGCAGTAAGTGGTACGAAGTTAGACTGGTGAAAAGTTATTCTGATTGACTGTACACAGAATGCTGAAATTACCGAGACACGAAATATCCCGTGCTAAACTAGAATAATGGGCGACTGTTCTGTTTCTGGCAGTGACTGCAAATATTAATAACAAAACTAAGCACCGACCGAATAATCGGCTTCGGTTACGGCCATTTTCTGCCAAAATATTGCTTTCGGCAAGAAATCAGCCGAATCTTCGGCCTGGCAGAAATGAGCTTACTTGAAGTCCGGTCGCGTCTGGATGAATTCAGTCAACAATATCGCTTTACGTCAGTTGACGGTGCGTCGTTTAACTGCTAGGACGCTCTTCTCCCGTGTAACATTTGTTGGTATTTTGTTATTAAGCACAATATAACGCTATCGTATCTTATGGTTACTATGTTAGTAACAATTTAAGATGATCAGTACTGTACGTAATGGAACGGGTTCTCATATTGTTATGCTGTAAAGTTGTATTAATTTGTTTCCTTGAAAATGAGGAGCTTTTTTCAATAACTAAAATGGGTTAAGGCAACATGCTACACACCTTTTCCTGTTTAGTTTGCGTAAGCTTATACTGACAACAATCATACTGTCAATCGGAACTCTGACTCCATTTTTCGAAATGATTGAAGCTGCTATGTATTCAGGTATGCCAAAAATGAGATGTCGATTGCAAAACGTGAAGAGGGCAATATGAAGCTAGCGCTCTCAAGAACAAAATCGTAAATGCTACTTATGGAAGCAAACAATTATTTTCAGCGTAGTTAGTATTATGGTAGTTCAAATGTTTGAGAAGCTCATAGGACTTAACTGCAGCGTCAGCAGTCCCTAAACTCACAAACTACCTATGAACCGCCGTGGCGGAGCGGCCGAGCGCATTGAGGAGCTGTGCCACGATGCGCGGAGACGTTCCCCGTCGAGGGTTCGAATTCCCCCTCGGACATGGATGTTTGTGTCGTCTTTAATATAAGGTAGTTCACAAGTTTAGGGACTGATGACCACGCAGTTATGTCCCTTAAGCATTTGAACCTATGAACTACCTTATACTAAGGACATCACAAACATCCATGCTCGAGGGGGAATGCGAACTCCCGACGGGGAACGACCTCGCGCATTTCAGCATATAGCTTCAATACGTTCGGCAGCTCCGCCGCGGCTAATATGATAGTCATGTTGAGTTCTGGCATTTCCTAGTACCTATTTGGCATGTTTGTTATGTACCTAAGTCCAAGTACCATCTTCCTACAAGAAGGTATGCAGGACTCTGGAATTTGTGGTAGCTATGCAATAGTCTCCTTAATTCGACGTGAACGGGACCGGGATCACCTCGAACTATCGAAATGTACGCATGAAGAAGAAGAAAATCGACTTTGAAAAGAAGAAACACGTAATAAAACGTTTTTAAACGAAGTTTTCAAATAAGTCATTTACATTGGCAGCCTAAAGACTAAAAAGTCTTTTCACTATTTACTTATTTACTTCGAGTTATAATGGTGGAATACCTTCCCTGTGAAGATAGAATGTACCAGCAATTATTGTTTTGTTTATGGGAAACACTTAATTCCGAGACTCGAAATACCGAGTTCAGTTTACTTATTGTCTAACTTCCTTTAATTTTTCTTTTTAGGTCACAACGAGGAGAAGAGAATGCAATTTGGAAGTACAGTAATAAAAGTACCGTCGATTTGTCTAAACCTATTTGCCTGCCATGTCATCTACGGACTCCTGATTAGAGTTACACACACTCAAGAAGAATTAGTACAGGTAAGGGATCTTGAAAAATTAGTGATTTGTGGTGCAACGGAAATATACAGAAATTTTAAATTAATTACGGAAGTTTCGGTTACGGTTTCTGGGAAGAGGAGCAGAATATTCGGTTATTGTTTCAGCCACAAATCATGTTTCGGCCGAACACTGTACAAAACGATATCCTGCGTCTATTTCAAGCAGTGTTTGCGTCTCAGATGACACCCCGCATCAAATAAGATGGGAGGTTGTCCAAATGGCTTTCAGTGCTGTCCTGTAGCACAGAGTAACATGTCTGAGCCTGTACCTATTGTGGAGACCACCTGCAGGCGAGGGCAGCTGGAAGGCCCACAAAAGAGATGTGGGGAAACCCCGTTGCAGCTACCTGGCTGGCTGGCTACCTGTTGCCGCCGCCCCATCCCGCCGTGTGTCTGCACCTCCAGCGCTCTCGCGAAGCCAGGCAGTCCAACGACGATTCGAAAAGCTGCCTATCGCACTTGGGACCACGAATGGCACCTCTCAAGCGTTTAAGGGAGGACACCTGGCAGCTATACAACCAAATGTCTCCTCACGGCCGTGGTTTTCATCGATGACGCTTACTAGACGTCATGCAACGTCCATCATTCGGATGAGACTGGGACATGGATGTTACCCTGCCCACCTACACCGTCTGAAATCATCGCTTCTCGGCATTGCGATAAAGATGCAACGGAAGTGGCGGATCTCAACCACATCATACTGGCATGCACCAAGTACACGGCCGCACAAAGTGTATTCTACCGCACGCTGGTTACGAGGGGTTACCCCCTCCCCACAAATGTCACTGTCCTCCTTCATGGATTCGACGAGTTTAAGTACAGTTTACTGAACGACTATCTCAAAGTCACCGGCATACAGCTATAATTTTAGAGCTAGTGTGTCTAACATGAACATGCACAGCGTGAAACTGCATAAGTAATTTTATATTATATTTTGACTTATTTGTCTTTTCACCTCTCATATGGTCCTATGTTTTTGCACTTTCGTTGTATTATATGTCACTCGTACTGTTAAATATGTTTTTTTTTAAAGGTTATGGGACTTAACTACGGGGTTATCAGTCCCTAAACTTACAAACTACTTATGAACTACTTACAAACTAGGACGGCACAAATATCCATGCCCGAGGGGGGATTCGAACCCCCGACCGTAGTGGCCGTGCAGACCGTGACTGAAGCGCCTCAGTCCCCTCGGCCACCGCGGCCGGCTAAATATGTATTGTTTTATGTTTTGTACATATGATTTTTCTACTTTTATTCTAAGGCTGTATGATGTGAGATACTTATTAATATTGTAAGAATCTCAATTCTATTGTAATGTTGTCACTGTAATAACCGCTGGCTGTATGGTCACTGTAACCAAAAGCCACAATAAAGAATAAAAAAATAAAATAAAGAAGTTATAAAATCCTGCAGATTCGTGAAAAAGTTTTGTGAGGTCATAATCGAAATATGTGCACTTTGAAGTCCTACAGGGTTCAGTCCTTGGACCACAGCTTATCTCGCTGAATATCAGTTAGTTATTCACGCAGCTGCCACTTATATGCTAACGATATCCAGTCGATCTGGTGCCAGCAGAACGAACTTTACTCCTGCCGGATCTGGTATGACGATTTTTTTTTTTTTTTTAATATCATGGGTGGGAGGGGGAGAGCATAAAACGTGGGTAATTAAACCTTAGGAAGACACGGTCAACCTCATATCACACCGAAAATTAATCAGGAAACATCTTCGTAAAATTAGTCCGTTCACCGAGAGCTGGGACGGAACGTAAACAGTGTCACGTGAGCGTCTACAATCGTTTCTAGAGAAAGCATTCAGTGTTCACGTGATATGAAGGGGTGTACAAAATCCTTGGCGCACGCTTTGCAGCTGGTGGTGTCGGCTGGCTGCCGAGCTGACGTCATAGCGGACCCTGAGAAACTTGGACAACAATGTAAGGAAATAAAGCACGACATGGAAGATTCAAAGCCAGTTACAATAATGTTAAAAGTATGATGAAACTGAGTTCATTCTGTCAAAACAGATTTGTTTTCATACAGGTTGCTAACAAAAATCTCCATTCATACACAATTTTTAATAACATTACCAGTAATAATAATGGTAAAGGGCGGCGAAACAAGGTTCATTCTGTCAAACTTGAACTGTTTTCATTGAGGTTTATACCAAACCGCTCCTCTCTCTCCTCTACAATTTTCACATTTGACTTTCAACTAAAAATGCGACACGGAGGACGCATTTGTTCCAAACTTCTGCACTCATTGTTTTTACTGCCTCTTCTTGCAGTTCTTTAACTTCCGCCATTTTGTACGTTTTGTCTTTCGCTGCAACATAACGTTTGATTCTGGCCCTAACTTACTCGATGGCGTTTAATTCACAGCGGTACGCAGGAATTCTAAGAACAGTTTTCCCCGCATTCTTCACAATTTCATCTATCGCGTATTCGTTGTGCGCTGTTCTGTAATTTTGAAATATATCTAAAAGTTATTTTTTCAACATACCGTCTTCAAAATCGAGTGTGGTTTTTTTTTTTTTTTTTTTTTTTTTTTTTTTTTTTTTTTTTTTTTAGCCACTCTGATATTTCGTGCTTATTGGAATTCGCACTGGGAACGTTTTTCTTTTCTACGATAATGGTACGGCGCTTTATCAACAGCAACTGCAAGCCCAGGAAGAACATCTTAAAACCACTTCTCGAAGGTTCAACCAGTCTTTCAAGATGAACTTAAGAGATCCTGAAATCGCCGCTGTACAGCACGCAGTAACGAGCTCACACCTGCAATTGAGACGGCCACGCTGACTGCGCGCCCCTGCCTTGTACACCCCTCGACGGCAGCGATGTGGTCGCGCGCCTTGCTGTGTTTACAGTCTCGTTTCGGTGACCAGAGTATAGTCATTATGTAGAATGAGCATCAAAATACCGAGAAAAATGACAGAACAATAACTTTCTTAAGCATCCAGAAATCTCTCTCCTGCCTATAGGAATTTAGAAAAAAAATCTTTTCAGATAATAATAATGAATAAATGATCTATACAATCTCAACTCCGGTTAAATATCTACTACTGTGACGTAGTTCAAAAGGATGTAACCTGTAAAAACTCAAGACGATTCTAGCTAGCTATGGATTTTTATAAGCCATGTATGCAACATCTGGTCGTTTGTACGAGTTAAATCCTCCCGACATCATTTAGATTGCATGCAATCGTAAAGGTATCTGATTTTTTGCGCGTCATTGGTTTATTAGTCAACGGTGTCCTAAATACCTCTTCTCACATATAAATACCAATCTCCATGCCGTAACTGCAGTAACAAATTGCATCATTTTGTGTGTACCATTACATAACGCTAAATATTTCCAAATTTTATCCCAAGGCTGTAGACCAAATCCCTGTTTCTTCTGTCATACTCTAAAAGTATCCATGCTTTCTCATTCAATCTTAAATCTACTTCCTTCCTTTCGTTTTATCTGCTAACCGCATTTTATTGCTTCTCTCTCCCACTCCGATCAATCAACTTCTCCACAGTGAATTCTTCTTTATTGTTGCCAAATGTTTCTTTTAAATGTGACTAGTTACATTCAGCAATAACGTAACCGCTTGATACAACATAAATAAGCCGGATGATCCTTAAATTGTATGTAGTCATTGCTATGCAAATTTCCATTACTGTTTATTATTATTATTATTATTTGGGAATTAGCCCTGTATGACGAAGCAAAGAACTCAGATGTGTTCAACTGCCTCCATTTGTGCTTATATTTAGTGGTAAACTCGCTATCTGTTAATTTTGAACTTGAATATTTCACTGTTTTTGACATCTTTTAGTGTAATCGCGGTCCCTTTCAGATCAGTTTCGATTTCGCCAATCTATCTTACTGTGTTCGTCTTTACATTACTCTTTTTGTCAAAGAATTCGACTATTTCTTTTGTAAAACGGTCTCGGTTCATCTGTCCATAGGATCTTGAACTTCGTTTCATGATGTCATTACTGATATTTGAGTATTGATTTTCTCTTTGCTTCTAAGTTGATATTGTTTTTCAAAAAGTTTTGGGTCTATAATTTCTCTTACCATTTTGCGTTGCTCTTTCTCATCATTTAAAATGTCTGCTGTCGTAACTTTTACTATTAAAATCATTATGGCAGTATAACGCTCACGTATCAAATGTTTGGTAAGATGGAAAGAGATGGTCTGGTGAACTACATGAGAAAATAAACAACAGCGACCCATACCTTTAGCAAAGAAAATAACAATAATATGATGACAGAAGGATCAGATTCGCAAGACTGCAAAAAATTTTTACATATATAAAAAAAAAAAAATAAATAAATAAAAAAATGAAATAAAATAAAAACAGTGAGGGACGACAGAAAGTGATTTATTAGAATACCTGTGAAAAACATAGGAAAACATACGTTACGAGTGTCTGTCTAAAGCATATACTAGACATTGTTGTGATAGCTCCGAGAAGAACATTTCTACTGTCTTCAGTTTCAGCCAGTGGTAACACGCTGGACTTACATTCCGCAATGCGAAGGTTCAAATCCATGCTCAGCTGCCCAGAACTAGGCTTCTCCCAAGTAAATGGAAGCACACTGTTGATTTCCTTCCCCGAAGTGGATGTCCCACGTCATATATCTTACTCGTAGATGGACCTTAATCTCCTATCCACTACTTTCGACTCAATATGGCCATTCGTTCTTAGTTTATTTTTCCCAGGTGATAAGTAATAAGTGGTTATCTTAGAAACTACTTGTTATCATAATTAATTGTTACGTGGAAGCAGGCATAAATAATTGCCTGTGCATAACTAACTTCATGCATTGAACGTTAGCACGAATGAATATGTCTTTTCTTTAGTTGCGACACCTTTAGATTACACGCACCTTACAAATTGTTAAGTTTTCCGTATTGACTGTTTTTCTCGCGAACTCTCATGAACACTGAACAAGCACCCGACAACTCTCACGGTACAGGAAATCTTGAGGAAGTATTACGCCTTCTGCGAGCAAGGGTCTGGCTGAGGAAATCCTCAAGGTCCCACCAGCAGCTTTATCCTTGAAGAAGACCTTTAAATATGTAGCGGCTTTGGAGCCCTTCACTGCCAGCCATTCCGTTCAATCCCAACACCTACACAGGTCGAGATCACCATCGAATTAAAGTAATTCACTAATCGTACGGAAAGATTTGTGCGTTCATTTTTTGGGCGTGGTATTCGAGGATGGAACGGTAAGATAAATTGAAAGCGGTTTTATGAAACCTGCCTATTGCGAAGTAATCGTGAAAGCTGTGATGTGAAATACGTACCCCTGCCGACCTGTGAATACACCCGCTACTTTTAGGACGAAATGAAATGCTTCCGACAACGCACATTCTCACAGGATGCTTGGAAAGTAGGCCACGCTCCAGCCACCTGTCTTCAGAACAATGCGAAGTTGAAGCTCAAATAACTAGGACTAGGCCGACTAGGACCGCGGCTGATGCGTGCGACAGTAAAATGGGGCCATGCGAGCCAAAGAGCTCAACGTGACGCGCAAGCTGCACGGACGACGTACAACGTGGTACAACGCCATCTACGTAGGGTTGCCAGATCTCCGGGGGCCGCCCGGAGTGCCCGGGTTTGGAATGAATTCTCCGGGTCTACGGGCCAATGAGTCATCTCCGGGCTTGAATGTAACCTTCATCTAAACATTTTTTTTACGACGCTTTTTAAGTACTATGCTCATGTAGCGACGATTTACATCGAACTTAACGTAACTTAAACTAAGGACGAACACAACATCCATGCCCTAGGGGGGATTCGAACCTCTGGCGGGAGCAACCTCCCGCACCGTGGCAAGACGCCTAAGTGCGCTCGCCATTCCCGGCCGGCTGCTCTCTAGTAATTATGAATAACTTCATGTAAATGTCAATTTCTTATTGCAACAAAACACTACTTTTCTATTCTTCCTCTGAAAACGTTTCATTGTTGCGTCGGTAGTTCAAATGTTTGTTAAACTTATGGGACTTAACTACGGGGTCATCAGTCCCTAAACTTACAAACTACTTATCAACTACCTTATACAAAAGACGGCACTAATATCCATGCCCGAGAGGGGATTCGAACCCCCGACCGTAGTGGCCGTGCAGACCGTGACTGAAGCGCCTCAGTCTCCTCGGCCACCGCGGCCGGCACGTCGGTAGTAATCGGCTAGGGCATTATTAAGCAAACACTGTTGCGGCAACGTGTCAACTGGCGACGTCTATTATTTGTGTTCGTTCGTTTATTGTTTGTTATCAGTTTACCGGCAATTTTTGGAATACTCAGTTCGTGTGTGAACAGACAACCTTACATTAACTCAGATTAGTGAGTAATAACAGTGAAATGAAGAGACGATATCTAACTTCGTTCCGTGAAGAATGGTTGGGGGGGGGGTGAGTCATTGGCCAAGGGGGAGGGGGGCACGTTTGGTCTCCGGGCCTGCCTCGAGTTCAATCTGGCAACCCTACCTCTACGGGCACACGGCTGCAACTACACGTGGTCATCCGATATGTGCGCCGACTTGGACAGACAGCCGTGTGGCGCATTTTCAGTCCGCTAGACTGAAACTAAGGAGCATAGATAAAGCTACAACTAAGGAGATAAGTTTGGATCTTGGAAAGGCAGATGAACAAGGCAAGCAATATTTGCTCTGAAAACAGTTCCAGAGAAACACGTGGAGAGGAACCTGACAACGTACAATGAAGTTTACTTGCGCATAATAGTTCGCGATCGGGAGCGCTCACTTTAGTTCGCGGCTCTGCCGCGAACTAGTTCGTTATTTTAGTTCGTCCGCTCCCATTGACGGCTGAGCGGCTTGGTCTGCGCATGCAGGTGGAGGGAGAAGTTCCCCCGCCTAGCTGCTTCATGCGCTTGCTGCGTGAGCCACTAACGGTATCACGCAAACCAAAAGAAACAGTTTCTGGATAATTTCTCGCGTTTAAGTTTAGAGTTCTCTATATCTTGGCATTATGGAATTTATTAGTCAGATATTGCAGAGTGCAGAATACTTCAAAGCAGAAATTTTGTAGCACTGAACTATGTAATCTAGCAGGCAGATGCTAACCTCGAAATGGCTCTCATCAGCAGAAGGCAAACACGCGATTTTTAATTCTGCTGCGCGCCCTCTCGCTATTGCCCGTCGGTCTTCGGAAAAGAATCCAACCAACCAAGAAGCGAGATACATTTGGCATAATAGTTCCCGACCGGTAACGCATGTTTTAGTTCGCGACCGATTGCACATATTTTAGTTCACGGCCGATCGCCCATGTTTTATTTCGCGGCCGGTAGCTCTTTTTAATTCGTCCGCTCTTTTTGCCTTTTGCTACCGCTACTAAAAGAGCTTTTTTTTTTTTTTTTGTTAAATAGGACAAATGTTTGAGGTACTACTAAAAAAATGGGAAACATGAAGAGTGAAGATACGATAGGATGTCCGGCGAGAATATGCTTATCTCCAATTATGTTTAATTTATACACAGAAGAGGATCTTAAAAAAGTCATTGAAATTTCACTGAGAGATATTCTAATTCAAGTTCAAAGATTAAAAATGTTAAGATATGTCACTGATATTGCTATCCAAACTAAGAGTGGAGAGAAGATCTTGTAAGTCTGCTAAACTGAATGCATAAAGTTATGGAGGGAAGTATGTAATTTGAAAATTAAAACCAAATCAAAAGTTATGGCACATGAAAAAGAAGGGCAAGCTAAAATCCAAGTTCATGTCGGCACTGTACTACTTGAACAAAATTTATTATCTAGGGACCATATACAACAGGAATAGAAGGAGCGAGACAGAAGAAATAAGCAGAATTGATCAATGAAAAGGTGCTTTTTAACGAAAAGAGAAAGATCTTATCTTCTAAGAGAATGAGTTTTTAAGTCATCAAAACGTTTCAGAAGTCTGGCTGTCAAACATGGACTCGGGGAACTGAAGGGAATAAGCTAAATTCATCTGAAATGTATTTTCGACATATGGTCAGAAAAAGTATTGACAAGGTTACACATGAAACAGTCTTGGAAAAAGCGGGCATAAAGATAGGCTTGTGAAGAATGATTGTTAAAACATGACAACATTTTACAGACCATCTAATGACAAACGAGGACTCCTGAAAACATGTTGGGGAAAAGACCAAGAGGAAGCTCACGTCTGAGATTTAATATTTCTGGATTACAGCCATCATATTCAGATTTGAAGATCGCTTCCGTACATCAGGTTGGAACAAGCAGGCGACAAATGGTACAGGTAGTGTGAGAAGCATAACAGGTACTACCAGTACATTCGGTTCCCATGGGAGGGAATGTAGAAAAGATCCCTGAGTTGCCTGTACCTCTCAGGCTGATTGGCTGATGAATAAGGTGGTCGCCCGCCAAAACGCGATCATATATTGATTAATATTTAATAAACTAATTGTAGAACACAGCTAAAATTCTGAGTAGGGAACCCCCTCAATTTTAAGCTATGTCATAATAAAACAAAATGTATAAAACTCAGTTGTAAATGAGAACAAAACACTAACAAAAAGGCAGACGAAGCGCATCGGTCATGTTTTGGCGCCAACCAGACCGAGAGAAGTCGACGAGGTTCGTGCTGCCGAAGTTCAGATCTAGTGTGCAGATTGTGAACATGTACAGATGACATCCGGTGTTCAGAAGGTGAACACGCAATAGTTCAGATTTGGTGTTCATACGCTCAACATGTATCACTTCGGGTTCGGCCAATTAATGTTTTATTTAATAGTTAGGAACTTTAATGCAGAGACAAGGAACAATATATTTATTTATTTGCAGTTTGCTAATTTTCTGCCGTTGTGACTAATACATTAGCTGGTATCCCATCATCTTTAGCTCATCATTTAATTAGACAAGAAAAAGAAGAAAAACAGATCCTAGCCAAATTGCAACCTCAAGTGCAAGAACCAACGACCTGCGTGCTGTTTTCTGCGCTGGGATAATTATGGAAGAAGACGACAGGTTGACGAAATAACTTTTAGAACTGATGCATGTTTCTCAGAGCGGTAGCAGGAACTAGGCGCCTCACGTGTTCCGAGAACGGGTTCACGGTGTCCATAGTAATATGCAGGAGGTTCAATTATGAGAAAATTAAGAAGAGAATAGGAGGGGTTGTTCATCTTTGGTGAAAGTAGGAAGAGAACCGCTACCTCTCGCAATACTAATGTCAAGTTCAACGCACCCCTACCCTATCAACCTTTTTCTTATATCCGCCGTAAGATACATGCCCCAAAATAATTAAAGATGAGGGATGCAAGAACTATGAAGAAACGAAGATTGGAAATACGTTAAGAATGGAAACTCGCTGCAAATTAATCCTTGGACAATCTCTAAGGAAGACGAAGACTGAAACTCTTCTGAGTTCTGTCGCAAACATATTCGAGGCGAAACCGGGTTCAATGCCAGTTCCGGTGTTTTCTCAACCGCTAAAGGCCGACGCCTACTAATGTATCCTAAAGCCCCAAGCGTTAGTTCCACAGAGGGGCATTGCTCCTGTGTTTTGCGATACCGTTTCCGAAAGACCGTTGGCTTTCTCTCCCCCCCCCCCCCCCTCCCTTTTCTCACCAGCGACCGGTGGGAGCAGCGAATCTAATTTGTATGCACGTGTGCGCAGTGCCTGGAACTCGCTCTCTAATCAGATGCAGTCCCTGCATGTGCACTCTGCATAGTTCCCCCATTCATTCAATAAACGAAACAATAAAAGGCGCGAGAGAAATGATACATGGCTCCTCCGCGCTGGTGAACCAACCAATGATTCTTTTGAGCTCTCCTTTCCATTAAAGGATTAGTCAATCTGAGCTGATATCCAGGCATACCAACACATGAAAGACAATCTCGTCTTTCGCCATATTGAATGAATACCGCTTCAGCTGTGTGGTACTCTTATTTACAACCAACTAGTTTCGTGTCATTAGAGCCACATCATCAGAGTTGTATGTATTCAAAGAAGAACAAATGCCACTAACAATTACGTTACGGTATGTTACATTTGGTTATAGAGAAGAAAACTGTAGGTGAACAATATAGAATTTCTTGCAATCTCGTTTTCATTTACTTACCACTATTAGATGACTATATCACCGATAGTCGTTTCATGCTAAGTCGACACATGTTACATGGACGTACATAAGGGAGGGGGTCCGGACAACCCCCTTAGGTTACATAAAAAATTACAATACCCGCTTCTTGAAATCCTGTCCCACAAATCGTGGCTATGAATGGTGCTTGGTTAGCATAGCAACAGTCTAGGGAGGTATGATTCACCAAACAATAGCTGTGCCTTGTAGTTGGGTGTGTTACTGTTCATTAAATTTATCACATTGGAAACAACAATGAACGAACAAGTAACATTTTGGGTTTATGTATGGTCAATTGCCACTTTTGGCACTGTACAGATACCTTGTCTATATCATTTTGTAAATGGTATTGTTTTTGACGATTTTATCAGATGGTAAATATCGTCGTCATCATTAGCGACCCAAACTTTCATATGACCTAATTCGAACATTGAACTCCGTGGCTCGCAACATGCCCTGTCCTCGTGTGGTTCCTCACTGAAATATTTCTCATGACATGTCGCTGAATGATGCTGCAACTCTTAATACAGATTTCAACTGCAGGTTTTTAGTCTCAGTCGCTTATGGGTGTTGTAATCATACAACGTGGACATATGGCAATTTGTGCCGGGGCCGAGATTCGAACCCGGCATCTCCTGCTTACTACGCAGTCAGAATATGTATTAAGAACAGCTGCAGCATCACATATTGACGTATGTTGTTTCCACTATAAATTCGCAAAGACCATACATAATAAATAATATGGGAGATGAGGCTTTCTGGATTGCTCTAATGATTGTTAATCGTGATCGATGATACAACTACATTCAGAAGAAATTCAAAAATGTTCAAATGTTTGTAGAACTTATGGGACCTAACTACGGGGCCATAGTCCCTAAGCTTACAAATTACTTATGAACTAGCTAAGACTAAGGACGGCACAAATATCCATGCCCGAGGGGGGATTCGAACCCCCGACCGTAGTGGCCGTGCAGATCGTGACTGCAGCGCCTCAATCCCCTCGGCCACCGCGGCCGGCTCAGAAGAAATTATGAACACGTTTATGTAAATGGCTAAACGTAATAGTTTATATACAGAAAATGCCGCTTATAATATTCAAACCTCATCTTTAACGAATGTACCACCACAGCTGAAGCTATCTTCAGCAATATGTCATCTATAAAAATTATGACTTTTAAATTACACGAACTTATGTCACCCAGATACGGGTAAATTCCCGCGGAAACAGCTGATGCCATACAATTTAAGCGTCGCTATATGTTTTATTCAAAGCTGTTTATTAATCTTTGCCTATAACTTTACTTTACTTGCTTGTAACACTGATGCCAACGAATTTGTATGATTTTTAAGTTACATTTTATTGCGGTTATCAACAATATAGGGAAAATATAGTCTACTTTCTAAAGGGTAGTGTTGGATCCTCCCATGTCAAAGCTATAGGTACGTCATAATGTGTAATACAAACAGTTTAAAAGCTTGACGAGTGTAACGTCAGGGTTAGCATGCGGCCACGACATACTAAAACAAAATTTTCTCACTAGTCCTGAAAAAGCGAACCTAGTTCTAAATCAGACAACCGTTAGAGAACAAATTTCGAAAATTTGGTCGTTCTTAAGTGCACAAAAAGTATGGAAGTATAGGGGACGTTGGCCCTACCATTGTCTATGAGAACAGCAACAACGTTTCGAGGAACAGAGCGGTAAAGTCTCTTCATAGTTTCCAACAGTATGTCATCCATTCTTGGGCCACCGCCAATTACTTCACGATCTTGGAGCCGTCAATCTGGTCTTCATTCTCTGCTCTAGAACTCCCCATAACGGTTCAATTATTTTGAGACATGGCGATTGTGCTGTCCAGGGGAGATGTTTGAAAATTCTCTGACGATGTACAAAGCCCATTGAACCTTTTGGCTTTGATGCGTATGGGCGCATTATCGTTTTTAGCAATGTGTTTGTCATAGTAAGCAGTTTGAGCGACGATGGTGAGATAGTCATTGACAGTTATCCTACTAGCGAGGGTAATGATACAAACATATAGATCCCCACAAGGATATAGAGGCCCAAATAGGGACGGAATGTCCGCCAAGCGTGACTGTAAGCAGTAGGCATGCCGTACTGTAAGCTTCTTTCTCGATGCATAAACCAGAGTGTTTGTAGGAAGCAATGTTACCGATGATTCATCGGACCATACCACATACTTCCAATCCCACAATTTCATTCGCTCCGCTGTCCAACTGCCTTGGTTGCAAAAGTCTCTTTTCTAGGAAGTCAAAATTTCATTCTAATTACAATGGCAATGCCTGCAAGTGTCGAAAATGATACGGACTACGACTCAATCGATGATGAGAAGATTGATACCAATGGTCATCACTTCGAACCCCTGTAAATGGACGTTCATGCCACCTTTTTGACCTTCGTTGACATTACACATTGGTTTATCAGAAAAGTATCAAAATGTAGCTTCCAATTAAAAAAATAAATAAATAATAAAAAAGAGGCTATCTTCACATCTCTGAAACGACTCCACCTAGCAAAAGAAAATCTAAGCCATATTCTAGCCCCCATTGTTCTATGTAACTGTTGTCCCACAAACTGTTCAGATCCTATCATACTTTCGGAGTTAATCTTGGTGGCAAATGTGTTGTCAGTTCCTGTAAGCATTACTTGCTATAACAGGTGTTTAGCCTACTAGATAATTTATAGACCAATGCGAAAAATCGAATGTCATTTGATGTAACACATAAAAATGTGAAAGGCTACCCCGCGATCAGATCCTGAAAAACCACTCAGTTTTCGACAGACCGCCAATCGTGTCATTATGGGATACAGTGTGGAGAGACATGTTGTCATCCCACGAACTCCCGGTCGTTGTCGAAGTTTATACTTCGGAACCGTTACCTCCCTTGGTACAACGGGGCTCAGTGAATCCCAGTGCAGTCCTCACAACAAGGAAAAGACCTTGACAATACCGGGAAATGAACCCGGATAACGCGGACGATAGTCTGTCGCGTTGAATACTCGGCTTCGGAGCCAACTAGATTTACTAACTGTGGCGACTATTTGGTACTGCAGCTATTCGTAATCCAGATTTTTACTGGGGGTTTTAGTCTCAGCTGGTGCTGGTGTTGTAACTATATAAGGTGGACACACGAAAATTCGTGCCGGGTCAGAGGTTCGAACCCGGCCCTCCTGCTTAGTAGGCATTTGCGGAAACCCCTGTGCCACCCGAGGCACACTCGTGTAACAGCCTGCACGACTATCCAACCACGACCCAACTTTGATAAGTCCCCAAACTTCGACCACTGTACTCCACGTCCTAAAGAACAAAAAATGTTCAAATGTTTGTTAAGCTTATGGGACTTAACTACGGGGTCATCAGTCCCTAAACTTACAAAATACTTATGAACTACTTACGAACTAGGACGGCAGAAATATCCATGCCCGAGGGGGGATTCGAACCCCCGACCGCAGTGGCCGTGCTGACCGTGACTGGAGCGCCTCAGTCACCTCGGCCACCGCTGCCGGCTCCTAAAGAACAGGCGCAGACACAATGTCGATGACTGCTGATGCATATTCCGGTGCATATGCAAACGAGAACCGAACTACTGGCAGGAGAACGAGATCAGCTTTGACCCAGCTAGTAGAATGATCGAAGTAGGAGGGCGTATCAATGTTTGGTCGGTACTTGCTTGGTTAGTCCGTGCAGATGTGTTACGCCCGTGCTGTGCCTGGGATGGCGGAGGGGTTTGGCGTAACTGCCTAGTATGTAGAACGTCCCGGGTTCGAATCCCAAACCCAGAATAAATCTCCATTTGCCCATGTTGTATGATTACAACATCTACCGGTACCATCTAAGACTAAAAACTAATAAATAAAAAAACAGTTCAAGTCGAAATTGATTTACCGGTAAATAATGTCAATTTCTAATTAGGCTTAACTTCGATGGACTGTCTCAAATTTTAAACTGTTTCTAAATACTACTTTAGGAACCAAATCAAATATATATATTTGCGACCGAGAGCTGCATTTTATCATTTGTCTATTATAATGTTTCCTCGTATTTTATGCATTGCCGTACCGTTAATTTGATTGCGATGAAACTTTGCATACTTGATCTTCAAGGAAAGACGAAAGTCAATGCTTAAAAATTTATATGGTGCATGGCAGATAGTACTTTCCTATAGACCTTGACAAAATCTACGGTTCCATCCAGTTCTTATTTGCAAATTTAACCTTCAAAACAAGAGGAACAGCCATTCGCCTTCGGGGTTTCAAGTCCTCCCTCCGGTATGGGTGTTTGTTTTGTCATTAGCATAAATTACTGTAAGTAGTTTGTAAGCCTAGTGACTGATGATCAACGTAGTTAATTAAGTCCCTTAGATTTACAAACATTTGAGCATTTTTGAACAAGAGAGACCTCACCAAGATTTCATTCGGTACGTGGCGGAGAGTAGTTGTTGCGGTCTTCAGTCCGCAAACTGGCTTGATGCAGCTCTCCACCCTACGCTATCCTGAGCAATCCTGTGTATCTCCTCATAAAAACGGTAACCTAGATCCTTTTGAATGTGTTTACTGTATTCGTCCCTCGGTCTCCTCCTACGATTTTTAACCCTCACACTTCCTTCTAATGCTAACTTGACGATTCTTTGATGTCTCAGAATGTTTTCCGCCAACATATCTCTTCTCTTAGTCAGGATATGCCAGAAACTCCTTTTCTCCCCGATTCGTTTAAGAACCTCCTCATTAGTAAGTGATTTTCCCATCTTATCTTCATCATTCGTCTGTAGCACTACATTTCAAAAGCTATCATCTTGCAATAATCTTGTGAACCTTGCAATAAACGTAGACAACGCTTCACTGCTCTCAATGACAGGAGTTATACAATTTTTACTGATGGAGGAATCAGTGGATTGAGTAGCTACTAGACTGAGGGGGTAGAGGAGGTATTCGATAGAGAGACAAAGAGGTGATTGGTAGGAAAGGGAGAAGTGGACGTGGCCAGGTAAATGGGTGGGAGGAGTTGAACAAGGAGGAGAGATGAGGCGACGAACACAAACAGAAGGCGGATAGACAGAATGAAAAAAGCGATGGACTAACTTAGAACTGGAATAAAGGAGGACTGGGGTGATGCCGGGTTTTCTAGTATCAAATAAAAGAGACAACGTCGATGTTAAATTTAAATTAATTACCTGCCAGTAATGTTAAGTCTGTTGGTTAACAGTTAATATTAAAAATAAAACCCTAACATTTTTATTTTAATATTAATTTCTGCCATAAATAGCCCCAAAATCCCGACATTTTGAATTTTCTCCCCAGATATTTTGGCCTAGCAATCTGTCAACCCTACTGCCAAATCCAGCGAAAAAATATTTCCGACTATGTGATTCAACTGTATTTCTCGAACACTATATCGTGGAAGTCGGCCGCGAGTGTAAACAAATGAGATCTATTCACTTAATGTACCACTTAACTACTGATAAAACCGTCTCCGCCAGAGCTGTTTGCTTTTGGTGAGGGAGTCTTACATCCAATGAAATGATTTGTCTTCTTACATACAAAGAAAGTGTTTGTTTTCCAAATTTATTTACGGACGCGGCTGAATGCCACAATGTAGTGCCCCTTGTAATGTATCCCAAGTCGCAAGATTTCGACCAGATGACCTTTATGAAATCCGCTACCAGCGGATGGGTTGTGCGCATGCGCAACAGGGATAGTGAAATTTTAGCCGTCTCTTTTAGTATGGAAAGTATACCAATGTTTGCAGTTCAGGGTTTCGCGTCGGCGCCATATAATATGCCTATGAGCTGCAACGTCGTCTTTTGCACCTGAAATAGAATTATCAGTTTCTTCATCTGGGGAACTCATTATCCAAACGCATAGAAGACATGTCTGTATTAAATGAGTCCTATTATATTCCACCGCCCAGCTATTTGCATTACATTCAGGAAGCTATGTTCCGTTCGGACTCTTTACAGAACTAATCATTATGTTCACGAACATGAACTCAATCGACGAGACAAATGAAACTTACATTCTTTTACATGAAAATAGCAGGATCGGATTCCGCATCTGTGTTTAATCTGTGACATTTGCACTTGTTCTAACAGTTGAAAATAGCATGCTCATCGTTTGTCCACAAGCACATATTCAACTGTCGCCTACTCGGTAATTGATTATTTTCTCAGTATCAAGCTGTTTGAAAATGTCTTCTTCAGCTGTTGATTATTACTTCTCTTAGAAGGCATTGTTGGCTGTTTGACAAGAAAGGGGGGGGGGGGGTTGCTTTAAAGCCACAAACATCAAATTGACGACGTTGTGTGTGTGTGTGTGTGTGTGTGTGTGTGTGTGTGTAATGGTACGAAATTTTACCACTATTCCGCCGAAATATAAAGCTGCACCTTGAAGAATTGCATATCTTTTGTTCCTACCGACAGTAGTATGAGAAGCACTTCCTTTTGCCTTATCAGAATTTCTTTTATAGTCTTCTCATTTAACAACATGAAAAATCAGTTTGTACTAAATGCTGCAAACTAATTAGTTCCCTGTCCAGTTTCGTCAAACCCTGCAACTCTTCACATACTATGACCACTACCTTGCAATTCTCTGGAATTAAATGTCATCTGCTGCAGCAAAGATACCTGGAACTAAGTTATTATTCCTGTTTAGTGCGCTTTCCTTAGATACTATGACGTTGTTGAGCAGCATAAATAAGAAAGGGATGAGAAGTTTCTAGACATTTAGTACAAAAAATATGGATAAACGTCTACAGTTGCATCTGATACTTTTCACATTATTATACGTTTACCTTTGTTTCCGTTTCCACACCCGAAACAAACGATCACAGCAATTTTACCTTTTCGTCATTATGGGTGTCGCAAGAACTGTGCTAATGTGTGATCCTGAAGTTGAACTGATTCTTAAAGACGGTCTAAATAGGTTTTCGTGAGATATTAGACTCCTTTCTTTAAACGTCTGTCATTCGTCACATTACAGCATTTCCATTACCGGTACTCCCCCGCGAAGAAAATAAATCTAACCATTGGCGATGCCTCTAAAACAGACGGTCACTGTTCACTATTTGACGAACCACGACTAAATGATAACGACACTCCATATCAGCGTCTTTTGCAAGAATTCTCATTTTTAATCTAGTTTCCCAGCACGACACCCATGAAACCAAACGTGCATGACAAATCTGTAACATGTCATGGTGGCAAGACTGACGTTGGTTGTGATCATGGAGTTTAGAATGTATTCTAACCTTTAGTTGTGATGCTTTTCTCGTATAAAAATGTTCAAATGTTTGTTAAGCTTATGGGACTTAACTACGGGGTCATCAGTCCCTAAACTTACAAACTACTTATGAACTACTTACGAACTAGGACGGCACAAATATCCATACCCGAGGGGGGATTCGAACCCCCGATCGTAGTGGCCGTGGAGACCGTGACTGAAGCGCCTCAGTCCCCGCGGCCGGCTTTCTCATATAAGCAAAGGCTTATGTTTTAATACAAATCACTGGTTTTAATGCTTCATGATGTACGCAAAAATTCTGACTGGATCTTACAAACGCTAATTCGTCAATAAATAAGCGCTCAAAGCATGAATCTGTCTTGGGACACACCTTTATAGTTCGAAAATGTTTACAGTAAATGCGAAATGCTGCGGATAAAAACATATACAAAGACAACATTGTTTTGCTGTCTGCTCTTGGGTTGCGTGTTCAAGAGTATGACATGAAACTGCATTACTACGCAATGTAGAAGGACCCAAAACAGCTTGCAACACTGCTGACAGCTAGAAACAACTCGCAACAATGACCGATTGTCGTTAACAGTTCATTCCAGATTTTTAAGTCTTGATTTGGAATAGTATCACTTTTCACATTTCAAATAATACTTTTCTGTACAGAGTATATAGTCATGTTAGACTGTGATATAGTACATATTCTAGAATGAGAACCAAATCTACAGAATATGGCAAACGGCAGAGCAGTCGGTTCATCGGTTGCTTGTTCTTTGAATGTTACTATTTACACATTTGAGATTAGTCTCTAGTATTTACATAACTAGTAGCTTACGTAATATGACGTGACTAAGGCTCGTAAGCTACAAGATTGTATTCGTAAATATGGGGTTAATCACGTCAAAATTACACGTGCACGAAAAAACGTGGGCATCTGCAGAAATTATTGTGTTACATTTCACAAATGTCCCATCTTAATACGTTTATTACATGTATGCATATAGATTATTTGCTATTTGCGTCTGCAAAGGAGGCACACCATCTCTTTGTTTACTTACAAATTTTGTGCTTGCTGCGGACATGGTCACACAAATACGTAATAACGGCATTATAGGCAATACCGGAGGTACAGACACCATCCGTCAACTATGATCTATGACGTCAAGGGCGGGGACATAATAAGCAAAAAACAGAACAACATTCCGGAACACAACAAATTTTTTCAGTACACACAAAGATACTTTCCTTCGCCACATTACTCTGCCTAGCAGTTGCCATTACGAACTATCAAAGTTGCAAGCAATTAGTGATTTATTTATTTTTAAATCAAGGAGCTCTGTAGGTGGATAGGCACAGGCATCGACGTAAGACGGGGAGGGGCGAGATACTCCCCCCCCCCCTTCCAATATTTTGAAGTAGGGGGCAGGCGCTTATACTGTGTTTACGTGGAGCTGGCTGCTTCAGGCCATTCAGAACAGCGATAAAACGTTGGGCGCAAGTACACAAACGCAAAGTTATCTATCAAACTTACCTTATACGATGACTTTTGACACCCCCCCCCCAACTCAATAATATTTTAAGTCGGCGCGCCTCTATAGATGGGAAAACCTGAATTGATCAGCAAATGACATTCTGAACTATTATTACAATGAGTGCTGCACTTTTATTTAATGACAACGATCGTTTCGCCTGTTTGCCAGTCTCAAGTCAATCAAAAATGTCCTGGAGTGTTATATTTGCAAAATTCAAATTCAAATGTTTGTAAATCTATCGGACTCAACTGCTGGGTTATTAGTCCGTAGCTTACTAGGTAAACTGACCTAAGGACAACACAAACACCCATGCCCGAGGCGGGACTCTAACCCCCGACGGCGAACGGCCGCACGATGCCCCAACGCGCACGGCTAATCAGCTGTGGCTTTTATTTTCACATATATATTATAAAATGTATTGAGCAAGTTATTATTTTTCGCACTATTAATAATTTTGTGGTATAGATCACTCCACTGACATTATCGTCGTCATTAAGACATATAAATAAAAGTGCAGCACTCAATGTAATAAAAGTTAAAAATGTCATTTGCTGGCCTAATGTATGCCGCGGGCCCACCAGAAACGAAGCTTTTGTGAATTGATCAGTTTGTATTGTAGAAAGTAATTACACGTTCGTTAGAAAAAAGAAATCCCCATTTTAAAAGATTTATGTTCTGAAACACACCGACGTGAGGAGTCAAAAACCAACGGGTGGTGTACCTGGTGCTTCTTCTCAACCGAAACTGCATTATGTATACAACCTCGCTAATCCGGCGCACAATACGAAAAGATGGGCACAACAATCAGTTATCGTTCGCAACAATGCTGTTCGTTAAACTACGCTTAGTTGAACAATTCTGTATAAACCGTATTTCACGTTTGTGACATAATTTTTGCATTTCTGTAACATATTTTAAAAGGACACTTGTTTTGTATCATATTCCTAACTTCTTATGACATTTCTGGAGACGAAAAATACGTAGGAATGAACGTGGATTCTGAAGACAAGCATGCTTTCAAACGCAGCTGTATTCGTAAACGAGCCCTTGAAACCAGGAGATACTGTGTTCTCGTACAGGCAGGCTATCGACAGAGTACCGCACTGTTGCCATAACAACCAAAATACGAGCTTACATCAGACCTCGAAGTCAAGAGATGCAGCCCAACAGAAATGACCAGTGGCGGACTACGGCTGTCGGAGGCAGTAAAAAAAAATGCCCACCGTCCACTTGAAAGTGCATGTATTACTATAAAAAATGCAACTTTTGAGATTTTGAGGTCCCTCAGGACGAGAGGCAAGGGACAGTCTAAAAATAAATAGCTTTCGAGATTTGAAGGCCCCAGAACTAGAGGCCAACAGCGCTAAAAAACAGCACGTGCTTTCGACGTATTTGAAGGCCCCTAAGACGGGATGCTCGGGCGGTCCGCCACTGGGCGTAACAAATATTTAGATTTTGGGGGGGGGGGGGGGCAAGGGAACCTATTTACTGATTTCGTCTTGGCGATTCCAGGACTTTGGTCCGGGGGGAGGGGGCGAGGTTTCACTTAGCCGAGATGTTCCAGTTTCTGTTTTCTAAAGAAAAAAGGATGTCAAGTTGGCGCTTGCATCTCCTCATTTGTATTCAATAGCGACCTTGAGCGCCCCATCAGTACAGATGTCTACTATTAGCAGTCACAGACTGAAAAATAGGACGAAAGGGGAAGATAGAATGTAGTAGTTGTTACAAGATGGTTCAGTCACAGGCAAATATGGCTATCATCAGAAATGATGGGGGGGGGGGGGGAGAGGCAGCACCATGTCGTTCCCCTCCAAAGTTTCAAGTGGGGTGGGGTGTGACTGCCGCACAGGTTGATACGCCATTGGAATTGACCTGTATTTTTTTTCGATCATTAATAAAATTGCGATCTAGACTGACTTGTTATTGCTTGTTGAATTAATAACTGCAAATAAGATCGCTGTTTTCCATAATGTCCTCAAAAAAATAACGCTTTCACTCTACCACGGACTAAAGAGCCTTGCTGCTAGATGGGAGAAGATTCCTTGAAACATGTAGATTCGTATTTGTGTGACAATCCGACATCCACGAGTACCAGGGATGGTCGGATTCGATCAGAGTCTAGTGCAGTTACAGGCACACTAGTGGGGAAAACAACAACGTTGACATGCGTAGAGGTTGCGGTTACGACATCCGAGGCCGTATGGTAAACGCGACGGCAACAATTGCGTCGGGGGAGCGAGTACCCCTTCCAACGGTCGAACCAATGAGGAGGCGGGGTGTTTCGCAACAGGCGAGGCGCCAGGCGGCGGGCCACGGCCACCGTATGTCACTTACTGTGGCTCTGGCGCGGCGGAGGTAGCATCTGGCTGAGCGTCCGCTGCCGCCGACTGGGCCGCCGCCTCCTCCAGCCGGCGTCGGCGCTCGCGCTCGGCCCTCGGCGTCGGCGTGAGCCCCAGGGCCAGCAGCACGTCGATACCGTCGCCGCCACCGGAGGAGCTGACGTCAGCGTCGCCGTCGAGGTCCCTGTCGTCGTCGCGGTCGGCGGCGGGCGCGTGCGGCACGGCGCGGTCGGGCACGGCGCCGCGGCGCAGGCGGGACCGGGGCGGCAGGCCCAGCAGCTCGTGCTGCACGTCGCGCTCGTAGCTGCGCGCCGAGAAGTGCAGCGAGCAGACGCGCGCCGTGCTCGCGTTGAAGGCGCCGTCGCGGCCGCGGCCGCACGCCGCCACCCAGCGGCCGCGCGCCTCCGCCTCGGCCGGGAAGCGGTGGTAGCGCACGCGCCGGCCGCGCGTCTTGCGGTGCGAGTTGCGGCACGTGGCCACCGCGCACTGCGGCATCGCCGGCGCGCTGCTGCTGCTCGCGGAGCTACTGCGACACGCAGCGGCCGCCCTCGCGCCGGCAGCCGCCGCCATGCACTGCCGCTCCGCCCGCGACGCCGCCCTCCCCTGCTGCCCCCTGGCGGCGGACGCCCCCGACTGCGCGCGCGCGTCTCGCCGTCCCCTTATCGCGAAACGCCCGACCCGCGCGATATCCCGTGACGCGCGCGGACCCTCTCCGCAGTCGCCGCGGAACTGACTGAGCGCGCGGCGGCGGCGGTGGCGTGCCCGCGCTGAGCACCGCGTGACGTCACGCACACGACCTGCCTCCTGGCGGCAGCTGCGCCAACTGGCGCCGCTCGCCGGCGGCTGTGCCGACGCACTGCTGAGCACCGCGTGACGTCACGCGACTCTGTTGCCCCCTGGCGGTCCTTCTAACAACCGACGGGCGCGGTCACGTAGGCGTCCACGCAAGAATGAGTCACGCCGACGCCTACGTAGCGTCGCATGCAGCGGAAGGCGATGAAATATCACAAATGCCTTTACAGCGAAATCCTGCCGAGCTATTTGGCTTATAAATTGTGAGGGTTTTTTGCCGCCGTATGCAAGACACGTAATTTAAATTATTTAATAATGATTATGCAGCCAAGATCGCAATTATCATTGGTTGCATAATCATTATTAAACAAGTATAGATCGCCCCACTTAACTATGAGTTCCTTACATAACTTAAATTACTTTTTCCGAAACATGTTTCATCATATTTAGTGCTATCATCAGTGAGGTGTTTATTTTGTTCTTTACAGCAGGCTACTCATTCGCATTGAAACACAAAGAAAACACGAATTTGTAATTATTTTCTTCTGGTATTTTTTTTTATCTAAAGAGAAGGAAAAGAACCACGACTACTTGCGAAAAAAACAAATCAACGACAACAGATAATTAGGCTAGTTAATGAATTTATACGTAGCCTGATCATCATCGCCATCTGATGATGATGATGATCAGGCTATGTATAAAATCATTAACTAGCCTACTTATCTGTTGTGGATGATGATGATGATCAGGCTACGTATAAATTCATTAACTACCCTATTTATTTGTTGTCGTGGAATTTTTTTTTTTTTTTTTTGCAAACTAGTCGTGGTTCTTTTTCTTCTTCTTAGATAAAAAAACTAGAAGGAAATTAATATAAATTTTTGGTTTCTTTGTGTTTCAATGCGAATGAGTATAAAAAAATATTTTTCATCATAAAATTCAGCAAGCAAAGACTTAAGGGTTAAAGATCGACATTGTTCTGCAATTTGTATCACAGATCTGAAAACGTTTCACTGTAGCTACATTTTGTAGTATATTTCACGATCGTTATGGAGTTGGTCTGCAGTAGTAATATGAAATGACGCGGTAATAACAAATATTAGCGTTGCCATATAACACTGAATGATTCCTTTTTCCTTTTCTTGCTATTTTCATACAATGACAGTCGATAAATTAATTCCGTGTTTATTAACTTCCTATTTGTTTTCCACGTTTTGTTCGTGACATACGTATGCATACGCCGAATATTACTACTGGCGTAATGTGTACAACGAACAATAGGTGGAAAACAAATAATAAACACATTACAAAAGAATCAGGAACAAGTCGAATCTAAAGATAAGAAAAAGAATCATGACAAGTTTGTAAAAATCTATTGCCACAAGAACAAATAAGTAGGCTAGTTAATCTTACTGCTTATTAAATAGGCTGTATGTATGTATGTATGTTCCACATCTCCTCCTAAACTACTGGACCGATTTCAACCAAACTTGGTGCACATGTTCCTTAATATCAGGCAACAATCGCTGTCGCGGTAAGAATCACCTACAACACATACGTAAGGAGATATCACGCCATAAACAATGAGATGCGTGAAAAACTGCTGCGTCAAACGACAATGCTGCAGATTTTCTCCTAAACCACTGGACCGATTTCAACCAAATTTGGTACACATATTTCGTACGTGAGGTAACAACTGCTGTAGGAGTACGAACCACGTACAACATTATGGTTCAGGAGATATAACGTCATGAGTAAAAGGAATCGCAAAAAACTGCTACATAATGCGACGAGACTTCATAAATACACTATATGAGAATGACAGTACATGGCTACTTGAAACAAACTTTAAACATAATTTCAAACCTTTATTAAACTTTTTCTCGCAGACATCCACATCAAAATAATGAAAGGAAAAAAGTTTCTCGCTTACTACTTTCCGCTGTTCATCGAGCAAAACTATAGTATTCGGTATAACGTTACAATTTATAATTTCTACACTACCAACTGTACTCGCAGAAATTCTGCAGACAGAATACTCACTTAAAGTGCATGTACGTTCGGAATTGTATCACAGTACTACACGTAGTTCATGAGATATGAAAACCTTCATGGAAAACTGCCCCATCAAGCATCACGTTTTAATCTATTACTTCTTTACTACTAAACATATTAGCAACAGATTTTAACGACGTACAGCATTTATACAAACCAATATATTTCTGCAAAATTTTACAATTGCACAACATATCTATTCTAATAGTAATTTTGTAAATATAATCCTGTCGCTGTTCGCTTCAATCTTCAAAACTACTCTACGAATTTTCATGCGGTTTTCGCAGGAAACATGAGCGAAGATTGGTTCAGGATCTAGGTACGATTTCATCAAAATAGAATCACGAAGTATTTTCATACACTGTCGTGTCTGTCTGTTCATATATTAGAAACCACTTTTCCAAAACTACTTCACGAATTCGCACGGGGTTTTCACAGGTAACTTCAGCGTACCTTAATGCAATATATAAACTTAGTTTCATAAAAATCGGATCACGGAAAGAAGAACATCACAATTTAACGTTTTTCATCGACAAACGTCGTCTACCTTTCTCTGTCATCTCCAAAACTAATAGACGAATCTTCAGGGGTTTTTCACAGGAAACGTGAGGGGTATCTTGCGGTTACAGAAACGCTTCATCTCACAAAATCGGATCGGAAACAGTAAAATATCACAATTTAAACATTTCTCTGAAAGCAATCGCATGTGTCTGTTTGCAGAGAGTAATCTCCAAAAGTACTAAATGAACATTCATGGCGGTATCACAGATAAATAGAGAATATTCTGGGGTAACATATAGGCTTCATTTCATCAAAATCAGACCAGGAAAGTAAAGGATAATTGTAATTTGAAGTTTTAGGTGTATTTCATGCTTGGGGAAGAACGGCGTAATGCACCAAAGAACTAATAGATAGCGCTGCGGGTGTTCGTGTGAAGCTCGGAGCAGCGATCGGATGATTACCCTTTGAAAATGCTAGTTACTCGTTTCTTTGCTTGTTTTGGCACGTTTAACTGTTTGTATCAAAAACTTAATGAAGATACGTAGTTTCATACAATGACTTTTACTTACATTTGATATCTTTATGAAGCTACATCGTTTCGGACAAAGACTTTTACTTACATTTGACATCTGGCTAGGACAACTGAGTTTATTGACAGAGCGATGCAACAAGGATTCTATTCTTACTGACTGAGATCCGGAACCCCAAAAAGCTATGATACACACAGGCCCTCCTTCAAAAACCGTGTGATTTATACGTAGCCTGATGTAAAGAACAAAAGAAATATGTATAAAAAAAATAAACCACTCCTCTGATGATAGCATAAAATGTGATGAAACATGTTTCGAAAAAATAATTTAAATCAAGTGTCTTACATACGGCGGAAAAAAATCCTCACTATTTATTTTAAGCAAGCACGGAAGAAAGAAGAGCAGCAACATCAAACAAATGTTTATTTAGATTATCCGTTACGGATATTCCAGAACACGTGTCTGTTTATTTCAATATGATTCAAGAATAATGCAACCAGCAACCGGTTTTCGAACTTTTTCAGGTTCATCTTCAGACGATGTGTGAGGTACATGATCATTTAAGCGTGATGATGGGTGCTGGCTTGCCACTGATGGCCGGCTTTTTATAATTAATTTCCATTTCACGGGTCTCCTTTGATTAGATGACAGTAACTCACTCCATCACTTGGTGTTTCACTGTTGGGCTCTATAATACATTGTGAAAACGACTTCACCAGCGTCCAACATGTGCCAAGCTATTTTCTCGAGCGAAATCGGTACGTTTCGCCCCTAGTTAAAAGCCGAATAGGTCGTTAAGTAAATAACAGATTAAAATTCTTGAATAACCGTGTGCGGGTCGCTCTTACTTTCTACAACATGACCGGTCACGGGACAACTGGCCATCTTCAGACCTGTTAACAAATGTTACAATTGATTGACGGGTATAACCACTAAATTATACTTAGAGTTGAAATACCTATGGAGTGAGCTTCTGTGCATCTTCAACGATCAGCTGACGCCATTCCTTCAACAATTACCCAGACTTACTTTATTGCACATTGACACCACCATGATGTCTTATTTAAAAGGACATGAACTGCTCTGTTGATCGAATTACCAGACTTTCAGTATCGACTTTTCGATAGTACGGAGCACTGCATACAGAATAACTACATTGTCCCCAGTGCAACGCTGCAACATTCTAATACTTCAGTATACACTTACTGTAAGAGATAAACAGTTTAGTACTATGCTATAGAACCAATACATGGACCTGTTTTTACTATTTCTCATTTCAGCGATAGAAGTGTTTTCAGAAGTTTATGCCAGACAGACAATTGCACACCTCAGTCTTAACTTCATGAACAAAAAACTAACAATGAATTTACATCGTTTCGTAGTACGGACGTAAATTAATTTCACTTTTTGTATGAAAAACTTTATGAACATTCATCTTTTCGACAATGACTTCTACTTAAATTTGACACCTTGGCTAGGAGAACTGAGTTTATTGACAGAGCGATCCAACAAAGCCGGCCGCGGTGGCCGAGCGGTCTGCGGCGTGCCAGTCACGGTCTGCACGGCCGCTGCTGTCGGGGATTCGAATGCCCCCTCGGGCATTGATGTTTGTACCGTCTTTAAGTATAAGCTAGTTCATACGTAGTTTGTAAGTTTAGGGACTGATGACCCCATTGTTAAGTTCCATAAGCTCTACAAACATTTATTTTGATCCAACAAGGATTCTGTTTTTGCTGACCTAGGTCAGGAACACTAAAAAACCATTATATACACAGGTCCCTCTTTAACAATCGTTCCGAAGCACGGGAATATAAGCTAGTGATGAAATATGAGATACTATACTGAGAGAAGAATTTGACAGAGCAATGAAAGACTTAAGTCGAAACAGTGCTCATGGAGTGGACGACATTCCCTCAGAACTGCTAAAGTCTCTGGGAGAGTCAACCATGACAAAACTATTTCAGCTGGTGAATAAAGATGTATGACACAGGAGACATACCCTGACTTTGTGAGGTGGCGGTAACATTCCATTATTTTTTGTCTTTGGGCAGAAGGGGAAGTTCAGTGTCGTTTTGATAGACTATCTTTATTTACATTTCATACCACTTCTGTTTCTATTGGGGCATTTCGTCTAAGGAAAAGTCCTTCAATTATAGCAGTTTCTTAATAAATTTTTCTACGATTCTTTGGGATATCTGCTGTCCAGTGCACAAGCTGGCGACGGCAAGGGGACAGTTGGTGTGCTCTCTCTCACGTAGCCTCGACAGTTGGTAAATTGGTTTCCATAAATTTACGCATTTGAGCATTTGCCTTCGTAGAACTTCTCTGTTGCGAGACTGCCGACTCGGCTGGCCGGCCGCGGTGGCCGAGGAGACTGAGCGCTCCAGTCACGGTATGCACGGCCACTACGGTCAGGGGGTTCGAATCCCCCCTCGGGCATGGATATTTGTGCCGTCCTTAGTCTTAGCTAGTTCATAAGTAGTTTGTAAGCTTAGGGACTGATGACCCCGTAGTTAAGTCCCATAGACTACAAACATTTGAACATTTTTTTCGACTCGGCTGTGGAAGGAAGGGCCTCCTGTCATAGCCTGGTACCCGTGAGGTCCGGTCGGAGGGCAGTGGACGGAGAAACCGGTCGACGAGGGCTGATCGCGGCTACCTGCGAGGTTTTTGTTTGAAATCACAGTTAGAACAGGATAAGGCTCTGGAGACGCACTTCAGGCACAGACAAATATGTTACTCTGTGCTTCAGGTCGGCCGCCTAACTGTCGCCACTAGAACACAATCGGACGTCCCTTCAGGGCCAAGTTTGCAGAAATCTGAATAGCACCCTCGCCAAAGCGGCGTGTCTTTTTCACGCCTATGAATGCCTAAGCGGTTTCTTTGAGTCTGGCGAGGTGGGTGGTTGTGGAAATGATGTTCTGCGTGACGAATGTCAAGAGGTTTGTTGGGCGCATAGTCGGTCGTCTGGGCCAGCGGGGCTTGGCGCCTATGGTCATAAAATTAATGTCTTTTGAGACCTGAGATCGAAAGAGGGCGTTCGAAAATTCCGGAGAGGTCGTAGACTTGGGTACGGTATCGTCTCTGTGGGAACTTTCACTACGTTTACATGTAATACATCTTCCGGAAGACGAAAACCGATTTTAGTAAACCGTTTTTCGCTGTCGTGTTTACATGGCACAGCCTGAATCGGATTTCCTAATCCACTTAAGATGGCGACTCAAAAACAGCTGATTTAGTCCCCGATTTAGTCAGCATAATCGCTATTTTTATTTACTTAAATACACAGATTCATGCTCACTCTAATATTAATACTTTTATTTCACATTAGAAAATATCACTCTGTCCATATGTGCCGAAAATTCTTACCAAAACAAACACAATCTGACAAGCCAAGAACGCTTCAAAAACGGTTGCGTTTACATGGGCACAAAAATAGATTGTGGAACTGGAAAACCGCTTTAGAGAAGTGGATTTCCAGAATCGATTGTGGAGTGTTTACATGACCAACCAAAAGCGGAATTGGGAAATCGGTTTACGAAATCCGGTTTTGGGGGCCCATGTAAACGGGGTGTTGGTTCGTATGGGAAGAGCTTGTAGGGGCGTCTGCAGAGAGCTCTGTGATTCGCCAAAGCTTAGGATTGTGACAGTTTTGTAATTTGTCAGCAGCTTCTCGCAATATCATTGGGCAGGTAATTGGTGCGATAATTGGAGCGCTATGGACGCGTAGGCGGTCGCGGGTCGCGACCAGGAACGCTGGGAGAGAAAAAGATTTTTTCTGGGATTCGCTGGTAGGTCTCCGCGGTCTGCGGATCGACTTAGCTCTCGCGGTTTACTAGTGCTGTTGTCTGATCTTTGATTTTTGTCCTGTAGGATCGCTTCCGGCGGCCACAGTTGACTTATATATTTTGGAAGTCTCACTTTGAGCACTCGCACTTTGCGGATCGCACATATATTGAGATTTTGTGTGGCAAGTTTGACTTGGTGATTTGCACTTGTGAACACTGTTTCACAATTACACTACGATCGACTTGTCTGCTCGGTATATAAAATTGCGCAGCCATTGTCTGTCTAGCAGCGCCGACGCTAGGTGGCTGTTAGTTTAAATACCGTTTGTGTATCACAGAACGAAGTGAGAAAACGGTCGCGTTTTATTTCAGCTCTGGTCTGCAGTCATCACCTGAAGCTGCCGAATCCTGTCTGCTCGAAATATTTGGTAATGTGTCGCCTGCATCATTGCTAGGGCCAGTATACTGCTGTTTTTGAAGGAATTTCTGTGTATTTTCATAACCGGGCTTACTTGTTCAAATTAGGAAACTTCATCTGCCCTTTGAGTTTGTGCATTTGTGGCGGTAGTTTGGATAATTATTCTTCATATATTTCATGTTATTAATTGTCAATTTTCTTTAACTTTTGCGTATAGGATCTCTGATTTTCAAAGTATGTGTAATGTTTCGATTGCTTTGTCATATGTCAGATTGAATTATTATGGTAAATAAATTGCACCTGATGTATGTATACTCTTTCAATTGAAAACTTCCCTATCATTCATAATTTTGCTTGGTGGAGTAGCCGAGCGGTCTAAAGCGTCTCGCTGCGGAGCGCGCGGTTGCTCGCCGTGGAGCTTCGAGTCCTCCCTGTGGCATGGGTGTGTGTGATTGTCCTTAGGCAAGTTTACCTAGGTTTAAGTAGTCTGTAAGCTACGGACTGATGACCATGCAGTTTGGTCCGATAGATTTACAAACATTTGAACATTTTGAATTCATAATTTTGGAGGGGCAAACAGATATTAGTTAACGTGGGAGTGTGCCGAGTAAATTAGGTTAAATTGCTGGTACTGATCATAGTTATATTGGTTAGGAATTTATAAAGTAAATGTGTTTGACCATATCATACGCCACCGAGCAAGTGAGGTCAATAAAAATAATAATAGTAATAATAATAATAGTAATTTTCCATGGTTTTTTTTATAAACATGGTGGCGGCCCTAATTTAATTGTCAAACTTCGTGGCAGCCCTTATTTAATTGCCAAAAATATGATGATTCATTTTGATATCTAAGAGGTACATAATTAATTATAACTATTTTAAAAAGTGGGAATTTGCATGTAGAGTACTGTCGCAGTCAACAGAACTCGCACACTTAGTAAAGACACCCACACAATCAGAGACACACTTCTCAACTTGAAGAAAAATGTGATAATCCCCATTCCAGAGAGAGCAGGCGCAGACAGAGGTGAGAATTTCAGAACCATCAGTTTAATAAGTCATGTTTGCAAAATTTTAACACGACTTATTTACAGAAGGATGGAAAGCTGGTAGAACCCGACCTCGGGGAAGATCAGTTCGGATTCAGGAGAAATGTAGGAACGCGGGAGGCAGTCACCTTTTAACACTGTTGATTGGAATAGACTTTTTCAAATTCTGAAATCAGCAGGAGTAAAATATAGGGTTATTTAGAAGTTGTACCAAAACCTGACAGCAGTGATCAGAGTTCATTGGTAGGGATGCAGAGGTTGCACAGGAGTAAGACAGGGTTGTAGCCTTTCTCCAATGTTATTCAATTTGTACATTGAGCAAGCTATAAACGAAAGCAAGGAGAAAATTGGAGAAGGAATTAAAGATCAGGGTCAAAAAGTGAAATTATTGTGTTTTGCCGATTACAATGTAATTGTGTCAGAAACAGCAAAAGACGTGGAAGAGCAGCTGAACGGGATGGACAGTGTGTTGAAAGGTGCATACAAGATGAACATTAACAAGAGCAAAACAAGGTTAATGGAGCGCAGTCTAAGAAAATCAAGCGATGCTGAAGGAATTAGATTAGGTAAGGAAACAATAAAGGTGGAGGATGAGTTTTGTTTCTTGGTCAGCAAAATAACACACGATGGTCGCACTACAGAGAATATAAAATATAGAATAGTAATGGGAAGAAAAGAGTTTTTGAAAAAGAGAAATTTGTTAACATCGAATATTAATTTAAGCGTAAGGAAGTCCTTTGTGAAGGCATTTGTGTGGAATGTTGCCTTGTATGGGAGTGAAACATGGACGATAAGCAGTGCGGACAAGTAGAGAATAGAGGCTTTTGAAATGTGGTGTTACAGAAGAATGCTGAAGATTGGGTGGGTGGATCAGGTAACTAATGAGGAGGTACTGAACAGAATTGGGCAGAAAAGGAATTTCTGGCATACACTGACTAAAAGAAGAGATCTATTGGTTGGACATACTTAGTCATCAAGGAATCGTGAATTTAGCATTGGAGGGAAGTGTGTTGGGTAAAAATCGCAGAGGGAGATGAAGAAAACAGTAAGCAGATTCAAATAGATGTAGAGTGCCGTTCTTATGATGAGTGAAGGGGCGTGCTAAGAATAGAGTAGGGTGGAGAGCTGTATCAAACCAGTATACGGACTGAAGACAACAACAACAACAACATTAAAGAAATGGGTATCTAAAGACCCTTACTGTATTAATACTATATACGTTCATAATTTGAAAGCAATCGGTCATGTGCTGTCGGATATTAATGGCTTTGTATAAAAAAAAAAAAACATTTACATTTTCATTAAAATAGATCGGGATTGGGCTCTTATTTTAATAATGGCAATAACAATATTTCTGGCTGGGAAAAAATTGCAAGCCAGACATTCGTCGTAAGTAAAGAGGAAAAACCACCCTACAAAAACCTTGGCAAGGGTTCATATAAATCAGATCATTCTTCTTGCTTCTGTTCAATATTCATATAGAAAATTCAGATGTTACAGGGGCAACAGTCTGGATGATTGACTGAGCTGGCCTTGTAACAACAGCTAATGTGGCTTTGACACACAGTTATTGCGAACGGCTGAAAGCAAGGGGAAGAGGGGAAGCTACAGCCGTTACTTTTCCCGAGGACATGCAGCTCTACTGTATGTGGTGGAGAGCTGCATCAAACCAATCTCCGGACTGAAGAACACAACTACTACTACTACTACTACTACTACTGTGGCAAACCGGCACGAAAAATTTCAAACACAAGAGTGTACTAAAGAAGAACATAACTATATTTCGCCACTGCGCTGGTACAAGTTACCGTTTCAGAAATCGAATGTTGCAATTACTGTGGATGTAAGGGGACGTTGACAGGTAAGTGGTTTGAATGATCCAAGAAGTAGGACTATGTTCCGACACCTAAAATTTTACAAATTAAGCGCTGGTTCTATTTTCCGAGAGGTATTAAAATATCATTTTCTTGGTGATATGCAGTATACTGTTTTCCTGAAGATAAATGGATTGTAAAGCTTCAGCAACTATACTTGGAGTGCCTGGATACTTGTAATGTGGAAAGTTAAAGTTTGAATGGTATCTGCTTTGCCATTTAGCGTGTACCAAGTGTCTGGTTAAAACTTGTGGCTGTTAACCCCATAAAAATGATGGGTCAGTGTATACGAATTTCTGCGTTCAGTATGCTACTGTGAGCTATCTTTGCTAAAATAGTACGCTCTAGGAAAGTGAACGAACACATACTTTTATACATTTATTTTTGTTGCTTAAATGTCTCCAGCCTCTACTGATATTTATCAAATGGCAAGGTGCTTTCACTACTGAGGGAAGTAAGACTTCTGCGTCTCTATAGTTATGGATCCACTACTGTTGTTCTTACTCTGTTCAACCAGTAGTTTTCATGGCGTGAAAATGATATAATCTTGTAATTGTTATTTTTTATAATAACTTCTGTAAATTATTTATTGATTCTTACTGGTTACAAAAACATGTCCCTCCATCTTCAAGGAAGTAAAATCATTAAAATTTGTAGATACAGAAAAAAATGTAATAGTAACGGAAACATATGAAAATGGCTCTTATTCCGAAACAATCTAGTTTCGGTCTATTACAACAGCCAAGAACCAATAAATAATTTACAGCTGTAATTATAACAATTAAAAGAATTAAACTTTATACGTGTTGGTGCTATTTTGGCTGTGAGACTATCTTCAAACATCTTAAATTATGTGTAACACTTCACTTTTGAAAGTGCAATAACACAAAGATTTCGGAAACTACAGAGAAAATTCCCCAGTATTACTATACCAGTATATAGTTGTATTATTGCCCAAACATGTTTAAGAACGTTATTTTCTATATTCGGCGTAATTTCTTGACTACTTCCTTCCTCACACGACATTATTAGCTGTGTATGCTGATAGTTTTATATGTAAGGAACATTATAACGCTTGTATTGTGCCTTCCTTTCCTTGTTTAAGATGTGTTAAATCACCTAGTTCTTTACCTATTGTTATTTGTTGCTCTTAACGCGCGCATGTGAAATAGTTTATTAGCAGAGCATGAAGCTTCTGTCGTCATATCGGGTACTGTTAGAAAGTGCGCAGAAGACGGTCAACAACATACTAAATACAATGTTACAATGTTACAATGTTAGTTGGCTGTGGAAACATTTTTCCAGTTGAAGAAAGAGAGAGATTCGTCAGCCCTGTTTTTTCATCACCCGCCTCTCTCTCCGCCTGTTCGCTGCTTAACTCATTGTAGTCTTCACAAACTGAACAATCAAAGACTACCGTCTTAAACTAATAGTTAGGTCTATATATCATTCTTTTTGCATCCACAACCTCTACCACTGCTACCACAACACGAAGACGCTATACTACAACCTGAGACGATAGCTAGTAGGGAAGTAATTGTCACAGGCGGCGCAAGTCCAAGTGCCGCCCCGTGCAAGCTGCTAAATTGCCGCCCCCCGCGCTTTTTTTTTTTACTAAACTTTTGTGAAATTTTATTTAAACAAATCTGTAGAAAAAGTCAGCAATCAATCGCAATTTTTGTTTTTACTTTTCAGATCTACCTAGGTTTCGGCCACTGAGTGGACAGTTTCAAAGCTTTTAATGAGTGCTTACATCTAAACCGTCATGTTGACAGTTACGTTCAGCACGACAGTACAGAAGTAAACATAACTCAAAGCATTGAGAATAGCCACTCTGTGCCAGAAATATATGAAGATATGGAAAATAAAAACAGATGAAACGAGCAAAGAGTGGGGCGGAAGACAATGGAGAGAGGAAGAATAAGGAGATGGAGTAACGTAATAATTCAATAAATACATACTCGGGAATCGACTGGTACTGATGCTAGTCGAAATATATTACTCACTGCACTGCGGTTGTTCATTTCAAAGAACTGACACTCGCCATCTGCCGTAATTTGCATGTTTCAGTTCTGTCGTGTCTGATTATGGAATAAGGGGTAACAAATTAGTCATCGCCGTATCACGTCACTTTTCTGCGCTTTATTTTCATTCTAGCTATTGCGGTGACGTGTGCTTATTTGCCGAGTTACCAATTTTTTAAGTAACAGATCATAAGAAAAATAAATTTTCCTATTTTGCATTCTTGAAGGAGAAAAATTCTAACTTATAAGTAACGTGCATGTGCAATACTAATTGTACGTTATATGAGAAGCACTTACCTATTATATCCCATGTTGCAAGAAATCCGGACGCACCAATTCTTCTGTTCTTACGAAACGGAAAGAAAGTGCTTTTGACCAATTCGACTCTCTCGGACAACTATCGAAACGATTTCTGTAGTTTTCGTCGTAGAGAATCCAACTATACCTTTTGTCTGGAAAGGCGAAGTGGTGACGCGGCAGTGCCAGGAACTAGGTCACGTGATGCGGTACAGTGAGTCTACGGTTAAACTAGCGCCCAAGAAGATGAAGCAAGAAGCTCACAACAAGTATGTGACCGATGATAAGGATAAATGTATTATCAGGCAGTAATTTTATAGTATTACGAACAATAGAAAGAAATACAAACTTTTCGAAAACTGCATAACTTTTGTCAAACAGAAATGAGCTTCAAAGCTAGCAAGGAAACCCTTAGAGGCAATGTTATGTCTATGGATTTTCGTTTTACAGGGTGTCAAAATTAACGTTTTATTTCGCTTCGAGGAGAAGGCTTTGTTGCTAAAAGACCACACTTTATCAGTTTTTCATCAGAATCAAAGCGACCAGTGGTTTACTTACACAAAACCTGGATTCACACGCTTTATACAGTAAACAAATGTTGGTAAAGTGATATTGTGTGAGTAGTATTGTCACACAAAAGTGCTGGTCAGAGTTTAATTGTGTTCATGCAGGCAGAGACAGGTGTTTCAGGGCTCAAAAACCATAACGTCCGACTATCACTCAGAAAGGGATAACAAACATTTTCAAAAATACGTCGAAACTCAACTTATGCCAGGCTTACTATCAATGTCTTTATCCCTTGTAATTACTCACAGCGTATTTACCCATTCGGAATACTTCTAGTCATTGTAGGTGTAATCATTGTTATCATTTATACAATACTATAATCACTGGTGCCCCTTTTTCTATAGGAGTCTGCTCTGAATTCCACCGCTGCATTTAGTGCACACTAATTTATGCCTGTGACTTCGTAAGCAAGGATCTCGAAACCGCATGTATTTTTAAACAAATCCTGAAGCTTATTCTCGGTAAGAAAAGTGGATATAAGAAAATGCAGGTGACACTGTCAAAAGAGCGTAACGTTAAAGAATTGGTCCCAATGGGGACCATTATAAACATATTATCTGAGGTAGTGATCTGTAAGTGATCTACGTAAAGTAGTTCACTTGGGAAGCAGTTCGTCCAAAGGTCGACGGCGGCGGCTGGAAGTGTCTGGCCTTGCGACTTGTTGATGGTTGAAATGTTTGTAGAGCTTATGGGACTTAACTAAGGGGTCATCAGTCCCTAAACTTACGAACTACTTATGAACTACCTTATACTAAGGACGGCACAAATATCCATGTCCGAGGGGGGATTCGAACCCCCGACCGCAGTGCCCGTGCAGACCGTGACTGGAGCGCCGCAGGCCCCTCGGCCACCGCGGCCGGCTTGTTGATGGTCATGCCAAAGAATAACATCACGGGAAATTGTACGCGTTTGGACTGAAGAATTAATTAAGTTAAACCAACGAATACACTAATACGAAATCACAACAGTTGTATCACTTCACTTTTAAGTGATTTTTAGTGCTAAAGCGACAAACTTTTCAATGATAATTGTTTTAGTATTAAGAGGTCCAGATCACTGCTATAATTAATATTTTTATTTATTACACAACAGCTGTTTCAGCAGTTTGCCATTTTAAAGTGTATGCAATTATGTAAGAATAACATAAATTACTTTTTGTGTATTGTAAGTGACGAGTTACATACGTAAAAATTTTCAACTTACACCTTTGAAGGTCTAGCGTCATATATAACATCTGGCAAAACTGTTGTTATATAATCATACTCATAGCAGTATGTTATTTGTATAAAAATATTAATTATAGCAGTGATCTGGACCTCTTAATACTATGTCCTTTAGAGACATTTACTTCATTGCGGGTCCAACAATCAAGAAATTGTTTTAGTGCCAACGAATGATCATATAACCTGGACGTATAAATCCTGCCTCTGAGCTTATAAATGCAACGTGTCTGCACATTAATGTGTTTTGCACATTATTTTGCACTGTTTGCCATGTAATAATTTTCCAAACTAATTTACTTCAGTTTTTGCGTGACAAAGGATTTTTTCCCCTACGTATTGTTTTGAACATGTGCGACATAATGAGGTGATGTTCTAATAACATTTAATAGCAGCCATGTTGTAATTTGCCAAGGCAAGGAATATGAACATCTATGGCAGGCATGCTCAAACAGCTGCAGTTCAATATCCAGTTAGTATAGAGCTAAATGGCGTCAACTCGAAAAACGTATCAAAGGAATAATTGTAGTCATCTTAACAAATATATCAGTTACAGCATAGCAATAATTGATTCAAGAATGACGGAGGATGACGGGATTAAACTGTTAACATTATTATTACGATGACAATACCTTCCAAAAGACTACTTTTTACGGATTCTATCATTTCTGTCCTGGTTTGTTTAGTTTAGTTCTATAAAACTTCTGCTTCCTCGATCTTTTTCTTCCAATACAATTCAATGAAACACGATACATATAAAACTGCGATTTTTTCTGGTTTTCATGTACAACTCACGTTTAACGAAAAATTTTGATTATTGCAAAATAGTTCCCACAATATAGCACCCAAGGGTTTCTCAGACAGTGTCTTTGTATATTCTGTGGATTCCGATTTCCCCGTAGTGAGCCAGTAATTGAGTAATAAAAAACTCGTCCTCTAGGTGGCACATCAAGGCGTGAAACATGTACTATAATTTATTAAGTCACCGACAATACAACTGTGAAAATCAAATGTTCAAATGTTTGTAAATGTATCGGACCAAACTGCGTGGTCATCAGTCCGTAGCTTACAAACTACTTAAACTAGGGTAAACTAATCTAAGGACAAACACACACACACCCATGCCCCAGGAAGGACTCGAACCTCAAACGGCGAGCAACCGCGCGCTCCACAGCGAGACGCTTTAGACCGCTCGGCTACTCCACCGCGGCTGTGAAAACCACATCAAATTTCGTGTAGTAATTTTTGTATGGGGAGGTACAAACATAAGGACGCACGTACAAACAAAAATTCTGTTAATAATTTGGCTTCTATTGGTGTTATAAAGAAGACACCCACCCTATCAAGTTTTCGTAAATATCTCACATGTACAGAGATGCGGCTGTTAGAATTTTATGTATAGATGAGCTCATCTGACACAAAGCGGTTATCTTCACGAAGCACGCGGTAGATTAGTCATTCGGGTGACGACAAGAATCCTCCGTTGTCTGAAAGGCGGGTATCATACGACGCATAATTTGTTCAGTTTCTGTTGTACTGTCTTTCATGGAATACCTATGTTGAATGAATTGCTCCCGTATTCCAATGTGAACAACATAAAAGCCTCATGGCAGACTAGCGTACAGTTGCTCTTGTTGTTTAAGACCAACATCAGTGAACTTTCCCCTTTTGATGCTAGGAAACACCATATTAAACAACAGTTCCGACTCCTCGTTAAATAGAAGCCCGCTCCTGTTCCCGTCTATATATGGGTGAGCTGGTTGCTAGACGAGAAGAATGGAAAGGCATGGTTCTTCCAATATAATCGCGATTGACAGAAAGCTGCTTTGTTTAAATCAAAGTAAGGCCCCCTTCGGAACGGATGCTGTGTGATTGAGACCAAGAAATGCGCTACTGGACTAGCTGTTTTCTCATTTGTGCAGTGAAATAACTTATTGTGGTGATATGAAGGAGGACTAACAAAAGCCTCCTACACGTCACTATGGCTTATTATAATATAACTTGAGCGATCAAGTAAATAATAAAATTCTTGCGAACAAAAGCTCACCGAAAAAATACACCAATCAAATCACTATGTATACAGCTTTGCGTTCCTGTGGCTCTGTCGGTTGAAAGGAAAGTTAGAATAAATATTTTTTCCCAGAGAATCATTTTTTTTCTAAAGGCTTTTTTGAGTCTCAGCTGCTAGTAGGTGTTCCAATCATATAACAACAGCTGACCGACGTCGCAATTCGTAATTTTGTAAAGGCCGTGAATTGACTAAATTTGTTTGTTTGTCACTTTTCTGCATGAACATACAAATCAGTCTATGGAGCATGCGATGTATAATTGCCCTTGGGAAATCCAGTCGTTTACTACATTCCGACCATCTACTCCCAATCCCTGTACTTTGTACTTCTTCTCCCCCCCCCTCCCCGCTCCCATCTACGTCCTCCCCCTCCCTCTATCCACTCCCTTCTCCTTTCTTGTCATCTCCTACTCCTTCTTCATTGTGTTCTTTTTCTCTTTTACCGCCAAAGCTAATAAAAATTAAGAACTTATTTAAATTTTGTGATAACGGTGGAAGTGATCACAAATTTGCTGTCGCAGAAAAGTAAACGAAATAACGACACCAATAAACATCGTTATATATATATACAGATAGATTTCGGTACTGTTGCCTATAAATTATGGCAGTGTAGCTGCCTGGTGTGTGTAACACAATAAATCAGTCAATTCTAAAGGCCGTAAATTCAAGTAAATACCCACGAATTACTAATACTAACAACTTAAATTAGAAAGAACAAATAGAAAATATTGTAGAAAAGGCGAACCGAGGCTCCATTTCATTGGCAGAACACTTAGAAGGCGCATTTCTATTAAAGAAACTGCCTACACTGCACTTGTCCGTCCTATTTTGGAGTATTGCTGTGCATTGTGGGATTCCCACCAAGTAGGGCTAACAGAGAATATAGAGAAAGTTTAGGGAAGGGCAGCTCGTTTTGTATTATCGCGATATAGGGGAGAGAGTGTCACGGAAATTATGCACGAATGGGGTATATATTCCTAAAAGAAAGGCGCTTTTTGTTGCGGCGAGATCTGTTTGAGAAATTTCTTTCACCAAGTTTCTCTTCCGAATGCGAACACATTTTGTTAGCATCCATCTACTTAGGAAGACATGATCATCGTAATAAAATAAGAGAAATAAAATCGAAAACGGAAAGATTCAAGTGTTCCTTTTTCCCGCGCGCTTTTAGAGAATGGAACGGTAGGGAAATGCCGTAAAAGCGGTTCAATGAACCCTCTGTCATGCACTTCAATGTGATTAACGGAGTATTTATGTAGATGTAGATTTAAACATGAGCGTTCGTACGATGCCATTTCAAGAAACGTTGTTACTTTAGCGTGGTATTTTTACCACAGCACCTGGTTAGTACGGTGGTAGCAGTTTAGTTTTTAATGTTCACTTATTGTAACAGTTGCGGATAGGAAAGGTAACATCAGAGTTTTGTAAACATCTGCATCCTTTTACCACTCTTAAAGGGTACTACATACATTATTTCTGGTTTTTACACATCTGTGGCAAACCACCTTTCGAAATATCTACGTTTAATAGGCTTGCTGTATAATTAATAGTAAAGCAACGGTACTTCAATTTTATTGTTCACGTATTAATATAGTGATGCAAAATGACAACTGGCAATAGTAAGAAATATCATATCTTACAAAAAAAAAAAAAAAAAAAAAAAAAAAAAAAAAAAAAAAAAAAAAAAAAGAGCTGGCTCAAATGGATGCATGATGAAGTAATTCTGCAGAGAAAAATATGCTTATACTGGGTCAACTAGAGTGAAGAGTCGCATGAAACCAGTTTTAGGAATGAATGCTGCGACAGTTTGGATCAGCAGCGACCAGACGCATGACTTTTTAAGAAAAATTCTTCAGTGAACTATGAATCAAACGAACTATCAACTTAAAAACTGTTTATTGCCAAGAATTACACAGTACGCAATTGTTCATAATAAATAATGTATGTAATTAAAGATTTTCCGATAGAAGTTGAGAATGAAAGTAAAAAGTTATTTGCTTTTTTTCTTATTTAAACACGCTATCATAATAACAGAACTTGGTTACAACCCTAGAAGCAAATTAGTGGAGAAGCTTCAAGACAAGGAAATTAGGCACAAATACATAACAATGATCTCGGAAAGGTACCAGTTAGTTGAATGTAATGATTTACAGTCACTGGAAGAGGCATGGTCAAGGTACAGGGACACACTAGTGGAAGCAGCTAGAGAATATCTTGGAACTGTAGTATGTAAAGGCAGGAAGAAGCAGACAGCCTGGTGGAATGACACAGTCAAGGCAGCCTGTAAAAAGAAAAAGAAGGCATTTCAAAAATGGCTCCATACTAGAAATCAGGTAGACAGAGAAAGTTATGTTGAAGAAAGAAACAAAGCCAAACGGATAATTCCAGACTCCAAGCAGAAATCATGGGAAGACTTTGGAAATAAGCTAGAAACTCTGGGTCAAACCGCGGGAAAACCATTTTGGAGCGTAATTAGCAATCTTCGAAAGGGAGGGAAGAAGGAATTAACAAGTGTTTTGGACAGGTCAGGAAAGCTGCTAGTCAATCCTGTGGATGCCATGAGCAGATAGAGGGAATATTTTATAGAATTGCTCAATGTAGGAGAAACGTACAATGATGTGTCAGATTTTCAGGTAGAATGGGATAGGAACGACGATGGAAACAAGATTTCATTTGAGGAAGTGGAGAAAATGGTCAGTAGGTTACAGTGCAATAAAGCGGTTGGGGGTGGATGAAATTAAGCCGGAACTCGTCAAATACAGTGGAATATCAGGTCTTAAATGGTTACACAGAATAACTGAGAAGGCGTGGGAATCCGGAAAGGTTCCGTCTGACTGGACGAAAGCGGTGATCACCCCAATTTTCAAACATGGAAACAGAAAAGATTGTAGCAACTATGGAGGTATCTCTTTAATTAGCGTTGTACGCAAAATATTCACAGGTATTGTTGAAATGAGAGTGCGAGTATTAATTGAGGACAAGTTAGATGAACATCAGTGTGGGTTTAGGCCTCTTAGAGGCTGTCAGGACCAGATCATTAACTTACGCCAGGTAATGGAAAAGTGCTATGTGTGGAACAGGGAATTGTATCTATGTTTCATAGATCTGGAAAAGGCTTATGACCGTGTTTCTAGGAGGAAGCTACTGTCAGTTCTACAAGATTATGGTATAGGAGGCAAACTTCTGCAGGCAATTAAAGGGCTTTACGTAGACTGTCAGGCAGCAGTTAGAGTAGATGGCAAATTAAGCTCATGGGTCAGGGTAGTTTCAGGGGTAAGACGAGGCTGTAACCTGTCACTACTGTTGTTCATACTATTCATGGATCATACGTTGAAAACAGTAGACTGACAGGTCGGGATTAAAATAGGTGAAAACAAAATAAGTAGTCTCGCATATGCGGATCACTTAGTTGCAATGGCCGATTCGATAAAAAGGTTGCAAACTAATATTTCAGAGCTTGATCAGAGGTACAATGATTATGATATGAAGATCAGCATCTGCAAAACGAAAGTAATGTCTGTGGGAAAGAGATTTAAACAGACTGAGTGACAAATAGGGGGAACAAAGAACAGGTAGACAGGTTCAAGTAACTGGATGGCAACATAGTGAAAGAACTGGGATCGAGGTGCAGCAAAACTAATGCAGCTCAGCTAAGATGTACTCTCTTCTGCAAGAAGGAAGTCAGTACCAAGACTAAGTTAGCAGTGCACCGCTCTATCTTTCGACCAATTTTGTTGTATGGGAGTGAAAGTTGAGTGGATACAGGTTACCTTATTCATAAGGTAGAGATTACAGATATGAAAGTAGCAAGAATGATTGCAGGTACTAATAGATGGGAACAATGGCAGGAGGGTGTCCGTAATGAGGAAATCAAAGAAAAACTGGGAATGAACACCGTAGATGAAGCAGTTAGAGCGAACAGACCGAGATGGTGGGGTCATGTTACACGCATGGGAGAAGCAAGGTTACCTAAGAGACTCATGAGCTCGGCAACGGAGGGTAAGAGGAGTCGAGGTAGACCAAGAAGAAAGTACATAGATTCGGTACAGAATGATTTTGAAGTAAAAGGCGTAACATCAGACGAGGTATCAACGTTAGCATTGAATAGGGGATCATGGAGGAATTTTGTTAGAGGTACTATGCTCCAGACTGAACGCTGAAAGGCATAATGATGATGATGATGACGTATTAATATAGTGATGCAAAATGATAACTGACAATAGTAAGAAATATCATTAAGAATTTTATCCATCATGGATCAGGAACACTGTGACTGTGGTGAAATAAGGTATCTTGAATAACAGCAACCAGTCGCCTTTTATGTAAAATGTTTTTATTGCATTTCTCCCATTACCGGTTTCGATATGCCTAGGATATCATCATCAATATAAAAAAACCGTTCACCATCTGATGATGATATGCTACGCATATCGAAACCGGTAATGGGAGAAATGCAATAAAAACATTTTACATAAAAGGCGACTGGTTGCTGTTATTCAAGATACAGAAATATCATTTCTTACAAAAGGGAAAAAGAAGTTGTAGAGGGAGTCCAACGCTTTGTTGCAAAAACCTGGCTCAAATGGATGCACGATGAAGTAATTCTGCAGAGAAAAATATGCTTATACTGGATCAACTAGAGTGAAGAGTCGCATGAAACCGATTTTAGGACTGAATGCTGCGACAGGTTAGATAAGCAATGACCAGATTCATGACTTTTAAAAAAATGTTCTTCAGTGAACTATCAATCAAATGAACTATCAACTCAAAAACTGTTTATTGCCAAGAAATTACACAGTAAACAATTGTTCATAATTAATAAATAATGTATGTAATTAAAGATTTTTCGATACATGTTTGGAATGAAAGTAATAAGTTATTTGCTTTTTTTTTTCATTTAATCACGCTATCATAATAACAGAACTTAGTTAGTACCCATGAGAAACTCAAATCATCAGACTCTGCAAGTGTCTGGTACACACACAAAAAACGTAATGTGCACATCCTCAAGCGTGTAAACTCCAGCTATGATAGTTGCGCGGGAAAAACAAGCAGTCATCGTCCCCCCCCCCCCCACCCTGTCGCACGCGTCACCTCAGTGAAGGACTCTATAGCTCGCTCACCGTCACTACACCCCTCACACCCCTTCCATACCTGTTGCAAACTTTCAACAATGAAGCGCAAACGGCTTCAGACGAAAACTATTCTGTGCCGCTCATTTTCAAAATCGCATAACATAAATACTAACAGTGTATCGTCTCAGTTGGGTCAAGTCATAAAATCCTAACGCAGCATCTTGGAATGCATCGTTTTACCATGTTCGTCCTACGGTTAATGAGTGAGGACTAGAAAGATGATCCCCTCGCAATCTGTGATTAGCTTTAGCTCCGCTCAAATGAGAACAACCTGGCGCCTGCGGACATTATTTTAATTTCTAAATTTGAAAATCCCGTTGAAACGACGAAGATTTGCAACGATAGACAAGATTTCGCGATTCAGCAAGATGCGTATCAATATTGCTTCTTGAAGAGGAAACAACGTTGGGAGCGCTGTATTAGTTGTGGAGGAAACTTTCGAAGTAGACCATTCACAATAACTAAAAGGTAAGAGTAGAAAATTTTACTCATTTTTAGTACTGAAGCAACAAAAGAAGAAAATGGAAGAAACTTGTTTTATTTTGCTCTTGTACTTTACACAGAGTAAGTCGTCTAATAGAGCCGGGCAGAAAACAACGATAACTGATAGAAATAATCGGTTGTTGATGAGTAGCCGTTATTCTAATAACCACCCATCAGAAACCGGCAGTTATCGAAATAACTGTCAAAGTGCGTGACGCTTTTTTTCAAAAGTCGTTGCCAACATCACCACACTACGCTGCTGTTGCTAACGTAGGTAAAATTTTACTGTTAAAAGGCGAACAAAACCCATGAAGTGTCATCCATTGTGGTTAATCTTAGCATTTTACAAGATAAAATCGTTTTCAAAAAAGTCTTGGCAATATGCAATGTTACAGATGTCACCAGTTGGTGCTTATGATTGTATTAATGAGTATTTAAGCAGACACTTTCTGTTATTATTAGTATTATTTAATGATAGCCAAATTTCTTTAAAAGGTACATGTTTCACCATTTATCCAATAGGAATTTGTGCTCAGTCTTTATTGGCATATTATCCCATCGATTCCTTCCTGGCATAGAACTGTAATGTGTTAGAAATTGATATTATCATTGTGTAGTACAGTCAAGCTGCAAAAGGAAATGGAGCATGTGCTGGATACACATTTTTAAAAATTCGATTCACTATTTATTTTAAGTGGGAATTTTACTTATAACTTCACTATACTCAATTAAGAAATTTGTTGAACTCACCAAATTGCAGATTATATTGCCATACACTGCGACTCTTCGTCATGCCGAGTGGTCTTTACTGATGCGATAACTGCTCTCATTAACGTAGGAGAACATACATTCAACGAAGAGACATTCTACAAAATCTGCAATATTTTTGTCAGAATATAATGTGTTAATTATTTTTTGACGGTAGGGAAAAGGGAATTTTACAAAATGCATAGTTTTCCTCCAATCTTTATGAATTTTTGCACACATGACCTTTAAACCAAGAGGAAGATCACTGGGTTCATAAATATTTGTATGGTACATGCCAGAGGGTACCCTACAGAAAACTTTGCCGAGAGAGGGAAAGGTGGAAACGAACAGAGAGATGGGAGAGAAAGAGGTGGATGCAGAGACAGGGGGAAAGGGGATGTGGACTACGAGAGTTTAGGACAAATGAACACCCGGGCAACGCCTGGTTTACAGGTAGTATTTAATAAAAATCGTTCAAGGAAAAATAGATTTAAAGTTTTAGGAGTTTGCTCACATTATTACTTTGGATGTTTTATCTTAGTAATACGATCAAAAAGACACAGTACATCAAAGACCCAATACATGGCACTGATAGTATCTTACGTCACCAAATAGCCAATAGATGACGTCAGTATTTTTACCTGTGTTAAAATGTTTGTAAGGCTAAGGAATCACACTGCTGAGGTCATCGGTCCTTAGACTTACAAACTACTTAAACTAACTTTGGTTAAATCAACACAGACGCCAATGCTCGATGAAGGACTTGAACCTCCGACGGAGAGCTTGCGCGCAATCCGCGGCAAGGCGCCTAAACCTGCGCGGCCTCGTGTCAGTGACTGAATTGTTTTCGGATACCTCGGTGACCGCATTAAGTCCGCAATCATATGTTTACGGATAAAAACTAACATTGAATTTAAGTAGAACAGGATTTATAGATTTCAGTTTGTGTCTGACGTGATCCATTAGAAATGGTTGGTGTAAGTCTGCGACGATGGAAGCAATGGGTTTGTTTCTATACAACTACTACCAGTAACGATTTAACTTATTATTGCGCTTGAAATATTTTTCAAATGTTCAAATGTTTGTAAAGCTATGGGACCAACCTACAGTCATCAGTCCCTAGACTCACAACTAATTAAACTAACTTATGCTAACGACAACACACCTACCCATTCCTGAGGGAGGACTCGAACCTCCTACGGGAAGCAGCTGCGCACTCTGGAGCAAAGCACCTAAGATCACGGTCGTTCCCGTGTGGCAATAATTTTTCGAAACGCGTTGTGAAAAACATATCGTGACTCATAGCAGTTGTTTATAAACAAACCTATCACTTTGTGTAATAAACATTTATCAAAATAGACTTGCTTATTTCGTCAGGTTATATTTGTACATGACTTCATGACTTCTTGGCTACGAAAAGGGAATTTACCGACACAGTGAACCTATAGATGTTCCTTTCTAACGATTGAGCGAGGGTCTGCATAGGCCCTTCATTAACTTCCGTTGGGAAGCACAGCCGTTTAACCAGTACGGTGATAGTGAAATCGAAACTATTCTGTAAAGCCATATATTAGAATTTATTGTGCATAATTTTACACCCATATTCCATTCTACTTAATCGCTCTAGCAAATACGTAGTAAACTATGTCCAGATATTCTATGCTACTAAACGTCTGTAGTACACTAAGACACCGTTCGTGCTAACGCAAAGATTGGTAGGACTGTGTGTTAAAGCTGTTTAGAGTAACTAACAGCATCACACAGAGCACGTGAAAAATGCGTTTGGTTTAGACTACGTGTCACAAATGCAGAACGAATTCGTTGCAGAGAAATATACAGCACGTAAGTGTTTTTTTAACTCACTTCATTTTTATTAACTTTAATATTATTATAAGAATGTTTGTGTCAACTGGCAAAAATAAAACAATTCCTCGTTAAGGTCACCTATTTGTGAACGAAAACGTTTTGCTTATTGTAACCAAACCAGTAACGAGTTGTAACTGGTCCTAGTTTGGATTAAGTAGTTTTTATTACATTAACTTTTGAGTGATGTAATAGATGCCGAGAACTAATTTTATTCATAATAAGTACGAGTACTGATTGCAGTGCAGTGTTGATATAAAAGTGTATTGTTTTTTTAACAGCCAGCTTTATAAAGCTATTGGTAAAAAATGATTTTGTTAGCCTACCTAGAAAGGAGTCTAACACAAATTAAACCTATTAGTTTTTCACGACACACAGAAGTTTCATTTTGTGTGCCATTAATTACTCAGCTATGACCCTATTGCTTTTGGTTACTCTCAAAACTAACAGCCGCACCATACATTAATGATACGTATACGTTATAATAATAGTATTCCACACGCTGACATTACTTTTGGTTTACAGTTCCAGGTTTATTGAATGTTGCTATTTTTTATAACACTACATTCAACATGGATAGGAAAATACTGAGAACAAAATTAGGGGTAAAAGTCTAGTTTATGAGTCCGCTACTAGTGCTCGGCGTGTGAACGTTGGTAACGGCGCGTTAATGAGGCAAGTGAAGGAAGCCAATCAGGAGTCGCGTTCGCGTGGCCAATAAGATAACAGCTTTAGTGTTTATTATTTGTAAACAAATAATAGTAATAGACAAAGGGAAGCTATGACATACCTGCTCATGCTCGACGCGAATTTTAAAGGTTTTCTCGTCACGAATGTTCGCCTACTGCACTTTCAGTCTCAACTTAACCCTGCCCTCGGAATTCGCGACAAATTTGCGGAAATTAATTAATGCTGTTCCTGCTCTATGGTTGACAGGTTCTCGATGTACACCTGTCCGGTCAGTAAATCAGCTATCCTCGTAAAACACTGCCCTCGAAAACTACATCGATATCTAACAAACCTTATAATCTTTAATCACGAGATCACTGAAATTCATAACGAAATCGGGCTTACAGCAATTTCAAAACTGACGCCAAATTCAACAGACATGAAACAAACAATCCTATTGGCCGCGCGAACTCGACTCGTGATTGGCTGCCTTCGCGCCGTTGCCAACATCTACACGCCAAGCACCAGTCCGGGACTCATAAACTAGACTTTAACCAAATTAGGTACCTAAACAACTTCGATAAATTTACTCCTGCCTCTTTTTTGCAGAAAATATTTTAACTCACAGCCATACACACGGTTTCTTTATTTTAAAACTACGTAAGATTTTGTATCTGGTGTCACTTACTTTTACGCAACCTTTTGTTATTACATTCTGACGCCCTCGCTGACATCTTTAGAGATACGTCCGACTGATTCATTTTATTCTGAACTTAAAAGTACATTTTTTCTAGGTTTAACCTTTAAATTTAAATAAGATTCGTTTTACCACGGTTGAATATACTTAGATGTCGAAATGTCAGTAACACCACAGTCTAACATATACAGTCACGACACTCACTGCTGTAAAAGTTGTTACCAACTGACGAAATCCTTCCTATAATTTTTGCGTTACAAGCATTATTAAAATATCGAGAGAAACATAATACGGAAATTAATATAAAAACAGTCTCATTTAAATGATTCAATGGAATAAAGAACAACTCTGTCATGAACAAATACTTACGAATATGTGTATTTTTGCAGTTTATTCCGCTGAAAGTAAGTTGCATATAAACATAATGGTATAATAAATTTCTATTATGGTCTGTTCTTACTATGACAGCCTGTTTTTGACGTGTATCAATTCGGTACGGAGTCTAATGATTCTCATATTTTTATACGTCACTCGTCTTTCTTATACGTGTATATTCTTTTAAGTGTATTTACCTTAATTAAAAAAAAAAAAAACCAATGTTTTGATGATTCTTGCCGTTTGTGGTTCAGATGTAGCAACAATTGTGGAATTGGGTTCTTCTTTGTTGGAAAACAGTTTGGTTGCTTTTATCGTTATATTGCCATGTCTGTGACGTTTTTCCTTCAGCTACAGCTGTGAAGGTTGGTTTGGTATGTTAAATACCGTATCTATTGCATTATATATACTTTTCCTATGTTCCAACCTCACCGATTTTACTGGAATTGTAATGGAGAATACTTAACGTTCCTGCGTATAAATTGACGTCTCTCTGCTAAAGGGTATGTCTCCTGGTGTTTCTGAGGCATTTTTATTTTTAATAGAAAATGAAATTACTCATTTAAATACGTTGCTTGCAGTGGCCATTTTAAGCAGCAGCTGAATTGTATTTCACTGTAAAGTTTTAAAATAAATGCCTTTTGCTACTGCAACTGAAGGGTTTTATTTTTATATTTTAACGCGTATGGGTGATTAAAAATATAAAAATAAAACCCTTCAGTTGCAGTAGCAAAAGGCATTTATTTTAAAACTTTACAGTGAAATACTCATTTAAAGCCTGTATGTTGCAGGATGATTGTAAATTAACTGTCCTGTAATATACCGTTTTTTACCTTATCAGGGATCTTATGACCCCTAAGAAAGACAAATGGGGAGCTATTTTAAAATTATTACCTATTTATAAGGCACTACATACGTTCCCTAATGTAAAAAGTATGCTGAAGTCAATCTAAACGATACTATTCGCACTCATCAACTAACGTATTCAGAAACGTAGCTTGCCGGCCGCTTGGAGCGCTGCTATCGCAGCGTATAACAAAAATCTGTGGGAGTGTCGTGACTGTATATGTTAGACTGTGGTAACACTACTTTCCGATATTAATGAGTTTAGATACTCTCTTGTTTATAACTAAGATTGTATAACAGCCAAAGATCTAATGGATTGCTCGTCAACGATATGGTAAAAGCACAGTCTATAATATGTTACAAGGAGGTTAGAATAAAATTTACCTACTATTTGGCCGCGATAACTTGACGATTTTGCTGGTGCTGCCACAAGCAGCGAATATCGGCACTAGTTGAAAGTTATTCTTTTATTTAAAGTGCTGCCAACGTTACAATGGTCCTTGACGCGAAAGATTACTGTAAACATTGTTAGAGTAACGGTTGCAGCACTGCCGCAAGCTGCTTTCCCCTCGCCCTTCACTCCCCGCAGCAGCCGTAATGGAGCTCCCAGCAGCCACCGCGCAAATCGTCAAGTTATCGTGGCCAAACAGTATGCTGAGAACAGGCAGTTGAAGGCAGAAGGGCCATGCTTTTGTGCCCAAAACAAGGATTTCTCGGTTAAAACCCTGCGTGAATATAGCCTTCTTTACGTAAAGCAACTAAATTGACAGTCACATCGCAGTGTTTACTTACATATGACGTACATTTCAAGATCTATAGACGCACACAATGCGCAATGGTTTGAGCAGAAACAAATGCCGGAGTGATCAGTTTGCTGGCTTCTGTTTTTCAGTGTTAACGGTTCAGACAGCTGAAGTTCAACATGCTATGGAAACATCGTTGGCAGCGATACTAGCTCTCCAAGCGGTGAGAAAGTCGACACACTCACTCACACACACACACACACACACACACACACACACACACACAGAGAGAGAGAGAGAGAGAGAGAGAGAGATGTCATAAGGGTAAGGTTCGTTTTTAATAATTTTTTGACTTAACTAACGAAATATATCTATACATCTTATAAAATAGGCGTTTGTGTGTATGTATGTTCCACATCTCCTCCTAAACAACTGGACCGATTTCAACCAAACTTGGTAGCCGCGGCGGAATAGCCATGTGCACTGAGGCTCCGTACTGCGGTGCGCACGGCCGTTCGCCGTAGGAGGTTCGAGTCCTCCCTTGGGCATGGGTATATGTGTTGTACTTAGGTTAGTTTATGTAGTTTGTTAGCTAGGGACTAATAACCAAGCAGTTAAGTTCCTTACATTTACAAACATGTTTATTACTATCAGGCAACAATCGCTGTAGGGGTAAGAACCACCTACGACACCCACGTCAGGAGATATGACGTCATAAACAATGACAGTCGTGAGAAAAGGCCGCAACATCGATAATATTCTATATCTGCTCCTAAACTAGTGGACCGATTTCAACCAAATTTTGTACAAATATTCTTTAAGGCCAGGATTCATATGCTATGGTGGCAAAAACCACCTACGATACATAGTTCATACGATATCAAGGCATAAATGGTGGAAATTGCCCCATCTTCCGACGTGTGATAGCCTGAATTTATTCGTTAACTATTTGACAATGAGAGCATTTAATGACTTGGAATAAACTTTAAACATAATTTCAGATCTTTACGAAACTATTGCTCGCTGACAACCCGAACAAAATGATGTCCATGATGTATATCTACGGCATTTGGCATGGCGTTACAAGTTGTTGCTCCTACACTGTAAACTGTATTGGTGAGACAGTTCAGAGACAGTACACATACATACCACTGAATTTTCCTTCGATACTGTATCACAGTTCGACATATAGTTCATGAGTTATGAAGTCATAAACAATGTGGTTCATGAAAAACCGCATCATCACGCATGAGGTTTCGAGTTATTACGTTTTTACTGCTAACACCATTCACGAAATATTTTGCAGACGTTAGGCACATATACCACTGAATGTACCTTCAAATTTACACCACAGTACGACACATATTTCAGGAGATATGATGGCATAAACAACGAATTTCCGAATAATTGCTAAATCAGGTGCTATTTTCCACGTTTCCTCCTAAAATAATGGACCGATTTCAACTAAACTTAGTACAATATTGCTTACTATCAGACAACAATGGCTATGGGCTGAAAAACTGCCTACGACACTTAGTTCAGGAGCTATGACGTCGTAAACAGTGAGTCATAAAACTTTTCTATTCAGCACGTTTGATTTACGAGACTTCATTCATCCCCTTTTTTATTCATGGAAGACAGTTATATGATTTTACACTCTACAAATCTGGAAATTATTTTATTGTAGGACAAATAGTCAAGGTTGTATGAAGTCATAAGTATTAAGCTTCATATTTCTTTGTTTTAGTGTTTCATAATTTCTAAGCTCATTTCATGAATACATGAAGATGAAATCTTTTCGGCATTTTTATTTTCGTTTCTCATATAAGACTGGAAAAAATGCATATAAACCCGGGAAAAACAGGGTTTATCAGCTAATAGATTACATATTTTGCCACATTAGATTAGATTTATCTTGGAAAGAGCAAATTGATTGATTGATTGATTGATTGATTTTTCCAGTGAAGCCAAAACAGTCTTGGTCCAACCCGCCACTGCCCGCATCGAAACTAAGTTTATTGTGCGGTATCGCTCCCTGTATATCCAGTAAAGCCAACCAATGCCCTTGAACAGTGCAAGGAGTCCCTTTACCAGTTCTTTATTAGACACAATTTCTTCGGGTCTGGTTGTCCCAAATATTCTGTGCCTTTTATTATCCAATGCAATGCATTCAAAGATTAGATGTGATGCAGTTTCATCACCGTCATCACAGATCCTACATTTAGGGTCCTCTTCTGTTATTCCCATTGTATGTAGGTGTTTTTTGAAATTCCCATGGCCTGTCAGCAATCCAACCATGAGTCTAATCTCTCTCCTGTTCAGGCCCAAGATTACAGAGCTTCTTTTAAAACATGGCTTTGGCATCATTATCTTGCCATGTTTTTGTTGATAGACTTTGGTCCAATATTCTACGTGCTGTCTTCTGAGCCAGTTACGTAGCTACAATTTGATCATTGCCTTCGTTATTGGCAGGACAGGTTCCGGTCCAGTAAATGGAGTCTCTGCCCCCATCCTGGCTAATCTGTCGGCATGTTCGTTGCCACTATCCCCGAGTGCCAGGGACCCACAATAGGTTTACTCTATTGCTTTCCCCTAGCTCCATCAGAACCCTGTGACAGTCTGCAACAATTTTAGACCTTGTTGCAAGAGCTGCCAGTGATCTCAGTGCTGCCTGGCTGTCTGAATAGATATAGATGGTACGATTTTTGTAGCACCTACGCAAATTCTCCTCCACACACGCCCTGATGGCAATGATTTCGGCCTGGAATACTGAGGCCAGTTTTCCTAGAGAGATGACGCCCTCCAGTCTTGGCTGCACCCCGTATACCCCAATCCCAACACCTTGGTCTGATTTTGACCCGTCAGTTAACCAGACAATATCCCCCGTAAGGTGTCGAACTATTTTCTCCCACTGCTCCCTACTTCCAATTGTTATATTGAAAGGCTTGTTGAAGCAGTATGGGGTTATAATATAGTCAGCTGGCATTTCCCCAACCTTTCCTATATTTACGTCACTCACTATTTTAGTGTGTGATTCTGGATATCCCAAAGAGTTCCAGTTTTTGCCAGTTTTGAGTCTGTATGCACCAGCTGCTGCCTCCATCTTGACCCAAAGGTGTAATGACTTGACTTTCTAATACAGGAAATATTTGTAAATAAAATTATTTTCATTTCAAAAAAGAGAGTATTGCCGTTTGTGGGACAAATGTAGTTGGTTTCTTCTGGTTGAGAGGCTTTTTCATTGATTTTGACGTATTATTATCGCATGTGTCTGCTATAAAAATATTCAAATGTTTATAAATCTATAAGTCCAAACTGCAGTGGTCATCGGTCCCTAAACTTACAAATTACTTAAACTGACGTACGCTAAGAACAACACATACACCCATGCCCGAGGGAGGACTCGAATCTCCGACGGGGAACAACCGAGAGCTCCGCGGCAAGGCCATTCCGATTCCATTTTCCTACAGTTACGGTGGGTTAATTGTCACGGTAAATAACGTATGTATTGCATTCCATACAAGTTTCCCAAGTTTCACGTTCACTGATTTGGATGCAAGTATTGCGAACATAACTTGGGGTGTAAACTAGAAAGAGAAAACGACATTTTTCAATACAGATCTCTATATTACAAGAGAATCATAAATAACCTATCTTGTAGCGTACGATTTCATACCTCCTAGAAGCACAACAGCCTAACGAAAGGCAAACTTAGGCCAAATTTAAATTATTGTTCATTGTTATGGGACTTCATGCGCTGTTGTAAAAACTGTCTTACAAATCAATACAAGCAATACCATTCGCACTCATCCGCTATCTTATGAGAAAAGTAGCTTGCTGGCAGCTACAGTTGCTGTGGATAAAGTGTGTGACATCAAATCGAAACTGAGTGTCGGGACTGCTGGATATCATCGCAATATTAATAACCTGTCTTACGTGCTGTGTTCTGTAGGGTATCTAAGTAGTTACTGGGTTTCTTTAGGTGACACCTCTTGTATTTTGTGTAAATGTTAATTTTAAAATAAATTATATACTACAGTAAAATATTTCCATTTATTATTTCCCTCAGAATGTCTTTTTGTTGTTTTTATTCGATTTATTTCTTGAAATTATTTGGTATTCTTTTGTTTACGGAGTTCGTTTAGAAGGGGTTGAAAAGTCCAACTTTTTAAGAAAATTGTGTGTAGATATATTATTACAATTCGCAGCATGCCTCGTTCCAGTAAAGTGTTCAAGATCAGGAAGGTACGGCTGTTAGGAACAATAATGTAAATGTGAAGAAAATGCAGAAAGCTGTGTGGTATTTATTTTCAGAAACTATCTACTGGAAGTCGATAACACGAGATTCGCTGCAGCTGACATTGTTGCTACTCAGATTGAAAACCAGGTTATCCACAGCAGACAAGGAAAGAAAACGCTTCTTGAGTTCGCATGTGGCTTGCACTAAAAAATACACCCAAATAGGGTACGGACTAACACAAACCTTATCAAACTGTTTCCTGTAACTTACATTTTGTAAACTTTATGTACATTTTACTCGAAAACCAATAATGCTAGAATGCTTAAATTAGGCATGCAACTAGCCACTATTATAGCGGAACATTCTGTGGAAGGGAGTTTTATTTAATACAGCAGTAAGACATTTATGTAAGAGAATACCCATAAAATTTGGTGTAATTTTTTCACAGATTTTTGGAGAACTGTAAAAACCCAGCAAAAGAAGATATCAAAATTCTGTCCACAGATACTTGTAATAATGGTATGTCGAACTTTCTATAAAAATCACTAATTTCATTCCGATACATTTCGCAAAACGGAAAATTTTTGCTCATTTTTCGGAAAAAAAAAAGAATTATAATTAAAAACGTTTCACTTCAATAAACCTCAAACTTCAATTGTGTATGCATACGGTATAACATTTCTTAACAACTGTGCCGAATTTGTCCTAAAAACTTTGGACTTTGTAATTTCGCACACGTCCTCCCTTCGACGACCGCTGGCCCTAAGCGGGAAAACCGTGTTTTAAACCCAGTCCAGTCCGGTTTTCTCCATTAGTTTATTCATTCTGAAATAAACAGTCGAGAAGTTTAAATATTTCGGATTCGTAAATTTACTACTGTTCATGTCAGTGGCGTAACTAGGACTTGGCTTTGGGGGGGGGGGGATACATCTGCTTGACGAGCTAAATTTTAGTCAGTTTCCAGACAGACTACCATCTACCACTCCCACCCAATGAAAGCTTATGGTAAAACACCCCGAGTTTTCAATCTTTACCTTTACCAGATTGCTGTTATACAATTTATTTATTTTTTTTAAATTTTTTTTTTTTTTTTTTTTTTTTTTTTTTTTTTTTTTTTTTTTTGGGGGGGGGGGGGGTTCTCGGTTGTAGTTACACCACTGGTTTATGTTAACGAATGGCGTCAGTTCTTACGGACATGTCAGAAAGAACAGACACCATATCTATAAATGAAGAATTTTCTTTATTTGAAATTTGTCGACGTACTTCTTTTTGAACGAGTGAAATCTATCTCGTGATGCATTTTGTTATATTTTTGGTGTATAACAGCATACTAAAATAGTACTGCTGAAACGCTTTTCAAAGCCGGCCGCGGTGGCCGAGCGGTCTGTGGCGTGCCAGTCACAGTCTGCACGGCCGCTGCGGTCGGGGGTTCGAATCCCCCTTAGGGCATGTATGTTTGTTCCGTCTTTAGTATAAGTTAGTTCATAAGTAGTTTGTAGGTTCAGGGACTGATGACCCCATAGTGAAGTCCCATAAGCTCTACCAACATTTGAAAATTTTGAATGCTTTTCAAAAGCTGTATGATAGTAATGGTGTGTTCATAAACACAAGGAAGCCGTTGTGAAGATCAAAGTACAATAAAAGCACGTCATTTATTGCTAGGAATTTGCAAAAAGCGCTTGAACTATTCCAGCAGATTGCGGGAGAAATATCTCAAATATTTTCGCTTTTCCTCCTCTACCTTCATGATGAACCAAAAATTATTGGCCTACTAGTACAGAAACGATACCGTGGGGCATGGTTCACACAAGGTCTTGATAGGTTTCCCGTGGTATGCGGTACCAGACGACTACAAGAATGCTTTGCCTTCTTCCGAATTACATACTGAATTATAGGGGGACCTACAGTTTAATGTAGATTCCGAACCTCTCTCCAATTCGGCGATTTTCACGTCAACGACGTTGCCACAGGTGAAATAATTGAGAAGTGAAAAATTAAAATGTTATGAATAAGCGGGGTTCGAACCCGAGACTTTTCGGTTAATAGTGTGCATACTCACTTTTTTTTTGGGGGGGGGGGGGGGGTTAATCCCGGTCCTTCGTGAACGCGGGATCGTGTTTGATCTATATTGATAGTTGAGTTCATCTTCTGTAACTGAAAAGCAGGCGTGTACTGACAGTAATATACGTAGTTTCTTTTATTCGAGCTTCTATTTTCCGCACTTCCTACGTGTGCTACCACATTTCAGAGACGGTACCATGCAAGTGAATCGTTTCCTAAAAGAACTTCATTAGCACGAAAGGTTCCCAAGATATCCGTTCACCAATCACCCTTCCTTGTTACCACCTTTACCTTTTGGTTTTTGTACTTTCACTACACGATTAGGTGCCAACACTGCAATGGCAGTTTCCGAGTGTTTTATTCTTCCCGCATTATGGATAAAAATGGTTGAACATTACTAGTCAAACATGTCTAACACCTACAATGACTAGAGGTATTCCGAATGGGCAAATCCGCAGCGAGTAATTACAAGGGATAAAGACATTCGTAGTAAGCCTGGCATAAGTTGGGTTTCGACGTATTTTTCAAAATTTTTGCTACCCGTTTCTTAGTGATAGTCAAACGTTTTGGTTTTTGAGCCATGAAACACCTGTCTGCACTTGCATGAACAACAATTAAACTCTGACCGGCACTTTTGTTTGACAATACTACTCGCACACTATCACTTTGACAACATTTATTTACTGTATATGGTTATCCGTTGAATACAATATCTGTTCACAACAACTGAGAAATGTTTATTTACGTTAATTTTTGTAAGTTCATGTTGCGCGGGATTAACCGAGCGGTTTAAGGCGCTGCAGTCATGGACTGTGCGGCTGGTCCCGGCGGAGGATCGAGTCCTCCCTCCGGCATGAGTGTGTGTTTTTGTCCTTAGGATAATCTAGGTTGAGTAGTGCGTGTGTGAGCTTAGGGAATGATGACCTTAGCACTTAAGTTCCACAAGATTTCACACACATTTGAACATTTTCGTAAATTCACAAGGCTTGTTAAAATTAGCTATATTTCTTCAATCAGGTTTAACTCTATTTTTGAGCTGGTGTCCAGCGACTGTTTTGTACAAATCTGTAGAGAATGTCACATATCAGTCGATTTTTTTTCCAGATCTACATATATTTCGGGTACAGTGTGGCTATTCTCAATGCTTTACGTTTACATCTATACCGTCATGCTGAACGTAACTGTCAACCTGGCTGTTTACATGTAAGCACATATTAAAAGCTTTTGAGACTGGCCACTCAGCGGCCGAAACCTAGATAGATCTGAAAAGTAAAAACAAAAATTGCGATTGATTGCTGACATTTTCTACAGATTTGTTTAAATGAAATTCCACAAACGTTTTTTAAAACAAAAAATCGTGGGGTTGGAGGGGGGGCGGCAATTTATCAGCTCGCACGGGGCGGCACTTGGGCTTGCGCCGGGTCTGCCGCAGATTGTCACGTAGAAAATAAGTCACACACACACACACACACACACACACACGACTGTACTTTTGACCACGGCATCCGCCAGAAAAAGAAGAGACAAACAGTGATAAAATCACACAGGAGCAAATAACGCACACAAGAATGCCTGTCCGGCCGCCACGCCTCAGATGGAAGGCGTTGATGTTGAAGGGTTACCACTGCTGAGTTACCGGCTTCGGTCTCTCTTTGAAGCGCTAGGTTGCAATAGCAAAGCTCCAATCTTTGAATCGGTGGTTGCGCCAGCTGGGCGCGAGGATAGTCGAGTCTCGAGTGTTAGCTAGGGATGGGAAAAACCCACCGGTTAAAACCGATAGCCGTATTTTAGTTTTGAATAACCAGTTTTTTTAGTTATTGCCAAGAACCGAGTAAAAAAACGGGTAGTAGTAATGGGTCAAAATGTTTTTTTTTTGTTTTTTTTTTTTTTTTGTAAATAACTTAAAAAAATTAAAACTAGTAGACCCTAACGTTTAGGGCTATTCCTAAAATTTCCACTGCTGTGAAATATTAGGTCATCGTAGTAACTAAGAAAAGCGATCAGTGATAATTTAAGAACAATCCCGGCAGTCATAAACGCGCAACAAACGCGTCGCATAACTGGCGCAGCTACTGAGGCATCGATGCACCTGTTGCCGTGTGGCGTGGCCTATTAGACGACGCGCGTGCACCGGCAGTATACAAGACTTGTCTCCGTCTGGTCATGCAGCCCTCCAAAAAGCTGAAAACGGGTGGAGGTACTACAAACATGCTGTGTCATTTAAGGAGAAATGTTTTTTTGGAAGAGAAGGATAAATTCGATTCATATGTATTATCATATTTCGTATGCGCTGGCTCACAAGTCCAACTTACAGAGTGGTTGGCTCAATATTCGCAACTGCCGGATGGAAATACTAGGCCAGTAAATCTGTATGCTTCGTATATCTACGGACTCTGGCTAGGCCAAGAAGGCGTAGTATTCGGAGCGGATCTTGCAAAATATGGAAAGACTAGTGACTGGCCGTATAACGTAAATTTACCCAAATTTTAACTAAATTTCGCAAGTTTCGATTTCGGCCGAAACTAGAAGAACCGAAAATTGGGTTACGGTTTCTGTTTCGGCCGCAAAATATGTTTCGGTCGAACTCCAGTGGAAATAATAGCAGTAAAAAAACCGAAAACCGGTTATTTAAAAAACCGGTTATCTTGAGCATTTTTTACGGTGCGGTTAAATTGGAGATGAAAAGAACCGGTATAACCGAAAACCGGTTGTTTCAGCAAAAACTGCCAACCCTAGTGTTAGCGTCTGCAGTAACATCGTGTCTGGAGAGGCACGGTACGCTGTGAAGCATGATTGTAAAAACATCACATTTGTATATAAGGAAGGAAAGCAAGATTAATGACTTTATTTGAAGATTTATGGATCGATGAAAATTTATGAATTGTCTTGCTTACACTCGAAAAGTGTATGTTTAGTTTTCTGATCTTTACCGTGCTTTGCGATGTTATTAAGTGGCAGAAAAAGACGAGATTCAGTAATTAAACCTCTGAAATCTTTTTTATGTTACTTAGATATTTTCAATTGTTTCAAAAATAATTAGCATTAATATATTTGTGGGTCATAAAACAACCAAGGGGCAGATTTATTTTCATTTTTGTTATGACTGATTATTGTCCATAGTCATGAAAGATACGGAGCTTAGGGTTGTAGCCTTTCTCCAATGTTGTTCAATTTGTACATTGAACAATCTATAAAGGAAAGCAAGGAGAAATTTGGAGAAGGAATCAACGTTCTGGGTGAATAAATAAAAACATTGCGTTTTGCCGATGACATTGTAATTCTGTCGAGGCAACAAAGGACCTGGAGGAGCAACTGAACGGAATGGACAGTGTGTTGAAAAGAGCATATAAGATGTACGTTAACAAGAGCAAAACAAGGGTAATGGAGTGCAGCCTAAGAAAATCAGAGGATGCTGAAGGAATTAGATTAGGTAACGAAACAATGAAGGAGGTAGATGAGTTTCGCTACTTAGGCAGTAAAATAACAAATGATGGTCGCGAAGTACAGAGAATATAAAATGCAGAATGGCAATTGGAAGAAAAGTGTTTTTGAAAAAGAAATTTGTTAACATCGAACACTAAGTTAAGCATGAGTCCTTTCTGAAGGCATTTGTGTGGAGTGTTACTTTTTAAATGTGCTGTTACAGAAGAATGCTGAGAATTAGTTGGGTGGATCGCGTAACTAATGAGGAGGTACTGAACAGAATTGGGGAGAAAAGGAATTTCTGGCATACCTTGACTAAAAGAAGGGATCGATTAGTAGGACACATTCTTAGACATCAAGGAATTGTGAAATTAGCGTTGGAGGGAAGTGTGTGGGGTAAAAATCGCAGAGGAGACCAAGAGATGAATATAGTAAGCAAATTCAAATGTATGTAGGTTGCCGTTCTTTATTAGGAGATGAAGACGCTTGCTCAGGATAGATTAGGTTGAAGAGCTGCATCAAACCAGTCTTCGGACTGAAGACCACAACAACAAGTTAACAGAAGCACGTTACGTTTACGTTGTGATATTGAAATATCATATACTCAGTAATTAGTATTAGTCAGTGCATTTACTTAATTTTACACGATTCGATTATCTTATCTAACTTACGCTTGAATTAAGATGTTGGAGTTGGTGTATTGTTCAGTCTGCACTTTGACCAAAGAGTCCACATATTTTAATAATTTGTCCGATCACATTATCTGTACTATAGTCGGGCCGCTGAAAGAACGATCCTGACAGTTCACGCAAGTGGGCCGCAGAGGGTGGGGGGACAACCTGAGCTCTGGCATTGGTAAACGTTGCCGGGGTAACGGTACCGCGTTGCCACCCTGCCACTCAAGGTCGCGCGGGGTGGCATGCTTGGCTTGAGTCGCAGCGAAGCATCTGTCGCGTCTTCATCGTTTGTCTCGTTGTGTTACCGGTTTTGTTCGTGCCGTGTTACGTGTCGTTAATTTCAGACGTGTGTGAGAAGGCTTCTTCCTCTAACCGTAGGAAAGTCGGCAGGGGCGCTACTTTAAAGAGCCAGTCCCGTGAGCTGGTGTATAATGTACGGTGCTATTTTGAGGAGGAGAGGGTCAACGGTGGGCCTCTTTTGGCGTAGTTGAACGAGTAGCCGCAGCCCTGAAAATTGGAGCAACCAGTGTTCAAATGTCTGTAATTCTATCGGACCAAACTGCGTGTTCATCAGTCCGTAGCTTACAAAATACTTAAACCTAGATAAACTAACCTAAGTACAACACACACACCCATGCCCCAGGGATGACACGAACCTCCACGACGCCGGCCGCGGTGGCCGAGGGGACTGAGGCGCTCCAGTCACGGTCTGCACGGCCACTACGGTCGGGGGTTCGAATCCCCCCCTGGGGCATGGATATTTGTGCCGTCCTTAGTCTTAGCTAGTTCATAAGTAGTTTGTAAACTTAGGGACTGATGACCCCGTAGTTAAGGCCCATAAGTTCTACAAACATTTGAACATTTGAACCTCCACGACGAGCAACCGCGTGCTCCGCAGCGAGGCGCTTTAAGCCCTTTTTAAACGATGAACGAAAGGGAACAAGATAGATAATAGTCTACTGAAGCGCTCCTAGCGTACTAGCCCTGAATTACAAACTCAAGCAAGATATTGTGTGGCAGCGTGTTTAGACGATAAACGTAATCGAACAGTAATACCCGATGTTGAAAGTGATGTTATAACAGGCGATTTGTTATGTAGGAAGTCATAGTTTAATACTGGAATTGAGGCGGCCAAACAAAACCTTGCATTCCGTTTTTGGTCAACTTAGTGTGGTAAAGTTCTGGAAAGTGAAACAACATTTCAAACATTCACTTCTATTTTCAAGCGAAAAAAAAAAAAAAAAAAAAAAAAAAAAAAAAAAAAATAATAATAAATAAACTTATGAACACATCAAGCAATATTTATAAGAGTGTAATAGACCTTCTTTACTTTATCTGCTACGATTTGCCCACTGACATTGTTAATAACGTCATGCATAACTGAATTTTTGTCTTTCATTTGAACTGACTTTTTCATTTAAAATGCTATTTAATGAAAATTGCATCATCAAAGTACAATCTTATTCAAATAAACAATTGGCTTCAGTCTTTTCTGTTATGATATTGCAAAACATAAACCATTTTTCGGTTTCAGATGTAGGGCTACGACCTCGCTTTTCGGTGGACAATAATTGACATAAATATTTAAGTCTTCATGAAACATTTGCAATTTACCGCTAAACCAAAGTATAATAATGAACTAAAGATTAATACGACAAATTTGCGTGCAAACCGTGTAATTGTCGACTACAATATGAAAATCGCCTGACGAAAATAGGTTAACTTCCGATGTCAGCAGACGACCGTTCAATCAAAACAATCTTCTCGAGAATGCTTAACATGGCGTTGACGTTAGGTGACGGTCCGGTGACGGACAGTGTCAATGCCGTCATTAGAAATACATTGTGGAACACATTCTGATCATAAACTTCGACAAAACGCAAAATATGCGTAAATACCAAGGCAAATGGCGGACTAACTGGAGGGGTGACTGCAGCAGACTGCTGCTAGCTCGCGCATGCGCAGTGAAGCCACTAGTACCGAATTTAGAACGGGCTATAATTATCGCGCTTCGATACTAGCGCGATCATACTAGTGCAGCCGTTCAAACGACTGACGGCCGCCATTAACGCAACTTGTTATCAATCTATTACAAGTTCGTTGATCGTTTAAAACGGGCTTTAGACCGCTCGGCTACTCCACCGCGGCGAGCAACCACTGTGAAGAAAGTATCGAAGGAGGAGTGTGCTGCAGATCCACAGGAGCCATCTGCTGCTCTGTCGACTCCAGGAAAAATCAGGGCCGGCCGCGGTGGCCGAGGGGACTGAGGCGCTTCAGTCACGGTCTGCACGGCCACTACGGTCGGGGGTTCGAATCCCTCCTCGGGCATGGATATTTGTGCCGTCCTTAGTTGTAGGTAGTTCATAAGTAGTTTGTAAGTTTAGGGACTTATGACCCCCCTAGTTAAGTCCCTTAAGCGTAACAAACATTTGAACATTTTTGAAAAATCTGGGTGCGTGCGGCCAAAACGACAGAACTGGACAATTTTCAAGAGGACGTAATTCGACGACATATATGTGACTATTACACTATTACACGCGGAAATAATATCCTACCCGAAAGAAACTGCTTCTATCACTAGGAGATAGTGAGTTGTTTTTCGGAGGGAAAACCAGTCTCTCGTGTGTTTTAAATAAAATAGGGTTCCAATGTAAAACCTTTTCTGGTAGAAGAGTTCTGCTTGAACGGAAAGATATCGTTGCCTGGAGATGTCGTTTTTTGAGGGAAATATCTAAGTGTACGCCTAACCAAATCGTGTGGCTGGACGAAACTTGGGTGAATGCTCGTCACTCCAGAACGATTGCATGGACTGATGACACTGCACGAGGAACAATGTCAGCTTCTATTGGAAAAGGCAGTCGTCTTATTCTTTTACATGCTGGAACAATCGATGGGTTTGTGCCAAATGCCTTGTTGCTGTTTTCATCTAAAAAACTGGCGATTACTGATTTTGAATTTTTTAATCTTAAACAATTTACGATACATAGAGTTTTATTCCAGGTAGAAATACACTACCGTTACACTGTGCTACTGCTACGCAAATACTCAGTAATCCACAGCTACGATTAGTCTGCACATTCCGACAACTTTATACGAATCAGTTATTCAATTTATGCTAGGGTTTTTTTTTTTTTTTTTTTTTTATGCACGTATTATTGTGAACTGGTCTCGTCTAATCTGGAAATGGTGTATCTGGCGACAGGTTTAACATCGCGAGTAGGAAGACATTGTCTTGTTGTCTATTTGATCATTTTATGCATATTAGGTTCCCCAGTTGATTTTGCTCTTACATTCTGCTACAAAAACGTAACCAACTAGCTACCAGTAGTTTGTATCAATTGTGGGATTCGTTCTTAATATTACTATTGATTACACCACTTGATTACAACTTGGTGAGTTGTTTACTAATGAAATAAAACATTTATTTCTACTTTGATTTTTTTTTTAAATTATACACTCGTTTCAAGGTGAGCGTCAGTTGCTCCTCTGTGATTATATCAATTATATCTGCTCTCTTTCCTGACGAAGTTGAGGCCGAAAGTGAAGTCATGTGAGTGTGATTGTCTTTTATATGTGCCTGTAAACGGCTGGGCGATCGTCTCAGCGGTGATATGCAATCTATCATCATGATATTCCATTCTGAACTTTTCATTTTTAAGTGTAAGGATGACAGTCTTCATTTGCAATGTCGGTAATAAAGAAACAAATATGAATTTGTCGTAAACATAAGTGAACGAAATGAAATAGATCAGTCGGTTTTAATCGTCTGAATTACTGTCTGTAGTAATTATTGTGTATGTTTTAGCCAGTTACTCTCCTAGATTTTATGAAGCACATTCAGACGTTCACGAATTAGTTGTTTATACTTTTTAAAGATAACAGAAGCAGCGTTGGTTTTGAGGTGTTTGCACGGCGATTAAGGCCCAGGGAACCGAGCACTTGCCAGGTCCGAAGGTAAATGTAAGATATTTCCGTTTGCTGACGACATCAGTTCGGTAGTGAAGGATGCAATATTGACACAGTATCAGATAATGCAATTAAATAAGGGCCACGGTTTATAGAAAATAAATTGATATTAAGTCACTATTCAACAAAAACTGACGTTCTGATTACACAGTATGGCCATCTGACAAGTGAGACTGAACAGTTCAATTTCAGGCGTTCAGATAGACAGTAAGCTCTTTTGGAAAGTACATGTTCAGCATCTTGTTCAAAAACAAGGATGCATTATATACCATTAGAACAGTATCTGAAATAAGTGATAGTTCGACTTCAAAATTAGTCTCGTTGGCTTATTTTTATTCGCCTATGATTTTTTTTTAATTTTTTATTTTTTTTTTTATTTTTTAGGAGTAACTCCTCTGATACTAAAAGAGTATTTATTACGCAAAAACTGGCGGTTCAAGCAAAATGCGGTGTATGCTCACGACTCTCTTGCAGACCCCTGTTCAGTAACCTGTGAATTTTGACGTTGGCCTCTCAATACACATTATTAACCCTTTCATTCCCAGTGTTGTTCTTGGCCAACAACATATTAAAAGTTGATTTATACCGTATTTTGTCCATAAATCCTTAAAGTTGCATTTTTGTAGATGAACAACATGCTTCTAGTACGACATTTTGCCGCTTGGTACGGCATTAATCTGTCCATCTTAGAGGTTGTGTTGTGTAGCCGTCTCTACGTGTCTGAGAGTGTGAGCTTGAGTATGGTCCCTTTTATTTTATTCCAGCAGTGAATTGTCTCGTCTTTGGTGCTGTGGCGAGGATTATGCTAACATTATTGATCTAGCAGTGTTAACTATCAACAAAATAACGTCCAAGTAATAACATACCTCGATACAAACGTCTGTGTTGTGCATTTTAAACACATATTTTCATGTTTACTATACTGTAATCATACAGAAAACACTCAATTTTAATTTTTCCAAAGCTGATTTCATAATACGAGACTGAAATGGTTAATTTCGTTTGTTGTTTAACAATATAAGCTTATTCACAAGAGTTAAGAGTTTTCATTCAATTAATACTAGACAGAAATCGAATATGCTTTCGGATCACAGCTACTTGACTCTAGTGCAGAAATGCATGTATTATTCTGCCGCATCTATTTTCAGTAAGCTGACACAGGAATTCAAAAAGCTTGGTAGCAATGAACGCACTTTCCAGTTTAAAATGGCAAGTTTTCTGATGGCGCACTCTTTCCATTTTGTCAAGGAACTCATGGAAGTATAACCTATATTTTTAGCGTTTGTAGATTTGGAGAAATCTTTTGACAATGTCGACTGGAATACATTCTTTCAAATTCTGAAGGTATCAGGGGTAAAATATGGGGAGCGAAGAGTTATATTCAACCTATACAAAAACCAGACAGCGGTTATTAGAGTCGAAAGGCATGAAATGGTCGCAGTCGTTAGGACCGGAGTAAGACAGGGTTGTAGCCTTTCCCCAATGTTGTTCAATCTGTACATTGAGCAAGCAGTGAAGGAATGGAAGGTGAAATTTGGAGAGGGCATTAAAGTGCAGGGAGAAGAAATAAAAACATTGCGGTTTGCTGATGACATAGTAATTCTGTCAGACTGCAAAGGATCTGGAAGAGCAATTGAATGGAATGGACAGTGTCTTGGAAAGAAGGTATAAGATGAATAATAACAAGAGTAAAACGAGGTAATGGAATATAATGTCAGAAAATTAGGCGATGCTGAAAGAATTAGATTAGGTAATGAGATAATAAAAGTAGTAAATTAGTTTTATTATTTGGATAGCAAAATAACTTCTGATGGCCGAAGTAGAGAAGATATAAAATACAGAATGGCTATGGGAAGAAAAGCGTTTCTTAAGAAGCGGAACTTGTTAACATCCAATATTAATTTAAATGTTAGGAAGTCCTTTCTGGAAGTATTTGTCTGGAGTTTAGCATTGAATGCGAGTGAGACGTGCACGATAAGGACTTCAGACAAAAAGATGATAGAAGCTTTTGATATATGGTGCTACAGACGAATGACGAAAATGAGATGGGTAAATAATGTAACTAATGAGAAGATGCCTAACCGAGTTTCTGGCATATCCTGACTAAGAGAAAGGATAGATTGGTGGGACACATTCGGAGACATCAAGGAATAGTCAACTTACCATTAGAAGGAAGTGTGTGAAAATCGCAGAGGAAGAATGTAAATGTGTGTGAAGCTTAAGGGACTTAACTGCTGGATCATCAGTCCCTAAACTTACAAACTAAGTATGAACTAGCTTATATTAAAGACGGCACATACATCCATGCTCGAGAGGGTATTCGAATCCCCGACGGGGAACGGCCTCGCCCATCGTGGAATAGCGCCTCAATGCGCTCGGCCGCTCCGGTAGAGGGAGACCGAGGGAGGACTACAGTAAAGAGATTCAAAAGGATATAGGTTGCCGCATGTATTCTCAGATGAAGAGACTTGCACGGGACAGGGTAGCGTGGAGAGCTGTATCCAACCAGTCTACCGAGCGAGGTGGTGCAGAGGTAACACACTGGACTCGCATTCGGAAGGATGGTGGTTCAAATCCACCTCCGGCCATCCAGATTTAGATTTTCCGTGATTTCCCTAAATCACTCCAGGCAAATGCTGGAATGGTTCCTCTCAAAGGGCACGGCCGATTTCCTACCCCTTATCTTTGCCCAAAAGTCCGAGCGTAAGCTCCGTCTCTAATGGCCACGCTGTCGACAAGACGTAAAAACCCTAAGATTCCTTCCTTCCAAACCAGTCTATGGACTGAAGACCACAAGAACAACATAATAATAAAAAGCTAATTTCTGTGTTACTTTGTTTTGTTTGTTTGTACTGAAAGTTTGCCCCCTGGTCCGACTAAAACTTTAGATTAGGCAAATATCAGAAATCGTGATATTTGAGCTTTTTGTAAAGACCATGGATGTGCGTCGGCATATTGCGCTATTCAACTGTGTGTTCATTGAATACCTGCCCCCTGGTCCGACTAAAACTTTAGATTAGGCAAATACCAGAAATCGTGATATTTGAGCTTTTTGTAAAGACCATGGATGTGCGTCGGCATATTGCGCTATTCAACTGTGAGTTCATTGAATACCTGTCCTGTCAGTCTGCGTGCTAAAACCCTTTGGTTGATAAAAACTGTAACTCATCAGTAATTTGTTTGTTAACTGTACAGCGACCTCAACGTCGTTTTTTGAGCAATCCAATAGCATGACAGAAAGAACGTATAACCCTTGCATCAGAGTCTTTTACTAAATTACACAAAACTTTTTAAATTTTTTTTAACATTTACTTTGGCAACAGCAGCTGAACCATATTGATCTCTATCAATCATGTTAACTTAGTCATTAATAATTTAATTTAGCTGACTGTGCACATGGAAACGCTCGTTTTGTCATGGAATTTATTCTTTTCAAAATAGCAACTAACTTGACTTCTATTAATACCCTGTAAATTAATTTTCTTCATAGTGCCTACCACGTGTAATGTAGCACAATCACACACGTACCAAACAATGTAGCATTAACCATTTTATCAAAATTCTATGAAATGGGAAATGCTATACTACTCGCTACTAAAAAAATACAATCTACGATTTGTGACATAATAATAATTATTATTATTATTTAAATCTTCCTTTACACACTAGTTTAACAATTTTTATAATGTCTCTATAATTTCAAAACTGACTAATATTATTAATACCTTTTAATATCTCGACCTCTTCAAGTTTCTTACATAAACAGAAGAACCTCATATCTTCATCACAAAGAAAGATGATTAATAGTACTGCCTCCACTGCTTGGTAGTGTAGCCTCCTCATTCAAGACATGTTACCACAGAGACTCTCTGCACACAACTATCACTCACAACTATACTATATTACTCACTCTCTCTCTCTCTTACCAGCGATAATGTATACCATCCAAAGATATGACATCCACTCAGGTTACAATCACTTTGGCATACAAAGTACTGACAGTAAACATTGTTCATTCATTATATAAAAATCAGTTTACATATTTTTAAACAACCTATAGAGAGATAATAACCTTTCAGTACTTATGCTTAGACCTATCGTATGCACAGGACTGCAATTCGCTGTAGTTAATCTACCAGTGTTACTACTGTTCTGTTACAATTTGTTTCGTTCCTTGACAATGTAGAGTTGCTCCCCATTGTTTGGGCCTGAGTAACACGCTAAATACAAATGCGCTGTCAGTGACGGAGCCGTCACAGAAAACCAGACCCTGTCGTCTGGGTGGGCGGCATGACTTTCCACACCATCCATCACCCTGCAGCAACAGGTCCGTGCTCTCATTGGGCGGGCCCAGAGCGACAGGCGACACGCGCCACTTGCACTGACTGCAGAGCTGATTAAGGCTGTCAACTCGAATCTGCGATTGCTGCCTTTCGGAGAGCAAGCACCATAGAGCTGTCCCACAGACATACATTACTAGACCGGGAAACGTGCCTCTGTGACTGAAGCCTGACTGGGGATACCATACATCCTCTTTCTCCCGGACACTGTAATATTTTTGGCTTAAGGCCATCATATTAAGATCGGAGTATTGATTCAGTGCAGCCGGTTAGGACCAGTAGACGACAGATGGTAAAAGCTGGTAAGAACCGCGACAGGTGGTACAATAGGTCGGGTTCTCAGGGGAAGGAGCACTGGCAAGTTTCCCCGAATTTTAGGGAAGTCCCCGAACGGCAGGCATTGGACACCGATTGGCTGTAGTACTACGCCAAAACTCATTCATATTTTTATTAATATTTATTAAACTAATTATTTATTCAGTGTCACATTCAATTTAGAAAAACCCCTCAAAGCTAAGCTATGCCCTGAGTAGGTAAAACATGTTAACAATTGCTAATTCAATAAACAAAATAAATTAATTTAAGACGGACGGATCACGGCAGCCATGTTTGCGCACCAAATCGGGGAGCGAAGGCAGCCTTGCAGCGAGCCGACACAGTTCAGTTCAGAACACGCACTCGGAGGAGTAACAAGTGAGTTTAGAACATGCACTAGGAGTAACATGCATACGTAGGCGGTTGTTATCTTATATAAAGGCGAAATGACTTTATATTTACTTTCAGTTAAGACAATGTGTGTCAAGTGGATGTTATTATGCAGTTTGCTGGTTTTCTGCTTTCTTTAAATAAATCAGCTGGCATCCGAACTACCTCAGTTTTATTCCGTAATTAGATCAGTTCCTGCCAATAGTTTAACAATTTCAGCCTCATTCAAAAACTGCGACCTGTGTGCTATCATCTGCGTGGGGGACAGCTACAGAAGACGTCAGGTTGGTGAACTTCTAGAGTTTCTACTCTTCACACAGTGTAGTGTGGAGTAACTACAACCCTCGCATTCACTGCCATTGCGGTACAGACGCAAACTGTTGTGCGTTATCCATAGCAACATGGAGGAGGAAAGAAAATGATATAGGACTGGTTAAAATACCCCCTGCAGCCTTTTACCTGTTGTAACACGTCCTCTTTTTGAGGCAAGAAAATGTGTCCTGTCGGACTTTATAAAATTCTACATAAGTCCTCTTTTTGGGGTTCCGAGAAAGAAAATTTATATTTTTGTGTCATTGGCGACAACGGGTTCGTTCGCACTGCAGTTCCATACTGTTCGCAACTATCACGCGCATACACAGTGAGAAATTGCCGTTCATAATTTTACTCTCCGCATGGGTCTGACTGTTGCAAACGATTCGGAACTTCTCTGGAAAGGAACCCGGTTGTCTATCCTGCATTCAACCTGTGTGTTCTGCGTTATGTTCTTTGGTGTTGCTTTCGATCTACTTCGTGGTTTAGGTTAAAGTTGAATCTCCCCTCGGGCATGGATATTGCCGACCTTAGTATAACGTAGTTCGTAAGTAGTTTGTAAGTTTAGGGATTGATGACCACGTAGTTAAGTAAAAAAAAAAAGAACTATTGTATGTGTACAGTATGTGTAACACTACTATCAGTACTTGTTGAAAAACAAAAAGCTTTTGAGAGAGATTTCGTCGTCCCCAAAACATAGTTGGTTCAAAAGTGAAAAAGACAAGAATGCGACAATTGAGTGTGTTGATGATGAATAATATTTTGTATTACAATAATCACACAAGGTTACTCTTTTAGTTTCTAGTAGTTTTATGTGGTTCATTAATGAAGTTATAAATTACATTATTTTAACAATAAGGTGTCCTCTTTTATAGATGAACTGTCCTCTTTTTTGATGATGAACATATGGTAACCCTAACTCTGACGCCACCATCTTGCTTTACCTCACGTCAAAAAGTATCCGTGCGGTACTACTATCACTACATTTAAATGCAACATATCACCCGGAACTGATTTTCGTAAACCGTTTTTCGCTGTCATGTCTACATGGAATAGCCTGAATCGGATTTCCTAGCCCACTTAATATGGGGGCTGAAAAACAGCTGATTCGGTTTTTGATTTAGTCAGCACAATCGCTATTTCTCTTTATTTAAATATACAGATTTGAAATGATTTCCAGTCCATGGTGTACAGCAATCATTGAGAATATATATTCCTTCAGTAGAAAACCGTCGTGATTGAAAATTGTTTTATTAATTAATGACGCGTTTCGCCCTTTAGCAGGGCATCTTCAGATTATCTGCGTGACAGAATTTACACAAAATTACAAGGCGGAATTACAAAACGGGTATAATGGTACATGGGCTTATTTTGTGTTAAGAAGACAGTATAAATGGTAAACAAAGCTTGCAATCTGCTCTCCGTGGTGTGACACCGTAAGTTGTTTTGTGGTGTTTCTATTTTTCTGGAATTTTTGGATTTCCTTGTAGCCCTACAAATGATCTGGTAACAAAGATATACAATTGGAACATATTCGGTAAAGATGTGAGAAACATAAAACCGATTTTTAAGATTACCTTAATAGAAGCGGTGGTCTCTGGTGATACAAGATAAGCCCATGTTTACAATTGCGCTCACGGGCGGTGGGCGGGCGTGGTGTGCTGCTCCGCCGACTTGTACAGACTAACTAAGGGAATGTGGGTAGGGAGTGACATAGGAAGCCGGTGTATAAGACTGGACGGGTGAAATCTAATTATCTGAATATAAATTTAACGAAAGGAAGGTTATTAAGCAGGACAGAAGTTAATAGTTTATGTTAGTACTTATAAATGAAAGGAATTTTATTTGAACAGAGACATCATAATATCAAAGAATGTTTGATCTTTGCATGCCAACTGATCGTTTAGGAGGTGTGGCTGTCCAACGTAAGCGCGCTTCGCTATCTCAAACTCTTCCAGTAAATTTAACTTACGCCCCTTCTGCGCAATATTTAAAATTTGCATGTTGTCAATGGTAGGTTGTTGATGATCGGATGTTCAAATGTTTGTTAAGCTTATGGAACGTAACTACGGGGTCATCAGTCCCTAAACTTACAAACTACTTATGAACTAGCTAAGACTAAGGACGGCACAAATATCCATGCTCGAGTGGGGATTCGAACCCCCGACCGTAGTGGCCGTGCAGACCGTGACTGAAGCGCCTCAGTCCCCTCGGCCACCGCCGCCGGCGATGATCGGATGCTTTAGTGTGTTTAGCAAAAGGGGAATGTTTATTGAGGTTTTTTTTTTTATTTGTAGGAATGTGTTCAGTAAAACGTACTTTAAAATTCCGGCCTGTCTGTCCTATGTATTCCGCTGGGCATTCGGGATATTGTAGTTTGTAGACTCCCGAGGAAAGGTATCTGTCCTTATTGGCTTGTTCGTTGTGTGGGAGAATTTGCTGGATGCTCAAAGAGCTACTAAATACGATTTGTACATTTGTACCACGGAAGAGTTTAGCCAGGTCATAAAAAATATCCCATGAAAGGAATGGGGATACGTTGAACTTCATCGTCAGGTGTTACCGAGTGAAGCTGTGGTACATCTTTAGAACGTTTTTTATTGTACATTTTGCGAACCAAGGACGGGTTGTAACCATTTATTTCGGCGATGTATTCAAAATTATTTAGTTCTTTATTGACGGAAATTTCAGAAAGGGAAATCTCAAAAATTCTGTTAATCATTGATTTAAATAAGCTCATTTTGTATTGTCATGGATGGCATGAAGATGCATGTATGACTGAGTCACTTGTGCTCGGTTTCCTATAGATTTGGAATACAACTTTGTTTACAGTTAGCTGTTCAAGAGTAGGGGACCTACAATGCTTTCCTGGGGAACGCCAGACATCACTTCTGATTTACTCGATGACTTACCGTCAATTACTACGAACTGTGTCCTTTCTGATAGGAAATCGCGAATCCAATCGCACAATTGGGACAATATTCCGTAAGCACGCAATTTAATTAGAAGCCGCTTGTGAGGTACAGTGTCAAAAGCCTCCCGGAAATCCAGAAATATGGATTCCATTTGATATCCCTTGTCCTTGGCACTTATGGCTTCATGTGAATAAAGGGCAAGCTGTGTTTCGCAAGAGCGGTACTTCCTGAATCCCTGTTGACTATTGGTTAATAGGTCGTTCTCTTCGAGGTAGTTCATAATGTTCGAACGAAGCATTTGTTCCAAAATCCTACTGCAAATCGTCGTCAATGAGATGGGCCTGTAATTTTGGGCATCACTCCTATTGCCTTTCTTGAATATCTACGGAAAATCTAAGGAAATGTATTTAGCGTCAGACCTTCGAACCAAGATGATGCAAATCTTCTTTTGGTGTATATATTGGAAAGGGAGGGAAATTTGTTGCATTCGTTACTTACACTAATTTCCATTTGTATAAGCCCCATTATTGGTGTTTCAATTTAACAGTCATCGACTGTTTAAAACGGAGAGAGCTTTTGGGCGGGTAGTGAGTAGTGTTGGGATAGCTCACAGACTATATTACTAGATTGGCAATGCCGATACAGTATACCTGGTATGACTGAAGTCTCGCCAACACATTTCTATACTATAAACGTGTGAGGAGTCGTGTGTATAATCACACGAAACAGTCGTAAAATATGGATGAACTGACGTGTAACTACGCTGTCTTTAGAGTTTTGACATAACGGCCAGTTCGTGCATTACTATATGGTCGAAGATCTAGAGCCGCGGCGGAGTGGCCAAGCGCATTGAGGCGGTATTCTCCTATACCCTAGGTCGCTCCCCGTCGGGGTTTAGAATCCCCCCTCGGGCATGGATGTTTGTGTCGTCTTTAATATAAGGTAGTTCATACGTAGTTTGTAAGTTTAGGGACTGATTACCACACAGTTAAGTCCCTTAAGCTTAAGAAACATTTGAACATTTTTTTAAAATTTCTAGCTGTAATACGAGGGGTATTCCAAAAGTAAGGTCCGATTCACCGTAAATATTTGAAAGCGGTGCAATGACAAAACACTCATGACGCCGACTCCTAGCATATCTTGCTCGTTAAACGCCGCCAGTATTGTTGGTTACTGTTCGAAAAATCTTCAGATGTTTATAGAGTGTATGGGACTTAACTACGGCGTCATGAACTAGCTTATACTAAACACAGCACAAACATCCATGCCCGAGGGGGGACTCGAACCCCAGACCGCAGCGGCCGTGCAGACCTTGACTGGCGCGCTGCAGACCGCTCGGCCACTGCGGCTGGCGTTGTTACTGTTGCTGTGTGCTGTTGATAGTGTCAGTTCACAATGTTTGAGACAATCAATCAACCCGCCGATTGTGAAGTAAGGGCAGTGATACGGTTTTTGTCTGCAAGAAACATTTCAGAGGCAGAAATCCATCGGCAGATTGCTGAAGTGTACGGTCCTAACATAATGAGTGACAGTAAAGTGCGCAAGTGGGTGCGAACCTTTAACGAAGGGCAGGGAAATGTGTAGATGCACCACGCTCCGGCCGACCATCAGTGATTACAGACGAGTTGGTTCATGCCGTTGACGACAAAATTCCTGACCATCGACGATTCACTACCTAGGGTTACCTTCTCAGGCGGCCGATTTCTACTACTTAGGCATTCAAAAGCTTGTTGAACGATATGACAAATGTATAAATAAGTATTGAGATTATATAGTAATTAGGGAAAGGCGTAAGAGATGTCAGTAAAACAATTGCGTTTGAAACATGTTTGATTTTGGATGTTTTTGTTTTAACGGGACCTTACTTTTCGAATATCCCTAGTATATCGTACAGCAAGCGGAAGATACAAAGAAAAGAACATGTTTCAGTCCATGCGGTTTTTATTAATCTGTTACCAATTTCATTCAACGCCGGCTTTTCTTTCAGTAGTATGGTCATTACAAAAGTGCTGCTTATCGTTGATAACACGTGTCTTTATTCTTTTGAGTGTTCTTCCGAAATCTGCTGTTTGCTTTGATACGTCAAGTAGCCTAATGAATCGCGTTGTTAGATGTTTTCACTAATCTTATATGAATTTCGAACAACGACAACAAAAAATGTTCAAATGTTTGCATAGCTTATGGGACTTAACTAAGGGGTCATCAGTCCCTAAACTTACAAACTACTTATGAACTAGCTACTACTAAGGACGGCACAAAAATCCATGCCCGAGGGGGGATTCGAAACCCCGACCGTAGTGGCCGTGCAGACCGTGACTGGAGCGCCTCAGTCCCCTCGGCCACCGCGGCCGGCAGTTTCGAACAAATTCACCTTTTGTTTCAATAGTATGACCGTTATAAAGGTGCGGTTATTTGTGGATGACACGTATCTAATGAATATTTTGTCGATAACAACAGTGCACTGGAACTGTATGTAATACGTTATTCTCATAACACGATTCTAGAATGTATGTGTAAAAGTTTAACTAGTACTGAAGAAATGGCTTAACTGAAAAGCCTGGTTAAACCAACTAGTGAGGTTACAATGTCATTTTGTGTCAGCATATCATACTCCCTGTTTACATGGGCTTCCAAAACCGGATTTCGTAAACAGATTTCGATGAAACAATTTCCTTTCATTATTTTGTAAAGGAGTCAGTGAGAAAAAGTTTCTTACAGGTTTTAAATTATATGTGTAGTTTCGAAAGTCACTAAGTATTGTCATTTTCTAGTAAAGCGTGAACAAAATTGGCATATTCAGTGCTATCATCTTTAAGACAAAGACATATTTTCTGTTGTATTTAAAATCTTGGACATGGCTGACGTTCAGCAACGGTAGAATGTATAACGTTTCTAGAATGAATATCAGCCAACCAGTTTCGTTACAATGGGTTTACTTAAAACCTTTACCTAGGTTTCGACAAAATTAATTTTGCCTTCGTCAGAAGTCGGACATCGTGCAGGAACCAATGATGACTATCAAAAGTCACGCAAATAAAATAGGTTTGAAGCCTTATAGGTACTGCCTAGATCCTCGTAAGTAACCACTCCCTAGAAGGCTGCAAACCTTTTATTATTTGTGTGACTTTGCTAGTCAACATTGGTTCCTGCACGATTTCCGACTTCTGAAGAAGGCAAAATTAATTTTGTCGAAACCTAGGTAAAGGTTGTAATTAAACCCATTTTAACGCAACTGATTCGTTGCTATTTATTCTAAAAAATTAATTCTATTTAGTTATTTTCAGCGTGCTGAATGTTGTAGGCAGCTACCTGATTATTTCACCAATTTTCTCCAGTTACCAGTTGACGTTGCGCAAGAGTTTTACAATTTAACATCGTTCACGACATGGTCCTTTTTCGTGGCTTGAAGCATTTGATTGGAAAATGAACGTCCGAAAACGGTGATCAATAATAATAATAATAATAATAATCTTCTGCAACTTCGACTAGTAATTACAGAAAAATTGATGTAGTTATATAACTTGTTTCATTGCATTAAAATTTACCTGCTGAGAAGTAGAATTACGACAACATTTAAAATTTTAAATTCGATCAATAATTACGTGAACGTTTGACAATGAAATTTTTCTCCGTCCTGGAAATTAAGTTAGTAATGTTATTATGATTTTCAGCCCAAAGACTGGTTTGATGCAGCTCTCCACGCTACTCTATTCTGTGTTGTCTCTTCATCTCCTCATATGAACGAAAACCAACATCCTTTTTGAATCTGCTTACTGTATTCGTATTTTGATCTCCCTCTGCGATTTTTACCCCACATATTTCACTCTACTGCTAAATTGACGATTCCTTGATGTCTCAGAAAATGTCCCTTCTCTCAGTAAAAATAGACGAGAAATTTCTTTTCTCCCCAATTCTGTTCACCTCCTCATTACTCACTCAGTCTACCCATCTTATCTTCAGCATCCGTCTGTAGCCCCGCATTACAAAATCTTTTATCATCCTTTTGTCTGAACTGCTTATCGTCTACGTTTCCCTCCTATACAGCGCTACACTCTAGGCAAATGATTCCAGAAAGGACTTCCTAACATTTATATTAACTTTAGATGTCAACAACTTTCTCTTTTTCAGAAATGCTTTTCTTACTATAGCCATTCTGCATTTGATGTTTCCTTTACTTCAACCATCAAAAGTTATTTTGCTACTCAAATAACAAAACTCATCTACTGCTTTTGTTGTCTCGTTACCTAATCTAAAACCTTCAGCATCGGGTGATTTTTATATACTACATTCCATTACCCTTGTTTTACTCTTGTTAATGCTCATCTTATACCCTCCTGTCAGGACACTGTCTATTCCGTTCAGTTGCTCTTCTAGGCTTTTTTCCGTCTCTGAGAAAATTACATCATTGACAAACAGCAAAATTTTTATTTCTTCTCTCTGAACTTCAATTCATTCTACAAATTCCTTCTTTTATTCTTTCACAGCTCGCTTAATGTATAGATCGAATAACATTGGGGAAAGTCTACAACCCTTACTCCCTTCCCACTCACTGCGTGCCTTTTATTATTTTCAAAACAAATTGAATATAAATTCTTGTTCTCCCTGCTACGTTGAGAATTTGAAAGAGTATATTCCAGTCAACATTGTCGAAAGTTCTCCTCAAATGTACAAAAACTAAAAAGAGGGGATTTGTCTTTCTTTAACTTTTCTTTTAAGGTAAGAAGAACTTTAAGTATTGCCTCACGGGTTCCTACGTGTCTTCTAAATCCAAACTGATCTTCCCCGAGGTCAGATTCTAACAGTTTTTCCATTTGTCTGAATATAATTGGGGCTTGTACTTGCAACCATCACTCATTAAACTGATAGTCCTTTAACTTTCACAATTTCTTTCTTTGGAATTATTAAATTTTTCTTGAAGCCTGAAGGTATTTCTTCTGTCTCATACTTCGTGCATACCAGGTGGAACAGTTTATTCATGTCTGGATTTGCCAACGAAGTCAGCAGTTCTGTCGGAACATCATCTGTTCCAGGGGCCTTATTACGACTCAAATCTTTCAGTGCTCCGACAAATTCTTGTTGCAGTATCATATCTACTACCTCATCTTCATCTACTTCCCTTTCAAAAATATTGTCTTCATTTCTCTTGTAGAGGCCCTCTACATATTCCTTCTACGTTTTAGCTTTCCCTTTTTTGCTTAGTACTGGTTTTCCACCTGAGCTCTTGATATGTAGCTGCTTTCCTTGTCTTCTGACTCCTATTTTGTTTCCCTGTAGGCAGTATCTACCTTTCCCCTAATTATACATTCTTCTTCTTAGGCAGTCTGCACTCCCTGTCAACCTCATTTTTTAGCCTTCTGCATACTCACTTGCTGCATTTTTATATTTTCTCCTTTAATGAAATAAGTGCGGTATCTCCTTTAAGGAACACAAAAATCGTAAACGGCAGAGACAAAATAAACCTAAAAAATGAAACAGTGTGTTTTTACTAGATTGTCTGTCACAGTATCCGTTAAGTTGTTTTTTTATTACTGATTACAGGTTTAGGATTCTACATCCATCATCAGACCAGTGCATTAACTGCAAAGGTCTGATACATGACACTTGCTGGAAGGCACTGGTCTGATGATTGATGTAGAATCCGCAACCGGTAAGCAGTAAAAAGAAACAACTTAATTTCAACTGTGACACATCCGTGATACTTGCTGTTATGGCACTGGTCTGATGATGGATGTAGAATCAGAAACCGGTAAACAGTAATAAAAACAAGCTGACTGAAACTGTGATTGGCAATCAGAGAAGGAAATGAAGTTGTTGATCCTGTTTCACACAACGGAAATACCTAAACGGTGATTTGTACGAGGGCTATTCAGAAAGTAGTGAACGTTCTGGCATAACAATAAATAAATAAATATAAGACAAACATTTTGTTATATACACTACTGGCCATTAAAATTGCTACACGAAGAAGAAATGCAGATGATAAACGGATATTCATTGGACACATATATTATACTAGAACTGACATGAGATTACATTTTCACGCAATTTGGGTGCATAGATCCTGAGAAATCAGTACCCAGAACAACCACCTCTGGCCGTAATAACGGCCTTAATACGCCTGGGCATTGAGTCAAACAGAGCTTGGATGGCGTGTACAGGTACAGATGCCCATGCAGCTTCAACACGATACCACAGTTCATCAAGAGTAGTGACTGGCGTATTGTGACGAGCCAGTTGCTTGGCCACCATTGACCAGACGTTTTCAGTTGGTGAGAGATCCGGAGAATGTGCTGGCCAGGGCAGCAGTCGAACATTTTCCGTATCCACAAAGGCCCGTACAGGACCTGCAACATGCGGTCATGCATTATCCTGCTAAAATGAAGGGTTTCGCAGGGATCAAATGAAGGGTTTGAGCCACGGGCCGTAACACAACTGAAATGCAACGGCCATTGTCCACAGCTCCGTCGATGCGAACAAGAGGTGACCGAGACGTGAAACTAACGGTACCACATACCATCACGCCGGCCATACGTCAGTATGACGATGAGGAGTACACGCTTCCAATGTGCGTTCACCGCGATGTCGCCAAACACGGATGCGACCATCATGATGCTGTAAACAGAACCTGGATTCATCCGAAAAAATGACGTTTTGCCATTCGTGCACCCAGGTTCGTTGTCGTGTACACCATCGCAGGCGCTCCTATCTGTAATGCAGCGTCAAGGGTAACCGCATCCATGGTCTCCGAGATGATAGTCCATGTTGCTGCAAACGTCGTCCAACTGTTCGCGCATATGGTTGTTGTCTTGCAAACGTCCCCATCTGTTGACTCACGAATCGAGACGTGGCTGTACGATCCGTTACAGCCATGCGGATAAGATGCGTGTCATCTCGATTGCTATTGATACTAGGCCGTTAGGATCCAGCACAGCGTTCCGTATTGCCCTCCTGAACCCACCGATTCCATTTTCTGCTAAGAGTCATTGAATCGCGACCAAAGCGAGCAGCAATATAGCGATACGATAAACCGCAATCGCGATAGGCTACAATCCAACCTTTATCAAAGTCGGAAACGTGATGTTACGCATTTCTCCTCCTTACACGAGGCATCACAACTACATTTCATCAGTCAACGCCGGTCAACTGCTGTTTGTGTATGAGAAATCGGTTGGAAATTTTCCTAATGGCCGCACGCTGTAGATGTCGCCACTGGCGCGAACATTGTGTGAATGCTCTGAAAAGCTAATCATTTGCACATCACAGCATCTTCTTCCTGTCGGTTAAATTTCGCGTCTGTTTCACGTCATCTTCGTAGTGTAGCATTTTTAATGGTCAGGAGTGTACATCTTAAAGAGCGACTACAATACTACTTTTCCGCATAGTCACCAAAAAAATTGAGGGACTTATCACAGCGGTGGACAAGCTTTAAATTCCTTCGTCGTAAAATTCTGCCCCCTGAGACTTCAGCCATTGAGTCACGCCCGCCTGGTGTGACAATGTCGAACAACGATGTCCGTGAAACTTGTGGAAAAGAAAGCGAAAGCTGTTATTGTGAAGCGACGGCTTTTACGAATCGTTTCATCAACTTTAGCGACAAGATCGTCAGTCATAATGCTCGGGAGTCTACTCTTCTCTCCATCATGAACGTTGGTTCGGCCACTTTTAAACCGAATGTACCATTTCCGGACGGAACATTCACTCAGCTTCCGTACACTTCGCACAGTTCACGATAAATTGCTAAGGATTTTAGTGTTTTTGGCAACAAAAACCGTATCACAGACTGCACCTCACAACTGGCGGTATTTTCGATTGCAGCGCACATTTCTAATTCGAATATCAACAAACGCAGAAGCGCAGAGACGTTCTTGTTGTTATGGCTGGATGCTGAGTGACCAATGTTGCCAACTTGTTTCAAAACAACCATGTCCCTACATCATGATGACGTATCAAAAATCCCTACGTTCACCATGGAAGTCCCTACGCACCTAAGTAATTTCTAAAAATAAATATATAAAGCTACTTGCGTATTTACGTATTGGATCACTTCCCCTAAATTAACATTATTGTACAATGAATTGTTACTGTTTTGAATTTTAAAAAAAGGGAACTTTCTGTGGTGTCGCACAAGTCCAAAGTGCGCGCCACCTACTTTCGCCGCGCACCGCCATGCACGCACGGCGCGGCGTTCTTACGACGTCAGCCACGAGCGCCCTCTGCTGCAACTCCGCTCGTGGCCACCACTGAACGACATCGTTCACTTGGGACTGAGATAGGAACCAGTCAACACTTCGGAATCAGATAGGCACCAGTGAAGACTTAGCTATCGGATAGGCACTAGGCAGACCTCTAACTCAACTATGTATCAGCCTCCTGCAGTACTGATCTATGTAAAAGTTAAGTATTGTATAAATTCTGTGCAATATATATCCCGTTCTAATTTACTCTAGTGTTTCTAGTTTCTGCTGTCCCGCTGGCTGCTCACCTTCGTACCTGCACAAGCGTGCTACCTTTATTCCTATGTCGGTCTTCCTACTCGGCCACCGACACCTACAACGGAAACGAGACACAAAACTTTCATTCTGCATCGTCCATGAAAAAGTGTACAGTTTGGCAAATACGTCCCTATAGTTTGGGAAAAAGAGGCAAAAGTCCCTACGCGTAGGGAAATGCCCCTACGGTTTCTAACACTGCGACTGACCTGCGGAGCACGCATATACTAAAACATACGCGATCGGCACGTGCTTGGCGGCGTCAGGCGGAATCCTCCCCTACTTTCTGAATAGCCCTTGTATTTATTAACTTACTAGCTGACAATCCGGCGTCGCTCGGGTACTTAGTCCATCTCTCCTTTCCTTTTCTCTCACTGTCCACATTCTATCCCCTCCTGTATCTCCCTACATCTCCTCACCTTCCCTCTCTCTGTTCATCTGCTACCCATTTCTCTATTCATCTCCACGTTCCCCTTGTCTGCTAATCACCTCCTCCTTTCTCTGTCAAACTTCTCCTTGACCACCTCAATCACTGTCTTAAGTGTACCGTATGAAATTTTAGGTAGACGGTTATCTTCCTCTTATACATATATATACCGTGACGATTTTATCCCACATTTCTAGACGCGTCGTTTGGTAGTCAACCGCCACTTTCGTCATTCTTGGTCTCCCAGGTCTCCAGACCTCAGTCCGTGCGATTATTGGTTTTAGGGTTACCTGAAGTCGCAAGTGTATCGTGATCAACCGACATCTCTAGGGATGTCCGACGCCAAAGCCTCGCCATAACTCCGGATATGCTTTACAGTGCTGTTCAAAACATTATTTCTCGACTACAGCTATTGTTGAGGAATGATGGTGAACCTATTGAGCATTTCCTGTAAAGAACATCATCTTTGCTTTGTCTTAATTCATATGATAATTATTGATTTTTTGATCAGATGACGCGCCATCTGTCAGACATTTTTTGAACTTTTGTTTTCTTTTGGTTCTAATAAAGCCGCTTGTCAATTTTTACCTCTATCTACATTATTCCGTAATGTATTAAGTTTTCAAATTTATACGGACTTTTTGATCACCCGATATATATATATATCGCTGGACGAAAGACGACGTTCTTTTCGAGAAATTCTGTTGAGGAAATTTAGAAGGCCAGAATTCGAAGCTGAGTGTAGAACGATCTTCCTGCCGCCTACTTACATTTCGCGTAAAGATCACAAAGACAAGATAAGAGAAATTAGGGCTCGTACAGAGGCATATAGACATTCTCTTTTCCCTCGTTCTGTTTGTGAGTCGAATAGTGTATATATATATATATATATATATATATATATATATATATATATATATATATATATATATATATATCCCTCTGGAGGCATACAGAGGCATATAGGCATTCTCTTTTCCCTCGTTCTGTTTGTAAGTCGAATAGTATACTCACGAATAGAACGAGAGAAAAGAGAATGTCTATATGCCTCTGTACGAGCCCTAATTTCTCTTATCTTGTCTTTATGATCTTTACGCGAAATATAAGTAGACGGAAGGAAGATCGTTCTACACTCTGCTTCGAATTCTGGCCTTCTAAATTACCTCAACAGAATTTCTGGAAAAGAACGTCGTCTTTCGTCCAGCGATCCCCATTTGAGTTCCCGGAGCATTTCCGTGACACTCGCGCATTAGTCGAACCTACCAGTAACGAACCTACTTCTATGTCTTCCTTTAAACTGATCTGCTGCGATTCCCAAACACTTGAGAAATACTCAAGACGTGTTCGTGCAAGCGTTTATACGCGGTGTCCTTTAGTGATGAAGTACATCTTTCAAAAAATCTCCCAATAAACCGATGTCGGCTATCCGCCTTACTCACAACTGTCCTTACCGTTCCACACAGTAGAAATGATTCAATTTATTCATTAGTTAAAATATCCTTTTCGACACTAAATTACCTTAAAATGATCATGATGACATTGATAGGCCTGAATCTCTAGTAGAGATTCATTTATAGAAAATAAATAAATAAATACTCCTTTCCTCTTCCATTGTGAATCTTTCAGAGAACAAAAGATTACAAAAGAATCGTTAACAACTGGACGCGAACATGCAATTTCTAATTTTATATTTCTCGTCATCAACTACGCTACCAGTTCGTTGCGTCACCTTTGTATGTGATAATACATGAATTAAATAAAGTTTTGCTTCGCCAACCAAACTAAAGTGTTATGGCATTCCATAACATGGTTAATTGATATTTATAAAATAATACATCTTCTGATTTAGTGACAAACAAAACTAAAAAAATCAGTTCTTTTGTATTCAAACCCAAACTAAAATTAGTTTTCTTGAGGTAAGCTCTTTGTGTAGCAACCTCACTGAAGAGAGTTGCAAAACTCCTCGCATGAATGCAAGCCTGAATGCCACGTGGTATGCTACTGACCAGTGCATTGAAAAATATACCAGGGACAGCCGCGGTGGAGTGGCCGAGAGTTCTAAGGCGCCTTGCTACGGATCGCGCGACTGGTCGCCGCCGGAGGTTCGTCCTCTCTCGGGCATGGCTGTTTGTGTTGTCCTTGACATAAGTTACTGCAACGTAATTTAAGTAGTTTCTAAGCCTAGGAACGTTGGCCAACGTAGTTAACTCCGTTAGATTTACAAACATTTCAACATGATACTAGGAATGTAGCAGAATTATGAGGACTATGTAACTTTTAATAACTCATTTTTTAATTAAAACGAAAATACCAGGTATGTCAACAGAGTAAGATCCGTTTGGTTATATAAAACAAACGTGTACAGATACAGAAAAAATATTACTGTACAAAAATCTACAACTGTTAAACTACTTTTCTATATAGCTTTTGAAATTTTGTAGGCAGTTGACATAGCATGCCACAAGTTTTTGTATCTCTTCTTCATAAAAGGTTGCCGCCTGTGTATTCAACCATGTGGTAACATGTTCTTTCAGCTCGTCATTATCGTTGAAGTATTGACCACCAAGAACACATTTTAGATAAGCGTTATTTGGTCACATACACCGTGTGATGTCGGGCATTATCGTGGAAAAAAAAAATCTTTTGACAATAATCCTTGGTGCTTTTTCGGTATTGCGCGCGTAATTTCTCAACGGTCTCGCATTAACTATGTGCTTTGATCTCGTGGTAAGAAATCAATCAGCAAAATGCATTTTCTGTCCCAAAAAAGGTGCACGTATTTTCGTGGTGTCAAGATCTGCTTAGGCTTAATGAATGAAGTGTGCCTCTATTTCACTGATTGTCGTTTTGTTTCAGGGGTGTCGTACGATACCCAGGTTTCATTCCTCGTGAGTATCCGAGAAAGGAAACCATCGCCTTCTTCACTGTAGCGCGTCAAAAACTGAAGTGCAATGCCCATCGCTTTTTTTTGTTTGTTCAGTAAGTATTTTGAGTACAGTCACAGACTGCACGGCCACTACGGTCGGGGGTTCGAATTCCCCCTCGGTTATGGATGTTTGTGCCGTTCTTAATATTAGCTAGTTCATAAGTAGTTTGTAAGTTTAGGAACTGATGACCACGTAGTTAAGTCCCGTAAGCCCTACAAACATTTGAACATTTTTTAACTTCGTTCTTCATCGTGCACTTGATCACGTCCTTCATTGAACTGTATGACCCATCTCCTAATAATTGAATCACTCATAGCATTTTGTCCGCAAACCCCACAGATTTGCCGAAGTATTTCCTTTGGTTTAACTTTCTTTGCATTCAGAAAACCAATCACAGATCTGATTTCGGCATTTTCAATTACGGCTGACACTATAAAGAAGCACTAAAAAGCACACGTCGGGAGCAGCGATCTGAAAATGGCGTACATGTCTTCTCCTTGAGTCAGAGTAACTGCTGAACATGCTCGGGACTGCGATCGTAGCGCTGCCGCGGATAGAGTCGGAACTTACTTTGTGGACGACCCTCGCAGATTTATGAAGACATTTAAAATTATTTTTAACAGATTACGCCGTACAGAAGGCGCAACTACAGCTGAGTCCTGACAAACGTCAGGTTTCTGAAGAGGGGCAGCGGCTTTTTCAGTAGTCGCAGGGGCAACAATGTGGATTATTGTTTGAGCTGGCCTTAAAACATCAGCTAACGTGACGATGCCACGTAGTTACTGCGAACGGCTGAAAGCAAGGAGAAATTACAGACGTTAATTTTCTCGCGGACTTGGAGCCGTACTGTATGATTGGTAGATGGGGTAACTAAAGAGGAGATGCTGAACAGAAATGGGGAGAAAAGAAATTTCTAGTATATCTTGATTAAGGGAAAGGGTCGATTGGTAGATCAGATTCTGAGACATCAGGGAATAGGAAAATTAGCATTGGAGGGAACTGTCTAGGGTAAAAATCGCAGAAGTAGACCAAGAGATGAATTCAGTAAGAAGGTTAGATTAGATTAATACTTGTTCCATAGATCATGAATACGACACTTCGTAATGTTGTGGAACATGTCAGGTTAATGATTGGTGCCTGTACAAGTAGTTATATTAAACAAAATACTACATGACACAATGATATATATATATATATATATATATATATATATATATATATATATATATATATATATATATACTCATCTAATGAGTAGAAGGAGTTGTCATTCAGAAATTCTTTTAATTTATTTTTAAATGCTAGTTGGCTATCTGTCAGGCTTCTGGTGCTGCTTGGAAGGTGACGAAAGACACCCCTTTCTGTGCTAAACTCAGATTTAGCCCTACATAGTGAAGATCATTCTTTCTCCTGGTGTTATAGCTGTGCACATTGCTATTAGTTTTGAACTGGGTTGAGTTATTAACAACAAATTTCATAAGTGAATAGATATAGTGCGAAGTTACTGTGAGGATACCTAAATCCTTAAAAAGATGTCTGCAGGATGATCGTGGGTGGGCTCCAGCAATTATTCCGATTACACGTTTTTGTGCAATGAATACCTTTTTACTCAATGATGAATTACCCCAGAATATGATGCCATACGAAAGCAGTGAATGAAAATAGACATAGTAAGATAATTTACTAAGATTCTTATCTTCAAACTTTGCAATAACCCTAACAGCATACGTAGATGAACTCAAACGTTTCAGCAGACCGTCTATGTGCTGCTTCCAGTTAAATCTCCCATCAATGCACACACCAAAAAATTTTGAAAATTCTACTTTAGTTACAGACTTCTGTTCAAAGTCTATATTTATTACTGGAGTGGTGCCATTTAATGTGCAGAACTGTATATACTGTGTTTTTATCAAAATATAATGATAGTCGTTTGCAGAGAACCACTTAATAATTTTGTGAAAACATCATTTGCGATTACATCACTTAGTGATTACTATATTTGTATCATCAGCAAAAAGAACTAACTTTGCATCTTCATCAATGTAGAATGGCAAATCATTTATGTATATCAAGAACAGTAAAGGACCTAAGACCGAACCGTGTAGCACCCCCATCCTTGACAGTCCGCCAGTTTGAGGAATCGACTGATGTTTCGACGTTACATGAACCTCTTATTTCAACTTTCTGCATTCCTCCAGTTAAGTATGAATTAAACCTTTACAGGGCGAAACTTTATTTTTAAAACAGAGAATTGAAATGTAGTTAGTTAAATTACTTATCATACCCAAAATATTTGAAATTTGAAAATTCTTTTATTATTAATTAGTATAAATTTTTATACTTGGCCAAATATTGACTACAATCCATTCTGTGGAACAGTTACTTTGGTGGTCGATAATTTAACCACTTCATGAAAATGAGGTATTTTATGACAATAGCAGTAATTAAGAAGAAATAAAATCTTTATTTGTCGTTTCCTTTCTTTTATTTTGCATACATATATAAAAATACTTACAAAATATACATAGGTGTGTCAAAGCATTGTCTGCAGAAAGTTACACTGCAAGTGATATAACTATAAAAATACATACAAAAGAGTCAGACATAAATCACAGATCACATTTGTTGAGTTCTTTAGTTCTGCTGGTAGAAGGATCCAAAGCATTGCCTACACAAAACTACATTGCAGGTAGTGCACGCCAACTTACTACGCTTAGGTTTGCTTCGTGTACTGCAAAATGCATACCTCCTTATGACGTAATTGGTAAAATAATAATAATAATAATAATAATAATAATAATGATAATAATAAATAATAGTGCATTCATTATGAAACTGCAATTACTGTACAAGTAAGAGGCAGGATATTTGAATCTACATTATGCTATAGTATCACAATAAATCGATTTAATTTTGTAAGTGTAAAGACTTACCAACAAAATTAGACGTAATCACTGCACAGAAAACTAGTACTTCTGCTTCTAGTGCTATATACAGCTCACTGCTCATAAATCGTTCGCCTTCCTCACTAACGTGAGATGCAGTTTCTACAGAACAGCATATAACATCTAAGCGAAATTCTAAATTTGAGAAACTGTTTGATAAAATTGTCAAGTAAATACTCAGATAACAGAATAACATAATATAACCTGTCCAGAAGTATTTGTTTAGAAGCGAAATATTACGTAAACTCGAGAAAAATTGAGGTTATCTGTCTCTCCTGGCATCCACGAAACAAAAACAATCATTTCAGTAGGATTTGCACTAGACATGGTACTTCTGGAGGCCAATTACCCTCACCATATCTATATTAAAACATAAAATCATAATAAATCGAATCATTTTGAAAATGTAAAGACTTACCAGCAAAATTACGACATAAGCCATTCATCGAAAACTTACGCCGCTTTGTGGTTACTTTATGAACCACAAACAATAACAATTGCTGCCATTTGTTGATAAAACGATGTAAGCTCGTGGTCGCTTTCTTAGCCAAAGATCATCCGCGCGCTGTAGCTGAATGCGATAGGATCTATGACTGGCATCAGTTAGCAGAGATTTTGAACCTTATATCATGTGGTTAAAATATCGACCACAAACCTAGAAAGGGTTAAACCATTTGTGCACTGCCCCAGTCAAACCATAATCATTAAGCCTATCTAGAAAATTCCATGATTTACTCAAAGGCCTTGGAAAGATCACAAAAAATACCAATGGGTGATGTCCGGTTACTCAGAGCATTTAATATTTGATCGGTAAAGGTATATATGACATTTTCTGTTGATAACATTTAAAAGGATGAAGTTTACAGGTGTTATTCAGACATGAAAAGGCTTGCACAGGACAGGGTAGCTTGGGATCCTGTATCAAATCAGTCGTTTGACTGAGGACCGCAATAACAACAACTGGTTGGCATTTTTTGTGTTGCAAAAAGTATGTGTACGTTAATTACCGAACAGATATTACCAGTGTGAGACCTTAACTTTTCCCGGCGTAATGAATGTTCAAACAACAGGTGACGTCGTCGACAACCGTCGATATTTCGGCAGGGGGACACCCTGCCGTTCTCAAGGCACAACTGCACTTAAGGAAGCAATGTGCAAGCGTATTTAATACCTCGGTTTGCAAAGGGCGAACAAGGAAGATAACACACACAGTACAAGTCACGCAGAGTCAACACAACCACAGATGATCAAACATCAAAAATATCGATAGTGGCCGCGGTGAAGTAGCTGAGCGGTCTAAAGCGTCTCGCTGCGGAGCGCGCGGTTGCTCGCCGTGGAGGTTCGAATCCTCCCTGGGGCATGGGTGTGTGTGTTTGTCCTTAGGTTAGTTTACCTAGGTTTAAGTAGTTTGTAAGCTACGGACTGATGACCACGCAGTTCGGTCCGATAGATTTACAAACATTTGAACATTTTTATGGATAGTGACTGTTAAGCAACAGGTAAGGCAGCATTAGTTTTGTCGCTCTGTTCTTTGACGAGAGATAGTACCGGATTCCAAGCAGAATTCAAACAAAAACCACCATCTCTGTTTATAAGGTCGCTTGCTAGTTTAATTTCAACAGCTTCCTTAATAACAGTATCCCAATTGGTGTAAGTGCATGCCAGAATCTCCGTGTTGTATTCCATAGGATGACCGGTGCCAAGACAAATCCGCTGTTGCAGAAAACTGTCTTAGCACAGGAATACAACAACACGGAGATTCTGGCATGCACTTCCGCTACTGGGATACTGTTATTAAGGAAGCTGTTGAAATTAAACCTGCCGGCCGAGGTGGCCGAGGGGACTGAGGCGCTCCAGTCACGGTCTGCACGGCCATTACGGTCTGGGGTTCGAATCCCCCCTCGGGCATGGATATTTGTGCCGTCCTAGTTCGTAAGTAGTGTAGTTTGTAAGTTTAGGGACTGATGACCCCGTAGTTAAGTCCCTTAAGCTATACAAACATTTCTTTAATGAGAAGAAGAAGAAATTAAACTAGCAAGCGATCTTATAAACAAAGATGGTGTTTTTTTTTTATTTATTTATTTTATTTTATTTTAATTCTGTTTGGTATCCGGCACTGTCTCTCAACTCTGCAGTGACTTGTACTATGTATGTTATCTTCCTTGTTTACCCTTTGCAAACCGAGGTATTAAATACGCTTTGCCGGCCGCGGTGGCCGAGGAGACTGAGGCGCTCCAGTCACGGTCTGCACGGCCACTACGGTCGGGGGTTCGAATCCCCCCTCGGGCATGGATATTTTTGCCGTCCTTAGTTGTAAGTAGTTCATAAGTAGTTTGTAAGTTTAGGGACTGATGACCCCGTAGTTAAGTCCCATAGACGCTACAATCATTTGAACATTTTGAAATACGCTTGCACATTGCTTCCTTAAGTGCAGTTGTGCCTTGAGAACGGCAGGGTATCCTCCTGCTGAAATATCGGCGGTTGTCGACGACGTCACCCGGCAGCATACCCGTAAGTTGTTTGAACAGATATTACCAGTTTTACTATCTTGTCACTGGGTAATGATCGAAATAAATATTGATTTATAAAAAGTGCATTTATTTTTTTTTTTGTCCCGATTTGAGAAGCTATGTCCCGATTTCTGTAACGCACTTTCCCGAAAATCTGTGAAATCGACGTGGCAACAGTAGTTGCTAGCGAGGTTGGGGAAGCCGGCTAGACCCGGTGTGCAGGGCAGGGCAGGGTGTGTTACGTAAGCGTCCCTGGGCCACGCAGCGGCCACCTGGCGGTCGGTCAGTGTGCCGGCCGAGGTCACGGCTGCTCCCAACACTCACAGCCAGCTGCCGCGTCCACACGTATACCAGTCTCACCGTGTTCACCACCCGGCCCCACTGCCGCAAGAGCTGTTTGCAAACGTAATGGACCACCGTCAGCGCTCTTACATCCTGAGCCGACCTGGAAATGTTGTTGTTATTGTTGTGGTCTTCAGTCCGCAGACTGGTTTCATGCAGCTCTCCACGCTACCCTGTCCTGTACAAGCCTCTTCATCTGACAAGGAAAGTACATGGGCTCGAACAAACATATCTGCATGAACGTTTGGTTACAGGATCTCTACGTACACCTCAATGTGCTGGTGGGTGTCGTTTTTCTGCAAAGCTCTGCAACCATACTCTAGTTAGCACTGTAGATGTAATTGTAGACACCGTACGTAATGCCGATATCTTAACTATAACTTGTGTAATAATCACCGTACATGTTCTCTAGCGAATTGTCATCAAAAGCTGTGAAGATGTTGCAACTTTAACTTTCTTCCCGAAAGACTGTTGGTATTCACTGCCACTGCTTCCATCGCCTCTTCCCGCACTTACCGTAGCACTACCGTTTGCAATGAGTTGTTCGTCATTATCATCCTTATTATCATTATTATGAGTTTGTAACAACAGTATCTGACTTATGCTCATATTTCTGTACCATAACAGATACGAGAAAGCATGCAAATGATTCATCTTCTACACTAATATCATCTTCACGAAGAAGGGTTCTTCGTAACTTCATCTCAACTAATCGCAATACATTAGCCGGATTGATTATCAATCGCCGCCCCATCTGACGCTTCACCACACAAATAACGCATCATTGGAGGCACACTGCACCGTCCCTACTGGCTAACCGACAGGTCAAAGTGCAAGTCGGCATGGCACACGCAGAGGCCTCTAGCGGAAAACTGCAGAGTTTTGCAGATGCGGGAGTATCACTAGTGCAATAAGGGACCTTTACATTATTTCTCATACGATATTGGTGTATATGTGTTTGTTCGGGCCCAAGTACTTTCTTTGTGAGAGGCAACCTACACCCTTTTGAATCTACTTACTCTATTCATCCCTCGGTCTTCCTCTACGATTTTTATCGATACGGTCTTCAGGCCTCCTAGGGAAAAAAAAGTAATAATAATAATTGCGACGACAGATGATGAGACCTGTGAAACATGATTTAGGCCTTGGAACGCCAGGTGTGTACAAGATATGTGTAGATAGGACAGACAGTGCGCAATATTGAACAGCACTGTGTTGAACATGAAAGATGTTTCCCCCCTACGTTATCCCGAGAAATCTGCCATTGCGGAGCACGCTCTAGAAAAAAAAACATCGCATTGCGTTCGAGGATACATCAGTCATTACCAGAACAAATACTTTCTGGGATAGCGTAATAAAAGAGGCTATATATCTGATAAATCCCTTAATAGAGACGGCGGCTTGCAGCTGAGCACAGCTTTGGACCCGGTCATCGGACGGCTGAAGCGGGCGCGGCAGGCACGCGGCCAAAACATTGCCTTATATGGCGATGTGGCTGAGCACCAGTGACGTCACAGGGGGCCGCGCAGGTGTATAAGGACGGCGGCAGAAATGATAAGACAGTCGCCTCTTGACAATGGCCGAGGAGATATCGGGCGAAAGCTCGTGGATATCAAACCACTTGACGCGGCTGGGAGCCCGAGAGATGTTTAGCAACTTATAAGACCACTTTCTTGACTACTGTACTCCGTTTTACCTGCACTTTTATATTTCCTCCTTTCATCAATTGAATTCAATATTTCATGTAATATCCAAGGTTTTTTTTTGTATGTCTTGTCTTTCTACCTATTTGGTACAAAATGACCCAATGTTTGTAAACCTACTGGACCAAACTGCTATGGTCATCAGTCCCCAGACTCACAAACTACGTAAACTTACTTTTACCAAGGACAGCACACAATAACACACACACACACACACACACACACACATACACACACACACACACACACACACACACAGATACCTGAGGAAGGACTCGAACCTCCGGCGGGAACAGCCGCCCTGTCCGAAGCATGACGCCTTAGACCACGCGGCCATTCCGCGCGGCTTCCTATTTGGTCGTTTAATGCTTTCAATAGTTGATCTCTCGAAGCTACTCACTCGTCTTCTATTGTCTTATTATCCCCTTTTTACTGTTAATTTTTGGGTGAAGCTCCAAGACAATACAGTACCTGAAGTGTTCGTTGTGTCAATAATTTTTATGTCAATAATTTTTACTTCCGGCAGTGTATTGAGGTAACAACCAGGTAACTGTTCACTTACAGTAATTTCGTTTATACTGTTAGGAAGTGTGTTAAATACGGATTTCAATTGTGTTATCAGCAACAAGAAAAAATTGTATAACTGTAGATATGGAGTGTGTTCCTTTGGACACGTCCGAACGAACACACACTATAGCTATTACCCATCATACATATTATTTATGATCGGTGTTTTTATGGGTGCGCTATATCTCCCGCATTACTTATCCAAAATTAATGATTGAGATATCAGTTTCAAGGTTTCGCTCTCCACTAATGACGAAAAATAGACAGATAGTTTAAAGTTATTTTTTCACAAAAAAAATTTATTTTGAAAAAAAAAAAAAAAAAAAAAAAAAAAAAAAAAGCAGCAGAAGAAGATGTACTGTTGGTACAATCTAAGAAGATACCTGGCGAACGACCGTAAATGGGACACGTATTTACTGTTGCTCCCATCAGCCACTGCGCGGAGTATGAACTTAGTTTGCTCGGCCGATATAAAAGCAATGTAGAAGGTGCCATCTATTGACGATCTGTTTAACTAATATGAACGACAGCTCTCGTAGTTGTTTAGATTCTTTAATCTTTATGCAAGCCAAAGACCTTCTTTGATACACGCAAAGTTTATCACACGATTTAGTTTATACACGTCGATGAAACATATATAAATAACTAGCTGAAAACCCGGCGTTGCCCGGGTATTTATTTATTTATTTATTGTTATATTTCCTTATTCGTATGCTTATCCTTACAGAGGAAGAGCTGAAGACATTGTGGTACGCATAGACCAAAGATATGGTCTTTGGCATCACGATTCGCTGTATGTAACCTCCTTGCTATAGAGTCGCAAACGTCATCGCTGGCCTTCAGTCCGAATTTTTATATAATTTGACGACTTTCAACCACCATATCTTCCACCCCCTTATAGCTATCGGCATGGAACTGCTATGATGTACAACGGGAGACTTCGGACAACAATTACACACAGACCATTGGTTTGCGTTCTGTAGTTTTCGCTGCAGAGCGAAATAGTAACACACACACACACATAGAATTTTACATACACCCATAACTTTCCATCCCAATATACTCCACCCTTTTGTCATTATCAACCCTCAAGCAACAATGCAACCAATAAAACCATTTTCAAAGAGTAAGTATATTTTTCAAAGAGTAATTATTTTCCTCATTTCGCGTTATATTCTTCAAATAATTAAATATCTTTCAGATCGCTATCAAACCGTGCCTAAAACCTTGCTAAGGTATAAATTAGTAACTGTACAAATATTTAAGTATCTGCGTCTCGTCGTTCGGATGTCATAAGCGTACACTGTACAGACGTTCACATTAATATATATAGATAAATAACTATCCGATCGCCATAAAACCGTGCCTAAAGCCTTCCCCGGGTAGACATTAGTAACTGTACAATTCTTTAGCTCTTTATGTCTTGTGGTTCAGACGTGATAAAAGTACACCGAACAGACATTCACATTTATAGATATAGATTTAACTTAACTAACAGACGCGACAGCTGTTGCAATTGTTTAGATTCTTTACGCTAGCGTAATTTATCACGAGATTTCTAATTCACACGTCGATGCACAACAGCAAGCATTGTGTACTGCGCGAATGAATTGAATTTTGTAAAATAAACAAGTTTTCAAAAAAATAAAAGAAACATGAATAAGTCAACTTCTGACTTTCTATATTGTATTTAATTATATGAATTTTCTTACAATGAGACTGATATTTGTTACTATTGTTCAAAGTTTATTATCATTTATACATAAGTTCTTGCATCTGCCTCTTCTCCTTTCCTAACATACCTATATGTTTCCAGAATGAAACTTTCACTCTGCAGCGGAGTATGCGCTGATACGAAACTTCCTGGCAGATTAAAATTGTGTGCTGGAACCGGGACTCGAACCTGGGACATTTGCCTTTCGCGGGTAAGAGCTCTACCGACTGAGCTATCCCGACACGACTCACGACGCCGCCTCACAACTGTATTTCCTCCAGTACCTAGCCTCGTACTTTCCAAACTTCACAGAAGCTCTCCTGCGAACCATGTAAGACTACCACTCCTGGAAGAAAGGATATGATGGAGACATGGCTTAGCCACAGCCTAAGGGATATCACCGCACACTCCGCTGCAGAGTGAAAGTTTCATTCTGGAAACACCCCTTAGGCTATGGCTAAGCCATGTCTCCACCATATCGTTTCTTCCAGGAGTGCTAGTCTTGCAAGGTTCGCAGGAGAGCTTCTGTGAAGTTTGGAAAGTAGGAGGCGAGGTGCTGGCGGAAGTAAAGTTGTGAGGCGGCATCGTGAGTCGTGTCCAGATAGCTCCGTCGGTAGAGCGCTTGCCAGCGAACGGCAAAGGTACCAGGTTCGAGTCCCGGTTTCGGCACACAATTTTAATCTACCAGGAAGTTTCATACGTATCTGTGACTGATGAGGATAGAGAGGGAATTATTTGCACGGGTCAACTAGTTATCATATCCAGAATGAAACTTTCACTCTGCAGCGGAGTGTGCGCTGATATGAAACTTCCTGGCAGATTAAAATTGTGTGCCGGAACCGGGACTCGAACCTGGGACCTTTGCCTTTCGCGGGCAAGCGCACTACCGACTGTGCTATCCCGACACGACTCACGATGCCGCCTCACAACTTTACTTCCGCCAGTACCTCGCCTCCTACTTTCCAAACTTCACAGAATCTCTCCTGCGAACCATGCAAGACTAGCACTCCTGAAAGGAAGGATATTGTGGAGACATGGCTTAGCCACAGCCTAAGGGATGTTTCCAGAATGAAACTTTCACTCTGGAGCGGAGTGTGCGCTGATATGAAACTTCCTGTGAAGTTTGGAAAGTAGGAGGCGAGATACTGGCGGAAGTAAAGTTGTGAGGCGGCATCGTGAGTCGTGTCGGGATAGCACAGTCGGTAGTGCGCTTGCTCGCGAAAGGCAAAGGTTCGAGTCCCGGTTCCGGCACACAATTTTAATCTGCCAGGAAGTTTCAGTTATCATATATTTGTATACAACTGACAACTGATCATTTCTGTACGGATACACAAACCTGCCGGATCCCTTGCCATAATACAGTCAAAGCTGCGAGCACTACGATCGTCGTGTGAGATAAGTTGAGAATTTGGGTGGGAAGGGAAGCGTGTCTCGATACCGCAATTGCCAGTCGGCGCGGTGACTCGGCAGAATTATTGTTTACGGTGACCGCTGGCCCGAAGCGGGAAATCCGGGTTCGAATGCCGCTCCACCAAAACCTTTCAGCATCGACATAGTATATATTTCAGCCTCCTAAAGCAATCGAGATGTTTGAATATTTCGAATTAAAAATGTGTGTGTTTTTGTTGATCGAACTGTCTCCCTAAAGCACCAATCAGCTGGCTCCTACTGTCGGGTTACACAATATTGTCACACACATTTTAATTTGTTGACTAATCCAAGTCATATTTTTACAAAACTTATTTTGTTCTTAAAATGATTTTACTTTATTCAGTTCCTCACCTGCTTCATCTCACTCCATATTATAGGCTCACTCAAAGACATAGTAGCTGTACTAAAATTTCAATCAGAATCTCACAAACGAAGGCGTGTTGTGGAGATATTTCTGTTGACCAGCTCTCCTTATAACAGAAATTTGCAAAGCTTTTATGGTTCTAAAGACACGAACAATTCGAATGAGGCTTCAAGAAGAGGAGCAACACGAAAGAGGAAGTCTGCCACCATCACTAAAAGGAAAATTAAAAGAAAATGTAAAAAGAACTGGACCTTAAAGTTGAAACGTAGACTCAAATAACTACAAAGAATTAGTTGAACTCGTTAAGAAAACATCAAGGAGGCATATCTCACACGGGTGTAATACACAATTTATATTCGGCATTGACCCAATCTCACAAGATTTTTTGAGCAGTAGCATAACAACGCCGCAACGCCAATCATTTCTCAGCAGATACTATCGAAACGGGAGAAAAACTACTTCGAAACATTGCTGAACAAAAACGGGAAAGATGGGCTAAATTACTATCTGATCTGGACTTGAAAAAGAATAGTCGAAAAGCGTGGAAGCTGATTAAAAAAACTTTGCAATGATCCATCTCACCTGAATAATTGGGAAGAGAAATACGAAAACTGAAATAAAATAAAGCAGCAGATCCTGACAACATACGAATTGAGCAAATAAAAAACCAACGAATGGCTAGTGAGGATGATGAACAGATATCTGGAAACATTCAAGTCCCGAAACTGTGGAGGAAAGCTCATGTAGTAGTAATACTAAAGCCCGGCAAAGAGCGAACCGAACCATAAAATTTCCTGGCTATTTAATTAACATGCCACTCATATAAGCTATTTGAAAGAATTATCTTGTCAAGAATAGCAACCAAAATTGACACAAAAATTATACCTGAAAAAGCCGGTTTCAGACCAGGGAAAGCATGTTAGTCGAATACTGAATATGACTGATCACATCAGAGACTGGTTTGAAAGAAAATAATATAATACAGTAAACCACCAACGACTCCTCGCAAAGTCTATGAAATAAACGAAGGACGTACCTCTGACTTACATGCTAAGAGGCATGCTGCAAAATCTTAGATTCCATGAAATCCTCCAAGGGAAGAAAAGCAGGTGGAGAGACCAAACGAATGGTCTACCGCAAGGAAGTGTTCTCTGCCCTATTTTATACAAAGTGTACACAAATGATTAGCCACACCAACAGGAAATAAAAGGATTTATTTATGCAGACAACGCCGCCATTACTACTAAAGGAAGAACATATAAAGAAATTGAAAAGGATACTGACAGAGGCTTTGGCTTGTGAAACATCAATATATATATATATATATTTAAAAATTGTTAATGAAAATTAGCAAAGAAGAACTGCAATTTAAAAATTATTTGAATGATTATTTATGTATCACGCCCAGTTTAACGTCAATATTAATAAACTTCAGAGATACATTGGAATTAACTCATGTAAAAAAAGTACCGACAGTTTTCTGAATGTCTTCTTATTGTTGATTGCTTCATCACATCTCAGGGTCATTATGTGGTTCACTTTAAGGCCTAAGTAATAAACTAAGACGAAGCTTTTCACTCTTGAGAAAGATCTGTATTTTTCTAAAAACATTTACATCACAACTGAAAGTTTCCAAATAAACGAGACAGCTCATCACTTCTATCTACTCGAGAAGACAAGACAAGACTGACTGTTAATTAACAAGCAATGATACTGCTCTTCCACTTTTTTTCTTTTAGTTCCACAGATGAATTTTTTTCTTCACAGCATTAATTAATAATTGTCTTTTTAATAATAAAAAATGAAATTGAAATAGAAATTCGCTTCTTACTGTTCTGATACCCCAACACTCCATCCCTGATAACAGCACAGGCTACTTTGGGGAACTGCGACCTAAACCTGGAAAAACTGAAGAACGCGCATTCCACCAGCATAATAGAGAGGCATGAAAGCTGGCTATAGAATGGAGTTAAAATATGCCTCTGCGCCAAGCTTAAGTATTTGGGAGGCACATGAGAGCGGACACTGTCATTTAAAATCACTGCACCGAAGGAAAAATTTGTGCAAGGAACATTATTATCCGTAAACTGACTGGATCCGTATGGGGAGCACAATCTGAAGTCCTGCAATCATCTGTAATGGGACTCTGTTTTTCAGCGGAAGAATATGCGGCACCAGTGTGGGAGGCATCTTGTCACCCCAAACAATTAGACATTGCTCTAACAGACTGGCTGTCTGACGTCAACACCTGTCCACAAAATTTACCTTCTTGCGGTAATAGTACCACCAAGTATCACACGTAGAATAGTCAGTGAAATAGAGAGGAGAAAACAGCAGCCGCGGCGGAGTAGCCGCGGGCGCTAAGGCGCTTTGCTGCAGCGCGCGCGGCCGTTCGCCGTAGGAGGTTCGAGTCCTCCCTAGGTCATGTGTCTCTGTTGTTCCTAGGATAAGTTGGTTTGAGTAGTTCGTAAGTATAGGGACCCATAACCTTACAAACATTCGAACATTTTGAAAACAGCAAAGCGACCCACGGCACCTAATGTGTGTTGTTATGGTCTTCAGTCCGGAGACTGGTTTGATGCAGCTCTCCACCCTACTCTATCCTGAGCAAGCCTTTTCATCTCCTCATAAGAACGGCAACCCACATCCACTTGAATCTGCTTACTATACGCGTCTCTTGGTCTCCCTCTGCGATTTTTACCCCACACACTTCCCTCCAATGCTAAATTTACGATTCCTCGATGTCTAATAATGTGTCCTACCAAGCGATCCGTTCTTTTAGTCAGGGTATACCAAAAATTCTTTTTCTCGCTAATTTTGTTCAGTACCGCTTCATTAGTTATGTGATCTACCCACTTAATCTTCAGCATTCTTCTGTAGCACCACATTTCAAAAGCCTCTATTCTCTTCCTGTCCGCACTGCTTATCGTCCATGTTTCACTCCCGTACAAGGCAACACTCCACACAAATGCCTTCAGAAAAGACTTCCTTACCCTTAAATTAATATTTGATGTTAGCAAATTTCTCTTTTTCAAAAATGCTTTTCTTCCCATTGCCACTCTGCATTTTATATCCTCTGTACTGCGACCATCGCATGTTATTTTACTACCCAAGTAACAAAACTCATCTACCACCTTCACTGTCTCATTACCTAATCTAATTCCTTCGGCATCGCCTGATTTTCTAAGACTACATTCCATTATTTTTGTTTTGCTCTTGTTAATGTTCATTTTATACGCTCTCTTCAACACACTGTCCATTCCATTCAACTGCTCTTCCAGGTCATTCGCTGTCTCTGACAGAATTACAATGTCATCAGCAAAACGCAATGTTTTTATTTCTTCCCCCTGAACTTTAACGCCTATTCCAAAATTTTCCTTGCTTTCCTTCACCGCCTGCTCAATGTACCAATTGAATAACATCGGAGAAAGGTTACAACCCTGTCTTACTCCCTTCCGAACTGATGCTTCCTTTTCATGCCCTTCGAGTCTAATAACTGCGGTCTGGCTTTTGTACAAGTTGTAAATAACTCTCCTTTCCCTGTATTTTACCACTGCTGACTTCAGAATTTGAAAGAGTGTAGTCCAGTCAACATTGTCAAATGCTTTCTCCAAATCTACAAAAGCTAAAAATGTAGGTTTGCCTTTCCTTGATCTATCTTCTAAGATAAGACGTAAAGTGAGTATTGCCTCCCGGGTTCCTACGTTCCTCCTGAATCCAAACTGATCTTCCCCGAGGTCAGCTTCTACCAGCTTTTCCATTCTCCTGTAGATAATTCGTGTTAAAATTTTGCAACCATGACTTATCAAACTGATGGTTCTGTAATTTTCACACCTGTCTGCGCCTGATTACTTTGGAATGGGGATTATTACATTTTTCTTAAAGTCTGAGGGTATTTCGCCTGTCTCATACATCCTACACACCAGTTCAAATAGTTTTGTCATGGCTGACTCTCCCAGAGACTTTAGTAGCTCTGAGGGTATGTCATCTACTCCTGGGGCCTTATTCCGACTTAGGTCTTTCAGGGCTCTGTCAAATTCATCTCTCAGTACAGTATCTCCTATTTCATCTTGATCTACTTCCTCTTCCCTTCCTACAACATCGTCTCTAAGTTCATTTCCTTTGTAGAGCTGCTCTATGTACTCTTTCCACCTTTCAGCTTTCCCTTCTTTGCTGAGAACTGGTTTCCCATCTGAGTTCTTGATATTCGTAGAATTACTTTTCTTGTCCCCAAATGTGTCTTTTATTTTTCTGTAGGCGGTATCTATTTTCCCCCTTCTTATACATTCTTCTAAGATTTGCATTTGGCTTCTAGCCACTCCTGCTTAGCCATTTTGCATTTCCTGTCAATCTCATTTTTTAGTTGTCTGTACTCCATTTTGCCTGTTTCATTTACTGCATTTTTATATTTTCTCCTTTCATCAATTAAATTTAGTATTTCCTGTGTTATCCAAGGATTTTTTGTTGGTCTTGCCTTTCTACCTATTTTGTCCTCTGCTGCCTTCACTATTTCATCTCTCAATGCTACCCATTCCTCTTCTACTGTTTTATTTCCCCCTGTTTCTGTCAATTGTTGCCTAAAGCTCCCTCTGAAATTCTTAAGAATCTCAGGTTCCTTCAATTTATCCAGGTTCCATCTCCTTATTTTCCTACCTTTCTGCAGTTTTTTCAGTTTCAGCCTACAGTTCATGACTAACAAGTTATGGTCAGAGTCTATATCTGCCCCTGGGTATGTCTTGCAGTTTATAACCTGGTTCCGGAATCTATGTTTTACCATTATAAAATCTATCTGATACCTTCCGGTGTCTCCTGGTCTCTTCCAAGTATACAACCTTCTTTTGTGATTCTTGCACCTAATGTATAACCACCAAATAGCCACCAAATAGTTCCATCCCGTCTTATGTTTAGAAAGAGACTTATCCATCGGACCGTACCACTAGAAGGCTGCCCTGAGACTTGCCGCCTATCTTTATGTATGGATTTTCTACAAAATACGATCCTGCAACCCAAAGAGGAATTCGCACAGGGCCAGCAACTACATGGAGAACACTGAATAGATTAACAGGAGTGCAAAGCAAACATTGTTAAGTGGGGCTATGCTGAATATGACCAATGTGAATGTGGAGAAACACAGACGAATGAACATTTACTCTTGTGCCCAGTGATGGAAGTTGTCTGCACAATGGAATATCTTTTTTTATGCAATGACAAGGCTATTGAAGCTGCTGAGTTTTGGAAGAAAAGAGTTTAGACGTTCTCAACCCGACACAGAAAGTAAAGTATGTCCTGAGTAACAAATTCGTCAGGTATGTATCAAACCTTCTAAAGTTCCAAGTCGACTCTTGATTTTAGGACTGTTGAATTATGAGCGTTAAGGAAAGTCCACAGCTGGTCGAGCAGTTCCTCATAAGCCAAACATGGCTATAATGAATACCCGTCGGCGCTAGAGGTGGTAGAAAGGAAGGAACAGGAACCTTAGGTTTTAATATCCTGTCGACAATATACTCATTAGAGACGGAGCTCACGATCTGACTGTTTGGCTAACAATGGAGAAGAATCGGCCATGACCTTTCAAAGGAACCTTCTCGGAATTTGTTTGGAGTGATTTAGGGAGATCACGGAGACCCTAAATCTGGATGGCCGGAGGTGGATTTGGACCACCGTACTCCGGAATGCCAGTCCCGCCTCACTCGGTGGCTAGAAACGAGTGTTTTTCAGTGATTAATGACAGTTGCTTTTAGGCAATGTGATAGAAGGGGTTGGATCTGTCCTCGAGAACAAAAGCCAAGGAAGGACGTGAAAACGTTGTGAACCCGTTATTGAGACAAAGAAAGCTTAGAATGCAGAAGGATATGGACTCATTTTACTGCATTACCTTGTGGCTACATAAGAGGAACATGTTCATTCTTTGCTTTTGGCCTCCTCCTCCGCAGTTGCAGTCATACAATTTGTGTAGGTTAGATTACCATCTTTTGAAACTGTAAAAATTAGTCTAATTTGGACCAGACACGTTTCGTTTTTTATTTCAAAGCTTCTTCAGTGGTAAACTTTTATGCTTCTCTCTTCATGTGTTTATCGTAGTACTCACATTGTCACTCTAGCACCAAGTTAAACTGTTTTACGAAAGTTGTCAAAACTCGCCATTACTGTAATCTGGCCGAATGCGTTAGTCTTTTCAGAGGAACAATACGGAGACAACGAATGTATCAACGTGACAATGGACCGTTGTCATAACGCACCATCTGTGAGGCATTCGTTCCTGGACAATGTTCTTGAAACGCACTGGCTTGTCCAAAATCACTGCCTGAATACGTCACCTTTGTTATGAGTTACAGTGTTTAATTTGCTTCAAAACCGAAAGTCAAGTAGTGTAATGATGGTCAGAGAGATATGGCTCTTGAGGAAGAGTGTGTTACGTTCCTCCAGAGACGTCCAGGCAAATCGTCCCAAGCACAGTGTAGGCCATCGTAGATAGAGGCAAGGACACACCCCATGTTATTGTCAACAGACAGGTGTCCGAGTACTTAAAAATGTTGAAATGTTTTCTAAGTGGGGAAAATACTCTGGTCATCGGTTCCTAGACTTACAAACCACGAACCCACGCCGGAGGGGGGGCCTCGAACCTCCGACGATAGCGACCGCGCAATATATACTGCGACTGGTTTAACAGAGGAAGATTGCACTGTAGGTCCTTGCCTAGATTGCCGCACAGATTACAAAATGGCAGATATCGAAATAATTGACAAAGGGATAGAAAAACAATTAAAATCGCCCAAAAGAGGAAAGGCCGCAGGACCTGATGGGATAACAGTTCGTTTTTACACAGAGTACGCGAAGGAACTGGCCCCCCTTCTCGCAGTGGTGTATCGTAGGTCTCTAGAAGAGCATAGCGTTCCGAAAGACTGGAAAATGGCGCAGGTAATCCCCGTTTTCAAGAAGGGTCCTCAAACATATGTGCAGAACTATAGGCCTATGTCTCTAACGTCGGTCAGTTGTAGAATTTTGGAACATGTATTATTTCTCGAGACCTGGAATCTGCTCTGTAGGAATCAGCATGGGTTTCGAAAAAGGCGTTCGTGTGAAACCCAGCTCGCGCTATTCGTCCACGAGACTCAGAGGGCCATAGACACGGGTTCTCAGGTAGATGCTGTGTTTCTCGACTTCCGCAAGGCGTTTGATACAGTTCCCCACAAACGTTTAATGAACAAAGTAAGAGCATATGGTCTATCAGACCAATTGTGTGATTGGATTGAGGAATTCCTAGATAACAGAAAGCAGCAGGTCATTCTCAATGGAGAGAAGTCTTCCGAAGTAGGAGTTATGTCAGGTGTGCCACAGGGGAGTGTCGTGGGTCCGTTGCTGTTCACAATATATATAAATGACCTTGCGGATAACATCGGAAGTTCACTGAGGCTTTTTGCGGATGATGCGGTAGTATATAGAGAGGTTGTAACAATGGAAAATTGTATTGAGATGCAGGAGGATCTGCATCGAATTGACGCATGGTGCAGGGAATGGCAATTAAAGCTCAATGTAGGCAAGTGTAATGTGCTGCGAAAACACAGAAAGAAAGATCCTGTATCATTTAGCTACACTATAGCAGCTCAGCAACTGGAAGCTGTTAATTCCATAAATTATCTGGTAGTAGTCATTAGGAGGGATTTAAAATGGAACGACCATATAAAATCAATCGTCGGCAAAGCAGATGCCAGACTTAGATTCATTGGGAGAATTCTAAGGAAATGCAGTCCGAAAACAAAGGAAGTAGGTTACAGTACACTTGTTCGCCCACAGCTTGAATACTGCTCACCAGTGTGGGATCCGTACCAGGTGGGTTTGATAGAGGAAGTGGAGAAGATCCAACGGAGAGCAGCGCGCTTCGTTACAGGATCATTTGGTAATTGTGAAAGCGTTAAGGAGATGATCGCTAAACTCCAGTGGAAGACTCTGCAGGAGAGACGCTCTGTCGCTCGGTACGGGCTTTTGTCGAAGTTTCGCGAACTTACCTTTACTGAGGAGTCTAGCAGTATATTGCTCCCTCCTACGTATATCTCGCGAAGAGACCGTGAGGATAAAATCAGAGAGATTAGAGCCCACACAGAGGCATACCAACAATCCTTCTTTCCGCGAACAATACGTGACTGCAATAGGAGGGAAAATCGATAGTGGTAATCAAGGTACCCTCCGCCACACACCGTCGGGTGGGTTGCGGAGTATGGCTGTAGATGTAAATGTAGACGCTCTAGACAGCACAGCCATTTCCACGCGGCCGACTACTTTTGATGAGACAGTGTTCAAATGTTCGTAAAACTATCGGACTCAACTGCGTGGTTACTTAAACTAAGGTAAACTAACCTAAGGACAACACAAACACCCATGCCCGAGGGGGGACTCGAACCCCCGACGGCAAACGGCCACGCGCAGCGCAGCACGGCCCCCCAGTGCTAATCCGCCGCAGCTATGAGACATTGTATTAAACAGAAAATGAGGTTCAGATGTTGTGTAGCGACCAGTGGACAGAACCAAATCTCGTTAGGACAGTGTGTCCAGAATCAACAGATCCTAAGCAAGCAGATCGGACCAAGAGACAAGCTGCCAGGCTTGTGAGGGTGCTGCAAGTTAGACGCAAAGCGTGTGGCAAGAGGAGGCCAGACCGAGAAACGTACACACCAGTGGGTCCAAAAACTTTTGTAGTGCGACCCGTATTTTTTCTGCAAAAATTTTCGCCACCCTGTGTACACTAACTGAACGGCAATTAACAATTAATACTAATATAAAAATTATTTGTAATATGATGCAATAACCCCATACTTAACTATCATATATAACCGCTCGCTTACCGAACGTTCAGTACCCAAAGGCTGGAAAACTGCACAGGTCACTCTAATATTCAAGAAAGGCAATACGAATGACCCGCAAAATTACAAAAATGTTCAAATGTTTGTAGAACGTATGGGACTTAACTACGGGGTCATCAGTCCCTAAACTTACAGACTACTTATGAACTAGACAAGACTAAGGACGGCACAAATATCCATGCCCGAGGGGGGATTCGAACCCCCGACCGTAGTGGCCGTGCAGACCGTGACTGAAGCGCCTCAGTCCCCTCGGCCACCACGGCCGGCGCAAAATTACAGGACCATACCATTGACGTCGGATTGCACCAGGATTTTAGAACATACACTTTCCACAAATATTATAAACTACCCCGAAGAGAAGGACCTATAGTCCCATAGCCGGCCGCAGTGGCCGAGCTGTCTGCGGCGCGCCGGTCACAGTCTGCACGGCCGCTACGGCCGGGATGGAAATGTTCAAATATCTGTGAATCTATCGGACCAAACTGCGTGGTCATCAGTCCGTAGCTTACAAACTACTTAAACCTAGGTAAACTAACCTACGGACAAACACACACACCCATGCCCCAGGGAGGACTCGAACCTCCACTGCGAGCAACCGCGCGCTCCGCAGCGAGATGCTTTAGATCGCTCGGCTACTCCACCGCGGCGGTCGAGGGTTCGAATCCCCCCTCGGGTATGGATGTTTGTGTCGCCTTTAGTATAAGGTAGTTCATAATAAGTTTGTAGGTTTATGGACTGATGACCCCACAGTTAAGTCCCTTAAGCTTAACAAACATTTGAACATTGTCCCATAGTCAACACGGATTCAGAAAGTATCGTTCTTGTGAACAGCTAGCTCTTTGTTCACGTGATGTGATGAGTGCTATCGATAAGGGATTGCAAATACACTCCGTATTTCTAGATTTCAGGAAGGTTTTTGACACTGTACATCACAAGCGTCTTCTAATCAAATTGCGTGCTTATGGAATATCGCCACAGTTGCGAGATTGGATTCGTGATTTCCTGTCAGAAAGGACGCAGTACGTTGTAACTGACGGAAATTCACCGAGTAGAATAGAAGTAATATCTGGCGGTCCCCACGGAAGTGTTATAGAGACGCTACTGTTCCTTATTTTTATAAACTATTTAGGAGACAATCTGAGTAGCTCTCTTACACTTTTCACGGATGATGCTGTCATCTATCGGTTAGTAAACTCACCAGAAGGTCAAAAGCAACTTCAAAATTTATATAAGATCTCTGCATGGTGCAAAAATTGGCAATTGACTCTTAATAATGATAAGTATGAAGTCATCCATATGACCACTAAAAGAGTTCCGTTAAACTTCAGTTACACGATAAATCAGTCAAACCTTGAGGCCATAAATTCAACTAAATACTCAGGAGTAACAATTACGAACAACTTAAATTGGAAAGAACACATAGAAAATATTATAGGGTAGGCGAACCAAAGACTACGTTTCGTTGACAGAACACTTAGAAGATACAACAGCTCTACTAAAGAAGCTGCCTACACTACACTTGTGCATCCTATTTTGGATTATTGCTGCGCATTGTGGAATACACACCAGGTGGGACTGACGGACGTATTAGAAAAAATTCAGAGAAGGGCAGCTCGTACTGTATTATCGGGATATAGTGGAGAGCGTTTCACGGAAATGATGGACTAGTTGGAGTGGAAATCATTAAAAGAAAGGCGTTATTTGTTGCGTCGAGATCTATTTGCGAAATTTCTTTCACCAACTTTCTCTTCAGAATGCGAACATATTTTATTAGCACCCACCTACATAGGGAGACATAAGCATCATAATAAAATAAGAGAAATCAGATCGAAAACAGAAAGATTTAGGTGTTCCTTTTTCCTGCGAGCTATTAGAGAATGGAACTGTAGAGTAATATCATAAAAGTGGATCGATGAACACTCTGGCATGAACTTCAATGTGACTTGCAGAATATCCATGTAGATGTAGAAACTGAAATTATATGCAAATGCTATGCTGAGCAAGACTTTCGAAACTGGTGAAGGGAATATTTATTTTAAAAATATTCTCCAGAAAAGGAAAAAGACTAGATAAACGGAGGCTTGCCTAACTATGTAGTTGTGGATGCCATTAATTTCTTCGTCCTCGAGACGAGGCGATACAGCTCTAACCCACGCGCTAATAACGAACAACGTAGAAAATAGGAACGTAGTGTGAAAAAAACGCCCCTGTAATCAGGGTTACACACACTAAACAAAAAGCAAATAGGGGTTCGATCTCGCAGACCACAGAACGACTAAAGCTGTGGAAGGTTAATCACGTGACAGGTGTCGCAAGTGGAATGCGACGCGACGTTGTCATATCGTAATTGTCCATGAACGCTACAGCCGTCTTTTTCTCATATTGTCCTGAGTACGTTATTAGCCACAATGGGTTCTTGTTTGCGATATGGTTCTGTACATAACTTTTCCACATTATGAAACTTCCCTAATAAAGTGAACTTTATTAGGAGCCCCATTTCACAAGTGTTGTGAAAGGAAGAGGGGAAGTTATTGATACTTTCTATAAGTGGGTTGAAATTCGTTGATTTTAAGCCTAAATCGTTCAGCATGCAATTTTATATATGACTAGGAAAACGGAGGGTTGCCTAACGATGTAGTTGGGTGGATGCCATTAAATTCTTCGTCCTCGAGACGGGACGATCCAGTTCTAATCCACGCGCCAATAACGCGAGGAATAACGCCTCGTTAAAAAACCTGGGTCAGCCGGCTCCGGATGGTAGCACCCTGTGGGACACTCGCCTAGGGTTACAGGTGAAGCCTGACCAACGGTCTCAACGGCGCGGAAGAGGAACCTCACGGCGAGGAATGCGGAAGAGCCGCTGAAATATCTCAAGAGAGGAAGACCAACGTCTTCGTAGATGGATGAAGATATTAGTCTCAAAGGCAAAGAAGGCGGACGAGGCATTCACAGCAGCGTCTGTTACCACAGTGATCGGCTACGAAGGGCGTCTGTTCCCACATTGGGCAGCCTATTAAAACGTATCTGACGATAAGATCACAGGTGTAACATCCCACGAAGGCGTTTAATTCCCCTCCCCAACGTTCTTTCAACCAAGACATGATGGTAACACTAATAGGAAAACTACTCCAGGGGGTAAACAACCCTCCATCACTGGAAACAGTGATGCAACTAGACCATCGGATTCTGGAGAGCCTAAAACATTATGTAAGGAAGAGTGCGGAACTTCTCGCATCAGGCCTGGAAGAAAACGTGTATTCGGTACTTTGAACATTAACGTTTTAATAAAAACTGGATAACTGAAACAACTGACAGACTTATTAAGCAGACGCAACATTCTCATACTAGTACTCCAGGAAACCAGATTCAGAAGGCTACAGGATTTATAAAGGGAAACAACCAGAAAAAATAAACAAAATGTCCGAATTCATAGTAAAAGGAAACCTAACAGAATCCGTAACAAATTTTATATCCCCATCAGAGAGAATTTCACTTCTCTCATTCAAATCAGCAAACGCAGGCTACACCATCATAAATGCATATGCACCACCAACAAGGACAACAGAAGAAATCCAGAAAAAAATGGAACAGTTTTGGGAAACACTAGAAGAAGAGACATCTAAAATACCAAAGCATCACATTAAACTACTCGTAGGAGATTTCAATGCACAAGTAGGCAGTGAAGAGGAATACAAGGCAATAGTAAAAAATTTTCTTCCACAGAAACGCACCAATAAGAACGGAGAAAGGCTCATCAACTTCTGCCGGCAATTTGACCGAAAATTAATGTCTACCTTCTACATAACATTGCCAAGGAGAAAGAAGACCTGGTGTTTACCTAACACACATTTATAATCATATGAGCTGGATCAAGTGCCATTAACAAAACGAAAACCATAGAAAAATTATGAATGTACGGATTTCGAAGAGGAGTCGGAATAGATTCAGACCACTTTTGGATAGAAATTAAAACCAAATTTCAACCTAAGAAACCAAATCCCAAAATTAAGAAAGTTCATAGAATTGACACAAAATTTATATCAGAAAATAGGGTCGGATTTGTTAAATAGCCTCACACAAAGAAGAAACTGGAATGAGATCAGGGAAGCACCGATAGAGATGGTAAAAGAACTATAACAACCACCAAGAAGGAGGAAACACAGATGCTGGAATAATACATGTGATGAAGCAATAGAGAATATATTAAGAGCGTGGAAAAAATGGAACTTTTGCAAAAAGGAAAGCGACTGGAACACATTCACTGAGATCAGAAAACAGATGTATAAAATTATTCTAACAGAGATACGAAAATATGATAAAAAACGATTAGAGGAAATAGATACCAATTTCAGAGAGAACAATAGACGGAATTTCTATAAAGTTTTCGAAGAAGAAATTACAATGTACAAGCCTCTACTCCAAAGACTCGACAGGCAAATTGATTACCAACAACAAAGGTAACTGTGAATTACTGGCTAAATACTTCAACAACAGTAAGATGCTTGGCGTAGTTAGTAGTAGGGATTAGAGGTGTAGAGCGGAGTTGTTGGTCGCTGTAGTTGTTCTTAGTAAGACAAGCTACAGGGAGACAGCGAGTTAGCCAATCTGGGCTGCAAACGCCCTCTGGTACCTCAGAGTGGAACTGGGTCAGTAAAACTGACAGTTTGATTCACAACAGGCGGAACGGCGGCAGATAGTCATGGTCTTTGTAAGAAGACTTGGTAGAATTTTTAGTTGATACTTCACTGAAAGCCAGAATACAACGCTGAGTTATCAGCGCACACTCCGCTGCAGAGTGAAAGTTTCATTCTGTGAACCCTGAGTTTATTTCAGAAATATTTCATACTACGAACTGTAATTAATTCAAATAGCTTTCCAATCCTTACGTCGTTGTCCTAACGGATAAACAAGCAGCTGTTTGCCTTCTCTGTCGCTGAACCCTGAGCAACGCTCACACTTGAGACGCGATAGCTGGTCTGTTCATCAAATGTTTTAGTCACATTTTGTGAGAATAACGACATAATACAGCATCACTGAAACAAAGGGGAAATTTTAAAAATCAGATAATTTTACGAAAATAAATTTGATAAATTACCTATAATTTAACAAAAAAATTGCCATTTTAGCCTACAGTACAATTTTTTTTCTTTTGAAGATAACATCTTGGAAGTGCGCGTTTTGTGTATGTAAACAATCCAACAGTCTCTTTGTTATATTATTCTTGGTTTGACGTAACATCTCAACTAGACTTTTGGCAATTGCTTCCCATATCTTTCGTTGGAGCAGGTTGACTAAGTAAAATTTTGCTTTTAACCCCCACATGAATTATAAACCCTAAAATGAAAAAAAATTTCTGATAAATTATTTGGTAACTTAAGACCTATCTTGTGCAAAATTTATCATTATTTATCTAGAAAAAAATAGTTTCATAGATCAGTAGAGAAGTGTCTTCAAATGAGGACAGTTGGTACGAATACTGCTACCGTTTACATGGAACATCAATTAATAATATCAAAGAATACATGAAGGGTGTACACCATTTTGTATTTTTCGTGCGATGAAGTTGTGTAACGTGTTTTCCGTCGACAGTCCCGATCATGACACCTCTTGCAAGTGGGATCACCTGACTTGACTGACTAGTGTTATACCCCATCGAAGCGTAATTCGTTGGGTACCGAATGACAGGCTTCCTTTCCGATGTACAGACAACAATGTGCTTTCATCTTTCTTGTAATCTCTACCTTCCATTTATTTGTCAGCCCAACGACTAACACTGTCGTCTAGGAAACGTTCTAGCATTCATTATCAGTTCTCATATGAGGTACCTGTGCTTTTTACGGTCATGTCACATGTAAAAGATGACAGAAATGCGACTAAATTAAGTGTCCTCATTTGAGGACGTGACCCCTGAAAATAAATCAAAAGCTGAGAGATAAGGGGATCTAAGACGGTGAGGCCACTGAAAGTCACCATATCTCAAAACTACACGTTCCCCAAACAAAAGGCGTATCGCGACCATTGACATTCGTGCTGTGAATGACGTTGATCCATCTTCTTGATACTAGACTGTGTCAAGAATGTGTGGAAATCTCTGTAGTTGATGCATAACAAAGGTTTCGCATGCCGACGAAAGGATTAGATGTCACGTCATACAAATAAACGTTGGTAATGTCGTCGGAAAGGCGAACCACAGACTGCGTTTTATTGGCAGAACCCTTAGAAGATGCAACATAACTACTAATGAAACTGCATACACTACGCTTGTCCATCCTTTTTTGGAGTATAGCTGCTCAGTGTGGGATCCTTATCAGGTGGGTTTGACGGAGGACATCGAAAAATTCCAAAGAAGGGCAGCTCATTTTGTATTTTTTGTATTTTTTTTAAATGTTTGTAAAGCTTGTGGGAGTTAACTGCGGAATCGTAAGTCCCTGAACCTGCAAACTAGTTATGAACCAACTTATACTAAAGACAACATAAACATCCATGCCCGAGAGAGGATTCGAGCCTACGACGCGGGAGGCCGCGCGATCCGCAACGTGGCGCTCCAGACCGCTCGGCTACTCCCGCGCGGCTGTTTTTCTTCCCCGCGCGCTATTCGAGAGTGGAGTGGTAGATGAACAGTATAAGGGTGGATCGATGAACCGTCAGGCGCTTAAATGTGATTTGCAGAGTATCCCATGTAGATGTAGATGAAGAAACCAAGACTTCACGATCAGCAGGTCCGAAGGTGATGATCTCTTTCTTTTGGGATCATTTTGGTGTTTTTGTTTTTTTTTTTTTTTTTTTTTTTTTTGAACTTGGCACCACCACTAATCGGGACCGTCACTGTTTATCATTGGACAAGCTGCGACGTGCCATCATGGCACACAGACCACATTTTCAGGGTCAGCTCATCAGAGTACACCCTGACAATACCAAACCCCATGCAGTCGTTTTGAAGCAGGAGAAAATCAGGAAAATGGGTAGGAAAATTGTTGCTCATCCTCCCTACAGTGCGGACTTGGCTCCGTCTGATATTTACCTCTTTGGCTCACCTGTGCTGCCCACCTGCGCGGTAACACATTTGATAGTGAGAAATATGTTATTTGCTGGTGTAAAAGTCAATCATCAGAATTTTACCAAAGTGCATTTACGTCATGGAAGGAACTTGGGGCCAGATGCATCACAGCTGATGGAGACTACACTGAGTAGGCTCAATGTACAGCTAAATGTTCCAAGTATGTTCACAAAAAATGTCATTCTCCTTATAATAGTTTTTTATATACTACTACTATTATACTAAAACCATTATATTTCCATACACGACCTTCGGTTGTTTGGTGGTAGATGTTTTAATCGCTCGCCTGCCTTTAAATCATCATGAAAATAATAGGAAGTCGGGTTTTTATACGTCGTGGAAACTTTCAATATGACACGTTTCACTTGATAATGAATTCTTGATGACTGCTTGTTACTTAATGACGAAAGTAAGACTGCATGACTGCACTTAGACTAACTAACTACTCTCTAACAGATTAACTAACTGAGTTCGTGCCAATTTGAACGTATTAATACTTAGTACAATTTCTAGAACTTTCTAGAACACGGAAGTTACAATATTTAATATTACATACTTTGTTTATGAAACATAAATAAATCTTGCTTTACGTAAAGATACACAAAATTATGACAAATGTAATAATACGTTTTTCATATAAAAACAAAACAATACAGAAGATCGTAAGTAAATAACAATTAGTGCAGTGTTAATATATGTTTACATTATTTAAAATTGTTAAATCAAAGCAACTATAAACTTCTACAGTTAGCAAAGTATTACATTACGGTCAATACATTATAGAAGATCTCAGATATTGTTAGTTAACAATTTCATTAACAAACACATTATTATCCAAAATTAAGCTTACGACTTCCAATAATTAATTAATTTAGTTCATTAAAAGACCCAAGTAATGAAAGTGATAATCAATGTGACTTGCCAGAAGCGCCATAAAATGCTTATACAGGGCATTACAAAAAGGTACGGCCAAACTTTCAGGAAACATTCCTCACACACAAAGAAAGACAATATGTTATGTGGACATGTGTCCGGAAACGCTGAATTCCCATGTTAGAGAACATTTTATTACTTCTCTTCAAATCACATTAATCATGGAATGGAAACACACAGCATCAGAACGTACCAGCGTGACTTCAAACACTTTGTTACAAGAAATGTTCAAAATCTCCTCTATTACCGAGGATACATGCATGCACCCTACGTCGCATGGAATCCCTGATGCGCTGATGCAGCCCTGGAGAATGGAGTATTGTATCACAGCCGTCCACAATACGAGCAAGAAGAGTCTCTACATTTGGTACTGGGGTTGCGTAAACAAGAGCTTTCAAATGCCCCCATAAATGAAAGTCAAGAGGGCTGAGGTCAGGAGAGCGTGGAGGCCATGGAATTGGTCCGCCTCTACCAATCCATCGGTCACCGAATCTGTTGTTGAGAAGCGTACGAACACGTCGACTCAAATGTGCAGGAGCTCCATCGTGCATGAACCACATGTTGTGTCTTACTTGTAAAGGCACATGTTCTAGCAGCACAGGTAGAGTATTTCGTATGAAATCACGATAACGTGCTCCAGTGAGCGTAGGTGGAATGACATGAGGCCCAATCAAGACATCACAAACAATTCCTGCCCAAAGGTACACAGAAACATTTGTAAACATTGCACTGACTGCAAAACCACGTTCGTGATGACCACTAACCAGTTTATGCTACGTACTGATGTGCTTGATGCTAGTACTGTAGAGCAATGAGTCGCATGTCAACACAAACACTGAAGTCAACATTACCTTCCTTTAATTGGGCCTACTGGCGGTGAGCCGAGGAAGTGCAGTACATACTAACGAAACAGTTGGGTATTTTGACAATTGTCTGCACGAATTATTTCAATTTACATTTAAAGAGAAGTACTAATGTGATCTCTAACATGGAAATTAAGCGTTTCCAGACACATGTCCATACAACATATTTTCTTTCTTTGTGTGTGAGGAATGATTCCTGAAAGTTTGGCCGTACCTTTTTGTAACGCCCTGTATAATATAACCATGTAATATTAGGGCATAATACCGGGACGAAGTATGGTATCGGATACTTCATTAATCCAAACAAGCGAGACTTTCCAGGCTAAATACATCACATCCTCCTGCAAAAAAATTGAAAAAGAATTGGAGACTACTGTGCAAAACTGTTTGAACGCCCTTTGTATTTTGATGGGCTTGATGTTGGGGTTGAGGATTCGGTGATTGTGAGGTCTGTTTGGCGGCAGTGTGGGGATCTGATTGGCAGGTGTCAGCCGTCCACGATGGCCGAGGGGACTGAGGCGCTCCAGTCACGGTCTGCACGGCCACTACGGTCGGGGGTTTGAATCCCCCCTCGGGCATGGATATTTGTGCCGTCCTTAGTTAAGCTAGTTCATAAGTAGTTTGTACGTTTAGGGGCTGATGACCCCGTAGTTAAGTCCCATAGACTCTACAAACATTTGAACATTTGAGCAGGTGTCAGGTGGAGAGGCCTGCGCGGCCCGTCGCGCCTTGGCCGTGGCCGCCCAGCGCAGCGGAAGGCGCCCGTCCTTGCACCGGCCCAGCACGCCCGCCCTTGAGAGACAACTGCGCAGTTGGGCTGCGGGCGCTGAACCTCGCGGCCCGCGCTACGAGCCAGCGCAACGCTACACTCTGACCAGCTATGCACCAGCCGCCATTTTTTGTGAGCAAACGGGCTAGCGAATATCTTCAGAGGGGCCAACCTTCGAGGGGCCAACCCCCACCCCCTCCAAAAAAAAGGGACGAGTAATATTTACATATGTATTATCTCGAACAGAACGATCTATTGACCCAAGGTCAACACGGATTTAGAAAATATCGTTCATGCGAAACACAACTAGCTCTATATTCACACGAAGTGATGGGTGCTATCGACAAAGGTTCGCAAATCGATTCCGTATTTCTTGATTTCCAGAAAGCTTTTGACACCGTACCTCACAAACGGCTTTTAATCAAATTGCGTGGTTATGGTATATCGCCCCAAATTTCCAATTGGATAGGGGATTTCTTGTCAGAGAGGACACAGTTCGTAGTAATCGATGGTAAGGCATCGACTAAAACAGAGGTGATATCGGGCGTTCCACAGGGTAGTGTTATTGTTCCTCTGCTATTCCTTATTTACATAAACGATTTAGGGAAAAATCTAAGTAGCTCTCTTAGGTTGTTTGCAGATGACGCCGTCATTTACCGTCTAGTAAAATCATCTGAAGATCAAAACCAACTGCAGAACGATCTGAATAAGTTATCAGTATGGTGTAAAAATTGGCAATTGACTCTAAATAATGAGAAGTGTGAAGTCGTCCACATGAGTACGAAAAGAAATCCGTTAAACTTTGTTTACAACATAAATCAATCAAATGTGAAGGCCGTAAACTCCACAAAATACCTAGGAATCACTATTACTTCAGACTTAAACTGGAAAGAACACGTAGATAATATCGTGAGGAAGACGAACCAGAGACTGCGTTTTATTGGCAGAACCCTTAAAAGATGCAACAGAACTACTAAAGAAACTGCATACACTGCGCTTGTCCGTCCATTTTTGGAGTATTGCAGCCCAGGTGGGTTTGACGGATGACATCGAAAGAGTCAAAAGAAGGGCAGCTCGTTTCGTATTGTCGCGATACAGGGGAGACAGCGTTACGGAAATGATACAGGATCTGGGATGGAAATCATTACAACAACGGCGCTTATCGCTGAGGCGTGTGTTACTTGCGAAACTCCAATCGCCAACATTCTCCTCCGAATGCGAAAATATATTGTTGACTCCCACTTACATAGGTAGAAATGATCATCAGAATAAAATACGATAAATCAGAGCTCGAACAGAGAGATTCAGATGATCTTTCTTCCCGCGCGCTATTCGAGAATGCAATGGGAGATAAATAGTATAACGGCGGTTCGATGAAACCTCTGCCAGGCACTTAAATGTGATTTGCAGAGGATCCCATGTAGATGTAGATGTAGACATCAGTCGGAGGGGGCAAGCTAATTTTTGTATTCCCCATTTAATACACTACTGGCCATTACAACTCCTATACCAAGAAGAAAGGCAGATGATAAACGGTTATTCATTGGACAAATATATGAGTAGCCTAAAATCAAACCTGGACATCTGACCTAATGGTCGAAATTTAGTTAGCAGTCGTATCGTAAAGGAAGTTTTACCACTCTTTTGATTGGTGAAGTCCGTTTTTCCCAGAAATTGACGTAATTGTGGTAAATCACACGTTAAATTTGACTGTTCACATCAAAAGCGGACACCTACAGAAGAGCTTGATATCAAATTCCGACACTTTGTTCAATGAAGCAGTGTGCACCAATTAGAACACAGTATATGATCACATGACCTCGAAAACCAGACATGACGATAGCATGTGCCAGGTACTAAGACGTATTACCCAGTACTTAAGTTTTTCGGTAATTCTTTATAGTATTATTATTATAACCATCTTAAAGCGTGTGAAATGAAACTTAATATACCACCAGCGTCCAAACGAAAAGCTAGGAAGCGGTTAACACAACCTGAAAAATGGAAAATAAACATTGAAAAGAAACAAAGGTAAGACTAGCTTGTAAACTACACTGTTCTATTGTAAGGTGTGTTGTACGAAATTATCACTTGTTGGAAAGAAGTTCGATGTCAGAAATAACGTAAGGATGTTTAAGGAAAAATCTGGCGACAGTTTGAACAGACCCTATGCTAATAATTTTAGAGATTCAGTGCCGTAACATTTCATTTTGTATATAACATTAAAAAGATTATTATGATTATTGTAGTTCTTCATTTTTCCAAAATGTAATAGAGTTCAGAATTAAATATTTTCCACTTTAAGTCGATATACCTATAATTTCCCAATTTATACACCTCTAAAAGATTCTCGTCAGCTGTAAGCGAATCTCTGTGTATTAGAAACGGACATCTGAAAATCGTGTTCACATCAAAAGAGGACACCTACACTTTTTGGTTTCAAAGACGGACATCAGTATTTTGAAACACAATTTGAAGGTGCTTGAGTAATCAAACTGATATTAGCCACTTCCAGGTATAAATCCTCGAGCATTAAAATTGATAATGCTCAAATCAGCTTATAAATATATTAGCTCTACGTTTCGCAATAAAAAATGACATTTACTCAATTTCTGGGAAACGACATATGTCCGTATTTGATAATAGGCTACTCATATTATACAAGAAATGACATGTGATTACATTTTCACGCAATTTGGGTGCATAGATCCTGAGAAATCAGTAGCCAGAACAACCACGTCTGAGCGTAATAACGGCCTTTATACACGTGGGCATTGAGTCAAACAAAGCTTGGATGGCGTGTACAGGTCCAGATGCCCATGCAGCTCAACACGATACCACAGTTCATCAAGAGTAGTGACTGGCGTATTGTGACGAGCCAGTTACTCGGCCACCATTGACCAGACGTTTTCAATCGGTGAGAGATCTGGGGAATGTGCTAACCAGGGCAGCAGTCGAACATTTTCGGTCTCCAGAAATGCCCGTACCGGACCTGCAACATGCGGTCGTGCATTATCCTGCTGAAATGTACGGTTTCGCAGGGATCGAATGAAGGGTAGAGCCACGGGTCGTAACACATATGAAACGTAACGGCCACTGTTCGATGCGAAGAAGGGGTGACCGAGACGTGTAACCAATGGCACCCCATACCATCACGCCAGGTGATACGCCAGTATGGCGATGACGAATACACGCTTCCAATGTGCGTTCACCGCGATGTCGTCAAACACGGATGAGACCATCATTATGCTGTAAACAGAACCTGGATTCACCCGAAAAAATGACGTTTTCCCATTCGTGCAGCCAGGTTCGTTGTTGTGTACACCATCAAAGGCGCTCCTGCAGATGCAGCGTCAAGGGTAACTGCAGCAATGGTCTCCGAGCTAATAGTCCATGCTGCTGTAAACGACGTCGAACTGTTCGTGCAAATGGTTGTTGTATTGCAAACTTTCCCATCTGTTGACTCAGGGATCGAGACGTGGCTGCACGATCCGTTACAGGCATGCGATTAAGATGCCCGTCATCTCGACTGCTAGTGATACGATGCCGTTGGGATCCGGCACGGAGTTCCGTATTGCCCTCCTGAACCCACCGATTCCATATTCTGCCAACAGTCAGTGGATCGCGACCAACGCGAGCAGCAATGTCCCGATACGATAAACCGCAATCGCGCTAGGCTACAAACCGTCCTTTATCAAAGTCGGAAAAGTGCTTGTACGCATTTCTCCTCCTTACACGAGGCATCACAATAACGTTTCACCAGGCAACGCTGTTTGTGTATGAGAAATCGGTTGGAAACTTTCCTCATGTCAGCACGTTGTAGGTGTCGCCATCGACGCCAACCTTGTGTGAATGCTCTGAAAAGCTAAGCAATTGCAAATCACATCATCTTTTTCCTGTCGGTTAAATTTCGTGTCTGTAGCACGTCATCTTCGTGGTGTAGCAATTTTAATGACCAGGAGTGTAGATATAGAATACTTCCAACATGGCGGAATCTGTTCGGTTTCCTGAGCGTTATTTCAAACCGTTAGAAGCACGCGGTGGTGGAGGGAGACGAGTTGCCGCGGTTTGGGAATTCGCGGCAGTCTAGTACAGCCGACCTGAAGGCCGGAAGTCAGCCGCTGTCGGCGGACAGGAGCGCCTGTACCGGCTACCTCTCCACCCTCTCTTAACCCTTATTTGGTAATGTTGCTCTCTAGCAACATAGAAATTGAGCGTGGTTTATTGCAACATATTTCATTTTTCGTCCTTGGATGGCAATAGTGCTTGAAACCAACATGTAAGCTCTCGAATATAGCGATGTGTCATTGTCTTTAGCAAAAGGTTTCGCAATAAGCTGAATCTTTCACAGACATTGAAACCATAAGCTATTGGGATACCAGTTTCTTTCAAGTTTGTGACGATACACATGTAAAACTGCTTATAAAGGGGAAGAAGAAGCCTTTAAAGTAATTTATTACCCAAAAGCGTTAGGGAATTCTTATTTGGGACATTGCAAATGGGCTGGTGTTTATTGGAAAGAGGAGGCCCGGTAGACCGCTACTGAATTCACTACTAGTCAAGAAGAAAAAGAAAACAGCATTTTTGTACTTGTCAATGATGCTTAATATGACGGAGCTGACAATTATTCTCACTTGCCAGATTATAGCCTAAAATGAATATGTAAGTTTTGTCTATGCGGGTACTTGACTGTGAAACGTGGGAATTGTGTGATCAATCTGAACTTTGTAGCAAAAATGACTTTTATACAAACATTTCACATGAAATGGTCCAAAATACAATAACTTCGACAGACATAGAAAAAATAGAGAAATATTTATGTTCTATCAGCCACTCGATCTTTGGGGCAATGTTAGCTATAGGCAGGAAACTATATTTTGAAAAATTTCGTGTAAAATTGTTTACATCACTCTGAATGTCCAATTTAAGTGACATAATTTTTTCTTCGCGTGTGTGTCAAATAAAGGGTTAAGCTGTCGGCAGACGTGGCGAGTTTCTGACGTCGCAACGTGCGAACAGCACGTTGGCGAGGATTTCCCAACGTGTGGGGCAGTGACAAGCATGCCAGAAATTCTCAACGTGCATCTGAACGATCACCAATAACGTGGGAGAACGCCAAGTCCCATAAGCTTAACAAACATTTGAACATTTTGAGAAATAACTTTACAGTAGACGTAGATCTCATCACGTACATTTAGATGTAGTCCTTAAAAATTAAAGTTTCTCACGATGTTGTTGATTATCTTTAATCAGGACAGTTAAAAGTTATGGAAACAAGGCGAGGAGCTAACTATTTAAAAATAATTTGTTACAAAAGAATATCACAAACAAATGTATTAGACGTACTTTTCTTATGCATGAGAAACTTTTGAAAACATAGTTTATCATTTCGTCTGCAACATCGCTTATTTGTTAGGGTTCCGCGGCAGTTATTAATTTATTCCGGTAGTCGATTATAACATCTGCTCACACTAGCTGACAGGAACTATCGACTTCACTTTCACTTGTGAGCTAGTAAACATATTACATTGTGCTTTTTGTTTCTTTTGTAGTGCAGATCATAGGAATTATGGCATTTCCATTAAAAAAACTAGGGCGTTTCCCCTGCGACTCAGCTAAACAACGTAGAACAGCATAGCATAGCATAGCATTCTATATTCGTTCATTACTTTATTTCAAATTTGTATGTCGACTTTAGGTGATCTGTCAAACATAGACGCTCTTATCTATATTTTGTAAACGTATTTTATGTCATTGATTTGAACATTCTACCAATTCACTTTATTAACTAATATTTCGCCGCAAAAGAGTAAACTTATGAAGTGTATCGTTCTTCTTTCGTCCTTTTTTCTAACGCAGTTGTAGCAATTGATATATGTACAAATGCAGTGATCAAACTTGAATGATACGCGAACATTCGAATTATCTTTATATAGTTTCTTTCATGTTCCTTCCATGGCGATGGACTGTTTCTATCGCAATCAGTAATTGTGGAAGAAAGCTACTGCACAAGCAGAGGGAGAATGGATGCATATTTGTGATTGGGAGAACTAATTACACAGTGACATAGCCGACGGTATTGCTTTCGTTTCCCAGAAGTTTTAAATATTTCGATTTCGGGATAATGAAAAGAAGTTGTACATTTCGGCGAGATGTCGAACAGAAATATCTCTTTCGTATTGGCTGCATCGTGTAAGATCGGAGACGGAGGTTTGGAAGCAAACAGCAGGAGTATGGGGAAGGACGTCCCTAGCCCCAGGGGCCGCTAATCCTTCTACCTGGCGAAGGGTCAGGTGTGGCAAATGTCCGGCGTAGCAAAAGTCCGGCGTGGCAAGTTACCGGCATCCGTATGAACTGACTCGCACTTTTCAAAAGAAGCGTGATATTAACCGCGGATAATAGAGTGAAGGCTTTCACGACGGGTTGACATGATAGGTATTATATCTTCTGGATTGTAAGGCTGTGTTCTCGGAATCTTGCTGCTTCCTAACGTTTCTTCCGATGCTGCGTCGGACTTCTTCGGAGGTTGTCCGACGCAGCATTGGACGAAACGTTAGGAAGCGGCAAGATTCCGAGAACACAGCCTTACAATCCAGAAGATATGATACCTACAAAATTAACCGTGGAGTTGTGCGCCATTCATCGAGCTATTATTTATCTAGTCTATTTCTTGTGGTCTTCAGTTCAAAGAGTGATTGGATGCAGCTCTCCACACTATCCTGTGCAATTGGTCTCTGAATAGGAACGGCAACCGACACCCTTTTGAACGTGTTTAAATTGTTTAAATGTTTGTATAGCTTGGGATAATCAGTCGCTAAACTTACAAACTACTTATGAACTAGCTAAGACTAAGGACGGCACAAATATCCATGTCCGAGGGGGGATTCGAGCCCCCGACCGTAGTGGCCGTGCAGACCGTGACTGGAGCGCCTCAGTCCCCTCGGCCACCGCGGCCGGCTTTTGAACGTGCTTACTGTGTTTGTCTCGGTCTCCCTTGTGAATCCTCCATACTTCCTTACACTCTCTCTGCGATTCCCACCCACCCCCCTACTTCCTTACAATGCAATTCCTTTATGTCTCAGAATGTGCCCTACAAATAGATTCCTTCGTTTAGTAAAGATATGCAAGAATATATTTTCTTCCCAATTATGTTGAGCACTTTCTCATTAATATGAATAAATAATCCCTGAGACGGATTTACGTCTCAAATATGTCAAAGACATTATTGATAGATGTGAAGCATTGAATTAAAATTTGTGGTGCGGCCGGGAATCGAACCCGGACCTCCATGCTTACTAGGCAGACGTCTTAACCGTTAGACTACCACACCACTAACGATTAAGGCGCCTCGGAATAGTCTATGTACGATTTCCCTCCACAACACAATTATCTTTGGAACAAAGAAGCTGAATTAAAGTTTGTGTTGTGGAGGGAAATCGTACATAGACTATTCCGAGGCGCCTTAATCGTTAGTGGTGTGGTAGTCTAACGGTTAAGCCGTCTGCCTAGTAAGCATGGAGGTCCGGGTTCGATTCCCGGCCGCACCACTAATTTTAATTCAATGCTTCACATCTATCAATAATGACTTTCTCATTAGTTACGCAGTCTACCCATCCAAAATTCAGCATTCGTCTTCAGCACCACATTTCAGAAGCTTCCTTTTGTCTGCACTTCTTATCGTCCACGTTTCACTCCCCTACAATGCTACACTCCAGACAAAACCTTTCAGAAAGGACTCCCTAACGTAAATTGATATTGGATGTTAACAAATTTCTCTTCTGCAGGGAATGATTTTTTTCCCATAGCCATTCTGCATTTTATATCTACTCTACCTCGGCCGCCAGAAGTTACTTTGCTACACAAATAACAAAACTCATCTATTACTTTCATTGTCTCGTTACCTCATCTGATTCCTGCACCATCGCCTGATTTCCTTAGACAACATTCAATTACCCTTGTTTTGCTCTTCTTAAAGTTCATCTTGTAACCTCCTTTCGAGATACTATCCATTCTGTTCAGTTACTCTTCCACGTTCTTTGCTGACAAAATTACAAAGTTACACGCAATCCGCAGAGTTTTTATTTCTTCTTCCTGAACATTAATTCTTTCTCCAAGATCCTCCTCCCCCTTCACAGGTTGCTCAATGTACATATTCAATAAAACTGGGAAAGGCTATATCGCTGTCTTCCTCTCTTCCCTTACAATGTGTCAATTTCATGCCCTTCCACTCTTATAACTGCTGTCTTGAGTTTTGTTCCTATATTGTTCCTACACTGTCGAAAGCTTTCTCCAAATCTACAAGAGCTAAAAACGTAGGTTTGCCTCTTCCTAACCTGTCTTCTAAAATAAATTGTAATGTGATCACTGCCACGTGTGTTCCTAAATCCAGATGGGATTCTACTAGTTTCCCATTCATATATAAATAATTCGTGTTACTGACTTTTCACATTTATAAATTAGTTAAACGTGTATGCACTTGCTTTCTGTGGAATTAGAATTATTATATTGTCCTTGAAGCTTGAGTGTTTTATCCCCTGTTTCATATATCTTTCACACAGGATGGAACATTTTCTTCATGACTGCCTCTCCCAACGATATCAGCAGTTGAGAGGGAATACCACATACTCCAGGGACCTTGTTTCGATTCATATCATTCAGAGCTCTGTCAAATTATCATCGTAGTATCGTATCCCTTATATTTATCTTCATCCATTTCCTTTCCATTTATATAATACCGCCATCAAGTTCAGTTCCCTTGTAAAAATAGTTTGACGTGCAAGGTCGTATAGTAGCAGTCTAAAGGAAATTGGTTTAAATTGGCGCACGAAATAAAATGCCCGCGTGGCTTTCAGTGACCGGAATATCCGTGTCCAGGCTACTGCCAGCGAGATATGCAAGCGGACTACTAGAACATGATAGTTCTACAAAACATAATTTAAAGATTCTGCATCTCTATTGTGACGTCCTGTGCTATTACTTAAAAAAAAAACAATTTCAATTATTTATGCTAATTACACCCAGTTTAGGTCTCTGTGAATTTTGAGTGGACATTTGGAGATATTAAAGGAGTAACAACGTTATCAAACTATCAAGGTTGTATTGAGAATACACTGATTCCATGAGGTAGCTAATATGCTACTTGTATGATGTAAGCAACGTTCAGAGACTTTCTTTGAACTGACTACACGCACACAAAAAGTGTTGTATCACCTTGGTTCCAAGGTCTCCAAAACACTGACGTTGAATGCGTATATTACATTAAGGTAAGGCTGAAATTTTTCAAAAATCAACTTCCAGTGTTTTGCGTAATTAGGTACTATGTTCCTTTGTGAACATTTATATGTACTTTTTATTCCTGTCCACCAGTTATAACTGCATTTCAAAAATTTTATTACATCTGTCACTCTGTAATAATTTACGCCCCTTTTCGTAAAAAGAATTATAGCTCCGGCACTTTTACAGTTAGAGAGTTAGGATTGGCGTGTTCCGTACATAAATGTACGGTTCATATGTTAGTTAACCTGATATAGCGCATTTAGATAGTCAAATGTCTGCAGGTGCGCTTGTAAGCAAAAGTTCTCTTTGAAATACGTGTCTCGTCGGTTGCTATTATTTGTGAATACGAAGTTTCTTGAGAGTTTCAGTTTCGATAATGACTAAACCAAAAGATTTATTCAAGAAAATTAAATTCCACGCAAATCGAAACAAGAAAACTGTAGAAAAAGAATGTCAAAATCAGTGCAACAGCAGCATGCCTCTGGTAACTGAAACTCCACCAAGTGCTTGGAGAAATGTGGTAGACGTTGATAAATATACAGAAGTAGATGGAAGTTGTGGAAGTACTAATATATAATAGATCTAGGATTATTACAGCCTGCGAGTTGTGTGGTGGACAAGTCAGTTTGTGTGAAGATCCAAGTGTCAGAGTAGGTTCAGTATGTAAACTGAAAATAGTGTGCAGTGTCTGCAGGAGTGAAAAACTATTTTACACGTCACAACAAAGTTTTAGAACAGTTTGGCATATTACCCGGACAGAATACTGTAACTATTCTAAGAGAATTTGACCAGCTTGCGTATTGCAAGATTTTGCTGCTTCTCTAATGTCTAAAGAGTCTAGAAGCAGGATAAGGAAACAGGCAAATGAATCCAAAGATAATGAGGACCCTGATTATGGTACAGGCTGCTTCTAACCACTTCTTTGGGACAGATCTCTACGTTTTTCCTAGAATAAATATGCTGTAAAACTTTATGTCTCATTTTCTAAAAACTTTAAATTCGGAAACATTTGCCCGTTTTCTCAGAAATTATCAGATAAACTTCAATGAAAATTTGACAGCTTGTAAGAAACGCTCCGTAACAGCTGTGGAACCGCAGTAATGTTGATTGCACCAGTAATTCTGCTGTAATAAAAATATTTATGACTTTTTTCATAAAAAATTCAATGCACGGAAATTAAATTAATATATAAACCGGGTGATCAAAAAGTCAGTATAAATTTGAAAACTTAATAAATCACAGAATAATGTAGATAGAGAGGTAAAAGTTTGATACACATGCTTGGAATGACATGCGGTTTTATTAGAACAAGAAAAAAAAGGTTCAAAACATGTCCGACAGATGGTGCTTCATCTGATCAGAAAAGCAATAATTAGCATAACAAATTAAGACAAAGCAAAGATGAGGTTTTTTACAGGAAATGCTCAATATGTTCACCATCTTTCCTCAACAATAGCTGTAGTCGAGGAATAATGTTGTGAACAGCACTGTAAAGCATGTCTGAAGTTATGGTGAGGCATTGGCGTCGGGTGTTGTCTTTCAGCATCCTCAGAGATGTCGGTCGATCACGATACACTTGCGACTTCAGGTAACCCCAAAGCCAATAATCGCACGGACTGAGGTCTGGGGACCTGGGAGGCCAAGCATGACGAAAGTGGCGGCTGAGCACACGATCATTACCAAACGACGCGAGCAAGAGATCTTTCACGCGTCTAGCAATACTTTGTTTTTCTTTTTGTTTTAATAAAACCCCATGTCATTCCAAGCATGTGTGTCAATTTTTACCTCTCTATCTACATTATTCCGTGATTTATTAACTTTTCTAATTTATACTGACTTTTTGATCACCCGGTATTATAAATTACAATACCACAGCGATTTCGTTATAGTGAGTTGCACAAAAATCATTCAATTTTCAGTGAAAATTTCAGTCGCCGGCTGCGGTGGCCGAGCGGTCTGCGGCGTGTCATTTACGGTCTGCACGGCCGTTGCGGCCGGGGGTTCGAATACCCCCCTCAGTTATGGATGTTTGTGCCATCTTTAGTGTTAGCTAGTTCATAAGTAGTTTGTAAGTTTAGGGACTAATGACCCCGTAGTTAAGTCCCATAAGCTGTACAAACATTTGAACATTTGATTTTCAGTCAAATCTGTTCAGTAGTTTCTGAGAAAAGGGGCCATGAATTTGCTTAATTTGACATTGTCGGTATAGGGGCTAACGTCTCACCTTTTGCGCCGTGGGCTCCTTGCGAAACTCCAATCACCAACATTCTCCTCCGAATGCGAAAATATATTGTTGACTCCCACTTACATAGGTAGAAATGATCATCAGAATAAAATACGAGAAATCAGAGCTCGAACAGAGAGATTCAGGTGTTCTTTCTTCCCGCGCGCTATTCGAGAATGGAGTGGGAGATAAATGTGAGTTGCAGAGTATCCCATGTAGATGTAGATGTTTTAAAACATGGTTCCTTACAGTCTACATAGACGTCACTCAAACCCGCACAAAGATGCAGACGACCACACCTGAGCAGTACCATTGCGACGGATTGGGTAACATGGTCGATGATTTACAGTCGCAACATCACGAGGGACGTACATTTCTTATGGTGAGTGTAGTCCTCATATGCCTAGAAGGTCAATTCCGAAGTATGATCATATCCGCCTTGTTACTTTGTGTCAGGAGGAACTCTCATCAAGGGAAGTTCCAGACTTTCAGAATAAACCAAACTGATGTTGTTTCGATGTGGTTACTCCACAGACACCTCGCTCGCAAGCCACCCCATTTCCCTCCACACTCCCGTCGACATTGACCACGCCTCTTCCTTCCTCCACCAGGCCATTGCTGAAGCGGTCCTTGCCTGCATCTCCACCAAGACTATATAGCCTCACCGTTGTACCCTTCCTCCACAGGCCGTCCTTCTCCTATGCGAAACCCGTCGCTTCTACCGCTCCTTCTCCGGACTCGTGACCGGGATACGCTCCAACGCCACTGGCAACTCCAAAGACACTTTAGAAACCTCTTGTCCGCGAAAAAAGCCGGGACTGGCCACCACCACCTAGAGAGAAGGCCGCGGCGCTCTCGTGTGACGTCAGGAAGAGTAGGTTGCGGGCGCATAGCTGACTGGCTCCCTGCTTCGGTATAGTGGGCCGTGCCCCAGCGACTACCCAGTCAGCTATGCACGCGCAACCTACTCTGCCTGACGTCACACGAGAGCGCCGCGGCCTTCTCTCTAGGTGGTGTTGGACTGGCCCTAGACATGCACCCGCCTAAATTCGATGCTCCCCGTCAACTTCTCGTGGTATTGGCATGCCTTTCGCAGCCTTACTGGCAGTCACTCCTCGATTCAAAATGTTCAAATGTTTATAAAGCTTATGGGACTTTCCTGCGGGATCATCAGTCCCTAAACTTACAAACTACTTATGAACTAACTTATACTAAAGACAACACAAACATCAATACCCAAGGGAGGATTCGAACCACCGACGCGGGAAGTCGCCCGATCCGCAACGTGGCGCTCCAGACAGCTCGGCTACTCCTGCGCGGCTGTCACTCCTCGCCTCACTACCTGCTTCTCCATGACGACCATCCCTTTCCCGACAATGCCAGTAAGGCAGAACACTTTATCTTCTACCTCTCGCCGGCCGCGGTGGCCAAGCGGTCTGCGGCGCGCCAGTCACGTTGTGGATGGCCACTACGGTCGGGGATTCGAATCCCCCCTCGGGCATGAATATTTGTGCCGTCCTTAGTTATAGCTAGTTCATAAGTAGTCTGTAAGTTTAGGGACTGATGACCTCGTAGTTAAGTCCCATAAGCTCTACAAACATTTGATTTCTTACCTCTCCAAATTTTTTTCCGTTCCTGACAATCCTAACTTTGAGTAATCTCTCTTCCGCGATGTGACCCATCGACTAATCTGAGAGATCTACCCCGAATCGCCGTTGAGGTGTGAGACATTGTGGACACATAGTCCTTTGATGATCAAGTGGACAGTATGTCACGACCAATACAAACATGCATCAGTGCAAGATAATGTATTACCACGTATGGGGGGTACTGCTGTATGCTGCAGTGTTGAGGACAAATTCAGAATTTGCCTTCGTACAACTTTTTAATTTCTGTTTTCAAGAGCGGTAAAGAGAACCGTCATCTTGCTTTTGTATATCTCTATTCAATTTTTGTACGTTCCAGTAGTTGGATGAAAATTGAGGATTTATCAAAAACGCGTCGTATTTGTTAAAATTTCTGTTAAGTAAATATTATCTAATGACGCTTTCAGAAGATCCTAAGATAGACTGTAATATTATTGATAGCTACAAACTGTGAGAATAAACGACGGCATCATTCGCGAACAGTCTAAGAAAAATGCTCAGATTGTCTAATAAATAAAGGTGAGGAACAGTAGGAGCCCTATAACACTTCCCTGGGGAAGGCCGGATATCACTTCTTTTTCACATGATGACTTTCCGTCAGTTACTACGTGCTTGGCAGTCGCACAACAGTGCTTCCATGAGCACGCGATTTGATTAGAAGCCGCTTGTGAGGTACAGTATCAAAAATCTTCCGGAAATCCAAAAATGTGGAGCGATTTGAGATCCCTTGTCGATAGCACAGAGTACAGTGGTAGCTGTGTTTCACAAGAACGATACTTTCTGAATCCGTGTTGACTATGGGTCAATGGGTCGTTCTCTTTGAGGTAGTTTATAATGTTTGAGGAAAGTATACGTTCTAAAATCCTGCTGCAAACAGGTGTCAATGACATAGGCTTGCAATTCAGTGGATTACTCCTATTGCCTTTCATGAATATCTGTACAACTTTCCAGTCTTTGTGTACAGATCCTTCGTTGAGTGAGCGACTGCATATGGCTGTTAGATATGGAGCTGTCGCGTCATCAGTCTCTGATAGGAACGTAATCTGTATACTGCCGAAAGATTTGTTTTTATTGAGTAGTTTAAGTCGATTCACTACTCCGAGGATATCTACTTACACGTTACACACGCTGACAGCTTTTCTCAGCTCGGAATCTGAAATATTGTCTTCGTCTTCTTTGGTGGAGGAACTACGGCAGATTTTGTTCAGTATCTCTGCTTGAACAGCAGTCTCATCGGCAGCATCATTATTACTGTCGCGTAATGAAGCAATTGTTTGTCTCTTGCCTCTAGTATGACATCTACATCTATATTTTACATCTACATATATATTTTAATGTCGGATGTAAGAGTACACCTGTCGCTGTATCTTAGTTTGATTTAACGTAATGTATATATTGTCTTAAATTTGTTTATTTCATGTATTTTTCATTTCATGTATGCTAGATATATTTCTTATGTAACGTCGTTTTCTATATTGAATAATTTAGTGTAAACACGTACTATATCTGTAAACCCACATGAATGCAAGGACATTCTTATGCTGGAAGTTAGCAATGCGTCAGAGAAAATGTTGAACCTGTTGTAAAGACTGTCTTTGGTACAGAAGTAGTAGCTGTGAGTGTCGCGCTGCTGAAGCAGTCGCGGTGCGGAACTCGCCAAAGTAAAGACATAAATGTAGTCGCGAAGCGGAGTCGCTATAGTAAACACATAAATGTATTGTTGATGGTGCAGAGGCACGGTAGGTGCAGTGTGGCGCGAGTTGTATGCAATTGCAATAAGCCTGAGAGGCGTACTGTTTAATGTATTGAACGGAGTGCGAAATAAGTTTATTTATACTCGATCAGTGTAATCTTTTTCCATGTGTGCAAGAAAAGTAATTGTTTGGTATCAAGTCTATTGTCACCGAGTGTGATCGTTGTTGCAGTAGGAGTACCTATTGTAATCATATCTGTCTTGTATGAACTTCACGACGAAGACGACGAAAGCAGATGAGTACATTTGTAACATTTTATTTTGTATGCATGTAAATGTAGTGTCAACCCAATCAGAACTTTGGTTCAATTATACATGACTTATTTTGAAGCCAGTCTTAATTTTGTAAGTAGTTGTAGTCACCCCATTATCACCATTATTAGATTATGTTGATTATGCAAGCCTGTACATTGACTAACAAATTCAATCATTTTCAAAGTAATTACGATCAGCTTTAAAGAAATTGCTAGACGAATTAAAGAATTGCTAAACGTATTGCAAGCACAGAGACTAGTAATTAAAGTGCAACAGAGTTTGCAAGTAAAGTAAAGTTGGTTTCATTTATGTAGAAAGTAACCAGGCTAACAGTAGTCAAAGTATTATAGTAGTTTTACCAGACTTGACTGAAGTAATTTTTTTATGAAATACGTTAAATACCAAACTCTGCTCAGCCAGTTACACGCGTACGCTACCCAGGCCCTGGAACCAATTAAAAACAAAAAAAAAAAAAACAAAAATTATGTAAAGTTTTATAAGGAACTTGAATGCTTTAAACAATAATATCAAAATTATTGAGAACTTTGACTGTAGTATTTGTGAAGCTCATTGCACCACGGAGTTTCACTGTATTGAGCTATTATCATTGTAATCAGAGTCTATCTGCTATTACGATTTTGATTATAACACGAACACGCCATCACCACTACATGAATTCTGACACATTTATTAGTGAAGTTGTGCTGTTCGTGAATCGTAAGAGGTGCTAGTTGGAGGCTGTAGTCAATGCTAAGTCAGATAGGGCCAAGCTTAATTAATTACCACAGTGACTGTTTCAAGTCAATTAATATCTTTTTTTTTATTCAAAATTTTAACTTTCACTGCGAAAGTGTTGTTGCGACCCATTAGTTGTGATTTGCTACAACATTCAATAACGAAATTATTATTATTACTAGAGTATATTATTACGCATTCTAAATTTTGAGATTATTTGACGACCTCCAACAGGCAATTTTCTTACACGCTTAGACATGAAGAAATCGTAAATGTAGTATTTGAGGGAAGTGTGGGGGCCGGCCGCGGTGGCCGAGGTGACTGAGGCGCTCCAGTCACTGTCAGCACGGCCACTAAGGTCGGGGGTTCGAATCCCCCCTCGGGCATGGATATTTGTGCCGTCCTAGTTCGTAAGTAGTTCATAAGTAGTTTGTAAGTTTAGGGACTGATGACCCCGTAGTTAAGTCCCATAAGCTTAACCAACATTTGAACATTTGAAGTGTGGGGAAAAATCGCAGATGGAGACCAACAGACGAATATAGTAAGCACATTCAGATGGATCTGCGATGCCCTTCGTATGCGGAGATGAAGAGGCTTGCTCAGGATAGAGTAGGGTGGAGAGCTGCATCGAGCCAGTCTCCGTACTGAAGAGCACAACACAACAAAGAGGTACTGTGTCAAAAGCCTTCCGGAAATGTAGAAATATGGAATCGCTTTGAGTTCACTTGTCGATGGCACTTATCACTTAATGTGCTTGGCAAGGACACTTTCTGAATGCGTATTGAGTGTGAGCCAATAGGTCGTCCTATTCCAGGTAGTTCAAAAGGTTCGAACAAAGTACTTCTTCCAATGACTGGCAACTCATTGTCAGTTTTGCCAAATTTGGAGACAGATTTTCGTCGTGACTTGGTCAAGAATTAAACTGGAACCCAGCAAAGAAACTAAATACAGGTATTGCCTCAGAGCTCCGGTATGCTAGCCGTAAAGGTGCGTATCAATTGACATGAGGCTACGGCCCAGTGGCGTATATTGTGGGCTATCGAAGCTATCATCGAAGCCCACATTTAAAGCAAACCAGAAATTAAGAAGCAATATTAACAAAAATGGCAATAGAAGCCAGTTTCCGCCTTGAAGAATTAGCGCGTAGTGTGGAATACGTCTCCTTCGCTTCATTCCAATAGCCGGAGAACAGAGCTACGGTCGCTAACTGCCGCAGCCTTCGCTACGGTGTGGGGCAGGGAGGGGTGGGGTGGGGTAGTGCGGCCAACAGCGCGACAAGCATTCGGATCCCTCGTCGGAACACAAGCACGAGTGCTTCCGAAATGTGCCGAACGGACACGACTCGCTCTTGGCGAACTCCGCATCAGTTTAAAGCAACAAAGAGCGTGTTTGTTACGTTTGATAACAGCTGTGTTGGAGTTATGTATTTCATCTGCAGTGTACTTTGACAGTTATTAGTGCTAATTCTTCAAAATGGATGGGCAATGTGTAATTAAGCAGTTACTGAACAGACCATTCTCGTAGCTGAAATACAGTAATTTCTCAAACAAATACAATACACATCAAATCAGAAGAACTAGTGTACAATTTTTCATGTATCTGTTAATGCTATCTCATCTCATGACATTTATGGAACACAAACTATGAAATTGGTATCATGTGTGGCCAGACTCTTCTTGTTGTATTTCAATGTTCAAATTCAAATGTTTGTATAGTCTATGGGACTTAACTACGGGGTCATCAGTCCCTAAACTTACAAGGTACTTATGAACTACTTACGAACTAGGACGGCACAAATATCCATGCCCGAGGGGGGATTCGAACCCCCGACCGCAGTGGCCGTGCAGACCGTGACTGGAGCGCCTTAGTCCCCTCGGCCACCGCGGCCGGCGTATTCCAATGAAATCAAATGTTTGTAGAGCTTATGGGGCTTATCTACGGGTCATCAGTCCCTAAACTTACAAACTACTTATGAACTAGCTTATACTAAAGACGGCACAAATATCCATGCCCGAGGGGGGGATTCGAACCACCGACCGTAGTGGCCGTGCAAAACGGGACTGGCACGGCGCAGAGCGCTCGGCCATCGCGGCTGGCTACTTCAATGATTCGGACTGTATCCACGCCTAGGCAATCGTTTCCCGATGTTAAGAATTGCAGAGAGAGAGAGAGAGAGAGAGAGAGAGAGAGAGAAAGAAGGAGAGAGTAGATATTGTTTCCTGGCACTATGAGGTCCGCAGAAATGCTGAAGAAACTCGTCACAGGTATGCTACATTTCCATTTTCGCCAATTACAGCGCCATTTATCATGAAACGAAAAAAATGTTTCATACGATAGTTACATACAGTAGTTTTTTTTTTTCACGAAGAATCCAAATCTGCAATAAAAGTAGGCGCTCCAATAAAAGATTACAAAGTTGCCTCCCACTCCCCTTCACGATTTTCGGAAAGGGGGGGGGGGGCGAGTGTAGTGTCATTGGATCCCCCCTCAACGCGTTAACATTTGCCGGTAACCGTTTCTTCGTTTGCTGCTAATTTCTTGAGATATTTGGCACAGGGGAATAAATACCCTTCGACTTCAAGAAGAATATCGTAATTCCAATTCCAAAGAAAGCAAGTGCGGACAAGTGAGAAAATTACAGAACTATCAGTTTAATAAGTCATGATTGTAAAATACTAACACGAATTATTTGCAGGCGAATGGAAAAACTTGTGGAATCAGGCCTCGGGGAAGATCAGTTTGGATTTAGGACAAATGTAGGAACACAGGAGGCAATACTTACATTACAACTTAAAATATAGGCTAAGGAATGATAAAACTACGTATTTAGCGTTTGTCGATTTGGAGAAAGCTTTTGACAATGTAGACTGGAATATACTCTTTGAAATTCTGAAGGTAGCAGAGATAAAATAGAAGGAGCGAAGAGTTATATTCAACCTATACAAAAACCAGACAGCGGTTAAAAGAGTCGAAGGGCAAGAAAGGGCCGCAGAGGTTGGGAAGGGAGTAAGACAGGGTTGTAGCCTTTCCCCAATGTTGTTCAATCTGTACATTGAGCAGGCAGTGAAGCAATGGAAGGAGAAATTTGGAGAGGGCATTAAAGTGCAGGGAGAAGAAATAAAAACATTGCGGTTTGCGAAGGAAATAGTAATTCTATCAAAGACCGCAAAAGATCTGGGATGTACAGTGTCTTGAAAGGAAGATATAAGATGAACATAAAAGAGTAAGACGAAGTTAATGGAATGCCATGTCTGGAAATCAGGCGATGAGAAGGAATTAGATTAGGTAATGAGACAATAAAAGTAATATTTGAATTTTGTTATTTGGGTAGCAACATAACTTCTGATGGCCGAAGTAAAGAAGATATAAAATGCAGAATGGCTATGGTAAGAAATGCGTTTTTAAAGAAGCGAAACATGTTAACATCCAATATTAATTTAAATTTTAGAAAGTCCTTTCTGAAAGCATTTGTCTGGAGTTTAGCATTGTATGGGAGTGAAACGTAGACGATAAGGAGTTCAGATAAAAAGAGAATAGAAGCTTTTGAAATGTGGTGCTACAGACGAATGTTGAAAATTAGATTCGTAGATCACGTAACTAATGAGGAGGTGCTTAACCGTATCGGGGAGAAAAGGAGTTTCTGGCATATCTTGACTAAGAGACGGGATAGATCGGTAGGACACATTCTGAGACATCAAGGAATCGTCAACTTAGAAGGAAGCGTGTGGGGTAAAAATCGTAGAGGGAGACCGAGGGATGAATATAGTAAGCAGATTCAAAAGGATGTAGGTTGGTTAACGTATTCTCAGATGAGGAGACTTGCACAGGACAGGGTAGCGTGGAGAGCTGCATCAAACCAGTCTGCGGACTGAAGACCACAACTACAACAAAAACAACAACAACATTTAGCACGCTCACTATCAATATCTCGGAAGATATCGATTTTTCCTAGGATTTCTGTGTCGGTAGTAGTGACAGACCAAGTTAGAAACCCAGCATAGGCCACCGCTGCAGCCTCAGTGAGTCGCGGCTGTCGGGGAAAGCGAACAGGTCCGCCGTGGCCTCGGCCCCCGCCGCGCCGTGATCGCGGGACCCCCGCAGAGCAAGAGCAGGGCAGGTGGGGCCAGGGCCTGCTGCTATCTCGGCCGCCATCCGACACGGCCGGCCAGCGAGGCGGCACCCCTGCGGGACGCATTACTCTCCGTCACTCAGGCCGGCGGTGCTTGCCAGGTGTCCAATCAGCTTTCCTATTCCATTGTCCCTGTGCGGCAGGGGTGGCCACCAACTGCGTTAGGCTCTGGTCTGCGTCTAAACCAGCGATACTCAACCTGCGGCCTGTGAGCCACTTGTGGCCCGCCGAGGTTTTTTGACTGCTCCGGTAAGCTAGGCGTCCAGTATTCAAAATTTCGCAATAGAAATCTCTAATGTCTGGCTCATAAAAATGGGCGAGATGCGTACAGCGAGGCCAGTGCCCTGAACTTAAGCAACACCTTCTCGTTTTTTGTGAAGTAGGCCTAGGCCCCGGTGCTTTCCCCCTCCCTGTCCTCCCCGCGTGGCGGCTGTGACCACAGAGCATAGAACGCAGACCGTGGCAGCACGGACAGTGCTCGCAGTCGCCACCTTTTGCTGCGCTCAAGTATCCGTTCTGAATCCTATCCAGTGTGACACTGTTAATGTCTTGCGAGTGCTCAGCATAATCAAAAAAGGTTCGGATATAAGTGCGCCATTTTTATAGGAATTACAGAACCATCAGTTTGATAAATCATGGTTGCAAAATTTTAACACGAATTGTCTACACGACAATGGAAGAGCTGGTAGAAGCCGACCTCGGGGAAGATCAGTTTGGATTCAGGAGGAACGTAGGAACCCGGGAGGCAATACTCACTTTACGTCTAATCTTAGAAGATAGATTAAGGAAAGGCAAACCTACATTTTTAGCTTTTGACAATGTTGACTGGAATACACTCTTCCAAATTCTGAAGTCAGCATGGGTAAAATACGGGGAAATGAGAGTTATTTACAACTTGTACAAAAGCCAGACCGCAGTTATTAGACCGAAGGGCATGAAAGGGAAGCATCAGTTGGGAAGGGAGTAAGACAGGGTTGTAGCCTTCAATTTGTATCTCGAGCAGGCGGTGAAGGAAAGCAAGGAAAAATTTGGAATAGGAATTAAAGTTCAGGGGGAAGAAATAAAAACATTGCGTTTTGCTGATGACATGGTAATTCTGTCAGAGATAGCAAAGGACCTGGAACAGCAGTTGAATGCAATGGACAGTGTTTTGAAAGGGGCGTATAAAATGAACGTTAAGAAGAGCAAAACAAAAATAATGGAATGCGGTCTTAGAAAATCAGGCGATGCTGAAGGAATTAGATTAGGTAACGAAACAATGAAGGTGGCAGGTGAGTTTTGTTACTTGGGTAGTAAAATAACATGCGATGGTCGCAGTACAGAGGATATAAAAAGTAGAATGGCAATGGGAAGAAAAGCATTTTTGAAAAAGAGAAATTTGCTAATTTATTAATGTAAGTGTAAGGAAATCTTTTCTGAAGCCATTTGTGTGCAATGTTGCCTTGTACGGGAATGAAACATGGACGATATGCATTGCGGACAGGAAGAGAATAAAGGCTTTTCAAATGTGGTGCTACAGAACAATGCTGAAGATTAGGTTGGTAGATCGCATAACTAATGAAGAGGTACTGAACAGAATTGGTGAGAAAAGGAAATTTTGGCATACCTTGACTAAAAGAAGGGATCGCTTGGTAGGACACATTCTTAGACATCGAGGAATCGTGAATTTAGCACTAGAGGGAAGTGTGTGGGGTAAAAATCGCAGAGGGAGACCAAGAGACGCGAATAGTAAGCAGATTCAAGTGGATGTGGGTTACCGTTCTTATAAGGAGATGAAAAGGCTTGCTCAGGATAGAGTAGGGTGGAGAGCTGCATCAAACCAGTCTTCGGACTGAAGACCATAACAACAAAACTGGGAAGATTCGTATTTGTTTCTAAAGTATGTTGGGAAAGCACTGTGCTTATATGCAACTCAACCGTAAATATCAAACCACTGCTAGTGCACTATCACTACGAAAATAATATCTCCGTAATACACGAGAAGCAAGGTAAAAATAAATTAATCGATAGTATGCGTGACTGTTGCGAAAGTTTCAAATTGCAGCTTTTGCTTTTAAAAAGACAGCATCAATAAAGAAATTCGGATAATTTTCCCTCTCTAAAATTCTTGGATTTACGTAATTTCACGGCTGCACAATACAGTTCCTAGTTAACGATTAACTTTAACTTTCGTTAAATTGTTCGTAAAGTGACGCTTTGACGTTTAACCAAGTTAACTTTTTTAGTAACAGTTTAATGATTAATTAAGTTAACTTTTTGGTTAACGCTGTCCAGCTCTGTCAAGTACCATAGTGACAGTGCACGGTAATCATTCGCACTGCCTGCCTTGAAAAAAAATCGCTAAATGTCATATTCCATTGATTAACGTACATTACGAACAAAGATACTTCACAAAAACGTAACTGCTTGGAAATGGCTGTCAAAAGGTTGCAGCAGAGTTTCAGATGGCCACTCAAACTTTCTATGTTCTTACATAACTTTCTTTGAAATTAATTATGATTTGTCTAAAGAACAAGTGCACAAATACTAAAAAGTTAAGAAAATATTAATTGACAATACGTTCAGCTATGTTTGAAAAATCAAGGTACTCTTCTATCAACAATTATATATTAAAATAAATTTTGATGGTAAAACAAATGGATGTAGTTATTTCGCAGCTTTATTTTGTTCTGTGATAATGTTGTGGCCCACTTGAAATAAAACTTTCGAGAATTTGGCCCGAGGAGGAAAAAGGTTGTGTATCGCTGGTCTAAGGCGTCGTCAGGGCTGACGAGTCTTCATGAGACCGCCTCATAAGAACTCCGCAACTTTTATCTGCTCAACAGATGACATCCAGTATATGAAGTCCAACCTGCAGATTTCGACGATGGAGGCTGAGAAACATGAGAAACTTCCTTCTCTGGACGTTTTCGTTCACAAGATGAATGATGGCACTTTAGGACATAGTGTATATTGCAAAACCACACATACCGATCTTTATCTTCACGGGACAAGCTGTTATCCGCCACACCAACGCATTGGGTTCTTGCGTACTCTGGTGAAAGGAGCGTACGCCATCTCTGACGCCGAACATCTGGGTGAAGAACTGGAGCATCTTAAGGTTCTCTTTAAACAGAATGGGTACACTACTCAACAAATTTGTCGTGCGTTTCAAATTGGGCCAACAGGTGAACCGTTAGAGGACAACTACAAATCTATTGCTTTTTTTGCCTTTCGTCCCGAATATATACTCGAAAATCTTAAAAAGATGTGACATTAAAAGTGTTTTTATGGCACCAATAAAGACTAGGGCCTTCCTTGGGTCAGTCAAGGATGATTTGTAACTGAGGAAGCTCGGTCTTCATAGTATTCCGTGTCACTGTGGTGAGACTTACGTCGGTCAAACGATCCGCACAGTTCAGGATCGGTGCGTATAACATCACCGTCGTGCTCGTTTACTTCAAACTGAAAAGTCGGCTGTAGCTGAACATTGACTACCTGAAAGACACAAGATGTTATATAATGAAACAAAAATGACTGCTTCTGCCTCCCGCTACTGGGAATGTGTTTTTATCTATGGAAAAAAAAAGTTAGTAAATCTATCGGACCAAACTGCATGGTCATCCGTCCGTAACTTACAAACTACTTTAACTAAGGTAAACTAACCTATGGACAACAAACACACCAATACCCCAGGGAGGACTCGAACCTCCGACGGCGAGCAATAGCGCGCTCCGCAGCAATGCGTCTTAGACCGCTCGGCTACGCCGCCGCGGCTAATCAATGAAAATTCGTATGGCCGATAATATTATTGATAGGGACAAGGGCTCCCCTTTAATTAAAATTTGGAACTCAATTTTATGTGACATTAAACAACAACGGTCTTCATTTCGACCTGCAGTTTCTTTTAAATAGTCTTGTTTCGACACTTCACTGTGCCGATTTCCTCCACCGACGCGCTACTACGTTTATTACGCCTAGAGGGCCTCTACTTTGGTTTGGTACACGCGGTTTGAGCCGTCAGCGGTGTATAAAGGGGCCGCTGTTTCTGTACTGCCTCAAGTTTCCGGAGAGTAAGTGCAAACAGCGCACTCACCTGAAAATAGCAGCCAGTTGGTCTCTCGAAATATTGTGTCTAGTTGACGATGTTCTCCGGCTGCAGACCCGAGAAGAATATTAACTACCTTTAGTACTCGTTTAAAGTATTCTGGACGCGCACAACTTGAACCTTTCCTACCCATCCTGTACGGAACCTCAGCAGCGTCTCGACAACGGTATGGCATACACGCGTGCATTCTGCACAAAGTTCTTTATGCGATAAAAATACTTTGAATATTCAGATGAAATGATATAATACGAACATGAAACATCAGATTTTATTTCTGGGAGTTCACCGAACAAGCGAACACGTAGGACATACTGCGACTCCCATTAAGACATGCTAAGGTAAAGTGACATACCAACGCAACGTTACCAACGAGATAGGCTGATTGGGGCTATTTGCAGTAAGCTGTAACCCTGTTCCTGCATATATGGACACGAGCTGCCGGTTTCCGAATCGCTGCCGTGAATGGAAATACTGTTATATATATATATATATATATATATATATATATATATATATATATATATATATATATATACCTTCATTAGTTATGTAGATAATTACATGTTCGAGAAAAGAATCATTTATCTTATAAAACACGCTTTTATCTATTATTTCAGATGTAAGTGCACGCAATAGTTGAATGTTTTTCGAACGAATCAAAGAAGGCAAATTCAAATGTTTGTTGAGCTTATGAACTACCGTATACTAAAGACGACAGAAACATCCATGCCCGATTCGAACCCTCGAGGGGAACGGCCTCGTGCGTCGGAGCATTGCGCCTCAATGAATTCGGCTTCTCCACCGCGGTTCAAAGAAGGCGTTTCACGCTGAAATGACATACTATGTGTCATGTTAAAGCGACACAGTATGTAATTTTTATCCCGGTGGGGATTCTAGTTATATTCTGCATGATCTGGGATATTAAATAAGTTGTTTATTTTATGTAGTTGATTAAAATTAACAGTAACAGCAGTCCTTAAGTAAAACAGCTTGAAGAGTCACCTGAGGAAGACGAACGTGTTGAAATGAATAAAAGCAAAGAGGAACCTAGTTTTGGAAAAGGAACCTGCTGACAGAAGGACCTTTTTGACTACAAAGGGGTGTTTCTGAAGATTGTCACTGCTTGTATCAATCTGAAATGTACTCATCGTCAAAGTGTGGAGCCGGTTAAGGTGTCGGCAGTGTAATTCGATTGCTGACAATAATTTTTTTTTTCAAAAATTGAACTTTGATTTTTTTTCTTTAGTGAATTAACGTTTTTAATTGTATTTTAAATCTTTACCTTCTGTAACATTTAATTAACAAACATTAAATGATATTTTTGAAGAATTGTTTCTTGTTAATCACAGATCAAATACATAAAATATCAGACTGTTATTTGAATTTCTTATCTTTCCTTAGCCCTACGTAATTTCACCCTGACATCTATATAACATTACATACTTTGCAAGTTTTACGATAAAGTAAAATATCTATGCTTACAATAATTTGATGCCTGGAGACCCTATAAACGATGAGGCAAAGTCCTGATACAGTGAAGCAATAATAGCCTAACAACAAAATGGTATGACATTTTAGCCCGACTTCTTCTCTTATTATCGAAAGGTGTCTATTAGGTGTTAACCTGCGCACTTCTTCATGACTGAAGGTATGTGAACGTGGAAGTACTATTTTAGTTGCGTGCGAACTCGATTACAGATGCTATGTTGCTAGCCACATTGTTGTCTTTAAGCTGACAGTCAGTTACAGATCATTCTTGTCGTTCGTGCCAGTTGAAGTTTCATTTCACTAGCCTGAATGTTCTTCTTGTTTCAGTGTACATGGAAGTGAGCTTAGTTTTCACTAATTTAGACTTTATTTAAATAAATGACGGTAGCTTTGTAAGACGATACTGATTCCATTATTATGTAACATGTCACAATGAGATTAACTCACGTGACGTCAAAAGTTAGATTATCGAATGAGTCTAGATTTTAGACTGTTAAGTGACCACAAGTTTAAACATACACAAGCGTACCAAACATTTGTTTCACTCATTGATTTTTACTCCTTTTAAGAGAACTTTCACTATATGAAGACATACACTGCTCATAACAGTTAGGGGATCAGGTGAGATATCACACACAAGACACATATGGCATCGTATTTTATTCATATATTGATGACAATTGTAATTTGTGTCTCAGACAGTACGATATTTTCCAGTCTCAACTCCTTGCTTGAGGTTAACATGGCGTTTACTTATAGAGACACCATGGGGCTTCAACAATGGTGAAAAAATCATTCTCGTTGTCCTCTAATATGGTGTGTGATCATCTCGGATGGCCAGTACCGTTGCACATGTGTGTGGCACCGGCAGTATGAGGTTATCAATCAGCTCTTGTGAGGGATATTTGGCCATTCTTCCATGAGTACAATATCCAGCTCTGCAACGGTTGTGGGAGGTGCTGGTCTGGCTGCAATGCCTCTGTCATGTGCGTCACAGACATGCTCAATCGGGTTTAAGTACGGTGAACAAACTGCACAATTCATTCTTTCAGTTCCTTCAACTTCAAGCATGTTTTCCACCAGTGCAGGTCTGTGGGGACGAGCGTTATAGTCCACCAGTAGAAACATCTCATATGGCACCAGCGTAAGACACAACAAAAAGTCGAAGGCTCTTGACTCTATACCTATGAGCAATGAAAGCGTCATTCTGAATGACATAGAGTTCCGTACGTCCGCCAATACTGACTCGTGCCCACACCATTCGCCCACCACCATGATAAGGTGATGCAGTTACATTCAGGGCATTCAGAATGCTTGTTTGAAGGACACTGAAGATGGTTACTATGTGATTGAAATCGATCTGTTGTTTTAAATAAAACATGCTGCTCAATACATCTGGTGTGTGGTCGTTGAGCACCATCCTGGAAATGGAATCAAACCTCAAAAAAATAAACGGGACTGTTCCGAGTTCCACGTTTTCTCCAGACGAGGGAACGACGATTGTTCAGCTGCACACAAAATCCTGACTCGTCTGTGAACACAAACCGGCGCCAATTGTGACGATTCCAATCTTCATGTCTCTGCGGGCTAAACGGTGTCGTTCTTTTAATGGGACACATACCACAGGCCTCCGTGCGTAGATGCCACATTCCCGAAGGCGAAATGTTCACGTGTTTGTTAAGCTTAAGGGACCTAACTGCGGGGTCATCAGTCCCTAAACTTACAAATTACTTATGAACTAACTTATACTGAAGACGACACAAACATCGATGCCCAAGGGGGGATTCGAACGCCGACCGTAGCGGCCGTGCAGACTATGACTGGCGCGCCGCATACCGCTCGGCCACTGGGGCCGGCCCCGAAGGCGATTACGGACTGTTTGTGTTGATACAGCGCTTCCTCTTGCTGCCTGGAGGGTGCGTTGCAGCATTCAGCTTCCTGTCTCGACGGACTGTTATCCGGAGATAACGGTCATGTCTTGCTAATGTTACCCGTGGACGAACTTAGCGTTGCCTTCTTTTAAAGGTTCCTGTCATCTGAAATCGCGCCCAGGTTTTCGAAATCACAGTTTGGGACACTCAAATAGCTGCAGCCACCTCCCCTTGTCCCACTTCCGACCTTCCTATGGATCTCGGGTAAGTCCCGTTGTTGTTGCACGGCACTACCTGCTCAGTAGACTACGTCATCCCAACTGCTCGTGTAATTGTTTAGTAGAGTAAACACAAATCAACACCAACGTCCTCCGCAGCAACTTCCTGTTATTACCCCTATCTCAGTTGTCGTAATGTTGTTGTCTCCATTCCGTAGAACCAACAGAAAGACGTCGAACTATTTTAGTTAATTCTGCCGCTGACAATACTACACATCATAGATATCTCAACTTATCCCCTACTTGTTTTGAGCAGGGAATATAGTAAAGAGCATCACTTACTAATGCTTTTACTAACAATGTAGTTCAAATGTTTGTAAAGTTTATGGGTTTCAACTACGGTGTCATCAGTCTCTAAACTTACAAACTACTTATGAAATAGCTTATACTAAAGACGGCACAAACATCCATGCCCGAGGGAGGATTCGAACCCCCGACCGTAGCGACCGTGCAGAACGTGACTGGCAGGCCGTAGACCGCTCGGCCACTGCGGCCGGCGACACTATTGTTATCAGCTAAATGATACATTTAAGTTTTGTAAGAAACACTCTTCAAAATACGAAATTAGTCATTTTCGCTTGAATGAAAATGTGACTTTGAATGCAAATATGTGCCTGTTGTGAGTTGTGCACATTTATCTTCCACTTTGTTTTAAACACTTCATGGTAGTTCTGTAGCTGCACTTTGAAAAGAAGTATAAGTACTGTCGGGTCTGTAGCATGTATGTGTTTTCAGCTGTTATAATGTCTGTAAGCAGAGGGTTTTGGTCATTGTTGTTTGAAAATGTAATGATACAGTAATGTCACTGAATTAGATACAGCTTCCATCCTAAGGTACTGATATCTCGATACTTTATTTCTACCTATTAAAATGTTACCAGAGATAGACTACATCGTTTTGCATGGGAGTAACACGGTTCAACGCGTTTTTTGATTATTGGGTCAGGGGCGTAAATAACCCTCCGCCCTCCCCCGTCCGCCAGAGCTCACAAGGCAACTTGACAGTTCAGCTGCAGATACTTTGGATACTGATCCGAACTAAATTCTTGCAGGCACCCTATGCCTAACATCCCCCCCCCCCTTTTCCTTCCCCACCCATTATCCTGTATCCACGTATTCCTTACAACTGTGTATCACCACTTACAGTATCCCATTAATTTATTACTTATATTTTTACTTATTTTTTATATTTTCCAATTTTTCCTAACCTTTTCCCCCTTTTTCCTAACTCTTTTTCCCCTCTTTTGCTAACTCTTTTTTTTCCCTTTTTCCCAACCTTTTTCCGCCCTTTTCCTAACATTTTCCCCCCTTTTCCTAACATTTTCCCCCCTTTTTCCTAACTTTTTCCCCCTTTTCCCTAACTCTTTTTTGCCCTTTTTCCTAACTTGCATTACTGATATTGCTGTCGGATTTTCAATTGTTAAAAAGACCCTTTGCAGTATTGGGTTGTATTGTAGAAACGATTAAATAAAGATTAAAAAACGTTGTCCGTTGTGAGGACGCCTGGATAGGCAGAGTTGAGGGCGACGGCAGACCGCGTTGCCGTAGGGAAGCGCCGGCCACGGGCTTTGTCGCCGCGGCGGCCACAAAGCGGGCCTTCCAGCCGGCTAGAGCGGCCGCGCAGTCGTTACGCAACGCCGCGCCGCCCGCCTGGCCGAGGACGCGGAAGATCGATATAAAACGCGACACACACACATTTAGCGCCGCGCCGCCACACGCCGAGCCGAGCCGTGGCCACCAGCAGCAGCCGTGGACCACCTGGAGGCGCAGGCCTCACATAGCCACTGACCACCAGCCGCCTCGCCGCACGTACCAACAGAGGCACACGTACTGCCAGACAGTACACTTTTGCATTGCGACTGACGTATCACCTGACCGGTCGTGGCCCCTACCACAGAGTAACATATACAGAGAAGAAGCCTCCCCCCCCCCCAAACCTCTTTCCTACGATCTCCTCGAAGTTCCGCAAGATGCCAGCAGATGTCAGATAGGTCCCTGGCTTAGTACCGGTAGACCACACTAGAGGCACTTCTGAGGGTGTCTCTCGCACACCAGAGGGTAGCATGGAGGGGAGGCTGAGGAAAGAGCTCTTGCTGCCTGCCACCCCAGAGTAACATATACAGGGTGTTTCACTAAGTGAGGTTGCCTCTGTAACTTATAAAATAATAGGTGACGGGAAACTTTAATGCGGTAGGTCAACACAAGAAATGTTACAATTTCTGCGGAGCTATGAACATAGTTTATTGTATCATTTTCCAAAGAGTTACACCACAAAGATATAATTTTTTTATATGGAACAATAGTTTTTTCTATGGTGCATTGGATTGGTTTAAACCAGCTGCGTCCTAATCAATTTAAACTACATTCCTATCATTGTTAGTTTGAGAGCTACAACCCTTCAAAGTTCCGGGGGCGGAGGCTGCGATAGCGTAGCTGACTGGCCGAGTGGCTATCCCCTGGGGCACGGCCCACTGTCTCATGACCACCAGCCAGTCACCTACGCTGTCGTAGCCTCCACCCCCTAAACTTTGAATAAACTCACTGAAGTAATCTGCAAATAGATCAGGGATAACTTCACGGGGATTAATACCTAACGCGACAGTCAAAACACCAGATTGGACTCCACACCCAGCCATGCCGCCGGCCACAGGACGTGCGCCTGTGGCCGCAATCCGCCGTGGCCTGGATCTGGGGGAGGGTGTGGGAAACTCGGACGGACAACAAGAACTCTTCGGACTTTCTACGTTATATATAGTTGTACTCTTAGTCTTCTAGTTGTAGGTAGTCTACATCTACATGGGATACTCTGCAAATCACATGTAACTGCCTGGCAGAGGGTTCATCAAGCCATCTTTATACTATTTCTCTCCCATTCCATTCTCGAATAGCGTGTTCGAGCTCTGATTACTTGTATTTTATTCGCATGATCTTTTCTACCTACGTAAGTGGGAGTCAACAATATATTTTCGCATTCGGAAGAGAATGTTGGCGATTGGAGTTTAGTAAGTAGCTAAGTAGCCCACGTCGCAGCGATAAGCGCCATTCTTTAATAATTCCCATCCCAGATCCTGTATCATTTCCGAGACGCTGTCTCCCCTGTATCGTGACAATGCAAAACGAGCTGCCCTTCTTTGGACTCTTTCGATGTCCTCCGTCAAACCCACCTGATAAGGATCCCACACTGGGCAGCAATAGTCTAAAAAAGGGCGGAAAAGCGTAATGTATTCAGTTTCTTTAGTAGTTCTGTTGCATCTTTCAAGAGTTCTGCCAATAAAAAGCGGTCTCTGGTTCGCCTTCCCCACGACATCTACGTGTTCTTTCCAGTTTAAATCTAAAGTAATAGTAATTCGTTTTCTTTGTATAGCTTATGGGACTTAACTACGGGGCCATCAGTCCCTAAACTTACAAACTACTTATGAACTAGTAACACTAAGGACGGCACAAATTTCCATGCCCGAAGGGGGAATTCGAACCCCCGACCGTAGAGAATAGTAATTCCTAGGTATTTATTTTAGTTTAGTTTTAGGTGGAGTTTACGGCCTTCACTTTGGATTGATTTATCTTGTAAACAAAGTTTAATGGAATTCTTTTCGTACTCATGTGGACGACTTCACACTTCTCATTATTTAGACTCAATTGCCAATTTAACACTGTAGGGGTATCTTATTTAGATCATTCTGCAGTTGGTTTTGATCTTCAGACGACTTTAGCAGACAGTAAATGACGGCGTCATCTGCAAACAACCTAAGAGCTGCTTAGATTTTCTCCCAAATCGTTTGTGTAAATAAAGAACAGCACAGGACCAATAACACTACCCCGTGGAACGCGCAATATGATCTCTATTTTAGTCGTTGCTTTACCAGCGATTACTACAAACTTTGTCCTTTCTGACAGGAAATCCCCTATCCAGTCGCAATTTGGGGTGATATACCATAGCCACGCATTTTGATTAAAAGCCGTAGTAGATGTAGAGTAGTCAGAGAAGCAGGGTAAGGGTCTTGGAAGTACCTGCAGTGAGGGAGGGGGACAGCTCAGAGCCTGAAGAACGTCCGTAGGATTTAGCTCGGCGGACACAAGAACAACGAAGTATGTTTATAATCACACTGGCACGACCTGTAACACTGCAGGTTGCAACGAATCAACAAAATTAACCAGTAAATGTAAGTTAGGGTTAAGTACAAACTAACAAATTAGTAATGGCAGTTGTAAAGAGGAAAATCGTGCAATGCAAAATTTCATTGTGTAATAGCGCGGCCCATTTAATCATAAAAATTGGGTTATAGGTTCATGGTGTGGGTTCCTGTAGTCATGTCCTCGTTCATGAACCACGGGCAACGTGTGCTTGGCCAAGTAAGTGACCCTGATAGTTGGGATACCAATTGCTTTGGAATAAGGTTGGGCATCTCGGACATGTTCTGGGCCGTGGCCACCTTTGTGCTAACAAACTGCTTCCCAGGTACTTAAATATCATGGTGGCAACAATCAGAGCAAAATGCCTCGGACCTTTGGAGGTGATGGAGTTCCACCTCTAATTGACAGACCAGGGACTCCTCAGATACGTCTTGGCAAACGATCTGGGATGAGATGGGGAGCTATTAATATCAATGGGGATTACACTGGGAAGAAGGTAGAGCTGGCGGAGGCTTCAAGTAAGGTGAGGTTAGATGTCTTAGCTGTTAGTGACGTTAGAGTAAGGGGAGAGAAAGAGGACGAAGTCGGAGAATACAAGGTCTACCTGTCAGGAGTCAAAGTAGGAAGAGCACAGCGGGGAGTAGGGTTTTACATCAGAAAAGAAATCGAACCCAGCATAATTGCAATAAGGTATGTAAATGAACGACTGGTGTGGATAAATTTGGCCATCTCCAGCAAGAAAATTAGGATTGTGGCAGTGTATTCACCCTGTGAAGGGACAGATCAAGATGAGATGGAGAGATTTTACAATGCACTTAGTGACGTAGTTGTTAGAGTGAAGAATAAGGATAGTGTTTCACTCATGGGCGATTTCAACGGCAGGATAGGAAATCGAACAGAAGGTTATGAGTAAGTTTGGAGAGGATATGGAGGCCAACAGGGACGGAAAACAGCTCTTGGATTTCTGTTCCAGTATGGGCTTAGTTATCACAAACTCCTTCTTTAAACATAAGGACATTCACCGCTATACTTGGGAAAGAAGGGGAACCAGATCTGTCATTGACTATATAATAACAGACCAGGAATTCAGGAAGACAGTCAAGGACACAATTGTTTTCCGGGGGTTCTTTGATGATACTGATCATTATTTAATCCGTAGTGAAATTGGTTTTGCGAGACCAAAAGAGCAGAAAGTCAGGTCTATGTGTAGAAGGATAAAAGTGGAGAAGCTTCAAGACAAGGAAATTAGGCAGAAATACATAACAATGATCTCGGAAAGGTACCAGTTACTTGAATGTAGTGATTTACAGTCACTGGAAGAGGAATGGTCAAGGTACAGGGACACACTACTGGAAGCAACTAGAGAATGTCTTGGAACAGTAGTGTGTAAAGGTAGGAAGAAACAGACAGCCTGGTGGAATGACACAGTCAAGGCAACCTGTAAAAATAAAAAGAAGACATTTCAAAAATGGCTCCATACTAGAAATCATGCAGACAGAGAAAGTTATGTTGAAGAAAGAAACAAAGCCAAACGGATAATTGCAGACTCCAAGCAGAAATCATGGGAAGACTTTGGAAATAACCTAGAAACTCTGGGTCAAACCGCGGGAAAACTATTTTGGAGCGTCATTAGCAATCTTCGAAAGGGAGGGAAGAAGGAATTAACATGTGTTGGACAGTTCACGAAAATTGCTAGTCAATCCTGTGGATGCCTTGAGCAGATGGAGGGAATATTTAGAAGAATTGATCATTGTAGGTGAAACGCTCAATGATGTGTCAGATTTTCAGGTAGAATGGGATAGGAACGACGATGGAAACCAGGATCTCATTTGAGGAAGTGGAGAAAATGGTCAGTAGATTACAGTGCAATAAAGCTGCTGGGGTGGATGAAATGAAGCCAGAACTCATCAAATACAGTGGAATATCAGGTCTCAAATGGTTACACAGGATAATTGAGAAGGCATGGGAATCGGCACAGGTTCCATCTGACTGGACGAAAGCGTTAATCACGCCAATTTTCAAACATGGAAACAGAAAAGATTGTAGCAACTATCGAGGTATCTCTTTAATTAGCGTTGTAGGCAAAGTATTCTCCGGTATTGTTGAAATGAGAGTGCGAGTATTAATTGAGGACAAGTTAGATGAAAATCAGTGTGGGTTTAGGCCTCTAAGAGGCTGTCAGGACCAGATCTTTAGCTTACGGCAGGTAATGGAAAAGTGCTATGAGTGGAACAGGGAGTTGTATCTATGCTTCATAGATCTAGAAAAGGCTTATGACCGTGTTCCTAGGAGGAAGCTACTGTCAGTTCTACAAGATTATGGTATAGGAGGCAAACTTCTGCAGGCAATTAAAGGGCTTTACGTAGACTGTCAGGCAGCAGTTAGAGTAGATGGCAAATTAAGCTCCTGGTTCAGAGTAGTTTCAGGGGTAAGACAAGGCTGTAACCTGTCACCACTGCTGTTCATACTATTCATGGATCATATGTTGAAAACAGTAAAATGGCAGGGCGGGATTAAAATAGGTGAAAATAAAATAAGCAGTCTCGCATATGCTGATGACTTAGTTGTAAGGGCCGATTCGATTGAAGGGTTGCAAACTAATATTTCAGAGCTCGATCAGAGGTGCAAGGATTACGATATGAAGATCAGTATCTCCAAAACAAAAGTAATGTCTGTGGGAAAGAGAGTTAAACAGATTGAGTGCCAAATAGGAGGAACAAAGTTAGAACAGGTAGACAGTTTCAAGTACCTGGGATGTATTTTCTCACAGGATGGCAACATAGCGAAACAACTGGAATCGAGGCGCAGCAAAGCTAATGCAGTGACTGCTTAGCTAAGATCTACTCTCTTCTGCAAGAAGGAAGTAAGTACCAATACTAAGCTAGCAGTGCACCGTTCTATCTTTCGACCCACTTTGTTGTATGGGAGTGAAAGTTGGGTGGATACAGGTTACGTTATTCATAAGGTAGAGGTTACAGATATGAAAATAGCAAGAATGATTGCAGGTACTAATAGATGGGAACAATGGCAAGAGGGTGTTCATAATGAGGAAATCAAAGAAAAACTGGGAATGAACACCATAGATGAAGTAGTTAGAGCGAACAGACTGAGATGGTGGGGTCATGTTACACGCATGGGAGAAGCAAGGTTACCTAAGAGACTCATGAACTCGGCAGCGGAGGGTAAGAGGAGTTGAGGTAGACAAAGAAGAAAGTACTTAGATTCGGTGCAGAATGATTTTGAAGTAAAAGGCATAACATCAGACGAGACATTAATGTTAGCATTGAATAGGAGATCATGGAGGAATTTTATTAGAGGTACTATGCTCTAGACTGAACGCTGAAAGGCGTAATCAGTCTGTAATGATGATGGTGATGATGATGAATTGGGCTATTATGTATTATAAAACAATAACGTATTTTTTAAAATGTCAGATCTCATGAGACATGCACCCAATATTGGCTGGTGCCAGTTGTGGCTCTCCAGACAGCAGTGGGGCGCCACGGAATTGAGTCTCTAAGTCCCTGGTAATCGCCCTGAATAGTCACCAAACCGTTTGCAGAGTGGCAGTCAATGGTGGTTTGTTCGTGGATGCACGACGCCTAGCAGAAGTAAAAGTCGGTGATTGAAACTTCGCAAACAGATCACGCCGCAATGAATAACGTCTTTCTTTTAATGATTTCCACCCCAATTCGTGCAACATTTCAGTGACGCTCCCCCTCCCCCTTCCCCGTAACGTGATAAAACAAAACGAGCTGCCCTTCTCTGAACCTTCTCAATGTCATCCGTCAGTCCCTCCTGGTGAGGGTACCACAAGGGGCAACAGTACTCCAGGAGAGGACGCACAAGTGTGATGTAGGCAGTCTTTTTGGTGGAGCTGGTGCATCTTCGAAGCGATCTGCCAATGAAACGTAACCTTTGGTTCGCCTTCCCCACGATATTTTCTGTGTGTTGTCTCTAGTCTAAGTTATTCGTAATTGTAACTCCTAGGTATTTGGTAGAATTTACGACCTTAAGTTTTGACTGATTTATCGTGTAAGTGAAGTTCAGCGGATTTCTTTTAGTGGTTATGTGTATTACTTCACACTTTTCATTATTTAGTGTTAATTGCAAATTCCACCCCCATGAACCACAGACATTGCCGAGGTGGGGTGGCTTGCGTGCCTCAACGATGCAGATAGCCGTACCGTAGGTGCAACCACAGCGGAGGGGTATCTGTGGAGAGGCCAGACAAACGTGTGGTTCCTGAAGAGGGGCAGCAGCCTTTTCAGTAGTTACAGGGGCAACAGTCTGGATGATTGACTGAGCTGGCCTTGTAACATCAGCTAATGTGGCTTTGCCACACAGTTACTGCGAACGGCTGAAAGCAAGGGGAAACTACAGCCGTTACTTTTCCCGAGGACATGCAGCTCTACTGTATGAAAATATGATGATGGCATCCTCTCGGGTAAAATATTCCGGAGGTAAAATAGTCCCCCATTCGGATCTCCGGGCAGGGACTACTCAGGAGGATGTGATCATCAGGAAAGACAATACTGGCATTCTACGGATCGGAGCGTGGAATGTTAGATCCCTTAATCGGGTAGGGAAGCTAGAAAATTTAAAAAGGGAAATGGGTAGGTTGAAGTTAGATATAGTGGGGATTAGTGAAGTTCGTTGGCAGGATGAACAGGATTTCTGGTCAGGTGAGTACAGGATTATAAATACAAAATCAGTTGGGGGTATCACAGGAGTAGGACTAATAATGAATAAGAAAATAGGATTGCGGGTAAACTACTATGAGAGGCATAGTGATCGCATTATCATTGTCAAGATAGATACGAAGCCAACACCGACAACAGTGGTACAGGTTTATATGCCAACTAGCTCTGCCGATGATGATGAGATCGAAGAAACATATGAGGAGCTAAAGGAAATTATTCAGACAGTTAAGGGACAGGAAAACTTAATTGTAATGGGAGACTGGAATTCGGTAGTAGGAAAAGGAAGAGAAGGAAAAATAGTAGGTGAATATGGACTGGGCAGAAGGAATGAAAGAGGAAGTCGCCTGGTAGAATTTTGCACGGAACATAATTTAATCATAACAAACACGTGGTTTAAGAATCACAAAAGAAGGTTGTATACTTGGAAGAGACCAGGAGACACCGGAAGGTATCAGATAGATTCTATAATGGTAAAACATAGATTCCGGAACCAGGTTATAAACTGCAAGACATACCCAGGGGCAGATATAGACTCTGACCATAACTTGTTAGTCATGAACTGTAGGCTGAAACTGAGAAAACTGCAGAAAGGTAGGAAAATAAGGAGATGGGACTTAGATAAATTGAAGGAAAGTGAAGTTCTGGAGAATTTCAGAGGGAGATTTAGGCAACAATTGACAGAAACAGGGGGAAATAAAACAATAGAAGAGGAATGGGTAGCATTGAGAGATGAAATAGTGAAGGCAGCAGAGGACAAAATAGGTAGAAAGGCAAGACCTACAAAAAAAACCTTGGATAACACAGGAAATACTAAATTTAATTGATGAAAGGAGAAAATATAAAAATGCAGTAAATGAAACAGGCAAAATGGAGTACAGACGACTAAGAAATGAGATTGATAGGAAGTGCAAAATGGCTAAGCAGGAGTGATCTGACCTTTTTTGTGTACCACGGGGGATCAGCCACTCTTTTATTAATTTATTTGGTATAAATCGCTTGATTGCTACTGATATTACGTCTTTGAAAGTAAGCCGCAACTGATCTTCACTCGCATTTTTAGTTTTGGTTTTGAAAGACTGGGAACTATCAATCAGGAAATAGTGAAGCGAATTTTTATCTGCTCTTTTGAATAGATATATTTTTCGTTTATTTTTTATGCATTTGGGAATTTTGATATTCAGTTTCGCTACTACAACTCTGTGTTCACTAATCTTTGTATCTGTTTTGATACTCATGATTATTTGTGGCTAGGTTGTCAAGTATGTTTTCACAACTATTTACTATTCTCTTGCGTTCATCAGCTAATGCTCGAGACAGTTTTCGGAGATTTCATTCAGTACAATTTCGGTCGATGTTTTATGCTTGCCTCCGGTTTGAACGTGTATTTTTGCTAACATGTCAAGGGTAAGCTAAAGTCACTACCAGTTACATTTCAATACCTTGGGTATGTTTTTGAAATTAGATTCAAGATTTCTTTGAGCGTTTATGCAATCTAATAGTCAGAGTCAGGGGATAGTTAAAATGGAACAATTATTAATTTATTGTCACATATAGCCTCTACCCACACCAAGTCACATCAACTATCTACATCAATTTCGCTACAGGATAAACCGCTTTTGACAGCAATAAATACCCCGCCATCACTTTTATCCCATCTATCCTTTTTGAATACCATTTCTTCTTTTTTAAAATATCAGCTGAAATTACCTGCGGATTTAGCCAGCTTTCGGTACCTATAATGGTTTGCGATTCGGCACTTGCTATTAGCGGTTGGAGCTATGGTACTTTCCCCACACATCTACGACAATTTACAACTGTTATACCAATGTTATTTAGATCTGCGTTCGTCCTACCTTTCACCTCTACCCTTTGAGAATGTTGTGTGTGTTCCCGAGACCCTCTAACCTAAAAGCCGCCCTGTCCACACCACGCATTATCCACTACCAGTGTAGCAGCTTTTTTATGTCTAGTGATGACTGACCTGTTCAACGGAACCCGGAACCCTATGGCTCAAGTCGAGGTCTCTGGAACCTGGAGGTCTACAGGCCGTCTGAGCCTCTGATTCACACGGTGTTGTATCAGAGGTTCGCAGTTGGTCCTGTCAACTAAGCTGCAGATAATGGAAGAACCCCTTCCTGGTGATTAAACCTATCTTGAAAGTGTAGGCGTATTAGGTGTCCGTAGAAGATGGTATATGGGGGGGAGTATGCGGATTTACCGACCCACACTGTCCATCCGGGATCTGCAAAGTAAGCTGACCCACCTTCGAGTCAGATTTGTGAAGCGACGTGTAGGCGTTCCTCCTATCTGCTCTGTAAGAAGAGCTCTGGACGACGTAGTCCCTGCGCAGCTAGACACCACACTGCAGTATTGCTGGAAGTGCCATTAAAAGCGCTGAAATATTTTAACTAGTTACGGGTAGGCATTTCGTCTCAATAAAATCCGGGATACCAATTATTGCCCTTTATTACTAGCCACACCTTAAGACGGTTTAGTTGACTTTGAAATTACCAATTAAATTTTTACGACTAATACTGAGAGCATGGTTCCTACGAGACAGTTCCGGATTAGGTCCTTAACGGCATTCCACACTACACGAGGCGGCAGCTGCGATGCTGTACCAGCCACGTTTTAAGTCAGTATGCAGAAAGATGTCATCTCCGACGGTTCCGTGATGCTTGTATGGTTTTTGTGTGGTTTACTTAAGAGATAGTTAAACTGTTTCCCGTGGGGATTTCAATAAAATAAATATTTTGGTTGTACCTTTTTTTCGTTTTTTGTTATTTAATTAAAAAAACGCGTAATTATTTTATAAAAAAAACACTGAATATTCTTGTTCCCTTTTACGGGTATTCACTGTCTGTAAACACAATGAGCACTGACTGTTAATACGGCATTTTATGTGTAATTACTGCATTTTCTCCACTATTATTTGAACAGAATATAACAGTACCTAATTTTAAAATTTTCTTCTGATTATTTCAGTTTATTGAAATATTAGTTTCTTTCAAAAATGTAATAATAAAATAATAAAAATATCGTTAATACATATGGTGAACAATTACAATGAGTGGACACTACAATTAACAATATTGTACGTTTTAATAAAAGATTATACAAATTTATTTTTTTAGATATTTAACAACATTATCGCAGAATATGTATGTACTTAGTGTCTTTTGATAACGCTTCGGCAATTTCATCCCATGCTTTTTCCTTCAACGTAACATCTCTGTAGACTTCTAATGGAGGATCCTATCACTGGATGAGTACGTACTTCTTCAATTAATTGCTCAATTTTGTACCCTTGAAGGTTACTGAAAAGCACACTCTCACACTAACTACGTACTTGCAAATGATCCACAATAAACACAACAGGTCAGACAACAAAGATGACGCGCTCTACAGTGCACGAGGATTGGCTTGCACGGGGTCTAACCTTCGCTCTGCGCATGCGCGGACTGAAAAAGTGTCCGCCACGTTTAGCAAGGTCGTTCAGGGAGCGAACGGAAGCCACGCATGTCCATCGCACCTGGCGTAGCTCTAGCTCGTGGCCGTGGCCTGCAGTGTCATCGCCCGCTAGTGTACTCTCAGCCTCCCAACTCCGGAAAATCACCGTAAGTCAGGAAGTACTCACATTCGCCACTGGAGCGCACTAGTCGGGCCGGCCGTCGCTATACGTACTTATGACATTTGTTGCATTCGGTTTATTTATCTGTTTATGGGCTTTCTATATAAATACTTCGCCCGTTCAAAACGTTCAGTCACAGCTGCTCTTAATAGTGCTCTTGATATTGCTTTCAGCCAGTGGCGGACTAAGGGCGCTTGTCCACGAGAAGAATATTTGCCGGACCGGCGTTTCTACCGGCCGGTAGAAAACCGGACGCCCTTGTCCACGGAGAGGGCGTGTACGCCAGAACTACTGCAGTCTAGTTGTGTGCAACGCAGCAGTCGGATGGTTAACAACGATGTTTGCACTCTCGTTGTACTATATTATTTTTACAAAAACAAACAGCGTCGTAGGAAGTATTGGGTGCATCCTGTGCTGCAAGATCGATTTAAATTCGGTGCCTTCAGTACGCTACATGAGAAACTACGACTGGACGACACAAAGCACTTTAATTTTTACAGAATGTCAAAAGCAACGTTTGAGGAATTACTGTCCATTTTACAAACTCATTTGCAAGATGAAGACACCAATATGCGAAAGAAACGTCTTTATGGAAAAAGTTGCAGACAAACACATTGAACCTACCTCCTCCTAGGGTATTCCAAAATATAACAGGGAAATTACCTTATGTTTTCGTTGCAGATGAAGCGTTTGCATTGCATAACAATTTACTTCGTCCGTATGGTGGGCGAGATCTTGATTTCAAGAAGCGTATTTTTAACTATCGCTTAAGCAAAGCAAGACGATTTGTAGAGTGTGCATTTGGCATAATGGTCAATAAATGGAGGATTTTTCACCGACCTTTAAATGTTTCCACTGATTTTGCCACTGACATAGTGAAGGCTTGTACTGTTCTACAATATTTCATCCATAAAGAAGAGGGTCTTAATACTCTGTGTGCAGATACAACTATAGATGTGGACTCTGAACTACGAGATCTAAGACGTACACTAGCAGTACGAGGTGGTGTGTCAGGGAACAGTATCAGAAATCAGTTCGCTAATTATTTTGTTTCTGAAAATGGGAAAATTCCGTGGCAAGATAAGTTCCCCTAAGGTATTCATATAATACGTGAAATATACAATAAGTGTAGAGAGGAGGAATGTGGTGTGTAATGAAAATGAAACAAAATAAATTTGAGATGAAGTTAAAGTACATACCTATATCATTTCTTTCCTTATCTCCCAGCGTTTTGAAATCTTCAAGTTGTGTACACACATCTTTCGACGCTTTCAAAGTCAATCGTCTATCCTTATGTTCTTCTGGTCGTTCCTCCACCGACGCAACTAAAACTTCACAATCAATTTTCAATTCAGCACTAATCTTGAAACTTGTAGCACGTATTACGGCTCAGGCGCGGCCAAAGTCTGCCGGCCCGTGGACACGCAGCCGTGTTCCAACACGTCCAACTGAGCACCCGGCGCACCGTCCGGCTGCCGGCCCTGCAGTCGACAACCGGAGGTGCATCCGGCAACCGGGCCGGTCGTTTTGCCGTGTCGTGCCGTGGACAGGCCTTCATAACAGACACTGTGTCACTACAAACCGGCGGAAATTCTTGTCGTGGACAAGCGCCCTAAGGCTGTTGGAAGCAAAACAAAATGAGGCCCCCTGTTCACTTGGAAAAGTAACTTATGAGATTTGGAGGCCCCCAGGACGAGAGGCACGGGACAGTCTAAAAAAATATAGCTTTCGAGATTTGGAGGCCTCAGATGAAGAGGTAGGGCCCCCAAAACGAGAGACCCGGAGCGGTCGAATCCCCCCCCCCCCTCCCCCGCTTAGTCCGCCATTGCTTTCAGCCCCTGTTACCTGATATCACGTTTGCTAGGAAATTCGTGAAATGAAACTCCTTTCGCTTTACCACTTCGGCTAGTGTAGCAATACACCATTGCTATTTCCAAATTAAAACCTCCGCGGGCCGAGGATATTTAAATCACCCGCTAACGGGCTAGAGCCCAGTTCCCTTCGAGCAGCCGTAGCGTGCGGATCTCCGTGCCGGCGCGTTTCCAGGAGCTCAGTCCGTCAGCTCGCCTGTTGGTGAGATCATAAAAAGTAACTAATCAGACCAGTTATAGGGATGGGATAGAAAATTAGAGAGCCCGTATGAAGAAACATGAAGCTCGGATTATTGAAAACCCTGTAATGGTTTTCTAATAACAATCTACTACGATTACATACCTACTTATTACGGAATCAATCGACCATAATTCCCTGATCACACCTGAGTATACTCTTGCTGGTCTAGGCAATCAAACGACAAGAAATTACAGTGTTTACTTAGTTTCTACTGTCGATTACAATGTTCGCGAAGAGCGCATTTAGGGCACGCTACTAGCGCTGCAGCGGCCAAGGCGGTAACTTCTTGATGTACGCTCCAATACCAAAGACCTTTTGACTCCCTAACGGCGCTGCTGTCGGGGGTAATTTGAACCTTCGCCCGGCCGCCATGGTAGTGGCAAGCGTCACATAAATGTTCAAATGTTTGTACAGCTTATGGGACTTAACTACGGGGTCATCAGTCCCTAAACTTACAAACTACTTATGAACTACTTACGAACTAGGACGGCACAAATATCCATGCCCTAGGGGGGATTCGAACCCCCGACCGTAGTGGCCGTGCTGACCGTGACTGAAGCGCCTCAGTCACCTCGGCCACCGCGGCCGGCCAAGCGTCACATAAATACGAGTGTTGTTAGCAAGTAAATCGTGTATTAAATAGCTACTGCGGGATATACACATAATTGATAGTCACGTCTGTATTGTCTGATTATTGCACTGTACATGAAGCACAATGGTGAAGAGCTGCTCAGCGTTTAAATGCAAGATTAAATTTAAGAAAGGATTAAAATATTGAATACTGTCTTCCCATTTATATTTCTCAGGAATATAAGTAACCCTAGTACTTGTGTTCAGACATAGTTATTCTTGCTTAACAGGTGGTTATTCAAGACAATATAGGATTGAATGAAATAAATAACAGGCTTTTACAATACTGGCAGCTCTTAAAAAGGAGCTACTTTAGCCAGTACTGGTGGACAGGAAGTTAAAAAAGTTTCATTTTATGATTGCGTAAAATAACTATTGGGGTCACGAAATTAGTTGCCTCATTGCAGTTCGAATTTTTGTTTATGAAATTAATATTAGCAAAGGGTCACGAAAGTAGTTTCATCACTGCAGTTCGAATTTTTGTTTATGAAATTAATATTAGCAACTTGTAACGCAGAATTATAGGTAATGTGCTCTACATATAGGTATAACAACTGAAAGGTGTTTGCAGAACAGTATACTGTTCCGTATATGAATGACAATAGCCACACTGGATGCACTTTGTGAAGTTGAAGCCTATGACAATAGTTGTTGACTTTTGAGCAGTTCAAGCTACTGTAAGGTATTTGGCTAACAGCATTAAAAATGTTAATATTCTTGCTAGATATCCAATGCTAATGTTAGTTGCATTAGTTAAGAAAAGATTATGGCATACTTCGTGTTATTAAAAGAATTTGTTCTAAAATGTTTGTAGAACTTATGGGACTTAACTAAGGGGTCATCAGTCCCTAAGCTTACAAACTACTTATGAACTAGCTAAGACTAGGGACGGAACAAATATCCATGTCCGAGGGGGGATTCGAACCCCCGACCGTAGTGGCCGTGCAGACCATAACTGGAGCGCCTCAGTCCTCTCGGCACCGCGGCTGGTTGCTGTATTCATAAGGTAAGAAGCTATTTTTCAGTTACGTATCTGATAGCATATTTCACGTTCACAATTTAATTTTTAACATTAGCTGTTTCAGACAGCCCTGTTTGATTTTTTGATGCTATGAAATATGTAAATATTGGAGAATACAGCACTAAAGCAAAGATGTAAAGTATGAAACTCTTCCGAATCTTTGTACAAAAGTTTCACAATTGTAGAATATACTGAGAAGGTGCCAAAACACCGTGTCTGACTATAAATTCCGTTCATAAGCTGCACTTAAAACGCTGAAAAACTACATGTTATAGTTCGGTTTCGTTAGAAAGAGGAAACGCTGTTGGCTAATTTCTGTGTAATACATTTACACACACCCAATATTTGCCGTATATTCAAGGAGTCTGAAGCTGTTTTGTAGATACATACTTCAATTTGACATAGTTTTCGCGACTTAACTCAAATGAATACTCTCTCTAATCAAAAGAGTCTTACGCACATTTAAAGTTGGCGCGGAAGTTTGCCACCACAATGGCCGCCGAGGCGCCCTTCAATTTATCCGCTGTTTGCAGTCGGCCGCTTACGGCATTGTGGGGGCTTGTCCAATACACGCAAGCCGAGCGAAGTGGGAAGGCTGGGAGTATAGTAGCGAGCGATGGCAGTGTAAACAGTCTCACTTGATAACAAGGGAAGGGATGTTTGTAAAAGTAGCTAGCGTGCGTCTGGACACGCACGCCATGTGCAGTGTGGAACTGCCTTAACGCCCACTGACGACAATGGTGCGCAGCCGAGACCTCCTATAAACTTCGGAAATGTTCGTTATAAGGCGTTGTAATTCATTTATTTATCTATTTGAACACTATTGAAGATTATGAAATGATCAGTACCCACTTGTGTTGGCCCCTAGTCTGCTACTAATGTCTGTACGCCACCAAAACATTGTTAAATAAATAAAAAAAATTAGTAAACTAGTCGACCCGGCAATGCTTCGCAATTGCTAATATGTATGGCCGGCCGCGGTGGCCGAGGGGACTAAGGCGCTCCAGTCACGGTCTGCGCGGTCACTACGGTCGGGGGTTCGAATCCCCCCTCGGGCATGGATATTTGTGCCGTCCTAGTTCGTAAGTAGTTCATAAGTAATTTGTAAGTTTAGGGACTGATGACCCCGTAGTTAAGTCCCATAGACTATACAAACATTTGAACATTTTAATATGTATGTACTCTTGCTTTGAACGTCAAATGTGCAAAACTTTATCGCAATCGTACGAATGCTATTGATATCCCAAAGAAAAGAGTCTTTCAGTTTTGCACAAATTTCACTATTTTCTGGCCAGCTATTCCAAACTTTTACTTCACTCAAACCTTCCTCTTGCTTTGAATGTCGAATGTGCAAAATGGTTATGGATTGGGACTGTGACTGCTGTGTGTGTATGCGAGAAAAATCTTTCTATTTATTCTTAATTTTCTAATTTTCTGAGAAACTTTTCCAAATTTTTATTTCATAAGAACGTTACTCTTGCTTTGAACGTCAAATAAGCAAAATTTTATGGCAATCAGACAAATGATATTGATATCCCATTAAATAGAGCTCTTTCGGTTTCTCGGGAGTTTTCTAATTTTCCGAGTAACTTTCCCAAATTTTTAGTTCATAAGAACGTTCATCTATCGTTCAAAGTCAAATGATCAAAAGTTTATCGTCGCAATCGGATGACCAGTTCTCAACTTACAGTGCTGAGTACATTTAGGAAAACGTTGAAAAACGAACTTGGTTCGAATTTTGCTACTTTCCTTTTTAGTTGTCCCTATTTTTTAATGAAAACGTTTCAAGACCATAACGTACAAAAAAAAAAAAAAAAAAAAAAAAAAAAAAAAAAAAAAAAACCCTCTCCGTCGTACGATTAGTTATAGTGTTGAATTCAATCAAAAACACATTTTCTCAAATTTTCCAATTTTCCGGTAGATTTTCCAAAGAAATTATTTGATACAAACTTTGTCCTGTCAAGCCGTACTCAAGTGATGCTCTTACAATCTTTCATAGAAAAAATAGCATTAGGTTTTTCCTAAATTTTCCTACTTTTCGAGCGGCATTTCCAAATTTTTATTTGATGCTGACCTTCCTCTTGCTTTCAAAATGAAATGTACAAAATTTTATCGCTATTGGACGAACGGTATTATTAGCTCACTGGGAAAAGCTGTTTCAGTTTTTCCCCATTTTCCTATTTTCCGGACAACTTTTCCGTATTTTATCACCGTTTAAACCTTACCTGAACTTGCACGAATAGTTCAAGACTAAAATTAGCCAAATCGGTTCAGCCGTTCTCGAGTGTTAGCGAGACTAACGAACAGCAATTAATATATTAAAGATGTTAGATTCGCGCCATATTCTTGGTACTTTCCGGCGTATAAGCGCGGCGGTCACAACGTGCAATCGGACGGAGTTAGCGTCTGGAGCTTTCGCCACTCCACCTCCTCTGCCGACGCCAAATGGTGCTTCTAGGCCGTGGGAACTATAACGGCAATTGCCGTTGGCGAGCTGCCTAAAGGTGTCTGCCGCCGAATCGCGCACAAAATCCGCTAATAAATTCATGCAACAAAATAAAATAACAATTCTATCTTTAGAACCATAACAATAGTACGCTCTAAAGCCATCCTGCAAGCAAGACTGGCAATATTTACTACTTCAGGTAGTCGCATGAAACTGGAGATAATGCCTGCCAATCGAAAGGGACAAACATCTTAGGTATCGACATTGGCCACCGCCTGCATTTGACTGCATACGGTACTCTTCGTGGCATCTGGAACGATTCATTCACTATATGGAAAGATGCCACCCAGTATGCACATGGAGTGAACACTGGCCACCTTCCCCTCCCTACAAGCCATATTCCTAAGGGGCTCCATTACCCGCCTAACATTAGAGCGACTAACTAGAAGTAAAACAATCCTCTGTGGTGGACCATATCTTGCAGGCTGAGAGGTGACTGGAGGACAAGCCACAGCCGGCCGCGGTGGCCGAGGAGACTAAGGCGCTCCAGTCACGGTCTGCACGGCCACTACGGTCGGGGGTTCGAATCCCCCCTCGGGCATGGATATTTGTGTCGTCCTTAGTGTTAACTAGTTCATAAGTAGTTTGTAAGTTTAGGGACTGATGACCCCGTAGTTAAGTCCCATAGACTTTACAAACATTTGAACATTGACAAGCCACACCATCTGTCTCAGGAGCATTGTCTGGCACAGATGACGCCTCGAACCTGTTGGTAACTGGGACTGGGAAGGCGTCTCGATCAGTTCCCGAGAAAGTCTTTCGCTTCCTGCCCCTGCCTGGGGAGACCTTCCACGCGACCACGGGTTAGTTGTCTGCCTTCGGCTACGGCCACACTTGCGTTTTTTGAAGCTGGACGCTCAGCGTCAAAAGTCGGCACAGATATAGGCAGGCTGGAGAAGGCCGGTAGTGGCCACACACAGCGTCTCTTTCTGCCAGCGTCAGGTGGGAAGGGAAGGCGCGTCCTCAAGGCCAGACGCCAGTCGGATGGGCGGGCGCCCATTCGCTGCGTTAAAAGACGCTTCTCACATTGCGTTCCCACATGAACTCAGTACTATCTGTGCAGTCTGTCAACGCACAGTAGTGTGTGTAGTCAAGTGTTATTACAGTTTTTTTCGATGAGTGATATGGAAAAAATTGAACTTTGTAGCGAACGTATTATCTTAGAAGTTCAAGCTCGACCATTTTTATACGACATTCGAAATGTGGAAAATGAATACAGAAAAAAAGAGACGGTTGGCTAGCTGTGACATCTAATGTTGTTGGTGAAGGTTGGGACACATGGACAAACAAACAAAAGAAGCCTTAGATAAGTGGAGTAAAAACATTTAATTAGAGTAATATAAAAGATCAAAAATACCAAAAATATTTGAATTTTATGAAATACATCTGGTGAATTACATTTTTTAAATTAAGTAAGTACAAGAAGTCACAATATTTACGCTTTGTTATAGAATATTAGATCAGTCTTGTTAAGCCAGCAATCTTTTCCACTCAGCAATGTTTGCGTATCGGTTTTGCCAGGGTACAGAACCCGCGGTAGAACAGAAATATTCAGCAAACTGATCTCTTGTGTGTGTTCGTTTCACGGTCCCTCTTGTCCCCTGGGTCGGAATGCTATCCAAAGGACACGATAAGGTGTCTCCAAAGCTGTACCCATCGTTTTCCGTCACAAAGTTGTGCAGTACGCAAGTTACTTTAACAATGATATCAACCAAATAGATACTGACGTCAATCTGACGGTGGAATATACGCCATTTATTGGCTAAAATACCAAATGCACATTCCACGTAACGCCTGGCACTCGATAAACGGTAGTTAAAAATTCTTTTAATGTTAGTCATGTCCTTGCCGGGGTATGGTCTCAGAAGGTTTTCACACAGAGCAAAGGCTTCATCTGCCAGAAAAACATATTGCAGTAATCGACCAGATGTATCGTTTGGTAAGAGGGCTGGTGGTGGTAATGGTAAATAGTGGGAATAGAGTTTCTTGCCAAAATTAGTATTTTTCAGGATGTTTGAATCTCCCTCGTGTCCAAAGACACCAACATCTATATATCTAAAGCAGTAATTTGCGTCAGCTACTGCCATTAAAACTATTGAAAAATACTTTTTGTAGTTAAAGTATTCACTACTCGATCCCCATGGATTGATCGCTCTAATATGCTTACCATTAATTCATCCCACGCAATTAGAAAATTGGCTTTTTTTCAAACTGTAAGCTAATATTCAACCAATCTTCAGCAGTCAATTGTTTCATATATTGGCCTTGCATTGTTTCCCAGATTGCTGAGCATGTCTATCGAATAATCTTTGAAAGTGTTGAACGTCCAAGTAAAACCTGGAAGTGTAGAGATCTGATGGAATTTCCAGTTGCGAGATACCTACAATGAAACATTGATAATGGGTTAAAGGTAAAACCAATTTTTTATTTATTTATTTTTTATTTAGGGAAGGATGTGCAAAAAAAGTGGAAAAGCATAATGGATTGCTACTACAAAAATTTGAAAATGTACGATGGCAAAAGTGGAGATTCATCAAAAACCAGGAAACATTGCATTTATCACAAACAGTTGTCATTTCTCCAATCTTTATGTGTAGAAAGAGAGTGAGTATTCCATATTTATAATATCCATGCGTTCTCATGTTCAAGACTGAGCCATGCATGGTCACAAATTATAAAAATTTTCTGTGGACAATTACGGTTTTCTCTTTTTACCGCAGGACATCTGGGAATATGGCTGTCGATCTAACAGAAAGTACGCAAGACGCTGACAACAACACTGGACAACAAGAAGCAACCACGACACCTGAAATACAACATACTACATCCAAAGCCTCTCCCCAAGCTCGCACAATGGAAAGGGAGAACGAAAGTCCATTTCCGAAGAAAGGTAAGCAGGACGAGTTTGAGAAAAAGTTGTTGGGCGTTTTGGAAACGAGTTTGCAACAATAACACACAAAGGAACGTAGAACTAATGATCCAGATGAAATGTTCTTACTTTCGCAAATGCCCCTTATTAAGAACTTTAGCCCAGCTGACAAGATGGATTTTCAATTGAAATATTTACAGTTGGTTCAGTCCTAGACACATGCACAGCCGTCTAGAATTACATCCGAATGTGACCAACAGTCATCTCAGTCCACAAGCAGCACACCTACAATGATCTTCGAGGTAAAATCAGAAGATTCAACCCTGTCATTTTATGCAATGTAAACAAATAATAAAATAAGTAATAAAATTTCACTTACCTCAGAGTAACTGACAGTTTTTCTTCAGCCCTTATACAATCACTTAGTCGAGTATTTCTTCCAGTAATAGCACACGATACATTAGACAGCAGAGTTTCGTATGACTTAATAGACGTCCTGTAGTACTCAAAAAACTATTCAGGGTTTTCTTTAAGTTTTTTGTATATCAGAGTGAATTTTCCCCTCTCTGATCTGTCTTCAATTATTGTATAAATGCCGGCCGCGGTGGCCGAGGGGACTGAGGCGCTCCAGTTACGGTCTGCACGGCCACTACGGTCGGGGGTTCGAATCCCCCTCGGGCATGGATATTTGTGCTGTCCTAGTTCGTAAGTAGTCCATAAGTAGTTTGTACGTTTAGGGACTGATGACCCCGTAGTTAAGTCCCATAGACTATACAAACAAACATTGTATGAATCCAAATAAGTCTTTTTTGTCTACGTCGTCTCCGTCGAATCAGTAACAATGCAGCACATATTATTGTTGCAGACTCTTTACTTAATGCATTCATTTCTCAATGTTGCGATGTCACCCATGCAGGTCTGAAACGCTACTGAGCCAAATGTGGCCACAGTCACGTCTTTGGTCCGTAGGACGCCTGTAAGAAGCCGCTGTATATACGCGGTCGAATGTGGCCACCACCAGTCGACTTTTAAAGCTGCTTCTTTAGACGCTCAGCGTCCAGCTTCAAAAAACGCAAGTGTGGCCGTGGCCTTCTTGCGAGCAGCAAGAGAGCTGGCCCCATCCGCGGGTCGACCGGTGCACACCTCATACATGCTGGGAGTCTGCTGGTTCTCCATGGCCGGCCCACAACAGCGACGCCCCTCCACTGCGGCCTCCAGAAGCCGCGAGCGAGGTGTCACCAACTCATCTCGCATACACACACAGCAGTCACAGTCTCTATCCATAACCTCAGTAACTAGATAAACGAATAATGTAAACTGGCGCTGTAGACACTACAGTAACTAAATTAAACGCGACAATTGCGCCAAGAAGTTGGACTATCGCGTTGTTGTTATGGTCTTCAGTCCGAGGACTGGTTTGATGCAGCTCTCCACGCAACCCTGTCCTGTGCAAGTTTCTTCATCTGAGAATACGTGCGGCAACCTACATCCTTTTGAATCTGCTTACTGTATTCGTCCCTCGGTTTCCCTCTATTATTTTACTCCACACACTTCCTTCTAATGCTAAGTTGACAATTCGTTGATGTCTCAGGGTGTATCCCACCAACCCATCGCTTCTCTTAGAATACGCCAGAAATTCCTTTTCTCCCCAATTATGTTGAGCACCTCCTCATTAGTTACGTGATTTACCCATCTAATTTTCATAATGCGTCTGTAGCACCACATTTCAAAAGCTTCTATCATCTTTTTGTCTGAATTCGTTATTGTCCACGCTTCACTTCCATACAATGCTACACTCCAGGCAAATGCCTTCAGAAAGGATTTCCTAACATTTAAACTAATATTGGATGTCAACAAGTTTCGCTTCTTCAGAAACGCTTTTCTTCCCATAGCCATTCTGTATTTTATATCTTCTTTACTTCGGCCATCAGAAGCTATCTTGCTTCCCAAGTAACAAAACTCGTCTACTACTTTTATTGCCTCATTATCTAATTTAATTCGTTCAGCATCGCCTGATTTTCTGACGTTACATTCCATTGTCCTTGTTGATGTTCATCTTATAACCTCTTTTCAAGACATTGTCCAGTCCATTCAACTGTTCTTCCAGATCCTTTGCGGTCTCTGACAGGATTACTATGTCATCGGCAAACCGCAAGGTTTTTATTTCTTCTCCCTGAACTTTAATTCCCTCTCCAAATTTGTCCTTGCATTCCTTCACTGCTTGCTCAATGTAGAGAATGAACAACAATGGCGAAAGGCTACAACCCTGTCTTAGTCCCTTCTTAATCTCTGCGTCCCTTTCATGCCCTTCTACTCTAATAACAGCTGTTTGGTTTTTGTATAAGTTTAGTATAACTCTTCGCTCGCTATATTTTACCCCTGCTACCTTCAGAATATGAAACAATGTATTCCTGTCGACATTATCAAAAGCCTTCTTCAAATCCACAAACGCTAAAAACGTAAGTTTTCCTTTCCTTAGCCTATCTTCTAAGATAAGTCGTAATGTGAGTATTGCCTTCCGTGTTCCAACATTTCTCATAAATCCAAACTGATCTTCCCCACCGTCGGATTCCACCAGTTTTTCCATTCGTCTGTAAATTATGCGAGTAAGTATTTTGCAACCATGACTTATTAAACTGATAGTTCTGTAACTTTCACATTTGTCTGCACTTGCTTTCTTTGGAATTGGAATTACTTTATTCTCCTTGAAGTCGGAGGGTATTTCCCCTGTCTCATTTATCTTGGGTAGTAGGTGGAACAATTTCTTCATGACTGGCTCTGCTAACGATATCAGCAGTTCAGACGGAATATCATCTACTCCAGGGGCCTTGTTTCGACTCAAGTCCTTCAGCGCTCTGTCAAATTCTTCTCGCAGTATCATATCTCCTATCTCATCTTCCTCCACTTCGTCTTCCATTTCTAGAATACTGCTTTCAAGTTTATTTCCTTTGTATCGGCCCTCTATATATTCGTTCCACAGTTCAACTTTCCCCTCTTTGCTTAGTACTAGTTTTCCATCTGATTTCTTGTTATTCATACCGCTACTTTTCTTTTCTCCTAATGTCCCTTTTATTTTCCTGTAGGTGGTATCTATCTTTTCCGTATTTATACATTCTTCTACGGTCTTGCATTTCCCCTCTAGCCACTCGTGCTTAGCCAGTCTGCACTTCCTGTCAACCTCATTTTTCAGACGTCTGTACTCCCTTTTGCCTTCTTCATTTGGTGAATTTTTATATTTTCTCCTCTCATCAATTAAGTTCAGTATATCCTGTGTTATCCAGGATTTTCTATTAGGCCTTGTCCTTCTGCCTATATGATCCGCTGCAGCCTTCACTACCCTATCTGTTAGAGCTACCCATTCTTATTCTATTGTATTACCTTCCCCCGTTTCAGCCAATCCTTGCCTAGTGCTCCCTCAAACCCTCCACCACATCTGGTTCCTTCAATTTGTCCTGGTTCCATCTCGTAACTTTCTACCCTTCTGCAGTCTGTTAAGTTTTAATCTGCAGTTCCTAACCAATAAGGTATGGTCAGAGTCTATATCTGCCCCTGGATATGTCTTACAATTTAAAACCTGGTTTCTAAATCTATTTCTTACTATTATAAAGTCAATCTGGTACCGTCCAGGATTGCATGATAAACCCGTAAAATAATGATGATGATGTAAAACGAGAGTGAATTGAAGAATGACAGTGTATGCGGAGAATATTTTTTTTTGTACGATCGACGTGTTTTGCGGGTGTTGGGGGAAGAGGTGAACATAGCGGCCGGCGCTGGTGCGGCGCCGGCCTCGCTAGTGGCGGCCGCACGAGCCGTGGCTGTGGTGCCGTGCTGAGGCTCGGGTATCGATTGTGGCGCCACGCCGCGCCAAGCCGGGCAGCGGAGGGCCTCCAGCTCTCGCGCCGTGGACACCCGGACGGGGAGGCCGCTGCATCATCCTCTGCACGTCCCGCGTGTCACACCACACCCAGGTTATAAGAGATTATATTTAATACTTGTTCCATATATCATACTAGCTCAAAACCCGCCGTTGCCTGGTTATTTATTTATTTATTCGAGCTTGAGTTAGTACTTTTCCTATCCACTCTCTGTCTGTCCATCTCCTTTTTTTTTTTTTTTTTTCTAAAAAGATGTTACATTTATCAGAGAATATGTAAGAAATAAGCAATCACACGTAAAAATGCACTCTTAACGAAGAATCCAATCACGAAGTTCAACAATAATGATTGTAATAATATCACAGATCGATCACTTGATGTTATGCGCGAAACGTCAAATCGATTTTTTAAGAGATGTGATAAAAGAAATTTACTTTTTACTGCTTTATTTATTTATTCTTATATTTCCTTATTCGTATGCTTATCCTTACAGAGAAAGAGCTGAAGACATTGTAACACGCATAGACCAAAGATATAGTCAGTGGCATCACGTTTCGCTGTATGTAACCTCCTTGCTGTAGAGTCGCAAACGTCATCACTGGCCTTCAGTCCGATTTCTTTTTAACTTTACGACTTTCAACCACCATATCTTCCACCCCCTTTACAGCTCTCGGCATGGAACTGCTATGGAGTACGACGGGAGACTTCGGACAACAATTACACAAAGACCATTCGTTTGCTGCAGAGCGAAATATTAACACACACACAAACACGTAGAATTTTATATACACCGATAACTTTCCATCCGAATATACTCCACCCTTTTATCATTGTCAACCCTCAAACAACAATGCAACCAATAAAACCATTTTAAAAGAGTAAATATAATTTTCAAATAGTAATTATTGTTCCGCATTTCGCGTTATATTCTTCTTACTAAATAGCTATCGCATCGCTAGAAAACCGTGCCTAAAACATTCCTCAGGTAAAAATTAGTAACTGTAGAAATATTTAAGTCTCTACGTCTTGTCGTTCGGACGTGATAAGCGTACTCCGAACAGACATTCACATTAATATATATAGCTAAATAGCTATCCGATCGCCATGAAACCGTGCCTAAAGCCTTCCCCGGGTAGACATTAGTAACTGTACAAATTTTTAGCTCTTTATGTCTCGTGGTTCAGACGTGATAAACGTATACCGAACAGACTTTCACATTTATAGATATAGATAAACGACATTTAGCAATGCTGTAGAACGTGTCAGTTTAGTAAATGGTGTCTATACATGACACTCGATATTTTAAAGACTTATCATCATCATAATCATTAGAGACTGATTATGCCTTTCACCGTTCAGTCCGGAGCAAAGTACCTCTAATAAAATTCCTCCAAGATCCCCTGTTCAATGCTAACATTGATGCCTCATCTTATGTTATGCATTTTACTTCAAAATCATTCTGCACCGAATCTAAGTACTTTCTCCTTGGTCTACCTCGACTCATCTTACCCTCCGCTGCCGAGCTCATGAGTCTCTTAGGTAACCTTGCTTCTCCCATGCGTGTAACATGACCCCACAATATCAGTCTGTTCGCTCTAACTGCTTCATCTATGGTGTTCATTCCAAGTTTTTCTTTGATTTCCTCATTATGGACACCCTCCTGACATTGTTCCCATCTATTAGTATCTGCAACCATTCTTGCTACTTTCATATCTGTAACCTCCACCTTTATGAATAACGTAACCTGTATCCACCCAACTTTCACTCCCATACAACAAAGTTGGTCGAAAGATAGAGCGGTGCACTGCTAACTTAGTCTAGGTACTGACTTTTTTTTTTGCAGAAGACAGTAGGTCTTAGTTGAGCACTCACTGCATTAGCTTTTCTGTACCTCGATTCCAGTTCTTTCACTATGCTGCCATCCTGTGAAAAAATACATCCTAGGTACTTGAAACTGTCTACCTGTTCTAACATTGTTCCTCCTATTTGGCACTCAATCTGTTTAAATCTCTTTCCCACAGACATTACTTTCGTTTTGGAGATGATGATCTTCATATCATAATCCTTGCATCTCGGAACGAGCTCTGAAATATTAGTTTGCAACCTTTCAATCGAATCTGCCATTACAACTAAGTCATCCGCATATGCGAGACTGCTTATTTTATTTTGACCTATTTTAATCCCACGCTGCCAGTGATCCATGAATAGTATGAACAACAGTGGTGACAGGTTACATCCTTGTCTTACTCCTGAAACTACCCTCAGCTATGAGCTTAATTTGCCATCTACTCTCTGTTGCCAGACAGTCTACGTAAAGCCCTTTAATTGCCTGCAGAAGTTTGCCTCCTATACCATAATCTTGTAGAACTGACAGTAGCTTCCTCCTAGGAACACGGTCATAAGCGTTTTCTAGATCTATGAAACATAGATACAATTCCCTGTTCCACTCATAGCACTTTTCCATTACCTGCCGTAAACCAAATATCTGGTCCTGACAGCCTCTAAGAGGCCTAAACCCACACTGATTTTCATATAACTTCTCCTCAGTTAATACTCGCACTATCCTTTCAACAATACCTGAGAATATTTTGCCTATAACGCTAATTAAAGAAATATTTTGTTAGTTGTTACAATCGTTTCTGTTCCATGTTTGAAAATTGGCGTGATTACCACTTTCGTCCAGTCAGACGGGACCTGTCCCGATTCCCACGCCTTCTCAATTTATTTTATTTTATATTTATTTTATTCTATTTTTATTTTTAAAGTGTAGAAGGGGCTGCCATTGCGAAATTCCTTTACTTTCTTTTTAAATACCAGTTGGCTATCTGTCAGACTTTTGATACTACTTGGTAAGTGACTGAAGACTTTTGTAGCAAAATAATTCACCACTTTCTATGCCCTTCTTTGAAATTTCTCTAAATCCCATTTTGTGGGGATCTCACAATGCGAATCAATACTCCAAAATAGGACGTACAAGTGTAGTGTAGGCAGTTTCCTTAGTAGAGTTGTTGCATCTTCTAAGTGTTCTGCCAACGAAACGTAGTCTTTGGTTCCCTTTCCCTACGATATTTTCTGTGTGTTCTTTCCAATTAAAGTTGTTTGTAATTGTTACTTCTAGGTATTTAGCTGAATTTACGGCCTGTAGTTTTGACTGATTTATCGCGTGAACTAAGTATAACGGGATTCTTTTACTGCTCATATGAATGACTTCACACTCCTCATTATTAAGGGTCAATTGTCATTTTTTGCACCATGTAGATATTTTATCTAAATCAATTTGCAGTTGACTTTCCGGTGACTTTACTAACCGGTAAGTCGCAGCATCATCCGCGAACAACCCAAGAGAGCTATTCAGATTGTCTCCTAAATCGTTTATTCGTTTATAAGAATAAGGAACAGTACGGGCCCCCTAACACTTCCCTGGGGTTCGCTAGATATCACTTCAGTTCTACTCAATGACTTTCCGTCAATTATAACGTACTGTGTCCTCTCTAACCGGAAATCACGAATCCAATCACACAACTGTGACGGTATTCCATAAGCACGCAGTTTGATTGGACACTTGTGAGGTACAGTGTCGAAAGCCTTCCGGAAATATAGAAATACGGAATCTATTTGACATTCCTTGTCGATAGCACTCATCACATCATGTGAGTAAAAAGCTAGCTGTGTTTCATAAGAAAGATAATTTCTGAATTGGTGTTGACTATGGGACAATAGGTCGTTCTCTTCGAGGTAGTTCATAATATTTGAGGAAAGTGTATGATCTAAAATCCTGCTGCAAACCGAAGACGATGATATAGGCCTGTAATTTTGCGTACCACTCCTGTTGCCTTTCTTGAATATGGGAGTGACCTGTGCAACATTACAGTCTTTGGGTACGGAACGTTCGCTGAGTGAGCGGTTGTATATGATAACTAGCTATGGGGCTATTGCATCAGCATACTCTGACACTAATTGGTATGCAATCAGGACCGGAATACTTACTTTTGTTAAGTGATTTAAGTTGCTTTAATACATCTGGGGTATCAAGTTATAAATTACGCTTTCTGGCAGCTGTACTTGATGCGAATTCTATAGTATTTGCTTCGTCTTCTTTCGTGAAGGAATTTCGGTAGGCTGTGTTAAGCAATTCTGCAGAACTGTCATCAGTAGCATCACCGTTACTATCGCGTAGTGAAGGTACTGACTGTGGTTTACCTTTAGTATACTTTACATACGACCAGAATTTCTTAGGATACTCTACCAAATAAATAAAAAGTTGTGCATGATATCGGCTAAGTACGAAAAGGGATTCCGATTACAAAAGATGTCGACAACAATTGTATAGTATTTGCATTTTATCTCAAAAATTTTTGTTCACCTTTTACAAAGCAACTCTCATTTTCTAACAAGTTTGATTATCCGTTAAAAGAAAACGTTAATGAGTAGAAAGGAACGGTTCCTAAAAAGGATCGACATCAGTGCACTAGTTACCAAAAATGAAACTTCCTGACCAACTCTAGTCTGCACACAAAACCCACACAACCGTAAAGTAACATTCACCTTCTGCCAGGTTTCACCACGTATCGCAGCAATTTTTAGCTCTATGAGTCATCAGTAATTCATGTTGTATGTTGTCTTATAAAAATTAAATAATTAATATAAAATATTAGATTGATTAATCTGAGAATGGTCCCGCCTTCTGTTGTATTGTTCCAAATTTAGTGCGTGATTATAGCAGTCTGCACACCATAAAAAGCTATGTGACTCTCCTTTTAGAGCAAACAACAATTACATTAAAAGATACACATCTAACAAGTTACACAGTGAATGAATAACTTACATGACTGTGAAACAATATTTAATTGGCTTACCATTTTCTGGATGTAAAGAATGTATCAGTTGATAAGACGTTTAATTTTATTTTCCTTTTACTGTGGGCTGCATTTATACGATTTGAGGCCTACTTGTGCGCACAGTATTTCGAATTTCTGACAATGCTCTCGAATACCTTAAGAGCTGCAATGCTGTAAATTTCTACCTACAGAACTGCCTGTGCTACAGTTTTAATCAGGTAACTAAGTTTGTTTTACTTTGGTTCAGGTCATTCAGAAAAATTATTGCGAAATATTGGAACATTTAAGATTTGAAATAAATTCTAAAATGCAATACTAATTTGATTAAAACTCTTTTTTTTTTAATTTTCTGAAACACAAATCTAATTCATGGGATTAGATGATCATGCGTCAAGAAAGCTACAAGTGAACTGGGAAGGCGAACAATTAGAGCATTGTTTCACCCCAAAATAAAAGAGTAACTCTTGACCGGGCACTTACCTATAGAACATACTGCTTGAACACTAAAAGGAAGTGTATCTGCAAGGAATAACATTCTCCGGAAATTATCAGGTAGAGCCAGGGGAGCACATCCCCACACCTTTAAGAACATCAGCTGCAGCCCTTTGCTATTCAGCTGCAGAATATGCTTGCCCTGTCTGGTGCAGATCTAGTCACGCCAAACAAGTGGAAGTCGACTTAAATGAGACCTGCAGTCTCATTACAGGGTATGAGATCTACACCACTTGCCAAAGTTTATTGTTTAACAGGTACACCATCTCCAGATATCCTCTGTGAGTGCGCATCAAGACTGGAGAAAACTAAAGCACTGAACCTTGCAAGCAATACTTCATGTGGATACCGACCAGCAAACCAAAAGCTCAGGTCAAGGAAAAACTTACTTCAATCAACAGAAAGCCTCAGTGAACCACCATGAAACTTCAGAGTGAACTCATGTCGCTGTAAAATATAGCCATCTTGCAGGATGGATAGTGCCCTCAGAAAGCCTACCTCCAGGTCACGAGGAAAGCTGGTCAACCTGGAAGACGCTTAACAGACTGTGCTCAGTAGTTGGAAGAGCGAAGACCAACATGAGAAGACGCGGATTTTTCTGCGACTCGACGCTATGTGACTGTCGCGAAGAACACGCAATGCGGCATTTTCTTCGATGCAAATTGTGTCCAACTAGATGCTCTCCCCGAAATGTGACTGACGCTACCAGGAAGGCATGTGAAGTGGTCGTATTCTAGCTGCGGCATATTTAACTACATCCGTGTCGGCAATAATTATATTCTGGTTTGACCGAAGAAATAAAATGTTTATAGTACCATGTATGTTTGGATTATTTCTTCGGTTTGTATTTTACTTCCTTATTTTTCTTGGTCTATAGAAGTCGTTAAATATAGATGTTTCTGACATGATTAAATAATAAAATCAGTTTAAATTCTATGAACAGGTTTCTTGTATTGCAACAGTGTCATACAAAGAAAAAATAAGAGAAAAAATCGACACATACTTTACATCAGTAAAAAAGAAAAAAATCCCCATAATCAATAAATCTTTACATATCTCCCGTATGAAATACCTGTTCGAACCAAGATCGACCAAACAAGTCTAAGCGGCAACATAGAGAAGCAAAAAATATATTCTCATCATCTTCTTCACGAACCACACACATTACCGAGCCCGAGCCTCGACATGAAGACAGCCTACTGTAGGTGTAGCTACAGCAGAAGTGTTATATGTCCAGCGACCAAGGGCAAGACTGTCTGAACTAACCTTCTCATATTGGCTAACTTGGTTTTGCTATGCAGTTACTGCGAACGGCTGAAAGTAAGGGATAACTACAGTCGTTCTTTTCCAGTGGATATGCAGCTCTACTGTATGAATATTTGATGATGACCGAAGTAAAGAAGAAATAAATTGCAGAGCGGTGATGGGAAGATAAGCCTTACTGAAGATGAGAATTTTGGTGACATCTAATATTAATTTAATGTTAGGAAGTCCATTCTGAAAGCATTTATGTGGAGCGTAGCAGTGTACGGGAAAGAAACATGGACGATAAAGAGTTCAGACAAAAAAAATGATAGAGACCTTTGAAATAAGCTGCTAGAGGAGAATACTGAAGATTAAGTGGGTTGATCGCGTAACTAATGAGAGGCTACTGAACGGAATTGGGGAGAAATGAAATTTCTGGCATATCGTGACTAAAAGAAGTGACAGGTTGATGGGACACATTCTGAGACACCAATGAATCGTCAATTTAACATTGGAGGCATTGTGTAGGGTAAAAAATCGCAGAGGGCACCAGGAGACGAATACAGAAAGTAGGTTCGAAAGGATGTAGGTTACTGTTCGTATTCAGAGATGAAGAGGCTTGCACAGGATTGGGTAGCGTGGAAAACTGCATGAAGCCAATCTTTGGACACCTTCTCAAATATATTTTTATTTTTTATGAACATAACCCATAACCAACCTTCACGTTTTACGATTCTCTAATAAAGCAGTTGATATAAAATAATAATTTCTATTCTCCGAAGATCTTCATACTCATCCACTGCTTACTGCTCAAAGACTACTTCAGTATTTTTTGCCCCGGGCGCCGTACAGATAAATATATAAAAATCAGCACAGTATCTCTGACGGAGTGAGCATGCACACCAAAGCAATGCAACGAATTCTACGCGATCATAGACATCCAGTATCGAAGATATTTAATCTTTGTTTTATAATACACAAGATAATTTACCTGTCGTCGACAGTGGAAGAATAGCAAGATTCTGTAATTGTGTGGTTTTGTTCACTTACTCACGTCGTAGCTTCCGTCAATCGAACCAACAGCTTGTCGAAGACCCGGGGCTTCGAAACATAATGAGGTCCCACGATATTACATCATCTCCCCCCTTCCGCATCAGTACCTAGTTTCAGATATAAAAGATGACCATCGCAAATTTTAGGTTCATATCTAACAATGAAAGTACTTGGGCTCGAACAAACATATCTGTATGAACGTTTGGTTACAGGATCTCTACGTACACCTCAGTGTGCTGGTGAGTGTCGATTTTATGCAAAACTTTGCAATCATGCTCTAGATAGCACTGTAGATGTAATTGTAGACGCTGTACGTAATGCAGATATCTTAACTATAACTTATGCAATAATCATCGTACATGTTCTCTAGCGTATTGTCATCAAAAACCGTGATGATAGTTGCAACTTTAACCTTCTTCTCGGAAAACTGTTGGTATTCACTGTCACTGCTTCCATCGCCTCTTCCTGCACTTATCGTAGCACTACAGCTTGCAATGAGTTGTTCGTCATTATCATCCATATTATCATTATTATGGGTCTGAAACAACAGTATCTAACTTCTGCTCATATTTCTGTACCATAGCAGATACGAGAAAGCATGCAAATGATTCATCTTCTACACTAATACCATCTTCACGAAGAAGGGTTCTTCGTAACTTCATCTCAACTAATCGCAATACATTAGCAGGATTGATTAGCAATCGCCGCCCCATCTGACACTTCACCACACAAATAACATCACAAAACGCAACTTCGGAGGCACACTGCATCGTCCCTACTGGCGAACCGACAGGTCAAAGTGCAATGCGGCATGGCACACGCAGAGGCATCTAACGGACGACTGCAGAGTTTTGCAGATGCGGGAGTATCACTAGTGTAATATGGGACCTTTACTTTATCTCTCATACGATTTTGGTGTATATGTGTTTGTTCGAGCCCAAGTACTTCTCTTGTTAGTCTGGATATGCCAGAAACTCCTGTCGCTCCGATTCGGTTCAGCACCTCCTCATTAGTTACGTGATCCACCCATCTAATTTTCATCATTCGTCTGTAGCACCAAATTTCAAAAGCTTCTATCATCTTTTTATCTGAACTACTCCTTATTGTCCACGTTTCACTCCCATACAATGCTACCCTCCAGACAAATGGTTTCAGAAAGGACTTTCTAACATTTAAATTAATAGTGGATTTTAACAAGTTTCGTTTCTTTATAAACGCTTCTCTTCACCTTATATCTTCTTTACTTCGGCCATCAGAAGTTATCTTGCTGCCCAAATAACAAAATTCATCTACTACTTTTATTGTCTCATTACCTAATCTAATTCCTTCAGCATCGCTTGATTTTTTGCAAATGTAATGAGGAAAACTGTCTGTTGATTTCGCAGGAGCTGATACTTTCAAAATTAAACTAATAGATGTATTGATGTAAAACGGATATGATCTCGATAACGTTTACAGCGATGACAAAACTAAACTCAATTGGAAAAATTCACAAGAAAAAACTTGCTTCAGTTGTGATTTAGCAGCTCCTGGGCCTAACTTAAGCAAATATCGTGTTATTGCTTTAGCTTGTGCTAATGCTGCCTACGCTCGTCATTGGTAAGAACACGCGTTGTTTGAAACAAATTATATGTCTGACACCTACCATTTGCACAATACAAAATGTTATTTCCTGTAAACTATTATAAAGGAAGAATTTAATATTTGCAAAGGATTAGAGAACTTGGTGTCCCTACATTGCTGATCCCTATACTACGAAGTAGAATATTTCGCGATAAGAACAACATAATAAGAAAAGCTTAGGCATGTATTCAGCAATAAAAGGCATAATTCAGGTGCGAAGTTCATTTTTTTCCTTTTGTCAACCGATTTCGGCAATCAGTTTGTTGTCTTCAGCCCCTCTGTCCATACAATGAGCTGAATTTCTGTCAGATAAGTAATGTCCATGTTTCGCAGAATACCAATAAGTAGTACACCTTCTCAACTTATGCACGGACTATGCACAAATTGCAGTGTATCGAATGAAGTATGCCGAAACCGGTTGCCAAAGATAATAAACAAGAGCTGTATCGTTTGTTTTTTATTGATGACAATATACTTAAACTATTCTACGTGTTTCCCCGTTGTACCCTGTATTCTCCGAGAGTTTCAAACGGAAGTGGGAGTAAAGTCCCACCGCGACTGCTGTTTTCATTTGGCGTCCACAATAAGTTTGAAACCTATAGGTAGGACGTGCGCCTCGGTTGCACAGTGGGAGAGTGCCAAACTACAAATCCAAAGGTCGCGGGTTCGATCCCCGCCAGATCATAGGAATTTAACTCTGTCACTTTCCACTTCTTTCACCTCTGGCAGTATTGCTCATGTGAAAAATACCGAGTAGCACCGTGGTTCGGAACCCACGTTAAACTGTAGGTCCCCCTATAACTGACTGGGTAAGTCAGTTCGAAGGTCGGAGGAAGGCAACGGCGAACCATCTCCAAACAGGACCGTGCCTAGTAAAGCTCTGTGGTGTTCAAACCAATCTTCGGATTGTTGACTACTTTACCTTTAGGTAGGAGACGTCAGTTACGAAAGCATTTTGCGATAGGACAGAATTAGGTGCATGGCTGAGGATGTGTTTCCTACAGCTTGACGAAATACACAGTTTCATTCCAATCTTCACGAAATTTTGCACGCTTGAACTTAAAAACAAGAGGAAGATCACCGTCTATCTAAAGTTTCATACGGTGCAAAGGGGAGAGTACCTTGCAACACAAAAATGGATCCCTAAACACTTTAGTCGCGCCATAACTTGAGAACGGCTCGAAATATTTTACACAATCTTTTTTTGTTGTTTTCGCTATTCTCAGAACGAATTTAGCGACGACGAGTAGGCGTCCACTTCTTATTATTCGCACTAGCTAAACCCTGCTTCCGGTGTGAGGCGAATATGCCAACAATTAAATCAAACAAAGAATACAGAGATTTGCGTTTCTGTGAAATGAGAGGAAAATTAGAGTAAAGGTGTCTTAGAATATCACTATTTGTTGTAAATCCAGCAGATTTTTTAAAATTTTAATTTAATGTAATATAATTTAAAATTTTTGTATAAAGATCTGATGTTTTTCCCAATCTGGAACTTGCGAAATGTAACTGCTGCTGAGGAAAATAATCGCTTTGTACATTAAGCCCATCTGCTCCTTATTGAGTACATCAAAGTCCGTTTTTCAATGCGACCCTGTGTTTCTATTGCATACAGATCTATAGTTTTGTTCCGATATTGATTAAATTTTGCAGACTTGACCTTAAACACAACAGGGATGTCACTGTTCGGTGCATGGTAGAGGGTACTTAAATTACGGAATTTATATAGTAAAAGCAATAGCAGGGTGCACATCTACGACACTAGGAGAGAGGATGACCTATACGTTTCAAGGTAAAATGTAACTTTTGCACAGCAGGGGGTGAATTATGCTGCCTCGAAAGTCTTTTGGTTACTTGCCAAATATCAAATGTCTCACAGATGGCAAACTAGCATTTAAAAATAAATTGAAAGAATTTTTGAATGATAATTCCTTCATAGAAGCTACTAATTTTTTTCAAGAAAAAAAAAAAACAGAGAATGTAATGTAATCTTTAACTAAACTAACACGTTCCCCATCATTGCGAACTCTCGTATTCATAATCTATGGAAAAAGTATCGATCTCATCTTTCCCCCGGTCAGTTTTCAGTTTTAATAATATTACGATGTCGATCAAAGAAAATTTACCTAGCCTATGGTTGTCTAAATCTTTATGTGTACCGAATAAACATTTGGTCAAAAACTTTTCAAAAATTTTGGTAAATTCATCGTAGAGATGGTTCAAGATGCGCAACTGTATAACGTTTTGTGAAATTATTTATTTTTTATTTTCTCTTCGCAGTTGCACGGGCGCGTGTGTACACGCTGAAGGCCCGTGGATGTAACAAAAGTTTTAACTGCCATTTTAAATTTTAAATGTAAACTAGTTATATGTCTACAGAGTTTTATACTGTAAAACAATTTTAGTAGCCATTTTTAACATGCATCTGGATTTATTATGGTTTAAAACCAAGGCTAATGGTTTGAAAATGGACGGTGTCGTCCGAAACTAGTCACAGAACTGAAAATTGTGCGAATGCGACGAGAAAATGAAAAATAAACAATTTCACAAAAATAAATAAATAAATAAAAAAAATAAAAAAGTAGTGAATAGTTTTCCTCTTTAATTTATATTATAGATCAATTTATATATGGTATACAGTCAAAAATATTTATTGTCATTGCAGGCCCGTATGTTAATGAAACTATCGTGAAAAAATTTCAAGTAAATTGATTAAGAGCTTTTCGAGATTTTTGGTAACTTTGAACAACGACTTGTCTTTATACAGTAGTATTAAACTTTAAGTAATGCAATTTGTGTTTTTATAATTGGTTGCTTTTGAGACGAACAAATAAAAAAAAATGTATGATACTAGTCGACCCGGCAATGCTTCGCAATTGCTAATATGTATGTACTCTCGTAGGAATGTTATTGATATCCCAAAGAAAAGAGCTCTTTGAGTTTTCCACAAATTTTCCTACTTTCTGGCCAACTATTTCAATCCTTTACTTCATTGACACCTTCCTCTCTCTTTATCGCAATTAGATTAATGATATTGATATTTCATAGAAAAATATCTTTTTATTTTTTTCTAAATTTTCCAATTTGCGGGGAATCTTTTTCAAATTTTTATTTCATGACAACGTTACTCTTGCTGTGAACGTCAAATAAGCAAAATTTTATCGCAATCAGACTAATGAACGTCAAATGATCATAATTTATCGCATTCGGATGAACGGTTGTCAACTTATAGACAGCTTAGAAAGACATTGAAAAAGGAACTTGGGTCGAATTTTGCGACCTTCCTTTTTAACTGATCCATTTTTTTTTACTGAAAACTCTTCCAAGACCGTAATGAAGAAAACAATAGGCGAATAGGCACTTACAGTGCTGAATTCAATCAAAACACATTGAAAAACGTACATTCAGTTTTTCTCAAATTTTCCAGTTTTCCGGTAGATCTTCCAAAAGATTTATTTCATACAAACCTTGTCCTGTCAAGCCGTACTCAAGTGATGCTCTTACAACCATGTGGCAATTGATTTTTATTCATAGAAAAAAATTGCTTTCGGTTTTTTCCTACTTTTCGGGTGACTTGCACGAATATCTCAAGACTAAAATTAACCAAATCGGTTCAGCCGTTCTCGAGTTTTAGCGAGACTAACGGACAACAATTCATTTATATATATAATTATAATAATAATTTAAAAAAAGTGCGCCTCGGTTGCACAGTGGTATAGTGCCAGACTACAAATCCAAAGGTCGCGGTTCGATCCCCGCCAGGTCCTAGGAATTTTATCTGTCACTTTCCACTTCTTTCACCTCTGGCAGTATTGCTGATGTGAAAAATACCGAGTAGCACCGTGGTTCGGAACCCACGTTAAACTGTAGGTCCCCCTATAACTGGCTGGGTAAGTCAGTTCGAAGGTCGGAGGAAGGCAACCGGCATACCACCTCCAAACAGGACTATGCCTAGTAAAGCACTGTGGTGTTCAAACCAATCTTCGGATTGTTGACTGCTTTACTTTTTACTCAATAAAATAAATTTTCCTACTTTCCGAGCCACTTTTCCAAATTTTTATTTGATGCAAACCTTCCTCTTGCTTTCAACATGAAATGTACAAAATTTTATCGCAGTTGGACGAAAGGTATTGATAGCTCACTGGAAAAAGCTGTTTCAGTTTTTCCCGATTTCCCTCTTTTCCGGACAACTTTTCCATATTTTATCACCGTTTAAACCTTCCCTGGACTTACACGAATATTTCGAGACTAAAATTAGCCAAATCGGTTCAGCCGTTCCCTAGTTTTAGCGAGACTAACGAACAACAATTCGAAGTTTGGCCCTTGTACAATATCTGAAGCACTGTAGTAGCATTCTGCCGATTCGTTCATAAAATTTAAGTGTGGGCAATGTCCCTGAGGGCCATGGTATTAGGGGCAGGAAATTGCGATGGGTGGGACAGTGTGCGAGAAGATGGGCGGTGAGCGACAGTGAGTGACGTGGCAGGCACGGCGCGTAGCCTATCGATTGCACACGGCACCACACCACACCACACCACGTCACAGTGGCCGCGCTGGCTGCCCGCCGCCGCCGCTGCTGTCTGACGGACGGCACCTGTGAGACTGCAGGCTCCTACTTGTAGCTTCCGGAGGGACACTCTGCTGTCGCTTTCACTAACTACCATTCTACTTTTAACTAGGACTGGCTCTCAACATGAGTCCAGCTGTTCCAACAGTTTCCGTCTCGGTCCCAGATTCTCGGGGTTTGTACGATCTCTCGATCGGCCTGCAGTCTAGTGAATTTTGTTGGCACTATCGCAACGATCTCTTAGGGTTTTAATGCACTGTGGATTTTAATAACAAAAGAAACAGTGAAACATGCATTGAAAGATCTTCTAGGGTGCATCTCATTTGGAAAACAAAAACTAATGTATCTGTAGCATATAGATAGATAGATATTGCTGTTCCGTAAGTCTCGCTAAAACTCGAGAACGGCTGAACCGATTTGGCTAATTTTAGTCTTGGAATATTCGTGCAAGTCCAGTGAAGGTTTAAACGGCGGCCGGCCGCGGTGGCCAAGGGGATTGAGGCGCTTCAGTCACGGTCTGCACGGCCACTACGGTCGGGGGTTCGAATCCCCCCTCGGGCATGGATATTTGTGCCGTCCTTAGACTTAGCTAGTTCATAAGTAGTTTGTAAGCTTAGTGACTGATGACCCCGTAGTTAAGTCCCATAAGTTCTACAAACATTTGAACATTTTTAAACGGTGATAAAATATGGAAAAGTTGTCCGGAAAAGAGGAAAATCGGGAAAAACTGAAGCAGCTTTTTCCAGTGAGCTATCAATACCGTTCGTACAATTGCGATAAAATTTTGTTCATTTCATATTGAAATCAAGAGGAAGGTTCGCATCAAATAATAATTTGGAAAACTCGCCCGGAAAGTAGGAAAATTTAGGAAAAACCGAAAGCGATTTTTTTCTACGAACAAAAATTAATTGCCACACGGTTCTAAGAGCATCATGAACCGTGCGGTTCGATTTTCGAGTTCCGCTCCGTGGAATTGCGATTATCGTTGCTATTTCCGCCGATATATTTCTGTTTCCCCGAGTGGGAAGTGAGGTGATTTTCGGGACGGAGGCATGGGGCGGTTGGAGACGTAGCACGTACCAGAGGGCAGTACCTTCCGTGGGCCGGGCGAGTCGGCATGCTCGCGCAGTGTGTCAGCAGACGGTGTTTGTCGGCGACGGTTACACCTGTTGGCGGTTCTGTGCGCATGGTTCTCTAGCAAGCGAATGTGGAAGTCAAGTTTGGTATCGGAGTGTGACACTAGGTGTTAGGTGCTGTACTGTAATACATCTGTCTGTTTCAGAAGTGTTGTGTATTATTTAAGTCGCCAAGTGTCTCGCAAATAATTGGTACGTCGTGGATGGAGATGCCTGTTGATATTGCCGTGTGATATTGTGTGGCTGGCATAGAACCGTGACGCCTCACCTGAATACGGCACTAGTTAGTTGGTGATGCACTTGGTAACAAACGGATTACAAGTTGGTAAGCTTATGCTCGGTGGAGTTGAGGTAATATCATTTCCAGTAAGCTGTCACAAGATCTGTAAGGTTATTTGGTGATAATAGCGCTCTCGAACAATTAACTTATGTCTGTGATACTATTTTATATTTTATGTGCACTGATTTTGTGAGCGCTTATATTTGATATTTTTTCATTGCTGGCACTCTGCGCTACCTTTCCGTGGTCCTCAAGTGTAGGGGACTATTTAACGCGAAGTGCAAATGCCTATGTTGGCGAATTTTCTTCCACATTTGGATTAACGATAATCTATTGTACCGTAATATTTCAAAAATTTTGTTTAGTGTATTTGATTACTTTTAAGTTGTTGTTGATGTATGAACATTTTAATAATTGTTTCCTTTATATTTGTATATTCCAGTTGTGCATTGAGGTTAAAGATTTGTAGCCTGGCGGCCGGACCCAGCGGACAGGCCCGGTTAGGTTTCCACTCCAGTGGTGTGCGGGTTCCTGCACTTAGTGTTGAAACCTAGTATCTGAGTATCTGCAATTGGTTTCACGATAGCTTTCTCCTTACGGGCTCTTGCCCACTGCGTTTCGTCGTCAAGTTAAATTCTTATCTTGTAAATACTGGTTGTCTCAAGTTGCATTTGTAAGTTCTTTCCTTGTTTTGTTTTTAAAAGGGTGCTCGCGAGCATTTTTGTTTTGTTTTTAAGTGTCAATCATGAATTTGTTTTAAATTGTTCCTATCGTTCCAGTATATATTGTGGAGTTTCCTTAATTATGTTTTGCTAATGTTCTTTCTATGTAAAAGAAAAAAAAAAAAGCTTGTAAAGGTTGATGTGTCTGTTAGCAAAATCTATCTATTTTGCTTGGTTCTCTATTGTCGAGATTTGTTTATAGAATAAGGAGCTATTCAGGTGTCCTTTAAATAAATGGTTCTTTAAACTGGCAAATGTTGTTACTTGGGGCTTGGGCCTTCCGTCAGTACCTACTTTTCACATCACTTGATTACGGCTTGACAGGACAAATTTGGTATGAATTTTTTTTTTTTTTTTGGAAAATCTACCGGAAAATTGGAAAATTATAGAAAAACTGAAAGTGCGTTTATCATCGTGTTTTTCATTGAATTCAGCACTATAACTGACTATTCACACGACGGAGAGGGATAATTCTTTTTTTTGTTTTGTTCATTATGGTCTTGGAAATTAAAAAAAAATAAAATAAAATAGGGGCAGTTAAAAAGGAAAGTCGCAAAATTCGAACCAAGTTCCTTTTTCAATGTGTTTCTAAATGTACTCAACACTATAACTTGAGAACCGTTCATCCGATTGCGGTAAAATTTTGATCATTCTTATGAACTAAAAATTTGGAAGTTACCCGGAAAATTTGAAAATTCGTGAGACCCTGAAAGAGCTTTTTTCAATGGCATATCAATATCATCCAACTGATACCGATAAAATTTTGCATATTTGACGTTCAAAGCAAGAGGAACGTTCTTATGAAATAAAATTTGGAAAAATTTAACGGAAAATTGGAAAATTCAGAAAAAATAGAAAGAGATTTTTCTATGACATATCAATACCATTCATCTGATTGAGAATTTTTCACGTTCGACGTTCAAAGCGAGAGGGAGGTTTGAGTGAAGTAAAAATTTGGAATATTTGGCCAGAATATAGGTAAATTGGTGAATAACTGAAAGAGTTATTTTCTTTGGGATATCAATATCATTTTGAACATATGATTTAAATTAATATGCTTTAGATTAAGAGGTAAGTGATTCGAAGTTCACTGGGTCATCTAGTCTAACATATAAACATTAATGTTTTTTTACTGTTTGGTTGTGTCGTCATCTTCCTCAGCAGCTGTTACAACTGATTATAACAGGTAATCCGTCATATGCTGACTGCCATACAGAGATTTATTTAACACCAGAGGCCTTTCGCTTTTTATTTTAAAAGCATCTTCTGTGGTCTGTAAATTATACAAATATGTTGTACAGTTTGTTTTGTGTATATAGATTAAAAACAGATTTTTCAGAAAAAAATGTGCTGAAACATGTTTTTGGAAAAATAATTTAAATGAAGTGTGTTGCATACGGCGGAATAATTTGTTTTAGCAAGCACAGAAGAAAGGACGGCAGAAACATCAAAAATATTATTATTAAGTATTAACCCATAGTAAGGTACCCTCCGTCACGCACCATACTGTGGCTTATGGAAGGTAGCCCATGGAGTAATCAGGGTATAAGCTACTTCTGTTCCAAATTTCAGTCATATCCGTCAGCATGAAGGCGTAAGAAAGGAATTAACTAATTGTAAAGGAACCTCCACCATGCATCATACTAAGTTAATTTTAGTATCCTATAACCTTCGCGCGAGTGCCTGGAAGTATAAAACAAGTCACTCAACATTTGCAGAACACTTACACCAATATATTAAATCTTTGGTACATGGTCAGCCAGTGGCACTGTGTGATTACGACAACTTGACAACTTTACTGGTAATGGCAGAAGTTAGTAACATTGGTACCATTTGAAATATATTCATTTGCCTTCCGTTATTGTAAACACTTATTGAATTGCAAAAAGACAGAAACTCTAAGAACGCATATGAATCCATTCTCTTGGACAACTTTGTTGTAAAAAGACAAAAATCACGCAATAGCACACCGGAAATCGCCTTCCATTATCTTACGATTTTCTCCACGACTTATTTAGGTGATGATCGTGTGGCATGTATGGCCATTTATACCCCAACTGGGGTCGTGTTTAGCCTGCCTGGTGCAAATCTTTTTAGCTGACGCCACTTCGGTGAGATGTGTGTGAATAATGATGAAGACGACACAAGACTCAGTTCACGACCGGAGAAAATCCCCGACCGAACCGGGAATTGAACCCGAGCCCCTTGCGTGGACTACACAGTCCACTAGACTGTGGATGCGGTCACTAATTTGAGTGAGTAAGGATTTGCTGCTTAAAAACAAATCCAGGCATCGAAAGAAAGCAAGTGATTATACGTGTGTAACTTTGCGCAACAGTTTTAGACCTAGCGTGACCGAAATTGAAAAAAGATGAATACTGTAAAATCACATTGCTGCAAACCGATTTTAATATTATACTAAAAGTTAATATTGTAATAGTACTGGCAATATGTACTACTTGTGAATTTTACTAATATGTTAAAATTTTTTGATTGAAGTTCATTTTAAGAGCGATAGTTTATTTTTCTTGAAACTTGTGGTTTTTAACAACAAAGAAATCCAAAAGTGGACTCTGTTTTATACAGTCTCTGACAGCAGTCTGTGTTTCTCATCAGTCCGTTTGATCGACATCAGCGACAATACGATTTCCATTGTAACGTTGTGTGCGGGAACAGAATATAAATAAGCGCGTAAATTTTGCAGTTGGCATTTGCATTAAGGATTTTCGCTTTCTGTAATAAAGAGTATTTAATATTCTTGCACGTAGTCCGTATAATTACGTTGTTCCAAATCACGCTTAATTTCTAAAACTTTTTTCAGGTACACATATTCCTGAAAACGATTCTCGACATAAATCTTCATACCATAATTAGGTACATTATAGTTTTTCAATAATCATTCTATCTTGGGTTCCAGATGGCGTAATCCGATCATGCACTTCATATTTTTGAAAGAAATATCTTCTTTCACTAATTAAGAAAATCCTATGTTGCCGCGGCGGAGTGGCAGAGCGCATTGAGGCGGTATGTTCCGTTGCGTCAGACCGTTCCCAGTCGGGGGTTCGAATCCTCCCTCGGGCATGGATTTTCGTGTTGTCTTTAGTGTAAGGTAGTTTATAAGTAGTTTGTAAGTTTAGGGACTGATGACCCCGCAGTTAAGTCCTATGCATAGAGGTCTGCGCGGATGAGAAAAGTGTTATCCGCATCCGCACCACATCCGCAGGGCCCGTATCCGCAACCGCATCCGCGGCACTTTATCCGCATCCACTAGTTCGTTATCCGCAGATACGAAAGTTTTGAATGGCTAATAGTATTAGATAGCAGTAGTTAAATCATGGTATGTAATAATGTAATTATTGTTACAGTGTCATTTCCGCGACAACTTAATTACTTTTGACTTCTTGAATCACGGTAACTATTCTGTACCTACTCCAAAACAGGGTATTCCAAACAGGAAAACATTGATGCTCCGGACACACGCGGTAGGGCTTCGGAGCCCATGTGGTCGGAGCAATATGTCTGCTGTTTAATACAGGCATCCTCTTAAATTTCATTGGTTAAAACTGATCGGCATAGAGGAGATTTTACTGTGATTACATTCAGAAAAAGAAACGGTTCCTTCTAAGTTTTACAAAAGGGACACGTTATTTTCCCCATATTAACGCACAAGAGGTTATATGACATACTGCAAAGCATGTAATTTCAAGTGTTATAACTGCCGTCTTCTTCTAATTGGTAACTGTCAGCAAAAACAGATAATGTCGGCTGCAAATACGGCCAGCCTATACAGTCTAACATATTGTATCTTCCTAAATACGCTACGTTCACTGTACACCGCATCTGATTATGAAAGTTGCTATAAAATGGTATTGTCAATCTTCATTACTTCCGTCACGATTTACCTAATACATAAACACGAATGTTTGTATGTTTGTTCGTTTTTCAGGCGCGGCTGTACCGTTCATCCGGTTGCGATGAAACTTTGCCAACATATTGCTTGCACTTTCGCGACGGATAGTGACAATTAAATAACTGTGAGACACATAGTTCAGACGATATGACATAATAAACAATGAAATGCGTGGTAAACTGCTGCATCTTCTGCTAAACCACTGGACCAATTTTAACCAAATTTAGTGCACGTATTCCTTCCTTGAGATAATAATCGATGTAGGGGTAATAAATAAGTAATCGTGCTACTTTGTTCTGTTTCAGCAAATCTGAAGTTCCACTTTTGTGTCCAGTGTAAGGATATAAGTTTTACACGCAAAATAGGCCGCTATATCGTTGATCTTTTCTTTGCCATCAAATACGTATCCAATTTCTTTTCCAAATTGACAATTTCAATTATTTTTCCTTCACTAATGTGAAATCACCTTTTTTAACTTTACACGCTATAGTATCCATTTGGAGAAGTATCGATTTGGAGAAAGCTTTTGACAATGTCGAATGGAGTACACTCTTCCAAATTCTGAAGGTAGCAGGGGTAAAATATAGGGAGCGAAGAGTTATATTCAACCTATACAAAAACCAGATAGCGGTTATTAGAGTCGAAGGGCAAGAAAGGGACGCAGAGGTTGGGAAGGAAGTAAGACAGGGTTGTAGCCTTCCCCCATTGTTGTTCAATGTATACATTGAGCAGTCAGTGAAGGAATGGAAGGAGAAATTTGGAGAGGGCATTAAGGTGCAGGGAGAAGAAATAAAAACATTACGGTTTGCCGATGACATAGTAATTTTGTCAGAGACCGCAAAAGATCGGGAAGAGCAATTGAATGGAATGGACAGTGTCTTGAAAGGAAGATGTAAGATGAATATTAAGAAGAGTAAAACGAAGGTAATGGAATGCAATGTCAGAAAATCAGGCGATGCTGAAGGAATTATATTAGGTAATGAGACAATAAAAGTAGTAGATGAATTTTGTTATTTGGGTAGCAAGATAACTTCTGATGGCCGAAGTAAAGAAGATATAAAATGCAGAATGGCTTTGGGAAGAAAAGCATTTCTAAAGAAGCGAAACATCCAATATTAATTTAAATGTTAGGAAGTACTTTCTGAAAGCATTTGTCTGGAATGTAGCATTATATGGGAGTGAAACGTGGACGATAAGGAGCTCAGATAAAAAGATGATAGAAGCTTTTGAAATGTGGTGCTACAGACGAATGATGAAAATTAGATGGGTAGATCGCGTAACGAATGAGGAGGTGCTTAACCGAATCGGGGAGAAAAGGAGTTACTGGAATATCCTAAGAGAAGGGATAGATTGGTTGGACATCAAGGAATTGTCAGCTTCGCATTAGAAGGAAGCGTGTTGGGTAAAAATCGTAGAGGGAGACCGAAGCACGAATACAGTAAGCAGATTCAAAAGGATGTAGGTTGCCGAACGTATTGTCAGATGAAGAGGCTTACACAGGACAGGGTAGCGTGGAGAGCTGCATTAAACCAGTCTGTGGACTGAAGACCACAACAACAGTATCCATTGATGTGTTCATTTCATGAAAGAACCGTCACTATATTCTCTATGATATATGTTGTCACTCGGTCAATATGAAGCGCTAACCGAAGCCAGCGGAAATTTGGGATGGCACCTCTGGTGGTCAGTGGGCCGGTTTGCCACCCAGAAAGCACTTGACAGACCGCAGATAAGACAAGGTCGAGGATAACAGACGTCCGCTCTACTTGGGCCCTGCAAGGGTTCCAAGAATGTCCTCAGGCTTGAAGGTTTCAGTTAACATTTCCACAGACGTTCTGGGCGATACCTCGCTTCTTATCCGCATATAACACGCGGATATCCGCGGCGATCATAATTTTATGCGCAAAGTAAGAAATACTGCGGATATCCGCATCCCTCCAGTCCTCCATCAATAAGTGTAACAAACATCTAAACTAATTTTAATTTATTTAATAGAATTTGTAGTTGTCTTAAAAGAGTCTGGGAAAAACGTTTTGCAGTCGTCCCCGATGTTCCGTTATTTAGCGAATCAAATTTTAACCGCCTATTCTAGATTCTGTCAGTTTTATTACAGTATTTAATAACCAAAAAAGTATCTATTCAGTCTTGTGGTTCGATGCATCTGTGCTTGTCCCCTAAAATGAAATTTCTTTATACATTCAAACACCGAATATTGTGCGAGAATGTTCTTAACAATCTCTTTAGTTTTCGTCCTGGTTGTGGACTGCTTTGCGGTCACTTTGGAGTCGCGATACATTCAGTTTTATTGTACAGTCAAGACAATTGAAGGATTGATGACGCTTGAAACCTTTATAAACTGTTGTCAGTAATACAGCAGAAAGGAGCAACTTTTCCTGGTATATCCTTTATTTGTGAAAACAGAAATAGGCTTGGATGTCCTGCTACCGCGAATCTATACTGCCGGTAGTAAAATTAGTAAGGCGTCTGATTTCCGTGCTGGAGATCAAGGCCCGCCAGTCCATCTTTCAAGTAAAAATAATCCACTTAATTCAAGATTTTTTGCTGAAATAGTGCATACTGAATACATGGAATGAGTACACTTACAGATCAGTAGTTCAAGCAGTACTGAAATACGAGGGTCGATCGATGCTAAAACACCCATATTAAAATGTGGTGTAGTCTACACGGGCGACAATGCAGTGGCTAATTTGGTGTCCCTTCGATCATACAGACGGTGACTATTGTATTGTAATACGGAATTACACGCGTGCTCGGCCTGTTCAAGTAGTTCTGCAGCACGTATCACTTATCATCCCATCTTTCAAGTGATTCTCTGAGGACACCAGTCGACTCGTGCACGTCGATGTTGTTTGTCGATAAAATTGTAATTCTGTCCAGAAAAGGTCCTCGGAGAGGAGTTGAACGGAATGGACAGTGTACTGAAAGGAGCGAATAAGATGAACATTAAAAAGTGCAACACAAAGTAATGGAATGTAGTCTAAGAGTAACAGGCGATGCTGAAGGAATTAGATAAGTTAAGGAGACAATGAAGGTGGTAGGTGGTGTTACTCGGGTAGTAAAGTAACGCACGATGACCGAAGTAAAGAAGATACACTACTGGCCAATAAAATTGCTACACCAAGAGGAAATGCAGATGATAAACGGGTATTCATAGGACAAATATATTATACTAGAACTGACATGTGATTACATTTTCACGCAATTTGGGTGCATAGATCCTGAGAAATCAGTACCCAGAACAACCACCATTTGCCGTAATAACAGCCTTGATACGCCTGGGCATTGAGTCAAACAGAGCTTCGATGGCGTGTACAGGTACAGATGCCCATGCAGCTTCATCACGATACCACGGTTCATCAAGAGTAGTGACTGGCGTAATGTGACGAGCGAGATGCTCGGCCACTATTGGTGAGAGATCTGGAGAATGTGCTGGCCAGGGCAGTCGTCGAACATTTTCCGTATCCAGAAAGGCCCCTATAGGACCTTCTACATGCATTATCCTGCTGAAATGTAGGTTTCGCAGGGATCGAATGAAGGGTAGATGCCTGGTATCTCGACTGCTAGTGACACGAGGCCATTGGGATCCAGCACAACGTTCCGTATTGCCCTCCTGAACCCACCGATTCCATATTCTGCTAACAATCATTGGATCACGACCAACGCGAACAGCAGTGTCGCTATACGATAACCCGCAATCGCGATAGGCTACAATCCGACCTTTATCAAAGTCGGAAAAGTGATGGTACGCGTTTCTCCTCCTTACACGAGGCACCACAACAGCGTTTCACCAGGCAACGTCGGTCAACTGCTGTTTGTATATGAGAAATCGGTCGGAAATTTTCCTCATACAAGCACGTTGTAGATGTCGCCACCGGCGCCAACCTTTTGCGAATGCTCTGAAAAGCTAATCATTTGCATATTACAGCATCTTCTTCCTGGTTAAATTTCGCGTCTGTAGAACGTCATCTTCGTGGTGTAGCAATTTTAATGGCCAGGGGTGTATCAAATGCCGAATGGTTATGGGAAGTAAAGCGTTTATGAAAAAGAGTAGTTTGTTAACATCGAATATTTTTGTAAGTATTGCGAAGTCTTTACTGAAGAAAAAAATGTGTGGAGTGTTGCTTTTGAAATGTTGTGCTACAGACGAATGATGAAGATTAAATGGGTAGTCCGCGTAACTAATGAGGAGGTACTGTACAAAATTGGGGAGGAAAGAAATTTCTGGTCTACATTGTCTGAAATAAGGAACTGATAGGCAGGAGACATTCTGAGAGACGGAGGAATGCTCACGCTAGCATCGGAGGTACGAATGGCAGAGGGAGGCCAAAATATGAAAACAGTAAGTAGGTTCAAATGGATGTGTGTTGTCGTTCTTATGAGAGACTAGATGTCCTGGCAATGCATCGCAATTGCTAATATGTATGAAAGTCAAATGTGCAAAATTCTATCGTAATCGTACGAATGATATTGATATTCCAAAGAAAAAAGCTGTTTCAGTTTCCCACAAATATTCCTATTTTCTGGCCAACTATTCCAAACATTTACTTCACTCAAACCTTCCCCTCGCTTTGAACGTCGAATTTTATCGCAATCAGATAAAAGGTTATGATATTTCATATATCTTTCTATTTTTTTCTGAATTTTCCAATTTTTCGGGAAACTATTCCAAATTTTTACTTCATAAGAACGTTGCTCTTGCTTTGAACGTCCAATATACAAAATTTTATCGCAGTCAGACGAATGATATTGACATCCCACTGAAAAAAGCTCTTTCAATTTCTCGAGAATTTTCAATTTTTCCGGGTAACTTTCCCAAATTTTTAGTTCATAAGAACGTTCATCTTTCGTTGAACGTCAAATGATCAAAATTTTATCGCAATCGGATGAACGGTTCTCAACTTATAATGTAGGTTCGAATTTTGCGACTTTCCTTTTTAACTGTCGCTCTTTTTTTGTTATTTTTTGCTCAAAACGTTTCCAAGACCATAATGAACAAAAAACGAATTACCACTCTCCGTCGTGCGAATAGTCAGTTATAGTGCTGAATTCAATCAAAAACACATTGAAAAACGCAGTTTCATTTTTTCTTAAATTTTCAAATTTTCCGGTAGATTTTCCAAAAAAATTATTTCATACAAACCTTGTCCTGTCAAGCCGTACTCATGTGATGCTCTTACAAACATGTAGCAATTGATTTTTATTCATACAAAAAAATCGCTTTTGGTTTGTCCTAAATTTTCCTACTTCCCGGGCGACTTTTCAAATTTTTATTTGATGCGAATCCTCCTCTTGCTTTCAACATGACATGTACAAAATGTTATCGCAATTGGACGAACGGTGTGATAGTTTACTGGAAAAAGCTGTTTCAGTTTCTCCTGATTTTCCTCTTTTCCGGGCAACTTTTCCATATTTTACCACCGTTTAAACCTTCCCTGAACTTGCACGAATATCTCAAGACTAAAATTAGTATAATCGGTTCAGCCGTTCTCGAGTTTTAGCGACACTAACGAAAAGCAATTCATTTTTATATACCTCTGTTTGCTTCTGTAACTTATAAAACAATAGGCGACGAGAAATTTTAATGCGGTTGGTCAACACAAGAAATGTTACACTTTCTGCGGAACTATGAACATAGTTTATTGTATCATTTTCCAAAGAGATGCAGTACAAAGATATAATTTTTTAAATGGAACAACAGTTTTTTCTATCGTGCATTGGATTCGTTGAAACCAGATGCGTCCAAATCAATTTAAACTACATTCCTATCACTGTTAGTTTGGGAGCTACAAACCTTCAAAATTTAGGGGGCAGAGGCTACGACAGCGTAGCTAACTGGCTGGTGGTCATGAGACAGTGGGCCGTGCCTCAGGGGATAGTCACTCGGCCAGTCAGTTACGCTATCGCAACCTCCACCCCGGAAATCTGAAGAGTTGTAACTCCCAAACTAACAGTGATAGGAATGTAGTTTTAATTGATTTGGACGCAGCTGGTTTAAACGAATCCAATACACGATAGAAAAAACTATTGTTCCGTTTAAAAAATTGTATCTTTGTGGTGTAACTCTTTGGAAAATGATACAGTAAACTATGTTCATAGCTCCGCAGAACGTGTAACATTTCTTGTGTTGACCCACCGTATTAAAACTTCCCGTCACCTATTGTTCAAATGTTTGTACAGCTTATGGGACTTAACTACGGGGTCATCAGTCCCTAAACTTACAAACTACTTATGAACTAACTAAGACTAAGTACGGCACAAATATCCATGCCCGAGGGGGGATCGGACTGTAGTGGCCGTGCAGACCGTGACTGAAGCGCCTCAGTCCCCTCGGCCACCGCGGCCGGCCGTCACCTATTACTTTATAAGTTACAGAGGCAAACACAGTTTGTGAAACACCCTGTATACAGATACAGAGTCTCGCTCAGGATAGAGTAGGGTGGAGAGGTCCATCAAACCAGTGTCCAGACTGAAAACCACAACAGCAAAATACAATAATATTGTCTGCGACTTGTGACCAGAAATATGGTCGGCGACGGGTACAATCACTTCACATATGACGCCTTTGTTCAAAGCCGACGGGTGGTATCGGGCACTAGAATTGCTCCGACAGAAACAAAATGAATATCGGGACGTTTTGGACGGACGGTATATTCCGACTTCCAGTTTGCTGCCAACTTTGAGGTGATAAGTGTCACTTATTGGGGACCTGTCCCGCTCGGCGTGGTGCAGTAGGCGCGCGTTGGCCTTCAGGAGGAGGAGGAGGAGGAGCCCGATGTGGCCTGTCACCTGCGCCGCTATCGACCGCGGGCTGTCCGCCACGCGACACGCCCACCTGCAACAAGTGCACGCGCCCGCCACAGCAGCCTCTCCTGTGGAGCTGTACACACGGCGCAACAAGTCCCCCTACCTCTGCAGTCGCGGGAGAGCGCTCCAGTGGGCCCAGGTGGCAGCTGACACAGTGGCCAAGGCAGCAAGCTATATAAACTTCTAGCTGAAAACCCGGCGTTGCCCGGGTATTTATTTCTTTATTCCTGCCATTTTTCAGGTGGATATTAATTTGTATAAGGGCTGTATGCCTGTAAAATCGGGTGGGAATTAAATTAGTAGAAAAGAAGTAATTCATTAAAAGTTGGTTCGTGATGGGGCGGTTTTCCACGAACGTAACTGTTTATAGAGGCGGCATCGTGAGTCGTGTCGAGATAGCACAGTCGGTAGTGCGCTTACCCGCGAAAGGCAAAGGTCCCAGGTTCGAGTCACGATTCCGGCACACAATTTTAATCTGCCAGGAAGTTTCGTTTCGTAAGTGTTTATGTTTACGTGTCGTGCTGCGATACAATTTAGAGAGTACACTAAACTACATGCGTGTATACTGTGTGTAAAATTTCCTGCGACTACAATTCATAGTGTAGAAATTATAAATTGTAACGTCATACCAAAAGCCGTAGTTTTAGTCCATGAACAGCGTTACGTTACTGTTTATGTGCTCATATCTCTTGAAATACGTGTCGTACTGTGATACAATTTAGAAGCTACATGCAACTATATATGTGTATACTTTCTGTAAAATTTCCTGTCGCTACAATGTGTAGTGTTCAAATTATAAATTGTAACGTCATACCGAGAGCCGTAGTTTTACTCCATAAACAGCGGAAAAGTAGTAAGCGAGAAACTTTTTTCCTTTTATCATTTTGCTATGGTTGCAAGCGAGAAAAGTTTAATAAAGGTTTGAAATTATGTTTCAAGTTTGTTGCAAGTCGCTAAGTATTGTCATTCTCATACAGTGTATTTCGAAATTCTTGCCGTATTATATGGCATTTTTTGCGATTTCTATTGCTTATGACGTAATATCTTTTGAACCATGTGCCGTATGTGATTCTTAACAATGCAGCAATTGTTACCTCACGGTAAGGAATGTATGTACCAAATTTGGTTGAAATCGGTCCAATGGTTTAGGAGAAAATGTATAGCATTATCGCTATTTGCAGCAGTTTTTCGCGCATCTCATTGTTTATGATGCCATAGCTCGTGAACTATATGTCGTATGTGATTCTTACACTTACGGCGACCGTCCTCATGGACTGAAGCTTACGTGTACAAAATTTCATAAAGATTGGAACAAAACTGTAGATTTGTATGCAACACGTACAAATATACGGACACTCTGCTTTATATATTAGACACAGAGAGGCCATTTCTGGGTCAACAGCGCTCCTTGTGGCGGCAACCAGGAACTGTGGCAGCCATTTTTTTCAAAGTCTAGTGCGCCGAATTCGAATATTATACCGACGTTATTTACGTATTTTGGTTTCATACTTTACGTAAGCTTGAAAAGTTACTTATTAAGCTGAAATCATGCCGAATACATGCACAGCATATGTACTAATCGCAGTAATAAGACTGTTGGAATAGCGTATTTTCAGTAAGTAGTTGTGTGGTGTCGCACAAGTACAAAGTGCGCGCCACCTACTTTCGCCGCGCGCCGCCATGCATGCACGGCGCGGCGTTCTTCCGACGACAGCCACGAGCGCCCTCTGGTACAACGCCGCTCGTGGCCACCACTGAAGGACATCGGCGACTTCGCACTTGGCACTTCGGACTGAGATAGCAACGAGTTAGGACCTTCATAATCAGATAGGCACGAATGAAGACTTTGTTATTGTACAGGCACTAGGCCGGCCTCTAACGACTATGTATCAACGTTCTGCAGTACTATGTAAAAGTTAAGTATTGTTACATTCTGTGCAATATATATCTTTCTAATTTACTCGAGTGTTTATAGTTTCTGGCTGCTCCCCTCCGTACCTGCACCAGCGTGTCGGTCTCGTTTCACTCGGCCACCGACACCTACGACGAGGCTGGGACACAAAAGCGGCGACGAAGTTGGGACACAAAAGTGGCGACGAGGAGTGATAGAACCTTGGACCAGCCCGCTTGCAGCAGCCAGACAGCAGCAGTCGGAGCACGCAAAAATTGCTCCCGCCCACCCACCCTTATTATAAGAATTTTGGGGGAACATATTCTGTTACGTATTTTGTGGACTTTTTTGTTGCAGAGCGTCCTCATTTATCTTGCATTTGTGTTTTGTTATATTTACTTGTATGCGCGGCGCCTAATCGGTCAGCATGGCCACTACCCCGAACCCAAACTTAATGGAAATTATTCAGTTACAGACGGCGCAAATCTCACAACTTCTCAACGCAGTGGCGCAGTTGACGGCAACTCAACAACAGCCGTCGCATCAGCAGCCCACACCTGCCGCTGTACCGCTTCCGACGTTCCGCCAGTACAATGAACGTGAGGAAGAATGGAGCGACTACTTCGCACAGTTTCAAGAACTCGTCGCGGCTCATCAAATTACAGGTCAGAGAGTGAAGAACCTTTTCTTATCGATTGTGGGCCCCCAGACTTTCGTACTATTGCAAAAACTTTTCCCTCTCGCATCTCCTCGTGATGTAGACTTTGAACAAATTGTAGATGCACTGAATGCTCATTATGAGAGAAAAGTTCTTGTAGCCGCTGCGCGGTACCGATTTTTCAGACTTAAAAAATTACCGCAGCAGTCACACCAAGAGTGGATTACGGAATTGAAGGGCTTAACCCGCCAATGTAAATTTACTTGCTCTTGTGGACTTTCGTATAGTGACGTGATGTTGAGGGATGCGATTACGCAGAATATTCAGGACCCCAGAATTAGAGCAGCAATTTTAAAACAATCTGACCCTTCATTGGACAGTGTACTGCAGCTTATAGAAGCACATGATACTTTTGACTTAGCAGATGTAGAAATGCAAAGCCACAGTGTAAATTCAGTGCGCCGCAACGGACGCTTTCCTAGCCGTAGTTCTCAGTATAGCACTAGTGATTCTTATTTTTCTACCGGCCGTGCTGAACAGACAGTGAACAGTAGCCAGTGTAAAAGTGCGACGCAAAGGTCGCCCCGTCATGTTAGAAACAGTGATTTGAATAACGGACGCCAACGTTCATGTCAGAAAAATGTACGTAAATCTTGCCCCCAGTGTGTGTCTCGCCACAAGCGTGCTCATTGCCCTAGTCGCAACGCAACCTGTTATCAATGTGGCAAATTGGGACATGTGCAGTCTGTGTGTATGCAAATTAAAAACTCGAACAGTAACGTTAGAAACAGTGCTTCGCACAGTGCGAGAACGGTTCATACTGTAAATGTCATACACGCTGTGGATTTGGGCAGTGTTTCTCTTGATTCAACAGTGCAAAACAATTTTTGTGCGCCTATGGCAAAACTATATAGTGCACCACATAGCAAGCGCCGACGAGCGCGTAAAACAGTGCAACGGAAAAGGGTTCGGGTCAAGCAAAATGTCTATGAACAGTGCATTCCTGTAGTGAAAATAGTGCCTTCTGCAACTACTAACTGTAATAGTGCCCAGTACTGTGTAGCTAGTGACAGTAGAATTGGTGTAGCTACTCAAAGTAATTTTAGTGCAGTAGCCTCGCATTGCGCGGACGCCGATCCGGCGGTAGTGTCATCTAGTGACAGTGTGGTTACTCCCCTGTGTGCCGAGTATGCGCCGCTTCCTACCGCACGCAACCCGCGCAAGCGCAGAAAACAATATGTATTAGACGTTGCCCACATTCGCGCACCGGTCGTGCGCCAGAAGCACAAGCTGTTTGTTACTCTCTCTATAGAAAATAAGACTGTGCAATTTCAGCTTGATACTGGTTCCGCTGTTACATTAATTAATAAAGATACTTATGAACTTCTGGGTTCGCCAAAATTGTCGCCGTCACAGCAAGTGTTAACAGCTTATACAGGTGAAAATATTCCCGTACTAGGAACGTGTAGCCTGCCTGCCTCTTTTCAAGGTGTTACGAAAACAGTTGCTTTTGTTGTTCTTCAGGCCAAATCTACGCAGAACATTTTTGGACTAGATGCTTTTGACTTGTTTGGTTTATCAATTCAAAGAGATGTGCTTCAAATTTCGTCAATAGTGCCTCAGGATAAAATCAATGCATTGTGTGACAAATATAGTGACTTGTTTTCGCCGGAACTAGGTTGTGCAAAAGACTTCGTGGCACATGTAACTTTAAAAGAATCTGCAGTTCCAAAATTTCGTAAAGCTAGACCAGTGCCTATCGCATTGCGTGATACAGTTGCCGAAGAACTTAAACGTTGGCAAGATAGTGGGGTGATTTCTCCTGTTTCTGCGAGTCAGTGGGCCTCGCCTATAGTAATTATACCCAAGCCGTCAGGAAAACTTCGTCTCTGTGCGGACTTCAAATCAACAGTGAACAGTCAAACAATTGTCGACACTTATCCCCTGCCCAGACCTGAGGAACTAATGGACAAATTAGGACAGTCTCGCTTCTTTTCTAAGATTGATTTAGCAGAGGCATACTTACAAATTCCGCTTGATGACGAGTCAAAAAAATTTTTCGTCATTAATACTCACATGGGCCTTTTTCAATTTCAACGCCTACCCTTTGGCAGTTCTTCCGCTCCCGCTATTTTTCAGCGTTTTTTGGAACAGCTGACAGTTTCTGTACCGTGTTGTTCGAACTATTTAGATGATATTGTGGTATCCGGACGTACAGTTGAAGAACATTTAGCAAACCTGGAGTGCCTTTTCAAAGTTTTGACTGCAGCAGGTCTACGTTGTAATAAAGCAAAGTGTTCGTTTTTTCAAACTGAAATAGAGTACCTAGGCCATGTGATTAATGCCCAAGGAATTCATCCCTTACAGTCACATCTTCGAGCAATCAAAGACTTGCCTCCTCCTAAGAATGTGCACGAATTGCAAGCAGTAATGGGAAAACTTAACTATTATTTCCGATTTATTCCCAATGCCTCTCAGATTGCAGCTCCACTGCATCGCTTACGTAGGAACAATGTTCCTTTTGTATGGTCTAAAGATTGTCAGGTTGCCTTTGACAAACTAAAGTCTTCACTACTCAGTGATGCATGTTTGATTCCCTTTGACCCCCAGAAGCCTGTAGTGTTAGCAGTTGACGCCTCATCGTACGGCCTAGGCGCTGTAATCTCACATCGTATTGGGTGTCACGATCGTCCTATTGCCTTTGCATCCAAGCTACTGACGCCGACGCAACAGAATTACAGTCAGATAGAAAAGGAGGCCTTAGCAATCATTTACGGCGTCACAAAGTTTCATCATTATCTCTATGGCAGAAAATTCTATTTGTTGACAGACCACAAGCCTCTCACGTCGTTGTTCTCACCCACAAAGCCAATTCCGCCACGTACGGCACAAAAGCTTCAGAGATGGTCCTTAATACTGTCTAATTATCAGTATGAGATTTTGTACCGACCTACCACTAAACACGCCAACGCGGACACACTTTCCCGACTTCCGGTTGGCCAGGATGTATCATTTGATTCTTCAGAAATGGCATGTTGTCAGATAGACTCCAGAGATGCTTCCGCTGTTGCAGATTTCCCTTTGAACTCTCGTCGGGTTGCACAGGAAACAGCTGCGGAGGCAGACCTAAGTGTGGTAGCACGTTTTGTTCGCTTAGGGTGGCCTGCCAGAGCCAAAGACATTGATCGGCCTCTGGTTCGACGTTATTTTGCACAACGTCATGCATTATCTTTAAGTCAGGGTGTACTGTTGTTGCATACCGACAACGACCAAGCAAGAGTGATTGTTCCTCGTTCCCTGCAACGAGAAGTGTTACGCCTCCTGCATCAAGGACATTGGGGCATTGTTAGGACAAAGCAACTGGCCAGACGTCATTGTACCTGGGTTGGTATGGACGCTCAGATAGAAAGCATGACGTCACAGTGTACTGTTTGTGCGGAGCATCAGGCGGCTCCTCCGCAACGTTTCTCAGACTGGCCACGACCCAAGGGACCATGGCAACGTTTACATATTGACTTTGCCGGACCTTTCTGGAATACGCGCTGGTTAATTGTTGTAGACGCTTTCAGCAAGTTTCCTTTTGTGATTGCCATGAACTCAACGACAGCTTCTAGTACAATCAGTGCCTTAACATCAGTGTTTTGCATCGAAGGCTTGCCTGAAACTATCGTCAGTGACAATGGACCTCAGTTTGTTAGTGCGGAATTTCAACAGTTTTGTCGTGTGAATGGTATTCAGCATATTACCACTGCACCTTTTCACCCTCAGTCCAATGGTGAAGCAGAACGTTTCGTTCGAACATTCAAGTCTCACATGGAGAAGATGAAAGGTCAGCACTCCAGGCAGCAAGCTCTTCAAATTTTCCTGTCTACGTATCGGTGCATGCCACGTGACGGCCCGTCTCCTGCCGAGCTGCTACACGGCCGCCGTCACCGCACTCTCCTTCACCTGCTGCAGCCTCCCACGCACCGAGTCGGTTCGTATGGCGCTACGCGTTTTCAGGTTTCCACGCCGGTGCTGTACAGGGTGTTTGCTGGAAACAAGAAGACATGGTTGCCGGGCACCATTCAGCGCGTGCTTGGTCGCAATATGTTTATTGTACGTTCTTCCACAGGGTCGGAGCTGCGGCGCCACGCAAACCAATTGCGCTTGCACAGGCCGCGCGATCCTGTCTCCGGTTTCTTGATTCCAGACCCAGTTCTGCGCCAGGGAGCACAACCACATCGTTCGTCCCCGGACTACGAGATCCCTATGGACGTCGACGTACATCCGACGCAGTCGTCGCCGCCGCTGTCGCCGCCGCAGATGACAGCGTCACCGAGAGGGACTCCGGGACCGTGCGGGCCCCCCCCCCCAGCTTGGGCCACGCACCTCAGAAGAAGATGACCTGCTCCCTCTGGGCGGGGGCGGGCGCCCTTCCCCAGGTTTCGGCGGGTTCCCTGGAGGATCGCAAGGCGGATGCCGGGGCGCGGACGGCGTCTCGGTCCCGGCCTCAGCTACGACGCCCGTCCCACCAGTAACGCCCCCGCTCAGGCCCTCCTCCCAGTGCCGTCGCCGTGGCCCTCAGCCCTACGCCACGACGGCGCGGCGGTTTGGGGGGGAGGGGTGTGGTGTCGCACAAGTACAAAGTGCGCGCCACCTACTTTCGCCGCGCGCCGCCATGCATGCACGGCGCGGCGTTCTTCCGACGACAGCCACGAGCGCCCTCTGGTACAACGCCGCTCGTGGCCACCACTGAAGGACATCGGCGACTTCGCACTTGGCACTTCGGACTGAGATAGCAACGAGTTAGGACCTTCATAATCAGATAGGCACGAATGAAGACTTTGTTATTGTACAGGCACTAGGCCGGCCTCTAACGACTATGTATCAACGTTCTGCAGTACTATGTAAAAGTTAAGTATTGTTACATTCTGTGCAATATATATCTTTCTAATTTACTCGAGTGTTTATAGTTTCTGGCTGCTCCCCTCCGTACCTGCACCAGCGTGTCGGTCTCGTTTCACTCGGCCACCGACACCTACGACGAGGCTGGGACACAAAAGCGGCGACGAAGTTGGGACACAAAAAGTTGTATGTTTTCTTTTTTAACATTTCGTGTACTCGTCTTTTGTACTAATCACGTTTCTGCATACAATAGTCCTGTGGGTTGTGTATGTGTTTAACTGTAACTAAAGTAAGCTGTAATTATATTTTTCAGTTTTCCTAGAAAAATGAAGAACTTAGGAAACTATGGTTAGCCAATATGAGGCGAGATAAGTGGAAACTTACGGCATTCAGTTACATTTGTTTTTCGCATTTTGAGGAGAAATCATGCATGCAACAAAAGTGGCGCTAAAAATGAAAAACTTTTCGAAGTGGTAGAAAGAGCTCTGAGGAATCATGAAACGTCATGAGGGAAGAAAAATTTTTCTTTGCGAATGTATGTAGATGTATTTAGAATGTTGGGAAACAGACCTATTTTGTATACCAATTATGAGCACTTAATGGTATCCTCGGCATTTTGGGAGTAATCTCATTACTTCAGCCTAATAAAGCTGTTATTAAAACATTACTTCAGTTGTACAATACATCATTTGTGTAAATCCAAATCTGCGGAGGAAAGAGGTAAGGACAGTGAAAATGCATTTTTTTTTGTCTGAATGAGACGATGTTTAGCCGATCCAGTGTATGTGCCATTTGTAATCAAACTTTCCGATTTGTCTACCACACACTTATTGTCTGTCCTTTATCCTTAATAGCTTGGCTATAAAAATAACAATAAGAAAGTAGAAAATGGTTTGTCAAGTCATTGCACAAAATGAAAGTGACATGTTTTAGTGCTACAGCAGACGACTGATTACGCCTACGTGACGTTGTAAAACATAGCGGCCGAGCTTTCAATTTGCTCCCAGTATGGCAGCAACTTAGCCAGTCTATTTTGTTTATATAGGTCGTTGGGCGAAGGCGTCCCTGCTACCATGCTAGGTGCAGCTGTCTGCGCATCTGGACGCTGCACAGCTTTTCTAGGTACGGTCTTACTGGAGAGCAGTATAAAGCCCCGGCAGAGGCCGGTCACGCGGTTTCCCAGTCAGCAAAATGACTGTTTAAAAGCAGTTGGTCACATACTCTTCTCACTGTGATGCAACAATCATAATAGTATTCTAATTCCATTATTCTAGACCAGTGGTTCACAAACTACCGGTCGCGACCCACTCATGGGTCGTGGGGTCTTTTCAAAATATCTAAGTGTAATATCTAATGCAAATCTGTAGAAGAGTGTATAAGGAGGGGAAAAGTAGAAACTGCCTACAGGAAAATAAAAGAGACATTTGGGGACAAGAAAAGCAACTCTACGAATATCAAGAACTCAGATGGGAAACGAGTTCTCAGCAAAGAAGGGAAAGCTGAAAGGTGGAAATAGTACATTGAGCAGCTCTACAAAGGAAATGAACTTAGAGATGCTGTTGTAGGAAGGGAAGAGGAAGTAGATCAAGATGAAATAGGAGATACTATACTGAGAGATGAATTTGACAGAGCCTTGAAAGACCTAAGTCGAAACAAGGCCCCAGGAGTAGATGGCATTCCCTCAGAGCTGCTACAGTCTCTGGGAGAGGCAGCTATGACGAAATTATTTCACCTGTTGTGTAAGATGTATGAGACAGGCGAAATACCCTCAGACTTTAAGAAAAATGTAATAATCCCCATTCCAAAGAAATCAGGCGCAGACAGGTGTGAAAATTACAGAACCATCAGTTTGATAAGTCGTGGTTGCAAAATTTTAACACGAATTATCTACAGGAGAATGGAAAAGCTGGTAGAAGCTGACCTCGGGGAAGATCAGTTTGGATTCAGGAGGAACGTTAGAACCCGGGAGGCAATACTCACTTTACGACTTATCTTAGAAGATAGATTAAGGAAAGGCAAACCTACATTTTTATCTTTTGAATATTTGGAGAAAGCTTTTGACAATGTTGACTGGAATACACTCTTTCAAATTCTGAAGTCAGCAGGGGTAACATACACGGAAAGGAGAGTTATTTACAACATGTACAAAAGCCAGACCGCAGTTATTAGACTCAAATGGCATGAAAGGGAAGCATTAGTTGGGAAGGGAGTAAGTAAAGTTTCTAGCCTTTTTCCGATTTTATGCAATTCGTACATCGAGCAGGCGGTGAAGGAAAGCAAGGAAAAATTTGGAAAAGGGATTAAAGTTCAGGGTGAAGAAGTGAAAACATTGCGTTTTGCTGATGACATTGTAATTCTGCCAGAGACAGCAAAGGACCTGGAAGATCAGTTGAATGGAATGGACAGTGTGTTGAAGAGAGCGTATAAAATGAACATTAACAAGAGTAAAACAAAGGTAATGGAATGCAGTCTTAGAAAATCTGGTGACGCTGAAGGAATTTGATTACGTAACGTAACAATGAAGGTGGTAGATGAGTTTTGTTACTTGGGTAGTAAAATAACATAGGACGGTCGCAGTACAGGGGATATAAAATGCAGAATGGCTATCGGAAGAAAATCATTTTTGAAAAAGAGAAATTTGCTAACTTCCAATACTAATTTAAGTGTAAGAAAGTCTTTTCTGAAGGCATTTGTGTGGAGTGTTACCCTGTACGGGAGTGAAACATGGCCAATAAACAGTGCGGACAGGAAGAGAATAGAGGCTTTTCAAATGTGGTGCGACAGAAGAATGCTGAAGATTAGGTGGGTAGATCGCATAACTAATGAAGAGGTACTTAACAGAATTGGCGAGAAAAGGAATTTTTGGCATACCTTGACTAAAAGAAGGGATCGCTTGGTAGAACACATTCTTAGACATTGAGGAATCGTAAATTTAGCATTGGAGGGAAGTGTGTGGGGTAAAAATCGCAGAGGGAGACCAAGAGACGCATATAGTAAATAGATTCAAGTGGATGTGGGTTGTCGTTCCTATGAGGAGATGAAAAGGCTGTTCAGGATAGGGTTGGGTGGAGGGCTGCGTCAAACCAGTCTCCGGACTGAAGACCATAACAACAACAATATCTTACGGCCTGAAAACAATATGAAAATGTATTTCAAGAGGAAAGTTTTGTAATTTGAAAATTATGTATAAAACACATTCTAAATAAGCAACCAATGTGGCTAATAAAATGTAGCGTTACATTTAATATTTTTTTATTAAAATTATATATGCGACGCTTGTCGCTCGCATCCGTTCTCTCTGCCAGTCTGATTATTTTGTTTTAGAAAGAGCAGGCATTGCATGTAGAGGAAAGCGATGGTTGGAATTAAATTTGATTTTAAAAACAGCCACAAGTCACTATAATTTTTTATTCAATTAACCGGTTGCACTCTGTACACAAGAACATCATCAGAATGCTGTAAAAAAGAGATCGATATAACAGAACTTTTTTACATTAATATTACATCAATTACGAATTATATTTCTAATGTAGAGTCTTACGTTTGATGATAATTGAAAGCTGTCGATTTATATAACCATGGATGTTACAAATACAAAGAAATTATATCTTTGTCACTGTCACTGCCAGTTCTTGAAACATCCAATTATCCAGCTGTCAGAATACAACTGTTTTAAATTAATGACCATATGATTACAGCTTTTACTTATGATCAAGCATAAGTCTCCAAATTAGAATATAATTCGTAAATGATGTAATATTAATGTGAAAAATTCTGCTATATCGATATCTATTTTTACAGTTGTTGTTGTTGTGGTCTTCACTCCGGAGACTAGTTTGATGCAGCTCTCCACAATACCCTATCCTGAGCAAGCCTCTTCATCTCCACATAAGAACGGCAACCTACATCTGTCTGACTCTGCTTACTGTATCCATCTCTTGGTCTTCCTCTGCGATTTATACCCCACACACTTCCCCCCAACGCTAAATTCACAATTCCTTGATGTCTAAGAATGTGTCCTACCAATCTATCCCTTCTTTTAGTCAAGGTATGCCAGAAATTTCTTTTCTCCCCAATTCTGTTCAGTACCTCCTCATTAGTTACGCGATCCACCCACCAAATCTTCAGCATTCTTCTGTAGCACCATATTTCAAAAGCCTCAATCCTCTTCCTGTCCGCACTGCTTATCGTCCATGTCTCACTCCCATATAAGGCAACACTCCATACAAATGCCTTCAGAAAGGACTTCCTTAGGCTTAAATCAATGTTAATAAATTTCTCTTTTTCAAGAACGGTTTTCTACCCATTGCCATTCTGTATTTTATATCCTCTGTACTGCGACAATCATTTGTGATTTTACTGCCCAAGTAACAAAACTCATCTACCTCCTTTATTGTTTCGTTTCCCAATCTAATTCCTTCAGCATCACCTGATTTTCTTACACTGCATTCCATTACCCTAGTTTTGCTCTTGTTCATCTTATATGCACCTTTCAGCACACTGTCCATTCCATTCAATTGCTCTTCCAGGTCCTTTGCTGTATCTGACAGAATTACTATGTCATCGGCAAAACGCAACGTTTTTAATTCTTCCCCCTGAACTTTAATTCCTTCTCCAAATTTCTCCTTGCTTTCCTTTATAGCTTGCTCAGTGTACAAATTGAATAACAATGGAGAAAGACTACAACCCTGTCTTACTCCCTTTCCAAACACTGCATCCCTTTCATGCCCTTCAACTCTGACAACTGCTGTCTGGTTTTTATACAAGTTGTAAATAACTCTCCTTTCCCTATATTTTACTCCTGCTTGCTTCAGAACTTGAAAGAGTTTATTCCAATCAACAATGTCAAAAGCCTTCTCCAAATCTACAAAAGCTACAAATGTCGGTTTGCCTTTTCTTAATCTATCTTCTAGGATAAGCCGTAAAGTGAGTATTGCCTCCCGTGTTCCTACATTTCACCTGAACCCAAACTGATCTTCCCCGAGGTCGGCTTCTACCAGCTTTTCCATCCTTCTGTATATGATTCGTGTTAATATTTTGCAAACCATGACTTATTAAACTGATGGTTCTGTAGTTTTCACACCTGTCTGCACCTGCTTTCTTTGGAATGGGGATTATTACACTTTTCTTAAAGTCTGAGGGTACTTCTCCTGTCTCATACATCTTACACACCAGGTGAAACAATTTTGTCATGGCTGGTTCTCCCAGAGACTTCAGTAGCTCTGAGGGAATATCATCTACTCCAGGGGCCTTGTTTCGACTTAGGTCTTTCAGGGCTCTGTCAAATTCTTCTCTCAGTACAGTATCTCCTACTTCATCTTCATCTACATCCTCTTCCTCCTCCCTTCCTACAATATTGTCTCGAAGTTCATTTCCTTTGTAGAGCCCCTCTATATACTCTTTCCACCTTTCAGCTTTCCCTTCTTTGCTGAGAACTGGTTTTCCATCAGTGTCCTTGATATTCAGAGAGCTGTTTTTCTTATCTCCAAATGTTTCTTTTATTTTCCTATAGGCTGTATCTATTTTTCCCCTATTTATACATTCTTCTACATCCTTGCATTTGCCTTCTAGCCACTCCTGCTTAGCCATTTTGCACTTCCTGTCAATCTCATTTCTTAGTCGCCTGTACTCCATTTGGCCTGTTTCATTTACTGCATTTTTATATTTTCTCCTTTCATCGATTAAATTTAGTATCTCCTGTGATATCCAAGGATTTTTTGTAGGTCTTGCCTTCCTACCTATTTTGTCCTCTACTACCTTAACTATTTTATCTCTCAGTTTTACCCATTCCTCCTCTACTGTTTTATTTTCCCCCGTTTCTGTCAATTGTTGCCTAAAGCTCCCTCTGAAATTCTTAAGAACCCCAGGTTCCTTCAATTTATCCAGGTCCCATCTCCTTATTTTCCTATCTTTTTGTAGTTTCTTCAGTTTCAGCCTACAGTTCATAACCAACAAGTTATGGTCAGAGTCTATATCTGCCCCTGGGTATGTCTTACACTGTAATACCTGGTTCCGAAATTTATGTCTTACCATTATAAAATCTATCTGGTATCTCCCGGTATCTCCTGGTCTCTTCCACGTATACAACCTTCTTTTGTGATTCTTGAACCAGGTGTTTGTTATAACTAAATTATGTTCTGTCCCAAATTCTACCAGGCGGCTTCCTCTTTCATTCCTTTTGCCAAGACCATATTCACCTACTATCTTCCCTTCCCTTCCTTGTCCGACTACCGAATTCCAGTCTCCCATAACAATTAAGTTTTCCTCTCCTTAATTGTCTGAATAATTTCCTTGAGCTCCTCATATATTTCTTCGATTTCCTCATCATCGGCAGAGCTAGTTGGCATATAAACCTGTACTACTGTTGTCGGTGTTGGCTTCGTATCTATCTTGACAATGATAATCCTGCAGTAATTCCTCTTTTCCTTAAAAGAAGTCCGATAATTTTGCTATTTTAACCACTAATTGTAACTGGAATAAACAGGTCATGAAACATTATCATGCGAAACTTACGTAACCAAGCATCAGTTTACAGTGAAAAAATTATTTATTCCATACTGGTTCGACTTCAGTGATATGGCTGCAATACAACCTGATTTCTTCCGGCAGGTAAAGAGCGGTTCCGCCACTTTCTTTTATAATGATACTTTCTGCTGTTGTCTTTATGCTAACCACTCCTACCGTTAAATTCTGATGCCGGAATATTTCACGTTTTCGGCGTAGCTCTCTTCATAATTATTGTTCATTGCAATATTCCACAATTTGTTAAATTTCAATAGCGGTACTTAACTGTAACCTTGACAACATCAACGAAAGAGAATCATTACAGAAGAATTGGTATGTCCGTGAGAGGACCTCGAAAATCCTGATGTGAAATTTGATTTACTTAAAAACCTCGAATTTCATTGTGTCAGTATGATATTTTTAGTATTTCACCACTCCATGTTATCTAATACCAAAATTGTGTCCTTTTTCATGCTCAACAGTTGAGTGTAGGCGATATAAAAAATATTCACGCCGGACACTGAACTAAAATTTGGAGCCACGCGAGCAGCTGAATTTCAACACACAGGTAAGGTCAGACTTATTATTATGCTTATTTGATGCTTCTTACTTTCTCTTAGACTATCAGTTTCAAATTCAGTCCCTTTTCTCCTTGCAAAAATCCACCTTTTAATTTTTTTTCGTAGTTAATATTTATTTCAAATAATGGAGAAATGGCCAACATGGCTGCCGAATCAGTATTGTAGCAAGGCGATCCTTGCTCGTCTCTCACTGGAAGCTTCTCTGATGCGTGTGACGCTTAGTAATAGTGACTACATTGACCAGTGCTAAAATAGTTTTGACCAAAATTTTGCGTGTGGAATGTAAGGTTCCCTTCTTTTCCAAGTTTTGACGAGTTATTATTGTTATGGTTAAAGCCCACAGACAGATTACTACCATGGAGTCTGATCAAAATACTAACGTTTCACACCAGTCCGCACAAAATGTAATTGATAACATGGCTGCCAAATCAACTGAACTGATTCCACACATAGTGGAGGCAAAGCTTGCAGCCACGTCAGGCGAAACAGATTTGCCCACACAGACTGACCACCAATTCGCAAATACGCAAGAAGATTGGCTTAAGCGATTTTAGGTACTATTAGCTAACAAGTCGCAACAAATTGGCAATTTACAGATATCCACCAAAAAGGAACTTGAGAACAATTCAGACAACAACAAACCGCTACAAACAATCAGATTTTAGGCTTGACCAAACGAATCAACAATTGACAGGCCAATACAAAACATGATTTGGAGTAGTTGCAAAATTCGACCAAGCAACAACTGAGTAAGGTACAGGAACAGCAGAATCAAATCGCAGCACAAATGATAACGCGTGATGTATCTGAGTCGAGATTTAAAAACTTAGAATCAGTTCAACAAAATTTGCCGGCACTCATTTCTGGCGAGGTAAACAAACAGACGCACAAATACACAAAGTCGAACAGGCTATAAACAGTTAATTTTCTAACTTACAACAAAAAGTAGTAGATGAGATCATGGACGCAGTAGATGAAAAAAATCTCTTCTGTAGTTCACGAAGTAACTGATTACAAAGAAACAGTTAAAGCCTTGCCAACAGCTACTGACAATCTTACACAGGATCTCACACAACTTGAAATCACTGTTACGAAAATCACCAGTCAGGCACAGAATATATTTAAAGAAAATTAGGATAGGGTACAACAATTCTTGCTTACTACGAAAGCAAATTTAAATGAAAAGATAGATGCAGTATTAACTACCGTAATTTAAGATGTAGCTGCAAAAGTGTATGAAAAACACGGAACCACCGTTAAATCTTTACAAAATTATCTGACAGCAATAAAATCAATTTTAAATATACAGATGACAGAATCTAGGCAAGAGACATCCGTGACAAATATGCCAAATGATTGGAACCAGGCAAGAATTGCAAAGAATACCTCACACTATCCAAATAATCAGGGCACACCTAGCAATTTGACGTCACACAGGACGCAGACTGACTTTCTTTTGATGACTTCTAATGACCTTGACCTCTCATTCACATCGAAATCATGCCACTGCAGAAGTGCTTGACGAAAGCATGACAAAGCACCACCAGTTTTAAACCTTTATTAATGAAAATTGCACTGTGCATCCCGTTATCTTTCTCCAAACCTTCAAAGGAGTATTACCTCAGACAGTCGGAAAAGAGAAAGGTAAGATTTGTTGTCGGGTATATCCAGGGCGAGGGGGGAATCTGGACTGCAGAAGCTTTACAATGTTGTAATACCTTCGGTAAATTTGTAATGGGCATTTTTGTCTACTTTTTGGTCCACCGTTGTCCAAGAGAGTTTTCGTAACGAAGTTTGCAATCCGCACCTATTCAAAGGGAGAAACTGGAATTTGCGAAGATACTTCGAAAATTACACAATCAAAGCAAAATGGCGCTCCGTATGTTAATCAATAAATTGTCTGCACGGTGAGCTTTCATACTTTTGCAAATTCAATTTTTATATTAAAGTATGTTCTTAGATATATTGACTGTGAGAAAGAGATACTCTTAGGTTACTCTTTGAAATTATATTATTTCTTGAAAATAATGTATTATGAGTGGTTGGAATTGTAATTTGTCGTTATCAAAATTGTAAATAGATCTTATCTAAAAGGTAATACATCTTTTCTGAAACGTTATTTATTCAATTTCATCATATTTATAAACGTTTTGCGAATGCGGAAACTTAGTGCATCGGACTGTGCTTTTTCCTTGTGTGTGAGTGCGACGAGCCTGCAGCTATTAATATTTTATTCAAAGATAAACAGTAATCGATACTTACACCGAAGCACAAGAATTATGCATATGCAGACTTTGCACACTCAGTCAACCGAGGGACTAAGTTTTCGAGTTTTTTGAACTACAGATAATGTTTCAGGAATCCTGTACGTTCTGGCGGAGTCTTCATTTCTCAACGAGAAGACGCTGAGCTGCATGATTGTTAGAGAATTTCTACTTTTCACCTCTTCATTATGTTTCCACATTGACATTTTTCATTGCTAAAAGACATTGACTAACTGGAGACGATTTTCAAATGTTCAAATGTTTGTAGAGCTTATGGGACTTAACTACGGCGTCATCAGTCCCTAAACTTACAAACTAGATTATACTAAGGACGGAAAAAATATCCAAGCTTATGGTGTGGTGGTGTTTTTCATGCAGGGGGCCTGTACCCCTTGTTGTTTTGCATGGCACTATCACAGCACAACCTTACATTGATGTTTCAAGAACCTTCATGAGTTGCACTGTTGAAGAGCAATTCGGGGATGACGATCAAGCACCTGTTGGTAATGCACGCCCTGTGGCGGACTAGTTACATGACAATGTCATCCCTGTAATAGACTCACTTCACGGAGTCCTGACTTGAATCCTATAGAACACCTTTGGGATGTTTTGGAACGCTAACTTCGAGCCAGGCCTCACTGACCTACATTGATAGCTCTCCTCAGTGCAGCACTTCGTGCAGAATGGGTTGGCATTTGCCATGAAACTTCCGGCAGCTGAATCAAGATGTACCTGCGAGAGCGTAAGCTGTCAGCAATGCTAAGAGTGGGCAACACCATATTGAATTCCAGCATTACCGAAGGAGGGTGCCACCAACATTTTCAGCCAAGCGTCCGGATACTTTTGATCACATAGTCTATATGCCATAATTGATATAATTTTGCAGGGGGTATTCAGTGGTATACCTAGATACAGTTTCACAAACGGCTTACGAATAGAGTAAGTCGTTAAAATATAATAAATTAAAAAATCATGGCGGGTGCTGAAGTTTGACCACATGAACAGCGAAGATATGGTAAGCGATCAACATTTTTCGTTTCATACTATCTAAGTAGATGTCAACGACAATAAGTTTCGTAAATGTTTCAAATTATTTGTGAAGTTTGTTGTAAGTCGACATTGTTAATTTTTTCTGTAGTAGATGGGCAAAATTGTGATATTTGAGTGGCGCCAGCTACAAGGCAAGTACTCAGCTCCTAATTTTAATACATCTCTCGTCGTGTTAAACTTAACATAAGAACTTAGCTCCTAATGAGTAGATTATGGCAGAATTTAAAACGTTTATTTTCGGCAAAAAAAAAAGTACGTGAAATATTGAAAATGAATTTTTGCTGCTCCTTGTTATACCGATACGTCAGAAAGGCCACCTGTAACAAAAGTGCAGGACACAAACAATCGGATCTTATACTGTAGGACAGTATATCCTTTTTGTTTCATCTTGGAACTAAATTACGTAGCCCATTGCAGAGGCACTTATACAATTTTGGGCTAACTTCATACTGGAATGGAACTTGCAGTTTTTTCTTGGTAACAAAACGATGACTTACGAACAGTAACAGATAAGTAATAAAAAGATACTGTGCTGTCCCGAGAGAGAGATGGAACCGCTTCTAGAAGACAAGGGTTCCTACCTCAGTCGAGACAGTGAACGAGATAAACTGTCGTGAGCTGCTCGCAGTACTCCTATACCGACTCGGCTACAAGTTGAAACTAAATAGTCATTAACTAACAGTGACACTTTTTTAAATCTGAAAAAGTAACATATTAAAAGAACAAACCGTTGCTGCTGCTGCGTGAAACTTTATTTAAAAATTAAGGTACACACCTTAAAATACGGATAAAGTAAAAGTGCTTTTTAAATACACTATTTGTACAGGTGCCGTGATGCGATTTATTTATTTTTTCATTGTTTTGACATAATGTGTTTGAGCTGTGAATGTCCAACACATAAATTTCGTTTTAAAAATCTATGTAAATAAAAATGAATCGCCAAATGTGTTGCTAAGCGTAAACTCGAGAATGGCTTCACCAATTTGGCTGATATTTTCTATGTTCTATTGTAATTCTCAGGATAAGCTTTGTATGAAAGAAAATTTTTGGAAAATCTACCGGAAACTATCAGAATTTGAGAAAAACTGAAAGTACGCTTCCGGCTTCAATCATTTTCTAGATTCTTCAACAATCAGCTTATTCATTCGCTACTCGCGTAGCGGCCATATACGCTGTAACGGAGCGAGCAAATACACCAAGGAGGTTCGAATAAAGAGAGATGGTGTTATGCACCGAAGCTTAAAACAGCCAGACTGATTTAACATGAAACGTTGTTTCTTTAGAAGCGCCTCAGAATTATTCTTACCTCCTTGGTGTTGTCGGTGGTAATCATATCTTTGGAGCCTTGCAAAGATAGAATTGATGCCAGTTGGTGGTATTTTTGAGTGTTACAAACAAACTGAGCACAGATCGTGGTTTTACGCACCGGATGCATCAGTTGGCTTCGGAACAATGAACAATATTTGTCAATAACCCGTTTCCAATTGATTTACCCATCCATTTTGACTTTTGTTCCCAATCGAGGTCCAGATTGCAATAACAATAAATAAGATCAGAGATAGGGGGAGGAGAAGATAAAAAAGGGAGAATGAAATGGATTTAAAAAGGGGGTATGATATAGACGCAGAGAGGAGGGGGAAGGAGATGGATCTGGTGTGGGGTAAGATGGAGTGGTGTGAAGATAGGAGGAGGAGGAGATGGCAAAATAGAGGAGGGAGGAAGGGAAGAAGAGAAGACATATCTATTATGTTATGAAATATCAACCATCCATGACTTTTTAACGACCCACGGCTAGTAGTGAAAAAATGTGATCGAAGCAACCATTCTAAAGGGAAAATATAAGGGAGAAGATGTGTTGATACACCGCATCCCAATGGAACCAACTGATGTACCGTTTGAATTTAATTTAATTTCCAGTGCGGCTTGCTTCTGCTGAAAATGTTCAAATGTTTGTACAGCTTATGGGACTTAAATACGGGGTTATCAGTCCCTAAACTTACAAACTGCTTATGAACTAGCTTACACTAAGGACGGCACAAATATCCACGCCCTAGGGGGGATTCGAACCTCCGACCGTATTGCTTGTGCTATAACCATAAATAAATCACAGGGTCAGTCGTTGAGTGTTTGCAGCGTCAATCAGGAAAAGCCATGCTTCTCTCATGGACAGTTGTATGCTGCCTGCTCACGAGGCGGAAAACCGACAGCTTTATTTATTTACGCGCCAGGCAATCAAACAACAAAAATATAGTGTACCGTAAGGCATTACAATGAAAATACCACATTAATACTGCTACTACTACTAAAGTCTTGCAATGTACAAAATAGAAAACTTATATTTGTAAGTAATTGTTGTATATTATGGAGACACAAATGTATAAATAAGGTGATCACTCTGAAATATGTTTTATTACTGCGAAGGGCCGATAACTTTTGACATAACAAAGTCAGTCGGGGAAGACCTATTAATATAAACAATTAATGTAGTGTTGTTTCAGAAAGAAAAGAAGAAAAAAAAAAGGGGGGCCGGAAAAACGTCTGACGGGGCAGCTAGTATGAATAAAATTATAAAATAAACCACTCAATGTAACGAAGTAAATTGCGCTTTATTCCCGGAGACGTACAACTTTTTCCTCTACTCACGCAATATCATCCAGTATCAGGTTGGCCGTTTCATTAGCTGTTCCTTACGTCGTGCTACACGAGGCGAGCAGCGCGCTCAAGTTGCCCGCAGAGCGCGTAGGCGGGATTCGCTCGCTCTACTGAAGCCGCGCTCGTTTTTTTTTGTTTTTTTTTTTTTGTTTTTTTTTTGTTTTTTGTTTTTTTTTGTTTTTCTTTTTTTTTTTTTTGCACTTTTCATTCCTCACCCTGAGGGGGTGAGGCGGGCTGTTTGAGAGCGAGCTTGTGCTCTTTTCAGCCTTGGGAGGGTTCCCACACGTGTGGGATGTCTTGTTTCTTTATTACTACGTCATCTCTTTTGCAGGGTGCGTGGATCATTTATTTGTATGTTTTCTTGTGAAGGAGGGGGGCGGGAGGTTTTTCCCAATTAGGAATACTCCGTGGGCATGGGAACAGCTCCTTACAGCCAACAGGGAACCACAGAAACCTGGGCCAGAGCTGCTGGTGGTAACCACCTGCAGCGTTCGGTTAACAGCCGGCGTAGGTGGCTGTGTGGGCAACGGCGGTGTTAAGGCTCCTGTTAAGTACGAGCTGACGCATCCGCCATTTTCATTCTCGTGGCTCGTAAGTTAAAACACACCGCGGTGCTATAGGATTTGGCACTTTAGCACGACATTACGGGTAGTTGTGTTGCCATAAACTGCTCAAATCATTCCAGAGGTGGCTACAGAATGTTTAGTTTCCCGAGAGATTCTAAGAGAAGAAAAAATGGATCATTAAATGTCGGGTCAAAAACTGGGACCCCGAACCGAGCCTACAGTTACGTATTGTAAGTAAACAGTTATTATTATGACTTGAAGCAATATTTAATAGTAAAAATCGTTTGTGATATTTGAACTTACGGTTTTTTTTTAGCTCTTCTCAAAGTACTACCTCTTAACAGAGAAGCTGCCTGTAGGAAATTAGCAGCCGCAAAATATCATATTACAGCAAAGCATCCCAGAACATACTGTTTTAGAGCACAATGTGTGTCTTATATAGTAATTGAGAAATACACCTCATCAAAAAGTTATGTACTGGCAATGCACAAATTGTTGAAGATACTTCTGTTACGTTATTGCGAGAAAGTATTCCAAACACTACAACGGAAAACATAAATATACTGGGCAAAAAGTTTCGTTACGGGTGTGACAGCGTACTGTGCAGATACAGGCAACTACCGTTGAATTCTATTTGTGGTATTTCGAAGTTTTAGCGTTATAACTTGTAATATGCAAATTAGTACGGTACCTGATGTTTTATCACAAAATACACCCTCAATTCAATTTCTTATTAGCAAATGGCAATATTGACGTTTATCTGTAAGAGGCTGTAACATAACTGGCAAAGAATACTGGGTAAATTTTACTTACGGCTGCGCCGGCGTAGGGTGCTAATGTTGGCAACGAAATGTTTGCTTTATAAGGATTATTAAATTACTGACAAGACAAGGGTACTGTTACATACGAAAACATGTCAACCTTAAACAAGGAACGGAATTATTTCGTGGTCAACACATTCTATACGATTAGGTTTTCATTCATAGCATTCAAAGGTTGTTGCCAACGTCGGCACCGTGTGCCTGTACAACCGTAAACTTCAGATCCTGTACACTAATATTCCTTTTATGTTTAGTGTTTGCAATGCATTCTGAAACTTTAAGTAACATAATAGAAGTACTTTCAGCAATTTGAGTACAAAAATCTGATGTGGTGAATTTGTCAGACCAGATAACAAACACTTACAGCAAGACGGCAAACCACATTTAGAAGGGGCATTGCATTATGCGCGTTTGTGGTATCTGACCCCGAGACTTTGAAGGGTTGTAGCTCCCAAACTAACAGTGATAGGAATGTAGTTTAAATTGATTTGGACGCAGCTGGTTTCAAAGAATCCAATGCACGATAGAAAAAAAACTATTGTTGCATTTAAAAAATTATATCTTTGTGCTGTAACTCTTTGGAAAATGATACAATAAACTATGTTCATAGCTCCGCAGAAAGTGTAACGTTTCTTGTGTTGACTTACCGCATTAAAATTTCCCGTCACCTATTATTTTATAAGTTACAGAGACAAACACACTTAGTGAAACACCCTATATATTATGAATAGGGCCATGATTAATTATTTTTAAGAACTGTATTAATGACAAGAATTTGTTACAGTGTTTGTATCAAATCCATTTTTGTGGCTATCCTACCCAACATTTTGTTTAGTTTGGCAATTAATTCAGCAGTCTATTTATTACAATATATCACAGACGGTTTTACCAATTTCAAATATATCAGCAGACAGCTTTTAAGACAAACAAAAGACTTTTTACAGAATGCATCCAGTCTACATACTGGTCACTGCAGATGCTGGAAGCGCAAAGATTTCCGAAAATACCTAGAGGATTTACTTCAGCGTAAGAAACACTCAGCTAACTAAGTATGATACAAGTACCATAAACACAAAGGAACTGTGAAAATTTTTGCAATAAATGCTATTAGCAGTAGACTAAAAAATCAAAAGGTCCTTTTCAGGGCCACAAAACTCTGAGAAGCTAGCAATCCTTTTCAGGACCACCTCAGTATAATCATAAGAAAAATGGAAAATTCTTGTCGATATCATGTGAAGAAGGCTATTTTGAATGGACGCCTCAGTATGAGATGCGCACACCACACTCATTCTTTTCATATTTGAAATATAATAAAACTCAATGTCCTATTGTATATGTCCACAACCACTCCCTTAATTTATTCACACCTAAATAAGCAATCATGTTACCTGGTCTGCAAGTCATTCTCATACCATATACTATTGCCGACAACTAACAAAATCCCTCCCAGTATACTCCAGATCCCGGTGAAATGAAAATATAGCTAGAAAGTATACCTGCAGGGCAACGTATTTGCAAATAATTTGTCACTATTTGCAAGTTAGACCTGCACCAATTGTTATAAAGACTAGAAACCTTCTGAGTAGGATGCTTTAGTTTTTCAGGGCTATGAGACTCCTTGCTCCTTCCTCATTTACGTTCGTTGTAACCATTTAAAACGCGCGTGTGACCTGTCTGTGTTCCGTCGGAGTGACACTAATCAGTGAGTTTTTAACCAAACTGCGAACGACCATCCCGCAGCCGACGTCTGTGTTTTTAAACTGTCCTCGTCCCTCAGTGCTACAGTGCTGTTTTTCGCCATTTTTCGTTGCCTTTATGTGTCTAAGAACTTAACTTTTTTTCACTCCCTTTACGCATCATGTTTTCTTCAATTTTCGCCAGTCTATATTTTTGTATTCTCCTGTTTTGTCCTCCTTTAAATACAGGATGAATCACCTAACACTTGCACCGCAAATATTGCGGAAACGGAAAGTGCGATTGACGTGCGGTTTTCACAGAATGGATTGGTAGTCAACGACTCGTATTGTTAGCCAAAAGTCAGATTGTAGAAATACCTAGAAAGTGTATTTTCATGTAAACATACAATTTTTCAGATGGAACAATGGTTTTTCATAGCCTGGAATTTTGTGACACCAGCTGTGTACAAAGAATTTTAAATGACATTTGAATAAGATATCAGTATGGTGTAAGAATTGGCAGTTAACTTTAAATAAGAAGTGTGAAGTCGTCCACATGAGTACGAAAAGAAATCCGTTAAACTTTGTTTACAAGATAAATCAATTAAAAAGTGAAGGCCGTAAAGTCCACAAAATTAGGAATTACTATTACTTCAGACTTAAACTGGAAAGAACACGTAGATAATGTCGTGGGAAAGGCGAACCAGAGACTGCGTTTCATTGGCAGAACCCGTAAAAGATGCAACAGAAATACTAAAGATACTGCATACACTACGCTTGTCCGTCCTTTTATGGAGTATTGCTGCCCAGTGTGGGACCCATATCAGATGGGTTTGACGGAGGACATCGAAAGAGTCCAAAGAAGGGCAGCTCGTTTCGTATTGTCACGATACAGGGGAGACAGCGTTACGGAAATGATACAGGATCTAGGATGGAAATCATTATAACAACGGCGCTGATCGCTGCGGCGTGGGCTACTTACGAAACTACAATCGCCAACATTCTCCTCCGAATGCGAAAATATATTGTTGACTCCCACTTACATAGGTAGAACTGATCATCAGAATAAAATACGAGAAATCAGAGCTCGAACAGAGAGATTCAGGTGTTTATTCTTCCCGCGCGCTTTTCGAGAATGGAATGGGAGGTAAAATAGTATAACGGTGGTTTGATGAACCCTCTGCCAGGCACTTAAAAGTGATTTGCAGAGTATCCCATGTAGATGTAGTTGTTTAGTTTGGCAGCTACAACCATTCAAAGTCATGAGACGGTGGGCCGTGCCCCAGGGACTACCCACTCGGCCAGTGAACTACTCTATCGCAGCCTCGGCCTCCGAAACTTTGAACGGTTGTAGCTGCCAAACTAAACGCGATAAAAATGTCATTCAAAATTCTTTGTACACAGCTTCCAGTGCATGATAGAAACAACCATTACTCCATTAAAAAAACTGTATGTTTGTATAAAAATACACTTTCTAAGTAAAATGATAATCTGTTTGTTGGCTAAATATACAAGCCGCTGACTACCAATCCATTCTGTGAAAAACGCACATCAATCGCTCTTTCCGTTTCCGCTGTAATTGCGGTGCAAGTGTTAGGTGATTCACCCTGTATTTGTGTCTTCTGTTAGTGTATTATATACTGTAGACTTATTCATTATCAGAATAAAAAATGGGAATGCGGGTAAGTTACTATGAACAGCATAGTGACAGCATTACCGTAGTAAAGATAGACACGAAGCCAACACCGACCACAGTTGTGCAAGTTTATATGCCAACTAGCACGGCCGATGATGAGGATATCGAAAAAATGTATGAGGAGATAAAAGAAATCATTCAGAAAGTTAAGGGAGACGAAAATTTGATTGTGATGGGGCACTGTAACTCGGTTGTAGGAAAGGGAAGAGAAGGAAATGTAGTAGATCAATATGGACTGGGAAAAAGGAATGAAAGAGGAGATCGCTTGGTAGAATTTTGCGCAGAGCACAATTTAATGATCACTAACACTTGGTTTAATCATCATAAAAGAAGGCTGTATACGTGGAAGACACCAGGAGACACTGGAAGGTACCAGCTTTACTTTATAATGGTAAGGAATAGATTTAGAAACCAGGTTCGGAACTGTAAGACATATCCAGGGGCAGATATAGACTCTGACCATAACTTATTGGTTATGAACTGCAGATTAAAAGTTAAGAGACTGCAGAAAGATAGAAAGATTAGGAGATGGAACCTGGATAAATTGAAGGAACCAGAGGTGGTTGACAGTTTCAGAGGGAGCATTAGGCAAGAATTGGCTGAAACGGGGAAAAGTAATACAGTAGAAGGAGAATGGGTAGCTCTAAGAGATAGGGTAGTGTCGGTTGCAGAGGACTATATAGGCAGAAGGACAAGGCCTAATAGAAATCCTTGGATAGCACAGGATATACTGAACTTAAATTATGAGAGGAGAAAATATAAAAATTCAGTAAGTGAAACAGGAAAAAGGGAGTACAAACGTCTGAAAAATGAGATTGACAGGAAGTGCAGACTGGCAAAGCAGGAGTGGCTAGAGGACAAATGCAGAAGCTTAGAAGAATGCATAACTAGGGGTAAGATAGATACCGCCTATAGGAAAATAAAAGAGATATTTGGAGACAAGAAAAACATCTGTATGAATATCAAGAACTCAGATTGAAAACCAGTACTAAGGAAAGAGAAGAAAGCTGAACTGTGGAAGGAAAATATAGACGGCCTGTACAAAGGACGTAAACTTGAAGCCAGTATTCTAGAAATGGAAGACGAAGTGGAGGAAGATGACATATCTGCGAGAAGAATTTGACAGAGCGCTTAAGGATTTGGGAAAACAAGGCCCCTGGAGGAGATGATATTCCGTCTGAAGTGCTGATTTCGTTAGGAGAGCCAGTCATGAAAAAATTGTTCCACCTGGTATGCAAGATGTATGAGACAGGAGAAATACCCTCCGACTTCAAGAAGAATATTGTAATTCCAATTCCAAAGAAAGTAGAAGTGCAGAAAAGTGTGAAAATTACAGAACTATCAGTTTAATAAGTCATGGGTGCAAAATACTAACACGAATTATTTACAGACGAATGGAAAAACTTGTGGAATCCGACCTCGGGGAAGATCAGTTTGCATTTAGGAGAAATCTAGGTACACGGGAGGCAATACTCACATTACGACTTATCTTAGAAGATAGGCTAAGGAAAGGCAAACTTACGTATTTAGCGTTTGTCGATTTGGAGAAAGCTTTTGACAATGTCGACTGAAACACACTCTTTCAAATTCTGAAGGTATCACGGGGAAAATATAGAGAACGAAGAGTTATATTCAACCTATACAAAAACCAGACAGCGGTTATTAGAGTCGAAGGGCAAGAAAGGGACGCAGAGGTTGGGAAGGGAGTAAGACAGTGTTGTAGCCTTTCCCCAATGTTGTTCAATCTGTACGTTGAGCAGGCAGTGAAGGAATGGAAGGAGAAATTTGGAGAGGGCATTAAAGTGCAGGGAGAAGAAATAAAAACATTGCGGTTTGCCGATGACATAGTAATTCTGTCACAGACCACAAAAGATCTGGAAGAGCAGTTGAATGGGATGAACAGTGTCTTGAAAGGAAGATATAAGATGAACGTTAACAAGAGTAAAACGAAGGCAATAGAATACAATGTCAGAAAATCAGGTGATGCTGAAGGAATTAGATTAGGTAATGAGACAATAAAAGTAGTAGATTAGTTTTATTTATTTGGGTAGCAAAATATCGTCCGAGGGTCGAAGTAAAGAAGATATAAAACGCAGAACGGCTATGAGAAGAAAAGCGTTTCTGAAGAGGCGAAACTTGTTAACATCCAGTATTAATCTAAATGTTAGGAAGTCCTTTCTGTAGCATTGCATGGGAGTGAAATGTGGACGATAAGGAATTGAGACAAAAAGATAATGGGAGCTTTTGAAATGTTGTGCTTCAGACGAATGATGAAAATTAGATGGGTAGATCATGTAACTAATTAGGAGGTGCTCAACAGAATTGGGGAGGAAAGGAGTTTCTGGCATATCCTGACTAAGAGAAGGGATAGGTTGATGGGCTACATTCTGAGAGGTGAAGGAATCGTCAACTTAGCATTAGAAGGAAGTGTGTGGGGTAAAATTCGTAGAGGGAGACCGAGGGATGAATAAAGTAAGCAAATTCAAAAGGATGTAGGTTGCCGAACATATTCTCAGATGAAGAGACTTGCACAGGACAGGGTAGCGTGGAGAGCTGCATCAAACCAGTCTGCGGTCTGAAGACCTCAACAAAGTCTGCGCTGCAGTGAAGAGCAGCTATTCGGCCCTAAATACTGAGAGTGCCGGAAGTTACCAGAGGGGGAATTTAGGTCGACTATCGAGTTTTGTGGTCGAATTATGGCACTCGACGCCATGATCACAACATACACGTAAACAAACAGACGATGATTTGTGACATGCACGAATATGAATTTTGTTGCAACTCGTTTCACTCGCAGATAATCTGTTAGGTTTATACCTAATCACAGACTCGTAAATCGCTAGTTATTCGGAAATAAACTGCGAACTTTATCTTTTAAGTGAATGCGAGGTACCTGTTATTGGTTGTTTTTAAATTCACATTTGTGGTTTCGCGCTGTATTACTGTATATGGTGATGCTACATGATGTGTAAACGAAAGTAAAGCAGGATCATAATAGTATGTTGACCACGGAATAGGTTTCACTTTACTGTAATGTCTTGTTTCCGTGCACTGATGCAGTAAATTTTCGATATGTGCACAATGATGGAACTTGACACCCTGTTTTCTGAAACTAAATGTATGGTGATGTGACGATGACAAGTTTCTCAGGCATATTTGACAATTTAAAATTGTTTTGTGGCACATGTAAATCGATTTTTCTCGAGAAATCATAACTGTGAATTAGAAATAGTTGATGACAGTCTAATGTCCTTAAAAAAATTATATTTGACTGATGCCCTACAAATGAAAATGATCAAGCAGACACCTGTTAGCGACAAAGAATAACGTAAATGTGGATGGTACTGTACTCGTTTCAGTCATAGTAACTCAAGCTGCTTCCTAACGTTTTTGCTTAATTACACACTCGGAAATCGGCACATATTCGGTTATAAACAGCCAACTGTTTGTGACAAGGAAGGATTTAAATGGCACTTGCAGGTTATTCATTTCAGCCGCAGTGATTTAAACTTTCTTCTCTGGTTCCTACCTTAATACAAACTCCGAAATCAACACATATTGTGAAATAGATCGCCAGAGACGTCTTTGTGAGAAGGCAGAATGTAAATAACATTCGTATTCGTTTCAGTCGCGCAAATTTAACGTGTACTGTAAGGTTCCTGCATAACGAAGCACTTGGATATAGCAAAGTATTCTGAAAAAAAAAAAACTGCCGAATACTGTATAAGACTTGTAATACATTAAGATTATCGTCCCAGATTCTATTACGAAAGAAAAAAATATATATTCATATTTCTTGCTTTGGGTTTCATCATCATTGCACGATTAATTGATATTTGCTCTTCATTGACATTTAATGAACTAAGGTGAAGCGTCTGTGATAAATCTTCAATGTACTATAACCTTAAAATGGTACAGTGTCATGATTTGCATTGCAACATGTCGTCTGGAAAGCAGAGACCGCAGACACTACTGCCCCAAGTGAGCACATATATGGTACGACTAAGGGCCTTGTAAAAAAAAAATAACTAGACTCCCTAACGGTGCTGCTGTCGCGGGATAATTTGAACCTTCTGCTGGCCGTCATGGTAGTGGCAAGCGTCACATAAATACGGGTGTCGTTAGCAGGTAAATCGCGTATTATATAGCTACTGAGGGATATATACACAATTGATAGTCACGTCTGTATTTTTTGACAACTGCAGTGTGCATGAAGCACGATGGTGAAGAGCTGCTCAGCGTTTATATGCATAAATCAATTTAAGAAAGGAATAAAAATATCGAATACTGTCTTCCCATTGATATTTCTCAGGAATACAAGTTGTCCTACTACTTGTATTGAGAGATAGTTACTCTTGGTTAACAGGCTGTTAGTCAAGACAGTTTCGGACTTTGAATGAAATAACAGGCTTTTACAATACTGGTAGCTCTTAAAAACGAGCTACTTTAGGCAGTACCGGTGGACAGGAAGTTCAAAAAGTTTCATTTTATGATTGTGTAAAATAACTATTGGGGTCACGAAATTAGTTGCCTCACTTAAGTACGAATTTTTGTTTAAATTAATGTTAGAAACTTGCAACGCAGAATTTAAAGGTAATCTGCTTTACATATAACAACTGAAAGGGTTTTGCAGAACTGTGAATGACTCATAGCCACACTGGATGCACTTTGTGAAATTGTTGACTTTTGAGCAGTTGATGAAACTGTAAGGTATTAGACTTACAGCATTAAAAATGCTAATATTGTTGCTAGATATCCTAATGCAAATGTTAGATGCATTAGTTAAGAAAACGTTATGGTGTACTTCGAGTTCTTAAAAGAATTTGGCAGTGGCTGGTTGCTGTATTCAGAAGGTAAGAAGTTATTTTTCAGTTATGTATCTATTTTTCAGTTATGTATCTGATGGCATATTTCACTTTCACAATCGATTTTTAACATCAACTGTTTCAGGCAGCTCTGTGGTATTTTTGATGCTATGAAACATCTAAATATTAGAGAATACAGCTTTAAAGCAAAGACTTAAAGTATGAAACTCTTCCGAAATTAATGTTTGTACAAAAGTTTCATAATCGTAGAATATACTGAGAAAGTGCCAAAAACTCGTGGCCGGCCGCGGTGGCCGAGGGGACTGAGGCGCTCCAGTCACGGTCTGCACGGCCACTACGGTCGGGGGTTCGAATCCCTCCTCGGGCATGGATATTTGTGCCGTCCTTAGTATAAGGTAGTTGATAAGTAGTTTGTAAGTTTAGGGACTGATGACCCCGTAGTTAAGTCCCACAAGCTTAACAAACATTTGAACATTTTTGAAAAACTCGTGTCTGACGATAAAAGCCGTTCATATGCTGCACTTAGAACGCTGTAAAACTAAATGTTATAGTTTGGTTTCATTAGGAAGAGGAAACGCTGTGCCGGCCGCGGTGGCCGAGGTGACTGAGGCGCTCCAGTCACGGTCAGCACGGCCACTACGGTCGGGGGTTCGAATCCCCCCTCGGGCTTGGATATTTGTGACGTCCTAGTTCGTAAGTAGTTCATAAGTAGTTTGTAAGTTTAGGGACTGATGACCCCGTAGTTAAGTCCCATAAGCTTAACAAACATTTGAGCATTTTTAGGAAACGCTGTTGGCCAATTTCTACACCGTATGTGGAATACATTTACACACAACCGATAGCTGCTGTGTATTCAAAGAATCTGAAGCTCTTTTGTAGTTATATGTTTACATGAGACATATTTTTCGCGACTTAACTCGAATGAATACACACGCTAATCAAAAGAGCCTTACGCACATTTAAAGTTGGCGCGGAAGTTTGCCACCATAATGGCCTAGGCGCTCTTTCACTTTGCCCGCTGTTCGCGGTCGGCCGCTTACGGACTTGTGGGGCCTCGGGTACGACAGAGCTTCCGGCGGTCTACTTGCGGCAGTCGGTACTCAGCGTCGCCTAGAGCAGCTCACGTCCGTTGCAGCGCGAGGTGGCGCAGCCTGGGCTGCGCTGTGGGTCACGTGAATTATTCATGGAGGGCGCCCGCACCGGGCCACGGCGGGACACCCTGCCTGCCCGACACCTCTCCTGAGCGGTTCGCCTACCGTGTTGACACCCGCTCCGCGCCCGACAACGTTCCGTCTTCGTTACTCGCTGCTGCGGCGTGACGTCGCGTACTTGAGGTCCTGTACGTACCGCCAAAAGAACACAGGCGTGGGGAAAGAACACCTGCGCTAACTACAGCTGTTGTTTTAGGACAAGGATGGGGCCCCTCAACGCCCACACCAACGTGGTGACCCTCACAAAAGTTCTACTGTCACCTCCGTAATTAGGTTAGTTTGCTAAGGTGGATCACGGGATGTGGGAACCGCGATGTTATCCGTACGTGTGGGCACGATCACCCATTAATACGGTGCATCTGGAGATAGAATTGGTCGAAAGGTATGCGAAGGGTAAAGGTATGTAAGTGCAGAGGAAAAAAAGTACCAAGGCAAGAGCCAAGGGAAAAAAACCTCTGCGACAGTGGGGTAGGTATGAAGGGCAGTAGCAAAAAATGTTCAAATGTTTGTATAGTCTATGAGACTTAACTACGGGGTCATCAGTCCCTAAACTTACAAACTACCTATGAACTACTTACGAACTAGGACGGCACAAATATCCATGCCCCAGGGGGGATTCGAACCCCCGACCGTAGTGGCCGTGCAGACCGTGACTGGAGCGCCTTAGTCTCCTCGGCAACCGCGGCCGGCTGGGCAGTAGCGGTATGCTATCTGCGACAGATCGTGCAAGGTTTGGTAATGTTAGTAATGGGTATTTTCTCAGTACCGTTAACTTTGCTAGGTTCGTCATAAAGAATCAGTCCGTTTTGATGCGAGGTTCTGCTGCAACTGAGCTCCAATGAAGTCTCCTGGGTCGGCTGCGGCAGTTTACCCGTTAACATCGGCTGTGGAAGAATACCTGTAACATAGCCAAGTTTGTCATGGTAGTTAGGCAGTTCGGTCATAGAACTGGCTAAGTGTGCGGGACTGTTTAGGTTTGTTTGTGTTTAGTGCGATGAATATGGTTTCCCTGCTTTGCCTGTAGGTCGGCTGTGGGCTCAGCTGGCATTGCCAGTCAGATTGCTGTTCTGCAGGGATTTGCCATGTTTATCGTGTTTGTGACTTGGTGTTCCCTACGACCGTAGGTGGTTAGTTTCTGAGGATAAGTGTTTTTGTTGTTACAGCTCCGTTTGTTTATAAACGTCAGTGTGTGTGTGTGTGTGTGTGTGTGTGTGTGTGTGTGTGTGTGTGTGTGTGTGTGTGTGTGTGTGTGCGTGCGAGTTTGTGTGTGTGTCTGTATCACTATAACCATATAAAGGGTGTTTCACTAAGTGTGTTTGCCTCTGTAACTTATAAAATAATAGGCGACGGGAAATTTTAATGCGGTAGGTCAACACAAGAAATGTTACACTTTCTGAGGAGCTATTAACATTGTTTATTGTATCATTTTCCAAAGAGTTACAGATATATAATTTTTTAATGTAACAATAGTTTTTTCTATCATGCATTGGATTCGTTGAAACTAGCTGCGTCCAAATCAATTTAAACTACATTCCTATCACTGTTAGTTTGGGAGCTACAACCCTTCAAAGTTTAGGGGGTGGAGGCTACGACAGCATAGCTGACTGGCTGGTGGTCATGAGACAGTGGGCCGTGTCCCAGGGGATAGCCACTCGGCCAGTCAGCTACGCTATCGCAACCTCCGTCCCCGGAACTTTGAAGGGTTGTAGCTCCCAAACTAACAGTGATAGGAATGTAGTTTAAATTGATTTGGACGCAGCTGGTTTCAACGAATCCAATGCACGATAGAAAAAACTGTTGTTCCATTTAAAAAATTATATCTTTGTGCTATAACTCTTTGGAAAATGATACAATAAACAATTTTCATAGCTCCGGAGAAAGTGTGACATTTCTTGTGTTGACCTACCGCATTAAAATTTCCCGTCACCTATTATTTTATAAGTTACAGAGGCAAACACACTTAGTGAAACACCCTGTATGTTCATCAGCTGCCGATGTACCCAGAAAATTTTTTCCTGGTGGTACTAATACTTTAAATAAGAATAATTCGAGATAGAGAAGTATAGACGAGAAGAAATTGTTGAATTTTGCCCGTTTACTTCCCGCTTAGCTGACGAACTGACGAAATTTGCGGCTGGCATGGCGTCGTTGTTGGGAACATCTTATGTCTGTGAGCAAAAATTTTCAAAATTGAAGTATGTGGACACCTAACGAGATTGACTAACGAGTATTTGGAAGTAATTACCTCGAAGGATGAAGCAATATCAGCGCAAACGCTGAAGATATTTTGAAAGTCGAAAGTCATTTTCACAAGTGCTGCTAAACGTTATTAGATGCTTAGTTTTTGTGGTTCGGATGTGTGCATTCTCTCTGAAGTAACTTTTTGCTTTTTGTGAATTCCATTAAGCTCACTGAAGATTAATATGGAAGTTAATTTTCCGGAAAACTTTCATCCTGGCTTGCAAGTATTGAACAGAATGTTGTTGCTGCTCTGGCTTGTCATTTTGTCGCCTATAATGTCAGCTGTGTAAAAAATTTGCTGCAATCTGGTCTGTACTTTCTAAATTTTCAGTCTCTCTGTCACAGGGATGAGACCTATTAATGTCCAAGCTCTTCTGCTTAGGCAACAAATTTACACATCGTTATTCCGTTGTGTGACAGTGATCATTGCTGTTTCTATAGGGAGGTACCAGACTTTGCGCTGGTTATTGTGACAATCAGAACTCATGTGAAGAAATCAGTTCGCAAAAAAAAAAAAAAAAAAAAAAAAAAAAAAAAAAAAAAAAAAAAAAAAAAAAAAAAAAAACCGAACAAACAACTCCTAGACAATGCTTTGTCCATGCGACACATTTTTGTAGCAGTTAACCTTAACTGATTCGAAGCCTTCAAACAATATTTTTTTTCTTCACGTCACTGTAATCGTTCATAAGAACTCAACAGATCCCTGTGAAAAACTTCTGAACACCAAATCTACGACGATCGACGTCAGGTAGCACTATCCCATACGATGAATTTCACCTTCGATGAATAATATGATTGTATTCAAAGGGCAATACTAAAAATTCCAGTTCATGTGTGCTACACACACACACAAATACTTCAAATATGGTACATTTCCTTGTTGTCATTACACTATTATATCTAACTTCTGTAAGGGTAATAGCAATTAATAGATGCGTTTTAAAATCTTAACAAGAAAAAACCGTGTTGTACCTTTTCCCCCGATAATGTCTTACGACGAAATGATTAGTCCTCGCGGACGATAAACTGCCTCTGAGCAGCAGAAAGGTAACCATAACTCCTGGCATTTATAGCCAACAACTCAGTCGGCGTGTGGAAGAAACTGAAGAAAACCGACCGCAGACATAACATTCTAAAGTTCGGACGAAAGCAATGGCATTGCTCTTTCAATACAATGACATCGAGTAAAACCTGAGGTGTTCCGAGCAGCATTTCGGCGAAGAACACCTTTAATTTTAATAGTATCGATCTGTACGTGTACATCCAAACATCGCAAGTCACGATACTGTGTGTGGTGGAGGGTACTTTATGTACAAACGCCACTTCCTCCTTTTCCTATTCCCATCGCCTTGGTTCTTTGGGTAAAGGATAACTGGTATGCCACAGAGTAGCCTGTAATCGCTCTTATTTTATCCGCGTGGTCTTTTCGCGAGAAAAACGTGTGCCCTCGCAACTCTGACAGAGCCCATACTGTGATGCGGAACGTGTCTCCTGCAATGTCTGCCACTGGAATTCACCGATTATCTCTGTGACGCTTTCGCGCTCAATAAACATGTAATGAAGAGCGTTTTGTAAGCTGCCGCCTTTGTTGACATATGTTCAAATGTTTGTCAAGCTTATGGGACTTAACTGTGGGGTCATCAGTCCATAAACTTACAACTACTTTTGAACTACCTCAACGAACCATATAAACCACATAGAGTGGCTATCTCTGGGTTAAGAGCGCTCCTTGTGGCAGCAAGCAGGAACTGTGGCAGCCATTTTTTTCAACGTCTAGTGCGCCGAATACGAAAGTTAGAGCGACGCTATTTACCTGTTTTGGTTTCACATTGCATGTATCGTAGTAAGCTTCAAAGGTTATTTATTAAACTGAAATTGTGCTCAGTGTATGCGCAGCATATAAATGTGCAAATCGCGGTAATAAGACTGTTGGAATATCGTATTTTCAGTAAGTATTTGTATCTTTTCGTTTCTAATATTTCGTGTATTCGTCTTTTGTCCTACCACATTTCTGCAGCCGGCCGCGGTGGCCGAGGAGACTGAGGCGCTCCAGTCACGGTCTGCACGGCCACTACGGTCGGGGGTTCGAATCCCCCCTCGGGCATGGATATTTGTGCCGTCCTAGTTCGTAAGTAGTTCATAAGTAGTTTGTAAGTCTAGGGACTGATGACCCTGTAGTTAAGTCCCATAGACTTTACAAACATTTGAACATTTGAACATTTCTGCATACAATAGTCCTACTGTAACTAAAGTAAGCTGTAATTACATTTTTCAGTTTTCCTTTGAAAAATGAAGAACTTACAAAACGATGGTTAGCCAATATGAGGCGAGATAAGTCGAAACCTACTGCATACAGTTGCATTTGTTCATAGCATTTTGAGGATAAATCATGTATGCAACAAATGATACAAAGCGGCTTCTGGCTAATGCGATTCCGACGAGTTTTTCGTTCCCTGAACATCTTCAAACAGCAAAAACGCCAGCAAGGAGATCTCCAAAAAACATGAGATAGGTGAATCAGCTTCATTTGAAGGAATGCCATGTTGCCAGGCAGGAGACATAGAACTTCTTTTATTACCTATTACAAACCATGATTTAAGTCATTCAGAGAGCAGTCATTGTGACCATGACTATGTGCCAGAATACGAAATGCTGACATTATATTCCGAAAAAGTAGTTGAATATATATCTGGAAGCATCATTACGCAAGTGATTAAAAAAATTTAAGTGTTTAGATTGCTTGGAAGTTCTTCTTGCTCCTAAAAATGAGAATAAAGCAGGATTAACCGGATTATAAGGAATAAAAAAACAGTCTGTTCAATCCCTCTAAAGATCTTGTAGAAACATTTTTCTTTTGGGAATGTATGCTGATGTAATTAGAATTTTGGGAAACAGACCTACGTTATTTACCAACTACGAGCACTTAATGGTATCCTCGGAATTTTGGGAGGAATCTCATTACTCCAGCCTAATAAAGCTGTTATTAAAACATTGCTTCAGTTGTAAAGTACATCATTTATGTAAAACCAAATCTGCGAAGGAAAGAGGTAAGCAGATTAGGCAAATGTACACGAAATTAATATTGTTTAAAGGACAGTGAAAAAGGCATGTTTTTTTGTATGAATGAGACGATGTTTAGCCGATATAGTGTGTGTGCCATTTGGAATTAAACTTTTCGATTTGCTTGACACACACTTGTTTTCTATCATTTATCCTTTATCCATATTAGCTTGGCTATAAAAATAACAATAAGCAGGTAGAGAATGGTTTGTTAAGTCATTGCACAAAGTGAAAGTGACATGATTCAGTGCTGCAGCAGACGACTGGTTACGGTTTATCAGTTCGAAATCTTTTTTTTTTTCCAATTTCACTGTTATGTACCGATTGCGGTTATTGTCTTTCATTTCATGGATATATATGGTGGTCCATTGATAGTGACTGGGCCAAATATCTCACGAAACTGAAAAAACATCATCAAAGCATCAACTGAAAAAACTACAAAGAACAAAAGTTTTCTAGCTTGAAGGGGGAAAACAGATGGCGCTATGGTTGGCCCGCTGGATGGCGCTGCCATACGTCAAACGGATATGTTCAAATGTTTGTTAAGCTTATGGGACTTAACTACGGTGTTGTACAGTTTTTAGCAAATTCAAAGAATTCACTGCACGAATAAGGAAAATTCATGGGAACTTGTAGTTAAGATTAGATTAGCTTTGTGCTACTTCTATTCCTTACATCTGTGTACTTATTATTCATATGAGAAAATACTCTCTCAGTGCGAGCATTACATCCTTGTATACTCTTTAACTATACCGCGGACCTTGAGGTTATGACCTATTCTTTTTCTGAGTTCCTAGTACAAATAAACTTGTATTTCGTTGTTTCATGATTAATTAAAACCGAAACAGCTAATTTTATAGCACCTAAAATAACCTATTTCGAGGCTAACGACTATTTTTGCATATTTCAGCTGTAAAGTCATAAAAGGTCCATATTTCTTCTATTTTCGTAGGACTTGCTTCGAAAAATTGCAAGTAGAAGCACGTCTTTACCTGCAGAGCTAACGTTGCGTAAAAATAATGTGGACTCAACTTACACTGAGACACTGCAAACAAATTGATAAGATATTGCGGAGTCTTGCATATGGATTTCTGTAGATGAAACAACGGGACATTAGAAAAGTGATTGTTGGCAAGTTAGATGCAGATCGCCATCCAGAGCTTATTTGATTTGTTCAAAGCAAAGCCCCAAGACTATAGATATAATAATGGCAGACTTTGTCAACACTGGGTTGAACTTGCTATATTCAAATGGCGTAGGTGAAAATAAAGTGCTTCTGGCTTTGAAAGATGCAGGACAATTAGTCGAAGATCCCTCAGTTCAGCGAGACTTGGGTTACATTAAAACCAACTGAACATATATGGCGACAGCTATTTCCGAATTATAAGTCTCAGGTAGACCTATCACGACAATATTGCTTTTCTGGAGGAAGTGGAAATTTTTGAATTGCCAGGTCAAGTGACAGAAAAAGTACGGGAAAAATTCAATACGTTTACCATAACAACACCGGCATGGAGGACCTTTGGCAAAAATTCAGTTCCACTGAATGCTGCATTCCTGTCCAAAATTTAGTGAAATTGAAGTACGCTCCTTCACATACGTGGATGTAGAACCACTGGCTTATACTTTGTTTATTAAACTGTGTTGGCCTATTACATGTATTTTAATATATGGCTTCTGATCTGTATCGTGTTCTGATCATCGACAAATATATAGGTTTGGTGTCGGTTTGAGCATTAATGTTGTGTGATGTTTATCTTATTGTTAAGTGGATAGAAATTTGCTCGTAAGTCAAAACTACGTATTTTACTTTGTTTGTTTCGTCTAATGAATTGTTCTCTCGGCTTATTTTACATTTTGTTCGGCCTAAATGAGGTAATGAAAGTGCCTATTTTAGGCGCCTAAAATGCCCCTCTTACGACCTAAAAATCCGTGGTCAATTCATAACATACCAGCTTACCCAAGTTCTCAAAATGAACATTATTTTGTTTCGAAGTTGTAAAAATCTTAATCCAATTCTGGGTAACGTCACCCTCTAAAGAGACAGAACAATTAATTTCATTATTAGAACTACCTAATTACTCATGTAATTTATTCACACAACTTTGTGCCCCAGCTTCGTCACCGCTTTTGTGTCTCGTTTCCGTCGTAGGTGTCGGTGGCCGAGTGGAAAGAGACCGACACAGGAATAAAGATGCACGCTTGTGCAGGTACGGAGGGGAGCAGCCAGTGGACAGCAGAAACTAGAAACAATAGAGTAAATTAGAACAAGATATATATTGCACAGAATTTATACAATACTTAACTTTTACATAGCTCAGTACTGCAGAAGGCTTATACATAGTTGAGCTAGAGGCCTGCCTAGTGCCTGTCCGATAGCCAAGTCTTCCCTGGTGCCTATCTGAATACGAAGTGTTAACTGGTTCCTATCTCAGTTTCAAGTGAATGATGTCGTTCAGTGGTGGCCACGAGCGGAGTTGTAGCAGAGGGCGCGCGTGGCTGATGTCGTAAGAACGCCGCGCCGTGCGTGCATGGCGGCGCGCGGCGAAAGTAGGTGGCGCGCACTTTGGACTTGTGCGACACCACACACAATATATATAGGATACATAAGAATTATTGCCTGAAGTGTTCATGTGCTCTACACAATCGTTCTTGCCGCCATGCGCGATGCTAAAGACCCGTTTGCATACTGAGCAGTTTGCTTTGTAAATATTTCACCGTCCTGCTCCAGTGCTACCCACTTCGTAAGATAGGTAAACATGTACTTTGGTTTCCTTTTTGGTGGCGTTTTAGCTTCGTCCTCTCTACCGATCATAAAATCTGTAACAACGATTCACAGTAAGCACCGGTTCAGAAACAAAGTCGTGTCTAACCCGCCGAGCGTCGGGACATCGATGGACATAATGTCGATGTATAATAAGTTGTCTCTGCTGTCCTTAAGTTTCAACAAATTCTGACAGTCTGCGCAAAATTTAAATGAATGAAAAATATTTGTACTACATACATAGATAAAAAGAGAGAGAGAGAGAGAGAGAGAGAGAGAGAGAAATAAACACGGTAGAGAAACGGCCACTGAGTCTGAAAATACGGAAGCCGGGAGATAATGAGAAAATATTTTCAAATACGGGATATACCGGGAAATACGGGAGAAATGGTCAGCCTGCTGCTTCCAGTGACTGTTCTGTAATTTCGTAATAACTTAATGAAGGACTTTATCTGTGTATTCGCAGAACGTTACATTTGTTTATGCTGGGAGACAACTTCTATTCGCTGCTGCAGCATGGGTCTGTACACTGCAGATCCTCCACCATTCTGCAACAGTTTTCCACCGTCGCGACTTCTCATATACTGCAGAGTAATCCGCGACAAGCCTCATTGAATATTTGATGTTATATAAGAGGTCATGAATGTATATATACTGTTCATTGCCTTCTCCCCTAATTCCACATGTCTGTTTCGTTTTCTAGCAGCTCAGTCCTCATGTCATAATATATCGTACATAATATGTCCTACAATAATATAATTTTGCAGGTACATAGATTGGAATGTTGAGAAACATTCTGCGAAATGTGCTGAAGCGTGACTTCAAACACTTTGTTACAGGACATGTTCAAAATGTCCTCCGTTAGCGAGGATACATGCATCCACCCTCCGTCGCTTAGAATCCCTGATGCGATGATGCAGCCTTGGAGAATGGCGTATTGTATCACAGCCGTCCACAATACGAGCACGAAGAGTCTCTACATGTGGTACCGGGGTTTCGAAGGAAAGAGCTTTCAAATGCTCCATAAATGAAAGTCAAGAGGGTTGAGGTCAGGAGAGCGTGGAGGCCATGGAATTGGTCCGCCTCTACCAATCCATCGGTCACCGAATCTATTGTTGAGAAGCGTACGAACACGTCGACTGAAATGTGCAGGAGCACATCGTGCATGAACCACAGTCGCGAGTCATAGGCTGGAATGTTCCGTGCTCCCTAAGACGCCGATCAATTGCTTCGAACGTCTTCCTGTCGGGACACCTTCGTTCTGCAAATCTGTCTCGATACAAACGTACCGCGCCACGGCTACTGCCCCGTGCTAATCCATACATCAAATGAGCATCTGCCAACTCCGCATTTGTAAACATTGCACTGACTGCAAAACCACGTTCGTGATGAACAATAACCAGTTGATGCTACGTACTGATGTGCTTGATACTAGTACTGTAGAGCAATGAGTCGCATGTCAACACAAGCACTGAAGTCAACATTACTTCTCTTCAATTGGGCCAACTGGCGGTGAATCGAGGAAGTACAGTACATACTAACGAAACAACTGGGTATTTTGACAATTGTCTGCACGAATTTTTTCAATTCACATTTAAAGAGAAATACTAAAATGAGCTCTAACATGGAAATTAAGCGTTTCCGGACACGTGTCCACATAACATATTTTCTTTCTTTGTGTGTGAGGAATGTTTCCTGAAAGTTTGGTCGTACCTTTTTGTAACACCCTGTATACGAACGCAATGTCTGCATAATGCAGAATCAGCCAGAAAAAAGTATATACACTTTAAAGAATGAAAAGTATTTCTTATGACTTTGTTTTACATTTTATAGTTGATCACACATGCAGGGCCGGCGCGAGGCAAGTGCGAAAAGCGCGGCCGCACAGAGCGGCACTTTTGCGGGGCCCCGCTTTTCTTTTATTTTTAATGCATTGCGTCGCCATTTAACTTCCAGGGTCACGTAGCGACGATCGACTTCTATTTTAAACTACTTTAACCTAAGAACGAAGACAACATCAACGCCCAAGTGGAGATTGACCCTCCGAAGGGAGCAGCCTCGTGATCCGTGGCGTGGTGCCTCAGACCGCGCGGCCGGTAACAGCCGGCAACCGCTGTTCAACAAGGTGAGAGAGGAAATTGGAGGGAAATTTTAGAACTGCAGAACACAAAAAAAGTTTCTTTCTTGACGAATTCCAAAGAATTGGCCACGGAATTAGGACTAGATGATCTGACGATGCCGCAGATCCAAGGCGCTTTACCTACGAAGGAAGGAATGAGACAATAGATGATAAAAAAAATCGCACTGACGTGTTTTATGGCCCACTTTAGATTTGTAGTTTTATAAGTTTTTGCAAATATTTTGGACCAAAATAACAGTCTAAATAATAAAAAATTATGGTGATAAGATTACGACTCTACTATTGTGGTAATAGCTATGTACCCAACACGTAATATTCTTTTTGACAGCCAAAATTACATGATTTGACAAACATACTCTTTTTTTAACTTTTACCTCTTTGAACTATCATTTTAATATCTCTCCTACATTTTCATTATATTTTTCCGTTAAAATATTATCACCTGTTTTGCCTTGGTAGTTCTAAGATTATTTTCTTTGTCTGTACTGGTTACGAGTGACTATAGGCTGGAACGAACGTAGCGTACATTTGGCGTTCGGACGAGTGACTATAGCCTGGATGGAACACAGCGTACATTTGGCGTTCGTAAATCAATCACGTGACATCCCTCGCCCCAAAATCTCTTTTGCGTAAGCCATCTTGCTTTCTCTACTTGATGATTTTTCTTATTATAACTCAGGTGTTGTCATTTCAATTTAATGGCGCACTGAAAATTATCAAAAACACGTCGTTCTTAGGACAATGAATTGTAATCTAATGTTGGTTAGTTAGTTAACACCTGCCATCGATAGTTCGAGAGTCACGGATTACTCTCGCAGCTGTTCGCCATAGCGTAATAGGAGAGGAATTAGTTTGTGATGTACGAACATGTTAGACGGTGGTTCGGTGGTATGCTAGGGCATACGACATATGAAAAAAAATTAAGGGAGCAAATTTGTAGAGAATTTTCTCCTCTACAAATTTGGTTATTCGATTTTCGCGTCAGACGAACGGTTTATTTGCAATTATAATTATATTACAAACAGCTTTTTTTTGGCATTACTAAAGTGTTTCATGTCCGAAATATTTGAAAAAGCGAGGTTCTGGTCTCTGGTACCCAACAATTATGTCTGTAAAATTTGAAAATTTGTTGCCGATCGGTTGAACGGTTCGACATAAAAAGTGCGAACACGATACAGACAGACAGACATCGTCAAATCGTCGTTATTTTTGCAAATTATCTCTGAAACGATGTAAGATATGGAAAAAAAAAAACCAGAGCGAAGTTGTAGAGAATTTTCCCGTCTACCAGTTAGGTTATTCAATTTTATTTCATTCAATAATATAGGATATTATACCAGTGGATTACACTCTCAGAGTAGATTACTTACAAACAGCAATCAGGCAACGAAATGCACTCAACAAAACGCCATGGCTGAATATTTTCATTTTCCGAAAACGTGATTGATGTCGTACATCGTTTTCAAAGCATACAGAACAAGCCAAACCAAACGAGTTGCTATAAAAACGCCTAGCGAACTTTATATGACCGGATCGATGACGTCACTTCCGTCATGTCTTTTGGTCGCTCAAATTTTTTCCTGATCCTCTTAGGACATAGATATCCCCATGTCTAAAATGGCATTTACATACCTAAACTGAGAGGAAGCCTTTAATGGGAAATATAGTGAAAAATTGATCACCCTGTGTCGGACAAACTTGGCGTGGCATAGCGAATATCAGTCGGTCACTGCGGGTCAGCGACCGACCGTGCTAGCGCCTTCTTCGCGAGCATCTCTGAAGCGAGGGCCTCCGTACGCTATTTCCGTCTGGAATCTCTAAACTTGCGGAGCTCAAGATAAACCACATTCTTGAGCTCGAAGTTTTACTGAGACTGTTATCGTAACATCTTTGACCAACGTGACATCCATAATGCGCGAGAGATGAGAAACACTTTACGATAAATCGAAAGAGCTCTGTTTCTTCTCTGTGTAAAGTAGGTGTGCTGCGCAGTACAAAGTTAGGAATAATTATTTGCATAAATAACTTTATATATAAGACTCTTTTAAATCGAGCTAAAAAGTATAAAATAATTTCTTATAACTCCAGATTCCAAATTTCATACAAATATGCCTAAAATTTTGGTTGTGAAGTTTTAATAGCTGTTACATGCGGGTACATGCAATAGGCAACAGATGAATGAATAGTTCACTAAAATCAGTGTTTTTTTTCTTTAAGACAATGGAAAGGACATTGGAAATTGAAGTTATTTCTTTTCCTACTCATGTGGACGACTTCACACTTCTCATTATTTAGAGTCAATTGCCAATTTTTAGACCATACTGATATCTTATTCAGATTGTTCTGCAGTTGGTTTGGATCTTCGGATGATTTTACTAGATGGTAAATGACAAACAACCTAACAGAGCTACTTAGATTTTCCCCTAAATCGTTTATGTAAATAAGGAACAGCAGAGGACCAATAACACGACCCTGTGGAACGCCCGATATCACCTCTGTTTTGGTCGATCCACTACCCCTATCCAGTCGCAAATTTGGGGCGATATACCATAACCACGCAATTTGATTAAGAGCTGTTTGTGAGGTACGGTGTCAAAAGCCTTCTGGAAATCAAGAAATCCGGAATCGATAGAGATATAATCAGATAGAAATCTAATGGGTATACAGTCCGGACCTGAAGACTTGTTCTTGTTAAGTGATTTTAGTTGCTGCACTACTCCGATGATATCTACTTCTACGTTACTCATTACGGCCTCTGTTCGTAATTCGAAATCTGGAATATTGGTTTCGTCTTCGTTGGTGAATGAGTTTCTAAAAGCTATGTTTAGTAACTCTGCTGTAGTAGCGCTGTCATCGGCAGGATCGCCATTACTATCACGTAGTCAGGATATTGTTTGTTTCGGCCCCAGTGTATTTAACATATGACCAAAATCTCTTTGAGTTTTCAGTCAAATTTCGAGAAATAGTTTCGTTGTGAAAAGTATTGTAGGCATCTCGCATTGAAATCCTCGCTAAATTTTGAGCTTCTGTGTAGAATCGCCAATCCTGGGTATTTTGTGTTCGTTTAAATTTAGTATGACTTTTCCCTTGCTTTTGCATCAGGGTCCTGACCTGTTTTGTGTACCAAGGGTGATCGCCTCCTTATTTTATTAATTTATTTGGTATAAAACTCTCAATTGCTGTCGATATCACTTCTTTGAATTTGAGCCACATCTGGGCTACACCTACGTTTAGTGTTAGAAACGAGTGGCAGCTGTTTTTCAAGAACCAATGTATTTTATTTCTATCTGATTTCATGAACAAATATACTTCTCGTTTATTTTTGGTAACTTTGCGACTTTCGTTATTCAATCTCGCTACGACAGCTCTGTGTTCACTAATACCTGTATCCGTTTTGATGCTCGTTACGAGCTCAGGATTATTTGTTGCTAAGAGATCAAGTGCGTTTTCACATCCATTTTCTATTTTAGTTGGCTCATGAACTAATTGTTCGAAGTAATTCTCAGAGAATGCGTTGAGTATAATTTCGCACGATGTTTTATGCGTACCTCCTGATTTGAAAATATAATTTCGCCAACAGATCGAGGGTAAATTAAAATCACCGCCTACTAGTATCGTGTGAGTCGGGTACGTTTTTGTAATTAGACTCAGGTTTTCTTTGAACCTTTCTGGTATTGTATCGTCAGAGTTGGGAGGCCGGTAAAAGGAACCAATTATTAACTTCTTACGATTTTCAGGTACAACCTCTACCCATAATAGCTCCCAGGAACTATCAACTTCAGCTTCGCTACACGAAATACTACTTTTGAGGGCGACAAACACGCCTCCGCCTATTTTGTTTAATCTATCCTTTCTGAAGACAGTTAGATCTTTTGCAAATACTTCTGCTGAACGTATTTCCGGCTTGAGCCAACTTTCACTGCCTACAATGATGTGCGTTTCGGTGCTTTCTATTAACGCTTGGAGTTCTGGTACTTTCCCGACACAGCTACGACAATTTGCAAATGGACAGAGAAGGAAATACAAGGTGCTCACAGAGAGAGAGAAAAGGAAAGATGGACTCTGTTACACTAGAATAAATAAGCACCCGGGCGACGCCGGGTATTCAGCTAGTCTCCGATATTTCATTCTTTTTCACTTTGTTGACGAATGGAGAAGGGAGCAAATTCAAGTACGATTTGAGTGTCTTATGCTGAAGTGTTGGAATTTTTGACATAGAATGGAACAAATATTCATCTGGTTGAAGATAGTGAGTGGGTTGGAAGAGAACACAAATCAGTGGGACGTGTTGTTTGCTTCAGGTGCAGATAGATGACTCTCTATTATCCGCGGTAACTGAGGATTGAAACCCACGGATAATCGAATTACACAGACACCCCACAGTTAAAAATCCACAGAAATGTATTATTTTCGTTTAAAACAAATATTAATCCGAACATCATAATTAAAATCACTTAACTATTATCTATACACATTGTAAAGATGTATGTCTGCGTGTGTGTCTGCCACATCTCATAAATTGCTGGAGCTGTTATCATCGAACATCGTACACATAGTCCTTACCCTCAGACAAAAATCACAGTGGGGGTAAGAACCACCGTAGCGTGTGACTGGCCGTGCGCTCTAAGGCACCTTGCGGCGGAATGCGCGCCCGCTCCCCATCGGAGGTTCGAGTCCTGCCTCGGGCAAGGGTGCGAGTTTTGTCCTTAGCAGAAGTTAAAGTAGTTTATGAGTCTAGGGACTGATAACCACTGCAGTTTGGTCCCATAGCTATACAAACATTTGGACATTTTCATTTAAGAACCACTAACGTCAAGTAGATCAGGAGATATGAAGTCATAAACAATGAATTCGCGAAAAACTGCTGCATAATGCGACAGCGTTTCACATCATCTCCTAAAGTACTGGAGATGGTTAATTCTTTACCGTCTGACAACAATCACTGTATGGGTAAAAACAATCTATGTCACATTATTCGGGAAATGCGGCGTCAAAAAACTGTGAGAGTAGCAAATTTCGAGGTGTGATGATAACACTTTATTCATTCACTTTTTGAGAATGAGAGCACTTATGGACTCGCAAAATAATTTCAAACCTTTATGAAACTGTTTGTCGCTGATAATCGAACTAAATGACGGAAGGAAAAAAGTTTATCGCATACTACTTTCCGCTATTCATTCGGCATGACGTTACAATTTGTCAAACATTTTCTAAATTCTTCTTATACCTCCATATCCGCAAATCCAGTTTCATTCTCGAAAGACATAGTTTACCGTACTTTCAGATAGTGAATGGTTGCTTAAGCTATTTCTGCAGTCCTGTTCTCAGCACCCGTCTTCGCACTATCATTGGTCACTGTGATGTAACATACTTCGCGACAGAAACCGTAATAATCACAAACAGTGTTTGTTGATAATCCTGTTTGTGAAGCACTGTTATCCTACTTTCAGTCTTTCACTCAGCAGGAAAAAGATGTTACTCTATTGAACTATCAGTTTACAATTCTCAAACCAGGTAGTTTTCCTTATGCTAATTCTTTTGCGAAATTTAGTACAACACTGTATAACTGTAATGGCAATTCAGAACCACTAATTTTTGAACGTAATTTGACAATCGTCTAGCCGTTAAAGTCCACGCAATTGTGGCATTGTGATTTTTTAACAGATAGTACTCCCTACAGAAGCCTAAACAACTTTCGACGGTATTTATTCAAGAAATTAAATCACGCTCCAAAAGAGTAATGCTATTCGAAACTGTACCTGCTTTAGTCATCTATGTGGAAATACTAGAATCTAATGTTCTGTGGTCAACGAAAGTCTACAACAAACAGTCGCAAATCTCTCGCAAACATGGAGGTATAAGGAGGGGAGATGTCGGTACAGACTTAACGCTCTATGTTGTTGTGAAGCCAGTGGACGCCATCTTTAATGCCCCGAAACAGTAGCAGACTACGGCTTCTTCGTCTCAATTTCTGCCATGTGCAGACATTAACTTGGTGTAAATATTACAGCGTTTTCGTGAATAACATAGCGTCAGAAAAGTATTTTTTTTCTGATTCTGAATGCGTATTTCATCCAGTAATACGACACATTTAGCCTCGTAGCTGTGTCTATTTTTGTTTATACTTTTCGAATAACCAAGAAGACAAGTAAGTGATGTGCAAAGGATACATAGTAATTTCGTCAATGTCTATTCCACTTACAGATGAAACATGATTCCTTTAAACTACGAATACACATTCAAGATTTGAAAAACGTTTAACGTAGCATGTAGCTACATTCATTAAGCAACAATACTAAAATAGACCAGAAGAAGGGCACTCAAGCGTCCGAAACCGGTTGTCTAAAATAAAAATAAATAATTACAAACAACTGGATGCTGAATTTTATTAATTTATAAAAATGCTCACGGTTAAAATTAAGAACAAAAAGCAGAAGTAAACTGTAATCTGCTAATGTTTTGGGCCAGCTAAGATGGCGGAGTTTGACAGCAATTTTCTGACGTCATATCAGATCCCTTATTTATACCTACAAGATTGCAAATTCATTTCCAAGCGGCTGCCATTTATAAACACATTGTGAAAAGACTCTTTATTGTGTGCATTCATTTGATTTTCACTGTTATTCACACCATTTCTGTTCTGTAAATGAAAGTTGGTTTCGTGCGCTTTGTTTCACGCTTTAATTAATTTGTTACTGAATGCTTTCGTCCTGGTATACATTACAATCGATATGTGACGGACATGTCTAAATCTGGAGCGTAAGGGCAGTTCGTTCGTACTTTCCTTCATCGAATTAATCCTTAATGAAATCAATTTATAGTTCAGTTGTCAATCACATTACGTCTTTGTCCGCAATATGCACCTTAATTTCAAATGGTTCCGTTTCAGAATAAAGGCAGTGTTCGGACGGGAGAAATAGAAGTTTCATTGAAATTTACGTGTAAAATATTTATGCACAGAAAAGGATTGATAAAAAAAATCAGAAACTACGTAACTAGCGCTGAGTTAGTCTATTACACGAACACTTCGTACAGAATATAACACAATATAATTTTTCTTTTAGGTTTTAGGCAGTCTAAGAACGAATTTGCTGCGGAAAATCGTACTCTAAGGCCGAAGTGTTCTTTAGACGTTTCAGATGTGTTACGGTAACAGATCAGTAGAATAGACAGTGTCCAATATTCAAGAAAGGCAATAGGAGTGATTCGCAAAATTACAGGCCTATAACATTGACGTCGATTTGCAGCAGGACTATAAAACGTATACTTTCCTCAAACATTATGAACTACCTCGAAGAGAACGATCTATCGGCCCACAGTCAACACTGATTCAGAAAGAATCGTTTTGTGAAACACAGATAGCTGTTTAGTCACATGATTGACAAGGGACGTCAAATTTAGTTTTTCTAGATTTCCGGAAGGCTGTTGACACTGTACCTCACAAGCGTCTTCTAATCAAATTGCGCGATTATAGAATATCGCCATAGTTGTGCTACTGCTTTCGTGATTTCCTAAAGAAAGGACACAGTACGTTGTAATTGACGGAAAGTCATCTATTAGATCAGAAGTGATATCTGGCGTTCCCCAGGGAAGTGTTATAGAGACGCTACTGTTCCTTATTTTTGTAAACGATTTAGGAGACAATCTGAGTAGCTCTCTTAGATTGTTCGCGGATATGCTGTCATTTATCGGTTAGTAAAGTAACCAGAAGATCAAAAGCAGGTGTAAAATTATTTATATACGATATCTGCATGGTGCAAATTTGGCAATTGACTCTTAATGATGATAAGTGTGAAGTTATCCACATGGCAACTAAAAGAAATCCGTTAAACTTCAGTTACACGATAAATCAGTTAAATGTAAAGGTCGTCACTTCATCTAAATACCTAGGTATAACAATTAGGAACAACACAGAAAATATTTTAACGAAAGCGAACCAAAGACTTCGTTACATTGACAGAACACTCAGAAGAGGCAACAGTTCTACTAAAGAAATTGCCTACACTACACTTGTGCGACCTATTTTGGAGTATTACCGCGCATTGTGGGCTCCACACCAGGTGGGACTGACGTACGATTTAGAGAAACTTCAGAGAAGGGCAGCTCGTTTTGTATTATCACGATATTGCGGGGAGAGTGTCACGGAAATTATGGACGAGTTGGGGTGGATATCGTTAAAAGAAAGGCGTTTCTCGTTGCGGCGAGATCTATTAGCGAAATTTCTTTCACCAACTTTATCTTCCGAATGCGAACAAAATGTTCAAATGTTTGTATAGCTTATGGGACTTAACTACGGGGTCACCAGTCCCTAAACTTACTAACTACTTATCAACTAGCTTATCCATGCCCGAGGGGGGATTCGAACCCTCGACCGTAGTGGCCGTGCAGACCGTGACTGGAGCGCCTCAGTCCCCTCGGCCTCCGCGGCCGGCGAATGCGAACATTCATTGTTAACACCCACGTACATAGGGAGACATGTTCATCACAATAAAAAGATATATCAGATCGGAAATAGAAAGGTTTAGGTGTTCCTTTTCCCCGCGAGAGAATGGAACTGCAGAGAGACATCATAATAGTGGTTCGATGAATACTCTGTCATGCACCTCAATGTGACTTGCAATGTGTCTATGTAGATTAAAAAAATGTTTGTTAAGCTTATGTGACTTAACTGCGGGGTCATCAGTCCCTAAACTTACAAACTACTTATGAACTACCTTATACTAAAGACAGCACAAACATCAATGCCCTAGGGGGGATTCGAACCCCCGACGAGGAACGGCCTCGCACAACACAATATATAGTAACTAAATTTACATCTACATAGAGTGACCTAGCGCAATGAGGCGCTATGCTACGATTATTAGCTGGTGCTTGGTTTTATAAGAAAATGGTTGTCCAATTCGTCCAATTTTAATTAGCTTTACCGAATCCCTCTTGGTAGACGAAATTACTTTCAATTGGGATTTAGCATTCAGTGTTAGTTAGATGCAATATTCAGTCTTAGACAGTTCTATTGTAACATTCAGGAAAGCCTAAAACTGAATGAGGTAAAAATAGATTTATATGATTGCTTCACTGTGTGGGATATGTACTATCCAAAATGGTAGGTTTTTAAAAATATCTGTAATAAGCCTGATTTTAATCCAGCGGCCAAGAACACAAAACATCTTTACATTACGTCTGTGCTACTGTAGCAAAACATACAGTTGGCGATTATGTTCTTTTGTGGAATTGACACATTCTGGGAGAAAAAAAATTTTAAAATCGACACATATTTACGTTAAGTCTGCATCACCGTATATGCTTCGCAGGGTACTTTGCGTACTTGTGTCACTTATTTTCCTGTTTCGAGGGAAGGACGACCACCAGTGAGCTTCCGTATGGACTCTAATCTCCATAATTTTATCGTCATCGCCTTTTCGCGAGATGTATGGAGGATAGTCCAGTATATTGGATGTCTTCGAAAAACGCAAACTCTCGAAACGTTGAGAGCAGGCCATGCTGTGTAACAGAACGACGCTCTTGCAGCTTCTGTCAGCAGCGTTGGCCCATGATCTGTGGGACGCATTCGCGCTTGCTGAATAATCCTGTTTAATGGTTACTTTCTTCGCTCAGACCTAGAATGGAGAAATACCCTAAGACATTAAGAAGAGTGAAATAATCCCTATTCCATAAAAATCAGGCGCAGACAGCTGTGAAAATTATAGAACCATCAGTTTGATAAGTCATGGTTGCAAAATTTTGACACGAATTATTTACAAAAGGATGGAAAGGCTGATAGATGCTGACATCGGGGAAGATCAGTTAGGATTCAGGAGAAATTTAGGACCACGGGAAGAAATAAGACTTATCTTAGAAGATAGATTAAGGAAAGGCAAACATGCGTTTCTAGTTTTTGTAGAATTGGAGAAAGCTTTTAACAATGTTTATTGGACTAAACTCTTTCAAATTTTTAAGTCAGAAGGGCTATCGGATGGTTATTTACAACTTGTACGATAACCAAACAGCTGTTATTAGAGTTGAAGGGCATGAAACAGACGCAGTGGTTGGGAAGGGAGTAAGACAAGGTTGTAGCCTTCTCCAATGTTATTCGATATGTACAATGAGCAAACTGTGAAGGAAAGCAATGAGAAATTTGGAGAAGGAATTAGAGTTTAGGGTGAAGAAATAAAAACATTGCGTTTTTCTGATGACGTTGTAATTCTGTCAGAGACAACAAAGGACCTGGTAGAGAAAATGAACGAAATGGACTGTGTGTTGAATGGAGGGTCTAAGATGTACATTAACAAGAGCAAAACAAGGGTAATGGAATGCAGTTTTAGAAAATCAGGTGATGCTGAAGGAATTAAATTAGGTAACGAAGCAATAAAGGAGGTAGATCAGTTTTGTTACTTGGGCAGTAAAATAACATATGACGGTCGCAGTACAGAGAATATAAAATGCAAATTGGCAACGGGAAGAAAAGCGTTTTTGAAAAAGAGAAATTTGTTAACATCGAATATTAATTTAAGCGTATGGAAGTCTTTTCCGAAGGTATTTGTGTGGAGTGTTGTCTTGTAGGGGAGTGAAACATGGACGGAAAATAGTTTAGACAGGAAGAGGATAGAGGCTTTTGAAATGTGGAACTCTGAAGATTAGGTGGGTAGATAGCATAACTAATGAATAGGTTCTGGACAGAAAAGGAAATTTTGACATACCTTGACTGAAAGAAGGGATAGATTGGTACGACACATTCTTAGACATCAGGGAATCGTAAATTTAGCATTGGAGGGAAGTGTGTGTGTGTGTGGGGGGGGGGGGGGGTGGGTGGTTGGGTGGGTGGCGGGGAAGGGGGGAATCGCAGAGGGAGACCAAGAGACGAATATAGTAAGCAGATTCAGATGGGTGTGAGTTGCCGTTCTTATGAAGAGGCTTGCGTAGGGTGGAGTAGAGCGGAGATCTGCATCTGACCACTCTTCGAATTGAAGACCACAACAACAGATGTAGAAGTGGAGATGGTCCGTTAACAATTAGCATTTGCAATTATTTCGACTTTTCAGTTGTTCCTTTCAGTTTTTCCATTTTTTTTCCAAATCAGCCCTGTATTAAAATAAAATGTAATAAATGAAAAATTTAAAAAAAACACCGTTAAATGTTATTTAAACTTGAAAGAAACGTGTAATGTGAAATAAATTATAACGTCCCAAATCAACTACAATATCAATTTCATGAGGCTCAGTGGTCCGGCGGAAGTCCATCGATTCGTCGTAACTTTCACGCCTAACATGCCCTAACATATCCAAGTTATGCAGCCAGGGAAAGGGGACCGAGAGTTTAACGTGGAAATCGAACCTCGTCTCTTTCTGGCGACTACTCATAGCCTGAGAGGTGAAGGCTAAGTGATCTGCGATTGCAGCGAGTTTTGAACCCGTGGCATTTCACTCTCCACCCAAGAACATTACCATTAGCCCAGAATACAAGTTGAAGAACAGCGCCCTTAACTGGATACTTACCAAACTAGATAAAAACACTGAATTTGCAATGAAATAATATTGAGGTTATTAATCGACGTAAAAATTATCCTCTTCTAAAGGTTGACTATATCACACACACTGTGCTAGGTTTCCATAAGATCAAATGTTCAAATCTGGGTGGATATATGGGACTTAACTTCTTTGGTTATTAGTCCCTAAGCTTACACACTACTGAAACTAAAATGAAATATTCACTCTGCAGCAGAGTGTACACTGACATGAAACTGCGTGGCAGCCGGAGTCGCAATTCGAATCTGAGACCATTGACTTTTGAGAGGGGTGGGGGGGGGGGGGCAAACGCTCTACCGTCTGACCAAAGCTCTCAGGTTCCAATCCTGGTTTCGGCACACAACTTTAATCTGCCAGGAAGTTACTTCAACTAATTCAAACGAACCTAAGAACAACAGACACACCCATGCCCAACGAAGGATTCGAACCTCCTACGGCGAGATACTGCGCGCTTCGCAGCAAGGCGGCTTGGAAGGCTCGGCCACCCCGCCCTAAACTATCCTGAGCAAGCCTCTTAATCTTGTCACAAGAACGGAAACCTACATCCATTTGACTCTGCTTACTATATTCATCTCTTGGTCTCCCTCTACGGTTTTCTCCCACACACTTCCCTCCAATGCTAAATTTACGACTCCTCAATGTCCAAGAATGTGTTGTACCAATCGATCCCTTCTTTTAGGCAAGGTATGCCAACCCACTCCCAAGAACCACAGACATTGCCGAGGTGGAGTGGCTTGCGTGTCTCAATGATGGAGATAGCTGTATCTTAGGTACAGCCACAGCGGAGGGGTATCTGCGGAGAGGCCAGACAAACTTCTGGTTCCTGAAGAGGAGCAGCAGCCTTTTCAGTAATTACAGTGCAACGGTATGGATGATTGACTGAGATAGCCTTGTAACATCAGCTAACATGGCTTTGCCATGCAGTTACTGCGAACGGCTGAAAGCAAGGGAAGCTACAGTCGTTAATTGTCCCGAGGACATGCAGCTCTACTGTATGAACATATGATGATGGCATCCTCTCGGGTAAAATATTCCGGAGGTAAAATAGTCCCCCATTCGTATCTCCAGGCGGGGACTGCTCAGGTGGATGTCATCATCAAGAAAAACAAAACAGGTATTCTACGGATCGGAGCGTGGAATGTTGTAACCCTTAAACGGGTAGGCAAGTTAGAAAATTTGAAAAGAGAAATGGTTAGGTTAAAGTTAGATATGGTGGGGATTAGTGAAGTTAGGTGTCAGGATGAACAGGATTTTTGGTCATGTAGGTAGAGGGTTATAATTCATAATCAATTGGTAGTAACACAGGAGTAGGTCTGTTAAGAAATAAGAAAATACGAATGCGGGTAAGTTACTACGAACAGCATAGTGAACGCATTATTGTGGCAAAGATAGAAACAAAACAAACACCGACCACAGCAGTAAAAGTTTGTATGGCAACTTTCTCTGCCGATGAGAAGGAGGTCTAAGAAATGTATGAGGAGATTAAAGAAATTATTCAGACCGTTAAAAGAGAAAAAAAAAAAACACTTAATTGTGATGGGAGACTGGAATTCGGTAGTAGGAAAAGAAAGGGAAGAAAAAAATAGTATGTGAATCTGGACTGGGGAAAAGGAATGAAAGAGGAGATCGCCTACTAGAATTTTGTGTGGAGCACAATTTAACTATCACTTTGTTTAATCACTGTGAAACAAAATTATATACGTGAAAGATACCAGGAGTCACTGGGGTGTACCAAACTGACTTTATAATGGTAAGGCATAGGTTTAGATACCAGGATTTAAAATGTAAGACATATCCAGGGCCAGATATAGGCTCTGACCATAACTTATTAGTTATGAACTGTAGATTAAAAGTTAAGAGTCTGCAAAAAGGTAGAAAATTAAGGAGATAGAATCTGGGCAAGGTAGCATTAGGCAAGGATTGTCTGAAACGGGGGAAAGTAATACAGTAGAAGAAGAATGGGTAGCTCTGAGAGAACAGCGGTGGAGTAGCCTAGCGGTCTAAAGCGTCTCGTTACGGAGCGCGCGGTTGCTCGCCGTGGAGGTTCGAGTCCTCCCTAGGGCATGGGTGTGTGTATTTTCCTTAGGTTAGTTTACCTAGGTTTAAGTAGTTTGCAAGCTACGGACTGATGACCACGCAGTTTGGTCCGATAGATTTACAGACATTTGATTTGAGCTCTGGGAGAGAGAGAGAGAGAGAGAGAGAGAGAGAGAGAGAGAGAGACAGACAGACAGAGTAGTGAAGGTCGCAGAGGATCAAATAGGCTTGATAGAAATCCTTGGAGATACTGAACTTAATTAATGAAAGTATAAATTTAAAAATGCATCAAGTGAAGCAGGCAGAAGGGAGTACAGAGTCTGAAAATTGAGGGTGACAGGAAGTGCAAACTGGCTAGGCAGGAGTGGCTTGAGGACAAATGCAAGGCAGTAGAACAATCTATGACTAGCGGAATAAAAGAGACATTTGGAGACAAGAAAAGTAGCGGTATGAACACCCAGAACTCAGATGGAAAACCGGTACTAAGGAAAGAAGGGAAAGCTGAAAGATCGAAGGAATGTATAGAAGGCCTGTAAATAATAATAATAATAAACTTGAAGGCAGATACTAAACTGCGAGAAGGATTTGAAAGAGCACTAAAAGATTTGATGTCCCGTCTGAACTGCTATTACCGTTAGGAGAACCAGTCAGGAACAAATTGTTCCACCTGGTATGAAAGATGTATGAGACAGGGAAAATACCTTCAGACTTCAAGAAGAATATAGTCATTCAATTTCTTAAGAAAGCAAGTGTACACAAATGTGAAAATTACAGAACTATTAATTTTGAAGTAACGGTTACAAAATACTAACACGAATTATTTACAGACGAATGGAAAATGGTGAAATCCGATCTTGGGGAACATCAGTTTGGATTTAGGAGAAATGTAGGAACACAAGAGACAAAATTCACGGCAGCCGCGGTGGCCGTGCGTACTGCGGCGAGCCAGTCACGGTCCGCACGGCCACTACGGTCGGGGGTTCGAATCCCCCCTCGGGCATGGATATTTGTGCCGTCCGTAGTTTGTAAGTTTAGGGACTGATGACCCCGTAGTTATGTCCCATAAGCTCTACAAACATTTGAACAAAATTCACGTTACGACTTATCTTAGAAGATAGATCAAGGAAAGGGAAACCTACGTTTTTAACATTTGTGGATCTGGAGAAAGCTTTGGACAATGTTGACTGAAATACTCTTTTTCAGATACTGAAGGTAGCAGGGGTAAAATAAAATGAGCGAAGAGTTATATTCAACCTATACAAAAACCAGACAGCAGTTATTAGAGTCGAAGGACATGAAAGGATCACAGTGGTTGGGAAGGGAGTAAGACGGGGATATTGTCTTTCCCAAATTTTGTTCAATTTATACATCGAGCAAGCTGTGAAGAAATTCAAGGAGAAATTTGGAAAGGGAGTTAAAGTCCAGGCAAAGGGAATAAAAACGTTGCGGTTTGCTGACGACATAGTAACTGTCAGAATCAGCAAACGACCTGGAAGAGCAATTAAACGGAATGAACAATGTCTTGAAAGGGAGATATAAGATGAACATTAACAAGAGTAAAACAAAGGTGATGGAATGTAGTGTCAGAAAATCAGGCGATGCTGAAGGAATTATATTAGGTAATGAAACAATAAAAGTAGTAGTTTAGTTTTGTTATTTGGACAGCAAGATAACTTCTGATTGCCGAAGTAAAGAAGACATAAAATGAAGAACGGCTACATTAATAAAAGCGTTTCTAAAGAAGCAAATCAAATGTTTGTAGAACTTATGGGGCTTAACTACGGGGTCATCAGTCCCTAAGCTTACAAACTAATTATGAACTAGCAAAGACTAAGGACGGCACAAATATCCATGCTCGAGGGGGAATTCGAACCCCCGACCGTAGTGGCCGTGCAGACCGTGACTGGAGCGCCTCAGTCCCCTCGGCCACCGCGGCCGGCTTCTGAAGAAGCAAAATTTGTTGACATTCAATATTACTTTAAATGTAGGAAGTCGCTTCTGAAAGCTTTTGTCTCTAGTGTAGCATTATGTGGGAGTGAAACATGGACGATAAGGAGTTCTTATAAAAAGATGATAAAAGCTTTCGAAATGTGAAAATGATGAAAATTAGATGTGTAGATCACGCACCTAATGAGGAGGTGCTCAACAGAATTTGGGAGAAAAGTAGTGTAGTATTAAGAATTAACTACATTTTCTTCTAGTATCGACTTGAGTTAATCAAGGCGTTAATTTGCGTGTGAGCGGCATAGCAATGCACTGTCTACCGCTAGTATCTGTCTTTGTTGCAGATATGTCAAGCGGTCGGCATTGCAAAGCGTATTGTAAGAGAAGAGGGCAGAAGAGTATCATGGAGTAAACGATATAGAAACTCAATGTTTATATATGAACTCCATGTGTGATAGCTTTTGTTTTAATTGTTCTGGTTTTTGAGTCTGTTGAGATTGGATATAATGTGCAAAAGAGATACGTGTACTTATTCTGGCATTGTTTCTAATTGCCAATAAAAGTGTCGTAATTAATAAGAACAAATAATTTGAAGGAATTTAGAGACACAGCGTAGCTGGACCTCGTTTTATTGTTAATCACCTTCAAAGATAAAGAGGGAGTTGAAAATACGGTCTTGAAGGGAACTTTACACCATATAATCCATAACTGAAATTGAAGTAACAACGCAGTAGTTTCTGGCATGTACTAAGAGAAGGGATAGGTTGGTGGGACACATTCTGAGACGTCAATTAATCACCAACTTAGCACTAAAAGGAATCGTGTGGGGGTAAAAACTGTAGAGGGAGATCGAGGAACGAATACAGTAAGCAGATTTAAAAAGTTGCTGTACGTATTTTCAGATGAAGAGACTTGCACAGGACAGGGTAGCGTGGAGAGCAGCGTCAAACCAGTCTTTTGTAGCACCACATTTCAAAAGCCTCTATCATATTTTTGTCTGAACTCCTTATCGTCCAAGTTTCACTCCAGTACTAGGCAACACTGCTCACAAATGTCTTCAGAAAAGGCTTACTTACACATAAATTAATATTCGATTTTAGCAAATTTCTCTTTTTCAAAAAATCTTTTCCTCCCATTGCCATCCTGCATTTTATATCCTGTGTACTGCCCAAGTAATAATACTGATATACCACATTTATTGTTTCGTTACGTAATCTAATAACTTCACCATTGCCTGATTTTCTGAGACTGAATTCCATTACCCTTGTATTGCTCTTCTTATTGTTTATCTTATACACTCCTTTCAACAAACTCTCCATTTCGTTCAATTGCTCTTCATGTCGTTTTCTGTCTTTGACAGAATTACAATATCATCAGCAAAACAGAATGTTGCTATTTCTTCACCCTGAACTCTAATTCCTTTTCCAAATTTCTCTTTTGCTTTCCTCCACAGCTTGCTCAATGAATAACATTGGAGAAAGGCTGCCGGCCGCGGTGGCCGAGCGGACTGCGGTGCGCCAGTCACGGTCTGCACGGCCACTACGGTCGGGGGTTCGAATCCCCCCTCGGGTATGGATATTTGTGCCGTCCTTAGTATTAGCTAGTTCGTAAGTAGTTTGTAAGTTTAGGGACTGTTGACCCCTAGTTAAGTCCCAAAGTTATACAAACATTTGAAACATTTTGGAGAAAGGCTACAACCCTGTCTTAATCCCTTTCCAATCACTGCGTCTGTTTCGTGCCCTTCAACTATAATGACAGCTGTTTGGTTAACGTACAAGCTGTAAATAGCCTTCCGTTCCCTTTATTTTACCCCTGGTGATTTAAGAATTTGAGGGAGTGTAATCCAGTCAACATTGTCAAAAGTTTCTGCAAATCTACAAAAGCTAGAAATGTTGGTTTGCCTTTCCTTAATCTGTGTTCCAAGATAAGTCGTAAAGTATGTATTGCCGCCCGTATTCATGCAATTCTCCTGAATCGAAACTGATCTTCCCATAGGTCAGCATCTATCAGCCTTTCCTACAATATTGTCCCGAAGTTCATGTCCTTTGTAGAGCCCCTCTTTCTGCTTTCTCTTCTTTGCTGAGAACTGGTTTTCCTTCTGACTTCTTGATATTCATACAGCTATTCTGCTTGTCTTCTAATGTCTCTTTTATTTTCCTGTAGACGGTATCTTCTTTTACTCTAGTTATACATTGTTCTACTGATCTGCATTGGCTTCTAGCCACTCCTACTTAGCCAATTTGCACTTCCTGTCATTGTCACTTCTCGGTCGTCGGTACTCCAAAAATGTTCAAATGTTTGTGTAGTCTATGGGACTTAACTACGGGGTCATCAGTCCCTAAACTTACAAACTACTTATGAACTACTTACGAACTAGGACGGCACAAATATCCATGCGCGATGGGGGATTCGAACCCCCGACCTTAGTGGCCGTGCAGACCGTGACTGGAGCGCCTTAGTCCCCACGGCCACCGCGGACGGCGTCGGTACTCCATTTTACCTTTTCCATTTCCTGAATTTTTATATCTTCTCTTTTCGTCAATAAAATTTAGCATTTCCTGTGATATCCTCTTCTGCTGTTTCTGTGGATAGTTGCCTAAATCTCACTCTGGAATTCTCAAGGCCTTCAGGCACCTTCAATTTATCCAGGGCCATCTCCTTATCTTCCTACCCTTGTGAAGTTTCAGCCTATATGAGAAGGTCAGAGTGGTAGTGAAACTCCTTGAGGTGTGTGTAGATAAGACGGCGGCGCCAGGCGAGAATAATAGGTGGTAGTTGGCCAGTGTGGTCGGTGTACGTGGAGACGCAGCCTTGAGCCCTGAGGCAGTGAGCAGAGTGGCGGTGTCGCCGCAGCGGGGGCGGCCATGACCCGATGGAGGCGGAGGCGGCCGCTGGAAGGACGCAGCATCGATCTCTGCGACCGCCGCGGCCGCTGCTGCTGGCAACTGCAGATCGTCTGGCCGCCACTCCAGAGGACCGACACCGTGCCCCACAAACACCGCCAAACTGACAGCGCTCACACTACACTACAAGCACGTGTATGGAAACACAGGCATATGTATCAGACAACAGGTGTGTAGGGCAGACGTTACTTCAGTTCTTGTGGCTACAGTAGGAGGTCATCTCGATGTAACAAGGATATCGGATTTTAGAATTTTTTGATATTTATGGTACGTGAAGTTCAGAACTCAAACAACAATCAGCCAAAGCCATCCGACGCAATTCTGAAAAATTGCCGCGGTGGAGTAGCCGAGCGGTCTAAAGCGTCTAGCTGCAGAGCGCGCGGTTGCTTGCCGTGGAGGTTCGAGTCCTCCCTGGGGCATGGGTGTGTGTGTTTGTCTTTAGGTTAGTTTACCTAGGTTTAAGTAGTTTGTAAGCTACTACGGACTGATGACCACGCAGTTTGGTCCGATAGATTTACAAACAGTTGAACAATCTGAAAAATTCTCGAGAAAATTGACTCTGAAGTTTTGCAAGTAAGGTAAGTACTAAACACTAATTGAATTGCAGTATGTGTCGGCGTAACTCAGGATGTCGCGCGGGAGTAGTCGAGCGGTCTGGAGCGCCACGTTACGGATCGCACGGCCTCCCGTGTCGGGGCTTCGAATCCCCCCTCCGGCATGGATGTGTGTGTTGTCCATAGGTCAGTTAAAAAAATAAAAAAAGCCGGGCGGCGTGGCTCACCGCGCCCGGTCAGTGGGTTAAATGTAATAAAAAGCTGATCCAAACATTCAATGAACAATCAAAAACGTACTAAACCAACGACCGCAAAGCATAGATCCACCTAAAAAAAAAAAAAAAAAAAAAAAAAAAAAAAAAAAAAAAAAAAAAAAAAAAAAAAAAAAAAGGTGGTAGCGTTCTGGCCTTGCACCCTTAGGGTCAGTGGTTCGAATCCTTTAGTGGTAGTTTCTTTTTCTCTGTTTTTCATTGTGTGCGAATACTTACATGATTTCAATATCTAATGACAATTTTTACGAAAAGCGCACGTATTTTCGTTGATTCGTAATTTTCTATATTTTATAGAAGGTTGTTAATAATGATGGTTTCAATAAAAGAAACATAAGTTACATTTTTCACAGTATTGGCTTAACTATTAGTTGACGGCGGTAGTCTTTGATTGTTCAGTTTGTGAAGAGCTACGACACTAGTTTTGGAAAAATGTTCAAATGTTTGTATAGCTTACGGGACTTAACTACGGGGTCATCAGTCCCTAAACTTACAAACTAGCTAATACTAAGGACGACACAAATATCAATGCCCGAGGGGGGATTCGAACCCCCGACCGTAGTGGCCGTGCAGACCGTAACTGGAGCGCCTCAGTTCCCTCGGCCACCGCGACTGGCAGTTTTGGAAAGTTATCTCCGTGGCTACTAATGGCTTTGCAAGTAGCTAACCTACCCAACCATCGTTTTACGTCACGCCAAGGTGTTGTTCTCGTCTACATACACATAAACAAAAACTGACACAACACGTGGTGTTCGAGACCCCAAAACGTTTCACATAACTGAATTCTAAAATTAAAAATATTCTATCACAGTGGGATTCGAACTGTGCGGCCAGAACGCTACCACCTGAGCCAAACTGACAGGAGCTGATACTGTTTTAATTATTGGTACTTACGTGTATTTTGCAAAACTTCAAGGCCAATTTTCTCGAGAATATTTGAGGGTTGCGTCGTATGGCTTTGGCTGATTGTTATTTAAGTCCTGAACTTCACGTACCAGAAATAGCAAGAAATTCTAAAATCCGATACTCATGTGGTCTCCTTGTAAGTGAGTATGGACGTGGTATTATTGTCGGTACGCGAGGGATGAGACACAGCATCTCCGAGATGGAGATGAGATTGGAATTTTCCCGTATGATAATTTGACGAGTGCCCAGTGAATATCGGTAATTCAGCAAAACATCAAATCGCTGACGTCGCTGCGGCCGGTAAAAGATCCGACGAATGAAGAGAATCGTTCAACGTGGCTGAAGTTGCAAACTTTCTGCAAATTACTGCGAATTTCAGTGCTGGGTCATCAACAAGTGTCAGGGTGCCAAACATTCAACGAAACATCATCGATGTACTCTTGCTGACTGCACAACACAAAGCTTTACACGTCGTCTGGGCCCGTCAACAACGACATGTGACTGTTGGTGACTGGAAACGTGTTGCCTGACCTGACGAGTCTCGTTTCCAGTTGTATCGAGCGGGTAGACGTGTACGGCTATGAAGACAACCTCATGAAACCGTGGACCCTGCAACGCAGCAGAGGATTGTTGAAGCTGGTGGACGCTCTGTAATGATGTGGGGCGGGTACAGTTGGAGTGATATGGGACCCCTGATACACCTAGATACGACTCTGACAGATGGCACGTACACACACACATCCTGGATGATCAGCTGCATCCATACACGTCCACTGTGCATTCCGGCGGACTTCGACGATTCCAGCAGGAGAATCCGACACATCACACCCTTTTCCCAGAATTGCTACAGAGTGGCATATTTGGGATGCCTTGCGACGAGCACAACGGAATAAATCTCCACCCGCTCGTACTCTTGCGGATTTATGGATAGTCCTACAGGTTGGAGGGTGTCAGATCCGTCAACGATTACTTCAGACATTAGTCAGGTCCATGGCACGTCATATTGCGGCATTTCTGCATCCTCGCGGGGGCCGTAGTAGATATTTGGCAGGTGTACCAGTTTCTTTGGCTCTTAAGTGTTTGTTAAACTCGTAAATGCATCGAAGGTATCCTGTCCGGCCACTGCATGACCATAACACCTACATCTAAAACCTTGCATTTCTGTCGTTCTAGGGGTTTGAGACCCTTTAATATAAAAATGGAATAGGGATACACAAAAATAGCATTTCTCTTTATTCATTACTAGCTGAAAAGCCGGTTTTGTCTGGGTATTTATTTATTTATTCCTGCCTTGAGTTAGTACTTATTTCATCCCTTCTCTCTCTGTCTACCTCCTTTTTCCTAAAAATATGCTATATTTCTCGGAGAATAATGTACAAAATTATAATTGCAATATCCAAACAAAGAAAGATAGTAATCAAAATACAAATGACATATAAAAATGCGTACGATCTCATATTTATTGAGTTATATGTTGTACAATTGTATAATTTTCCAGCTATATATTAATTTGTATAAGTGCTGTATGTCAGTAAAATCTGTTGCGAATACAATTAGTCGTAAAGACGAAATAGATTAAATCTTGGTGCGTGATGGGGCTATTTTCCATAAACGTTACTTTTTATGTGCTCGTATCTCATGAACTACGTATCATACTGAGATAAAATTTTGTAGGTACATTCAGCCGGAGAGGCCGAGCGCATTGAGGCGCTGTGCTACGATGCACGAGGTCGTTCCCAGTCGGAGGTTCGAATCCCCTCTCGGGCATGGATGTTTGTGCTGTCTTTAGCAAAAGCTAGTTCATAAGTAGTTTGTACGTTTAGGGACTGATGACCCAGAAGTTAAGTCCCATAAGCTTCACAAACATTTGAACATTTCGTACATTCAGCTTTACTTGTGTATACTGTCTGTAAAATTTCCTGCAGTTATAATTTGCAGTGTAGAAATTATAAATTGTGACGTCATACAAAATGCTGTAGTTTTAGACCATGAACAGTGGAAAAGTAAGCGAGAAAGTTTTCTCATTTCATTTTCTTGATGTGGTTGTCAGCGCGAAAAAGTTTAATAAATATTTGAAATTATGTTTAAAGTTTGTTGCACATCGCTAAGTACTGTCATTCTCATATAGTGTATTTATAAAGTTTCGTCGCATTATGTGACAGTTTCATACAACTCTTATTGTTTATGGCGTTATATCTCCTGAACCATGTGTCGTACGTGGTTCGTATTCCTACAGAAATCGTTATCTCACGTAAGGAATATGTGTATCGAATTTGGTTGAAATCGGTCCAGCGGTTAATTTAGGAGAAAATGAGCAGCATTGTCGCTTAATGCATTAGTCTTCAGCGCATCTAATTGTTTATGACGTCATATCTCGTGAACTACGTGTTCTACATAACTCTTACACTTACGGGGACCGTCCTCATGGAATGAAGCTTACGTGCGCAAAATTTCATAAAGTTTGGAACAAAACTATAGATTTGTATGCAACACGTACACACAAAGACAAGGACACTCTGCTTTATATACACTCCTGGCCATTAAAATTGCTACACCACGAAGATGACGTGCTACAGACGTGAAATCTAACCGACAGGAAGAAAATGCTGTGATATGCAAATGATTAGCTTTTCAGAGCATTGGCGGTGGCGGCGACACCTACAAAGTGCTGACACGAGGAAAATTTCCAACCGATTTCTCATATACAAACACCAGTTGACCGGCGTTGCCTGGTGAAACGTTGTTGCGATGCCTCTAGTAAGGAGGAGAAATGCATACCATCACATTTCCGACTTTGATAAAGGTCGGATTGTAGTCTCTCGCGATTGCGATTTATCGTATCGCGACATTGCTGCTCGCCTAGGTCGCGATCCAATGACTGTTAGCAGAATATGGAATCGGTGGGTTCAGGACAGCAATACGGAACGCCGTACAGGATCACAACGGCCTCGTACCAGTAGCAGTCGAGATGACAGGCATCGTATCCGCATGGCTGTAAAGGATCGTGCAGCCACGTCTCGATCCCTGGGTAAACAGATGGGCACGTTTGCAAGACAACAACCATCTGCACGAACAGTTCAGTTACGTTTGCAGCAGTATCAGCTCTGAGACCATGGTTGCGGTTACCCTTGATGCTGATCACAGACAGGAGCGCCTGTGATGATATACGCAACGACGAACCTGGGTGCACGGGTTTTTTCGGATGAATGCAGGTTCTGTTTACAGCATCATGATGGTCGCATCCGTGTTTGGTGATACTTAGGTGGACGCACATTGTAAGCGTGTATTCGTCATCGCCATACTGGCGTATCATCCGGCGTGATGGTAAGTGGTGCCATTGGTTACACGTCTCTGTCACCTCTTGTTCGCATCGACGGCACTTTGAACAGTAGCCGTTACATTTCAGATGTGTTACGACCAGTGGCTCAACCCTTCATTCGATCCCTGCGAAACCCTATATTTCAGCAGGATAATGCACGACTGTCCTGTACGGGCCTTTCTGGATACTGAAAATGTTCGACTCGCTGCCCTGACCAGCACATTCTCCAGATATCTCACCAACTGAAAAGTCTGGTCAATTGTTGCCGAGCAACTGGCTCGTCACAATACGCCCGTCACTACTCTTGATGAACTGTGGTATCGTGCTGAAGCTGCATGGGCGTCTGTACCCGTACACGCCATCCAAGCTCTGTTAGACTGAATGCCCAGGCGTATAAAGGCCGTTATTACGGCCAGAGGTGGTTGTTCTGGGTACTGATTTCTCATGATCTATGCACCAAAATTGAGTAAAAATGTAATCACATGTCAGTTGTAGTATAATATATTTATCCAATGAATACACGTTTATCATCTGCAATTCTTCTTGGTGTAGCAACTTTAATGGCCGAAGTGTATAAAGAAGATGATAAAAGAAATTGACATTTTGTACGACCACAACCTAGACTTTGTTAATTTGTCCTCCAGATTTCAGCCTACATCAGTACCCCTAACACCCGGCAACACGTCCTCCTACACTGATGCATGGTTGAAGGGACTGTTGATCCAGATTGTCCCACTCCTAAACGGCCATTCCACGGAGATCTCTCGTATTGGTTGGTGTGTCGTCTCGCCCTTCTCAATGTATCCCAGGAATATTCAATACGGTTCACGTCTGAAGAATGTGCTGGCAATTCTAAACTTGCGACTTAATTATGATGAAGCAACGCATTCACATGATGTGTACGATAAGCGCGAGAATTGTTGTCAATTATGACGAATCCCTCACTAAAATGCCGCTGATGTGGTTGTGATATACTTTGGAGGATCCGTCCTTGTCGTGTACAGGCGTTCGATGGCATTCTATGCCCATATGTGGCGTACAATCATCGCACATTATGCGACCCCAAAAACATTAGCGCAGCACCGCCTAGCTGCACTCGCTGTGCTGTGGGTCTAAGGTGTTCACGCTCACCAGACTGCCTCCAAACACATCTCCGAGAATTGTCTGGGCGTCTCCCTATATTCTATCGTCCTTGGTTCGATGACTTCACCGCGGCTGCATCTTTGTGCGCGTCGAGAGACATCTGTGGAGAACCTAAGGAACTGTCTGTTTAGGAAAACTCGGAAGCAAGGTGATAAAATATTTTTTTTTATTTTTATTAATTTTTTAAAAAAATTTGTTTTATGTAGGTAGTATCAACCCAAAGTCCGTGCCGCAGTGATACACCGGTTCCCATTAAATCACCAAAGTTAAGCACTGTAGGGCGTTGCTACTACTACTTGGATGGGTAACTATCCGCGTCTCCCGAGCACTGTTGGCAACCGGGTTGCAATGAGCCCTTGTGAGGCTAACTGAGGAGCTACTTGATTGAGAAGTGAAGAAATCGACACAATGACCGGGAGAGCGGGACGCTGACCACGCCCCCCCTCCACACCGCATCCGCTTACGCCTTTGGGCAGCGGATGACACGGCGGCCGGTCGGCCCTTGCGGACTAGATGTCTTTCTTTCAAAACTATTTCTTTGAGAAAGATCTGTTTTTAGTTCATACTTTAAATCTTCGCTCGAATGTCCAAATGATAGATATCGAAATTAGTGACCCTAGAATACAAAAGGAACTGAAATCACTCAACAGAGAAAAGTACGCTTGACCTGACGAAATAGGAATTCGATTTTACACGGAATAATCAAATGAACTTGGCTCCCTTCTAGCAGACATGTGCTGCAAGTATCTAGATGAGCGAAGAGTTCCTAATCCTAATACAACTCAATAGGTTTATATATCTGGAGCCGATCTATTACAGAACTTCGGTACGTAATTTTTCTTCGCATATTAAGACATTTCCAAAGTAGAGATCAACATGAGTCCTGACAACGTTCCCTGTAGACCCCAGCTCGCTTTGTTCGTTGACGCGATGAATGAAACATTTGAAACCGGTACACAAGTTGATTCCGTGTTCCTTGAATTCCGCAATGCGTTCGATACAGTTCGGCACGGCCCTCTGATGAATAAGATACGAGCGTACGAATTCCAGGTCAGCTGTGGGATTACACAGCAGAGTTTCTAGCAAAGAGAACACAGAATGTCAGCAGTAACTTTGAACATACCCCACGGCAAGGTTACAGGATCATTTCTATTAATAGAGGGTGTGGTAAAAAATATGGAAACACGACGAACAGTCGTCACACCTACTTTCTACCTGTCCCAAAACTGGGGTAGGCTGTGGACACTCAAGACGCCGAAGTGGCACCAGCTGAAAGACCGTATCATTGAGACACACCACATTACTATTGCTCCTAGTACTGCTAGTATTACATCTACATCTACAAGAATACTCTGCAAGTCACATTGAAGTGCCTGGCAGGGGGCTCATCGAATCACTTTTAGATATTTCTCTACAGTTCCATTCTCTAATAGCGCGCGGGAAAAGGAACACCTAAATCTTTCAGTTTTCGTTCCTATTTCTCTTATTTTATTCTGATGATCATGTCTCCCTATGTAGGTAGGTGCTAAAAATATCTGTTCGCATTCAGAAGGGAAAGTTGGTGAAAGAAATTTCCCAAACAGATCTCGCCGCAACAACTAACGCCTTTCTTTTAATTATTTCCACCCAAATCAAAGGTTATTTACAAGTTGTACAAAAACCAGGCAGCATTTATTGAAGGGCATGAAAGGGATGCAGAGGTTGGGAAGGGTGTAAGATAGGGTTGTAGCCTTTCCCGAATGTTATTCAATTTGTACACTGAGGAAGCTATAAAGGAAAGCAAGGAGAAATATGGAGAAGGAATTAAGGTTCAGGATGAAGAAATAAAAACCTTGCGTTTTGCTGATGACATTGCAATTCTGTCAGAGACAGCAAAGGAGCTGAAGGAGCAGCAGTCAGTGTGTTGAAAGGAGAATATAAGTGGAACATTAATAAGACGAAAACAAGGGTAATGAAATGCAGTGTTAGAAAATCAGGCGATGCTGAAGGAATTTAATTAGGTAACTAATCAATAACGGTGGTAAATGAGTTTTGTTACTTGGGCGGTAAAATAACATATGATGGTAGCAGTACAGAGGAAATAAACTTCAGAATGGAAATGGGAAGAGAAGCATTTTTGAAAAAGATAAGTTTGTTAACATCGAATATTAATTTGAGGATATGGAAGTCGTTTCTGAAGGCATTTGTGTTGAGTGTTGCCTCGTATGAGAGTGAAACATGGACGATAAACAGTGCGGACAGGAAGAGAATAGAGGTTTTTGAAATGTGGTGTTACAGAAGAATGCTGAAGATTAGGTGGGTGGATTGCGTAACTAATGAGGAGGTACTGAATAGAACTGGGGAGAAAGGGAATTTATGGCATACCTTGACTAAAATAAGGGACCAGGACTCAAATCCGGGTCTCCCGCTTTTCGCGAAAAGTCCCGCTCCGGCACAAATTTTCATGTGTTGCAGATCGTTTGTCCATCTTACAGGAGCAACAGACGTCGGTAAATTTCGCGATTTGCGAAACATATACGTGGATATATTTATCTCTGCTGCGGATCAGCGCTAGCGTCTGTTCCCTTGGAACAGACATAATAATATTCTACAAATATTTAAAAGCTGTTAACCCCCACCTTCACACTTTTCTAAATAGAGATGCAGGTTACTTAAATTACATTTTCTAGATGTATCATGTGCCAGTAGTACGCCTTCGTAGCGCCTCTGATTACATGCCGGGGCTCGTGTTCGATTCCTGGCAGTTGACTGGGTGTTGTCTGTTTGTCCTCTATATGACTTTTCGTCATCATCGTCGAAACGCAAGTCGCGTTAGTAGCGTCAATACACTATTAACCGGCCGCGGTGGCCGAGGGGATTGATGCGCTCCAGTCACGGTCTGCACGGCCACTACGGTCGGGGGTTCAAATCCCCCCTCGGGCATGGATATTTGTGCCGTCCTTAGGATTAGCTAGTTCATAAGTAGTTTGTAAGTTTAGGGACTGATGACCCCGTAGTTAAGTCCTATAGACTTTACAAACATATACTATTAATTGACCTGGAACACCAGAACCTAAGATAATGAAGATGATGTAGGGTACAGGCAGGGAACGTGCGACTGAGCGCTACTCGGGGAATGCCGATGAAGCATCGCGGCAGGCGTTTCCTCGTACGTATCGCGCGCTTACTGTAAACACGAACCAGGAAGTACACACGCCTGCTTTTCCGTGGAGTCGCTCGCTGCTCATGCTCCTGCTCATGCTCGCTGCTCATGCTCGCTCCTCATGCCACAAACTGTACAGCAAAGTCGTCCCTGTAAACGAGCGACATACTGTTATGAAGGGAATTCTACATCTACACAATAACTCTGCAAATCACATTTAAGTGCATGGCACAGACTTCATGGAACCGCTTTTATGATATTCCTCTAGTATTCCATTCTTTAACCCTTTCAGACCTGATTTTTTTCTCTATCAAGGAAATTATTTTTAATGCTGTAATACACTTCAGTTAAATTTTCAATGATTTTAGAAGCAAGATTTATGCAATTATATGCAACCAATTTCATACAACAACATTGCGTATACTGTAAAACAAGGCATTTTTTACGTACTAAATTAATTAATTTTGTAGTTCCAACTGTTGTGCTAAATAAACTGATCGTTCAAAATAACAACTTCTACTTTCAGTTATATAGTGGAATACAAGTAACCCACCATTTCAGTGTTATTTGAAGTTCGCAAACTGCTGCGCAGTCCAACGCCCGCTTCTTAATATTTTTATAGTGATCTTCCACAGGTGGCAGTAATTGTGCATGGTGAAATGATTGAACACTCAGGTGTCGTATACTTGTTCTTTCCATTGAGAACAAATGCTTCTGAACCATCTTAGACACCGTAGAAATTATGTACACCTTTGTAGCTAGAGGGTCCGAAAGGGTTAAAAGCGCGCGGGAACACCTAAATCTTCAGTTTTTGATTTGATTTCTCTTATTTTATTATTATAGAATCTCTTCCTATGTAAGTGGGTGCTAACAAAATATGTTCGCATTCGCAAGAGAAATTTGGTGAAAGGCAATTCGCGAATAGATCTCGCAGGAACGAATAACGCCTTTCTTGTAATGATTTACTACCAACTCGTGCATCGATTACGTGACACTCTCCGCTATATCGCGATGATACAAAACGAACTGCCCTTATCTAAACTTTCAATGTATCTTGCGTCAGTCCCACTTGGTGAGGATCCCCCAATGCGCAGCAATACTCCAAAATAGAACGCACAAGCGTAGTGTAGGCAGTTTCTTTTGTAGAACTGTTGCATCTTCTAAGAGTTCTGCCAATGAAACCTAGTATTTGGTTCGCTTTCTCTGCGATACTTTCTGTGTGTTCTCTCAAACTGAAGTCGTTCGTAATTGTAATTCCTAGGTATTTCGTTGAATTTACGGCCTGTAAATCTGACTGATGTATCGCGTAGATGAAATTTAAAGGATTTTATTTATTGAACATATGGAGAACTTTACAACTGCCAATTGTTGCACCAAGCAGACTCCTCACCTAAATCATTTGCAGTTGCTTTTGATCTTCTGGTGCTTTACTAACCTATAAATGACAGCATCGTCTGGGAACAGACTAAAAGAGCTGCTCAGATTGTCTGCTAAGTCATTTCTAAAGATATCGAACAGAGGGGCCCTATAACAGTTTCCTGCCATATGTCACTTATATCAATTGCTACGTGCAGCGTCCTTTCTGACAAGCAATCAAAATCACGATCCAGTCGCATAACTGTGACTATATTCCATAAGTACTCAATTTGATTAGAAGACCCTTGTGAGGAGCAGTGTCAAAAGCCTTCCGGAAATCGAGAAATCTGGTATCAATTTGAGATGCCTTGTCGATAGCACTCATCACATCACGTGAATAAAGACCAAGCCGTTTTTGACAATTTCGATACTTCCTGAATCCGTGTTGGGTATGGATCAGTGGATCGTTCTCTTGGAGGTACTTCGTAATAGTTGCAGAAGGTGTATTTTCTAAATTCCTACAGCAAATCGACGTCAGTGATATAGGTTTGTAATTTTTCGGAACACTCCTATTGCTATTCAAGAATACTGGAGTGACGCGTACAACTTTCCAAGGTGCGAGCGGTTGTATATGACAACTAGGTAAGGGGCTTTTACATCAGCATACTCTGAAAGGGACCTAACTGGTATACAATCTGGACAGAGACTTGCTTTTTATAAGTGATTTAAGTTCCTTTAATCCTCCATTGATATCTATTTCTAAATTACGCATCCTGGCAGCTGATCATGATTAGAATTCTGATTTGCTTCGTCTTCTTTTGTGAAGAAATTCCGGAAATCTGCGTTTAGCAATTCTACTTTAGCACAGCCGTCATCTGTTGTGTCACCCTTGCTGTCGCGCAGTGAAGTTATTGGTTGTGTTTTGCCGCTAGTATACTTTACATATGACGAGAATTTCTTTGGATTTTCTGTGAAATTACGTGGCAGCGTTTTGTTGTGGGAACTATTATAACGTTCACGTATTGAAGTTCGCGATAAATTTTGAGTTTCTTTAAAAGATTTCCCGTCTAGGGGATTTTGTGTCGGATTAAATATGGCATGCTTTTTGTTTGCTTTTTGCAAGAGTGGTCTAACCTGTTTTGTGTACCACGGCGGTTTAGCACCACTATTATAACGTTCTAGTATTGAAGTTCGCGATAAATTTTGAGTTTCTTTAAAAGATTTCCAGTCTAGGGGATTTTGTGTCGGATTAAATATGGCATGCTTTTTGTTTGCTTTTTGCAAGAGTGATCTAACTTGTTTTGTGTACCACGGCGGTTTAGCACCCTCTTTCGTTAATTTATTTGTAACAAACCTCGCAGTAGCTGTCGATAATATTTGTTTGCATGTAAGCCACATCTGATCTACACTCACAGTGTTATTTTCGAAAGACTTGTGATTCTCACTCAGGAAAGTGTTAAGCGGATTTTTATCTGGGTTTTTGAATAGATAGATTTTTTGTTTACTTTTGGTGGATTTGGGAATTTCGATATTCAGTCTCACTACGATAACTCAATGTGCACTAATCCATGCATCTGTTTTATCTCTGACATATTTGTTGCTAGGAGGTCAAGTATATTTTCAGAACCACTTACTATTCTAGTGGGTTGACAAATTTCTCGATATATTTTTCGAAGAATGCGTTCAGTACAATGTCGGACGATGCTTGCCTCCGGTTTTGAACAGACATTTCTGCTAATATATTGAGTCTATGTTAAAGTCACCACAAGTGAAACTGTATGCTTTGGTTACGTCTTCGAAATTTGGTCCAACGTTTCTTTGAACATTTGTGCAATCGAATTGCAAGTCGGGGGTCGGTAATAGGAAACAAATATTAATTTCTTCCGGTTGCAAGGTATTATATCTAACCAAAACAATTCACTGGAAAATTCGCTACAGGTTAGTTGGTAAAAGCAGCAAATACGCCACCATATATTTTATTCAGTATATCCTTTCTGGATACCATTTGTCCCTTTTGGGAAGTTTTAAGCTGAACTTATCTCCGGTTTTAGACTGCTTCCGCTATCCTTAACAATTTGTGTTTCATTACTTATTATTAGCGGTTTGCTGGCCGCAGTGGCCGAGCTGTCTGCGGCGCGCCAGTCACAGTCTGCAAGGCCGCTACGGTCGAGGGTTCGAATCCCCCCTCTGGCTTGGATGTTTGTGTCGTCTTTAGTATAAGGTAGTTCGTAAGTAGTTTGTAAGTAGTTTGTAAGTTTAGGTACTGATGACAAATGTTCAAATGTTTGTAAATCTATCGGACCAAACTGCGTGGTCATCAGTCCGTAGCTTACAAACTACTTAAACCTAGGTAAACTAACCTAAGGACAAACACACACACACCCATGCCCCAGGGAGGACTCGAACCTCCACGGCGAGCAACCGCGCGCTCCGCAGCGAGACGCTTTAGACCGCTCGGCTACTCTACCGCGGCTACTGATGACAGCGCAGTTAAGTCCCTTAAGCTTAACAAACATTTGAACAATTTTTTTATTAGCGGTTGGAGCTGTGGTACTTTTCTCACAAATCTACGACACTTTACAGCTGTTGGACCATTGGTTCTTAGATCTGCGTTCGTCCTGTCTCTGACCTGTACCCTTTGTGTCTGAAACCCATTTTCTGTATTTCCAAGGACCTTTAACCTACAGAAAACTCCCAGCGCACGCCACGCAGATCCCGCTACCCGTGTAGCCGCTTCTTGCTTGCAGTGTCACAGAGTATTGTCTGTGGTAGTGGGCGCCTGACCTATTCGGCAGAACCCAGACCCTCCCCCCCCCCCCCATCCCGACGGCGCGAGGCGAGGAATCGCAGCCCACACAGTGGCAGAACCGTCTGAGGTCCGCCCTCGGTCCTGTTAACTATGCTGCAGATGGTGAGCTCTGGCTTCATCTTGCAAGCAGGCAGTCTGTGCCACTTCAGTTAGCCGATCAACACCCGAGAGAATCTCTTCCAGTCCAAAGCGATAAACATAGTTGGTACCGACATGAGCGACCACGTACAATTTGCTGCACCCTCTACTCTTCACAGCACCCACAAGAATCCGTCACACATCTCGAATGACTCCACCCAGTTTGGAAAGAGAGTGAACACTGGCCTTTTTTTCCGTTTCTACAAACTTTATTCGTAAGGGGCTCCATTACCCGCCTAACGTTAGATCTCTCAACTACAAGCAGTCCTACCCTCTGTGATAACCTGGATCTTGCATACTTAGAGTTAACCACAGAACAAGCGACACCATTCAGTTCTAAAACACTGTCCGGCTCATACTGCGCCTCGAGTCTGAGGAAGCCTCTTGACCGATGAAGAGTTGAGACAGCACAATACCGTGCTGTATCACACAAAAATTACAATTTTAGCCATCATCATTAGAGACTGATTATGCCTTTCAGTGTTCAGTCTGGAGAATAGTCTCCCTAATAAAATTCCTCGATGATGTCCTGTTCAATCCTAACATTGATGCCTCGTATGATGTTCAGCCTTTTACTACAAAATTATTCTTCACTGCGTCTAAGTACTTTGCCCTTCGTGTACCTCTACTCCTCTACAGTCTACGGCCGAACACAGGAGCCTCTTACATAGCCTTGCTTCCCCCATACGTGTAACTTGACACCGCCTGTTCATTCTGTTTCGTGTATGGTGTTCCTTCTCAGTTTTTCTTTGATTTCTTCATTATGGACACCAACCTGCCATTGTTTCCATCTATTTGTACCTCCAATCATACTTTATATTTTCTACTTTTATACCTGCAACCTCAACTTTGAAAGACGGCTGTCTGCTGTCTTCCCTAGGTCTTTAACTTTGTAATATTTCTAGGTTCACTAGATGGGCCTTTTTATGAAGCGACAACCCCTTTCGATCGGAGGCATGAGGAATAACATTTCATTTCATGTTTTTAAATGTTAGTTTCTGTATTATTTCTGGGATTTTATTATGCTAATAATTTATCATTGTGTCTATGAATGTGGCAAGATGTTCCTTCACCCTTTGGTTAAAAGTTGGGTTGGCAATGCCTGGTAGCGAGCCTCGGTAGGACGACCGAGTCTAGACTATCCCCACCACCTCGTTTTTCTTGGGTTTTTACCAATTTCCGGCCATGGCGGCGACTCGCTGGCCGACTGGGCACTCTGTCGCTGCGCTACGACCTGGTAAGACGTTCTGATTTTCTTTCCTTTCTTGAGATGATAGCGATTCTTTGTCTTTGTTCAAGTTAGACTTCAGAACTTAGGTTCATTTTTCGGAATAAGTTTCTCTGATCGTGTACGGAAGTGTAGTCAATTTCATTTCGGTGATTTTGCATAGGTTAGCACAGTGAATAATTCGGTTTGATAACAGTTGAGAATCGGTAACCTTCGTGAGACTAGATGGCGGTGTACGAACTCGGTTTAATTTCTTCCTAGCTTTGTGGGATGCAACTAATGTGCGGGAATATTTTTTATTCTGTGTAGTGCATGTGAAATATTCTTTCCCATTTTCTCCTTCTGTGTGTGATATGTACTCCACGTGGTGTGTTCTTAGAACAAAGCCTTCATCTATCCTTGTGTCTGTATCTATGCTTTTCAGGCAAGAAATTATGCATGTATCTTTCTGATTTCCATTAGTACCTCGCGATCTCCTCTCTGTCTATTTTAAATTGTTGTTTCGTTTCCAAACTTGTACTTTGCATTCAGACTCCGCCAGTAAAATCTCTTCTAGCCTTGTACGACCCTCTTTATTTGCTTGCTTATGAAATACTACGTATTTCTAGCGGCTGCATGCCGTATTTCTTAGTTGGTTTACTCCGACTTTGAATTTATTCCATTTTTCTGATTTTTGAAGACTGGACTTCGTCCATCCGTGTAAACCCTTCCAATCGCGTCTGGTTGTATTTCTTTAGCTTCCTTATGATATCCTACGCCTTTCCTAGGGTTGCATGTCGTAGCTATTTTTCTTTATTTTTCGGAAATTTAATTTTTGTATTTTTTACTGGTTTTCGGAACCACATGAGTTCTCACCATTGCTCACATACCAGTGCCTTACTATTGTCTATTCTTGCTTCGTAATCTATGATTCCGTTGATTTTTGTTGAAATGAATACGATCTTTAAGCACGTCGCCTTCGGTGGGGTGCGAATATGTAATGTAGGAGACACGTGTCATGTGTCTCAGTAAGTCTGCATGTTCGCGGTTTGATTTCAATGGAAATTAATCTCGCTATTGTCGCGTACCATCTAAAGAAAAGAAAGACAGACCTACGAAGTTTATTTTCCTTGTGTTATGTGGTACATCCTGGTTCGCGGAATTTCACCTACGATAGCGGCGCCTGCTTCTGCTTCGTATCAGCACGATGAGTTGGGTGAGTTTCGCTTTGCTTCGCGCGTGTGAGTGGCTGAATGCTTGTTGATTGTAAATCCCTCCTCCAACGATGTTTAGTTCAGATTACTTTAATTTTCCAATGGAAAGCATTTTTATTGTTTAACAAAATTGGTTCACCCATTTGCTCATGATTGAACTGAATAAATAGGTTATTATCAGTGTAATATTGTTATACTTATGAATATTACTTAATGAATACCCTTCCTTTTATTTGATGTTGGTTTCCACCGGTGCTGAGAACAAATTTAGATGCAAATTATCAGATTTTTAATTCCGTTGCGCCATAAATGTTCTCTCAGCCACCTTCATGAAATGGTTTAGTTCGCGGTGGCTTGTATATTAATGATTGCGTGTAATTCTCGTGATCTACGACGTGTGTCGGCCACCATCTCTTTGTCTTTCTGCTGCTAAAGTAAATTTTGAGTCAGTTCTAAATTTTGGGCTGTGGCAGGACGTAGTCAGTAGTTTACGCGAACCCTTTAACTGGTTCTTACAGCCAGAATTATACGTTTGAAGTAAGCTTTTACCTGGCTCCCTTCAGGTAGAATTAATTTCACGGTGGTCTTACAACTTTATGAATAAGGTAACCTGTATCCACCCAGTTTTCACTCCCATACATTAAAGTTGTCGAAAGTTAGAGCGGTGCATTGCTAACTTAATCTTGGTACTGATTTCCTTCTTGCAAAAGAGAGTAGATCTTATCTCAGGACTCACTGCATTAACTTTGCTATACTTTGATTAAAGCTCTTTCACTATGTTGCCATCCTGTGAGAAAATACATCCCAGGTTACTTAAAACTGTCCACCTGTTCTGTGTTCCTCCTATTTGGCACTCAATCTGTCAAAATCTGTTTCCCACAGACACTAATTTCGTTCTAGAGATGCTTATCTTTATTCCATAACTCTTACCTTCTGGTCGAGCTCTGAAATATCAGATTGCAACCTTTTTATCGCATCTGCCAAACTAAGTCGTCTGCATATGCCAGACTGCTTATTTTGTTTTGACCTATTTTTTTTTTATCACGCCCTGCCAGTCTACATTTTCAACATACGAGCCATTAATAGTATGAACAATAGTGCTGACAGTTTACAGCCTTTTCTTAACTCTGAAACTAGCCTGCACCATGAACTCAATTTGACGTGTACTCTAAATGCTGCCTGACAGTCTACGTGAAGACCTTTAATTGCCTGCAGTTTGCCTCCTATTCCATAATCTTGTAGAACTGTTAACAGCTTCCTCCTAGGAACATGGTCAGCAGCCTTTTCTAGATCTATAAAACATAGATGTATTTCCCTTTTCCACTCATAATACTTCTCCATTATCTGCCGTAAGCTAAAGATCTGGTGCTGACAGCCTCTATCAAGGAGACAATATGTGTAACGGATTTTACAAATTTTTGACGTTTATGGTACGTGAAATTCAAAACTCAAATAACAATCAGCCAGAGCCATTCGACGCAAGTCTAAAAAATTCTCGAGAAAATTGACTTTGAATTTTTGCCAGTTAGTGTAAGTATCAATCATTAAATGAATTGCAGCTAATGTCGATGTAGGTCAGGTGGTAGCGTTCTGGCCTTACAACCGTAAAGTCGGTGGTTCGAATTCTGTTATGACAGACTTTTTATGTTTTTCGTCATGTTCGAGTACGAACACAATTTTAATGTTAATGGTAATTTTTACGAAAAGTGCAGTATTTTTATTTATTTGTAATTTCCTATATTTTATAGAAGGTTGTTAATTATTTTTCAATAAAACATACATAAGATACATTTTTCACAATATTGACGTCACAGTTAGTTGACAACAGTAATTTTTGATTGTTTAGTTTTTGGAAAGCTGCGTCACAGTTTTTGGAGTCATCTCCGTAGATACTAACGTCTTTCCAAGCAGGTAGCCTACTCAATCATCGTTTTACGTGACTACAAGGCGTTCAGTTCCTCTACAAACACATAAACAAAAACTGACACAATACGTGGAATTAGAGATCCAGAAACTTTTTTTATATAAAGGAATTAGAAAATAATAATAATAATAATAATATCTGCCACAGTGGGATTCGAACCACCGACTCTAGGTTGTAAGCCAAGAATGCTACCCCCTGAGCTACACCGACACATGATGCAACTGTTTTAGTTACTGGTACTTACGTGTACTTGCAAAACTTCAAAGTCGAATTTCTCGAGAATTTCTAAGAGTTATGTCGAATGGCTTTGGATGATTGTTATTTAAATTCTGAACTTGACGCACCATAAATATAAATAAATTCTAAAATCCGATACCCATGTGGTCTCCTTGGAAGAGACGTAAAACCATACTGATTTTCATTCAACTTGTCTTCAACTATTGTTCGCACTTTCCTTTTAACAGTATCTGAGAATATTTTCTCCCACAACACTAATTATTTACAATTTTAATCAATATCTGAATAAAATTCCTTACCGTATATTACCGTAAGTCATAGTTGCGAAATAATAACACGAATTTTTTACTGACGAATGGAAAAAGTTATGGAAACCAACCTTGGAAAAGATCAATTTGGATTTAGGAGAAATATAGGAGCACGGGAGGCAATACTCACATTACGGCTTATCTTAGAAGATAGGTTAAAGAAAAACAAACTTACGTTTTTAGCATTCGTAGATTTGGAGAAAGCGTTTGACAATGTTGACTGGAATAAACTCTTTCAAATTCTGAAGGTAACAGGGGTAAAATATAGGGACCGAAAAGTTATATTCAACTTTTACAAAAACCATACAGCAGTTATTAGAGTGGGAGGGCTAGAAATGGACGCAGAGGTTGGGAAGGGAGTAAGATATAGTTGTAACCTTTCCCCTATGTAGTTCAATCTGTACATTGAGCTGCCAGTGAAGGAATGGAAGGAGAAATTTGAAGAGGGAATTAAGGTTCAGGGAGAAGAAATAAATAAATAATTAAAAAAAAAACCATTGCGGTTTGCCGATGACATATAATTCTGTCAGAGACCGCAAAGGATCTGGAAGAGCAATTGAATGGAATGGACAGTGTATAAAGAGTATAAGATGAACATCAACAAGAGTAAAACATGAAAGCGATGCTTAAGGAATTAGATTAGGTATTGAGACAATAAAGGTAGTAAATGAGTTATTTGCGTAGCAAAGTAACTTCTGATGGCCGAAGTAAAGAAGATATATCATGCAGAATGGCTATGGGAAGAACAGAGTTTCTGAAGGAGCCGAATTTGTTGACATGCAATTTTAGTTCATATTTTAGGAAGTCCTTTCTGAAAGCATGTCTGGAGTGAAACGTGGATGATAAGGAGTTCATACAAAAAGATGATAGAAGCTTTCGCAGTGCGGTACTACTGACGAATGATGAAAATTAGATGTGTAGATCACGAAAACTAATGAGGAGGTGCTTAACCGAATGGGGAGAAAAGCTCGCATATCCTGACTAAGAGATTGGTGGGACACATTATGAGACATCAAGGAATCATCAACTTAGTATTAGAGGGAAGTGTGTGGGGTAAAAACTGTAGAGGGAGACCGAGGGACGAATATAGTAAGCAGATTTAAAAGGTTGTAGGTTGCCGAACTTATTTTGGGATGAAGAGATGTGCACAGGACAGGGTAGCGTGAAGAGCTGTATCAAACCAGTCTACAGACTGAAGATCACAACAACAACAACAAAATGTTCAAATGTTTGTAAACCTTATGGGACTTAACTGCGACCGGTCGCGGTGACCGAGGGGACTGAGGCGCGCCATCCACGGTCTGCACGGCCACTACGTTCGGGGGTTCGAATCCCCCCCCCCCCCCGGGCATGGATATTTGTGCCGTCCTTAGTGTTAGTTAGTTGATAAGTAGTTTGTAAGTTTAGGGAGTTATGACCCCGTAGTTAAGTCCCATAAGCTATACAAACATTTGAACTTAACTGCGTGGTCATCAGTCCCTAAACTAACAAACTAGTTATGAACTAGGTTATACTAAAGATGGCACAAACATCCATGCAGAAATGGGATTCGAACCCCCGACGGGGAACGGCCTCGTGCATCGTAGCATAGCGCCTCAATGCGCTCGGCTGCTCCGCGGTGACCAAACAACAACAACAATCGTTTGTTTACTTTGTACTATATCGCACCTAATTGTCCATAGCAGTGTAGTTTCTGTACGTCTGACGTCTGAACAGGCTGAGCCAATACTTCTCGATTGTGTCCTATTATTTCATGGACAGTTTGTTATGTATTTGGTTAGTCCTGTGTGAAGTATAGCAGAACTTTGCTGCACAATTTCCGAAAATTGTAAGAGCAAGGTGTTTTCACGACTGCAACAAGATTAACAGTTTTTTGGTCCACTTTAGGTTACGATCGCCTTTTCACATGTAATTGAAGATAACAGCTTAACCGTACATCTGACACGAAAATTGAATAAAGAAATTTGTAGCTGAGAAAATTCTCTACACCTTTGTTCTCTTAATTTTTTTTTCTCTGCATGCATCGTTTCAGAGATATTTTCAAAAATAACGGCGATTTGACACCGCCTCTTGATTTTACGTATACCAGGCGTTAGGGAATGTCACGTGACATTTCTCGCCCAGAACTGTGTCTGGCATACGCTATCTTGTTTGCTGTATTTTATGATTTTCTTTTTATAACTTACGCTTTGTCATTTCAAAGCAGTGCCGCAATGAAGAATTAACAAAAGCACGTCGTTCATAGTACGATAAATTATAAGCTAGTGTCTAAAAATGTCATTTTAGCTTTTAGCAACTGCCAGTAATACAATAGTACGAGAGTTGTTCGCGTAGATATAGTGGGTAGTGCGTTACGTTGTGATTCATGTGGTCGTTAGTTCAAAACCCGCTGATACCATTTCTTTCGCCTTGACTCTTAAAAGGGTTTACGGCACTGTTATTAATTAAATAGAGATATCTTCTGCAATAGTTAGAGTTGTGCAGATGTAAGAGTGCTCCATCTAAAAAATGCGTTTGTTCATTTCGTGAACATGCCGTGGAATACGTAACGAGGAATTGAACACTGGTCCTCTGAATCATTTGTACAACAACGGGGAGAATACTGTGATAATGAATATTATAAAAACGTGCAGATACTGGTAGTTTCATATATAAATGGAGTCCTAGGTTTCTGTGGCAACTGTCGTTCCTTAATGAAACTGAAGGGTAGTGTATACGTTAACGGAAAAGTATAATGAAAATGTGGGAGAAATATTAAAATAATAGTGTAAAGAGGTAAAAGTTCAAAAAAGGGTATGTTTGTCAAAGCTAAACTCAAATATCAAATAGTTTTGGCTGTTTGTTAGAATACGGTCAGAAAGAATATTATATGTTGGGTGCATAGATATTATTACAAAAGTAGAGTCGTTATCATCATCATCATTATCATCATTAGGGACTGATTATGCCTTTCAGCGTTCAGTCTGGAGCATAGTACCTCTAATAAAATTCCTCCATGATCCCCTATTCAATGCTAACATTGATGCTCGTCTGATGGTATGCCTTTTACTTCAAAATCATTCTGCACCGAATCTAAGTACTTTCTTATTGGTCTACCTCGACTCCTCTTACCCTCCGCTGCCGAGCTGATGAGTTTTTTTTTTTAGGTAACCTTGCTTCTATCATGCGTGTAACATGACCCCACCATCTCAGTCTGTTCGCTCTAACTGCTTCATCTATGGTGTTCATTGCAAGTATTTCTTTGATTTCCTCATTATGGACACCCTCCTGTCATTGTTCCCGTCTGTTAGTACCTGCAATTATTCTTGCTACTTTCATATCTGTAACCTCTACTTTATGAATAACGTAACCTGTATCCACCCAACTTTCACTCCCATACAGCAAAGTTGGTCGAAAGATAGAACGGACCACCGCTAACTTAGTCTTGGTACTGACTTCTTTCTTGCAGAAGAGAGTAGATCTTAGCTGAGCACTCACTGCATTAGCTTTGCTGCACGTCGATTCCAGTTCTTTCACTATGTTGCCATCCTGTGAGAAAATACATCCCAGGTACTTTAAACTGTCTACCTGTTCTAACTTTGTTCGTCCTATTTGGCACTCAATCTGTTTAATTTTCTTTCCCACAGACATTACTTTTTTTTGGAGATACTGATCTTCATATCATAATTCTTGCACCTCTGATCGAGCTCTGAAATATTAGTTTGCAAACTTTCAATCGAATCTGCCATTACAACTAAGTTATCCGCATATACTAAACTGTTTATTTTTTTACCTATTTTAATCCCGCCCTGACAGTCTACTGGTTTCAACATATGATCCATGAATAGTATGAACAACAGTGGTGACAGGTTACAGTCTTGTCTTACCCCTGAAACTACCCTGAACCATGAGCTTAATTTGCCATCTACTCTAACTGCTGCCTGACAGTCTACGTAAAGCCCTTTAATTGCCTGCGGAAGTTGGCCTCCTATACCATAATCTTGTAGAACTGGCAGTAGCTTCCTCCTAGGAACACGGTCATAAGCCTTTTCTAGATCTATGAAAGGTAGATACAATTCCCTGTTCCACTCATAGCACTTTTCCATTACCTGCCATAAGCTAAAGATCTGGTCCTGACAGCCTCTAAGAGACCTAAACCCACACTGATTTTCATCTAACTTGTCCTCAATTAATACTCGCACTCTCCATTCAACAACACCGGAAAGGAGAGTGCGAGTATTAATTGAGGACAAGTTAGATGAAAATCAGTGTGGGTTTAGGCCTCTTAGAGGCTGTCAGGACGACCCATAATTATTTTTGTGCGAAATGTATGCAAAAAATCCTAAAACTATAAGCAAACCCAAAGTGGGCCGTAAAACACGTCAGTGCGATCCTATTTTCCTTTCTTTTGAGGAGAATGGAAAAGCTGGTAGAAGCTGACTTCGGGGAAGATCAGTTTAGATTCAGGAGGAACGTAGGAAGCCGGGAGGCAACACTCACTTTACGTCTTATCTTAGAAGATAGATTAAGGAAAGGCAAACCTACATTTTTAGCTTTTGTAGATTTAGAAAAAGCTTTTGACAATGTTGACTGGAATACACTCTTTCAAATTCTGAAGTCAGCAGGGGTAAAATACAGGGAAAGGAGAGTTATTTACAATTTGTAAAAAAAACCAGACTGCAGTTATTAGACTCGAAGAGCATGAAAGGGAAGCATCAGTTGGGAAGGGAGTAAGACAGGGTTGTAGCCTTTCTCCGATGCTATTTAATTTATACATTGAGCAGGCGCTGAAGGAAAGCAAGGAAAAATTTGGAATAGGGATTAAAGTTCAGGGGGAAGAAATAAAAACATTGCGTTTTGCTGATGACATTGTAATTCTGTCAGAGACAGCAAAGGACCTGGAAGAGCAGTTGAGTGGAATGGACAGTGTGTTGAAGAGAGCGTATAAAATGAACATTAACAACAGCAAAACAAAAATAATGGAATGCGGTCTTAGAAAATCAGGTGATGCCGAAGGAATTAGATTAGGTAACGAAACAATGAAGGTGGTAGATGAGTTTTGTTACTTGGGTAGTAAAATAACATGCGATGGTCGCAGTACAGAGGATATAAAGTGCAGAATGGCAATGGGAAGAAAAGCATTTTTTAAAAAGGAAGTCTTTTCTGAAGACATTTGTGTGGAGTGTTGCCTTGTACGGGAGTGAAACATGGACGATAAGCAGTGCGGACAGGAAGAGGATAGAGGCTTTTGAAATGTGGTGCTACAGAAGAAGGCTGAAGATTAGGTGGGTAGATAGCATAACTAATGAAGAAGTACTGAACAGAATTGGTGAGAAAAGGAATTTTTGGCATACCCTGACTAAAAGAAGGGATCGTTTGGTAGGACACATTCTTAGACATCGGGGAATCGTAAATTTAGCATTGGAGGGAAGTGTTTGGGGTAAAAATCGCAGAGGGAGACCAAGAGACGCGTATAGTAAGCAGATTCAAGTGGATGTGGGTTGTCATTCTTAAGAGGAGATGAAAAGGCTTGCTCAGGATAGAGTAGGGTGGAGAGCTGCATCAAACCAGTCTCCGGACTGAAGACCATAACAACAACATTGAGGAAAAACGTATTTGATACGAGGTGCTTTACACGTGTGATCCAATAAACAGGAACAGGGCAGTAGCGGTGATGGTGCATGCGGTGTGTTACGTGTGGACGCGTGACGGAGTTTGCGGCAGGCAACCGCGGCGTCGGCCGCCGGGCCTGTGCGCTGCAGTGTCAGGGGCCAGGGGCAGACCAGAGGAGCGCCAGAGGCAGAGGTAGAGGTAGGGCCGCCATGGCGGACGCCCCGCCCCCACGGCGCGCATCGATCTGCTGGCGCGGGGGCGGCGGGGGCGGAGGGCGGAGGGTGGAGGGTGCCGCCTCCGGAGGGACGCGCCGACTGCCTTTCCGAACGGTGCGGGCCAGCTCCAGGTTCACGCGGTTCCGTTCTCCAGAAACAAAAGGCATGCAACGGACATTCAACAGTTCTTAATTTGCGTCGCCATATCGATTGTAGGAGTAAAACATAGGGAACGGAACATCATTTACAACTTGTTCAAAAACAGGACAGTAGTTATCACAGTTCAAAGCTATGAAAGGGATGCAGATGTTGGGAAGGTATTAAGACAGGGTTGTACCTGTACAGCACTTAATCCTTATCCTACGGATGATAGGAAAATTATACAACCCATCCCAGTGCTGCATAAATAAAATGGGTTGGAAGCGTTGTCAGGATGGAAGGCGGAGCGGTGAAGGCTTGTGAGCGCCCTAGGAAAGGGTGGCTGAATGGCAAATAAAAGATAGAATTGAAGTTAATATTTGGTATATTCTGAAATACGGGATACATGGTGGGACTCGCCCTGGGGTCGGATGCAATGAATGAATGCCAGTCTAAACGGATTAGAAAACGGAAAAGGTAATGGTTATGGTTCACATAGTTGGTGGCTGATACCGAACAGCCGCTAGGCGGGAGTGGACGGCATGCGGCCGTTCGCCCCGCACAGACGCTGAGACTCTGGGGTGCGTCTGTTCTGTACGAGAGCTCAAACGGAAGAGAGCGAAGGAAGTGATTCTCGCACCTCAGTGTCCTGCAGCAGTAGCACACGTGATCAAACGCGGGTGTCTGCTATTGGCTCCACGGTAGCATGGAAACGTCAGTAGTTTCAGCACGGACACCAGAAGGGTGGCGTGATTTTAGATTCAGCATTCAATACTGGTTCTGGCCGGCTCTGTCCTGCAAGGTGGACAGGCTTGGTCACGTTGTCAAGGCGTAAGTTGCGGCGGAAGAACACTTGTAAAACTTAGGCCAACTTTTGAAATAAAATTTTTGAATTTTTTCCTAAACTATTTTACACTGGCTGGTCATCCTGTACATACCCTTTCTCCAACGTTATTCAATCTGTACCCTGTTCGAGCTATAAAGGAAAACAAGGAGAAATTTGGAGAAGGATTTAGAGTTCAGGGTGAAGAAATAAAAATGGTCAGTTTCCTGACAGATTACAGTACTCAGTAGTGAAACCTCTTTATAGAAAAGGAGAAACGGATAATGTAGACAACTATAGACCTATTTCTATGCCATCGGTTTTTTTCTAAACTTATTGAAAAGGCTGTATATTCAAGATTAATTGATCATTTCAGTTCAGATAATTTGTTGTCAAACTTACAGTTTGGTTTTAGAAGTGGTTTAATGACTGGCTGACAGATTAAAGAACTCAGTATTGAAACCACTTTATAGAAAAGGAGAAACGGATAATGTAGACAACTATAGACCTATTTCTATGCCAGCGGTTTTTTCTAAACTTATTGAAAAGGCTGTACATTCAAGATTAATTGATCATTTCAGTTCACATAATTTGTTCTCAAACTTACAGTTTGGTTTTAGAAGTGGTTTAACGACTGAAAATGCTATATTTTCGTTTCTCTTTGGGGCACTTGATGGGTTAAATAAGAGGCTACGGACATTAGGCGTCTTCTTTGATTTAACAAAAGCATTCGATTGTGTTGATCACAAAATATTGTTGCAGAAGTTGGAACATTATGGAATACGAGGAGTAGCTCACAACTTGTTCACCTCTTACTGTAATAATAGGCAACAGGAGATAATTCTTCCGAGTGTAGAAAATGTCTATGACGTACAATCGCAATGGGGCACAAGTGGGGGGTGCCCCAGTTGTCTGTTTTGTGACCGTTGTGTTTCTTATTTATGTAAATGATATGCCTTCGAGTATAACAGGTGATTGTAAAATATTTTTGTTTGCTGATGATACCAGCTTGGTAGTGGAGGATGTTATTCGTAATATTGACACAGTATCAAATAATGCAGTTCAAGAGATAAGTTATGGCTTGCAGAAAACAAGTTGATGTTAAATCACAGTAAAACTCAGTTTTTACAATTTCTAACACATTATTTGACGAAAGATGACATACTGATTACACATAAGGGGCATATGATAAGTGAGACTGAACTGTTCAAATTTCTAGGTATTCATATGACAGTAAGCTGTCGTCGAAAGCCCATGTTCAGTCTTGTTCCAAAACTAAATTCTGCTATATTTACCATTAGAACAATATCTGCAATAAGTAATTTTTCAACACGAAACGTAGTTTATTACGCTCACTTTCACTCACTTATGACGTACGGCATTATTTTTGGGGTAACTCGCCTGATGCAAAAACGGGCGGTTCGAGCAATATCTGGTGTAAGTTCTCGAACGTCATGTCGACCCTTTTTCAGTAGTCTGGGAATTTTGACACTGGCGTCACAATACGTTTTTTCTTTAATGTCGTTTGTTGTTAATAATATCCGCTCATTCCTACGAGTTAGTAGCTTCCACTCGGTGAATACTAGACAGAAGTCGAATCTCCATTTGCATCACACAACATTGAGACTTGTGCAGAAAGGTGTACAGAATTCTGCAGCATCCATTTTCAATAAGCTGCCACAAGAAATAAAGAATCTTAGCACTAACCCACACGCTTTCAAATCTAAATTGAAGAGTTACCTCAGGGTTAACTCCTTTTATTCTGTCGAGGAACTCCTAGAAAAGTTAAACAATTTAGCTAATTCATTTTTTTTTTCATTTATTGGTTCTTTTCACTTTGTCTTAAGATTTTCAGGTGCAGAGGACTACTTAAAAATTTTCTACTACCATTCTTGTGTAAAAATTCATATATTGACTTGTTCCATGACCATGGAGTCTCACTCCTCAATTGGGTCCAATGGAACAGAAAACCATAATAAATAAATACTAAATAACATTGCGCATGGCCGATGACTTAGTAATTCTGTCAGACACTGCAAAGGACCTAGAAGATTATTTGTACGGAATGGACAGTGTGTTGAAAGGTGCGTATAAGATGAACATTAACAAGAGGAAAACTAGGGTAACGGAATGCAGTGTCAGAAAATCAGGCGATGCTAAAGGAATTAGATTGGGAAACGAAACAATAAAGGTGGTAGATGTTACTTATGTTACTTGGGCAGTAAAATAACATATAATGGTCGGGGTACAGAGGATACAAAATGCAGAATGGCAATGGCAAGAGCATTTTTGAAAACAGAATATTAATTTAAGCATAAGGAAGTCCTATCTGAAGGCATTTGTGAGGAGCGTTGGCTTGTATGCGAGTGGAAGATGGACGATAAACAGTGCGGACAGTAGGAGGACAGAGACTTTTGAAATGTGTTGCTGCAGAAGAATGCTGAAAATTATGTGAATGGATCGCGTAACTAATGAGGAGGTACTGAGGAGAATTGAGGGAGAAAAGGAATTTCTGGCATACCTTGACTAAAAGAATTGATCGATAGGTAGGACACATTCTTAGACATCAAGGAATCGTGAATTTAGCGTTGGACGGATGTGTCTGGCGTAAAAATCGCAAAGGGAGACCAAAAGAAAAGAATACAGTAAGCAGATATGTGTTGCCGTTCGTATGAGGGGATCAAGAAGATTGCTGACATTAGAGTAAATTAATAAAAGAAGGAGGTGATCCCCCTTGGTACACAAAACAGGTCAGGACACTGTTGCAGAAACAAATGTTCAAATGTTTGTAAAGCTTATGGGACTTAACTATGGGGTCATCAGTCCCTAAACTTACAAACTACTTATGAACTACTTACGAACTAGGACGGCACAAATATTCATGTCCGAGGGGGGATTCGAACCCCCCGACCGTTGTTGCAGAAAGAATGGAAAAGGCATACTAAATTTAAACTAACACAAAATCCCCATGATAGGCGAGCCTACACAGAAGCTCGAAATTTAGCGACGACTTCAATGCGAGATACCTACAATACTTTTCACACCGAAACTATTTCACCAAATTTGTCTGAAAACCCAAAGAGATTTTGGTCATATGTTAAATATCCTAGGAGAAAAACACAAAAAATACCCTCACTACGTCATAGTAATGGCGATCCTGCCGATGATACCGCTACTACAGCAGAGTTACTAAACACAGCTTTCAGAAACTCATTCACCAAAGAAGACGAAACCAAAAATTCCAGATTTCGAATTACAAAAAGAGGCCAGAATGAGTAACGTTGAAGTAGATATTCTCGGAGTAGTGAAGCAATTTTAATCACTTAACAACAAGTGTTCTGCTCCGGACTGTATACCCATTTCATTTCTATTCGATTATGCTGAAGCGATTGCTCCTTACTTAACAGCCATATACAGCAGCTCGATCAAAGAAGAGTCTGTACCAAACGACTGGGATGTTGCACAGGTCACACCTATATTCAAGAGAGGCAGTAGGAGTACCCCACTAAACTACAGGCCTATTTCATTGACGTTCATTTGCAGCAGTGTTTTGGAACACATCCTGTATTCAAATATTATGAATTATCTCGAACACAATGATCTATTGACCCAAGGTCTACTCGGATTTAGAAAATAACGTCCATGCCAAACACAACTAGCTCTTTACTCACACGAAGTGATGACTGCTATCGACAAGGGATCTCAAATTGAATCCCTATTTCTTGATTTCCAGAAGGATTTTGACAGCGTGCTTCACAAGCGGCTTTTAATCAAATTACGTGGTTATAGTATATCGCCACAAATTTGCGACTGGATAGGAGATTTCCTGTCAGAAAGAACATAGTTTGTAGTAACCGATGGTAAGTCGTCGACTAAAACAGAGGTGATATCGGGCGTTCCACAGGGTAGTGGTATTGGTCCTCTGCTGTTCCTTATTTACATAAACGATTTGGGGAAAAATCTAAACAGCTCTCTTACGTTATTTGCAGAAGACGCCGTCATTTACGGTCTAGTAAAATCTTCTAAAGATCAAAACCAACTGCAGAACGATCTAAATAAGATATCACGATGGTGTAAAAATTGGCAGTTGATTCTAAATAATGAAAAGTTCGAAGTTGTGCACATGAGTACGAAAAGAAATCCGTTAAACTTTTTTTACAAGATAAATCAATCAAAAGTGAAGGCCGCAAACTCTACAAAATACCTAGGAATTACAATTACTTCAGACTTAAACTGGAAAGAACACGTAGATAATGTTGTGGGAAACGCGGACCAGAGACGGCGTTTTATTGGCAGAACCCTTAAAAGATGCAACAGAACTATTAAAGAAACTGCATACACTACGCTTGTCCGTCCTTTTTTGGAGTATTGCTGCCCAGTGTGGAATCCTTATCAGGTGGGTTTGACGGAGGACATCGAAAGAGTCCAAAGAAAGGCAGCTCGTTTCGTGCTCTCACGATTCAGGGGATACAGCGTTACAGAAATGATACAGGATCTGGAATGCGAATCATTACAACAACGGCACCTATCGCTGCGGCGAGGACTACTTAGGAAACTCCACAATCAAATGTTCAAATGTTTGTAGAGCTTGTGGGACTTGACTACGGGGTCATCAGTCTCTAAACTTAAAAACTACTTATGAACTAGGTAATACTAAGCACGGCACAAATACCCATGCCCGAGGGGTGATTCGAACCCTCGACCGTAGCGGCCGTGCAGACCGTGACTGGCGCAGACCGCTCGGCCACCGCGGCCGGCTAGGAAACTCCAATCGCCAACATTCTCCTCCGAATGTGAAAATATATTGTTGACTCCCACTTAACATAGGTATAAAAGATCATCAGAATAAAATACGAGAAATCAAAGCTCGAAAGGAGAGATTCAGATGTTCTTTCTTTCCGCGCGGTATTCGAAATGGAATGGGGGATAAATAGTAGGAAGTTGGTTCGATGAACCCTCTGCCAGGCAATTAAAAGTGATTTACAGGGTATTCTATGTAGGTATAGTTGCTTCAAACCAGTCTCAGGAAGACCACAATAACAATAAGCCGCGAGGGAGTAACCGAGCGGTCTGGAGCGCCACGTTGCGGATATCCGGCCTCCCGCGTCGGAGGTTCGAATCCTCCCTCGGACTTGGATGTTTGTGTCGTCTTTAGTATAAGTTAGTATAAGTAGTTAAGGCACATAAGCTTCACAAATATATGAACATTTGTATTACAACAACAATGTCTATAGTTGTTTTATAATCAGAAATATTCGAACATTCACGCCCGTTTTAGGTTGTTGAAATAAATTCAACAGACAATTGTTAAGTTTGTTACGCACCGGGATTCCAAACCGGTTTTCGTGATTTGACCAACGGTCGGTCGCCTTAAGCATCAGCAAATTCAAATGTTTTTAATTCTATGGGACCAAACTACGTTGGTCATCAGTCCCTGGTCTTACAAACTATTTAAACTAAGTTAAACTAACCTAAGGACAACACAGACACATCCATGCCCGAGGGAGGATTTGAACCTCCGACGCAGGAGGCCGCGCGATCCGTAATGTGCCGCTCCAGACCGCTCGGCTACTCCCGCGCGGCTTTAACCATCAGCCTGTGCGGACACTGTAAGGCAATAAAACTGCCGGTTAATCTTCATCCATACCTACATCTACATGGATACTCTGCGAGTCACGCCGGCCGTAGACATTCGTGGTCTGCATGGTCGCTACGGTCGGGGGTTCGAATCCACCCTCGGGCATGGGTGTTCGTGTTGTCCTTAGCGTAAGTTAATTTAAGTTAGTCAAGTAATTAGTGTGTAAGTCTAGCGACTGATAACCACGACGTTTGGTCGCATAAGACCTCACACACATTAACATTAGCAAGTCACATTGAACTGCAAGGCAGAGGGTTCATCGAACCATTTTTATGATATTTTTTGTATAGTTCAATTCTCTGATAGCTCGCGGAAAAAAGGAACACCTAAATCTTTCTTTTTTGGATCTGATTTCTCTTATTTCATTTTGAGGATCATATCTTACTATGTTAGTGTGTGCTAGCAAAATATCTTCGCATTCGGAAGAGAAAGTTGGTGAAAGAAATTTCGCAAATAGATCTCGTCGCAACTAGAACGCCCCAACTCGTGCATCTTTTCCGTGACACTCTTTCCCCTTTATCGCGATAATAGAAAACGAATTACCCTTCTCTGAACTTTCTTTAAATCGTCTGTCAGTCCCGCTTGGTGGAGACTCCAAAATAGGACGCATAACTGTAGTGCAGGCAGTTTGCTTAGTAGCACTGTTGCATCTTCTAAGTGTTTTGCCAATGAGTAGTAACCTATGGTTCGCTTTCCCTACAATATTTTCTTTGTGTTCTATGCAATATAATCTTTCGTAATTGTTATTCCTAGATATTCAGTTGAATTGACGGCCTGTTGTTTTATCTGAGTTATGGTGTAACTAAAGTTTAACGGATTTCTTTTACTTGTCATATAGATGACTTCACACTTATCATTATTAAGGGTCAATTGTCCAATTTTCCACCATGCAGATATCTTATCTAAATCGTTTTGCAGTTGCTTTTGAGCTTCCGGTGACTTTTTTAACCGATAAATGACAGCATCTTCCGCGTACAGTCTAAGAGATCAACTCTGTGTGTCTCCTACATCTATATTAATAAAAATGAATTGCCACATGTATGAAAGCGCATCACTTGAGAATGGCTTCACCGATTTGGCTGTTCTTCTCTTTGTTCTGTTCGTAATTCTCAGGACATGGTTTGTATGAAAGAAAATTTTTAGAAAATCTACCGGAAAATATCAGAATTAGAGAAAAAGTGAAAGTACGCTTCCAGGTCGGATCGTTTTCTAGATTTTCCAACAATCAGCTTCTTCATTCGCTACTTGCCTTGCGACCAAATACGCGTAACGCAGAGAACAAATACGCCAAGGAGTTTAGAATAATGCGAGAAGGCGTTAGCTATTCTGAGAATAGGCATTGCTTGAAGCCAGGGAGCAATTGGGAAATATATCGGAAAATATCAGAATTTGAGAAAACAGACGGGTGAAATCGCGTTGTAAAAATGACTCATCACCATTATAGTGAAAAATCCTTCCTAAAACTAGCCTTATTTCTTTAGAAGCCCGTCCGTATTATTCTTACCCCCCTTGGTGTTATCGGTGGTGATCACATCTCTGGAGCGTTGCAGAGATAGAATTGATATCAGTTCGAGTGTTTTTCAGTGTTGCAAACAAACTGAGTACAGGTCGTGGTTTACTTTTAAATGCCTCCATTGCGGCGGAGTAATATCTGTCGGCGTACGCGCAACGATCGTAGAGTCAATTAGACTGACGAAGATCGTACACAGCGCTTGCAGGTAAATGGAAAAAGAAATTCTCAAGCGCAATCCGTTATTACTCTGGAACAAAGCGAATAATCGAGTTCGACCCGCTCAGCTGCAGCTTACGCAGGAAATAATTTCGACCGTCGACAAAACAGACGACCACCTAGGCGTTACAATGAACGTAATACAAAGACTATTGAAATGTTGTACTTCCACTCCACTTATTATATTTCAATAAATTATTTTGTTTCATATGGAATTTCTATCATTATAGTATGATCATGCTACAATTATTTTGTTTTCAATTGAAAAAATCTCAATAAGATATAAACATTTTATAAAAAGCATTTCTATTCTGCTCACTGCGAGAAAAACAATCTAAGCTGGGCTGTAAAAATGAGCGGGTTTGTTTTCCTTTTCCCATTAATGTTTAACATAAAACAGGAAAGTTGTTCAAATGTTGGTACAGCTTATGGGACTTAACTACGGGGTCATCAGTCCCTAAACTTACAAACTATTTATGAACTACTTACGAACTAGGACGGCACAAATATCCATGCCCGAGGGGGGATTCGAGCCCCCGACCGTAGTGGCCGTGCAGACCGTGACTGAAACGCCTCAGTCCCCTCGGCCACCGCGGCCGGCAGGAAAGTTGTTTTTAAGCCTAAATTTATAATCATATATGTTCGTACAATAAAACCATTAAAAGTACGGCCACTAAAGCTATTAATCTCACAGATAGAGCAGTTCGAAAGGTCTCTCTATTAACCTGTTTCCAATTGATTTGCTCACCCATTTTGACAGTCAGAGTCCCAACAGCAATAAATACTAGCTGGAAACCCGGCGTTGCCCGGGTATTTATTTATTTTTTCCTGCCATTCTCAGATATGTGTACACTTGTATAAGGGCAGTATGTCTGTAAAGTCTCTTTGGAATACGAACAGTAGTAAAGAAGCTATAGATTAAAACTTGGTGCGGTGATGGGGCGGTTTTCCATGAACGTTACTGTTTATGTGCTCATATCTCATGAACTACGTGACGTACTGTGATACAGTTTAGAAGATAAATTCAACTATATGTGTGTATACTGTCTGTAAAATTTCCTGCGCCTACAATTTGTAGTGTACAAATTATAAATTGTAACGTCATACGGAGAGCCGTAGTTTTACTCCATAAACAGCGGAAAAGTAGTAAACGAGAAACTTTTTTTCCTTTCCTCATTTTACTACGGTTGCAAGCGAGAAAAAGTTTAATAAAGGTTTGAAATTATGTTTAAAGTTTGTTGCAAGTCGCTAAGTACTGACATTCTCATACAGTGTATTTCGAAAGTCTTGCCGCATTATGTGGCATTTTTTGCGATTTCTATGTGTAATGGCGTAACATCTTTCGAACCATTTGCCGTATGTGATTCTTAACCATGCAGAAATTGGTACATCACGGTAAGGAATGTGTGTATCAAATTTGGTTGAAATCGGTATAATGGTTTAGGAGAAAATGAGCAGCATTGTCGCAAAATGCAGCAGTTTTTCGCGCATCTAATTGTTTATGACGTCATAACTCGTGAACTATATATCGTATGTGATTATTACACTTACGGCGACCGTCCTCATGGATTGAAACTTACATGTACAAAATTTCATAAAGGTTGGAACAAAACTGTATATTTGTATGCAACACGTACAAACATACGCACACTCTGCTTTATATATTTGAAGATCAGATAGAGGAGCAGGAGGAGATAGAGAGTGTAGGAATGAAATGGATTTAAAAAGGAGGGATGATATAGACGCAGAGAGGAGGGGGAGGAGATGGATATGGTGTGGGATAAGAGGGAGAGGTGTGAAGGTAGGGGGAGGAGGAACTGGACAAAGGAAGGAGGGAAATAGAGGAAGGAGGAAGGGATACACTTAGGGAGAAGAAGAGGAGAGATTAAGGTATATGTCTCATACACATTAGCCACAGCGAAGCATTGCCGGGTTTGCTAGTCGTTTATAAAAATAACGGACAATAGGGGCCCTATAACACTTCACTGTGGAAAACCAGATGTCACTTGACTTCTACTCGATGACTTTCTGTCAATTACAATATTCTGACAGGAAATAAGCGCTTAATGGCTTAATAACGGCTTTTTCTGCTCGACTATGGTAAGATATATGATTACACATCCGAGATCCGTTAAAATAATAAATAAATATATAAAATAAATGAATAAATCGAACCGAAGTGTAACGATTCTGAAGACAATTCTCCTAGTTCCTTTTTTGAAGGTTAGTTACCTCAATCACATAATTTCATAAAGACATGTTTTCGTACATAGAGAAGACGTTGTCACAATTGTTGTCGCTGTCAGAACAGCTTCTTTGGCACATCGTACTTATCAACTATCTTGTCACTTGAGTAGGTTCCTCTTCCGCGTGTTATTGCAGTTTCCCCAAATGTGTTGCAGCAGCTACCGCACTATATTAGGTAAGTAACGTCACCAAAAGGTCGTGTTGCAGCTACACTCCCCTCTTCAGTCTGTAAGTGCACATATGTGCACCTTGGTTCGTAAACTGTTTTGTCTGTCTGTGGCGCTTTTGTGAGCTCAGACCGCGAGTACACAATGGTGTATCTTTTTGCTTTCAAATGACGCCACTTGTATAGCCCTTGCAGCAGTACTTCTGGAGCTACACGAAATCAGAAGTTTGATGTTAGTGAAGGTGGCAGCCCGATAGCGTCGTTATGACAGCAAGTAACAAGTAAGTAATACATAAAGCTTTATGTGTTTATCTTTGTTGAAGTGATTAATAAGTAAAGTTTGAAGAATCATCCGAAATACAGCAAATGTGAATTATTTCGATTTTCCTGGGCAATAAATGCCCATGTTTTCATAGTACACATCTGTGTACCTTGGTTCTTAGCATGCACTTTTACAATAGCTCTGTACTTCATAACGTACTATATTTTGGCAGCTCATGTGCTAAGTGATGAACAGATATCACGCATACTAAAGAGAAGTGTTGCAGAATATTCAAATTCTGTATTTGACGATGATTTATTTGCTGTAATGAATCGACAGCGTACGAATTCTGACTCCTCACGTGATGCTCCTAACGCAATTCAGTCTCAAACCATGGAAGATTTAATCAATGGTGATATTTAAAAAATCCATAAGAGGTTTGACGTGAAGAGCTATTTGGTTGGTAATTCTATAATTTGAAGAAATGTATTTTTTTCTTTCTTTATTTGTAACAAAATGTGTAAATTTTTACATCAAATTTTAAGAAAAATGTAGGTCTGGTGCCTATACATGGTTTGTTCGTAAATTTTTTTAGGATGCTTGACATTGGCGCATCCCTGGAGAGGAAAGTGATTCCAGTGGACCCAAAGGACACTTGCAATCTTTTACTGAATTCTTTCCAGTTGAATTTTGAGAGGTTGTGACGTATTAGACAAACCTCAAATCTGTTCAGACTATACAATGTTTGGTTGTGTGGCCATATTCCGCAGCAGCTGTTAAAATTGATTATAGAGGTAATCTGTCTTATCTGCGATATTTAATCAGTATACATTTAAAAGTGAAGTGCTGTGATGTGCGGAGATGAAAAGGAAAAAACGTAACAAAAACACACGAAAAGTGCTGTACACAGCCCTGAAACACTCGCCAGGAAAAACGAACTCCAGCCAACAAGACGGAGAAGCAGTAGTTACATGTAGAGAAGAGACATCAACACCGTGAGTAGACAGAATATAAAATTAAAAACACTTAGGCCTAACGTGAAAAATGACTTTTAAAAACTGTTTTTAATCTATTTATCAAAAACAAATTGTACAAACCTTTGTATCATTTACAAACCACAGAAGATGCTTTAAAATAAAAAAGCGAAACGCGTCTGGTTTAAAAATAAACCTCTTAATTGCAGTCAGCATAAGACAGATTACCTCTATAATCACTGTTCAGACTAGTTCACTTAGTTTCAAACTAACCGCATCAGAAATTTTGCATCATACTGGGATTAAAGTTGTCATGGGGACTGATACAAAACCATCTGACAGTAACAAATACTTGTGAATATCTATTGTAAAATTTCTTATTGTAAATAAAATATGTAGGTTGTACAAATACAACATACTGTAATTAATTTTACCCTTAAATACAGTATGTTCTCGTAAGAAAATTTAAGAAATATGCTCACAATTGAAACCCGAGGTACACAAGTTTGTACCAGCAACGTTCAAAAAATGAAAATTTTCGAAATTGCAAAAGAGAGAAATATGGTGCCTATGCAACCTAATAAACAAAAAAATATTGACATTTTCAACATTTTAAATTAACCTTGGCACTGGGACTGAAGAAGCTACAGTTTAGGAGTGCAGTTGTCCGAAAGGAGATAAGGCTGCTAACCAGCGTGCTGGAGCAGATGTTCGCGGCATGGGAGAGCAACTCATCCAGAAGTAGTAGGTAACGGGTGTGCATACATTCCATCAGTCCAGAGTGGGTATGTTACTCACTCGGAAATTTTTGCCTCCTCTATATCCATATCAACCACGCTGTGACAGCGAGGTCACCGATTCTCTCTTCAACTGATAACGCCTGGAACCTTATGAACATTTTTCCCTCCTTGCAGCTCAGGATTTTGACCATCTGGACGCAATATGGCGGAATGTCTCTCAAACGAACGTCCAACAACTCATCAATCAGTGTCATACTGAATAATTATTTCCAGAGAGACCTGAGGTAAACCAACGCGTTATTGACTAGCTAAATTTGTGAAGCTCTTTCCCTTGAATAAAGCATTCAGTTTGTCTGTGACTATAATTATTTATTTGTGGGCGCAACTACACCACATTTACCAATTCCGTCCCATTCGAGTAATTCTTATACTTTTTTACTCTTTTTTTTGTTAGAGTGTAGTTTAGTACCGGTGCTTGAGCTTGACGTCGTCCACTCAAGAAACTTATCAACATCACCACAGTCAGCATCATCTCCCTATACGCTTCGCCCCAATGACAGCGAAGATCTTTTGACGGAACCGTGGTGAACGGTACTGCCTCTCAAACAGTCGGCACAGTGGTAACAAACTAGACAATAATTAGGGAGGATGGTATTTCAAAACCGCCTCCAGCTATCCTGATTCAGGTTTTCCATGATTTCACTAAATCGTTCCAGGCAAATGCCGGGATGGTTCCTTTGAAAGGACACATCCGATTTCCTTTCCCATCGCTAATCGAAAACAATCCGGGCTTTTCCTTCGTCTCTGTTGACCAAGTTGTCGACGCGACGTTACATACTTCGTTTATTCTTCCTTCAGACTTGTTTATTTTATTTTATTTTTATTTGATACCGGTTCGACGGCTCGGATGCAAATTCACCGCAAATTTATAGAGGTTCTAACTGAAGTAGGCTTCCCATCCCAACACCCTCCTGGATATCTTTGAATTTTAGTAGCAGGTGAGGGAAAGAATCGAACACACAACATTTTCGCTAGCGGCGCTAATGCCGATATTACACTACCAAATTTTCTTTGACAGAGAATCTTTGTAAAAGAAAATTGGACAGTGTAATATGGAACTTTTGTCAAAAATTCTTTAATCAAATCTAGCAGCTCACCCTAGATTTGATCAAAGAAAGCGTTCGTCTTCTGTTAATTGCGGTGAGAAATGTGACCGCTTGAAACGCTAGCATTGCAGTACCAGCTTTTGACTTAATGTTTGAAAACATGAGCACGAAATTCGTATGGTGTGTCGCCTCAACAACAAAATGTTTGCAATTATACGAGGCTGATTATAAAAACCGGCCGCATCGAGCCGCAAGCTAGAAGATAATTGCGGAGTTCATAAGCGATCAACCGAAGTAAAAAAAAAAGAAAATTAATGATCTCCGCACCAGTTCTGAAGCGGCGTATATAATAGCACTGTTTAATTGACTAATTAACTACATATATTTATTCAGATAAATACTGTGTGCAGGAAATATATTTCCACAAAATGTAAGTATTTTAAATGTTCTTGTTTACTGCAGGCGGGACAGAGTAAAAGCTAAATAGGGCACAGGCTTCTTACCAGCCACAAATATACTGGTTCCACCTTTTGAAATTTTTGGAACAGGATACCACTACAGACGCAAGCGTCATCGGTATTGCCAGTCTTCGAAATGTCTAGCCATTGCTATTATTGTAGGCCTACATGCAATCATAGTGTATCAATAGAAATTCATAATCTATGTAACTAACAGCTGAGGTTAATAACAAATATTCATCCGCCATTTTCGATGCACTTTGACAGAGTCATTGTCAAAGAAAATTAGATAGTGTATTATCCTCTTTTTACCATCCCAAAGATTCTTTGTCAAAGAATATTCGACAAAGATTGTTTGTCAAAGAAAATTTGATAGAAATTTTCACTGTTCAGCGTAGTGTGCACTGTTGTGGAATTTCCTGGCTCATTGAACTGTCTGCTGGAGCGGTGTTAGATTACTGCACCTGTGGTTTCGTGGGCAAATGCTGTACCGACAGAATTACCCGTACACGCCGCACGGGTCGTCCTTACAATTTTAGATCCGTCAGCCTCGCCTCCCAACTTTCTAACTTCACTCTTGGAGGAAAGGATATTTTGGAGACATGACTTAACCACAACCTAGGGGATGTTTCCAGAATGAACTTTTCATTCTGCAGCGACTGTACGCTGCTATGAAGCTTCCTAGCAGATTAGAACTGTGTACCGAAACAGGACCCAGCGAAGGGTACCAGGTTCGAATTCCGGTCTGGCAGACATTTTTAATCTGTCAGGAAGTTACCATACACCGGAACTTGAGCTTTGAGTGACTGTCTTTTGCCGTCATAGGATTGAGTTTCCTACGCTGTCGTCGGAAACATTGCAATCAAGTTTGGTCACCAACTGCGTTAGTCCAAAAGCACAGTGAGAGCCCAAAGGTGAGAAAAATTGGGAAAAAAAGGAAGGAACATAAGTATATAAGGTCCAGTGGACAACGAGGACGTCAAAACAGAGTACAAGCTCGGTATTATTTATATATTTATTGTCAACGGCTCTGCCAAAGTGGATACATCGATTCACGTCAGATCAGAGAAGGTTGAGCCGTTTCGGCTCAGCATCGCACTATTTCCCCGTTACCCTTCTGCTCTGGTTAATCATTACGTACCCCATTCTGTCTTGTTTATCTTTCTCTTTGTTTTCATAGAGCCAGAGCGATTGTAATTACGCGGCGACGCGCTTCTTCTGTTTCGCATTACTGTCCTTGCCTCGCGCCCTCTTTAAATGGACATGCGCGCCGCGGTGAGAGAGAGGGCAGTACAGTGAGTGGCCGACGCGAGACCGACGTACGTGCTTGGAGGCGACTGGGAGCGATCCACTGCAGGTCACGGGCACCGTGGGCCGGTGGTGCGGTGCTCTTCGAAGCCAACACACCCCTCTGCCTTCTGTGTGGTTGTCGCGGCGCGCGGGGACGGCGGCCCAGCTTTCTTCCCGGCCGGATATGGCGGATTTGTAAGGCGCTTGACTGCTCTGTATCAGCTCGTCATCGCCGTCTTCCGTCACCTTTCCTGTGGACGCGCTAGCTGTGTGAGTGACTTTATTAAAGTTTCCAAATTATACGCCAAGATCGCAAACTATCAATTTATTAAGTGACGACCGGTTTCGGTGCACTATGTCACCATCATCTGGTCATATATATATCTGGTCATCTTGTTAAAAAATTGGATATAAAATAAGAAGTGCAACATTGCACTTAGTCAGTATATAAAAAAATACTTAAGTTACAAACGTGACAGCTTACAAAATACTGACGGCTCTGAAAATTATAGTTTACATTTTTTCAATTTTCAGAGCTGTCAGTATTTTGTAAGCTGTCATGTTTGTAACTTAAGTATTTTTTTATATACTGACTAAGTGCAATGTTGCACTTCTTATTTTATATCCAATTTTTTTAACAAGAAGACCAGATTATAATATATATGACCAGATGATGGTGACATAGTGCACCGAAACCGGTCGTCACTTAATAAATTGGTAGTTTGCGATCTTGGCTTATAATTTGGAAACTATAAAACGAATTAATCGCCTCCACACCAGACGATGTCAGGTAATCTTGACTTTATTAAACTTTGGCCTGGTAGTGTGCTCCGTTATTTAGTACTTGCCGTGTGTCGTCCGGTAATTTCTCGGCCCAAAAGGTACTTGTGAATTTGCCTGTTCCATCTGCCTAGTTACAGTAGATGTATTCCCTCCTCCAAAACCATTATTCTCCTTTGCCTCGTGGGTGTGTACCGTCAGTTTTCAGTTACTTTCAAAATTAATATGTGATTCCATGCCTAGTTGCGGTGCCCTGTGAATTACCACCCTTGTGCCTTGTGTAGTGTTGCATCATCCTGTGTCCTTGGTAGATCCTAAGTTAGGCGCAGTGATTTCACTCTGTTAATTATTTGTATAACGGTGACCACCTTCCATTAGCCAGTTGGGTGACTTACTGATTAATTATGTGTACCTAGACTTAAAATTTTGGTGTTTTTCTTAAACTATTGGCACTTGATTTGACTAGTTGTGATGAAGGGGCCCATATGCCGCGTATCCGGTTGGTGATTGCGACCTAACGTGTTTAGCTGAGCATACTAGTTGCCCTCGCGGGTGGCATATTATTCAAAGCCATTAGTTATTTGGACGAAGTATACAGTAATTCCGCCGGCTAACTTGGCAGTACTGTTACACGGGAGCCTGAATTGTCCTTTCACCACCCGGGTACTTGTAGTCCTGTTAAAGTCACATTGGCATGGGTATTTTCACTTATTTGTGACGTATCACCTTATGTAGTAAGAAGTTTCGCCATACGGATCAGATTACCATCCGCTGATTCTAAGTGCCAGTTTGCTACTGATGTATTGCACCGGTAAAATTTTAACCATGCTGTCCTGTTAAGTATCAGCCTTCGGGTCGAGAATATTTTGACATTGCCTGGCGCATTAAAGGGTTTGTTTACCGAGTGTAAGTGCCTTCATTGTGCCCAAATTGTTACTTGAAATTTTGTTAACTATGTCATTAGTTCAATGTCTTCTAGTAATCTATTGTTTTATGTTTAAAGAGGACCAGTCTTAAACTTAATCTTATGACCCGCTAATTCAGAGGGGCGCCTTGCTATTAATCTTTTAAGGCCCCACATATGTATTAATATACTAGTGTCCGCCCTAGATTCAGGTTGTCTTGATATTACCTGGTGCGTTAAAATGTTTCTTCATTAAAGGCGAGCGCTTTTATTTTAACTAAACTGTTACTAGAAATTTTACTGTGTCATTCTTTCGTCCTCTGTTAACAACCTGTTATCTCACTGATGTATAACTTTTTATTTAATTTTGTTTGGGGTGAATAAACGGACTCTTGTTAAACCTTTTAATTTCTCTATTACTACGATCCATCCCTTGGACTTATCGAAGGTAAGTACCGTCGGACATGTCCAGTACTTGCATGGGTAACCGTCCCGGTACGTGACGTGCTGTCGACAATTTTCCCTTTTGTCTTTCGACAGAGGGGACAGGAGGGGTGGTGGTGCAAAGTTCTGATCGCCAGTATTTGCGCCAATATGCTGGATTAAATTTCACACCTTTCCGCAATGTCCCATGGAATGAGGACTTGGTGATCTGTCCGTCGAATGGGAACATTAAGCTCGGCGGCATCCTTGGTGCTTCTCCCACCACCTCCAACACGATACTACACTACTCACACAACCATTACAGACACAAAGACATTTGACTTCACAGTTCTCATACTTCGCGAAGGAACCTATGGGCGCGATGGATGGGGATAACCTTTCCAGTTAGCCGGCTGAATCTCCCTGTTGAGCTCTCCAAGGCATTCATGCCTCACGACTGTATTTTTACTTATAATGTTATGAAAAGCAGTTAGCGAGAAACGTTTTTCCTTTCAGTATTCCGATGTCGTCGTCAGCGAGAAAAAATTTAATAAAGGTTTGAAATTATGTTTAAAGTTTGTTGCAAGTCGTTAAGTAAAGTCACTCTCATGGGCCTTTGAAGGGAACCATCCCGTGATTTACCCGCAATGATTTAGGAAATAACGGGAATTTAAAATGTGGACGGCCAGAGGCGGGTCTGAATCATCTTCTCCCGACCGCGGCTGCAGCGTGGTGAGCGGTGGGCCAGCTCGCTGAGCCTACGACAATGGAGTCCAGCGGGAGGCTCCGGAGGGCGGATGAGCCGCGGCCAGCGATCGATGCGGCGTGTCTGCCGCTGGTCGATGGCTCAACTGGCGTGAGTCAGCGCCGGCCGAGGTCTGCGGTTCGCTGCCCGCCACGGTCACGGCCAGGCCAGGCCTGCTCACCCATCACTACCACAGCTCTCACGTGACAGGCAGGCAGCATAGTGACCTCCTGGTTACCGCCGCGTTTGGAATCCCGGTCTCCTCTTCAAACTCTAAGCATATGCCCTTCCCATCAATTACGTCTGTCCTGACGCCTCCTTCCAATCCCGCCGACCTTCTACATCGCTGACTTACAACTACCACTCATATACCTTCTACCCTCTGATGTGGTGCCCCAGGGCTCCGTCCTCTCACCCCTTGTCTATCTCCTTTATACAACAGATATGAGCCAAACCCTGCCCCCAGTTCATCTTTTCCAATATGCTGATGACACCGCTTTCCTTGTCCTCTGCCCCACCAGATTCAACTCTCCCGCTGCTCCTCGTGGTGTAACTAATGGCTCTTCTCTTTAAATCCTGAGAAATCCCAGGCAGTCTTCATAGGCCGTACTACACTCTCTTTCCGGCACCTTGACTTGTAATCACCATCTACGACTGCCCTAACTGCCACACCCCCACCCTCAGTACCTCGGCCCCACCCTCGATCGTTTCCTTATCTAACCCCCCACCTAAAAGCCATCCAAAAGAAAACTCACAACCGACTTCGGCTTTTCAAACGCCTTTCCAACCTGATATGGGGCCTCGAAGCCTCCACCATGTTTTACAACTGACGCTCACTGGTGCGTCCCATCCTCTGGTGTTTCAATGTAGCCTCAATCTCTGCTCCCCCTTCCTTTTAAAATTCCCTCCAGATCCTTAAGCATTACGCAGTCCACCTCGCCTACCATATCCAACATCCGTCACCCACACGGATCCTTTACGAACTCATCCCCTTCCCTCACCAACTCCTGTTCCAACGTCTCCGGCCTGCAGGGGCGCCGACTCCGTGGGTGCTCCGGGGCTCGTGCACCCCCCAAGAATTTTTTGGGGGAGCTAAGCACCCACATAAAATTGAGGTGGAAAATAAAATTGTATAAATTAAAATTTAAAAAAATCGGAAAAAATCAAAACCTACCTTATGACTCAAGAGTCAATGCGAAACGTGACCATAGCGAGACACGATATTTCATACTTGTAAGAAATGATCAGTTTTGTACGCGGGTCTCCAAGCGAATAGTAATGAGAGTCCGTGTTTTACCCACTATGCTAGCTTTATTCATCCTGAAGCACGTCCGTCCTTTTGAGATTTCAGGTATACGTATTTATGAACATTCAATTGTCTTCTTTCAGGAATTTAGCTTGAAGAATCTGATGCTGATGCTAAAGTTAATCGTTTTTCATTTATCTTTGTCACTTCCATTGTTATTAAAATTATAGCTTCAGTGGAAATTTGTAATGCTTTTCTCTCAGGCTTAGAAAATCCTTGGACTATATTAATACTGTCAGAGATGTCATGAAGTTTACTCGAAGTGATGAAAGTTTCGATGATGTACACTGACCAAAAAAAACTGATGTCCGACTTCAAAATCTCAAAATATTTCAAAGATTTCTTTAAACCTCTGTGACGGTGTTCTACCAAACGCTTTTGTCAGAAATAATAGCCTCGCACAAAACATATTAAGTTAGTGTGCCGGCCGCGGTGGCCGAGGGGACTAAGACGCTTCAGTCACGATCTGCACGGCCACTAAGGTCGGGGGTTCGAATGCCCCCTCGGGCATGGATATTTGTGCCGTCCTAGTTCGTAAGTAGTTCATAAGTAGTTTGTAAGTTTAGGGACTGATGACCCCATAGTTAAGCCCCATAAGCTTTACAAACATTTGAATTTTATTAAGTTAGTGTACAGTGAAAGATTATTTCATTGGTCTTATAGAAGTTTTGGGGTGTTACTTATATGGAAATATCCACTTCGGCCAATTAGATCGCTTTATTGTAGTGTCTTAATAAAGCCATGCTTTCCTTTTTTCCTCCTCCTCCTTCTTCCTTCTATCTTTAAAAGGCCAGACAACTGCCTATTTACTTTTATCAAGTATTGCTCATTCAAAAATGCATGAACATGATTTTCAGGAGGGTTGGTTTCGAACATTTCTGAACCGTGATATAGAGCACCCATACTGATTTTCAAAAGTCGGCGCCTCTGCCGCCCTGTATATATCAACCGAAAACTAGACTCCCATAACACCCTGGTCCCCACTCTCCTTACCGACCGCGGGCCTTTGCCACACCTTCGCCGCTCTATCTTCACAGTCTGCACCTGTACACGCTCCACAACCTATCGCAGGACAATTTCCGTCACCTCCCCTTCCCTGATGATGACCTCCGTCCTGACATTTACGCGTCCTATCAAATTTGATTCCCCGCCCCCCTTGTATAGGTGCTCTGTCTTCCCACCCTTTCTCATCCCTCTCCAAGGAGTCCCCGCGCTCCCAACCGCTTTCCCCCCTCTCCTATCTCCGCACTCCTCCTCCTGCCCCATCCAACCCTCCCTACAGAACCTCCTCCCTCATCTGCAGTATTTTAATAACCGTGACTCGTCAGTGCTTAATGTGATGTTCGAGTAGAGGTGTATTATAAAGGGACCGCCAGTATCTTTTAACTGTCCATTAATGCTACAGTTGTTTTCATTTCGTCTATGTACATTTAATATAACCGTGGCTCGTTTCTAACTTCTACCATTCATGTTTCTACCTCAACTGACTTGATTTCATTTTCCATGTCTGAAATTCTTGTTTTATTGTCTCCATTTTATTGTACATTTTTATCGTCGTATTTTTATAGACTTGAAGAGCGGCACTTAACCCGCTGCCAACCTGCCCCCACATGCATAAAAAAACATTAAAAGAAAAAAAAGACCTTGTTTGAGAACCACCGTGTTGGGAAATGAAGTCCTTTACACCATCTGGTGATGTATTCCTGTATTTGTAGACTGTGGCTGCAATCTACAGTGAACTACTAGGAACACATGATAGGTGCTGTCAAATGCTGCCCGAGGAAGGTTTTTGGTCGATCCCAAGTGGACGAAGAGAGCCTAGACACCATATTGAATGGCCGCAATAAATTTACGACCCATCACTCAACGAGAGAGCGATACTGCATTGATGCTAGCCGACATTCTAGAAGGTTGGAAACTACTGCAGTAACGATTCCGACATGGACCAAAGCCAGCAACTAGAAATGAACTTGCCACGGGGTTTCTAGTAAGACAATAGGTGAAGTAGGATATATGGCGTAGGTATAAAACTGAATACCTTCTGCTACTAGACCAGGGGTCTCACAACCAAATTTCGACGCAGGCCACATTACCAACTTTTATCACTGTGGCGGGCCAGACAAAAGAAAATTGCAAAGGAATCAATTACTAAACCAGTGGAAATTAAACACTGTTTTTCTAGGTAGGATGTATTTATAACAGAACATTATAAACTTCAAAGAAACAGAAACACGATATTAATGACAAATGAAAACTAATGAGACATTTTTTTAAGCTCCTCGATATTTGGTGATGATATGTCCGTTGAAGAAATTCGTAGAATTCCCTGTTATCGAAGATCTCGTTTTTGTATATTGTGTTTTGTGCTACCTCCGACTTCCTGAATTATCGCCTACGATAGCGGCGCCTGCTTCCGCCTCGTCTCAGCACGATGATTTTGGTGCGTTTCGCTGAAGCATTACGTGTGTGTTTGCGAATGAGTGTTGTTTGTGAATCCTTCCCCCCCAGTAGCGTTAAATCATGTATAATTTAGGCTGGACACCGTCCGCATTAATCCATGTAAGAGATGCACTTTCATTGTATTAACAAAAATTGGTTCCCCATTTTGCTTGTTTTCTATCTGAATAAACAAGTTTAAGTTAAACATAATCCGTAAGTTGCCTATAAATTGTAGTTTTTTGAGAGCACCTTCCGTCTTTTATTTATTACTGTTCTTCAAAACTGCTGAGAACAAGCTCAGATGCAATTTTTCTTATGTCTAAATTGCGTTGTGCCATAAATGTTTTCTTAGCCACCTTTCTAAGATAACTTTAATTGTGGTGGCTTGCTTATTAACGTCTGTGTGTAATAACGTGTGAGCTGCTATGTATATTGACCACTGTAGTATTAACTTCCTGTTATTGAAGTAATTTGAAACGAGTCAGTTCTCACTTTGGGCCAGGGAACAAGGTTTGTAGCAGAGAGTAATCAGTAGTTCACACGGACCTTATTTGCTAATTTTAGTGCTAAAACAAGGCTCTTGTTTCGTACAGTGGTCGACTTTTAATGTGTAAAGCAGAGTTTCTGTGCGTTTGTTTGTGTTTACGAATTGCATACAGATCGACAGTTTTGTTCCAGTATTCATGAACTTTTGCACACGTAAGCTTCAATCCATGAGGACGGTCGCCGTAAGTGTAAGAATCACGTACAACACATAGTAACGAGATAGGAGGTCATAGAAAATGAGAAGTGCAAAAAACTGCTGCATCTCGCGACAATGTTTCACATTTCCTCCTAAACCACTGGACCGATTTAAACCTAATTTGATACACACGTTCCTTATCGTGAGGTACCAATTGTTGTAGTGGTAAGAACCGCATATGACACATGGGTCAGGAGATATGTCAATAGGAGTTACATGAAACTGCCACATAACGCGGCGAGACTTTATAAATACAATACATAATAATGAGAGTACTTAACGACTTGCAACAAACTTTAAACATAATTTCAAAACATAATCACACTTTTTCTCTTTGACAACCATAGCAAAATGATGAGAAGAAAAAAGTTTCTCGCTTACTACTTTTTCCGCTTTCACGGAGTAAAACTACGGCATTCGGTATAACGTTGCAATTTTTAATTTCTACGCTACATATTGTACCCGCAGAAAATTTTAGACAGTATAAACACATGTAGCTGAATATACCTTGGAAAGTTTCTCACAGTATGACACGTAGTTCATGAGATATGAGCACATAAACAGTAACGTTCATGGAAAACCGTCCCATCACACATCAGTTTTAAAATCATTACTTCTTTACTATTAACTGTATTCACAGCAGATTTTACAGGCGTACAGCACTTATATAAGTGAATATAAACCTGCAAAATTATACAGTTGTAAAACATATAATTCAATAAATATGAGATAATATATCCAAGACATCCCTACTCCTTATATTGTTCTGGTCTTCAGTCCGGAGACTGGTTTGATGCAGCTCTCCACAATACCCTATCCTGAGCAAGCCTATTCATCTCCACAGAAGAACGACAACCTACATCTGTCTGAATCTCCTTACTGTATCCAGCTCTTGGTCTTCCTCTGCGGTTTTTACCCCATACACTTCCCTCCAACGCTAAATTCACAATTGTATGTTTGTTTGTATAGTCTATGGGACTTAACTACGGGGTCATCAGTCCCTAAACTTACAAACTACCTATGAACTACTTACAAACTAGGACGGCACAAATATCCATGCCCGAGGGGGGATTCGAACCCCCGACCGTAGGGGCCGTGCAGACCGTGACTGGAGCGCCTCAGTCTCCTCGGCCACCGCGGCCGGCAAATTCACAATTCCTTGATGTATAAGAATGTGTCATATCAATCTATCCCTTCTTTTAGTCAAGGTATGCCAGAAATTTCTTTTCTCCCCAATTCTGTTCAGTACCTCCTCATTAGTTACGCGATCCACCCACCTAATCTTCAGCATTCTTCTGTAGCACCACATTTCAAAAGCCTCAATCCTCTTCCTGTCCGCACTGTTTATCGTCCATGTTTCACTCCCATACAAGGCTACACTCCATACAAATGCCTTCATAAAGGACTTCCTTAGGCTTAAATCAATATTCGCTGTTAACAAATTTCTCTTTTTCAAGAATGCTTTTCTACCCATTGTCATTCTGCATTTTATATTATCTGTACTGCGGCCTAATTTGTTATTTTACTGCCCAAGTAACAAAACTCATCTACCTCCTTTATTGCTTCGTTACCTAATCTAATTCCTTCAGCATCACTTGATTTTCTTAGGCTGCACTCCATTACCCTAGTTTTGTTCTTGTTAATGTTCATCTTATATGCAACCTTTCAGCACACTCTCCATTCCGTTCAATTGCTCTTCCAGGCCCTTTGCTGTATCTGACAGAATTACTATGTCGTCGGCAAAACGCAATGTTTTTAATTCTTCCCCCTGCACTTTAATTGCCGCGGTGGAGTAGCCGAGCGGTCTAAAGCGTCTCGCTGCAGAGCGCGCGGTTGCTCGCCGTGGAGGTTCGAGTCCTCCCTGGGGCATGGGTGTGTGTGTTTGTCCTTAGGTTAGTTTACCTAGGTTTAAGTAGTTTGTAAGCTACGGACTGATGACCACGCAGTTTGGTCCGATAGATTTACAAACATTTGATTTTTTTTGCACTTTAATTCCTTCTCCAAATTTCTCCTTGGTTTCCTTTATAGCTTGCTCAATGTACAAATTGAATAACATTGGAGAAAGGCTACAACCCTGACTTACTCGTTTCCCAACCACTGCATCCCTTTCATGCCCTTCAACTCTGACAACCGCTGTATGGTTTTTGAACAAGTTGTAAATAACCTTATGCTCCCTATATTTTACTCCCGCTTGCTTCAGAACTTGAAAGAGTTTATTCCAATCAACATTGTCAAAAGCTAGATATGTAGGTTTGCCTTTTCTTAATCTATCTTCTAGGATAAGCTGTAATGTGAGTATTGCCTCCCGTGTTCCTACATTTCTCCTGAACCCAAACTGATCTTCCCCGAGGTCGGCTTCTACTAGCTTTTCTATCCTTCTGTGAATATTTCGTGTTAATATTTTGCAACCATGACTTATTAAACTGATGGTTCTGTTGTTTTCACACCTGTTTGCACCTGCTTTCTTTGGAATGGGGATTATAACATTTTTCTTAAAGTCTGAGGGTACATCACCTGTCTCATACATCTTACACACCAGTACTCCTTATATATTGTCCTATAAAAATAACATGTTTACGGTAAAAGAGGATGGACAGAGAGAGAAGGGATAGGACAAGTACTAACTCAAAGCTTTAATAAATAAATAAATACCTGAGCAACGTAGGGTTTTCTGCTAGTAATTCATAATCGAACCATTATGCTACGAACTGGGCCGCCTCTCCCGCCGGAGTTTCGAGTCCTCCCTCGAGCACGAATGTGTGTGTGTGTGTGTGTGTGTGTGTGTGTGTGTGTGTGTGTGTGTTGTGCTTAGTGTAAGTTAAATTAGGGACTGAGCACTAAAACGGTAAATAGGAACCTCTTTGAAAGACTGGCAGAGAAGTAGGCAACTAGCTACTTCATTCCTCATTCCGCCTTCCTCATCAAAAATTATGGCAGGTGAACATATTGGCGCTCTTTTAACAAAGAAGATGTTAAATGCTTTTACCCAGTCTCTTATATCGCAACGTAGTTTCCATACACAGCTTCTCCCTCTTTCACACTGCCAGTATCTACATAGGTCTCCCTGCACTTGTCTCTTTTTCCCCCAATTGGCATTTCCTCTCGCCTGTTTTTCCCACTGTCACTGTCTGCAACCCTTTCCCTCGATCTTCCTTACTATTCTCTTCTTCTCTGCCACTCTCCCTGTCTCTCTGCTACTGTCTACGTCCCATCCTTTATCTCTAACATTGCTTTCGTCACTCTCTTTATCTCAGTCTGCTGTCTGTGTCTTCAGTCACCAGTGTCTCCTGTCTAGATATGTCATTTCGGATGGTTTTGTCGTGATTGCAACTGCTAATTCGAGAAACTTAAACACGTGGGCCAATCTGGGGCAGTAATAGTCAAACTAGTCCGTCAAAACAGCTAAATTTCTGAAGTATAATGTAATATTTGCGAGAGCTGCACTTACTTAAACAACTGTTCCCAAATGATAATGTAGCCAAGATCACGTTTTTACGGTCCTTTATTTTTTGACTACCGATTTTGATGAACTAAGTTACCATCTTTAGATCAGCATTGTCAACAAATATTGGTCATTTGCTTGTAGGTACGAGGGATGGACATTAAATAGTAACAACTCTTTATTCACAACCGATAGAAAAGTCTTCCATGTTTGCACCCGTTACTGTCCTTCGAAGGTCACCACCTATGTGTACAACCTGTTGCCAGCGATGTGGAAGGCGTAGTATACCGTTAGCAGAGCCTGTTCTGTTGATGGTACGAATGGAGCGGTCTACTGCCTGTCGAATCTCTGGAACAGTTCTGAAGCGAATGCCACGAAGTGGTTCCTTCATCTTCGACTTACGTCCTGGGAGTATGGTGGATGGTACAGTACTTCCCAGTATCATCAATCAAATGTTCAAATGTTTGTAAAGCTTAAGGGCCTTAACTGCGGGTTCATCAGTTCCTAGACTTACAAACTGCTTACGAACTACCTTACACTAAAGACGACACAAACATCCATGTCCGAGGGGGGATTGGAACCCCCGACGTGGAACGGCCTCGCACAGCCGAACATTGCGCCTCAATGCGCTCGGCCGCTCCGCCGCGACTCCCAGTCTCATCGACCGAAGAGAACAGCCAAAGCTTGCAGTGTATGCGCCCACGCACTGTCGCCGCTTCTTTCGCAAAGCTGCTCGCAGGTAATGCTCCAAAAGCGAACAGTAATACTGTGCATTGACGGTCTGCCGTGGAGGAGAGTAATACGTTAGGATAACACCATCACAGTCGTACACTAGAATTATTATAACTTTCACCATACTGGGACTCTGGTGGACTTTCGACTTTCGTGGCGACCCATAATGACGCCCTTCGTTGGATTGTCGTTTCAGTTTTGGCTCGTACGATGTGGCCCATGTCTCATCCAGTGTTACAATATGGCGTGAGAAGGCCCCTCATAAGCGCTCATAGCGCTCCAGGTGCGTCTGAGCAGCGTCGTAACGCATCCATTTCTGCATTTCCGTCAGTTCATGTGGAACCCATCGTGATGCAATTTTTCGCATGCCCAGGCGTTCCTTCAGGATGCGAAGCACAGTCGTATGCGCTAATCCGGTTTCGTGGGCTAGCTCACGAATCATCTGGCGTTGATCACTGTCCACCAACGCGGCAACCATATGCACTTCTTCTTCAGAGACGCTATTATCAAGGGTACGTTCAATAGAGGGAATTGGAAAGGGGAGTACTCATCGTAAAGAGTTTTTTGTTTGACGCAATTTACGATGATACGTTGTGGGTTTATCCCCCATAGAAAATGCTAAGTTTTTAAATTCAGCCTCGATTGACCTCAATATGTAACGGGTATACCATGTTAACTACAGACGTTTTCGTCACAGACGGGATTTACGGCCATATATGACAGGTAAAACCATGAAAAGCGCTAATCTTTGTCATAGGCACAGTGTATGGCGATCTGTGACGAATACCAGTAAAAATTGAAAAATTTTCCACCATAGACATAATTTATCGTGATTTGTGACGTTAGTCGTGATTGAATAGCGACTGAAATAGTTTCATGACCTCAGAACCCAGAACACTTGCTGTACTTTCGCTACGTTAATTAAAAATAAAATTATACCTCAGCCCAGATATTTCACGCATTTTTTACTTGCGCATGTACGGTAACTTTGAACATATGGATCTCATTAATGTTTAGTATTATGGAAAAACTGTCAATTTTGGCAGGATCATAATCTTAAGAAAATACCGCACAAATTTCGGCGATTTCCCATGAATATAATCTGTAGATATTCTCATGCATACAACTTGTACTTTTGCTACCCAAAAATGATTATACTCTAGCGTATCGTGATAAAGAATACAGAGTTTCGAAAAGTGGAAACTTATTTTCTAAATAATCCTCTAAACAATGTATAGATAAAATTGTGTCATTTGCTATTCCCAAAGATACGCAAAATTACGCAATTTTTTTTACCTATCCAAACTCTTTCAAACATTATGAAGCAATACTTTAATAAATTGGATGCTACACAATAGCTGCGAGGAATGACTAAAATCACCACTTCCACGAGTGAAGATATCAAGCTGCATGTCTAAAAATCAAATTTTTGGGCAGGGTAGAATTTTTAAAATCAGATGGTCTGTTTGAAATTATTGAATATTATTAATGCATTTTCGAGTCCTGAGGACTCATGTACGCCGCATAAATACGTTTCTGCAGTCGAAATACATAGAATGTAAATAAAAATACCTGTTAAATGAGTGTTGGAACTTGACAGGCCCTTTTTGTTATTAATTATTATGGGTTTGACTGTAGAAACGTTTTTCTGTGGTGTACATGAGTCCTCAGGATTCGAAACTACACTGATGATGTTCAGTCATTGAATGAAATCGCCGGCCGCGGTGGCCGCGGGGACTGAGGCGCTTCAGTCACGGTCTGCACGGTCACTACGGTCGGGGGTTCGAATCCCCCCTCGGGCATGGATATTTGTGCCGTCCTTAGTCTTAGTTAGTTCATAAGAAGTTTGTACGTTTAGGGACTGATGACCCCGTAGTTAAGTCCCATAGACTATACAAACATTTAAACATTTTTTAATGAAATCGATATGCGGTATTTTTAAGTAAATATTTCATATAATACCACCAAGCTGAAAATTTGTTGTTATTTTTATAATACTATGGTGGTTGGGCACACAACCAATTGTGGATTTGAACCTCCGTCCTCCCGAATACTAGCCCAGTGTGGGAATTAATAATTTCTTCTTTTATCATTCAAGAAAGAACATTTGTTCCACGCTTTTCTTACAAAAACAACCTATCTCCTTGTGTAGTTGTGTTTACAAAAGTATATCTTGATCATAATAGGTCGGGAATACATCTATTGAAGGTCAGATAGTCTAGTTAGAGTGTAATCTAATGAAATAGAAACCATCTAAAACTGTGAGTTACTAGAAGGTTTTTAGTGTCTCTTGAAAAATTACTGACAATGGACAAGGCTGTTTATTGTGAAAAAACCCTCATTCATCTGAATTTGAAATATTTAAAATTTATTGTTACTATCTATGAAGATATGCTTCTCACGCAGTATTGAAGGCTAAGGTTAGCAGCGAACAGAAACATGTGAATATTAGTCTGAAGTCATACACGGTTCTTCGATATCTATAGAAACAGGTATTCTCGTCAGCCACAAACCCTAGAGTCTTCTCACAGAGAACGATTAACATCTGTGTCATATCAGGTGGTACACAATGGCGTAAAACGTCATGATAGTCGCTGCTGCAAATAACCTATCGAAAAAAAAAAATAATAAATTAAAAAATCGCACTGACGTATTATACGGCCCACTTTAGATTTGTAGTTTTATAAGTTTTTGCAAACATTTTGGACCAAAATCATAATCTAAATAATAAAAAATTAATTAATAAGAGTGTCTGAAACCCTTTTAGGAAAAACAAATATTAGGCCCTGGTGGGTTTCGAACCACTTACCTGCAGCATCACAGTCCAACGCATTGTCCACTACGCTATTTTTTTTTTTTTCTTTTTGCAGTTGCGCTGACCCCTACACCACTTTTTTTTTTCTTTTTTTTTTTCTTCTTTTTTTTTATAGTTCTTTGTTCTTTTATTGTGAGTAACTGGGATTTTTTGTTTTATTTATTTATTGATATAGTTTATATGACATTTGCCATTCTCAGCTTCCTTCAGCAAAGTAAATAAAGAAAAGATTTGCCCCTCTAGCGTGACGCTACAGCTAACAGTTTGAAAATCTGTTCTTTAATCTCATACTATTACGTTGTTAACTGATGTTAATATGTCATTTGTAGACGCTAGATTATCATTTATCGTACGAAGAACGACGTGTTTTGTTAATTCTTCATTGCGCCATTGCTTTGAAATGACAACGTGTAAGTTACAATAAGAAAATCATCAAATACGCAACGCAAGATGGCATATACCACAGAGTTCTGTGCGAGGAATGTCACGTGACATCTGCGAACGGCTGGTTTTCGTTACTTCAATGGAGGGTGTCAAAACTCCGTTATTTCTGCAAATATCTCTCAAAAGATACGAGATATAAAAATACTTAAGAGAACAAAGTTGTAGATAATTTTCTCCTCTACAAATTCGTTTATGCAATTTTCGCGTCAGATGAACGGTTTATTTGCAATTAAAATTACATTACAAACGGCTTTTTTATATTACTAACGTATTTCTTGTCCGAAATATTTAAAAAAGCGAGTTTCTGGTCTCTGGTAGCCAACAATTATGTCTGTAAAATTTGGTGCCGATCGGTTCGACCTAAAAAGTGGGAACACGTTACAGCCAGACAGACATCGTCAAATCGCCGTTATTTTTGCAAATATCTCTGCAACGATGCAAGATATAGAAAAAAAAAAACATAATAGAGCGAAGTTGTAGAGAATTTTCCTCTCTACCAATTAGGCTGTTCAATTTTCGAGCCGCGGTGAATTAGCCGAGCGGTCTAAAGCGTCTCGCTGCGGAGCGCGCGGTTGCTCGCCGTGGAGGTTCGAGTCCTCCCTGGGGCATGTGTGTGTGTGTGTGTGTGTGTGTGTGTGTGTGTGTGTGTGTGTTGTCCTTAGGTTCAGTAGTTTTTAAGCTACGGACTGATGACCACGCCGTTTGGTCCGATAGAATTACAAACATTTGAACATTTTTCAATTTTCGTGTCAGATGAATGGTTCGTTTGCAATTACAATTATATTACAAACGGCTTTTTTGGTATTACTACCGTACTTTTTGTCCGAAAAATTTGAAAAAGGGAGATTCTGGTCACTGGTGGCTTACAATTATGTCTGTAAAATTTGGTGCTGATCGGTTGAACGGTTCGTCTTAAAAACAGGGAACACGTTACGGACAGACAGACAGACAGACAGACACCCCAAAATCGCCGTTATTTTTGCAAATATCTCTGAAACTATACGACATATGAAAAAAACACAAGAAAGCAAAGTTGTAGAGAATATTCTCCTCTACAAATTCTGTTGTTCAATTTTTTTTTTCAGATGAATTGTTAAGCTGTTATTTTCATTTAAATTTCGAGCTGTCAAAAGACGATCGCAAAGGACCACTTTTAGTGTTATTAACGTAACCTAAAGTGGGCCAAAACTGATGGACAAAGTTGCAATGAGAGAAGTTAATATATAAAGAACTTGAATTACACAACCTCTTGCCACTTCAGGACTACAGATTCGAGAAGACAAGAAAATGTAAGTAAGTTGTACTCTTTCTGAGGATACGAAATGCACTGGTACGAAGACAAGAGCTGACCCGCCTCAATTATATGTCAACAGAAGCAAACCTTTCATTTCATTCCTTTTATAACAAATCTGTGATTTAAAACGCAGATCCGTTTACAAACAAAAATAGTTTCATGTTTGAAATTCGTCTATAATCATTAGGAATTCTTATAAAAACGCATTAGTTCTTATTACATGTGGGTGGGAAACTTATCTTCGGACACACCAGGCTGACACACTTCACTTAACAAATACTATCTATACGAACGTGTAAAGAGATCACTTGCACTGAAGCTTCATAGGATAACGTATACTTTATGGTATCCAGATTTTTCTGTAACGCCAAGATTTAACATATTCATTATCTTTCAAAAGAAACTTGATAGACAAACTCAGATGAGCAATCTGGACAACGCGTTTGCAGTATCAGCTTATCCTTAATCTGGTAATTTCGAAGAATGTTTGCAATCGAAGTGGCCCGGCCACAAACGTTATATATCGGACGTTCGACCCAAAATGGATGACGCTGCTATTTTTGCGTGACTTATGTGTTTACAATGCTCACTGAAGAGACTACAGAAGAGTAACGGTTACGGACGTATACTTACTTAGAAATGGAGAATAAATTTTACTTATGCACAGGCAGCATATGCTGGCTACAAAGTGTTCGCTTTATGAGGATAATTGATTTACTAACCGAACAAGGGTACATACAGGAAACTCAACCACAGTGCAGTAAAGCATTAATCATTCATTTTGTAGTGTGCTGATGTTCGGAATAACCGTTGATACGCTTTGAAAATCGTAATGCCGATGAATAAGGGCAATAATTTTTCGTGTTGACACTGAACTAAATAATTAATACTGTTCCTGTTCTATGGATGCCAGGTCTTTGTATGTACCCTTGTCACTAAATTATTTATCGTCATGAAGTGAACATTTCGATGCCAACATTAGCACACTATGCATTTCTAAAAAACTGTACGTTCGTAAATGTTCATCATTTATGACGGCAACAGCCGCGTCGCACGATCGATATATGTCGTTTGAGGCCCGGCAACTTCAATTGCAAACATTCATCGAAATTACCCGGAATTTAGATACTATTTTAATGACCCCATATCCATTTAAAATATTTGTCTATGAGAATTTACGTTATATGCTCAAGGAAATAAGCTATCCATTTGACGTTTCGACGCCACGGATGTACGGAACTGAAATGTTTGTTGACGGATTACCTTAAGTCTGCTGTTGTTGCTCCGAGCCCTTACTGTATATCACGGTTTTCTGACAAGGGTGGATTCGTTCCAGTTATCCGGCAGCTGCCTCGTCTCGGACTGATGCTAGGCAACGGCAAGGGAAGCCGAACACAAACCGCTATTGTTGAAATTTGCGTCACGTCGCGTCATTCATGTGGAACTGCGCATAAATAATTACCACAAAGCGAAGGAGACTACATTGTCGGAAACAAAAATTGGAATAAATGAAGATCGGGATACAACCCGTCGGCTTCGACCATTGACGTCATATCGGAGTCTCACGAGATACGGTACCAACGCTTTATCAACTAGCCAAAAAAAAAAAAAAAAAAAAAAAAAAAAAAAAAAAAAAAAAAAAAAAAAAAAAACCACACAAAAAAACCACTATCAACGAATATAAACATACGGGATAATACCATAATACTTATGTATTGTAGATCATAAATAATCTGTGATTATCATCGCCAATTACCGATTGCCACAACAGAATGTACCATTGATCACAGGTCTCACGCCAAAAATTCTCGCCTTCGTCGCTCACTTGCGATAAAAAAATCCTCTCTGTTAACCTATATACCTCACTATCAGAGAGAAGCTACATATCACTTTTTAAACACAAAGTCGTAATCTATAACCTATGTTCTGATTGTAAACAAACTATCGTCTTTAACTCAGATATGTCGTCATTGTTCAAAGCCGACGGGTCGTAAGCCGGCCGCGGTGGCCGAGGAGACTAAGGCGCTCCAGTCACGGTCTGCACGGTCACTACGGTCGGGGGTTCGAATCCCCCCTCGGGCATGGATGTTTGTGCCGTCCTAGTTCGTAAGTAGTTCATAAGTAGTTTGTACGTTTAGGGACTGATGACCCCGTAGTTAAGTCCCATAGACTATACAAACATTTGAACATTTTTGACGGGTCGTATCCCGAACTTCAGTTGACCCCAAAAATTAGTACATCCTCTTACACTGACGAATACAGCATATTCGAGGATCGTCCAATACGTGAGTTCTGTTTCCATTTCTGTCCGCGGCAGCGCTCGTTCCGTCAAATCTACGTTTTTATTCCGATCTTGATTAAATTTTGTACACCTGATCATCAGCTACCTACCGTATGGAGCATGGCAGAGGATGCTATGCAATAAATTTTACACCGTTTCTCTGTTCATCACTAAAGCTGAGAGATACATGTGTTTCTTCACAGAGGGGCGGAGGAACAGATGACACAGGAAGTGCGTCTTATAATTAACCACGCCAACTGCCTAGTCAACTACGCTGACACTACGCAAGCGGCAAAAGGCGCAGTAATAAGAGGAATATAAAAGAGGACGGGGGCGGAAATGAACTGAGGAGGTGGGGTTAAACAGAGGAGACGGGCCGAGAGAGAAAGAGTGGGAGAGTGAGGTGAACAGATCGAGGTGAGAGGGAGAGGTGGAGGAACAGAGAGGAGGGGACCGGAAATAGATGAGCATGCAAAAAAAGTAGATACCCGTGCGATGACGGGTGAAACGATACTGTAGTATCATTCCATTAATTCCTTGTATACTACAGTGTACGTTACTTTCATCTGATTATCATTTCGTAAAAGTGTGCTTGGCCTTTAGTGCCACTATAATGGGAGATGTACTAGGTGGAGACAAGAATGCTCTATTATTTATTAAAATTGTTATTACAGGACAAATAAGTGAGCGCCGCTCACATAAGGAGCTTCGCTCCACAGTACCCAACTCATCTTATACCTTATGTGATTGTGTGTGTGTGGGTCTGTAAGTGTGCATGAAGCCGCGGCTGGGAAGCCAGAGATGCAGAACACTCGGTAGGTTTGCCAACTTTAGTTTTGGGGTGTGGCAGAGAGGTTTCCTTGGGGATGAGATGGTAAAGTGGCTGCGACTTGCGAGTTCCTTCAGAATTCGGAGGTTGGCAGAAGATCCCGTTAGATCACAAGCCAATGAGGGCGCGGCTACTCGCGAACGGGAACGGGGGGATCGGTTAGGACGGGGAGCGGCCACGAGAAGGGAGAACGTTTCCGGGTGACGAAGAGGAAGGATGTGAGTATGGTGGCCTCCGTGGTAAAGTATGAGGAACTGTGTTGGTTGTTAATTCTGTCTCTATTTCAGCGGGGAAATGATTTTGTCTAATGGTAATGTTGTGCATAGCTACGTGGGTGCAGTATGAGAGAGTAAAGAATGTACGGTACGAATGTAAGGTTACGATCCTTGTCTCAATCCATTGGTGATACATTTAGTGAATGAATATTTTGTATTTTGGCTTTAAAATGATGATAGGGAGATATACAGTGAATTTAATAAACTTGTGTAAATAGTATACATTTCGTCTCTAGTTGTTTTTATTAAATTCTAAGTCCCAATTTTGCTTAATGATTAAATGGGGGAATTTCAACTAGTAAGGGAACTGCCACCGGTATGCTATCAGTTACTGCAGTCTTTTGTGTGTAAAAAAAAAAAAAAAAAGTCGTTATCCGTTGCAATGCAATTTTATCAGGGCAGTAACATCTGCATTTAAGACCGAAAATAATCACTGAGCAAGGCGGCAACTGGTAGGAAGCGGAGGGTGGTTAACTTACACGGGTTTTCAGCTAGTAAATTACAAATACCAAAGGCAAGGCATGGTTCGTCCGAACTCGGACCGTAGGGAACAAACCTAGTTTTCGAAACACACGTTTATTACACATTTTAAGACGATAATATTACAAGATAATTTGGCGACCATTTAGTTCAGTTAGTTAAAGAAATTTGTTCCTTAGAGAAAATTACGATACAACCTGGAATTCCTGAAACTTATCTTCATATATACTCCGTAATTCACCTCAAGGTGCGTGGCGGAGGGCACACTGTACCACTACTAGGCGTTTCCTTTCCTATTTCACTTCCAAATAAAAAGACGTAAAATGAATATCTGTATGCCTCCGTACGAGTCCTAATTTCTCTTATCTTGTCTTTGTGATCGTTACGTGTCAATGCCTCTACCTGTTGCTCTTCATCCATGGCTTGCAACATGCCATGTGAAAAAAAGGCAAGCTGAGTTTCACAAGAACTATGCTTCCTAAGATCGTGCAGATTCATAGATAGAAGTTTATCCGTCTGATGGAAATTTTACATATTCAAGCTGAGAATATGCTTCAAATTCCTACAGGAAACTGATGTCAACGATATTTGTATATTATGACATTTCTTGAACCAATCTTGCATTTAAAGGAACACATATTGAAATATAACCCCCCAAAATACTCTTTGCTTTTAACATAAACTGCAACAGAAACGCTTGTTAAAAGGTGTTGCAGAACATGATTAAGTGGTAGCAGGCCCAAGCTGCACACAGGTTTTACAACGGGTCTGTCGTAGTATCGCGAGCCGACTCGCCGTTTCAAGGAGCCTTCTAAAACACACAAATTTATGTACAGCAATTTTAAGCATTTCAGTTTCCTACATTAAAAATTTTTAATCTTAGGCGGAACCCGGAGGTCGGGAAACCAAAATAAAAACAAATACTGTCTCACGTTTCGCCTCAGTTAAAAAAAAATTGCCAATCACTGAACAACAAGCAATGACAAAATAAAACGGGTTGTTGCAGAATGCACAGTAACAGCGCAAGAATGAGACAACTCAGGATTCAAATCCTTAAATATTCTTTTTTAAATTGTTATATACATTTACAAGATTATGCTTCAAAATTAACAATCCTTAACCGTATCTGAGGTTAGCTCTGATTACGGTACGGCTGAAAAAGAAGCTCCCGTGAAACAACAGGCAATGTATTGACTCATCTTAAGTTAAACAGAAGTCACAGTCCTCACTCAACGGAAAACTGTTAAACCGCACTCCAGCCTGCTAACGAAGGCACGAGCTTATGGAATAGGTACCCTAATATGTGAGTGGCTCGAAGACTACTTGAGTGATAGAACGCAGTACATTGTCCTCGATGGCGAGTGTTCGTCGGGGACTAGGGTATCGTCAGGGGTGCCCCAGGGAAGTGTGATGGGAGCCCTGTTATTTTCTATCTATATAAATGATCAGACGGGCAGAGTGAGTTGCAATCTGCGGCTGGTTGCTGACGATGCTGTGTTGTACAAGAGGGTGTTGTGATTGAATGACAGTTGTAGGATGCAGGATGACTTGGACCAAATTTCTAGGTGGTGTGAGGAATGGCAACTAGTGTTAAATGTAGAAAAATGTAAGGCGATGTAGATGAGTAGGGGGAACAATCCCGTAATGTTCGAATACAGCACTAGTAGTGAGCTGCTTGACTGAGTCGCGTCAATTAAATACCTAGGCGTAACGCTGCACACCGATATGAAATGGAACGAGCATATAAGTACAGTCATGGGGAAGGTGAATGGTCGACTTCCTTTTATTGAAAGAATTTTTGGAAGGTGTGATTTATCTGTAAAGGAGACCGCATATTAAACGCTTGTACCACTCCCTATTGAGTATTGCTCAAGTGTTTGGAATCCCAACCATACAGGTTTAAAAGACGTCATAGAGGCAGTTCCGAGGAGGGCGGCTAATTTTGTAACTGGCAGATTCGACCAGTGCGCGAGTGTTACTGAAATGCTTCGGCAACTCAAGTGGGAGTCGCTGGAGGGAGGGCGCCGTTCTTTTCGAGAAGCACTGTTGAAGACGTTTAGAGGGCCGGAATTTGAGGCGGACAGCAAAACAATTCTGCTGTCGCCAACTCACATTTCGCCACAAAGATAAGATTAGAGAGATTAGTCGCGTACAGGTGCATACAAGCATTCGTTTTCCCTCTTTTTGTATGAGAGTGCTACAGGAAAGCAATTACCTAGTAGTGGTACTGAGTACCCTCCGCCACAGGTACATCTACATAAATACTCCCGTTAATCACATTTAAGTGCATGGCGGAGGTTTCAGCGAATGGCTTGTATGATATTTGAGTAGCCTATTATCAAAGACGGACATCTGTCGTTTGCCAGAAACTGAGAAACGTTATTTTTTATTGCGAAACGTAGAGCTAATATATTTATAAGCTGATTTGAGCATTATCAACTTTAATACTCGAGGATTTATACCTGGAAGTGGCTAATATCAATTTGATTACTCAAAAACTATCAAATTGTGTTTGAAAATACAGATGTCCGTCTTTGAAACCAAAATGTGTAGGTGTCCGCTTTTGATGTGAACACGATTTTCAGATGTCCGTTTTTGATACACAGAGATTCGCTTACTGCTTACGAGAATCTGTTACAAGTGTATAATTAGGGAAGTTATAGGAATGGCGACATTAAGTGGAAAATATTAAATTCTGAACTCTATTACACATTGGCAAAATTAAGAACTACAATAATTATAATAATCTTTTTGTATTTTATATACCAAAAGAAATGTTACGGCACTGAATCTCTAAAATTATTAGCATAAGGTCTGTTGAATCTGTCGCCAGATTTTTCCTTAAACATCCTCACGTTATTTCTGATATCGAACGTTTTTTCCAATAAGTGATAATTTCGTACAACACACCTTACAATAGAACAGTGTAGTTTACAAGCTAGTCTTGCCTTTGTTTCTTTTCAATGTTTATTTTCCACTTTTCAGTTTGTGTCAACCGCTTCCTAGACGCTGGTGATATATTACGTTCCATTTCATTCGCTTTAACATGATTATTGGTAATAATACTATAAAAATTACTGGAAAACTTAAATACAGGCAAATACGTCTTAGTACCTGGCACATATTGTCGCCATGTCTGATTTTCGAGGTCATGTGATCATATACTGTGTTCCCATTGGTGGACACTGCTTCATTCAACAAGTGTCCGAATTTGATATAAAGCTCTTATGTAGGTGTCCGATTTTGATTTTAACAGTCAAATTTAACGTGTGATTTATCACATTAACGTCAATTTTAGGAACAAACGGACTTCGCCAAAGAAAAGAGTGGAAAAACTTCGTTTAGGATCGACTGCTAACTAAATTTCGAGCATTAGGTCAGATGTCCAGGTTTGATATTAGGCTACACATTTCTCTACCGTTCCGTTCTCTAACAGAATTAATCTTTCAACGTTCGATCTTATTTCTCTTATTGTATGAAGATGATCATGTCTCCGTATGTAGGTGGTTTCTAACAAAGTGTATTCGCATTCGGAAGAGAAAGTGCCGGGTCAGAGCTCAACGCCGACCACTTGTGGTGTGGACCAGCAGTACTCCTTACACTGGGCCGCGCCTCCTGAGCGTGACATTTCGCAGCGAGCTCTCAGCAACGTTTCCTTTCGCGACCGAGACTACTCTCCCCGCAAGACGGTCTGCATCGGAACTTGCGGCTTCCCAAAGCAGTGCGCGTGCTCGCCACGTACAGGCAGCGATACTTTGTGGGATTCAGAAAGCAATCTCACGAATCGATAGCAGAAATGACGGAGCAGTTGGAGTGGGAATCACTACAACGGCGACTTTCGTTGCGGCGATATCTACTTATGAAATTTCGACCGTCGACTTTCTCCTCCCAGCTGGAATATATTTTGCTGATTCCCACATTCATAGAGAGAAATGGTGATCAGAAGAAAATATGAGACATCATTGTTTTGTTCTTTATTGTTATTTCAATGCCCTACGGGTAGGCTGGCAGCAGCTTATTACGCCGCTCTTCAGCCAGAAAGTTACTTGCATTTGGCAGTGAGTATTAAAAACATAGAAGTGAGAAAATAAACGCAGAATTTAAAATAGAGTGGTGATGAAACTGGCGCATAAAATACACGAATGCGATGATTTTAAAATGCACATATTTAGAATTAAAGCTGCCACGGTGGCTAAAATTACACTGACGATATACAGAAAACGGCGACGATGACGGAGACACTGGTAAAACATGCGGCAACACTCTGTTATAGTCTTGTGTAGTTCGCGAACGAACTACGAAAGAGCGCTCCCACGGGCGAACTACGCGAACTAGTTCGCAGATCCCTCGCCTCTTAGTTCGTCCGCTCCTTTTCCGAAGACTGACGGGTAACAGCGAGAGGACGCGAGAGCGCGCAGAATCGCGTGATTCCCTCTTGCCAGTTGCCGTCATTTTGAGCTGAGATGCAGCTCAGCTGTAGTTGCAGTAGCGGTAGCAAAAGCCAAAACGAGCGGACGAACTAAAAAGAGCGACCTACTTCGCGGCCAAGCTGCGAACTAAAAGGAGAGCTACTGGTCGGGAACTAAAATATGCGTGATAGGTCGCGAACTAAAATATGCGCGATAGGTCGCGAACAGAATTAAAAATCAGGTGTTTGCCTTCTGCTGATGTGAGGCATTTCAAGGTTAGCGTCTGCCTGCTAGATTACATTGTTCAGTGCTACAAAATTTCTGTTTTGAAGTATTCTGCACTCTGCAATATCAGACTAATAAATTCCATAATGCCAAGATATAGAGATAACTCTAAACTTAAACGCGAGAAATTATCCACAAACTGTTTCTTTTGGTTTGCTTGATATCGTTAGTGGCTCAAGCAGCAAGCGCCTGAAACAGCTAGGTGGGGGAACTTCTCCCTCCACCTGCATGCGCAGACCACGCCGCTCAGCCGTCACTGGGACCGGACGAACTAAAAGAACGAACTAGTTCGCGGCAGAGCCGCGAACTAAAGTGAGCGCTCCAGATCGCGAACTATTATGCGCAAGTCTATTCTGTTATGCCTGTTCGGGGGTATCTAAAATCTTAAAACCACACGAAGATTAAGTCACTCTGCGCAACACTGAACGACCCACAGTTAAAACTTAAGCACTGAAACCCCGCAGGAAATGGGGGAGGGAGGGGAGGCGCAGAGGGGTGGGAAAGGGTGGGGAGGGGCAAAGGGGGAAGGTGGGAGAGTGTAAGGACTTCTGGGGTGGGAAAAGGAAGGGAGAGCCAAGCGAGGGTGGGAGAGGATGGGTGAGAGGGTGCGCTCATATAAGGGGAAGGATTAAGGTTGGTAGGAAGGATAGATGTCTGGAAGGAGGGCGTCATCCGGGAGGGGAAGCTGACGGAAGGTGCCTTCGGTGGGATGTGGAGAGGGGGGTGGTGGAAGGAGAGCGGGAGGGAGGGAGGTACACCTTGGTAACGGCGTGGCAGAGGTCCTGAACTCAATAGGAGGAGCGAAACCAGAGGGTTATATTTCGGGAAACGTAGAGGATACAGATGTGCCCCAGGAATTTAAGAAGATGTGGGAAGCGAATGAGATAATATAGGACCCATTGTATTGGGACGAAATATTATTCCCGCTACTACGTTACATCAGCTCAGTTTTGCAGGTAAAAATGTTTTTTTTATGTTGTTAATAATTTTTAATATAATAATTTTTGTGTTATGATTTTTTAAAAGAAATGTGTGTTGTTTCCTATGTTTCATGTGCGGTGACAACGGAGCAATCTACGAGAACGGCGTCTTCTCTGCGGAAGCCAAAGATGACATAGCTGGTTACCAATCGTCGCTGGTTGACAGCCGCACAGCCAGAGAAGATCCTGTTTGAAGACCTCCGTTGCCAACCGTCACAATGAAATAAATAAAATAAATGAAAAAATGTATTGTCATAAGTTGTTCATGATTGTATGTTCAGAAAAACAGTTTCAGACTTTATGTTGAGTCCTTAGGAAAGCGATCAGACTTTGTGTTATATTATACTAGCTTAAACCCGCGGCTCCGCTCGCTTGTTGGTTGATTATGATAGATAAGCTGTCTTTCAGTAGTGTGCTATGAGACTGGTTTTGAAGGATGAAATGAAATACAATACCTTCTTTAGAAGCAAACATTTTAATCAACATTATTAGGAAAGTAAGTAGTGTAGATCAAATCGCACGTAAAACTGCACTCAAGAACCCAATCACGAAATTCAACAATAATGATTGTAATAATATCACAAATCGATCACTTGATGTAAAGCGCGAATTGTCAAAGCCATTTTTAAAGAGATGTATTAAAATAAATTTCTTTTTCACTGCTTTATTTATTCTTACATTTCCCTATTTCCTTATAGAGAAAGAGCTGAAGACATTGTAGCAGGCATAGACAAAAGATATGATCTATGGCATCACGTTTCACTCCTTGCTATAGAGTCGCAAACGTCATCGTTGGCCTTCAGTCCGAATACTTTTATAATAACTTTCAACCACCATATCTTCCACATCCTTATAGCTATCGGCATGGAACTGCTATGGTGTACAACGGGAGACTTCGAGCAACAATTAAACACCGACCATTCGTTTGGGTTCTGTAGTTTTCGCTGCAGAGCGAAATATTAACACACACACAGACGTAGAATTTTATATACACCGATAACTTTCCATCCCCATATACTCCACCCTTTTATCATTATCAACCCTCAAGCAACAATTCGACCAAGAAAACCATTTTCCAAGAGTAAATATAATTTTCAATGAGTAATTATTGTTCCGCATTTCGGGTTATTTTCTTCAAATTACTAAATATCTATCCGATCGTCATAAAACCGTGCCTAAAGCATTCCCCGGGTAGACATTAGTAATTGTACAAATTTTAGCACGTTATGTCTTGTGGTTCAGACGTGATAGAACAGACATTCACATTTATAGATATAGATATGGATTTGTGACTTAAGAAAATAAAAAGTTAAATTTTACTTCAAGTGTCAGTGTTTAGAGAACAGTTATTTCAGCTGTTTAGAAGAACGAGCATTTATATATTGTACTGAAACTATAATACGAAGTTATTTACAGAGTTTTTTATTTATTTATTCATTTATTTAATTATTATTTTTTATTTTAGAGAAGTTTAGGGACTTAGCTATAATTCTGTTGATTAAAAGACAGTGAGTTCGTATTTTGTAAAGCGATATATTTTGTCAACGGATTCAACGAACAATATCTGTGGTTTACAAAACATATGACGAAATTTCAGCAAGAACTATATACCAAATTTTAAACTTTGAAGTATTTTTTTTAGGAACAGTTTTATTTTCTCTTATCTTGCGCAAGGGCCTAGAAAGAAACATTTAAAGATTTTTTCTATAACTGAACAGTGAAGTTTCAGTTGTACTTCGAGTGTAGTGGAAGGGCCAGGATCTAAGTCCAACACGATCATACTGAAGAACGTTACTTTTGAACCTACCGGCCGAGTCCCACTACACCATGTGTGGGAAGGGAGGTGGAGGGCGTCGCACTCAAGGATCTGGACGGACTGGTAGTAGGCAGGTGGGGCGAAAACCGGAGTGGAAACTACTCAGGACGGGACGCATTAAGGATCTAATAGGTGTAGACGATGGTGGAGGGGCTGAGTCCCCATGTCCGGCCAGAAAAGAGCTTTAACAGGTTGACGCGGGAGATGGTGTTTGGTCGAACATTTTGAAAGTGAGGTTTCCCAGGAAAGGGAGCGGTCAAGGTTGACGCCGAGGTACTTCAAGGTTTTGATTTGTGGAATAGGACGTTCATGGAGAGTTACGTAAAGGTCTCAGAGGCGGAAGGAGCGGGTGATGAGACCTATGATGATTGCCTGGGATTTGGTAGGGTTGAGAGTAAGGAGACACTGGTTACACCAGGTGGAGAATTTGGAGAGGTGAGACTGGTGCAGGAGTTGGGAGCGAGCGATGGAGGAGGCGAGGGCTAGGAAGGCGGTGTCGTCGGCATACTGAAGGAGATGGAGAGATCTGATCTCGAACGAAGAAATTTAGGTGTTCTTTCTTCCCACGTGTTATTCGGGAATGGAATGGTAGATAAATAGTATAAAAGTACTTCGATGAACCGTCTGCCAAGTACTTTAGTGTGATTTGCAGAGTAACGATGTATGCGGCGAAGTTATAACACCTACATTTTTTTTTTCACAGGGCTAAATGATGTGGTTTCTCTTAAAATACACGCGCACTCATTGAGAGTACTTGGTCGAGATGGCACCTCTGTACGGCACATAGAACTCTAATTACAGTGGGGAGAACTAGAACTTTTAACTATAGTAAAAATGCAGACGTTTTCAGTACAAGAACAGCTTGTAATCATTCGAATTCTCCATTTGCGATTGAAATTCATCGCCAGTTGACAGACATATTGTGTTGGTGTCACGGGTGTGTTAAATGTGAGTTAGTGGGTGTGACAGTTCATGTGACGGCACAACAGAACAATCTGGACCTCCCAGCCGCTCTGACGACATGATCGAGGGAGTGGAGAAAATTGTTTTGGGAGTTTGCTGAAGGACTGTGTAACACATCGCCTCCGGAGTTAGCGTTTCCATGGGATCTGTGGAGACAATCCTGTATGAGGACCTGAAAATGCGGAAAGTGTCCTCCGGGCGGGTGCCACGAATTTTGACGGATGGCCGCGGTCTAAGGCGCCTCGCTGCGGAGCGCGTGTTTGCTCGCCGTCGGAGGTTCGAGTCCTCCCTGAGGTATGTGTGTGTGTGTGTGTGTGTGTGTGTGTGTGTGTGTGTGTGTGTGTGTTGTCTTTAGGTTACTTTACCTTAGTTTAAGTAGTTTGTAAGCTAGGGACTGATGACCACGCAGTTTGGTCCGATAGATTTACAAACATTTGAACATTTGCTGACGGATGACCACGAGGCTGCGCACCTTACACACTTGAGGCAATGTTGACTCGTGATGACTGCACGGATGGGACTTTCTTTTCATCGACTGTGAAGTTCAGGTAATGATTTCAGAATAGGGGCCTCTAGATTTTTCTGTATCATTATTTTTATCTGTGTGTCTGTGAAAATTGTTTCTACGTTTTTCAGTGTTTGATGTACGTTTCTTTGATACCAGTTTGTTGAGTCACTGGTACAGATTTATAAATGATATAATATGCCTAATAGGTGAACCACACTCCCGTAAAAGAGATCTTCACAATGACATAAACACCATACACCCACAAATACAGCTCACAACTGGAATGCAAACAGACAGGAAACTAAACCTCTTAGATCTCACCATACATAACAGAAACAACAAACATGAATTCACAATTTAGAGGTAGCCCACATAACAAGCACTTTGATTCACAACCAATCCCGTCACCCAATAACCCAGAAGTAATCAAGTTTCAGATTTCTACTACGCCGATTATTCAGTATACCGATGACCAAACAAGACTACACTGAAGAACTGGACACAATAAAACAAATTGCACAAGAAAATTGGTATGACACAAAACCAGTGGACATAATTTACACGAAAATACAAAAACAAGTAACACACAGTCATGAAAATTCCACACACAGGGATGAAACACTAAACACAACAAACCAACAGAGAGTAAGCAACAAATGACACATTATGACTTAACAACAATAAAAGCACACGCAGGCTGGGCTGCATGCTAAAGAAACATAGGATACGGAACCAACAATACAATACAGAATAACTAGGGAAACATTCCACCAACACTGACAAGTACAGTCAATCAGGAATACACCAGCTTACTTGCAGTAACTGCCAATCTGTATATGTGGGTCAGACAAGGAGAAATTTCAAAACAAGATACACTGAAGACCTCAGAGCACTAAAAGGTAGCAGCTGTCACTCAACATTTGCCAAACATTTAATAAAACAGAATCATACCCCAACAAACATAGAAACTGTCCTACAAATTCTCAAAACCAGCAACAGCTTATTCCAAAAATTAACAGTAGAGGAAAACTATCACATCCAGAAAGCAATAGCACAAGGTAAGAAAGTACTTAACGAATACACATCATTATACAACACAACCCTCTTTGAGTCCATAAAATAAGTATATAAATGAATCCCAACACCACATTACACCTTACAGCACACCCCCCCCACACACACACAATATTCTCTCTCTCTCTCTCTCTCTCTCTCTCTCTCTCTCTCTCTCTCTCTCTCTCTCTATCTCTCTCTCTCTCTCTCTCACACACACACACACACACACACACACACACACACACACAAACATCGCCAGTATCAAAACCATTCAAATATCGCACGCCACATTACAGACACGACACAAAAACAAATCACCACGATACAGCCAGCACAGAACGACAAATGGCGATGTAAACAGTGGCAGTACACAACAAAAAGAGCACTAAACATCATGAAACATAATAACACGCCACAAACAAGTACGCAGCAACACCACAGCTCAAGAGTAAGTAAGCCACTAAACAGCCACATGGAACCATTTTTCAACATAACTTCCAGCCGAATGTACCATTAATGAATAAGTTTTCGTAAATAAAAACGGTTTGTTCTTTGCAGATGACAAGCTGAGAAAACTTGTCACCCCTCAATTGAAGCAGATTCAAATCCTGCGAATAATGTAAATATTTTAAGTAAATTAGGCTTAATATATGTAACAAAATTGTCAAATCAAACAACTTGTCCAAATGACTGTATAACCAAAATCTGTAACATGTTATTCTAGAAAATAAAAGGAAAAAACCTACGTAAGATGTCACAATAACTGCCGAAACATGTTTTGATGTTAAAACAAACAAAAAAATGTTCAAATGTTTGTTAATCTATCGGACGAAACTGCGTGGTCATCAGTCTGTAGCTTACAAACTACTTAAATCTAGGTAAACTAACCTAAGGACAACACACACACCCAAGCCCCAGGGAGGACTCGAACCTCCACGGCGAGCAACCGCGCGCTCCGCAGCGAGACGTTTTAGACCGTTCGGCTAACCACCGCGGCTTTAAAACAAATCAAGGTGTCTTACATAAGGCGGATTTATTCACAAATATACTTGGCTTAAGAATCATCAGATGAGGTTGTATACGTGGCAGAGAGCAGGAGACACCAGAAGGTACCAGATAGGTTTTATAATGGTAACGCAAAGATTTCGGAACCAGGTTAAAACTGTGGAATGTTCAAATGTTTGTTACCCTTAAGGGACTTAACAGCGGGGTCATCAATCCCTAAACTGATGAACTACCTTATACTAAAGACGACCCAAACATCCGTGCACTAGGGGAGATTCTAACCCCCGACCGTAGCGGCCATGAAGACTGTGACTGGCGTGCCGCAGACCGCTCGACCACTGCGCCCGGCTTTAAACTGTGAGACATATCCTGGAAAGATGAAACACTAGGACAGGAATGGGTAACTTTCAAAGATAAAATAGTAGAGCTAGTGGATGCAGGTAGGAAGCCAAGAACTACAAAAAAAAATTCTTGGATATCACAGGTAATAATAAATTTAATTTTTGGTAGGAGAAAATATAAAAAATGCAATAAATGAAGCAGGCAAAAGAGAGTACAGACGACTAAAAATGAGACTGACAGGAAGTGCAAAATGGCTAAGCAGGAGTGGCTTGAATGCAAATGCAAGGATGTAGAAGATTGTATAAATAGAGGAAAAATAAATACAGCTTACAGGAAAATAAGAGATATTTGGAGATAAGAAAAACAGTTTTATGAATATCAAGAAAACGGACGGAAAACCAGTTCTCAGCAGAGAAGGGTAAGCTGAAAAGTGGAAAGAGTATAGAGAAGCTCTACGAAGGAAATTAACTTCGAGACAATATTGTAGGAAGGGAAGAAGAAGTAGATGACGATGAAATAGGTGATACTAAACTGAGAGATGAACTTGACAGAGCAGTTAATGACCTAGGACGAAACAGAGTCTCTGGAGTAGACGACATTCCCTCACACCTTCTGAAGTCTCTGGGTGAGCCAGCCATCACAAAACTATTTCACCTGGTGCGTAATATGTATGAGACAGGCAAAATACCCTCAGACTTCAAGAAAAATGTAATAAGTCCCACACCAAAGAAAGCAGGCGCAGACGGGTGTGAAAATTACAGAACTATCAGTCACGGTTGCAAAATTTTAACACGAATTATTTGCAGAGGGATGGAAAAGCTGCTAAAGGCTGACTTTGGGGAAGATAAGTTTGGATTCAGGAGAAATGTAGGAACACTGGAGGCAATACTTTACGACTACTTGTTGTTGTGGTCTTCAGTCCGCAGACTGGTTCGATGCAGCCCTCCCTGCTACCCTATCCTGTGCAAGCGTCTTCATATGAGTACAGACCGGCACCCAACATCCTTACTGTACTCGTCCCTCAGTCTCCCTCTACGATTTTTAACCCACATTTCCTTCTAATGCTAAGAGGACGATTCCTTGATGTCTGAGAATATGTTCCACCAACCTATTCCTTCCCTTAGTCAGGATGTGCCAGAAACTCCTTTTCTCCCCAATTCTGTTGAGCACCTAGTCAGTAGGTACGTGATCTACCCATCTAATCTTCATCATTCGTCTGTTACACCATATGTCGAAAGCTTCTATCATCTTTTTGTCTGAAATCCTTATCGTCCACGTTTCACACCCATACCATGCTACACGCCAGACAAATGCTTGCAGAAAGGACTTCCTAACATTTAAACTAATATTGGATGTTAACAAAATCGCTTCTTCAGAAAAGCTTTTCTTCCCATAGGCATTCTGCATTTTATATCTTCTTTACTTCGGTCACCAGAAGTTATGTTGCTACCCAAATAATAAAAATCATCAACTACATTTATCGTCACATTACCTAATCTAATTCCTTCAGCATCACCTGATTTTCTGACATTATGTTCCATTACCCTCGTTTTACTATTGTTAATGTTTATCTTACATCTTCCTTTCAAGACAATTTTATTCAATTGCTCTTCCAGATCTTCAGCAGCTCTGGCAAAATTACTATGTCATTGGAAACGCGCGAAGTTTTTATTTCTTCTCCTTGAACTTTAATTCCCTGTCCAAATTTCTCCTTGCATTCGTTCACCGCCTGCTCAATGCACAGATTGAACAACATTGGAAAAAGGCTACAACTCTGTCTTACTCCCATCCCAACCTCTACGTCCCTTTCTTGCCCTTCGACTCTAATAACCGCTGTCTGGTTTTTGTATAGGTTGAATATAACTCTTTGCTCCCAATATTTTACCCCTGCTACCTTCAGGATCCGAAAGATTATATTCCAGTCGACATTGTCAAAAGCTTTCTCCAAATCTACAAATGCTAGAAACGTAGGTTTGCCTTTCTTTAGCCTATCTTCTAAGATAAGTCGTAATGTGAGTATTGCTCCCATGTTTCTACATTTCTCCTAAATTCAAACTGATCTTCCCTGAGGTCGGATTCTACAAGTTTTTCTGTTCGTCTATAAATAATTCGTGTTAGTATTTTGCAACCTTGACTTATTAAACTGATAGTTCTGTAATTTTCACACTTGCCTGCACTTGCTTTCTTTGGAATTGGAATTACGATATTCATCTTGAAATTGGATGGTATTTCCCCTGTTTCATACATCTAGCATACCAGGTGATACAATTTGTTCACGACTGGCTCTCCTAACGATATCAGCAGTTCAGACGGAATATCATCTACTCCAGGTTTTGTGACCCAACTTCGTCGCCGCTTTTGTGTCCCAGCCTCGTCGTAGGTGTCGGTGGCCGAGTGGATGAGACCGACACAGGAACAAAGATAGCACGCTGGTGCAGGTAGGTGGCGCGCACTTTGTACTTGTGCGACACCACACCATGGACCTTGTTTCGACTCAAATCTTTCAGCGCTCTGTCAAATCTCCTATCTCATCTTCCTCCACTTCGTCTTCCCTTTCTAGAATACTGCCTTCAAGTTTATTTCCTTATATAGGCCCTCGATATATTCCTTCCACAGTTCAGCTTTCCTCTCTTTGCATAGTATTGGTTTTCCGTCTGAGTTCTTGATATTCATACAGCTGCTTCTCTTGTCTCCATATATCTCTCTTATTTTCCTATAGGCGGTATCTATCTTTCCCCTAGTTATGCATTCTTCTACAGTTTTGCATTTGTCCTCTAGCCACTCCTGTTTAGCCAGTCTGCACTTCCTGTCAATCTCATTTTTCAGACGTTTGTACTCCCATTTGCCTGCTTCACTTTCTGAATGTTTATATTTTCTCTTATCATCAATAAAGTTCAGTAAATCCTGTGTTATCCAGGGATTTCTTTAGGCCTTGTCCTTCTGCGTCTATGATCCTCTGCGGCCTTCACTACTCTTTGTCTCAGAGGTGCCCATTCTTCTTCTACTGTATTACTTTTCCCCGTTTCAGCCAATTCCTGCCTAATGCTCCGTCTGAAACTCTCAACCTTCTCTGGTTCCTTCAATTTGTCCAGGTTCCATCTCCTAACTTTTCTACTTTTCTGCAGTCTCTTTAATCTGCAGTTCATAACTAATAGGTTACGGTCAAAGTCTATATCCGTCCCTGGATATGTCTTACAGTTTAAAACCTGGTTTCTAAATCTATTCATAACCATTATAAAGTCAGTCTGGTATCTTCCAATTTCTCCTGGTCTCTTCCAAGTATACAACCTTCTTTTATGATGATTAAACCAAGATTTACGACTTATCTTAGAAGACAGATTAAGGAAAGGCATACCTACATAGCTTTTGTAGATTTGGAGAAAGCTTTTGATAAAATTGATTGGAATATACTCTTTCAATTTCTGAAGTCAGCAGGGGTTAAATATAAAGAACGGAAGGTTATTTGCAACCTTTGCTAAAACCAGACAGCAGTTGTATGAGTAGAAAAGTATGAAAGGCAAGAACTGGTTGGGAAGGGATTAAGACGGGGTTGTACACTTTCTCCAATTTTATTAAATTTGTACAATGAACAAGCTGTGAAGAAAAGCAAGGAGAAATTTGGAGAGGGTGAAGAAATGAAAAATATTGCCGATGACATTGTGATTCTCTCAGTGACAGCAAAGGACCGGGAAGAGCAATTGAACGGAATAGACAGTGTGTTAAATTAGTGTATAAGATGAACATTAACAAGAACAACTGAAATGCTGTCAACGAAAAACAGGCGATGCTGAAGGTATTAGATTAGATAAAGCACAATTGAGTTGGTAGATGAGTTTACTTCCTTGGGCAGTAAAATAACAAATGACGGTCTTAGTACATAGGATATAAAATGCACAATGACTATTGGGAAGAAAAGCGTTTTTGAAAAAGAGAAATTTGTTAACATCGAATATTTATTTGGGGATGGAGTGTTGGCTTGTACGGGATTGAAACATGGACAGGAACAGGATAGAGGCTTTTGAAATGTGGTGTTACAGAAGAATGCTGAAGATTATGTGGGTGGATCACGTAACTAATGAAGAGGCACTGAACAGAATTGGGGAGAAGAAGGATTGTGACATACGTTGACTTAAAGAAGGGATTGACTGGTAGGACTCATTCTTAGACATAAAGAAATCGTGGATGTAGCGTTGGAGGGTATTGTGTGAGGAAAATTCGAACAAGAAGACCAAGAGACGAATGTAGTAAGTAGATTCAAATAGATGTAGGTTGCGTTCTTATGAGGAGATGAATAGGTTTGCTCAGGATAGAATATGGTGAAGAGCTTAATCAAAACAGTCTCCCGACTGAAGACCACAGCAACAACATGGATAACTTCACACTTTTCATTACTTAGGGTCCATTGCTAATTTTTGCACCATGCAGATATCGAAGTCAGTGTGCAGCTGATTTTGATCTTCAAGTGACTTCACTAATCGTAAACGACCACATCATCGGCGAACAGTCTAAAAGAGCTATTCCGATTGACTCCTAAATGGTTTATAAAGGTACGGAACAGTAGGGGCCTTATAACTATTTCCTAGGGAACGCAGATATCACTTACAGATAAACCTACAGAAGTATCAATCTCTGATTTTCCTAAAATTTGAATACGTTATAATATATGTAAAACTAAGGGACACTAAATTTTTAACGACAGTAAATGATATTTAAGGAGTGGACGGTTTCGCCAAAATCCGGATTTAGCTAATTTTGATACCAGGATATTGAAGAGTTGAAACAGTTAAAAAAAATATAATTTAATAAGGTTTTTCATGTCAGTTTTAAACGAGCGCATCAAAATAAGGGTTGTTTACGTCTGAAATATATATATATATATATATATATATACACTATATGATGAAAAGTATCTGGACACCCGAAAACATCCATTTTACATATTAGGTACATTGTGCTGACATCTACTGCCATTTAGTCCATATCAGCGACCTCTGCAGTCATTAGACAGAATGGGGCTCTCCAAGGAAATCACAGACTTCGAACGTGGTCAAGTGATTGGGCATCACTTAAATCAGAAGTCTGTAAATGATAGTCCACACTCCTAAGCATCCCTAGATCCACTGTTTCTTATGTGATAGTGAAGTGGAAATGTGTAGCGACACGTGTATCACGAAAGCGTACAGGCCGATCTCGGCTGTTGAGTGCCAGAGACCGCCGACAGTTTAAGAGGGCCGTACAGTGTAAGAGGCAGGCATCTGTTATAGGCAGGCATCTATCCAGACCATCACCCATGATCCTGTCCAAGGATTATCACAGGAGGGAGGTGAGAAAACTTGGATTTAATGGTCGAGATGCTGCCCTTGAGCCACACATCAACGCAGGTCAATGCCAAACGACGCCCCGCTTGGTGTAAGGAGCGCAAAAATTGGACGATATAACAGTGGAAAAACGTTGTTTGAAGTGTCGAATCACAGTATACAGTGTCACGATCCGATGGCAGGGTGTGGGTGTGGCGAATGGCCGAAGACGGTCACCTGCCAACGTGTGTAGTGCTAACAGCTACAGTTAAATTCGGTGGCGGTGGTGTTACGGAGTGGTCGTTCTTGACATGGAGGGGGCATGTTTCAAGTATGTTCTTGCTTCCCACTGTTAAAGAGCAACTAGGGGATAGGGATGCAACTGTCATCACAGTCGAGAACCTGTTAATAAAGCAAAGCCTGTGACAGAGTGGTTACACGACAATAACATTCCTGTAATGATCTGGCCTGCACAGAGTACTCACTTGAGTCCTGTAGAACATCTTTGGGATGTTTTAGAACGCCGACTTCGTGTCAGGGCTCACCGACCTACATCAGTACCGCTACACAGTACATCACTCCATGAACAATGGGCTGGCATTCCACAAGAAACCTTCCAGCATGTGATTGAACGTATGCATGCGAGAGTTAAAGCTGTCAGCAAGGCTAAGGGTAGGCCAACACTATACTGAATTTCAGCATTATCAATGGGAGGTCGCGACGAACTTGTAAGACATTTGCAGCCAGGTGTGCGGATACTTTTGATCTCATTGTATATATCCAGTGCTTCTCCTCCGCTGAAAAAAATACGTGTTCCTTAGTTTGTCATGTATTTCGTAACAAAACATTCGGCTCATCTTCTAGTTTTGGCTGAAACCGAAACCTTAACCGAAATTCGCGTAGTTAATTTAAAATTTCTGTATATTTACGTTACACCACAAATAACTAGCTTTTCCACATTTTTCAAGATCCCCTCCCTGTACTAGGCCTAGAGTGTATGTAAGCCTGTCAGGAGTCCGTAGAAGATGACATGGGAGGCGAACAGGGTTAGACAAATCGTCGGAACTTTTTAAAAATACTTCCAAATTGGATTCTTTTTCCTCGTTGCGTCATTTTCGATGTAAAAAGGAAAAATTAAAGGAAGTTAAACAATAACCAAACTGAACTCTATACAGTTGAGTCTCGATATTTCGAGTCTCGGAATTACGAGTTTACCATAAATACGAGCGTCATAAAACAAAACAGCCATTGCGGGTACATTCTATCTTCACAAAAAAGGCACTCCACCAATATAACGCAAAATAAATAATGAAAAGACATTAAGACGTTTGGAATGCCAATGTAAATGACTATTTATTACTTTTTTTTTTTTTTTTTTTTTTTTTTTTTAAGGTCATATTTTTTACATGTGTAGTCTTTTCGAGGTCAATTTTCTTCTTTTTCAAACGCAAATTTCGATATTTCTATGTGAATCCGGTCGCGTTCACCTCGAATTAACGAGACTACAGTATACCTACCACAAATTCTACATTCCTGCATACCTTCTTGTAGGAACATAGTCTTTATGTAGACAACAAACGTACCAAATAGATACTACAAAATGTCAGAGCCTCAACATGACTAACCACAATACAAAATAAGGAGAAAGTAATCATTTGTTTGCTTCCATAAGTAGCTTTAACGATTTTGTTCAATACACAAACAACATATCTTCATTTTGGCATTCCTGAATACAGAGCAGTTTCAATCAGTGCTCCATAAAGTATTTTGAAATACAAAGTCACATTTCCGAGTAACAGTGTGATTGTTATCAGTATAAATTTACGCAAACTGAACAGGTTAGGGTGTGTACCATATGATCAGTATTTCCTCGCCTTCAAGGAAACTCATTAATAAAACTTTACGGCATTACAATGTGACAACCCGTTCCATTACGTACAATACTGAATACGTTAAAATGTTATTAACATAGTATTATATACGATTGCCTAATATTGTTATTTACAACAAAATACCCATAATTTTTACACGCGAGTAGAGACTCGTAGCAGTTAAACGGCGCACCATCAACTGAGGTAGAGCGTTATTGTTGACTGAATTCATTCAGTAAGTTCAAGAAAGCTACACTACTGACCATTAAAATAGCTACACCAAGAAGAAATGCAGATGATAAACGGATATTCACTCGACAAATATATTATACTAGAACTGACAGGTGATTACATTTTCACGCAATTTGGCTACATAGATCCTGAGAAATTAGTACCCAGAACAACCAACTCTTGCCGTAATAACGGCCTTGATACGCCTGGGCAGTGAGTCAAAGAGACAATGGATGGCGTGTACAGGTACAGATGCCCATGCAGCTTCAACACTACACCACAGTTCATCAAGAGTAGTAACTGGCGTACTGTGACGAGCCAGTTGCTCGGCCACCGTCGACCAGACGTTTTCAGTTGGTGAGAGATCTGGGAATGTTCTGGCCAGGGCAGCAGTCGAACATTTTCCGTATCCAGAAAGGCCCGTGCAGGGCCTGAAACATGCGGTCGTGCATTACCCTGCTGAAATGTAGGGTTTCGCAGGGATCGAATGAAGGGTAGAGCCACGGGTCGTAACACATCTGAAATATAACGGGCACTGCTCAAAGTGCCGTCGATGTGAACAAGGGGTGACCGAGACGTGTAACTAATGGCACCCCATACCATCACGCCGGGTGATACGCCAGTATGGTTATGACGAATACACGCTTACAATATGCGTTCACCGCGATGTCGCCAAACACGGATGCGATCATCACGATGCTGCAAACAGAACCTGGATTCATCCTAAAAAATGACTTTTGCCATTCGTGCACCCAGGTTCGTCGTTGCGTACACCATCGCAGGCGTTCCTGTCTGTAATGCAGTGTTAAGGGTAACCGCTGCCATGGTCTTCGAGCTGATAGTCCATGCTGCTGCAAATCTCGTCGAACTATTCGTGCAGATGGTTCTTGTCTTGCAAACGTCCCCATACGTTGACTCAGGGGTGGAGACGTGGCTACATGATCCGTTAGTCATGCGGATGAGTGTCTACTACTAGTGTTGGGATTCAGCACGGTGTTCCTTATTGCCCTGCTGAATCCACCGATTCCATTTTCTGCTAACAGTCATTGGATGGCGATCAACGCGAGCAGCAATGTCGCGATACGATAAACCGCAATGGCGATAGGCTACAATCTGACCTTTATCAAAGTCGGAAACGTGATGGTACGCATTTCTCCTCCTTGCACGAGGCATCACAACACCGTTTCACCAGGCAACGCCGGTCAACTGCTGTTTGTGTATGAGAAATCGGTTGAAAACTTTCTTTATTGTCAGCACGTTGTTGGTGTCGCCACCGGCGCTAATCTTGTGTGGATGCTCCGGAAAACTAATTATTTGGATATCTTCGTGTCGGTTAAATTTCGCGTCTTTTTGGTTTAGCAATTTCAATGGCCAGGAGTGTAATTTCGGTTAAGCCGAAAATTCGGCTGATTTCTGGCCGAAACCGAAACTGCGGCCGAAGCCAATATTTTGGCTGAAACTGGCCGAAACCGAAATGGAATATTCGGTCGGTCCTTAATTAAACATAAATATATTTCAGAAAAATCAGAGAGTACTCTGTCGTAGGTGTAATCGTTAGTGTTTCTAACCTAAAGTGGGCCAGAAATCGGTGTGGTTATAACGGTGATACAGCTCCTACGTGTAGGTGAGGCGACAGCGTACCTCCTTGGGCGTCTGCGCCTCAGAGCAGCTGCAGCAGAGCTGAGGTGGCCTCGGGGCGGCCGGTGCAGGAGGCGGCGCGTGGCGTCGGCGTCGCGACGCAGTGGAGGGGGGGGGAGGGCCAGAGGGTGGGGGTAGGGTGGGGGTAGTGTGGTGTGGGGTGGGGCGTCTGCGGAGGCCTCTTGCCGCAGCCGCAGCGCCTGCCGTGGCGCAGGGTCGTCGACCGTAGCTGCGACGCACACCACCGCCTCCACCGGCTCAAGTCTGCCGCTGGCACTCCGGGGTGCACCAGCGCTGCTGCCGGGCTGCGGGGCGTCGCAAAATACTGGACTGCTTGTGTTTTCCAACACTGAAATGATGGCACACACAAACCACCACGCAGTGTCTCCGTGTGTTGGATTATAGCGCCGGCCCCGGTGGCCGAGGGGACTGAGGCGCTCCAGTCACGGTCTGCACGGCCACTGCGGTCGGGGGTTCGAATCCCCCCTCGGGCATGGATATTTGTGCCGTCCTTAGTCTTAGCTAGTTCATAAATAGTTTGTAAGTTTAGGGAATGATGACCCCGTAGTTCTACATCTACATACATACTCCGCAATTCACCGTAAGGTGCGTGGCGGAGGGTACACTGTACCACTACTAGCCATTTCCTTTCCTATTCCACTCCCAAATTGAACGAGGAAAAAAAGAATGCCTATATGCGTCCGTACGAGCCCTAATTTCTCTTATCTTGTCTTTGTGATCTTTACGCGAAATGTAAGTAGGCGGCAGCAAGATCGTACTACACTCAGCTTCAAATTCCGGCCCTCTAAATCTCCTCAACAGAAATTCACGAAAAGAACGTCGTCTTTCCTCCAGCGATCCCCTATTGAGTTGCCGCAGCATTTCCGTGACACTCGCGCATTGGTCGAACCTACCGGTAACAAATCTAGCTGCTCGTCTCTGAACCGCCTCTATGTCTTCCTTTAAACTGATCTGCTGCGGGTCCCAAACACTTGAGCAATACTCAAAACGTGGTTGTACAAGCATTTTATACGCGGTCTCCTTTACAGGTGAAGTACATCTTCCCAAAATTCTCCCACTAAACCGAAGTCGGCTGTCCGCCTTACTCACAACTGTCCTTACATGCTCGTTCCATTTCATATCGCTCTGCAATGTTACGGCTAGATATTTAAACGACGCGATAGCATCAAGAAGCTCACTACTAATGCTGTATTCGAACATTATGGGATTGTTTTTTCTACTCATGCGAATCACCTTACATTTTTCTACATTGAGAGCTACCTGCCAATCTTCGCACCAACTAGAAATTTTGTCTAAGTCATCCTGTATGCTATTACAGTCAGTTACAGACGACATACTCCCATACACCACAGCATCATCAGCAAACAGCCGCAAATTACAACTACAATCTGTCCATCAGATCATTTATATAGATAGAAAATAATAGCGGTCCTATCACACTCCCCTGGGGCACGCCTGACGATACACTCGTCTCTGATGAACACTCGCCGTCGAGAACAACGTACTGCGTTCTGTTACTTAGGAAGTCTTCCAGCCAGTCACAAATCTGTGAACCTATTCCATAAGCTCGTATATTCGTTAGCAGTCTGCAGTATGGCACCGCGTCGAACGCCTTTTTGAAGTCGAGAAAAACACAATCCGCCTGTTGCCCTTCGTCCATGGCTCGCAAGATGTCATGTGAGAAAAGGGCAAGCTGAGTTTCACATGCCTCCCCTCTTTCATGCCTTCCCTCGGCGATGTTACCAACGCACTTCTTGCCAGTGCCCTGGTTTGTAAACAGGGCAGCACTGCACACGAGGTGCCGTGTCGATATGCAACTTCAGTGCACATCTAAAATCACTCTTTTACTAACCTCGGGTCTTCTGTCGTAGTTCATGTCCCATTGCGCAGGAGAAGCACACAGGTCGCGCATCCGTTGTACCTGAAGTGATGCTTAAAGAGGTGTTGAAATGTGGCTAGGAAGTACTGCACTACGATTAACTTTAGCTTTTGTAGGATGCCAGTGCTCGTTTTTATTGAAGAAATGCCAGTGTATATCCAAGCACAAATATACAGACTGAGTAATATTAAATATATAAACGATACATAACGTATAAACTGTCCGTGGCCCGCAGTCGCACTGAACAAACATGAATGTGCAAGGTATCGCGGTCGGCGCTCGACTGACTGCCGCCGCCTCTCGCTGCGCGCCTCACGCCACCGTTTTGGCGCCAAGCGAAACTTCTAGACTAACATTGTTCAACTTATTACAAAATATACAAATAATTAAATCTTTGACTTAACCGAAATATATCTTAGCACAAAAGCATTACAGAAAATATTCAGATGATTTTTAATAGACATAGGAAAGTTAAATATTAATAAAAGAAGCTTAAAGTTTTGGAGGACAACTAGTATAGGCGGGAGCCTATCAGATCTCAACTTGCAATAGGGGCGCAGCTTTCCCACGGGATACAAGCTCATCTATTGTCTCTCTCTCACACCCTTTATATTTCACACAGTTCTCCAACCAAGAAAACTTCTTTTACGCCTAATATTTTGATATGCGAAATAAAAGGTTCCATATCTGTCCCCTCACACGTTCCGGGAAACGAGATCGCTGACACACTTGCCAAGGAAGCGATTATCTCTGGTATGGAAGAATATACTCACCTTCCAGCGGAGGAAGTGTTAGCACACTAGAGAAGGAAAATACGGACTGAATGTGACACAGAATAGCAAGCTTCCCAGTCAACTAAAGGAAAATACTATGTACTATGCACAAATAACACCAGAGCTACCAACCATACCTTGGTACAATGGACTTACGTGTTCATGGAAGCTTGCAGTCAATATAGCGAGGCTGAAATTCAGTCACTGTCCATCTGCGCAGCACCTACATCGCATCGGCATAGTGGCATCTGCACTTTGTGACTCCGGCGAAGCGGAAGACATTAATCAATTTGTATATATACATGTGGCGTCTGTTCCGAAAGAACAGACGTCACTTCTAATCCTGCAGTTGTTATTCTTTCAAATTCACAGTATATATGACATCAACTGCGAATGAGCAACGCTGAAAATGTGTACCCAGCCGGGACTCGAAACCGGGTCTTCTGCTTTCTAGGCACTTGCGCTGACCACTACACCATTGGGGGGAGGGGGAGACGGTGATGACCGCATCTGCAAGCCTTCCGTAGTGCTCAGCGCAACTGCCTAGAAAACAGGAGACTTGGATGCAGGAACAAGTGGAAGCTCACATCAAAGTTGCTAAGGTATGTTGTGACCAGGAACTATCAGTTACCAATATCTGTGTCAACAATATTAGCAACCATAGACTCTGCAGTGTACAGAGAACTAATCTCCTTTTTAATGGCGGCGAAGATAGAGTTATTTACTGATACGTGAAAGGTAAAACCAGTTTAATCACAATATGCCATTTCAACTTGCTCTTCTCTTTGTTTTGTGTCATATCTTTAATGATTGTTATGTTATTTCAAATTCATGTTGCCTTTCTTTTCTTTGATGTTTGTTTGCTTTTGCCAACTTGCTTCCATAACTTTTTTTTTCTTTGTAAAGCTTATGGGACTTAACTGCGGGGTCATCAGTCCCTAAACTTACAAACTACTTATGAACTACCTTATTCTAAAGACAGCACAAACATCCATGCCCGAGGGGGAATTAGAAACCCCGACGGGGAACACCCTCGCGCAACGGAGCATAGCGCCTCAAAGCGCTCGGCCGCTCCGCCGCGGCCTCTCATAACTGTAAGAGCGGATGACCTTATAATTACTTATGTGGATGGCTGTATGGGGCAATTAAAGAAAAAAGATAGGTTCTTTTTTTGCATGTATAAAGATTTGGTTCTTTATACACCCAAGTATTTTTCATCACAGTTCTGATTTTATCAATGGGTTTTTCAATTTTTTGTCCCAAAATAAATTTACGCAGAATACATATAGGTTACGTATAGCAGGGTGATTTCTTCCACCGTCCACTAACTCTAGTAACTGAGTAGAGGATCCAGAACACATGTCTTTTAAATAGTTTATAAACATACGGAACAGTAGGGACCCTTTAACAGTTCCCTGGGGACGCAAAGACCACTTACAAGTAAACCTAAGGAAGTATCACTCTCCGGTTTTTCTCAAATTTGAATATGTGATAGAACATGAAAAATAAGGGACAGCGGCGATCATTCATATTGAAGGGGTGAATTAGGATTTAGGTACTTTAAATAGCAGTATATTGAAGAGATCTAACAGTTCAAAAATGTAGATTCAAAAGGTGTTTCATGAACAGTACCAAACGAGCGCGACATTGGAAGAGTTTCTTGACTCTGAACATATGTACGAAAATTAATGGTTTCCAAGTGAGAGACCATTCACTGAGTCATACTTTGATATAGAGACTACGATCCAATTTGCACTATACCATGCAATCACAGTTACATATGCATTTGCAATACTCCCGTCGGTTAGTGAAGCTTTGCAGCCGCTTACAATACAATTGTTACGTGTACTGAAATATTACTAACTGCACCGAATCGCTACTACAAGCCTACGCCTTCAGAATTGTGCCCCTCAGAGAGGATTTAAATTTGACCGCATGTTATCCTAATAGATGAAAGCATAGGAGGTAACCTTTTTTTGACAAAGATATCTAACGTACGTGAACCAAATAAGGCCCACCTAACGTTTAGGAATTTCGTATGCAGTATGTGCAAGTGATAATATTCCGTGGTCGTGCGTGCAACATCCTACAACGATATTCAGTTCAGAAATAAGTTATAATGGAAAGTTTATGCAATTAATATCATCACTTTAAAGAAAATGTTTAACCCCTGCAAGTAGGCCTTGTTAGGAGACCCTGTTCGTAATATGGCCCGTAACCACATCTATCAGAGATATAAACGACTCAATAACTTTCCAAACATTTTCACTATAAAACTATATCTGTCGTTATAGGAGGAACACTCAACAAATTAATCTGTAGTTATCAAGTTATACTGCTCTTCAGCCAGCAAAGGTTTGTGCAGTTTAACTGATTTTCCTCATTCATCTGAATCTGCTTACTATATTCGCCTCTTCGTCTCCTTCTCCGATTTTTTCACAAACGCTTCGCTCCAATGTTAAATTACCAGATCCTTGATCCATCGAAATGTGTTCTCTTAATCAACATATGCCAGAAATTTATGATCTCCTTAATTCTGTTCGTCACCTCCTAATTTGTTACGCAATCTACCCATCTAATCTTCAGCATTCGTCTGTAGCACCACATTTCAAATGCTTGTCATCTTCCTGTCTGAACTCCTTATCGCCCACGTTTCACTCCCGTACAATATTACAAACCAAGAAAATGATTTCAGAAAGGACTTACTAATTTTTTAACTAATATTGAATGTTAGCAGATTTCGCTTTTTCAGAAATGCGTTTCTTGCCATAGCCATTTTTTTCATTTTATTTCTTCTTTTCTTCGGCCTTCAGAAGTTATTTTGTACTCAAATAACAAAACTGATCTGCTGATGTTATTGTATCATTATCTAATCGAATTATGTCAGCATCGCCTCATTTTCTTTAACTACACTCCATTACCCTTATTTTAGTCTTGTTAACGTTCGTCTTTTAAACCCTTTACAAGAGACTGTCCATTCCGTTCAATTGCTGTTTCGCGCCCTTTGCTGTCTGTGACAGAACTGGTATGAAATCAGCAAACTGCAAAATTTTTATTCTTCTCCCTGAGCTATAATTCCTTTTCCAAAATTCTCCTTGGCAGCTTTGAAAATGTACAGCCGCCGCAGTGGCCAAGCGGTCTGCGGTGTGCCAGTCACAGTCTGCACGGCCGCTACGGTCAGGGGTCTGAATGCCACCTCGGGCATGGATGTTTGTGTCGTCTTTAGTATAAGGTAGTTCATAAGTAGTTTGTAAGTTTAGGGACTGCTGACCCCGCAGTTAAGTCCCTTAAGCTTAACAAACATTTGAACATTTGCATAATGTACAGATTGATTAACATTGGGGAAAGGGTACAACGCTGTCTTACTCCTTTCCAAACTACTGCGTCCTTTTCATGCCCTTCCACTCTTATAACTGCTGTCTGGTTTTTGAACAAGCTTTATTTAACTTTTCCTTCCCTATCAGTAACTTTTGCTACCTTCGGAACCAGTGTATTCCAGTCAAAATCGTCAAAGTGTTTTTCCAAATCCACAGAATCTAAAGACGTAGGAATGCCTTTCATTAATCTATTTTCTGTGGTAAGTCGTAATGTATAGCCTCGCGTGTTTCTACAGTTCTCGTAAATTTAATGATGAGCAATATGACATTAAAGAGTTTTCGGAACAAATGTTAAAAAAAGATGAAAATTTCATAAAATCTGAGGTAAAATACTTCTCTTAAGGTAGAGACACCTGCAATTATTCAACAACACCTTCATTTTAAAACGTATTTGAGAATTGTAATTTGAATATTTTCTGCTTCAAAATCGTGTGATTTTATTAAATTACGATAACTTAGATCTTTAAAAAGTCCAGTGCTACGAATTTGCAAAAGTTAATAAATTGACGTCTGCTTGAGATGACAGGAAACTAAAAAGTCACAAAAAATGTAAGATGACGTTTGTCGCATGTGTTAGGACGGCAGGCAGGAGGAAAACTGAAATTAAGTATGTCGATTGAGTTGTGAAGGCCCTGTGTCTCAGCATCGAGCGATAAGGCGCAGCGGTTTTGTACAAGTGTGTATTTTAAATCCCTATTCTACGAAAACAAATGAAACACCTCAGATAAATGAGGCAACAGCTGCTACACAAACGCTCTAGGCGAATTACTGCCTCGCCTAGATGCAGTTACAGTTTGCCTGCTACGACTATGTATTGCAGCGAACTTCAACCCCAAAATCCCTACACACTTTTTCCTATTTCTGTGTGCCTTAACGTGTAGCAGCTATTATTTCATTTTTTTCCCAAGAAGTCCTAGTGAAACACACGGGACGGGATTACCCTACAACTTCGAGGAACGATGATCGATACATTTGCGTGATTGTTGGAGAAACAGGCGCTGCACATGAAAGCAATTGCGTGCAGACTTTGTGGCTGCCCGTGGCTGACCTGAATGCCGAAACGGGGTTGGTAGCACGTTGCAGAGGTCAGTGGACTAGACCACTAGCAGTGGCACTCTTTCCTACTTACATGACAGTGTAGATTTTCTCTGAGAAAATGTAGACTGTTATGTAAGTAGTATATAAATAAAATAAAATAAATAAAAAGAACTGTTACTGATGGTGGGGAAACTATTAGAACATCACGCTTGGTACGAACCAAGCACCTGAAGTAATATTCGGGACAAACAATGTACACGACACGATATACAAGCTGGAGTATCCCAAGGCAGTCTCGAGGCTCTCTTGTTCAACCTGTACACAACAAGACAGCCGCAATGCGGAATAAATCCGCTTGTAGGAGCCTGTAACCCATCAAACATAAGTTCACGCTTACAGACTGCATTAAGAACTGCCGAGACTGGGTTGGGGAGGCAGTGCTGTTTACTTGCAGACCGAAGCAACTGAACAAACACCAGAACTGTAGACAAGTGGTTCCCAATATTTTTTTATAGTGTGACTCACAATATTAATGGAAAACATTTCGCAACACAGTGATATTTGTTCAATCGTTAACTCTTGGTATTAATAATAGTCTTCATATCTAGATAGAAGCTAGGTAATTTTAGACGTAATGTGATATCTACGCAATTTGTTTTTACATTAAAATAAAAAAGAAACAAGGAAACACCTAGAAAATGTAAGCTCGTAAAAATAAGTAGCTGCGAATCCCATTAATTCCCTCAAAGCTTTATTTGCGAGCATTAAAACTACCGCTTTTCTGAATTAAAATGCGATTAGGCTTGAGTTATTAAAGAAAGATTTCAAAGGGGAATCACGTAATAGATCCATCAGGGAGTATTCCTCAGATGCTGTTACTTTTAGCTTTCATGCGACAAACTGTTACTTACCCCCAATTCTTGAAAATTAATTACTAAAACAAGAATCAGTTTTAAATAATACTCCTAGATAAACAAACAAGTTTCATTGGGGCTAATTTAAAAATTTTAGTGCATAAAAACATTAAACTTAAACATCAGTCCATATCCGTTATCATTTTTTTTAAATAAAAAGGCGGTACAGCTTAATTATTACTTTTCTTTATGAGGCGAAAAATAATATCGTGAAACTAATGACTCTTCTAAAACAAACTTCAACTTTTTAAGTCCATATAAATATTTGGCGAATTGCGAATTTTTCCGACGTCTGGTGCTGTGGTAAAGATTTACAAACGTTTGAACGTTTTTTCTTTTTTAATATATTGTAAACCAGTCATAATGTGTGTTTACGACACCTGCAACTTATGACTGCCTAGTTATTTGTGTATCTGTCTTCTATTAATTGTTATTAACACATCATTATTGTTACTCCTTAAAAGTGCATTATAATGCGTCATATAAATAATGCAGATAATATGGTTATACCAAACTTGGCCTCTCGAGGAGATCTTTCATTTGAACCCTCGCTCATTACTGCACTTCAATTAGTTTATCCTCTGTATTTTCCCAACTGAATTAATATTAGCTTTCTGAATAACTTTCGATATGAAATTAATATAAAAACTAGTCGTCCCGGCAATGCTTTGCAATTGTTACTATGTATGTACTCTTGCTTTGAATGGCAAATGTGCAAAATTTTATCGCAATCGTACGAATGATATTGATATCTCAAAGAAAATAGCTCTTTCAGTTTTCCACAAATTTTCCTATTTTCTGGCCAACTATCCCAAACTTTTACTTCACTCAAACCTTCCTCTCGCTTTAAACGTCGAATGTGCAAAATTTTATTGCAGTCAGATAAATGGTTTTGATAATTCATAGAAAAATCTCTATTTTTTCTGAGTTTTCCAATTTCCGGGAAACGTTTCCAAATTTTTGTTTCATACGAACGTTACTCTTGCTTCCAACGTCAAATATGCAAAATTTTATCGCAAACAGGCGAATGATATTGATATCCAATTTAAAAAAAATTCTCGCGAATTTTCAAAATTTCCTGGTAACTTCCCCAAATTTTTAGTTGATAAGAACGTTCATCTTTCATTGAACGTCAAATGATCAAAATTTTATCGCAACCCGATCAACGGTTCTCAACTTACATTGTTAAGTACATTTAGAAACATATTGAGAAGGGAACTTGCTTCGAATTTTGCGACTTTTCTTTTTAACTGTTTCTCTCTGTCTTTCTTTATTTTTTTATTATTATTTTTTTTTTTACTCAACTGTTCCAAAACAAAAAAAAGAATTACCCCTCTCCGTCGTGTGAATAGTCAGTTATAGTGCTGAATTCAATCAAAAACCCATTGAAAAACGCACTTTGTTTCTCAAATTTTCCAATTTTCCGGTAGATTTTCCAAAAAACTTATTTCATACAAACCTTGTCCTGTCAAGTCGTACTTAAGTGGTGCTCTTACAACCATGTAGCAATTGATTTTTATTCAAAGAAAAAAATCGCTTTCGGTTTTTCCTCATTTTTTCTATTTTCCAGGCGACTTTTCCAAATTTTTATTTGATGCGAACCCTCCTCTTAGTTTCATCATCAAATGTACAAAATTTTATCGCAATTGGACGAACGGTATCGATAGTTCACGGCAAAAAACTGTTTGTTTTTCCCGATTTTCCTCTTTTCCGGACAACTTTTCCGTGTTTTATCACCGTTTAAACCTTTCCTGAACCTGCACGAATATTTCAAGACTAAAATTAGCCAAATCGGTTCAGTCGTTCTCGAGTTTTAGCGAGACTGACGAACAGCAATATATATATATATATATATATATATATATATATATATATATATATATATATATATGTGTGTGTGTGTGTGTGTGTGTGTGTGTGTGTGTGTTGTGTCAACAAATCGTATGAATGGCGCTGTTCTCCTCTTTCATTTGATTTTCCGTACTAGTCTGTAACTCTAGTAGTTTCAGAGTACCATTTAAAAATAAAGACAATGCCCTCCTTCGGCGGGAAAAAAATGGCAGTTGAAAATGACGTCACGTCCGCCAGCGTACTCTCCAGGCGGTCTTACATCCGCCCCGAGTCTTACCTCCTGCCCGCTCACTCGGGCGCAACTTTGGACGCTCTCCGCTGTGAAGCCAGCGCGCTTTGCGCTCCAAATGGGTGTTGGGCGTTGTTGAAGCGTCACCCTGTGCACTGTACACCGCAGGGTAGAAGTCGGCGTGCAGTCGCGGTGGGCAGCCACTCAGCGGGAACCGCTCTGCTAATGGAGAGGCCGCAAGCCCTCCAGGCCGGGAATGTAATTTCCTGCCCGCTCAGTCATGCCGGCTGCGCCGCCAGAAGACATCGCCAACAGCCGAGACTCCGCTGGCTGCGCTCTCGTTGAAATTCTGCATCTACGTCTGCAGGAAATCCACGTAGGGTACACGTCAGCGGGCACAAAATAACACAGACGGACTATACCGCCTCCATCAGTGAAGCCCGGCAGCCATCTTGGTTGGGTGTAGAAACGGAGTTGGGTCGATAAATGCGTATACCCAGGCCGCTGAAACTTTGCATTTGATGGATACAAATGACAAGTGAAGAGCAAGAAGCGCGAGGCGCTAGTCGCTAGGAACAATCCAATCACAATTCCTTGATGTCTCAGAATGTGTCCAACCAATCTATCCCTTCTCTTAGTCAGGATATGCCAGAAACTCCTTTTCTCCCCGATTCGGTTAAGCACTTCCTCATTAGTTACCTGATCTACCCATCTAATTTTCATCATTCGTCTGTAGCACCACATTTCAAAAGCTTCTATCATCTTTTTATCTGAACTCCTAATCGTCCACGTTTCACTCCCATACAATGCTACACTCCAGACAAATGCTTTCAGAAAGGACTTCCGAACATTTAAATTAATATTGGAAGTTAACAAGTTTCGCTTCTTTAGAAACGCTTTTCTTCCCATAGCCATTCTGCATTTTATGCTTCTCTACTTCGGCCATCAGAAGTTATCTTGCTACCCAAATAACAAAATTCATCTACTACTTTTATTGTCTCATTACCTAATCTAATTCCTTCAGCATCACCTAATTTTCTGACATTGCATTCCATTACCTTCATTTTACTCTTGTTAATGTTTGTCTAATATCTTCCTTTCAAGACACTGTCCATTCCATTCAATTGCTCTTCCAGATCTTTTGCGGTTTCTGACAGAATTACTATGTCATCGGCAAACCGCAATGTTTTTATTTCTTCTCCCTGCACTTTAATGCCTCGTGTCTACCGCGTGTTTATGTTGTGTGTGCTTTTTTCGCTGCGATTTGTTTTACTGTGAGTGGTTTAACTTGACTTGCCGAGTTCAAGTAATTGGATAAGGCCGGCCGCGGTGGCCAAGCGGTCGGCGGCGCATCAGTCACGGTCTGCACGGCCACTACGGTCGGAGCTTCGAATCCCCGCTCGGGCGTGGATGTTTGTACCGTCCTTAGTAATAGCTAGTTCAAAAGTAGTTTGTAAGTTTAGGGACTGATGACCCCACAGTAAGTCCCATAAGCTCTACAAACATTTGAATTTGATTTGAATTGCATAATGTCACCGAAAAGACGTTTGTATAGTGACGTCTTCCGAATAAGTTCTAAATTTCGTATGAATAAAAACTTATGCTCTGAGCAGGAAGTTCATTCACGCTTCAAACGATCGGAAAGAAGTTATGGTGGAGTGGTTACAAGAAAGAAATATCGCTGCAGATATGTCAATGTCAAAACTTCTTTTACATTCGCTCGTGAAACAAAATAAGCCTATTACACCCAGACATGCAGTAGACGAATTCGCAAAGGAGCAGCGTCACAATGAAATAAATCTGCCCCCATTTCACTGCCGTTTTAACCCTATAAAATTGGTATGGTGTGACGTGAAGAATTACTTAAGGAACAATAATGCCCGGTTTCTGGAAAACTATAGTTACCGTGCCGTTAGCTACCGTCACGCTATAATTTAACATGCCAGATAACTTACTTGGGTTTTCCGTAGCTGATTTCAACGACCGTTAGTTAACTATGAGGTAACTGCGCCTTCTATCGAAGCAAATAGTACGTCTCAACAGATAACAGATGGCACTACTAACGAAAATCGCAATTACTCGAATTTTATCGATTATTAAGTGAAATCGAAGACGCGTCTTAGTTTGTATAGCAGTTACGTTTTCTGTTTCTGTTTTCAAAGGCAATGGGCGACAAGCGAGGAAAAAAATTGATTCCATTTGAGAAAAATCTTTTGACCGACTTGATTTTAGAAAGGAAAGTAGTTAAAGTAAATGAAAAGGCAGATGGTTTGACTATTTTGGAAAAACAACACGCCTCCGAAGTTGTCACAAAACTGTACAATTCGGCCGGCCGCGGTGGCCGAGGGGACTGAGGCGCTCCAGTCACGGTCTGCACGGCTACTACGGTCGGGGGTTCGAATCCCCCTTCGGGCATGGATATTTGTGCCTTCCTTAGTCTCTTAGTTAGTTCATAAGTAGTTTGTAAGTTTAGGGACTGATAACCCCATAGTTAAGTCCCATAGTCTATACAAACATTTGAACATTTTGTACAATTCGATAAACAGACAGGAGAGAAAACGGTAATACAACTCAGAGACCTGTATTCTTTTTTAAAAGGAAAAACAGGACAAATAACAACGAAGACAGGGTTAACAATAAACTCATTCGTATTATTTCTGTTGTCAACATATATTTTTATGAATTTAAGTTTTCCTCTTTCCATTCTTCTGTTAATGTGACATTACTTTTCACAACACAGGCTGGTCAATTTACGTCTACCCATCCACCTACCCAAGCCCCACATTGTAATAATAACAATAAAAAAAGTGACTGATCGCAATGGCAATTGCATGGCAGAACACTATTGCAAAGGGACGTATCTTTATGCTTAATTGAAAGTTTTATTATGAGAGCATGGCTTTGTGATTTGGATGTGATAAAATTTTACATCCATATCGGCGATCGCGAGAGATAACTTTGGCCACTGTTGCTCAGTGTCGAGATGTTGCTTGACCAATCGCGAGGGAGATGCAGATAATGCAAAAGTCACCCGTTGTCAACATTATCTCTCGCGACCGCCGAGCGCGATGTAAAATATTACCCCGAATGTTGTTTTCCGCGTTTTTCCCCGTTTGACCCCGGCAATGTCATTGGTCAGTATATATGTATATATTCTGAAACGCATATGAAATTTGCTCTTATTACATAGCTCAAATGGTTGGCATCTAACACGAAAAACTCGTCGTGGTGTTTCAACAGTGCCGAGTACAGCTAAGTTTTCTTCTTCTGAACAACAGTCCGAAGCATTAGAAGAAAATAAGAAGACGGCGGTGACGACGATGATGAAAGAATTTCCATTATTCAGCTTCATAAATTTTAAAATTGTATGAAAATTATAGGGAATCCAGTCATTAAAACAAAAACAAATTAGTACTGCTAAATAACTTCTGGACTTGCGTTTAGAAGCCCACTAGCGCTACGTAGCGGATATAGTTAAAACTAAAGTTAACGTGTAGGTAACCCCACGGGAACGCGCATTTATCTTTAACGGACAGGTAACTACGGCTGTGACGGTAACTGTTGTTTCGGAAACCCATTTTGTACTTAACGTTCAGGTAACCCACAGATAACTATAACGAGACAGGTAACTACTGTTTCGGAAACCGGCCGTAAGTCTTTCACAATAACAGAGGTGGAAAAGCTGTTGCCAAAATGTGGATGCTGCATCTTAGAAAAAAAGGGTCGAGCACGTTGGAAAACTGATTCGGGCAGCGCAAACAATGGAAGGGATCATGAACAGTTAATTATTTGTCTTGGTGATGACGACGATTTTGGCAGTGACGAAAACAGTGAAGATGGAGAGCTGGACGTAATTGTACCATTGTCGCTGTAAATTGGTGAGTGAAAAGCATTCTGATTATAAAACGTAGAGAGAGAAGTTGCTATCTTGATTATTATTTATTTCGTATCTGTCGTGATCCAATGCTTATATTCTAAATTGCTTTGCTCCGTTATTGAAAGCGTCTGCATTGTTGTGCTCTGGTCTTCATTAGTATGCCGTTAAGTAATTGCTGTTCAAGAACGAATTATTATATGCACTTTTATTGCTCAATAGCTTACATTTACGAGATGCAACTAAAAACTGTTTCGTCTGCTGTGTGTATAGAGGCTAGTATTGCAACGTCGCTGAAGCATTGTAGCCAACGTAACTCGCCGTAACGCCAAACGACAAATGTAATGTTTCAGCGGCCCGGGTATAGTTCTTCAAGTGTTGCTCTTATTTAAACCCCTTAGGATAGGAAAAAAATTACCAAATTTTTCACGTAGATAGGTGAATACTGAAGGAATGCGTGTTCTTAGCAAGTACAATACGCATTTTATTTACAACAATTGTAAAACAGCTCAACAAGTTGCACTTTTAGATACTTGATCTAGATTTCGGCACCAACTAAGTGTGCCTTCATGAGAAGATTAAAATTATTACCTAGAAACGAATTATTGAATACATTAACAGACATTGGTCTTCATACAAATAATTCTATATACAAAGCCATATGTAGAAATACGCACTTACAAGAGACGTAAACTTATGAGGATTATGCTCGAGTCCAAATGGAAAAAAAAAAAGAAAAAAAAAATCGGAAAACATACTAGCCAGAGACTTGAGCATATTGCTCGTAAGTTTACGTCACATGTGAGTACATATTTCTAGATATGACTTTGTGTATAAAATTATTTGTATAAAGTGTTTCATACCAATGTCTGTTAATGTATTCAATAACTCATTTCTAGGTAATAATTTTAATCTTCTGATGAAGGAACTCTTAGTTGGTGCCGAAATCTACATAAAGTATCTAAAAAGTGCAACTTATTGAGTTTGACAATTATTTTAAATTTAGTATTGTATTTGTATATGAACCACAGACATTGTCGAGGTGGGGTGGCTTGCGTGCCTCAACGATACAGATAGCCGTACCATAGGTGCAACCACAGCGGAGGGGTACTGTGGAGAGGCCAGACAAACGTGTGGTTCCTGAAGAGGAGCAGCAGCCTTTTCAGTAGTTACAGGGGCAACAGTCTGGATGATTGACTGAGCTGGCCTTGTAACATCAGCTAATGTGGCTTTGCCACACAGCTACTGCGAACGGCTGAAAGCAAGGGGAAACTACAGCCGTTGCTTTCCCCGGGGACATGCAGCTCTACTGTATGAACAGATGATGATGGCATCCTCTTGGGTAAAATATTCCTGAGGTAAAATAGTCCCCCATTCGGATCTCCGGGTGGGGACTACTCAGGAGGATGTTGTCATCAGGAAAGACAATACTGGCATTCTACGGATCGGAGCGTGGAATGTTAGATCCCTTAATCGGGTAGGGAAGTTAGAAAATTTAAAAAGAGAAATGGATAGGTTGAATTTAGATATAGTGGGAATTAGTGAAATTCGGTGGAAAGAGGAACAGGATTTCTGGTCAGGTGAGTACAGGATTATAAATACAAAATCAGTTGGGGGTATTACAGGAGTAGATCTGATAATGAATAAGAAGATAGGAATGCGGATAAACTACTATGAGCAACACAGTGATCGCATTATCATAGTCAAGATAGATACGAAGCCAACACCGACCACGGAAGTACAGGTTTATATGCCAACTAGCTCTGCTGATGATGAGGAGATCGAAGAAATATATGAGGAGCTAAAGTAAATTATTCAGACAATTAAGGGAGAGGAAAACTTAATTGTGATGAGAGACTGGAATTCGGTAGTAGGAAAAGGAAGACAAGGAAAAATAGTAGGTGAATATGTACTGGGCAGAAGGAATGAAAGAGGAAGTCGCCTGGTAGAATTTTGCACCGAACATGATTTAATCGTAACAAACACGTGGTTTAAGAATCACAAAAGAAGGTTGTATACTTGGAAGAGACCAGGAGACACCGGAAGGTATCAGATAGATTTTATAATGGTACAACATAGATTCCGGAACCAGGTTATAAACTGTAAGACATATCCAGGGGCAGATATAAACACTGACCATAACTTGTTAGTCATGAACTGTAGGCTGAAACTGAAAAAACTGCAGAAAGGTAGGAAAATAAGGAGATGGGACCTGGATAAACTGAAGGAACCTGAAGTTTTTGAGAATTTCAGAGGGTGCTTTAGGCAACAATTGACAGACACGGGGGGAAATACAACAGTAGATGAGGAATGGGTAGCTTTGAGAGATGAAATAGTGAAGGCAGTAGATGACAAAATAGGTAGGAAGGCAGGACCTACAAAAAATCCTTGGATATCACAGGACATACTAGATTTGATCGATGAAAGGAGAAAATATAAAAATGCAGTAAATGAAACGAGCAGAATGGAGTACAGAAGACTAAGAAATGAGATTCACAGGAAGTGCAAAATGGCTAAGCAAGAGTGGCTAGAATGCAAATGCAAGGATGTAAAAGAATGTATAAATAAGGGGAAAATAGATACAGCTTACAGGAAAATAAAATAGATTTTTGGAGATAAGAAAAACAGCTCTATGAATATCAAGAACACAGATGGAAAACCAGTTCTCAGCAAAGAAGGGAAAGCTGAAAGATGGAAAGATTATATAGAGAAGCTCTACGAAGAAAATGAACTTAGAGACAATGTTGTAGGAATGGAGGAAGAAGTGGATGAGGATGAAATAGGAGATACTATACTGAGAGATGAATTTGACAGAGCACTGAAAGACCTAATTCGAAACAAGGCCCCTGGATCAGACGACATTCCATCAGAGCTACTGAAGTCTCTGAGAGAACCAGCCATGACAAAACAGTTCCACCTGGTGTGTAAGACGTAAGACGCAGGCGAAGTACCATCAGACTTCAAGAAAAATGTTATAATACCCATTCCAAAGAAAGCAGGCGTAGACAGGTGTGAAAATTACAGAACCATCAGTTTAATATGTCATGGTTGCAAAGTTGTAACACGAATTATTTACAGAAAGAAGCCGACCTCGGGGAGGATCAGTTTGGGTTCAGGAGAAATGTAGGAAGACGGGAGGCAATACACACTTTACGGCTTATCCTAGAAGATAGATTAAGAAAAGGCAAACCTACATATCTAGCTTTTGTAGATTTGGAAAAGGCTTTTGACAATGTTGATTGGAATAAACTCTTTCAAGTTCTGAAGCAAGCAGGAGTAAAATATAGGGAGCGCAAGGTTATTTACAACTTGTACAATAACAAGACAGCAGTTGTTAGAGTTGAAGGGCATGAAAGGGATGCAGTGGTTGGGAAGGGAGTAAGACAGGATTGTAGTCTTTCTCCAATGTTATTCAATTTGTACATTGAGCAAGCTGTAAAGGAAAGCAAGGAGAAATTTGGAGAAGGAATTAAAGTTCAGGAGGAAGAATTACAAACATTGCGTTTTGCCGACGACATAGTAATTCTGTCAGAGACAGCAAAGGATCTGGAAGAGCAGTTGAACGGAATGGACAGTGTGCTGAAAGGTGCATATAAGATGAACATTAACAAGAGTAAAACAAGGGTAATGGAATGCAGTCTAAGAAAATCATGTGATGATGAAGGAATTAGATTAGGTAACGAAACAATAAAGGAGGTAGATGAGTTTTGTTACTTGGGCAGTAAAATAACAAATGATGGTCGCAGTAAAGAGGATATAAAATGCAGAATGGCAATGGGTAGAAAAGCGTTCTTGAAAAAGAGAAATTTGTTAACCTCGAATATTGATTTAAGCCTAAGGAAGTCCTTTCTGAATGCATTTGTGTGGAGTGTTGCCTTGTATGGGAGTGAAACATGGACGATAAGCAGTGCGGACAGGAAGAAGACAGAGGCTTTTGAAATGTGGTGCTGGCTCATTCCACATGAAATGAGCCAAATTGACATTTTTTTAAAATCACAAAAGTAAAGGTTTAGGCATGTGAATGGACTAACAAAATATGAAATTTAATGATTTGATACTCATTTTTATTGTATTCAAGCTATTTAACTACGAATTGCCATCCCAAAGATTATAGTTGAACAAACACTATGAAGGCCATAAAACTTAGTTATATTGGCTGTACTGATTTGCTGTCTGTAAGTCAGTTGCTGCAACAATGAGTAAATTGTTATGTAACAATAGGCTTCCTTGATATCCTACACTGGCTAATTTTTTCAGGTAAGCTTTCTTTTGATTTTATTTCTCTTTTTGAAATTGACAGGGATCACTGTCACACCCGTGACAAAAAAAGAAGATAAAGTTTGCTTTTTACCTGAACAAGTACTTCATAATTATTTATATTCTGGAAAGTAAGGTTAAGGCAATATATTAACTCCCAAACCTATTAATTTCTGGGAATAACTGTGTTTTATCCAGGAATGGCGTCACGGGTGTGACATAACATTTGTCACGGGTGTGACAAAATGCAGACATTTTTGAAAGCATGCCAGCTGAATGAAATGCCAGTGTTTAATATTTTTAACAATCACTTCCTGTTCACGTGACATATTAAACTGGCGAGGTACAAAGTAAATACAGATCTACTGACATTAAAAATAAATGTCCAATTTATCTTGCATTCCCAGATAATGAGCTCTTCAACGGAAAGAATGAGAAAGATGAGGAGTAAAATGCTGTGTATGGGATACTTTAAAGGTTTCTTCTTATGTAATTGCAAGTAATTACCTTTCACATGACAAATTTGCAGTTTGGTGCTTTCTTGAAAAAATAATAGCAAATTTGAAACAGCAGAATGCAAATTTAGAAAAAATCACATGTTTTCTGCAACTGCACTGCACAGTTTAAAAATAAATTTACGTTGTCATATCTCTGCCATACCAAGTCATATTTGGGAGTTGAATTTGAGTGGAACTTCTTTGCTGCTTCACACGGCAAAGGTGCTGTTGATGGGATACGGGGGACTGTGAAGAGAACTGTTTGGAGAGGAATCAAAAGTCGTCAAGTGGTGGTGAATAATGCAAAGGAATTTTGAGATTACACTTGTGATAAACTCAATGAAGTTCATGTTCTCTTTGTTTCAAGCAGTGATTTGGAAATGATAAAGGAAATAAAGTCTAGGTTTTGGGAGAATGTCATTCCAATTCCTAAAGTACATTCTAGCCATTACTTTAAAAACTATGACAGTCACCACATTTTAGCAGCAGAAACATCTGGCAGTGGAATGACAAGATATCAAGTCTTTCGGGAGATCCCTAAATCCAGAAAACAGCTGAAATTTTCTGATGTTTATTCATATTCTGAAGAGTCTAATGCTGAAGACATACAAACAACATCAGGAAATAAAATAAATTCAACCATAAATCCCACGGAAATTAAAGCAGGAACGTTCTAAACATAGGGCTTGAAAGTGAGAGGGGAAATGGACAGAATTTTGTTGTTGATTGTCAATAAGACTGTGTGGCCGATGAAATGTAGGTCATGTTTTTAAAGCCATGCGAGAAAGGAAAGAAACTTTTGTGCTAATGAAAATGACATTTCAGTTGTTTCTTTACAAAAGAATGTTGTCAAAGTCCTGAATTCTCCTGCAATTCAAATGAATGGAAATAGAGTTTATTATTATTTTTGTGAGCAAGTTATTTAAATGTGTATGTCAGTGTATCTTTATGTTGTTAAGTGTTCAATCCTTTATTTGTTTCACATACATTGGTTTAAATTCTCCATATTGTCCAATATGCTGAAGTTTAGGTTATTTCATTGAAAAATGAGTTGTTTATAAAATTTATATTAAAGATTTGAGTTTTTGTTAATTTAACACAAACACCACTTTAATTAAGCATTTTGCTTTTTTTGTACTGCCAAAAACTTGGTTTTAATCAATTATTACCTTTAATTCTCTGAAATGTTGAGAGATATTTGTACATGTCACACCCGTGACAAAATTATGTCACACCCGTGACAGCAAAAATTATGCTGGTATTATGAAAATAATTTAATGTTCTTTCTGATACTTTCATGGCTAATAAAGTGAGTTTTCGGCATTAGACAGTTATTAATTGGCTTACATACAATCATATAATTCACAGATTTTTCCCTGTAAAGGTCAAAGTGTAAGGTTGTACTTCTGAATTTTGTCACACCCGTGACACATGGATGTTGGTTAATAATATAGATTTTAATCTTTTACCAAAAAATATTATATTCAGATTGAATAATACAATCAATTTCCTTTTAAATGATATATACTGAAAGAGGAATTTTTGATATGGGATATTTTAAAATTATTTTACTGCTGATCTCATCGTGTCTATTTGTCACACCCGTGACTATGGAATCAGCCTGCTACCGAAGAATGCTGAAGATTAGGTGGGTGGATCGCATAACAATGAGGAGGTGCTGAACAGAATTGGGGAGGAAAGGAATTTCTGGCACATCTTGACTAAAAGAAGAGATCGATTGGTAGGACATTCTTAGACAACAAGGAATCGTGAATTAAGCGTTGGAGGGAAGTGTGTGGGGTAAAAACCGCAGAGGAAGACCAAGAGATGGATACAGTAAGCAGACGCCAGCCACTTTTTTCTTTTTTTTTTTTCAGGAAATTTTTGTCAGCGAGAAAGTTGTAGTTTTCATAGCTCCCCTGGTTTTCTCACAAATTTGGATAAAATAGAGCGGTGGAACTTATCAAATTCTACTCGTTACTTTCAGTGAGCCTGCCCACCAGCGAGCACAAATTCTGTTGCCCACTCACCTTGGACTTTGTGACCAATATTGATAAACAATTGTAATTTGGGATACAATTTTCGGTATCCTATAATAATGACTTGATACTGTATTTTATTACTAACTAGCTGAGCCGCTCCGGCTTTGGACGGGTAATTTTTAAACTATTTTAACTTGAGAACTGCAGAACATATCGTGATGCGGTTTCTTTCAATTTCTTCGGTATAATTCTGTGTTCAACGTAGGCTATATTAAATGCCAATACGAAAATGAGAAATAATTGAAGTAAGACTAATAACGTAGAATGGTTTACCACTTCCGCGTGACCTTTGTAGCGTAAACTATGGGACTTGCGCCAAAATACATAGTATAGAAATATATAACTCACGAAGAAAAAATAAATAAAAAAATCATACACACAACAACAATAACAACAACAGCAACAACAACGCGAGGTCATATGTCTAACTTTTACGAATCTCCCACAATCACTATATCTGCAGTCTGTAGCCTTGCGGCGCCAGCGCTTTAGAGAAGAAAAATGATAAATGTGGTTCACTCGTAAAAGTTACACGCATGCTGTCTCGGTTATGTTTTGTGTTTCAGATCTCCGTGAGTTCTGCAAGTTTATACTATGTACACTGACTTAGCCCTTGTAGTTTAGGCTGCAGAAATGACTAAAGTTCATATGCGGTAAACGATTCTACGTTATGATTCTTATTTCAGTTTTTTTTTTCATATATTCGTATTGACATTAAATATGGCCTAAGATTATTCCAGGATTCTAAAGGAGAAATCAAAAGGAACCGCACCACGATACGTTCGGTATTCCTCGAGTTATAAAAGGTTAAAGGGACAGATAGAGGAAAAATGTGCTTCTATATTTTTATATAATAGTATGATTTGCTATCCCTAGCTGAAATTTGTAATTATTTATGGCAGAAATAGATTGTCAAAAAGGAACGTCTTAAAATATATGAAAAAGGAATTAACATACAGTGAACTCAATGAACTACCCTGTGCTCGCAGCTGTGGCCGGGTGGCGCTCGGCCGCCATGTTGGTTGGGTGTCGCGCTCTCAGCCGGCTTCATTTCACTGTCAATGTATGGCCTCCCTATGTTATTCTGTCCTCGCTGGGTACACGTATGAAGCCGCGCGGAAAAGACCGTGGAGACTGGGGCGACACGTTACGTTGCGCGCGGCCGCCCGCGTCGGAGGTTCGAGTCCTCCCTCGGGCATTTGTGCTGTCCATAGCGTAAGTTAGTTTAAGCAGGTTTTAAGTCTACGGACAGATGTCTTCAGTATTTGAATTTACACGTATCAAATTTTTTTTTTCAAATGTTTTGTAAGCCTATGGGACCAACTACTATTATTATTTATTTATTGCACATTTTTATAACCTGCTACCTAATGTTTAAAAGCATAATTCAAACTGGAAACCGATCCTACCACATCCTAGTGCAACTGGTTCGCTCCAAATGTCTATCCAGACAGTTCAAAATCCGACTGTACAAAACCCTGATCCAGCCTGTTGTACTATATGGCTGTGAAACATGGAGTATTCGAAAACAGGACATCCGCAAGCTCTTTGTTTTTGAGAGAAAAGTCCTTTGGAAAATCTACAGTCCGGTATTGGATGCAGACACAGGAGAATGGAGGATCAGGCACAACCAAGAGCTTCATGAATTATACCAACAGCCCAGCATAGCAGAAACCATAAAAGCCAGGCGTATGCAGTGGGCGATCATGTGGCCCAGATGGAAGATGGCAGGTGGCCTCAGAAGCTCCTGGATTTCGTTCCTGCAGGAAGGAGAGCCTCAGGAAGACCAAGGAAACGTAGGAGGGATGGCCTCCATGAAGACCTGAAGCAAGCAGCAATAGGTGTGGACAGGTGGCGGATAACAGCGATGGACAGGAAGCATTGGAGACGGGAACTAGTAGCAGCGTGCGCTCCACGAGGCCTCATCACGTGAAAGAAAGAACAAGCAATAATATGAGATAGAAATATAACGAGAGAAAAAAATACAAAGATAGAAAATTACACATTGGAAAAAAAAACGAAAAGAATTACAATGAGTGTACACTATTTAGTCCCTTAGTCAGGCTGTTCCAGGTGGGAGGGTCTCGGGAAGAAAAAATTTTGAGCCTGTCCACCTGAAGCTTCCTGTATTTAATCTAAAATTGTTACTTTTTTTTTACTCCTCAAATGGATGGCTGGTGACCTAAATTAATTTGATGTGTTTACAGTTAGAAAACAGAATAATGTCCTTTAAGCTGGCTGTTCCAGTCGGGAAGGGCTTCGGTAGGCCTCGAGCCTGTCCCTCCTGAAGCAGCTTGTTATTTGCACTACCCACTATCCTATATTATTTGACATTATTTGTGGTATCTTTCTTTGTTATGTAATTTCTTACTGATATTTTATTCTTTATTCACAATTCTTATTTCTTTTATATTTTATGAAATGGTAAGTCTTCTTTCCGATTTTAATATCGCGTTCCTTGTTATGTGTTTGTTTATCTAGGTGTTTGTGCGTGTTCGTCGTTTTCATGATCTGTGCCGTGTTTAGTATTTGTGTCAAATCGAATGTTTGTAGAGCTTATGGGACTTAACTACGGGGTCATCCGTCCCTTAACTTACAAACTACTTATGAGCTAGCTAATACCAAGGACGGCACAAATATCCATGCCCGACGGGGGATTCGAACCCCCGACCGTAGTGGCCGTGCAGATTGTGACTGACGCGTCGCAGAACGCTCGGCCACCGCGGCCGGCTGTTTGTGTCAGTATCTGTATTTGCGTCCGAACTGTTCCAGGTATTTTGTAGTGTTTCTTGTTGACGTGTTCTAAATATGGCATAGGGTAAGGTGGTACAAATCCGATACAGGTACAATTCCGATCAACGTAATTTGTCAGTCTCGTAGTGTTGATACCACTTGCCTTTGTGTGGCATCGTAGTTTAGCAGCTTACTACAGCTCCTCCTGTCTTTTCCAAGAATACACCACTTTGTGCTACGGAGATATAATTTTTTTTCCTATTAAGAGGTAAGTGAAGCTACTTAGTCTAACTTGCTCTTATAAATTTTGTAGTTAAGGATGACTGGATTCGCTGCCAAAAATGCAATATTTGGTACCACGAAGTAAGCGTTGGTTGATCGAGGGAAAATGTGCTTTTAATTTTATGTGGGAGATGCCAGTGATCAAAATTTTACCAGGAAGTGATCACTATTGCACCTAGTGTGGTACATTTTCGATTGATTTTTCTCAAATCTGTAATATTTTTTGTGTTTATAGTAACATTTGTAATTGTCTAATATTTGTGTTACATGTTCATTAAACATCCAAGAACAAGTGCCATTTTTTTTTCTCAATATATTTCAAGTTACAATAACATTTGTCCGAAATAATCGCAATTGTACCACCTAACCCTACTGGCGTTCCTGCCTGTATGTGTTCAGTAAAGATGCGGATGTTTTACCTGATACACTATTTTTAAGTACACCAACTCTTTGGTAGTCACATGAAGTGTTTAATGTCGTCACAATCGATTTGTGGTCTTACTTCATTAAGTCTCACACTCTAGTACAGGCATGGCCAACATTTCCGCCCGGCGGGCCGCGGTCACATCCAAGGTAAACGAAGTAACAAGAGGACGTGCAGCTCTGTAGTGTGGTCGAAGAACGGTGAAACAAGCAAACCATTTACTGTACGGGTAACAATTAGTGTTTGTATGGAAGAATCACTACGCGAAGCTTTATAAAATATCCAAAACACAAATAAAAGAAATACTTTGTAATTTTGAGTCCCAAATTTGACTCTATTAGTATAGTACATGGACTCTAGTCATATATACAGTAGGTTTCTTCTGAAAGATATATGTTTCTTAAATGGACCAGTATCATAAAAATGTTATTTTACAAATAATTTTATGTAAGGGCTACAGAACAGCGGTCGGCAACTGGCGGACCGCGGTAAAGGACCGCGGAAGGCCAAAAACTGGACCGCCAAAAATATCTTGAAAGTATAAGTTACATCCTTAAATTATTAAAAAAACTTTTTTTCTGTGCATAGCAATTCGTATGAGAGACACCCTTATAATTTTTCTAGAATTTTACAGCTATCTGCTGAATAATTAGAACCCTTAATGATCATTATAGGTAGATTCAATAACTGGTTGTCATGGATGTGCGACGCTGGAAAGTAAGTTCACAATAGGCGGAAAAAGGGAGCAAGCTGGCCTGTGATCCGCATAAAAGCATTGTACACACGAATGCAGCATTATATGTTTACCTAACGAACAAGGAAATTCCATAGATAGAATTCATACTCTGACAGTCTCGAAACCTCTATTTAAGCGGTCAGGGCACATCCATTTAAACTCCACTTTTGTGCTCTTAAAAATCACCTTTTGGGGTTTCTGCATCAGCAGAACAGACGTATGTGGCTGCTTTCAAAGCCTTCACTCTAAATGGAGATAATAGAGTTGCAGGACGACATTTCCTTGCAAACATATAAAATGAATCCACTGACGAATTGTGGAGTAAACATGTCCCAGAAAAATAGGAAAATTGCAAAACATAAACAATCTATTGTAAATACACTTCGCGGGTTTGCCGCCGTATGACATTGTGAATCTCCAACAATATTTCGTCGACCCAACTTTTCGACATCTTCAGGCGGTGGTAGCTGTCAGTACTTCAAGGCGCGACTGATGGTAATTGCGCGGCAGTGGCGGTATTTATCAGGGCGTGTGCAGAGATTACGCATGCGCGAGAGACCGTCCAGTGTTGGTCGGCGGCGGCGCTTCTGGTGCCCCCTGCTGGGAGCCGAGGAGGCGTCTTCCGCGCGTGCGCCGTGGGCAATGATGTGCTGCCGGACGATCCTGTGGTGGAAATTGGAACTAAGTATCTGCGTTGCGCTGCGTTCCTTCGTGTTTCAGATTTTCTCTTTTCTCCTGGTTTTTTTTTTTTTTTTTTTTTTTTTTTTTTTTTTTTTTTTTTTTTTTTTTTTTTTTAAAAAGCCAATACTGGATTCCAGGCTACACTCATCTGGAAACCTGCATCCCTGTTGATAAGATTGTCCGCCGTACGGATGTGTATGGCCTTCTTAAAAATACTGTCCCAAAATGACGACACTGACGATAGGACTTCCGTTTTCTCGTAACACATCCGATGACCTGTGTTCAGGCAGTGCTCTGCTACCGCTGACTTACTAGGTTGTCCTAGGCGTGTGTGGCGCTGGTGTTCAGTACAGCGTTCTTGCACAGTTCGACATGTCTGCCCTATATAAGATTTTCCGCACTGACAGGGTATTTTGTATACGCCGCGTTTTCGAAGGCCAAGCTCGTCTTTGACCGAGCACAATAGATTCCTCAGTTTTGATGGCGGACGAAACACACATTTGATGTCGTGTCTCTTCAGGATACGTTCTATTCTAGATGACATGCCACCAAAATATGGCAAGAACGCCGTTACAGTGGGTGCCTCCGAATCTTCATCAACATCCTTTCGTTGAAATTGCTTCAATCGAAATGCATTGCGTATTTGTCGCTCAGAATAACCGTTTTGCTGGAATACAGTTCTGAGATGTTGTAGTTCACCTGGGAAGCTGTCAGTATCTGAGACCACATGTGCCCTGTGTACCAAAGAGCGTAAGACGCTACCGCGTTGTGCAGGATGATGACAACTTGTGGCCTGCAAATATAGCTTTGTGTGCGTCGCTTTGCGGTAGACACTATGGCCTAGCGTACCATCAGGTTTTCTTTTTACGATGACATCCAGAAAAGGTAAACTTCCGTCTCTTTCCAACTTGTGGGAGATTCAGAATGTCATCCGGCGGCAAACCCGCGAAGTGTATTTCCAACAGATCCGCCGTGAAAGCTTGAAAAGTCACATAAACAATCTATGTTTGGCTCCACATATATTTGTCAAATTTCATTAAAAATTAATTTGTTGAAGAATAAGTATCCGTCAAGTGCAGCCCACTTTGGAGACACTATTTGCATAAGCTGCTCCGCATGTGAACCTAACTTTAAGAAACTGGCTGAAGATCGCAAAAGTAATTTCTTGCATTGTTTTTAACACAAAAGCGTACAGTTCATTGACTTTCATAATTGTTTAGTGAAAATTAAGGATAAATATTATGTTTAATGTATGAACTATTACTGGATTTTTCAATAGAAGTTTGACTACACATTTTATTTAATACTTCTTGTGAGCGAAAATAAAAATAAATAAATAACAAATAATCTAAGTTTTTCTTGATTATTATAGATTTGTATGTCCCATCTTTTGTATTTCATATTAGTTTGAGACTGAAAATTAAAACAAAAAATTGATAAGGAATATGTGGTTTTACTTCTGGACCTCGATAAAAATTTTCAAAAGTATCCGAACCCCATCCATGATTACATGCCGACCTCTGCTATAGAGTCTCATTCTTATGAGTAAATATTTATTGTTAAAACACAAATAGAAAACTAACAAAAAAAGATTTGTTTTAGGTGCATTTTCCCTCAGTTCCTCTGAAAAGATGCCAGCACACTTCGGGCGCGAGCCGTTTTGACGGGTGCACTACTTTACCCACCACTGCAATGCCTGCAGCAAGTGTGGGAGTGAGACGGGTATATGCCAAACGCTGCAAGGGGGTAACGAAGTAAGGCACTTTTTGCGACACAGTGACGCTACTATGTGGAGATGACAATGTCGTAGAGTACTTTTATAATCGGGATTTCAGCACTAACATGTATTTCCTGCCTTTTTTCATTCGCCAAAGCAATAACTTTATTCTTTGTGAAATAAGCACATTACACAGTAGCTCCATACCTAGCTATCACTTATAACTACGCGCTCAGCGAAAGGTCCGTACCCAAAGACTGGAAAGTTGCACAGGTTACTCCAATATTTAAAAAAGACTATAGAAGTGATGCGCAACATTACAGGCTTGTATCAATGGGGTCGATTTGCAGCAGGGCTATACAACATACACTTTAATCGATCATTATGAAGTACCTGGAAGAGAAACCATCTATTGACCCATAGTCAACAGGGATTTAGAAAGTATCTTTCTTGTGAAACATAGCTAGTTCTGTACTCACATGATGTGATGACTGCTATCGACAAGGACACTCAAATCGATACCATACTACTAGACTTCCCAAAGCCTTTTAAAGCTGAAGCTCACAAGCGTCTTCTAATCAGATTGCGTGCATATGGATTAACGCCACAGGTATGCTATTGGATTAATCATTTACTGTCATAAATGACATAGTACGTTGTAACTGACGGAAAGTCATCGAGTAGAACAGAAGTGATACCTGGCGGTCCCCAGGGAAGTGTTATAGGGCTCCTACTGTTCCTTATCTTTATAAACGATTTACGAGACAATCTGAGTAACTCTGTTGGACTGTTTGCGGATGATGCTGTCGTTTATCGGTTGGTAAGGACACCTGAAGATCAAAAGCAACTGCAAAATGATTTAGATAAGACTTTCACAGTTGTAGTGTATGGTTAGGTTCAAAATTTTGTCACCGCAGTATGAAATTTAACTTGGTAGACCTGGTACTTCGTAATTAATAAAATTTATATCTTTCTTGAATTTTTCATACTGTAAATATTGGTTCTGTGTATCATTTAAAATTAAAGACTTTTTATAATGGTTGAGCATGAAATTCCGTTTCTGAGGGGCTGATATTTAATAAACCGAAAAAAATTGAATCATTGAATCCCGGTAGTACAGACAGTCTGAAGCCCGTCACAAAATTACTTGTACCTCATTCCTTTCTATCGAATTATTCTTTAGAAAAAATTTCATTAGAAGTTTCTTCTAATCAAAATTGTTAGATATTTTCTTTCACATATTAACTGATTCATTACGAATTTCACATATATACGAGGCGCGTCCAGAAAGTAAATTCCGTTTGGTTATATAAAACGAACGGGTACAGATACAGTAAATGTTGATTGTACTACAATCCACAAATGTTAAACTACTTTTCTACATAGCTTCCGAAATTTTGTAGGCAATTGTCATAGCATGGCACAAGGTTTTGTGTGCCTTTTTCATAGAATGTTACCGCCTGTGTATTCAACCATGTGGTAACATGTTCTTTCACCTCGTCATCATCGTTGAAGTGTTGTCCACCAAGGACAGATTTTAGGTGTAAGAAGAGGATTACTGTCAAAAGATTATTTTCACGATAGTGCCCGACCTCACACACCGAAAGTGACAAAACAATTCTTACGGAAATTTCAATGGGACCTGTTTGATCATCCTCCATACAGCTCGGACCTCTCTCCTAGCGACTTTCATCTCCTCTTACACCTAAAATCTGTCCTCGGTGGTCAACACTTCAACGATGATAAAGAGCTGTTACCACATGGTTGAATACACAGGCGGCAACCTTCTGTGAAGGATGCATGCAAAAACTTGTGGCACGCTATGACAAGTGCCTGCAAAATTTCGGCTGTTATGTGGAGAAGTAGTTTAAGACTTGTAGAATTTTGTGCAATAAAATTTTCTTCTGTATCTGTGTACAATTTCATTTTATTACCAAACGGAACTTACTTTCTGGACGCGCCTCGTATGTTCACTTTTAGAATCTTCTTGGACAATATTAGGGAACTAAATACTTGAATAATTGTTTAAGACTTGTTTAAGTATCACAGATTCTCTATTTTGAATTTAATACTTACAACAATATCACTTTTACAGAAAACACTTTATGAGTTCACAATGCGTGATTATTTTCGTCAAAGTCTCATTTATATCAAAGTCTTTGGATCCTGATACATTGCTTACGAACTTTAACTCTTCCAGATACGTTTTTTAAAAGTTATTTCATTAAACTTGACAATAAATTCAAATTCCAAAATCGAGAATATTAATCAGTTTATTATGGGAGGCAGAAGTTTCTAATTCTTCCGTCCTAGCCTATCGCGATCAAAGTCCAAATATAATGTACGCAACCGCGTATGATCACAATATGAAAGTTTATATTAATAAATAAATACTTTTTCTCGGGTTCCTTCCTATCTTGGAAATAAACCGCGTATGATACTCGAAACTAATCACGGAGAGCCATCACATAGAGAGTTTTTTAATTTTTTTTTTTACTTTTTTCAATAATTTTTATTGGCTTTTGAGTAGTCCCCTTACAGCCATCCACATAAGTAATGATAAGGACAATTATACAAACATCAAAGATGTGACAGAAAACAAAAACAGAAAGATCAATTTGAAGTAATACAACAAACATTAAAGATATGACACAATATAGTGATTAAACATGGTTTTATCTTTTACATAACAGTTTATAACTCTTTCTTCGCCGCCGTTAGAAAGGAGATATGTTCTTTGTACACTCCAAAGTCTTTGGTTGCCAATAATGTTGCTACACATATTGGTAACTGGTAGTCCCTGCTGACAATATAGCTTAGCAACTTTGAAGTGAGCTCCCACCTGTTCATGCGTCCAAAAGAAAATGTGATTTGTGTCTTCTGCTTGGCCGCAGTCACAAAATGGAGATGACACTTTGCCGATGCGATGTAGGTGCTGCGCAGTTCGACAGCGGTTGAACTTCAGCCTCGCTATGGTGAGTGCCAACTTCCGAGAACACCTCAGACACTTGTACCAAGGTCTGGTTGGTAGCACTGGTGTTATTTGTGCATAGAATTTCCCTTTAGTTGACTGGAAAGCTTGCCATTCTTTGTCCCATCACAGTCTAACATATACAGTCGCGACACTCACTGCTGTAAAAGTTGTTATCAACAGACAGTTGCTGCGACACTAGCGCTCCTAGCGGTGGGCAAGCTGCCGAATTAGTGACGTTCGTTTATAATCGCTTTTGTACGTAATTAAGGAAATACTTACTATAATTTTTGAGTTACAAGCATTATTAAAATATCGAGGGAGAAACATAATACCGAAATTTATATAAAAACAGCCTCATTTAAATGATTCAATGGTATAAAGAACAACTCTGTCATGAACAAATACTTACGAATATGTATATATTTGCAGCTTATTCCACTGAAAGAAGTTGCATGTAAACATAATGGTATAATAAATTTCTATTATGGTGTGTTCTTACTATGACAGCCAGTTTTGACGTGTAACAATTCGGTACGGAGTCTAATGATTCTCACATTTTTACCCGTCACTCTTCTTTCTTATACATGCATAGCTTTAAAAAGCCAATGTTTTGATGATTCTTGCCGTTTGTGGTTCAGATGTAGCAACAATTGTGGAATTGGGTTCTTCTTTGTTGGAAAACAGTTGCTTTTATCGTTATATTGCCATTTATGTGACGTTTTTCGCTCAGCTACAGCTGTGATGGTTGATTTGCTATGTAAAACACCGTATTTTTTGCATTCTATATACGTTTCCTATATTCCGCCCTCGCTGAATTTACTGGAATTGTTATGAAGAATACTTAACGTTCCTGCGTAGAAATTGACGTCTCTCTGCTAAAGGGCGGGTCTCCTAGTGTTTCCTAGGCATTTTTATTTTTAATAGAAAATGAAATAACTCATTTAAAGCCTGTGTGTCACAGGATGATTGTAAATTAACTGTCCTGTAATGTACCGTTTCGTACCTTATCAGGGATCCTATGAAACATAGGAAAGACAGATGGAGAGCTATTTTTAAATTACTACCTATTTATAAGGCACTACATACGTTCCCTAATGTAAAAAGTATGCTGAAGTCATTCTAAACGATACTATTAGCACTCATCAACTATCGTATTCAGAAACGTAGCTTGCCGTCCGCTTGGAGCGCTGCTATCGCAATGTATAACAAAAATCTGTGCGAGTGTCGTGACTGTATATGTTAGACTGTGGTCCCATTCAGTCCGAATTTTCCTTCTGTAAACGGGTAAAAGATCTTCCGCTGGAACCTGAGTATAGAGTTAAAGACATCGAGATTTAGTAGGTAACGTACAGAAGAGTACTATTTATAATAGCAACCTGACATACGATCTATGATATACGGGGTGTTTTGACCTACGTATTCCCTGGATAGTGTTATTCAGAATTACTCTCATATAATTTGAATTTACTAAAAATTTTGAAAAATGAGAAATTTCTGCCTCTAAACAAGTAATTAAAGTTACGTAACGATGAAAAATATTGGAATATGGTGATTCTAGATTAGATTAGTTTTTCGTTCCGTAGATCCATGTTGAGGAGATCCTCGTGGATGTGGAACATGTCAAGAAACAAAATTTACAAGTTGAATAATGGATAATACTAATAATACAAATACATACATTTTTAGGTTTTTTTTAGCTGATAATATAATAACACTAATATAGTATATGCATCATATGGTGCAATTTAGAAATTCACTAATGGAGTATAAGGAGTTGGCCACTAAAAAGTCTTTTAGGTTCCTCTTAAACTGATGTTTATTTGTAGCTAAATTTTTTATACTTGATGGTAAATTATTGAAAATGTGTCTTCCTGAGTAGTGGACCCCTTTTTGAACTAAATTAAGTTCTTTTAAGTCCTTGTGTAAATCATTTTTATTCCTAGTATTGTATTATGAACTGAGCTGTTTGTTGGGAAAAGGGATTTATTATTTATGACGAATTTCATTAAGGAATAAATATACTGAGAGGCAGTAGTTAATATACGCAGTTCTTTGAAGAGGCTTCTACAGGACGTCCGTGAATTTACTCCACAAATTATATGTATTACACGGTTTTGGACTCTGAAGACTTTTGACTGACTTGAACAGTTACCCTAAAATGTTATACCATATGACATTAGGGAATGAAAGTAAGCAACGTATGCAAGCTTTGTTATTTTTATGTCTCCTATGTCTGATAACACCCGTATTAAAAATACAGATTTGTTGACTCGTTTCTGCAGTTCTGTGGTGTGCTCCTCCCAACTAAATTTATTATGAAGCTGTAATCCCAGGAATTTAATACTGTCAACCTCTTCTATCTGCCCTTCTTCATACTTAATGCATATGCTGACGGGAAGTCTCTTACATGTTCTGTACTGCATTTAGTGAGTCGTTTCAAAGTTTAATGACAATGAGTCGGGTTTAAACCATTTATTAATGCTCATGAAAATATCATTAGCAGACCTTTCTATAACTATGCTTGACGTACTTTTTATTGCAATACTTGTATCATCTGCAAACAAAACGAACTGTGTAACTGATGAGAGGTCATTAATGTACACAAGAAAAAGCAATGGCCCTAAGATGGATCCTTGTGGGGCACCACACGTAATTTCTTCCCAATCCGATGATGAATGTTGGCTTAATTCACTAGTCACTTGCACTGACACCCTTTGTTTCCTGTTAGTGAGGTATGACTTGAACCATTTTGCAGCATTTCCCGTGACCCCATAGAATTCTAATTTACTTAAAAGGATGTTATGGTTCACACAATCAAATGCCTTTCATGAATCACGGAAAATACCTGCTGCTTGCAATTTATTATTTAATGAATTATGTACATTCTCACTGTAAGTGTAAACAGCTTTCTCGATATCGGAACCTTTCAGAAAACTAAACTGTGTTCTAGACCATTTGCTTTCTAATGCTGTGGTCTCGATGTGGTGTTACACCAGCGATGCTGGCGTGGTATCAGCAGACAGTGGCGGCAGTCAGCTGGCGCCGCGTGTGAGTCAGGAGTTTGTGGGGCCACCGGGCTGCTCTGCAGAGGCCGTTAACCCGGCTATAACGGGCGCTGCCGGCTCTGCGGCACCACCACCACACCACGCCAGCCAGGCCAGGCCTATATAGCGCCGGTCGATGGCGCGCCGTTTCGAGGCGCCCAAACACTTGTTGCGTCCCGCTGCCCTCGTCCTCGCTCTCCTCTTGGACGGTAAAGCTGCTACTCTGGTTCAAACTATCCATTAGCAGCACACCAACTGCTGGGATGGAAACCATGCTGGGTATGCCCCCATTACACCTTTGTGTTAAGATGGAGGCAGCGGCTGGTGCATACAGAATCAAAACTGGCAACAACTGGAACTCTTTGGGATATCCAGAATCACACACTAAAATAGTCAGTGAGGTAAATATAGGAAAGGTTGGTGAAATGCCACTCGACTATATTATAGCCCCATACTGCTTCAACAAGCCTTTCAATATAACAATTTGAAGTAGGGAGCAGTGGGAGAAAATAGTTCGACACCGTACGGGGGATATTGTCTGGTTCACTGACGGGTCGAAATCAGACCAAGGCGTTGGGGCCGGGGTATATGGAGTGCAGGGCGTCATCTCTCTAGGGAAACTGGCCTCAGTACTCCAGGCGGAAATCACTGCCATCAGGGCCTATGTGGAGGAGAATTTGCGTAGGTGCTACAAAGATCGTAGCATCTATATCTATTCAGACAGCCAGGCAGCCCTGAGATCACTGGCAGCTCCTGCAACAAGGTCTAAAATTGTTGCAGAATGTCACAGGGTTCTGGTGGAGCTAGGGGGAAGCAATAGAGTAAACCTGTTGTGGGTCCCTGGCCACTCGGGGATCAGTGGCAACGAACATGCCGACAGATTAGCCAGGATGTGTGCAGAGACTACATTGAGCAGCCGCCGCACGCTCACCGCCTGAACATCTATAGCGAGGTCTGAAGATGATCTAAACCTAGATCGAAACCGGTCACCTATATTAGTAAATTGTAAAAATAATTTGCGAACTGGACCATTATTTTTATCATAGAGACTACATTTATTGGACAGGAACCTGTCTTGACAATCACCAAGGCAATGATCAAATTGGAGCTACGTAACTGGCTCAGAAGACAGCACGTAGAATATTGGACCAAAGTCTATCAACAAAAACATGGCAAGGTAATGATGCCAAAGCCATGTTTTAAAAGAAGCTCTGCAATCCTAGGCCTGAACAGGAGAGAGATAGGACTCATGGTTGGATTGCTGACAGGCCATGGGAATTTCAAAAGTCAGCTACATACAATGGGAATAACAGAAGAGGATCTGTGATGACGGTGATGAAACTGCATCACATCTAATCTTCGAATGCATTGCATTGGAGAGTAAAAGGCACAGAACATTTGGGACAACCAGACCCGAAGAAATTGTGTCTAATAAAGAACTGGTAAAGGAACTCCTTGCACTGTTCACAGGCATTGGTTGGGTTTACTACATATACAGGGAGCGATACCACACAATAAAGTTAGTTTTGGTGCGGGCAGTGGCGGGTTGGACCAAGACTGTTTTGGCTTCCCTGAAAAAATCAAATCAATCCATTTCATTACTTTGACACTCCAGCTAGGAATGTTTTATAGATGGAGAAAGGCTCGTGATCGTCTTCCTAGATCTGCATCTACATCTAAATGAGTTGTTGTTGTGGTCTTCAGCCTGCAGACTGGTTTCATGCAGCTCTCCACGCTACCCTGTCCTGTGAAAGTCTCTTCATCTGAGAGTACGTTCGGCAACCTACATCCTTTTGCATATGCTTACTGTATTCGTCCCTCGGTCTTCCTCTACGATTTTTATCCCACACACTTCCTTCTAATGCCAAGTTGACAATTCCTTGTTGTCTCAGAATTTGTCCAACCAATCTATCTCTTCTCTTTCAAGGGGAGGCCGCTAATTGTGAAATTCAGAATCGATTCATACTGCGCATAATGAAAGCTCATGGCCAGAGCTGTAATTTCGCAAAGCACCAAGATGCATTTCTCAGCCGTTGTCGAGAAATTCGACAGTTAAAAAAAATCCGTTGCGGTGAAATACTTTCTACGATCACTTCGATTAGTAATATTGTACAGAAGCATGGCGTAGCGGCAAGCGCTTGGGTAGAGATCGTAGAGAGTATTTCACAGCAACGGCTTTTCTTAACTGTCGATATTCTCGACAAAGGCTTAGAAGTGCATCTTGGTGCTTTGCCAAATTACACCTCTGGCCATGAGCTTTCATTATGCACAGTATGAATCGAATCTGAATTTCTCAATTGGCGGCCTCCCCTTGTTAGTCAGGATATGGCAGAAACTCCTTTTCTTCCCAATTTCGGTTAAACACCTCCTCATTAGTCAGCTATAACCTTTCGTCTGAACTCCTTATCCACACTGTTTCACTGCCATACAATGCTACACTCCAGACAAATGCTTTCAGAAAGGACTTCCTAACATTTAAATTAATATTGGATGTTAACAAGATTCGCTTCCTGAGAAACGCTTTTCTCCCCATAGCCATTCTGCATTTTATATCTTCTTCACTTCAGCCATCATATTTTGCTACCCAAATAACAAAATTCATCTACTACTTTTATTGTCTCATTACCTAATCTAATTCACCAGCATCGCCTGATTTTCTGACATTGCATTCTATTACCTTCGTTTTACTCTTGTTAATGTTCATCTTATATCTTCTCTCAAGACACTGTCCATTCCATTCAATTGCTCTTCCAGATCCTTTGCAGTCTCTGACATAATTACTATGTCGTCGGCAAGCTGCAAACTTTTTATTTCTTCTCCCTCTCCAAATTTCTCCTTCCATTCATTCACTGCTTGCTCAATGTACAGAACAATATTGGGGAAAGGCTACAACCCTGTCTTACTCCCTTACTAACCTCGGCGTCCCTTTCTTCCCCTTCGACTCTAATAACCGCTGTCTGATTTTTGTATAGGTATAATATAACTCTTTGCTCCCTATATTTTACCCCTGCTACCTTCAGAATCTACATGAGATACGCAGCAAATCACATTCATGTGTCTGGCAAAGGGCTCATCGAGGCATCTTTTTATCTACCATTCCCATCTCAAACAACTCGCGAGAAGAACGAACATCTGAACTCTCCGTTCGAGCTCTGATTTCTCTTATTTTATCCTGATGAGCATTTCTACCCATGAAGGTCAGCCCTATCAGAAACTTGATCTGTCATTTGACCGATTACGCATGCCTCGAGGTTGAGAAAGAGGGTGCCTTGCCGTTCCTTGACGTACTCGTCAGCCGTAAAGCAAATGGATGTCTCAGCCATGGTGTTTACAGAAAACCCACACACACTGACCGATACCTGCACGCCACAAGCCATCATCATCCATCGTAGAAACAGTCTGTTTTAAAGGATCTTGGTGCACCGAGCGGAAGTAGTGTCAGACACTGAAAATCTGCAAAAGGAACTGAGTCACCTACGGAAAGTTTTTAGGGACAACGGCTGCAGCAACAGCCAGATTACGAGAGCTATCTTCCTGAAGATCTGCGATCCTTGGCATCGAAAATGAGGTGGATGTTGTTTTCTTCTGCCCAATTTGCTAAGGACTCACCATTTTTATCGGTCATTCTGTACCGCCATTCCGTGTGATGGCTGTTAAAGTCTCCTACAAAGACCGCAGTATGTCGGTATGTTTGGAGCACATCTGCTGGCCATGAAGTTCCTGGTGGTTTGTAAATGTTACTTAAGACCAGATCACCCATTTGGATTATCACAGTGTGCATATTGTCATTTGTGGAAGTGGATAGCAGGTGGGTGTTCTCTATTTTATTGTTGACGTATGTGGCTACTCCATAGGCATGGTGGTACGTTGCACCAATGATATCGTATCCTGGTATTTTTCCTCTGGAGTGTAGTTGGTCTTCCTTGCCTGCGTGGGTCTCCTGGAGGGCAACAACGTCAATGTTGTGCTTAGTCAACAGCTTTTGCAGAATTTGGCATTTTGTTTTACTAATGCCCTCAATATTCACTTGCCATATTTTAATACTTGTTCCAAGTTTCCTAGATGTTTGGCAAGTCTGGTCAACTCTGAACCGACTAATAACAGGCCACGGGAGATGTGCTGACTCACTCTTCAAATGGGGACTGTTGACTTCGCCAGCATATGACTGCGGCGCGCCGGCCGCGGTGGCCGAGGGGACTGAGGCACGCCAGTCACGGTCTGCACTGCCACTACGGTCGGGGGTTCGAATCCCCCCTCGGGCATGGATATTTGTGCCGTCCTTAGTCTTAGCTAGTTCATAAGTAGTTTGTAAGTTTAGGGACTAATGACCTAGTAGTTAAGTCCAATAAGCTATACAAACATTTGAACATTTGAATTGACTGCGGCGCGCCTAAGCAGAACATCCATCACATCAGGGAAGAATGCAATGCCAGAGCGTCAGACACCTAAATGTACTTAAATGCTACGCTAAATAAATAAATAAATCCCGAAGATACAGAAGCAGAAGACCCCCGAGGAGGACTCAAAGAAACTTGCCTTCTTGCCGTTTTGTGGCTCATTCACTGGCAAGATTAGCCGACTCCTTAAGAGACACAAGATCGACTCGGTCTTCAGGGCTCCTTCAAAAATACGTCAGTTGATGAGACCTGTTAAAGATGATGTAGGCCTAAGAATACCGGGAGTATATAAAATACCTTGTGGTTGTGGACAATTTTATATAGGACAAACAGTGCGCGCTATTGAACAGCGCTGTGTGGAACACGAACGATGTTATCGTTTACGTTATCCCGAAAAGTCAGCAATTGTGGAGCATGCACTTGAAAACAGACATCGTACTGCGTTTGAGGAGAATCCATAATTACAACGAACAGTTTCTGGGATAAAAGAGGGGATTGAGATCAAAATAGCTGACACCACTCTTAATAGAGACGGCGGCTTGCAGCTTAGCACGACTTGGAACCCGGCGATCGGAAGGTTGAAGCGGGCGCGGCAGCCACGCGACCAAAACATTGCCTTTTATGGTCATGTCGCGGAGCACCAGTGACGTCACAGCCCGCAGTGCAGCTATGTAAGGACGACAGCAGCAATCACTCGGCAGTCAACCACTTCATAATGGCCAAGGGGATCTGTGCCGAAACGTCGTGGACAGTAAACCACATGACGTGGCTGGAAGCCCGAAAAAAAATTTAATGAACATAACTCGCCGCGATACATCGCCTAACTGTAAGTAACACTTGGAGATATTGTAGATATTTTGTGGTACATACCACTTATATGCTTACTTGGTCTCGTTTTCTGCCTTGCCACGCATAAACAGCAACCGTCAGAACCAAAATGCACTGATTGTACAAACGTATGTACCATCTGATGATGAACTGCTAGGCCAGATCGTATAATAAATATAATCCGTCGGTGAGTGCCCTAATGGGTACCAAAAATATGTTGCACATCAGTGTCTACTGATGCAGTGAAGCGTGCCGTTGATATAGTTTGTGTTTTTGTTTATATTGTTACTTATTCAGAAATGGTTGTTAAGCGTACAACATCACAATAAAACGTAAAATATAGGAAGAAGAACTATTTACTGAGTAACGAGCATTACATCACCTCTAATGAGACAACAGCTTGCGTTAAAGAGCCGTTTATTGATATCAACGTCATTAGCGATTTTTCTGATAGTGATTCGGTGAATTTTTCAAAATAAATTGTTTGGTATAGTGATGATTGTACTCATATTGTCGGACATTGTTAGTTGTCTCGACATCATGGCACACAAATGTTATATGACATATTGCCCCTTCATATAATTTTCTACCTGGTAATTGTGAAAGATTATTCTGCAGTCTTAGCTTGTAGCCTGTGATGAGCGGCTGTGTCACTGTAACGTCGCAGTGGCCGGGTTGCGTATTTTTTAACATTTGTCATGTGTTTTGTGCTGTATTTGGCAACGCCAAATCCTATCCTTTGGCTCTCCCACGCCTCCCTTGTCGTGCGCCCTGTCCCGTTAATGGTTTTGATGTGCTTGAATTGGTGTTTTGTATAATTTTATATGACTTAACTCATTTTGTAGAAATGTCTTTCACGGTTATATATATTTTTATATGACTTAACACATTTTCGTAGAAATGTCTTTCATATTTTTTATGACTGCTCACAGTATATTGTTCCCAAGATGTTTTATGTGTAGTTTTATTCACGCAACTTTCACAGTTTCTATGACTGCACACAGTATAGTATGCCCAAGATGTTTTGTGTATAGCTTTATTCACGTAACTTTCAACGCCAACCCTGCGCCATCTGGTGGCGAATGGGACCTAGGTTACCTGTTACGGTGTTTCCCCCCTCTCACCACAGTTGAGCATGTAAGTCTGGTTGAACACCTTCACCAGACATCCATGATGGTATTTTAAACTTGTAATCAGGAATCTATACCAAGATGGTGTAATTCCCATCGTTTTTTAAAATCTTTTGTAAGTATACATGTATTAGTATGGTTTATACTCCTTATAGATATCATTATTACGTTCTATATACATCCAAAAATGTAATTTTCTTCTTTTGTACCACAGTCTGATGATGATGTTCTCGAAACGCGTCATGAAATAAAGCTAACTGCGACCAAGACATTTCAACAATTTTTTCATACAGAATAAGATCCGTTATCATTGACAATGAAAAGTGATTTACGTGACACACGGCGAGTTTGTAACGTCTGGCCACCTTCAGGTGGTTATACACATATTTCTGTGTTATCCAATTCAGTGCTTAAGTTATCTGTTTCAATAAAAAGGAAATTTCGTCACGGTTAATAAACAGATGTATGTGAAATAACTGGTAGCACTGGGAAAGCGCCAAGCGTTGAAAATCTGGCAGCGGGTCCTTTCCTCCCTGCTCTAAGGGAACAGTCGGTTAAACCAGCTGTAAACGTTGTGCATAAAATGTACTCAGTTCTTTCAGTTTAGCCGCAGTTTCACCGGCTGATGTGCTGTGGCGCCCATTGTCTTCCGTCGAACACTTACTCCACTCTCCATGTTTTCGTCATAATTTACTTAAAGGAAAGAAAACAACGTAAGAATAAGGCTGGCACTACACAATATCTGCGCTTCATAGTTTACGATTCATTCTGTTCTGCGTCTGTATGTGTACTTACTTAGGATACCGTTCCTTTGTGAATGTATTTTACTCTATAATGATGCATCCTGGCTGAAGACACTAGTCTTCTGTATTCTTCTTAGTGTTAGCTAATTTATTTATACAAGGTGTTACAAAAAGGTACGGTCAAACTTTCAGGAAACATTCCTCACACACAAAGAAAGAAAATATGTTACGTGGACATGTGTCCGGAAACGCTTAATTTCAGTGTTAGAGCTCATTTTAGTATTTACGGATGAGGCTTCATTCCAACGTGATCAAATTGTGCCGGCCGCGGTGGTCGAGGGGACTAAGGCGCTCCAGTCACGGTCTGCACGGCCACTACGGTCGGGGGTTCGAATCCCCCTCGGGCATGGATATTTGTGCCGTCCTAGTTCGTAAGTAGTTCATAAGTAGTTTGTAAGTTTAGGGACTGATGACCCCGTAGTTAAGTCCCATAGACTATACAAACATATGTGATCAAATTGTAAATTTTCACAATCAACATGTGTGGGCTGACGAGAATCCGCATGCAATTGTGCAATCACGTCATCAACACGGATTTTCTATTAACGTTTGGGCATGAATTATTGGTAATGTCTTGATTGGGCCTCATGTTCTTCCACCTACGCTCACTGGAGCACGTTATCATGATTTCATACGGGATACTCTACCTGTTCTGCTAGAACATGTGCCTTTACAAGTAAGACACAACATGTGGTTCATGCACGGAGGAGCTCCTGCACATTTCAGTCGACTTGTTCGTACGCTCCTCAACAGATTCGGTGACCGATGGATTGGTAGAGGCGGACTAAATTCCATGGCCTCCACGCTCTCCTGACCTCAACCCTCTTGACTTTCATTTATGGGGGCATTTGAAAGTTCTTGTCTACGCAACGCGGTACCAAATGTAGAGACTCTTCGTGCTCGTATTGTGGACGGCTGTAATACAATAGGCCATTCTCCAGGGCTGCATCAGCGCATCAGGGATTTCATGCGACGGAGGGTGGATGCATGTATCCTCCCTAACGGAGGACATTTTAAACATTTTCTGTAACAAAGTGTTTGAAGTCACGATGGTAATTCTGTTGCTGTGTGTTTCCATTCCAGGATTAATGTGATTTGAAGAGAAGTAATAAAATTAACTCTAACATGGAAATTAAGCGTTTCCGGACACATGTCCACCTAACATATTTTCTTTCTTTGTGTGTGAGGAATGTTTCCTGATAGTTTGGTCTCACCTTTTTGTAACACCCTGTAAATGAAGAATCGTTGTCCGGCTAGGTTTGCATAAAAGGTCGACACTGATTTAAAGAACGCGCGGAAGGGCCAGTACAGCGTTGTGAAACACCCTGTAGATGCACTTTCTGACGTACATGGACTCGGCTGCTCGGTAATGAGTTTACAGACACACTATACCTCCATAAAAAAAAAGGATACTGCCTGCAGTAATGTATGAAACTTCTCGAACATTACATTTTCTTTATATATAGAGTTTCCGTGAGTTTGTGTATTGCTATTAGATACCAATCTGCAGTTTTCTTGCAATATTGATGAAATTGTGACATTTTTGAAGCAAGAGGAAGGTCTTTGTGGGTGTAAGGATCAGGTACGTAACGCTTTTCAGGATAAATGACGCCATAAACAATGAAAATTTCGCTATTGTGTTGCACGTATTCTTATAAACCACTAGACTAGGGTGACCAAATTATTTTCGGAGAAAACCGGGCACTTTCAGCCAGGTGCCAATAAACACATCATTTCACCTGCACCAGTTTTGATTTTAAATATTTTTGTTTTGTGGATACATTTTATTAACTCGATTATTATATTAACTAGCTTATATTCCCGTGCTTCGCAACGGTTGTTAAAGAGGGATCTGTGTATATCATAGTTTTTAGGGTTCCGGATTTAGGTCAGCAAAAACAATCCTTGTTGCATCCCTCTGTCAATAACCGCAGATGTCATAACCAAGATGTCAAATTTAAGTAGAAGTCATTGTCGAAAACGATGAATGTTCATAAAGTTTTTCATTCAAAAAGTGAAATTAATTAAAGGCCTTACTCTGGAACGATGTAAATTCAATGATAGGTTGTGTTCATAAAGTTAAGACTGCTTTGTGTTATTGTCTGTTTGGCATAAACTTCTGAAAACACTTCTGTCGTTTAGATGAGAAATTGTAATAATAATAACAGTGCAATGTATTGATTCTATGGTGTAGTACTAAACTGATATCTCTCACAGTAAGTGTATGCTGAAGTATTAGTATGTTCAGTATAGCACTGGGGACAATGTAGTTATTCTGTATGCAGTTCTCACTATTATCCAAACCACGACGAATGCTGAAAGTCTGGTAATTCATCAACAGAGTAGTTCATGTCTGCTTAAATAAGAGTCATGGTGGTGTCAATGTGCGATTAAAGTAAGTCTGGGTAAACGCTGAAGGAATGGCGTCAGCTGATCGTCTGTAGAGAACTTTCAATAAATATAGTATTTCCAGCGAATTTTCTTGACTGTATTAACAGCATCGGCCACTGCTTCAGCTAATACATGTCCCCACGTCCTGCAGTGATTACTTTGTAAAGCACGAAGTTCAAATCTACCTTGTGTAGGAGAGCTATATATTCAGCAGTCGGATTATAACTAAGTGCAATTGTCTGTGCAGGAGATGACGTCTTTCTCTATCTTAATGCAGTCCGCACCAAAAGTAATTACAAATTTTAATTACAATATTGTACCGAACAATTATGAAAGCAGAGAGGTTTCTGATGAGTTTGTCGCTCGCGTGTGTAGGCTATATTATCACTAGTGGCAGGCCGAGAGCAGAAATATCTCTGGAGTGAGCATTCAGCTGCGCAGAACAGATTTTGTATTCTCAACATGAAGGTGGAAATGTCCCATGATACTGGGAAAAATTTACTAATCGCTGACTTTATCTTGGTTCCTTTCTGTTCGGTTAAGACGCTATGTGTAAATGGCCCTTTTAGCGACGCTTCCTCACCATTTATTTAGATATTATTTCATGTTACGCAGTTGCTTTGCGAAAAGGAGGTGGGGCTCCTTTGTAGGCAATGCGGTACAAACCAATCGAAATAGCAGGTAAATGTGTGGAAAGAGTGGATTTTTCTCAATATCACGTGGTAATTCCAACATAATGTCGAGAAGATCTACATCTACATAGATACTCTGCAAATCACATTCAAGTGCCTGGCAGAGGGTTCATTAACCACTTTCATAACTATTCTCTACCGTTCCATTCTCTAATAGCGCGCGGGAAGAAGGAACACCTAAATCGTTCCGTTTTCGATCTGATTTCTCTTATTTTATTGGGATGGTCATGTCTCCCTAAGTAGGTGGGTGCTAGCAAAATATTTTCACATTCAGAAATAAAAGTCAGTGATTGAAACTTCGCGCCACAATGAATAACGTCTTTCTTTTAATGATTTCCACCCCAATTCGTGCAACATTTCCGTGACGCTTCCTCCCCCCCCCCCCCCACCCGTAACGTGATAAAACAAAACGAGCTGCCCTGCTCTGAATCTTCCTCAATATCTTCCCTCAGTCCCACCTGGTGAGGGTCCCACAAGGGGCAACAGTACTCCAGGAGAGGATGCACAAGAGTGATGTAGGCAGTCTCTCTGATGGAGCTGGTGCATCTTCCAAGCGTTCTGGCAATGAAACGTAACCTTTGATTCGCCTTCCCCACAATATTTTCTATGTGTTCTCTCCAGTCAAAGTTGTTCGTAATTGTAACTTCTAGGTATTTGGTAGAATTTACGACCTTAAGGTTTGACTGATTTAACGCGTAATTTGGATTTCTTGTAGTGGTCATGTGTATTACTTCACACTTTTCTTTATTTAGTGTCAATTGCCAATTTTCGCACCAAGGAGAAATTTTGTCTAAATCGAAGATGCACAGAACGCAATGCTCACTCCATATAGTCCACTCCATATACTATATATACAATTTAGTGGTTATACCCATCAAAAGATGCACTTCTTTTCTTTCCATGACATTGCAAAGCATATGGGATACAGCTAGGAAGAAAAAATATTTTTTGTGTCCTACCTGGATTAAATTTTACTTGCAGTGGCAGAGGTTTCGTTTTCTATCGTTGACGACGAACTATTCGCTTTAGGAGGATGATTAATTTACTGAACAGAACGGCACAAATTTTTTATTTCATCGTGAACATAAAGAATTATTCCCTTCATTCTACGTGACTGATTTTTCAAGATGGATTCAACGGCCGTTGCCAACGTCAATACACTACACCGCTGCCGTAAGGAAAATCGTAAATTGTTATGAGCATCGTCATATATTAGTTATTTGGTATACTATGTATTTAATTTTTATGACGTCATATCTCCTGAACTATCAGACCTATCGCAAAATCGTTTCTTAGCTGACGTCTACTACCTATACATTCTTGCCAAATTTCAGCTTCATAGGTGAAATAGATTTCGAGATTTCGTGTTTAGTCAGTGAGTGAGTGAGTGTATGAATTAGTTTCCTTTCGCTTTTATATAAATAGAGATGTAGGATAAAAATACTCTGATTTATATCTAGATTATCTTATAATTAATGGCATTTAATAGACGTATGCAGCATTAAAGAAATATAGGCCTATTACAATGTTGCAAAATTTTACAACAATGCAATTTTCAGTCAACTAATATTAATATGAGGTTTGATTTTACTGAGCACTTGTAAGTCACTGTCCTTGGAGAAAAGAGTATTTTTCACTGGCTCCAGCCTTCTTGAACATGTCTTGGTTCCTTGAGACGCAGTGATAAAACTCTGCACAATCGATTTTGCAGCTGTAGAGGATCTGAAGTATTGCTTATAGAGATATTTCATCAGTCCACTGAACATTCAGTAACGAAAATATTCTTTCCACGTTGGCATTATGAGCTGTGATTGCAAATAAATACCTTGCAATAATTACGAACTCAGAGTAATGCTGAAGACAGTCACACCTTTTAAAAAACTCACCCACTTCTCATGGCACTACAATGGTGCTTTGTTTTCATCATCCCACATGTGAAGGCTTTCTTCAACCATATTTGTCAATATGCCGAACTGATCAAAAAGAATGGAGTCATCGATTCCATACTCTTCAAATGTATTTCAGAACTGAATTCCGGGGCTTTTTAGGGTCCCGAAACATTTTTTCTGGACACCCGAACACAGGGATGAAAACCGAGACAATCTCCGTTTCCCTACACTAGACCAAATTTGGTGCACATATTCACAATTAAGTTTTCCGCTCCCTTAACTGTCTGAATAATTTCCTTTACCTCCTCATACATTTCTTCGATCTCCTCATCATCGACAGAGCTAGTTGGCATATAAACCTGTACTACTATTGTCGGTGTTGGCTTCGTATCTATCTTGACAATGATAATGCGATGCGGTGGAGTAGCCGAGCGGTCTAAGGCGCCTCGCTGCGGAACATGCGGTTGCTTGCCGTCGGAGGTTCGAGTCCTCACTGGGGCATGGGTGTGTGTGTTTGTCCTTAGGTTAGCTTACCTTAGTTTAAGTAATTTGTAAGCTACGGGCTGATGACCACGCAGTTTGGTCCGATAGATTTACAAACATTTGAACATTTTTTAACAGAGCTAGTCGGCATATAAGCCTGTACTATTGTGGTCGGTGTTGGCTTTGCATCTATCTTGACTACGATAATGCGATCACTGTGTTGCTCACAGTAGTTTACCCGCATTTCTATTTTCTTATTTATTATCAGACCTACTCCTGTAATACCCGCAATTGATTCTGTATTTATAATCGTGTACTCGAATCACTAGAAATCCTGTTCCTGTTTCCACCGAACTTCACTAATCCCCACTATATCTAACTCCAACCTATCCATTTCCCTTTCCTTTTTTAAATTTTCTAACTTTCCTAGCCGACTAAGAGATATAACAACATTCCACGCTCCGATCCTTAGAATGCCAGTGTTGTCTTTCCTGATGAGCACATCATCCTGAGTAGTCCCCGCCCAGAGATCAGAATGGGGACTATTTTACCTCCGGAACATTTTACCCAAGAGGATACCATCATCATATATTCACAAAGTTGAGCTGCATGTCCTCGGGAAAAGTAACGGCTGGGGGACTATTTTACCTCCGGAATATTTTACTCAAGAGGATATCATCATCATATATTCATACAGTAGAGCTGCATGTCCTCGGGAAAAGTAACGGCTGCAGTTTCCCCTTGCTTTCAGCCGTTCGCAGTAGCTGTGTGGCAAAGCCACATTAGCTGATGTTACAATACCAGCTCAGTCAATAATCCAGACTGTTGCCCCTGTAACTACTGAAAAGGCTGCTGCCCCTCTTCAGGAACCACACGTTTGTCTGGCCTCTCCACAGATGTTGTGGCTTCACCTACGGTACGGCTATCTGTATCACTGAGGCACGCAAGCCACCCCACCTAGGCAATGTGTGTGGTTCATAGGGGTGGAGGTCATCGTATATATAAAATTTCGTATGGCGCATGGTGGGGGATACTTTACTTTCCTTATGAACTTCGACAAAATAGATAATTTTGCTCCGATATTGATGAAATTTTGCACAACTGATCTTCCAAACAAGAGTAAGTTCATTGGCTACAAAAATTTCGCAAGGCGCATGGCTGATGGTACGTTACGTAAGGTCTTCGCCAAAATCTACATCTTTATTCCGTTCTCAATGACATTTTTGGGCGTTTTTACCTTCAGCAAGCAACAGTATGGTGCATGGCAGAGAGTAGCTTGCAATAATTTTACACGGAGTGACTGTTCACCACTAAAGTTGATAGATTTTTCATAGAGTGGCGGAGGAAGAGATGATACTAGAATTAACTATGCCAATTCCATAGTTAAACAAGTCGACCCTGGCCAAGCAGGGAAAAGAAGAGGTCAAAAGCAATAACAACACCAACAACAAAAAAAGAAAGAAAATTTAGATAACACATCTACACGGTGTGAAAAATAGCAGTTGGCCCTAAATAATAAGTGTGAAGAAATCCATATGAGCACTAGAAGAAAACCGTTAAATTACACTTACACCATAAATGAGTCGAACATAAAGAACACAAATTCAAATAAATACCTAGGAATTACAATTATCAGTAACATTGAAACTTCCTGCCAGATTAAAATTTTGTGTCGGAAACGGGCTACGAACCTGGGCCCTTTTCCTTTCGCGGACTAATGCACTATCGACTCAGCTATCCTGACACGCTTCACGGTCCGTCTCCACAACTTTACTTCTGCCAGTACGTCGCGACCTACTTTCCAAACTTCACAAAAGTAGCCCGCGAAAATCAAAAGTCCCAGGTTCGAATTACGGTTCCGGCACACAATTTTAATCTTCCAGCAAGTTTCACATCATCGCACACTCCGCTGTAGAGTGAAAGTTTAATTCTGATCAACAACTTTAATTGGAAGGAACATGTAGAAAATATCATAGGGAAGGCGAACCGAAGGAGACGTTTCATTGGCAGAATACTTAGAAGATGCAACAGTGCTACTAAAGAAACTGCCTACACTACACTTGTGCGTCCTATTTTGGAGTATTGCTGCGCATTGTGGGATCCACACCAGGTGGGACTGACGAACGATTTAGAGAAAGTTCAGAGAAGGGCAGCACGTTTTGTATTATCACGATGTAGGGGAGAGAGTGTGATGGAAATAATGTACGAGCTGGCGAGGAAATCATTAAAAGAAGGCATTATTTGTTGCCGCGAGAGCTATTTGCGAAACATTTTTCAGCAACTTTCTCTTCCGAATGGGAACCTTTTTCTTATTGTGGCATATGACAGCAGTATATACACAAATATAATTACACAAAGAACAAGAATATATATACAAATATAAGTTCAAGATCGCACAACACAGTTTCAGAACTTGTGAATGAACAATAACATATTTATGACAAAGCGCATATAATTAGATGTATCATGCGAGGCAAGATGTTGGCTGCACATCAATGCCCAGGTCTTTAATCCAGTTCATAGCCTGAGTCCTTAGGAGAGCCAATATATTCTCTTCTTGGGCACACTCTTATGATGTGGTCCAGCGTCTGTTCAGGTGCTCCACAATCACAGTTTGGGCTGTCCACGAGTCCCCACTTATAAAGGATGACCTTGCATCTTGTATGGCCATTTCGGATGTGATTGAGCTTAGTCCAGTCTTTTCTTGCGAAGTTGAACCCTTTTAGTTCTTTTGAGAGATCACTTATGAGGTGACAATTACTGACTGAATTCTCCCACTCGTTTTTACAGTTCTCTTTTAGGTTGAAGGTGTAGCTTCGTGTCCTACGGCTGCGAATATTTTGGGGTGTGACGTGTAGACAACCAAGATGGTACACCCCAAGCGACGTCCTTCGAGAAAAGGACGGCGAAAATTCTACACAAATGGCGACCGTACTGGATAAGCGATCTCACAAGGTCTTTACCAGCAGCAGGTAACATGTCTTGTTAGCGCATATGTAGATAATAGGACACGATCATAATAGCAAAATAAAAGAAATCTGTTTAGTGTTTCTCTCGCGCTCATTTAGAAAATGAAATAGTAGATAAATATTCCGAAAGCGGTTTGATGAACCCTGAGCCAGTGTAGAATAGGTAGATGGAGATAGATTGAAGGCAAGGTGGAGAGATGGGCCGACAGCGACGGAGGGTGTGAAGGACAGAGAGAGGAGAGAAGAAGTAATGAACGAAGAGGAGGTGAGATAGAAGTGTTCAAATGTTTGTAAATCTATCGGACCAAACTACGTGGTCATCAGTGGGGTAGCTTACAAACTACTTAAACCTAGGTAAACTAACCTAAGGACAAACACACAAACCCATGCCTCAGGAAGGAGTCGAACCTCCACGGCGAGCAACCGCGCGCTCCGCAGCGAGACGCTTTAGACCGCTCGGCCTGAGATAGAAGTGGGGGAAATAAATAAATACCCAGGCAACACCGGGTTCTCAGCTAATTTAATTCACATCACGCAGGAAGTCACTTTCGCGCATAAGTCTCTTTTACACGACGAACTTTCTACTCTCAGCTGACTGTGTGTCTATTGCAGTGCCCCTGGCGTATGATTCCCGTACTGCGTCTCGCCTGCCTCGAGTAGTCGTCATCGTTTGGAGCAGGAAAAGGATAATTGAGTTTTTTAATGACGATAGGGTAATTCATAGCTTATAGAAATTTTACACACAACTGAGAACCTAATGCTGTAGTGTAAAGTCAGCACCACACGCCAGACGCACGTGAACGATCGTGAACAAGCCAGCGAATGACAGGTAGCCAATCACACGCCGGCGCTGTGCCTCCTGGAGGGAGAAACCTAGAAGCTCGCCCTCTACAAGCGGCTGTATCTAGGCCGACATGCGTTTGGAAGAGTCCATCTGAACTCGGCTCCGAAATAGGCAGTGACTATACTACAGCGTAGCGAAGTAGACGGCGCGGATAGAACAGACAGACGTATGTCAAAAGTTAAGTAATTATATATATTAGTAAATAAAACTTGTATTACTAATGTGTATAGATGTTTTAGCTGTCCACTCATTCCACGCGTCCAGAGCAAATACTTTCGTGAAAGATAGGCCGGGAAGGACAAAACACTTAAATAATAGGAAAAGTGTCATCCAAACATTTCAGAAGTTTCACGTTTATGTGCTGAAGAAAATGTATTCTGGTAAACACATCAAACAATATTTGAAAATCCAGTAAAAAAGCTACTGTTTAGTTTAGTTTTCATATCTTGCTTTGTGACTAGCTGTCAAAATAACATCGAAAAAAATTTTCTCATCTAACAATTAACCGTTGAAATTAATTTCGTTGAATCGCGTTTATATATTTATGTTCGTATTTATACATAGAGTAGGCCTTTTCTCCAGAAAACGAAAATATGTTTCTGCTTGAACATATTTCGTCTCTTTTATAGGAGCACTCCAGTAAAAAGAGAACACTAAGCTCTGGCGCAACATTTTCGGTGTGATGAAAACACAAAGCAAACAACAGAATAAAGTTAAAGAAGATGCGAAAGCATGTGTTTAACATGAATGAGATCGACCAGAATAAGTTAACTTTCCGTGTTAGCAGGCACCACTACTGGTTCTTGGTTCTGCACATGAGCATTCTGCAGCACTTTCGAAAATTTACAACTCCACACTCAGCACAATCTATAGATAATTGACGTCATAGACGCACTCGCGATGGCATTGGCTGCTGATTTACTCGCAGACACGAAAGGCCTGATGAGATTGACTTCGAAATACACAGAGGATTTTGCGAATTTTTTATCGGCAGCGCTTGTGCACGGATACAAATGTTCAAATGTTGGTATAGCTTATGGGACTTAACTATGGGGTCATCAGTCCCTAAACTTACAAACTACTTATGAACTAACTAATTATAAGGACAACACAAATATCCATGCCCGAGGGGGGATTCGAACCCCCGACCGTAGTGGCCGTGCAGACCGTGACTGGAGCGCCTCAGTCCCCTCGGCCACCGCGGCCGCCTGCACGGATACCAGTCGGCTCCTGGCCGGTAATGGTATCGTGTGTACTCATATCGCGTTGGCCGATAGTTATTAACAGTTCTTTCTGACCACGGACTATCCCCGAGTGGGATGTGGTGATCGTTCTGACTTTTTGTTTTTGCGAATGTTCGCGACCATCGTGGCATGGTAACTTCTTTTCTAAAATTGCCGCCTCCGGTCGCAGCAGTGGGTACCCGAGTGGTTTTTTTTTTTTTTTTTTTTTTTTTATTTAGCAAGCACTACCTTTACTTTTCATCATGCGGAAGTTGTGACCTATGGGAGAAGCTTAGCCCACACCAACCTTTCATGAATATTTTACATTTTTTTCTTTTACGATTTTTAATCTTTCTTTTATATGTCTTGGTTTGACACATGTTTCTGAATCTTAGCACCACGGTGAATCATGTACTCAATAGTAGAAGGTCCCTTTATGTTATTTTTTCTGCACTATTTCCGTTCCCCCCCTTTTTTTTTAAGGCTCGACAGAACTGAACGTGTTCAATCAGATTGGGGAGGTTTCTTCTCTCTTTTGATCTTACACGAGGAGTGTTTTCTGCTTCCTCAGGACTGTTCAGTTTTGTTCACTGTTTAGGTGTGAGACAGGCGGGATGTAGGGGCCGGTTCCTCCAGAGTGAGGCTCTCCCGTTGCACCTCGGTTGGGCTGACCCCTTGAGCCTGTAATAATGATAGTTCTGGCTTAAAGCCATCATATTAAGATTGGAGTATTGCTTCAGTGCAGCCGGTTAGGACCAGTAGGCGACAGATGGTGAAAGCTGGTGAGAACCAGGACAGGTGGTCATTACTGGTCAATACGTCGGGTTCTCATAGAAAAGAGCACTGGCAAGTTTCCCCGAATTCTAGGGAAGTCTCCCAGCGGCAGGCACTGGACGCCGATTGGCTGTAGCACTGGCGGTCACGCGCCAAAACTCGTTCATATTTTTGTTAATATTTATTAAACTAATAATATATTCAAAGTCAAACTCAATTTAGAAAAAAACTCTCAAAGCTAAGCTATGCCCTGAGTAGGTAAAACATATTAACAATTGCTACTTCAATAAACAAAATAATTATTTTATGACGGCCGATGCACGGCAGCCATGTTTGCGCGCCATATTGCGGAACGAAGGCAGTCTTGCATCGAGCCGCCACAGTTCAGCACTCGGAAGAGTAACATGTTACTTCAGTACGCGCACTCGGTGAAGTAACATGCATACGTAGGCGGTCATAAGACATTGTTTAATCATCTCAGAGCAAGGGAAATGACTTTAAATTTATTTTCATTTAAAACAATATGTGTCAAGTGGATGTTATTATGCAGTTTACTGGTTTTCTGCTTACTTTAAATAAATCTGTTGGCATCCAGATTCCCGAAGATTTCAGTTTTATTCAGTAACTAGATCAATTCCTGGCAATAATGTAATAATTTCTGCCTCACTCAAGATCTCCTACCTACTTGCTATCATCTGCGTGGGGACGACATCTATAGAAGACGTCAGGTCGGTGAACTTTCAGAGTTTCTACTCTTCACACAGTGCAGTGGGGAGTTACTACAAGCCTCGCTTTCACTGTCATTGCGGTACAAACGGAAACTGTTGTGCGTCATCCATGGCAAGATGGAGGAAAGGAAATGATATAGGACCGGTTAGCACAACCCCCTGTTGTAGCCCCTGCGACAACCTTTATTATTTTTTTAAAAAAAGTGAGCTTGCGGGGGAAACAGAGTGGTAACTCGCGGCCAGCCACGCGCCTAGAGAATGAATATTATTGGCTGCGCAGAACGGCAGAAAACTGGGTAGCCTTCCTAGGTGACGTGGGAATAGTTTGATAAGTATTTAGAGGAATATAATGGTAAAATGGCAAGCCGTGCAGGGGCGTGCCCCCATAAGGTGGTGGTGGGTGGTGCATGTGGTGTCGGCACAAGTCTGAAGTACGCGCCACCTGCTTTCGCCGCGCGCCGCCATGCAAGCACGGCGCGGCGTTCTCACGACGTCAGCCGCGAGCGCCCTCTGCTGCAACTCCGCTCGTGGCCACCACTGAACTGTATCGGTCACTTGGGATTCAGACAGGCAATAGAACAGTCTCTCATCAGTAGGCAGGCCTCTGCCTAGTTAAACTATGTATCTGCATTCCACTAGTCTGCTGCCCTCCAAGTTAAGTATTGTATTATTTCTACGGAATATATATCTTGTTCTAATCTAGCTTAGTGTTTCTAGTTTCTGCTGTCCCACTGGCTGGTCACCTCGGACTCTGTACCCGCAAACGCGTGCATCCTCTACTCGGCCACTGACACCTAGGACAACCGGCGGAAACGAGACACAAAAGTGCAGAGGGTCACCTGGAGCGGCCGTGTCCTCCGGCCTTCCTCCAGCTACAGGAGGCGCACATAACAGCTGGCGCTGGCGCTGCCGCCATCGATCGCTGGACGGGCCGCAAGCACCCCTGATCCCCTGATCGCCATCGCCGCTTCCTGCTGCCGCAAAACACCGCCGCGCCTGCACGCTCCGCTAAGTCCCACCACCGTTGTCTGCGTTTTTACGACGCAGACCGTTATGCAATTTCTCCGGCGGTTGTAGCGACTGATTCAATCTGTTCTTGAATCAGCAACGGACATTCACAGCCAGCGCGCATTTTCAGTTACCAAACATGGAGCTTTCATTCTTCAAAACAAAGCTATACATTACAGTTGTTACAAAAATATCTACAGTTAGAGAAAAATGTTCAAATGTTTGTATAGTTTATGGGACTTAACTACGGGGTCATCAATCCCTAAACTTACAAACTACTTATGAACTAACTAATACTAAGGACGGCACAAATATCCATGCCCGAGGGGGGGATTCGAACCCCCGACCGTAGAGGCCGTGCAGACCGTGACTGGAGCGCCTCAGTCCCCTCGGCCACCGAGGCCGGCAGAACGTACAGTTAGAGGAGATTGATTGAAAGGTGTAGATCAGTTGGCACCCCAACTATATGCCTTGAATCTCTAACGGTGTTCGAAAGGCGTTTCACATGGTGGCGCACTGCAGACTGCTAACGAAGGCACGAGCATATGGAATAGCTACCCAATAAGTACCCCAAAGGAAGACTTGGTGATGTCACTTGTTTATGGCTCACTATTGGAAATCCCCAGCAATTTGCGGAAGGGTTGCACTTCTGTCACGCTGAACGCGTCTCTTCAGTCACCGTTGGTCCCCGTTCTTGGACGATTTTTTTTCCAGCAGCAGCGTTTCACTGGTTTTCCGATATTCACAGTAGACGCATGGACTGGTCGTACTGTACAATCCCCGCCTCATCTCTACCTCGCAGATACTGTGTCCTGCCTCTCGTGTGCTGACTATAAGACGAACACCAAACTCACTCAAATCGTTATAGCCTGCCATTGTAGCAACAGTGACCGATCTAACGCCTGTGCCAGACACCTGTTGTTTTATAAAGGGGTTGCCTGCTGCAGCGCCGTCCTCTGAGTGTTTACCTATGTCTGTATTTACATACGCAAACGTATACCAAATGTTTGTAAAGGCATCGGACCAAACTGGGTGGTCATCAGTCCGTAGCTTACAAACTACTTAAACTAGGGTAATCTATTCAAGGACAAACACACACACCCATGCCCCAGGGAGGACTCGAACCTTCGACGGCGAGCAACCGCGCGCTTTGCAGTGTGGGGCCTTAGACCGCCCGGCTGGAGCGCCTCAGTCTAGTGATGGGAACAATCGAATGAAAACAATCGATTCATTTGATTGTTGGAAAAAATCGATCATTCGGTTGTAGTTTCTCGTATCGGTTGAATTATTCATTCATTCTTCTGAGTGAAACCAGTCGGTGGGACCAACCGAATGAAACAACCGATTCAGTCGGTTGGACTATTCATTCGTTCTTTTAAGTGAAACCAGTCGGTGGGACCAACTGAATGAAAAAATCGACGCAGTCGGTTGGACTACTCATTCCTTCTTTTGAGTGAAATCAGTTCGTCGGAGCAAACGAATAAAATCGACACAGTCGGTTGGACCACACATTCCTTTTCTTTTGAGTTAAATCAGTCGATGCGGCCAACCGAATGAAAAAAATGACACAGTACGTTGGCCTCTTCATTAGTTCTTTTGAGTGAAACCAATCGGTGGGAGCAACCGAATGAAAGTCAGTCGGTCGTAGTTTTACTATGTTGGATTAATATTCGTTTATTTTTTTCGAATGAAAGTAGTCTGTGGGAACAACCGAACGAAAACATGCGACACTTTTGCAGTTTGTAAATTGACTGAATTACTCATTCTTTCTTTTCAAGTGAAAAGAGGCAGTAAGTTTTTCTGTCAGTTGAACCATGTAATCATTATCCCAACTGAAACGACGCATTAGTGTTTTACCTTACATTCCTATGAATGAAACTGACATGCACATCAGATAACTACAGCAGTGCTACATTATACCGCCGTTTAAAAGGGGTATGCCAAAGTTAAAATGCGTATTACAATGTTCATTTAATTATGTACTGAATAAAGTAACTTTTCGTTTTGTAATACACAGTAAAAGTGATTCATATTTTGTAGTAGATTAAATTGTTCGGGGTGCCATCAACGAGTAACTAATTAGATGTCATATCGCTGGAGCAAGCCTGCGATCACTTTAATTGTCCACCCCAGACTTCAAAAACGCCGATCATCTGGGCCCGATCAAATTACTTTCGCAGACACCCACAATCTGTAGAAGATAAGTGGCCAATGACCACGAAGTACCGCGGGGAGCGGGGACACGAGAGGGGGTGCTGCCTCGCTGGCGTTTTCACTGCTGACAGCGCCAGCAGGCGCGCGCCAAACTCCACACAACGGTGTCTGGCGGCGTCGCGGGGCGTGCCATCGGCTATTGTTGTCGGTTTCTTACTGTCTCAATAAAGAAGCGTGGAAACTACAGGGTGTTCCAAAATAATCGCTACAAGCTTAATCTCGCATACTGTATCTCCAAAGTGGGAACAGGTAGAAACGTGCGGTTTGCGGCTTATTGTTCATACATATCTAAGGTACTAATAGGACAGAGTTAAGTATTTTAACTTTGAGCATATTTGCTAGATCCAAATTTGAAGATCACGAAAACATTAGATATTGTATAAAAAAAGGTTTATTTTTATTTGTATAAAAATGTTTCTTATAAAAATAATTTGAAGGAATACGAGAAGACATACAACATTTATCAGTGTTGTAAATTTTCTTCAGCGCGTCTGTATTCGTCAACAGTGTATGAAAACATTCATCTCAAGTTTCATAATTATTCACTCTTGTCACAGATATTTCTGTGGTTATCGGTGAAACGGTGTGGAGGTTTATTCCATCCCTCCGCCATGTATCATACAAAATCTTAGATGTACAGTGAACTGCCACTTGTTTTGAAAGTCAAGTGTGCAAAATTTCATCAAGATCGGAATAAAACTCTATATTGGCGTCGAAGTCTGGAATACCTTCTGTCACTAAAGTAGATGTAGACGGTGACCATTCTCTTTCTTTGAATGTGAAGAGTGAAATATATCATTAAAATTCGAATACAAACGGAATTTGTCGAAGTTAGTAGGTAAAGTACCCTCCGCCATGCACCTACGAAATTTATTGTACATAGTTATCTTCGCCTTGTTTTAACGGTCAAGTGTGCAAAATTTCATCAAGATCGTGGTTTGTGGTTTTTGTTGAAGTTAGAATGTAAAGTACCCTCCGCCATGCACCGAATGAAATTTTATGTAGACAGTGACGTCCCTCTTGCTTTGAAGGTTAAGTGTGCAAAATTTCATCAAGATTGGAACAAAACTGCATATTTGCATGCAATAGGAACACACACACGGACATACTGCTATATTTTTAAGATTTGTCTCTAAGAATGTTTCATGCTGAATCACGGTTCATTTATACCCGAAAAGGCTGAAGGAGTATGCAAATAAAGTCACATAAAGTCGATGAATTAATAAAAACATCCATATAACTGCAGAAACCGACAAAGACTTTTTCCAGACGGTTGTATCGCATCAAGTGAAACCACTCAATGCCGAGAACATTCATATAATGGACAGAGACTTGTTTTATTCGGTGCTCACGCATCGACTGAAACCACTCAAACCCACTGAATGAGTGAAAACATTCCTATAGCGGCTGCAACCGACAGAGACTGGTTTCATTCGATTGTTTCGCATCGATTGAAACCACTCAAAACCCGCCAGTGAGTGAAAACATTCATACGGCCACAGAGACTATTTTCATTCGGTTGTTTCATTCGACTGAAAAAACGAATGAACGAAAAAACAACCGATTGACCAATCGGTTGTTGAAAACAGCCGGTTGTCCCATCACTACCTCAGTCTCCTCGGCCACCGCGGCCGGCGTCAAAACATCCCGAAACACATTTTTTTAAAAAATTCTAACCATGGTTCCAAATCCAAATTTTTGCACTTCTAGCGTGAAAAAGTCTTAGTAGCACCCTTAAAAGATTTTCCCTTATTTCACCCGCTTAAATGGTTGAATTCCCAAAATTATCGAAACACTTGTTTTTAAAATTCCAAACAAAAATCTAAATCCGAAGTTTTGTATTTCGTGCTTCAAAATTGGCTTAATAGAAACGTATATTCAAAAAAACGTTCATCCCCTATTGCACCCCCTTAGGGATGGGAATATCGAAAAATCGCTGATGCCTACAGTGTAAGATAAATTTCAAGTTTCTGTCATCTGTAGATTCACTTTTCAGCGCCGTATTCTTTCTTTTAGAAACGGATCGAGAACGCGAAATTTCTTCTTACGCTTTGACATCTTTCTTGGTAGTTTTACCTTTCAAATTGCAATATTCACTTATTTTTCTTTATTCGTTGTTTCAGAAAAACGACTGAAGAATGTGCATCACGTTTCGCTGTATGTAACCACTTTTCTATTATAGTGTTAAAAGTCATCGATGGTCTTCAGTCCAAATTTTATATAAACTGACGACTTTCAACCATTATATCTTCCACCCTCTTATAGCTATCGACACGGAACTCCCATGGTGTACAACGGGAGACTTTGTAGTACTTTAACACAGAAAGATCGTTCGTCTCCATTGTGTAGTTCTTGCTGACGAGCAAAATATTGACACCTACACGTAGAATTTTATATAAGTCGGTAACTTCCAACTCCCATATCTTCCACCACCTTATCGTTATCAACTCTCTACCACCATAGTGCACTTTGAGAGACTGATACAGACTACCACATACAAACACTATTCGTTTGTGTAGTTTTGGCTGCAGAGTGAAATATAGGCAGAAACACCTCAATATATATATATATATATATATATATATATATATATATATATATATATAAAGTCGTGTAAGTTACACTATGTATAACTAAGGAACGTCTGAACCGATTTGGCTCAAAATTGGTGGGGAGGTGGCTTAGAAGCAGGAGACGGACATAGGATACTTTTTGTCCCGTTCGACCGCGTTCCAGTGTTACGTGACATAAAACTGAAAGTACGCTTCCAGATCGGATCATTTTCTAGATTCTCCAAGAATCAGCTTATTCATTCGTTACTCGCCTAGCGACAAAATACGCTGCATCGGAGCAAACAAATACGCCAAGGTGAGATTAAAGGGAGACGGCGTTATTAATGCTGAGGATACACGAGAAACGTCATCTTCCTCAGTAAGTTTAATGTGTCTGAAACTAGATTATTATGCGGATTATCAAAATAATATTATTTACTATGAAGGGAAAAAACTGTTGCCCTCTATAATTTCATTGGCTATCTCAAGCTTTGCCGCGATTGGTCGGCTTCATTCCCACGATCCAGCAGCTGTTGCCAACATAGCTATACAACGCCTGTGTCGCGGACTGTAAAATTTTACCGATATATAGCAATGTTGTTAATCATGTTTCAATTAGATTCCTAATAAGAGTTCATTATTCACTTGTAGGTCAGGAAACAAACAGATCAATATTGCTGCCAATTACAAAAACCATACTATCTGGTTGAGCGAACTAGCCATTTTGGCAGCGTAAAATAGGACGTAGACGATTTGAACATAAAAATTCAAAGCCAAATCGCTGGCCAATAACATACATTTATTAATATTGCCTCAAGGAAATGTATTATTGTTGATATTTGCATTCATTTACTTCATACAACAAAATTCCTGAATTGGATTTGCAAGGAATGCCACCGCACGATTTGCAAATCAAGGTTGGGTCTGTGATAATCATGTTACGCAATCTAAGCCAACCGAAACTATGCAATGGAAAAAGACCCTCTGTGAAGAAGCTGATGAACAATGTGATTGAAGCAACGACAATCACAGGAAAGTTAAAAGGAGAGAATGTTCTGATTACAAGGATACCACTGATTCCAACCGACTTACCGTTTCAATTTAAGCGTGCCCAGTTTACCGTTCGCCTTGCATTCGCAATGACGATTAATAAAGCGCATGACCAGTCGTTGGAAGTTAGTGGATAAAATCTAGAATCGCCGTGTTTTTCACATGGCCAGTTTTATGTGACGTGTACGAGTGCTGGTAAACCATATGCACTGTTCGTTTTCTATCCGGACGAAAGTCAAAAAATATCGTTCAACAACAAGCGTTACAATGAACGCAACACAAAGAATTCCGAAACATATTTGTATTTTAGTTAATTATTTTGTTTCAAAAGAACTTTCAATCATTAAAGTATGATCATGCTATATATACTTTGTTTTCAACTCATTGGCTCTCAAGAAGGTATAAACAAGTTATAAAAAGCATTTCTATTCTGCTTGCTGCGAGAAAAACTTGCTAAGCTGTGTTGTAAAAATGTGCGGTTTTCTTTTGCTTTTTCCAGTCATTTTTAACAAGAAAAAGGAAAGGTTTTTTATGCTTAAATGTATAATCACGCCAGTTCGTACAATAAAATCATTAAAAGTACGGCCATTAAAGCTACTAATCTCACAGATAGAACAGCTCGAAAGGTTTCTCTAATAACCCGTTTCCAATTGATTTTAACTTATATTGCCAATCAGGGTCCCAATAACAATAAATAAGATCAGAGAGAGGTGGAGGAGGAGATTTAGTTTGGGAATGAAATGGATTAAAAAAGGGGGGATGATATAGACGCAGAGAGGAGGTGGAGGAGATGGATATGGTGTGGGATAAGAGGGAGTGGTGTGAAGGTGATGGAAAAAAGACAGGGGGAGGAGGCGATGTGAAAATAGAGGAGGGAGGAAGGGATAGACATAGGGAGAAGAAGAGGAGAGATTGGGGTATATAACCCATGCAACACACACACACACACACACACATATATATATATGTGTGTGTGTGTGTGTGTGTGTGTATGTGTGAAGATTACACTGAGATTAAATTCTAAATCAATTGCAAAAGGAGCAGCGTACTATAATGTAGCAGTATAATTAATTCCGATTTAAAGACAGAATATAACAACAAGGAAGTACGCACGTACTTATCGAGCAATAGAATTAATTACATTTTCAAGGCAGTGTGTTACGACCAAATTAGAACAGATAACTGAAATGTGTAACTGAATAGATACGTACGCCAACAATCTTTCTACATTCGATTGAAATATATTGTTCTTCACTAACCTTTGACAGCACGCTAGGAACAAATGCATAATGATTCGTAAACTAAGAAATGTATAATTTATGAAGTGTATTTTTTTGTGGAAGCAAAATGAGTCATTTCAAAGAAAACAATTATTATTATGAGTGCAGCAACGAACTGTTAAAATATCTACGTGTCATCTGACTATGAAGTATCGTTTGATTCACACAGAAAGTAAAATCGGCGCAGACTGTACGTACTTAAGAATTGCTTAAGATCCTTTAGCATTGTATGCAGATTGTCAAGTACTATAAAAGTCAGGAACAGGAACAAATCAAATGTTGAGTTCTGTGTTACCTCTTAAGTCGTGAACATATTTAGCACAGATGACGGAACCAAACGAATTACTTAAATGTGTGACTTGTTTTACTGCAAACATAGAATTATTCAACACTTAACATCGAAGTGCAGATTAATCCATATAGTGCAACCACAGTTAAATATACTACTCTTAGTCAATGTGTTGTATAGTTAATTAATCTTATTCAGAGCTGCGGAGAAGATGGCATTCATGATTACAAACAATGGACACAAAACCGCAACAAAGGTTTTATTAACACACGCACTGTTGAACACAGCAAAAAAATTAACGAACGGAAACCCAAGAAATGGTAATTTAAGAAAACGTACTTAATAATGAGTTGGAAGTGCATTTTCTGTGTTGTGTAACGCCTGTGCCCTCTGTCTCTGCTCAATAAAATATATAAAACCAGGAATATTAATTGGTTCTTAACGATAGACCATTGTAATGAAGCAACATTTATTTTATATATGAATCAATATAGCCAATAAGGTGTCATGAGAAAAGTTTGTAAGTTAGCACTTAGTAGTTTAAATATTTAATCATGCTTCAACTCCCCGCCATCTGTTACTGCTAGAATGCAACTATCAAAAAGGCGATAGTGCAGACAAAAACGCAAAATTGTAAACCTTCATCCATATTTTGCATCTGGAAACATTAATTATGGAGCATCAATATTCAAATTATTACTATCATTGCTTTTTTGCTTTAAATATGATAGCATACAACAAGCTAGTTGTAAGAAATATACAATATTTTAATCACTATTTACGGAAATATGAGAAAAAAGATGTTTTTTCACAAATCAATAAAATTTGGGCTGAAAAGTATTTAGGGGAGCACTGGACGGCTGTATGCTTCATCGGATCCCAGTCATGCAAATACTTGCATTAGCTGCATTGAATTATTTCAGTGCCCTAGACAGCCAGAATCATTCATTTTCCTACCTATTCCCTATACCTTCCTATCATTGAAATTGCAAATAACCACACATGTCATTGTAAAATTATATCATGGCAAAACACATAGTTCGGTAGATTTGGCGTCACAAACATTAAGATGCGTGGAAAACTAGGTTTTACCGAAAATGGAACACAAAACCCTGTATTACACAAATGTTCAATAACCTCTAAAAACACTTCATTTCTAAGCTTTATCTCCATTACATGATTCAAGTCAAATATTTAGCACATTAACTGATTTGTAAGGTAATCAGACGCTGAAGCAGTTCTATACATAAGAGTTCAATTCTTTATGCAATCGGCGATTTTACTAATTTTATTCTACACGTAACAAATCATGAAAGAGATGAAACTACGTTTACAGAAACAGCGTCGAAATATAACCGTAGTTTCTTAGCGGAAAATATTGTGGAGTCCAACAATGTGGAGGGAGGGCTAGTCATTAATACCCTATAATTCCTACAAAGGACATTAGTTTGACCTCCCCCCCCCTCCTCCCACCAATTGATTTCCTTAACCCCACCACCGAACCCTCTCCTCGTTGTCTCGCACCATAATTTGTTCACTAGTTTAATACTGTGTGCTATCATTTCATGTATGCGTTATTACGTCCAAATGGTATCAGATTCCAGCCACCTATAGCATTTTCCATTTCATTTTAGATTTTATCTCTCGAAATGTGTATGAAACTTGCTTTCTCTGTAAATCTGTAAAGACTGTAGGTGGGGTACTTCAGGGGCAAAGTCTTCTGGAAACACTATTAGTAAGAATGGAGGAATTTCTAAAATGAAATCTTTCACTCCTCAGCCTTGTTTTTATTCATCCTTCATGTGACAGGAGTTGATTATGACCCCATGTTGCTATTTTACGTAAATGTAATGGCAGGGATATGAACAAATTGCAGGCAAAAGTTTTTCTTTCATTTTTTAAAATATGTGCACATCACAGTTATATAAATTTCCAAATTTTTGCTTAGATGTGAGTTAACAGCCGTAATATAATTTAAAAATGCACAGTCAACCATCAGCTGTTTATTGTAATTAGAATTTTATCGGTTTCGGATATTATCCATTATTAGAAGAGTCTGTTAAAAAAATTACAATCATGAATTATACACAAGTAACAATGAAATATGACATAACATAGTAGTGTCATCCAGAAGATTCTTACAAATAGGCTATAAAGCTTACAATTTGACAAACAATGGTTGTTATGGGACATATTTATTGTTTTCATGGTCCAAACTGTCATTTTTACGTAATGTTTACATAACACTCTCTGTATCAGTCGCCATGACACCTCATCACAGACATCTCCTACAATGGCGGTCAAAGATGTATTGTTTTCACACCATGAATACTTTCATCTCTGCTAAGTTTATCAGATCAGCTATGTAGTTTTTAATCAGCCTGTTCAATTTTGTAAGTATCTTCTGGATGACACTGCTATGTTATGTCATATTTCATTGTAACATGTGTATTATGCATGATAGTAAAATTTTTAACACTCTTCTCATGATGGATAATATCGGAAACTAGTAAAGTTCTAAATACAATAAACAGCTGATGGTTGACTATGCATTTTTTTAAATATATAAATGTCTCTGCATTAAACTAATGCCGATAGTAAATGAAACGCAGACATTAATAATAAATTTATCGATACTGATTTTGTAAAAGAAGGGAGAGAGAGAAATAAACGTAAAGGAGAGTTGATCGGATTGTAATAAGTGATAAAACACTGGACACATAGATGTATCTCTGCTATGGTAGCCAAAGGGTTGTCGCAAAATGTCATTTTCATTAATTGCAACTCTTTCCATAGGGGTTCCAGGAACGGTGAAGTATACGAGAAAAATTTGCGCCGCAGTGTTCATCGAGTTCATTTCCATGTTTCACGAGCAGAGGGCGGAAATTAAGCGGAAGCTCGTTAACGGAGTCAACGTAGGCGGCGCAGGAAGGCCGCGCCCACAGCATTTGTCAGCGAGAGGGCAGGCTACCACCACTGCGGTACTGCAAACGCAGCCGACACAAGTACAACTCTGAACAGTGGCGTAGCTATCATAGGGCTAGACGGGGCAGTGCCCCGGGGCCCCTGAGCTCAAGGGGCCCCTTGGCCTACGTGAGCGACGTTCGAAAAAAGTTACCGTAGATCCTTGAACACTTTCATGTCCGCCAATTACTTCGGATAATCGAAGTTCAACTGTATATAATAATTTAGGTGAATGAAGGTTTTTCCGACTTTGAATTTTTTGAACCCTGACAAACAAACCTCAAACGCACGAAGTGAAATCCAAAAATTATTCGCACCTCAGAATATAAACATAACAAGGTCCTCTGCTTGTCCGCTAAGACGTGGACCCTGCCATCGTCAGCGTATTGTCGGTTGAAGTCGGAGATGCCGTGCCTGCCAATCTTTGCGAAATAACAGCGAACGGTGCTGAATTACTAGCACAGTGTTTGACAGTAGACAGTGTGGCCACATTTGAATATGAAGTCTCTACAATGTATTATTACAGAATGGTATTATTATGGTAACTCAACTGTTTGTGTAGTGAATTCCCCAACGGTGTGCTCCATAATCATAGATCCCAAGGAAGTGCTGTAACCAATTGCACTCTTAAATTCGTGCAAGAAGTAGAGAAAATATGGTTACTTTGTCACAATAGTAAGTTGTGCATTCAAGACACTACCCTGTACCCCACTGCCACTATAATAAGCGAAGATGTCAACTTAGTTATTTTACGTATTACTTTTTCCTGGCCAGACATTAATATATACTTCATGAAGCCTGGTAGGGGCACGGGTCAAACCAAAGTATTCCATCAAACAAATTCCGGCAACTATCTTTTCTGAAACCATCCTTCACGAATATTTTCCTTCTTTGATTGGGCTATCAACGAAATTAGGCTGCTCGGTACGGAGCAATGGCCTCACAAAGAGGAGTTTAGCGACAGTGAGATGTCGGCACTGACAACAGTCCGCCTGCCTGTCACCGCGGATTCGACTGTTCCCGGTTTGCTTCACGCAGGGGCCATGTTTTCATGGTTAAGTAATACTTCTTCATTGAAACTTCTTGGCAGATTAAAATTGTGTTTATTTTTTACTAGAGTATACCTCCGACGTCATTCACCTAGTATGGAGCAACTTCGGAAACTATCCCAAGGGGTTCTTCATCTTTATGTCCTACTCAGGTCCAAATCTATCCCTCTGCAAAATTTCATTCAAATTAGCCCAGAAAGCATAACAAACAAACCAACTTTCACAGTTATAATTATATTTGAGAGTACAATTAAATATTATCTGCTGCATGGCATAATTTACTTAATAGTATTTTGGTTTGCCTTATTATGTCTTCCAGTAGGCGGTAAGGAACTGATGATGAAGTAGTTTTGCGTAGTTTTAGTTTAAAGAGGGCCCCAATGTCATTTTTGCCCCAGGGCCCTTGCTGACATAACTACGCCACTGACTCTGAATACTGTATGCAAAAGCTTTATAACACTTGCAATCCTATACATATTATAAATGCGAAAGTATGTATGTTTGTTACCGCATCACGCTAAAACTACAGCACTGATTTAGATGAAATTTCATATAGAGATTTCTTATGTCTTGGATTAGGACATAGGCTACTTTTCAAAATGTTTATTACAAGTTATTTATTTGAAATATATCCATAGAAATACGTAACGGTTGTAAGAAGCTTCTAATACAACAGCAGAAGTGCTCTGTAGGGTCTCACATGTTTAGCCGTGAGGGTTAACGCGGCATGTTATAAATATCCGCTGTTTGGGCAATGGTTTGTGTCTTGCTATAGTGAAATTTTTTTCTTTGTTATTGTTATTTTTTTTACTTTCGAATATACAAAAAGATTCTTGGATACTGCCAAAACGGCTTAACTGATATATAAATTACATACACAAGAAATCTGAATTTTGTTGTAACAAATGAAGGAAGTATGTATATAAATTGAAGACTAAATAAAATATGCTCTAAGTACCATGGCAAGAAAAAACATTGACGTTTTGTGTAGAATGGGATCTCACGTATAAATAGCGTACGTAAACTGCAACGAAAGTAGTAGCCTATACACTCAACAGATGGCAAGCGGTACGCTGGAGTTACCATATGAAACGTTGTGTGTTCCGGCCAACTGCAACGATATATATTAATGTGAATGTCTGTTCGGTGTACGCTTATCACGTCCGAACGACAAGACGCAGAGACTTAAATATGTGTACCGTTACTAATTTATACCTGATGAAGGTTTTAGCCACGGTTTTATAGCCATCTGATAAATATTTAGCAATTTGAAGAATATAACGTGAAATGAGGAACAAGAATTACTCTTTGAAAATTATATTTACTCTTTGAAAATTGTTTTATTGGTTGCATTGTTGCTTGAGGGTTGATAATGATAAAAGGGTGGAGTATATTGGAATGGAATGTTATCGGTGTATATAAAATTCTACGTGTGTGTGTGTTAACATTTCGCTCTGCAGCAAAAACTATATAACGCAAACGAATGGTCTGCGTGTAATTGTTATCCGAAGTCTCCCGTTGTACATCATACCAGTTTCATGCCGATAGCTATAAGGGGGTGGAAGATATGGTGGTTGAAAGTCGTCAAATTATTAAAAAAAATCGGACTGAAGGCCAGCGATGACGTTTGCGACTCTACAGCAAGAAGGTTACATACAACGAAACGTGATGCCACAGACCATATATTTGGTCTATGTGTGCTACAATTTCTTCAGCTCTTTCTCTGTAAGGATAAGCGTACGAATAAGGAAATATAAGAATAAATAAATAAAGCAGTAAAAAATAAATTTCTTTTAATACATCTCTTTAAAAAAAAATCGATTTAACTTTCCGCGCATTACATCAAGTGATCGATCTGTGATATTATTACAATCATTATTGTTGAATTTCGTGGTCGGATTCTTCGAAACGAGTGCATTTTTACCTGTGATTGGCTCTACACTACTTACGTTCCTGATAAATAGATAATCAACCAACACGCGAGCAGAGCCACGGGTTTAAGCTAGTTCAATAATAAATGAAAGGTTGCCTTTTTATATTAAAAAATAGTCTGTTAAGATTTAGAATAGGTTTTGTACTGAATTTTACTAAACAATATACGAGAGTGAGTCATTAAATAAGTCGCAAACTGAGGTAGTCACGCCAGTACTGCGTTTAACAAACTGCTTTGCTTTTCAGCTGACGCCACCTGTAAATTGAAACGCTCTTCCCATCGTTCGAGAAGGCTTTAAAAGCCTGGAGCTTGGAATTTTTGTGGCAGCGTTTGCATCCTACATAGTCCAGTAACTCATTACAGCGTAAGTTGCATAAAATGGTGGTAGTAGGTTTCTTTTTTTTTGTTTTTTCTTGTCTGGGATGTAACTGAGATGCTAGATCAAAGTTTTCGAAATCGGCCTACCCCCTGATCACTTTTGAATTTCCCAAAAACCGCTAAATTTTAGTACTTTTTTCTCATTTTCAGCGGGATATGCCCAAGCCTTTAAGTTTTATTTATGACTAATGATGTTTACCATCGTGTATTTTACTAAGGAATGCAATCTTGCTGACCGTTAGTATTCTGATGACGCGCCAAAAGCGCGAAACGCGTTAATAAACAGTATCAATTTGCAACATAGAATGTCATTATTACAAAAATGGATTTACTGTTGCTGAACCAGGCCTATCAAGAGTGGAGTAGTATAAATATCCTTCAGTGTTCCCCACAGAAAGAAATCCGGGGATGTAAGATCCGGTGAACGTGCGGGCCATGGTATGGTGCTTCTACGACCAATCCACCTGTCATTAAATTTTCCATTTAAGACAGCTTCAACCGAACGCGAGCCATGTACCGGACATCCATTATGTTGAAAGTACATCGCCATTCTGCCATGCAGTGAAACATCTTGTAGTAAAATGGGTAGAACATTACGTAAGAAGCCAGCAGACATTGGACCATTTAGATAGCCATCGATAAAATAGGGGCCAATTATCCTTCCTACCAAAATGCCGCACCATACATTAACCCGCCAAGGTCGCTGATGTTCCACTTGTCGCAGCCACCGTGGATTTTCAGTTGCCCAATAGTGCATATTATGCTGGTTTACGTTACCTTGATTGTGAATGACGCTTCGGCACTAAACAGATCGCGTGAAAAAATTTGTTATCCTCCCGTAATTTACACGACGTAATGTACACGATGTTCAAAGTCTTCGCCATGCAAATCCTGGTGTATAGAAATATGGTACAGGTGAAACTTATTTATTTATTTATCTATAAGTTGTAATTTCATGATTGGAAGATTATACTTCTTCTTGACAGATAATCTATCGACAAACACGTAAACTGTGAAAGACGACTGTCTGTCGTCTTTCTTATATTTTTTGTATATCTCTATATAGTTATAATTTATTTAATGTCGCTAGATTATCATTTTGTTAAAACTTGAACCGCACTCTTTTCGAGGCTTGAGGAATAGTATCTTTATTTCATGTGTTAAAATATTAGTTAATATTGCTAGGTTTTTCTTATTTTGTTTTGTTAATAATTTATTATTATATTAATTAATGTGCATAAGTACGGCTTCTCCGCTACGCCACTGTCCCTGTGAGAATGTGCAGTTGTTGTACTTTTAAGTGTATGTGAGAATCTATGGCTGTTTGAATGTGGGGAGTGATAGCTCGGTTTGCAACGTTCTATCTGGCTTAGTATCGATAGTTGCTTATGCTACAACAGTGGTTTCCACACCCTTTGGTTGCGGGCTAGTTAGCGAACCTTCCCTCCAGCGCGAATCTTGCTGTCTGTCCCCACCACCGCTGTTTTCCGGGATTTTTCGGCTTCCGGTGACTTCCCGCGCTATCCCCAGTGGCCGCTCGGAGGAGCATTCTGTTCTGAGCGTCTGGTGAGGTAAGGTTGGTTCTGCTCTTGTTTCTTGAGATGGTAGCATTTCATTGACTTGCACTTTCAACTTAGATTTGAGAACTTAGAGTGCTTTTTTTTTTTAATATTTTCTCCGATCATGTGCGGAAATGTGTTCTCGTTTTCAATTCAGTGATTTCCAATAGATAAACGCGGTGTGTGTGATTCTAGTTGCAGTTTGATAATGGCCTGATATGTTAAAACCTTTTGTGATCATGTGGCGGTATATGAACTCTGTGTAAATACTTTCTAGCTTTGTGGGGCCCGATTTCTAATAGGTGATATGTTCATTTTTGTACAGAGCATGTAAAAATCTTCTCAACCTTTCCTTCCGTGAGTGATATATGTTCCACGTGTTTGGTTCATAGAACAAAGCCTTCAGCTTCCACTCTTGTTTGTTCCATGCAAGGCAAGGCAAGTAACTATGCGGGTATCCTTCTCATTTCTACTAATATTTTGCGATCTTCTCTCCCCGCCTATTTTAATTTTGCTGTTCTTCTCCCACTTGTAGTACGCACTCTGTATTTGTCAGTAATTCTCTCTGAGCCTTGTAGAACCTCCTCCAATAGCTCCCTTATATAATTCAAAACATTTCTATGGGTTGCGTGCTGTAATTCTTAATTTTATTTATTTGACTTTGTAATTATTTCACTTTTACGAGTTTTAGAGGCTGGACTTCATCCGTCTCTGTATTCGCTCCCTATTGCGTATAGTTGCATTTCTTTCGCTTCCTTATATAATTCTAAGCATTTCTATGGGTTGCATGCTGTAGTTAATTTTCCTTATTTTTCGGAATCTGAATTTATTCAATTTTATCGGTTTTTGGAACCACTGGGGACCGAGTTCCGACTTCCGGCATTTGCAGATAGTCGCCTGAGTTCACGCCACTTCTCTTATGAAACTAGTACCTTGCTAGATTTCTAACAGACTGAAACTTAAGAATCCACCATGATTTTGTATAATGAATCCGACTTTCAACCACTTCACCTTCAGTGGAGTGCGTTCATGTAACGTAGCCGCGTGTCGCCGTTAGCGTGTTTGCTCGCGGTCCAATTCAGATGTAATTTAACTTGCTATACACACGCGCCATCTCAAAACAGGTACGACAGACCAGAGCCAGCTTTAGTGTTTGTATATTGTGTTTTGTGCTACCTCCTACTTGCTGAATTTCGCCTACGATAGCGGCGCCTGCTTCCGCCTCGTCTCAGCACACTGTTTTTGGTGAGTTTCGCTGTGGCATTGCGTGTGTGTGAGAGAATGAGTGTTGTTTGTGAATCCTCCCCCCCCCCAATAGCGTTAAATCAAGTATAATTTAGGCTGGGCACAGTCCACATTAATCCTTGTAAGAGAAGCATTTCATTGTATTAACAAAATTGGTTCCCTATTTCGCTGTTTTCTATCTGAATACACAAGTTTAAGATCAGCATAATCCGTAAGTTGCTTATAAATTGTAGTTTTAGAGCACCTTCCCTCTTTTATTTAATATTGTTCTTCGCAAGTACTGAAAATAAGATCAGATGCCAATTTTCTTAAGTTTAAATTCCGTTGCGCTATAAATGTTTCCTAGCCACCTTTCTAAGATAGCTTTAATTGAGGTGGCTTGCTTATTATTGTCTGTGTGTAATAACGTGTGAACTGCTATGTATATTGACCACTGTAGTATTAACTTCCTGTTATTGAAGTAATTTGAAGCGAGTCAGTTCTCAGTTTGGGCCAGGGATCAAGGCTTTGTAGCAGGGAGTAACCAGTAGTTCACACGGACCTCAATTGCTAATTTTAACGATAAAAAAAGCTCTTGTTTCGCACAGTGGTCGACTTTTAACTGATCCGAGGATGACACAGAAATGAGTTGAAATCGGACATCACTGTTAATAAATTTGAGGGTCAGGACTATAGATATTGTCTATTTAATCAAAACTATTTCGACCGCCTCCCAGACAACATGTCAAACAGTGGCGTATACGGTGGGCTATCAAAGCTATCACCGAAGCCCATATCTAAAGCAAACCAGAAATTGAGAACCAATATTAACAAAATGGCAATAGAAGCCAGTTTCCGTCATGAAGAATTAGCTCGTAGCGTGGAATATGCTTCATTTCAACAGTGGGAGAACAGAGCTTCGGACGCGCTGTGCCGCAGCCTTCGCTATGGTGTGGGAAAGGGAGGGGTGGGGTGGGGTAGTGCGGCCAGCAACTCGCCTAGGCTTCGGAACTCCGCGTCGCAACACAAGCACGAGTGCTTCCGAAATGTGCCGAAAGACACGACTCAAGCTTTGCGAACTCCTCATCAGTTTAAAGCAACAAAACAGCGTGTTTGTGTGTTTGTTACGTTTCACAACAGCTGTATTGGTGTTACTTATTTCATAGTGTGCACAGTACTTTGACAGTTCTTAGTGCTAATTCTTCAAAATTGATGGGCGATGTATAATTAAACAGTTACTGAACAAACCATTCTCGCAGCTGAAATACTGTAGTATCATTAATGGAGCTATATAACAACCAACACGCATTATTACAATCAATAATTTATCTATTCATTACATTAATAGCAGTAGTCAAAACCACCAACATTTGCACCTATACGCAAAATAAATTAATAAACTAATGAATAAACCATTACGACTTAAAAACCCATTATTCAAAATCTCTATACTTACAAGACGCATTTCTTGTCTGTCTGTCCTCTTATAACTCAAGATCCAGCCAACTAAATAATGTGAAATTTGGTACACGTACACAAAATTACACGGCGAAGGTTCTTAAACATGTTTCGTTCCATTTTTTTTTATTTTTTTTTTTTGAAAACCAACAGGAAAATTTGAGAAAAAGTGGAATATCTTTTTCAATGTGTTGTTGTTGTTGTTATGGTCTTCAGTCCGGAGACTGGTTTGATGCAGCTCTCCACCCTACTCTATCCTGAGCAAGCCTTTTCATCTCCTCATAAGAACGACAACCCACATCCACTTGAATCTGCTTACTATACGCGTCTCTTGGTCTCCCTCTGCGATTTTTACCCCACACACTTCCCTCCAATGCTAAATTTACGATTCCTCGATGTCTAAGAATGTGTCCTACCAAGCGATCCCTTCTTTTAGTCAGGGTGTGCCAAAAATACCTTTTCTCACCAATTCTGTTAAATACCTCTTCATTAGTTATGCGATCTACCCACCTAATCTTCAGCATTCTTCTGTAGCACCACATTTCAAAAGCCTCTATCCTCCTCCTGTCCGCACTGCTTATCGCCCATGTTTCACTCCCGTACAAGGCAACACTCCACACAAATGCCTTCAGAAAAGACTTCCTTACCCTTAAATTAATATTCGATGTTAGCAAATTTCTCTTTTTCAAAAATGCTTTTCTTCCCATTGCCATTCTGCATTTTATATCCTCTGTACTGCGACCATCGCATGTTATTTTACTACCCAAGTAACAAAACTCATCTACCACCTTCATTGTTTCGTTACCTAATCTAATTCCTTCAGCATCACCTGATTTTCTAAGACCGCATTCCATTATTTTTGTTTTGCTCTTGTTAATGTTCATTTTATACGCTCTCTTCAACACACTGTCCATTCCATTCAACTGCTCTTCCAGGTCCTTTGCTGTCTCTGACAGAATTACAATGTCATCAGCAAAACGCAATGTTTTTATTTCTTCCCCCTGAACTTTAATCCCTATTCCAAATTTTTCCTTGCTATCCTTCACCGCCTGCTCGATGTACAAATTAAATAGCATCGGAGAAAGGCTACAACCCTGTCTTACTCCCTTCCCAACTGATGCTTCCCTTTCATTCCCTTCAAGTCTAATAACTGCGGTCTGGCTTTTGTACAAGTTGTAAATAACTCTCATTTCCCTGTATTTTACCCCTGCTGATTTCAGAATTTGAAAGAGTGTATTCCAGTCAACATTGTCAAAAGCTTTCTCCAAATCTACAAAAGCTAAAAATGTAGGTTTGCCTTTCCTTAACCTATCTTCTAAGATAAGACGTAAAGTGAGTATTGCCTCCCGGGTTCCTACGTTCCTCCTGAATCCAAACTGATCTTCCCCGAGGTCAGCTTCTACCAGCTTTTCCATTCTCCTGTAGATAATTCGTGTTAAAATTTTGCAACTATGACTTATCAAACTTATTGTTCTGTAGTTTTCACACCTGTCTGCGCCTGATTTCTTTGGAATGGGGATTATTACATTTTTCTTAAAGTCTGAGGGTATTTCACCTGTCTCATACATCCTACACACCAGTTCAGATAGTCTTGTCATGGCTGGCTCTCCCAGAGCCTTTAGTAGCTCTGAGGGTATGTCATCTACTCCTGGGGCCTTGTTCCGACCTAGGTCTTTCAGGGCTCTGTCAAATTCATCTCTCAGTATAGTATCTCCTATTTCATCTTGATCTACTTCCTCTTCCCTTCCTACAACATCATCTCCAAGTTCATTTCCTTTGTAGAGCTGCTCTATGTACTCTTTCCACCTTTCAGCTTTTCCTTCTTTGCTGAGAACTGGTTTACCATCAGAGTCCTTGATATTCATAGAGCTGTTTTTCTTATCCCCAAATGTCTCTTTTATTTTCCTGTAGGCGGTATCTACTTTTCCCCTTCTTATACATTCTTCAACAGAGCTGCATTTGGCTTCTAGCCACTCCTGCTTAGCCATTTTGCACTTCCTGTCAATCTCATTTCTTAGTCGTCTGTACTCCATTTTGCCCGTTTCATTTACTGCATTTTTATATTTTCTCCTTTCATCAATTAAATTTAGTATTGCCTGTGATATCCAAGGATTTTTTGTAGGTCTTGCCTTTCTACCTATTTTGTCCTCTGCTGCCTTCACTATTTCATCTCTCAATGCTACCCATTCCTCTTCTACTGTTTTATTTCCCCCTGTTTCTGTCAATTGTTGCCTAAAGCTCCCTCTGAAATTCTCCACAACTTCACTTTCCTTCAATTTATCTAAGTCCCATCTCCTTATTTTCCTACCTTTCTGCAGTTTTTTCAGTTTCAGCCTACAGTTCATGACTAACAAGTTATGGTCAGAGTCTATATCTGCCCCTGGGTATGTTTTACAGTTTATCAGCTGGTTCCGGAATCTATGTTTTACCATTATAAAATCTATCTGATACCTTCCGGTGTCTCCTGGTCTCTTCCATGTATACAACCTTCTTTTGTGATTCTTAAACCATGTGTTTGTTATGATTAAATCATGTTCCGTGCAAAATTCTACCAGGCGACTTCCTCTTTCATTCCTTCTGCCCAGTCCATATTCACCTACTATTTTTCCTTCTCTTCCTTTTCCTACTACCGAATTCCAGTCTCCCATCACAATTAAGTTTTCCTCTCCCTTAACTGTCTGAATAATTTCCTTTAGCTCCTCATATATTTCTTCGATTTCCTCATCATCGGCAGAGCTAGTTGGCATATAAACCTGTACTACTGTTGTCGGTGTTGGCTTCGTATCTATCTTGACAATGATAATGCGATCACTGTGCTGCTCATAGTAGTTTACCCGCATTCCTATCTTCTTATTCATTATCAGTCCTACTCCTGTGATACCCCCAACTGATTTCGTATTTATAATCCTGTACTCACCTGACCAGAAATCCTGTTCATCCTGCCACCGAACTTCACTAATCCCCACTATATCTAACTTCAACCTATCCATTTCCCTTTTTAAATTTTCTAGCTTCCCTACCCGATTAAGGGATCTAACATTCCACGCTCCGATCCGTAGAATGCCAGTATTATCTTTCCTGATGACAACATCCTCCTGAGTAGTCCCCGCCCGGAGATCCGAATGGGGGACTATTTTACCTCCGGAATATTTTACCCAAGAGGATGCCATCATCATATTTTCATACAGTAGAGCTGCATGTCCTCGGGAAATGTAACGGCTGTAGTTTCCCCTTGCTTTCAGCCGTTCGCAGTAACTGTGTGGCAAAGCCACATTAGCTGTTGTTACAAGGCCAGCTCAGTCAATCATCCAGACTGGTGCCCCTGTAACTACTGAAAAGGCTGCTGCCCCTCTTCAGGAACCACACGTTTGTCTGGCCTCTCCACAGATACCCCTCCGTTGTGGTTGCACCTACGGTACGGCTATCTGTATCGTTGAGGCACGCAAGCCACCCCACCTCGGCAATGTCTGTGGTTCATGGGGGTGGAAAATGTGTCCGTGTAAATCTATATCTCCACACTGATCTTGATGAAAATTTGCACAATTGACCTTCATAACAAGAGGAAAGGCACTGTCTACAAAAAATTTCGTTCAGTGCATGGTGGAGGATACTTATGGATTTCGTCAAAATCCACAGTTTTGCTCCTATCTTGATGAAAAGTTTTATGTGACTGCTTCAGAGTGGGCAAACACGAAAATCTTTTTGTACATACTCTAAATGGAACTGCCAAAAATGTTGTTTATCGCATTGCTTTAACATAAATGTACCATTTTATTACATGCATATAAACAGATTTGTACGCTTCTACAGAAAACCTTATTTTAAATCCAGGCAAAGCCGGGTACTTGCTGCTAGTTATTAATAATTCATTAATTGTTTTACCAGCACCAATAAACATTTTATTATAATGAAACTTTAGATCATTATTAGGACTATGTTTATTAATTCAAATTATTACAGGAATATTTCTAACTATACACTATACAGCAAATATTGAAATATTATTCTCAAGAGTGATTCAAATTTGTCGAAATGTTAACAATGAATGAGTAATTCAAACGTAACATGCAAGCGGAGCTTCAATATTCTTTATCTGTATACTATGGATCATATATATATATATATATATATATATATATATATATATATATATATATATATATATATACCTGAAAAACAGGAAAGATCGTTATAGTTATAGTAATAGCAACAGCAGTTATAGGATATGTTCTGCCTTCAGGAAAAATATCATTTTGAGGAGCAACAGTAATTAAAAATTTATTAGCAGCAACTCCTTATACTGAAACTGACAATGTACAATGAGTATGAGGATATTTTGCAGTTGATAACGCAACACTAAATCGATTCTACACATTCCATTTTGTATTACCATTTATTGTTGCAGGATCAAATAATCCAATGGGATTAAATACAAAAATTGACAAAATCCCTTTTCATCCATACTTTACTTACAAATAATACATAATTACATTTATTATACTAATAATAATATTAATTATACTCTGCCAAATTAAACCTTACATACTAGGAGTTCCAGATAACTTTGTACCAGCCAATCCACTAGTAACTCCAATTCATATTCAACCTGAATGATACTTTTTATTTGCCTACGCAATCTTACGATCAGTCCCTAAGAAACTAGGAGGAGTTATTGCATTAATAATATCAATTACAATCCTATTAATTATACCATTTCATAATAAAACAAAATTTCGAGGAAATCAATTCTACCCAATAAACCAAATTCTATTTTGAATTATAGTAATTGTAATTTGTTTTCTAACATGAATTGGAAACCGACCAGCGGAAGAACCATATATCACAACAGGACAAATCTTAACAACCATTTACTTCTCATATTCTCCAAAGAATAATCCTGGACGACTAATTATAAATATTCCTTCATTTAGTCGTCCAGGTATTGCATCAATTTTAATTCCTAGAGATGGAATTGCTCAAGAATGCAATACGTTGGAAGCTCTGGTTAGTACTCGTACTTCTGTATTTATTGGTAATGTTGTTCGGTTATCAACTTCTAGCAGTCGAAATTCTTCTGTATTTAGCTCAATTTTAGGAGTTATGTATGTGTCAAATTCTACATTAATGAAGTCTGAGTATTCATATCTTCAATATCAATGTCGTCAGTGGCGTAGCTATCATAGGGCTAGGCGGGGCAGTGCCCCAGGGCCCCCGAGATCAAGAGGCCCCTCGGCCTCCGTGAGCGACGTTCGGAAAAAGTTACAATAGAGCGTCGTTTTCTTTTTTTTATAATTTTTATTTATTTATTTTATACCTTCCCACCCTACCGTCCATCAATTCCCCTTCCCGTCAAACTAAGCTGCCCACAATAGCCGCACTGGGCCACAGGGTGACGGAACATTGCTTCTAGTGGAGCCTGCTGACAGGCCAAGTCGACAGTCCCTGAGACAACAGTCGGCAGAAATAGCGGCAGCATCAAAGCTGCTTACAGCAACAGCTGCGCCTTGCAAGTGTTGCGGCGTGCAATGTGAATGATCGCGCGACTCCAAATTCTGTATGAATACATTTACTGTACAGTACTTCTTATTGGCAAGTAGAAGTGTACAGTTCGATTATACGAATAATCGATTATCCGAACATCCATGTCCCCCAATTACAGTTCGGATAATCGACGTTCTACTGTATATAATATTTTAGCTGAATGAAGGATTTTCGACTTTTAACTTTTTAATACTGCCAACAAACCTCAAACGCACGAAGTGAAATCCAAAAATTATTCCCATCTCAGAATATAAACATAAAAAGGTATTGCTTGTCCGCTAAGACGTGCACCCTGGCACCTGCTGAATTACTAGCAGTGTGTGACAATACTGTTCATGCTTTGATTAGCGGCAGGGGGCCATATTTTCGTGGTTGAGTAAAACTTCATTTTTTATTTTTACTAGCTTCTGCCTGCGACTTCATTCACCGTGTATGGAGCAACTTCGAAAACTATTCCATGGTAGTTTTATCTGTATGTCCTACCCAGGTCCAACTCTATCCCACTCCAAAATTGCAACCAAATTCACCCAGTAGTTTCTGCTTGAAAGCATAATTAACTTTCACAGTTATAACTATATTAGAGAGTACGATTAAATATTATCTGCTGCGTGACACACAGTAATTTACTTGAGAGTAGGTTTGCCTTATTATGTCTTCCTGTAAGCGGTAAGGACCTGATGAAGTAGTATTGCATCTGCATAGTTCATGGGCGCCGAATAGGGGTATGCTCGGTCGCTCAAGCATACCCCAAAATTTGAGTGTGTATGCTCGGCATACCCCACTGAAAATTTTGGTATTAATTTTTTCTTTACGTTATATTTCTTGATTGTAATTAAATTCGACTCTCTCATTCCACTGATGGGCGGTTGGCTTTTGTAATAAACCGCTGTAAAAAGATTGTTTAAAACAAACAGGTAATTGAATTCGTAGGCATTAAAATTCATGTTGACATGCGAGTGAAGTGATCATTTTCTAAATAGTCCGAATGTTAACGGAATGCTGCTTATAAGTTCAATATCGTAAACTGAAGGCGGTAACCTTTAATTGTTGTATCAAATAACTATAAAATGAAGTGGGTTTGGTACGTTACGATGATACTACTAATTTAACGTTTATGTATTCTCTTAGAAGTCAATTGTCTTAAAGGAATCGTGTTAGTGTTAAGTCGTGACTTTTTCATCCTGGTTACTGAATTGATGTGTGATGTAACAATGGGTTGCGAACCTATTGGTATCGACAGACATGGTATGACAGCAGAAGTGGTTATGGACTATTTTCGTAATACTGTATAAAAAATAAATCTGCAGAAGAAAGAAGGCAGGAAGACCATTCGATGTTTGTCTTTGCGATAATGAACACAGTATTCACAATACAGTATTCACAGGCACATCACTATCTGATATGCAAGAAGACGAAAACTCTGAAAATGACTTCAGTAGTTATCACAACAGGAAATACAGGTTCAAATGGTCGCAAAAGCCGCCCAGTAGTTCTGAAGCGTGAAATTGAAATTAATGGCTGTTAATTTCTTTACTGTGTATTATAAAATTACTTTTCTCCTTTCAGAGATTAAAATTGTCTTAAATTAACACCAGATGAAGCAAAAAAGAAGAAATGCTTATAAAATAAAACAAAATTATTACTTTACCTTTGTACCTGGAATTGGAAAAATATAATAACGATTTTTTTTAGAAATACCTGTCGGGGGGGGGGGGGGGGGCTGCAGGCCGGCAACCACCCCCCCTATTGGAAACGCCACTGAGCACACCCCGAGATTTCCAAAAGTCGGCGCCTGTGGTATAGTTTTAGTTTAGAGAGGGCCCCAAAGTCATTTTTGCCCCGGGGCCCTTGGTGTAGTAGCTACGCCACTGAATGTCGTCCAATTGTTTTAATTGTAATTATAGCATCCGCTGTGTTATCAAGTAAATATAGTAGTCGTAATGATGGTAGTGCAATAAAAATTAATGTAATTGCTGGTAATGCTGATTAGATAGTTTCAATTATGTGACCACGACATATGTTTCGGTTTGTGTATTTTGTTAACAATATATATCTTGATGCGTATCCTACGATTATTGGAATCAATAATAGAACAATTATTGTTTGATCATGGAAGAATGATGTTCTGTTAATGGTGAGTGTCCATCTTGTATTGATAAATTTGATCATATTGCCAAGGTCAACCTTTATTATTAAAGCATTAATCTGCCATATTAGAATCGATAAATTATTGGTGGTTCTATCTATGTTCTCCAGGTGGATTATTTTGTAGTCATTGTTGATCATCTTATATTTGTTCTAAATAATCCAGTTCGTTTCTTAATTACATCAGATCAGGAAAATCAGAGTTTTTCATGTTTCTGTTGTTATTGCTGTTGTGGTCTTCAGTCTGGGGACTGGTTTGATGCAGCTCTCCTGAGCTCTCCTGAGCAAGCCTCTTCATCTCCTCATAAGAACGGCACCCCGCATCCATTTGAATCTGCTTACTGTATTCATCTCTTGGTCACCCTCTGCGGTTTTTAACCCACACTCTTCCTTCCAACGCTAAATTCACAATTCTTTGATGTCTAAAAATGTGTCCTACTAATCGATCCCTTCTTTTGGTCAAGGTATGCCAGAAATTCCTATTCTCCCCAATTCTGTTCCGTACCTCCTCATTAGTTACGCGATCTACCCACCTAATCTTCAGCATTCTTCTGTAGCACCACATTTCAAAAGCCTCAACCCTCTTCTTGCCCGCACTGTTTATCGTCCATGTTTCACTCCCATACAAAGCAACACTCCACACAAATGCCTTCGTAAAGGACTTCCTTGCGCTTAAATTAATATTCGATGTTGGCAAATTTCTCTTTTTGAAAAATGCTTTTCTTCCCATTGCCATTTTGCATTTTATATCCTCTGTACTGCGACCTTCGTATGTTATTTTACTGCCCAAGTAACAAAACTCATCTACGACCTTTATTGTTTCGTTACCTAATCTAATTCCTTCAGCATCGCCTGATTTTCTTAGACTGCATTCCATTACCCTTGTTTTGCTCGTGTTAATGTTCATCTTTATGCTCCTTTGAACACACGGTCAATTCCGTTTAACTGCTACTCCAGGTTCTTTGCTGTCTCTGCCAGAATTAACAATGTCATCAGCAAAACGCAAGGTTTTTATTTCTTCACCCTAAACTTTAACTCCTTCTCCAAATTTCACCTTGCTTTCCTTTACAGCTTGCTCAGTGTACAAATTGAACAACATTGGAGAAAGGCTACAACCCTGTCTTACATCCTTTTTAACCTCTGCATCCCTTTCATGCCCTTCAACTCTGTTTCTGTTATGGCTATTTAATCTCGTGACATCTTCCATAATCGAATGAAACAAAAACTATGATCATGCTATTATCCGCGGCCGGACTGTACCAACCTCTACGCAATTGTTCCCCGATGGTAACGATTGCAGAGAGGGAAAGAGTAGATATTTCCTGGCAATACCAGGTCCACAGAAATGCTGATGAAGCTTGTCACGCGTATGTCTTTCATTTTTGCCGGTTATAGCGCCATTTATCATGAAATGAAAAAAATGTTTCATACGATAGTTACATATAGTATTTTTTCGCGAAGAACCCAAATTTGTAATAAAAAGTATACGTTCCTATAAAAGATTTCAAAGTGGCCTCCACCCACCCATCACGGCTTTCGGTACGGGTGGGGAGAGGGACGAGTGTAGTGTCATTGGATGTCCCCCTCAACACGTTAATATTTGTCGGTAATCTTTTCTGCTAATTTCTTGAGATATTTGGCACGCTCACTATCAGTATCTCGGAAACAGCGCAAGATATCGAGTTTTTTTCTTAGCATTTCTTTCTCGGTACAACCTTGTGATAGCCCACGTAAAAACCCAGTGTACATCACTGATGTCAAATAACATAAATTAAAACATCACAGCTGGCAAGATATGAGTCATACAGTCCTCCGAAACGGATCGTCATTGAATAAACAAGTATTTCGCGATCTTTGGGTTTCACTGTTAAAGAATATTGAACATATTTGTCTATTTTTGTGCTCCGACAGGGACATTTTTCATATAGTAACACTTTATGCTACTTCTTCTTCACTGGAGGTATTTGGGGATAGCGCATTAGTGGCGCTAACAGCAGCAATATTACGACTGGTATTGCGCAGCGGAGGTATTGATTGTGGCTGGCCGCTGGTACGCGGTACACACTGCACGTGGCACGTCCCGCAGACGTTGACGGAGCACTCTGGCATTTGGCGGCGACTGTGCGGTGTAGCCCGGGCCTTGGAGTAACGGAGGCCGCAGCAGCCAGCAGCGAGCGTCGACCACCCCAGCCCAGCCACGGCGCTGCGGAGGGACGCCCCGGGCCGCGCCGTTGCCATGGCAACGGCCCGCACCACCGCCGTGTCAAGGAGACCGCCGCCGCCGCCCAGCACCCTGCCGCCCTCACACGCAGTTGCCCTACTGCTCTGCAAGCCGGCAGCTACGGCTACGCTTAACAGGAAACAAAGGGTGTCAGTGCAAGTGACTAGCGAATTAAGCCAACAGTCATCATCGGATTGGGAAGAAATTACATGTGGTGTCCCACAAGGATACATCTTAGGGCCATTGCTTTTTCTTGTGTACGTTAATGACCTCTCATCAGTTACACTACCAGAAGCAGAGTTCGTTTTGTTTGCAGATTGCAATAAAAAGTACGTCAAGCATAGTTATAGAAAGGTCTGCTAATGATATTTTCATGAACATTAATAATTGGTTTAAAGCCAACACATTGTAATTAAACGTTGAAAAGACTCACTACATGCAGTTCAGAACATGTAAGAGATTTCCCGCCAGCATATGCATTAAGTATGAAGAAGAGCAGATAGAAGAGGTTGACTGTATTAAATTCCTGGGATTACAGCTTGATAATAAATTTAGTTGGGAGGAGCACACCACAGAACTGCAGAAACGACTCAACAAACCTATATTTTCAATACGAGTGTTATCAGACATAAAAATAACAAAGCTTGCATACTTTGCTTACTTTCATTCCCTAATGTCATATTGTATAATATTTTGGGGTAACTCTTCAAGTCAGTCCAAAAACGTGTAATATATATTATTTGTAGAGAAAATTCACGGACGTCCTGTAGAAGCCTCTTCAAAGAACTGGGTATATTAACTACTGCTTCTCAGTATATTTATTCCTTAATGAAATTTTGTCATAAATAATAGATCCCTTTTCCCAACAAACAGCTCAGTTCATACATACATTACTAGGAATAAAAATGATCTACACAAGGACTTAAAACACTTACTTTAGTTCAAAAAGGTGTCTACTACTCAGGAACACACATTTTCAATAATTTACCATCAAGTATAAAAAATTTAGCTACAAATAAAAATCAGTTTAAGAGGAACCTAAAAGACTTTCTAGTGGCCAACTCCTTCTACTCCATTAGTGAATTTCTAAATTGTACCAAATAATGCATGTACTCATACTATATTAGTATTATTATATTATCAGCTAAAAAAATTTTAAAAATAAAAAAACTTAAAAATGTTTGTATTTGTATTTATATTATTAGTATTATCTATTATCCAACATGTAAATTTTGTTTCTTGACATGTTCCACATCCACGAGGATCTCCTAAACATGGATCTAAGAAAGCGAAAAACTAATCTAATCTAATCTACGCTGCGCAACTGAAAATCCTTGCAATTCTGCCCCATTACGGCTTAGTAGTTTCATATACAGAGTATTACAAAAAGGTACGGACAAACTTTCAGGAAACATTCCTCACACACAAAGAAAGAAAATATCCTATGTGGACATGTGTTCGGAAACGCTTAATTTCCATGTTAGAGTTCATTTTAGTATTTCTCTTTAAATGTAAATTGAAATAATTCGTGCAGACAATTGTCAAAATACCCAATTGTTTCGTTAGTTTGTACTGTACTTCCTCGATTCACGTCATCAACACAGATTTTCTGTGAACGTTTGACAGGAATTGTTGGTGATGTCTTGATTGGGCCTAATGTTCTTCCACCTACGCTCACTGGAGCACGTTGTCATGATTTCCTACGGGATTGTATATTTAAACCTCTTTTAATGGGAAACGAGTTCCACACACGTTACATTTTGCTCAGGGGTACACTGCACACGTGTGCTCCTCTTGCATTTATGTTAGGTAAGAACATGTGCCTTTACAAGTACGACACAACATGTGGTTCATACACGATGGATCTCCTGCACATTTCAGTCGTAGGCTTGTCAACAACAGATTCGGTGACCGATGGATTGGTAGAGGCGGACCAAATCCATGGCCTCCTCGCTCTCCTGACCTCAACCCTCTTGACTTTCATTTATGGGGGCATTTGAAAGCTCTTCTCTACGCAACTCCGGTACCAAATGTAGAGACTCTTCTTGCTCATATTGTGGACGGCTGTGATACAATACGCCATTCTCCAGGGCTGCATCAGCGCATCAGGGATTCCATGCGACGGAGGGTGGATGCATGTATCCTCGCTAACGGAGGACATTTTGAACATTTCCTGTAACAAAGTGTTTGAAGTCACGCTGGTACGTTCTGTTGCTGTGTGTTTCCATTCCATGAGTAATGTAATTTGAAGAGAAGTAATAAAATGAGCTTTAACATGGAAATTAAGCGTTTCCAGACACATGTCCACTTGACATATTTTCTTCCTTTGTGTGTGAGCAATGTTTCCTGAAAGTTTGGCCGTACCTTTTTGTAACACCCTGTATACCGGGTGATCAAAAAGGCAGTATAAATTTGAAAACTTAATAAATCACGGAATAATGTAGATGTAAAAATTGACACACATGCTTGGACTGACATGGGGTTTTATTAGAACAAAAAAATAAAATAAAAAATAAATAAAAAGTTAAAAAATGTCGTCAGATGGCGCTTTATCTGATCGGAAAAGCAATAATTAGCATAACAAATTAAGACAAAGCAAAAGAAATGCTCAATATGTTCACCATCATTTCTTAACAGTAGCTGTAGTCGAGGAATAATGTTGTGAACAGCAATGTAAAGCATGTCCAGAGTTACGGTGAGGCATTGGCGTCGGATTTTATCTTTCAGCATTTATAGAGATGTCGGTCGACCACGATACACTTGCGACTTCAGGTAACACCAGAGCCAATAATCACACGGCCTGAGGTCTGGGGACCTGGGAGGCCAAGCATGACGAAAGTGGCGGCTGAGCACACGATCATCACCAAACGACGCGCGCAAGAGATCTTTCACGCGTCTAGCAAAGTGGGAAGCGCCATCCTGCATAAAAATCGTACGTTCCACCAGATGTTTATCAGTCAGGCTGGGGATGATGCGATTCTGTAACATGTCGGCGTACCTCTCACCCGTCACGGTAGCAGTTTCTCGAAGAAAAAAGGCCCGATAACGGTAGATGTGGTTCTAATAGAACCCTGTGTCATTCCAAGCATGTGTGTCAATTTTTACCTCTCAGTCTACATTATTCCGTGATTTATTAATTTTTCAAAGTTATACCGACTTTTTGATCACCCGGTAGATGTGGCGTCTGTTCCGAAAGAACAGACGTCACTTCTGATCATGTAGTCGTTATACTGCCATATTCACAGAATATATATCAACTGCGAATGGGCAAACCTGAAAATATGTACCCAGCCGGGAGACCCGGGTTCTGATCCCGGCTGGGTACACTTTTCGGCTTTACCCATACGCAGTTGATGTTATATATTATGGAATATGAATTAATTAAAAGTTTCAAATTTGCCTCAAAATTGCATGAAACCTTCCTATGTAGTAGAGCAAAAGTACGGCGCATTGCGTTGCCCTTCTTTGGCTCACTTCACGTAACTATGAATGAAGAATTTGAATATAAGCAGAGGCAAATAAAATTGCTTTTTGGGTATATCTGCCTTGAGCAAACAATTGTTTTTAGTTTTTCCCAAACATGTTTCGCTGGCGTTGCAGCATCATCATTGAGATATTTATTGTATAGTGTCTGTCCCACTCCCATGAACCACAGACATTGCCGAGGTGGGGTGGCTTGCGTGCCTCAACGATACAGATAGCCGTACCGCAGGTGCAACCACAGCGGAGGGGTATCTGTGGAGAGGCCAGACAAACGTGTGGTTCCTGAAGAGGGGCAGCAGCCTTTTCAGTAGTTACAGGGGCAACAGTCTGGATGATTGACTGAGCTGGCCTTGTAACATCAGCTAATGTGGCTTTGCCACACAGCTACTGCGAACGGCTGAAAGCAAGGGGAAACTACAGCCGTTACCTTTCCCGAGGACATGCAGCTCTACTGTATGAACATATGATGATGGCATCCTCTCGGGTAAAATATTCCGGAGGTAAAATAGTCCCCCATTCGGATCTCCGGGCGGGGACTACTCGGGAGGATGTGATCATCAGGAAAGACAATACTGGCATTCTACGGGTCGGAGCGTGGAATGTTAGATCCCTTAATCGAGTAGGAAAATTAGAAAATTTAAAAAGGGAAATGGATAGGTTGAAGTTAGATATAGTGGGGATTAGTGAAGTTCGGTGGCAGGATGAACAGGATTTCTGGTCAGGTGAGTACAGGATTATAAATACAAAATCAGTTGGGGGTATCACAGGAGTAGGATTGATAATGAATAAGAAAATAGGAATGCGGGTAAACTACTATGACCAGCACAGTGATCGAATTATCATTGTCAAGATAGATACGAAGCCAACACCGACAACAGTAGTACAGGTTTATATGCCAACTAGCTCTGCCGATGATGAGGAAATCGAAGAAATATATGAGGAGCTAAAGGAAATTATTCAGACAATTAAGGGAGAGGAAAACTTAATTGTTATGGGAGACTGGAATTCGGTAGTAGGACAAGGAAGGGAAGGGAGGATAGTAGGTGAATATGGTCTGGGCAAAAGGAATGAAAGAGGAAGCCGCCTGGTAGAATTTTGCACAGAACATAATTTAGTTATAACAAACACCTGGTTCAAGAATCACAAAAGAAGATTGTATACGTGGAAGAGACCAGGAGACACCGGAAGATACCAGATAGATTTTATAATGGTAAGACATAGATTTCGGAACCAGGTTCTGCAGTGTAAGACATACCCAGGGGCAGATATAGACTCTGACCATAACTTGTTGGTTATGAACTGTAGGCTGAAACTAAAGAAACTACAAAAAGGTAGGAAAACAAGGAGATGGGACCTGGATAAATTGAAGGAACCTGAGGTTCTTAAGAATTTCAGAGGGAGCTTTAGGCAACAATTGACAGAAATGGGGGAAAAGAAAACAGTAGAAGAGGAATGGGGAAAATTGAGAGATGAAATAGTGAAGGTAGCAGAGGACAAACTAGGTAGGAAGGAAAGACCTACAAAAAATCCTTGGATATCACAGGAGATACTAAATTTAATCGATGAAAGGACAAGGCCCCTGGAGTAGATGATATTCCCTCAGAGCTACTGAAGTCTCTGGGAGAACCAGCCATGACAAAATTGTTTCACTTGGTGTGTAAGATGTATGAGACAGGTGAAATACCCTCAGACTTTATGAAAACTGTTATAATCCCCATCCCTAAGAAAGCAGGTGCAGACAGGTGTGAAAACTACAGAACCATCAGTTTAATAAGTCATGGTTGCAAAATATTAACGCGAATTATATACAGAACGATGGAGAAGCTGGTAGAAGACGACCTCGGGGAAGATCAGTTTGGGTTCAGGAGAAATGTAGGAACACGGGAGGCAATACTCACTTTACGGCTTATCCTAGAAGATAGATTAAGAAAAGGCAAACCTACATTTCTAGCTTTTGTAGATTTGGAGAAGGCTTTTGACAATGTTGATTGGAATAAACTCTTTCAAGTTCTGAAGCAAGCAGGAGTAAAATATAGGGAACGTAAGGTTATTTACAACTTGTACAAAAACCAGACAGCGGTTGTCAGAGTTGAAGGGCATGAAAGGGATGCAGTGGTTGGAAAGGGAGTGAGACAGGGTTGTAGTCTTTCTCCATTGTTGTTCAATTTGTACATTGAGCAAGCTATAAAGGAAAGCAAGGAGAAATTTGGCGAAGGAATTAAAGTTCAGGGGGAAGAATTAAAAACATTGCGTTTTGCCGACGACATAGTAATTCTGTCAGATACAGCAAAGGACCTGGAAGAGCAATTGAACGGAATGGACAGTGTGCTGAAAGGTGCATATAAGATGAACATTAACAAGAGCAAAACTAGGGTAATGGAGTGCAGTGTAAGAAAATCAGGTGATGCTGAAGGAATTAAATTGGGATACGAAGCAATAAAGGAGGTAGATGAGTTTTGTTATTTGGGCAGTAAAATAACAAATGATGGTCGTAGTACAGAGGATATAAAATGCAGAATGGCAATGGGTAGAAAAGCGTTCTTGTAAAAGAGAAATTTGTTAACATCGAATATTGATTTAAACCTAAGGAAGTCCTTTCTGAAGGCATTTGTATGGAGTGTTGCCTTGTATGGGAGTGAGACATGGACGATAAACGGTGCGGACAGGAAGAGGATTGAGGCTTTTGAAATATGGTGCTACAGAAGAATGCTGAAGATTAGGTGGGTGGATCGCGTAACTAATGAGGAGGTACTGAACAGAATAGGGGAGAAAAGGAATTTCTGGCATACCTTGACTAAAAGAAGGGATAGATTGGTAGGACACATTCTTAGACATCAAGGAATTGTGAATTTAGCGTTGGAGGGAAGTGTATGGGGAAAAAATCGCAGGGGAAGACCAAGAGATGGATACAGTAAGCAGATTCAGACGGATGTAGGTTGTCGCTCTTATGTGGAGATGAAGAGGCTTGCTCAGAATAGGGTGTTGTGGAGAGCTGCATCAAACCAGTCTCCGGACTGAAGACCACAACACAGTGTCTGTCAAATGAACAATGAAATGATAATCACTTTTATGTACATTAAGTGCAGCAAGTACAGACAATTGTAAAAACAATATAAATCACTTCTTACTTTTACGGGTACACTAGGCCTTCCTTAATACCACATGTAGTTGTATTTGTGGTTCTTTATCTCACAGTACATCTCTGCATATTTTGACAGTTTATCATCTGCAAACAAAACGTGTGAAGTTAATGGGATGAATGGTAAACTTTTGAATATCGGGATTTTTACGAAAATATAGGACGTAATGCAACAGTAAAATAACCCAAACAAAAAATTACGTCCTATGTTTTCGTAAAAAAGTTAGCCAGTCATCCCATTAACTTCACACGTTTTGGTTTGCAGATGACAAACTGTTCAAAATATACAGAGATGTATTATGAGATAAAGAACCACAAATACAAGGGCATGTGGTATTAAGGTAGGCTTAGTGTGCCTATAAAAGTAAGAAGCGATTTATATTGGTTTTACAATTATCTGTACTTACTACAAATAATGTACATAAAAGTAATAATAACTTAATTGTTCATTTGACAGACAATATACAATAAACATCCCACTGATGATGCTGCAGCGCCAGCGAAACATGTTTGGGAAAAACTAAAAACAGTTGTGTTAGCTTGAGGCAGATATACCGAAAAGCAAATTTATTTGTAAGCAAACACGGACATTGAAGAACTATCCACACCTCTAAGATGAATAAGCAGAGGCGTTGAATAAAAATTTGCGCCGCGAGTGAGATTCGAACCCGGAACTTCTTGCTCGCTAGGCACACGCTTCACCCAGTTTTGTGTTCGTTTTGTTTTTGTTCTTTGATTAGGTCCGTAGTGTCGTTCGTTTATCATATTTCAGTTCTTGGCTCAGTTTATTTATTGATTTGTCTGTTTTATTCGAGAGAGAGCGTGCAGCCCTCTCACAGAACCCGCTGAAACACTGCGTCGGCTTCAGCTAACGCGGTCTTCTGGATAATGCGGTTGTGTAGACAGGGTTGGCACATTTGTGACAAGGCACACCTGTGACAAGACCCGGGCGAGCAGGTAGCAGGCGGTCTACAGGGGCACCCACAACTTGTCTGTTACCCGGCGACGCCTTTCTGCGGATGTTGTACAGGGACAATTGTTTTCCCCTTAATATGACATGATACGTAGATGATATTCCGTCTGAGCTACTGATATCGTTAGGAGAGGCAGTCATGAAGAAATTGTTCCACCTGGTATGCAAGATGTATGGGACAGGGGAAATACCCGACTTCAATAAGAATATTGTAATTCCAGATCCAAAGAAAGCAAGTGCAGACACATGTGAAACTCACAGGACTATCAGTTTAATAACTTATGGTTGCAAAATACTAACACTAATTATTTACAGACGAATGGAAAAACTTGCTGAATCCGACCTCAGGGAAGATAAGTTTCGATTTAGGGGAAATGTAGGAACACGGGAAGCAATACTCACATTACGACTTGTCTTAGAAGATTTGCAGAGAGCTTTTGACAGTGTCGACTGGAATACACTCTTTCAAATTTTGAAGGAAACAGGGGTAAAATATAGGGCACGAAGAGTTACGAAGAAACCAGACAGCAGTTATTAGAGTCGAAGGACAAGAAAGGGAAGCAGAGGTTGGGAATGGAAAAATACAGGATTGTAGCCTTTCCCCAATGTTGTTCAATCTGTACATTCAGCAAGCAGTGAGGGAGAAGACATAAAAACTTTGCTGTTTGCCGATGACATAGTAATTCTGCCAGAGACTGCAGAGGATCTGCAAGAGCAATTGAATGGAATGGACAGTGTCTTGGAAGGAAGATATAAGATGAACATTAACAAGAGTAAAACAAGGAATGTAATGTCAGATGCTGATGGAATTCGATTAGGTAATGAAACAATAAAAGTAGTAGATGAATTTTGTTATTTGGGTAGCAAAATAAGTTCTGAGGCCGAAGCAGAGAAGATATAAAATGCAGAATGTCTATGGGAAGAAAAGCATTTCTAAAGAAGCGAAACTTGTTAACATCCAATATTAATTTAAATGTTAGGAAGTCCTTCCTAAAAGCATTTGTCTGGAGTGTAGCATTGGATCGGAGTGAAACGTGGACGATAAGGAGTTCAGACAAAAAGATGATAGAAGCTTTTGAAATGTGGTGCTACAGAAGAATGATGAAAATTAGATGGGTATATCATTTAACTAATGATGAGGTGCTTAACCGAATTGGAGGGAAAAGGAGTTTCTGGCATATCGTGACTAAGAGAAGGGATAGGTTGGTCGGACACATTCTGAGACATCAAGGAATCGTCAACTTAGCATTATAAGGAAGTGTGTGGGGTAAAAATCACAGAGGGAGACCGAGGGACGAATACACTAAGCAGATTCAAAAGAATGTAGGTTACCGAACTTATTCTCAGATGAAGATACTTGCACAGGACAGGGTAGCGTGGAGAGCTGCATGAAACCAGTCTGCGGACTGAAGACCACATCAACAACAACGATATTTCATTCTGTAAGCTGGTAGTTAGGAATCGCTAAAGAATGAACCCAAACTGGCAATATACGATTGCAGAAGGGTGATGCCATACTTGTGTGTTCCATTTACCTAATTGTTATGTTTGTTGTACACTTGAACTGTTTTGATACGGCGAAGGTTTAGCTGTTTTTGTTTAATTTTATTTTCGAACTATTCAGAATGTTCAAATGTTTGTAGAGCTTATGGGACTTAACTACGGGGTCATCAGTTCCTAAACTTATGAACTAGCTAATACTAAGGACGGCACAAATATCCATGCCCGAAGGGAGGGGGGATTCGAACCCCCGGCCGTAGTGGCCGTGCAGAACGTAACTGGCGCGCCGCAGACCGCTCGGCCACCGCGGACGGCTCGAACTATTCGATACTAGCTGCTAATACGGTATTGCCCGGGTGTATATTAATTTTTCCAGTCTTATATTAGAAACAAAATATAAAATTTTAGAAAAGATTTCATCTTCATGTATTCATCAAGTAAGGTTAGAAATGATGAAACAGTAAAACAAAGACATATGTATATGTACAAAATTATAAGTGCAGTCTCGAAAGAAAGAAAAATGTGATACAATTCAAATATATAACATTAAATTAATTCAAACTTGACTATAACCAATATTTTTGTTGCTTGTCCAGGAGCTAGTATGAATAAATTCTTTGGTGATCCCACGCTTGAGCTGGCGAAATAGAGTTGTCCACGTGACATTCAGGGAGATGTCAAATACACTCTGCAATATTTAACAGATAGTCCCTGTGATTTGTAAATCGTAATAGAAAATGCAAGTCTCACTGGAAACTGCAGGCTCTTGAAGTTAAAAGCTAGATCTGTCGGAATCAGGGGTAGTGTACACAAATTCATTCTCTCCCTCACCTTGTAAGGTGATTGTGTGATGTGGTGGCTTTGCATGAACCTAATTGTTTGTATCGTCATGAACTACATATATTTATTCCTTTCTTATCTTATGCATCTCGTTTCCCGCTTCCTGTCCATCGGTTTCTGCTTCACTATAAGTCCATTTTAGTATAGTTTTCATGCAGCACAATACTTCTGACAACATATATCGTTGACTATGTGTCCTACAGTAATCTAATTTATAGATATGTAGAGTGTAATATTAGAAAACTGTATGCGATTAATAAATAGTGGACAAATGAAGTCTCCTAAAGCACGCTTCGCGTGATGGGAAAGTTTATGTGTCTCATTGTTCACGACGTCATATCTCCTGAAACATGTGCCGTAAATTTGAAAAAACATTCAGTGGTATATGTGCCTAATGTGTGCAAAATATGTCGTGCTTGGTGTTAGTAGTAAATACTGTAAAGACGTTACAAATTGAAATCTCATGCGCGATGATATGGCTTTTCATTAAAGTATTTATGACTTTATATCTCATGAACTGCATATCGAACTGTGATGTAATAACGAAGGAATATTCTGTGGTACATATGATTACTGTCTGTGAAATGCCTTGCGCATTCATTGTACAGTGTAGAAGTAATAACTTCAAATGTTCAAATGTTTGTACAGCTTATGGGACTTAACTACGGGGTCATCAGTCCCTAAACTTACAAACTACTTATGAACTACTTACGAACTAAGACGGCACAAATATCCATGCCCGAGGGGGGATTCGAACCCCCGACCGTAGTGGCCGTGCAGACCGTGACTGAAGCGCCTCAGTCCCCTCGGCCACCGCGGCCGGCAGTAATAATTTGTCATGTCAAATGCTGTAGATATACACCGTGAATATCGCATAAGTAGTAAGCGATAAACTTTTTCCCTTTCCTCATTTTTGCAATTATGATTAAAGTTTATTGCAAGTCGCTAAGTGCTCTCACTGTCAAATAGTTGACCAATAAAACACGCTATTACGCGCCGCAAGATGATGCAGTTTTCATTGTTTATGACGTGATGTCGTGTAAACTATGTATAGTAGGTGGTTTTTGTCGCCATAGAAAATAATTCCTGACATCTTAAAGAATACGTGTACCAAATTTGGCGAAATCGGTAAATAAATTTTGGAGCAGTTGTAGAATGTTATCGCATGAGGCTGCCATTTTCCACGAGTGTCATTTTTATGACGTCATATCTTCTGAAGTATGTGTCGTAGGTGGATCTTACCCGACAGTGATTGTTGTCTGATAATAAGGAACGTGTGTACCAAGTTTGGTTGAAATCGGTCCAGTAGTTTAGGAGATGTGTAACATACATAAACACATACAGCCAATTTCATAAGGTGTTTTGATTCATCAAGCTGTGGGCCTACTTTTTTTCGTGAGATCTGTCAAATGCTCGTAGAAAACAAACGACCTTGCAATTAAGAAATGTTATTAACTCCTCCAATATCATGAAACCATTCCCCGTATACATGGTACTATAAAATATCAGTTGCGCTTTATATTTGACGAAAGCCGGGGGCCATGGAAGGAGCCTCCACGTGAGCAGTGAATCTGCCTACATCCACATCCACATGGGATACTCTGCAAATCACATTTAAGTGCCTGGCAGAGGGTTCATCGAACCACCATTATACTATTTATCTCCCATTCCATTCTCGAATAGCGCGCGGGAAGAAAGAACACCTGAATCTCTCTGTTCGAGCTCTGATTTCTCGTATTTTGTTCTGATGATCATTTCTACCTATGTAAGTGGGAGTCAACAATATATTTTCGCATTCGGAGGAGAATGTTGGCGATTGGAGTTTCGCAAGTAACCCACGCCTCAGCGATAAGCGCCGTTGTTGTAATGATTCCCATCCCAGATCCTGTATCATTTCCGTAACGCTGTCTCCCCTGTATCGTGACAATACGAAACGAGCTGCCCTTCTTTGGACTCTTTCGATGTCCTCCGTTAAACCCACCAGATTAGAGATGGGCAATCTGCTCCTGAACTGATTCGAAGAGCCAGATCCTTCTAAGGAGTGAGTGATGGATGAATCCGAAAAAAAAGAGTGGTAGTTCATCTGATCCAAAAAGTCCCTCTGGTGGCAGCAATGAGCTGCATAAGCACCCCTTGCCACATTCTTCAGAAGTTTCCTAAACCACTTGCCACATGCTTCAGAAGTTTCCTAAGCTACAAAATAAATGTGCTATAGGCCATGTGCAAGTATAAAACGCAAAAAATGAGCGCCTAAACACGTGCAGCGCCTTCGCGCTGCGAGTCGAGAATCGGTGAGTCGCGCAAGCTGCATGGTTCAGTGAGCGCGCGGCTCCCGACTACCGCTGACTCGCTGCTCCGCACGACTCCGGCGATCGAGGCGATCCGACCGCCAACTGAGTCGGTGAGTTAGCTGGTTCACCGGTTCACCTCTCCCCACTACTCTCCCGACTCCGCTCGCTTGCGGAGCCGCCCGTGTGGCGCGCTGCTCTTTATTCCCCCCACTCCTCTGGCGAACCGCATGGTGCCGAACAAAGCGACTCGGCGCACTTCTCTGTTCTCTCAACTTCTGTATTCTGATAAATCTTGCAGCTCGCTTACAGAAACGATCATCTGAAGCAACAGAAAAATATAGGCAAATGTCGTATTCCGAATAGTATTCGAAATAAAACGTATTTATTTAATTTTATGCTTTTTCTTAATAACAGGAAATCTGCTGTCTGTAGCAAAAACGCGTTACAGTACAAAATTAAACTATATAAATTTTCCGCGAAAAAGATCGTACTCCATTTTCTCGAAGACTTGTAGTTTGCATGAAGGGAGCAAGAGTGACAAAGTCTTGTGCAATGTGCATTCTGTTGCTTAAGTTTCGTAAGCCCATATCACACAGTTTCCTGACTTGATAGACGAGTGTCCTGTAACAAATTATGCGTCTTTTATGCATCTATATTATTTTGGCACGTTGAAAACAATGACTACATATTCGAATAACAAAGAAAACAACAATGTGCATTAATGTTTTATATATCTGAAACCATTCAGTTTCGGGAATGTGTCCATTTGAAATTTTTGCTGCTGGCGTCAAATCTCTGACAGTAACAACAAACTTATTTTCGAAGAGACAGAGAATACTAGGATGTCAAACGAGATGTCTATAATTACGTTTCTGAGTAAAATATCTTGCTATAATGTTTCATTACGAATTTAATGTGTTTGGTACAGTAGGAAGTGTGTGTTTGCAATTAAAGATAAACTATATTGGGAAGAACTTAAAAAAATAATTCGCATTGGTCTGTATAGAGAATATATAAAACTTTGCACAAATAACAGGTGAAAGGGTTGTAGTTACATGAACTAAAAATATAAGGTGGAACGGAAATCTTACCAGCAACTGCAAAACTTAGAATATAGGAGCCAAGAACGCTACCCCTGTACTACGCCGACTGTAAGAATATAACGGCAGTTATTTACCTAATTATTTCTTTAGCTAAGACTCTCTTCGAACTTAATCAATTGTTGATGGTTTGTACTCACAAAAGAAAACTCATTGCCGACATAGTCGAAAGTATCTGTACTTGTCGTCGTATTTTCGAAGAATTTGGCTGGAGATTTTCACAGTCTTTTTTTCGTACTTGAAGTTACGAATGAAATAGTCCACGAACATTCCTCGCTTTGTAAATTTAATGGACATTACTCTTTTGACGCCTTATTTTCGAAAGTAAATAAAACTTTATTGCTTACTCTGGAGCTATAATTATTTTACTGTTTAAGGGTGCCGTACTTTAGTTTTTAGATAACAAGTGATGGGTTCTAGCGGCCATCTTGTAGCGAGAATCTGTCGGCCGTGTCGCCGAATGTCGCTGCTTGTAGCTGCCGTGTCGCGTCGCTGAATATCGCGCGCTGTCGCTCGCTTTTGTCGCTCACGTAGGACACGGCCTTATTGCGCACGACTATTCCGCTGCGGCAGTTGCCACGTTTTGCGCGGAACTCTCGCGATATATCACGTTTCATTCAACTCTCTTAAACTACTCACTGTAGAAATATGGAACTAGTATTTTTATTCTGCAAAATATTGTATTTTTTAATGAAAGTATAAAAATATTTTTTTTCTTTTTCTAATTATTTCACCTGCAAAAATATTTAAATTCTGTTATAACATGTTTAATTTTTAATGTAGATGTAACTAACAAATTTTAATTCTCGAAACTACTGACTTACAATAAAATTATTACTCTTCTATTTTCTTTCATAATATGGCCAAATCAGATAAAAGTATAGTGACAAAAAAGCAATGTGACATCGTTTTACGTTGGTGAGTCGGTGAACCATGAAAAAGAACTAGTTCATCCCAGTGAATGACTTATTTCTGATCCGATCTCTGAAAAGATCGGTTTTGCCCATCTCTACACCAGATAAGGATCCAAATGTTCAAATGTTTGTTAAGCTTAAAGGACTTAACTACGGGGTCATCAGTCCCTAAACTTACAAATTACTTATGAACTACCTACAACTAAGGACGGCACAAATATCCATGTCCGAGGGGGGATTCGAACCCCCGACCGTAGTGGCTGTGCAGACCGTGACTGAAGCGCCTCAGTCCCCTCTGCCATCGCGGCCGGCGATAAGGCTCCCACACAGGGCTGAAATACTACAAAAATGGACGGACAAGCGTAGTGTATGCAGTTTCTTTTGTAGTTCTGTTGCATGTTTTAAGGGTTCTGCCAATAAAACACAATCTCTGGTTCGCCTTTCCCAAGATATTATCTACGTGTTCTTTCCAATTTAAGTCTGAAGTAATAGTAAGTCCTAGGTATTTTGTAGAGTTTACGGCCTTCACTTTTGATGATTTATCTTGTAAACAAAGTTTAACGGATTTCTTTTCGTACTCATGTGGACGACTTCACACTTCTCATTATTTAGAGTCAATTGCCAGTTTTTACACCATAGTGATATCTTATTTAGATCGTTCTGCAGTTGGTTTTGATCCTCAGATGATTTTACTAGACGGTAAATGACGGCGTCATCTGCAAACAACCTAAGAGAGCTACTTAGATTTTCTCCTAAATCGTTTCTGTAAATAAGGAACAGCCGAGGACCAGCAACACCACTCTGTGGAACGCCCGATATCGCCTCTGTTTTAGTCGATGCCTTACCATCGATTACTACGAACTGTGTCCTCTCTGACAAGAAATGCCCTATCCAATCGCAAATTTGGGGCGATATACCATAACCACGCAATTTGATTAAAAGCCGTTTGTGAGATACGGTGTCAAAAGCTTTCTGGAAATCAAGAAGTACGGAATCGTCGATAGCACCCATCACTTCATGTGAATAAAGAGCTAGTTGTGTTTCGCATGAACGATGTTTTCTAAATCCGTGTTGACCTTGGGTCAATAGATCGTTCTGTTCGAGATATTTCATCATATTTGAATACAGGATATGTTCCAAAACCCTGCTGCAAATAGACGTTAATGAAATAGGCCTGTAGTTTAGAGGGTTAAACCTACTGTATTTCTTGAATAGAGGTGTGACCCGTGCAACTTTCCAATCTTTTGGTACAGATCCTTCTTTGAGAGAGCGGTTGTATATTGCTGTTAAGTAAGGAGCTATCGCTTCAGCATAATCAGATAGAAATCTAATGGGTATACATTGCAGACCAGAAGACTTGTTCTTGTTAAGTGATTTTAGTTGCTGCACCACTCCGATGATATCTACTTCTACGTTACTCATTACATTACTGCCGGCGTCTCCCGGACAACGCCTCGTCAGAGACGGCCAGTCATTCCACCACCGAATCCAATACAATTGAATATACATAAAATGCCATCAAACAAGGAAAGGCACTTATCAGAGCCAACTCTGACGCTAGTAGGCATAAACATTGAGGGCATAAACAGGAACTGCTCTCGTAAATGTGCAGAAACATCAGATATCATATTCTATGCATTCAAGAGACCCATAGAGACACCAATTCACCTCGTCCAAACATACCAGGAATGAGTCTTGTAATTGAGTACCACACAAAACATACTGTAGTACAATCTTTGTCAAACTGGACCAAATTATAACATCGGTGGACTCAACAAATATAGTAAATTTAGAAATTCTGACAGTGGAAACTGGACAGTGCACAATAACAAGTGTGTACAAGCCGCCTAGCCAGAAATTCATATTTATGAACCACATAATTTTAAGAACGAAAAAAAAAAAAAACTGCTTCATCTTGGGTGATTTTAACAGCTATACGGGATATGAAGACACTAACATCAACAGAAGTCTTGTAGAGGAAGGGGCATATGCTAATAATTTTACACTTGTTCACAACCCAAAACTGCCATCAATTTTTTACAGTAAAATGTGGAAATGAGGCACTAATCCGCATGTCTGCTTCAGCAGTGCTAATATGGAGGCAAGAAGCATCAAGACAGTTTATAACCCATTTCCAAAGACACAACATAGACCAGTTGGCCTGAATGTCTACGCAGACATACGACTGCAGGCTATACCTTTCAGAAGATGTTTTAATTTTCGGAAGGCAAACTGGACTGATTTCACAAGTAGTCTGAATAGCTGTATTGATGAATTGGAACCCTTTCCAGGAAACTATGAACGTTTTATTGAAAAAGTTAGGTACATCTCCAGGACAAAAATACCAAGAGGAAGCCGACAACAATATATCCCAGGCTTATCCGGGGAATCTAAATGGATTCTGGACCAGTATAATGGAATGTATGAGAAAGACCCTTTCAGCAACGAAACAGAAGAAATGGGTAACTTACTACTCAAAGAGCTGAGTCGTACTCGACAAGAAAAATGGGACATGACTGACAGTAGTAAGATGGCTTGGAATGTGATGAAGAAACTTAGTGCGGATCCTGTAGCACCTAAACAAGCCAGTAATACCACCGCTGATCAGATCGCCCACCAGTTGCAGATCAGTGGAAAAACTGGCACAAAACCCAGATCAAGGAAGATCCGCAGAAACCTGGAAAGTAAAGTCTCACTTATCGATACACCTTTCGGAATCAAGGACCTCGACAATAGCATCCAATCGCTGAAAACTGGGAAGGCAGCCGGAGTGCTAGCACCCACCTACTTAGGGAGACATGACCACCCCAATAAAATAAGAGAAATCAGATCGAAAACGGAACGATTTAGGTGTTCTTTCTTCCCGCGCGCTATTAGAGAATGGAACGGTAGAGAAAAGTTATGAAGGTGGTTAATGAACCCTCTGCCAGGCACTTAAATGTGATTTACAGAGTATCTATGTAGATGTAGATGTAGATGTAGTGTATGATATCTGCAAAGAACAGATAAAGCACTTTGAAAAAAAAAAAAACAGTGGATCTTACAACTAATAAATAGGTGTTACTCAACTAAAATACCGAAGTCCTGGAGAAAATCGAAAGTCATCGCATTACTGAAATCTAGCAAAGTGTAAAAGATGTCCTGTTGGAGGTCGTCAAAAAAATGTCAAAATCATAATGCGTAATGATATGCTGTAGTAATAATAATTTCGTTATTGAATCTTGCAACAAATCACAACTGATGGGTCGCAGCAGCACTTTCGCAGTGAAAGTTAAAATTTTAAATAACTAAAAAAAATTGATATTAATTAACTTGAAACAGTCACTGTGGTAATTAATTAAGCTTGGCCCTATCTGACTTAGAATTGACTACAGCCTCCAACTAGCACCTCTTACGATTCACGAACAGCACAACTTCACTAATAAATGTGTCGGAATTCATGTAGTGGTGGTGGCGTGTTTGTGTTATAATCAAAATCGTAATAGCTGATAGACTCTGCAATGATAATAGCTCAGTACTGTGAAACTCCGTGGTGCAATAAGCTTCACAAATACTACAGTCAAAGTTCCCAATAATTTTAATGATATTGTTTAAAGCATTCAAGTTCCTTATAAAACTTTACGTGAACTATTTCTTTGATTAATTGGTTCCAGGGCCTGGGTAGCGTACGCGGGTAACTGGCTGAGCAGAGTCTGGCATTTAACGTATTTCATAAAAATTGCTTTCGTCAAGTCTGGTTAATCAACCATAATACTTTGACTACTGTTAGCCTGGTTACTTTTTATATCAATGAAACTAACTTTACTTTACGTGCAAATATCTCTTGCAAGTTAAAAGCTTTGGCATAATAATTGATTGCAAAACTTAGAACAGCACTGCACATTAATTACTAGTCTCTGTGGATGTAACACGTTTAGCAATTCTGTAACTCGTTTAGTAATTTCTTTAAAACTGATCGTAATTACTTTGAAAAATGATTGAACTTATTAGTCAATGTACAGGCTTGCATAATCAACATAATCTAATAATGGTGATAATGGGGTGACTACAACTACTTACAAAATTAAGACTGGTTTCAAAATAAGTCATATATAATTGAACCAAAATTCTGATTGGGTTGACATTACATTTACATGCATACAAAATAAAATGTTACAAAAATACTCATCTGTTTTCGTCGTCTACGTCGTGAAGTCCATACAAGACAGATATGATTACAATAGGTACAATAGGTACACCTCGATACACCTTATAATCTCCGTAATTACAGCAACGATCATTCTCGGTGACAATAGACTTGATAACCAAACAATTACTTTTCTTGCACACATGTAAAAACATTACACTGATCACTTTCGAGTATAAATAAACTTGTTTCGCAATTCCTTCAATACATTAAACAGTTCGCCTCTCAGGCTTATTGCAATTGCATTAAACTCGCGCCACACTGCGCCTACCGTGCCTCTGCACCATCAACGAAACATTTATGTGTTTACTATAGCGAGTCCGCTCCGCGACTGCTTCAGCAGCGCGACACTCACAGCTACTACTTATGTACCAACGACAGTCTTTACAATAGGTTCAACATTTTCTCTGGTGCATAGCCAACTTACAGCATAAGAATGTCCGTGCATTCATGCGGGTTTACACATACAGTACATGTTTACACTAAATGATTCAATATAGAAAATGACGTTACATAAGAAATATATCTAGCATACAAGAAATGAAAATACTTGAAATGAACAAATTTAAGACAAGACATACATTACGTTAAATCAAACTGTAAGATACAGCGACAGGTGTACTCTTACAAAAGATCCTAATCTTGCTAGCGGCTACAGACCCATCTCTCTTCTATGCCATCTACTCGAAATTTATGAGCGTCTAATATTCAATGTTCAAATGTTTGTACAGCTTATGGGACTTAACTACGGGGTCATCAGTCCCTAAACTTACAAACTAGTTATGAACTACTTACGAACTAGGACGGCACAAATATCCATGCCCGAGGGGAGATTCGAACCCCCGACCGTAGTAGCCGTGCAGACCGTGACTGGAGCGCCTCAGTCTCCTCGGCCACCGCGGCCGGCAGCGTCTAATATTTGATAAAATTCAGAACTATGCGGACGAAAAAGTAATTCCAAAAGAAGGAGGTTTCCGCCTTGGAAGATCATGTACAGGGCAGGTACTGACGCTGACAGAACACATAGAGAGACGCTTCGAGCCGGCCGCGGTGGCCGAGGGGACTGAGGCGCTCCAGTCACGGTCTGCACGGCCACTACGGTCGGGGGTTCGAATCCCCCCTCGGGCATGGATATTTGTGCCGTCCTTAGTGTTGTTAGCTAGTTGATTAGTAGTTTGTAAGCTTAGGGACTGATGACCCCGTAGTTAAGTCCCATAAGTAAAAAAAAAAAAAAAAAAAAAAAAAAAAAAAAAAAAAAAAAAAAAAAAAAAAAAAGTGGCTTCGAGGAGAAGAACATCACTGGAGTCGTCTTCGTAGACTTATCGGCGGCTTATGACACCATAAACCAAATAACCCTTCTTGCAAATGTCTACAATATTAGAAAAGATTACGAGCTCATCAAAATAATCGAATCCCTCCTACAAAATAAGAAATTTTATGTAACCTTAGAGGGAAAGAAGAGCAGGTGGCGAACACAAAAGTATGGTCTCCCCCAAGGCAGTATCCTGACCCCAATGCTGTACAACACTTACACAAACGACCAACCTACTCCTAGTGATAAAAAGCACTTCCTTTATGCTGATGACTTGGCCATAGCAGCTCAGGGCAAAAACTTCCTGGCAGTCGAAGACAGATTGCAAAATGCCTTGTCATTTATGTCGATCTACTATAAGAAAAATTCACTGAAGCACAACCCATCAAATACCCAGGCGTGTGCCTTTCATTTTAAGTCTAAGGAGCCCAGGAGGAAACTACAAATTAAATGAGATGGTTTCTCTATAGAACACACAGCCCAGCCAAAGTACCTTGGGGTAATACTCTACTGGTCTAACATACAAGTCTCATTGTCAAAAGATCCGACGAAAGACAGCGAACAGGAATCAATTTCTGAAGAAGCCGATAGGAAGTAAATGGGGAGCTAGCCCCCACGTGATCAGAACGACGACTGAAGCAGTGTGTTTTTCCACAGCTGAGTATGTATGTCCAGTGTGCAACAGATCTGCACACGCAAAAGAGATGAACATCGCCCTCAACGAAATCTGTAGAGTTATGACTGGCTGTTTGAAGACATCGCCACTGGGACAACTCTATAAAGCGGTTGGTTGTGAAGCACCTGCAACTCGACGATTTGCTACAGAACATACTAAAAGATTTAGGCAAGCATTCGATGATAGACACCCTCTCTTTGAAGCACCAGAGGCAATGAGGCGGCTGAAATACCGAAGAAGTTTTCTGAGGTCTTTCCCCATGGAACCACCAGACAAATATCCACTAACTCAGAAAACCCCACCAGGGTATCACTTGGACTGGAGAAGCTGGAAGTCTCAGGAGTCGCCCCTGTAAAGACGAACCTAGTGAAATGGGGAATCATCGACTAAAGCGACGTCAGATGTAACTGTGGGGAGAGACAGAATATGGAACATCTCCTGACGTGCAAGAACTGCCCAAGGACCTCCTGCCCCCTTGGTGATTCATGGAACGCTAGAGACAACGCCCTAGTCGTGGCCCGATACTGGGCTGATGTGCTATGACATGGATTCGGACACAAAAAAGTAAAAGTGACGAAAGCCACTTTTCACCGACAACAAGCAGGGCGGCCATTTAAAGGAAGCGTTGGCAGGTACGGCTGAAAGGCCAGTGTAGCAGCTTGCGAGGCAGCCTGTGCATTTACCTGGTGTCCCGGATTTCTCACAACTGCCAACACATTCCGTTTTCTCAAAATGTTCAAATGTTTGTATAGCTTATGGGACTTAACTACAGGGTCATCACTTCCTAAACTTACAAACTACTTATGAACTAGCTAACACTAAGAACGGCACAAATATCCATGCCCGAGGGGGAATACGAACCCCCGACCGTAGTGGCCGTGCAGACCGTGACTGGAGCGCCTCAGTCCCCTCGGCCACCGCGAACGGCTCCGTTCACTCACTAACGTGTCTTGTCTCAAGTGTCAAACAAGTGTGGGCTGTCTACCTCCACAACAAACTTTAATTCTGCCTCGATGTTTTGTTGTGATTTATTGTGAATAAATAAATAACAGGAAAGAAGGACGGTTACGGCTTATCGTGTTATCGAGATTAAGATTTACATTTGGGAGAGGGTTCACTGAAACATTTTCATACACTTTATCTAGCATTCCATACTAGAACAGTACATATGAATACCAAAATCTCTCCGTTCGAGACAAGGAAACATTGTTAGTGTGCGATAAACACAATAAGTCATTTTTTTCAGCTTATGGGACTTAACTACGGGGTCATCAGTCCCTAAACTTACAAACTACTTATGAACTAGATAATGCTAAGGATGGCACAAATATCCATGCCCGAGGGGGGATTCGAACCCCCGACCGCAGTGGCCGTGCAGACCGTGACTGGCGCGCCGCAGACCGCTTAGCCACCGCGGCCGGCCAGTAGGTCCTACCGACTTCAACACAATGCTGAGATGGGAGTAGCGTGTGGAAATATTGAATGGAAAGATTTGTTAATAACAGAGAACATTTCTCAACAAGGAAGTATCTGCCTCAATTTCGCTGCAGGATAAAGCGTTTGTAACAGCAATAAACATGCCACCCCCTTTTTTATTTATTCCATCCTTTCTGAAGACCATTTGGCCCTTCGAAAAAATTTCGACCGAACTTATCTCAGGCGTCAGTCAGCTTTCATAACCTATAACGATTTGTGCCTCAGTACTTTCTATCAGCGCTTGGAGCTCTGGAACTTTCCCAATACAGCTACGACTATTTACAACTGTTATACCAATTGTTTCTAGATCTGTAAGATAGTTCATAAGTAGTTTGTAAGTTTAGGGACTGTTGATTCCGCAGTTAAGTCCCGTAAGCTTAACAAAAATTTGAACATTTGAAAAAAAATTAAAGGCTACTTATGGAAGCAAATAACTTATTACTAAAAGTGTGATAATCATCTTTAGGCTCTGGCATTTCGTAGTATTTATTTGGTATGTTTGTTGTGTACCTAAAGACAAGACTATCTTCCTACAGGGAGATACGCAGGACTGTGCAATTAGTGGTAATAATACAGTGGTCCCGTTAGTCCTAGGATAACGGGACGGGACTACCTCGAAGTATTCAAATTTATGAGCGAAGAGAAGAAAATCGACGTTGAAAAAATACACATGTCAAAACTATCAACTGTTTTAAAACAAAGTTTTTAAATAGGCATTTACATTGGTAGCCTAGTGTTAACATTTTTTTAACTATTTACTTCGCAATAATAATGGTAGAGCCTCTTTTTCGGTGAAGATACGATGTACTCGCGCTTTTTGTTTTGTTATATGGGGCTCGAATTTATGGAAGACTCGAAATATCGAGACTCCACTGTATCGGGTTCAGTTTACTTTTTCTATAGCCGCGGTGGAGTAGCCGAACGGTCTAAAGCGTCTCGCTGCGGAGCGCGCGGTTGCTCGCCGTGGAGGGTCGAGTCCTCCCTGGGGCATGGGTGTGTGTGTTTGTCCTTAGGTTAGTTTATCTAGGTTTAAGTAGTTTGTAAGCTACTGACTGATGACCACGCTGTTTGGTCCGATAGATTTACAAACATTTGAATTTGAACTTATTCTATAACTAACTTTAATCGTTTTTAGGAAGAAATTGTCACAACGAGGAGAAAAGAATCCAATTTGGAAGTACTTTATAATAAAGTACCGTCGATTTATCTAAACCTGTTGGCCTCCCATGTCATCTTCTACAGACTCCTGGTTAGGTTTACACACAGTGAAGGCTTAGTACAGGGAGGGTCCCTGGAAGAACTGGTGATTTGCGGTATAAAGTAAATTTACCGAATTTTTAACTTAATCACGCAAGTTTCGATGACGGTTTCGGTTTCGGCCGAAACTAGAAGAAGAGCCGAATTACCGGTTACGGTTTCTGTTTCGGCAGTAAACAATTCCCGCAATGTTTCCCCCAGCAAAATTTAGAAAATCGTTGCAGGCAGTTTTAGTGCAGGTAGCGGCGCTTTATCGGCTAGCGAGCGTGCTTGCGGCCTCGCGCCTATTACGTTGCGTCACTGGCTGAGGGGTGGAGCACCCTGCACCCACACAGGCCGGGCGGTAGCGCGCGCATGCGCAGAAGCCGCGACCGCCATGTCTGCCGACAGCGGCGACAGATGGCGCCAGCGGCCGCATTACGGCCTGATTACAGCCAGCTAATAATGCCCCGCTAATTGCAATACACAGCGCCGTGATTAATTGACGTCCGGCCATCACCTAACTTTCAGCTGACTCGATTAAGCGGGATAGAAACTACGCAATTTATGTATAGCTGGCTTTTCCATGTGCTATGGTGCTTTCCTAATATTGCGCAATTCTGAAATTGTCACACGTGGTGTACAGTCGGGTCATGGTCAACCCTCATTATCTACTGGAGAAACTACTAAATAGCCTATCAATTGCCGCATATATGTGACAGCATCACTTGAGAATGAATCGACCGATTTGGTTGATCTTGTTCTACTCTTCATTTAAAACTTCCGGGCTCATAAGCTGTGGTCGATTTGTAAAACTTTCCCCTAACGTTTCATCTTCGGCTGCGGAAGATCTTCAGAGGTAGAGTGGCGAACTGCGATGAGAACTTGAAGGAGCGCTGCAGAGGGCACCACAAGACATCGCGTGACGTTGGCTATGCCATTATTGATGGTATTGCCAACATTCTTAGTAGAGAAGAATCGATTGTCATTCTGCATTACGTCTACTTTAACAGCTTCCTCTTTCCTGTTAAAATTAATGCGATGTTTATATATCTCGATTGCTTCTCTATACGTGCGCGCATGATAGTGCGAAGTTTTTGAGATGACACTAGTCTCATTAAATTTAATTTCGTGGTTGCCTTCTTGGTATACATGTTCCGCTACGGCCGATTTCCGTGTACCCCAAGCGGCAATTCCTCTTACGTTCGACAAGACGAGTTTTGACGCTTCTTTTTGTAGTTCCAATGTAGACTTAACCACAGCTGCAAGGAATTTTATATACACCTGGTGTATTCAACGTATGTCTTACATCTTTTGCAGATCTTAAATTTTTTTTATCTTCCTCGTAGGTCTGAAAATGGTTTCTATCCCATATATATATACAGCGCTCCTTCAAGTTCTCATCGCAGTTCGCCACTCTACCTCTGAAGATATCTTCCTTAGCCGAAGATGAAACATTAGGGGAAAGTCTTACAAATCGGCACGGAAGTTTTAAATGAAACTGACGCCGGCCGTGAAACCTTACATTTTTCTACTCTGTTTGTAAATCTCAGAACAAGGTTTGCATGAAACTTGAAAAATCCCAGAAAAACTGAAAGTGGTTTTTTTTCAACGTGTTTTTGAATGAGCTCCACACTAACGAATGGGACCATGGAGAGCGGTAACTCTCTTATAATTTCGTTTCTTATGGTCCTCTAAAAGTTTTCAGGGGAAAAAATCGAGATTGTTACAAGGGAAAGTAGGAACATTCGAACAAAGTGCACAAAAACCTTAATTTTTGTATGCTCTCTCTTGCTTTATAGTTGATGACAGAAAAAAAAAAATCCTTTCCGAAATTCCTTCACCAAAGAAGACAAAATAAATACTTCCGAATTACATTCAAAATCAGCTGCCATCATGCCTAATTTAGAAGTAGATATACTTGGAGAGTAAAGTAACAAATCACAAAAAAAACTAGTCTTTCGGTCCAGATTCCATACCAATTACGTTCCTTTCAGAGTATGCTGATACAATACCTCCATACTTCTCATATACAACCCCCCTCTCAGAGAACAATTCGCGATTCGCACCCAAAGACTGGAAAGTTGCAGAGGTCACTAATTTATTATTATTATTATTATTTTTAAGGTAGTAGGAGTGATCCGCAAAATTACAGGCCCGTATAACTGTGTCAGTTTGCAGCAGGATGTTTTAACATATACTTTTTTTCCAACATTGTGAACTACCTAGAAGAAAACAACCTATTGACCCAAAGTCAATACGAATTCAGAAACTATCTTTCTTGCGAAAGACAACTGGGTAATTCCATGTCAAATCACGCGATTTCGGAACAATTTCCTGCTCAAATGTCACGGATTTTGTTCAAATATTATGTAAACATTTGCATGTACCTCCAATGAACAATGGTAAAGTTTAAAATTCCTCGATTCAATACCGTAGAGGAGTCACAACTTCGCACGCAGCGATCGTAAATTTGTAGCGACTTTCAAATGTAATATACGGTGAAATATTTTGTCAAAAGAAATTAAATTTGAACGTTTTGTACAATTCTATCCATTATTTTGAGAATTATAATCAAAAGAATTTTACGAGCCTTTTTGACCTGTAAAATTGTAGACAAAGTCGGCCGAAAAAACCATTACCTGAAAAACGTTTCAAAGTTTGGGTTCGTATATCTCGGGCACTAAAGTCACTAAAAACGTGAAACTTGGAGTGTAGTACCCTAACAATCTTCAAAGAGAAGATTTTGTACAGAGGCCACTTATGAAGACCACCCAGAAAATCAAGATTTATTTTCAAAAAAAAAAAAAAGAAAAAAAAAAAAAACCCGCTAAGAAGACCCGTATATGACTGAGTAATTTGAGGGAATGTACAATACGGGTTACATTTCAGCTACCTGTGAACTGTGTCCCATAGCGCGCTTTTTATTTATATATTATGAAGTCCCGCGGTGGAGTGGCCGAGAGCTCTAAGGCGCCTTGCTGCGGTGAGCGTGGTACTCGCCGTCGGAGATTCGATTCCTTTCTCCTTTCTCGGGAATGTGTGTGTGTTGTCCTTAGTACAAGTTAGTTTAAGCAGTTTGCAAGCCTAGCGACTAATAACCGCAGCAGTTAAGTCACTTAGATTTACAAACTTTTTTTGTTTTTTTTTGTTTTGTTGTTTTTTTGTTTTTTTTTGTTTTTGTTTTTGCTTTTGTGAAGTAAGTCTGCCGAGGAAGCAATGTAACTAGACCTCGAACTACTTTTAGGTTCTAAGAATATCAAACTAGTACCTAAAAAAGCCTTTATAACTTACAAAAATAGGTTATAAAAATCAGAAAATAGGTGACCAAAAGCTGAAATTTTATTGTCTAGAAAGATAAACAGATTGACAAAAATGTGAGCAATTGTTTTCTGTTTAGTCTGTTTTAGCTCCTTGCTGCAGATCAGTTGAGGTGCAGAGGAAATCTTAGGATCTAACTTTCCAACAATCAAATTAGCCATATATCGGTCTTGACTGTCAGTTGTCTCATCGACATAGATCCACATGTATGAACCTCCTACAACTTCCCTTATCCTGTTCAAATGTTTGTAATTTTATGGCACCAAACTACTTTGATCATAAGTCCCTAGACTTACAAACTACTTAAACTAAGTTAAACTAACCTAAGGATAACACACACATCTATGGCCGAGGGAGGATTCGAACCCCGATGCGGGAGGCCGAGCGATCCGTAACGTGGCGCTCCAGACCGCTCGGCTACTACCGCGTGGCCCTTATCCTGCTCAACGTATTTTCATATAAAGTATTTAAGTAGTTCCGTCTCAGAGTGGATTCTGATGGTGAATGTTTTGGTGACAGTATTTCTCTAGAAAACTTTTGAACCGGCTATTTTCAACTGCATTGAATGGTATGTTTGCTGCAACAAAACCTACCGTCAATAAGATGTTTTCTCCAAAGTTTTATTTTCTTTGAGGATTATTACCTTTAAATAACGAAATATAAACATCTACATCTACATCTACATACATACTCCGCAATTCACCGTAAGGTGCGTGGCGGAGGGTACACTGTACCACTACTAGGCATTTCCTTTCCTATTCCATTCCCAAATTGAACGAGGAAAAAAAAATGCCTATATGCCTCCGTACGAGCCCTAATTTCTCTTATCTTGTCTTTGTGATCTTTACGCGAAATGTAAGTAGGCGGCAGCAAGATCGTACTACACTCAGCTTCAAATTCCGGCCCTCTAAATTTACTTAACAGAAATTCACGAAAAGAACGTCGTCTTTCTTCCAGCGATCCCCAATTGAGTTGCCGGAGCATTTCCGTGACACTCGCGCATTGGTCGAACCTACCGGTAACAAATCTAGCTGCTCGCCTCTGAACCGCCTCTATGTCTTCCTTCAAACCGATCTGCTGCGGGTCCCAAATACTTGAGCAATACTCAAGACGTGGTCGTACAAGCGTTTTATACGCGGTCTCCTTTACAGGTGAAGTACATCTTCCCAAAATTCTCCCAATAAACCGAAGTCGGCTGTCTGCCTTACTCACAACTGTCCTTACATGCTCGTTCCATTTCATATCGCTCTGCAATGTTACGCCTAGATATTTGAACGACGCGACCGCATCAAGAAGCTCACTACTGATGCTGTATTCGAACATTATAGGACTGTTTTTTCTACTCATGCGCATCACCTTACATTTTTCTACATTGAGAGCTAGCTGCCATTCTTCGCACCAACTAGAAATTTTGTCTAAGTCAACCTGTATGCTATTACAGTCAGTTACAGACGACACCCTCCCATACACCACAGCATCATCAGCAAACAGCCGCAAATTACAACTTACTCTGTCCATCAGATCATTTATGTAGATAGAAAATAATAGCGGTCCTATCACACTCCCCTGGGGCACGCCTGACGATACACTCGTCTCTGATGAACACTCGCCGTCGAGAACAACGTACTGCGTTCTATTACTTAGGAAGTCTTCCAGCCAGTCACAAATCTGTGAACCTATTCCATAAGCTCGTATCTTCGTTAGCAGTCTGCAGTGTGGCACCGTGTCGAACGCCTTTTTGAAGTCGAGAAAAACACAATCCGCCTGTTGCCCTTCGTCCATGGCTCGCAAGATGTCATGTGAGAAAAGGGCAAGCTGAGTTTCACATGAACGATGTTTCCTAAACCCGTGCTGATTCATGGAAAGAAGCTTTTCCGTTTCAAGGAAATTTACTATATTCGAACTGAGAATATGCTCCAAAATTCTACATGAAACCGATGTCAACGATATTGGCCTGTAATTGTATGGGTCAGTTCTCTTTCCTTTCTTATACACGGGAGTCACCTGCGCTTTTTTCCAATCACTAGGAACTTTGCGCTGAATTAGAGATTCGCTGTAAATGCAAGCTAAGTAGGGGGCCAATGCCGCAGAATAGTCTTTGTAAAACCGAACTGGTATTCCATCCGGACCAGCAGACTTTTTCGTATTTAGCTCTCTCAGCTGCTTCTCTACACCGGAAATACCTATTGCTATGTCCCCCATTTCGGAATTAGTACGTTGATCAAATGATGGTATATTTGTGCGGTCCTCCTGCGTGAAAGATTTCTTAAAGGTTAAATTTAGAACTTCAGCTTTCCGTTTGCTTTCTTCTATTACTGCCCCGGAATGATCAACTAGTGACTGGACAGTGGGCTTTGACCCGCTTATCGATTTTACGTAGGACCAGAATTTTTTCGGGTTCTCGGAAAGATCTTTTGCTAAGGTATGGCTGTGATAATTATTGTATGCTTCACGCATCGATCTTTTTATAGACGCACGAATCTCTACTAACTTTTGCCTGTCATCATTTGCGTGTTCTTTTTTGAATCGAGAGTGCAACAGCCTTTGCTTTCTCAGCAGCTTTCTAACATTATTATTATACCACGGTGGATCTTTTCCATCCTTAATCGTCTTTACTGGCACATATTTCTCTAACCCTTCATTAACAATGCATTTAAATTTAGTCCACAATTCCTCTACATCCATAGTCGCAGAATTAAACGATGCCCATTCAGTTTCTAAGTGCGATCGTAACCTTTGCTTGTCGGCTTTTCCCAACAAAAACACGCTCCTAGCCTTCTTGACTGGTTTATGAACTTTGGTGACCATCGACGCTATGACGATATCATGATCACTAATTCCTGTCTCTACACAGACATCGTTAATAAGGTCAGGCCTGTTTGTGGCTATAAGGTCTAGAATATTTCCATTGCGCGTGGGTTGCCGGTTTAACTGCTCAAGACAGTTTTCGGAGAATGTGTTCAAAAGTAGCTCGCAAGACTGCTTGTCTATACCGCCTGAAATGTAACTAGCGAGGTCCCAATCTATACTCTTAAGGTTGAAGTCACCTCCGACTAATATTGCATGGCCCGGATACCTATGCACTACCTGGTGTAGACTTTCCTTGAATGATTCTAAAACTGCTACAGCAGCACTGGGGGGCCGGTAAAAACACCCAACTATTAACTTTACTTCTTTTAGACCTGTTATGCGTGCCCAGATAACTTCACAGTTACTTTCAACCTCGATCTCAGTAGAAACAATATCTTTGTCCACAGCGATGAACACTCCTCCTCCAGTTGTATCAGATCTATCTTTCCGATATACATTCCACGCTTCGCTAAATATTTCTGAACTTGCCACATCATCATTTAGCCAGCTTTCGGTGCCTAAAACTATCTGAGCGCAATAACTTCCATGCAGCGCTGCAAATTCGGGAACTTTGTTTCTAATACTTTGTAAGTTCGCGGCTAATATTTTTATGTTCGAATTTTTGTTCCGAACGTGGCCTGAATTCGCTGTTTGAATGCTGACAGGCGAGTGCTCATCAGAGTTAGCGCCTAGCCTAAAAAAAACCCGTGTGCACTCCACAAGTACTCTGCTACCCGAGTAGCCGCTTCCTTAGTGTAGTGCACCCCTGATCTATCTAGGGGCACCCTACAATTCCCCACCCGATAACGCAGATCCAGAAATCTGCAGCCATGACTGTCACAGAGTCGGCGAAGCCTCTGGTTCAGACCCTCCACTCGGCTCCAAACCAAAGGACCCCGATCAACCCTGGGAACAATGCTGCAAATCGACAGCTCTGCTTGCACCCCGCGTGCGAAGGCAGCAGCCTTCACCAATTCCGCCAGCCGCTCGTAGGACCTGAGGATGTCCTCAGAACCCAAGCGACAAGCGTCATTGGTGCCGACGTGAGCTACGACTTGCAGTCGACTGCACCCCGCACCCTCGATAGCCGCCGGCAAGGCCGCCTCCACATCTCGGATGAGGCCCCCCGGCAAACACACCGAGTGCACGTTGGAATTCCTTCCAGATCTGGACGCTATCTGCCTAAGGGGCTCCATCACGCGCCTGACATTGGAGCTCCCAATAACTAATAATCCCCTCCCCCCGTGCACCTGCTCGGACCCTGCTGAAGGAGTGGCCACACTTTCACTCACAGGACGAACGGGCGCGGACGGACGTCCAGCCTCCACATTGGCCTTCCGCCTCGAGCGACGCGAACGCCGTACAACCCGCCACTCCCCTTGCGGAGAAGGCGGCTCGACGACGTCCGGTACGCCTGAAGGTGCCTCGGTAGCAGGGACAGAGAGCGTAGCGTGAGACACCTGAGGTGTCCCACTCGACGAACCAGACTCCCCACCATCGCTGCACCCCGAGACGGCAGCCTGAAGACGGCTGACCGTAGCCAACAGCACGCTCAGCTGTTCGCGAACCGAGGCCAACTCCTCCTGCGTCCGCACACAGCAGGCACACATCCTATCCATCCTATCGATACAATTAACAGCAATTTACAACTTTAAAGAAGCCTAGTACTCTAATGAAGGCGGCTGGCTGCTGACTTAACTGTGGTCAGTGGTAACTACACTGTCGAATCAACAAAACTGAGTCCGGCAGCTTTAGCGCTGTTAACGCAGCGGCACTCGTGGCAGCTGGCACTGGACTGACTGATAACGAGCTTAGTAACGGTCTCTGACTTGTTTTGAAATACACCGGTCAAAGACGAAGACTGAACACAACGGTATTTATCAAATACGATAGAATAAACAATTAAAACAGTAGTACAAACGAAATCTGCAAGTACGCGGGAATAAACCTCTTAAAACAGTACTACCGAAAATGAATTAGACTGGCAAATTAAATTTGACACAAATTAAATTCAGATACTTAGCGCTGTAACGATGTGGCACTGGTGACAGCTGGCACTGGACTGACTGATAACGAGCTTAGTAACGGTCTCTGACTTGTTTTGAAATACACCGGTCAAAGACGAAGACTAAACACAACGGTATTTATCAAATACGATAGAATAAACAATTAAAACAGTAGTACAAACGAAATCTGCAAGTACGCGGGAATAAACCTCTTAAAACAGTACTACCGAAAATGAATTAGACTGGCAAATTAAATTTGACACAAATTAAATTCAGATACTTAGCGCTGTAACGATGTGGCACTGGTGACAGCTGGCACTGGACTCAACCAAAGAAGAAACTTTTTTGATGCGCGATTTTTGCGACTGCTTTGGTCCAATTCATATAGCACTGTTAGCCTACTTTGGAAAATGATTCCACTGGTATGGTAGAATACAACGCACATTGTTTAGAATGAGACTGGTTTTGAAGCTTTACTGAAAAACCGTATTTGTAAAAGAAATATAGAATGTATACTGTTTTCACCTTTACACAAAAAAAGTCGTTTTTCGACCAATTTGTAACATATTGTAAAATAGTAGGAGAATAATATTTTATGTTCCACACCTTTGTGCTCCTGGGCTATTATGTATTTTCGTACCATGTTCATCATGCGATTACTTTACGAGATATAAATTTCCAAATTTCCTTTTTTTTTTTTTTTTTTTTTTTTTTTTTTTCTCGTGGTGCAATTTTCATGCTCCTTCTTACTTCGAATTACATACCGTTGTTAGTTCGCATTGGATAATTGAATATACTTATTTTTGCACTTAAACCCCAGTTTGAAAAGTTTTAAGGAAAACAGTTTTTTGCAAAATGGCGCATTTTAGGCCTCTTTACAAAAGCCTCAATTTTGTACCTAGTTTATTCGGTATTGGAAAGAGATACATTAATGAAAGTTCATATTTGAGAACCTTGCATTATTAGATTAGTACATGCTAAGTTTCACGTTTTTAGACTCTTTAGCGCCAGAGATATACGAAGCCAAACTTTGAAATGTTTATTGAGTGGTGGTTTTTTCAGCCCACTTTGTCTAAAGTTTTCCAACTGAAAAAGATTCGTAAAATTATTTACCTTATTATTCTTAAAAGAATGCATAGTATTGTACAAAGTGGCTAAATTTAATTTCTTTCAACACTTCCCGAGATATTACACTTGTAAATCGCTATACATTTACTATCGCTGCGTGCGAAGTTGCGCATGGGGACTGAACAAGTGACTATATTTCCTGCACTATTGCATCGACGAATTTTAAACTTAAGCATTGTTCATTGGGAGTATGTGCGAATGTGCACATAAATTTCAACAAATTAGCAGGCCTTTACTTATACTTATACGATGAGTGCTACCAACAAGGTATATCTAGTCGATTCCATATTTCTAGATCTGCGGAAAGCTTTTGACACTGTGCCTCACAAGTGGCTTCTAACCAAATTTCGTGCTTATGGAATATCGTCTCATTTGTACGATTGGAAATTGTCAGAAATTCATGTGGTGTTCTTTGACGAAGACACGCTGAGAAGCTCTAATAAGGATAACCCACTTCATTTATTCACATAGATCTTGTCACCTATCTTGTGTCTCGGGTGGATCGCTGTGTGCTGCCTTATGCATTTATAATATTATACATATTAGTTTCAGGCTGAAAATTTGCTCTGCGCATGATCGCCTGGGTCGGAAGTCGGCTTAGTATTGTATTGTGTTCGAACTGCCCTTCGGTTCTTTGCAGACAAGCTGAGATCTTCTAAATGTCAAAACTTAAGGAAATCGTACTTCAGTTATTCACATCGATCTTGTCACCCATCTTGTGTGTCGGTGGAAGAGTATACAATGAAAGGCAAAAAGACTACACGGGCAGAATACTTTAGAATCTAAGAACAGAGCAATGCGCATGCCCAAGTTCAAATATCCCGACCGCAGCAGGATAGCCGTGCGCACTAAGTCGCCCGTTCGCCGTCGGTGTCCTCCCACGGCTGGGTGTTTGTGTTATTCTTTGCATAACTTACTTTAAGTTAATGTAAGTAGTTTGTAAGCCTAGGGACTGATGGCCAACATAGTGAAGTCCCCTAGATTTACGAGTACAAACATTTGAATAGAGATCCCTATTTTCACAACTCTGCCGCTCTGTAGATCTTCAGCTTGGTGTTCACATTGTCAGATAGAAGCAATATGATAGTTATGATACAGTTTATGGCGGGATTTATTGCAATTTAACTCATGGTATCATTCCTTTTGATAAAATAGAGCCGCGGCGGAGCGGCCGAGTGCATTGAGGCGCTATGTTCCGATGTGCGAGGCCGTTTCTCGTCGGGGGTTCGAATCCCCCCTCGAACATGGATGTTTGTGTTGTCTTTAGTATAAGTTATTTCATAAGTAGTTTGTAAGTTTCAGGACTGATGACCTTACAGTTAAGTCTCATAAGCTTTACACACATTTGAACATTTGATAACGTGGAAACATAATAGTGTTGTTTACCACGCCGTGCAGTAGTTTTGGCAGACGTGCATTCTAAAAATGTTTTGTTGTATTCCAGAAGCATGTGGCACCAAATGCTTACGCAGTCTAGGTAAGACTCTTGCGGGATCGCGCGAAGCATCGTCTGTGAATTTTCTTTTATCTCGTCTTCATAATTTCAGGGGGGTTTTCAATTTTGGAAATGAAAAACTACGCAAGGGGCGAGATCTGGAGAGTAAGACAGATGAAACAGGTCAGTGATTATAATATATATATATATATATAATCAGCTATGGACCAACAGCGATGAAAGTACGGCGGTACAAGACCTATTGTCTCGCTCATTTCAGGGCGTTTCCTTCTCACATTTTCTCGCAGGCGTGCCAACACGTTCTGAATGATAGTAACATCATGCCCTATTGACACGAATTCAGGATGAACTAAACCTTCAAAGGAAACTGTCACATTTCACCTGACCTAGATTATGAAGAACCATTCCTAGCCCATTATGAAGACAGAACCTTGGTCTCAACATCATAAACATAGTCCCAAGTCTCATCACTAAAGCTTTTCACAGATTGCAAGGCTATGGTCTTTCTGGACTTGAGCCGTGGTGTAAACTTGGTGGAAACATGATGCATTCAGATATGCTACGTCAGGATTTCATTACGTGATTGATTTGAAATGTCACATTCTTCTGCAACCACTATGGCAGAGACTCTTCAAATGGCACGCACTATTTGGTTGACGTTCCTGACATGAGCGTCTTCGGTAAACGTCGAAGGATATCCTGAACGAGGGTCATCTTCAACTTATTTTGTGTCATTTCTTAACACCGCGAACCATTCGTAACAACTAGTACGGTTTAAGCACTCATCATCATAGGCAGTGCTGCCAAATGAGGGTAATTACCTGATTTTCGGGTAAAATTTTTGTCGGTGGGTATTTTGGAGGGTAAAATGAAATGGCGGGTACTTTCCGGTTAATTTCAAAATTTTGACACCATACATTATTGTTTATATTCAAATCGTTCAAATTTTTAATGTTGTTAAAGACGCGGTATGAGAATATCATAATTCTGGAATTCATGTCGTATGTTTCAGGCATACTTACAGATTTTAATACTTTTTTTTTTTTTTTTTTTTCAAAGTGAAGTCCCTGTCCTTCACAGACATGTCAGAAGTAGAAAAAAAAGCTGAAAGCTCTATGTTCATTTTTTATTAACTTTGATGTATTAAGCCAACTCCAATTTTACTGTTAGACCATACAAATCCGAAGCAGTTCGTTGGATTAGACAAGATATACTTTGGTATCGCTGCGCTGGAAACGTTTATTGGACTCAAAACCAACACTGAAGTACAGCAACAGGACGTAAATTGTTTTTATAAATCGTGCTTGTATTTCTTTGTGGGGCTTATATCACAGATCAAAAGACGATTTGACTTCTCAGATCCCGTTTTTGAAATAATTTCCATAGTGGAACCTAACGTAGCTCAGTTCTACACTGTTAAGTCCTTGCTCCCTGTCTTAAAGGGGTTTCCTGTCCTCCAGAAATTAACTCTGAATGGAAAAACCATGCTCTGCTGGAGCACGATAAAATTGAATTAGATGTACCTAAACCTGCCAGTGTATATTGAAAGGAAGTTTTCGATATGAAACCTGGAGACAAAACACCAGATTTTGCCAAATTTACAAAAAGTAATCTACCTTCTTCTCTGCCTTCCTTTTTCCAATGCCTAAGTGGAACGTGTGTTTAGTACCCTTAAATCCTTGCAAACGGCTCACAGGAACAGACTGAAAACTGAAACAACAGTAGCACTGATGGCTGCAAATGAGGGCATAGAAGGCGAAGGAGGATGTGTTATTTTCGAAGCAACGAGAGAAATGATGAGAAACAGTGTCTGGCATCGCTCATCTCCAGGAATCTCAGATTATATAAGTTTAATGCTTGCTTTAATTTTCCATGTAATTTATAATCATTTTTATGGTATGTAAGCATTTATGCAACTATTTTTGAAACGGATGGTCTTCTGAAGTCAAATCGGGTAATTTGAGGATCGTGGGTGGGTAATTTCATTTATAAGCATTGACAACACTGACCATAGGATTCCTGCCGCCGGCCGCGGTGGCCGAGGGGACTGAGGCGCTCCAGTCACGGTCTGCACGGCCACTAAGGTCGGGGGTTCGAATCCCCCCTCGGGCATGGATATTTGTGCCGTCCTTAGTCTTAGGTAGTTCATAAGTAGTATGTAAGCTTAGGGACTGATGACCCCGTAGTTAAGTCCAATAAGTTCTACAAACATTTGAACATTTTGATTCCTGCCTTTACTTCGTGTGCCCGTGTAAAGGTTTTCTAGAGTTTCACGCAAAATCTAATGCATGCACGTTGCTCCTCCAACTCTTCCAATGCGCAAACTGTCCGATACAACGTTCTTACCAGTACAACGCTGTACAATGACTAAAAGATGTACAGTACTTAAATTTCCGGAGGTTAAACACCACACGGGCATGCGAAGGGTGGCCAACCGATTTCTGTCCAACACTCATTTGGCGCGAAATTACGAATATTTCTGAAATGTTTGGAAAGACCGCGTATTCTTAATTCAGGAAGTCGTTGGTTGAAGATGGCAAGTAGTGAGGACCGATGACAGAGAAACCCCTGATAGGACGAGCGCTGAATGGTGCGCTCCCAAATACTTGAACCTCTAACCTGTAAACTCCGGCGAACGGGCCTGGAGAGGTCCAACACTCACCGACCGGCCGCCGTGTCATCCTCCGGCCGAAGACGGAAACGGATGCGGTATGGAGGGGAGCGTGGTCAGCTCCCCGCACTCCCGGCCGTTGTGTCGGTTTTCGTGACCGGAGCCGCTAATTATCAATCAAATAGCTTCTCAATTGTTCAGAAAACTTTCGGGCGTGCAGCCGCATAATGTTGACTTCTTCTCATATTTCGGCTGAGAACCATTCAGCCATCTTCAGAGAGAGTCAAACACTGACGCTTCGTGCTTATACAGGGTCTTACAAAAAGGTACGGCCAAATTTCAGGAAACATTCCTCAGACACAAAGAAAGAAAATATGTAATGTGGACATGTGTCCGGAAACGCTTAATTTCCAAGTTAGAGCTCATTTTATTACTTCTCTGCAAATCACATCAATCATGGAATGGAAACACACAGCAACAGAACGTACACTTTGTTACAGGAAATGTTCAAAATGTCCTCCGTTGGCGAGGATACATGCATCCACCCTCCGTCGCATGGAATCCCTGATACGCTGATGCAGCCCTGGAGAATGGCGTATTGTATCACAGCCGTCCACAATACGAGCACGAAGAGTCTCTACATTTGGTACCGGGGTTGCATAGACAAGAGCTTTCAAATGCCCCACAAATGAAAGTCAAGAGAGTTGAGGTCAGGAGAGCGTGGAGGCCATGGAATTGGTCCGTCTCTACCAAACCATCGGTCACCGAATCTGTTGTTGAGAAGCGTACGAACACGTCGACTGAAATGTGCAGGAGCTCTATCGTACATGAACCACATGTTGTGTCGTACTTGTAAAGGCACATGTTCTAGCAGCACAGGTAGAGTATCCCGTATGAAATCATGATAACGTGCTCCAGTGAGCGTAGTTGGAAGAACATGAGGCCCAATCATGACATCCCCAACAATTGCTGCCCAAACGTTCACAGAAAATATGTGTTGATGACGTGAATCGAGGAAGTGCAATACATACTAACGAAACAATTGGGTATTTTGATAATTGTCTGCACGAATTATTTCAATTTACATTTAAAGAGAAATACTGAAATGAGCTCTAACATGGAAATTAAGCGTTTCCGGACACATGTCAACATAACATTTTTCTTTCTTTTTGTGTGAGGAATGTTTCCTGAAAGTTTGGCCGTACCTTTTTGTAACACCCTGTAAACGCGCGGACCGCGCATGCGGCCACAGATACAACAAGGCGTCAAAGCCGTTACTCGGTGACAAGGAAGTACACGTGTGTGTAAATTATGTCTGTGGGTGCATGGTCGATTATCGCGGAGAAATCGATGTGTTACGATCTGTGCTGTGGCGGCGTCTTTGTAAATTTATCAAAGAAAGTGCCGAATTCCAAGATTTATCGAAGCCGAAGCCGCTGTGTCTGTTAATTAAATTCGTCCCCAAGGGAAATACAATGGCTTGTTTCACCAAAAACATGAAGTGGAGGCTAAGATTTTGACGTTTTCGTAAGTCATGGAGTGTCCAGTATCAATACAGTACTCTGACACTGCCGATTTATTAGGTTGTAAGAGACGGGTATACCTTTAGTGCTCCTTTCATCTTTCCTGGACTGTACGTGTCGTTTGTCCTATGTACGGAATGCCGAGGTTACAAGATCCCCTGTGAATGTGGCCTTTCGTACATAGGACAGACGACACGTACAGTCAAGATGCACGGATACGTATACGTATTGATATCACCTTAAAGAACGGCAATACATATTCAGAAATATTACACTTCTGAATCTGTTAAATACTATCTGTGAACTAGAATATCTTTCATGGTTTTTAATGACAATAGCAATTTTATGTCCAAACGCGCACCTAATGGTTCTTAAAAATTTCATTATTTCTGAGACATGCAGACGTAGAGCTTCAAAACACTTCTGGTTTTGTCAAGTCTTTTAAAGGGATATGACACGAACCAATTGGTACAATCCATTTTGCTTTAGATTCAGGGGAGATAGAACGAGCCCCAAACGTTCAATTTAATGAAATGTTTTAAGCAGTAAACTTTGTGTAACCAACTGTTGACTACAATCATGTAGACGTCTACTTAATGGTGTTCCATAAACCTATCTAACAACTTTGAGGAGAGCCCCCATAAAACCGGGCACCAAACATGAATATTGGGACGTCGCAATAAGTCATTCCCCATCATGTAAATTAAGATACCTGAAGATGCACCTTTACTGGTGCGAAACCGGTTGTAACCTAATAAAGGCATAAAAGACAGCTAAGACGGATACGATAATTCATAAAAAGGAATACTGGCTTAATCGTCTGTATTACTTACTAGAATTTCTCCTACAATATTGTCTCTAAGTTCATTTTCTTTGTAGACCCCCTCTATATACTATTTCCACCTTTCAGCTTTGCCTTCTATGCTGAGAACCAACCAACTTCTTCATAATTAATACAGCTGCTTTTCTTGTCTCCAGATGTCTCTTTTATTTTCCTGTAGGCGGTATCTATTTTCCCCCTATTTATACATTCCTTTACAGACTTGCATTTCCTTTTATCCACTCCTGAGCCACTTTGCACGTCCTGTCAATCTCATTCATCATTCGTCCGTACTTCATTTCAACTGCTTCATTTTACCGGCTTCATTTACTGAATTTGTATATCTTCTTCTTTCATTAATTAAATTTAATAGTTCCTGTGATATCCAAGGATTTTTTCTAGGTCTTGACTTTTTACATGTTTTGTTCTCTGCTGCCTTCACTGTTTCATGTCTCAATCTTACCCATTCCTCTTCTATTCTTTTATTTTCTCTCATTTCTGTTGCCACTTTGAAATTCTCAAGAACTTTCGGTTCCTTTAATTTATGCAGGTCCCATATCCTTATTTTGATACCTAACTGCATTTTTTTTTTTTTTTTTCATTTTCAGCCTCACCTTATTAAGAAAATGGAGATGAAATAGTCGTGCAACATAGCACTTAGTCTAAATACAAAAAAATACATAACCATTATGCGCCAATATCTATACAACAAACCTCCAAGCTGTCAGTATCTTAGAAGCTGTTGATGGTTTAACGTATGTATTTTTATATTTAGTCTAAATGCAATGTTTCACTAATTTTTGTTCCTTTTTTAAATAAGGTAATGTAACTGCCTCTTGATCCTATGTAAATGTTATATATTATTTCTTGCATGTCTTTTATATTTTTGACAGATGACCAACTTCTAAAATTTGATATGACCAGATGATGGTGGCATAGCCCACCGTAACTGGTCGTCATAAAATAAATAGTATTTTGAGATCTTGGCGTTTCTCTTTTGAAGATTATTAATTTATCACATCGCCTCCACAACCTGCGATGTCAGGTAATGTTAACTCTTGAATATTTGAGAGTCGACAGTTAGGAAAAAGTACGTCGTATTCTCTACAAGCAACAGCAGCAGCAGCGCTTTCCTTACATAACCCACACACAAATACCATCTAATCATTCTCAGCATGTGTAAATAGGTGCGGCATGTTTGCACATTACAGTGCAATACACTTTGCTAACAAATCAGAATGAAAAGTTCACCGTAAACTAAAGCACGAAGCCAGATATTGAATATCAACACTCTGCTACTGACTTTCGATAAATACGCCCACACACGAAACGACTCGTGACTTGTCAACCTAGTTTTGACTGAGGTAGGAACTTCGCTAATACGCGTGTCCCATATTCCCAAATACTGCCACCATACCGCTATAATGGCCCACCACTGCCCTTTTGAAGTGTAGCGGCAGATGAACCCGGTAGCATAGGGGGTTCGTTAAGGCCCCATTCATCAGTAACTACAGCGCGTGAGCCACAATAAACCTACTTCAATTTGTAAGCCAAACGATGCGTCAACGGCCGCTACTGCTAAATTTGTTACCCGGCAATGTGACGTAGAGTCCCAATATACAACACTGTGACTTAAAAAAAATTGACTTTTCAGATTCGCTAGTTCATTGCTGCCAGTGCATAAATAAAGTGTTTACAGGTTGACCCTAAAATCTACATCTACATGGGATACTCTTTGTTGGCCCATAAAAACTGGAAGAAATGGGAAAAGATGAGCAATGAGAAGATGTACCAATATATTAAACCATTCACATAGAAATGAGAAAGAAAATGCTATGTTCTTCGGTCATCTGGTGGGAATGGATGATGGCAGATTAACGAAGAAAATTTCCAACATAACTCAGCAGAGGAAAACACACAACTCTAGGTTAGAAGAAATAAAGAAAGACCTCAGAGAACTTAAACTTGCAGAAATAGACTCAATGGATAGTACAGAAAAGGCAATAACTGAATTTGAGGTTTTTCAGGAGGCTCCAAAACTACGACCAACAGGAAATTAACATTTGAACATCTGGTGAAAATGGTGGCAGCAAGAAGCACAAACTTAGAGAAAAGAAAGAATGTGAAGTGGAATTTGTAATGCGGTCTTTAGTTGGCCAATTCTTGTAAATAAATCTCTCAAAGTTACCCATTCTTTTTCTTATGTCTATTTTGCCCCGTTTCGGTCACTCCTTGCTTTGTTTACCTCTGAAACTCTCGTCAACTTCTGTTTTCTTAAATTTATCCAGGTTACAACTACTCACATTTCTAACTCTATTATTTTTTTTTTTCAGTTTAAACCTCTTATCTACAATTCCGAGTCAGAAATAAATATATGTGGTGGAATGATATTCTACTTCATCGAAACTAAAGAAGTGCACAAAATCATCAACATTTGGCGTATCATATGATAGAAAATGTCTTCTGCATCAGAAAATCGATGGCTAACAGTACTTAAATACGCTGTATTTTGTTCATACTGCATTGGAGGGTATAGCTTAGTGCTCTCCAATCAACAGTGTGTGTAGTGTTGATGCGACGTCCATCTTGACCAGCACTGACTTCACCTCTCTTACAAGCGCCCACTAATATCTCCAAGTCCTGCGAACAGCAGTTGTATCTGGTTACCCTCAATAAGGACGGCTGTTTGAAGAACTTGGGTGGCTCGATCTTCGAAATCATTTTGTTTACAGCGATACTTGTCCCAAGGCCTTTATCCGTTCGAATGCGCATCTTTTGCCGATAGGATCGTAAATCTGCAGTAGCTGATTCTGCATTATGATAACTATGCTTCAATAACAGCTCTTTGTTCTGGGAAAGTCACTGAAGAATCTCTATCATTGCAGCTCATTTTATACACCCGACAACGCTCCGCAATTGTTATTTATGCGTGAGAATTGCATATACATACTTCACTCTACCCGTTTATATTTCTGCCATCATTTCCCCCATCTGTACATCTATTTCTTACCATCAACTTTGTCCTCTTAAGGCTTGTTTCTCAGTACTGTCGTTGTTGTGGCCTTCAGTCCGCAGGCTCTTCAGAAACGATTTACTTCGCATAGCAGTTCTCCATTTTATATCTTCGGCCATCAGAAGTTATTTTGCTACCGTCATTGTACTCTTTCGATGTCGTCCATCAATCCTGCCCGATAGAGATCCCACAATGTGCAGCAATATTTGGAAACAGTACACAGCCGTATTGTAGCAGGCTATTTAGTAGTGTGTTGCACTATTGTAAGTGTTCTGTCGACAAAATGCAGCCTTTTTTTCGGCTTTTTGGCTTTATCTTAGTGTTCTTCCCAATTTAAGTCCGTCGTAACTGTAGTTCCTAAGTACTTGTATGAATTTACTTCCTCCAGATTTGATTAATTTATCCTGTAAACAAAGTTTAACGGATTCTTCTTAGTGCTCATGAGGACGACGCTTCTGTATTTAGGGTCGGCTGCAAATTTTTGCATCATACTGACATCTGATCTATATCGTTATCCTGAAGTGTTTGATCTTCAGATGACTTTACCAGGCGATAAATGCCATCATCATCCGCAAATAACCTAACAGCATTGCTCATATTTTCTCCCATATCGTTTATCTTCCGCGTGATCAAAAAGTCAGTATAAATTTGAAAACTTAATAACTCACGGAATAATGTACATGGTAAAAATTGACACACATGCTTCGAATGACATAGGGTTCTATTAGAACCACATCTACCGTTATCGGGCCTTTTTTCTCCGAGGATCTGGTTTTGTAACTGCTACCGTAACGGGTGAGAGGTACGCCGATGTGCTACAGAATCGCATCATCCCCAGCCTGGCTGATAAACACCTGCTGGAACGTACGATTTTCATGCAGGATGACGCTCCACCACATATTGCTAGACGCTCGAAAGATCTCGTGCGTGATGATCGTATGCTCAGCCGCCACTTTCGTCCTGCTTGGCCTCCCAGGTCCCCAGAGCTCAGTCCGTGCGATTATTGGCTTTGGGGTTACCTGAAGTCGCAAGTGTATCGTGATCGACCGACATCTCTAGGGATGCTGAAAGACATCATCCGACGCCAATGCCTCACCATAGCTCCGGACATGCTTTACAGTGCTGTTCACAACATTATTCCTCGACTACAGCTATTGTTGAGGAATAATGGTGAACATACTGAGCATTTCCTGTAAAGAACGTCATCTTTGCTTTGTCTTAATTTTTTATGCTAATTATTGCTTTTCTCATCAGATGAAGCGCTATCTGTCGGACATTTTTTGAACTTTTTTGTTGTTCTAATAAAACCTCATGTCATTCCCACCATGTGTGTCAATTTTCACCTCTCTATCTTCATTATTCCGTGATTTATTAAGTTTTCAAATTTATACTGACTTTTTGATCACCTGGTAGATACAACAACAGAGGAACAAAAACACCACCATGGGAAACACCGGATATTACCTCTGGTTTAGGTACGTCTTTGTATTAATAACTATGAACTGTGTCCTCTCTGATAGGAAATCCGCAATCCTGTCACAAATCTGAGACGATATTTCATAAACCTGCAATTTGCTTAAAAATCGTTTGTGAGGGTCGGTGCCAAAAGCCTCCTGAAAATCTAGAAATATGGACTCAAGTTCAGATTCTTTGTCGATATCACTCATAACTTCTTTGAATCAAGAGCTAGGGTGTTTCACAAGCGCGATATTTTCTTAATCCGTGCTGACTTTCGGTTTCTATATCGTTTTGTTCGAGGTAATGCATAATGTTTGGACAGAGGATATGATCCAAAACCCTGCTGCAAAACTTCGTCAATGATCTTTATCCGTAATTTAGGGCCAGTTTGTCAATGTCTCGTTAAGTTATTGTTAAGATTTTAACTTGTCGTTAGCGGATAATTGCGTTTGTCAATGTTTCGTTATGAGTTAACCTGAGGTTAAAAGACCTCAAACTAGCAGTTAAGTTAACGAGTAGAATTCTGCTCGTTACTCGGCTAACGACCATTTAAGTGAGAATCTGTGTCAAAAAAGCAGGATTCCAAAACGCTAAAATACCGCAATATATTCATGTGATGAAACCGATTGATTGATCAAAATAACAAAAACACTACATGTATGAAAAACTAGTGTGGAAAGCAGCTTCACTGGAAAATTTTATCGTCATATTTCTCGCCCCATCAATGTCAGTAGCGATTAGATGAGTTTGATATAATGCAGATACGTAACATAACCTTAAAATTATTGTTGCGATATCAAAATACAAACTTACTGGTAACGACTAGTTCAGTGAGAATTGGTATGATGAAAATGGCTGGAATAAGAGATTTGGTTGACAGTGAAGTCGATGTCAATATTTTGGATTATCTAGAGGTCATTGCCGACATAAGACGCCGTAGACGTATTTATGTTCACCCAAATCATTTTGAATGCTGAGATGATGCAGAATTTGTTACGTTATTTCGTATTCTAAAGGTCATTTTAGAAACGTTACATGAAAAACTCCACGAACATCTGAAAAGTCCAACAGATAGTTACGTATTTATAAGTTAGCTGTCGTAATTAGAAAACAGACTACATTATTTATGTCTGTAAGCTTATTAATTATTTACTTATGTCTGTTGCACCTAGTGTAAGGCCTAAAATGTAATTTCTTCCTCCGATCTACAGGAACAGTGCGCAAGTTATTGCTTGTACTAAGGTACTAAGCACTTGGCAGTATGTTGTACAAAGCCCTAAAGCACTTTTGCTGTCCTACATGTTCCATGGACAGCATTAAATTCATTTGCCACACGCGATCATGTCGCTGTTTTTTCCTTCTGTGTCATAGCGTCCGCATTTTTACAATCCAATGTACCCTAATGTTTCTCTATTAAGGACACAACACTCTCGCACTAACATCTTGTAAAATTCGAGCTTCTTTCACGTTTGTTTTCCATAGCGTCAAATAACATTTATCTGCTTACCTCTTCCCTGGTAGTTAAATAAGGGGAACAGCTATTTATTCAGACGGCACTTTCATTTGTTTCTATTGCCAACATAGTGAAAATATATCGTACCTTCTCGTTTTCTCCAGGTTAGCAAACGAGAAGTGTATCTGGCAATGACAAACGCAATGCACTTAACGAGCACATTTAACGAGACGTTAAAGGCATCTTCTCGTATACTAAGGAGAGATGGACGAACCGGCCCTTAGTGGGTTACCGCCCTTAGTGGGTTACCGCTTTGTACCTTCTAATGCTGTTAGAGTAAACATCTGTTTTCTTTAAGATGATACACGGCACATCAGAGCTTTGGACGATAGTCTTTTATGCAATAGAAGATCAACGGTTCTGGGCCTATTATAATTTAGTATTGCCACAGTCTAACATACTCAGTCACGACACTCACGCTGATTTTTATTATACGCCACGACAGCAGCGCTCCAAGCGGCTGGGGAGGACGATACGGATATCGAATAAATGTTAATAACATCGTTTAAAATTATTTTAACACAGTTTTCACAACAGTGAACGTATGTAGTGCCACAAAAATCGGTAATAATTGGAAAATATCTCCACGTTTTTCTTCGCTAGGCTTCCCAAGAACAATTGGAAGGTGCGAAACTGTACTTTGGTACTTTGGACAATAGTTTATTTAAGATCATCTTGAAATTTTTGACTTTATAATCAAGAATTTCATTTTCTATTTAGAACAAAAAATGGGTAAAGAACAACAGAAAAACGAAACTCATGCAGAAAGACGTCGGTTTCCTACTCAGAAACGTCAGGGTTCCTTCACTACAATTCTAGACAAATCGGTGGGTGATAGAATGCAGTACATACAATATATAATGTACCAGATCAACCACCGAGGTTTTAGCTAAAGGAAATAACTCACAAACGTGCCAGTAAAACAGCGAAAGCTAAAAAACAGTTTCCAACAAAGTAGAAATCGACAGCACAATTGTTGCTACATCTGAACCACAATCAGCAAGAATCTTAAAAGACATTCGTTTTATAAGCAAAAGTAATTACACCCAACAAAGATGTGTGAAGTGTAAAAATGTCCGAATCGTTAGACACTATATCGAATTTTTACACTTTAAAGAAAATTCCTTTAATAGAAGACCACAACAGGACTTAATATTTCTCGTTTGTTTATATTCTCTCACTTTCCGCCGTGTGGGCTGCAAAATATTGGGTTACCATACGTCCTCTTTTTCCCGGACACGTCCTCTTTTTGAGGCAAGAAAATGTATCCGGCCGGAATTTATAAAATTCTACAAAATGTCCTCTTTTTTTGGGTTCCGAGAAAGTAAATTTATTTTTGTGTCAATGGCGACAATATGTTCATTCGCACTATAGTTCCAAACTGTTCGTAACTATTACGCGCATACACAGAGTGAAATTGCCGTTCACAATTTCATACTCCGCATGGGTCTGACAGTTGCAAACGATTCGGATCTTCTCTGCGAAAGAATCCGGTTGTCTGTCCTGTATTCAACCAGTGCATTCTGTCTTCTGCATTACGTTCTATGGCGTTGCTTTTGATATACTTTGTGGTTTAGGTTAAAGCTGTAATGTGTGTTCGATATCGTAGGTAGCATTTTGCTTCAAAATAAGTTACGAACTTAAATATAATACCGAAGAGAAAGTCAGTGTTAAACATGTGCTCCTGGAGAAATACAAATCATTCAAGAGAATGATCAAACGAATGTAAGAATTAATGATACATTGTGCTTCGATCAGCTTTGTAATTTTATAAAGATTATCAAACGAAACAGCTTAAGTGAGGTGTGCATATATAAATCAGTCATCTAGTGTTGTTAGTTATTCTGAACTGCTGAAAATTGTGGACTTCTTTTTTTCTATAACTAGTCATAATGCCGACACAGAACATGTGTTTTCTCTTGTTAACACACAGTGTACAAAAGACAGGAATAGATTTAAAATATACTGCATGTGTACAGTATAATTTCAAACATTTGAAATGCCTTGTTAAAAAAACAAAAAGCTCTTGAGAGAGATATTTCGTCGTCCACCAAGTATAGTTGGTTCAAAAGTGAATAAGATAAGAATAAGACGATTGAGAGTAGTGACGAGGAATAAACTGTCAAGGTCATAATATTTCGTTTCCCAACAACCACACAGGATTACTGTTTTAGTTTGTAGTAGTTTTACGTGGTCCATTAATAAAGTTGTTAATTACATTATGTTAAAGGTAAAGTGTCCTCTTTTTTGTATGAACTATCCTCTTTTTTGGTGATGAACATATGGTAACGCTAGCAAAATATACACATATTCGTAAGTATTTTCTCATGCATAAGTTGCTGTTTATATCACTGACTCTAGAAAATATGGTTGTTTTTACATTTCATGATTATTTATGTCCCTTGATATTTTACTCATGCTTGAAATGAAAAAATTACAGAAACTATTTGGTTAATTACATAGAAAAGTTGTTATAAACAAACATTACTCTCACAACTCTTTGCCACCAATAGGAGCGCTATTGTCGTTGCAACTGTCAGTTGGTAACAAATTTCATAGTAGTCAGTGTCGCGACTGTGTGTTACATCTACATCTACATCTGCAAGGGATACTCTGCAAATCACATTTAAGCGCATGGCAGAGGTTTCATCGAACCACCTGTATATTATTTATCTCCCATTCCATTCTCTCCGTTCGAGCTCTGATTTCTCGTATTTTATTTTGACGATCTTTTCTACCTACGTAAGTGGGAGTCAACAATATATTTTCGCATTCGGAGGAGAATGTTGGCGATTGGATTTTCGTAAGTAGCCCACGCCGCAGCGATAAACGCCGTTGTTGTACGGTAATGATTTCCATCCCAGATCCTGTACAATTTCCGTGACGCTGTCTCCCTTGTATCGTGAAAAATACGAAACGAGGTGCCCTTCTTTGGATTCTTTAGATGTCTTCCGTCAAACCCACCTGATAAGGATCCCACACTGAGCAGCAATACTCCAAAAAAGGACAAGCGTTTTTTCCAGTTCAAGTCTGAATTAATAGTAATTCCTAGATATTTTGCGGAGTTTGCGGCCTTATCTTTTGACTGATTTATCTTGTGAACAAGGTTTAACGAATTTCTTTTCGTACTCATGTGGACGACTTCACACTTCTCATAATTTAGAGTCAATTGCCAATTTTTACACCATAGTGATTTATTATTCAGATCTTTCTGCAGTTGGTTTTGATCTTCAGATGATTTTATTAGACGGAAAATGATGGCATCGTCTGCAAACAACCTAGACTGTGGTATTGCTTCCACGGACTATTGTTATTAAGGTCGTGTTAAAGGAACATTTACTTGGTTTAATAAAGATCGTTTATGGTATATTGTTGCCACTATCTCTCTCCGCATCCGCTACATTCTGCCATTTCAATATCAATCTTTCCCCCAACGTTTCATGACGGTGCTTATTGACTTCTTTATTTAACGTATAGCAAAGTGCAAATCACGTTTGTGAAAAATATACAATTACAATAACTTTATCTATAAAACTTTGGTAATTAAACACATTATTATGTATGGGGGTCGAGCCGGCCGCGGTGGCCGAGGTGACTGAGGCGCTCCAGTCACGGTCTGCACGGCCACTACGGTCGGGGGTTCCAATCCCCCCTCGGGCATGGAAATTTGTGCCGTCCGTAGTATTAGCCAGTTCATAAGTAGTTGGTAAGTTGAGGGACTGATGACCCCGTAGTTAAGTCCCGTAAGCTATACAAACATTTGAACATTTTTATGGGGGTCGATTTTATTGTTCTCGAAATAATTCTCATAGTTTGATTCAGTACTGTATCCAGTGGCGGCGCTAGGCGTCGGCGACGTCGGCAACCGCCGACGGCCTCGCGCCTGTGGGGGCCTCGCAAACCATTGTTAATATTTTAGATTTTTTCTTTATATTTAATATTTAACGGCGCTTTTCAGCTGCTAGATTATGTAGCGAAGACCTGCATCTAACTTACACTAGCTTAACCAAAGGACGAACACAACATCCGTACCCAAGGGTGGGATTCGACCCCTGACGAGAGCGATCTCGCTCGCCATGGCATGACGTCTTAGTGCGCTCGGCCATTCCCAGCCGGCAGCTATTTGGTTGTCCGCATTTATTTCCTCCAACATGGAGGTCGAGATGTTTTAAGTATTTTAATTGGTTTTAAGCATTGATAATGACCACACAGTGGTCAAAATCTAGATTTGCAAACAAATAAATATATATTTTTTACGACTGATTGCTGAAAGAATTACCACAAATCAAATACAGTCGTGGAGCACCAATTCCAATATGGAATCAACCCTGATAAAATCAGAATCATGCTCACAGTTCCAGTCAGTATAGCTTCGGCCGAGAAGAGGTTCACAAAGTTAAAATTGATTAAGACCAGCTTGAGAAGCACAATAAATCAAGAAAGACTATCTGCGTTGTCAGTACTATCAATTGAAGCCGAAATAGCGGCTAGTATTAATTAAGATGTGATCTTAAAAAAAAGGTTCAGTGAGACGAAAAGCCGAAAAGTTTCACTATTTTAATTCATGTTTGTTTATTGTAATTTTTGTCACTGCAATAATACTTGTATATTATACTACTAAATTTTAGTATAATGATTATTGATGTATACTTCAGCTCATTTTATTTAACATTTTCTTCCTTACTGAAATAATGAAAGGGGCCTCGCAAAGACGAGTTCGCCGACGCCCAGTTTTCGTCTAGCGCCGCCACTGACTGTATCCACCATCTTGGTGCGAGCGCTCTTTAGCCAAACGGGGGAACGTACTCTGCCGCGGAGTAGACAAGTCCCAAAGTAAAACAGAGTAGGGCAGAGGCGATGGAATCCCAGCTGGTACCACATAGTTTCTGAATGACATTGTTCCTAGTGGGACTTTTTGGAGCGGTGTTGATGACGTGTTGTTTGTAGCTCAGGCTCCTATCTAGTGTCACTCCCAGGTATTTTCTATTGTTATCGAAATATATCTGAAGGCGCCTGTTAGATAATTCATTATTCAGGTGGAAACACATACTCCATATCTCGATGTTGTGTAGCTATAGCCCAGTCGTCGTCTGCATACCCAAACTTTTCGAATTCGACATTGGACATATCGGCTGTATACATGCTGAAAAGTACCGGTGCCAGTACTGATCCTTGGAGCAAGCCATTATTGAGTTCCATCATTTTGCTCGTTTTATTTCCAAGTATCACTTGAAATGGTTTGTTGCAGAGCATCTCGTTGATAAGGTTAGCCATATTTCAGACATGGCACGAAGCTGAATAGTTTGAGAATCAGGCCTTGTCTCCATACAGTGTCATATGCCGCTGTCAAGTCTACAAATACCACTGAAGTTTTTTTCCTATCTTTGGAAGCCTGCCTCTATGTAGGAAGTTAGTGAAAGGAATTGATCTGTGCAGCTCTCGTTTGGCCGGTAGCCTTACTGTACCAAAGGAATACATTTTAGGATATCTGGGCTCATTTTGTTATACATAAGTCTCTCCAGTCCATTTTGTAGATGATGCTAAGAGGGACAATTAGGCGGTAGCTGTTTGTTTGGCCATTCGGTTCACCTGGTATCAGTGTAACTATGGTTTTTGCTTTCTTAAGGGTATTTGGTATTCTTTCACTTTCTATCATGCTGGAGACGAACCGTGCAAGCCATAATTTTGCAAATTTACTGCTCTGAAGCAGAAATTCTGGTTGAATTCCATCAAAACCTGGAGCTTTTCGTGACTTAATATCTCTCAGAGCTACTGTTATCTCTTCGACTGAAAAGGACTGTGAGTATATTGGTAACTTTACTAACTGATAACTGGCAGTGTCATCAGGAAAAAGTCTAAGAGAGATTCTCAGATTGTCTCCTAAATCGTTTATAAAGATAACACAGACAATAAACAAAAGAGGTCCTGTAACACTTCCCTGGGGAACGCCAGGCACGACTTTCCGTCAATTACGTCCTTTCTGACAGGAAATTCCGAATCCAATCGCACAACTGCGGCGATGTTCCATAACTACACAACTTTATTACAAGCCGCTTGTGAGATATCTAGGAATATGGCGATTTGAGACCCAATGTCGATAGCACTCATCACTTCATGTGAGTAGATAGCTGAGTTTCACGGAAAGGATACTTCCTGAATACGTGTTGATCATGGATCAATAGATTATTTTGTCTTCTGCCAATACGAACTGCATAATAACTGTGAGATGTCTTAAATAATGCTAAGGTGGTGAGGCACAAGGTAACAACCTTACTTCGTACCTCCAGTTTTTGGGATTCTTCATACAGATGCAATTACCTTGAAATTATGTAACACTAGATGACCCAGTGAACTTCATATCACTTACCTCTTAATATAAACCATATTAATTTAAATCATATCTATTTTAGACCCATTAGCTTTATAAAGGCATAATCAAATAGTCTAAGTATTGGCTCTATAGTGGGCGGAAAGAGTGGGCAAATCACGCACACACTTCCAGGATGCCGCGGTGGAGTGGCCGAGTGCATTGAGGTGCTATGCTCTGATGCGTGAGGCCGTTCCCCGTCCAGGGTTCAAATCCCCCCTTGGGTAATTGTTTTAACTGGATAGAACGGCAGAACAACAGAAGTATGTATGTACTCTTTCTTTGAATGTCAAATGTGCAAAATTTTATCGCAATCGTACGAATCATACTGATAACCCAACGAAAAGAGCTCTTTCAGTTTTCTACAAATTTTTCTATTTTCTGGCCAATTATTTCATACTTCTACTTCACTCAAACCTTCCAGTCGCTTTGAACGGCGAATGTGCCAAATTTTATTGCAATCAGATGAATGGTATTGATATTTCATAGAAAAATCTATTTTTTCTGAATTTTCCAGGAAACTTTTTCAAATTTTTATTTCATAAGAACGTTACTCTTGCGTTGAACGTCAATATGCAAAATTTTATCGCAAACAGACGAATGATATTAATATCCCAATTGAAAAAAGCTGTTTCAGTTTCTCGCAATTTTTCAAATTGTCAGGTAACTTTCCCACTTTTTTATTTCGTAAGAACGTTAATCTTTCGATGAACGACAAATGATCGAAATTTTATCGCAATCGGATGAACGGTTCTCAACTTATAGTGTTGAGTACATTTAGAAACACATTGAAAAATGAACTTTATTCGAATTTTGCGACTTTCCTTTTTAACTGTCACTATTTTTCTTTTTTTACTGAAAACTTTTCGAAGACCATAATGATCAGAACAAAAATAGATTACAGGGTACCCCTCTCTATCATGCGAATGTCATACTCAAGTGATGCTATTACAACCATGTGGCAATTGACTTTTATTCATAGAAGAAACTCGCTTTAGATTTTTCCTAAATTTTCCTACTTTCCGGGCGACTTCTCCAAATTTTTGTTTGATGCGAACCTTCCTCTTGCTTTCAACATGAAGTGTACAAAATTTTATCACAATTGGACGAACGGTATTGATGCCTCACTGGAAAAAGCTGTTTTAGTTTTCTCGATTTTCCCCTTTTTCCTGATTAGCCAAATCGGTTCAGCCGTTCTCGAGTTTTAACGAGACAAACGAACAGCAATTCATTTTTATATTTTTGTAACATTTGCTGCAATAGACAACAAAGGGAGGCAAAACAAACAGCACACGAATACAGTTTTTAACAGTTCAGCGCCTCACACTGACCATTAACTGCGAACGTTTGATTCCGTACAGGATTTCCAGCTCACTCTCGCGAATAGCAGCAACTGCCGATAAGCTTCTGCCTGCCATCTGGCGGCGCTGTGTGGTACTATTCGGGGGATCAACACGTGCGAACAGGTGCTGCGTGCAAAGAGAGAGGAGTTATCTGCGAAATGATTTTATTTTAGCATATGCCAGCAACACAAAAATACAGACCAATTAAAATATCCAGGCCATACGGACACGCAAAAAACGTATCAGAACCATGAGGTATGATTTTGATAGAATCAACACAGTTCACACACTAACTCAAGCCGATAAATTAGATCTCCGAGGAAGGAATGCTGAACTTTTAGTCGGTGGCCATACTTTATTAGATCAAAAGTATCCGGACAACGATATTTAATGTTGAATTTACCACTGTACGTCACGAGAAGCAGGCGAAGAACAATGGGGTAAACTGACCGATCAGCTCATAAGCCACGCATTATTAGTATTTGCCTATAGACCCTATTTTATCACGCAACGGATTTACGATTCCCCTTCTTCGTCTTCCATATGGCCCTCTTTTTTTCCCTGTGGGTCTCTTCCGTTCTTCAGTACACTTAGTTCCTGTTCTTTTCGGAATTTCGTTCCCTGGCTTTACTACCCATCTACTTATCTTTAACCTATGAAGGTCCCTGTATAATGTTTCAGTTTGGATTATATTATATTAGTTGTTTCGTTTCATAGATCCGTGTTGAGGAGATCCCCGTGGATGTGGAACATTTTTTTTATTTTTATTTATTTATTTATTTTTGCAACTTGATAATATAATGATACTAATAGTATGAATACAGATACATGCATCATTTGGTTCTATTTAAGAATTCGTCATATGAGCAGAAGGAGTTAGCGGTTAGAAAGTCTTTTAGGCTGTTCTTTATTTGTACCTAAATTTTTTATGGTTGTTGGTAAATTATTGAAAATATGTGTTCCTGAGTAGTGGACCCCTTTTTGAACTAACGTAAGTGCTTTTAAGTCCTTATGTAGATAATTTTTGTTGCTAATATTGTAGGTATGAAAAGAGCTGTTCGTTGGAAAAAGGGATATTATTTATGACAAATTTCATTAAGGAGTAAATATACTGGGAAGCAGTAGTTAATATACCAAGTTCTTTGAAGAAGCTTCTGCAGGATGTCCGTGAATTTACGCCACAAATAATATGTATTACAAGTTTTTGGACTTGAAAACTTTTGCTTGAAGAGTTACCCCAAAATATTATACCATATCACATTATGGAATGAAAGTAAGACAAGTATGAAAGTTTATTTTTATGTCTCCTAGGTCTGATACCAGTCGTACTGCAAATACAGATTTGTTAAGTCGATTCTGCAGTTCTGTGGTGTGCTCCTCCCAACTGAAGTTATCAACCTGTAATCCCAGAAATTTTATACTGTCAACCTCTTCTATCAGCTCTTCTTCATACTTTATGCATATACCGGATGGGAATCTCTTACATGTTCTAAACTGCATGTCGTAAGTCTTTTCAAAGTTTAATATCAATTAGTTGGCTTTAAACCATTTATTAATGTTAATGAAAATACCATTAGTAGACCTTTCTAGAACTATGCTCGACATGCTATTTATTGCAACACTTGTATCATCTGAAAACAAAACAAACTCTGCTTCTGGTAGTGTAACTGATGAGAGGTTATTAATGAACACAAGAAAAAGCAATGGCCTTAAAATGGATCCTTGTGGGACACGACATGTAATTTCTTCCAAATCTGATGATGACTGTTGGCTTAATTCACTAGTCCCTTGCAGTGGCGTAACTATGGGGGGGATGAGGGGGATAGAACCCCCCAGAACCCCCCCCCCCCAAAAAAAAAAATAAAAAAAGAATTGTATAACAGCAATCTGGTAAAGATTGGAAATTTGGGGTGTTTTACTATAAGCTTTCATTGGATGGGAGTGAATTAGTTTCTTCAACGGGAGTGGTAGATGGTAGTCTGTCTGGAAACTGACTAAAATTTTGCTCGTCAAGTAGATCTATCCCCCCCCCCTCCCCAAAGCCAAGTCTTAGTTACGCCACTGGTCCCTTGCACTGACACCCTTTGTTTCCTGTTAGTGAGGTACGACTTGAACCATTTTGCAGCAATTCCTGTATCACCATAGAATTCTAATTTACTTAAAAGGATGTTATGGATCGCACAAACAAATGTCTTTGATAAAACACAGAACATACCTGCTGTTTGTAATTAATTATCTAATGAATTAAGTACATTCTCACTGTAGGTGTAAATCGCCTTCTCGATATCGGAACCTTCCAAAAAATCCAAACTGTCTTTTAGACAATATGTCATTTGAGGTTAGGTGGTTGAGAAGCTGCTTGTACAATACCTTTTCTAGAATTTTTGAGAGTAACAGTAAAAGTGAAATCGATCATTAGTTTGATGGTATCTCTTTATCCCCTTTCTTGAATAAAGGTTTAATATTCGCATATTTTAACCAATCAGGAAATGTTACAGTTGTAATAGACTGGTTACACAAATAACTTAAAATTGTGTTAAATTCCCAAGAGCACGCTTTAATTAACTTTACTGATATATTATCGTAACCACTAGAATGCTTTGTTTTTAAAGATTTTATTATGGAAGTTATTTCTTGTCGTGAAGTGAGTGACATTCATGTTCCTGAAGTTATTTGAAAACTAATTTCAAATATTCAAGGGCATTATTTACCGACCCTGACAATCCCATACTACCAGTAACAGATATAAAGTAGTTATTTAATAGATTTGTCACACTATGCCCATCAGTTACTAATGTATCATCTACTTTTAATACTATCTGTTCCTGTTCATTTCTGTTTCTACCAGTCTCTTTTTTCACTATATCTCATATTGCTTTTATTAGGTTGTCTGGTTTTGCTATCTTCTTTTCATAGTGCATTTGTTTAGATGTTTGAATTACTTTTTTTTAAAACATATTACAGTTTACCTTATATTTCGCTAAGTCGTCATCATTGGGGCTACTCTTAGCTGATAGATACAGTTTTCCTATTTGTCTTACATAAAATATTTATTCTTTGTGTAGCCCATGGTTTTGTTATAGACTTCTGCTTAACTTGAGTTACTTTTAGAGAAAAACAGTTTTCAAACATAATACTGACGTTATTAATGAATGAGCAATATTTACATTTTTCCAGTTCATATTTTTGAGCAGTTTTCTAAAATTGTCAATTTTTGTTGGATTGACTATTCTCCTGTATGTAGATTTAGCAGTCTTCATAATCTCCTTAGAATCTGTACCTAAAAGGAGCTGCATATCATGACTGATAGACCATTAATTATTGGTTTTATGGTATGATTTTGTTCCTGTGATTTGTCTATAAAAATATTATCAATGACTGTTCTAGATGATTTAGTTACCCTAGTTGGGAAGTTTACAGTATGAGTTGGATTGAAAGACCATGTTACTGACTGCAATAAATGTCTACTGGAAGACTGACTAAGAAAATTTTATTAAAGTCACCAGCAACCGAGATTTCTTTGTTTTTTCCTGTTAAATAATTCAATAGAGCTTATAGATTATTTAGGAATAGATAGATAATTTCCTGCAAGTGCTTGGTAAATAGGTACTATTATATAGCATCTGTTATGGAACTACTTCTGTTGCACATGCTACGAAATGCTGCCCCAGACAGGATTTATTGTATAAATATTCTTGAATTTATAGCAGTTTGTAATAAATGTGGCAAGTCCCCCTCCCTCCATATCTACTCTACTGGAGTATGAAACTAAATAAAATCCTGGAATATTAAACATATCTATACCAGTGGTCACATGGTATTCAGAGCAGTGCTTTAGTTGTACTGGGCAGTACGGCGTGGAGTGGACCTGACCCCAGGTTTCTGTCTATTCTTTTTCCCATTATTCCATTATTCTTGTATGTTGATTTCATCTATCCTTTTTGTGTCGCATTTCAGAAGGTTTGTTTTCTTGCGTGGATTCTCTTCGGTGTTAATTTCTCTTTGATGCGAGTCATTGTCGTCCGAATCAATTTTTGTGTCTCTGCGATCTTTTACATCACGAACTTACTTCCGAAAAAGCTTCTTGATGGCCACGTGATTCACCTCGTATTCACGAAATCTTTTTTGTTTTTTGTTTTTTGAGGACATTTCTTTAGTCGACACTGAGCGGTGTATGGTGTGATACAAAGAGAGGTGCTACTGGCCAGTCGTTGCAGTGATGAATCACCCTACACCCTGCAGGAGTCAAACGGGAGTATCTATTTTCGTGAATAGCTGGGGATAATTCCCTTCCGTCACGAGTAGGAGGCGGTTGTGCTGTCACGGAAAGAGTGTATTTTTTGTGGTCAGTGTCTGGTCCGTACTGAAGATTAAGAGAACGTTTGACTGCATTGTATACTGTGTCCATTAGGAGAAAGACTCGGAAATTTCTACATCTACATTCAAACTCCACAAGCCCCTGAAAGTCCGTGGCGGAGGGTACTCTGTCTACCATTGTCATTTCCTCCTACTCCAGTAGCGTATGGTTCGCGAGGAAGATGATTGCCTGTATGCCCACGTGTGGTCCTTAATCTCTCTGATCTTATCCCTGTGATCGTCTATTTCATTGACGTCAATTTGTAGTAGGGGGTTTGGAACATGTTATGTATTCAAATATTATGAATTATCTCTTTACTCACGAAATGATGAGTGCTATCGACACAGGTTCTCAAATTGATTCCGTATTTCTTCGTATCCAGAAGGCTTCTGACACCGTTCCTCACAAACGGCTTTTAATCAAATTGCGTGGTTAGGGTATATCGCCCTAAATTTGCGACTGGATAGGAGATTTCCTGTCACAGAGGACACAGTTTGTAGCAATCGATGGTAAGCCATCGACTAAAACAGAGGTGATATCGGGCGTTCAACTGCGTAGTGTTATTGGTCCTCTGCTGTTCCTTATTTACATAAATAATTTGGGAGAAAATCTAAGGAGCTCTCTTAGATTGTTTGCAGATGACGCTGTCATTTACCGTCTAGTAAAGTCGTCTGAAGATCAAAACCAACTGCAGAACGATCTGGTCAGTTGTTGTTGTTGTTGTTGTTGTGGTCTTCAGTCCGGAGACTGGTTTGATGCAGCTCTCCACAATACCCTATCCTGAGCAAGCCTCTTCATATCCACATAAGAACGGCAACCTACATCTGTCTGAATCTGCTTACTGTATCCATATCTTGGTCTTCCTCTGCGATTTTTACCCCACACACTTCCCTCCAACGCTAAATTCACAATACCTTGATGTCTCAGAATGTGTCCTACCAATCTATCCCTTCTTTTAGTCAAGGTATGCCAGAAATTTCTTTTCTCCCCAATTCTGTTCAGTACCTCCTCATTAGTTACGCGATCCACCCACCTAATCTTCAGCATTCTTCTGTAGCACCACATTTCAAAAGCCTCAATCCTCTTCCTGTCCGCACTGTTTATCGTCCATGTCTCACTCCCATACAAGGCAACACTCCATACAAATGCCTTCAGTAAGGACTTCCTTAGGCTTAAATCAATATTCGATGTAAACGAATTTCTCTTTTTCAAGAATGCTTTTCTACCCATTGCCATTCTGCATTTTATATCCTCTGTACTGCGACCATCATTTGTTAATTTATTGCTAAAGGAACAAAACTCATCTACCTCCTTTATTGCTTCGTTTCCCAATCTAATTCCTTCAGCATCACCTGATTTTCTTAGACTGCACTCCATTACCCTAGTTTTGCTCTTGTTAATGTTCATCTTATATGCACCTTTCAGCAGACTATCCATTCCGTTCAATTGCTCTTCCAGGTCGTTAGCTGTATCTGACAGAATTACTATGTCATCGGCAAAACGTAATGTTTTCAATTCTTCCCCCTGAACTTTAATCCCTATTCCAAATTTTTCCTTGCTTTCCTTCACCGCCTGCTCGATGTACAAATTGAATAACATCGGAGAGAGGCTACAACCCTGTCTTACTCCCTTTCCAACTGATGCTTCCCTTTCATGTCCTTCGAGTCTAATAACTGCGGTCTGGCTTTTGTACAAGTTGTAAATAACTCTCTTTTCCCTGTATTGTACCCCTGCTGACTTCAGAATTTGGAAGAGTGTATTCCAGTCAACATTGTCAAACGCTTTCTCCAAATCTACAAAGGCTAAAAATGTAGGTTTGACTTTTCTTAGTCTATCTTCTAGGATAAGCCGTAAAGTGAGTATTGCCTCCCGTGTTCCCACATTTCTCCTGAACCCAAACTGATCTTCCCCGAGGTCGGCTTCTACAAGCTTTTCCATCCTTTTGTATATAATTCGTGTTAATATTTTGCAACCATGACTTATTAAACTGATGGTTCTGTAGTTTTCACACCTGTCTGCACCTGCTTTCTTTGGATTGGGGATTATAACATTTTTCTTAAAGTCTGAGGGTACTTCGCCTGTCTCATCTACTCCAGGGGCCTTGTTTCGACTTAGGTCTTTCAGGGCTCTGTCAAATTCTTCTCTCAGTACAGTATCTCCTATTTCACCTTCATCTACATCCTCTTCCCTTCCTACAATATTGTCTCGAAGTTCATTTCCTTTGTAGAGTCTCTCTATATACTCTTTCCACCTTTCAGCATTCCCTTCTTTGCTGAGAACTGGTTTTCCATCAGTGTCCTTGATATTCGTAGAGCTGTTTTTCTTATCTCCAAATGTTTCTTTTATTTTCCTGTAGGCTGTATCTATTTTACCCCTATTTATACATTCTTCTACATGCTTGCATTTGCCTTCTAGCCACTCCTGCTTAGCCATTTTGCACTTCCTGTCAATCTCATTTCTTAGTCGCCTGTACTCCATTTTGCCTGTTTCATTTACTGCATTTTTATATTTTCTCCTTTCATCGATTAAATTTAGTATCTCCTGTGATATCCAAGGATTTTTTGTAGGTCTTGCCTTCCTACCTATTTTGTCCTCTGCTGCCTTCACTATTTCATCTCTCAATTTTACCCATTCCTCCTCTACTGTTTTATTTTCCCCTGTTTCTGTCAATTGTTGCCTAAAGCTCCCTCTGAAATTCTTAAGAACCCCAGGTTCCTTCAATTTATCCAGGTCCCATCTCCTTATTTTCTTAGCTTTTTGTAGTTTCTTCAGTTTCAGCCTACAGTTCATAACCAACAAGTTAAGGTCAGAGTCTATATCTGCCCCTGGGTATGTCTTACACTTTAAAACCTGGTTCCGAAATCTATGTCTTACCATTATAAAATCTACCTGGTATCTCCCGGTGTCTCCTGGTCTCTTCCACGTATACAACCTTCTTTTGTGATTCTTGAACCAGGTGTTTGTTATAACTAAATTATGTTCTGTGCAAAATTCTACCAGGCGGCTTCCTCTTTCATTCCTTTTGCCCAGACCATATTCACCTACTATCTTCCCTTCCCTTCCTTGTCCTACTACCGAATTCCAGTCTCCCATAACAATTAAGTTTTCCTCTCCCTTAATCGTCTGAATAATTTCCTTTAGCTCCTCATATATTTCTTCGATTTCCTCATCATCGGCAGAGCTAGTTGGCATATAAACCTCTACTACTGTTGTCGGTGTTGGCTTAGTATCTATCTTGACAATGATAATGCGATCACTGTGCTGGTTATAGTAGTTTACCCGCATTCCTATTTTCTTATTCATTATCAATCCTACTCCTGTGATACGCCCAACTGATTTTGTATTTATAATCCTGTACTCACCTGACCAGAAATCCTGTTCATCCTGCCACCGAACTTCACTAATCCCCACTATATCTAACTGCAACCTATCCATTTCCCTTTTTAAATTTCCTAATTTTCCTACTCGATTAAGGGATCTAACATTCCACGCTCCGACTCGTAGAATGCCAGTATTGTCTTTTCTGATGATCACATCCTCCTGAGTAGTCCCCGCCCGGAGATCCGAATGGGGGACTATTTTACCTCCGGAATATTTTACCCGTGAGGATGCCATCATCATATGTTCATACAGTAGAGCTGCATGTCCTCGGGAGAAATAACGGCTGTAGTTTCCCCTTGCTTTCAGCCGTTCGCAGTAACTGTGTGGCAAAGCCACATTAGCTGATGTTACAAGGCCAGCTCAGTCAATCATCCAGACTGTTGCCCATGTAACTACTGAAAAGGCTGCTGCCCCTCTTCAGGAACCACACGTTTGTCTGGCCTCTCCACAGATACCCCTCCGCTGTGGTTGCACCTACGGTACGGCTATCTGTATCGTTGAGGCACTCAAGCCACCCCACCTCGGCAATGTCTGTGGTTCATGGGAGTGGACCTGGTCAGTATGGTGTAAAAATAATGAGAAGTGTGAAGTCGTCCACATGAGTACGAAAAGAAATCCGTTAAACTTTGTTTACAAGATAAATCAATGAAAAGAGAAAGCTGTAAACTCCACAATATACCTAGATATTACTATTGCTTCAGACTTAAACTGGAAAGAACACGTAGTTAATGTCGTGGGAAAGGCGAACCAGAGACTGCGTTTTATTGGCAGAACCCTTAAAAGATACAACAGAACTACAAAAGAAATTGCATAAACTACGCTTGTCCGTCTTTTTTTTTTTTTTTTTTTTTTTTTTTTTTTTTTTTTTTTTTTTTTTTTTTTTTTTTTGGAGTATTGCTGCACAGTGTGGGAAACCTTAGCAGGTGGGTTTCACGGAAGAAATCGAAAAAGTCCAAAGAAGGGCAGTTCGTTGTCACGATATAGGGAGACAGTTTACGGAAATGATACAGGACCTGGGAAAGTAATCATTACAACAACGGCGTTTATCGCTGCGGCGTACGCTACTTCCGAAACTCCAATCGCCAACATTCTCCTCCAAATGCAAAAATATATTGTTGACTCACACTTACATAGGTCGAAATGATCATCAGAAAAAAATACAAAAAGTCAGAGCTCGAACGGAGTGATTCGGGTGTTCTTTCTTCCCGCGCGCTTTCCGTGAATGGAATGGGAGGTAAATAGTATAAAGGTGGTTCGCTGAACCCTCTGCCAGGCACTTAAATGTGATTTGTAGAGTATCCCATGTCGAGGTAGAATAGTCCGCTCTCGGAACTTTGACAGAAGCCCATAGATCGATACTGAACGTCTTTCTTCCAGCGTCTGCCACTGAAGTTTCCCACTCATTTCTATGACGCTTTCGGGCTTACTAAATCCCATAACGAAGCGTGTTGCTTCCCGGTGCATCGTCTCTATGTCTTCTGTTAACCCCCCAGGGTGCTCACAGTTCTTTCGGGAGTACGTGTGTGGCTAACATGGGTCTCCGAGCTAATGCAGTCTTTCTTCCTTCCTTCCTTCCTGCCTGGACTGCATTTCCTTTTCCCCTCCCCTCCTTTCCTATCCTCACTCCTTCCCCTCCCCACCTGGGAACTGCTGACCTGCGCAGTTTAGTCCCCCTGTCCCAAATCACCAACCAACCAACCAACCAGTCTTTTAACCCTACCTGGTACTGATCCCACACTGGAGCAGTCAAGCGCTGGCCAAACAAGAGTTTTGTAACTTACTTCCTTCGTTAACTTACTTCCTGAGGATTCTTCCAATTTATCTCAGTCTGGCATCTGCCTTATCCATGACTGATTGATATGGTTGTTCCAGTTCAGATCACCCCTTTATGTCTGTTGTTGTTCTGGTCTTCAGTCCGCAGACTGGTTTGTTGCAGCTATCCACGCTACCCTATCCCGTAGAATCCTCTTCATCTGTGCATAAGAATGGAAACTGACATCGTTTTGAACCTGCTTACTATGTTCGTCTCTCGGTCTTTCTCTACGATATTTACCCCCACAAACTTCCTTTTAATGATAAGTTGACGATTTCTGGATGTCTCAGACTAATCCCAGATATTACATGGAAGTAACTGCTTGCAGTGTTTGTCCGGATATTTCATAGTTATAAATGATCTTTCTTTCTATGTGAACGCAGAACTTTACAGTTGCTCAACTGCCATTCTCTGCACCATGCGTCAATGCGCTGCAGATCCTCCTACATTTCACTACCCTCTTACAGTGTTGGACTTAACGGTACACTACAGCAGCTCTTAGGTCGGTATAGACCGAACACTGGCCGCGCACAAGTATCGCAGCCTTCCAACAGACCATCTGCCACGGATACTAGAAGACGTTCCTCTACAGACTAAGAGGAATATATGGTACCAACATGATGGCTGCCCAGTCCATAGTGCACATATTACTACAGCATGTCTTCATGAATTGTTCCCAAATCGATGGACTGGACGCCTGTAGACTTTTTTTCTGTGGAGAAAGCTGAAAGATGCTGTCTACAAGGACATACCAACCACACCCGATGATATGCAATGACGTATTAATGCAGCCTGCTAGGACATATCCGCTGAAATGCTAGTACGTGTGCAATGGTCGTTCCATACCAGACTAACAGCGTGTATTTCTCCTGCCGGTGGTCATTTTGAACGCAACCTGTGATGGTCATTTCTCGCGTTACTGGTTGGAATTTGCATAACTTGTTCTTTAGTGTGTGTTACCACAGGTATTGTACAAGTGTCGGTGTGGGAACGTTTCAAAAGACAATATCTCGTAAACAACTTGCACCAGAATCCTGCAACAAACACTACTGATATTCTAGTGCACACTACTTTTAGTTTCTTAATGTCTACAGGCATTGCACCATTGCATCTGTTCGTTGGCTAAAAATACTGGCCCCTGACTACCAATCCATTCTGTGAAAACAGCACATCAATCGCACTTTCCGTTTCCGCAGTATTTGCGGTGCAAGTGTTAGGTGATTCAGACTGTATATTCTGAAAAGCAACGGTCCTATAACACTCCGCTGGGACACGGAGATCACTTTGTCTGAAGATCTCTCTCCTTTGAGAATTACATTCTGTGTTTCGTTAGATAGAAACGCCTCAATTCAGTCACACAGTTGGTCTGATATGTCATATGATCGCACTGTGTTCATCAGGCCACGATGTGGAACGGTATCAAACGCCTTTCGGGAGAAACACGGCATTTTTGTGCGATCCTGTATCTACACCCTCTCGAACTAGTGGATGATTTGCACGATTTGTGTTTTTACGATCGCTGATTTCTGCAACGAAGATTTCCAGTCTTCAGAAATGATATAATATTCGAACATAAAATGTGTTCCTAAATTATGAGGAATATCGACCTTTGCTTCAATAACTGGCAATTGCCTTAATTATAAAGAAAAGCCATGTTAGTACATAGAAATATGGATTGAGTTAGGAAGGAGGAAGGAAGGAGCTTAGCGTGGTCATTAGAGACGGAGCTTTACGCTCAGAGTTTTGGGTAAGGATGAGGAAGGAAATCGGCCGTGTCCTGTCAAAGGAACCATCCCGGCATTTGCCTGGAGTGATTTAGGGAAATCACGGAAAAATCAAATGTTTGTATAGCTTATGGGACTTAACTACGGGGTCATCAGTCCCTAAACTTACAAACTATTTACGAACTAGCTACTACTAAGGACGGCACAAATATCCATGCCCGAGGGGGGATTCGAACCCCCGACCGTAGTGGCCGTGCAGAACATGACTGGAGCGCCTCAGTCCCCTCGGCCACCGCGGCCGGCAAATCACGGAAAACCTAAACCTGGATGGCCGGAGATGGATTTGAACCACCAGCCGGCCGCGGTGGCCGAGGAGACTGAGGCGCTCCAGTCACAGTCTGCACGGCCACTACGGTCGGGGGTTCGAATCCCCCCTGGGGCATGGATATTTGTGCCGTCCTAGTTCGTAAGTAGTTCATAAGTAGTTTGTAAGTTTAGGGACTGATGACCCCGTAGTTAAGTCCCATAAACTATACAAACATTTGAACATTTGAATTTGATTTGAACCACCGTTCTTCCGAATGCGAGTCAAGTGCGTTACTACTGCGCCACCTCGCTTAGTGGAGTTAGGACACGGACTTTGTAGACCCGGGCCTGCAGCTGGGCGAGGGACGCAGATTTTTATGCATTTGGAACCTTCTGTTATGTTTAATACCATCTAATGCATGCATTCTTTTAACGTTCTGCCTGCACTTTCACAGAAATGTACTAGGCCTACAAGAAAATACCAGGAGGCATACATATTTCTCGCTCCGGGCATCCGCATGGATTTAGCCGGTCTTGGACAGACAGCTCCTATATTGAATAATAATTAGATTTCAGATCATTTGTAACGATTACCTCCATAACATATCTGGAATTATGTATAAGGATCGATTGTAAGTGGAACGAGCACATACAATTTAACAGTAGTAAATCAAATGCCAGACAGGGGACAATTGAACAAATTGTAAGTAAAATGTAGTTAATCAACAAAGGAAGCAGATTACAAAGCACTGGTTGGACGAATACCTGCATATTGTTCGTCAGTCTGTGAGTCATACCATATAGGGTTGATAGAGGTGACAGAGAAAATCCAACTGAGAGCAGTAAAATACGTTATGGGATCATTTACTAGTAGTAAGGGAGGGAAGAATCAGAAAGAAGAGCGACGAATTCTTGTGGCAATCGCTGCAAGAGAGGCTCCCACTTTTAAAATTTCAGAGAGTAGACGTTCCAACAAGGATCAACCAATATTATGCTGCTTCCTGCACATATCTTTCGTAAAGGCCATGTAAAAAAAAAAAAAAAAAAAAAAAAAAAAAAAAAAAAAAAAAAAAAAAGAGAGAGAGAGAGGAATGATTCCACCTCACACGGAGGCTTAACAGCAATAACTGTTCGCTTCAACGTTACACGTTGGAACAGGAAAAGGAGTAAGTGAAATTGAAATGTTCAGGAACTTAGCTACGGAGTCATCAGTCCCTAAACTTACAAGCTACTTATGATCTAGCTATATAAAGAAGGCACAAACATCCATGCCCGAGGGGGGATACCGAGCGAGGTGGCGCAGTGGTAAGACACTGGACTCGCATTCGGAAGGACGGTGGTTCAAATCCACCTCCGGCCATCCTGATTTAGGTTTTCCGTGATTTCCCTAAATCACTCTAGGCAAATGCCGGGATGGTTCCTTTCAAAGGGCACGGCCGAATTTCCTCCCCTAATCCTTCCCCAAAAATCCGACCGTATACTCCGTCTCTAATGACCAAGCTGTCGATGGGACGTTAAACCCTAAGCTTCTTTCGAGGGGGGATTTGAACCCCAGACCGCAGCGCCATGCAGACCGTGACTGGCGCGCCGCAAACCGCTCGACCACTGCGGCCGGCTGGAGTAAGTATCCTGGTACATAAAGTACTATCCGCCATTTCCCGTAATCTGACTTGCGTAGCAAAGTGTAGATGTAGGTAATTATTGGTATCAACATGACACTGCCTACTGCCGTAAATTACCACAGGTTGTAACGAAGCATGTTGGGATTTATTCCCATCTGCTTGCATTACTCGACCTCCCCATACAAGTGTTGCATAATAATACATATGAATGTAATTAGTCTATTATAATTTTCTTTTCCAAAACTTTTCTTATTCTTTTTTCTAAAGTGACTAGCTGAAATTTTCTATTATTTGACGTCGCAGAAGTTTGTTCAATTAGCAAATATTAATTGGTCATGCAAGAGGCGTATTGTTGTAGGTCATATATTAGGCTAATTAGTATTTCTATTGAGGCTAAGTAAATTCTTTTCTCATAATATTAAATTAGGTATAATTGTGTTTCACATTTAATCTTAGGAAAGTTTTGCTCTCATTGGTTTCTGTATAATTACGTTTATTACGAAAGTATTATTGACAACCCTATTAAATTATATTTTGATGTGAAATACTATTAATATAACGGAGACTTGTATATCAGTATACTCAGTATTATTTACGCTACCTTTTACTATAGCCAGTTGCGTGTAATTGTTAACTTTTCAATTATAATTGAGTTAATGGCCTCAATTAGCAATACGTAATTTTCAGTGACATTGTTTGGATGATATAAACAGGATGCTTTCGCACTATGTAAATGAGTCTTGTTGCGGTTCTGATCAAGGGCACAATCCACGTCACTCTGAACTCTTAATGTGATCAACTATGTAAAAGTTCTTCAGTGTTATTCGTGTGGAAAGGGTTTCTACCGATCTTATAAATTGATTATTAATAGTCGTGCGACACTAATTGACCTCTTCGGACTTTTGTATGCCACACACGAAATGTGTAAATTCGTATTATTGACTAGTTAAAAACCCGGCGTTGAACGGATATTTATTTATTTATTCCTGTCATTTTTCAGGTATATATTCATTTGTATAACAGCTGTATGTATGTAAAATTTCTTGGGAATACAATTAATACTAAAGAAGTAATCGATTAAAAAAAGAATGTTCAAATGTTTGTATAGTATATGGGACTTAACTACGGGGTCATCAGTCCCTAAACTTACAAACTACTTACGAACTAGGACGGCACAAATATCCCGAGGGGGATTCGAACCCCCGACCGTAGTGGCCGTGCAGACCGTGACTGGAGCGCCTTAGTCCCCTCTGCCACCGCGGCCGGCAGTAATCGATTAAAACTTGGTGCGTGATGGGGCGGTTTCCCATGACCGTTACTGTTTATGTACTCATATGTCATGAACTACGTGTCGTTCTGTGATACAATTTAGAAGGTACACTCAACTATATGCATGTATTCTTTCTGTAAAATTTCCTGCGGCTACAATTTGTAGTGGAGAAATTATAAACTGTAAAGTCATACCGAATGTCGAAGTTTTAGTCCATGAACAGCGGGAAAAGTAGTAAGTGAGAAACTTTCTTTCTTTCAGTTTTTTGATGTGGTTGTCAAGGAGAAAAAGTTTAATAAAGGTTTGAAATTATCTTTAAAGATTGTTGCAAGTCGTTAAGTACCGTCATTTTCATATAATGTATTTATAATGTCTCGCCGCATTATGTGACAGTTTCTTCCACCTCCTCTCGTTTATGGTTTTATATTTCCTGAACCATGTGTCGTATGTGATTCGTACTCCTACAGCAGGTGTTGTCTCACGTAAGGAATATGTGTACCAAATTTGGTTGAAATCGACCCAGTGGTTTAGGAGAAAATGAGCCGCATTGTCGCTTAATGCAGCTGTTTTCCGCGCATCTCACTGTTTATGACAGCTTATCTCGTGAACTATGTGTTGTACGTAATTCTTACACTTACTGTCACCGTCCTCGTGGATTAAAGCTTACATGTACAAAATTTGAAAAAGATTGGATCAAACTGTAGATTTGTATGCAACACGTAAACACAAACACACAAACATACGGACACTCTGCTTTATATATAAAGAAGGTGTAATATTTCAATTATCAAACGATTCTTTGTAACACGACAATAACAAGAAACTCAACAGTCACATGAAATAAGAAGACATGATACAGTCTGACACAAACATACTGATCTATTTGACCCAAATTGCTGCGCCGACGTCTTATAGGTAGCATTGGTCTAAAAGTGTTGTTTTTTTATTATTTTCCTTGTAATTTTTACATTGTTTCTCCCCATAAGAACTTTCCTTATGCTTTTACAAAAACGTTACAAAAAAAAATTAATTAGCCGAATTGGTCGAGCCATTGTCGATTTTACGCTTAGCAACACATTTGACGATTCATTTTTATTTATACAGATGTTTGGAATCTGCGTACTGGGTTATAGTAACTGTTATTAATCAGACTTGTACGCTGACCATAAATGGGGACAATGGGGGGGGGGGGAGGAGAGAGAGAGAGAGAGAGAGAGAGAGAGAGAGAGAGAGAGAGAGAGAGAGAGAGAGAGACGAGGGAGGACTCGAACCTCTGACGGAAGCGGCCTTGGATTCTGGTAGGAACGCGTTGGTTTTAGAGCTAAAGAAGTCAGGAGCAGACTGAGTAATAAGTCTGTGAAAATTGTTGTGGCATTTATGACTTTTGACCGGGGTGAAGGTGGCGCCTGCTTTGAGAGTTGTGCGCAAACTCAAAATGAAGCCTTAAGAAACAACGCCAGGGCGTATCGACTGACTCGGATACAGCTGCTCCAGGTGCTCTACGTCAGAGCTTTCCGTCTCTGCAAGACGGTGTGGTTCATCCTGGAGTGCTGTTTTTCTGATGGCATTTACTTGGATATCTCGGGATTCATAAGCGTGCACACTAATCGCCGTTGTAATTACTAAAATACTCGCCAGACAGTTGAAGAGACACCTAACAAAATACAAAATCCCTGAATGACTATTAGTGTTAGTTCGCGACGTTCTCCGGGTGTGTGTTTATTCCTTTCTAACGTCAGTCCAACTTCTTCTCCACTTCCTGTCCAACGCTTCGTTTTAATGCAGATCGATCCTTATGACGTCATATCTCCAGAACATGTCCTGCAGTTATATAATTTACCTGGTTCATAGAGTGAAATATTAGTTTTTATTTCTGAATGGGATGTGATTGGAGTTGGTAGCAAAGACGTAGCCTAATGAATAACATTATTTACATCATACGTATTCGGACGGGTTTTCATGCATTGTTTCGAAGTCAAATCTCCTTTACGTCCTACTATGATTTAATTTTGAAGGTAAAATGATGTGCGCTAAGTCTGCAAAATATGTCGGGAAAAGAATTAGTAGTAAAGAGATAATAAATCGAAAAACGTATGAGCGATGGTGAGATTTTTCAGGAACAAATTCTTTATTACTTCATGACCAAGAAATGTGTAGTACTACGAAGTAATGTGACGTTTCGTATGGTAGAGGTGAGGAATGTGGAGGGGAGTAGGAGAATTAATGTATTTTTTCAGCTTACAGGACGTAATATTTCTTTATTCTTTCATAAATGCTATATGTTTCATTTTGTTGAGCCACGGCGGAGCGGCCGAGCGCATTGAGGCGCTATGCTACGATGCGTGAGGCCGTTCCACGTAGGGGGCATAGCTGTTTGTGTCGTCCTTAGTATAGGGTAGATCATAAGTAGTTTGTAAGTTTAGAGACTGATGACCCCGGAGTTAAGTCCCTTGAGCTTGACAAAAATTTGAACATTTTGTTCACTGAAATCCAACACATGAGTTAAAAAATATCTAATGTAGATTTCTTACACAATTATCAGAAATTACCTTTAACGTAACAAAGGATAGTTATTCATGTGTTCGAAATAGATGAGTAGTTATATAATCTTCTGATGTCTGTGAATGAAGCAAGACGTATTGTAAAGATATTATGTAAAATTTTTATCCAGTTCTGTAAAATATGAAGTTTAAAACTTTAAATGGTCTTGGAAGTTATTCGTAAGCCCTATCATAACTAATTATCGTCATTAGGCCTTAAAGGATTAACAAGGCCCTCCGATTTGCAACAGTTATGTCAACCATTGTTGAATATTTTAACAGACGGGTATAATATATGCTGAACAGAATCACTCTGAACTAAAACCACAGCTTTAAATTCTCATCATCATACTCATTTGTAAGGTTTCTTTTAAAAATATTTAATTTCTGCAAGATTATCGTTACAATTGATATGTGTGTATACTGTCTGAAAAATCTCTTGCATATACAACTAGTAGAGTAGAAGTAATACGTTGTAACTTCATGCCGAATGGCGCAGTTTTGTTGCATGAACAGCGGAAATATAGTAAGTGATTAGCTTCTTTGCTTTCATTATTTTGTTGAGATTGTCAGCGAGAAAAACGTTTTGTAACGGTTTGACATTATGTATAAAATTTGTTATAAGTCACTAAGTGCTCTTATTCTCAAATAGTGGCTGAATGAACTCTCATTGTTTGTTGTTGTTGTGGTCTTCAGTCCGGAGACTGGTTTGATGCAGCTCTCCACAATACCCTATCCTGAGCAAGCCTCTTCATCTCCACATAAGAGCGACAACCTACATCTGTCTGAATCTGCTTACTGTATCCATCTCTTGGTCTTCCCCTGCGATTTTTTCCCCATACACTTCCCTCCAAAGCTAAATTCACATTTCCTTGATGTCTAAGAATGTGTCCTACCAATCTATCCCTTCTTTTAGTCAAGGTACGCCAGAAATTCCTTTTCTCCCCAATTCTGTTCAGTACCTCCTCATTAGTTACGCGATCCACCCACCTAATCTTCAGCATTCTTCTGTAGCACCACATTTCAAAAGACTCAATCCTCTTCCTGTCCGCACTGTTTATCGTCCATGTCTCACTCCCATACAAGGCAACACTCCATACAAATGCCTTCAGTAAGGACTTCCTTAGGCTTAAATCAATATTCGATGTAAACGAATTTCTCTTTTTCAAGAATGCTTTTCTACCCATTGCCATTCTGCATTTTATATCCTCTGTACTGCGACCATCATTTGTTATTTTATTGCCCAAGTAACAAAACTCATCTACCTCCTTTATTGCTTCGTTTCCCAATCTAATTCCTTCAGCATCACCTGATTTTCTTACACTGCACTCCATTACCCTAGTTTTGCTCTTGTTAATGTTCATCTTATATGCACCTTTCAGCACACTGACCATTCCGTTCAATTGCTCTTCCAGGTCCTTTGCTGTATCTGACAGAATTACTATGTCGTCGGCAAAACGTAATGTTTTTAATTCTTCCCCCTGAACTTTAATTCCTTCGCCAAATTTCTCCTTGCTTTCCTTTATAGCTTGCTCAATGTACAAATTGAACAACAATGGAGAAAGACTACAACCCTGTCTTACTCCCTTTCCAACCACTGCATCCCTTTCATGCCCTTCAACTCTGACAACCGCTGTCTGGCTTTTGTACAAGTTGTAAATAACCTTACGTTCCCTATATTTTACTCCTCCTTGCTTCAGAACTTGAAAGAGTTTATTCCAATCAACATTGTCAAAAACCTTCTCCAAATCGACAAAAGCTAGAAATGTAGGTTTGCCTTTTCTTAATCTATCTTCTAGGATAAGCCGTAAAGTGAGTATTGCCTCCCGTGTTCCTACATTTCTCCTGAACCCAAACTGATCTTCCCCGAGGTCGGCTTCTACCAGCTCTTCCATCCTTCTGTATATAATTCGTGTTAATATTTTGCAACCATGACTTATTAAACTGATGGTTCTGTAGTTTTCACATCTGTCTGCACCTGCTTTCTTAGGGATGGGGATTATAACATTTTTCTTAAAGTCTGAGGGTATTTCACCTGTCTCATACATCTTACACACCAGGTGAAACAATTTTGTCATGGCTGGTTCTCCCAGAGACTTCAGTAGCTCTGAGGGAATATCATCTACTCCAGGGGCCTTGTTTCGACTTAGGTCTTTCAGGGCTCTGTCAAATTCTTCTCTCAGTACAGTATCTCCTATTTCATCTTCATCTACATCGTCTTCCCTTCCTACAATATTGTCTCGAAGTTCATTTCCTTTGTAGAGCCCCTCTATATACTCTTTCCACCTTTCAGCTTTCCCTTCTTTACTGAGAACTGGTTTTCCATCAGTGTCCTTGTTATTCATAGAGCTGTTTTTCTTATCTCCAAATGTTTCTTTTATTTTCCTGTAGGCTGTATCTATTTTTCCACTATTTATACATTCTTCTACATCCTTCCATTTGCCTTCTAGCCACTCCTGCTTAGCCATTTTGCATTTCCTGTCAATCTCATTTCTTAGTCGTCTGTACTCCATTTTGCCTGTTTCATTTACTGCATTTTTATATTTTCTCCTTTCATCGATTAAATTTAGTATATCCTGCGATATCCAAAGTTTTTTTGTAGGTCTTTCCTTCCTACCTATTTTGTCCTCTGCTACCTTCACTATTTCATCTCTCAATTTTGCCCATTCCTCCTCTACTGTTTTATTTTCCCCTGTTTCTGTCAATTGTTGCCTAAAGCTCCCTCTTAAATTCTTAATAACCTCAGGTTCCTTCAATTTATCCTGGTCCCATCTCCTTATTTTCCTACCTTTTTGTAGTTTTTTTAGTTTCAACCTACAGTTCATAACCAACAAGTTATGGTCAGAGTCTATATCTGCCCCTGGGTATGTTTTACACTGTAGAAACTGATTCCGAAATCTATGTCTTACCATTATAAAATCTATCTGGTATCTTCCGGTGTCTCCTGGTCTCTTCCAAGTATACAACCTTCTTTTGCGATTCTTGAACCAGGTGTTTGTTATAACTAAATTATGTTCTGTGCAAAATTCTACCAGGCGGCTTCCTCTTTCATTCCTTTTGCCCAGACCATATTCACCTACTATCCTCCCTTCCCTTCCTTTTTCTACTACCGAATTCCAGTCTCCCATCACAATTAAGTTTTCCTCTCCCTTAATTGTCTGAATAATTTCCTTTAGCTCCTCATATATTTCTTCGATCTCCTCATCATCGACAGAACTAGTTGGCATATAAACCTGTACTACTGTTGTCGGTGTTGGCTTAGTATCTATCTTGACAATGATAATGCGATCAGTGTGCTGCTCATAGTAGTTTACCCGCATTCCTATTTTCTTATTCATTATCAATCCTACTCCTGTGATACCCCCAACTGATTTTGTTTTTATAATCCTGTAGTCACCTGACCAGAAATCCTGTTCATCCTGCCACCGAACTTCACTAATCCCCACTATATCTAACTTCAACCTACCCATTTCCCTTTTTAAATTTTCTAATTTTCCTACTCGATTAAGGGATCTAACATTCCTCGCTCCGACCCGAAGAATGCCAGTATTGTCTTTCCTGATGATCACATCCTCCTGAGTACTCCCCGCCCGGAGATCCGAATGGGGGACTATTTTACCTCCGGAATATTTTACCCGAGAGGATGCCATCACCATATGTTCATACAGTAGAGCTGCATGTCCTCGGGAAAGGTAACGGCTGTAGTTTCCCCTTGCTTTCAGCCGTTCGCAGTAGCTGTGTGGCAAAGCCACATTAGCTGATGTTACAAGGCCAGCTCAGTCAATCATTCAGACTGTTGCCCCTGTAACTACTGAAAAGGCTGCTGCCCCTCTTCAGGAACCACACGTTTGTCTGGCCTCTCCACAGATACCCCTCCGCTGTGGTTATACCTACGGTACGGCTATCTGTATTGTTGAGGCACGCAAGCCACCCCACCTCGGCAATGTCTGTGGTTCATGGGAGTGGTCTGTGGTTCATGGGAGTGGCCTCATTGTTTATGATGTCATAACTCCTGAACTACATGTTAAATGTACTTTTTAAACCCACAGAGATTGTTTCCTGGTCTTAAAAAATTATTTCTACTAAATTTCGTTGAAATAGGTCCATTAAATTCGGCGTGGAACATTGCCACAAGATGTCGCACTTCATCGCGATTTTCATTGTTTATGGCGTTATATATACTTAAGTATGTGTCGTAGGTGGTTCTTCATTCCACGTAGATTGCTGTTTGATAATAAGGAATATTTGTACCAAGTTTGTTTGAAATTGGACCTGTAGTTTAGGAAGAGCTGTAGAAAAAAAAAAAAAAAAAAAAAAAAAAAAAAAAATCACACTCACACGCACACACCTATACATAGTTACGGACATGAGTTTTTAAAACGTGTAGGATATGGTTTGGTGATCCATATTTCTAAGCGAGCAACTGAGAGCGCAGTACCTCTTGTAGGTTGCAGGATTCCTAATAAGGACTTCCACGATTAAAAAAAAAAAAGGTATTTACAGATATTACTGACTTACTTTAAAAATTTGAGCTGCTTCTATACATCACGACATTAATCATATGTTAAAAATTTTATAAGTCAATAATACCAATATCTTGCACAGCTTCAAGAAGAATATATTGATTCCAATACCGAAGGAAGCAAGTGATAACAAATGTAAAACTTACAGCACTATCAGTTTAATTGTAATGGTTGCAAAATACTAACATGAATTATTTACAAACGAATGGAAAACTGGTGAAATTCGACCCCACTGGCCGAAAGCGGGGAGCCGGGTTGGATTCCCGTCCCGCCTCACATTTTCATTTGTCGCCATTGTATAATGTCAATGCCCCAATGCAGCACGTGTCGATTCTTTCCTTCCTAATCGTTTTTCCTTACCCTCCTTAATGAGTAATTTGCAGATTATGTTATTGACTTGACTACCCCCGCAAGGAAGAGTCTATTTGCACCCGAACGAGCCAAGGAAATGACGTCAAAATGACGTAGCCGGCCGCCTCGTCAAACATTCCGAAGTTTGTTTGGGGGCAAGCTCTGTCCTGCCGACGCCAACTTTCCTTTCGTATTTCTTGATATTGTCCTTGTAACTCACGTGTTGCTATTTTAAAGTAACGACAGACTGAAGAGGTAATCTATGCTGCGGTGGAGTAGCCGAGCGGTCTAAAGCGTCTCGCTGCGGAGCGCGCGGTTGCTCGCCGTGGAGGTTCGAGTCCTCCCTGCGTATGGGTGTGTGTGTTGTCCTTAGGTTAGTTTACCTAGGTTTAAGTAGTTTGTAAGCTACGGACTGATGACCACGCAGTTTGGTCCGATAAAAAAAAATAGTATTCTACCAAAAAACATGTCGTTCTTTGTACGATTAATTGTAAATTTCAGTCAATAAATACCATATTGGCAGGTAATCTAGACATTGGTGGTAATTCGGAACAGAGGCAGTAGAGAAATGTGCTTCTTGTAGCGTAGTGAATGAACGCGTCATGTAGAGAAGCTGCCGTGTTTACCGTTGACTCCTAAAAGTTTTTTTAGACTGTTATTAATTAAAATGAATTTACATTTTGCGATATTTCTCTAAAAAAATGCGTTTGTTCTCTTTAGTAAAAAAAAAAAAAAAAACTGTGAAATATGGACCAACGAATTGTAAACATTGTCTCTAGAATTTACGTACTACAATATTTCTACATATTTACAAGTACAACCACTTTTTCTAAAAAGTGAGTTTGTTCTCTTTAGTGAATATGCCATGAAATATAGACCAACGAATTGTAAACATTGTCTCCTGAACTACCTGCACAGAAAGTGCTGAGGCATTGTTATAGTAAATGTTGCAAACGACATGCTGATTCAAAGAGTTTCATACGTTGAGTACAAAATATAGATAAAGCTCTTGAAATGGCTACAGTGTTAGCACAATTATCTCATAAACAGAGCTTATAGAATGCAAGTACGTGTATAATAGCTATTGGAAGAAAGGATAAAGACACTTCAGTCTCAGTAAGAAACGGCAGATGCCACAGAAGTCTAGTACGTAGCCTGTATATAAAATTAGTTGCCGGTCGCGGTGGCCGAGGAGACTGAGGCGCTCCAGTCACGGTCTGCACGGCCACTACGGACGGGGGTTCGAATCCTCCCTCGGGCATGGATATTTGTGCCGTCCTTAGGATTAGCTAGTTCATAAGTGGTTTGTAAGCTTAGGGAGTGATGACCCCGTAGTTAAATATGTTGAAATATCGCAAAATGCAAATTCCTTCCAGTAAAAAAAAAAAAAAAAAAAAAAAAAAAAAAAAAAATATATATATATATATATATAGAGAGAGAGAGAGAAAAGTTGTGACCGGAAATCGAACCAGTGACCTCAAACGGACGAGTTTATCTACTGCGCTACAAAAAGCACATTTTTCTAGTGTCTCTGTTTCGCATTACCAGCAATATCGAGGGTTACCCCACCAATATTGGATCTAATTTACAGTTAATCGTACAAAGGACGACATGATTTTGGTAGATTACCTCTTCAGTCTTCCGTTACTTTGAAATAGCAACACGTGAGTTACAAGGACAATATCATGAAATCTCTGCAGGACAGAGCTCCACCCGCTCAAACCTTGGGATGTTTGACGGTAGCGGCCGTCAACGTCATTTTGACGTCACTTCTTTGTCTCGTTCGGGTGCAAATAGATGCTCTCACCCCCGCAAAGGTGAGCCTCGACAGCGATGTTCGACGTTCCAGCAATGACAGACATTCCAGGGCCATCGTATCCAGAGTTTACATATTGTGCTCTATACAGATACTTATCTTTGTCCTCTTTGCCACTATGATGGGTGCATGCAGTTTGAGGGTTTACTTTTTCGACACCACCCATATCACATCATATGGTTGCCCGTCCCTGCCACGAGGAGGGCAGTTACTTTTTTGTCCTTTTTGTTTTGATTTTTTAGCCTTTTAATTAAAAAATTCAAAACAGCATTACAAAAAGGAAATATAAAATTTATGCAATATTTATGTGAATCGTGTGTGAATTAATATGAGCTTTTATTTTTTGTGAAGGCTGTGGCCGAAAAATTAAGCTGTGTGAATGAAATTATTTCCTCGAGCCTGTCTGCGTCTCAGCGATCATATTTATCGTGAGTTGGTACCTATCCTCAAATTATCGACATTACAGTCTGTACTTTTAGTTGTTACAGTATTTAAGAAGAATTTTAAAAATATAACGCGTAAGAAATAGAGATTCCATCACCTAATGGTGAATAAGTCGATATTTTCTTCGAACCATTGATCCTCCGAACTCTGTGCTTGGTTCATTAGCAGTACGTGTTTACTTCTAGTATAATTATACTGTCCAATTTTACTTAATTACTGTGGACTGGAGTATAGAGATATGTTAGTGCTTTGCTATTATAACTTAATTACTTTCTACATGTTAACAGTGCCTGTTGTCTTTCCCAATATGTGACGTGGTGTCGACATTTAATGATTAATGCTAATTTGCAATGGTGAAGTCTCTCATGAAAGATTGTTGTTCACCATGTAGAAACTTTGTCCCGAAATCGCAATCCTTTGTTAAAGTTCCAAAACGCAAAACTCTGTCTCCTTCTAATACTTGTAACAGTTCTGATTTTTTCACGCTCGCTATCACACTCATGTGCTATCAAAACAAGAAATGTATCCATGCCATGATTTACATTAAAATTTCTAAATGCAATCTACTGGAGGAACAGTTCAACGAATTGATAGAACTGTATTAAAACTAGAAGGGAAATGCAACATAAAACAATCTCTGCGGCCGCGGCGGAGTGGTCGCACGTACTGAGGCGCTATGCTGCGATGCGCGAGGCCGTTCCCCGTCGGGGGTTCGAATCCCCCCTCGGGCATGGATGTTTGTGCTGTCTTTAGTGTAAGTTAGTAAGTTTAGGGACTGATGACCCCCGCAGTTAAGTCCCATAAGCTTTACAAACATTTGAACATTTTTGAATCTCTGCTGCGAACTCTGGCCTTTAAATATTATGACAAGGTCAATTTAACACACACTGATACGAGGGACGTTTGGAAAGTCTGTGCAAAGTGCGAGAGATGGCACCACCGATACCTATCGAGGTCATGTTTAGTTGTTAGCTTCTTTGGAAAGAACGCACACCAAGTTTCAGCCATATTGGTCTATTTCTTTGTGTTTCGAATTTGTGTAAATCTAGGAAGTCGAATGTTTGTCAAAGAATGGACGAAAAAGAATTTCGTGTGGTGATTAAAAATTACTTTATGAAAAGCAAAAGGCCTCAGGAGACCGAAGCTTCGATTTGAACATCTTACAAGTGGTTTCAAAGTTTTCGAAGTGACCATTTGACCACAAGTGACGCTGAAAATTTTTGACGCTCTGTGGAGGTTACGGCTCCAGAAATCATTGACAAAATCCAAAAGAGTTAAGGTGCGTGAGATTGCTAGTGCTACGGGCATCTCGAATGAACGGGTGCATAATATTTTGTATAAACATTTGGACATGAGAAAGAAAACCGCAACATTGGTGCCCCGATTACTCACGCTTGACCAAAAACGGACTCGTGTGAAGTGTTGCAAGGAAGGTTTGCAGCTGTTCAGGAAGAATCCGCAGGACTGTAAGGGTCATTTCGTCATTGTGGATGAAACATGACTACATTATTATACTCCTGAGACCAAAGACCAATCTAAACAATAGGTTACCAAGGAAGACTTTGCACCAAAAAAGGCGACGATCGGTCTTTCAGCCGGAAAGGTTATGGCGACGGTCTTTTGGGATTCGCAAGCGATCATTCTCATCGATTATCCGAAACAGAGTATAACTATTACATGTGGATATTATTCATAGTTATTGGACCATTTGAAAACCGATCTGCAAGAAAAACGCCGGCGATTGGCCCACAAAAAAGTCATTTTCCATCATGGCAATGCACCAACACACACTTCAGCAGTTGTGGTCTCAAAATTATTGGAAATAGGACTCCAACTCGTTTCACATCCTCCCTATTCTACAGACTTCGCTCTTCCGGCTACCATTTGTTTACCAATTTGAAGAAACGGCTGGCGCAACGAAGATTTCATTCAAACGAGGAGGTGACTACAGAAACTAATAGCTATTTTGTAGGCTTGGACAATTGCTATTATTCGGAATATATCAACAAATTAGAAAAGCGTTGGACGAAGTGTATAAGTATAAAATGAGACTATGTCGAAAAGTAAAAATGGTTTTCCCCAAATAAGTTTTTATTTTTGCACGTATTTTTTCCAACGCCCCTGTATTTTCTACGGTTTTCTTTTTCCATCCTGAGAAGTAGTACAGCTAATTAACTAGAAAGTCACAAGAGTGAGAATAAATATTCAAATGAAATTTAAATGTAATTGAGAAGGACTGATATGTACGCAGACATGAAAACAACTTGTTGCGCGATGCTATTGTGTTATCCCGAGTGCCTGTAGCAACAGGTAGTCAGCTGTGCAGACGTTACGCAAATCTGCAGGCTGATTTATCCACCGTGAACAAGGAGAGGGTACGTAACAAAAAAGATCTCATTACCTTATGTCCGGAAATGCATGGTTTCCATGCTGAAAACCATTTATTTAGAGTTTGTTACCGATACTGCGGACTGATAGACACTGTACCATTTCACCAGAGTTACAGTGCCGGTATGTATTGAAAATGATTTATATGTGGGTCAACGCACTATTCACGATGCCTTCGACATACGATCTCTGAAATGGCAGTGGCATACCTGCCACGTTTTCCAGATTTCCCGGAAGATTTCCGGATTTTGAGATAGTCTTTCGGTTTCCGGATGAACATAGTTTTTTTCCGGATTTTCAACCCTCTGGCTTGTTCCCGCCCTTTGCATTCTTATCGCAGTTCAGTTTTGAGTTTCGATTATAGCTGCTATTCTGAGACGCGAGTGTCTGAAATTTGACTGAAAGTCGGCCGATAATATTATCGATAATCCCTTCTCGCAGAATATCGATGCGCTTTTGTCACTAACTCTGTGTGTTTGAAACACCGCCGGCGAAATCCGATCGAACGTTCTATCAATAATCACATCTCACACATTGTGATCCGACTGCTTGTTAGCGGGAAAGTTGTGCTCGTTTTTATGCGATTTCTGCTGTGGTTCCTGTATTCGTGCAGTTGTGTGACTAATTTTTGTGTGATTTAGAGTTTTCGTGATGAGTTCAGCTAAGAGAAGGTATCAGTCTTTCAAGGACGCATACTCTGCTTCATTTCTGTGTAAAATGCGATTCCGAAAAGGTAAAACATTCGTATTGTTCCGTGTGTTCGTGTGATATAAATGTATAGTTTAATAGTTTTCACACTGTTCCTTACCTACATAAACTATTTCGCAGAAAATATGAGCAGCTCTCTTAGGGTGCATTCAGATGACGCCGTCATTTAACGTCTAGTTAAGTCATCTGAAGATCAAAACCAGCTGCAGAAAGATCTAAATAAGACATCAGTATGGTGTAAAAATTGGCAATTGACTCTAAATAATGAAAAATATGAATTCGTCCACATGAGTACGAAAAGAAATCCATTAAACTTTGTTTACAAGATCAATCAATCAAATGTGAAGGTCATAAACTCCACTAAATACCTAGGATTTACTATTACTTCAGACTTAAGCTGGAAAAAACACAAAGATAACGTCGTGGAAAAGGCGAACGAGAGATGCATCAGAACTACTAAAGAGACTGCATACACTACGCTCGTCCGTCCTCATTTGGAGTATTGCTGCCCATTGTGGGTTGTTGTTGTTGTGGTCTTCAGTCCGGAGACTGGTTTGATGCAGCTCTCCACAATACCCTATCCTGAGCAAGCCTCTTCATCTCCACCTTAAGAACGGCAACCTACATCTGTGTGAATCTGCTTACTGTATCCATCTCTTGGTCTTCCTCTGCGGCTTTTACGCCACACACTTCCCTCCAACGCTAAATTCACAATTCCTTGATGTCTAAGAATGTGTCCTACCAATTTATCCCTTCTTTTAGTCAAGGTATGCTAGAAATTTCTTTTCTCCCTAATTCTGTTCAGTACCTCCTCATTAGTTACGCGATCCACCCATCTAATATTCAGCATTCTTCTGTAGCACCACATTTCAAAAGCCTCAATCCTCTTCCTGTCCGCACTGTTTATCGTCCATATCTCACTCCCATACAAGGCAACACTCCATACAAATGCCTTCAGAAAGGACATCCTTAGGCTTAAATCAATATTCGATTATAACAAATTTCTCGTTTTCAAGAACGCTTTTCTACCCATTGCCATTCTGCATTTTATATCCTCTGTACAGCGACCATCATTTGGTATTTTACTGCGCAAGTAACAAAACTCATCTACCTCCTTTATTGCTGCGTTACCCAATCGAATTCCTTCAGTATCACCTGATTTTCTTACACTGCACTCCATTACCCTACTTTTGCTCTTGTTAATGTTCATCTTATATACACCTTTCAGCACACCGTCCATTCCGTTCAATTGCTCTTCCAGGTCCTTTGCTGAATCTGACAGAATTACTATGTCGTCGGCAAATCGCAATGTTTATAATTCTTCACCCTGAACTTTAATTCCTTCTCCAAATTTCTCCTTGCTTTCCTTTATAGCTTGCTCAATGTACAAATTGAATAACAATGGAGAAAGGCTACAACCCTGTCTTACTTCCTATCCAACCACTGCATCCCTTTCATACCATTCAACTCTGACAATCGCTGTCTGGTTTTTGTACAAGTTGTAAATAACCTTACGCTCCCTATATTTTACTCCTGCTTGTTTCAGAACTTGAAAGAGTTTATTCCAATCAACATTGTCAAAAGCCTTCTGCAAATCTACAAAAGCTAGAAATGTAGGTTTGCCTTTTCTTAATCTATCTTCTAGGATAAGCCGTAAAGTGAGTATTGCCTCCCGTGTTCCTACATTTCTCCTGAACCCAAACTGATCTTCCCCGAAGTCGGCTTCTACCAGCTTTTCCATCCTTCTGTATATAATTCGTGTTAATATTTTGCAACCATGACTTATTAAACTGATGGTTCTGTAGTTTTGACACCTGTCTGCACCTGCTTTCTTTGGAATGGGGATTATAACATTTTTCTTAAAGTATGAGGTTACAATTTTGTCATGGCTGGTTCTCCCAGAGACTTCAGTAGCTCTGAGGGAATATCATCTACATCGTCTTCCCTTCCTACAATATTGTCTCGAAGTTCATTTCCTTTGTAGAGCCCCTCTATATACTCTTTCCACCTTTCAGCTTTCCCTTCTTTGCTGAGAAACTGGTTTTCCATCAGTGTCCTTGGTATTCATAGAGCTGTTTTTCTTATCTCCAAATGTTTCTTTTATTTTCCTGTAGGCTGTATCTATTTTTCCCCTATTTATACATTCTTCTACATCCTTGCATTTGCCTTCTAGCCAATCCTGCGTAGCCATTTTGCACTTCCTGTCAATCTCATTTCTTAGTCGTCTGTACTCCATTTTGCCTGTTTCATTTACTGCATTTTTATATTTTCTCCTTTCATCAATTAAATTTAGTATCTCCTGTGATATCCAAGGATTTTTTGTAGGTCTTGCCTTCCTACCTATTTTGTCCTCTGCTGCCTTCACTATTTCATCTCTCAATTTTACCCATTCCTCCTCTACTGTTTTATTTTCCCCTGTTTCTGTCAATTCTTGCCTAAAGCTCCCTCTGAAATTCTTAAGAACTTCAGGTTCCTTCAATTTATCTAGGACCTATCTCCTTATTTTCCTACCTTTTTGTAGTTTCTTCAGTTTCAGCCTACAGTTCATAACCAATAAGTTATGGTCAGAGACTATATATGCCCCTGGGTATGTCTTACACTTTAAAACCTGGTTCTGAAATCTATGTCTTACCATTATAAAATCTATCTGGTATCTCCCGGTGTCTCCTGGTCTCTTCCACGTATACAACCTTCTTTTGTGATTCTTATACCAGGTGTTTGTAATAACTAAATTATGTTCTGTGCAAAATTCTACCAGGCGGTTTCCTCTTTCATTCCTTTTGCTCAGACCATATTCACCTACTATCTTCCCTTCCCTTCCTTGTCCTACTACCGAATTCCAGTCTCCCATAACACTTAAGTTTTCCTCTCCCTTAATTGTCTGAATAATTTCCTTTAGCTCCTCATATATTTCTTCGATTTCCTCATCATCGGCAGTTAGTTGGCATATAAACCTGTACTACTGTTGTCGGTGTTGGCTTCGTATCTATCTTGACAATGATAATGCGATCACTGTGCTGGTCATAGTAGTTTACCCGCTTTCCTATTTTCTTATTCATTATCAATCCTACTCCTGTGATACCCCCAACTGATTTTGTAATTATAATCCTGTACGCACCTGACCAGAAATCCTGTTCATCTTGCCACCGAACTTCACTAATCCCCACTATATCTAACTTCAACCTATCCATTTCCCTTTTTAAATTTTCTAATTTTCCTACCCGATTAAGGGATCTAACATTCCACGCTCCGACTCGTAGAATGCCAGTATTGTCTTTCCTGATGATCACATCCTCCTGAGTACTCCCCGCCCGGAGATCCGAATGGGGGACTATTTTACCTCCGGAATATTGTACCCGAGAGGATGCCATCATCATATAGTCATACAGTAGAGCTGCATGTCCTCGGGAGAAGTAACGACTGTAGTTTCCCCTTGCTTTCAGCCGTTCGCAGTAACTGCATGGCAAAGCCATGTTATCTGGTGTTACAAGGCCAGCTCAGTCAATCATCCAGACTGTTGCCCCTGTAAATACTGAAAAGGCTGCTGCCCCTCTTCAGGAACCACATATTTGTCTGGCCTCTCCACAGATACCCCTCCGCTGTGGTTGCACCTACGGTACGGCTATCTGTCTCGTTGAGGCGCGCAAGCCACCCCACCTCGGCAATGTCTGTGGTTCATGGGAGTGGCCATTGTGGGATCCTTATCAAAAAATGTTTGTTAAGCTTATGGGACTTAACTACGGGGTCATCAGTCCCTAAACTTACAACCTACTTACCAACTACCTTATACTAAAGACGGCACAAATATCCATGCCCGAGGGGGGATTCGAACCCCCGACCGTAGTGGCCGTGCAGACCGTGACTGGAGCGCCTCAGTCTCCTCGGCCACCGCGGCCGGCGGATCCTTATCAACTGGGTTTGACGGAAGCCATCGAAAGATTCCAAAGAAGGGCAGCTCGTTTTGTATTGTCACGATACTGGGGAGACAGAGTCACGGAAATGAAACAGGATCTGGGATGGGAATCATTACAACAACGGAGCTTATCGCTGCGGCGTGGTGTACTTACGAAAATCGGATCGCCAACATTCTCCTCCGAATGCGAGAATATATTGCTGTCCTACCTACATACATAGAAATGATCATCAGAATAAAACACGAGAAATCATTCAGATGTTCTTTCTACCCGCGCGCTTTTCGAGTTGGAATGGCAGATGAATAGTATAAAGGTTGTTCGATGAACCCCTGCTAGGCACTTAAATGTGATTTGCAGAGAATTCCATGTAGATGTAGATTGTGGCTTGCAGAAAAGCTCATTTTTGTGTATTGTGTGAACTGTTCCTAATTTAAGTGACAACAAATGAACAGTCATTATCAAGTAACTTGTGTAAGTACCTAACTTAGTTCCAATATCACGATCTTAAAAAATAACCTAAATTATATGTGTTAACATTATATGTAATCTCTTTCTGTGTAGTCTTTTTTTCGCTATGTTTGAAGGCCTTACGACGCATGCACGTATTAAATTTTTGCAATTTGGGATCTTCTGGATTTCTACTTTTGAAAGTCGGCGGGTATGCGGTGGTGAAAACGCTGCATGAATACGCTGCTGGAAATGACTCTGTATACACGATACTTTTGAGATGGCAGCATAATCAGAAATCGCACTAGTTCAGATACGGTGAACGAGCAGGGCATGGAACAGGACCACCTCGTTCGATCCATCGACCAGTATACTTGCGCGTAATAGTTCGGGATCGGGAGCGCTCAATTTAGTTCGCGACTCTGCCGCGAACTAGTTGGTTATTTTAGTTCGTCCGCTCCCAGTAACGGCTGAGCGGCGTGGTCTGCGCATGCAGTTGGAGGAAGAATTCCCCCACCTAGCTGCTTCATGCGCTTGCTGCTTGAGCCGCTAAAGATATCACGCAAACCAAAAGAAACAGTTTGTGGACAATTTCTCGCGTTTAAGTCTAGAGTTAGAGTAATCTAGTAGCAGACGCTCACCTCGAAATGGCTCTCATCAGCAAAAGGCAAACACGTGATTTTTAATTCTGCTGCGCGGCCTCTCGCTATTGGCCGTCGGTTTTCGGAAAAGAATCCCACGAAATAAGAAACGAGATACGTTTGGGATAATAGTTCGCGACCGGTAACGCATGTTTTAGTTTCGCGACCGGTAACGCATGTTTTAGTTCGCGACCGGTAGCTTTCCTTTTATTTCGCAGCTCGGCCGCGAAGTAGGTCCCTTTTTTTAGTTCGTCCGCTCTTTTTGGCTTTTGCTACCGCTACTAAAAGAGCTCTTTCTTATGTTATGACAGCTTTTTATATAATGATCAGTCACAGTTCGTTACTTTACACTGTAAGTGTCGCTTATACGACGTTGTCCTCAACATTCTACCCCGCGAGCCGTCAACAGTATCATTCAGGCGAGAGAAAATGGTTGATGCATAATTTCTCGCATATAAATGCAAACTATGTTTAGTTTTGAGTTCTCTTTACTTCTTTACATTGTGGAATGAGGGTTATATTTAGACACTGCTGAATACCTTAGAAAAGAAAATTTGTGGCAGTGAACTATGAAACTACAGCTGAGTTGCATCTCAGCTCGAAATGACGGTAACTGGCAAAAGAAAATCACGCGATTCTGCGCGCTCTCGCGTCCTCTCGCTGTCCCCCATCAGTCTTCGGAAAAGGAGCGGACGAACTAAGAGGTGAGGGATCCCCGAACTAGTTCCCGTAGTTCGTCTGTGGGAGCGCTCTTCCGAACTAGTTCGTTCGCGAACTACACAAGACTATCGACCACGGCAGACTCGACTGAAACGCGACGAAGTGAACTGGAGCAGCGTCCGGTAGCAGCCACTAAACCCTGCGAAACATCAGTGGCGCATTATGAGGAACAGTAACACCCTCTAGGTGGAAAAGATGTATACTGTAAATATGCCTGTCTGGTACAGCGCTTATTAGACCGTAAGTCTCTGTAACAAAGTAGGATTGAATAAATAGTCTTTAACTTGGAAACGAGTGCACTTCCTGAATAAGTTAATTATACCTCTTTTGGTCCGAATCCTCTCCTCTAACAGTCCGTACAGTTTTTACACAGTGGAAAAAAATCACCCTGTATTACGCTTTGTGCCCAAATTCCATTAATAATTTGCTATGACTAACTTCCAACCAGTAATTCTTAACGTTGAAAGTTAACTCTGCAGTAAACTTATCCAACGGGTAAACACAATTTCATAGGCTTTGAATATAATGAACTGGAGAGTAAAATAAGATACGGTTGTTTTTTATACGTTGCCGTTCGACCGGTAAGAGACTCAAATGTCCCCTTAAAACAGTATTTAGTATTTCTAAACTCGGTGAAAACTCGGCGTCCCTCGGGTAGTTACTTATTCCAGTCTGCCATCAGTACATCCTCTTTTTTCTCTCTCTGTTCTTCTCCTCCTCTCCCTTCTCTCTGTCCTCCTGCTCCTCCCCCGTTTCCTCCTATCCTTTTCTCTGTCCATTTCCTCCTCCCCTCCCTCTGTTCATCTGTTTTCACCTGTCTGTCACCTTCTTCCCTCTCTCATTCTCCTCCTCTCCCCTCTCTCTGTCCGTCACCTCCTTCCCCATTCTGCCCGTCTCCTCCTCCATCTACTCCTCTCCAAAATGTTCAAATGTTTGTATAGCTTATGGGACTTAACTACGGGATCATCAGTCCCTAAACTTACAAACTACTTATGAACTAACTTATATTAAGCACGGAACAAATATCCATACCCGAGGGGGGATTCTAACCCCCTACCGTAGTAGCCGTGCAGACCGTGACTGAAGCGCCTCAGTCCCCTCAGCCACAGCGGCCGGCCCACTCCTCTCCCTCCTATACATGAAAACATACATATATGCGCCAAGTTACATGGTGATTGGCCAAACGGTGTCAACGTCGCAAGGTACCCTCCGCCATGCTAAATTCACTGGCTTCCACATTATAAAAAATCTTCTTCATTAAAACATACATTTATGTGCTGGCTTTCATGGCGAACAGTTAAACAATTTGTATGTTCGTTGTAACATACACTCCGCCATGCAGTTACGGAGGCTACGAAAGGTAGCACATGTATTAATCTGGGTATACGCTACCTCTGTTCCAAATTTGCCGGCCGCGGTGGCCGAGGTGACTGAGGCGCTCCAGTCACGGTCTGCATGGCCACTACGGTCGGGGGTTCGAATCCCCCCCGGGCATGGATATGTGTGCCGTCTTTAGTATAAGGTAGTTCATAAGTAGTTTGTAAGTTTAGGGACTGATGACCCCGTAGTTAAGTCCCATAAGCTTAACAAACATTTGAACATTTTTTTGTTCCAAATTTCATTCATATCCGTCCAATCATTTCAGCATGAAGGCATAAGAATCCAATCAACTAATTGTAAAGCACCCTCCGGCATGCACCATAGGAAGTTAGTCTTAGTATTTGTGTAATCTTCGCGCGAGTGTAAGCAGTGAGTTGACAAAGTTTTATCGCCATCGGACGTGTGGTATGGCCGTGCATAAAATACGAACAAAAAGAGAAACAACCATTACCTTTTATTCATTAGATGTTTGTTTCCCTTTTTGTTCGTATTTTATGCACGAAACATTAATTTTTATACCTTAGCTAAAATGCTGCTCTGTGGTACAGCGGTTGCGCCAGACTATGAATCCAAAGGTCACAGGTTCGATTCCCGACAGGTCCTAGGATTTTTATCTCTCACTCTCCCGTTCTTTCAGCTGGCAATGTTGCTGATGTGGAAAATATCGAGTAGCACCGTCGTTCGGAATCCACGTAAAACTGTAGGTCTCCCTATAACTGGCTGGGTAAGTCAGTTCGAAGGTCGGAGGAAGGCAACGGCATACCACCTCCAAACAGAACCATGCCTAGTAAAGCACTATGGTGTTCAAACCAATCTTCGGATTGTTGACTGATTTACCTTTCTTACATTAGAAGAATACCGTCTAAACGGTAAAAGATAAAAAAATATTTCATCTAAAACTTATGCTGTTTTTAAACTACTTTTAGATCGATACGCCTAAATTTGTCGAATAACTCGAACATTTTCGAAATCCCCTTCCCGCACCCAATTATCTTTTCTTTCCATTTCACTAATAGTAAAACGTATCGCATTATTACAGGGAAATTCGATCATGTATGATGCAGTGGTATTCGAAAGAGGCACTTGCCAGAAAAACGCTAGAAATATATCTATTTCACAGTAAGCGCGTCCAATATGTAATATTCCTGGGGGGGGGGGGACACGTGAGATATGTAATGAGCACGTTTAGTGATATGGAGATATTTCAAGCTTTTTCTGACAACTACCTCTTTGGATTGCCACTTCATCATATATGATCGAATTTGGTATTAATGAAGCGAAATGTTTAGCTGTAGACAAGTATCGAAATGAAAGACAAAATTGGAGGGGAGGAGATTTAAAAAAAATCTTTGACAAAACAAGACGCATAGTTTTAAAGTGCATTAAAAACCAACGATCTTTATTTGAAGTATTTTTCTATATCTGTTGTTGTTGCAACGGTATTCTATTACAAATATTATAATAAATTTTTACAAGGTATAGTTTTGCCCTTATCAGGCATTTGGGTACGTATTAAAGAAAAATGTCTCTAATTTTGGACTACACTACAACACATTCAGAGCTGTGCTTCTAAGACGACTCACAGTAGTTTACTAAGCTAAATATACGGTGTTATCAAAGTTCAAGTATAAACGTCACCGTCCCTTATATATAAACAGATCCGTAGTTTTCAGGTAATTCTGTAGATTTTCAATTCTGTCTGGCCAGAGTTTTCACTGGCTTTCTAATGCTGATTTTAGCTTAATGAGGCTTTATCGAGGTTTCGGTCTTAATGTTACAGATTTTAGTCAAATACATTAATTACTTAGGTTATCAGAAAACAATGTTTCCATTTCCACGATTCCAAAATTTGAGTAATCCATTCCCATTGACCCAATAAAGTATGAAGTCATCCGTTCAGTGACACCATTTGTGAGTCCCTGAGGCTCTCCTCATGAGAGATAGCCCACACTAGAATAGCGTTGCGAGGTGGTGGGCCCCCTACACTATATCCCACAAGCTTTCAGTGCTGTGGCATATCCTGTGCGATCTGAGTATCCGAGTGGGCTTGATAGGTGTGTATTAAAAAAAAACGAAGTGCGTTTTCTTTGATGCTGAATGTCTGTGGTCGCGTAGTTTCGTTGCATTGCACTCAGTGATACTACCTGGATGTTGAATTTCAGCTGTTTGTGCTAGTCATACATGTCATATTCGGTTTCTTGCCAAATAAAAAGATGGCTGCTACGAAATGTTATATATCGATTTCCCTCCCCTGCTCGCTTTTACAGCGCATGTTGACATAAAGTTAAAAGCAAGAACCAAGCAATGAATTCTTTGTCACGTAGAAACTGACAGAAATTCATTTGCAAATTCTAACACGGCGATCAGTGCAAAATCGTGTACAAAACACGATTGTGCAGGCGCAGTGAACTTCTATGCACAGAGACCAGAGTTATACATTCAGTTTTATAGAGGTCACTGACAGCTCTGCTACGCGCAAGCCCATTGCGAGAGATACTGCGTTGCTTGTTATTTGTTACTAACTGAAAACCCGACGTTGCCCGGGTATTTATTTATTTATTTATTCATACTTTAATTAGTACTTCTTTTATCTATTACCTATCTAGCTCCTTTCTCCTAAAAACATGTTATATTTATGGGAGAATATATATATATATATATATATATATATATATATATATATATATATATATATATATAGAGCCTTATTATATATATATATATATACACATAATGCGATACAGCCTTATATATATATATCGCATTATGTACAAAAGTGCAGTATCCAAACAAAGAAAGGTAGTAAGAAAAATACAAATGATACGTAAAATTCATACCTTCATTTAATTCAAAACTTGACTATGAACAATGTTTCTTGTTACTTGTCCAGGATCTATTCTGAATAAATTCTACGGTGGACACACCCTTGAGCAAGTGACATTAGTTGTCCATATAAGAAACATGGAGATACCAAATCCATTCCACAGTATTTAATAGATTGCCGGGTCATTTATTAATCGATGTGATAGGTTTTTGCTCATCGTAGGCTATATGGTTTCATGTTTATTGAAATATATGTTGTACAGCTGTATAATTGTGCACGTATATTTTCATTTGTATAAGTGCTGCAAGTCTGTAAATTTCTGTTGCGAGACGGTTTTCCATGAACATTACTGTTTATGTGACTTTTCAAGCTTTCACGGCGGATCTGTTGTAAATACACTTCGCGGGTTTGCCGCCGGATAACATTGTGAATCTCCCACAACAGGGATGCAGGTTTCCAGATGAGCGCAGCCTGGAATCCACTATTGGCTGCAATCAAAGCAAAACAGGAGAAGAGAGAAAATCGGAAACACGGAGGAACGCAGCGCAACGCAGATACTTAGTTCCAATTTCCACCACAGGAGCGTCCGGCAGCACATCATTGCCCACGGCGCACGCGCGGAAGACGCCTCCTCGGCTCCCAGCAGGGGGCACCAGAAGCGCCGCCGCCGACCAACACTGAACGGTCTCTCGCGCATGCGTAATCTCTGCACACGCCCTGATAAATATCGCCGCTGCCGCGCAATTACCATCAGTCGCGCCGTGAAGTACTGACAGCTACCACCACCTGAAGATGTCGAACAGTTGTGTCGGCGAAATATTGTGGGAGATTCACAATGTTATCCGGCGGCAAACCCGCGAAGTGTATTTACAACAGATCCGCCGTGAAAGCTTGAAAAGTCACATCTGGTACCTCTACGGGGAGGAGATGGCCAATGATATTCATGAATTTGACAAGTTACGCAAGAAGAGAGGTAGACTGCTGTGCTCTATGGCCTTCTTACTGAGATGTCGTGACAAGCAAACAATCCCGACGTTTGCCAAATTTAAACATGACATTGACTCTGCTGCCGCTGCGAGAATTAAACGACGAGCTAGTGCTGCCCTAGTGAGAGAGAGGGTACGTTATACGCGGCGGGAACTGCACTTGCTGTCCAAGAAATTACTATCACTACATCTGAAGATCTCTTCAAAGGCATCAGCTGTATCCTGGGATTGGATTGATAGCTCTACCTGGGCGCTAGCTGACTGGACTGAACAACAAATGAAGAACCGACAAGTGTCAAAATACAATCGTCTCGAGGCCCAAGCACAAGAAGAAACTAGAATTCGTCGACGCACCGTGTTTAATCTCACGGATAGAATTTTGGACGACGCAGCCGTTTCGGTGCTCGAGAAGGGTTTGAATTTTGCACCAACACCAGGGACAGCTCCGGTTCGAGAAGTTATATCTGGGATAGAGCAAGCAATTTTGAAATTTCCCAGTGACGTTGCAGAAGAGATTAGGAGAGACACCTGCAGAATCCTGACCAAATCTCAGCCGAAGAGGTTTAATATCTCTTCAGCAGAAAGGAAGGCTCTGAGTGACTTGAGGGCAGACAAAGACTTCGCAATTTTACCTGCTGACAAGGGGAACGCCACTGTCCTTCTCTCAAGAACTGAGTATAACTCCAAGATCGAGGCACTGCTTGACGACCCTGCATATCGCAAGTTGAAAGAAGATCCGACTTGCAAGATTCAGAGGAAAACATTAGACCTCATTAAAAAGAGTTCTATTCCAAATAACCTTAGGAAAGGCCTGCGGCAACAGGCTGCAGTTCCTCCGAGACTGTACGGCCTACCGAAGATCCATAAGGAAGGGACTCCTTTACGTCCAATTGTGAGCAACATTGGTGCGCCTACATACTTCTTGGCTAAATATCTTGCTTCTCAGTTGGCACCACTTGTAGGCAAATGTGAACACCACATCAAAAATTCGGAGGACTTCATACAACGCCTAAGGACTCTTCAACTACAATCAACAGATATCTTGGTTAGCTTTGACGTCGTTTCTTTATTTACTAAAGTACCTTTACAGGACTCACTGCAGCTCATCAGCAGTAAGTTTGAGAAAGACATTGTGGCATTGTTCGAGCATGTGCTTATCTCAACGTATTTCTTATTCAATAACCAATATTTTGAACAAGTTGACGGAGTCGCCATGGGGAGTCCTCTATCTCCCATGGTGGCCAACTATTTTATGGAAGACTTTGAGGAAAGAGCACTACTGTCAGCACGTCTGCAACCTTCTTGTTTCTGGCGCTATGTGGATGACTCATTTGTGGTGTGGCCTCACGGAATAGAGACGTTACCCACGTTTCTTCAGCATCTGAATTCACTCCATCCAAGTATCCAGTTCACCATGGAGTTGGAAAGAGACGGAAGTTTACCTTTTCTGGATGTTATGGTAAAAAGAAAACCTGATGGTACGCTGGGCCATAGTGTCTACCGCAAAGCGACACACACAGAGCTATATTTGCAGGCCACAAGTTGTCATCATCCTGCACAACGCGGTAGCGTCTTACGCTCTTTGGTACACAGGGCACATGTGGTTTCAGATACTGATAGCTTGCCAGGTGAACTACAACATCTAAGAACTGTATTCCAGCAAAACGGTTATTCTGAGCGACAAATACGCAATGCTTTTCAATTGAAGCAATTTCAACGAAAGGATGTTGATGAAGATTCGGAGGCACCCACTGTAACGGCGTTCTTGCCTTATTTTGGTGGCATGTCATCTAGGATAGAACGTATCCTGAAGAGACACGACATCAAATGTGTGTTTCGTCCGCCATCAAAACTGAAGAATATATTGTACTCGGTCAAAGACGAACTCGGCCTTCGCAAACGCGGCGTATATAAAATACCATGTCAGTGCGGAAAATCTTATATAGGGCAGACATGTCGAACTGTGCAAGAACGCTGTACTGAACACCAACGCCACACACGCCTAGGACAACCCAGTAAGTCAGCGGTAGCAGAGCACTGCCTGAACACAGGTCATCGGATGTGTTACGAGAAAACGGAAGTTCTATCGTCAGTATCATCATTCTGGGACAGTATTTTTAAGGAGGCCATACACATCCGTACGGCGGATAATCTTATCAACAGGGATGCAGGTTTCCAGATGAGCGCAGCCTGGAATCCACTATTGGCTGCAATCAAAGCAAAACAGGAGAAGAGAGAAAATCGGAAACACGGAGGAACGCAGCGCAACGCAGATACTTAGTTCCAATTTCCACCACAGGAGCGTCCGGCAGCACATCATTGCCCACGGCGCACGCGCGGAAGACGCCTCCTCGGCTCCCAGCAGGGGGCACCAGAAGCGCCGCCGCCGACCAACACTGAACGGTCTCTCGCGCATGCGTAATCTCTGCACACGCCCTGATAAATACCGCCGCTGCCGCGCAATTACCATCAGTCGCGCCGTGAAGTACTGACAGCTACCACCACCTGAAGATGTCGAACAGTTGTGTCGGCGAAATATTGTGGGAGATTCACAATGTTATCCGGCGGCAAACCCGCGAAGTGTATTACTGTTTATGTTCTCATGTCTCATGTGGTACTGTAATACAATTCCTTAGGTACATTCACCTGTATGTGTATATACTGTCTGTAAAATTTCCTGTGAGTACAATTTGTAATGTAATTTATAACGTCATACCAAATGCCGTAGTTTTATTAGATGAACAGCGGAGAAGTGGGTTGATGTTCAGCAAGAAGTGGTCTCCCAGTTCGTATCCATGTAGTGATGCCGTCTTCAAAGAATGCCGTCATGTAGCTCACCATATGTTGACAACTAATCGTAATTAGTAATATAATCCACGTAAGTAACAAGAGTTATCTTTTGGACCTGTTGTTCAAGAAAAGTTAAATGACAGTAAAATATCTTTATTTGATGTCATTTCTGTCTGTGAACCGTAGAGGAAGAGGACACTAACAAAATTACCATCAACGGATATTTACATTCTAAAAAAGATTTGCACCTGCCCATGTACGATCACACACTTGTTATTCACATATTTTTACTATTATTGCTTCATTATTTGTCAATCAATACTATTCGTTACGAGGGTAGTTCGGAAAGTCCCGTTACGCTTTTGCTCCGCGACACTTCTACGATCGCTAATCCGCTCATATGCTGTAGTATCTCTGATTTAAACAGAACGATATGACCATTAAGCCATTTAGACCTCAATTTGTGTTGTGTCGTTCGTAGTGACGTTTATCACAACATCGTCGATCGATTTTTCTGAATATTGGGAACGTTAAACCAAGTGACAATCATCGAAAATATGCGAGGTTTACAGAGGAAATGCAACGAGCCTTCAAGCTGGAACGGAGAGATTTAGGTGTTCTTTCTTCCCGCGCGCTATTCGAGAATAGAATGCGAGATAAATAGTACTACGGTGGTTCGATGAATCCTCTGCCAGGCACTTAAATGTGATTTGCAGAGTATCCCATGTAGATGTAGATGTAGAAGGATGAGAAGATGGGTCCGACAATTTAAGGAAGGGTGTGATCAGATGCACGTCGAAGAACGAAGTGGTCGCCCACTGAAAATGAGTCAGAACAATACCTTCAGAGCTTTGGCATAAGAGTCACCCTCCGTTCAAGTCCCGATCTCGTTGCTACCGATTTTCATGTCTCGGTATCTAAAATCGTTCGTTAGTGGTAAGCGCTTTAGTAACAAGAATAAAGAAGATTAGCACATGGTTCACAAACAGGCGACAACATTCTGTGACGAAGGAATACATAAAATTGTACTACGCTTTGAGAAATGCCTACAAACGTACGGGGGCTATGTTGAAAGTTGTTTTAAGTGTTGCGGCTTTTTGTGAAGTAAATTGCTTTCTTTCTTTATCCGTAATCTATTCCTTTTTTGTAACCAAATGGAACTACCCGTGTAGCACAGCTCCTGCAAGCGACTGCAATAGATTCTCTTGTTTCTGTTCGTGAACAGGACTTAATTTACAGCCAAGTGGCTCGATAGCTCCTAGCAAAATGTTATATATATATATATATATATATATATATATATATATATATATATAAACACACTATTTTCTTCACTGTAGAATGTTTAACGATGAATTCTAAACGAGACTGTGATACTTCATTCACGGGGGGATGGATGCTGAGTCTCCTTGACGTGTTGCGTCGAAATGTAGGCGGTCACTCAAAGAAATTTGAAAGCTACAGACAAAAACATCTAGCGCAAAATGTTTACAGTCATTATAGCAATCTTTCTCCAACTTCAATCATATTCTGTCCTATGATAGACATAAATGAAGAAAAGAGCGAAAATGATCTTGATTAGATAGCGGTAGAAAGGATTAAAAAATGCACACCAGCTATTACATAATGTGACCCATATAAAACCAGTTCGCATCCGGTCCAATTGCTTGTTTAAGTGACAACACTGTCTCGAAAGTTGGCTACACTGCATTTTATCGGAAAGTTGAGTGCAGCTGAGTAGAGCTGTGAGAGTAACGAAAAGAAGTGTATCCCTATGCATTCGTTACTAAAAGAAACGGTACTCGTTACCAGTGCCACGTAGAAATACGGTCGCTACACTGTCTTTGGAGTCGCACCTGACGTAAGCTCTTTTCTGCAGCGGTGACCGATCGTAGTTACAGAACTCCATTTGCGGGCAGCGGACAGTTGTACTGTCAGACTGTGGTACTGTATTCTGGGACGGCACCGGTAACTGTCATGAATGAAAAAGCATCTCTTGTGTACATGAGAACTTTTCAATACTTCTACTAAGCTATTTTTTTTATTTTTTTTTTAAACAAATAAGTAACCCAAGCAGTTCCAACCAAGACCCTACCACGCCGTAGTGGAGAAGCGAGTCAACTCTCCCCGAATTGAATCGGCTGCTCTCCGCCATTTGCAGGGAACAATCCTAGTACTGGGGCTGTGATCTGAAATGTATGAGACGCAACGAGAGCAAAATGAAGCACAAAAGAAACGATTTTTTTAAATACTGAGTATTGGAGTCTGTTTAAAAAGTGTTCTTAAATGAATGAAGTCTTCTAATTTCCGAAATACGTCTACATAGACATAAGAATTTTAAGAATGTAAGACTCCTTTCTGACTAGGTGAAGCGATTTTACATTGAGTAATTTGCACAAGATGATTCCAGGAATCTTGTAAAGTAACAGAGAGTGCGATTATTACTTAATTCACGTAATTTTACTGTCAGGTTCTGATCACTTTTTGCTGACTACTCTGTACGTTTTACACGCTTATTTTTGTATTGCACAATTTTGTCTACATACCTTTCTACATTACATACAAATTTTGTTTCAACTTGCTCGAATTGTACTATTGTAAGAACCCATGTAAATTTAAATAGGCATCTCAATCGCACATTACTTTTTAACAAAGATAGTACCTCTTGAAGTGATTCAATATGCAACATTCGATCAAATATTAACCATTAACGAAGTACTATCACCACCTCTTAAGTTTCTAAAAGCAATTAATTGACCTACCTGTGTGTCATACTTATACAGGCTGTTACAAAAAGGTACGGCCAAACTTTCAGGAAAGATTCCTCAGACACAAAGAAAGATAATATGTTATGTGGACATGTGTGCGGAAACGCTTAATTTCCATGTTAGAACTCATTTTATTACTTCTCTTCAAATCACATTAATCGTGGAATGGAAACACACAGCAACAGAATCTACCAGAGTGACTTCAAACACTTTGTTACAGGAAATGTTCAAAATGTCTTCCGGCACATGGGATCCCTGATGCGCTGATGCAGCCCTGGAGAATCGCGTATAGTATCACAACTGTCCACAATACGAGCACGAAGAGTCTCTACATTTGGTACCGGGGTTGCGTAGACAAGCAAATGCCCCCGTAAATGAAAGTCAAGAGGGTTGACATCAGGAGAGCGTGGAGGCCACGGAATTGGTCCGCCTCTACCAATCCATCGGTCACCGAATCTGTTGTTGAGAAGCGTACGAACACGTCGACTGACATGTGCAGGAGCTCCATCGTGCATGAACCAAATGTTGTGTCGTACTTGTAAAGGCACATGTTCTAGCAGCACAGGTAGAGTATTTTGGCAATTATCTGCACGAATTATTTCAATTTACATTTAAAGAGAAATACTAAAATGAGCTCTAACGTGGAAATTAAGCGTTTCCGGACACATGTCCACATCACATATTTTCTTTCTTTGTGTGTGAAGAGTGTTTCCTGAAAGCTTGGCCGTACCTTTCTGTAACACCCAGTATATATTTCTTATATGCCTAGTTCTTCATTCAGTTCAACTTAGTGTATAATCGTGTTAGTACTTTTAGTAATTTATATGCTAATAGAATATAAGCACTTGACATGTAATAAAGTACTTTTCTCAGTTTGAGAGAATTATTTGTAAGAGGAAACCTAAACAACAACGAACGCTCATGATTCATTATTTCTCCATGAAAATACTATACGGTATACAAGCAATGACTGAAACGTGAAATGTAATATTGCTTCTGTCTTCGTCTTTGCTTTCAATCTTACCATTACAATTAAAAGCAGCACAGAAACGACCCATGTTGCCCTGCAAATGGCGGCTTCTGTCACGTTCAATGCGGGGACGCGACACTAGCGCCACGAGCGGTCTAGTTTTTATTTAGTAAGTCTATGGTTCCAGCAGGCTGCTCTGCGAGCGCTCTCTGCCCCATCTCGGAGATGCGCTGGTGGGGGAAGCTGACGTCACACAAGCGTGTACTCGGCGGACATAAGTAAACAGACGCGCTCGCTTAGTTCTCGTTAATGGATAGTTGTGACAACAGCAAAAATGTCTAGTCGCGAAAGCCCAGCGGATGTTTGTTTAGAAGAACTGTATCTCTTTATTAACGGAGACTGAGGTCGAGCATGTCTAATGTGTGAGAACTCGAATTGCACAAAAAGAAAAAAAATCAATTTACAGCGTCATTACAGAAAAAAAGACAGCCCCGTTTTTCGCTTGTGTGTCTCACGTCCCTACTATTTTATGAGGATGCAAATTACGTCCGTATTTTCTTGCACTGTCTTTCTAAACTGAAAATATTAGTGTTTGTGCTATTTCTTGTGATAAATGCTGGATCGAACGTTATGTCACTTATTGTTGCTCCTGCTTAGCGCATTTTGAAACTTTTAAGACTTGTGACTTTGGTTACTCTAGTTATTATCAATTAAAGTGTTGTGTTACTCATTTGCCTGAAGTAAGCTATTATGCGTGAATGCAAACGTACCGTATCTTTGAACATAAAAACATAGCCTACTTTTCTCGAAGACCGATATACTAGTTATGAAATGCACTGTTCAAATGTTTATAGAGCTTATGGGCCTTAACTACGGGGTCATCAGTCCCTGAACTTCCTGCCGTGCTTAGAGAAGCTGCAGCCTACAGTGAAAGAGCGAGGGCTGAGTTGTCTGAGAGCCACCTCCTCCACAACATTCAGCCAGCCACCAGACGCCTGAAATCCAGACGGAGCTTTCTCAGAGCAACCGACAACCTCAGTGACCAACCCGGATCTAGAGTGGAGAGATGGAAGAGATCGAGAGAAAGGCACTGGGTGGAACCAAAGGAAGAAGTGGCACCAGGCCACAATGAGGACTGGACTGTTTGGAAGTCACTAACAGGCTACGCACCAACACTGCACGGTCAAGAGATAATCATATGAGGTGGGGATACTCTTACTGTATCTAACCTCTGTGACTGTAGAGATGTGCAGACGACCCAGCACATGTATAACTGCCCTGAATGTTCTTCACACTGCACCTTAGAGGACCTGATGTTGGCAACCCGAAATGCTGTCAACGTAGCCCGCTTTTGGGCCAAATGTATGTAATATTTCTGTCTGTTTGTTTATAGTTCGTAGTTTACATGTATGTAAGTAATCTGTATGTTATACCTTTATAAACTTCTGTACACATGATGCTTCTGACACGAATAAAAAAAAAGGTCCCTAAACTTAAAAAACCACTTATAAACTATCTAATACTAAGGACGACACAAATATCCATGCCCGAGGGGGCGATTCGAACCCCCGACCGTAGTGGCCGTGCAGACCGTGACTGGCGCGCCGAAGACCGCTCGGCCACCGCGGCCGGCGAAATGCACTGTTCAAATGTTTGTATAGTCTATGGGACTTAACTACGGGGTCATCAGTCCCTAACCTTACAAACTACTTATGAACTACTTACCAACTAGGACGGCACAAATATCCATGCCCGAGGGGGGATTCGAACCCCCGACCGTAGTGACCGTGCAGACCGTGACTGGAGCGCCTTAGTCCCCTCTGCACTGTAAAATTCGTATTGCCGTATTTAGTATTAACATGGTGGAAACTAGGATGCGGGTCAGCTTGATAAATCGTTCATTAATAATCTGGCTCCTATTGATATTCTAGAAACACCCTCTAAAATCAAACTTCTTCATTAAAAAATAACGGGAAAATTCGTTACACACGTGATAAGAAATACTCCTTATGTTAGTTCCATGAAACGGGCATTTAAAAATGTAAAATAATTCCACCATGAACTTGATTTGTTAAACTCCAGACATGAACCGCATTATTGATATTCAGGTTCGCAGAGCTTTTACATTAATTATAATAATAATAATAAAACATTATTATCGCTTAGGACTGCCCTGGCGCCGGTCGCGGTGGCCGAGGGGACTAAGGCGCTCCAGTCACGGTCTTCACGGCCACTACGGCCGGGGGTTCGAATCCCCCCTCGGGCATGAATATTTGTGCCGTCCTAGTTCGTAAGTAGTTCATAAGTAGCTTGTAAGTTTAGGGACTGATGACCCCGTAGTTAAGTCCCATAGACTATACAAACATTTGAACATTTTTGACTGCCCTGGCGTCACGTGATCAGCATTTCCATGGAGAAAAATGACAATTTCAGTTATAGCTGTTTCGTAAACAATTGTATACGTCGCGGGAATTGGAATGTAACTGGCAGTTTCTCGTGATGTCACATTCTAGCCGGCTGCTTCACTTGCACACTCGTATCCCACGCGACAACCGCTCACGGCTGAGAAGCGGTGCCCCGTGAGCAAGTGAGCGCTCCTTAGCTCACGGGCGAGCGCTCGAGCTGGATCAGTCTGCACTACACCGAAACCTTCATAGGCAAAAAATATAATGAAACGTGTGTTTGCATTAAAAGCGGACGCCAGATCATAGAGTTTTAACCTAAAAACACGAACCAAGAACTATAAAATGTCTAAAAACATAAATAACCATCTAAAATCGTAGAGCTTCGCAATACGCGCTAAAAAAGTACGGTGCCGTTTCTATATGTATATAGTCATGTTACGTCACCGTACTTTGCGATCGGGTCGGTTATACTCGCCTGTTTTGTATGTAGGGCATACTCTATAATGATATTGGACATGTCCATGTTTACAGTCCTACATACGGCAAACCAATATTTACAAGTTTATTATTTATAAATAATTTCAAAAAATATAAAATTTCAATAAGATGACATCCACCTTTCACACATACAATGTTGCCTTTTTCCTTCTTTTGGGAAATGGAAAGTGTTTTACTCATTTCATTGTTTTGAATTTAACTCTCCATTTTACATGGTACTAACATACAGCTGTAAGATGTTCCTTCGATTTTCTTTGGAAAGTACTTAGATCCTTTTTGCTAAGAGGCAGTCTAGAGTTGACAGAGTCACTATCCGTCAATTTCAGTCTTTTGTTAAGTATGTAATAATGTTTCCTATTTCTAGTATTGTGGTCATGAATGTCTGCGTTTCGAGGTAATTTACAATTTCTCATTTGAAAAAGTAGGACTATTGTTTCGTATGTACAAACCTGGTACAGATAATATTTTTTAATCTTGTTTACGGGTGAATCATGTGGCGTTAATTTCGCTATCCATTTAATAGCTTTATTTTGTAGTACAAGTATACTACTGTATAAAATGACTTTTAAAAGCCATTTTTGTACTGTGTTTTTAAATATCGCCTATGCCGGATCGAGTGGCAATGCCGTACATTTCGTATCCGTACAATTCGTATCACATTCGCCGTTGCTGCATTGCTTTATTAGCATTCTCCGTGTTGCTTTTCGTTACCGAGATCGTATCGATACGGTATATGCGATTAAGTCGTGTAGTCCGTATCGATACGGTCGATGCGAGTAAGGAAATGTACTTATGAGTAACGATTCAGTACTTCGAGTCAATCAAAGTATTTCTTACTCAACCGAATACAAGCGGTTTGCCACTGCTGTATAGCTGAGTGTCAGTAGTTGTAAGTAGCTCGTATTGTTGAGTTGTTAGAATGTGTTGAATCGGTGCTTCCGAGTATATGGAACACTTTCAGAGAAATGGGGCAATTTTTTATTATAATAGCGATTCAAGATCTGTACAAGAAATGGAGAGCTGTGGGATTCATTCAGAATTTGCAGGGGGGCAGGCGATCGACCGTGGGGATATCTGAAATTAGAGAACGGAGGAACTACAGAGGCATCTCTCTCTCTTAAGTATAGCGTATAAAGTCCTATCATTAACAATTCTTGAAAAGCTTAAGTCATATGCAGAAGACTACTAAGCAGGCTTACCGGCAGGAAGATCGACCACTGATTAAATTTTCACCATGAGGCAAATCTGGGAAAGTGCTGGGTATTCAACCATCGGTTTCTGGTGACATTTGCGGGTTACTCAAAGGCTTATGACATTCTCCACAGATTAAGTATGCACAACAAACAGAGGGTTTGGTGTACCAATAAAGTTAATAAATGTGATGGAAGTGTGCACAGCGGAGACAAAAGGCAAAGTGAAATTCCAGAGGGAGCTGTCCAAAGAATTCAGTTGTTGTTGCTGCTGGTTTTTAGGGGACTAAACAGCTACGTCATCAGTCTCTAAGAATTGGTATTAAAACAAGTGTGCGACAAGGCGATGTTGTTTCACACTGCTATTTAATCTGGTCCTAGAGAAAGAAATCCGAAAAATGAAAAGAGAAAGCAAAGGGATGAAGCTAAATGGAAGAACAGACTTATAGGATATGTAGACAACATTGCAGAGCTAGGAAAGTCAGAGGATTTGATGGTTGAAACTGTGAAGAACATAGCGCAAAATGCAAGTAAGATCGGGCTACGATTTAATGCGGAAAAACGGAGGTATCCAGGTAAGCCCCTAATGAAATCCGCATTGCAATTTCGCTAAAGTGGAAAATTTTAAGTACCTGGTTACATGGTACAACAGACAAAATGATTTAGAGCAGGAAGTGAACCAACCAATTGTGAATGGGTCTAAAACATATTTCTGTATGAGGCAGATAATGTCATTAAAGATTCTGTCAATAAAGACCAAACTTAAAGCATACAACGCAGTAATAGTACCAGTGTTGTTTTATGGAATAGAAACCCTAAGCACAACAAGGAAAGATGAAGTGAACTTGTTAGTGATTGAAAGAAAAATCACGAGAAAGATCTTTGGCCAGTCCGTGAAGAGAACTCACAGAGACGGAAAAAGAACCAAGAACTGTATGATCTGATTAGGCAACCAAACATCGTACAAACACTGAAAGCAGGGAGGATAAGTCTGGCAGGCCACATTGCTAGGAGACCAGACACCTCACGAGCAAAAGCCGTTCTTATGGGAAGATCTGATGGTACCCGTCCATTTGGAAGACCCAGAAAGAGATGAACGACGAAAATACCTTTGCCAGCTAGGAATCCATGCCAACTGGATGCGAAGTGCACAAGATCATTATCTATGGAGGAGCATTGTGGGGTCCGCGCATGATCTACAGGGTCCTCGATTGCCGATCTGATTGACTGAATGACAGAAGCAAGATGCATGGGCTTCACGAGAAGTCCCCGAAAGTCGCTAAGGAGGTTACCGCAGCAAGTTTGTGTAACTGGCTGTTAACAATAACTGCTACCGCTTACTTGCACCATTTGATTTACTTTATGCCAGGTAAGTCTTGGTTTCATTTCTTTGTAAACGGCCATAATAGCAGATACTGATCGCAGGGAAACCCACATTATCTGTATAAATATTTCCATTCCGAGAATATAGGTTTTTGGTGTGCTTGTCCAGCATGCTCACTGTTGGTCCCAGATTTTTCAGTTACTACAAACATGTAGAAACCTTCGACTCTTACTATGCACAATTAACAGATGAAGAGAAGTTAAATGCAGCATTCCAACAAGACTGAAGAAACTGCACACACATCAAACCAAAGCATGGCCCACATCACCATCTTGTTCCCCTAATACAGACTTCTCGATGGAGTCGTCTGTCCCCAATGTTCCCGTATTTAACATTGTGAGATTTATATTTATGGGTTGTGGGGGGGGGGGGGGAGCAGTAAAGTGAACGATTATGCTGACAATCCTCGCACAATAGACGATCTTAAACGGACCATTTCTAGAGAAAGTTACATCACCCCGGCAAAATTACAGTGTACTGCTGACGAAGACAGCGATGCCTAGATGGCCGTGGCCAGCATCTCTTACAAACAGGTAGCTAAATATTGTTTAACCCTATTATTAGCTTTTTTTTATTACTCCACTAGCTTATATGCCCGTGCTTTGCAACGGTTGTCAAAGAGGGACCTTTTATATAATTGTTTTTTAGGTCAGCAAAAACAGAATCCTTTTTAGATCGCTCTGTCAATGAACTCGGTTCTCCTAGCCAAGATGTCAAATTTAAGTAGAAGTCATTGTCGAAAACGATGAATGTTCATAAAGTTTTTCATACAAAAACTTTCGGTCCGTACATCGGAACGATGTAAATTTATTGTTAAGTGGTGTTCATAAAGTTAAGACTACGATGCATAATTGTCTATTTGGGGTAAACTTCTGAAAACACTTTCATCGTTGAGATGAGAAATAATAATAATAATAGCGCCAAGTATCCTTTGCTTTTTAGCCCCCATGAAAGCTCGTGTAGTACTTTTGGACATTGGCCTTTACAGATGGATAGTGACTACTTTTAGTCAAATGTTTAAATTATGATATCTTTATTTTCTCTGATCCGATTTTGATGAAATGTAATGTGGATCCAACCGCGCGATATGTTCAAGCTACGGCTGAAAATCCTACGAAAATGAACGTGTTCTAAGAGAGAGACAGTCATACCGGTCGTAGATACAAAACTTTAAATTACGATTTTTTTTCGTGATCCCCTTTTATGAAACGAAATTGCCCCATGTAAATCCGTGAAGTACTTTAGGAGATTTGTAATAGGTAGCTTCGCGACGGATATTAAAGAAAGGATACACTCACTTATAGAGAACTACACCGTAGTCATGAGGGAAAAAAAGCAGCATTGCCTTTGGGCCTCTGTATGTTCTTTACTGTACTAAACCGTTTTAGGCATTTCTAAAGAGAAGGGACTCAAGATCTAATAAGCATGCAAGGAAATCAGAAAGGAACTACATAAATTCGATCTTCCTTGTAAACAATTCTTATTAAATGAAAACACCAATAGACGCAAAGGAACGTCGTTACTTCTTAAATTCAAATTATACCCGTCGAATGATGCACTTCTTTTCTTTCCATGACATTGCAAAGCATGTGGGATACAGCTGGATTAAATTTTACTTGCAGTGGCAGCGGTTTAATTTCCTAGCGTTGGCAACGCTTTAGGAGGATTATTAATTTACTCATAAGAACAACATAAATTATTTATTTCATCTCGAACATAACGAATTATTTCCCTCATTCTACGTGACTGAATTTCGAAAGCATTGAACGGCCGTTGCCAACATCAGCACACTACGCCGATGCTGTAAGTAAAGTTGTACCCCTTGTTGTAGTGTACTACACCACAGTTACGAGAATGAAAAAACGAAGCATCGGTATCTGTTAGTTATTTCGTGTGCTATGTAAGTAACATCTCCTCAGTTTGTCCTTTCCTGTATATGACGTTTTCTACGCACTCCTAACCTTAACGAACTCAAAATCTAATTAGGATAGGCCTACACCGAAATCAAAAAGGAAACTACATAAATTCGTTTTTCCTTGTAAAGAATTCTTATGTAAATATATTAAAAGAACTCACACGGAGGTAATTTTGGAACTGGCAATGCAATTTTACCACTTGAGCAGCATATACTTATATATGACTTACGAACTTTCCATCACAGACATACATTAACGTATGTCTACAGTCTTTGTATTGGCGGTACAGTTAATGTATGTCTGTGTTTTTCTTTGAATCTATCTCGATTTAAAAATCATGCAGTAACCGTATTTTCACATGTACGATAAACTTCGTAAGTCTCGGAGTACGTAGCTTTTGCTAAAAGTATTTGGTACAACTGCATTTAATGCGGCCCGACTACTGCTCGCTAGGTGGCGTAAAGACAATTCCTCTCAGTCCCTGTGAATCGGTTTGTTGCTCCTGCTCTATGGTTGGCAAGTTCTCGATGTGTCCTTGTCCGATTAGTAAATTAGCAATCTTATCGTTCCCTGTGAATCGGTACACGCGACGCCACCTAGAGAGCGCTAGCCGGGCCGCATTAAATGCAGTTCAACCAGTTATGTATTCCTCTAGAAAATCTAAAATAAAGAATACATACACAGATGTTAATTACTCACCTAACTGAATGGTATTAATCTGTTAGTAACGCAATACTGTCCGCTAAACCAAAGTAACCTATGACTTACGAACTTTCCGTGACAGACATACATTAACTTATGTCTACAGTCTGTGTATTGCAGTGAGCTCAAAGATAATGTGGAGATGGTACTATGGATTATGAAACCGAGACGCTCAACGTCCAGTTGTCAGTATTTTGATCCTAACCACTACAGTTATCTTTCCAGTGTTTATATTGAGATCATTGGTGTATTGCCAGTGTAGTTAATACTCAGTTAATGTACGTCTGTGTTTACCAGACGTACATTAAGTCTTTAATCTTGGAGCATCTGTTAATCGTCGTATAGTATTGCTCCACAATTTACGGATTTTTGTTCGCCACACTCACCCACCGCCACACACCGCGACCAAAAGACCATAGTGCACACCGCGAACCTAAAGTCTTCTTTCATGCATAACCGCCATTGGTGTGCAGTGCATCATTTTGGCTACCAAGTGAAATACACGTCCCACGTTCCATTTTTATATATGTCTATTGATTAGTGCTGTTAATGTGTTACTTGAAGTGGAGCGTATCGGTTTTATGTGGGGACGCCCTCTATATTGTGGATCACAGAATAAAGATGTAAAGTGGTTACCAACACCCACTAACGGACTGTTAGACGTGCCTAAACGTTCCGTTTCGTATCTCGGCTTAAACACTCTGTATTACCTGTATATTTTAACTCGCTTTAACGGAAAATGTTGGGAACTTCCTGAATTTTAAATATAGTGGAATCAAACGACAATTAAATCTCCAAAATGCTCTTGAAATGTTGACCTACCTCCCACATTAATATATCTTTCCTTGTCATTACATTTCGAACTCTTCTGTTCTGTCTGAGAAGAGGATCATTTCACAAGGAAAAGACGTAAGATAACTTTCCAACAGAAAGTTAATCTTTATATGGAACATGTAAAGAGAGTACTAATATTAGTAAACATCTGGAAAATATTACAAAAAATAAAATTATATAGAAGTATTTACTTTTTATGCTATCAATAACATGAAGAAAAGTCAACATCTTCAAATGCTTCATCCCTCTAATTATTCACTCACACATTCGGTCTAACAAAAATAAAACGTTTTCCAAGAGAACAGTAATATGTATTGGACTCACTGGCATTGATCTCGAGATCATTATCATCTTAGCAGAATTATCTATAGCTATAATAGATTTGGTACGATATGTGCATATAAGATACTGAAACTAATAAGCTGTCACCCCCTAATTATGGTAAAATGTTTACATGTTCTAGCGAAAACAACTAGATACATCAATTGGATTGTTAGCTTTAGGGTTCATCGCTGCCCAGAATTATTTGTTGTGTGCCTGGATAAAAATAAAAGATTTGTTATGAACGTTGGTACTGTTTGTGTTGGTACTGTTCACTACTCTTACATTTCGAAGAACTTTGTTACATAATACATAATCCTTGAAATACAGACGCTGAATATAGTAATATAGTCGTAAATAACAACTCTAAGGTGCAGTCTTATCGTATGTCCATTCCTCTGTGACAAAACTGCGTGGTTCATGGCACAAGGAATACTTTACCTTTATCTCTATCTCTTGATTTTAGTAGAACCGATGTCTGAAATGTGAAAAAGGAAGATATTTTTATTAGTAAACACTTTATTGTCAATCTTTTATTGTTGTTGTCCCTCAATTCTGAATTATTATCTTGGACATTATTTCACGTAATACTGTGGAGAGGTTAGATTGGCGTGTTGTTGAATTTTCACAAGGTACATAGAAACAATTCGTCGTATTCATTGATCATGTTTTATTTTCATTCTATAACACTGGCGAAAGCATTTTCTTTAGCAGCAGGTATGACAGAAGCGAGAATCTGTTTTCTATAAGCGCTAAGCCCATCGATATTTGCAACTGAAGTTTTTAAAATCGTAGCGTCTTCTTTGCAAATATCAGCAAAACGTGCGACGCTTGTTTTGCTAGGGCTATTGCTACAGAGACATGCACTCTCAACTACCTTACCAGCGGATGCTTCTTCGTGTCAGAGCCCGCACAACCTTCCATTTGTTCTCCCAATGCGGGCCGTCCACAGCCGTTGGCATGGCAACAAACGTGCTTCGGTACAACCCGCGCCGCCAAGTGGTGATTCCACGAACTGCCATCGCGACAAAGTTCGCAGTAACTCCGAGAGATGTCGCACTAAGCGGATACCTGATGGCGCTGCTAGCGCACGCGCGAAATACGGCGCTTTGTCCGCGAACACGTGACAGCTGTTTTATAGCGCCGTTCTGCCAATCAAGTTCGTTCTATTGATGTCAGTTCATAGTCATTCATACGTTACGTGCCACATTAAATAGGTCTTTACTTACACACCAACATTGAGTCCACGTGGAATCTGACAGTTGTGCATAAAGCGAAAAAGTACACATCTCGAGTTTTAAAATTATGTTGCACATCATTCCAGATCATTAATTAACACGGAAACGATATATATTAGGAAGCACAGAAAATAAGCTGTAGTTGTATTATGAAATAGCTGTATAATCACGTACTTAAAACGTAATATTCGCGGCCGATGTACAAAGCTGTATATTTGCTTCACAACTTATTAATCGCGGTCGATGTACCGAACTGTTTATTTGCTTCGCATTATATCAGTATCATTCGTTTGCTGCTGTTATCGTCGAACCAAAAAGTAGCTTCAGGTAAAAAAAAAAAAAAAAAAAAAAAAAAAAAAAAAAAAAAAAAAAAAAACCCAAATCGTAATTATACGATTAATCTGTGTTAGGAATCGAATCTAAATCTAAAGCCCATTCTACAGAAAATTTAGCAACACGTTCACCTACCACAAACACAAATCTATGACAATTTCCACACTTTTGCGTGAATTATAACGGGCACAAAGAAGATAAAGCAAGTAACAACTGTCGCTGCTATCATAAACTAAAAGCGACACCACCATTGAAAGCCTTTGACAGCCTTTCACAGAGCTCTTTGTGTCACTTTACGGACTACACACAACACATAGTATCTCTGTCTGCACTCGCAACAGTTTCATCACACACTCAAGTTGCGCGTGGCATCGCAAACCGCGTTGTAAAACTTTTGTCGGAGGCCGCAGTTCATCACACGATATCTCAACATGGCGACTGCTGCGCTTCACCGACCGCTGCGTACTATTTTGGCAGTGTGCCCGCCCCCGCACCTGCGGTCTGACAGTCCTCCTGCTCCTGCTTAGCGCCAGTGTTTATGTCCCGTAGGCTACCGCGCGTGCGTCAGCGGGACAAGAACCAATCCTGGCCAGCGTACTGTCTAGATTTGTACTGTATCGATTCGCTAGTTTCAGCTGTTTACACATCCTTCATTTTGCGGCATAGTGTTGTCGCTAGCGACATCTACCAGTGCATGCTAGTACTGTGTCGCTCGCGCAGCAGCTGCGGCATCTGTTGGCGTTTGCTGTAACTACAAGAAAGTGCTTCTTGTTTTGGTTTTGCTCGTCAGATCACTTCCGACTGTGTAGAGTAACTTGCATTCATCGTTGACCTACTGCCCAAATTTAAAGGTCTTACGACGTTTATTCATAATTATTTTCTTTGCTAATTCAGTGCTTTTCTCTCATTCGCAGTGTCACTTCGGCGTCTGATTTTTAAAGCTAAATTTAAAAATGAGTACAAAAACAATCTTCTTGTATGTTTAAACGAGCAATTCATATATACATACATTAGGTAACGCGGAAACGGCTGTAATGATTTCTATGAAATTTTGTATTTTCACTGTATTATATCTATTAAGTTCGTCTACATAGTTGTATGTTTTCGTAAAAAAGCGATTTTCCAAAATTATATATTATTTAACGGAAAAAAAATCAGAGCAACGCTCGGTCACCTGATATTAATATAAGAAAGACGTATCCGTTTGTGTACTCGTAATTAATACAAACCTAGATTTTATTATGATTTTGACAAAACTTTGTACAGTTAACCTTCAAAAGAATAGGAAGGATTCAGCCAGAATAAAATTTCGTATGGTGCATGGTGGATGGTACTTTAGACTTCGACACATATCTACAGGTTTAGTCCGATTTTTATGAATTTTGCACACTTTATCATTAAAGCAAAAGGCGAATACTCTCTAATTATCATACGATGTACAACAACCAGCTTAATTTGTAATTTTTTTAAGTGCCACAATCACCTTTCAACCTTTTACTCCTTCCACGGTCTCCATCGCTATACAAATCATAAGTTTAATTAATTGAAAACGTGATAGAGCTACATGTACATAGTTACTTTGCAAATCACAGTTAAGAGCCTGACAGGGTTTCGTCGAACTGCTTTCGTAATATTTCTCTACCCTTCCATTCTCTAATAGCGCACGTAAGAGGAACACACAAATCTTTCGCTTTTGATGTGATTTTTTCTCAATGTATTATGACGATCATGTCTATGTTTGTGGGTGCTAACAAAATATGTTCCAATTCAGAAGATAAAGCTGGTGAAAGAGATTACGCATACAGATCAGCGCGCACGAATTAACGCCTTTTTTAAGGAGCAGAATAACTTTTTTACAAAATATTGTTCTAAAATTAAGGTTTGGAAGACATAGGCATAAAGTATTATAATTGAAGCAATAAAAACAAACAACAGGCGCTACCGTGTAGCGCTGTGTCAGTCTCACTTTGTACCCTAGCTCTATTGGTACAAGCAATTCATCACTACGATGTCATGTTTCGAAGAGCTGGAAGTCATAAACAGAAGGTGATGTGAAGGCGTACCTATCACAACTTCGCAACGGAGCTCAATTTATCTTGCTTGTACTACACACACACACACACACACACACACACACACACACACTATGACGTATCCTGCCAGCAGGCTAGACGGAGAGGAGGGGGTGATGGGAACGGGGCAAGATGAGACAGAAACTGAGGAAACTCAGAAATAATGGTATAAAAAATTATAAACTAAGAATTTTACAACATTGTAAAAATTAAACAAATTTAGTTGAAATGTTATTTCTTATGATGTTTTTTGTTAGCACCAGGGCCGTATTTAGGCAGGTGCGTCAAAATTTTGCCATCCAAAAATTTTTTAAATATTATTCCAACCCTAATTGAACCGAAATTATTCAGACTTTCGATTACAGCAATAAATTTTAAAATTCATGTTGTTGTGTTGATAGGATGATAGCAGTATCGCATCCGAAGAGTGATTTTTTTTTTCTTGTCAATAGATACCGGGGGATGGGGGCTAAAATAAATTACTGCACAGAGGCATCGCTTACCCTAAATACGGCCCTGTTAACACACACACACATGTCCTCCCAAACTCGGTGCCCATCGCATCATATTGGTCACGGATTCACTACGTTTGTATGCAACACATTCTCCGAGAGACGAAAACCGAATTTCGTAAACCGTTTTTCGCTGTCGTATTTACATGCTATAGCCTGAAACGGATTTCCTAGCCTAGTCAATGTAGCGGCTGGAAGACACCTGATTCAGTTCCTGATTTAAGTCAGCAGAATCGCTATTTTTCTTTATTTAAATACAAAGATTCATTATTCACTCTAATGTTTATACTTCTCTTTCACTGCATACAATGTCACTTTTTCCATATGAGCTGACTATTCTCAACATAATAATAATTTCGTGTGGCTTATTGGCCCTCTGCCGCGGTGGAGCAGCCGAGCGGTCTAAAGCGTCTCGCTGCGGAGCGCGCGGTTGCTCGCCGTGGAGGTTCGAGTCCTCCCTAGGGCGCGGGTGTGTGTGTTGTCCTTAGGTTAGTTTACCTAGGTTTAAGTAATTTGTAAGCTACGGACTGATGACCACGCAGTTTGGTCCGATAGATTTACAAACATTTGAACATTTGCTTATTGGCCTGGTGCAAAACTTTCAAGTGGACGCCACTTAGGCGACTTGCATGTCCCTAGCCTACCCCAGTTATCCAACTGGAGAAAGGGGACCTACAGCTTAACGTGGAATCCGAACCACCTGTCGTTTCTGGCGACTCCTCACATCGTTGAGAGGTGAGGGATGGATTAAAACGCAGACTGAAAAAAACCGAGATCCGACCGGCTTTCGAACCTGCGATCTTTCAGTTTCCACTGGAGCTCTTTACCCCAAGACCACCGGGCCCAACTATACTCAACGAGAAAACACAATCTGACAAGAAAAGAACGATTCAGAAACGGCTGCATGGGCACGAAAATCTAATGTGGAAATGGAAAAACAGCTTTACAGAAGTGGATTTTCAGAATAGATTTTGGAGTGTTTACATGACTAACCAAAAGCGGATTTGGGAAATTGGTTTACGAAATCCGGTTTTGGAAGCCCATGTAAACGGGGTGTGTCATGTTCATTGGTTCCTAGCACAGTTAGTGATATGATGCCTCTTTCAAACGACAGTGTCGGCTTGCACAGCGAATGGAAAAAAAAGTAACAACAACAAAACGAACTCCCTGGTAAGTGCCAGACAGAATTCAACCTGCAACGGACTTCGCGTTTGACCGATCACAGTGTAAGTGCCGGCCGCGGTGGCCGCGGGGACTGAGGCGCTTCACTCACGGTCTGCACGGACACTACGGTCGGGGGTTCGAATACCCCTCGGGCATGGATATTTGTGCCGTCCTAGTTCGTAAGTAGTTCATAAGTAGTTTGTAAGTTTAGGGACTGATGACCCCGTAGATAAGTCCCATAGACTATACAAACATTTCAACATTTCACCGTGTAAGTTGACAAATACATGTATATTTTCATGGAGAGCGATTTTATACTCCGTATGTTGGAAGGCAGTGGAAACCTTGCAATACACTTAATTTTTTATGGACATGATGAGAGAGGCAGAGGAGGATGTGGTTAGAGAGAGAAGAAGAAGATTGACAGAGAGAAGCAGATGACGAACAAAGGAGATGGACTGTAATACTGAAGTACCTGATCAACCCAGTTTTTCAAATACTATAAGATACATTCAAGTGAAACGCGGTTGAGACAGAGGCTGAAGGTTTAATCTCTGGCATCTAACGACTCGAAACTAAGATGTTTCTGGGTTTGCTGTTTGGAATCTTTTCCATCCTCGTGAACCACAGACATTTCCGAGATGGAGTGATTTGCGTCTCTCAACGATACTGATGTCGTACCGTAGGTGCAACCACACCGGAGGAGTATCTGTGGATAGGCCAGGCAAACGTGTGACTCTTGAACAGGGGCAACAGCCTTTCCAGTATTTGGAGAGGCAAAAGTCTGGGTAGTTAACCGAACTGGCCGTGTTATATGTACCAACGTGGTCTTACTATACCGTTACTGCGAGGGGCTGACAACAATGGTAAACAATAATCGTTAAACATCTGCTGTATTGAGAACAGCAACAAACCAGTCTTTGAACTGAGGACCACAACAACACAACCTGCCCTTACTAGTTGTCGGCCTTCTACCTTATTGCCATTTCCAGGCATGCATTTCCAGAAAAAATGATTAATGTAATTACCAGTGGCACAGTAACTATCGTGGCGTTTCCTTTAGGCGATTTATTGTACGAGGCGTAACTTAATACTGCCTGCGTGGCAGTTTCTTACATTTCCGATTTTTGCTTAAATCATGTTTTCATCATGACGAGTAGACCAGAAAAAAACTTTGTTGGGTAAGTGCTTCAATATAATAAAATACTAGATGTACCCTTCAGACGGTGTTTAACCTTGGTTCCAATTTACAAAGAATATCTGGAAGGATTTGCTTGAACTGGGACGTTGTGCTTGGTCCTATTAATTCAGCGCTTTTTTCTTAACAAATACGATTTACTTCGAGGAAGTAATAAAGCTTAACCATCCCTCAACTTCTTTATGTTCTTTCTTGTCTTCTTTACAAAAAGACAAACATAACATCTTCGGTACATACTGGGTATCTCAGACAAACTTTTTTGTCCTTGTCACATTGGTCCACTCAGGTTCTACGTCCAGCAACATCTATTTATCTATTTATAAACAGTAAACTCATTGAGATTTGTAGAGCTTTTTTTTTAATATACTGTACACTTTTAAAAATCACCTTTTTTTAATTGTATTTATTTAAAGTGTTAGCAGAGCACATGTCTGATTTATGCTTTACGCTGCCTGAATGACGTTTAATACCTCTCCTTTCTCCAAGCAGACTAGACACGTGAGATACACATTCAATATTCCAATTCATAGTGAGTTCTTCCTCAACAGGTGAAAGACCATTGTCAGTATATTTGTCGTGAAATATTTTTCATTGCTTTTCATGGCCGGTTAAAACTGCACCTTGTCTTATTGGTCATACTGTACGTACGACTGAAATGTATATCTATGCAGTTTCCAAATCTCGTTTAATATGTGTCTGTGTGCCGGTCGGAAACAGTCAACGATACACAGAGGAGTCGGATGTCAGCTACAGCAGTGCATAAATTATATACAGTCGTACTTTTTTTTTATGTGTACGGGAATTTTTCCCTTGAAAATATTTTTTTCCGTTCTCTGTATTTAAACGAAAAAAAGCACATGCACAAATACAAATTCTACTAGCAGCCACATATGATATGAAGTGAGGTCAATGAATATGAGAGCAATCATAATTTCGGGCGAATGGCGTGTTTGAGCAAACTGTGGTTCAGTTCCCTGCACACGCCTACGTTGATTATGTAACTGCCAGAAATTTCGCTATTGTTTGTCAGTGAGTTATTGTTCAGTGCTGTATTGAGCAGAACGTTGTTTCGCATACTAACTTACGGATCAGAAACATGGACTTTGAGCAGGAGAGAGGAGATTACGATACCAGCCAGTGAAATGAAGTTCTTGCGAAGTATGTTAGTAACGACGAGGAGATACAGAGTGAAAAATGAAGGTGTCAGAAAGGAAATCGGAGTGGAGAAGTTGAATGAGAGAATGGAAAACAACAGGTTAAAATGATTTGGACATGTGAAGGGGATGTGAGACGGAAGAATACCCAGAAGAATGAGGTTCAAGATTGAGGGTAAGAGGGCAAGAAGAAGACCGAGAACAAGAGGGACTGAATCGACAGAATAAAGACAAGTTTTAGGAGGAGGAAGCTGGTATGGAACCAAATAGTGGACGAAGAATTGTGGAAAGACCGAGAAAAGTCGAGAAGTACCATTGATACTCCAACACAACCAGATGTTGGACAGAGGAGAAACGAAATGATGATGAATTAGCGAGTCGCGCGGGATGGCCGTGTTTTCTGAAAGGCGCCTTGCTGCGGAGTGCGCGTCTGCTCCCCGTCAGAGATTCGAGTCCTCCCTTGTCCTTGGCGTAAGTTAACTAGTTTGTAAGTCTAGGGACTGATGGCCACTACAGTTTGGTCCCATAGGTTTACAAACATTTTTGTGAATTTCGCGAGTAAGGGGAGCAACGCATGTGCATTAAATGTTGCGTGAAACTCGAAAAACCCTTAGATAGAGACTACACACCGACCGAATATTCGGTTTCGCCTACGGCCAATTTCGGCCAACATATTGATTTCGGCCGCAGTTTCGGTTTCGACCAGAAATCAACCACGTAAAAATTGTGGGTATTTTGTTGCTAAGCACAATATGAAGAAAAACAAATGTTCAAATGTTTGTAAATCTATCGGACCAAACTGCGTGGTTATCAGTCCGTAGCTTACAAACTACTTAAACTAAGGTAAACTAAACTAAGGACAACACACACACACACACACCCATGCCCCAGAGACGACTCGAACCTCCATGGCGAGCAACCGCGCGCTCCGCAGCAAGGCGCTTTAGACCGCTCGGCTACTCCACCGCGGCACAATATGAAGCAATCATACGTTATCGTGATATACTTTGCAACAATTTAACTTATTCAGTATTGTACGTAATGGAACGGGTTATCATATTGTTATTGTTTTAGTAACGAGTGTCCTTGAAAGCGAGGAGCTTTTTTTTTTGTTTAGGAAATATTGATCATATGGTACACACCTTCTGTGTTCAGTTTGCGTAAATTTATAATGACAACAATCATACTATTAGTCGTAACTGTGACTTTATTTTTCGAAATACCTTTTGCAGCACTCATTGAAGCTGTTAGTGGGATCATCTGTAACGAAAACGGCTGCCCATTTTAACGTTTCACTAGCGACAGTATACTCAATAATGACAGCGTGCACAAAACAGGATAAATTAGCAATGGCCAAGAAGAATAGTGGGCGAAAACCTAAGTTACTCACACCGTCGGATGAGCACTAAGAACGATTGTGGCCCACACATCGTAAATCTATCACGGCAAAAGGGACTGCACAACTCAACACTCATTGTGTTGTACTGTTTTAATAAAAACGGTACGGCTGGTGCTTAAGAGTCATAGGTCTGCAGTTCCTAAACTCATAAGGACCTAAGCGAATACAAAGCTGCGAAGAAGATGTCGCCACGATCATAAAACCTGGAGACTTGATGACTTCTATGGTCAGATCAATCATTATTTACATTGCTTCCTATAAACAACCGGCTTTACGTATCGAAAACCCAAAAAAGAAACTCAGTCAAGCAAGGGCGACGTTCCGTCATGATCTGGACATCTGTATCGTGGTAATCAACAGTTTCTTTTATTACTCTCACTGTTCTTATAATGTATGAATATCTCACCATCGTAGAGAGCAAACGACTTACTATGACTAACACAATGCTTGAGATTCGATTACATTTCATGGATCGCTGTGCACCACGACCACAATATGATTAATATAACACATGGAATGAACAGCATTAGTCGTAATCCTTGTTTTATTAACAGAAATTGGATTTCAGTTACAGAGTGACCATCATCAGTGTAGATCGTCAAGCACTCTTATGAAGTTGGTTACAGATCAAAATTACATATTAGTATGTTGTTTGATTTGCCATACATTTTTACTGTCCTAATCGTGTCAGTTTATATTTGTATATACATTTTTCGAAGATATACGTAAAATTCTACAACATACTAATAAGTACAGTAGATGTCACCTGTAACCAAATTCATATAAGTGCTTGAGGATCTGCGCTGATGATGATCACTCTGTGATTGAAATCTATTTGATGTTAATGAAGCAAATATTATGACCATTGCTGCTTATTACAAGTGTTATGGGGTTGTGGGTACACCTTGATACGGAAATACCTACATCCTCAGTGTTTTTTTTAAATTTATTTATTTAATCTAAAAGAATGCAGAAAGCTGTAAAAATATTGTAGTATAAGGTACACAATTCTTTTTCCTTGTATCACTACGTAAACATTCATTTCCATACCTTTCATCATTAGGCTATTTTACACTTCCATATTGCTTTATTACCTTTTATATGGCTTAAGCATGCCTGCAACAGTATGAGCGGCTGTTATTCTTAAAAGTCACTATTTTGAAAACCTTACTTCAGCGTGTTTATGCCTCAGTTTTGTTTTTAGCTGTTATTGCAGTTTGCGAGTGTATCGATATTAGGCTGTGACAATATGAAGCCGCGCGGGAGTAGCCGATCGGTCTGGAGCGCAACGTTACGGATCGCGCGGCCTCCCGCGTCGGAGGTTCGAATCCTTCCTCGGGCATGGATGTGTGTGTTACAAACATTTGAACATTTGACAATATGAATTCGTACTCACGCTCATTGGTCGGTTCTCTGGATAGGCTTCATAGAACGTTCTCGCGTCACAAGGAAACATGTTCCGCCTCTGGCAGTTGTTTGAAATTTACGGCATTTTCGTGTGTGTCGCGACTCGCGAGATGTGTCGTATATCGCGAGATTGTTTCTGTGTCTGTGGCGCGAGTTTTCATAGTTTTTATACTTTGTGTTGCGGTACTGTGTGTGCGTGAGTTTTATTGACGCCCTGTGTTCTGTGTTAGTTCATCTAAGGTCATAAAATTAGACTTTCAAAACGCAAATCGTGATGTAGTTCTAATTTTTTGATATGTTGTTAGGACCAGTTAGAGCAGTGTGAAACCAAGTTTGCAGCTTCGAAACCCTGTGCTTCCCAAGTTGTAAGTGAAAAACTGCGAAATTTTTGGACATTTTTTAAGTTGTTGCCTTCTAACTCATAAACTATGAGTTTTACAATGCTAATAGTTGTCACCATTTCCAAAGTACATTGAATATATAACAATTTAAGCCTAACCACAGTAGTTTTCTAGATATGAAACGTCAAAAATGGGCTTATTTTAACCAAAAATGAAAATTTTAAGGTTTACTCTGATTCAGAGCTGAATATTGACATAACCTCATTCTGCGAGAAAAGTCATAAAAACTGTAGTAAATTTTATTAGCCTTAAATTAAGCACAAAATGAACTCTCTACAGTGAGTAGTTCTCTTCAAATGCTACAAAAAGTTAGTAAACTGAAATTTTTGAAGGAATGTGCCTAAACGGTAACTAACAACAAACAGTAGGTATGCAATGAAATATAAGTATATTTAAATGGATTTGTGTAATTAAAAACATGTTGTTGTTGTTGTGGTCTTCAGTCCGGAGACTGGTTTGATGCAGCTCTCCACAATACCCTATCCTGTGCAAGCCTCTTCATCTCCACATTAAAAACATATATTACAATAACTGGAAACCCTCACTGTTTTGATTTCTTAGAAGGTCCTGGTTGTTCACAGCTATGTTCCAGGACAAAAGAGGTTGCTAAAAAAAAATTCAAATGTTTGTTAAGCTTATGGGACTTAATTACGGGGTCATCAGTCCCTAAACTTACAAACTACTTATGAACTACTTACGAACTAGGACGGCACAAATATCCATGCCCGAGGGGGGATTCGAACCCCCGACCGTAGGGGCCGTGCTGACCGTGACTGGAGCGTCTCAGTCACCTCGGCCACCGCGGCCGGCAAAGAGGTTGCTGCGGTGCTGTATCCATTCCTGGCTGTTCACCCGAAGGAGGGAGACCATCGTAATTGTCTTCATCCTTGTAGATCAGACTCGTAGCGACGATGTAGCAAGTGGTACCAGAGCAGTGAGTGCACAAAGATGAGCACTGAAGCCCAGCTCTCCGGCAGTTGCACGATCCCATGCATCCCTTCTTTCACATGGCAGCGATCCGAGAAGTTTTGGTGGGGCTGGTCACATCATGTTGTTATTGGCAACAGACCAACAGAGGTCTTCTGCCAACCCCACTGTGTGGCATCCTTCGCCACTCCCAACCATTTTTGCTCTTGGTGATAATGTACGGTTGCAATGGAAGGAAGCAGCTCGGGGGCAAAGGTCCCAGGTCCACCTTCGCATTGGCTGCTGACTTGAAGAACAGGCGGAATCGAAGATCGTGTAGGGTGTTGAAGGATGTGTCCCCTCCATACAGAGTGATAAGGCACTTCTCTCCGACATCACCTGTAGTTTCATGTCTAGTATCTGGTAAGAGAAACACGGCGGCCAGGTCAGTCAAGTACTTCCTCTGAAGAACGCTCCACAATTTTGGTTTCCCTTGCCAGAAAAGGAAGCAAGTGGTATCACATCCGCTAAATGCATGTACCAAGAGTTCAAACTCGTGGGTCAATTCTATTTCTGAGTTCCACTTGACTTGCCTCTGTTGTTTTTCTGGAAATAAACATGTCGGATGTTAGAGCCCAAGCCGCAAAGGAGAACGAGTAAGTCCACATCCTCTCCAACCATGATCAGGTTATCGTAGGGTGTGCTTTTATCGAGGGCAGTACAGATAATGTCGCGGTCTGCGTCTTCTGCTGCTCTCTTAGTTTCAATGCTCTCGAGCTCAAACGCAGAGCACAGTTGGTGAACGAGACGTCTTTTGTTTGAGTCGTTGGCTAACACATTCTCCTGGGGCATTTTTATAATAGCTGAAGAGTCAAACACGATCTCATTGCAAGAAAGGGCAGCCCAGCGGCGCAATTATTCGACAGTTTTAGTACTCCTGAGGGCTCCATCTTCGCGATATCCATCAAATACCACTGAAACGTGCCTACCAATTATTTAAAGGTGTAGGTAATCTAGATAGCAACTATAGCCTTCACCGACCCGATTCTGTGACAGACAGCATTGTGGAGAAAGTATCCCTCATCGACCACTAAAAATGTCCTGGGTCCAAGAGAAATGTTTTGCGAAAGTGGCACGAAAGCGGCATAAAAAGTTTATTTCGCTACTTTACGCATTCCCTCTTCGTTGACCAACGCCAGTGAATAAGGGGCCAATTCGAACTTAAAATGCTGTCCGCCTGTCTTGTGATGCACATCCTTTGAAAAATGGTGAGCGGATTAACGTCCACACGCTTCTTGTGCACTTAAATGGAGTTCGTGATTGTCGACGAAGTTTCCACTTTATCTTTTCTCTCGAAAGTTACCTTGCCAAACGAGCTGCCAATTATTTTGTTACCGCCTTCAGTGCCTTTTTCCTGACCTATTTCAGCACCTCCGACGATTCCGTTGCTGATGAATAGCATTTTATCTGTAATTGAAAATGGAGGATGTATACTGAGCCAGTTATTAAGTTTTTACAAGTCAGCAGAGTCTCGTATGATCTGTGTTTTTTCTTCAAAAATTTCAGTTTACTGACTTTTTGGTTTTGTAACATTTGAAGAGAACTACTTACTCTAGAGAGGTCATCTTGTAGTAAATTTTATTAGCTTTAAAATAAGCACAATTTCAATTCTCATGACTTTTCTTGCAGGATGAGCGGTTGTAGGGATTTCATTTCGAAATCAGGGCAAAACTTAAAAATTTTTATTTTGGTAATTTGGGAAGCACAGGGTTTCGAAGCTGCAAACTTGGTGGCACACTACTCAAATTATTCAAATGTTTGTAGAGCTTATGGGACTCAACTACGTGGTCATCAGTCCCTAAACTTACAAACTACTTATGAACTAGCTTACACTAAGGACGGCACAAATATCCATGCCCGAGGAGAGATTCGAAGCCCCGACCGTAGTGGCCGTGCAGTCCGTGACTGGCGCGCCGCAGTCCCCTCGGCCACCGCGGCCGTCCGCACATTACTCTAAATGGTCATAACATCACATCGAGAAAATGCTACGTCACCATTTGCGTTTGTAGCCCCTTTTTGGTACGATTTGACTGGCCTGTTGTATTGCTGAAGAGTACTGTGTTCATTACGTTTTTGCCTTCCTTTATGGCTTTTTGAATGTGATAATTTTCTTCCATCGTGAGTTTTCGGTTTCGACTATTGCTGTTTTTCATGATGATAGACGCAAAGACGGACTAATAGAAGAGATTTTTATCATATTGATAGTCCATCTGTTGTATTAACATGCTACTAATAATCACTGCTATATTGATAAATATAATACAACAAAAAGGTTCAGGCATTCTTGGTACAGCATTTGAAAATTATCAGACACCTCCTGTGGACAAAATAATCGCTATTTATCAATTGAACAGTTATGACAAGATTTAGAGCAGAGACTGAGGACCAGACTTTCAGCTCCCAAGTCGTTGAAGTAGTTAATGGATATTTTAAGAAGAGAATGAATAACATTCTGTTGGGAACTATAAATACACATTACGAATTTTTTACTCCAGAAGTTGCAACATTTCTCAAAGCCAATGGTGGCCTGACTCATTAGTAATAAATAAATATTGTTCAAATGTTTGTAAATCTATGTGACTTCTTTGATGATGAGTCCCTAGGCTTATAAACTACTTAAACTAACCTAACACACACTCATGCCCGAGGGAGGACTCGAACCTTCGACGGCGAGCAACCGCGCGCTCCGCAGCGAGGCACCTTAGGAGGCTCGGCCACGCCACCGCGGGCAATAAATATGGTGTGTATGTTACTGCTCTATGAATATCAAGAACGCAGATGGAAAACCAGTTCTCATCAAACAAGGGAAAGCTGAAAGGTGGAAAGAGTATATACAGGGGCTCTACAAAGGAAATGAACTTCGAGACAATATTGTAGGAAGGGGAGAAGAAGTAGATGAGGATGAAATAGGAGATACTGTACTGAGAGAAAAATTTGACAGAGCCCTGAAAGACCTAAGTCGAAACAAGGAGGCTGGAGTAGATGACATTCCCTCAGAGCTTCTGAAGTCTCTGGGAGAACCAGCCATGACAAAACTGTTTCACCTGGTGTGTAAGATGTATGAGACAGGTGAAGTACCCTCAGACTTTAAGAAAAATGTTATAATCCCCATTCCAAAGAAAGCTGGTGCAGACAGGTGTGAAAACTACAGAACCATCAGTTTAATAGGTCATGGTTGCAAAATATTAATACGAATTATATACAGAAGAATGGAAAAGCTGGTAGAAGCCGACCTCGGGGAAGATCAGTTTGGGTTCAGGAGAAAAGTGGAACACGGAAAGCAATAGTCACTTTATGGCATATTCTAGAAGATAACAGCTTTTGTAGATATGGAGAAGGCTTTTGACAATGTTGGTTGGAATAAACTCTTTCAAGTTCTGAAGCAAACAGGAGTAAAATATACGGAGCGTAAGGTTATTTACAACTTGTACAAAAACCAGACAGTGGTTATCAGAGTTTAAGGGCATGAAAGGGATTCAGAGGTTGCGAAGGGAGTAAGACAGGGTTGTAGCCTTTCTGCAATGTTATTCAATTTGTACATTGAGCAGGCTATAAAGGAAAGCAAGGAGAAATTTGGAGAAGGAATTAAAGTTCAGCGTGTAGAATTGAAAACATTGCGTTTTGCCGACGACATAGTAATTCTGTCAGATACAGCACAGGGCCTGGAAGAGCAATTGAACGGAATGGACAGCGTGCTGAAAGGTGCATGTAAGATGAACATTAACAAGAACAAAACAAGGCTAATGGAGTGCAGTCTAAGAAAATCAGGTAATGCTGAAGGAATTAGATTAGTTAACGAAACGATAAAGGAGGTTGATGAGTTTTGTTACTTGGGCAGTACAATAAGAAATGAGGGTCGCAGTACAGAGGATATAAAATGCAGAATGGCAATGGGTAGAAAAGCTTTCTTGAAAAAGAGAAATTTTTTAACCTCGAATATTGATTTAAGCCTAAGGAAGTCTTTTGTGAAGGAATTTGTGTGTAGTGTTGCCTTGTATGGGAGCGAAAGATGGACGATAAACAGTGCGAACAGGAAGAGGATAGAGGCTTTTGTAATGTGGTGCTACAGAAGAATGCTGAAGATTAGATTGGTGGATCTCGCAACTAGTGAGGAGGTACTGAACAGAGTTGGTGAGAAAAGGAATTTCTGGCATACCTTGACTAAAAGAAGGGATCGATTGGTAGAACACATTCTTAGACATCAAGGAATCGTGAATTTAGCATTGGAAGGAAGTGTGTGGAATAAAAATCACAGAGGGAGACCAAGAGATGAATACGGTAAGCAGATTCAGACAGATGTGGAGTTGAAGAGGCTTGCTCAGGATAGGGTATTGTGGAGAGCTGCATCAAACCAGTCTCCGGACTGAAGACCACAACAACAACAGCGTGTTATGTGTTTGTATTATTCTGTGCGCCCCCTGCACGTCACAAGGACAGTGCTGACTTTTAACGAGCCTGGCGCTCGGCGTGCCTTGAGGTGTCGGTGTCTGAGCTGTGCAGCCGTGTGTGTCGCCGCTCTGCACGCGTGGCACAGAGGCCGTGGGGCGCCGACCTTGCACTGCCGCCCAAATGAAAACACACCCAGCCGCACTGCCTGCACACAATGGCGCAAGTCTCGTCCTTCGTGCTGATCTTTATCTTATCTGCCGCCACAGTCACGTGCAATTTATTTAATGACACTGCCGGCATTTCGTTGTTTATTTGACAACTCGATTTCAGCTAAAGGCCATTTACAACTCATCAGACTTCAAAAGTCGTCGTCGATTTTTCCCCTTTATTGTTATTTCATTTCCCACTAAAGGGATGACCGGGCAGTGGATATACGGGCTGATTGTAATTAAAGTTTCAAAAGCTCTAACAATAACACCACTGGTCAGCAAGTATTATCGGCGAATGGGGAAAAGCATGGCAGAAGAAAAAAAAAAAATCGCACTGACGTGTTTTACGGCCCACTTTAGATTTTTAGTTTTATAAGTTTTTGCAAAACTAAAACTGAAACTAAAAATCTAAAGTGGGCCGTAAAACACGTCAATGTGATTTTTTTTTCTTGTGCCATGCTTTTCTCCATGGCAGAAGAAAAAAAAGGTTTTTGCACTACCGCCATGAACCACAGACATTGCCGAGGTGGGGTGGCTTGCGTGCCTCAACGATGCAGATAGCCGTACCGTAGGTGCAACCACTAACGTATTTCTTGTCCGAAATTATTGAAAAAGCGAGGTTCCGGTCTCTGGTAGTCAACAATTATGTCTATAAAATTTGGTGCCGATCGGTTGAACGGTTCGACCTAAAAAGTGGGAACACGTTACAGACAGAGACATCGTCAAATCGCCGTAATTTTTGCAAATATCTCTGCAACAATACAATATATGAAAAAAAAACATAATAGAGCGAAGTTGTAGAGAATCTTCCCCTCTACCAATCAGGTTATTCAATGTTCGTGTCAGATGAACGATTCGTTTGCAATTACGATTATATTGCAAACTGCTTTTTTATATTACTTCCGTATTTTTTGTCCGAAAAAATTGAAAAAGGGAGGTTCTGGTCTCTGGCGGCCTACAATGATGTCTGTAAAATTTGGTGCTGATCGGTTGAACGGTTCGTCTTAAAAACTGGGAACACGTTACGAGCAGACAGACAGACAGACATATCAAAATCGGCATTATTTTTGCAAATATCTCTAAAACGATACGAGATATGAAAAAAACATGACAGAACAAAGTTGTACAGAATATTCTCCTCTACAAAATAGGTTATCCAATTTTCGTGTCAGATGAATGGTTAAGCCGATATTTTCATTTAAATTTCGAGCTGTCAAAAGACGATCGCGAAGGCCCACTTTTAGTATCACTACCGTAACCTAAAGTGGGCCAATGAATAGTGTCTAAAATGATCAACAGATGTCTCTGTAAGCATTGTAATTAATAGTGGTCGACTAAAACTGACAAATGAAACAAACAGCAGTGCCTAAGGTGTAATTTAGACGTTAAACAAACTATACTACTCAGTGTGCATGGGCACACATGTGTAATACTGTTAGTTATGTAAGCCATTCCATCACGCCAAGGTCAATTCACATCAGTGCAGCCCAGTGTGGGATCCTTATCAGGTGGGTTTGACGGAGGACATCGAAAGAGTCCAAAGAAGGGCAGCTCGTTTCGTATTGTCACGATACAGGGGAGACAGCGTTACGGAAATGATACAGGATCTGGGATGGGAATCATTACAACAACGGCGCTTATCGCTGAGGCGTGGGTTACTTGCGAAACTCCAATCGCCAACATTCTCCTCCGAATGCGAAAATATATTGTTGACTCCCACTTACATAGGTAGAAATGATCATCAGAATAAAATAAGAGAAATCAGAGCTCGAACAGAGAGATTCAGGTGTTCTTTCTTCCCGCGCGCTATTCGAGAATGGAATGGGAGATAAATAGTATAATTGTGGTTTGATGAACCCTCTGCCAGGCACTTAAATGTGATTTGCAGAGTATCCCATGTAGATGTAGATGTAGATGAGATGAATCGGTTTTTAATGGTCCTGAGGTCAAAACCCGCATAAAAAATCGCACCGGCATGTTTTACGGCCCACTTTAGATTTGCATATAACACGCGGATATCGGCGTCGGTTACAATTTTATCCACAAAGTAAGAAATACTGCAGATATCCTCGAATATATCGGCGGATATCCTCGGATATATCGGCGGATATCCTCATCCGCGCCGACCTCTAGCCATCAAGGAGCGCGCGGTGTCCGGGGCACCGAGTCGGACTCCCGGAGAGGAGAAGGTTGCGCGTGGTGCGGCGGTCGGGTCGAGGACCGGCGAGAGGGAAAGTGCAGCGAGGGAGACGGAAGACGCGGCCCGGGGCTCCGCCCTGCCCCGGTCGATACCTGGCGCCTGGTTCCTCCGCCTCTGCCTCCAGCCCCACTGCCCGAGGCCACTGGACCACCGGTCGACACACTTTCCGTCGCCGCCGTCCTCAAAAGCCCGCTCCGTAAGGGACGTGCGACACGCACAAGCAAGTCTTCGTCTAGCGCTGCGCTTATAGCTACAGACCACCCAACTACAATAACGCGTTTAAACGGTACGCGTTTGAAACTTCCTGGCAGATTAAAATTTTGTGCCGGAACCGGGACACGAACCTGGGACCTTTGCCTTTCGCGGGCAAGCGCACTGCCGACTGTGCTATCCCGACACGACTCACGATGCCGCCTCACAACTTTACTTCCGCCAGTACCTCGCCTCCTACTTTCCAAACTTCACAGAAGCTCTCCTGCGAACCATGCAAGACTAGCACTCCTGGAGGAAAGGATATGGTGGAGACATGGCTTAGCCACAGCCTAAGGGATGTTTCCAGAATGAAACTTTCACTCTGCAGCGGAGTGTGCGCTGATATGAAACTTCCTGGCAGATTAAAATTGTGTGCCGGGACCGGTTCCAGCACACAATTTTAATCTGCCAGGAAGTTTCATATCAGCGTACACTCCGCTGCAGAGTGAAAGATTCATTCTGGGTCTGACATTTTGTTTATGCTAATGTTCGCCACCATCGTTGCATGGTTCAGTGGCTTTGTTATGAACGATAAAATTACGACTACGTGTATATTTGCAGCTTATTCCGCTGACAAAAACTAAGCAGAATATAAACGTAAGAGAAAAATAAATTCCTATTATGGTCTGTTCTTATTACGTCAGGCCGGTTTTGGCTCGTATCAATTCGGTGTAAACTATTCGTATTTCTTATACGCGAATACTCTTTTGAGTGTAATTACTTTAGCTTAAAAAGCAAATGGTTTTGAAGATTCGTGCCGTTTGTGAACCAGCTCTAGCACCATTTGCAGGATTTGGTTCTTCTTTGTTGAAAAAAGTTTGACTGCTTTTGCCGTTAATGTCACATGTGTGACCTTTTTCCTTCAGCTACAGCTGTGGTGGCTGATTTGGTCTGTTATATACTGTAGTAATGGCATTCTGTATACGTCTTCTATCAGCGCACACTGCGCTGCAGAGTGAAAGTTTCATTCTGGGTACGCGTTTGTCTAGTCGTCCGCTTCATGTGTCTACTTCGTTTATTGTTAAGGGGGAGGGGGGGACGTTGATGAAAAAGATACACTATTTCAAAAAATGTACCAATTCCTCATGAAAGTAACAAATCTAAATATAAAATACTTTGATTATATACATTCAATTTTTTTAATGAAATTTGATATTTTATTTTCAAAAAATAATGTGTGTTCCTTTTTCTCAGAAAGTATACAAGAGATTTCTACATTACATTTTAATATGTATTTTATTATATTTAATATTATTCTTAGTAACGTTCATTTTATGTTGTAGAATGCCACTTAAATATTTCATGGCCGACTGAAAATAGTAGATATGTAGTAGATAATTTATATATAAACAATTATAAGTAGTACAACGGGAAAAATGTCTACAGGGGGGTATGTTAACCGGTCCTATATCATTTTCGTTCCTCGTCCATGTTGCCATGGATGACGCACAACAGTTTGCGTTTGTACCGCAATGGCAGTGTACGCGAGGGTTGTAGTAACTCCCCACTGCACTGTGTGAAGAGTAGAAACTCTGAAAGTTCACCGGCCTGACGTCTTCTATAGATGTCGTCCCCACGCAGATGATAGAACGCAGGTCGGAGTTCAAGATGGAGGCTGAAATTATTATACTATTGGCAGGAACTGATCTAATTACTGAATAATACTTTCTTGTGGGATGTCATTTAGTTTATTGAAAGAAGGCAGAAAACTAGCAAACGGCATAATAACATCAAGTTGACACAAATTGTTATAACTGAAATTAAATATAAAGTCTTTTCCCTTGCTCTAAGATGGTTAAACAGCGACTTATGACCGCCTACGTATGCATGTTACTACACCGAGTGTGCGTACATAAGTCACATGTTATTCTTCCGAGTGCCTGTTCTGAACTGAAGAGTGGCGGCTCGATGCAAGGCTGCCTTCGTTCCGCGATTTGGCACGTAAACATGGCCGCCGTGCATCGTCCGTCTTATATTAACTGTTTTGTTTATGTTTTTAGTAATTGTTAATATGTTTTACCTACTAAGAGCAAAAGGCAAGTCTTTGAGGGGTATTTCTAAATTGAGTTTGACTTTGAATATATTATTAGTTTATTAAATATTAATAAAAATGTGAATGCGTTTTGACACGTAACCGCCAGTGCTACAGCCAATCGGCGTTCAGTGCTTGCCGCTCACCAGTGCTCTTTCCCGTAGAACCCGACCTATTGTACCACCCGTCGTGGTTCTCACCAGCTTTTACCACCTGTCGCCTACTGGTCCTAACCGGCTCCACTGACGCAATACTTCGAACTTAATGTGATGGCTTTAAGCCAGAAACATTGCAGTAGTTGGGGACAATAACTGAATATATTTGTATAAAAAGCTATGATAAATTAAATATTAATTGTGTAACTATATTCGGACGTCGGCAGTATATTTGAACAGTGAGACGCCTACACTTAATGGCTATCTGAACAAAGACCTTCATTCTCAACCTTTTTTTTATTATTGTTAAATATATATTTGTTTGTTAAATGTAAACAACATTTGTAGAGAGGTGGTCAAAGCATTTCATTCTGTGATATACAAATGTATGTTTTGGAAGGGAAATTATATTTTAAAGATGAGACGTTAGGATGCGCGGAAGGATACAATTTTGGGAGCAGAGGGAGCACGCTTTCTAACGCTTAGGAAGGAATTCGTAACTTGGACGTGGTGGTGAAAGGTTGTGACGCTGGGCGATCTGAAGCTGCGTTATGAACTTGTGATTTGAAGAGATAGACATGTGTGGACTTAGCAAATTTACGGGACTGTGACTGCAGAACTTAGTCTCTGCTTGAAAAGTGATAAACAATGCACGGTAGTAGGGCTGTGGAACTGTGATAATTCAGTAATCGTGTACTCGTGTGATGACAAACTGTGTTTGATAACAAATACTTCTAACGCGGATTAACTTGGAACTGCAATGTTCGAGGTACTACTCTAACTTACGAGTGGTAATTTGGAACATTTACTCTCGAGTGCGTGTGATAGTTATTGTGCCTCTCATGAACAATAGTTGGGGAAATATTTATTTATTTACCGATGTATAAAGTAGGACCACCTCCTTGTTTCATGTCTAATAAGAGTAATAAACTCCATTTATAAAGAATTACTTCGTGAGTGAATCACTTCTTTATCTTACAATCCATTTTGTTGGTCATTCAGAGGTTTAATTTATGTTTGTTAAATATATTTTCTCGTCATCATATGCAGACTGATATACTTGATAAACTACAGATTAATTATTGATTTGGTTTAAACAGATTGGGTAGCTGTTTAGGACATAGAAGCTGACATATATAACTCACCCCTGTGAACAGAGACAACGAGCCATAAACTTTTACTATCCTGAGTTATGTGTTGCCGAAGTCGTATTGATGAGAACTGATAGGAAGGTCGCAATGCGTTCCTACGAATGTTGACAATAGCCGGCCACAGTTAGACTGGCTGTTAGACTGGCGATGTACCAGAAAGTGGTTCCAGAATGCGAACGTGTATTAAAATATCGTCATTCTTAAACTACAACACATATTTCGATAAATTCCCTATTACAGCTTGAGTTTACCGTCTAGTAAAATCATCTGAAGATCAACATCAACTGCAGAATGACTGAAGAAGATATCAGTACTGTGTAAAAATTGGCAATTGACTCTAAATAATGAGGAGTGTGAAGTCGTCCACACGAGTAAGAAAAGAAATCCGTTAAACATTGTTTACAAGATAAATCAATCAAATGAGAAGGCCGTAAACACCACAAAATACCTAGGAATTACTATTACTTCAGACTTAAACTAGAAAGAACATGTAAATAATGTGGTGGGAAAGGCGAACCAGAGACTGCGTTTTATTGGCAGAACCCTTAAAAAATGAACTACTAGAACTACTAGAGAGGCTGCATACACTACGCTTGTCCGTCCTTTTTTGGAGTATTGCTGCCCAGTGTGGGATCCTTATCAGGTGGGTTTGACGGAAGACATCAAAAGAGTCCAAAGACGAGCACCTCGTTTCGTATTGTCACGATACAGGGGAGATAACGTTACGGAAATGATACAGGATCTGGGATGGGAATCATTACAACAACGGCGCTTATCACTGCGGCATGAGCTATTTACGAAACTACAATCGCCAACATTCTCCTCCGAATGCGAAAATATATTGTTGACTGCAACTTAAATGTTCAAATGTTTGTAAAGTCTATGGGACTCAACTACGTGGTCATCAGTCCCTAAACTTACAAACTACTTATGAACTACTTACGAACTAGGACGGCACAAATATCCATGCCCGAGGGGGGATTCGAACCCCCGACCGTAGTGGCCGCGCAGACCGTGACTGGAGCGCCTAGTCCCCTCGGCCACCGCGGCCGGCGACATAGGTAGAAATGATCATCAGAATAAAATACGAGAAATCAGAGCTTGAACGGAGAGATTCAGGTGTTCTTTCTTCCCGCGAGCTATTCGAGAATGGTTGTAAGTAAAACAGTCAACAATCCGAAGATTGGTTTGAACACCACAGTGCTTTACTAGGCATGGTCCTGTTTGGAGGCGGTATGCCGTTGCCTTCCTCCGACCTTGGAACTGACTTACCCAGCCAGTTATAGGGGGACCTACAGTTTAACGTGGGTTCCGAACGACGGTCGAGAATGGATTGCGAGAGTAATAATTTAACGGTGGTTCGATGAACCGTCTGCCAGGCACTTAAAAGCGATTTGCAGAGTATCCCATGTAGATGTAGATGTTATTCAGTGTTGGTACAAAATCGCAACTTCCTCCGCATTGTAGATCAAGAGTAGTGTACACCGAAAGCAAGGTATGAAAATGTGACCAATTCACGTCCACATTAAGGACATGGATCGCCCAATTAAGTTCACTTTTGAGAACTGCCAGTACTTCTGTAATTTCTTGATCGTATCAGGACACTGAAATAAATTCAAAGGCGAAGTTGAAAATTTGCGCTCGACCGGGATTCGAACGAGGATTTTCCGCTTCCGCCCAGCGGTCGCTTTACAATCAGGCTATACAGATTCGCTTTCCGTTCTGCCCAAATTCTCAACAACTACGGTGGTAGTGTCTCCTAACCATTACCCCCTTTTGCTCGCAGCCTATACCGTCTTCCTGCAGGGGATCGAGCGTATTTATGCATCCGCGTAGAAATTGTCAACTGCCTGTTTGGAACAAGTCAGAAAGAACAAAGACCGTATCTTGTAAGTTCATTATGGTTAAATGTTTTCTAAGCTTATGGGACTTAACTGCTGGGTCAGCAGTCCTTAAACTTTTAAACTATCTATAAATAAATTGTAGTAAAGACCGCCGCGGTGGAGTAGCCGAGCGGTCTTAGGCGCCTTGCTGCGGAGCGCGCAGTTGCTCGCCGTCGGAGATTCGAGTTCTCCCTGGGGCATGGGTGTGTGTGTTGTCCTTAGGTTAGTTTACCTTAGTTTAAGTAGTTTGTAAGCTACCGACTGATGACCACGCAGTTTGGTCTGATAGATTCACAAACATTTTTTATACTAAAGACAGCACAAACATCCATGCTCGAGGGTTGATTCGAATCCCCCGACGGGGAACGGCCTCGTGCATCGGAGCACAGCGCAAACGTTGCATAAAGGGGTCGAAATCGATATGGAAATAACCGCACAAAAATGCTCCGATATATCCCTTCCTTCATTCCTTTTACTTATATTTACTTTGCCGTAATTCATTGTGTAGTTAAAGCTTTCGTATTTAGTTTACCCCAGCTTTATCATCATAGTTTGAGAATCAGAAGCTCCTATTATGGTTTTCTCAAAATGGCTTCCTTCAGCTAATCATGCTACTCTAAATTTTGACATAGTTTCAGTAAATCATTTTGGAGATATTAATGTACGCATTTCTGTCAGAGCGAGCAACACCTCGCTTAGGTCAACTATTTTCACTTTTAAGACTTATTTTAATTACTGATCATTAATAAAAATTGATAACGATATATAAATAAGTTTCATAATGAATTGTATAATGAAAAACTGCAACAGTTACATATTTAACATTCTTACAGCGAATCGATTCGAGAATTTAGTCCTCATGCCATGTGCGTTTGTTTCAGAAGTATGTAAGAATGAAAATATTCGTATCCAGTATAGTTTCTTATTATTTGAATCGTGTAACTCAGCTGCTGGCTTTCTGGAAACATTGATTATGATGAATGAAAAAATCTTTCATAATACTTTCCTTAAACATATTACAATTAAAGTTTATTAAAACTCTGACGAACGAAATCGTTTTATGTAAATCATGATAACATTGTTATATTTTTATTTCTCTATTTTTCCTGATTATTATTATTATTATTCTAGTCATTTACAATATTATAAACACAATTCCGATTCCAAGGGTATCAAATTAGGAAGACGAAACGATAACATATATTTAATTTGTTTAGTATTTGTGGATAAAATTACCTAGCTCATATACACGCCAAATTTTGCGAAATTCAGATAGAAAACCTAACTGAGCAAGGAACAGTTTCTCTTCGGAACACGTAGTTTGCTACAAATGAAAAAAATTGTCCAGAGAAAGTACTCATAAATAAAATAATATGAAAAAATGAGAATTCATTCAAATATTCAGGTAAGTGGCTGATAGTAAACAAGAATGAGAATGAAAGTCTAAAACTAAGAGCAAATAAGATAAACATTGCATTCCAGACCACCAGAAACATACAAAACAAGAAGGCATCATTATAGGACACAGAATTAAACACTACAATACATTGCTGAGAACAGTACTCTGTACAATGGCGGAAAGTAAAGCTGGTAGGATAAATAATGAAAATAGACTGGTTTGAGGTATTCTCGATCCGAGGACAACAGGAGCAGAATACGATCTCGACCAAGCAAAGAAATTTACGAACATGTAGACACATAATAAATACCGTACACTAAAGAAGAATGTCATTCTTTGTACCTATGCCGAGAATGGAAAACGACAGCTTACAAAACAAATATTTAATGAAGCTTAAAGGACGTAAATTTAAGCCCAAGAGAGGAAAAGAAGTCAGGAGCATAAAATCAAAGAGATGTGAAGACAGAGATGATAACATATAGACCGTGTTATGCATCACAAGACCAAGCGCCGTTACTTTATATTTCTGATGTGAGCCCAAATAGTGCTGTTTAGTAGTTATTTGCTGTGAGATTTCACTACTAACTGAAAGAATACTAACCTTTCTTTGGTACAAAAAGTTAAGAAACATTCATTCCCACCATTAGTGGGAGCTCGCAAAAACAGAAAAGCCAGGTCTAACAGTAACTCGAACTGCACGCAAGAACAGTGATATGAACGTAAATTTCCGTGTTCATATTTCCGCGAGTGTTTGGCAGAGGCGAGCAGCGCGCTGCTGTAGTGGACGCAACACGTGCGCAGCCGGGCATCAGATGGCAGTGGCGTTGCTAGGCAACGGTTCGTTGCCGCATTCTACCCTTATCTGGTTTCCGGCCCCTGAGTGGCCCTGCCTGCACAGCGACCACACGTCACCCAGGACAGGTGAGCGTGCTGTCAATACACAGGCTGATAGTTAACCCACGCTGGCGACCTCACCCAAAGGAAACCACGAGAGCCACCAGGGCCTTCAGGAAACGATACTTTGCTGCAGTTTGCAGACGTCTCCACACACTAAGTCGTGACGCAGTTCCTGGATGATGATCCACTAAAGAAAAGAGACAACGAGTTCCTCATAGTTCACATATAACCACAAATAATCTCTGTAAAGGGGGAAGGAACAAAGTTTTTGTGAAATTAGTGTTCCGTTATCGTAAGGGGAACTGGACCTGAAAATGACTGAAAAATCGAAAAAAATAAATAAATAAAATAAATAAAAAATGCCTCCTTCTGGAAACAAATTTTTCCAGTTTCCAAAAATGTTTGATTTACATACTATTAAATGGTGGTTATCGTCTTAAACGCTCTTTGAACAAGGCAATGCAAGGAATATCACCATAAACATTCCATGCCTGCCACCGTCATAGAAACAAAGTCAATGTACAGGGACATTGCAGATAAAAAATTACTTAGCAAATATCTACACGGCCGTACACAAAATCGTAATGTGAGTTTCGACTGCTGCGTGTGGCAACGAGTACCGAAAACTGTTTGTTGGATGGACTGTACTCAAAATAGGTGTGATGAATGCTGTTATCTGTTTCAGTGATGGTGTAATCAGTAGGACAAAAATAATGGACAAATTAGGCATCCAACCAGGAAATAATATGGTAGCTGCTCTGACTGCCATAGATCGTCAACGACTATATGAAGCTGAAATGGCTGTGGAAGAGTCCAAAGTAAGAAAGAGACTCGTGAAAAAGTTTGCAGACGATAACGAACCGGCTGGTCAGCAAGATTTGCCACTGTAATGTTCTGAAAGAGTAGGGTTACCATACATCCAAATGAAAAATACCGGGGGGTATTACAAACAATCTTTAAGTGAAACGAAATAGTTCAATTTTCCACAAAAGCATACTTTTCGCTTCCTCGAACCTGATATTAACAAATTTTTTGAACCAATGTGATATTAATAGCTATAACTGACGATCAACAAATTCTTAACATACTGTACAGAAAGTCTATTTCTTTCGCAAGTCCAATGTATACTTAACGAAGAAAATACTATTTTCACAGCTGCGCTGTCGACAGGGATTGCAAAAAACCTGTTGCACAGTTTTCAAAACTTATGAACATTCATTTCTAGAACTATTGTTCATGAAGTCACACCGTCTACCAGATACAGTTTTCTCTAAAAATGTAGACGCGGTTTCCGACTTGAGTTGCTCACTTACAAACATAAAAACTTTTAGGCCGTCCACTTCACCAAAAAAATTTCACAAGAATATTTCTATTTCTCAAAAAAAGATGCAATATTTTTTACACTTTCTCGATCAAATCATTCCTTAAGACTTCATCCTACAATAGAGTCAAGTCGTCCTACTGCCTCATCCATGAGATTTCCCTGAATCACTCCACGCAAACACTGGGATGGATCCTTTTAAAGGGAACGGTCGATTTCCTTTCCCATCACTGACAAAAAGAAAAGAAAAGAAAATTAAATAAATAAATAAATAAAATTGCTGTGCTTCCTCTGAAATGATAACGAAGTCGCTGGGACTTTAAACCCTAATCTTCTTTCTGCACCATTCATTTCGTAAAGCAATAGTTAGAATCAGAATAAAAACATTCATATATTTTGTGAACACAATAACTTTTAGCCTTGTGTTTCATACTAGACACTCAGGACAGATTACACTTCCAATACAGTATTTTTTTCACCTTCACAACTTGACACAGAAATTAAAAATTCGGGGGTTTCTTCTGTTTTATGAATTTCCAACCGGGGGTTAAAAACCGGGTGGAACCCGGATAAATCGGGTAATTTGGTAACCCTGCCTGAAAAAGGACTGAAAAATCAAAAAGATTTGCCTCCATCTGAAAACAAATTTCTCCAGTTTCCAAAAATGTATGTTTTACATACTATTAAATAGTTATCATCGCCTTAAACGCTGTTTGAACATGGCAACGCAAGGAATATCACCATAAACATTCCATGCCTGCCACAGTCGTGGAAACAACGCCAGTATACAGGCCGTACACAAAATCCTAATCAGACTTTTCAACAGCTGCGTGTGGCAACGAGTACCGAAAACTGTTCATTGGATGGGCAGTACTCAAAATATGTGTGATGGATGCTGTTATCTGTTTCAATAATGGTATAATCATTAGGGCAAAAGTAATGGACAAATTAGGTATCCAACCAGGAAATAATATGATAGCTGCTCTGACTGCCATAGATCGACAACGACTACATGAAGCTGAAATGGCTGTGGAAGAGTCCAAAATAAGAAAAGACTCCTGAAAAAGTTGGCAGACATTTCCAGAAGATTCATAATGGTTTTAGTTATGTTCGCCAAATTTCCCCCAATTGAAGAATGGGACAGTATCTTTCTGTTATGCCTAATACATTGCAGAAATTATCTATGTTTCTCATTCTGTATATAATTTTAACAGTAATTTTTAGACACGGTAGTAATGCAGTGTGCCGGCCGCTGTGGCCGAGCGGTCTGCGATGTGCCATTCACGGTCTGCATGGCTGCTGCGGTCGGAGGTTCGAATCCCCCCCCCCTCGGGCATGGATATTTGAGCCGTCCTTAGGATAAGCTAGTTGATAAGTAGTTTGTAATTTTAGGGACTGATGCCCCGTAGTTAAGTCCCATAAGCTCTACAAACATTTGAAAATTTGAATTTAATGAAGTGTTGCTGCTGTTGTGGTCTTCAGTCCGGAGACTGGTTTGATGCAGCTCTCCATCCGTCTCTCTCCTGAGAAAGCCTCTTCATCTCCTCATGAGAACAACCCACATCCATCTGAATCGGCTTGCTATATCCATCTCTCGGTCTTCCTCTGTGATTTTTCCCCCTACACACTTCCCTCCAATGCTAAATTCACAATTCCTTGATATCTAAGAATGTGTCCTACCAATCGATCCCTTCTTTTAGTCTACGTATGTCAGAAATTCCTTTTCTCCCCAATTCTGTTCAGTACCTCCTCATTAGTTATACGATCCACCCACCTTCATCTTCAGAATCTTCTGTAGCACCACATTTCAAAAGCCTCTATCCTCTTCATGCTCCGCACTGTTTATCGTCCATGTTTCACTCCCGTACAAGGCAACACTCCACACAAATGCCTTCAGAAAGAACATCCTTACGCGTAAATTAATATTCGATGATAACAAATTTCTCTTTTTCAGAAACGATTTTCTTCCCATTGCCATTCTGCATTTTATACTCTGTATTGCGACCATGGTGTGTTATTTTACTGCCCAAGTAACAAAACTCATCTACCACCTTTATTGTTTCGTTACTTAATCTAATTCCTTCAGCATCACCTGATTTTCTTAGACTGCACTCCATTACCCTAGTTTTGCTCTTGTTAATGTTCATCTTATACGCACCTTTCAACACATTGTTCATTCTATTCAAATGCTCTTCCAGGTCCTTTGCTGTCTCTGACAGAATTAGTATGTCGTCAGCAAAACGCAATGTTTTTAATTCTTCACCCTGAACTTTAATTCATTCCCCAAATTTCTCCTTGCTTGCCTTTATAGCTTCCTCAATGTACAAATTGAGTAACATTGAAGAAAGGCTACAACCCTGTCTTACTCCCTTCCCAACCACTGCATCCCTTTCATGCCTTCAACTCTCATAACCGCTGTCTGGTTTTTGTACGAGTTGTAAATAACCTTACGCTCCCTATATTTTACTCCTGCTTGCTTCAGAACTTGAAAGAGTTTATTCCAATCTTGTTGAAAGCATTCTCCAAATCTACAAAAGCTAGAAATGTAGGTTTAATGGATAAAAATAAAACAGCAGCCCTCGGTCACAAGTTTTCCTCTTCCTTATCAGAATAATGTTTTCTATATTACCAGGAATTAATTTAAATGTATGTTGAGGCTGAAAAAGTACGGCGAGACACTTTCTTTTGAGAGTATTTTGTACTTTTATGAGTCTCACGCTGGTTTACCAATCTCCAGGCGACGTCTAGATTTGGTTCGAATGTGACAGTTTAGTTGTTACTCATCGAAGTCAACAAATATGTAAACAATAAATTTTACTGGTCTTTAGCTTAGCACCATGTCTGGTACGGCGGGATAAAAGAGAAAAGATGGGGGTAATATCTTTAAAGTTAGAGAAAGTTAATTATCTGAAAGTAAGTACGTAAGTTTCTAACTTTTTACCTTCTTTCTACCCTCGGTTCTGTTACCAAGACACTTCGTGGCAATGTTTCTATTTGTGATAGAAAAAAGCACTGCACGTGAGGGCCGTACTGCTTCGAACCTCGTCAGGGTATGAAGACGAGAGTTACTCTTCACTTAACTGATATGGTCTTTCGCTGCTGTTGCCCCTGTGCAGAAGCAGCAGTCAGGTCGTAGATCCGTTGTTTGTTGATGTGAGGCTGACAGTGACATATGGGATTCGCACAAAGGTTTTACTTTTAGAAATGGGAGTGACTGATTTACATGGAGATTGTGGCAGGGTCCCACATTGGACTGTCCAGAGGCCGAGGGTTCTTTTAGACCTGGCGGGTTTTCGGAAGGACCAAACTTCGTATTTTACTTATCAGTCGTTGTTTTCAACTATTTTAGATAGGCATCACGACTTCGCATTTGTGTACACTGATGGATCCAAGCATGGGGACTCAGTCAGATATTCGGTTGTGTTCCCTGACCGTGTCAGCAAGATTCACCTTCCCGAGTATTACTCTGTTTACTCTGCAGACCTCCATGCGATCTGGAAGGCACTAGAGCAGCTACGTCGTGCTGGGGGCAGACGATTTTTTCTGAGCGCACTGCAGTCGTTGGACGATCTATATCCGTCTGAGACCTTGCTGCAGCATATACATGACGAACTGTCCTTCCTTCAGCGTCGCGGGAAGGAGGTGTTGTTTTGCTGGGTGACGGGACACGTGGGCATTCAAGCCAATGAAGATGCAGATCGGGCTGCTAAAGAGGCCTGCAGCGCCCCTGATGTGACGCAGCACCCTGTTCCCTTGCAGGATATTACTTCCCTGTTGCGGCTGCGGTCCCTGCAGTTGTGGGAGGAAGATTGGGTCTTAGTGACTCAAAATAAGCTGCGTTACCTGAGGCCCACTGTCCGTCCGTGGCGTTCCTCCTGCCGATCTCTGAGCCGGGATGGAGTCGCCAATACACGCCTCCGCACTATCCACTGACGCATGGTTTCCTACTACGACGTGAGGAGCCCCCGATGTGTGATGCCTGTGGCGTGCAGCTTACTGTCCGTCACATTTTAATTGGATGTGATTTATATCATGCACAGACGGTTGCGGCGAATCTTGGTGCCGATTTGCCTTCTATTTTAGGTAATGACGAAGCGTGTGTGCGCAAAGTTTTAAAATTTTGTGATTTCTCCCAACTCTGGCCTAAACTTTTAGGCTGCAGGTGTTAATATGTTGCAGCGTGGCTGGCTCAACCTTTTATATCCCTATGGTCAGCCGGCCGTGTTCCTCATCTTAGTAATTTTAACTCTTTCTCCAGCTTTGGTATTGGGGTACTTTTCACCAGCTTCAAGTCTACTGTATTTCACTTCAGCTGCACGTGTTACTTGCTAGATCGCTGTCCTTTGTCTCCTTACTGTTCACACTTGTTGGTCCTTATATTTTTTTAATTTGATAGGGTGCTGAAGACCTAGATGTCGAGCGCCCAAAAAACCCCTATCATCATCATCATCAGTAACATATGTCACAGGAATTTTCGGGATGCCAGTGCTTTTCTTCTTTTATTTACAATTCGCTGTTCTTATACAGACAGCCAGAACTGTATAATAGAAATTCCCAAATATTTAACATAAAACATTTTACTCGGTACGCGCACTCGACTGCCATAAATGTCAACTGACTGCAGCGCTACATTTTACCGTCAACGGAACATTCTAGAGTGTTACGCCTGTCATCTTTCTATTAAAATGACATTTAAATTATTTTTAAATAGCAGAAACATAGCTTAACAAAGATAATTACAAAAAAAAATGTTTGTTAAGCTTATGGGACTTAACTACGGGGTCATCAGTCCCTAAACTTACAAACTACTTATGAATTAGCTAATACTAAGGAGGGCACAAATATCCGTGCCCGAGGGGGGATTCGAACCCCCGACCGTAGTGGCCGTGCAGACCGTGACTGAAGCGCCTCAGTCTCCTCGGCCACCGCGGCCGGCAGATAATTACATTGTACAAAAAGACACATTTAATTAAACTGCGCCGTATTAAAACAAACTACTGGTAAGAGTCAATCAGATTTTAGACGGAAATATGGGCGGAGTTTTCCCACGGAATACTTTTTCATCGGACCATATGGTCTATGTTTTACTCACACCACATATTATCTAATGCTCTTGCCAACATAGTAAAAGGTATCTTGTTGAATAACAATATGAAAGAGCAAGTAAATGGCTGTAGACCAGCTCCTTCACATTGGATTAGTCCGGAATGTGAAAAGAACCCAAAGTCCCTCGCGCCGCGCGGGAACTGCAGAGCGGTTCTAGGCGCCATGTCAGAGGTTCGAGCCCGCCCTTGGGCATGAGTACACACCCAAGTATGTGTGTTGTTCTTAGATTAGTTATCGCCTTTGGGCATGGGTGTGTGTGTATATGTTATTCTTAGGTTAGTTTAAGTTAATTTAAGTTGTTTGTAATCCTAGGGAAGGATGAGCACAATAGTTGGGTCCCATAGATTTACAAACAGTTGAACATTTGAAGTGCCTCGAGCACCGAAAAAATATCAAGAAATTCGACGTCCACGCCTCTTTCACTCCACCCATCTGCCATAAGCTCCCCCAGACGATACAGAGTGTGTGAAAGGACAAAAAGAGCGGACAGAGAAGAGACCTTAATCGCGGAATTATGTATCGAAAATCTTGAGACATGTCAACTACTAGACACTAGATATCTAATGATCCGTGTCCTCAGGGTGTGCGTGTCTGTTGTAATCGAATGAAAAATAATAGATTATTTTCATCTGTTTAAACATATTCATTATAGTGTGTTTTCTTTTCATTATAATTTCATTGTTCTGTTCTATATACTAAACTCATCTTCCGCGCTGTCCGGAATCGTATGGCCCGCCTGCTACTGACACGCCAGGCAAGGCGTTGGATCTTCCTACCTCACGGCAGCTTCATACGCCGCCAGTGCGCCTGCGCACTGCCATTCTATCTCGAGTTGCTTCGGTTCCAACGCTTGCGTTTGATTGTTGTTTCCGAGTTGCGCGCAAGTGTATTACTGCTTATGCGACTAGGTCAGGCGTTTTAAACACTAAAAGTGTAGTAAGACACTTATTAAACACCAGTTTTTCATAACTTTCTTATAGTGAAAATTGACAGTGGCCCCCCATAAACTATTATATGGGCGCCCTTACTATGTCATTTAGGCGAACTACAGACGGTTGCCAACTCGTACGATAATTATGGGGGCATACAGTAATTTCAGCGCTTGTACGATGTACGATAGTACCGGCTACGATACTGGCCACATGTACGATAATTTCTTTACGGCTGGAGATACCATTTAAACCATGGATATCAGGTACACTTAAGGCAATACGAATTGTCGATACAACTAAAGTAAGAGAAATTACATTAAACTCATCATACGACTTACTTTACTACAATAAAGACTACTACTTGTCACTAATACCACCACTACTGCACGTATGTCTTGGCGCGATTATTTAATAAAGTGTCAGTTTTCCTAATATTTTGGTAATTTGCAAGGAACGTTGTACATCAGAGTAATACTTTCAGTTTATTTAAGAAAAATCTCACAGGATGATACGTGGATGCGGCAATGTAAATGGACCAGTTTTTATTGTATAAAGTAAAGACACGTTAGTCAATATATATCTCTGGCACTGATGCCGCTACGTCGATGTACACCGTTCCAAGGAAATTACCGTTATTTTTCCTATTTATTAATTTTTTGCTTTTTTTAAACATTTTTTGTCTGATGTACGATAATTCAGAGTCAAAATCTATAATTTTGTCGCCGCGGTGGAGTGACCGAGCGGTCTAAAGCGTCTCGCTGCGGAGCGCGCGGTTACTCGCCGTGGAGGTTCGAGTCCTCCCAGGGGCATGGGTGTGTGTGTTGTTCTTAGGTTAGTTTACCTAGGTTTAAGTAGTTTGTAAGCTACGGACTGATGACCACGCAGTTTGGTCCGATAGAATTACAAACATTTGAACATTTTGATAAATTTGTCTTTGTAGTACGATGTTTTTGCATTTACGAGTTGGCAATACTGCTACAGAGTGACAGTTCCCCAAATTTGCGGGAGGAACGCCATACATACGGTAGAAATTTTCACTGTAGGAACAGTTGCCCCTTTACTTTGCTAACTGCTATCTCCTACACCTGCATAATGATATGGACCTATCGCTCGAAAAAAGCATTTGCATCACTCTCATCACTTACTGTTCAGTTGCCCCTGAATCTAACATCACACATGTTCGCCGATCAGCAGGTGGTACCCTTCGCCCCATGCCGTACAGTTTCTTGCGGGGCAAAGATGTTGATGTACACAGTAGCCTAGTGGGCGAATGTTCAAATGTTTGTAGAGCTAAACTTACAAACTACTTATGAACTTGCTAAGACTAAGGAAGGCACAAATATTTATGCCCGAGGGGAATTCGAACCCCCGACCGTAGTGGCCGTGCAGATCGTGACTGGCGCGCCGCAGTCCTCTCGGCCACCGCGGTCGGCAGTGAGCGAATAATTTTACACAGCTGCTAAACCTACATGATGAACTGTAGATTGAGTATTAAAAACACCGATGTTAGTTTCGCTTTTGGGGTCCTGAAAAAAACTTTTAAAAAAATCCTTGTCCAGAACACTCACCATTAAGCTATCCCCCCCCCCCCCTCATCATCGACAACCGCAAGCCCAACAGAATCGCACAAGAGATGCCACTGCTAATGTTGTACTGGGAGAACTAGCTTTCAGATAGAAATCAACGAAATATCTTTCAATTCCTACGTAATACTTCATTCTTTTGAAGCTCCATCTGTGAGTGGAACAGAAGAAAACTCTAATGTGAGGCACTCTGTAGAGAGTATTCCGTCTTTGGATTTATACTTTGGCCAAGTGTAGGCTCAGATGAGGGAGTAGCGAAGACAGCAGTGGGTAGTGATTTTTTTGCTTTCCCCCCGGGACAAGTTTACAGTTGGCGCACCCTCTCGATGGTGAGGTATGACTTGCAGTGCACAAGTTGCAGAGGGAGGCGGCGCCCCTCTGCGACTGCAGGAGGGGAGAAGAACGGGGGCCAGAGCCCAAGGAGCGGCAAAACAGGCGAACACAAGCAGAACAAGGGCCGTGCGTTCCCACACGCCGAGGTCCAGGGCTGCACGCCGGGACTGTCAGCCGCGACTACTCACTTTACACTTGTTCGCAAGAAAAGGAAACGAACACCGCAAACTTTGATGAGTTCTCACAATTGTGTGCCATCCCGTCATTTTATTATACAGGGTACGGCCAAACTTTCAGGAAACATTCCTCACACACAAGGAAAGAAAATATGGTATGTGGACATGTGTCCGGAAACGCTTAATTTCCATGTTAGAGCTCATTTTATTACTTCTCTTCAAATCACATTAGCCGGCCGCGATGGCCGAGGGGACTGAGGCGCTCCAGTCACGATCTGCACGGCCACTACGGTCGGGGGTTCGAATCCCCCCTCGGACATGGATATTTGTGCCGTCCTTAGTAGTAGCTAGTTCATAAGTAGTTTGTAAGCTTAGGGACTGATAACCCCGTAGTTACGTCCCATAAGTTCTACAAACATTTGAACATTTGAAATCACATTAATCATGGAATGGAAACACATAGCAACAGAACGCACCAGCGTGACTTCAAACACTTTGTTACCGTACAGGAAATGTTCAAAATGTCCTCCGTTAGCGAGGATACATGCATCCACCCTCCGTCGCATGGAATCCCTGATGCGCTGATGCAGCCCTGGAGAATGGGGTATTGTATCACAGCCGTCCACGAAGAGTCTCTATATTTGGTACCGGGGTTGCGTAGACAAGAGCTTTCAAATGCCCCCATAAATGAAAATCAAGAGGGTTGAGGTCAGGAGAGCGTGGAGGCCATGGAATTGGTCCGCCTCTACCAATCCATCGGTCACCGAATCTGTTGTTGAGAAGCGTACGAGCACGTCGACTGAAATGTACAGGAGCTCCATCGTGCATGAACCACGTGTTGTGTCGTACTTGTAAAGGCACGTGTTCTAGCAGCACAGGTAGAGTATCCGGTATGAAATCACGATAACGTGCTCCAGTGAGCGTAGGTGGACGAACATGAGGCCCGATCAAGACATCACCAGCAATTCCTGCCCAAACGTTCACAGAAAATCTATGTTGAACACGTTATTGCACAATTGCGTGCGGATTCTCGTCAGCCCACATATGTTGATTGTGAAAATTTACAATTTGATCACGTTGGAATGAAGCCTCATCCGTAAATAGATTTGCACTGAAATGAGGAGTGACACAATGCTGGATGAACCATTCGCAGAAGTGTACCCATGGAGGCCAATCAGCTGCTGATAGTGCCTGCACACGCTGTACATTGTACGGAAACAACTGGTTCTCCCATAGCACTCTCCAACGTCACCTTGTACAGCAGCAACTTTTCTGACGCTGATATTAGGTTTATCGTCAACTGCACGAAGAATTGCCTCGTCCATTGCAGATGTCCTCGTCGTTATAGGTCGTCCCCAGTCGCGAGTCATAGGCTGGAATGTTCCGTTCTCCCTAAGACGCCGATCAATTGCTTCGAACGTCTTCCTATCGGGACACCTTCGTTCTGGAAATCTGTCTCGATACAAACGTACCGCGCCACGGCTATTGCCCCGTGCTAATCCATACATCAAATGGGCATCTGCCAACTCCGCATTTGTAAACATTGCACTGACTGCAAAACCACGTTCGTGATGAACACTAACCAGCTGATGCCACGTAGTGATGTGCTTGATGTTAGTACTGCAGAGCAATAAGTCGCATGTCATCACAAGCACTGAAGTCAACATTACCTTCCTTCAATTTGGCCAACTGGCGGTGAATCGAGTAGGTACAGTACATACAAACGAAACAATTGGGTATTTTGACATTGTCTGCACGAATTATTTCGGTTTACATTTAAAGAGAAATACTAAAATGAGCTCTAACATGGAAATTAAGCGTTTTCGGACACATATCCACATAACATATTTTCTTTCTTTGTGTGTCAGGAATGTTTCCTGAAAGTTTGGCCGTACCTTTTTGTGCCGGCCGCGGTGGTCGAGGTGACTAAGGCGCTCCAGTCACGGTCAGCACGGCCACTACGGTCGGGGGTTCGAATCCCCCCTCGGGCATGGATATTTGTGCCGTCCTAGTTCGTAAGTAGTTCATAAGTAGTTTGTAAGTTTTGGGACTGATGACCCCGTAGTTAAGTCCCATAAGCTTAACAAACATTTGAACATTTGAATTTGAGAAAAAATCTTAAATTTGTACAAACAGAATTATATTGTGAAGAAGGGGGGCGGGGGTTGGGGATAGCAGTAAGCAAACGTATATAGCTTCAAGGAGGCTCATTAACCTGTATCGTAGCAAATTTTTAGTTAAAATGTTAAATGTTTGTAATTCTATGGGACCAAGCTACATTGGTCATCAGTCCCTACTTCACCTAACTAACCTAAGGACAACACACCCACACATGTCTGAGGGAGGATTCGAAACTCCGACGCGGGAGGCCGCGGGATCCTAACGTGGCGCTCCAGACCGCTCGGCTACTGCCGCGCGGCGGCAAATGTTTTAAGACTGTTTTAGTAACGAGAACTGACAATGAAATTGAACCATATGAGAACGGACGATGAAATTCATAAGTTTTTGTCTGCAAGAAAAATTTTAGCGACAGAAATCCATCGGGAGATTACTGAAGTGTACGGTCCTAACATAATGAGTGACAGTAAAGTGCGCAAGTGAGTGCGAGCCTTTAAAGAAGGACGGGGAAATGTGTACGACGCACCTCGCTCCGGCCGACGGTAAGTGATTACAGAGGAGTTGGTTCATGCGGTTGACGACAAAATACCTGACCACCGACGATTCACTATTTCAGGTTTAGAAATGCATTTTCCGAATGTAAGTAGAACAACGTCGTACAGAATTGTGTCTGAACATTTTAATTTTCGAAAATTGTGCGCCCGTTAGGTTGCCAGGCTGCTTACCGAGACCCATAAAATGAAAAGAATGGCTTCTGTTCTTGCATTTTTCGAGCGATGTCATGAGGAAGGTGACAGTCATTTAGACCATATTGTCACAGGGGACGAGACATGGGTTTCTCACATCACCCCGAGTCTAAACGTCAGTCAATGGGATGGCGTCACACTTCATTACCAGGCAAGGTCAATGCAAAGCAGACATTCTCCACACGAAAGGTTATGGCGACCGTCTTTTGGGATAGACGTGGAGTATTGTTAGTCGACTTTATGGAAAGAGGGACAACGGTCAATGAAGTCGCCTACTGCGCTACGCTGACTAAACTTCGACGTGCAATCCAGAGTAAGTGACGTGGTCTTTTGTCGTCTGGAGTGTTGTTGTTGCATGATAATGCTAGACTCCAATCAATAACTCGAATCAAGAACAATCCGGACTTGGCGCCAAGTGATTTCCACCTGTTCCGCTACCTAAAGGAGTTTCTTGGCGGCAAGCGTTTCGACACAGGTGATAAAGTGAAAAAAGCTGTTAAAGACTGGTTATTTTCGCAGGCGGCCGATTTCTACTGCTTAGGCATTCAAAAGCTTGTTGAACGATATGACGAATGTCTAAATAAGTATGGAGATTATGTAGAAAAATAGAGAAAGACGGAAGGGATGTCGGTAAAACAATTGCGTTGGAAACATGTTTGATTTTGGATGTTTTTGTTGTAACCGGACCTTAGTTTTGTAATATCCCTGGTATATTTCGATTTCTTGTCTATACAGCCGTCAGTATAGTTCACCGCTGTAGTTAAAATTAGAGTTCCGAAAAAAAAGGTTAATTATTTTCCGACAAGTGCTGCTGCTTTTTGGCCCACTTTAGGTTACGGTAGTGACACTAAAAGTGGGCCTTTGCGATCGTCTTTTGACAGCTCGCAATTTAAATGAAAATAACGGCTTAACCATCCATCTGACACGAAAATTGAATAACCGAATTTGTAGAGGAGAAACTTCTCTACAACTTTGCTCTCTTATGTTTTTTTTTTCATATCTCGTATCTTTTCAGAGATATTTGCAAAAATAACGGCGATTTTGGGATGTCTGTCTGTCTGCCCTTAACATGTTCACCGGTTTTAAGACGAACCGTTCAACCGATCAGCACCAAATTTTACGAACATAATTGTAGGCCGCCAGGGACCAGAACCTCTCTTTTTCAAATTTTTCGGACAAACAATATGATAGTTATACAAAAAAAAGTTTGTAATGTAATTTTAATTGAAAATAAACCGTTTATCTGACGCGAAAATTGAATAACCGAATTTGTAGAGGAGAAAATTCTCTACAACTTTGTTCCCTTATGTTATTTTCATATCTCGTATCGTTTGAGAGATATTTGCAGAAAAAACGGAGATTTGACACCCTCCATTGAATTAACGAAAACCAGCCGTTTGCAGATATCACGTGACATTCGTCGCCCAGAACTCTCTCTGGCATTGCGTATTTGTTGATTTTCTTATTGTAACTTAGACCTTGTCATTTCAAAGCAATTGAGCACTGAATAATTAACAAAAACACGTCAATCTTTGTACGATAAATGATAATCTACTGTCTACAAATGCCATATTAACATCAGTTAACAACGGTCATTAATATTATCACTTTAAAGTATTCAACTCCTACCTGTTATCTGTAGTGTAGTGGACTGCACGTTGGATTGTGATGCTGTAGGTCAGTGGTTCGGAACCCACCACTACCTAAACCTTTTTTTCCTAAAAGTGTTTCAGACACTCTTATTAATTAATTTTTTATTATATACATTATTATTTTGGTCCAAAAGGTTTGCAAAAACTTATAAAGCTGCAAATCTAAAGTGGGCTGTAAAACACGTCAGTGCGATTTTTTTTTCTTTTTCAGTATTCCCTAGTGAACAAAGCCTTGTGTGTCTTCGTAGTTACATTACAGACCTTTTCACATATACTGGGATTTTTACACATCGCTTGCTGAGAAAGGTGACCGTTTATTAATTCGCGAATGCTTGAATATCTTCTTAGTTGACCTAAAAACGAATATCATGTTTCTGTAAAATCTTCCCTTCTTGATAAAGGGGAGAGAAACCGTTTATTTCCATAGTCACCAGGACCTTCTCTGAAGACGTCCAATGACGCTCTATATCAGTGCTTTTCAACATTTTTGAACGTGCGACTTCCTTTCCGAGTAAAAATGTCCGGCGACCCATCAGGCCCGTAATGAAACTACGACATTGACTCCAAAGGCAGAGGAAGGAAGGTTAGGGTGTAATGCGAGTCCAGTGTGTTACCACTGCACCACGTCGCTTGGTTCCATAGGCAAAGAATTTAATTTTCTTTCATATATTTTTATAAGAGCTGCGAGCCATTCACGTCTGGTGAAAGTTGCAGTAGTGGAAACGAATCAAAACTGAAAAAAAAAACTTTATGACTACAAGAATTTGATGTATGGTTTTGCAGTCCTGAATAATAAATCTCAGTGCGTAATTTCTGGCGACGTGTTGTAATGTGCGAGTATGAAACCATCAAAACTGATGCATTACTTCCTTGTATATGCTTCGCAAAGCGCGAAATTTCCCGACGTCTGCTGCTCCTGTAAGAGGAACAAACGATCTGCAACATATGAAAATTTGTGCCGGACCGGGACTCGAACCCGGGTCGCTTTTCGCGAGCGGTCGCCATAACCACTCGGCCACCCGTGCACGCTCCCCGGCCAGACCCAAACTTCCATGTGTTGCACTTGCCTCTTCCCTCACATGCTCGCATACTTCTTAATATAAACTTCGGATTTTTTCCGAAAGGATACTGAAAACCCTTAAACGGCAGTAAACTACTATGATCTATTAATAAACAGTATTGTTATGTTAAAAAAATGTTCAAATGTTTGTAATTCTATGGGACCAAACTACGTTGGTCATCAGTCCCAAGTCTTAAAAACTAACTAAACTAAGTTAAACTAACCTCAGGACAACACACACATCCATGCCCGAGGGAGGATTCGAATCTCCGACGTGGGAGGCCGTGCGATTCGTAACGTGTCACTCCAGACCACTCGGCTACTCCCGCGCGGCATTGTTACGTATAGATTAAAATAATATTATGTTAGTGATATTTGATTTTGTGACATAAGAATATTTGAACATGTGACAGTCATGCTAGACGATTGCAACCATTTTAAATAACTGCATCAGTACTGCTCAAAAGCTGTTAAGTCGCTTAATTAACAAGTCATCCATAGTTGGAAAAACGGCTTTGCTGTTACGCGTTTGGGTCGGCCCATCATCAGAAATCAGAAGTTCCATTTGTACATGTTGTACCTGTGATTCTGATTAAGGGCCAACCGAAACGTATCACAACAAAGCTATTTTTCCATCTAACGATGACTTGTTAATTAAGCGACTTTCACGAAAGCCTAATGTGTCATGGTTATCAGAGATAACATTGACATCTTAGGTGCAAGTGGCTTAAAGTAACCACCCCGTTTCGATGTCCCCAATTATAACTACTGCGAAACTTCCGGGCAGATTAAAACTGTTTGCCAGACCGGGACTCGATCCCAGAGCCACTTGCAAGCTACCCTAGCACGTCTCATGTCCCGTCCTCGCAGCCTTAACTACCCCATAAAGTCGTCTCCTACCTCAATATATGACACCTATTTGGACTGCAACTAATACCAGATTAGGTTTTGAATGAGTAACTTTAAAATTAACCACTTTGTGGTCTGATTAAACGATAGATTCAGAATCAAACATCACGTACAAAACTTTTACTGTTTATAATATAAAATACTGAAAACGTAGAAAACAAAATATTGTAAAAGATAATCATGTGTATATTACAGGCCACTGATGATGCCTTCCAAATAAAGGCGAAATGCATATGGCAATATAAAACCTTCATCATTCAGTTGCGTAGACGGTCTAAATAAATATCCACTTTATATTAATGCCTTTCTTTTAAGCCGGCCGCGGTGGCCGAGGAGATTGAGGCGCTTCAGTCACGGTCTGCACGGCCGCTACGGTCGGGGGTTCGAATCCCCCTAGGGCACGGATATTTGTGTCGTCCTAGTTCATAAGTAGTTTGTAAGTTAAGGGACTGATGACCCCGTAGTTAAGTCCCATAAGCTTTACAAACATTTGAACATTTTGATTTTTCTTTTTTAATATCTTCCACACCACTCACTGAGCAGCAAAGTATCACGGTGAACTCGGGGCTTCTACTTGCTGGTACTGAAGACTTACTAGGGAGCCTTCCGTCACACTACCGACTAAGCCAAACAGGTCACGGCAGCCTTAGGCCCTGCGCCCATTGTTATAGCACGCGAGCCATTTGGAAGTCCCCAACTAATAAAAGCAATTATCTGCATCAGTCAGTCTTTTTGTTCCTTCCATGATTCGTTTCGAGAGTTAATACTCTTCCAGTGTATATAACTCTGTGGTTTTTCACGTGCTGACATTTCAGTAGACCTACGCGCATTGGGCATGAGTCAAAACATAAACAAACCAAAGATTATGGCTCCACAAATACAGTGCCTTGTCTCAAAGATCATATATAACTATGTAATCACTGTAGACTATGTGACTTTGTTTAAAACAGAATATTATTAAGACTTTGGATACTGCAAAATCAATGGTGTTTGAGACGCAGATAGAAAAAAAAGGCACTATACGTGTAGAGTCGTAATCTTTGGTTTGTTTATGTTTTGGTTCATGCCCAGTGTGTGTAGTTCTACTGAAACGTCAGTTTGTGAAAATTACAGAGTAATATACGCCGGAACAAATTGTAAGTAAACACATCAATACTTAAATTTATAATCTTTGTATCTACCTTGCGGCGCTTTTTATGTACTACACTAATGCCACATTATTAATACTTCACCTTTATCAGTCGGTTGTTCAGTGGTAGATGTTTTAATTGCTCGCCTGCCTTTAAATAAATGTGCCAACGGTGGAACGACGGATTCTTGGGCGTCTTATGGAATGAACCATAAATGTGAGATGTTTCATTTAAAGTACATTTATTTATATTATTCTTGAAGCACACAAAACAGAAATAATACATTCAAAACTGATCCAAGACTGACTTCCATACTGACAAAGTGATACTAACTTTGCACCTGACTTAACACTGACTGTACAACTCTCCAACTGACTTAGGATTGATTTTACAACTCTGCAACTCCCTGCGTTTGCGCCAATTTGCGCGTATTAATACTTTATGTAATTTCTAGAACATTACAGAATACGGAAGTTACAATGTATTATATTTAATAATCTATTCATGAAACATAAATAAATATTGCTTTTGTAAAGATACACAAAATTATGACAAATGCAATAATAAGTTTTTCATATCAAAACAAAACAATACAAAAGATCGTAAGTAAGTAACAATTAGCGTAGTGTTAATATATCTTTACATTGTTTAAAATTGTTAAATCAAAGCAGTTATTCAATTCTACAGTCAGCAAAGTATTACATTACGGTCAGTACATTACAAAGGACCTCAGATATTGTTAGTTAACAAACATTATTGTCCAAGATTAAACTTACGACTTTCAATAATTAATTAATTAATTTAGTTCATTAAAAGACCCAAGTAATGAAAGTGCTTATGTGACCAGCCAGAAGTGCCTTAAAATGCTTATAAAATACAAACACGGAATATTAGGGCATAACACCACGATCAAATGTGGTATTGAACAATTCATTTATTCAAACAAACGAGATTTTCTAGGGTATATACATTACAACCTACATTAACAAAAGTTTGTATGCGTTTTGTAGCAAAATAAAACCCAAAATAAGAGCTAGGTGAATCCTGGCACTATCGAAACAAACAAAACCCATTGTTCCACCAGAAGATGAGAGTACAAACTCTCGAAACATGACATGGGAGTAATAAAAAGAGTGACTGAGACAGATAATTGCTTTTATTTGAACTTTTATTGTAGTCTTGTGTAGTTCGCGAACGAACTTGTTCGGAAGAGCGCTCCGACAGGCGAACTACGCGAACTAGTTCGCAGATCCCTCATCTCTTTGTTTGTCCGCTCCTTTCCCGAAGACTGACGGGGAACAGTGGGACGCGAGAGCGCGCAGAATCGCGTGATTTCCTTCTGCCAGTTACCTTCATTTTGAGCTGAGATGTAGCTCAGCTGTAGTTTCATAGTTCACTGCCGCAAAAAATCTATTTTAAATATAAAGTACTATGAGTACTCTGTATGCAAAGTAGTCGAATACCATTGTATCACCCATTCGTGTAATTAACTGGTTTATTTGCCTAAGTATTTGATGTCAAATTGCCCAAAAATACGGGTAATAGCACACGCTTCGGCAACAGTGAATCATTATATTAAAAAAATGTCATAAAAAAGAGCTCATTTAGTATCGGTAGCAAAAGCCAAAAAGAGCGGACGAACTAGAAGGAGCGGACGAACTAGGAGCAGCTGAGGAACTAGGAGCAGCGGACGATTATGCCAAACGTATCTCGCTTTATAGTTCGTTGGATTCTTTTCCGAAGACCGACGGGCAATAGCGAGAGGGCGCGTAGCAGAATTAAAAATCACGTGTTTGCCTTCTGTTGATGAGTCATTTCGAGGTGAGCGTCTGCCTGCTAGATTACATAGTTCAGTGCTACAAAATTTCTGTTTTGATATGTTCTGCACTCTGCAATATCTGACTAATAAATTCCATAATGCCAAGATATAGAGATAACTCTAAAGTTAAACACGAGAAATTATCCACAAACTGTTTCTTTTGGTTTGCGTGATATCGTCAGCGGCTCAAGCAGCAAGCGCATGAAGCAGCTAGGTGGGGAAACTTCCCCTTCCACCTGCACGCGCAGACCACGCCGCTCAGCCGTCACTGGGAGCGGACGAACTAAAAGAGCGAACGAAAAATGTTCAAATGTTTGTAAATCTATCGGACCAAACTGCGTAGTCATCAGTCCGTAGCTGACAAACTACTTAAACCTAGGTAAACTAACCTACGGACAACACACACACCCATGCCCCCGGGAGGACTCGAACCTCCACGGCGAGCAACCATGCGCGCCGCAGCGAGACGCGTTAGTCCGCTCGGCTACTCCACCGCGGCAAAGAGCGAACTAATTCACGGCAGAGACGCGAACTAAAATGAGCGCTTCCGATCGCTAACTATTATGCGCAAGTCTATTTTATTGTCGTCAACAGTCGCAGGTTCTTACCACAGTTCAATATGGACAATATGAAGTCCCCAGCTATATTTACTCTATTATCCCCAGACTCGCCATAATGAACCACATATCAATCCCCCCCTCTCGCTCGCTCCCGTCATTCACTAAAGCAGAAGTGATTGCAGGGAGTAGGGAATTGTTAGGAGCGATATAAAAGAGGAACAGAGAGCTGCTGCTAATAAATTGCGGATAGAGGGGTGGCGATGCATCGCGGACTTTATGGGGCAGAAACCGGCTGTCCGGCGGTGGGGAAGCCGTGTTTACCGAGGTGGCGCCACCTTTATCCGGTCTGCTTATCTCTCACAGCCAGCCGGCGGGCCCGCCAGTCCCTAGAGAGCCACTCCACATTGCTCTTACACGCTCTGCCCCTCACATTTCCCGACCTTTTACTGGTCTCGTGACACCTTTACGGAGTGACACGGAACGTGTTGACACATCTACGGAGCTCAGAATAGTGCAGGTAGTGGACCTCGGAACAGGGTGTCCAAGAAGTCGAGTGCACCGGCCCGTCTGTCGCTACCAACGGTTTGTAGACTTCAGGTCCTGATGCGTTCCTGTCACAAAGAGATTTCCGCTGTTGGTCCTTCCCTTAACGCCAGTGCCGGATTAGCCACGTAGCAAGAGTTAGCAAATGCTACGGGCCCCGCGCCTGTCGGCTTTCTTTCTTTCTTTTTTTTCCCCTCTCATTTATTTCAAGTATAGCGTTTATTTCTTGCAAGTACACTTGTGGAAAAGGTGAATTACCTCACCATTTGGTTAAGTTCTCAAAATTCTGCTAACTGATTAATGATGTTATTTAAGAAAACTGCTCCAGTCACTTTTACTTGAAATGATATTTATTCCATGGAGCGGTTTTCAAACCTTTTCAGGTTCATCATCAGATGGATCATGTTACAATAACATTTTAAGCGTCATGTTGGATGCTGGATCTGTGGTGGGAAGACGGAAATTATTTTAAAAAGCTCGAATTGCACATTGCTTAGGTCTGTTTTGTATTTGTAAGATTCAATGAAATTTGCTGATCTACTTACTGCGACTGTATGGCCGGATTTTTGTGGTTAATTTCAATTTCTGGCGTCTTCTTTTGTTTAAGTCACAGTAACACATCACTTTTTCTGTTGGGTTCTACAATGCACTATAAACAACGCTTTACCAGCGTCCAACATGTGCTTTTACAGCTGCTGTTATTTACAAACATCTTAATTCGAAAGATATAACACTCTTTGTACAGGTAAGTTTGTTTTGAGTATGATATAGTCGATTATTTAGAAAGTAATTTTGTCAATAATAAACTGCAAAAGTGAATAATAAATAAATACTGTCTGTATTGTTTCCATAGCTTTTCTACTTAATATGCATGTATACAATTAGTCAAAGTACAAGAATAAAATTCGTATTATTGCTATGTTTAATTTATACACTATTTGTGTTCCAGAATATTAATTTAGCCTAGGTTCTATTTATAGCAACCAGATTCATACTGTCTTTAAACACAATAAATAGAACCTAGGCTAAATTAATATTCTGGAACACAAATAGTGTATAAATTAAACATAGCAATAATACGAATTTTATTCTTGTACTTTGACTAATTGTATACATGCATATTAAGTAGAAAAGCTATGGAAACAATACAGACAGTATTTATTTATTATTCACTTTTGCAGTTTATTATTGACAAAATTACTTTCTAAATAATCGACTATATCATACTCAAAACAAACTTACCTGTACAAAGAGTGTTATATCTTTCGAATTAAGATGTTTGTAAATAACAGCAGCTGTAAAAGCACATGTTGGACGCTGGTAAAGCGTTGTTTATAGTGCATTGTAGAACCCAACAGAAAAAGTGATGTGTTACTGTGACTTAAACAAAAGAAGACGCCAGAAATTGAAATTAACCACAAAAATCCGGCCATACAGTCGCAGTAAGTAGATCAGCAAATTTCACTGAATCTTACAAATACAAAACAGACCTAAGCAATGTGCAATTCGAGCTTTTTAAAATAATTTCCGTCTTCCCACCACAGATCCAGCATCCAACATGACGCTTAAAATGTTATTGTAACATGATCCATCTGATGATGAACCTGAAAAGGTTTGAAAACCGCTTCATGGAATAAATATCATTTCAAGTAAAAGTGACTGGAGCAGTTTTCTTAAATAATATTGAAAATAAGTCACGGGTTCTGAAACATCCGTAATGGATAATCTAAATATAAAGATTATTGATGTATCTGGCGTCACGGTGAAGAACAGGGTAATCGGTGTGTCGGAGCTAACTTCAGCAATAGCTTCTTAGTGACATTTAGGTCATGCAATCCTGTTGCTGTATTCGCTGCATCTCGAGTCCCAAATTGCGGTATCAATACTCGCGGCGCTGTGAAAACGTCAGATAGCAGCCGCTCGTACACAGATGGCCGCGCTGTATGAGTCGCCGCGTGTGTAGGTTGCCCCATTTGTCTGCATTGTGGAACGCTGACCGCTGCTGCCTAGAGCTGGGTTTGAACATGACTCGAACTGTTCAAACAATTTACGTCACAGTTGGGGAAATCTCGCGAAATGTTAGAACTTTCCATCACGACGCTATCTAGTAATGTCAGGAGGTACTATCTCTACGATTTACAAGATGATATTCATAAATCTTTTCTTTGCTGTGCAGTATACGATTTATAACGAAGATAGGGTGTCATTAATGTACTATGGGAATTTATAAGTGTGAAATTCCGACTATAGTAGCTTCTAGGGAGCAGATCATAAGTAAAAACAGTAGCGAATATAGGCTATAAGTAAACGATAGCAATTGCGATTAAAATTATAGTGCTGCCATCTAGCGTCTCCAGTTGATACTACGTACAAAGTAGTTCGTGCACCGTTTATTCCGAGGTTGCAATTGTAGTGTATATTTATGACTTATTTCCGTTATTGGTTATTAAATTTTTTTGTTTTCCCTATTTCATCTCTTTTAATCTTGTTTTCAAGGCGATTAAAAGGTGGTAACATTTTAATCTCTTACTGTACCGTATTATCAGGGAATGAAATGGTCATTTGAAACCTATATCTTATAATGACATTAAATGTTATTTATACTTATGAAGGATTCACATTTTTTTCCCTTTGAATGTTAGTTATCAGTAATGAGGCGCAGTAGTTCTGTTCTAGTAGCAGATATGGATCACATCATACAGTGACATCAGACACGTCACGTATGCACTGTATCAAACAAAATATACAGTTTTCATAATGTTGCCCTTCTTTTTACTTTACATGTACTTGAACTTCCTATGAAATTAGTTCTGAGCAAAGCGATAACCCGCTAACTTCAAAATTTCCCGCATATCGTTGAGAGACAAGAGGCGCCAGTCATTTATTATCTGAGTGTTCGAACAGTTCAATACTGTATCGAGTTCTCTGCTGTAACGGAAAATCCCGAACATGTTCGAAGGCGAGTATCATTTGCCCAGTCCTACTGCTGCCGCGTTACGAGGCCTTAAGCACAGGAGTCTTGCAGCGACAGCGATTAAAAAAGGACAGTCGAGACAAGTCTTGAGAAGTACCGAAATCTAACAGTCGGTGCTTGGAAGCCAATCGTAAACTTCTTTTACAAAGCAGATGATTATTAAGTGGGTGACATCGATTTTATATAGTGATTTCAAAGTTGCTGACTGAAAAGAGGGAACCACTGAAGCATAAGATAAAGTACTTCTCTGTTCATATATACCCCAAAATTTAAACACTAAATTACATACTGTTAATGGAAAATTCATTAGAATCGTGTTTTCAACATGTAGAAATAGCCTTACGCATTTACTTATCATTTCTCCAACTGCAGTGGAGAACGTTCTTTTTCAATGTTAAAGCGCATTAAAAATGAATTAAGAAATACGATGGCACAGGAATGTCTAAATGACCTAAGTATAAAATTATATATAGACGAAGATAACTCACCAGGCGAAGGAGCACAGGTGTGACAGCATCACAAATAAATAAATGAATACACACATACACACAAACGCAAGCTTTCTCAACCCAGTTGCTTCTTCAGGGAGAAGGGAAGGAGAGGGAAAAGGAAATAATGAGGGTTTTAAGGAAGGGGGTAAGGAGCCATTCCAATCCCGGGAGAGGAAAGACTTACCTTGGGGGAAGGAAAGGAAGGTGAACAAATACACACACACCCATACATTTACACAGACGCAAACACCTAAGTATAATGAACATTGAATACGATTTGCTCAGAGAAATTGATGTAACTTGTATTATTTCTAAGTTTGCCGAAATCAAATCGAGAAAAGTTTATATGTAATAGTCTTACTATATTTTATATCCTAGACCATATGACCTAAAGTCCTAAACAACAAAAGGGCCCTTTGTCAGATTTTGCTACGGGCTCCACGCTTGCTTAATCCAGCACTGCTTAACGGACACTTCCCAATAGCGGACTCCTCTCAATAGCGGACATTTTAAAATTCCCCTGCAAAACAACATTAGCCCTTATGCTAAAATTATTCCGAATAACGGACACGGACACTGTAATATGTCCCCTAACAACAATCAAAACTTCCATATAACGGATGGCGGGAAGGAATCAGTGCATTTTGCGTGTCAAAAGTCTGAGAGTCGTTAATTCGAGCGTGTATTGGTTGAAGTTTAGCTCGTTTCTTGTTCGTATTGCATGATTTCACGGCATTGCCATCTATTGGAACTTCTTGTAAGTATAGTACGTACAGTATTGCTCCATGCAGCGCAGACGTAGTCATGTCGAAACCGACAATTTGAGTGCGGCGACAAAGACTTTCTGCCTGTTGTCGGTACATCAGACGAAGCCAAGCGTTTAATAGTAATCGTACTGTTGTGTTAAAGCGTAGGCTTGGGTAGGACAGGAGAGAGGTGATAGATGTATCGAATGTTTCCATTCGATGGTTGCCACAGCCTGGTTTAAAAAGTCAAAAGCTTGAATGTTTTCTTTCCATTCTTCTGTGTGTTTTCGGTTTGAAGTTTCGTTCAAATGGTCAAATGTTTGTATAGTCTATGGGACTTAACTACTGGGTCATCAGTCCCTAAACTTACAAACTACTTATGAACTACTTACGAACTAGGACGGCACAAATATCCATGCCCGAGGGTGGATTCGAACCCCCGTCCGTAGTAGCCGTGCAGACCGTGACTGAAGCGCCTCAGTCCCCTCGGCCACCGCGGCCGGCTGAAATTTCGTGCTTGCGTTACATGCTTTAAAATGTCCAGAGATAAAAGTGGTCAAAAACAAAAAAAAAAAAAAAAAAGAATCATTCGAGTGTCGGTAGAGGAGAGGAAAAAAAAAAATACCGCTGACTACGGGCGCGAGACGAAAAAGTTGTGTGATCTCGTTGTACCAAAAGCTTCGCACTTTGGAGAAATCTGATGCTGGTGAACCACCCGCAAAAGTTGCTGCGGATTTCAACGTCGGTATGGGTGCGAGTACTGATATGAAAACAAATCGATCAGAAATTTAAACATTTTTTTCCATTCAAGTTTCAATCAGTGCAATCAAATCTCGACAAACAATGAGAAAAGCTTCACGTCCTCAGTTAGTAGAGGCCAAAGGCGTGCCAGTTTCAGGTCCTCTACTTCGTCAAATATCGATGACTTTTTATGAGCTGATTGAAGGAAAGGAGCAAGAATTCCTCGGAAATGATGGCTGGCTAGATCGGTTCAAGAAACCGCGTGGCATTCGCACGTTTTACAATCATATTTCGCGGTACTGACGCAATTCGGGGTGTTTCACACGTGACAACAGAGGACTTTGGCTTAGCCGAGAGTTTCGTTGTCCGAAACTGCCGCCGTCCCGATCATTTTGGATAAAAGTTTGTATTTTATTCTTTTCTTAACAGCGGACACTTCTTAAAAGCGGACAGTTTTATTTTCTCCATTGGTGTCCGTTATTCAGACGTTTTACTGTAATAGTTTTTATATAATAATACTACTATTATACTAAAACTATTATTCAGAATACATCACCTTTTTTCCAGTTGTTCAGTGGTAGATGTTGTTTTAATTGCTCGTCTACCTTTAAATAATCATGAAAATAATAGGACATCGGGTTTTTAGGCGTCTCATGGAATTAACCATAAATATGACACGTTTTATATTAAACACATTCATTTTTCGTTCTTGATGAAGCACATAAACACAAGTAATACATTTTTAAGACTGCTTGTTACTGATTGTTTTCTAGATAATTACAAAAGTAAGGCTGCTTCACCACTACATAATGACTACAGTTACACTGAATTATGCTGACTGCGTTCGCGCCAATTCGCGCGTATTAATACTTACAATATTTTCTAGAACATTGTACAACACGGAAGTTACAATGTTTTGTATTAAATAATTTCTTCATGAAACATACATAAATCTTGCTTTAAATAAAGATACACAAAATTATGACAAATGTAATAATAAGTTTTTCATATCAAAACAAAACAATACATAGTATCGTAAGTAAATAACAATTAGTGCAGTATTAATATATGTTTACATTATATAAAATTGATAAGTTAAAGTTATTATTTAATTTTACAGCCAGTAAAGTATTACATTACAGTCAATACATTACAGAGGACCTCAGATATTGTTAGTAATTAATTTCATAGACAAACACATTGTTACTTAATATCGCAATTTTCAATAATTAATTAAATTAGTTTATTAGATGACCCAAGTAATGAAAGTGATAAAATCAATGTGACTTGCCATAAGCGCCATAAAATGCTTATATAATATAAACATGGAATATTAGGTTACAATACTACGATCAAATGTGGTATCGTACTTTGCATTAATCCAAACCAACGAGACTTTCCAGGCTAAATGCATTACAATGTACAACTCTCCAGAAGAAACGATGAAGTGCAGCATATGACAGTGTACTATTTCAGGGCCGTAGTACATTGATGATGAATCACATTAACACGTCAATTAAAAGCGAATAGAAATCACCGATGCACTAAAGATGATCGAATCCATGGGGTTCGTTTGGAAGCAATGGGTCTACATTGTACTATTTGGAAAACAGGCATCTTAATTCCAATTTTCAAAAAAGGGATACAAAGCAATGCCTTAACTATAGGGGTATCACATTAACGTCTCAAGTGGGTAAACTCTATGAAAGAATTATCGAGCGTAAGATAAGACCCACTATCGAAGCAAATCTCTCCCAGGAACAGTACGGATTGAGACAGGGGAGATCAATAATGGACCTAATAATATTTAATGGAAAAAGACTACGAACACAACAGAGACCTAGATGGCTAGCCTTTCTGGACATCAAGAAACAATTCGATGCTGTGAGAAGCGAGAAGGTGTGGGAAGTGCTGAAGAAATCCGGAATACATGATAGCATAGTCTGTAGGATAAAGAACTTGTGTGAAGGAGCTCACAGTAAAGTGAAAACACTCGTCGGAATGACCTAAACCTTCGGTATAAAATCTGGGCTATTGCAGGGTGGGATTCTGTCTCCTCTTCATTACTGTAATGAACGAGATTCAAAGAAAAGTACCCCAGAGAATCGAAGGGAATGCCTGACAGTTGCAACGCCGGACAGTTACCACGCCTGACCCTTCGCCAGGCAGTCTGAGTAGCTGCCTCTAAAGCGTATTTGGTCGCTAGTAGCTGGTCCGTAGACGCTCATCGTATACGCGAATAGCGAATGAACACGCTGACGCAATGGCACACGTCAGACGCTAGCGTCTTCGTAGAAACAATTTATACACGCCTTAGCCCATTACAAATTGTTTTAAAGGTTAGGAGTTACCTAACAGTTATGTTTCCCACCAAACAAAATATGAAGTGGAATTGTAATCGCCGCGCGGGAGTAGCCGAGCGGTCTGGAGCGCACGTTACAGATCGCGCGGGGAGACTGAGGCGCTTCAGTCACGGTCTGCACGGCCACTGCGGTCGGGGGTTCGAATCCTCCTCGGGCATGGATATTTGTGCCATCTTTAGTATAAGGTAGTTCATAAGTAGTTTGTAAGTTTAGGGACTGATGACCACGTAGTTAAGTCCCATAAGATAACAAACATTTGAACATTTTGATTTGATCGCGCGGTCTCCCGCGTCGGAGGTTCGAATCCTCCCTCGGGCATTGATGTGTATGTTGTCCTTAGGTTAGTTCAACTTAGATTAAGTAGTTTGTAAGGCTAGGGACTGATGACCAATGTAGTTTGGTCCCATATGACTACAAACATATGAACGTTTTTGGAATTGTAATCAAATTTCAAAATTTCTGGAAATTTATCAAAGTTTTCTAGTATTATGGGAGATTAAAAATAAGGATTATTTAAATACTAAACTGAAAGACACTCTATTTAACCAACTGTTCGACGAATTCTATCATTTCGAGTAATGTATCAAAATTTTCAGATGTCATTTTCATTATATTTCTGTAGACAGAAGGATGTTCACACAACAATTCTCTTAAAAAGATTTGCAGAAGCATCATAGTTACCACTTCTTGCAATCCACCTTCTTATCCATTTTCTTTTATTTTTTCCAACTTTTATGTTTTGCTTTTGGTACATTAATTCTTCTTTTAAGAATTGCGAGGAAAACAACGCCAGCATTTATTACTTCCTTCGACATTTTGACTCAACTGGTGGCTACTTTATACGCTCCTGTATATGACACGGGGCGACCAACGCTTGAAAGCGATCAAAAACGCCAGCGACCAGCGTCTAAAGTAGCACACCCATTTTAGACGCTCGCGTTTCGGAGCATCGACTTTGTTCGTTGCCCTTGTTTACACGGAGCGAATTTAGCAGCTGCGTCGAAATACGCCAGCGACAAGCGACTAAATACGCTCCGTGTAATGTACCCTCAAGGCAAGGCACGCCCTTCCCCGTACTCCTACTGTCCGCTTTCAAACCGCCGTCTCCGCATATTACTCGATATAGCTACTATGTAAGACACGTTTTTCTTCGACATCTCGCCGACATGTACAGCTTCTTTTCAATAGCGCCAAATATAAATATTTATAACTTTTGGGCAATATCGTCGACTATTTCAGTGTCTAATTAGTTCATCCAAGCACAAATATGGATCTATTCCCCTCCGTCTGTACCGTAGATTCCTTCCACACTTACGGATTGCAATAGAAACAGTTCATCGCTAAGGGAGGAACTCGAAAGGAACGATGTAAAGGGAATGCGAATGTTCGATAATCATTTAATTTTCACTGCATTTTAATTACTAAAAATGCAGTTTAAAAAGAGAAAAAGAAATACCGAGGAAAGAAGAACGACACACTCCATGTTAATTTACTCTCTAAAATCTGATATCGCTTCCTTGCAGCGAAACATTAATTAATAAATTGTACTGGGACAACAAGACAGTGACAGAAAATACTTTCACAAAATAGAGGTAAGTGCGTCTATATTTGACAATCACCTAAAGTCGACATACAATTTTAAAATGTTTGGAAGAAGGAACTGAAGTAATATAGAATGCTATGTTTGTAGCGTACACTGTTGTTTTACATTGTTTAGCTTCGGTATCTACAGAGTCGCGGAGAAATCATTTTTTTTTCTTCTTTTTTTTTTCCTTTCTTTTTTTTTCTTTTTCTCTCTTTTTTTTTTTTTTTTTTTTTTTTTTTTTTTTTTTTTTTTTTTTTTGTTTAGAGGATAAATTCCATAATTGTTATGATCTGCACTACAACAGAAACAAGAAGCACAACTTGGGGAAATCGTAATGTAGTAATGTAACGTGTCTACTAGCTCACAAGCGAATCTGAAGTAGACAGTTCCCGTCAATTAGTATGAGCAGAAGTTATACTCGGAATAAATTAATAAATGGCTCCGTTTACCGACCCCGGACTAAGATGATGCAGCCGCTGAACAGTTCAAAGAAAACTTGAGTCTTACCACAAACAGTTACACTGTAAGGTGGCAAGCAGCCTCACATTTATTTTATTGGTATAAATTCGTACGGCAACATTAGCGGGGCTTTCTATGTGGGTCAGTTTTTCGCCTGGCCGAGAGAACGCACATTCCTCCGCCTACACGGGGCGCGGCTCGAGGGGTGTCACGGGGGTGGACTCGCCTTCTACGCGATGGCTTTTTAGAGGGGAGGCCTCACGGTGGGCTCGTCCACTTGGCAACGGGAGTCTGGAGTTGCTGTGCGCTGGTTGGAGGGCGTGTGTGGCGCGGCCGGCGTGGAGTCCTCTCATTGGCGGGAGTGATTCTGAATTTCCTACGGCGTAGTAACAGTTCCAGCAGCTGCCAGACTGCTTGACGCGCATGCGCAACGCTGAAATTGTGTTCAAATGTCCAAATGTTTGTTAAGCTTAAGGGACTTAACTACGGGGTCATCAGTCCCTAAACTTACAAACTACTTATGAACTACCTACAACTAAGGACGGCACAAATATCCATGCCCGAGGGGGGATTCGAACCCCAGACCGCAGCGGCCGTGCAGACCGTGACTGAAGCGCCTCAGTCTCCTCGGCCACCGCGGCCGGCGAAATTGTGTTCCAGCAGCGCCTTCTCCCGCTTCTGGCTACTTGGAGTGTGGCTGTTTGGTGTTCTAGCAGTTGCCGCAAGCAGCCAGACGTTACCCGAAAAAATATTTCTGGCGCGGACAAGCTGCCAATTTGCGCATGCGCAGAAAGGTCTGAGATAGAGTGGGGGGGGGGGGGGGGGAGGGTAGCCATCACGTGATGCGTGTGTGTTTGCAGCGTGTTTTTCGATTATTTCGAAGTCACTGCAATCCCATTAGAGATCAGATATTTCTCGTTCACACTTCTTCGTTATTAGGAAGGAAAGTGTTTTAATTATGCCTTTAAACTCACCTTCGCCTGTAACCAGAAACAGTGCAAAAAGCGTTCCAGCAGTGCAAGTATCAAACGAGGGTTTTTACGTCATAGTAGCTGCGCATGCGCAGTAACACCTGTTTCTTAGCACTTGAAAGTAGCCGTCTGGCAGCTGCTGGAACGAACCTCTGGATATAGCCCCAACGACTCGTCATGGAGCGCGCACTCTCTCTCTAGAGGTTATACTGTATCTCGGCGGCCGAGTTGATGCTCGTCGTCGGAGAAATAGACCTTTTGTCTGCAGGCGTTGTAGCGCACTTGTTGCTACATTACATGCGGTACTTCCGTAATTACGGAACGATGCATAGCGATCGGCACAATAAGCGAGTCTCACGTGTGCTCTGAGGATGAGCCGTATGCCTAGCGGTATCAAGTGCTGAGTCTGACGATTCTCGTCTGGCTACGATACACGCAGATCGTGATTGGGACTTTATACGTCCATTCTAGTAATTAAAGCTTGCGAGCATATTTTGAGGGCTCAACGGTGGACTGGTGGAAGTCGGTGTACCGCGCCAAATTACTAATAGACTAGGGAGAGATAGGCAGGGAACGTACCGGCTGTTTGACGACAGTCAACAAACCCACTCCTGACCCAGCAGGCCCATTTTGGGGATTTTGCGGGCTAAAGTGGTACCAGTTCAACATAAAAATTCAGCTAGCCACGATTTGGGGGACTTCTCTTGCCTCAGGGGCTACCACAAAACGAAATACACGACAAGCGTTACTGTTGCGCCGAAAGGCGAGGTAAAAGATTAGACAGTATAAGATGGTAGATACATCTTCCGAAACTCTTCTAAATGTTTTTTTAATTATTTTGAACAATTAGTTCATGAGCCCACTCAAATTGTAAATGGTTTCGAAAACACACTAGAGCTCTTAGTCGCAAATACTCCTCAGCAACACGACCGATACAGGAATTAGTGAGCACAAAGTTGTAACGAGTATGAATTCCGTAACCAAGATATTTACCGAGACTAAATGCTAAATATGTCTATTAAAAAAAATAAAAGAAATAAAAAAATAAAAAAAGAGGAAAGAAAGAAAAAACCATAAAAATTCGGTTGACATCTTCCTAGGAGACAGTCTCAATTTCTTTTAAACTATGTAAGTGAAGACCATATGTGTCTTACATTCAAAGAAATAGTATCAACAGCACCCGAGGGATTCACAGCAAATAAATTAATAATAGACTGAAATCATCCCCCATATTGCAGAAGCTTTTGTTGGAAAATTAGTAGAACGCAAAATCTTCAAGACTGCCGAAGATTTACTGAAGTTCGAAATTTAGTGTGGACTTCAATGCGAGATTCATTTAACAGTTTTCGCAACGAAATTGTTTGTAGAAATGTGGCGGAAAATCAAAAGAGATTCTGGTCCTATATTAACTACACCAGCGGAAAGACTTAGTCAGTGCCTTTACTGCTCGATAGCGACGACAGTGCCACTAAAGCGGAGTTACTAAATGCAGTTTTCCGAAATTCTTTCACGAAAGAAGAAGAAGTAAATATTTCACAATTCGCTATGAGAACTGCTGCAAACATAACATTGGAGTAGATATCCTCGGTACTACGAAGCATATCACCATTGTTTGCAGATATCCCTGAACTGTCAGAGCAGACGAAATGATCAAATATGGTTTCAAAAGTTTCTGATGAATGAAAGTACGTCTGATACATTTGTTTATGATATTCTTTTGTAACAATTGTTTTTGTATAGTAAGCTCCTTACTTAGTTTCAGTAGGTTTTACTAGCCTGTTTAATGATAATTAACAATGTGGTAAGAAATTTTATGGATTATATTTAAATGTAGTTAATGAGACATACATATACTGTAAAGTTATTTGTATCATTGTTTAATTTTGAAGATACGGGAATTATTTCAACAGTATAGCTGCCGAAATTGTCAACTTTACGAGCAGATCTCTTTCAGAGTGACTTTTTTAGCTGCAATTCAAACGTTCAGATTTTTTTAAAAACCTAAAGGGTACCTTATTAGTTTCACAAAAAAATGACTTTTTAGGTCTAGTTGTGGCTCTGAAGTTTCAGAAAATAAAAAAATTCACAAATTTTAATTAACACTAGAAGTTGGAAAAAAGTCTCTTAACGTATCAATTGTAGGTACTTTTATCTAAATAGGAAATTGTGAATTAAAAAGCAGTAGATGTAACTGTAAATTCTGGTTGCAGGAGGATCATTTGAGTAATATTTAATGTTTTTGCTTCGTTGAGTCAAACTGCACTACTTACTAATTAAAAGTTAATGAACCGTATTGGGAACAGCTAGTTTCATCATCTATTGAGGCCTGATACACTATTTTTATTTATACAACTAATAAAGGTCGCATCGTCAGGTGGTCCTCACAGATGTTGTGATACTTCAATACTTCGCTCTTCGAAAACAACTTTCTCTTGCAATGATAGTATTTTTGGCGTAAGCACATCCATGTAGCGACACCTTCCTTATATTCCCTCTGTTTATTACATGTGTAACCATTGTAGTGGACAAAAGGCCTGCCCTTGGTCCTTGTTATAACTTCCATACTGACGGTCACACTACAAACTGCGGTAGCGACCAATGTGCTGATGTCTGGACACCATCCAAGGAATTCTGGGGCCGCGTGTTGGTCAAGGTGGGGGAGGCGGGGGAGGAGGAGGAGACAGAAGCAGCCGACCCTTCGGGGCAGATTAAAGTGTGGCAAATGTCCGGCGTGGCAAGTGTCCGGCGTGGCAAGTGTCCGGACACCATCGGAGGTGAATCATTAAAAGCCATCTTGAAAAAATGTTCAAATATTTGTATAGCTTATGGGACTTAACTAAGGGATCATCAGTCCCTAAACTAACAAACTACTTATGAACTAGCTAACACTAAGGACGACACAAATATCCATGCCCGAGAGGGGATTCGAACCCCCGACTGTAGTGGCCGCCGCAGTCCCCTCGGCCACCGCGACCGACGAAAGCCATCTTGATCGCTGACGACATATGTCTGTGGGGCGATTCTAAAGAAGAGCTCCAAACACACCTAAATACATAGGCAGAATCTGCTAAAGAATATGGTCTCATTTTCAGCCAAGAGAAAAGCGAGGTTATAATCACGAAAAGATCTGGACAACCTATGGGACACATAGAACTGGAAGGGAAACAACTACGGATGACATCAGTTTAAGTATCTTGGTAGTTTTATCTTCAATAATAGTTCTATAGATGAAGAAATCACTCACAGAAATCAAACAGCTAGCAAGCTCTACAGGATAGTCAAAGCCCGAATACGGAACACAAAAATACCAGGAAAACGCAAGAGATTCATCTATGAAACATATTACATACCTGTTTCGAAATACGTTTGAGAATCATAGATCATGAAAAAAGAAGGATAACAACAGATTCCAAGTAGCGGAAATGATATTCGTTCGTAGTATGGTCGGAAAGACACGTAGAGATGAAGTTCGGAACGTGGAAATCCGTAACCAGGCTCAAGTCATAAAACTACAAGACCGAATAACTACACAGCGGCAGAGATGGCATGTGCGTGGTATGGATGGAAACAGACTTTCAAGACAAACCTGACACCAGGAGAACGGCGACGACTGACGTACAAAGACCTGCTGAAGTCGGATATAGAACACAGGCGATACACTGGCGTACGTCGAAGAAGAAGAAAAGAAATTCAAGGACCGTCACTGGTGGAGAACCCTCATCCGCTGACCCATCGAATAAGATGGAACGACGTGGGATATGATGACAAGATGAAAGCCCAAAGCAGAACATATATGAATTAGAAAAGAGGGTTTCCAGCTTTTGTACTCAACGGTCTTCGGGGCGTTTACGAACTTCGAGCACATTTCAGGTGTGTAACATCGGCATAGCTAGAAGAACCAATTACTTTCAAGAGGCGTTCAAAACAGATGGAATTAATGGAAAAGCTTTGCATTAATATTCATAATATTTTAAGCATGCGGAACCGCATTTTATTTTCGATTCAAATGCCATAACAAGTATCGGAGCATTGATAAAGTAAACGAAGCCGTAGCAGAAGGTACATATGTAGATCGTAAGGTTGGGCTGTGACGGGTCATATAGGAGCCCCAACGTAAAGAAAAAACACTGAAATGATGTCATTGAAAAAGTGGTTAGAGTTTGGGCCTGAGGGTTGAAAATTATAAGTTCGAATCCTGCAAAAGCTAATATTCTTTCTTCGTTTTTGTACTCTTATATCAGATTCTGGAATGACAATACAGTAGAAACCCTCTAATCCGTCAACTTCGGGACCGGGACCATGGTCGGAAAGGAAAAAAGGTCGGATTATCAGAAAAATCTAATATTTATTGCAAAAAATATAAAAAGACATTTAGTAGAAAAAATTAAACGATGTAAGAACTAAAACATGTATACAGTAATATAAAAAGATGTTTTTTACACAGTGTTGAACAATATATTAACTAAAAAACGTCTACACACAGTATAATATGTACTGGTTTTAAAACGAAAAACGACGTATTACAGCACTGAACTGTACTTACTTTAGAAACAAATCGAACGACATGACGTGTTTTCCAACGATCAATCCAGGCTTCGCTGGCAGGAAATTTACTTTCGGCTTCCAGTTTTTTGTGCAAAACTATCGCTTTTTCTTTAAGAATTGGCGTGGATATTGGATTGCTCTCCTTCTTCCTTGACAAAACCACATCCACAGTGCGTTATCAAACAATTCAAGTTTAGGCTTTTTTTAAAATGTTTTGCGATTCTTCAGAGTGTTTTCATCAACAATCGGAACTGTATAGGATTCAATGTCTTTCCGATTCTTCCTTCAATCCTTAATTGTCATAACACCTACATTCAGTTCCTTTCATTTTTTGAGCGATTCTCCTTTGTTCAGTCTTTGTAGTACTGGTAATTTTTCATTTAGTGAAAGAGCTACGTGTTTTCGTTTCAATCAAGACATGTTGAAAAACAGACAACTGTACACGCAATGAATCTAATACGTACTGCATAGAACACGGAATAAAGCATACAACGACATTTTTAAATCCCAACAAAAGATACAACAGCGCAATAACATACAGTGTAACAATATGCACAGCGCCAGAGTTGCCAGGTTTTTCCATTACTCTGTCGCCAAATTATAAACAAAAAGTAGCCAAAATATCGCCATCTTTTCATCAATAAAATGCCAAAATATAACCATCTTTTCATCAGTAAAAATAGCCAAATATCGCAAGCTTTAATCTTTTAACATTATTATGCTATGATAATTATGGCATGTTACTCGACAATAATAATCCTGAAATTCAGGGAGTAAGCAGGTTACTGAGTAAAAAGTAACACAAACTGTGGCACTCTCACAGTCACAGACACAAGACTGAACTTTACAAGGAGACTGATACTTCACAGAAACATTTACCTGAGTCCATCCAAGAACTGAACCCAGACACAACACAAACTGACAATGAGGGCAGTCAAAATATTGTCACATTGTAAATATAATAGAGAGACTCCGGAAATTCAGTTACATTTAACTATCACATTTATTAATTTCACAACTTAAAAAAATTACATCACAAAACTGTTCAAGAATCATTCTATCAAACACAAGGGATGTTCTCATGCATAGGTTCGATTACCAATTACTTTTATCTCCTTAAAAACAAATATTTACAGATGTTAAATAGAGTTTTGGAATCTTTAAAACATTTCTTTAATATACACAAAATCATTACAACATTTTGAGGTGAGGTAATTTATAATAATGCACTAAGCATTTCATACTTTGAGGTAAGATCGACTTTAATTCGTAATAATGCGTCATTACACACTGAAAAATCAGCCATGATAACGACTGGGAAATCTCCGCGTGTTCTCCATCGACATTTATACTCTGTAAACCATTGTTAACTACTGTGAAGTGCATAGCAAAGGGCTCCCTTCACAGTAGCAGTTGTTACGAATTTCTGTTACGTTGTCGTATGGAACGCGGAAAAAATACTGTTCAAATGCCTCCTTGCATGCTGTAATTTATATAATCTTATCCTCATCTTCTCAGCGGGAGCCATACATACGGTGTTGTAGTATACTTCGAGATATCATTTAAAGTCTGTTCTTGAACGTTCGTTAAGTTGAGTACATGAGGTAGTTTACGTCTATCTTCAAGAGTCTGTAAGTTCAGTTTGTTTACATCTTTGTGACACTCTCCCACACATCAATGATACTTAAAAACATTTGTGCTAACTTGTGTAGGTTGATTACATTTTCCCAACATTCTACCGAAGTTTAGCCGGGATCATTGACGCAATGTCTAAAGAGTGATTGCTTTACATTCGTTGTACTTGAAGTAAAATAAAATAGCTATTAAGTCGCCAACCTATTCCTTTAAAATGTTCAAATGATTGTAAAGTCTATGGGACTTAACTACGGGGTCATCAGTCCCTAAGCTTACAAACTACTTATGAACTACCTATGACTAAGGACGACACAAATATCCATGCCCGAGGGGGGATTCGAACCCCCGACCGTAGTGGCCTTGCAGACCGTGACTGAAGCGCCTCAGTCCCCCCTATTCCTTTAACAGCCAAATTTAATCGCCAGTCGCCAGACTGCTAGAATGGCTACTATTAAAAGAAAAAGATAGCCAAGAATGCGAAAAATTGCCACACCTGGCAACCCTGCACAGCGCACAGCGCTAGACACCGCAACAACGGCCCGACAGACGTCCAGTCAGTGACACAGCACGGACTCGGGAGCCTGACCATGGTCGGACTAACCGGAGTGACGGACCATCCAAGGTCGGATTAGAGGGGGGGGGGGGGGGTTCTACTGTACTGATGTATTTAAATACTCGCGATATCCCAGGAACCCAACACGACACCTTAAATTGCTGGAGGCAGCCTCGTCAGCCTGAAGGACTTAGACACGCCGTCCAGCGAGTGTACCAAGGTGGGAGTTTCCTGATGTTTTAGGGAGGCGTTATGTGGGAACAACGAACGCCACTGGTAGTCGTACAGGGCAATCAAATGGCTATACGGTACCGGTATGACACCCTCCGATGTACACTGCAGCCGTATGGGCAGTGTTTCGGTGAAGGATTCCTCTTAATGGAAGACAATTCTCGCACTCATCGTGCACATCTTGCGAATACGTTCGTTCCTGACAAAGACATGACCTATCAAACATGCCTGGAATACATCGAAAAGGGCAGTTTCTGGACGAGACCCCTCAACCAATCAGATAGATCTACGCCAGATAGAGGAGTGGGACAATCTACACCAACAGCCCCCTGATGATCAAGTGGACAGTATGCCACGACGAATATAGGCTTGCATCAGAGCAAGATGAGATGTTACCAGGTATTAAGGGTGTAAGCTGCAATATGGAAAAAAAGAAATTCAGAATGTCTGAGTTCATGCCGTACAACTGATCAGTTTTTGTTTTCAAGAGCAATCAACAGGACTGAAATATTGTTTTTGGGTAACTCTATTACATTTTTATGTAAATTATCATGAAAAAGTGCAGACAACTGTGAAAATTACAGAACTATCAGTTTAATATGTCATGGTTCCAAAATACTGACACGAATTATTTACAGACGAATGGAAAAGCTTATGGAATCCAACTTCGCGGGAGACCAGTTTGGATTTAGGAGAAATGTAGGAACACGGGAGGCAATACTCACGTTACGGGTTATCTTAGAAGATAGATTAAAGAAAGGCAAACCTACGTTTTTAACATTTGTAGTTTTGGAGAAAACATTCGACAATGTCGACTGGAATACAATCTTTCAAATTCTGAAGGTAGCAGGGGTAAAATATAGGGAACGAAAAATTATATTCAACCTGTACAAAACCAAACAGCAGTTATTAGAGTGGAAGGGCAAGAAAGGGAAGTAGAGGTTGGGAAGGGAGTAAGACAGGGTTGCAGACTTTCCCCAAAGTTGTTCAATCTTTACATTGAGCAAGCAATGAAGGAATGGAAGGAGAAATTTAAAGAGGGAATTAAAGTTCAGGGAGAAGAAATAAAACATTGCGGTTTGCCGATGACATAGTAATTTTGTCAGAGACTGCAGAGTATTTAGAAGAGCAATTGAGTGGAATGGACAGTGTCTTGAAAGGAAGATAAAAGATGAACATTAGCAGGAGTAAATGGAATGGAATGTGTTAATGAAGGAATTAGATTAGGTAATCAGACAACAAAAGTAGTACATGAGTTTTGTTATTTGGGTAGCAAGATAACTTCTGATGGCCGAAGTAAAGAAGATATAAAATGCAGAATGGCTATGGGGAGAAAAGCGTTTCTAAAGAAGCGAAACTTGTTAACATCCAATATTAATTTAAATGTTAGGAAGTCCTTTCTGAAAGCATTTATCTGGAGTTTAGCATTGTATGGGACTGAAGCGTGGACAATAAGGAGTTAAAGACAAAAAGATGATAGAAGCTTTTGAAATGTGGTACTATAGACGAATGATTAAGATTAGATGGGTAGCTCACGTGACTAAGGAGGTGTTTAACCGAATTGGGGAGAAAAGGAGGCCGCGGTGGAGTAGCCGAGCGGTCTAAGGCATCTCGCTGCGGTGTGCGCGGTTGCTCGCTATGGAGGTTCGAGTCCTCCCTGGGGCATGGCTGTGTGTGTTGTCCTTAATTTAGTCTACCTAGGTTTAAGTAGTTTGTAAGCTACGGACTGATGACCACGCAGTTTGGTCCGATAGATTTACAAATATTTGATTTTTGAGAAAAGGAGTTTCTGGCATATCCTGACTAAGAGAAGGGATAGATTGGTAGGACACATTCTGAGACATCAAGGAGTTCTCAACTTAGCATTAGAAGGAAGTTTATGGGGTAAAAATCGAAGAGTAAGACCGAGGGACAAATACACTAAGCAGATTCAAAAGGATATAGCTTGCCGAACTTATTCTTAGATGAAGATACCTGCACAAGACAGGGTAGCGTGGAGAGCTGCAACAAACCAGTCTGCGGACTGAAGACCACAACAACAACATCGTGAACCCTCGAATCGTGATGATGCATCACTTTTTGGAGATGTGTAGATACGGTCGATGAAAGTAAATACGTCAGCACGTCGCGATATACGAACGACGATTCTTCTGCGTACTCCTCCTGCGCTATTGGCGTGTTTCCGAGAACGGCACGAGAAACGAAAGGTGACGGCGAAGAAATCGCGACGTTCCGCGTGCGCAGAATCCCTGATTTTCCGGCTGTGAAGCCGCTATTGGGTGCCTCGGCGGTGAAAAGAGCTGGCCGCCTAAAGGACGCACCTTTCCGGTGCACACAGAACAGCGTCCTTTGTTGCGGAAGAGAAAGCACCCTGTGCAGAAAGGAGCGATTGTGCTCGGAGAAAGTCGACAACGGCGCGACACTGCGCCGTCTGCACTCTCCAGGACCAGCGGGGGTGGGTTGACTGGCGGAGGGGGGGGGGGGCGGTAGTGACATTGGGAGGGGGGGGGGGGCGCTTTGGCTTTATCAGGACGAGGACGCGAAAACTGCGAGCTGACCTACTTTAATTTGTTGTATGCCGGAACACAGGCGATGGTCTGCGGCAATGAACAGACAGACGGAAAAAGTGTCAGGGAATTCGTCAGGACTGACTTTCCTTCATGCACTATCCACTCACATACGTTGTTGTTGTTTTTATGGTCTTCAGTCCGGAGACTGGTTTGATGCAGCTCTCCACCCTACTCTATCCTGAGCAAGCCTTTTCATCTCCTCATAAGAACGACAACCCACATCCACTTGAATCTGCTTACTATACGCGTCTCTTGGTCTCCCTCTGCGATTTTTACCCCACACACTTCCCTCCAACGCTAAATTCACAATTCCTTGATGTCTAAGAATGTGTCCCTTCTTTTAGTCAAGGTATGCCAGAAATTTCTTTTCTCCCCAATTCGGTTCAGTACCTCTTCATTAGTTATGCGATCTACCCAACTAATCTTCAGCATTCTTCTATAGCACCACATTTCAAAAGCCTCTATTCTCTTCCTGTCCGCACTGCTTATCGTCCATGTTTCACTCCCGTACAAGGCAACACTCCACACAAATGCCTTCATAAAAGACTTCCTTACCATTAAATTAATATTCGATGTTAGCAAATTTCTCTTTTTCAAAAATGCTTTTTTTTCCCATTGCCATTCTGCATTTTATATCCTCTGTGCTGCGACCATCGCATGTTATTTTACTACCCAAGTAACAAAACTCATCTACCACCTTTATTGTTTCGTTACCTAATCTAATTCCTTCAGCATCGCCTGATTTTCTAAGACCACATTCCATTATTTTTGTTTTGCTCTTGTTAATGTTCATTTTATACGCTCTCTTCAACACACTATCCATTCCATTCAACTGCTCTTCCAGGTCCTTTGCTGTTTCTGACTGAATTACAATGTCATCAGCAAAACGCAATGTTTTTATTTCTTCCCCATGTACTTTAATCGCTATTCCAAATTTTTCCTTGCTTTCCTTCACCGCCTGCTCGATGTACAAATTGAATAACATCGGAGAAAGGCACAACCCTGTCTTACTCCCTTCCCAACTGATGCTTCCCTTTCATCCATTTCCAGGATGGTGCTCAACGACCACACAATGATGAACACACCAGATGTATTGAGCAGCATTGGCCGTTAATGTTTTATTTAAAAAACAACAGATCGATTTCAATCACATAGTGACCATCTTCAGTGTCCTTCAAACAAGCATTATGAATGCCCTGAATGTAACTGCAACGGCAAACATAATATTGGAGTGTCAAAGTTTGAAAAACAACTTTTTTTCAATCTTTGACACTGCAATTTTATGTTTGCCGTTGCAGTTACATTACCAGGCAGAACAACTACAAAAAGGCAAAATAACAAGGTGTAAACACCCTTTGCCGTTTAATAACGGTTTACCAAATTTGTTAAATTTTAGTCACGGAATTTCCGCCTGACTTCGAATAAAAAATTCAAAAAAACTGCATAACCTTTAAACACACCAGACACTGCAATTTTATGTTTGCCGTTGCAGTTATATTCAGGGCATTCATAATGCTGTTTGAAGGACACTGAAGATTGTCACTATGTGATTGAAATCGATCTGTTGTTTTTTAAATAAAACATTAACGGCCAATGCTGCTCAATACATCTGGTGTGTTTAAAGGTTAAGCAGTTTTTTTGAAATTTTTTTTTTCGAAGTCAGGCGGGAATTCCGTGACTAAAAATTTAACAAATTTGGTAAACCGTTATTAAACAGCAAAGGGTGTTTACACCTTGTTATTTTGCCTTTTTGTAGTTGTTCTGCCTGCTAATGCAGCGCAACAATTCCTGGGATAATGGGCAGAAAATTGACTCCAGAAAAAGAGAACGCTAAATTTGACTAAGTTTGAAGGCAAATATCTTCATATACGTCACTTCTAATTTTAATTTAAACTGCACCATTAGTAAGAGCAGCTATTTTCTCTGCTAGTATGTTGTGTTGTTGTGGTCGTCAGTCCGGAGACTGGTTGGATGCAGCTCTCCACAGTACCATATCCTGAGCAAGCCTCTTAAACTCCACATAAGAACGGCAACCTACATCTGTCTGAATCTGCCTACTATATCCATCTCTTGGTCTCCCTCTGCGGTTTTTACCCCACACACACACACCCATCCAATGCTAAATTCACGATTCCTTGATGTTTAAGAATATGTCCTACTAATCGATCCCTTCTTTTAGCAAAGATATATATCAGAAATTACTTTTCTCCCCAATTCTTTTCAGTACCTCCTCATTAGTTACGCGATGTACCCACCAGTTCTTCAGCATTCTTCTGTAGAACCACATTTCAAAAGCATCTATCCTCTTCCTATCCGCACTGTTTATCGTCCAAGTTTTACTCCCATACACGGCAACACTCCACACAAATGCCTTCAGAAAGGAGTTCCTTACGCATAAATTAATATTCGATGATAACAAATTTCTCTCTTTCAAAAACGCTTTCTTCCCATTGCCATTTTGCATTTTATATCCTCTGTACTGCGACCATCGTGTGTTATTTTACTGCAACAAAACTCATCCCCCATTTATTATTTCGTTATTTAATCTAATTTCTTCAGCATCGTCTGATTCTCTTAGACTGCACTCCATTACCTTTGTTTTGCACTTGTTAATATTCATCTTATACGCACCTTTCAACACATTGTCCATTCCGTTCAACTGCTCTTCCAGGTCCTTTGCTGTTTTTGACATCGCAATCGGCATCGGCAATCGCAATGTTTTTATTTCTACACCGTGAACTTTAATTTCTTCTCCAAATTTCTCCTTGCTTTCCTTCACAGCTTGCTCAATGTACAAATTGAATAACACTGGAGAATGGCTACAAACCTGTCTTACTGCCTTCCCAACCATTGCATTCCTTCCATGCCCGTAAAGACGAGAAGACCCTATAGAACTTTACATTTATAAATTAATTTTTATTATATAGTTAATTTTTTGATATTGATTTTTATTTTTATATTAACACTGATAACTGTTGTCTGTTTTTTTGTAAAAGTTGTAAATAACCCTCCATTTCCTAAATATTACTCCTGCTTGCTTCAGAATTTGAAATAGTATATTCCAATCAATCTTGTCAAAAGCTTTCTCCAAATCTAAAAAAGCTAGAAATGTAGGTTTCCCTTTCATTAATCTCTTTTATAAGCCGTAATGTGAGTATTGCCTCCCGTCTTCCTACATTTCTCCTGAATCCAAACTGATGTTCCCCGACGGCGGCTTCTATCAGCCTTTCCATCCTTCTGGAAATAATTCGTGTTCGTATTTTGCAACGATGTCTTATTAATCTGATGGTTTGATGGTTCTGTAATTTTCACACCTGTCTGCGCCTGCTCTCATTGGAAGGCGGAATATAACATTTTTCTTAAAGTCTGAGTGTATTTCGCTTGTATGATACATCTTACACACCAGGTGAAATAGCTTTGTCATGGCTGGTTCTCCCAGAGACTTCAGTAGCTCTGATGGAATGTCATCTACCCCAGGCGCCTTGTTTCGACTTAGGTCTTTCTGCCTATGTCTAATTCATCTCCCAGTATAGTATTTTCTATTTCATCTTCGTTTCCTACAATATTGTCTCTATTTCCTTTATAGAGCCCCTCTATATATTCTTTCCACCTTTCAGCTTCCCTTCTTTACTGAGTTCTTGATATACATAGAGGTGTTTTTATTGTCTCCAAATGTCTCTTTTATTTTTCTGTAGGCGGTATCTATTTTTCTCATATTTATACATATTTCTAAAGACTTGCATTTGCCTTCTAGCTAGAATATTATTTGTCTATAATTGGCGCTGTATGTTGACTAGCAAAACGAATTTGAAAATAACTGTACGATCTCTGCAAATACATGTTTCACAAATTTCCGGCCTATATAAAGATATTTGCCTCCATATTTGAACAAATGTAGTGTTCTGAGATTTTGGAGGCAACTTTCTGGACCATTATCTCAGGAACTACAAAAGATACACATTATAGTCGACATAATCGACTTGCTAGAGTCAGCAACTGCACTAATAATTGAAACGAGTTATTGTCTCATTATTAGTCAACAGTTGCAACTAGCATTTTTGCATTTACATGTTTCGATGCATTAGGATCATCTTCAGAATCTTCGTAGTTGCGTCTGCAACACGTCTCTCTGTGTTATGACAGCAATTGTCCTAACATCGACATGTTGTAGTCGCAACTATGAAGATTCTGAAGATGATCCTAATGCATCGAAACATGTATATGCAAAAATGCTAGTTGCAACTGTTGACTAATAATGAGACTATAAATCATTTCAAATATAGTTTTGTCAGTATTACAGTGGCTTGCCAGGCAGAATATATACACAAAGACAGAATAACAAGGAGTAAAAGCGTTTGTCGTTTAATATGGGATTGCCAAAGTTGACTTTAAAATTTTGGTCACGGAGTTTCTATCCGACTTAAAAAAAAAAAAAAAAAAAAAAAAAAAAAAAAAAAAAAAAAAAAAAAAATAGATAAATAAATAAATAAAGCTACACTTAACCTTTACCCATATTATTTTTGAATTCTCTGGGCAAAACTGATTTAGAAACCTAGATTTGGAAATGTGAAGTGCCTTAGATGTAGAGCAATAAAAATATAAACTTGGCCGAAAGTTCGTCAGACGCACGCGCGATGCATAACACCCTTCCACAAAAAGGATCCTGGAGTCTCAACCACATTAGATATTGGCCTAAAATTATGTATAAGATCCTTTAAGAACTTTCACGACATCCTGCTAAAATTTGAACAAAATTGAAGATGATGGAGCTTCCACGACCATAGATATCACAACCACTTTTTATGATTAAAATGAAAATGAGTCCATATGGCAAAATAGTCGTTTTTATTTCATAACCGCTTTCGGTATATTGTAGACCATCTTCCAGATGAATATCACCAATTTTGCGATCTGGACTGTTAGATTTTTAACTGTTGTATTAAGATCTATGTTTATCTCCAGTATGCTTTCTAAAATTACATTTATATTGACTGTAAATCATCGAGTAAAACAGAAGTGATATCTGGCGTTCAACAGGGAAGCGTTATAGGTCCCCTACTCTTCCTCGTGTTTATAAACGATTTGGGAGTCAATCTGAATAGCTCCCTTTGACTGTTCGCGGATGATGCTGTCGTTTATCGGTTAGTGAAGTCAATTGAGGATCAAAAGCAACTGCAAAGCGATTTAGACAAAATTTCTGCATGGTGCGAAAATTGGCAATTGACACTAAATAAAGAAAAGTGTGAAGTAATACACATGACCACTAAAAGAAATCCGCTGAACTTAAATTACGCGATAAATCAGTCAAACCTTAAGGTCGTAGATTCTACCAAATACCTAGGAGTTACAATTACGAACAACTTTGAGTGGAGAAAACACATAGAAAATATTGTGGGGAAGGCGAACCAAAGGTTACGTTTCATCGGCAGAACGCTTCGAAGATGCACCAGCTCCACCAAAGAGACTGCCTACATCACACTTGTGCGTCCTCTCCTGGAGTACTGTTGCCCCTTGTGGGACCCTCACCAGGTGGGACTGACGGAAGACATTGAGAAGTTATCACGTTACGGGGGGGGGGGGGGGAGCATCACGGAAATGTTGCCAGAATTGGGGTGGAAATCATTAAAAGAAAGACGTTATTCATAGCGTCGTGATCTGTTTGCGAAGTTTCATTCACCGAATTTTAGTTCTGAATGTGAAAATATTTTTCGAGCACTCACCTACTTAGGGAGACATGACCATCCCAATAAAATAAGAGAAATCAGATCGAAAACGGAACGATTTAGGTGTTCTTTCTTCCCGCGCGCTATTAGAGAATGGAACGGTAGAGAAAAGTTATGAAAATGGTTAATGAACCTTCTGCCAGGCACTTAAATGTGATTTGCAGAGTATCTATGTAGATGTAGATATAAAGATCACGTGGTTGAAAATACAGCCTCATTGGAGGAAGATGAAACCAGTGTTTCATGTAGCGCCAGATCTACGGCGTTTTTCGACGGGGATACGAACCTTATAGTGGCGCCTTCTCCCCCATCCGCTCGATGACCGAATTTTAAAGACCATCTTTTAAGGACGTCCATCCCTGCCCCCCCCCCCCTCCCCTCGGAGTCCCCCATTTTGGCGCCCCCATTTCCCGTCCCGGCTCGTCTTACAAGGAAACCACATGGGTATCGGAATTTCGTAATTTTTTTATATTTTTGGTACGTGAAGTTCAGACTTCAGATAGTAATCAGCCAAAGGCATTCGATGCAATTCTAAAAAATATCTTAAGATAAGGTAAGAAGTCAACAATCCGAGGATTGGTTTGAACATCACAGTGCTTTACTAGGCATGGTCCTGTTTGGAGGTGGTATGCCGTTGCCTTCCTCCGAACTTCGAACTGACTTACCAAGCCAGTTATAGGGGGACCTACACTTTAACCAACGCCACCTAGATACAAGGCCTGTGCGCTGCCTGCCGAAAGTAGTAATATCACAAGCAAACTTTTGTCTTATGTAGCGTTCTGCTGAGTTTGGTAATATGTACACGTGTTTTAGAATGTTCTTAATATTATTTATGTGATTCACAGACACATTTGTTATGGTATAAGATATTTATGAATTATTAGTAAGATATCTTACCGATATTGGAATCGGACGATTCATATTGGGCATTTTGTCTCATAACAGCAAAAATCTGCACGGAGAATCACATACACGATAAAACATCGTGCAACACATTGTGCAACGTGTACGTATTCCCAAACTCAGCACAACGCTACGTAAGACAAATAGTTTACTGTGTTATGACTACTCTTGGCAGGCAGCGCACAGGCCTTGTATCTAGGTGGAGTTGGTTTAACGTGGGTGCCGAACCACGGTGCTACTCGGTATTTTTCACATAAACAACACTGCCAGAGATGAAAGAAGTGGAAAGTGACAGATAAAAATCCTAGGACCTGGCGGGGATCGAACCAGTGGCGAAGCTATCATAGGGCTAGGCGGGGCAGTGCCCCGGGGCCCCCGAGCTCTAGGGGCCCCTCGGTCTCCGTGAGCGACTTCCGTAAAAAATTACAGTAGATCGTTCAACGTTTTATTTTATTTTTTTACTCTCCCACCCTACCATCATTATTTCCCCGTCTCCTCAAATCAAGTTTCCCACAGTAGCCGCATTGGGCCACCGGGTGGCGGAACAGTGCTTCTAATGGGACCTACACACAACGCAGTCGCTGTGTGCAGTATTTGGCACACTTCAATCTGCGTAACGGGAAAAGTAGAGTCAGCATCAAAGCTGTTCACAGCCTTCCAAGTGTTGCGGCGTGCCGATCGGCGCAGTGTGTATGAACACATTTACTGTACTCTACTACTAGTTGGCAAATAAAGTGTACAGTTAGATTATCCGAATAATCTGTTTTCCGAACATCCATGTCCCCCCAATAACTTCGGCTAATCGACGTTCTACTGTATATAAATTTTAGTTGAATGAATGATTTCCGACTGTTAACTTTTTGAACCTTCACCAACAAACCTCAAACGCACGAAGTGAAAGCCAAAAATGAATCCCACCTCAGGGGGATTGCTTGTCCGCTAAGACGTGGACACTGCCACCGTTAGCGTGTTGTCGTTTGAAGTCGGAGTTGCCATGTCTGTCAATCTTTGCGAAATAACAGTGAATGGAGCTGAATTACTAGCAGTGTGTTTCACAATACACGGTGTGGCCACATTTGAATATGAAGTCTCTAAATCATAGATCCCACTTAACTGCTGTAACCAATTGCACTCCGAAATTCGTGCAAGAAAAAAAAAAAAAAAAAACATGGTTACTTTATCACAATAGTAAATTGTGACTTCAAGACACTACCCCCTACCCCATTGCCACGATAATAGGCAAAGATGTCGACTTAGTTATTTTACGAAATTAGGCTGATCGGTACGGAGCAATGACATAACAGCGCAATAGTTTAGCGAGAGAGAGAGTTGTCGGCACTGACAACAGTCAGTGGTTGAGTAATAATTCTTCGTTATTTTTACTAGTTTTCTGTCTGCAACTTCATTCACCTAGTATGGAGCAACTTCGGAAAATATCCCATGGGGTCATTTTATCCGTATGTCCTGCCCAGATCCAAATCTATATCTCTGCAAAATTTCATCCAGTTCCACCCAGAATTTTGTTTGAAGGCATAACGAAGTAACTAACTTGCAGAGTTATAATTATATTTGAGAGTACGATGAAATATTAACTGATGCGTGACATATTAGTATTTAGGTTTGCCTTAGGTGTTCCAGTGGGAGATAAGGAGCTAATGATGAATTAGTTTGGCATCTGTGTAGTTTTAGTTTAAAGAAAGCCCCAATGTCATTTTTGCCCCGGGGCCCTTGGTGACAAAGCTACGCCACTGGATCGAACCCGTGACCTTTGGATTTGTAGTCTGGCACTCTACCACTGTGCAACCGAGGCTCACAATATGGTGCCAGATGTTGGCGAAGCTCATTTGGTAGCGGTGTAGTTTGTCGACCAAGATAAGTAGATGTGTGTGTGTGTGTGTGTGTGGTGTGTGTGTGACTACGTGATCGAACGATGTCATGAAATCAGTGCTACAGGGGACTGCATAAAACTACATTCATCACTAGCTGTCCTCCCCTATCGTTGGTGAAATGGTCGTGCATGACTGGTTCGCTTCTAAACTTCGTGAAAAAAAAAGAGATCTTCATGAACGTAATTGTTTGGTTTCCAGTTGATATCTCCAAGAAAAATGCAACTGTAAAAATGCTGCATTTGTACGAAGTTCTCTTTGCCGTGAAAATTGTGTTCCCTGAGCGGTTTAAAGCATCGGCCTGGTAAGCAGGTTGTCCCCGGTTCGTTTTTTTTATTATTTTTTTTTATGACGATTTCACATCCACCATTACTATTACATTTTGGTTCTGTGGAAGATCCATTAACTCAGCTGATCTTATTTTGTATTTGTTTGTTTCCTGACATGTTCTACATCCAAGAGGATTTCCTCAGTTCGGATCAACTGGAACAGAAAGCACATCGAATCTATTCGTAGTGAGCTGCCTGATAACTGTCGCGTCGGCTAAATTTCTAGTCGTGAAGTTGTAGTGTGATATGAAGCGGAATGGGCATACTACAACAACGGTCGCAGAGAAGGCGGATGGTCGATGTTGGCTAGGTTCATACCAGATCGGTTTACAGAAAGACACAGAAGAAATTAAGAAGCGGACTGCTATATTGTATCAACACGCAAGTGTTAGAGAAATGTTGTGGGAACTCGAATGGAAATCCCAGGAAGCGAGGCGGCATTCGTTTCAAGACACACTATCGAGGGAAATGTAGAGGGCTAGAAATTCAGGCTAACAGCGGAATGGTTCTAGTGCCACCAACAAACATTTCGCGTAAGAATCTCAAATATAAGATCATAAAAATTACGATTCGTACAGAGGCATATAAGCTTTCGTTCTTCCTTCGTCTATCTGAGAACAGAACAGAAAAGTGTAAGACGTATCCTCCACCACGCACCATAGTAGTGGCTTGCAGATTACATACGTAGAACTAAGCCTAGTAATTGCTACATGAATGGTAATGTGCATTGTTTGAAGGTAGAATGTTAGTATTTATACACTTTCATCTTAATTAGCACTTCATCCAATACTTCCAGAAATGATAGGTCGTAAGAGAACTGCAGTATTTCATGTCCTTTGCCTATGCTGTGTCTTCATTAGGTAACTCCGGAGGGTTTCAGGATTAGTATTCTATCGTATACGAGAAATATTCGGGAAACAAGATACTCCGTGAAAATTTGAATGTTTGCTTCAGTGGGCAAACAACTGACACGCAGAAGAGGTTTCTATATTCGTTTCAGAACTGCAAAAAAGATACACACACGAAGAGGTTAATTCTACACGAAAGCTGTATTACCAGCACGAACTGCAAAGTAGGGAAATAAAAATTAGTCTGAGAGATATTTCACAAACTGAACTTCAAAAGAAGAGACCAATAAAGGTATCGGGAAAAAGGCAGTGTGAAAATTTCCAATGCTATTGCAGGAGCAAATAAAGGGCGAATGATTAGCGGAATTTTCAAAGTGAGGTCCAGACACACGTAAGACATGATCAGTGCGTGCTTGCAGTATTCGAATGTTTCCATTAAAAATTCGGGTGAAAGGGGTTATTTTCTGTGTTCATGCACCGTAACGACAGTGCCGAGGTTTTAAGGTAATCACGAAGCCTCAAAGGAGACAGGCATTGGTGAATCTGCATTCTCCCGACCAGAGTTCTCTGGCAGGCTTCCTGTAAACAAGGACGACGAACTGACCCAGTTCACTCCCTCTCTCTCGCTCAGAGATCAAATACGGGCTGGGGTAGAGGGGAGGGGATGGGAGGGGAGGGGGAGGGAGCGCGATAGCATTGAGGCGTTAATGGACTGATGCATCTGGCAATGAATGTTCCCCGCCCCTCTTTTTTCTATTTTTATGACGCGCGTTTCTCTCATAATACAGAACATTCATAGCTTCTGACAGGCGGATGGGCTATCCACCTCTCCGTACTCAGTTCCCCAAGCTGGAGTGCGTAGCAGACAACCCACACTTCAATTCATCCCAGATGTTTTCCTTCTCGGTGTATTACATATGAAAGATCTCAACCGAACAGTCCAGCGAACTCATCCGATTTTCTTCGAACGTTTCTGAGTGGAGGACAACAAAAAAGTTGTTATATAGAAGGCTCTGTTATAAAAATTAAACTGAAATAGGACCTCGTGATTGAGACAGATAGCTAAAACAACGTATATGTTATCCGCATCACGTGACACGTGAGTCACAAGACTAAATTCACTGTTTGGCAATGAGAGTACTTTGCAAGGCTGTCGTGACAATTGCACCCAGTGACATTTGCACCCAGTGGCATTTGCTCCCACGTCCGCTAATCTCCCCGTCCTATCTCAGCCCGGCAAGTAAAAGAGCCGAGGGTTGTTAGGTCGCATTGAAACGGGCCGTACTTTACGGCAGTGTGTGGCTAGAATAGTGTTGTTGCAATGCCCGGGTGATATGCAACTCGTCTATGTGTTCAATGTAAGTTATGGAAAACACGGCGACGCTATGGTCAGTCTTTCCCGTACCTATGACAATCAATGGACAATGACGATGAATGGAAAAGAATATTGAGGATCGGTTAGTTGACGATCAGTTTGTCTTTAGGAAAGGTCCACCTGGTATGCAAGATACAAGGAAATAGCCTCCGACTTCAAGAAGAATATAGTAATTCCAATTCCAAAGAAAGCAAGTGCAGACAAGTGTGAAAATTACAGAACTATCAGTTTAATAAGTCATGGTTGGAAAATACTAACACGAATTATTTACAGACGAATGTAAAAACTTGTGGAATCTGACGTCGGGGAAGATAGGTTCGGATTTAGGAGAAATGTAGGAACACGGGAGGCAATACTCACATTACGACTTATCTTAGAACATGGGCTAAGGATGTCATCGTATTTCAGCACTTGCTAAATTTAGCTGGACTATAAACCATCGTATCTTGACAAAAGATTATTCTTATTCTAGGAAAAAAGGTTTCCTCTTTATCCATTATCTACGATTTGTTTGTATGTTCAAATGTTCAAATGTTTGTTAAGCTTATGGGACTGAACTACGGGGTCATCAGTCCCTAAACTTACAAACTACTTATGAACTAGGACGGCACAAATATCCATGCCCGAGGGGGGATTCGTACCCCCGACCGTAGTGGCCGTGCAGACCGTGACTGGAGCGCCTCAGTCCCCTCGGCCACCGCGGCCGGCATTTGTTTGTATCCTTACCTGTATTCCCGCAAGAGATCGGACGTTAATGTACATCCGAAATTAAATTGTCATTTACCTGTTTGAGGTGTACAGCTATAAAGTCTGAAATTATGTCCGAAAGAAGAAGCTGCATATCTACAATTGGATGTATGCCTCAAACTGGCAGGTGGGAATGTCAGTGTGGAGTAGAGATAAAGCTGCAAGCAAGTATAATAACGAACACTAGTGTGGGAGTTTTTGGGCAACATGGAAAGCGTGTCCGAGTAGCTTATTGGTTGCCAATGCGGTAGCTCAGGGCGTTCGTTCCGAGAGCTTCCTTTCCTCTGTAACAAAATATCTCAGCGAAAGATGCATCGATTAACCTGGAAGAATACCGAACCCACGTCCACAAGGATCCATGTACCCGAAGAACAATAGAGAGAGAAAGAGCGAGCGAGAGAGAGAGAGAGAGAGAGAGAGAGAGAGAGAGAGAGAGAGAGAGAAAGGATTAAGGCGACCGTTGGTCCAGTGCGGGAAAACTGGCTTAAGAGTCTGGATCCGGCACTAATTTTCAACTCCACGTTAAGTTTAATTTAGCGCACTGAAACTTTCGACATGTTAAAATGTTTCTAATTTGTAGAGCTAGTCATGTTAAGCAACGGTGATTGTTGTTACAGACACGTGCGAAAGAACAGATATCATATCTACAAATAACACGTGTTGGAGAGGAATTTCTACTGAAGGTTTGACCTTTTAAATATGCGTTTGTCAAATAATATTCATTTGCTTGGTGACCTTTTATACGTAACTTTGAAGTAACTAGCAACTGGAGTATGTAACGTTTCTGCTATGTTGCACGCCCCTTAAAAAATCCGTTACCAACATTACAAACATGAAATATCGGACACCTAAAATAAAACTTCGCTACCGCACATGTAAAACATAAGATTTTCGCGTTTAGTTTGAAATATGATTAACACTGTTAGTAGAACATCTTTAAGAAACAGTGCGTTGATTTAAACATAACTTCGGCTGTCCTTTTACGTAATTTTCAATTTTTAATAATTTCGTAAATAATAGCTGCAAACACTAAAATGCGTTACACTTAGTTTCGGAAATTGCTGAACTTATGTAGATACTAATTTGTATAAAAACAACACGAGTACGTGTTATAACTATTGCACAACATGGTTACATATGCACCCTTTGTTAAAATAAATCGGGCAGACAATGTTTTATATGTCACTCGATTCTAAATTAAATACTGATCATATTTCACATACTAAAATTAATAATCCTTTTGGTACTAAGAAACTATCTTCGAAATAGACGAAACTACTGCAACTTTACACAAATCCGTAGTAATAAAAAATTAGACCGCAAACTAAAATACATTAAAATTCCATGTCTAAATAATAGTACACCTACACAATATTGGCAAAACAGATAAGTGTGCACACCGAAAACACAAATAATGTAAATAATTTGAGTAAATTTAAAACAAATCAAAAGATGACTTTTAATTTGCGTACCACATTAAATACAAATTTCATGAAACACGTACATACATTGAGATAAATAATTAAAGTTTAAATGTAATGTTTTAATTTGTGTATTTTGGCATAGTTAAAGTAAAAGAATATTGTTTAATTGTGAATTACAAAACATTGTCATTAGCCTTATTACGAGGTTATGCTGCACATTTTGGAGTGGCAGCGATGCTCTGGCACTCGGTTGGTAGTCACAAATCTGTAAACATCGCTGTTATCTGAGGCTAAATGTTTCTAACATTATAATGTTGCACAACTAAATAAATTTGTTTCCGTCACAATTGAACTATCACCAAGAATGTGAACAACGCAGATGTCCGTCTTCAAGAACCAAGATAAGTAAAATATTTATGTTCGATCTTCCCCATCTAAAGTGAAGTGGATTGCTATAAATCTGACTGTCGAAATGAAATATGTGTCCATTATGTAGGATAATTCTATTTCAACGGTTAAATCCACGTTCCAGAAGAGTTGGTGACGTTAGGAGCAGCGCTTGAAAAAGCTTCTGTTCAGTACTGAACCTCGTACAATGGCCCATTGGTGTCGAAATACTGCTCGACATGATCGTACTGCGATGAAGCTTCCTTAAAAAGTGAGAATTAATTTGATAAATTTGGTTCATATGTCCGCGTGCTTCTTTGACACAGCAATGTAAGACATATGGAAGTTTAGGTTGGTCCGGGAGGCGTGCACAGATTATTGCAACTACTCGAGAAAAGCGGGAAACCCTGGTTGGAATTCCGATTCGGCACAAATTTTCGCACGTCACCATTTAATTGTACAGCCGGCGCTGAGTCATATTCGCAGATGCAATCCAACAGCCGTTCACGTTATAATTTTATTTAGGCGACTAGTTTCGGTACATCAGTTGTACCATCTTGTTGCGGGGAAGAGTGGGGTGAGTGGGTGAGGTTATAGGTGTTGGGGGGAGGGGGGGGGTTGGTGTTGAAGGGCAGGAGACAGGGTAAAAAACAATGTTCTCATCCCCATCCCCACCCCCACCCTTACACACACACACACACACACACACACACACACACACACACACCTATCCTCTTACCGCCATGACCCCCGACCACCAAAGCCACCACCCACTTAACCCCTGCCACCATAATAGCCTTAATGTTATAATGATCCCTCCCCATTGTACCCCACTCTTATTGCCCCCTCCACACTAGCCTCTTGCTCACTTTCAACTTTGTTTTACAACAGAGATTAACTTTACTTGGTTCTAATGTTACGTTATAGAGTTAGATTTCATTGTTTGTTTTTATTAATATTAATAACATCCAGCCTTTAATACATGGAGAATTGGATTTGTATGGTTATGCTTGTTCCCCGCCAGATCCTTAACCCTATCTACCCCTGTCCCACTGTTTGATGTTCAACAGGACTTCAACATTACTTAGTTTGTAGATGTTGTATATTGTTAGATCCATAGTTTATTTTCCATCAGTGTTTATCACAACTAGGGTTGCATCAGTTTGATTTTAGTTTATGGTGAGATGGTTTAATTTCCATTATGACACACGTTCGTCCACAAGTTTTACCCCAACCCCTCCAATTTTTCCATAAAATAGAACAAAAAAACTGTCTTAATGTGTATTATGATGAGCTTCTACCACATTATTTTTGATGTTTCCATGTGTAGATAGATTCCATATGAAGTTGCATTAACATATGCGACATACAGATTGCGATATGTAAGAAGTTAGGTGTTGATGTTACTGTTGTTCCTAATTTAGTTTCAAACTCTGCCTACTCCAGCCCTGCGCTTTAGTATATAACAAGACATGAGTTTTGTTTAGTTCCAAAATGTTTGTAGATTAGTAGTTTTATTTCAGTCAAGGCTTACAATGAATGGCCTTTACTATACTGAAGGATAGTGCTTTAATTTAATTAAAAGGCGGTACTTGGTTTTGAATTGACCCATCTTCCTGTTTATATTAAATGTGAGTGTCTCACATCTACAGGGTCCAGTACGCTTAGGTTCTGGTAGTTTTATGCTATTAAAATACATTGAATGCCCTTACTGCTCTACAGAGGTCGAGTATTTCATGTATTTGAAGATCACCATAGTTCCCATTTCTTAGAGTGACTTAATATTAAACCCTCGTTTCGATATTAATGTGCAGGACTTGATTTTCATTACCAGTGGACACATTCTATTACAGTGACACCATTGTACAACGCAATTGTTTCTTTTATATGATTTATCTATTTTTACTTAAGATATGTCTCTCTTATAGAATAATTATAACTTCAGTGCAATGGTATGGCTGAGTCTGTTTAATGTTTTGTATCTATGTAGGGGCCTGAAGATGGTACAACTGATGAACCGTAAGTAGTCGCCTAAATGAAATTATAACGTGAACGGCTGTTGGACAATTTTTGCAAGAACTGAACGAACCAGCCGACGTCCCACTTTTATCCACAAGAACGGATACACATAATCTTATATTAGTCGTTCATGTTGCTGGCAACACTGACTCCGAGAAGGCAGATTGTGTAAACAAGATCGGCAAGCAAGTGGCGTACGAGAGCACCGTCCTTGGCTCAGCAAGTGGAGTCGGGATGAGGCGTGAGTTGTGACAGCGCCTCCGTACGACCGTGCAGATGGAGCCCTACAGCATCGCAACTTATGCCGGCTTGGCACTGAGTCACAACTGCAAAGAAAGTCGCCTCCTTTAGATGGCAACGGTGTCCGCTCATCGGCTTCTACAATACGCTTCGGAATCCGGACGCTAGTCTAAGCTGCTCTTCTGGATCTTAGCCGATGACAGAAATTACTGCTTGCGTAACACTTCCTTATCGCATTTACATTTCTATCAGTGATACTGTGAAATATTGTTGCAGTAATTTGCGCTTGACAGAAAGAGCAAAACGATAAATCAGGAAATTTGGGAAGAGAAATGAAAAGATGCAGAAGCATTCTTGATTAGAGAAATTAAGGAAGGGAGGAAGATCGTGGTCATCAGAGCACACGCTCGGACATTTTTTATCAGGAGTGGGAGGAAAATAGGCCGTGCCCTTGCATTTGCCTGGAGTGATGTAGGAAAATCACGGAAAACCTACATCAGGAAGGCGGGTTTAAAGCGCCCTCCTCTGTACCATTGCGTCACCACGCTCGATATGGGACAGCATTTGCTGAGGACGACAATAAAAAAATTGTAGAATAGAAAAGTATAGTATTGTAGAAAGATATAAAAAAGCCAAGATCGCTGATCATCAATTTTTATTTAAGACGACCGGTTTCGCTGAACTATGTCAGCATCATCTGGTCCAATAAGATCATTTTACAAGGCCATAATCTTGTAATGTCAATTAGTTGCTATATAACATATGTGCACTATGTCATTATAATAAAAAATAATTATCACAGTGACAATAGCAAACTGATCAGTTGGCTATTGTCACTCACTGTGATAATTATGTTTTATTATAATGACATAGTTCACGTATGCACTGTAAATTATGTTACAGTATATAGCAACTGATTGACCTTACAAGATTATGGCCTTGTAAAAGGATTTTATTGGACCAGATGATGCTGACATAGTTCAGCGAAACCGGTCGTCTTAAATAAAAATTGATGATCAGCGATTTTGGACTTTTTATATATCTTTCTACAATATCATAATTGGATCGCCTCCTAGAACATAAACTAAGTCAGAAAAGTATAGCTAGTGCAAGAAGTCGTGGCCGTTCGCAAAACGCATTCTAGAGTTGAGCGCAGGGCGAGTCCATTAATCTGTTTCTGATGGGCTGCCGGTTCAGTTGCACGTTGCCTGCTTGGCCATACCACAGACATAAATATACTGACGGGAAACCTCCGTAAGGGCCCGGTCACAAGCGCAGGAGTGGGAGGAGGAGGGGGGGCGGGAAGTGAGGGGTTAAGCAGTTCCGTAAGAGATTGTGACACTTGCGGGGAGTGACACTTGTGGGTAAAGGGAATGTGTAGACACTTGCGGGGAGACCTGGACGCTGCAGGTAGTGAACAGGGTGTTTCAGAAGTAGGGATACACCAACCCCTACTCCACGCCCTCCAGCCGCTACCTGTGCCGTATTCAGAGGATTTTAACATTTTATCAAAAAAATGAATGTTACTACAAGCCATTCAAATTTACGGGCACCATAACGTTTTCCCTTCCTGAGTAAATGAGCTGCCTCTTGTAGTTTCAACACCACAGTAGCCTTATTCTTGAATGTTCTGAATATAAATCTTCACACAGACTTCTTGAGGAGGAGAGTGATACGGATATCTGATTGTAAACCACTGCCTATTACCTTAGACCTTTTTGAGTGTACTGAACAGGAGTTTCACGTATTCGGTAATTTATATTTATACAGTTTACAGGCAACTATTGGCTGCCAATTTCGCTTCATTTTTCCTGGAAGTCTTGCAACTTGTTTCTCCCTGTTGGTTTATGCCAAGTTCGGAGTAAAAATGGTTCTATATGACAGTGATAGAAAATAGAATTTATGTTTAGCATTTTTCGGTGTGTGACATTCCCTTACACATTCCGTATTTCATACATTTCTTAGATGCATTTGTAATATTAAAATACAGCCAAATCGTTTTGGGGTCTACGAATAAACGCTTCAAGTATCTAAAATACTCGTTGACTTATTATTAACGTTTTTTAATTGAAGGTTTAAGGTTGCCTCTCCTAATAAAAAGCATAGTAGCTATTTTTAAAGAGATGGTTGTTGCGTGATAGTGGGGTTAACTACATAGCGGTCAATTACATCAACGTACCCGTGCAGGATGCCTAATATATTTATTACTTGCGCAGGTGTCTTGATATGCTTTTAGTAGGTATGACTGTGGAAAATCATCGTCTTGTAGTAGCAGAGAATATCTTAATAACTATCCAAACATTATCACTATTAAAATACCTTTTGTTTTCAGGAGGAACATTCAACGAATTAATATGTAGTTAGAACAAGTTACTATATTGCTCTTCAAAGGGTTTTGCAATTTCACTGAGTTTCGTGTTACGTTGGCAGTGTGGGAACCTGACAACAGCAGTGCTAGACTTCTTGGTGTGCCTGTATCCAGGAAAAGCCATCATCCGCCCCAAGGGCCCCAGGTTCCCCGCAAGTGTCACTCCCCGCAAGTGTTCCAACCCCGTTCAGTAAGATGTCCCACACTTCGCCTGTTAAGGCCGTTTCACACCGCGATCACACTACGTCACGTAACGGGACAGATTTTTCAAAAGGTCTGTTTCCGTAGTTTTATACGGTGTAATTCACACCGACCTCGCAGAGCCTCAAACGCCACAAACGTCGACTGACAAATCTGCGGAATCGTTCCGAGACCGACGCATTCTTATATCCCAGGCAAAAATTTCTTTCCCTCCAATGAAATTCGCTGTTACATTAGCCAGTGAACGATGACTTTGGAAAGTGACGTGAAAACGATATTCACTTGTTCCTTCCATGTCACAGACGCCATTTTGATTTGCCGTATATCTCACAGTTTTTGTTTTATAACTCGCAGTAAACAGTTTCAGGGCTACAGCAAATTGAAGATTAATTACAAAGTCATATCTGGATCAATTTATTATAACTAAATGTAATTAAAATCATATTATCATTGAGAACCAAACATGTGGGAACTGGTATACAAATCATAAACGACAAAATGGCGTCGAGTTGCTGTAGCATAATGGGTCGAGTGCTGTATTCAAAGCTCCTCCATATAAAAATATATTTTTTTTTAATCTTATCGTTTGTAACACATTGTAGAAGTTATTTATCCACAACACTTTGTGGGATTTTCTTATTCACATAACAGTATTATGTTATTCAGTAATCTTATGTGCTGTCTTCAGGAGTTAGTACATCGATTTGGTGACTTATGTGTGACTGAACAACGGAGAATGAAATTACTGCTGCAAGTGGTACGATCAGCAATGACATTGTTCTTCCTTCTCACAAATATTGTTCCAAATATGTGAGGTTTTCGAGAATATTGTTGGAGACAAAACTATGCGAACGTTTAAATTGCTGCCTTAGTAAGAGAAACGAGTATAAATGACATTTAGGCCTACACTATTGGCTAGTCAGAAAGATTTGGCTATGTATTTCCGAATATCTAGTGATTTCCGAGGGTATGGAAAGGCTGACATTTCTTGTTTTTCCCCAATATTTTGCTGCTTAGTTTCGAATATATCGCGATTTCCGAGAGTGTGCTTAGCCCGATATTCTTTACTTGTCACCAATATTTGGTACTTTGTTTCAGAATATGTCACGATTACAGTGTTTGAGGTTAAGTAAGATACTATCAGATTAAATTTAATTTATGTTTCAAGTGTATACAAAATACTCAGAACAACGTCGTCTGCCGGCCGCGGTGGCCGAGGACACTGAGACGCTTCAGTCACGGTCTCCACGGCCACTACGGTCGGGGGTTCGAATCCTCCCTCGGGCATGGATATTTGTGCCGTCTTTAGTATAAGGTAGTTCATAAGTAGTTTGTAATTTTGGGGACTGATGACCCCGTAGTAAAGTCCCATAAGCTTAACAAACGTTTGAACGTTTTTAAACAACGTCGTCTGCTGACATCTCTACATCCGTACTGCATGAACGTTTTAGAAATCAGATGCAGACAGGTGTGAAAATTACAGAACGATCAGTTTGATAAGTCATGGTTGCAAAATTTTAACACGCATTATCTACATTATCTACAGCTGACCTCGGGGAACATCGGTTTGGGTTCAGGAGGAACGTAGGAACCCGGGAGGCAATACTCACTTTACGTCTTATCTTAGAAGATACATTAAGGAAAGGCAAACCTACATTTTTAGCTTTTGTAGATTTGGAGAAATCGTTTGACAATGTTGACTGGAATACACTCTTTCAAATTCTGAAGTCAGCAGGGGTAAAATACAGGGAAAGGAGAGTTATTTACAGCTTGTACAAAAGTCAGACTGCAGTTATTAGACTCGAAGGGCATGAAAGGGAAGGGAGTAAGACAGGGTTGTAGCCTTTCTCCGATGGTATTCAGTTTGTACATCGAGCAGGCGGTGAAGGAAAAATTTGGAATAGGGATTAAAGTTCAGAACGAGATCTCATTCGTTTCTCTATATATTGCTTTCTACGTCCGGCAAATGCTCACGTATATCCCATCCAATTCCGTCGCTGCGGATCGGGAATTATGTGTTCATAAACGATTCAGAAAATCAATAAGAGGTTTTTTTCTTTTTTGTGTAATTGAGAGCTCACAAAGAGTCTCGTATGTTGTGTGATGAATAGGGAAATCTTTTTTATTCGCCATGGTTTTGAAATAACTCATTCGCAACAGTTTGAGGGTCGTTGTAAAGCGACGCAGAAACATGTGAAGAATCCTTAAGGGAAACCCATACGACATAGTGAAACACATCCACGGCATTAGGGACTGGTGGAGTATCACCACGTAACCTGTCCACAGTCAAAGAAATGATAAGCGGTATGACAACGGTTACAATAAATACGTCATTATGTTCCTATACTGTGAATACGATTTAAGTCTTCTTCTTATTTAATGTTGCAATTCGGTTTGCATTTTTTTCCTGATTAATTGGCAGTAACATATCCACTATTGGACGCTTAGTTGAATGAAACTCAATCATCCTGTGACAGATCTAGTATCTATTATAGTCATTACACGCCAGACGCACCACATTAAGGTGCTATATTGTGCATGCTGTTAGTAACGGAATTACCACTGTAAAACACCACTAGCAGAATATCTAATATTTAGACTATTTGCAAAAGTCTTATGCTTCTTCCAGCACCATTTATTCGCGCCACAAATCTAACTGAAGTATGACACATACTAATTAATACTTGACAGATAATAAATATGAAAATTCGCAATGATATGAAATGTGTCAGTTTAATTAATGGTGTCTTTACATGACACTCAATTGTTTGATTAGTAAATTCATTTTATGTTGTTTTATATATTTATTTATTTTTCATCGAAGTTACTAAGATTTATATAAAAATTCATCTCAAGTGTTGAAGGAGATGCCGTTCAGAAATTCTTTTAATTTCTTTTTAAAACATTGCGTTTTGCTGATGACATTGTAATTCTGTCAGAGACAGTAAAGGACCTGGAAGAGCAGTTGAATGGGATGGACAGTGTGTTGAAGAGAGCGTATAAAATGAACATTAACAAGAGCAAAACAAAAATAATGGAATGCGGTCTTAGAAAATCAGGCGATGCTGAAGGAATTAGATTAGGTAACGAAACAAAGAAGTTGGTAGATGAGTTTTGTTACTTGGGTAGTAAAATAACATGCGATGGTCGCAGCACAGAGGATATAAAATGCAGAATGGCAATGGGAAAAAAAGCATTTTTGAAAAAGAGAAATTTGCTAACATCGAATATTAATTTAATGGTAAGGAAGTCTTTTATGAAGGCATTTGTGTGGAGTGTTGCCTTGTACGGGAGTGAAACATGGACGATAAGCAGTGCGGACAGGAAGAGAATAGAGGCTTTTGAAATGTGGTGCTACAGAAGAATGCTGAAGATTAGGTGGGTAGATCGCATAACTAATGAAGAGGTACTGAACAGAATTGGTGAGAAAAGGAATATTTGGCACACCCTGACCAAAAGAAGGGATCGCTTGGTAGGACACATTCTTAGACATCGAGGAATCGTTAATTTAGCATTGGAGGGAAGTGTGTGGGGTAAAAATCGCAGAGGGAGACCAAGAGACGCGTATAGTAAGTAGATTCAAGTGGATGTGGGTTGCCGTTCTTATGAGGAGATGAAAAGGCTTGCTCAGGATAGAGTAGGGTGGAGAGCTGCATCGAACAAGTCTCCGGACTGAAGACCATAACAACAACAACAACAACAACTCGTTACAAGAAGCTTATAACTGGTATGTTGGTTGGTGGGATAAAGGTAAGCCGGCCGCGGTGGCCGAGGTGACTGAGGCGCTCCAGTCACGGTCAGCACGGCCACTACGGTCGGGGGTTCGAATCCCCCTCGGGCATGGATATTTGTGCCGTGCTAGTTCGTAAGCAGTTCATAAGTAGTTTGTAAGTTTTGGGACTGATGACCCCGTAGTTAAGTCCCATAAGCTTAACAAACATTTGAACATTTGAATTTGATAAAGGTAAGGCTGGTCTGTTGATTGGAAAAACAGCGTCGCTACAAGGATTTGGCAATACTGAGCCAGCTAAAGGAGGTCTGTTTCAAAAGCTACTCATTTAAAACTAATCTGGTGTTAAATGCAGCATTAATAAGTCATCAGCTGGCAGTTTACACTCACAATAACTAACTTTTCAATCAAGCTAATTAAAGATTAGTTGAACTAATTTTTTTGTTCATTAACACAAAAACTATGTTATGTTATGGCCCTAATATTAATACCTACACAGTTCATTAGGAAACAGTGGGCTTATACTGACTGAAAGCGCAACGGATATTTTGAACACAGCAAGAACAATACGTAGTCTGCATAAGGCTCACTGACTACAGTATAAATTTGACTGCGAGAGAAATCTGGAAAAAACACTAACCTCTTTCTGATAATGCAACTTCAAGAATTTATTTCGCTAACAGACTGATTGCAGAAACCTAGTGTCTTGTTCATCTGTGTAGTACTGCACAACAATCACTATTATTATTAAACGTCACACCAATAAAGAAATATGTTAATCAAATTCAGCTTAGTCAATATTACGCTTTGATTTTAATAGCCAATAGCTTTCAGTGAAAGGAAGAGGGTTAGCTTTCTAACAACAAAAGTGAAACAGGTAAAGAGGTTCAACTTTCTCAATTATTATTAACACTAATGACTACATTAGCTTATGATTGAAGAACAACAAAATCTTCTCACACTGATACATATATGAATGATACAAAATCTTATAAAGACAGTACTGTGTCTGTCAAAATCAGATTTCATAATTGTTCCATCAGCTCGTACAAAAGCAGCTAACCAAAACACGTCCGATCAATACCAGAGCTACACACCGACTCTCACTTTCTGTTCAGCTACTACTCACATACATAGTCTTTGACAGAGATGTTACACAACAGAGTAAACCATAGACGTAGTTACTCAAAGAAGTTCATATAACATTTTACATCCAAATATCGATACAAGACAGGCGAAACAATGTTATTGAACTTGTACAGACATGTTTCAAGCTGTACTGCTATTTTTGTTATTTCTTATGGAGAAGTTAACTTGTCAGCTACATATAATACTTTAGTAAGATATAGTAGTGTCTAATTAATAAGATAAAACATATCTCTGTCACAGAGCCAAGTCCAACTCCTTTAACCACTGGACAGCTTCCTGACTGACTACATGGAGTTCGGTCATCCCTCCTGAGAATGATCGTAATGGGCAATTAGTAATTATGTGGGTCATCGTTTGTATGTCTGCTCCACAGTCACATGACTGGTCGTCTGTCTGTTCCCATTTGAATTTCCAATAATTACAGTGACCAACACCAGTTCGGAAACGGTTGATCAAAGACCATTATCTCCTGGGAAGGTCCATTCCTTGGAGCTGCTTAGAGGGATCGCCTATCCAGATGCTGTTTTTTCCATTAAATGAATCCCAAATTCTTGCCCAGTTTGATTTAGGCGAGAAGCCACTCTCATGTAGCTGCACAGCTATTTTAAGAAGTGGTTTACGTGATTTCAGCCGGCTTACCGGTGGTGGAAGGTCTTGCAGGATAGGAAGCTCAGGAGTGGACAAGATCTTATAATACTCTCTCATTAAGGCTTCCTTCCGTCTTAGGTCTGGGGGAACGATGTTGCATAATATTGGGAGCCATTGAAGTGGTGTAGCCATCAGAGTGCCACTGATCAATCTCATTGCTCTATTTAATTGTACATGAATGTCTCTCACATGAGCACTGTTGAGCCAGACAGGAGAACAGTATTCAGCTGCAGAGTAAACTAGGGACAGAGCTGTTGTGCGCAAAATCTTAGCACTGGCTCCCCAAGATGATTCTGCTAAGTGCTGCAATATGTTATTCCTAGTTTTAACTTTGTCTGCTGTTTTATGAAGGTGGTACTTAAAAGTAAGAGATCTATCCAAGATGACTCCCAGGTATTTTGGATGTTCATTATGTTCAAGTTGAACACCATCAAATGAGATCTTAAGTTTATAGTCGGCCATCCTATTATTGAGATGGAAACAAGCTACTTCCGTTTTATTTGGGTTTGGCTTTAGTTTCCACATTGCGAAGTAATTTCTGAGGAGAGTTAGGTCAGATGTTAAAGTAGTTTCCGTCACATGGATGTCTCTGTGTTGTGACGCTATGGCAATATCATCGGCATAAATGAATTTTCTAGATTGCGTAGCTGGAATATCAGCGGTGTAAACATTAAAAAGAATGGGAGCAATAACCGAACCCTGGGGGAGGCCATCGTGAAGCTGTCTAAACCCACTTTCTGTGTTGCCGAGATAGATCTTGATCAGACGGCCACTTAGCATTGAGTTCACAAGTCGCAATAAAATAGGACAAGGAATGAGATTGTAAAGCTTCACTAGGAGGCCCTTCTTCCACACGGTATCATAAGCTGCCAGAAAAGCAACGGAAGTGGTACTCTTCTTTTCGAAACCAGTCTCAATGAAACATGTCAGTGCTAGGACCTGGTCACAGCAATTACGGCCTTGTTTGAAACCAGCTTGGTCAACAGGGATACTAGCAGTGAGAATGGGAACAATACGATTGTAGATGAGTCTCTCGAGCAGCTTGTAACATACACTGAGAAGTGCAATTGGGCGGTAGCTATCTGCACGTTCGGCTGGTTTACCAGGCTTCAAAACAGCTATTACTTTAGATCTCTTAAAAGCTTTTGGCAGAGAGCTGTCTTTAAGAATGTTATTGAATAAATTTAGAAGCCACAATCGGGTCTTGAGTCCAGCATGTTTAATAAATTCTGGGAAACTATCATCTATACCGGCAGCTTTCCCAGTCTTCACATCAGAGATAGCCACATGCATATCGTCTAAGCAGAAAGGTTTTGATACTTCCAGGGGAGCCTGCTGGCACTTCTTAATTTCATTTAGTTTATAGGATATAAATCTGTCAGACTGTTGCCGTTTTGACTTGGATAGTGCTACGATTCGTTTGGCAATGTCGGAAGGATCAGGGTGTGTGGGAGGTAGTTTTTTTATCGGATACACTGGTAGACAATTTCCTCAGAAGTGACCAAGCCTTTCTGCTGCTGTGAGTGAAATCTAAACTCTGAACTTTTTTCACCCATTTCTCTCTTCTGGCATTATCAAGGGAGTTCAGTAGGATGTCGGCAGTGTTTGAATCTTCAGTGCTGATAAATTCGTTATACAGGTCTTCACACTCTTGGCTCCATCCCGGAATATATGTATTTCTGTAGCCTCGAGGTATACAGGCTTTAGCTATAGCTTTAAGGAGTCCAGCGAATCTGTCATAATTTTCTATTGTAGGAGGAATGAATCTAATGTTGTCCTCTAGTTTGGAAGTAAATGCCTCCCAGTCTGCTTTATTAAAATTCCACCTGGGTCTCGGAAAAGATCTTATTAGGGGAATCTTAATCCCGACTGATATCAGCACTGGCCTGTACTGCGACAGTGGGAATGTGCCAAGTACCTTTCTCGTAACTGATAGAGATCTTAATGTCTGATCACAGGAACAAAAACACAGATCAGGTGAATATCCACGCTTCCAGCGGGCTGAGAAAAATGTGCTGGAGTCTTTTGCGTCAAAAACCAAGGAAAGGTTATTATTTTCAGCCCATTCAGCTAAGGCTATTCCATTTTCATTATCAGACGAGTACCCCCAATGGCTACTGTGGCTGTTGAAATCGCCGACATATAGGGAAGGGTGTTCGAAAACTGGGAGAACCGTATATTGCCACTGGATGTTGGGAGGCTTGTAGACATTAACTATGGTAGTTCCAGACACTTTCACTGCCAAAACAAATATGTCATCGTCACAGCTTTCATGAATTATAGATACATCATCCAAGTCCTGTCTAGCATACGTAGCCACGCCGTATGTTCTATGGCCTATCTCTCCCACAAGTCTGTAGCCATGGATATTGCCTCTTGAACAACTTTTAAGATCTTCTGCATCGGTTTCTTGTAGAGCAAGGACGTCAATATTGTTACTCAGCAGATTTTTACTGAGGAAGTCACATTTTGACCTACTTATCCCCTCAATATTCAAATGGCACACGTTTAGGACTGGACCTATTGCTCTGTTCAGATCGTTTTGTTGACAATTTTGTTGGCCCTGAAAAGAGCCATTCTGGATTGTCTTGGTAGCTGACATAGCTGGGAGATCACCGTGGTGACAGGACCAGCTACCAAAGATTGTTGTCCGTTTAGAACCACCCAGGGGGCACGTGGAGCTTTGAGGATTGCTTCCGGACGCGAACAACTTCGCCCCCCGAGAGTTAACTGAAGCGTCAGAACGCGTCAACTGCTGTGGGACCGAGCGAGGTGGCGCAGTGGTAACGCACTGGACTCGCATTCGGAAGGATGGTGGTTCAAATCCACCTCCGGCCATCCAGATTTAGGTTTTCCGTGATTTCCCTAAATTAGTCCAGGCAAATGCCGGGATGGTTCCTTTCAAAGGGCCCGGCCGATTTCCTCCCCCCATCCTTTCCAAAAATCCGAGCGTAAGCTCCGTCTCTAATGACCACGCTGTCGATGGGACGTTAAACTCGAAGCTTCCTTCCTTCCTTCACTGCTGTGGAATACGGATTTGGATGAGTTTTTGAATTAATTTTACCAATATTATAAACCACCTACATAGCGTCAATCTTTCTCTTCTGGAACTAGATCTGCCGGCCGCCGTGGCCGAGGAGACTGAGGCGCTACAGTCACGGTCTGCACGGCCACTACGGTCGGGGGTTCGAATCCCCCCTCGGGCATGGATATTTGTGCTGTCCTAGTTCGTAAGTAGTTCATAAGTAGTTTGTAAGTTTAGGGACTGATGACCCCGTAGTTAAGTCCCATAAGATTTACAAACACTCGAACACTCGAACTAGATCTCTTGTAGTTCGTGTCTTTTTTACTAATATCGTTACTTATCAATGTTAAAATATCTTCATACTCAGGTTTAGATAGCCGAAAGTATGTTGTGAATTTGTCATCATATAGCTCCATACACGTCGGTGGCGGTGTAAATTGCACGTCTGTCACACGACATCTGTCACGTTACGTAACGTGACACAGTGTGACCGCGGAGTGAAATGGCCTTTAAGCCGACAGACAACTGCGCCCCACGGCCACTAGGCAACACGCAACTGAAGCGGCCGCCCCTCGAAAACAAAGGAATGGACTCGCCCAGCGCCCGAAATGAGAAGTTAGTGCTCCGGTGGGAAGCCAGTACTCTGTAACGAAGCAAAGGCTGAGGGGTGGAAGCAATTTATCGAAGGGCTCTACACAGCAAAACTGACATATAACGTAAAAGGAAGACATAGCAGACGAAGATGAGACGAGAGTGCAGATACCGCGAGAAGAATTTGACAGTGTAATGGAAGGGCTAGGTCAAAAATTGTACTCCAGAATAGATATTGTTCTCATAGAATTACTGAGAACAGGGAAAAAGTATTCAGATAAAATTACTCTACCTGGTTGGTAAGGTATAAGAGACAGGCGAAGTATCTATGGATTGTACTAAAAACAATTTTAGAAAAAGTAGGTGTTCAAAGGTTTGAATATTACCGCAGAATCAGTTTAAGGCAGTGTTTTTCAACCTGTGGATCGCGATCCCCGAGGGAGGGGGGGGGGCGCCAAGTCTTGCTTGGGGGTTACTTGCTCTACAAGATAACCACGGGTTCAGTAATACAGAAACGTTTGCCTAAGTGAAATTTATTTAATGTTAAAATTACGAAGTTCCTTGTGTAACATTCGTTATGAATTGATAGGTTATATAATGCAATGTGTTAATGATGAATAAGCTAAAGGTCTGAAAACTGTTTTCAGGTACCAATCCAAAAATGTTCAAATGTTTGTATAGCTTATGGGACTTAACTACGGGGTCATCAGTCCCTAAATTTACAAACTACTTACGAACTAGCTAATCCTAAGGACGGCACAAATATCCATGCCCGAGGGGGGATTCGAACCCCCGACCGTAGTGGGCGTGCAGAACGTGACTGGAGCGCCTCAGTCCCCTCGGCCACCGCGGCCGGCGAGGAACCAATCAATAGGGCTAAAGTACATGAGACAGTAAATTATTCTGAAAAATTCCAGAAAAGGTTTACTTCTTTAGAAATTGTATACACAATGGGACCTTTCTTAATGAGCATAATTCGCCTCCCAGTCTTTCTTGAAATGCGTAACACTAGTCAAGCAAAACATATTTTTCTATAGGTAATTATGTAAAAATGGGATAATGTTTTTCATTTCGTCCGACAATTTAAAAGAAAGCTAAAGCAAAATGTAGACCGAGCGAGGTGGCGCAGTGGTAACACACTGGACTCGCATTCGGGAGGATGGTGGTTCAAATCCCCCTCCGGCCATCAAGATTTAGGTTTTTCAGTGATTTTCCTAAAATACTCCAGGCAAATGCCGTGACGATTCCTTTCAAAGGTCACGGTCGATTTCCTTCCCCATACTTACCCAAACATTCCGAGCGTAAGCTCCGCCTCTAATGACCACGCTGTCGACGGGACGTTACACACTAATCTTCCTTCCTCCTTCCAAAATGAAGAAGATTTGTTTCCATTGAGTTGTTGGGTTCGGTGTTTAAAGGGGACTAAACGTCCGGGTTATGAGTGCCTTCATTGAGCGAACATAGTTCTGTTAGGTTCTAGAATTTGTAATTTTCGAAAATTTAGAAGCAGTTTTTGACTACAATGCCTGTTACGTTCGTAGGTTAAATTTATCAAGTGGTACAAGTTGGAGAAATAACGACTTTTAAACAAATATTTATCTTAAAACAACAAAATATTTTGCAACCAGTAACTGCAATTTATATTTGTCTTAACGCATTTCTAAATTTGATCTACGACTTCAGTGTCCTCCCCGTCGGACGTTCGAGTCCTCTCTCCGAAATGGGTGTGTGTGTGTGTTGTCCTTAGGTTAGTTTAAGCTAGTTTAAGTAGAATAAAACTTCCATTCTGCAGCGGAGTGTGCGCTGATTGAGACGTGCTGGGAGATTAAAATTGTGTGCCGGAACCGGGACTCGAACCTGGGACCTTTGACTTTCGCGGACAAGCGCTGTACCGACTGAGCTATCCCGACACGACTCACCATCCCGCCTCAGAATTTTACTTCCGCCAGTAACTCGCCTCCTACTTCCCAAACTTCACTGAAGCTCTCCTGTTTTGTAAGCCCAGGCCCAGTGGCAGACTAAGGGGGAGGGGGGGCGGAGGGGGCGGACAGCCCCGGCCCTGCTGTCTGGGGGGGGGGGGCTCGAAATACCTCGAAAACAATTTTTTTTTTCGCCCTTATCGGTTCCTTTTGCTGGGGCCTCCAAATCTCGAAAATTATTCTTTTTAGACTGTACCATGCCTCTATAGTCCTTTGGTGGTCTAAAAATCTCAAAAGTTATTGTTTTATGGTAACACATTTTGAAGTGGTTCGGGGGGGGGGGGGGGCGGGGAAGGCCTCATTTTGTTTCGCCGCCGCCCCGGGCCTCCAACAGCCTTAGTCCGCCACTGGCCCAGGGTCCGATAACTGCAGTAGTTGTTCGGTTGTTTGTAAATCTATCGGACCAAACTGTGTGGTCATCAGTCCTTAGCTTATAAACTACTTAAACCTAGATAAACTAACCTAAGGACAACACACACACACCCAACCCCAAGGGAGGACTCGAACCTCCACAGCGAGCAACCACGCGCTCCGCAGCGAGACGCTTTAGACCGACTGCAGTAGTTATGACCCATACATTTACGAACAACTGAATATTTGTGTCATCATATGAGTACAACTCAGGTATGCGTCAACTAGACAATAAATACGTAGAACCCGCGCAGGATAACGTGGACGATGCGCAGATACGAGTTTTCGTCGTAAGCGCCGGGCGAGTTCACTGCTTCGTTCGGAAGGGGAGGCCGTGTCAGTCCACTTCCGCCTGCCGGCCAGCGCACATAGAGTGAGCCGCTATAAACGGCGTGGCAGCACGGTCTCCAAGCAGCAGGGAGAGTTATGCATAGCCAGGCTCGAGAGACTGTTTCCACAGTAAACAAATTTATGTTGGAAGAGGCAAAAGAGAGGTTAAAAATCCCATTAAAAGTGCCCATGAAAGAACGCAGGCTGCTACTGGTTTTCACTTCGGACAATAAAAACAAATATTAAAAAATGAGAGAGAGAGAAATTAGTTGCAGGTAGTTCTGAAGGTTACTCTACTCCAGGAAAAAGCGGAATAAAGAGAAAAAGGTGTTAGATTTAGATTATTGTCATGAACAAGATGTGCGAAGATTGATAAACGATTTCCACGTGACAAACAACGTCCCAGAATAAAGTAACTTTTTCCCGTAATAAAGGAAAATAGGTGTTTCAAAGGAAGTATTTATTTAATGCGGTACCTATTCCAAAAGTCTGACTTCTGGTAGATTAGTTTTTTTGACTTTCAGTGTAATACTTGCCTGCTTTATTTTTCGTCGAATTAACACGCTTAACATTTACCAGGTGCCACAAAAAAAGGAGAGAGAGAGAAAAAAGAAAAAAAAAAGGGTTACAGGAAAGTGCTTTGGAACGTTTAGAAATACGCAGAAAACGCGTAGTTTATTTAAATTAAATAAAAAACACAGTGAAGAGGGTTGATCTCTCATATATGTCGATGAAACACACATTCGCGGATCGCATATTACACTCAATGAGTGGGCAGATGGAGCAAGTATTTGAGTAAAGGCGCCACTTTAAACAGGAGAACTTCCGATTATAGTACACGCAAATAACTGATAAGGACAAGTAGTTCTGCAGACGATAACGTATTAATGTGTCTAAAGGCTAAAAGAAACATTTATGTTTTCTGGTCCACAACACTGTAGAACAAAATAAAGTGAGCATTCCCTTTACATTTAAACACGTTCTATAATCCAGCGACAGATATACCATCGGTTTTATTAATGTGTTTCGTGTTGTGGAAGTTTGATGTAATATTGTTTGACTGATTGTTTAAGCTCCATCCAGATGAGTGCAGTAAATTGAAGACTAAAGAAAAAAAATTCTTTTTCCTATTAGATTTAGTATTGTTTCAGACTGATTGTTTAAGCTCTATCCAAATGACTACAGTGAATTGAAGACTAATGAAAAATTTTTCTATTTGCAAGTTTAACAGAAACACCATATTTTCCTGCATGCACACCAGTAATACTAACAAATCAGTCCATCTCCTGTATCGCAAATGTTTCGTAGCTAATGATTTAAATAACATGTATTTCAAAGTAAGGTAGGTAATGTTAATAAAGTGATAAGAATAATGAAATATTAGTAACATTGAGTTAAGTATTTAGATAATGATATTTTTGATGATTTGGTTAGGTACAGAAGAAAGAATTTATAAAACTCTGGAAGGTAGTGTAGGCTTCAGTTGTAGTGGGGCAGATTTGTGAGCCCTACTCTCCCACATCAGCTTTGTTTTGCAGGAGATGAAAATTAAATATTGCGTATTCTTGAAAACGATTTATTAAATGTTGAGTAAAGATTTTTATGATATGATACTTAAGAAGAATGTTTTGTGTTTGTTTCATGGTCGATCGAGATACTGCAATAAACAGGAGCAGCGTCGTCGCAGCACCGACCGGCGTCACAGAGCTGGCCTTGCGTTATATGAAGTTAGCCGACGGTCACGGGGCAGCGGACGTCTCTGCACCTTCTTTATTGCGGGAGGTCGATCGTCCTCTAAGAAGATTATTTAACATTATTATTGCTATGGATGTTCGTCAATTCAGATTACGTCCTTGTGAATGTATGATTGGATCAGAAGCAAATAGTATATGCTTGTATTGCAAGTGAACCAATAAACATGTGATGTTTGACTGAAGAAGAGTTTTAAATAGTACATCATGTATATGGAATGATTTATTATTTAATGTGAAACATGGAAATTTTTAAGACATTATTTGATCTTCTACATCTAGGAAGAAAACACCATCAGTTTAAGAAGTTTATAACAGGCTATTGAATTTCAAGACACATTCAAATGAAACAGTGGTATTTTAAATGTGAAACTAAAATATAGTACGCTGTGGATTTTCGCTCGAACGGCAGTTTCGTGACTGAATTGGTGGTAAAGAGTTTAAACTTTGAATGTGAAGTTACATACTGGCCTTTTATCTTTCTCCCGCAGGTATAAGGACCTGTTTGTGTTTTAAGGAAAGATAGAAATATAAACTATTATATATTAGGCAGTGGACATAGACTTCGGAGGGAAGTTTGGTGCCATGGTACACGAGAGGTGTTAAGTTTCTAGGTGACGTTAGAAAACTTATAAATATTTACTTAGCAACTGATTATAAGAGCTATAAACAGGTTTTCATAATAAGACTGAACCAAATTTAGGACGAGTTTGGTATGATACGAGATTGTTTTGACAATTTAAAGTTCTTCACCGCCTTCTCCCTTTGTCCCACCGCACAGTTTAGAGCGGCACTTCCCTTCCAGCACTGGTCACTTCCCTTAACTGCTCCCATCGCTACCCCCACCACTACTGCTATCACCATGCTTGCCAAGCCATCTGCGCGTCTACCGGCCAATTTATCCTGTGTGCACCCTACAACACCTGTAGGTAGTAATGTATTTAACATCATGTTTCACAATGCCGAAAATTTTTATTTTACCGCACATACTGTTCTTCGTTCATGGTACCTGTTCCGAGAAACTGAAGCGAAGATGTAACTAAGGCTGAAAAACACTTCTTGAAAAGTTCAACAATTTTACATAGCGTGTTCATAAAGTTAGCTTCACACTTCATTTTAGGATAATGCTGTTGCAATAGAAGAGTGCCTCCTTGTCAGAAGAAAGTGCGTGTTCCAAACTTCCTGCGGACACTTTTCTGCTGCAGTACGAATGCTGTCCATTATAGTTTGCAATTAATTCTGTGTGGCTACAGGAAACACACTCCAAACTTAAATTCCACAGGATAGAAAAATTTGTGTGGGAAAACGTTGAATTTTCTCGTGGATTCGCCGTGAAATTCTGGCGGTATGTGTACCAACTGAAATGTCGTTTTCAACAGTAGGGGATGAGCTTTCCTCTAATGGCTCCATGACAAAATAGCAAAGTTTCCCCTGTCGACTGTGGTCAGAGTAGCATATGAAAGGGAACAAAACGGAATACGACGTTAAAGATAAGACATATCTTTCTTTTTCTACATAATTTCGAAGTACATCGAAACATTTGTCATCCTGCTTTATAAGCTAAGCCGTTTAAGAAAAAATCAAGGCGTTCCATACGGCTTGTTTGACGTCAGCATTGCTTCCAAAGCGTCTGCCGCGGAGAGTCTTCTTCAAAGCTTGAAACAGATGGAAGTCACGTGGTGCGAGATCAGGACTGTATGGTGGACGGTGTAAGAGCTCCCAACCAAGAGTTGCTATATGATTTTGCGTAGCCGTCGCCGAATGTGGCCTCACATTCTCATCCAACAGCAGAACGCTAGATCTGAGACGGCCAGACCACTTTTTTCCGAATCGCCTCTGTCAGTTTCGAAAGAGCCGTACAGTACTTCGCAACACTGGTGGTTGCATGCTCCAAAACGTCCAGCAACTAAACTCCTTGGGCGTCCCAGAATACGGTGGGTAGAACCTTACCGGCAGATGGAGTGCTCCTGAACTTCTTTCGGACAGTTGATGACGGATGTTTCCACTCCAAGGATGCGGCCTTCGATTCGGGCGTGTAATGTTGGACCCACGTTTCATCCCCCGTCACAATCCGAAAAGAAAATTCATTGCCATATTCATGGTCAACCTCTACCCAATGGTATATCGGTGTCTTGCACGTGCGCGTTTATCTGGGCGGCTTTTATAAAGCGGTTTGACTAATGTTTCATTGTACTTGTAAATTATGTAGCAAAATAAAGATATGTCTTCATCTTTAATGTCTCATCCTATTTTTTTCCTTCCATACACAACTTTGCCCACAGTCGACAGGGGAAACTTATTTTCCAATCCCCCCTCGTATCTTTGAGACACTAACCGCTTCGTACAATGTTCCGATCTCTGTTTATAGTGCGCAGCAGTCTAATAAATACGGGATCTGTTCAAAAAGTTTTGAAACATTCATAATTTCGCGACAATGAAGTGCTGGAGTCAAATGAGGTTGGCTACCCTGCACATACAGATCACGCTCTGAAACGTGGCCCTTGAACGGAGAAATGTTGGGAGCTGAAGCTTGCATTCAGCTCGTAGCGCATTGGCTGTTAAAACAAATCCCTCCTCTTTCTTCCAGTGCCGTCAGCATACGACCTATAGCGTACTATTTTAAAAGAAACAACATATAAGGGGTTAAAGCGTCACAGATGGAACACGAAAATAAGTATCACTTTAATGTTTGAGTAATAAGAAACTGGGACGTATATCTACGAAATATTAATATTTTAAGCGTCTTATTAAGCGGGTATAGCAACGCTTTCTGCCTCTTTTTATTGTCATAATTGAACAACAATCGGAATTAAAATTCTTGACACCACTTTCAAGGACAGCCTTCCTTTCTCTGAAAGAAGTCGTCGGGGTATGTAGACTTATTTTAGCAAATAAAAAAGTGGAAGACAATAATGAATACCAAGCACAAATCAACAATACATTGACGATGTCTACGATGTACAATGCTGTTACGAGGTAAGGTTGGTAGAGAGCATAAACATTCCCTAGAGACATGAACTCACCCGACTTCCGTCGATCACACAGGGTGTGAGATTACCGCCCAATAGAAATACTGGTAATTAATAGCATTTGATAATTAAACAGTATGAAGTTCACTGCAAACATTGACCATGCCAATGCACTAAATGTTACACAATTTTAATCTTATTAATTATGGTAGCAATGTATGTACACAGTTGGGTGACAACATTTATAGTTAGGCCATAGGTAGAAATTCTCCACGTTGAGAATTGCTGTGTGCTTGTAGCTGACGGGAGGCCAGCGAGCAGGCCGATGTTGGTGGCTTGTTCCAACTTAGGATTTTACAGTTCGTTTCCGGTGAGGGGAGAGAGGGACAATGGCGAGTGCCAGGCACAGTGCAGTGCACAAATATTGTAATAATACTGGCATTTGAAGTAATACGATACAGTTAGGAACCTTTAAGGCCCTCATTACAAAATAGCCTGTTGACAAATAAACAATACATTAGCTGATATAGTCACATCTGACGTAATATGTTTAATTGACAATGAATAGTAATAAATTACCAATAAATACAAGACAGTTACACAACCAGCATGGCAATGTTTGTATATAAAAATAATATATTAACTATTTCTCATTTTTATTTTCAATTAATCTTTTGTATTTTATCTTGAAGTATTCAGTTAAATCACTTATCTGTGGTATAAGAAATTGCACGATTATGATAAACAGTACAAAGGATGTTTATATTAATATAAAAACGTAAGAAAATATTTGTTTAATGTGTAGTGTAATTATTTTGATTTTAAGTAAAGTTTTAGAAATGTATTGGCTGAGCGCTGTACGTTGGCAAATCGGTTACAACAGCTTACATGGGGAAGTTGATGACGTAGGGGAAAAAACCCCGACAGTTGAGTTTTGGCGCGCGCATGAGGGCAGGAAGTGAGGATTCCAGAGAGCACGTGGTGTGGTTGGCCTGGCGGCGTCGCTCTGCAGCAGTCGGCATGTGGATCTCGAGGTGGTGACTTGAGATTTGTGTGTGGCAATCGCCACGTGTGGGTGCTCGTCGTAGACTGCGCCAAGTTAAATCGAGTGCTACTGTGTGTTTGTGAATATTTAGCCGGTGGAACAAGGTGTGCATCGCATTGAATTAAAGTGACTGTGATTTGTTAATGTAACACGTGTCGTCGCATAGGCATGAACATAAACGGTGTTTGAGACAGCCACGTGGTGTGAAAACAATTCGCGACAAATATTCATTTTGTCTGGGGGCTCACGAGCTATAACTTCATTTGGTAAATTTACCGACGTACAGACGCGACAGCCACAGGGATCAAATATTGTGAAATAAACAACATAAAGTGAACTTTCACGTGTTTTCAAAAATAGTAGTTAGTACACCCTTTTCTCTCATGAACTTGATTTTATTATGAATTTGTTTTGTTAATCATATACAGGGAAGGAAAGCTGCGAACGTGTGATATCATCCCCTAGAAAACGAGTCAAACAGTCGCAATCACAGTTCCAGTGTTTTTGCATATTTAGGAATTTGGTTCGCAGCTGGTGGTTGTGAGTTTCAAAAATTAAACTTTCCCTATTTTAAACTCTCACCCCGACCTTCACCCTCGCAAGGGGCCACGAAAAAGTGCGTGACCTGTACCTGTGTTGAAACCGGAAGTTTCATTATTGTATGTCTGTTAGTGCTGTACTGATTGGAACGTTGAGTCGCACAGTTCCGACATTAGAGAAGGCAGAGTTACACGAGCACTACGTTTGCTTTAAAGTATGCGCGAAACGTAAGAAAAATTTACAGACACCCGACGAATGATGTAGGCGTCAACGGTAATGCGCGCTGAAGCCGTACTCGGTGATACGAATGGTTCACGGGGTTTAAATATGGCCGGACGGAAGTCAAAGATGACACTCGTTCAGGGCGCCATTCGACAACCCTCGTGTCAACGGAACTATACGTACGAATCGAAGACTGACTGTCCGAGAGATTGCAGAAGAATGTAACTTGGATTATATCATGAAATCCTGACATAGGTTTTTGGAATGCACCGTCTTGCAGCAAGTGCGTCTCACGCACCCGCAAATTGGGGTTGCAACATTTGCACTAAGTGACACTTGCATGGAGCATGAGGCTCTTACCGGGCTAACCGGCTATTCACAGGTACAGGTCCAATAACTAACAAGTCCAACATTGCCGCGGCGGCCGAGCGCTATGCTCCGATGAGCCAGGCCGTTCCCCTTCGGGGTTTCGAATCCTCCCTCGGGCATTGTTGTTTGTGTTGTGTTCTATACGGTAGTTTCTATGTTTAGGGACTGATGACTCCGCAGTTAAGTCCCATAAGCTGAATAAACATTTGAACATTTTTGAACAAATCCGACATTTCAGCACAGCCGCTCCTGAGAGTTGGCTGGCGCGCACACCACAGCAGTAAGCCCTTTCTACACGGGAAGTGAGAGCTTACGAGATTACCCATGATGCACCGATCACGCCGGCCGGGTACAGTGTAGACGCGTCCACTTGCACAAGATGCACGCATACGATCGCTAGTAGACGGAATAGGATGGATCCTATTCTCACGCCTATGAAAGCGCTTTGCGCATGCGCAGACGACCGAATGGGGAACCCAGCTGACAAAGAAAGCCAAGTCGCCATTTTGTTTGAGAATGTGTACTTGTCTGCTGCTCAAAGGAACGTAGTTTTTCGAATCGTCGTATTTTAGGAGGTGATGCTATCGAGGAATTGCATTAAAATTTTAATATAACCTGTGTACAATTTTTTATTGAATACAGAGATATAGCTGTTAATATGAAATCCAAACAAAAGTAGAGCAAATGTAAATCAAGAAATTTTCACTGATTTATCCGCCGAAAACCGGTTATTTAAATAAAAGTCAATATGGTGATCTACCAAGAACCGACGAAAGAATCAGATTGTTCCGGCCGCAGTGGCCGAGCGGTCTGCGGCGTGCCAGTCACGGTCTGCACGGCCGCTGCTGTCGGGGGTTCGAATCCCCCTCGGGCATGGATGTTGTGCCACCTTTAGTATAAGCTAGTTCATAAGTAGTTGTAAGTTTAGGGACTGATGACCCCTTAGTTAAGTCCCATAAGCTGTACAAACATTTGAATTTTGAATTGCCACTTTATAACGAAACTTAAATGGCCACATTTATATTTCATTACCATTTTATTTAAACATAAAAACACAGAATATCAATGGACGAGGAAAAGTCAATTATTATCCGCAAAGTAGTTATAAAATTGTATTGTAATCAAATAGGAAACTTAGATGAACATAATTTTTCAACAAAGACTCCTTGCGTCACAACGCACTTTGCCCTACGTTGTACAAGCTTCCTGATGCCCTCATAAGAGAACTCGATTGAGCTGCGAACCAGGAATGTACCGCTTCTTTCACTGCTTCGTCCGAGGCAAACCGACGGACCCTTAATGCCTGTTTGAGTGGACCAAACGAGTGATAGGAGGGGCAAGATCGGGACTATATGGAGGATGATCCAGTACTTCAAATCTAAATTTCTGGAGCATTTTAACAATGTGGGCAGCAGTATACGGACTGTCAATGTCGTGAAACAATACAACAATTGACAGCTATCCTCGGCGTTTGCTTTAGCGTGGCAGTAAGCATCTCACTGTAAAGGGCAGTGTTTATTGTTGGGCATCTTTCCCTATAATGATCTAGTACTGGACCTTGTGCGTCCTAAAACCGAAAGCATCAGTTTTCCTGTGGTCAGTTTTTGGCTTGAACTTTCTCTTGCACGGCGAATTTGGATGTTTCAATTCTATACTCTGCCGTTTACCCTCCGGCTCGTAACCAGTAATAATCATTTCTAAGAAGTTGTCCCCTTCGTTACCATAGCGATCCAAATGGTTCTTGCAGATGTTCAAGTGCGTTTCTTTATGCAACTGTGTGAGTTGTTTTGGGACCCATCTTGCACAAACTTTATGACACCAATGTCTGTTGTGGCCACCCCCATGAACCACAGACATTGCCGAGGTGGGGTGGCTTGCGTGCCTCAACGATGCAGATAGTCGTACCGTAGGTGCAACCACAACGGAGGGGTATCTGTGGAGAGGCCAGACAAACGTGTGGTTCCTGAAGAGGGGCAGCAGCCTTTTCAGTAGTTACAGGGGCAACAGTCTGGATGATTGACTGAGCTGGCCTTGTAACATCAGCTAATGTGGCTTTGCCACACGGTTACTGCGAACGGCTGAAAGCAAGGGGAAACTACAGCCGTTACTTTTCCCGAGGACATGCAGCTCTACTGTATGAAAATATGATGATGGCATCCTCTCGGGTAAAATATTCCGGAGGTAAAATAGTCCCCCATTCGGATCTCCGGACGGGGACTACTCAGGAGGATGTTATCATCAGGAAAGACAATACTGGCATTCTACGGATCGGAGCGTGGAATGTTAGATCCCTTAATCGGGTAGAAAAATTAGAAAATTTAAAAAGGGAAATGGATAGGTTGAAGTTAGATATAGTGGGGATTAGTGAAGTTCGGTGGCAGGATGAACAGGATTTCTGGTCAGGTGAGTACAGGATTATAAATACAAAATCAGTTGGGGGTATCACAGGATTAGGACTAATAATGAATAAGAAAATAGGAATGCGGTTAAACTACAGTGCACAGTGATCGCATTATCATTGTCAAGATAGATACGAAGCCAACACCGACAACAGTAGTACAGGTTTATATGCCAACTAGCTCTGCCAATGATGAGGAGATCGAAGAAATATATGAGGAGCTAAAGGAAATTATTCAGACAGTTAAGGGAGAGGAAAACTTAATTGTGATGGGAGACTGGAATTCGGTAGTGGGAAAAGGAAGAGAAGGAAAAATAGTAGGTGAATATGGACTGGGCAGAAGGAATGAAAGAGGAAGTTGCCTGGTAGAATTTTGCACGGAACATGATTTAATCATAACAAACACGTGGTTTAAGAATCACAAAAGAAGGTTGTATACTTGGAAGAGACCAGGAGACACCGGAAGGTATCAGATAGATTTTATAATGGTAAAACGTAGATTCCGGAATCAGGTTATAAACTGCAAGACATACCCAGGGGCAGATATAGACTCTGACCATAACTTGTTAGTCATGAAGTGTGCGATAAAATTGAAAAAATTGCAGAAAGGTAGGAAAATAAGGAGATGGGACCTAGATAAATTGAAGGAACGTGAAGTTCTGGTGAACTTCAGAGGGAGATTTAGGCAACAATTGACAGAAACAGAGGGAAATAAAACAGTAGAAGAGGAATGGGTAGCATTGAGAGATGAAATAGTGAAGGCAGCAGAGGACAAAATAGGTAGAAAGGCAAGACCTACAAAAAATCCATGGATAACACAGGAAATACTAAATTTAATTGATGAAAGGAGAAAATATAAAAATGCAGTAAATGAAACAGGCAAAATGGAGTACAGACGACTAAGAAATGAGATTGATAGGAAGTGCAAAAAGGCTAAGCAGGAGTGGCTACAAGCCAAATGCAAATCTGTAGAAGAATGTATAAGAAGGGGAAAAGTAGATACAGCCTACAGGAAAATCGAAGAGACATTTGGGGACAAGAAAAGCAATTCTATGAATATCAAGAACTCAGATGGGAAACCAGTTCTCAGCAAAGAAGGGAAGGCTGAAAGGTGGAAAGAGTACATAGAACAGCTCTACAAAGGAAATGAATTGAGAGACGATGTTGTAGGAAGGGAAGGGGAAGTAGATCAAGATGAAATAGGAGATATTATACTGAGAGATGAATTTGACAGCGCCCTGAAAGACCTAGGTCGAACAAGGCCCCAGGAGTAGATGATATACCCTCAGAGCTACTAAAGTCTCTGGGAGAGCCAGCCATGACAAAACTATTTGAACTGGTGTGTAGGATGTATGAGACAGGCGAAATACCCTCAAACTTTAAGAAAAATGTAATAATCCCCATTCCAAAGAAATCAGGTGCAGACAGGTGTGAAAATTACAGAACCATTAGTTTGATAAATCATGACTGCAAAATTTTAACACGAATTATTTACAGGAGAATGGAAAACCTGGTAGAATCTGACCTAGGGGAAGATCAGTTTGGATTCAGGAGGAACGTAGGAACCCGGGAGGCAATACTTACCTTACGTCTTATCTTAGAAGATGGATTAAGGAAAGGCAAACATACATTTTTAGCCTTTGTAGATTTGGAGAAAGCGTTTGACAATGTTGACTGGAATACACTCTTTCAAATTCTGAAGTCAGCAGGGGTAAAATACAGGGAAAGGAGAGTTATCTACAACTTGTACAAAAGCCAGACCGCAGTTATTAGACTCGAAGGGCATGAAACGGAAGCATCAGTTGGGAAGGGAGTAAGACAGGGTTGTAGCCTTTCTCCGATGTTATTCAATTTGTACATCGAGCAGGCGGTGAAGGAAAGCAAGGAAAATTTTGGAATAGGGATTAAAGTTCAGGGGGAAGAAATAAAAACATTGCGTTTTGCTGATGACATTGTAATTCTGTCAGAGACAGCAAAGGACCTGGAATAGCAGTTGAATGGAATGGACAGTGTGTTCAAGAGAGCGTATAAAATGAACATTAACAAGAGCAAAACAAAATCAGGCGATGCTGAAAGAATTAGATTAGGTAACGAAACAATGAAGGTGGTAGATGAGTTTTGTTACTTGGGTAGTAAAATAACATACGACGGTCGCAGTACAGAGGATATAAAATGCAGAATGGCAATGGGAAGAAAAGCATTTTTGAATATTAATTATTAATTATAATTATTATTATTAATTTTCGAATATTAATTTAAGTGTAAGGAAGTCTTTTCTGAAGGCATTTGTGTGGAGTGTTGCCTTGTACGGGAGTGAAACATGGACGATAAGCAGTGCGGACAGGAAGAGAATAGAGGCTTTTGAAATGTGGTGTTACAGAAGAATGCTGAAGATTAGGTGGGTAGATCACATAACTAATGAAGTGGTACTGAACAGAATTGGCGAGAAAAGGAATTTTTGGCATACCCTAACTAAAAGAAGAGATCGCTTGGTAGGACACATTCTTAGACATCGAGGAATCGTAAATTTAGCATTGGAGGGAAGTGTGCGGGGTAAAAATCGCAGAGGGAGACCAAGAGACACGTATAGTAAGTAGATTCAAGTGGATGTGGGTTGCCATTCTTATGAGGAGATGAAAAGGCTTGCTCAGGATAGAGTAGGGTGGAGAGCTGCATCAAACCAGTCTCCGGACTGAAGACCATAACAACAACAACGTCTGTTGTGGATGATTTTGTAGGCAGAACCGTGACTAATTTGCAGACGATGTGCCACTTCATCTATTGTTAATAGTCTGTCTAAAAGAATCGTTTCACGTGTTCGCTCAAGCCGCGCGGGAGTAGGCGAGCGGTCTGGAACGCCACGTTACGGATCGCGCGGCCTCCCGCGATGAGGTTCGAATCCTTCCTCGCGCCTGGATGTGTGTGTTGTCCTTAGTTTAAGTAGTTTGTAAGTATAGGGACTGATGACCAACGTAGTTTGGTCCCATAGAATTACAAACACTTCAACATTTTGACTTGAACGCTCAATGGTTTCTTCATTTGTGTCGGTAAATTGTCGTCCGGCTCGCTCAACGTGCGTAAGACTTGTGCGACCATTTCGGAACTTTTCAATCCATTCGTAGACACTCCATTGTGGCAACACACTGTTCCTGCACTGTACCGAAAGTCTTCAATGAATTTAGAACAAAAATAAATAAATAAATAAAAAAAAGAAAAAAGCGGGTCACTGAACGTTGCTCTTCTCTGGTGCAAATAGACAGCGGAGCAGCTATGATTAACAGTACGGCAGCGATAACGAAACTAACCTAGCAGCTTGAAAATTGCAAAGATATAACGACAAATAAACAAAGCATGCAAAAATGTTCAAATGTGTGTGGGCTCTTATGCGACCAACCTGCGTGGTTATCAGTCGCTAGACTTACTCACTAATTACTTGACTAACTTAAACTAACTTACGCTAAGGACAACACAAACACCCATGCCCGAGGGAGTATTCGGACCCCCGACCGTAGCGTCCGCGCAGACTGTGACTGGCGCGCCGCAGACCGCTGAGCCACAAACAAAGCATGCTTCATCAACGTAAAACAACAGTACTACCAACATAAACAAAAATATAACTAAATTGCCGATAATAATTGACTTACCCTCATATTATTTTTTACCCTTTTCACTAAAGGACCAATGTCTCGTACCACTTTTCCAGTAATGCCAATTCGAAAAGAAGCTCTTAAATTGAAATCTGCCAGGAACTCCTGTAGATGGATTTCGTTCTCTTCACTGCGTAAAAAACAGCATGTAGATGCAAGTCTAAACGTCTCTGAGAGACTAATTTTGCTAGAAAACTAATCACGCAAACTTCACGCTGTAAGTGTGTAAGTTCTAGCTTTAGACAAGTTTCCACACTGTCAACATGACACGAAAAATCAGTGAAACTGCACAATCATTTGCAAGCTGAAGAGCAATATTGAAACCTGTTCTAACTGCAGATAAATTCGTTAAGTGTTCCTCCTAGAAACAAAAATGGGTTTTAATAATGAAAATGTTAGGAAAGTTATTGAGACGTGTATATCTATGCTAAAATATGATTACTTTCTCCAATCATACCTCTTAAAGCACTTCATTTGGAACTCTAAGCATGTCTCGCCACTTTTACGTAGAATAAACGTGTTAGGCTTACTGCACATATATGTTGTGTCTAAGTACTTTGATTATTACTTTCATCTCTTTAAAAATAGCTTTTCTCAATTTTAACGGAAGGCTCCACCATTAAGCTTCAATTAAAAGATTTAAAGACTATTTCACATAGATCTCAAAAGGAGTCGGCCGTATTCTAATCACAAATATCCTTAAAAAGAGCCGTTGAGATCCCAGCGTACTCATTCATGGTTTCTACTGTGCATACAGGAGAGTGGAGATACTCCATAGGTACCTGTAGCGAATAGGCCGGAGTATCCTTCTTCTGGAACAACCTGTCCAATACCTGCAGTGTCCTGCGCTTCGGGAAAATGTCAGCAATGTCCCTCTCGGGGCAAGAGTCACTCCGTGCAAGTGTCACAAATTCTGCAAATTAAGACCTGATCGTAAGTGCTGCCTCAAACTTCGTACTCTCCAGACCTGGCCATTGCGTATATTTCAGCCCACTTTAGGTTCCGGTAGTAACACTAAAAGTGGGCCTTTGCGATCGTCTTTTGACAGCTCGAAATTTAAATGAAAATAACGGCTTAATTATTCATCTGACACGAAAATTGAATAACCGAATTTGTAGAGGAGAAAATTCTCTACAAGTTTGCTCTCTTATATATTTTTTTTTCATATCTCGTAGCGTTTCAGAGATATTTGCAAAAATAACGGCGATATTGGGATGTCTGTCTGTCTGTCGGTAACGTGTTCCCTGTTTTTAAGACTAACCGGTCAACCGATCAGCACCAAATTGTACAGACATAATTGTAGGCCGCCAGAGACCAGAACCTCGCTTTTTCAAATTTTTCGGTCAAGAAATACGGTAGTAATACCAAAAAAGCCATTTGTAATTTAATTGTAATTGCAAACGCACCGTTCATCCGACACGAAAATTGAATTACCTTATTGGTAGAGGGAAAAATTCTCTACAACTTCGCTCTATTATGTGTTTTTTTCATATATTTCATAGTTTCAGAGATATTTGCAAAAATAGCGGCGATTTGAGGGTGCCTGTCTGTCTGTAACGTGTTTCCACTTTTTAGGTTGAACCGGTGAACCGATCGGCACCAAATTTTACAGACATAATTGTTGGCTACCAGAGACCAGAACCTCGCTTTTTCAAATTTTTCGGACAAGAAATCCGTTAGTAATCCAAAAAAGCCATTTGTAATGTAATTTTAATTGCAAATAAATCGTTCATCTGACGCGAAAATTGAATAACCGAATTTGTAGAGGAGAAAATTCTCTACAACTTTGCTCTCTTATTTTTTTTTCCATAATTCGTATCGTAGAGAGATATTTGCAAAAATAACGGAGATTTGACACCCTCCATTGAATTAACGAAAACCAGCCGTTCCGAGATGTCACGTGACATTCCTCGCCCAGAACTCTCTCTGGCATACGCCATCTTGCGTTGCGTATTTGATGATTTTCGTATTGTAACTTACACGTTGTCATTTCAAAACAATGGCGCACTGAAGAATTAACAAAAGCACATCATTCTTTGTACGATAAACGATAATCTAGTGTCTAACAATGTCATATTATCAGTTAACAACGGACATATAGTATGAGATTAAGGTATGCATCATTTGATTGATAGTCGTAGCGTGGTGGGCAAGGCTTTGAACTGTGATGCTGAAGGTAAGTGGTTCAGAACCCACCAATACCTAAATTCTTTTTTCCTAAAAGGGTTTCAGACACTCTTTTAATTTAATTTTTTGTTTTTTAGATTATTATTTTGGTCCAAAATGTAGCAAAAACTTATAAAACTACAAATCTAAAGTGGGTCGTAAAACACGTCAGTGCGATTTTTTTTATTTCCAACGAAGAAAATCCCCTTGAAAGAACGAAGATTTTAACGATAGTCGACATAAAAGAAAATTCGGAGACGGCGTTTCGTGCGATCTATAAAGAAGTGTACGAACACAGCTTCCGGAAGTGAAAATGGTGTATCAATTGTGGAGAAGAGTATTTCGATGGAAACTGTGGTGTCGCACAAGTCCAATGTGCGCGCCACCTACTTTCGCCGCGCGCCGCCATGCACGCACGGCGCGGCGTTCTTACGTCGACAGCCACGAGCGCCCTCTGCGGCAACTCCGCTCGTGGCCACCAGTGAACGACATCGTTCACTTGGGACTGGGATAGCAACCAGTTAAAGACTTCGGAATCAGATAGGCACCAGTGAAGACTTGGCTATCAGTTAGGCACTAGGCAGGACTCTAGCTCACTATGTATCAACATTCTGCAGTACTATGTAAAAGTTAAGTATTGTATACATTCTGTGCAATATATATCTCATTCTAATTTACTCTAGTGTTTATAGTTTCTGGCTGCTCCCCTCCGTACCTGCACCAGCGTGCTATCTTTATTCCTGTGTCGGTCTCATTCCACTCGGCCACCGACACCTACGACTGAACGAGACACAAAAGCGGCGACGAGGCTGGGACACAAAAGAAACCATTCACAGCAAGTGAAAGGTAAACGTACAAAAATTTACGGACCAAGTTCCGGAATTTTTTGAACAGACTTAGTATGTTTGAAAAGGTCGAGTGCAGTATGGCGTATTTGAACTGGGCTCATGGGCTTGGTTTAGCTCGCATCTGTGCTCGTTTATATGGTCAATACAACGTGCGTCTTATTTTGGTTACATCACAGTAAACAAGCAAAATTTGGACGACGAATCGGAGCTATCGGCGTGGCATATCGTGGGAATTGCTTAATTCCGTTTACAAAAAAATGTCAGTTGTGCTGAAATTAATGTTCCTCTGATGGCACCATATTCATGACTAGTGTTTCGCTTTCCACGTGCCAAAACCCGTTTTTGTGGGAAAGTTTTTAAACGCATATCCTTTACACTTTAAATGTTTGCGAATCGGTCTAAACGTTGCATGTAGGAAGGTCAATTGATAAATCGAACTTTTTTCTTTCTTTTTTGTCGGATAACGATTTTTCGTTGTCAAGATATGATGATTTGAAGTCTAGCTAAATTTAGAACGTGCTGAAACTCACTGGACGTCCAGACAATGGGGCTTAAAAGTGGATAGTATTTTTTTCAATTAATTATTGTTTCGTTATTTATACGTTAATTACAGTAAGCTGTTGTTAAATACAGTAAAATAGTAGAGTCGGAATTTATTCAGTAATAATATAATAACAATGGTTTTCTGTTCCGCAGGGCCCAATTGAGGAGGAAGACTCCATGGTCACGGAACAAGTCAATACCTGAAGTTTAACACAAGAATGGTAATGGAAAATTTTTAAGTAGTCCTATGTACACGACACTCTTAAGACTAAGTACGAAGAATCAATAAAGAGAAAAAAAAAATGAATTAGCATAATTGCTTAATTTTTCTATGAGTTCCTCGACAGAATAAAAGGAGTGAGCTATGAGGTAACTCTTCAATTTAGATTTGAAAGCGTGTGGCTTAGTGCTAAGATTCCTTAGTTCTTGTGGCAGCTTATTGAAAATGGATGCTGCAGAATACTGCACACCTTTCTGTACAAGTGTCAAGGTGGTGTGATGCAACTGTAGATTCGACTTCTGTCTATTGTTCACCGAGTGAAAGCTACTAACTCGTGGGAATAAGCTGATATTATTAACAACAAACGACATTACAAACAAACGTATTGTGGCGCCAGTGTCAAAATTCCCAGACTACTGAAAAGGGGTCGACATGAAGTTCGTGAACTTACATCACATATTGCTCGAACCGTCCGTTTCTGAGCCAAAAAATATCCTTTTTGTTTCAGTCGAATGACCCCCCCCCCAAAAAAAAAAAAAAAAAAAAAAAATTAAAAAAAATAATAAAAAATAAAAATAACACACAAAAATAACGCCGTTTTCGTGAGGAAAAGTGTGAAGACGTTCTGATTCAGATCCCCGTCGACTACCACAGCTAACACTTGCAGTAAAATAAAAATGCTCCTATTGAAGCGCAAGAAAAGGTGAATATCCTGTTTCCAAAAATGTAAAAGAGCAACTAGCTAGTCGATTTATCCGGTCTTCTTTAGTAGTGGTCAATCTAGGATCGATTCGCAGTAGCCATGAAGGCGGCTAGTGTCCAATCTACGTCTTTCAGCATTTATTTCTTCATAGTTGTTAGATCCCACATTTGTTCTAAGTAGCTCACCCGTGGTCTTCCTCTTGGTCTTCTCAACCCCCACCCCCATACCCCGTCTGTTATTGTTTTCAGAAGTCCTTCGTGTTTCATTAGATGGCTGTATGTTGAACAAAAAATATTTAAATATGACATTGGCGCGTTCTGAAGATTTAATCCTTACACCCCAAGACAGTGAAATCTGGAGGACGACGCGGGAATGGCCTTGTGCTCTAAGGCGCCTTGATTCGGAGTGCACGGCTGCTCCCCGTCGGAGATTCGAGTCCTCCCTTGTGTCTGTCTGTGTGTGTGTGTGTGTGTGTGTGTGTGTGTGTGTGTGTTGTCCTTAGCATAAATTGGTTTAAGCCTTTATTTGGCAATGTTGCTCTCAAGCAACATCAACATTGGTTTTCTGAAACACGTTTCAAGTTGGGCAACAGGGCTTGAAACTAATATTTAAGCTCTCCACCTGATGTTTCGTTGTGTTATGCGAAAGGTTTTGCAATAAACTGAACCTTTAGCGGACACTCCAAGCGTATGTTACCGAGGTACATGTTTGTTTCAATTTTGTGACGATATTTTTCGTGATACATGGAAAACTGCTTATAAAAGGGAAAGAGGAAGTCTTCAAGTGCAATTATAATGGAAAATTGTTGACGAGTTCTTACATGGGAGGCTGAAAATTGACTTATATTTATTGGGAAGAGGAGGCCTTGTAGACCACTACAAAATGGGCCTATAAGTCCAAAAGAAGAACAAAACAGCATCTCCTGTACCAGTCAATGATGTACGGTATGACAGATATGACAGTATGATGTCATTTGATTACAGGGGAAAAGAAATTTGCAAGTTTTGTCTTCAAGAATACTTGACTGTAAAATGTGGAAATCATGGGACTGTTCTGAACTTTGCACCAAAAGGACTTGTTTTCACACGTTTCACATGAAGTAGTCCAAAATACAATAGTTTCTACAGTCATAAGAACAACGATGTAGTATTAACACTGTACCATCATGTGAAGTTTCTGGGCAATGTTACTTACAAATCAAAAACTATTTTTTGAAAAAAATCGTATAAATCCGTTCACATGATCCTACACATTTAAGTGACATAATACTTTTTCTTCTCGTGATTTCTGTGTGTGCCAAACAAAGGGTTAAGTAGTTTGTAAGGCTAGACACTAATAACTAGTGCAGTTTGGTCTCATAGCTTTGAACTCTGGAGGTACCTCTAACAACAATCATATGGCATTTACCTCGTATTCCACGGCATGAGAAATGTGATGTTGGATCGGTCGTGTGTAATTCGATATGACATTATGTATCGTGTCATTTTACATGCACTCTGGCCAGGACACATTCGTCTTTCGTTGTGCTGTGGTAGCAGCGGTTTTCATTCTGGTGGTAATAATGTTAAGGGTTCGCGTCATTTTTAAGTGAAGTGTAAGGCGGCCAACTTCTTCGGATCAAAAATGTTCAAATGTTTTTAGAACTTACGGGACTTAACTACGGGGTCATAAGTTCCTAAGCTTACAAAGTACTTACTAACTACCTAAGACTAAGGATGGCACAAATATCCATGCCCGAGGGGGGATTCGAACCCCCGACCGCAGTGGCCGTGCAGACCGTAACTGGAGCGCCTCAGTCCCCTCTGCCACCGCGGCCGCTGACTCGTTTGGATCCCAATGCGGGACGTTCCGAAAATGTGGATGAGGACATAGAACGCGTTAGTCAATGGTGGACTAACGTTGTTGGAGACCCGAATGTTTTACTTTTGTATTAAATTCTTTTTTTTTGCTGTGTGCCTTCATTAGCTGAGTGTAGTTTCCTGGTGCAGAAGTAAGAAATTTGTGCCTCGATTTGTGACACGGGCACTAGAAACGTAGGACACAATAATAGGCACCTCGACGATAGTTTTCATTAGCTTCCTGTTTATTTTCAGACGAAAACGTGACCATAATGGTTTTGCCAGTCAGACAGTCGTAGCACATTAAATTGGTCCATTAAATTGGTATATTCTATGAGTACTTCAGCGGTATTGAAGGAAGAGAGCCGCGATGGAGTAGCCGAGCTGTCTAAAGCGTCTCGCTGTGGAGTGCGCGGTTGCTCGCCGTGGAGGTTCGAGTCCTCCCTGGGGCATGGGTGTGTGTGTTGTCCTTAGGTTAGTTTACCTAGGTTTAAGTATTTTGTAAGCTACGGACTGATGACCACGCAGTTTGCTCCGATAGATCTACAAACAATTGAATTTTTATAAAAAAAATTATTTTATTGTTTTGATGGAAGAGAAGTCAATAGCTTTCGTGTAAATTAGTTCACCGAACCGAAATCGGGGAAGCACGTTAATACAAATTAACAATGTCGAGTCTCCGCGGGGACTCACTTAAAACCTAAATAATCGCCGGTTGAACTTCAGCATCACCAGGAATTTTTCGTCTGGAACCTATTAAGATCTATGCCAACTTCCGAGAACTATGACTGGTGCCCCGGGCTAACAGCAAGTAGTGTTTCGCTCAGTTGTGTATTTATTTCTGTTTTTATATACACTAGACAACGGCAGTTAATGCATATAATCACACTCATAAATCCAGTTTGCCGGCCGCGGTGGCCGAGGGGACTGAGGCGCTTCTGTCATGGTCTGCACGGCCACTACGGTCGGGGGTTCGAATCCCCACTCGGGCATGGATATTTGTGCCGCCCTAGTTCGTAAATAGTTCATAAGTAGTTTGTAAGTTTAGGGACTGATGACGCCGTAGTTAAGTCCCGTAAGATTTACAAACATTCAAACAAACAAATCCAATTCCGGATATGAACTTATGATTAAGATACGTGGGAATAATCTGCAGTCGGTTGAATATGAAAATTACCAAAATGCGGGACAAATCAGGCATTTTGTGGGACACTTTTATTGAGTCTCCCAACGCGGGACGGTCCCGCAGAATCCGGGACGGTTGGCCGCCTTAGTGTAGTGCAGTATTACTTAACTTGTCATGTTAACGTGTAACATAACGTTTTGTACTCACTTGATACGTTAATTACGTACGTGACGTATGAGATATGAGAGTTTAATGGTTTAATTAGTTGCTGTCTCCCATTTTTTTGTAATCAGTCTCGCCTCGCAGATTTCATCAAGGCTCAGATTGCAGCGATGGTGTCGTGTTTCAAGGGTTGCAGCAACAGGGAAAAACAGCGGCTGCTAGAGTGGCTGAGAAACTCGATAACGGCAGACGTGTCGCAGGCGAAGACGTTGAGCAAGGATTGTAGGGGGGGGGGGGGGAGACCTATTCTGAGTGTCTCTAGAGGGGGGGGAGGAGGGGGGGAGTCTTCAGCGTGACGCAAGGCGCGCGCACGTTGCTTCATCCAGTGGCGCCACACATCGCTGCATGTGGAGCCGGGGAACGCAACCCCGTCTGCCGATTGCGTCCTCGTGCGAATGTTCAAGCTACGGCAACAGCTGCGTTTACATAGTTGTTTGTACTGAAGCTCTGAGCGGTCTGGTAGTCGAACTATTTTCTGCAGTTCCAAACAATACGCGCGATACTGAGGACCCGTATAGGTCGAATGGGACGCACTGATCTAAAATATAAAGCATGTATGTTTGTACGTGTTGCATACAAATCTACAGTTTTATTCCAATCTTTATGAAATTTTGTACACGTAAGCTTCAATCCATGAGGACGGTCGCCGTAAGTGTAAGATATATAGTTCACGAGATGAGACGTCATAAACAATCAAATGCGCGAAAAACTGCTGCATTTTGCGACAATGCTGCTCATTTTCTCCTAAACCATCGGACCGATTTCAACCAAATTTGGTATACACATTCGTTACCGCGAGGTTACAATTGCTGCATCGTTAAGAATCACAAACGGCACATGGTTCAAAAGATATTACGTCATAACCAATAGAAATCGCAAAAAATGCCATATAATGTGGCGAGACTTTCGAAATTCACTGTATGAGAATGACAGTACTTAGCGACTTGCAACAAACTTTAAACATACTTTCAAACCTTTATTAAACTTTTTCTCGCTGACAACCATAGCAAAATAATGAAAGGAAAAAAGTTTTTCGTTTACTACTTTTCCACTGTTTATAGAGCAAAACTACGGCATTCGATATGACGTTATAATTTATAATTTGTACACTACAAATTGTAGCGACAGGAAATTTTAGACAGTATCCACGCATATAGTTGAGTATACCTTCTAAATTGTATCACAGTACGAAATATAGTTCATGAGATATGAGCACATAAACAGTAACGTTCATGGAAAACGGGCCCAACACGCACTAAGTTTTAATGTATTACTTCCTTACTACTAATTGTATTCCCAAGAGATTTTACAGATATACAGCCCATATAAAAATGAATATATACCTTAAAAATGGCAGGAATAAATAAATAAATACCCGAGCAACGCCGAGTTTTTAGCTAGTCTAAAATATTTACACAAATGCAATCTGTGGTTGTGACAGACTTGAAGAGGTTTGAATTACGTAAATATAAGTCTACATTTAAGTGCATGGCGCGGTGGGTTCATCGAACCGCCTTTACGATCTTTCTCTACCGTTCCATTTCCTAATTGCGCGCGAAAGAAAGGAACACCTGAAACTTTCCGTTTCTGATCTATTTTATTAAGATTATCATGTCTCCCTATGTACGTGGGCGCTAACAAAATTTGTTAGCATTCAGAAGAGAAAGTTGGTGACAGGAATTTCACCGCAACGAATAACGCCTTGCTTTTAATGACTTCCATCTCAACTCGTTCCTCATTTCTGTTACACTCTTTTCCGTGTATCGCGATAAAATCGTGCCACTTCTTCAGCGTACCTGTGATCTTCAGTCTGGAGATTGATTTGATACACCTCTCCACCCTAATCTATCCTGAGCAAACCTCTTCATCTCCTCATAAGAACGGTAATTCACGTCTACTTGTACTTCTACATCTGCATCTACATACATACTCCGCAATCCACCGTAAGGTGCGTGGCGGAGGGTACACTGTACTACTACTAGGCATTTCCTTTCCTGTTCCACTCCCAAAAAGAACGAGAAAAAAAAAGAATGCCTATATGCCTCCGTACGAGCCCTAATGTCTCTTATCTTGTCTTTGTGATCACTAGGTGAAATGTAAGTAGGCGGCAGCAAGATCGTACTACACTCAGCTTCAAATTCCGACCCTCTAAATTTCAACAAATTTTCACGAAAAGAACGTCGTCTTTCCTTCAACGATTTCCAATTGAGTTGCCGCAGCATTTCCGTGACACTCGCCCATTGGTCGAACCTACCAGTAACAAACCTAGCTGCTCGCCTCTGAACTGCTATGTCTTCCTTTAAACTGATCTGCTGCGAGTCTCAAACATTTGAGCAATACTCAAGACGTGGTCGTACAATCGTTTTATACGCGGTCTCCTTTACAGATGAAGCACATTTTCCCAAAATTCCCTCAATAAACCGAAGTCGGCTGTCCGCCTTACTCCCAACTCTCCTTACACGTTCGTTCCATTTCATATCGCTCTGCAATGTTACGCCTAGATATTTGAACGACGCGACAACATCAAGAAGCTCACTACTAATGCTGTATTCGAACATTATGGGATTGTTTTTCCTACTCATGTGCATCACCTTACATTTTTCTACATTGAGAGCTAGCTGCCATTCTTCGCACCAACTAGAAATTTTGTCTAAGTCATCCTGTATGCTATTATAGTCAGTCAAACACGATACCCTCCCATACACCACAGCATCATCAGCAAATAGCCGCAAATTACACGTTATTCTGTCCATCAGATCATTTATATAGATAGAAAATAATAGCGGTCATATCACACTCCCCTGGGGTTTACTGTATTCATCTCTCGGTATCCCTCTGCGATTTTATTCCACACACTTCCCTCTAATGCAAAATTCACGATTCCTTGATGTCTGAGTGTGTTCTATCTTCTGAATTGAAGACTGAGTGTCTCAGATGCTTAGAGAGCTTCGTTTTATTGACTGTTGTCTCGTGCCGAAGTTTACAGTTCCAGGAGAGTCTCTTTGTTCTATTATTTATTAACAGTCTCGATTATTCTCATTACAATTCACATAAATATTTTAATTCTTCCACTCGGGAGATGTGGTTGCCAATTTTTTTATGTTTATCATATTTTGTTTTCAAAAGAAATTTCTAATCCAAATGCTGCATGCTGTTGCAATAACTCAAGTTTTTTTTGTTCATCGGTGATGTCTTGTGCGATTAGTGTCATGTCATCAGCGAATGCTACACAGTCTGAATCCCATTCTGTCTTTTGGTGCATCTGCTTTCTTCCATTCTCTGACGACATTTCCAAGCGTGCAATTGAAGAGCAATGGGGATAGTCATACTACTGTATCTATTTCAAATTCTGTGTTCAATTCTGGACTACGTTAGTGTTTGTTTGATGTTTGCTGTCTTTTGATGATCTGGTCTAAATTCAGCTAATACTTCAAAAACAGATTCTCGAGCTATACTGTCATATACTTCTATAAAGTCGAAAATGTGATGACCCAATTTTCATTTGATGTATTGCGCAAATTTCTCATTGAGTTCTTCAAGCTAAGAATTTGTTTACGCATTATAAAATATTCAAATGTTTGTAAAGCTGTGGTACCAAATTGCAGCGATCATCAGTCTCTAGACTTACAAACTACTTAAACTGATTAATGCTAAGGGCAACACACATACACACATATGCCGGAGGCGCTCCAGTCACGGTCTGCACGGGCACTACGGTCGGCAGTTCGAATCCCCCCTCGGGCATGGGCTAGTTCATAAGTAGTTTGTAAGTTTAGGGACTGATGACCCCGTAGTTAAGTCCCATAAGCTCTACAAACATTTGAACATTTTTTATGCCGGATGAAGGACTCGAACCTCCGGCGGGGAGTGTCTTGCCTTAGAGCGCTCGCTCACTCCCGCACGGCTACGCATTATCGTCCTTTCCTGGCTCCACTTCGGTATCCGCAAAGTTTTGAATCCAGTTGTGATTACGTTCGTTTCACTAGGGCTGTTGACATAATTTTCTATTTTATTGACGGTAAAGAAATTACACTATAGTTGTTGCAGTCTGTCTTACTTCTTTCTTTATATAGTAGATGTATGATTGCTCTCTTCCAGACTGTGGGGATTTTTTTTTTAATTTGACTGATTCAATCTATAATTTCTTTTAGCTTTGTAATTTTCTCATTGATCATTCCATAATTCTGCGTACTCTAGACGTTTCGCGCATTGTATTTCTTGAAATCATATTCTACATATTGTATTTTTTTGTTTCCATGTTGTGACTATTTTCCTGGTATCATTGATATCTTGCAGCGTCTTTCGATTTTCATTGCACGACCAATTTTGCAATGCCTGCCGTTTCAGTTTTATAAGATGGTCACCCTCATCTACTATGGTTATTTTCGTGTTCTCATTTGCGGTCCTACATTTTCAGATGTTTAAAATTATTATCAATTTCAGGGCTTTAAATATTGTGTTTCTTCCCTAAATTGTTAATTATCGTTTATGTTTTACACATCGTATTTACGATTTGGAACTTTCTTAGTGAATCTTGTTTTTGCTGGAAAGATGTCTAAGGAGATTTTTGTTTGGTAATGATCAAAAGGTAAATCTAGTCACTCAAGGACTTCGAATTTCATGGTTAGTACTATATTTCTATGGGAGATCATTATATGATCCGACTGATATTCAACTATTAACGAATTAGGTGAGATCCAAGTCTTGGTTTTCGAGAGCCGCGCGGGATTGACTAGGCGACTTATCAGGGACTTCGATTCTGCTTCCACCGGAGGTTCAAGTCCTACTTCGGGCAAGGGTGTTACTTTAAGTAGTTTATAAACCTAAAGACTGATGAACAGAATAGATGGTCCCAAAGATTTACAAACATTTCTATGATTTTTTGATTCGTTTTTGTTTTCGAGGTTCTTTTCTTGAAAAATCTGGATTTCAAAAATAGGTTATGGTGCTTTGAAGATTTCACTGAGGCACATGCCGTTCCTGTTGGTCCGTGTACGTCCTGGTCCTACCCATCATCAATTTTTTTGTTTTGTTTTTTTTTTTGCCAATTTGTGTATTGAAGACGCCTATAAAGATTTTGACATTATTATTTGGGATTTTTGTGAGAATATTATCTAATATATATATATATATTAGAAAGAACAGACGTTACTTCTGATCCTGCAGTTGTTATTCTTTCATATTTACAGAATATATGACATCAACTGCGAATGAGCAAACCTGAAAATGTGTACCCAGCTGGGATTCGAACTCGGATCTCCCGCTTTCTAGAGAGTTGCGCTGATCACTACACCATGACCTGGAAGGGCTGTCTAAGCATGTCTCCCGCTAGACACAATGCCCAACCTTACCCTGCCCACAGTACTCAAACTCGTGTGGAAGTTTGGGGCCTTTACTCTTACGGGAATCAGTTTCTGAAATTACGATTTTGAGTACTGTGGGCAGGATAAGGGTGGGAATTTTGTCTTACTGGAAGTGTGTTTAGGTAGTCCTTGCAGGTGCGCTGATCACTGAGTACCGAGTGGTGTAGTGGTCAGCGCAACTGCCTGGAAAACGGGAGACGCGGCTTCGAATCCCGGCTGGGAACACATAATCAGCTGTGCCCCATTCGCAGTTAATGTGATAATTTCTGTGAATATGAAAGATTATCTCATTTATTCCATAATTGTTCCACTTCTACACTTTTTAAAACTTTTGATCGATGTTAATTTGTGCGTGTTTGTTGATTAGAGTGTGTAGCTGATTTTATTGTCATCGTGGAGAGCTTTCTGGAGTAAGATTTGAAATTTCTCACTGTATCGCGTATTGACTTATCTACTATAAATTCGGGTCGAAGTTTTGCCATGACATGTTTTTAGGTTTTCATTCGTATATCCTGTACCTGAATCAAGAGATATTCGTCTGTATAGCAGGAGTCCTGAAATGCGACAATTTCTCTGGATTTGTCTAGCATATTTCTCCTTTTGCTCCCTTTTCTTTATTCTATTTTGTTTATTTATTTATTTTAGAAGAGTGAATTTGCATTAAGCGTCGTTAGCCAAATTATTGATTTTGGTCATAAGAGGTTTTGAGTCACTCTGACGTACGTACACGCACATTTATATGGTCTCCCCATCTTTTCAACTTAACTATTTGATCCACTGTAGTATTGTCTTTTGGAGGTACTGATCTATATTGATTTACTTGGATCGAGATTTTGGTTGAAATTGATAATAAACGCCGAATACCTGGAAACAAATACTAGAAATGTATTCACAATTGAGGATATGATCCAGCATCAGCTGTATGATTTAATGGTGACAGATGAAAATTTGTGCCGGACCGGAAGTAGAACGTATATTTCCCGCTTTTCGTGAGCGATAGCGATAAGCGTTACGCTACCCGCTCTCGGACTATCGAAACCTCCAAATGCCACACATCGTCTGCTGCCCGTGAGAACCGGCCGCGGTGGCCGAGCGGTCTGCGGCGCGCCAGTCACAGTCTGCACGGCCACTACGGTCGGAGGTTCGATTCCCCCCTCGGGCATGGATATTTGTGGCGTCCTTCGTAATAGCTAGTTCTTAAGTAGTTTGTAAGTTTAGGGACTGATGACTCTGTAGTTAAGTCCCATAAACTCTACAAACATTTGAGCATTTGCCCGTGAGAGCTCGTACATTTCTCTACGTTAAGTCCCACACTGTCTTCGCATGGGCTCAGGTTTCTGCTGCCTAGTTTAGGATTGGGAAATATGTTCGTGTTTAAGAATGACAAAAAGTGAGGAACCAGCTGCTTCATATCATTCCCGATCCCAGCTTTCTCAGCAAAAGTTTTGGCATGTGATGTGCGAAGTTTTTGTATCGAGAAATCATGATTTTTCACAGGTTTCTTATGAGCCGGATCCGAACAATGGGTGATGTTATAAACTGTATAAAGCCAACCCTAGACAAGAAAAAAAAAAAAAAAAAAATCCTCAATTTCGCTGGGCTGCAGGAACTGTGTAGTGTTTGCCTTTTAACACTGCGCTGCAGGATAGCTACAGTATGCCAGTTCCGATTCGTATACAGATAATGACTAGAGTAGCTACAACACTTTACCCCTTATCTCAGTAACATGAGAAATATGGGTCCCTGAAAAACTACAATTTCGCACGCTGCACTATCGTGCATCGTGTGATTTCGGACTTTACTCTCTACTGTAGTATTCCTGCAAATTACGTATTTCATACACCCTGATATCTGCATTACTTTGTTGGCTTATTTCTTTGCTTCATGATTCACATTTTTTGTCTTTTATTACCAGAATTCGTAGGTAAATAAATTTTGAAAGGTTGTTTTTTGTATTTACATCTACATCTACGTGGGATGCTCTGCAAGTCACATTTCAGTGCGTGGCAGGGGCTTCATCGAACCACCATTATACTATTTATCTCCCATTCCATTTTCGAATAGCGCGCGGGAATAAAGAACACCTGACTCCCTCCCCTATGTAAGTGGGGGTCAACAATATATTTTCGCATTCGGAGGAGAATGTTGGCGATTGGAGTTGCGTAAGTTGCCCACGCCGCAGCGATAAGTGTCGTTGTTGTAATGATTCCCATCCCAGATCCTGTATCATTTCCGTAACGCTGTCTCCCCTGTATCGTGACAATACGAAACGAGCTGCCCTTCTTTGGACTCTCGATGTCCTCCGTCAAACCCACCTCATAAGGATCCAACACTGGGCAGCAATACTAAAAGATGGATGGACGAGCGTAGTGTATGCAGTTTCTTTTGTAGTTTTGTTGCATCTTTTAAGGGTTCTGCCAATGAAACGCAGTCTCTGGTTCGCCTTTCCCACGACATTATCTACGTGTTCTTTCCAATTTAAGTCTGAAGTAATAGTAATTCCTAGGTATTTTGTAGAGTTTACGGCTTCACTTTTGATTGATTTATCTTGTAAACAAAGTTTAACCGATTTCTTTTCGTATTCATGTGGACGACTTCACACTTCTCATTATTTAGAGTCAATTGCCAAGTTTACTCCATACTGATATCTTATTCAGACCATTCTGCAGTTGGTTTTGATCTTCAGATGATTTTACTAGACGGTAAATGACGGCGTTATCTGCAAACAACCTAAGAGAGCTACTTAAATTTTCCCCTAAATCGTTTATGTAAATAAGGAACAACAGAGGACCAATACCATTACCCTGTGAAACGCCCGATATCACCTCTGTTTTTGTCGATGCCTTATCATCGATTACTACGAACTGTGTCCTCTCTGACAGAAAATCCCCTATCGAATCGCAAATTTGGGGCGATATACCATAACCACGCAATTTGATTTACCCAATTGTAGCTCGCGTCTCAATGAATCTCTTGATATTGTTCGATATTTAGTTTGTTGTTTATTTATTTTCATATTTTGTTTTACAGGTTCAAGTTTAAAGGTCTGTTCCTGCCTGTGCCGGCTGTTGCGAGGTGTTGCCTCAGGTTGGCTCACCCCCTGTAGAGGCAGAAGTCTGCCAGCTGCTGTGGGGTGTTTAGGGGGTGGGGGGCGGCCACCCTGTCGCGTGCCGGCGCTGTCTTTGTTGCCACACACCCCGGGCTGCACAGGTGCCAGCCGAGACCGGCCGAAGCAACGCAAACCGTCTTAACCGACGAGGCACGGCCTGCCCAACCGAAAACGTGCCGTCTAACGGTTGCGGGCTTAATGTAGAAAAATGTAAGGTGATGAAGATGAGTAGGAGAAATAAGCCCGTGATGTCCGAACAGTAGTGACTGCTTGACAGAGTCGCGTCAATTAAATATACAGGGCGTTAAAAAAGGTACGGACAAACTTTCAGGAAACATTCCTCACACTCAAAGAAAGGAAATATGTTATGCGGACATGTGTCCGGAAACGCTTAATGTCCTTGTTAGAGCTCATTTTAGTTGTTGTTGTTATGGTCTTCAGTCCGGAGACTGGTTTGATGCAGCTCTCCACCCTGCTCTATCCTGAGCAAGCCTTTTCATCTCCTCATAAGAACGGCAACCCACATCCACTTGAATCTGCTTACTATACGCGTCTCTTGGTCTCCCTCTGCGATTTTTACCCCACACACTTCCCTCCAATGCTAAATTTACGATTCCCCGATGTCTAAGAATGTGTCCTACCAAACGGTCCCTTCTTTTAGCCAGGGTATGCCAAAAATTCCTTTTCTCACAAATTCTGTTCAGTACTTCTTCATTGGTTATGCGATCTACCCACTTAATCTTCAGTATTCTTCTGTAACACCACATTTCAAAAGCCTCTATTCTCTTCCTGTCTGCACTGCTTATCGTCCATGTTTCACTCCCGTACAAGGCAACACTCCACACAAATGCCTTCAGAAAAGACTTCCTTACACTTAAATCAATATTCGATCTCATTTTAGTACTTCTCTTTAATGTAAATTAAAATAATTCGTGCAGACAATTGTCAAAATACGCAATTGTTTCGTTAGTATCTACTGTACTTCCTCGATTCACCCCCAGTTGGCCCAATTGAAGAAAGGTAATGTTGACTTCAGTGCTTGTGTTGACATGCGACTCATTGCTCTACAGTACTTGCATCAAGCACATCGGTACGTAACATCAACTGGTTAGTGTTCATCACGAACCTGGTTTTGCAGTCAGTGCAATGTTTACAACATGTCGCCGCGGTTTCTCGCCGTGGAGGTTCGAGTCCTCCCTGGGACATGGATGTGTGTGTTGTCCTTAGGTTAGTTTACCTAGGTTTAAGTGGTTTGTAAGCTACGGACTGATGACCACGCAGCTTGGTCCGATAGATTTACATACATTTGAACATTTTTTACATGTCGTTCATGCACAATGGAGCTCCTGCACATTTCAGTCGACGTGTTCGTACGCTTCTCAACAACAGATTCAGTGACCGATGGATTAGTAGAGCCGGACCAATTCCATGGCCTCCACGCTCTCCTAACCTCAACCCTCTTGACTTTCATTTATGGGGGCATTTGAAAGCTCTTGTATACGCAACCCCGGTACCAAATGTAGAGACTCTTCGTGCTCGTATTGTGGATGGCTGTGATACAATACGCCATTCTCCACGGCTGCATCAGCGCATCAGGAATTCCATGCGGAGGATGGATGCTTGTATCCTCGCTAACGGAGGACATTTTGAACATTTTCTGCAACAAAGTGTTTGAAGTCACGCTGGTACGTTCTGTTGCTGTGTGTTTTCATTCCGTGATTAATGTGATTTGAAGAGAAGTAATAAAATGAGCTCTAACATGGATATTAAGCGTTTCCGGACACATGTCCACATAACATTATTTTCTTTCTTTGTGTGTGAGGAATGTTTCCTGAAACTTTGGCCGTACCTTTTTGTAACACCCTGTATTGGCGTAACGCTGCACAGCGATATGATATGGAACGAGCATATGAGGACAGTTTTGAAGAAGACGGATGGTCGACTTCGGCTTATTGGAGAATTTTAGGAGATGCGATTCGTCTGTAAGGGAGGCTGCATATAAAACGCTTGTGCGACCCCTTCTTGAGTACTACTCACGTGTTTGGGATGTTCACCAGATCGGTTTGAAGGAAGACATAGAAGCAGTTCAAAGGCGGGCGGCTAGTTTTTTTATTGGTAGGTTCCATCAGTGCGGGAGTGTTATGGAGATGCTTCGAGGACTCATATTTGCGGGAGGGAGAAACTCTGTTGAAAAATTTCGAGGGCCGAATTTGAAGCGGACTGCAAAATGATTCTACTGTCGTCTTTTCGCTTAAAGACCACAAAGATCAGAGAGATTAGGGCTCGTACAGATGCATACAAGCATTCATTTTTCTCTCGTTCTATATGGGTATTGAATAGGAAAGCAAGCAGTGGTACTAGGTACTCTCCGCCATGAACCTATGGGAGGATTTCGGAGTGTGGAACATTCGAGAGGACGCTCGTTCAGATCCACCTCTGGCCATCCATATTTAGGTTTTCCGAGATTTCCCTAAATCACTTCAGGCAAATGTCGGGATGGTTCCTTTGGAAGGGTACGGCCGATTTCCTTCCCAATTGTTACCCAGAATCAGAGCGTGAGCTTCGTTTCCAATAACAAAGCTGTTGACAAGACGTTAAACCTAAGTTTCAAGTAATGTTTGTAAATCTATCGGACCAAACTGCGTGGTCATCAGTCCTAGATTAAAAATTACTTAAACTGAGGTAAACTAAGCTAAGGACAACACACACACACACACACACACACACACACACATATATGCCCTAGGGAGGACTCGAACCTCCGACGTCGAGCAACCACGCACTACGCAGCAAAGCGCCTTAGACCGCTGCGCTACTCCACCGCGGCACCTAAGTTTCCTTCGAAACTGTTTGGTCGCTTACAATCGTGTGCCGGGCTGCGAGCCCGGAACCTTGCCTTCGTCGCTCTACTTTATTCCTCACTGATTCATGACGAGACCGTCAGATATTTTAATCGCGTAACTTTATGAATCGCAGGAATATTACTATGTCATCGGCAAACTGCAAAGTTTTTATTTCTTCTCCCTAAACTTTAATACCCTCTCCAAATTTCTCCTTGCATTTCTTCACTGCTTGTTCAATGCACAGATTGAACAACATTGGGGAAAGGCTACAACCCTGTCTTACTCCCTTCCCAACCTCTGTGTCCCTTTCATACCCATCGACTCTAATAAATGCTTTCTGGTTTTTGTATATGTTGAATATAACTCTTCGCTCCCTACATTTTACCCCTGCTAAATTGTATGTTGATGTGTTATATGCATAACACACTGTTAGCAGCATTCTCGACGTAGAGTCGTCTAACAAATTAATAAGTCTTCTAACGTGAAAGTAATTTGAGGCAAGACTACTAATTTACAAAATATACAAAATATACAAAAATGACCTAGTAGATGAAGTCGGGACTTCCTTGAGTCTTTCCGCGATTGATGCAATTGTGCACTGTGACGTGGCAACACTGGGGAAATTTTGCGAAATGCAGGTGCATCTGCAACATACCGACGCTTGGTGGAGGTAATAGCAATTGACACTCAGCACACTACGAAGACGTAGAAGGAAATAACTGTTTGTTATACAGTGAGGAGGCTCAGAAACTGGCACACCTGGGTGATATCATGTAGAGCCTCCGCAGGCACACAGAAGTACCGTAACACGACGTGGCATGGACTCGACGAACGTCTCAAGCGGAGCTGGAGGCAACTGGCAGCATGCACCTTGCAAGGCTGTCCAAAAATCCCAAGAGTACCAGGGGGTGGGGATCTCTTCTGAACAGCTCATTGCAAGCCATCCCATATTTGAACAATAATGTTCATGTATCGAGAAAAATTAATTCCTGTGGTGAACGTTGTATAATATGTTAATCCGTTATACTCGACAGGTTTCGGCAGTTGCTGCCATCAACAGGTGATTAACAAAATGTTATACATAAATAACAAGGAGACAACATTTTTGCTGAATATGCCAACATAAAATTTGTAGTAGGGATTGCGACTAATTCTTGAAAAGTGATCATTTTACATCTGTTTGAAAGTAGTGTTCCATTTGATCCTTAACTGTTACTAATGAGCTTACTATTTTGCCATATACGAGGTGTTTTTTTTTTTTTTTTAGTAAGAATCGTTTTGAAATTAAAAAAGACGTGCAAAGGTATCAATAATTTTACACACACTGAGTACCTATATCTGGAGGCATCTTAAACACTCAGTACACAACGTAATCAAGAAGAAAATGTTCAAATATTTGTGAAGCTTAAGGTACTTAACTGCGTGCTCATCAGTCCCTAAACTTACAAACTACTTATGAACTACCTTATACTAAAGACGACACAAACATCCATGCTCAAGGGGGGATTCGAACCCCCGACCGTAACGGCCGTGCAGACTGTGACCGCTCGGCCACTGTGGCCGGCAAGCAGTCACAATTACGGTAAACTTGATGTTGCCATATTCGGCAAACATGTTGTTATTGATTATAATATTTTGGTAATCTCGTGTTGATAGCAGCAACTGCCTAAACTGTACGAGTATAACGACTGAAAGTATTATACAGCTCTGGGCACAAAAATGTTTTTGTTTTATTTTATTTTTATAAATCTACATCGTGGCTATAGACAGCCACCTAGAAACAACATGTCTGGAGAGTTTGGTGGGCAGCGGAGGTGTTTAAACTCAAAAGAGTTCCTGGAGTCATTCTGTAGCAATTATGGACATGTCCGGTGTCACATTGTTCTTCTGGAACTGCTGGACAAAATGCACGTGGTCAGTCACCTGTCAGACTCGTATCGAAACTGATCAGGGGTCCCATATCACCCCAATTATACACTCCCCACCGCACAATTACGTAGCCTTCAACAACTTGAACAGAACCGTGCCGAAATGCAAAGTCCCTTACACGTCCATCTGCTCGATACAATTGGAAACGAGGTTCCTCGGCCCGGGCAACATGTTTCTTCGCAACTATCTTCTCACTATCCGACTATGTCTGGAACAGGACAGGCCGGCCGCGGTGGCCGAGGAGACTGAGGCGCTCCAGTCACGGTCTGCACGGCCACTACGGTCGGGGGTTCGAATCCCCCCTCGGGCATGGATATTTGTGACGTCCTAGTTCGTAAGTCGTTCATAAGTAGTTTGTAAGTTTAGGGACTGATGATCCCGTAGTTAAGTCCCATAACTATACAAACGTTAGAACATTAGAACAGGACAGTGGTAGACAAAGTTCCGTTTGGTTTGCAAAGTTTAGTTGGAGATGTAGAACTGCGTCAGTTGTTTGTTACATGTGAAGAAAATTCATCAGTAAATACTTAAATTTTAGAGAATATATTGTCAAATTTGAAAACTGTAAATCTGGTGAAAAGTTTTACGTGTGTAACTGAGAAGTAAAAAACAAATTTGTCTTTTAAATAGTGAACCTGAGTTCGATTATTGGAATCAGCACGAATTTGAACTGACTAGTCCGTTATTGACTTGGCGTCATATGAATATATTCCCATCAAACTGCGAGCCACGTGATACACACCTGGAAAATGAAAAAAGAACACCCTGAATTCGTCATCTCAGCAGAACGAAATTTTATTGACACATTCGTGAGGATGTGTACAACACATGATCACGCAGTCAGAACTATAGGCACGTCAGTACATTCACCAGAGTGTGCACAATGTCGACGCTAATATTGTGTACACCCGCCTTTTCCAGCAATTCAGGGTGCAACTTTCTCATGAAGACGATTGAAGAGGTGCCGAATGAAGTCTTACGGTATGGCCTGCCATGCAATTTCCATCTGATGCCTCAGTTTGGCCAGATCTCGTACCGGTCGTGTAGACCGCGCCGAGATGATGTTTCATCCGGCCCCAGACATTCTCAGTGGGGAACAGATCTGGAGATAATGATGGACAGGATAGTTGACGTACACCTAGAAGAGCACGTTGGGTTGTACGGGATACGTATGGACGTGCATTGTCCTGTTGGAAAAGCACATCGCCTTGTTGGTGCACGAAGAGTGGCAAGAGAGGTTGAATGATGGATTCAATGTACCGTGTACTGTTCAATTTTCCTACAACGAACACCAGAGGAAAACGGTCATTGTAGGATATGGCTCCCCACACCATGATGCCAATGTCGGCTCCGTTTGCCTCTGTCTCGTACTCTCCAGATTTTCGCACTCCACTGCACGACACCACATACGCGTACGACCATCATTGGCACGGAGCCAGCGACGACTCTCATCACTGAAGATGACACGGCTTCCTTCGTCCCTTAATAAGCGCCTACTGTGACACCACTGGAGGCGGGATGTACGATGTTGGGGCTTAGGCGGAGGACACACTAATAACACACAGGAGCGTGCAGCATTGTGAGGGGATCATTATTCTACATTCACTATTCTCCTCTAGTGATCGTCTAATGACCATAGAACAGTGCACGTTACAATGAAACCATCATTTAACCCGTCTTGATACCACTCATGCACCAACAAGGCGATATGCTTTTCCAAGGGGACAACGCAGATCCACACGTATCCCGTACCACACAACGTGATCTTCAAGGTGTACTTCAACTACCCTATCCAGCTCGATCCCCAGATCTGTCCCTCATTGAGCATGTTTGGAACCGAATGAAACGTCATGTTGGGCGGTCTGCATGAGCGGCACGAAATCTGGTCCAACTCAGACACCAGGTAGAAATTTTATGGCAGGCCATTCCTCATAACCACATTCGGAATCTCTACGATAATTTCCATGAAAGAATTACATCTTGCAATGCTGCAAAAGGATGGTATACACGGTACTAACGCCAACATTGCAGCGCTCTGGTGACTGTTCAAAAAATGTTCAAATGTTTGTTAAGCTTATGGGACTTAACTACGGGGTCATCAGTCCCTAAACTTACAAACTACTTATGAACTACTTACGAACTAGGACGGCACAAATATCCATACCCGAGGGGCGATTTGAACCCCCGACCGTAGTGGCCGTGCTGACCGTGACTGGAGCGCCTCAGTCACCTCGGCCACCGCGGCCGGCTCTGGTGTCTGTACTTACGTGCGTACGGCTCTGTATGTGTGTGTTGTATACAACCTCAAGAGTGTGTCAATAATATTTCCCTCTGCTGGGTCAACAAATTCTTGATGTTCTTTTTTCATTTTCCAGGACTGTATTTATTTCTTTTTTATCTGTAATTAAAGTTTCCTTATTATGCATACGGAATGGATCACAATTAACCGGATAATTTAGACGAATGGAGAGATATGGTAGCCCAAGCAAAAACTTTCCACTACATCTACATCTACATAAATACTCTGCAAATTACATTTAAGTGCCTGGCAGAGGGTTCATTAACCACTTTCATAACTTTTCTCTACCGTTCCATTCTCTAATAGCGTGCGGGAAGAAAGAACACCTAAATCGTTCCGTTTTCGATCTGATTTCTCTTATTTTATTGGGATGGTCATGTCTCCTTATGTAGATGGTGCTAACAAAATATTTTCACATTCAGAAGTAAATGTCGGTGATTGAAACTTCGCAAACAGATCACGCTGCAATGAATAACGTCTTCCTTTTAATGATTTCCACCCCGATTCGTGCAGCATTTACGTGACGCTTTTCCCCCGGTAAAGTGATAAAACAAAACGAGCTGCCCTTTTCTGAACCCTCTCAGTATCTTACGTCAGTCCCACGTGGTGAGGGTCCCACAAGGGGCAACAGTACTCCAGGAGAGGACGCACAAATGTGATGTACGCAGTCTCTTTGGTGGAGCTGGTGCATCTTCGAAGCGTTCTGACAATGAAACGTAATCTTTGGTTCGCCTTCCCCACAATATTTTCTGTGTGTTCTCTCCAGTCAAATTTGTTCGTAATTGTAACTCCTAGGTATTTGGTAGAATTTACGACCTTAAGGTTTGACTGATTTATCGCGTAATTGAAGTTCAGCGGATTTCTTTCAGTGGTCATGTGTATTACTTCACTCTTTTCTGTATTTAGTGTCAATTGCCAAGTTTCGCATAATGTAGAAATTTTGTCTAAATCGCTTTTCAGTTGCTTTTGATCCTCCGTTGACTTCACTAACCGATAAACGACAGCATCATCCGCGAACAGTCTAAGGGAGCTATTCAGATTGTCTCCTAAATCGTTTCTAAACACGAGGAAGAGTAGGGGACCTATAACGCTTCCCTGTGGAACGCCAGATATCACTTCTGTTTTACTCGATGACTTACCGTCAATTACAACGAACTGTGTTCTTTCAGATAGGAAATCGTGAACCCAATCGCTGTGGGGTACAGTGTCAAAAGACTTCCGGAAGTCCAGAAGTATGGAATCGATTTGAGATCTCTTGTCGATGGCACTTAACACTTCATGTGAATAAAGGGCAAGCTGTGTTTTGCAGGAGCGATACTTTCTGAATCCGTGTTTACTATTAGTTAATAGTCCGAATAGTTCGATAATGATTCATTTTCAATGCATTTTGTGACAATTCAGCACAATTAGATGGGAACTTGAGAGGAAAGTTTGCATTCCAAATCCACTTTCACTGACCACCCTAATATTGAATACTGAAGTCAGTAACAGCTGTAAATGACACAATAGGTGACTGGTTAGCTGGACGTTTTTTGCTCTGGTACCGTATATACTCTTTCGTGTCAGTTGTCGTGACTAATGGTGGGCCGGCCGCGGTGGCCGCGGGGACTGAGGCGCTTCAGTCACGGTCTGCACGGCCACTACGGTCGGGGGTTCGAATCCCCCCTCGGGCATGGATATTTGTGCCGTCCTAGTTCGTAAGTAGTTTGTAAGTTTAGGGACTGATGACCCCGTAGTTAAGTCCCATAAGCTTAACAAACATTTGAACATTTAAACTAATGGCGGTACGAGTTGTACACAAACCCGGTGCCTCCGGCGGCCCTTTCACTCGCCACCCCAAGCGACCGCTCGTGTCGCTGCGCCTGGTAAACCGGCCCTGCCTTCTCACTCTGCCATCCGCGCACACCTGGGGCAAACGCTATTGCTGACGCTCGCTGGCTGGTGGCTAGGCCACTACTCCGCACCATTCTTTCTTCTACGACTCTTGCCGCGGAGGAGCGGCCGAGAGCACTGAAGCGCTACGATACGATGCGCGAGGTCTTTCCCCGTCGGGGGTTCGAATCCCCCCTCGAGCATGGATGTTTGTGCCGTCTTTAGTATAAGCTAGTTCATAAGTAGTTTGTAAGTTTAGTGACTGATGACCCCGTAGTTAAGTCCCAGAAGCTTAGCAAACGTTTGAGCATTTTCTAGGACTCAGACCAGTTTCAGAAGCGCACAGTCTCTTGAAGAGTTATAAGTAGTTATTCTCGAACCGACAGCAGGGGCGGTAGTAACACTAAAAGTGGGCCTTCCCGATCGTCTTTAGACAGCTCGAAATTTAAATGAAAATAACGGCTTAATCATGCGTCTGACACGAAAATTGAATAACCGAATTTGTAGAGGAGAAAATCCTCTACAACTTTGCTCTCTTATGTTTTTTTCATATCTCGTATCGTTTGAGAGATATTTGCAAAAATAACGGAGTTTTGACACCCTCCATTCTATTAACGAAAACCAGCCGTTCGTAGATGTTACATGACATTCCTCGCCCAGAAATGTCTCTGGCATACGCCATCTTGCGTTGCGTATTTGATGATTCTCTTATTGTAACTTACACGTTGTCATTTCAAAGCAATGGCGCACTGAAGAATTAACAAAAAGACGTCGTTCTTCGTACGATAAATGATAATCTAGTGTCTACAAATGCCATATTAACATCAGGTAACAACGGCCATCAATAGTATGAGATTAAAGAACGCAATTCTTAACTGTTAACTAGCGTAGTGGGCAATGTTTTGGACTGTGCTGCTGAAGGTCAGTGGTTCGGAATCGGCCAATGACAATTTTTTTCCTACAACGGTTTCAGACACTGTTATTAATTCATTTTTTATTATTTAGATTATTATTTTGGTCCAAAATGTTTGCAAAAACTTATAAAACTACAAATCTATAGTTAGCCGTAAAACACGTCAGTGCGATTTTTTATTATTCTGAAGGAGGTTGGGGGGGGGGGGGGGGGGGGAGGAGAGCGGGATCAATTCTTAAGAACTTCGTTCAGAACAATTTCCAAAATATCTGCAGCTGAATCGTCAACCGATTCAATGTTCAAAATTGGATCGGAGTAAGTAGGTCCAGTTAGACCTCAGTAATCCCCGCATACAAATTCCGCAATTTTTTCTTCATGTAGAAGCACGCATACCTGGAGCTACCTGCCTAAATAGTGCGACGAAGAAGAGGTAGATAAAAGTTTCAAATATCCTTCTCCTTGAGAAAACTCTTATGGAAGACAAATGAAAACCCGATTTAGATATGTTGATGACTTATGGTTGGCACGACCGCTAGTCAATAAATCAATATATCTGAAACGGATCTTCATTTTGTTTACAATGGAACTCAGAGGCGGATGCCCAAACAATATTCCTGTTCCTTAAATGAGAAACGAAAAATAAAAACAAGAAACTTAAATACATGTCCCATAAATCGACTTACTGCTTCACGCTTCCTGAGTTAGATGTGAGAGAACAATTTGCTATAATAATAATACCTGAAATTTGCAGCGAAGTCCTTTTTCTTCGCAGTAAGCTGCGGAAAATCCAGGAATTAGGACGTGGACCAGTTTATACGGATAATGAGTTTGAAAAAAAGAAGTGGCTTCATTCCTGTTTCTCATTAACTTATTTAAAGCATAAGGAACGGCGAAATGCGTTTTGCGATCTAATAAGCACCATGCTATCTTCTGGCACGACTTACACACTGTGAAGACTACCTGCTGGAAAATTGTATTGATGAGGTAAATGCATGTTTCTCACCTTCTATTTTGGAACAAGAAGGAAGGAAGATTAGTGCTTGACGCCCCGTCGACATCGTGGTCATTAGAGACAGAGCTTACGCTCGGATTGTTTGGGCAAAGATGGGGAAAGAAATCGGGCATGCCCTTTCAAAGGAACCATCCCGGCATTTGCCTGGAGTGATTTAGAGAAATCACGGTAAACCTAAATCTGTATGGCCGTAGGTGGATTTGAACCAGCATCCTCCCGAATGCGAGTCCAGTGTTACCACTGCGCCAATATTGTTTGGGCATCCGCCTCTGAGTTCCATTGTAAACAAAATGAAGATCCGTTTCAGATATATTGATTTATTGACTAGCGGTCGTGCCAACCATAAGTCATCAACATATCTAAATCGGGTTTTCATTTGTCTTCCATAAGAGTTTTCTCAAGGAGAAGGATATTTGAAACTTTTATCTACCTCTTCTTCGTCGCACTATTTAGGCAGGTAGCTCCAGGTTACTGAGGTCTAACTGGACCTACTTACTCCGATCCAATTTTGAACATTGAATCGGTTGACGATTCAGCTGCAGATATTTTGGAAATTGTTCTGAACGAAGTTCTTAAGAATTGATCCCGCTCTCCTCCCCCCCCCCCCCCCCAACCTCCTTCAGAATAATAAAAAATCGCACTGACGTGTTTTACGGCTAACTATAGATTTGTAGTTTTATAAGTTTTTGCAAACATTTTGGACCAAAATAATAATCTAAATAATAAAAAATGAATTAATAACAGTGTCTGAAACCGTTGTAGGAAAAAAAATTGTCATTGGCCGATTCCGAACCACTGACCTTCAGCAGCACAGTCCAAAACATTGCCCACTACGCTAGTTAACAGTTAAGAATTGCGTTCTTTAATCTCATACTATTGATGGCCGTTGTTACCTGATGTTAATATGGCATTTGTAGACACTAGATTATCATTTATCGTACGAAGAACGACGTCTTTTTGTTAATTCTTCAGTGCGCCATTGCTTTGAAATGACAACGTGTAAGTTACAATAAGAGAATCATCAAATACGCAACGCAAGATGGCGTATGCCAGAGACATTTCTGGGCGAGGAATGTCATGTAACATCTACGAACGGCTGGTTTTCGTTAATAGAATGGAGGGTGTCAAAACTCCGTTATTTTTGCAAATATCTCTCAAACGGTACGAGATATGAAAAAAACATAAGGGAACAAAGTTGTAGAGAATGTTCTCCTCTACAAATTCGTTTATTCAATTTTCGCGTCAGATGAACGGTTTATTTGCAATAAAAATTACACTACAAACTGCTTTTTTTGTATTACTAACGTATTTCTTGTCCGAAATATTTCAAAAAGCGAGGTTCTAGTCCCTGGTAGCCAACAATTATGTCTGTAAAATTTTGTGCCTATCGGTTGAACGGTTCGACCTAAAAAGTGGGAACACGTTACAGACAGACAGACATAAATCGCCGTTATTTTTGCAAATATCTCTGCAACGTTGCAAGATATGAAAAAAACGTATGAGAGCAAAGTTGTAGAGAACTTTGCTCTCTACCAATTAGATTACTCAATTTTCGTGTCAGATGAAGGATTCGTTTGCAATTACATTACAAACGGCTTTTTTGGTATTACTACCGTATTTTTTGTCCGAAAAATTTGAAAAAGGGGGATTCTGATCTCTGGCGGCCTACAATTATGTGTGCCAAATCGGTTGAACGGTTGAACGGTTCGTCTTAAAAACAGGGAACACGTTACGGACAGACAGACGGACAGACAGACAGACATCCCAAAATCGCCGTTATTTTTGCAAAATATCTCTGAAACGATACGAGATATGAAAAAAAAAAAAAAAACATAAGAGAGCAAAGTTGTAGAGGATTTTCTCCTCTACAAATTCGGTTATTCAATTTTCGTGTCAGACGCATGATTAAGCCGTTATTTTCATTTAAATTTCGAGCTGTCAAAAGACGATCGGAAAGGCCCACTTTTAGTGTTACTACCGCCCCTGCTGTCGGTTCGAGAATAACTACTTATAACTCTTCAAGAGACTGTGCGCTTCTGAAACTGGTCTGAGTCCTAGAAAATGCTCAAACGTTTGCTAAGCTTATGGGACTTAACTACGGGGTCATCAGTCCCTAAACTTACAAACTACTTATGAACTACTTACGAACTAGGACGGCACAAATAGCCATGCCCGAGGGGGGATTCGAACCCCCGACCGTAGTGGCCGTGCGGACCGTGACTGGAGCGCCTCAGTCCCCTCGGCCACCGCGGGCGGCAGATGGCAATGTTTTTTAGACTTTAGCTCAATGTATGCGCCCGAGGCACAATAGAGTTCGAGAATTGGGCGCTGCCGTGGCCGGCGGATGCGGTGGCGGCGACCAGGAGCCGTGCCACGCGATCCGCGGACGCCTGGCAGGCGTCTCTCGTGAGACACCCTATATTAATAATTGAAAATCGTTATTTTATACCTTTATTCCATCATCTTTAATTCAGGTTACAAATTTAAGGTTTTGTATATTCATACATAATTTATCGTATTGTACAATGTAATGAAGTTACTAGACTCTTTTGTATGTGGCTTACTGAGTGCAAAGTGAAAACTGCGAATTCCGTATACAGGCGGTCAGAACCGTTTCGGCGAAGTTGCGGAATTCGTGTGCTGAGTAGGTAAAAGTTGCAGAGTTCTTGTGAGCCGATTTCCGGGTAGCCCTCGTAAGTTAATGTAAAACACATTTTTTAGACTCTTCATTTAGCCGGTAGTTAACGTTTTTTGTGAACAATCACAAATGTTTTATACACTCTGATCTCGCAGGTGGAGTTGCACCCTCTCATAAACTTCCATGTAATTATCGTCTTCGGTTCACAAAGAGCACTAAATGTATTCAGGAAGAGGGGTGAGCCGAGAGAAAATAACCACGTAAACAGCCAGATACAACAGCTACAAAAAAATGTATCCTTGCGTGATTGCATCGTGTCTAGATTGGGAGCAACACTTATGAATCGCTGCGAAGAGTTGCGCTTAACCTCCATCATTACCAAAACGATTATCCTCTTGTAAGGAACATTTGTAGGCAAAGTACTGTCATATTTTTAAGACCACAGTTACTACTTACCATAATCGCACCTACTAGTCTTACATTCAAAATTAATACTATTTAAACTATAATGAGAACCACTTAAGAATAAAGGGAGCATCTGAGGCAGAAAAATTTGCATAATTTAACGGGTCTAGAGTACCGACGCCACCCTACTGCTCCCGACTGACGCGAGTTATGAGGAATACTACGAACAGTTTGCACCTGATAACGCGTTAACTCATATCAGCAATCCAACAAAACTTTGGCTTTCACTGAACTATGTTCTAACAAACGTGACTGAGAGGCGAAACAATAGTAAACGTACGCTTAAAGTAGTGTCTACTAGAAAAAATCGACATACAGGAAGCTTCTGAAGAAAAGTTTGTATATTTCACAAAAGCACAGCACAACGCTCTGTTGTAGCATCTACGTAACGTAGAATCGCTTACGAAACTATCCCGTGACAAATGTACTGATCTTTCTCTTCGTACCACTTTAGGATTAAGGACTGATACACTCAGTCGAGTGAATACTGTAAAAAATGCGCTGATACCAATGCAAATCAAAACCCCTAGAAAGTCTCATCTGAATTATGCGCCACATGGGACAACAAATAAGCAATTATTTTATCAGCGTCTGTTCACCTAAGTAAAAGCGTTTCATTACGAATGAAACACATAAGAAAACTGCGATATATTCTGCAAATTTATTGGTTTACGAACCGGCTTTTAGCTGTTATGCCATCATCAGGTAAACATTACAAGTTTACGTTTCAAAGATCTTAACTTGCTAGATACATAACTTTCAAAGGCGACTAGTGTTTTGGTTTATAACTAACCTGCGGGAAATTATTATAATTCAAGTTGTGGCGTAAATTCCTGACATTAATAAAATATGTGACAATATAATAGATTATAACGTTATCCTAAGAAATATAAAGGGTAATAAACAATTTTTAATTTCATTCGTAACTAAGGACCAGATGGGAAGCCTGTGGGAACAACCTTTTTGGTTCAAGCCTTGTTGTAAGAAAATATCTTCTTTATTTCTATTATTAGTTATTATAAACTAGGAATAATTTCAATTAGTTATGCAGTTCAACTCGCCACAGTCAAGATAAAGATAACTCAACGGTACTTAAATTTTGTCCTGAGACTGTTTAACTTTTGATAAAACAGTGAAAACAAAGTCGAAGAGATAACAATTTAATGGTATTTAAGATTTCCCCTCCATTAACAAAACAATGAACATAGTTAAAAATCAAATTCCATTCTCTTCCATTTAAGTGAATCACGCATGCAAAGTACAGTTACAATAAGAACAAGTTTAAAGATCCAGGCTTCCGTCTTTTACAACTATTAAACATTAACACTTCAAACAACCAATTAGTCACATTACAGACTTTCCCGACCGGGATTAAGCAAACCTCAAATGAATTTTTTTGTGCCGTACAACTTACAAGCAGAGAAAAACCATTAAGACAATTTACAACTGACACTCTTGATGGCGTTTATTTGAGACAATGTACGTACGTGTGTACGTAGGTAACGGCACTGCTTAAGAACAATTCGCCACTGTAAAATTGTTCCCAAAGTGACTCCAAGAACCACGCTGTGGGTTTTCAAGTTACGAGATACAGTAACTAATATGAAACACTAGAAATGACATATCTTATATTTCCAATATGTTGTTGCTCATCAATGAGCCGATCGGCCACAGACTCTCCCAGTTCCGTATACCCCGCTCAAACGCGGGAGCGTGCCCCACACAACCAATGGTCTCAGGTGGTGATATCACAACATATGCAAACAAATCAAGAGGCAGGTATTAATAGGCAGTCACGAAATGGAGATTCATGTCAAGAACAAGCTTGGCCAGTTACACAAAAGAACCTCAAAACATACTACAGTTCCAGCTAAATGAAGAAATAAAGAACTCGATGCACATTTTAAATCTTAATGATCCATAAACCATCAGTCATAAGAATAACACACGCGACATTACCACTCTGCAATAAGTACCCAGCTGTGTAGTTACACAAACGAGGTTCTTAACACCTTGCTTAACAATAATAACAAATTAAAAACACACTACAGGCTGAGAAGGCAGTGACAAGTAATATGGGGGGAGGGGGGTATGCTAAGTTTCTCCCATAAAATAAGTTAGCTCAGGAAAACACACTTTCACCGCTATGATCGGCAGTCCCCAAGAAACGATTAAGTCATGAGAATATGCGCAAGCGACACTCTTGAGCTCCCAACAAGATACCAGAACAGGCGTCCTGCCCAGCGCCGACTATCAATGCCGCTGTTACTTCCTGTAAAATTTTCGCCTCTCCTGCCAGAACTCAACTGCCCCTCGTTAAGCCAACGCTCCCCGTCCGTACGCGCACCCCCTCGTGGAGATCGAAACCAACCCGCGCCACAGACGAAACCAAACAAATGACAGATTTGGGCGGTTAAATCAAACTTGAGCCATGACACGGCTCAGGTAACAATAAAAATTGGCTGAAAAATTGATTAAAACGTATCTTAAACAGGTGTTAAACATGTTTATAAACATGGAAGCGTTGCGAATATATGTTAAAATTTTAACTGGTTAAATTAAATTTGACCAAAAAATTATCTTAAACAGGTCCAATGCCTGTAACATGGAGACATGTGAGAAAGTTGAATGAAACATCTGTAAATATATGTTCAATTTTTTTAACTGGTTAAATTAAACTATACTTACTAGTAAAATAAGACATAAGCAGTCAAAACAGTTGTGATTATACAAGAATTTTATAACTAGTAAAATAAGGCATTACAATTTATATCTGGTGAGCAGCCAAACAGTTCTGATTACACAAGGCTTTTATAACATGGCTATGAAACAGTAGTAGAAGTATGAGATAAGTGGGTAGGAGATTGTAGTTTACATTATCTGCACAGGGTTATGATTAGGTTCTGCGGACGGAGTGGTGAGTATGGAAATTGTATCTGATTATTCAGTACCAGTGGAAGTGTACATATGTCTGTTAATTTCCATTATTTCAAAGACGTTCATTTTCCTTCGTTTTTGTACATGATGTAGAACTTCATGTGTTACATTATAACTGTGGCCATCTTTTAGCAGGTGGTCTGCAAAAGTAGAATTTCCTTGACAAAGTTTCCAACTTATGTGGTGTTCCTTTAGTGTAGTACAAATTGCTCTGCATGACTGTCCAATGTAGAATTTCCCACAGTTGCTAGTAATCTTGTATACTCCACTCTTTTCCAAGGCTGGAGGCTTATCTTTACCATTGGGTAGAAAGTGACCAGTGGTATTGTGAAATGATGTTTCGAAATTTCTGGTTTTGAGTTTCTTGGCCACCTCCACAGAAACCTTTCCTAAATATGGTATTGTGCACCATTTACTATGGTCTTGAGATGTTCGGGTGTTAATAACAGGGTAAAGAAGGGAAGATACGTTTCTGTTTTTTGTGCAGTATAGAATGTAGCAAGGTGGGGGGGGGGGGGGTAACCATTATTTGATGCTATTTTTCTGATGGTATTTAATTAAATTTGGAAGCTTTCTTTACTCATGGGGATAGATAATAAGCGATGGATCATGGAATTAAATGCTGCATGTTTGTAACTGGATGTTGTGACTGGGCAGTGTCTGTGGTGGAAGGTTTGCTGTAAATCTTGAAGGTGTGGCAATGATTGCTGATAGCTAGGTCTAAATAATTTATACAGTTACCGCCAAACTCCAATGTGAAGTTGATACTTTTGTGAGCCTAATTAAGCTGCTTAAGGAATATCTAAAGCTGTCTCGTAGTTCCTGTTCAAATGTTCAAATGTTTGTTAAGCTTATGGGAATTAACTACGGGGTCATCAGTCCCTAAACTTACAAACTACTTATGAACTACTTACGAACTAGGACGGCACAAATATCCATGCCCGAGGGGGGATTCGAACCCCCGACCGTAGTGGCCGTGCTGACCGTGACTGGAGCGCCTCAGTCACCTCGGCCACCGCGGCCGGCCGTAGTTCCTGTCTACAAAACAAAACACATCATCAACATATCTGAACCAGTATCCTACCTTGGAACAAACTGGGTTGCTTTCTAAGAACTGATTCTCAAAATTGTCCTTGAATATTTCTGCAAGTATTGGACTAAGGGAGGAACTCATAGCTAGACCATCTAACCATTTGTGTACCTTGCCATTGAAATGAAAATTATTTTTGACAGGCAAGTATGTGTGGCTAACCTTATGTCATCCGTGACAAGTGGATTTACTCCTGATTTATCTAGTAAGTCTGTGAGGATGTTTAGGCACTCACCAACTGGTATATTAGTGAATAAGCTGCTGGTATCATAACCCTGTGCGGACAATGTAAATTACCATCTCCTACCCTCTTGTCTCATACCTCTACTACTGTTTCATAGCCATTTTATAAAAATCTTTGTGTAATCAGAACTGCTTGGCTGCTTACCAGATATAAATTGTAATGCCTTATCTTACTAGTTATAAAAATAAGGATTCCCATGCGAGGTCGAATGTATGACCGCATCGGCGGTGAAGTAATTGAAGCTCACGCCGTCTTCGCGTGTAAATACTTATTATATTGGTGTGGTGTTTGTGTTTTACAGACGTGTGGTGATTTGAGAAGGATGGCAGGCGAGCACGGGTAGCCGATGGTTAAGGCGACCGCTGGCCCGAAGTGGGACACAAGGGTTCGATTCCCGGCCCGGCTCACGTTTTCACTTGTCGCCATTGTTTCATTTCAATGCCATATTGAAGCCAATGTCAATCCTTTCTTTCCTAATCCTTCTCCATTCCCTTCATTTATCAATAATTTGCAAATGAAATATGACTGCGAAGCAGGTGTGGTGCTGTTCTTTCTGACAAGTCCGAAAGAACAGACACCACATCAATATAATAATAATAATAATAATAAAACAAGGGAGCAAGATATAGTTCTTCCGCCTTTGAATATTTTCTTTCCAATGACAATGCAGTAGTTCATTATAATATTAACATTTAAAAATTCCATCACATCATTTTTAACTATTTAATTAAGCATTTATATTGAAAAAATCCACCCACATGAATCACAGACATTGCCGTGGTGGGATGGCTTGCGTGCCTCAACGATACAGATAGCCGTACCGTAGGTGCAACCACAGCGGAGGGGTATCTGTGGAGAGGCCAGACAAACGTGTGGTTCCTGAAGAGGGGCAGCAGCCTTTTCAGTAGTTACAGGGGCAACAGTCTGGATGATTGACTGAGCTGGCGTTGTAACACCAGCTAATGTGGCTTTGCCATACAGTTACTATGAACGGCTGAAAGAGAAACTACAGCCGTTACTTCTCCCGAGGACATGCGGCTCTAATGTATGAAAATATGATGATGACATCCTCTTGGGTAAAATATTCCGGAGGTAAAATAGTTCCCCATTCGGATTTCTGGGCGGGGACTACTCACGAGGATATTGTCATCAGAAAAGATAACACTGGCATTCTACGGATCGGAGCGTGGGGATCAGTGAAGTTCGGTGGCAGGATGACCAGGATTTCTGGTCAGATGAGTACAGGATTATACATAGAAAATCAGTTGGGGGTATCACAGGAGTAGGACTGATAATGAATAAGAAAATAGGAATGCGGGTAAACTACTATCAGCAGCACAGTGATCGCATTATCGTTGTCAAGATAGATACGAAACCAACACCTACAACAGTAGTACAGGATAATATGCCAACTATCTCTGCCGATGATGAGAAGAAATGTAGGAGGAGCTAAAGGAAATTATTCAGTCAATTAAGCGAGAGGAAAACTTAATTGCTGGCCGCGGTGGCCGAGGAGACTGAGGCGCTTCAGTCACGGTCTGCACGGCCACTACGGTCGGGGGTTCGAATCCCCCCTCGGGCATGGATATTTGTGCCGTCCTAGTTCGTAAGTAGTTCATAAGTAGTTTGTAAGTTTAGGGACTGATGACCCCGTAGTTAAGTCCCATAGACTATACAAACATTTGAACATTTTTGAAAACTTAATTGTGATGGGATACTGGAATTCAAATGTTCAAATGTATGTATAGCTTATGGGACTTAACTACGGGGTCATCAGTCCCTAAATTTACAAACTACTTATGAACTAGCTAATACTAAGGACGGCACAAATATTCATGCCCGAGAGGGGATTCGAACCCCCGACCGTAGTGGCCGTGCAGACCGTGACTGGAGCGCTAAATGTTTGTATAGTTTATGGGACTTAACTACGGGGTCATCAGTCCCTTAACTTACAAACTACTTATGAACTACTTACGAATTAGGACGGCACAAATATCCATGGCCGAGGGGAGATTCGAACCCCCGACCGTAGTGGCCGTGTAGACCGTGACTGGAGCGCCTCAGTCCCCTCGGCCACCGCGGCCGGCGACTGGAATTCGGTAGTAGGAAGAGAAAGAGAAGGAAAAATAATAGGTGAATATCGATTGGGCAAAAGGAATGAAAGAGGAAGTCGCCTGATAGAATTTTGCACGGATCATGATTTAATCATAACAAACACCTGGTTTAAGAATCATGAAAGAAGGTTTATACGTGGAAGAGACCAGGAGACACCGGAAGGTATCACATAGATATATTGGTAAGACATAGATTCCGGAAACAGTTTTTAAACTACCCAGGGGCAGATATAGCCTGTGACCGTAACTTATTGGTTATGAACTGTAGGCTGAAACTGGAAAAACTGCAGAAAGGTAGGAAAATAAGGAGATGGGACTTGGATAAAATGAGGGAACCTGAAGTTATTAAAAACTTCAGTGGTAGCTTTAGGCAAAAGTTGACAGAAACGGGGGGAAATAAAATGGTAGAAAAGGAATGGGTAGCATTAAGAGATGAAATAGTGAATGCAGCAGAGGACACAATAAGTAGAAAGGCAAGACCTACAAAAAATCCTTGGGTGTGACAGGAAATACTACATTTAATTGATGAAAGACGAAAATATAAAAATGCAGTAAATGAAACAGGCAAAATGGAGTGCAGACGACTAAGAAATGAGATTGACAGGAAGTGCAAAATGGCTAGAAGCCAAATGTAAATCTGTAGAAGAATGTATAAAATGGGGGAAAGTAGATACTTCCTACAGGAAAATAAAAGAGACATTTGGGGACAAGAAAAACAGCTCTCCGAATATCAAGAACTCAGATGGAAAACCAGTTCTCAGCAAAGCTGAAAGGTGGGAAGAATACATAGAGGAGCTCTACAAAGGAAATGAACTCAGAGACAATGTGTAGGAAGGGAAGAAGAAGTAGATGAAGATGAAATAGGAGATACTATACTGAAAGATAAATTTGACAGAGCCCTGAAAGACCTAGGTCGGAACAAGACCCCGGGAGTAGATAACATTCGCTCAGAGCTACTAAAGTCTCTGGGAGAGTCAGCCATGACAAAACTGTTTCACTTGGTGTCTGAGATGTATGAGACAGGTGCAATACTCTCAGACTTTAAGAAAAATGTAATGATCACCATTCCAAAGAGATCAGGCGCAGACAGGTGTGAAAATTACAGTACCATCAGTTTGATAAGTCATAGTTGCAAAATTTTAACATGAATTATCTGCAGGAGAATGGAAAGGCTGGTAGAAGCTGACTTCGGGGAAGATCAGTTTGGATTTATGAGGAACGTAGGAACTCGGGAAGCAATACTCACTTTACGACTTACCTTAAAAGATAGATTAAGGAAAGGCAAACCTACATTTTTAGCTTTTGTAGATTTGGAGAAAGCTTTTGACAATGTTGATTGGAATACACTCTTTCAAATTCTGATGCCAGCAGGGGTAAAATACACAGAAAGGAGAGTTATTTACAACTTGTACAAAAGCCAGACCGCAGTTACTAGACTCGAAGGGCATGAAAGGGAAGCATTAGTCGGGAAGGGAGTAAGACAGGGTTATAGCCTTTCTCCGATGTTATTCAATTTGTACATCGAGCTGTTGGTGAAGGAAAGCAAGGAAAAATTTGGAATAGGGATTAAAGTTCAGGATGAAAAAATGTTTGTGGAGCTTATGGGACTGAACTGCGGGATCATCAGTCCCTAATTTACAAACTACTTATGAACTAGCTTATTCTAAAGAGGGTACAATCATCTATGCCCGAGGGGGATTCGAACTCCCGACCGCAGCGGCCGTGCAGACCGTGACTGTCACGCCGCAGACCGCTTGGCCACTGCGGCCGGCAAAGTTCAGGGTGAAGAAAAAAAACATTGCGTTTTGCTGATGACATTGTAATTCTAACAGAGACAGCAAAGGACCTGGAAGAGTAGTTGAATGGAATGGATAGTGTGTTGAAGAGAGCGTATAAAATGAACATTAACAAGAGCAAAACAAAGATAATGGAATGAAGTCTTCGAAAATCAGGCGACGCTGAAGGAATTAGTTTAGGTAACGAAACAATGGAAGGGACGCATTGACCATAAAGAGAGAAGAAGAAAACTAAAGTTTTGAAATGTCGTGCTACAGAAAAATTTTGAAGATTAGATGGGTAGATCGCGTAAGTACTGACGAATGTGCTGCATAGAATTGGGCAGAAAAGAAAAATAATGGATGGTTGATGGGACAAATTCTGTGATTTTCAAGATGGAATGTTACCTTGTAATTTTTTATGTAATAAAATTTAAGTGGGCGTTGATTTTATGTTAACATCGATATTACTTTTGCATATTACTATTTTTGTGAATTTTTAAAGCGAGTGAAAAATATTTCTGCTAAAATATGTTAAAAATTATCCCATATGGAGGGATTGTTTTATTCAAACTGAAATATCTATGGAACACTTCAATGAGAAAAAAATCTTCTGTTACCTTCTTCTGTGTTCCCACCACAGTTACCGGATACTGAAGTAAGTTATTCAGAGTGTGTAAAAATATCAGCTAATCTTTTAATTTATTTTGTATTTCATCCTTGATTTGTATTATCACGTATCCTTCCTTTTCATTTCAGCACGGATATAAACGCTAGGTCATTGTGCGCCACTGAAATTTTCGACCAGAACTCAGAATGAAGGTTTCTCACATCTGATTTCTAGCAGGAATGTGTTCCAGTTCGATCACACACCACAATCACGCTGTCTCCTGTTATCTCTCACTCACTGCAACCTCAACTCCCTTTTATTAGCACAGTACTGTGTTTCCTTATTTCGTGGCCGTTTTTCTCTCATGTGATATTTATTAATTATGCGCACGTCGAATGGTTGGCCATACCGTATGTCACGACAGTCAACTACATACGCTATAAGTGTACATCCGTACAAAAGTTTTATCAGTAACTTCAGTCATTCTGTTCTCTTCTTCTAAATTGTTTTGTAAGTAAACCGAAACAGTAGAAAGGGAAACAGATGAGTAAAATTAGCAGGTGTTCTTTCTTCCCGTAAAACAGAATTGATATCTGGCGTGCCACAGGGAAGCGTTATAGGTCCCCTGCTCTTCCTCGTGTTTATAAACCATTTAGCAGACAACCTGAATAGCACCATTAGACTGTTCGCAGATGATGCTATCGTTTATCGGTTAGTGAAGTCAACAGAGGATCAAAAGCAACTGCAAAGCGATTTAGACCAAATTTCTACATGGTGCGAAAATTGGCAATTGACACTAAATGAACAAAAGTGTGAAGTAATACACATGACCACTAAAAGAAATCCGCTGAACTTCAATTACGCGATAAATCAGTCAAACCTTAAGGTCGTAAATTCTACCAAATACCTAGGAGTTTACAATTACGAACAACTTTGACTGGAGAGAACACACAGAAAATATTGTGGGGAAGGCGAACCAAAGGTTACGTTTCATTGGCAGAACGCTTCGAAGATTCACCAGCTCCACCAAAGAGACTGTCTCCATTACACCTGTGTCCTCTCCTGGGGTACTGTTGCCCATTGTGGGACCCTCACCAGGTGGGACTGACGGAAGATATTGAGAATGTCCAGGGAAGGGCAGCTCGTTTTATCACGTTACAGGGGGGGGGGGGGGGGGAAATGTTGCACGCATTGGGGTGGAAATCATTAAAAGAAAGACGTTATTCATTGCGGCGTGATCTGTTTGCGAAGTTTCAAAAATGTACAAATGTTTGTTAAGCTTATGGGACTTAACTGTGGGGTCATCAGTCCCTAAACTTACAAACTACCTATCAACTACCTTATATTAAGGACGGCACAAATATCCATGCCCGAGGGGGGATTCGAACCCCCGACCGTAGTGGCCGTGCAGACCGTGACTGGAGCGCCTCAGTCCTCTCGGCCACCGCGGCCGGCCGAAGTTTCAATCACCGACTTTTAGTTCTGAATGTGAAAATATTTTGCTAGCACCCACCTACTTAGGGAGACATGACCATCCCAATAAAATAAGAGAAATCAGATCGAAAACGGAACGATTTAGGTGTTCTTTCTTCCCGCGCGCTATTAGAGAATGGAACGGTAGGGAAAAGTTATGAAAGTGGTTAATGAACCCTCTGGCGGGCACTTAAATGTGATTTGCAGAGTATCTATGTAGATGTAGATGTACGAGCGGATAGAGGTTGCAATCGTTTTTGGGCGATGAAGAGTCCCGCACAGGACATTGCAGGGCGGAGAGCTGCATCAGACAAGCCTCCGGAGTGAAGACCACAACGACACCACCAACAACAGACCTGCCAGGTGGTGTCCGCAGCAACGGCGCACTTCCCGGACGTGCGTGTAGCCGGTCACGTCCGCGCGCCGCCTATCTGTCACGTGACTATTCCGGCATCCCAGTCCGGCATCCCATTACGACAACTAAGATGGGAATGACGTCACAGGACGCGCCGCCCTTCTGACGTCATCCCAGGCTACCGGCTGTCCCACGGCCTCCCACACCGACCGACTGTGCCAGAATTTGTGGCTGGCGGCTTACGAAATATTTACACATGTTGTGCAACATATACGAAAGAACGGTCAACATGACTATAATTGTATGCATCGTTCAGGCAGGCAAATGACAACTTCAGTGCCGGTGCTCAGTTTGATCCCTTTATGAAATACTGGTAAAGCTGCGTGCAAGGGTTTGTAATGGACAGGGGGCACTAGAATCGTAGTGTGAGGTAAGTTATGGATTTGGCCAGATTCACTACGTTTACATGCAACACATCTTCCGGAAGACGAAAACCGATTTTCGTAAACCGTTTTTCGCTGTCGTGTTTACATGGCATAGCCCGAATCGGATTTCCTAGCTCACTTAAAATGGCTGCTGGAAAACAGCTGATTCAGTTCCTTATTTAGTCTGCACAATCGCTTATATTTCTTTATTTAAATACACAGATTTATGTTCACTCTAAGATTTGTACTTTTATTTCACATTAGAAAACATCACTCTTTCCATATGTGCCGAAAATTCTTAACAAGAAAACACAATCTGACAAGCGAAGAACGCTTCAAAAACGGTTACGTTTATATGGGCACGAAAATCGATTGTGGAATTGGAAAACCGCTTTAGAGAAGCGGATTTCCAGAATCGATTTTGGAGTGTTTACGTGACCAACCAAAAGCGGAATTGGGAAATCGGTCTACGAAATCCGGTTTTGGGAGCCCATGTAAACGGGGAGTTGGGAAGGGTGTTCAGACAGCTTAACCCAGATGTTCCAGATTTTGTTTTGTTTTTGTTCTGTTTAACAGAGCGTTTATTACTTCTGTAATAGATCGTTAAAATGTTGCAACACTGATTTTCACGAATTGCACCCTTAGTCTCGACAAAATAGGCCGTCCTTCTGGAAGTAAGGATAAATGAAAACACTAGTGTTACATATTAGATACGACATTTTAATTGGAAGTCCATGCATATGTATCTGAATAATAAAAATAAAATTGATGTGTAAGTCCTTACACACCCAAAATCATGAGTTAACTAATACGTTGTTTCTGAATCCCTATCTTCAAAGGTGATTAACGTAGAATAACGTGCTAAAATAATGATTATTAGTATATGCATGTCAATGATTGACATTCAAATGACAGTCCGATGTTAGAGTAAGTGTTTGGTACCAAAAGAAAACTATTAAAAAAAACTAATCACCATATTTCTGGAAGGACGGATCATCTGGGTTTGTTTAATGCTACCGCTGACCTATGTCGCGTTTCACTTACGGTCTAACATAAGATTTCAGTTTCTCCGTTGAATTTAACTAAACACCAAGAAATAACCGAAAAAAGTGACGTTTGTTCTTTCGGAACAGACGCCACATGTATATATAAATAACCGAAATGCTTGTATACATTAGTTCATAAATTTACAGCTGTTAATGTGCGAAAGTACAGACACCATACGTAAGGAAAAAAAATTGTTTTGTGGGATTTTGCTTGTCAGTAAATCGGAAGATCTGTTACTTCTTAAATACCAATTCAAAGAAGTATACAATGCCATGAAAATTTTGTTCCGTGGGTACCGCGAAATTTCTAATGTGTGGTTGCTGGCAGGCAAGAAGTCCGTAGCTGAGGGATCGAATGTCACAGCTTGTGCCTTCTTTCTTATTCCCACGTGTCTCGAACAACAGATTTGTTATGACTGTGGAGTTTATCTAAGGTATCGTTTATTTTTAGCGTAATATCTATCCTAAAAATCGAATTTTTCTCTAAAGTTTTGGAAGTAGGAAGCACGTCCAGACAGTAAGTTTATTTTTTTTTTAATATAACAAAGACAACAGAGAATTATTCTGTGCGTTGGCTCACAACGTCAGTATATTAAAATCCATCGATGTATCGGCCGCTGTTGCAAACGGCCTTCTTCTGGGTGTCGTGCTTACTGTAGTAACTTGACAGTGACAACGGCCGTGGAAGCCTTCTTTTACAAATACCACATTGTTACTTGATAAACTGTAATGGCAACATGTACATCAATGTTTGAGCTGTTTTTCTACATAGACGCCAAAAGAATAGACACAGGTCACATCACGGGAGCAATATTTATATTCCTGTGTATAAAAATTCTGGCGCTTTTGGCGAGTGTGACAGTCACCTACAACTCTTCGTCGTTGTCAAAACGTTGGCTGGAAAACAGGAATTTTTGAGGTGCGAAAATATATATATATATATATATATATATATATATATATATATATATATATATATATATCGATGGGAGCGAGATCAGGACCGTATGCTGGACGATCAGACAGCTGCCAGCCGAACTGCTGCAAATAAATTTACTATGCGTCGAGACACAAGGGCACGAGGACTGTCATGGAGCATGCAACAGCTGCAGTAAGCACTCCACACCTCTTGTTCTGAATAACACGTCCTCCTGCCAGCGTTTTGACAACGACGAAAAGCTGAAGACGACTCTCTAATTCTGGATTTCTTCACGGACGGCACACTTCTATGACAAAGGAATACGGAAGATGATCCCACTATGTGACAAGTTTTATTTCGGTAACTATGTCGATAAATAGCTCAAAAATTGTTGTACCTGTTGCCAACTGTTGGAACTTAAATAGTGGCATTTTTTTATTCACAACCGATACAAAAATACCCGTTATTGTCCTTCTAAGTAGTCACCAACGTTGTGTAGTACCCGTTGTCAGCGATATGGAAGGCGTAGTATACCGTTAGCAGAGCCTGTTGTGTTGAAGGTGCGGATGGAGCGGTCTGCTGCATGTCGAATCTCTGTCTGAGGAGTATAGTGGATGGTACGGTAGTTTCCAGTTCCATCGACCGAACAGAGCAGCTACAGCTCCTGCTGTATGCACCCCCGCATTGTGCACAATGATGTGTGGATTGCGCAGTAAGTGTTGGCGCTTCTTTCCCAAAGCTGGCTGCAGGCGATGCTCCAAAAATGAGCAGTAATTATGTGCATTGACGATCTGCCATGGAGGGAAGTGCAGCCGTACACGAGAATCACCATAACTTTGACCGTAATGGAGCTCTGACGCACTTGAAGAATTTGATGACACTGTCGTGCTGTACGACCTCTGGCAAATACAATCTTGATCCAGCTCCGTTGTTCCTGTTTCGAAAACATAGTGACACCGTTACGTTAGACCGCTCGCTCGCAAGTGACTTTGTTTCCCTCGATTGTGCGCACTTCTGTGAGGTGCGAGAGGCGAGTCCGTTTGCTCGGCTGTAAGGTAGGTATGTCAACAACGTGTGCTATCAGCGACTGTAGTAGATTCCATTGCATAGTGTTTCCATAGCAGTATTGCCACTACTTAAGTTCCAACCCTCGTATGTTATCTTTCTTAAAAAATAAATAAATAAAATAAGGAAACTTTACGATACGTACAGGTATGGTGAGACGCACGCGGTAATCCTGAAGGTAGTTTCGACCCACCAGAAACACCTGCATATCCACAAACGACTTTCGGCTGCTGATGTGAGAAAGGGGACAACGCTTACAAATCCGAATGGTTCATTAGTATGTTAGCATTCGGTTGTGGTAACGTGCCAACGCTGAAATATGTCTGCTTTCATGAGTATATGTAGTGATATGCCTGATACATTAAGAGAACGTGAACGTGACGGTAGGTGAAACGCTTTACAGTTAAGTTTCAAAAGTACAGCATTAGTGTGCAATGGAAAACTTCTTCTCCAGAAAAAAATCTCTTCGCTTCAAAACCACCTGCAGTATTAACACAACAACACGTGGGGGAAAAAAAATTCCCAAAGTTTTCGAGATGCTGTATTGTTGAATTTCGTGATTGGATTTTTCGAAACGAGTGCATTTTTACCTGTGATTTCTTATATATTCTCTGGTAAATGTTTTTAGGAAAAAGGAGATGGACAGAGAGAGAGTGGATAGGAGAGGTACTAACTCAAGGTTCGGAAAAAAAAAAAAAAAAAAAAAAAAAAAAAAAAAAAAAAAAGAAACGGGCAACGCCGGGTTTTCAGCTAGTGATAAATAAATAAAAACTCGAGAACATGTGTCTAAGTTTTACCATTGAACCACATTTATCATTTTTCTTTTCTAAAGTGCTGACGCCAGATTGCTTCAGAGCTTTAAAATTCAGTCCTGTGAAGTTGGCACCCCTTTTTTGGAAAATGTACATTTTTTTCAGAGTTCTAGACAGATATACAATAGTTCTGGAGTTCTCTGTACAAAATTTAAATAGTTCTGCATAATTTCGCCGAAAAAATAGGAAAAATTACCACAAAATTTAGTTTTTTCAAAATAATTTTCTGCCTAATTGTTCAAACATAGTTCTGATCACAGTTCTAAATAGCTCTCAAAGAGTTCTACAGGAAATCCTAATGACATTTTTCTGTGCAGATTATACTTCATGAGATAATTGCAATAACGGGGAATCCATTTACACGCTACTGTGAAGTTGGCACCCCTTTTCTCAAAAATGTGCAATTTTTTCAGAGTTCTAGGCAGATATGCAATAGTTCTGGAGTTCTCTGTACAAAATTTAAATAGTTCTGCACTAATTCGAGAAAAAATTACAAAAAATTGTAACAAATTTTAGTTTTTTCCAAATAATTTTTTGTCTAATTGTTCAAACATAGTTCTGATCACAGTTCTAAATAGCTCTCAAAGAGTTCTGCAGAAAATCCTAATGATATTTTTTTGCCCAGATAATAGTTCACGAGCTAATTGCGTAAATAGGGAGAAAAACTACACAAAATTGCGCCTGAGTCGTGTGAAGTTGGCACCCCTTTTTTCAAAAATGTAAATTTTTTTCAGAGTTCTAGACTGATATGCAATAGTTCTAGAGTTCTCTGTACAAAATTTAAATAGTTCTGCAGAATTTCGTGAAATATCGCAATTCTGAATAGTGGGAGAGCTGTGAAGTTGGCACCCCTTTTTTCAAAAATGTAAATTTTTTTCAGAGTTCTAGACAGATATGCAATAGTTCTGGAGTTCTCTGTACAAAATTTGAATAGTTCTGCTGAATTTCGCCGAAAAAATAGTAAAAATTACCACAAACTTGAGTTTTTTTAGTTTTTTTAAAATAATTATTTGCCTATTAGCACAAACATAGTTCTGATCACAGTTCTAAATAGCTGTCAAAGAGTTCTACAGGAAATCCTAATGATATTTTTCTGTGCTGATTATACTTTATCAGATAAATGCAGTAATGTGGAATCCATTACCACAAACTTGAGTTTTTTTAGTTTTTTTTTAAATAATTATTTGCCTATTAGCACAAACATAGTTCTGATCACAGTTCTAAATAGCTGTCAAAGAGTTCTACAGGAAATCCTAATGATATTTTTCTGTGCTGATTATACTTTATCAGATAAATGCAGTAATGTGGAATCCATTGTCACGTTACTGTAAATTGGCACCATTTTTTTTGGAGAAATACACATTGTTTTTTGGGGTTCTGTGTACAAATACTATAGTTCTAGAGTTCATGTGAATATTTCTATGTAATTACCCGAAAAAAAATTTGGAATATCTGATAAGCCATCTTATTTGTGCCCGTTATTCGAGAAATATACATTTTTCTTAGGTCATGACAGATATTCTATCCGCTGCACATTCAATTTGTTGTTTTTACGTCTGAGTGATTACTGCTTATCGTAAACAAGAACTATTGCACATGTCCCTAGAACTCTGGAAAAAAAGTCTAATTTTTTAGAAAAAACGGGTACAAATTCCACAGTAGCATGTAAATGAATACTCCATTATTGTAATTATCTCATAAATTATAATCTGCACAGAAAAATGCTATTAGGATTTCCTGTAGAACTCTTTGACAGCTATTTAGAACTGTGATCAGAACTATGTTTGTGCTAATAGGCAAATAATTATTTAAAAAAAACTAAAAAAAACTCAAGTTTGTGGTAATTTTTACTATTTTTTCGGCGAAATTCAGCAGAACTATTCAAATTTTGTACAGAGAACTCCAGAACTATTGCATATCTGTCTAGAACTCTGAAAAAAATTTACATTTTTGAAAAAAGGGGTGCCAACTTCACAGCTCTCCCACTATTCAGAATTGCGATATTTCACGAAATTCTGCAGAACTATTTAAATTTTGTACAGAGAACTCTAGAACTATTGCATATCAGTCTAGAACTCTGAAAAAAATTTACATTTTTGAAAAAAGGGGTGCCAACTTCACACGACTCAGGCGCAATTTTGTGTAGTTTTTCTCCCTATTTACGCAATTAGCTCGTGAACTATTATCTGGGCAAAAAAATATCATTAGGATTTTCTGCAGAACTCTTTGAGAGCTATTTAGAACTGTGATCAGAACTATGTTTGAACAATTAGACAAAAAATTATTTGGAAAAAACTAAAATTTGTTACAATTTTTTGTAATTTTTTCTCGAATTAGTGCAGAACTATTTAAATTTTGTACAGAGAACTCCAGAACTATTGCATATCTGCCTAGAACTCTGAAAAAATTGCACATTTTTGAGAAAAGGGGTGCCAACTTCACAGTAGCGTGTAAATGGATTCCCCGTTATTGCAATTATCTCATGAAGTATAATCTGCACAGAAAAATGTCATTAGGATTTCCTGTAGAACTCTTTGAGAGCTATTTAGAACTGTGATCAGAACTATGTTTGAACAATTAGGCAGAAAATTATTTTGAAAAAACTAAATTTTGTGGTAATTTTTCCTATTTTTTCGGCGAAATTATGCAGAACTATTTAAATTTTGTACAGAGAACTCCAGAACTATTGTATATCTGTCTAGAACTCTGAAAAAAATGTACATTTTCCAAAAAAGGGGTGCCAACTTCACAGGACTTTAAAAGTCAGACATATGATCTCGCGGCCTTTTTTTGCTTAAATCGTCGTGAGTTCTAAAATTCTATACTATGTAGTTTGGTACAAGTCTCATAGTTTACCCTACAGAGGTCACGAAAGTGCGGAAGTGGTAAACCATTCAACGTTATTATTTTTATTTCAATTATTTCTCATGTTCGTAATGACATTCGATACAGCCTAAGTTGATCCCAGAACGAAGAAGTTGAAACAAACAGCATCACGGTACGTTCTGCAGTTCTCGAGTTGAAGAAGTTTAAAGATTACTCCTGCGAAGCCGGGGCGGGTCAGCTAGTTCGTAATAAAATAAATAAAAAGTATTAAGTCCTAATTATTTCCCTTCATTTCCATGCTGCTGCATCAGGGATGAATGAAGATTTGGCAATTTCTTCATAACTTCAACACAGTATTTGCAGGATACGACCAATAACAAAAAATATACAGTCAATTATGAAGATAGGGTATAAGACTTCAAAACTGAATTTTCTTTACAGAATAGTTTTCTTGAAATGGAATAATGTTATTTCATAATGGTCGCGAAGTCGTCTTGGAGACAAGTCGGCAAACTATGCAGGTTCGTCCACCGGATATGAAACCAATGTATCATCGATAACACAAAGACATATTTTTATGCTCACAATTTTAGATATAATTTCTATATCTCCTTTGAATTTCATCGCTGCCATCTATGTATGAGCTAATATTAACCATATGCAAAATATACACAATGTGTTTTTACCACTTTTAAGTATGTTAAAAAACTGTTTGATGAACTGTCAACAATAACGGAAGAAGATATGAAATTATAATATGCGGGAAAATTTAATATTCTTACCGTGTAGATTTTTAAAAATAGGATGGTGATTGTCATAGCGGCAGGAATGACGTCTTTCAAGACAACTGGAACTTTTGTAAGCGAAAAAGTTATCGGTTTTCTGGTGGAAAGATGGCGACTCTAGAAAAATGTCCAATTAATATAGTATTAAAATTTGAGCCATGTTACGGTCCCTTATTTTCATATTTGCGTTACAATCCGAAAAACGGCTAAAAAGCGGTTTTTGCAATTTTGTTTGTTGAACCTCTTGATCTCGGTAACGGATAATGTTCAAATGTTCCCAGATTGTTCAAATGTTTGTATAGCTTACGGGACTTAACTATGGGGGTCATCAGTCCCTAAACTTACAAACTACTTATGAACTAGCTAATACTAAGCACGGCACAAATATCCATGCCCGAGGGGGATTCGAACCCCGTAGTGGACGTGCAGAACGTGACTGGCGCGCCGCAGACCGCTCGGTCACCGCGGTCGGCAACGGATAATGAATCGAAAAAGTTTATAAAGTAGTTTGAGAATATCATCTTAAGAAAAATATGATAAACTTTTCGACGAACTGCAATGAATAAAAGGTACCGATGCGCACATCCCTTCAACTCGTAGTTTTGATACTCAAAAATTATGGTTTTTACGTGGTTTTCGCAGGGATCGCAAGTGGAAAAACGGTGTTTTTATAAACTCTACAAAGCTCACCCTGGATCACATGTAATGGACAAAAGCCAGTATAGCCCGGCTCCAGGAAGCGTGTAATATTTAAAGTTTGACCCTAAGCTATAGAATAGATTGTGACGATTCTTCTCATAGGTTGTGATATTTCTGCCTTGTAGCCATCATGATAATTTCTGTATGCAACTGACGCAGAGTGCGAGGTACTGGTAACAGGTGGTACAGTAGGTGCTATTCCTCTGGGAATGGCCGCCTAAGGTTTTAGCGCCGTGAGTACATATGAAGACTAGCCACCAAAACTAATTTCTTCGTTGCTTAAAATTACATATATTTTACATTCACATTTTACTTCATTTTCTGAAGACATCTCTCAATAACCAGCTATCATTATGTTGTTTCCGATCATTTAAAATCATACAGATCCATAAACAAAAGTAAAACGAAAAGGCATACGAAACGCTTCGGCCATGTTTTGGCGCGATCCATTGTGCAGTGCGGATGTTCGTCATCATTAACATCATCCACTAGAGCAGTGTTTTTCAATATGGGGGTCGCAACCCCCAAGGGGGTCTCGGGGCTTTGCCCAGGGGGTCGCCGTCAGAGGAGGATGTATGTATTTGCACTACAAACCAACTAGGGGTTAAGTAATAGAAAAATGTATGCCTAAGATAGATATTTTAATGTTAATATTATGCAGTTCCTTGTTTAACATTTATTATGAATTGATCATAGATTATTTTATAATACAGTGTGTTAATAATGACAAAGTGCTAAGTCTGAAAACTGTTTTCAGGAAACAATCAATAGCTAAAAGAACTTCATACAATAAGTAATTCTGAAAAATACGAAAAACTAAATCTTTTACAAAATGTCTGTACTGTGGGACATTGTTTAATGAGCATAATTAGCTTCTTAGTCTGGCGTGATATATGAAACAGTCATTAATAATATTTTTCTTTCGTAAATCATGTTGCATGTAAATGTGTTCCATTTTTAAGACCACAAACAAATCCGGCCAACAATTTAAAAGAAATCTGAAGCAAAAGAAAGAACATTACATTTGTTTCCTTTGAGATAACTGTTTTCTTACGGTTCGTGAGGAGGAAAGGGGGTTGTCAGAGTATTTTTATTTGGAAGGGGGTCGCATATTCGAAAAGATTGATAAACACTGCACTATGTTCAGCCTCTGGTCGGGTGTGCTTGGAACATAGGGCTCTCCATCACTACTTATCCTCCCACCACTTTTTCTTTTGCATTTTGTCCCATTCGTCTGTGTTCTACAATTTCTTCCTTTACTCCCACGATCCGTCAATCTCTCCCTCTTGGTATCCTGCGTTCTATATCCAGCTCATGGGTTTTCTTTGGAATCGTCTGCCATTCTCTTGACATGTCCATACCATGTCTTGACTACTCTGAGGTCTCCTGTAGAGGTTTCTCTTTCACAATTTCCCTCAGTTTCTCGCTTCTCATTGTCAGTGGCGGACCGCCCCGGGCCTCTCGTCTTGGAGAGCCGCCAAATACGTCGAAAGCATGGTTTTTGGGGGGGGGGGGGGGAGGAGCGCACTTTGCCTCTTGTTCTGGGGTTTCCAAATCAATTTTTTTAGACTGTCCCGTTCCTCTCGTCCTGGAGGGGCCTACAAATGTCGAAAGTTACTTTATTTTATAGTAATAAATGCATCTGCAAGTGGACAGGGGACCTCATTTTGTATCCATTCTGGTTACACCAATCCTGCTTCAAAGGTTTGTAAATCTAAGGAAGTCAACTACGTTGGTCACCGGTCACTAGGCTTACAAACTAAGTTACGCTAAGAACTGTACAGACACCCATGCCTGAGGGAGGACTCGAACATCCGACGGCGGACAGTGGCGCTCTCCGCAGCAAGGCGCCTTACAACACTCGGGCACTCCACCGCGGCTGGCCCGGACTCTTACGTAAATGAGCGAAATGCCGCTAATACTGACTGATAATGGGTATGGGCCAGGGTCGGCGGAAAGGGAAAGTATCACCCAGGCAAATAATCCATATGGCGCCTCCTACAACCCATTGGTATTACTGACTTTAAATTTGCTATGCTACCTTCCAAATAGCTGCTTTTAAAGGCTAGCTCCTTGAACTCTATAACTAGAAGAATCAATTGTCATACTGAGTAAGATCTTAACTTTTGTCAGTTAAATACACAGAGTAAGTTTTGGTTAACGATATACGAAACAATTATTTACACATGAGCATGTAGAATATTCTACGTCACTGATTAGAAATTTAAATGTTTGTAAAGCTTATGGGACTTAACTACGGGGTCATCAGTCCCTAAACTTACAAACTACTTATGAACTACTTACGAACTAGGACGGCACAAATATCCATGCCCGAGGGGGGATTCGAACCCCCGGCCGTAGTGGCCGTGTAGACCGTGACTGAAGCGCCTCAGTCTCCTCGGCCACCGCGGCCGACTTAGAAATTTACAGGACGATTCAAGAAACAACGATTTATATAAAATTAAGATTGATGATGCGATACAGCATTTATTTACACATATATACATATACAACCTTGTTAACTGCGATAGAGAACACATATATGAACAAAAGAATATACAAATATATTTTTAACAGCATTGTACAAAGATTTCGTAATACAAATAATACAACCAGTAATATAATTTTATATCTTTATACAGATTTAATGCAAATTGTCCTTTGAGTTGTTTAGAAAGCTAAGAAGAGTTAACCTTTCGTGCCTTTTTCTCTGCAAAGTCTTTAATTAAAGTTAGTTAGTACACATCTAACGAGTAAAAGTCTTATCGTTTTGGTACATGTATCAAACATCAGTGTTGGTATAGAATGTAATTATTGCTACTTATATCAATGGGGAAATAACTTTCTTTGAGCCTGATATTCGCCGCCTATCTGAGAGGTCGCCACCCTACCCACCCCAGCCTGCTAAGACGCTACGTGTGTAAACACCTCTTCTCTATTAAACGTAATAAAACGAAAATACTTTACGTACTGTAGGCCTTCTTACCTGTACTGTGTTGTTATCTTCTGGAAGATTTGTTGATTTCTTGCTGGTTTCCTCATTCTCTGGTTCTACGTTTTCATTTCCATTATTGTTTGTTTCAGTAGTACGAAAGAATTTCTTTAATGCTGCTGCCTGTTTCTCATTTTCAGCCGCTAATTGTGCCCTCCTTTTTCTGTATACATTTCCACAAGAATTCTTTTTTCCGACATGTTGATAGAGAACACATTAACTCAGCGGTTCTTCTACTAAGAGTGAAATCCAGGAGATAAAAGAACACTATGCACAGCATGAAGCCTTCACTACATGTACATGACTTCTGATTTATAATTTTTTTTCACGAGACATTTGACAGTACAAACAGCACCAATTTCTTTTTCGTTGCCGATAACTCAATATTGTTTGTGTGTATTGTTAGAGCAGCCGGCACAGCTTTGTCGCAAGGAGTGCAATTGTCTGCACCGCGGCGGTTGTAATTGTCAGAGCATGTTATTGTTGCTCAAAACTCCCAACTCTCAACAATAGCCTTTATCTTTGTCAGCGGAATTTTTTTTATAGACAAATAAGGTGAAGTGATTTCGTTTATAGGAGATTCAAGAAGAAACCGGGGTTGTTATAAAAAGTGAGGCCTATGGCATTAGGTAGTAACCAATGTTGCTACACAAATTATGAAAAAGTTAATTTTTAGTTCACTGTTTACAATAATATAAATTTAGCGAGTATTTTGGCGCTCCCCAAACTCCCCTAAAATTTAGCGCCCCGGACGGTCGCCCGGCCCTTCCGCCGGTATTGGTAGGAGCACTACTGCATTAACGTGTGAATAAGTCGAGAATTTGCTCCTGGCGGGAGGCGAGCTGAGATAGCCCGCTCGACCACGGTCATCGCTGTGTCCCCAGTGGCGCAATAGTCGAGCGCAACTGCCTGGTTAGCAGGAGGACCCTTGCGAGGCATTATTTATTATTTCCCCATTTATTTATTTCCATTGCCTACTGGCAGCAGGCTTCGTAAATTCCTCTGCGTAAAAGCTCTCATCTTCGAACGTTGTAGGATCTCAGCAGCTCTGGCAATGCACTTATCTTGTATATTTTGTGTAGACGTCTGTATCCGTGCATATCGCTGACGCATGACTTTTGTCTCCCCAGTGGGTACAGACAGTGATCGCTCTGCGCTTCGATCGGTCCCCTGGACTGGGAGCAGTTGTTAGTCGCCACACGCAGCGATTTGCAGGGGTGGAGGCTGGCAAGTGGCGGTACAAGTGGGCACGCAGCCGCTCGCTCCCCCGAGAAATCAGGGCCGCCCGTCCGCGTCCCCCCACAGTGGTGGGTGGTGCGCATGCGCACGCGCTGTGACGCGCCGACACGCTCCAGGGCCACGCACCAACTCGTTAGACACGCACCCGCGGTCAAGGTCACCCTCAGCACGTGCAGCCTGCTCTTCCTGCCTGCAGCTATCTACACTACAGCTGTCAGAGTACCGAAAGTACACGTATCCATATGTATCCGTTACTAAAAGTGATATCTGGCGTTCCCCAGGGAAGCGTTATAGGTCCCCTACTCCTCCTTGTGTTTATAAACGATTTAGCAGACAATCTGAATAGTTCCCTGATTATTTCCGTTTTTGATCTGATTTCTCTAATTGTACGATAGTGATCATATGTAGTGGGTGCTAAAGGTAAAGCAGTCAACAACCGGAGATTGGTTTGAATACCACAGTGCTTTACTAGGCATGGTCCTGTTTGGAGGTGGTATGCCGTTGCCTTCCTCCGACCTTCGAGAATTGACTTACCCAGCCAGTTATAGAGGGACCTACAGTTTAACGTGGGTTCCGAACCACGGCGCTAGTCGGTATTTTTCACATGAGCAATACTGCCAGAGGCGAAAGAAGTGGAAAGTGAGAGATAAAAATCCTAGGACCTGGCGGGAATCGAACCCGCGACCTTTGGATTTATAGTCTGGCACTCTACCACTGTGCAACCGAGTAGCACTTTGCTAACAAAATATATTCACATTCGTAAGTGGAAGTTGGTGAAAGGAATTTCGCAATTAGATTCTGCCGAAACGAATAATACCTTTCTTTTAATTATTTCCATCTTAACTCCTGCTTCATAATCGTGGATACTCTCTCCTCTACATCGCGATAATACAAAACTACCTACTCTTCTCTGAACTTTCTTTAACTCTCCGTGTGTCCCACTAGGTGGGGATCCCACAGTGCGCAGCAATATTTCAAATTAGTCTAGTGTAGTCTAGTGTAGGTAGTCTTTTTTAGTATTGCAACTGTTCTATCAATGAAAAGTAGCCATGGTTCGCTTTTCATGCAGTATTTTCCATGTGTTAAAGTTGTTCGTAATTTTATTATTAGGTACTTAGTTGAATTTAGGGCTTGTGGATTTGACTGATTTCTCGTGTAAAATGAAGTTTAACGGATTTCTTTTAGTACTGACATGGATGACTTCACACATTTCATTATTTATTAATTATATCTACAGCAAGCAGATATCGTATCTGAATTAGTTGCTTTTGATCTTGTGATGACGTTGCTAACAAATAAACATCTTCTGCGAACAGTCTGGGAACTGCTAACACTGTCTTCTATATCGTTTATGAAGACAAGAAACAGTAGTGGCCCTATAACTGTTACCGGCACCGAATCACTTGTTAGCAAGCTACAAAGGTAAGTTACAAATATATAACGATGTTCACTTACCGTCCCTAGTCTTTTGGAGAGTTAAAAAATGCTTATGTCTTCCTCGTCTTTATAAACGATTTAGGAGACAATCTGAACAGCTCCCTTAGACTGTTCGCGGATGATGCTGTCGTTTATCGGTTACTGAAGTCAACAGAGGATCAAATGCAACTGCAAAGCGATTTAGACAAAATTTCTACGTGGTGCGAAAATTGGCAATTGACACTAAGTAAAGAAAAGTGTGAAGTGACCACTAAAAGACTTCCGCTGAACTTCAATTACGCGATAAATCAGTCAAACCTTAGGTCGTAAATTCTACCAAATGCCTAGGAGTTACAATTACGAACAACTTAGACTGGAGAGAACACAAAGAAAATATTGTGGGGGAAGGCGAACCAAAGGTTACGTTTCATTGGCAGAACGCTTAGAAGATGCACCAGCTCCACCAAAGAGACTGCCTACATCACACTAGTGCGTCCTCTCTTGGAGTACTGTTGCCCCTTGTGGGACCCTCACCAGGTGGGACTGACGGAAGATATTGAGAAGGTTCAGAGGAGGGCAGCTCGTTTTGTTTTATCACGTTACGGGGGGGAAAGCGTCACGGAAATGTTGCACGAATTGGGGTGGAAATCATTAAAAGAAAGACGTTATTCATTGTGGCGTGATCTGATTGCGAAGTTTTAATCACCGACTTTTAGTTCTGAATGTGAAAATATTTTGGTAGCACCCACCTACTTAGGGAGACATGACCATCCCAATAAAATAAGAGAAAACAGATCGAAAAAGGAACGATTTAGGTGTTCTTTCTTCCCGCGCGCTATTAGAGAATGGAACGGTAGAGAAAAGTTATGAAAGTGGTTAATGAACCCTCTGCCAGGCACTTAAATGTAATTTGCTGAGTATCTATGTAGATGTAAAAGAAACGGTACTCGTTAAAAACGTATCGTTACTCGTTACTCTTGCCACCCAGAAATACGGCCGACACACTGTCTTCGTAGTCGTGAAAAAATTTTAACTGTTTCTGTTAATTTTACTTTAACATTTAAATTTGCCACGTAGAAAATGTTTGTCTACATTTTGAGGCATTTATACTGCCGAGGAAAAGATCAGTGCAGTCCACTTCCTTCGAGATTAGAAATACAATTGTCATACAAATTGATAAAAATTTGCGAAACCCACCCACAACCTCCATTTTAAGTACTGTTTCCGCACTTTACTTAGAAGCTTGGAATGTCAGAATCAATCAGAATATTTCGTGACGAATGACACTGTCACCGATCATAGTAGTAGCACTACATTTGCGAGTAGCGGGACTGTTGCACTGTATTATGTGACTTCAAGAATTAAGACAATATCGTCATGAATGAAGTGTGTAGATGATAACTTTTGAGTACTATAGTTTCCAAATGATAAGCCAAGATCGCAAACTAACAATTTATTAAGTGACGACCGGTTTCGGTGCACTGTGTCACCATCATCTGGTCATATATATATTATAATCTGGTCATCTTGTAAAAAAATTGGGTATAAAATAAAAAGTGCAACATTGCACTTAGTCACTATATAAAAAATACATAAGTTAAATACATGACAGCTTACAAAACGTTTTTTAGTAGACAAGAGCAAAAACAAATAATTAACCATTAAACTTAAACGTTTACAGTTAAAGAATAAAACGTATGTTTGCGTCAAAAACGAACGTCAGATCATCGAGCTACATCGGATCAATATGCCGAGAAAAAAAGCTAGCCAAAAGAGTGGGCTCTTTTTATAGCCCTCCCTGACAATTATTTCGCTCAACATCGAAGGAATTTGAGTATCCAAAGAAGATTTAATTGCAGAAATCTGCAGAACCAACAGCTGCGACCTTCTTTGTCTACAGAAGACCCACAGGGCCCCTCTCAAAATAAGCCCAACATTGTAGGTATGTGGCTAGTAAATGAGGCAGCACGTGAAAAGCATGGAAGTGTCATTTTTGTGAGGTAAAGGTTGGAAATAGCAGGAAGTCGTACCATTCAGCATAATAATATTGAACTTACAGGCGTAGAATTGGATAATACCGAAATAATCTCTATATTCAAACCCACAGACCAAACGTTTAGCCTTGATACTCCTTTGCTGTCACACACAAAAGACAATATGCACACAGTTATTTTAGGGAACTTTAACTGTCACAGCACACAGTGGGGCTACAGTGAAACCAATTAAGATGGTCACCTACTTGCGCAATGGCCAGAGAACAGCCAGATGTGCTTGATACCTGATCCCAAGCAACCACCATCATTTAACAGTGGGGGATGGAGAAAGGGTTACAATACTGATCTGATTTTTGAAATCAAAGATCTCTCCGCTTTAAGTCCCAAACAAGTTCTGAATGCTATTCCGAGATCTCAACACAGACCAATTAAACTAGAAATAAGACCTGTTGTCAAGCCCGTGGAAATACCATTCAGAAGAAGATTTAACTTCAAAAGAGCAAAATGGGATTGAACCCAAACCAGAGCAAACTATTAAGGACGCCTCTTTTAAGACAATACCGAGGGGATGCAGGACAGAGTGTATACCTGGGTTTACAGACAAAAATAAGGCTACATACGAAAGGAACTGTGATCTCTACGATAGAAGTCCCTTAGCCGAAGAAACAATTGAGTGTGGGGAGGAATTACTAGCAGCTCCAAGTGACCAAAGACGCCAGACCTGGATGAAGACAGTCGAGGGCGTGGACATGACACATAGTAGTAGGAAAGCATGGTGACTAATTAGAAAAAAGTGTCAAACGATCACACTATAAGAACTCCACATGTAAATATAACACCAAACCAAATAGCCAGCCAGCTTTTATTAAATGGCAAAATCGATGGAAAAAATAATGCAGCTAGGTCCAGCCTGAAAGTAAAGAAGTCAAAGAAAAGCAATGTGTCAGATGTAGATTTTTCTGTGAGGCCATAAGCAGTCTGAAAGTAGGAAAAGCTGCGGGACTTGATTACATCTGGAATGAAATAATTAAAAATCTGTCCGAAAATGTCAAAAATTTGTTACTGAAATTTCTGCATTGCTGCTGGAGGACTGCAAAAATTCCCTGAATATGGAGACACGCAAAGGTCATCGCAGTTCTTAACCCTGGGAAGTACCTAAATGACCCCAAGAGTTATATACCGCCGATATCGTTGCTGTGCTCGCTCCTGAAACTTTTTGAAAGGTTCATTATGAACAGAATAGGTGGTTACATTGACAGTTGCCTAATTGATAAACAGGCAGGTTTTCGCCCAGGGAAATCCTGCACAGCCCAGGCTCTTAATCTACCTCAATTTATTGAAGATTTGAGAGAGCCCTTCCGACAAGAGTAGTGCCCATTGATTAACTGCATCGTACGATACTGTAAACCTGAGAAGCCTCATCTCCAGAGTACATCGAATGACAAACAGTGACAGATTGGTAGAAGTTCTTAGGGCACTGCTCTGTAATAGAAGATTCTTCGTTGATTTCCAACAGAAGATAAGTAGGTGGAGAAATCAGAAGACTGGTTTCCCACAAGGTAGTGTACTGTCGCAACTGCTGTTTAACATAATACCAATTAGACCAACCTATTGGAAAAAAGACGAAATCTTTTATTTACGCAGATGACAGGGCAATTTCATGCCAAGCAAAAACTTCTAATGGAATTGAAACAATCCTCAGTGACTACCTCACATCGCTCACAGAGTACTACAGACGTAATCACCTGAAACCAGACCCAAGTAAGACACATGTCTGTCTCTTCCACCTCAACAACCGGCATGCAGGAAAGGAGCTAGATATCATCTGGAATGGTATACGTTTGAATAATTGTTCTCATCCTACCTATTTGGGCATCACTCTTGACAGAATTCTGACGTATAAGAAAAACAATGAAAAAATAAAAGCTAAGGTACAAACACGTAATGGCATACTGAACAAACTGAAATCTGCAAAGTGGGTAATCAATGCAAAAGTACTTCGTTCAACAGCTTTAGCTTCGTTCGCTGAATATGGATGCCTAATTTGGTAAAATGTTCAAATGTTTGTAGAGCTTATGGGACTCAACTACGGGGTCATCAGTCCCTAAACGTACAAACTACCTACCAACTAGCTTATAGTAAAGACTACACAAACATCCATGCCCGAGGGGGGATTCGAACCCCCGAACGCAGCGGTCGGGTTTGGGAAAGATCTCATCACACTAGAAAACTAGATGTGGTTCTAAACGACACCTGCAGGAAGATAACTGGCTGCCTGAAACCTACTAGAGTGGACTTCTAATACTCCTTATCGGGTATGTCTGGATGGCAGAGGGGTGGGATACTAATCCAACCGAATCCTGGTGTCCAGACAAACTTTTGTCTATGTTGACTCATGAGTGCCTTCTGCTCTTCCTGTTCCATGTAAGGTGCATATGACGTGTGTGAACAAGAACGCTTGATCCAGTGCCATGAATCTAAGCTGCAACAGCATGTTGGTTGAAATGACGGAGACAGAGGACCATACACCATGGACCAGAGTTCCTGAAACGATGACTCTGGGGTTCTCAGTGTCAAAGTGGTGAGAGATTTCCTTTAAACAAGTGGAATGAACACCGTCAAAAGTTTTTATAGTGATAATTCTAGTTTTTCCATGTAGGACAAGGTCCTCTAAAAACTAAAGGTTAATACTATTATAAATTTGGTGCCAATTCTGTATCTAAACAACAGGCACACTTAAATTTCATGGATGTAATTAGTTATAAGGATTCTTTTCTTAAAAATATGCACACACTATAAGTGGTCTTAATGGTACAAATATTGGGAAATTTTCTCACTGCCCTGTTTATTTTTACTTATCTATTTATTTATTTTTTTTTTTTTGTTGAGGTCATAATTGGCATAGTGTTTGAGTCAAGCCGATTCAATAATTTTGTAATTTTTAAATTTTGCTCGTTTGAATGTATTAATTTTGGTGCTACTTGCGCCATCCTGCACATGGTTTTGATGCCGCAAGTGGGGGTATTGTGAGATTACAGTCCAATAGAAATACTGGTAATTAATAGCATTTGATAATTAAACAGTATGAAGTTCACTGCAAACATTGACCATGCCAATGCACTAAATGTTACACAATTTTAATCTTATTAATTATGGTAGCAATGTATGTACACAGTGACAACATTTATAGTTAGGCCATAGGTAGAAACTCTCCACGTTGAGATTTGCTGTGTGCTTGTAGCTGACGGGAGGCCAGCGAGCAGGCCGACGTTGGTGGCTTGTTCCAGCTTAGGATTTTCCAGTTCGTTTCCGGTGAGGGGAGAGAGGGACAATGGCGAGTGCCAGGCACAGTGCGGTGCACAGCGTGAAATAAAATATTCTAATACTACTGGCATTTGAAGTAATACGATGCAGTTAGGAACCTTTAAGGCCCTCATTACGAAATAGCCTGTTGACAAATAAACAATAAATTAGCTGATATAGTCACATCTGACGTAATATGTTTAATTGACAATGAAAAATAATAAATTACCAATGAATACAAGACAGTTACACAACTAGCATGGCAATGTTTGTTTATAAAAATAATATATCAACTATTTCTCATTTTATTTTCAATTAATCTTGTGTATTTTACCTTGAAATATTCAGTTAAATCACTTATCTGTGATATAAGAAATTGCACGATTATGATAAATAGTACAAAGTATGTTTATACCAATATAAAAACCTAAGAAGACAATTTATTTAATGTGTAGTGTAATTATTTTGATTTTAAGTAAAGTTTTAGAAATGTATTGGCTGAGCGCTGTACGTTGGCAAATCGGTTAGAACAGCTCACATGGGGAAGTTGATGACGTAGGGGAAAAAACCCCGGCAGTTGAGCTTTTGGCGCGCGCGCGCGCGCGCGCGCGCGCGAGGGCAGGAAGTGACGACTCGAGAGCACGTGGGGTAGCTGGCCGGGCGGCGTCGCTCTGCATCAGTCGGCATGTGGATCGCGAGGTGGAGGTTGTAGATTTGTGTGTGGCAATCGCCACGTGTGGTTGCTCATCGTAGACTGCACCAAGTTGAATCGAGTGCTACTGTGTGTTGGTGAATATTAAGCCGGTGGAACAAGGTGTGCATCGCATTGAATTAAAGTGACTGTGATTTGTTAATGTAACACGTGTCGTCGCATAGGCATAAACATAAACAGCCACGTGGTGTGAAAACAATTCGCGAGAAATATTCATTTTGTGGGGGCTCACGAGCTATAACTTTATTTGATAAATGTGCCGACGTACAGACGTATCAGCCACAGGGTTCTAAGATTGTGAAATAAACAACATAAAGTGAACTTTTACGTGTTTTCAAAAATAGTAGTTAGTACACCCCTTTCTCTCATGAATTTGTTTTGTTAATCATATGCAGGGAAGGAAAGCTGCGAACGTGTGATATCATCCCCTAGAAAACGAGTCAAACAGTAGCAATCACAGATCCAGTGTCTTTTCATGTTTAGGAATTTGGTTCGCAGCTGGTGGTTGTGAGTTTTAAAAATTAATCTTTCCCTATTTAAACTCTCACCCCGAGCTTCACGTTCGCAGGTATCGCTCCACCAAATATTAGAAGATCTTTCCTGAGTTCGATAGAAAGGAATAAACAGACGAACGACCATCGTTACCCGCTATACAACCACCAACCTGTGCCTAAAAAGGCTTGAATCTAGACGAAGCTTCATGTACTCAGTGGGACGAAATGTGGCTTCCATAAAATCACTGTGGCAAGAACAATATCCTAAAGCCCTTATCATAGAGGAAGCCTTACCCCAAGACTCCCAACTAGACTGGAAAACGTTGATTGGACTTCGTGTGGGCGTGGGGCGGTCAAAACAACTTATGAAATGGTGGGGCTACACAGCCAATGACGAGTGTGAGTGTGATGTAATACAGACGATGGAACACCTTCTAAAACGCCCTTTAGTGGACGCATCTAGAGAGTGCACTCAAGAGGACCTCCTGAAATACACCGGGACAGCCGCAGCTTACACCAATTTCTGGACGAGATAAATATGATTCACTTGTACTATATGTTGTATTTGTTTATCTCTGTATTTTATATTTTTAACTTTGTATTTTATATTTTTGTCTCTGTATTTGACTAGTGTTTTATGTAAAAGCACTTACTTTGTAGTTTAAAGTGTGTGCCGGCTTCTTTCTGTTGCATTTGTGATGTAGTTCTGACACGAATAAATAAATATTCGAGGATTAAGCTGCAAACACGGGTCAAGAAGTATAATTGAAAATCTTTAAAAAAAAAGTATAAAATCGTAGAGCTACGTACGCAATATGCACTTAAAGTTCGTCACGGATGTCTACCTACTCATCTCGAAGTAAATAGTATCACAGAATATAGGCATTTCCCGTGTTGGTTTCGTTACAGAGTTAGTATCGAGCCGGCCGCGGTGGCCGAGCCGACTGAGGCGCTCCAGTCACGGTCTGCACGGCCACTACGGTCGGGGGTTCGAATCCCCCCTCGAGCATGGATATTTGTGCCGTCCTTAGTGTTAGTTAGTTCATAAGTAGTTTGTAAGTTTAGGGACTGATGACTCCATAAGCTCTACAAACATTTGAAATAGTTAGTATCGATACGGTAGATGCAAGTAACGAAATGTATTAATGAGTAACTATTCAGTATTTCGTATCAGTCAAAGTATTCATTACTCAGTACCGAATACATAAGGTTTGCCACATCTCTACTGTACACTGAGTTCAGCCGTCGGCACACGGAGCGTGTATCCGAACGTGTACGGTCAACGTGCCAAGTCCACCGTGCCGCTGAACACTCATAAATGGTGCAGTTTGTGTATTGGAGACGTGTACCTCAACGTACTACACGCGAACGCAGCGCGCTCCAGCGACAGGTGCATAATGTTCTTGAAACACACTGTTTACGAAATGGATGGAGTGAAATCCCTGCTCTAGCTCTATTAAAATGCTTACTTGCGCTCTTGTAAATCTGTTGTGCTGTCTGTGCTATACATCAGTAATAACTTCATATCTATGACCATAGTACTAAAAGGAAAGTACCAACTTGCAATAGGACTTCACAAAAGACAATCATTATTGCATCAGTCACACTTTTTAGCAACACTCAAAGGTTATTATTCATCGACAAGTGCTGCTATCCAGTAGAAGAATTGTTATAACATATAAAATACAAGACTTTGAAAAAAAATTTACTCCAAGAAGGTCCAAACTGTCCTATTTATACAACTAATCGAATAAACTCACTCCTCAGAGGATGCGTACGTACATTTACATAACATCGGATATTATACAGTTTACTTCTATCAAATTAATAGGAAAGTCTTTGTACCTATCACAAAACGCGAACATGAAACAAAATATTTGCATGCATTGCATTATTTTTTCCTTACTCTACTTGTTGCGCTATGCCAATCAGCCGGGAAATTGGTCTCGATCTTATGGAAGAAAGGAAGCTTAAGGTTTGACGTCCCATCGACAGCTTGGTCATTAGAGACGGAGCTAACGCTCTCAATTTTGGGTAAGGGTGGGGAAAGTAATCGGCCGCACCCTTTTGAAAGAAGCCATCCCGGCATTTGCCTGGAGTGATTTAGGGAAATCACGGAAAACCTAAATCACGATGGCCGGAGGTGGATTTGAACCACTTTCCTCCCGAATGCGAGTCCAGTGCCTTACCACTGCGCCACCTCGCTCGGTAGGGTGTCCATCTTAGCTGTTACTGCCTGATGAATATACTAATCTTCGATATAATGTTAACTGACATGTAAGTAGAAGAAATCATGTAAAGATCAATACGTTTTGTGATTTTTTTCATGTGGTTGCCTTGAAACGGCAAATTTTCATAATAAAACATTATAACCACCAATAAGACGTTTCCAGTGTTTTAATACGACAAATCGTTCCTATAACGGCTGGTTCTCCGGAGATCCACAGTTTACTCACATACGATGGGTGTTCAAATGAATAGATACGAAAAGTCTTAACAACTAAACCGGCTGGAATATGAATACGCCGCTTTGGGATAAAGTAGTGCGACATCTAGAGACGCGAAGCATGCGTCGTCACCTCCTCCAAAAATAAAATGTTCAAATGTTTGTAGAGCTTATGGGACTTAACTACGGGATCATCAGTCCCTAAACTTACAAACTACTTATGAACTAGCTAACACTAAGGACGGCACAAATATCCATGCCCGAGGGGGGATTCGAACCCCCGACCGTAGTAGCCGTGCAGACTGTGACTGACGCGCCGCAGTCCCCTCGGCCACCGCGGCCGGCCTCCAAAAATAAAATCGATGTTGTGCCCTCAGGAGGCAAGATGATCATCGTTTTCAACGTCCGAGGTCCGAAACTCATCGAATTCCTCGAACACGGAAAAGCCTTTAACAGTGACGTGTGTTGTGAGACACTCCATAGCCTACCGAAGTCCATTAAGAGCAGACGACCTGGGCTGCTCACGGACGGACTGATCCTGCTCCATGATACCGCGCGTCCACACGTCTCCAGGGTCACACGAAGTGTACTGGCCAAGTTCAAGTGGGTACAGGTTGAACATCTCAGGTTGAACATCTGCCCTACAGCCCGGAATTGCCGTCCTGTGACTTCCATCTGGTTGGTCCGCTAATAAAACATCTGAAAGGGAAGCGCTTCAACTCGGTCGACGAACTGAAGGATACAGTAGAGGACTGGGAACAGGGAATTCCTTGGCTGGTTCAACAGTGGGGTAGTTGTGCTCAGGCCTGTGGTGATTACTTTTGAATAAAGTCTTCCATTATACCCACAGTGGTGTTTCGTACATTTTCGTTTGAACACCCCTCGCATTTGAGTTACTTTGTAATGGCACACATTCAAAATGTTCAAATGTTTGTATAGCTTATGGGACTTAACTACGGGGTCATCAGTCCCTAAACTTACAAACTACGTATGAATTAGCTTATACTAAGGCACAAATATCCATGCCCGAGGGGGGATTCGAAACCCCGACCCCGACCTGCAGGCCGTGACTGGAGCGTCTCAGTCCCCTCGGCCACCACGGCCGGCGGCACACATTCGTAATACCTAAGTTACATATATTCAAAATCTACAAAACTTACGCTTCTACTAACGCCAATATGGCATTTCATCTCTGTAGCGAAAAGAGCTGCCCCTCCCCCCCCCCCCTCCCCTATCGGATAACCATTTCACTGGTGAACGTTCAGATGCATGTTGAGAATATCTGAAACGCTTAATACTGAAACTTCCTGGCAGATTAAAATTGTGTGCCGGAAAAGGTACTCGAACCTGGGAACTTGCCTTTCGCGAGCAAGTGCTCTACCACTGAGCTATCCCGACACGACTCACGATCCGTCCTCACAACTTCTGCCAATACCTCGCCTCCTACTTTCCAAACTTCACAGAAGTTCTCTTGTGAACCTTGCAAGACTAACACGCCTGGAGGAAAGGATAAGGTGGAGACATGACTTAACCACAGCCTAAGGGATTCTTCTAGAATGAAATTTTCACTATGCAGCGGAGTGTGCGCTGATATGAAACTTCCTGGCAGATTACAAATGTGTGCCGGAACCGGGACTCGAACCTGGGACGTTTCCTTTGCCCACGAAAGGCAAAGGTCTCAGGTTTGTGTCCCGTTTCCGGCACACAATTTTAATCTGCCAGGAAGTTTCATATCAGCGCACACTTCGCTGTAGAGTGAAAGATTCATTCTGGAGGCTTAATTACTGCCCTACAGCTAAAGTCGTCGGCACACGGAGCGTTTACCTGAACGAGTGAGGTCAAGCTGCTAAGTTTCTGACGTCACAACGTGCAAGCCGCATGTTTGGCAGGCTTCCCAACGTGTGGGAGATATGAAGTCGTAGGGATTCAGCTGCATGAAAACAAAACTGAAATGGGCAAAGAGTATGGCAGAAGGCAAGCAGGTGAAAGAAGGACATGGACTAACAAAATAATGGAATAAGTAAATACCTTGGCAACACCGGGAACTAATAGTAGTCGCTCCTTCAGTACACACACACACACACACACAGACAGACACATGCCCACATATACTTGTCTCCTGCTGTTGCAGTAAACAACGATGAATTTCCTCTTTAGGTACGTTGCGAAATTCAGTAGTCGTGTTGATTTTGATGTCTTCTTCGATGACAAAACGATCACCTGTGAAACCATTTTTGATATTCGAAAACCCCTGATTACGGAGTGTAGTGGAGCACTCGAATGTTTGTTTCTGCGAGCCATGTTTGCAAAATAAACGATAAATGAAAAAATCACATGTTTGTAGAGCTTATGAGACTTAACTACGGGGTCATCAGTCCCTAAAGTTACAAACTACTTATGAACTGACATAAAAGTTTTCTGGGTATGGTACCGCGTCATGATGTAAGGCTATTACTTAAATAATACTTGGTTACTTAAGTAATAGCCTTACATCATGACGCGGTACCATACCCAGAAAACTTTTATGTCATCTGACTCTGGCCGCGGAAGCCAACGTAATTATACTTATGAACTATCTAATACTAAGGACGGCACAAATATCCATGCCCGAGGGGGGATTCGAACCCCCGACCTTAATGGTCGTGCAGACCGTGACTGGAGCGCCTCAGTCCCCTCGACCACCGCGGCCGGCAGTCCAGTGTATTACCGCTACACCACCTCACTGCTTAAAGTTATGCAGTGGACTTGATTCAATGGTAATTGACATAAAATGCCCGAACATTGAACTCCAAGTACAGACATTTCAAAGTTTTTTTTTTTTTCTTTTCTTTTTTTTTTTTTTTTTTTTTATCTTGATTAATTTCATGAAAGTTCCCTTTTGATTTTTATTCCTATTCATTTCGTGTGTTAATTACATTTTGTCCTATAACGTCTTTATTAAATTTTGCACGCAGCAATTTATAACTACCTTTGCGATTTATTTGGCCATTTATTTAATTTCGCGCCGCGGCGGAATTGCCGAGGGTATTGAGGCGCTATGTTGCGATGTGCGAGACCGTTCCCCGTCGGTAGTTCGAATCCCCCCATCGGGCATGGATGTTTGTGTCTTCTTTAGTGTAAGGTAATTCGTAAGTAGTTTGTAAGTTTAGGGACTGATGACTCCGCAGTTAAGTCCCATAAATTTTACAAACGTTTGATTTTTTTTTTTAATTTAATTTCGTAATTTGAAATCTTGCAGAGCTTTCTGGCAAGATTATGTACTGTATATGACAGTGACAACCACTTTAATTGATCTCGGTAGGTGGGCTATTTGTTTTAACTCATGGCATGTGCATCCACTAAAGCGAACTTTACAGTTACAATAAGAGGTGGAGTTTCATACGGTAAATGCACCTTGAAATATCTGAAATTCAGAAACATTCCTGTACCTTGAGTTTAAGGGCATTTACAAAGACTGAGAACACATGTCTCTCTTTCCCAAATCAGCAATGATATAGGTTACGTTTTACAGAAAATTTGATGTAGGAAATCGCAAACAGGCGAACTAAAATTTAAATAAATAAAAATAAAAAATAAATCACATACTTCACTTAAAAATCACGCAAAAAGTGAAAAACCAGTGGCTGCTTTCCTTTAAACCCAGCAGGAATACCTGTAAAACATTTTTACTTTATCTGCCAAATGCATTTAAAGTTCTTCGTTTCTGAAGGTGAAAAAACGCACTGCTAAGCGGCCGAGCGCATTGAGGCGCTATGGTACGATGCGCGAGGCCATTCCCTGTCGGGGGTTCTACATCTACATCTACATGGGATACTCTGCAAATCACATTTAAGTGCCTGGCAGAGGGTTCATCGAACCACAATTATACTATTTATCTCCCATTCCATTCTCGAATAGCGCGCGGGAAGAAAGAACACCTGAATTTCTCTGTTCGAGCTCCGATTTCTCTTATTTTATTCTAATGATCATTTCTACCTATGTAAGTGGGAGTCAATAATATATTTTCGCATTCGGAGGAGAATGTTGGCGATTGGAGTTTCGCAAGTAGGCCACGCCGCAGCGATAAGCGCCGTTGTTGTAATGATTCCCATCCCAGATCCTGTATCATTTCCGTAACGCTGTCTCCCCTGTATCGTGACAATACGAAACGAGCTGCCCTTCTTTGAACTCTTTCGATGTCCTCCGTCAAACCCACCTGATAAGGATCCCACACTGGGCTGCAATACTCCAAAAATGGACTGACAAGCGCAGTGTATGCAGTTTCTTTAGTAGTTCTGTTGCATCTTTTAAGGGTTCTGCCAATAAAACGCAGTCTCTTGTTCGCCTCTTTCCCATGATATTATCTACGTGTTCTTTCCAGTTTAGGTCTGAAGTAATAGTAATTCCTAGGTATTTTGTGGAGTTTACGGCCTTCACATTTGATTGATTTATGTTGAAAACAAAGTTAAACGGATTTCTTTTCGTACTCATGTGGACGACTTCACACTTCTCATTATTTAGAGTCAATTGCCAATTTTTACACCATACTGATATCTTATTCAGATCGTTCTGCAGTTGGTTTTGATCTTCAGATGATTTTAGTGGGCGGTAAATGACGGCGTCATCTGCAAAAAACCTAAATCCTCTAAATCGTTTATGTAAATAAGGAATAGCAGAGGACCAATGACACTACCCTGTGGAACGCCCGATATCACCTCTGTTTTAGTCGATGCCTTACCATCGATTACTACGAACTGTGTCCTCTCTGACAAGAAATCTCCTACCCAATCGCAAATTTGGAGCGATATACCATAACCACGCAATTTGATTAAAAGCCGTTTGTGAGGTACGGTGTCAAAAGCTTTCTGGAAATCAAGAAATACGGAATCGACCCCCCCCCCCCCGCGCGCATGGATGTTTGTGCCTTCTTTAGTATACGTTAGTTCATAGGTAGTTTGTAAGTTTAGGGACTGATGACCCTGCAGTTAAGTCCCATAAGCTTTACAAACATTTGAACATTTTTTTGCTGTTTCCTCCAAACAATGTGACAATGTGCAACATGTGGCCGTGGCCAGATGGAGGAAACAGCAAAAAATAGCTGAAAACACAACTAAAATATAAGTAAAAACATCTTCTCTTATGTAAAATAATACGTGAACGGTTTATAATCTAGAAACAATATATCTCACAAAAAAAAAAGAAAAAAAAAGTACTTGTAGATTCCACTGAAGATGCCTTTAAAATAAAAGGCGAAACGCGTCTGGGAGAAATAAAATCAAAACCAAAGAATTTCGGTGCTTCTTCCGGAAGATGACCGCCCGAGAAAACATGGTATTAAACGTTCATTGTACATATATATATATATGGCGTCTATCCCGAAAAAACAGACGTCATCTCTGATCTTGCAGTTGTTATTGTTTTCAAATTCACAGAATATATGACTTCAACTGCGAATGGGCGAAGCTGAGAATGTGTACCCAGCCGGGATTCGAACCCGGGTCTCCTGCTTTCTAGGCAGTTGCGCTGACCCCTACACCACTGCGGACACAGTGATCACCGCACCTGCAAGGACTACCTAAGCACGCCTCCCGTCAGATACAAATTCCCAGCTTCGTCCTGCCCACAGTACTCAAACTCCTAGTCACTATGTACTAATTCCCGTAAAAGTGAGGGCTCCAAACTTGCCCACCCCTCCCCACTAACGAAACGACCATTGCCTGTCACTGGCATATATATGTGGCGTCTATTCCGAAAGAACAGACGTCACTTCTGATCCTGCAGTTGTTATTGTTTTCATATTCACAGAATATCTGACTTCAACTGCGAATGGGCAAAGCTGAAACTGTGTACCCAGCCGGGATTCGGGTCTCCTGCTTACTGTGGGCAGGGTAAAGCTCGATATTTGTGTCTCACGGGAGGCGTACTTAGGTAGTCCTTGCAGGTGCGGTGATCACTGTGTCCCCAGTGGTGTAGGGGTCAGCGCAACTGCCTAGAAAGCAGGAGACCCGGGTTCTAATCCCGGTTGGGTACACATTCTCAGCTTCGCCCATTCGCAGTTGAAGTCATATATTCTGTGAATATGAAAACGTTCATTGCTTCGCTTTGTTAATTCTGATAGGGGGCTCTTGGACGCTCCATGTGTTCCAGAAGGTGATGTTTTATGTCGGAGGGTTTCAACACCAGATGACTGCAAGGATATACAGATCAAAAACTGGTCATTTGAGGCTGAACGTAAATAAATTTGAGGCACTGCAAGAGGAAAAAGTAAGAACAGTAAGCTAACTGCAGGCTGAGATTCGTTAGAAGAATATTAGGAATGTATATAAATCATTCACGAAAGACGCGACTTACGAAATGCTTGTTTGACTATTTCTAGAGTATTGCCCATCTACCTGATACTATTATAGGTCTGAATTAATACGAAATCCAGAAACTAATTTATGAGGGATAGTCGTTTCGCCACGGTACCGTCTGCAGCCACCTGATTACATCTTGTCTAGGTTTACGCAGTCACCGATACAATCTCATCCTCAAGCACGCCAATCAAAAGTAATAAATGGTCGCTGCAAATACGTGTTTTGTCAGGATGGGTCAGCAATGAATCACTGGTGTCCGTGAACCACCTGCCTGGTGAACGATGCTATCTCTTTAAACGTGTCGGCATCAGGTTGGAAGTGACGTATTGACGTGTGTACCGGGGGTGGACAAGATAATATGAACATCACCCGCTATACGACATCTTGTTGCCGGTTGTTCATCAGCACTACGCATGTCCCCGAGACTCAACCGTGAGTCTCTCGACGCGATAGCTGTACACTTCAATTTCAAACGTATGCTTCGCTTCGCAATTCTCCGGGATGTACTTGACGCATTGCGATGCAAACAACGCCATTCTTTTTGTGTTTATCATGCTATTGATTGCATAATACATAACGTGGGTTATCTATTAAAAAAAACATAATTTTGTGTTGAAAATCATGTTTGTTTACGTTTTAGACTGTCTCGTAGTACATACATTCATAAGCCCCTGCCGTATGTTCATAACCGTGAAATTAGTTTTTCAGTATTAATTGTGATTCGAGAGATATTTTGGTGAAAAAATTCAGTTGGACACCCTGTGTATCGTGGTATTCAACTGTTTGTACTGTAATATTGCGCTTTCTTTAATCCCATCAGGTGTTGGAGTGGTTGTTAATGTTCGGGGCCGCTTTTAAAGTTTCACTAGCATTGTGATATTACGGGGAAGTAACGTGGTGGATCTGACACATTTAAGTAACTTTATAATTAACAGTCTCAAGAAAGGAGGCGGAATCTGACTTTAAAGTTTAGCGGCGGTAGTAATTTGGAATAAAAGCAACACCTGAGGACAATATTACACAAAGTAACTAACAGATTCCGCGATGACCTTTTTTTACCATAATACTTGCATTAAGTTGACTGGATGTAGCAGATGAGGCTGTAAAACTCTTGCTGCATTGTGTAAAATGATGCTTGGTTTGCTTAGAGCGGATTGTACTAACTGAATGACAGTGAATATATATATATATATATATATATATATATATATATATATATATATATATATATATATATATATATATATATATATAAAGTCCAACAATGGCTCCAAGCATCATGTTACATAATCAAGATTATTGCTGGCAAAATAGAAACAATTCATGAATTATTAAAAAGTGGGTCATTTTAAACAAGTAAAAGATTTCAACTGAACTGATTATATTTTCATCATACTTCACAAACAAAACGATCTCACACAATTGGTAGTGAAGAAATCTCTGACGTGCGACTATCCTTATCGAGCAAGAAAACATGAAAGACGAAGTGCACAACCGCTTTCTGAGCAGCTCGTAAGAAATAGATGAACATCAAAGATATTTAAGGAGCGTAATTAGCTGCCAGAGAAAACGGTGGTCAGCGACAAGCGTCGTAGATAAATTGTTTACTGCATAAAAATTTCAATGTAATACTACAGTATATCCAAATGGGTCGGAAAACAGAGAATGTATATCTCACCATCCTTGAGAAGAAACTGCTTACTATGACTAACATATTATTAAAAAAACATGTAATGCGACACCACACACCGACAAAAAGATTCAGGCGTCCGTCCTTTGTACAGCATCAGAAAAAAACCGACATCTCCCCTGGACAGCAAAATCGCCACGTCAAAACATAACTGAAACGCTGTGGAGAGTTCTAGAGCAGAGTTTGGAGACCAAATTAAGAGCTCCAACATCCATATTATTAATTTTTTTTCCGGGTTTTTATGTCGTGGTCTTGTGGCTTTGTTATTAAAAGCTGGCATTTCGTCCCCATCTGCGGAGAACATTCTCAAGGGGGGTCGTGGCTCTTTTTAACGTCCGATATACATGCTGGCTCGTTGCTGACTAGCCGAATTCCGTTTTGCGTGCTCGCGCACAGAGGTAGGGCACCAGGATATAGACGGGCATGCCCACCAACTTCTGCTGTAGTGGCAACTCCCGGCGCCATTTTTGTTCCAAGCTGTGATAGCGTGATCATATGAAAGGCGGAGTTTATCAGTTGTTATTGCTTTCAAATGTAGCTTGCTTCATTTCTAATACACATACCAAAAAGGAAATATATATATTTGGATCATAAATTAATCTCGTCGTAATTATCAATAAAATTCTTCTGGGTATGATACCGCGTCGTCATTTTGTAAACTGTACCGACGTTTCGGCCACTGTTGCAGGCGGCCTTCATCAGGGTCTGGGTCAGATACAGACACACAGACCTTGATGAAGGCCGCCTGCAACAGTGGCCGAAACGTCGGTACAGTTTACAAAATGACGACGCGGTATCATGCCCAGAAGAATTTTATTGATAGTGACAACTGCCGCGAAAGCCTACGTTTGCATTTAATCGTCGTAATTAGTTATTGTAATATGGTTTGACAAATCGTTAAATATGATTTCTGGTATTTGCCCACCTGGATGTGTTTTGTGAGCAACTCTTTCGCATTCGACAGCTCATTTTTATGGGATACCACCTTCACAACCAAAACTGCGCTAGCATGCAAGAAATCTCCGTTTTCGAATGCCATACATTTGCTCCAGAATAAACACCTTGGTCGCTACTTTTTTACGGCGTATTTTTCATAATTCATATAAAATACTTTTTCAGTGCAAAAGATATATCACCTTGATAAACTAGGATGCAGTAAAACATTTATATATACATTTTAATTTCTCATTTAACAATTTACTTTCTCATTGGTCAATTTTACTTACGGCGTCGGTGGCGCAGTGTGCTGATGTTAGCAACGACCTTTGAATGCTCTTTGAAAACTCGAACAGGTAAAATGAGTGAAAATAATTTTTCATCTTTAGCATCTTCTTCTATGGACAATTGTCCAGCCAGTAAATTAATTATTCTCCTAAAGCGAACATTCTCTCATCATCATTAGCAAATTACGCCGCCGATGCAGTAACCAAAATTAACATCGCAGTAGTTGTAACTAAAATTAACATCGCAGTAGCTTCAAACATCGTTACGAGCCGTTTGTGCAATTATACCTAGTAAAAAAACAGTGTGCATCATTTAAAAGTAGTTGGTATTGTTATTTTCTAAATGTTGCCACTGTATAAAAAAAAAGTGTCGAAACCTGTCGTTTGCAACGTGTAGAAATTGTGCATAAATACAAATGAATTAACCCACCTCGCATAGTTTTGAAGAGCTTGTTGGTGTCCATTCGTTACGATGACAATTAATTAACCATATTTTACGCCCTTCAGGATCCAGTGGAAACGAAAAAGCACGAAGATCATTTTCTGAACGATTAGCACAATTCGGAGCTGCACAGCCCACCATGCTGAAAGCGTATTGACTGTCCAATTCTACAATCGCGCGTCGAAGCGAAGGAACGAAAATGGCGGATGCGCATGCCCGTCTATATCCAGGTGCAATAACAGAGGTGTGACGTCAGATGTTGCGCGTAAACGGAATTCGGCTGCAGTAAGAAACGAGGCAGTATGTGTATCGGACGTTAAAAAGAGTCACGACTACCTCGAGATTGTCCTCCGCAGATGGGGACGAAATGTTGGATTTTAGCAACAAATCCACACGACCACGCCATAATAGCCCGGTAAATTTTAACAAGATGTACATTTCCGATTGTGGGAGAACATTTATCTTATGTCGTTATATGCGCAATGCTTGTGGAACGGGCGTTGTACACGATACAAGAACGTGAGAGAGACACGTGATTCTTTCAAAAAATAATTAAATAAATGAAAATAAAATAATAAAAAAGATCATGTGGTGTTGGATTTCAGCACCAGTGACATCGATAAGTAAATAAACTCTCTCGTATCACAATACCTGTGGTACGAAAGGAAAATAGAAGAATTAAAAAAATCAGAAAGTGTAGGGGGGGTGGACTCTATGTACAAAATGTACGAAGTTTTAAAGTTCTTGGACATAACACTGCAATCATTGAACTAGTATCACACTTATTGCTATAGATGTCCGATGCTTCAGTGATATTAAAATAAATGAATTACCTTCACATAATCCTTCATTCTTTCAACGAAACCTTTACAAAAACTGCAGGAACTAATGTAGATACTGTACAGCAGGCTTTGAAATATGAAATAAATATGCACTTTGGTACGAATTTCCTGTTGCAAGAAAATGGAGTGTTACAGAAAGTTTTTGGTTCACAGGTACTGCCTTCGTGTCTGTTTTGGAGACACTACGGTCGGGGGTTCGAATCCCCCCTCGGGCATGGATATTTGTGCCGTCCTTAGTCTTAGTTAGTTCATAAGTAGTTTGTAAGTTTAGGGACTGATGACCCCGTAGTTAAGTCCCATAGACTATACAAACATTTGAACATTTTTTTTTTTTTTTTGGAGAAAACGAGCCCTTTAGAAAAATTTCAAAATGTGAAGAGGATATCCTTGTGAAATTACGAAAACCAGAACCGTCTTCCAACTTCAATTCACAAAGCATGTCATTCCCACCAAAACTTTTATGTTTTGGTCCACCACTGATGACTACGTCATTCTTTGCGTCTTCTTTATTGAGATGTTCAAATGTTTGTTAAGCTTGAGGGACTTAACTGCGTGGTTATCAGTCCCTAAACTTACAAACTACTTATGAACAACACAATCAATCATGCCTGAGGGGGGATTTGTACCCCCGACCGTAGTGGCCGTGCAGACTGTGACTGGCGCGCCGCAGACCGCTCGACCAACGCGGCCGGCTTCTTTATTGATCTGTCAATAATAACGCATCGCCACTTGCTAATGTTTGTTCCTCCTCACTTGATACAGCTTAGTTCTGAGAATTCCGTAGCGCAAATACACGCACAAGCTCACTGCAGCAGACGATACGAATACAAAAGTTCGTCGCCAGTGTAGTCGCGGATACGAACAGTGTTGTCAACATTGTGTGGGAACACATTGCAAACAATGCTGCCAACAAAACATCTGAACGCGCCTTAAGATGGTAACATCAGCACAAACCCTCGGACTCACATCACATTGCCAGTGCTTCAATACTCATTACAGCCATTTTGTTTCATTACAAGCATTTTGTAGAATGCTGACCACCACCCAGTGACTGGCCTAACACTCTCTCTGATCTACACGAGATTTCCCGTACAGAATGTTAAGCCCTTTCTATACGAGACGTGCAAGACGCACAAGGAAGTCGTTGTCAGCTGCAGCGCCCCTTGCGATAGACCGTCGAACTACAAAGAAGCGTTCAAACGGTACACATTTGTCGAGTCGTCTGCTTCACGCGTCTACTTCGTTGGTTGTCAACTTACAGCAAATGAATCGCCGCCTTAACATCACTTTTCGAAACTGTGATATGTTGTTGTGATTAAAACATTTATTTGTGTTTTAGACTGCCACTGTGAAACTGTATTTAATTGTTTTCGTGCAGTTCATTCGTTACTACGTCACTCACATGTGTTAACGTCCTCATTATAAAATGCGATTACATACTTCCAGCCCCTGCGGTTTGATGCGCCTGTGTGTATGATGAACAAGATCAGACGTTTCACTTTGATTAAGCTTCAAATAATGCTCACCAAAAACAAAAATTTCATCCGTTAACTACAGCATGTTTCAGGAAAAATAGCAGATATTTTAGAAAATGGTAATAAAGACGATTTGCAGTTAAAATTTCATATAACATGTGTCAAGTTGTTATTGGTATATACAACAAACTGATAAATCAGTGAAAATTTCTTGATTTACATATGCTCTACGTTTGTTTGGATTTCATATTAACAGCTATATCTCTGGATTCAATAAAAATTGTACACAGGTTATATTACATTTTTATGCAATTCCTCTATAGTATCACCTCCTAAAATACGACTGAATCGAAAAACTACGTTCCTCTGAGCAGGAGACAAGTACACAATCTCAAAGAAATTCCCGACTTGGCTTCGTTTGTCATCCCAGCCGGTCGTCTGTGTATGCGCGAAGCACTGCCATACGCGTGAAAATAGGATCCATCCTATTCCGTCTCCTAGCGATCGTATGCGTGCATCTTGTGCAAGTGGACGCGTCTACCAAAGAGGGGTCTGCACGGCCACTACGGTTGGGGGTTTAGGGACTGATGACCCCGTAGTTAAGTCCCATAAGCTATACAAACATTTGAACATTTACCAAAGAGGTATATAAACAACATAGACAGGCTACAGGCAAGCTGCAGCGCTCTGGGTGGCAGCACTAAGCAACATTGGGCGCCATATTTGAGAACGTCAGTTTGAAGCAGCATCAGGAGCAGACGTTTCTGTTTGTAATTTAAACTAATGTGTAAGCTCTATTATTGGTGGTAAATCATGACCAGTGTACGTTCGGCATACAATTGCAGCAACCGCAGTGATAAAACTGTTGGAATATCATACATAAATAAAGAGATATGTAACTATATAGGTCGTTGTGTATCAGCGTGTATTTGCCTATAAACATTCATTATACTTAACTATCGCATTTACCAAGTTTCAAAATTATGTTTACTTCACGACCATCACAAAGCTAGGCAGAAGACGGATGTATTTGATGTGTTTTAATGTAATGACACTTGTTTATCTAGTGTACAAAAGCGTATTAACCATTTGTTTAGTAGCCTAGGTACATAAACTGTAATTAAACTATTATTTACCTACAGATTTTCTTAGCAAAACAAGGAGTTGCTAACCTAATGGGTAATCAGTATGAGTCGTGATAAGTGGCAACCTACAAAGTATAGTTACATATGCTCTTGTCGTTTTGAAGAAAAGTTATGTATGCCACCACCGATCGAAAGCGGCTACTTGCAAATGCCATTCCAGCTCTATTTTCGTTTCCTGAGCACCTACAGAAACCAAAAGCTGTAAGGAGAGTACCAAGGAAACGTCAAATTGTGGATAGCTTGATAAATACGTAATGTACTTCAAAGCATGAAAAATCATTTCAACCACAGGCAGAATAAAGGTAATTAAAGATTTTTAAAAAAATCGCCTGTATTTATAGGGAACACGGGTACCGAAACTTACGAAATTTAGTTAAAATTTAGGTAAATTTACTTTATACGACAAATCACTAGTCTTTCCATATTTTGCAAGATCCCGTCCCAATACTACGCCTTCTTGAGTGTGTGTAAGCCTAGCCAGGAGTCCATAGAAGACGATATACGAAGCATACAGATTTACTGGCCTAGTATTTCCATCCGGCAGTTGCGAATATTGAGCCAACCACTCCGTAAGTTGGACTTCTGAGCCAGCGCGTACAAATATCTCGTTATACACACAACATGTATAAGTTACAGTCAGTAAATAAACTTCAATCAGTGCTGCAGAAGTATTTCGAAAAATAAGGCACAGTTCCGACTAACAGTATGATTGTTGTCAGTGTAAATTTACGCAAATTGAACTAGGAAAGCTCTGTACCACATGATCAAAGAATGTTCAAATGGGTGTGAGTTCTTATGAGACCTAACTGCTTAGGTCGTTGGTCCCTAGACTTACAAAGTACTTAATATAACTTAAACTAACTTACGCTAAGGACAAGATATACATCCATGACCGAGGGAGGAGGGAGGACTCGAACCTCCGAATGGAGCAGCCGCGCAGTCCGTGACATGGAGCCTCAGACCGCACGGCTAACTAGCATGGCACCACATGATCAATGTTACCTAAACCCATATTGGTTATTAAAAAAGCCCCTCGCTTTGAAGGAATCACATCAATAAAACTTGTTAGCATAACAATATGATAATTCATTAAAAGTTATTATTTCAAGCTTAGAGTACATCACATAATAGGTATATGAATCGAATTTACCTTCTCTTCCAAAGAAAATATTGGATGCTTTCTCCTTAAATGACATAGCATGTTTGTAGTACCTCCACCCGTTTGCAGCTTTTTAAAGCAAATGGAGCATTGTACCTCACTGCTACGATACTTCGTGAAATACTTCCACTCTCTGGATGGTGCCATTTAAGACACAACCGACGTCTGTCGACGACAGCAAGGAACTGCCGTATGACCAGATGGAGGCAAGTCTCGTACACTGCCGGTGCACGTGCGTCGTCTAATAGGACACGCGACACGGCAACAGGTGCATCGATGCCTCAATAGCAGCACCAGTTCTTAAGTTCTTATGCCACACATTTGTTGCACATTTCTGCCTTCCGGGATTGCTCTTAAATTATCACCGATCGCTTTTGTTAGTTACTGCGATGACCTAATATTTCACAGCAGTGGCAATTTTAGGAATAGCTCTAAATATTGGGGTGTACTTAGTCGAAACAAGGCCCCTGGAGTAGATGATATTCCCTCAGAGCTACTGAATTTTTATTTTTTTTTTTTAAATTATTTACAAAAAACACATTTTGAACCACTACTACAGAAAGCAGACATACCTGTTTTTTTACCTGGTTCTTGGCAATAACTAAAATAAACCGGTTACAACCGACACCAAATAAGTACCGAAAAAACCGGTTATTCAAAACTAAAATACCGGTATCGGTTTTAACCGGTCGGTTTTTCTCATCCCTACCACACGGTGGAGTAATGATGACGGCGCTGCCTGCAGTCTCCTGTGGTTCTGCAGAACGCTGAGGCCGCGGTGTTTCTTGGCATGCGCTAAATGGCCGGTAGTGGTGGGTGTGCACCCCTGCGTGTTTCCCCCTGACAGGCGCTGCCGCCGCCTCCCACGGCCGCCGTTATTAAGTTAACCGTCAGCCACGGCTTCATCCGTTACCGACAGCTGTGCCGCCGCTAGGTTTCCCGTTGACAACAGCGAACACAAATACACACAAATACTGGACAATAATTTCTCCCTGTACGCCGGCCGCGGTGGCTGAGCAGACTGAGGCGCTCCAGTCACGGTCACTACGGTCGGGGGTTCGAATCACCCCTCGGGCATGGATATTTGTGCCGTGCTTAGTATGAGCTAGTTCATAAGTAGTTTGTAAGTTTAGGGACTGATGACCCCGTAGTTAAGTCCCATAAGCTTAACAAACATTTGAACATTTTTTGAAACCTCGCCCGAATCAACCCGGGACTGGAACACGCCAGAAAATTTTATCTAGAAGTAGGCTATATACGAGCACAACAACGGACTCTATCGCACATTCACTGACATAGTGCCACAGAATACAATCGAGCTGAAATATCCGCTTTATAACTGGACTGCTATATGGAAAAACATCCATAATTCAGTACTTAGTAAAAAAGTTAGATCCAACTGGTATGACGTTGTAAATGATGTCATCCCTACTGGCGAAAAGATGTTGTTATGGTTTTCAGTCCAGAGACTGGTTTGATACAGCTCTCCACCCTACTCTATCCTGAGCAAGCCTTTTCATCTCCTCATAAGAACGGCAACCCACATTCACTTGAATCTGCTTACTATACGCGTCTCTTGCTCTCCCTCTGCGATTTGTACCCCACACACTTCCCTCCAATGCTAAATTTACGATTCCCCGATGTCTAAGAATGTGTCCTACCAAGCGATCCCTTCTTTTAGTCAGGGTGTGCCAAAAATTCCTTTTCTATCCAATTCTGTTCAGTACCTCTTCATTAGTTATGCGATCTACCCACCTAATCTTCAGCATTCTTCTGTAGCACCACATTTCAAAAGCCTCTATTCTCTTCCTGTCCGCACTGCTTATCGTCCATGTTTCACTCCCGTACAAGGCAACACTCCACACAAATGCCTTCAGAAAAGACTTCCTTACACTTAAATTGATATTCGATGTTAGCAAATTTCTCTTTTTCAAAAAAGCTTTTCTTCCCATTGCCATTCTGCATTTTATATCCTCTGTACTGCGACCATCGCATGTTATTTTACTACCCAAGTAACAAAACTCATCTACAACCTTCATTGTTTCGTTACCTAATCTAATTCCTTCAGCATCGCCTGATTTTCTAAGACCGCATTCCATTATTTTTGTTTTGCTCTTGTTAATGTTCATCTTATATGCATGTCACTATAATGTCAATAATCGTTTGTATTTGCCGACATATCTTCCCTATAAATACAGGCGAATTTCTTTTAAAATATTTAATTACCTTTATTTTATACGCTCTCTTCAACACACTGTCCATTCCATTTAACCGCTCTTCCAGGTCCTTTGCTGTCTCTGATAGAATTATAATGTCATCATCAAAACGCAATGTTTTTATTTCTTCCCCCTGAACTTTAATCCCTATTCCAAATTTTTCCTTGCTTTCCTTCACCGCCTGCTCGATGTACAAATTGAATAACATCGGAGAAAGGCTACAACCCAGTCTTACTCCCTTCCCAACTGATGCTTCCCTTTCATGCCCTTCGAGTCTAATAACTGCGGTCTGGCTTTTGTACAAGCTCTAAATAACTCTTCTTTCCCTATATTTTACTCCTGCTGACTTCAGAATTTGAAAGAGTGTATTCCAGTCAACATTGTCAAATGCTTTCTCCAAATCTACAAAAGCTAAAAATGTAGGTTTGCCTTTCCTTAATCTATCTTCTAAGATAAGACGTAAAGTGAGTATTGCCTCCCGGGTTCCTACGTTCCTCCTGAATCCAAACTGATCTTCCCCGAGGTCGGCATCTCCCAGCTTTTCCATTCTACTGTAGATAATTCGTGTTAAAATTTTGCAACCATGACTTATCAAACTAATGGTTCTGTAATTTTCACACCTGTCTGCACCTGATTTCTTTGGAATAGGGATTATTACATTTTTCTTAAAGTCTGAGGGTATTTCGCCTGTCTCATACATCATACACACCAGTTCAAATAGTTTTGTCATGGCTGGCTCTCCCAGAGACTTTAGTAGCTCTGAGGGTATGTCATCTACTCCTGGGGCCTTGTTCCGACATAGGTCTTTCAAGGCTCTGTCAAATTCAACTCTCAGTATAGTATCTCCTATTTCATCTTGATCTACTTCCTCTTCCCTTCCTACAACATCGTCTCTAAGTTCATTTCCCTTTGTAGAGCTGCTCTATGTACTCTTCCCACCTTTCAGCTTTCCCTTCTTTGCTGAGAACTGGTTTCCCATCTGAGTTCTTGATATTCGTAGAGTTGCTTTTCTTGTCCCCAAATGTCTCTTTTATTTTCCTGTAGGCGGTACCACCCCCATGAACCACAGACATTGCCGAGGTGGGGTGGCTTGCGTGCCTCAACGATGCAGATAGCCGTACCGTAGGTGCAACCACAACGGAGGGGTATCTGTGGAGAGGCCAGACAAACGTGTGGTTCCTGAAGAGGGGCAGCAGCCTTTTCAGTAGTTACAGGGGCAACAGTCTGGATGATTGACTGAGCTGGCCTTGTAACATCAGCCAATGTGGCTTTGCCACACAGCTACTGCGAACGGCTGAAAGCAAGGGGAAACTACAGCCGTTACTTTTCCCGAGGACATGCAGCTCTACTGTATGAACATATGATGATGGCATCCTCTCGGGTAAAATATTCCGGAGGTAAAATAGTCCCCCATTCGGATCTCCGGGCGGGGACTACTCAGGAGGATGTTATCATCAGGAAAGACAACACTGGCATTCTACGGATCGGAGCGTGGAATGTTAGATCCCTTAATCGGGTAGGAAAATTAGAAAATTTAAAAAGAGAAATGGATAGGTTGAAGTTGGATATAGTGGGGATTAGTGAAGTTCGGTGGCAGGATGAACAGGATTTCTGGTCAGGTGAGTACAGGATTATAAATACAAAATCAGTTGGGGGTATCACAGGAGTAGGACTGATAATGAATAAGAAAATAGGAATGCGGGTAAACTACTACGAGCAGCACAGTGATCGCATTATCATTGTCAAGATAGATACGAAGCCAACACCGACAACAGTAGTACAGGTTTATATGCCAACTAGCTCTGCCGATGATGAGGACATAGAAGAAATATATGAGGAGCTAAAGGAAATTATTCAGACCGTTAAGGGAGAGGAAAACTTAATTGTGATGGGAGACTGGAATTCGGTAGTAGGAAAAGGAAGAGAAGGAAAAATAGTAGGTGAATATGGACTGGGCAGAAGGAATGAAAGAGGAAGTCGCCTGGTAGAATTTTGCACGGAACATAATTTAATCATAACAAACACGTGGTTTAAGAATCACAAAAGAAGGTTGTATACTTGGAAGAGACCAGGAGACACTGGAAGGTATCAGATAGATTTTATAATGGTAAAATATAGATTCCGGAATCAGGTTATAAACTGCAAGACATACCCAGGGGCAGATATAGACTCTGACCATAACTTGTTAGTCATGAACTGTAGGCTGAAACTGAAAAAACTGCAGAAAGGTAGGAAAATAAGGAGATGGGACCTAGATAAATTGAAGGAACGTGAAGTTCTGGTGAATTTCAGAGGGAGATTTAGGCAACAATTGACAGAAACAGGGGGAAATAAAACAGTAGAAGAGGAGTGGGTAGCATTGAGAGATGAAATAGTGAAGGCAGCAGAGGACAAAATAGGTAGAAAGGCAAGACCTGCAAAAAATCCTTGGATAACACAGGAGATACTAAATTTAATTGATGAAAGGAGAAAATATAAAAATGCAGTAAATGAAACAGGCAAAATGGAGTACAGACGACTAAGAAATGAGATTGATAGGAAGTGCAAAATGGCTAAGCAGGAGTGGCTAGAAGTCAAATGCAAATCTGTAGAAGAATGTATAATAAGGGGAAAAGTAGATACCGCCTACAGGAAAATCAGAGAGACATTTGGGGACAAGAAAAGCAATTCTACAAATATCAAGAACTCAGATGGGAAACCAGTTCTCAGCAAAGAAGGAAAGGCTGAAAGGTGGAAAGAGTACATAGAGCAGCTCTACAAAGGAAATGAACTTAGAGACGATGTTGTAGGAAGAGAAGAGGAAGTAGATCAAGATGAAATAGGAGATACTATACTCAGAGACGAATTTGACAGAGCTTTGAAAGACCTAGGCCGGAACAAGGCCCCAGGAGTAGATGATATACCCTCAGAGCTACTAAAGTCTCTGGGAGAGCCAGCCATGACAAGACTATTTGAACTGGTGTGTAGGATATATGAGACAGGCGAAATGCCCTCAGACTTTAAGAAAAATGTAATAATCCCCATTCCAAAGAAATCAGGTGCAGACAGGTGTGAAAATTACAGAACCATCAGTTTGATAAGTCATGGTTGCAAAATATTAACACGAATTATCTACAGGAGAATGGAAAAGCTGGTAGAAGCTGACCTAGGGGAAGATCAGTTTGGATTCAGGAGGAACGTAGGAACCCGGGAGGCAATACTTACCTTTCGTCTTATCTTAGAAGATAGATTAAGGAAAGGCAAATCTACATTTTTAGCCTTTGTAGATTTGGAGAAAGCGTTTGACAATGTTGACTGGACTACACTCTTTCAAATTCTGAAGTCAGCAGGGGTAAAATACAGGGAAAGGAGAGTTATCTACAACTTGTACAAAAGCCAGACCGCAGTTATTAGACTCGAAGGGCATGAAAGGGAAGCATCAGTTGGGAAAGGAGTAAGACAGGGTTGTAGCCTTTCTCCAATGTTATTCAATTTGTACATTGAGCAGGCGATGAAGGAAAGCAAGGAAAATTTTGGAATAGGGATTAAAGTTCAGGGGGAAGAAATAAAAACATTGCGTTTTGCTGATGACATTGTAATTCTGTCAGAGACAGCGAACGACCTGGAAGAGCAGTTGAAGGGAATGGACAGTGTGTTGAAGAGCGTACAAAATGAACATTAACAAGAGCAAAACAAAAATAATGGAATGCGGTCTTAGAAAATCAGGCGATGCTGAAGGAATTAGATTAGGTAACGAAACAATGAAGGTGGTAGATGAGTTTTGTTACTTAGGTAGTAAAATAACATGCGATGGTCGCAGTACAGAGGATATAAAATGCAGAATGGCAATGGGAAGAAAAGCATTTTTGAAAAAGAGAAATTTGCTAACATCGAATATTAATTTAAGTGTAAGGAAGTCTTTTCTGAAGGCATTTGTGTGGAGTGTTGCCTTGTATGGGAGTGAAACATGGACGATAAGCAGTGCGGACAGGAAGAGAATAGAGGCTTTTGAAATGTGGTGCTACAGAAGAATGCTGAAGATTAGGTGGGTAGATCACATAACTAATGAAGAGGTACTGAACAGAATTGGCGAGAAAAGGAATTTTTGGCATACCCTAACTAAAAGAAGGGATCGCTTGGTAGGACACATTCTTAGACATCGAGGAATCGTAAATTTAGCATTGGAGGGAGGCGTGTGGGGTAAAAATCGCAGAGGGAGGCCAAGAGACGCGTATAGTAAGCAGATTCAAGTGGATGTGGGTTGCCGTTCTTATGAGGAGATGAAAAGGCTTTCTCAGGATAGAGTAGGGTGGAGAGCTGCATCAAACCAGTCTCCGGACTGAAGACCATAACAACAACAACTACAGATTTGCATTTGGCTTCTAGCCACTCCTGCTTAGGCATTTTGCACTTCCTGTCAATGTCATTTTTTAGTCGTCTGTACTCTATTTTGCCTGTTTCATTTACGGCATTTTTATATTTTCTCCTTTCATTAATTAAATCACCACCTTAATATTCTCATTTCTGCCACTTACATCTTTCTTCTCATGGGCTTTTGTAATTGGCCTAGTTTCTGCACTATACAGCATCGCAGGCCTCACCACAGACTTCCATTGCATAAACAATTTAGTATTTTCTGTGATATCCAAGGATTTTTTGTAGTTCTTGCCTTTCTACCTATTTTGTCCTCTGCTGCCTCCACTATTTCATCTCTCAATACTACCCATTCCTCTTCTACTGTTTTATTTCCCCCTGTTCCTGTCAACTGTTGCCTAAATCTCCCTCTGAAATTCTCCAGTACTTCACTTTCCTTCAATTTATCTAAGTCCCATCTCCTTATTTTCCTACCTTTCTGCAGTTTTTTCAGTTTCAGCCTACAGTTCATGACTAACAAGTTATGGTCAGAGTCTATATCTGCCCCTGGGTATGTCTTACAGTTTATCACCTGGTTCCGGAATCTATGTCTTACCATTATAAAATATGTCTGATACCTTCCGGTGTCCCTGGTCTCTTCCATGTATACAACATTCTTTTGTGATTCTTAAACCACGTGTTTGTTATGATTAAATGATGTTCCGTGCAAAATTCTATCAGGCGACTTCCTCTTTCATTCCTCCTGCCCAGACCATATTCACCTACTATTTTTCCTTCTATTCCTTTTCCTACTATCGAATTCCAGTCTCCCATCACAATTTAGTTTTCCTCTCCCTTAATTGTCTGAATAATTTCCTTTAGCTCCTCATATATTTCTTCGATCTCCTCATCATCAGCAGAGCTAGTTGGCATATAAACCTGTACTACTGTTGTCGGTGTTGGCTTCGTATCTATCTTGACAATGATAATGCGATCACTGTGCTGCTCATGGTAGTTTACCCGCATTCCTATTTTCCTATTCATTATCGGCCCTACTCCTGTGATACCCCCAACTGATTTTGTATTTATAATCCTGTACTCACCTGACCAGAAATCCTGTTCATCCTGCCACCGAACTTCACTAATCCCCACTATATCTAACTTCAACCTATCCATTTCCCTATTTAAATTTTCTAATTTTCCTACCCGATTAAGGGATCTAACAGTCCACGCTCCGATCCGTAGAATGTCAGTATTGTCTTTCCTGATGATCACATCCTCCTGAGTAGTCTCCGCCCGGAGATCCGAATGGGGGACTATTTTACCTCCGGAATATTTTACCCGAGAGGATGCCATCATCATATGTTCATACAGTAGAGCTGCATGTCCTCGGGAAAAGTAACGGCTGTAGTTTCCCCTTGCTTTCAGCCGTTCGCAGTAGCTGTGTGGCAAAGCCACATTGGCTGATGTTACAAGGCCAGCTCAGTCAATCATCCAGACTGTTGCCCCTGTAACTACTGAAAAGGCTGCTGCCCCTCTTCAGGAACCACACGTTTGTCTGGCCTCTCCACAGATACCCCTCCGCTGTGGTTGCACCTACGGTACGGCTATCTGCATCGTTGAGGCACGCAAGCCACCCCACCTCGGCAATGTCTGTGGTTCATGGGGGTGGCGAAACGATGTACAATATCAAATTAAAAGCCATGCCGTACTGCACTCGGTGCCAGCTGCTGGACACGTTAGCGCTAGTGATGGGAACAATCGAATGAAAACAATCGATTCATTCGGTTGTTGGAAAAAAATCGATCATTCGGTTGTAGTTTCTGGTATCGGTTGAATTATTCATTCATTCTTCTGAGTGAAACCAGTCGGTGGGACCAACCGAATGAAACAACCGATTCAGTCGGTTGGACTATTCATTCGTTCTTTTGAGTGAAACCAGTCGGTGGTATCAACCGAATGAAACAACCGATTCAGTCGGTTGGACTATTCATTCGTTCTTTTGAGTGAAACCAGTCGCTGGTGTCAACCGAATGAAAAAATCGACGCAGTCGGTTGGACTACTCATTCCCTCTTTTGAGTGAAATCAGTCGGTCGGAGCAACCGAATAAAAAAATCGACACAGTCGGTTGGACCACTCATTCCTTTTCTTTTGAGTTAAATCAGTCGATGGGAACAACCGAATGAAACAATTGACACAGTACATTGGCCTCTTCATTAGTTCTTTTGAGTGAAACCAGTCAGTGGGAGCAACCGAATGAAACAGTCAGTCGGTCGTAGTTTTACTATGTTAGATTAATATTCGTTTATTTTTTTTTTATTTTTTATTTTTTTTTTTTTTTTTTCGAATGAAAGTAGTCTGTGGGAACAACCGAATGAAAACATGCGACACTTTTGCAGTTTTGTGCATTGACTGAATTTCTCACTCTTTCTTTTCAAGTGAAAAGAGGCAGTAAGTTTTTCTGTCGGTTGAACCATGTAATCTTTCGAAGATACCCACAATCTGTAGAAGATAAGTGGCCGATGCCCACGAAGTACCGCGGGGAGCGGGAACACGAGATGGGGTGCTGCCTCGCTTGCGTTTTCACTGCTGACAGCGCCAGCAGGCGCGCGCCAGACTCCACACAACAGTGTCTGGCGGCGGCGCGGGGCGTGCCATCGCTGATTGTTGTCGGTTTCTTACTGTCTCAATAAAGAAGCGTGGAAACTACAGGGTGTTTCAAAATGATCTCTACAAGTTTAATCTCGCATACTGTATCTCCGAAGTGGGAACAGGTAGAAACGTGCGGTTTGCGGCTTATTGTTCATACATATCTAAGGTTCTAGTAGGGCAGAGTTAAGTATTTTAACTTTGAGCATATTTGCTAGATCCAAATTCGAAGAACACTAAAACATTAGGTATGGTAAAAAAAGCGTACATTAAAGTATTTTGTATAAAAAATATTTCTTACAAAAATATTTTTGTTAATTTCATCTAATTTGAAGGAGTACGAGAAGACATACAACATTTATCAGTGCAGTAAATTTTCTTCAGCGCGTCTGTATTCAACAGTGTATGAAAACATTCATCTCAAGTTTCATAATTACTCACTCTTGTCACAGATATTTCTGTGGTTATCGGTGAAATGGTGTGCAGGTTTATTCCATCCCTCCGACATGTACCATACAAAATCTTAGATTAACAGTGAACTGCCACTTGTTTTGAAAGTCTTGTGTGCAAAATTTCATCAAGATCGGAATAAAACGATATATTGGCGTCAAAGTCTGAAATACCTTCTGTCATGCTCCAAACTAAAGTAGATGTAGACGGTGACCATTCTCTTTCTTTGAAGGTGAAGAGTGAAAAATATCATTAAAATTCGAATACAAACGGAATTTGTCGAAGTTAGTAGGCAAAGTACCCTCCACCATGCACCTACGAAATTTATTGTACACAGTTACCTTCACCTTGTTTTAAAGGTCAAGTGTGCAAAATTTCATCAAGATCGCAGCCAAATTGTGTTTTTTGTCGAAGTCAGTATGTAAAGTACCCTCCGCCATGCACCGAATGAAATTTGATGTAGACAATGGCTTTCCTCTTGCTTTGAAGGTCAAGTGTGTAAAATTTCATCAAGATTGGATCAAAACTGTAGATTTGCATGCAATAGAAACACATACACGGTCACACTCCTATATTTTTAAGATTTGTCTCTAAGAAAGTTTCATGCTGAATCACTGTTCCGTTATACCTGAAAAGGCTGAAGGAGTATGCAAATAAAGTCACATGAAGTCGGTGAATTAATAAAAACATCCATATAGCTATAGAAACCAACAGAGACTTTTCCCAGCCGGTTGTATCGCATCAAGTGAAAACATTCAATGCCGAGAACATTCATGTAAAGTACAGAGACTTGTTGCATTCGGTGCTCGCGCATCGACTGAAACCACTCAAACCCACTGAATGAGAGAAAACATTCTTATAGCGGCTGCAACCGATAGCGACTGGTTTCATTCGATTGTTTCGCATCGACTGAAAGCACTCAAACCCCGCCAGTGAGTGAAAACATTCATACGGCCACAGAGACTATTTTCATTCGGTTGTTTCATTCGACTGAAAAAACCGACTGAACGAAAAAACAACCGATTGACCAATCGGTTGTTAAAAACAGTCGGTTGTCCCATCACTAGTTAGCGCACGCATTTGTCTGTCGAGATCAGACTGAAATCTGGACGTGGACTAGAAGAAGACTAGCTCTTATGACTCTCACCACCGCACTGAACCATTACTGTACATGACATACTGCGCCCTGATTGGAAATATTACCCTGACGCCAAGCATAATAGTTACACATGGCTCCTTGGACAGTTTATTTATTATGCGATTAACCGGACAGCTCTTACCTTACAAGATTTCATACTCTATATTAACGACCAGCATTACGTTCTACAAAAGCGTTCCAAATACAGGACTTTGTTCCAAAACTTTTTAAAGGTTTCACTTACGTATTGAATATCATTTCATTTGTTTGAATTACAAGCTTTTTTTTTCTTCTTGCTACACGAAGAGTGGGCAGTTCTTACTCATTCCATAGATCATCATTTTAGTTTCGTATTATGATTTGAAGGGAAGACGCAATTGATTTGGTACCTACAGCAGAGGCATGTTTTGTTTTATGGCATTTGAAGCCGACGCCGAAGAAGGCGAACAATGGTGAGCGCAAGGACGGGCTGAAGGGGCGGAGAGGAGGCCCGTAAAAAAATTAACTTAAAAAAAAGAAAAGGAAAGGAGACTGAGGCGCTCCAGTCACGGTCTGCACGACCACTGCGGTCGGGGGTTCGTATCCCCCCTCGGGCATGGATATTTGTGCCGTCCTTAGTATGAGCTAGGTCATAAGTAGTTTGTAAGCTTAAGGACTGATGACCCCGTAGTTAAGTCCCATAAGCTATACAAACATTTGAACATTTTTCTCCCTGTACCTGGGTGGACTCAGTGGCGAAACAATTGAATAAGAAATAAAATGAGCAGGCTCGCATTAATTTGAAAATGGAAGAGCAGCAAATGTGATGGAAATGGTGTGTATATGGTCAGCTCGTAAAAGAAATAAGCAGCTTCTATGTTACTAGTCGAAGAGAAAGGTCTTTAACAGTTTAGTTAACATAGGACTATGTGTAAAAATTGAACTAAAATAACACTATTGTTGTTCATAAGATCCACTCGGTGGCGCCGCTGACCTGCTAAGCAGAGGGTCGCCGCATACAAGCAATGGGCTCGTAACTTCAACTACAGGGTTGCCAGGTGTAGCGATTTTTCGCATTCTTTGCTACCTTTTTCTTAGAATAGTAGCCATTCTAGCTTTCTGGCGACTGGCGATTAAATTTGGCTACTTAAGGAATTAGTTGACGGCTTAATGGCTATTTTTCCTTACTTCAAGTACAACGAATGTAAAGGAATCATTCTTGAGACATTGCGTCAATGATACCGACTAAAAATCGGTAGAATGTTGGGGAAATGTAGTGAACCTGCAGAAGTCAGTAGAAATGTCTGCAGGTGTCATTGGTGTGTGGGAGAGCGTGAAAGAGATGAAAGAAACTCAACTTGCAGACTCCTGAAGACAAACATAAACTACCTCCTAGATACTATTAAAATGGTCCAAGAACAGCCTTTAAACAATGATTCGAACTTTACTACAACGCCGTATGGTTCCGGCAAAGATCGTTAGGATAAGATAACGTGCATGGAGGCAGTTAAATAGTCTGTTTTTCGTACCATACATCAATATACCAGTAATTCGTAATAACTACTACTGTGAGACGAACCTTTTTCAATTCACTTCACAGTGGTTAACAATGGTTTGCACAGTATAAATGTCGATGTAGAACACACGGTGATGTCGTTCTCACGGCTTATTCTTCAATGTTTCATTACGCTTTATTACGAATTAACGTCCATATCACCCCAAAGTATGAAATGCTTAGTGTATTATTATGAATTAGAGCTACCTCACTTCAAAATTTTGTAATGCTTTTTTGCGTATTAAAGAAATGTTTGAAAGATTCATTAAGTCCACTTAACATTTGTAAATATCAGTTTTGAAGAAGATGGAAGTGGTAATCGAAGCTATGCATGGGAACATCCCTTGTGTAAGTTTGGTAGAATGATTCTTGAACAGTGTTTTTATAAGTTGTGAAAACTATCACATTTATAATTAAGTGTATCTGTGTTTAAATTTACTATCCACTGAATCTCCGGAGTCTTATTATATTCACAATGTGACTATATTTTGACTGACCTCATTAGTTAGCTCTCGGTTCACTTTCTGGCTGGTCTCAGATAAATGTTTCCATGTACCACGAGGTTCCTTGGAAGTCCAGTCTGGTTTCTGTGAATGTGAGAGTGCCACAGTTTGTGTTAGTTTTTTACTCACAAGGAAAGTACTTGGGCTCAAACAAACAAATATACATCAAAACCGTACGAGAGATAATGTAAACATCCCTTATTGCACTAGTGACACTCCCGCATCTACAAAACTCTGCAGTCGTCCGTTAGAGGCCTCTGCGTGTGCCTTGCCGCATTGTACTTTGACCTGTCGGTTCGCCAGTAGGGACGGTGCAGTGTGCCTCCGAACTTGCGTTTTGTGACGTTATTTGTGTGGTGAAGCGTCAGATGGGGCGGCGATTGCTAATCAATTCTGATAATGTATTGCGATTGGTTGAGATGAAGTTACGAAGAACCCTTCTTCGTGAAGATGGTATTAGTGTAGAAGATGAATCATTCGTATGATTTCTTGTATCTGTTATGGTACAGAAATATGAGCATAAGTTAGATACTGTTGTAACACTAACATGTAATGATGATAATAGGTATGATAATGACGAACAACTCATTGCAAGTGGTAGTGCTACGGTAACTGCGGGAAGAGACGATGGAAGTAGTGGCAGTGAATACCAACAGTCTTCCGAGAAGAACATTAAAGTTTCAACTATCATCACGGCTTTTGATGACAATACGCTAGAGAACATGTACGACGATTATTACATAAGTTATAGTTAAGATATCTGCATTACGTATGGCATTTACAACTAAATCTACAGTTCTATATAGAGCAAGATTGCAAAGTTTTGCATAAAAACGACACCCACCAGCACAATGAAGTGTACGTAGAGATCCCGTATGCAACGTTCATACAGATATGTTTGTTCGAGACCATGTACTTTCCTTGTCAGTGGCGAAACAACTGCATAAGAAATAAAATGAGTAGGCTCGCATTAATTTGAAAATGGAAGAGGAGCAAATATGGTGGAAATGGTGTGTATATAACCAGCTCGCACAATAATTAAGCAGCTTCTATGTTACTAGTCGAAGGTCTTTAACAGTTTAGTTAAGACTATGTGTAAAAATTTAACTAAAACAACACTATTGTTGTTCATAAGATTCCACTCGGTGACGCCGCTGATCTGCTAAGCAGAGGGTTGCCGCATACAAACAATCGGCTCGTAACTTCAACTACAGGGTTGCCAGGTGTAGCGATTTTTCGCATCCTTGGCTACCTTTTTCTTAGAATAGTAGCCATTCTAGCTAGCTTTCGGGTGACTGGCGATTAAATTTGGCTACTAAAGGAATTAGTTGGCGACTTTATGGCTATTTTTCCTTACTTCAAATACAACGAATGTAAAGGAATCATTCTTGAGACATTGCGTCAATGATACGCACTAAAAATCGGTAGAATGTTGGGGAAATGTAGAGAACCTGCAGAAGTCAGTAGAAATGTCACGGGGTGAAAGAAGTGGAAAGTGACAGATAAAAATCCTAGAACCTGGTGGGGATCGAACCCTGGACCTTTGGATATGTAGTCTGGCACTCTACCACTGTGCAACCGAGGCGCACTGATATTGGGAAAAATCTAATAGCCGGCCACGGTGGCCGAGCGGTCTGCGGCGCGCCAGTCACGGTCTGCAACGGTCACTACGGTCGGGGGTTCGAATCCCCCCTCGGGCATGGATATTTGTGCCGCCCTTAGTATTAGCTAGTTCATAAGTAGTTAGTACGTTTAGGGACTGATGACCCCATAGTTAAGTCCCATAAGCTCTACAAACATTTGAACATTTGAAATCTACTAATCACTGAATTTATCTTGGTCCTTTTTTGTTCTGTTAAACCGCAATCTTATCTCTCTCGTAAATTTATTGTTTACGACATCATATGTCCTGAACTATGTTGTCGTAGGTAGTTTTTAACCCCACAGCGATTGTTGTCTGATAGTGACAATATGTGTACCAAGTTTCATTAAAATCGGCCCATTATGTTAGGAGGAGATGTGGAAAAAGAGCGCATGATGTAGCAGGTATTCGGAAATTTCATTGTTTATGACGTCATATATTCTGAAATATGTGTCGTATTATGAAGGTACATTCAGTGGTATATGTGCCTAATGTCTGCAAAATGTATCATGGATGGTGTTAGCAGTAAAGACGTAATAAATCAAAACCTCATGCATGATGATGTGGCTTTTCATGAACCAAATTGTTTATGACTTCATGTCTCGTGAACTATATTGCGAACTGTGATATAATATCGAAGGAACATTCTGTGGTATGTATGTGTACTGTCTCTGAATTGTCTGGCGTATAAAATTTACAGTGTTGAAGTAATATCTTGTAACGTCATGCCAAATGCCGTAAATATACATCATGAACATCGGAAAAGTGGTAAGCGATAAACTTTTTTCCTTTCATCATTTTGTTGGGGTTGTTAGCGAGAAAAGTTTCGTAAAGATTTGAAATTATGTTTACAATTTATTGGAAGTGCTCTCATTTTCAAATAGTTGATGAATAAATTCACGCTATCACATGCCGCAAGATGGGACAGGTATCATTGTTTATGACGTGATATCGTATGAACTATGTATCGTATGTGGCTTTTACAACCATAGCAAATGATTCCTGACCTTAAAGACTATTTGATCAAAATCGCTCCATTAGTTAGGAGCAGATTTAGAATATCATCGCGTGTTGCTGCAGTTTTTCAGTATTCTCATTGTTTATGACGTCATATCTCCTGACTTAAGTGTCGTAGGTGGTTCTTACCCCGACGGCGATTGTTTCCTGATTGTAAGGATCATGTGTACCAAATCTGGTTGAAATGGATCCAGTAGTTTAGGAGATTTGGAACAAGTTGTTGTTGTTGTTGTTGTGGTCTTCAGTCCGCAGACTGGTTTGATGCAGCTCTCCACGCTACCCTGTCTTGTGCAAGTCTCTACATCTGAGAATACGTTCGGCAACCTACATCCTTTTGAATCTGCTTACTATATTCGTCCCTCGGTCTCCCTCTACGATTTTTACCCCACACGCTTCCTTCTAATGCAAAGTTGACAATTACTTGATGTCTCAGAATTTGTCCCACCAATCTATCCCTTTTCTTAGTCAGGATATGCCGGAAACTCCTATTCTCCCCAATTCGGTCAGGCCCTCCTCATTAGTCACGTGATCTACCTATCTAATCATTATCATTCGTCTGTACACCACATTTCAAAAGCTCCTATAATCTTTTTGTCTGAACTCTTTATGGTCCACGTTTCACTAACATACGATGTTACAATCCAGACAAATGCTTTCAGAAAGGACTTCCTAACATTTAAATTAATATTGGATGTTAATAAGATTCGCTTCTTTAGAAACGCTTTTCTGCTCATAGCCATTCTGCATTTTATATCTTCTTTACTTCAGCCATCAGAAGTTATCTTGCTACCCAAATAACAAAATTCCTCTACTACTTTTATTGTCTCATTACCTAATGTAATTCCTTCAGCATCGTCTGATATTCTGACATTGCATTCGATTACCTTCGTTTTACTCTTGTTAATGTTCATCTTATATCTTCCTTTCAAGACAGTGTCCATCCCATTCAGTTGCTCTTCCAGATCTTTTGCGGTCTCTTACAGAATTACTATGTCATCGGCAAACCGCAATGTTTTTATTTCTTCTCCCAGAACTTTAATGCCCTCTCCAAATTTCTCCTTCCATTCCTTCACTGCCTGCTCAATGTAAAGATTGAATAACATTGGGGAAAGGCTACAACCCTGTCTTACTCCCTTCCCAACCTCTGCGTCCCTTTCCTGCCCTTCAACTCTAATAACCGCTGTCTGGTTTTTGTATAGGTTGAATATAATTCTTCGCTCCCTATATTTTACCCCTACTACCTTCAGAATATGGAAGAGTGTATTCTAGTCGACATTGTCAAAAGCTTTCTCCAAACGACAAACGCTAAAAACGTAGGTTTTCCTTTTCTTAGCCTATCTTCTAAGATATGTCGTAATGTGAGTATTGGCTCCCGTGTTTCTACATATCTCGTAAATCCAAACTGATCTCGTCCAAGGTCGGATTCCCCAAGTTTTTCCATTCGTCTGTAAATAATTCGTGTTAGTATTTTGCACCCATGATTTATTAAACTGATAGTTCTGTAATTTTCACACTTGTCTACACTTGCTTTCTTTGGAATTGGAATTACGATATTCTTCTTGAAGTCAGAGGGTATTTCTCCTGTCTCATACATCTTGCATACCAGGTGATACAATTTTTTCACGACTGGCTCTCCTAACGATATCAGCAATTCAGACGGAATATCGACTACTCCAGGGGCCTTGTTTCGACTCAAGTCCTTCAGCGCTCTGTAAAATTCTAATCGCAGTATCATATCTCCTATCTCATCTTCCTCCACTTCGTCTTCCATTTCTAGAATACTGCCTTCAAGTTTATTTCCTTTGTATAGGCTCCCTATATATTCCTTTCACAGTTCAGCTTTTCCCTCTTTGCTTAGTACTGGTTTTCCGTCTGAGTTCTTGATATTCTTACAGCTGCTTTTCTTGTCTCCAAGTATTTCTTTTATTTTCCTGTAGGCGGTATCTATCTTTCCCCTAGTTATGCATTCTTCTACGGTCTTGCATTTCCCCTCTAGCCACTCCTGCTTAGCCAGTCTGCACTTCCTGTCAACCTCATTTTTCAGACGTCTGTACTCCCTTTTTCCTGCTTCACTTGCTGAATTTTTATATTTTCTCCTCTCATCAATTAAGTTCAGTATATCCTGTGTTACTCAGGGATTTCTATTAGGCCTTGTCCTTCTACATATATGATACTCTGAGACCTTCACTACCCCATATCTCAGAGCTACCCATTCTTCTTCTACTGTATTACTTTCCTCCGTTTCCTCCCTCTGAAACTCTCATCCACCTCCGGTTCCTTCAATTTGTCCAGGTTCCATCTCCTAACCTTTCTGCAGTCTCTTAAGTTTTAATCTGTAGTTCATAACCAATAAGTAATGGTCAGAGTCTATATCTGCCCCTGGATATGTCTTACAGTTTAGAACCTGGTTTCTAAATCTATTTGTTACCATTATAAAGTCAATCTGGTACCTTCCAGTGTGTCCTGGTCTTTTCCATGTATACAGCCTTCTTTTATGATGATTAAACCAAGTGTTGGTGATCATTAAATTGTGCTCTGCGCAAAATTCTACCAAGCGATATCCTCTTTCATTCCTTTTTTCCTGTTCATATTCACCTACTACATTTTCTTCTCTTCCCTTTCCTGGTACCGAGTTCCAGTCCCCCATCACAATCTAGTTTTCGTCTCCCTTAACTTTCTGAATGATTTCTTTTATCTCCTCATACATTTGTTTGATATCCTCATCATCGGCCGTGCTAGTTGGCATATAAACTTGCGCACTACTGTGATCGGTGTTGGAACGTCCATACATACATACATACCTACACACACACACACACACACACATACACACACATACAGCCTCTTTTATAACATGTAAGATTATCTTGTAACCCACAATTTTACTGAAGAATTTCACTTTCTATTGCAAATGAAAATGGCTAGAAATTACCAGAAGACTTGCCCTTTGGAAAAAAAAGAAGTCGCTTTTCTACTCAGGAACGTTAAGTTTTCTCCACAACAATTACATTGAAAGCGGTAAGAATGGAGCATAGAAGACGTATACAGAATGTCATTACTACAGTATTTAACAGACCAAACCAGCCACCACAGCTGTAGCTGAAAAAAAAAAGTCACACATGGAGCTGGATCACAAACGGCAAGAATCTTCAAAACCATTTGCTTTTTAAGCTAAAGTAATTACACTCAAAAGAGTATGCGCGTATAAGAAATACGAATAGTCTACACCGAATTGATACCAATCAAAACCGGCCTGACGTAGTAAGAACAGACCATAATAGGAATTTATTTTTCCCTTATTTTTATATTCTGCTTAGTTTCTGTCAGCGGAATCAGCTGCAAATATACACGTATTCGTAAGTTTTTGTTCATAACGAAGCTGTTCTTTATACCACGGAACCATGCAACGATGGTGGCGAACATTCGCAAAAACAAAATGTCAGATCCAGAATGAAACTTTCACTTTGCAGAGGAGTGTGCGCTGATATGAAACTTCCTGGCAGATTAGAATTGTGTGTCGGAACCGGGACTCGAACCTGGGACCTTTGCCTTTCGCGGGCAAGCGCACTACCGACTGTGATATCCCGACACGACTCACGATGCCGCCTCACAACTTTACTTCCGCTAGAAAGTAGGAGGCGAGGTACTGGCGGAAGTAAAGTTGTGAGGCGGTTCGTGAGTCGTGTCGGGATAGCACAGTCGGTAGTACGCTTGCCCGCGAAAGGCAAAGGTCTCAGGTTCGAGTCCCGGTTTCGGCACACAATTTTAATCTGCCAGGAAGTTTCAAAATGACAGATCGTTCACCACATCCCACTCGGGGATAGTCTGTGGTCAGAAAAATCTACTATCGGCCAACGTGATATGAGTACACACGATACCTTTACCGGCCAAGAGCCGACTGGTATCCGCGGACAAGCGCTGCCGATAAAAAATTCGCAAAATCCTCTCTATATTTTGAGGTCAGTCTCATCTTTTGGTGGGCAGTCCGGAGGTATGCCATGAGCTCGACAGCAGTGGAGAGCTGGAGCTCGTGAATGGCATACATCGTATGATCCAAGCAGTGGACAGTGGAGGCCCGTCGACATTCAAATCTATGACGTCGAGTGTCAGGGGTCTAATCACCAGAGGCGGCCGGCCGTATGCCATGCATCCTCTGGTTGGTGGGTGGGGCATCCTACAGGGGCTTATGCCAAGGCTTGTTTAATGGGACGTTGTTAACCCACATGTTCCTGAATTGTTTTGTCGGTTACTTCTGGTTTAAGAATTATTTTATTAAAAACTGGAATCGAGGTGCAGCATAGCTAATACAGTGAGTGCTCAGCTAGATCTACTCTCTTCTGCAAGAAGGAAGTCAGTACCAAGACTAAGTTAGCAGTGCACAGCTTTATCTTTCGACCAACTTTGTTGTATGGGAGTGAAAGTTGGGTGGATACAGGTTACCTTATTTATAAGGTAGAGGATACAGATATGAAAGTAGCAAGAATGATTGCAGGTACTAATAGATGGGAACAATGGCAGGAGGGTGTCCATAATGAGGAAATCAAAGAAAAACTGGGAATGAATACCATAGATGAACCAGTTAGAGCGAACAGACTGAGATGGTGGGGTCATGCTACAGGCATGGGAGAAGCAAGGTTACCCAAGAGACTCATGAGCTCGGCAGCGGAGGGTAAGAGGAGTCGAAGAAGACCAAGAAGAAAGTACTTATATTCGGTGCAGAATGATTTTGAAGTAAAAGGCACAGCATCACACGAGGCATCAATGTTAGCATTGAATAGGGGATCATGGAGGAATTTTATTAGAGGTACTATGCTCCAGACTGAACGCTGAAAGGCATAATCAGTCTCTAATGATGATGATCTGTAATTGACCGTTCGAATGTTTCAACATTCAGTTTACGCGAATTGATCCCTTAGTCTCGGCGTAATAGGCCATTCTTCTGATACGTTATAAAAATTAAACACTAATATTACTTATTAGATATGAAATTTTAAGTGTAAAGCCATACATATGTTTCTGAATAATAAAAATAAAAGTGATGTGTGAGTACTTACATACCCAAAATCATGAGTTAACTCATACGTTGCTTCTGAATCCATATCTCCAAAGGTGACTAACATAGAATAACGTGCTAAATCAGTGATTGTTAGTATATGCATGTCAATGAACGACATTCAAATAACAGTAAAATGTTGGAGAAAGTGTTTTATGCCAAAAGGAAACAATTTACTTTAAATGAAACACTATCATTCAGTAAGGACGTCAGGATCATCTGGGTTAAGGAATCCCAGATTTCCTCCCTGTTAAGCTTAAGTTCTTAAATAAGTGCCACTGTTGTTTTTTTTCTGTTTTTTTTTAAATTTTTTTTTAAATTTATTTTTCACTTCCTAGTAGAGCACGAGGAAAACGATTTGTACAGGACGCTTCTAATTACGACCTTTATTAGAGATACTGACGAAATAGATCCATTCAACAATTTGTTAGCAATTGTTTTTCCAAATTTATTCATCATCATTTTGCAAAATAGATAACTGATACCTGCATGCAACCTTCCAACTGATTCACTCATGTGGCTACAGTGTCCTCAGATAGCTCCTTGGTCTCTTTCTTTAACTCCACCGCTCACATTTGGTTAAATAAGAAATCCTTGGACAACACAGGAGATTCTGGACAATTGTTGAAAGGAGAAATTACAAAAATTCAACAAGTGAGTCAGGCTAAAGGTAGTACAGGTTGTCAGGAGTGCACAATGGCTAAGCAGAAGTAGCTAGAGGGCAAATTGAAGTCAGTAGAAGAATGTATAATTAAGGGAAATATAAATAGCACCTACAGGAAAATAAGAGACTTTTTCAGACAAATCAGCTGCATGAGTATCAAGAGCCCGGATGGAAAACCAATAAATACTACGCAAAGAAGCAAAAGCTGAAAGGTGGAATATAATATAAAGAGCCCTATGCAAAGCGAAATGAACTTTAAGGCAGTGTTGTACATATGGAACAGAAAGTAGATAAAGATGAGACAGGGAAAACGATACTGCGAGAAGAATTCGACATAGCAGTTAAAACAAATCCCTTGGAGAACATATTTCCTCTAAACTGCTGACATTGCTGGGAAAACCATTATGAAGAAACTGTTCCACCTGTTGATGAAGATGTATAAAACAGGGGAAATACCCTCAGACTTCAGTGAGAAAATAATAATTTCAATTCCAAAGAAAGCAGTTACCGATAAGTGAGAAGATTAAAGAATTAACAATTTAATAAGTAATGGTTGCAACATAGTGACACGAATTATTTACATGCTAATGGATAAACTAGTAGAAACTGGGGAAGTTCACCTTGGATGTAGGAGAAACGACTTAAGTTGAGGAATGTAAAAAACACGTGTTTAGTTTTTGTAGATTTGGAGAAAGTTTTTAAAATTTTGACTGGAATTCAATCTTTCAAATTGTGAAAGTAGCAGGGGTAAAATACAGAGAAGAAAAATCTCACTAAGGTTTCCGCTGCAGTTGTCAATTTAGCCCATTCTCAAGTTCTAAGAGGAGAAAGCCAAGGAAAACGTAAATAAAATGAAAACACTAAAACCTTAAATACGATCCATGTCAATATAACCAAGTGTGTTCATCATAGACAGGCTTACCTCGAATTCTAAAACATATCTGCCCTAAGGCAACGTCAATCGTAAAATGTTTGCGGCATATACGCCATGTCACAGATAAACATTCCTCAACGTAAAACATGTTTCTAGTTGGAGGCATAGTTGTGGACTGCTGACTATCTGCTCTGCTATGTCAGAGATAGTCCAAACGCTACCCACTACCAAAGTTTTCAAGGGGAAGAGTTGTTTGATGTGCATTTACCCTCGCTAATTAGTTGTCAAGCATACAATTTGATGAGTTAGAAAAAGATATAAGTGCTCTAGTATTTGATAAAAAGAAATGATAGTTTATTTATTTATTTAATGCTTAGACATTTGGTACATAGTCATTAGTCTTCTAACTTCCCAATACAATAGACCATCTGACATCCCGTCACAATAGTGCAGTCTTTCACAGTTTCTGAGATGCTCCCAATTCATAATGGTGCCTTCTCTTTCATATATAACACACTTTGGTGAGGGTAAGATTCCAATCCTGTGCAGGTGTTCCGCAAGGCAGTCGTGGCCAGTAATTCTTCGAAATGCTGCCACAGTTTCCCTTCGTGGGTGTTCAAATGTTCAAATGTTTGTAAAGCTTATGGGACCTAACCACGGGGTAATCAGTCCCTAAACTTACAAACCACTTATGAACTACTTACGAACTAGGATGGCACAAATATCCATGCCCGAGGGGGGATTCGAACCCCCGACCGTAGTGGCCGTGCAGACCGTGACTGAAGCGCCTCAGTCCCCTCGGCCACCGCGGCCGGCTCGTGGGTGTTTGGGAAGTGCGTTCTTCTCTTCTAACAGTAGAAGCCATGGTTTTCCTTGCCCTTGTGTTGTCAAGTGGTCACAAAACTTCTTCTTGAACCTGTTGTTGATGAGTCTGTTAATGGAGATGTACGATAATTTTGGGCATTTTGTTTGAGAAATCTTGGTTCCTTTTTTGGCTAGAAAGACTGCCATTTCATTGCCATGTATACCTGTATGTGCTGGTATCCATTGAAAAACTATTTCAGTTCCAGCTTTGGTGATTGAGGAAATAGAGGCTTTTATTTCATTCATGCAAGCACTTTTAGGTGTTTAGATGGATGCAATTGCCTGTATTGCAGAAGTTGAATCACAAAATATAACAATCTTTTTGTGACCTTTGGATACGGACAAAAATTGTTTTAGTGCCAAGTTTATTGCCTCCAACTCTCCATCAAAATGGGAGTAATAATTAAGACACACGTAAGGAAGGTGACAGATCTAGTCAAAAGGAAAGGAGTTTTTTAATAAACAGGCGGCCACTGAGGATATAAATAGTACAGAATTCTATCCGATGGTAAAGAACTATACCGATATAGAGTTTACTAATGAGGAATTTATTTTATTGAATAAGGGATTAAAGTATAGTGTTCCACCTGTGGCAACAGCAAAAAACATCCGTAAGCCAGTGGTGACAACAAAAACCATTGCAGATAGCCTATAGATGCCTCGGGAGGAACAATGTAATTTGGCGTATAAAGCAAATAAAATAATAGAGAAAGAATTATCAAGTGGGAGGGTGAGCAGAGAGGAGAAAGTACTGAAAGTTGTGAATCGTAAGTTGAAAGAAAATGAAGCGCTGTTGGTTAAAGGGGACAAAGGAAATAGTGCGATTATTATCAATGAAGATGATTACGTAGACAAAGTCAATAGTTTCTTTGCTGACAATGGTATTGTGGAAGCTAAATATGACTACACCAGTAGGTTTCAAGCAGGGCTGAAAAAACGACTAAAGGAAACTCAGTTTTTGTTTACCAAAAAGGAAATAGATAACTTCATATTAATGAAGCCTGAGGCGCCATTTTTGGATGGCAGGATAAAGACTCATAAGAGTGGGGAACCGGTGAGGCCTGTGATCGATGGGAGAAAGGGGCCAGGGGTAAAACTTATGAAAAGATTGAGCGAATTGTTACGTGAATGGTATGCATACAAGGAAAGTTTCTCGGTTAAAAATAGTTTCGAGGTGGCACAGCTGATACAGGAATGCAAATTAAATAAAGACGCTAGGTTAGCTTCTTGGGACGTAACCAATCTGTACACATCGGCTCCTGTGGATGAGACAATAGACATAGTAGAAAACAACTTACGTCAGCATGGAAAAATATCTCATATTGAAATAGATGAATTTATAAAATTGTTAAGGTTCGTCCTATCTTTCAATTACTTTAAATTTAATGGCAAGTTTTACCAACAGGAGAAAGGAGAAAGGCATTAGCAGGGCAGATGGCAGATATATTTTTGAATTCATATGAAACAACTTTCTTAAAAGAGAATGCAAAGCACAGAGATAAGATACAGATGTACAGAAGGTATGTTGATGACATACTTTTAGTGTACAAGGGTACTGAGGACGAGATAAATGAATTTACGAGTGACATTAACAAGATGCACAGGAACAAGGTAGAGCATGAACAGCTGGGATTTTAAATTATTTGGATTTGAGGATTCAGAATAAAGAGAATAAGCTGGAGTTAGGAATTTTCAGGAAGCCCACATTTACAGGTGCCGTTATTAATAAAACGTCTTGCCACCCCCACAAACTTAAAGTAGCGTTTTTCAAAAGTGCGGTACACAGGGTCAACTCCATTCTGCTAACCCCTGAAAATAAGAAAGAAGAAATGCGAACACTTCGGCAGATAGCGGTCGAAAATGGTTATGAGGCCGGGTTTGTAGATAAATTGGATAGGATGATCAGACACAAAAATAAACAGATTGAGAAAACCTCCCAGAAATATAGAGTCATGCCATTTTGGGGTAATATCTCACATAAAGTGGCAAAATTATTTAACAAAGAAGGGGTTAAAATAGCTTTTAGGACAGACAACAGATTAGAACAGAGGTTTAAACACAAGATTGATTCAGGAGACGATTGGGCGGGGAAAGCGGGAGTTTATGAAGTTAAATGTTTAGATTGTGAAATGAAATACGTGGGACAGACTGGTAGGAATTTTAAAATTCGATTTAAAGAGCATAACAACGTTGAGAATGGCTCTTCGGCGGTGGCGAAGCATGTAAAAAATGAACGGCAATCGTTGGGCAATATTAATAACAGTATGAGGCCAATACATTATGAGGATAAGGGATGGTTGCTGTCTAACCTGGAGGAGGTTGAAATTTTTTTGCGTTAAGAAAAGAACCGAATAGCATGTTAAATTGTATAAAGGACATTTCTGGTCTCATTTTGGTAATGTCCTTCTCGATAAACAGTGAAAATTCACCTCGATAGTAGCAATATGATAGGTTTATCTTTGGTAGTGGGTAGCGTTTGGACTATCTCTGACATAGCAGATCAGATAGATAGCCGTCCACAACTATGCCTCCAACTAGAAACATGTTTTACGGTGAGGAATGTTTATCTGTGACATGGTGCATATGCCGCAAACATTTTACGACTGACGTTGCCTTAGGGCAGATATGTTTTAGAATTCAAGGTAAGCCTGTCTAGAATGAACACACTTGGTTATATTGACATGGATCGTATTTAAGGTTTTAGTGTTTTCATTTGATTTACGTTTTCCTTGGCTTTCTACTTTTAGAACTTGAGAATGGGCTAATGTAGGCCAGAAAGATGTCGTTCGGACATTTTTAAATTGACAACTGGAGCGGAAACCTTAGTGCGATAGTTCATACAGTTGTGAGATGGCATCCAAACAAACGAGGGAAGTTATATACAACGTGTACGAAAACCACACAACAGTTATATCAATCGAAAGGCATGAGAGGGAATTCGTACTGGGGAGTAAGACAGGGTTGTAATCATTTCTGTACATTGAGCAAGCGGTGAAGGAATGCAAGGAGAAATTTGGAGAAGGAATTAAAGTTCAGGGAGAAGAAATAAAAATTAATCTATTTTTCTTTGACAGTTAATTCTGTCGGAGACAGAAAATGACCGACAAGAGCAACTGAACGGACTGGGCAGTCTTGAAAGGAGGGTATAAGATGAACATTAACTAGAGCAAAACAAGGGTAATGGAATGCTGTCTAAGAAAATTCCGTGATCTTAAAGGAATTAGATTAGCCAACGAGACAATAAAAGCAATACACAAGTTTTGTTATTTGTATAGCAAAAAAGTCTGATAACCGAAGTAAGGAAGATAAAATTTGCAGAACGGCTATGAGAAGGCAATCAGTTTTGAAGAAACGAAATTTTTTGACATCCAAAATTAATTTACGTGTTAGGAAGTCCGTTTTGCAAACATGTATCTGGAATATAGCATTGCACGGGAGTCAGACGTTGGCGATAAGGAGTTCAGACAGAAAAATGACTGAAACATTTGAATTGTGGTGATACAGACGAATGATGATGATTTGATGGGTATGTAGCTTAACTAATTAGGCGGTACTGAGCACAAATTTCTGTCATATGTCGACTAGAAGAAGGGCCCGATTTCTGGGACACATTCTAAAACATCAAGTTATCTACAATTTAAGGTTGGAGGGATGTGTGTGTGGGGGAGTGGTCATGTACGTGAAAAACGGTGTTTCGGTTGAATCTTTCGATATTTGTAAACATTGCACTGGAAAGATATTTGAGTGATGTACAGGAGTGGTCCTTTGCGGCGAAGCTAAACTTCAAATTTTTGTTATTTATTTGCTTTAAAAATATTTCTGCTGAAGCTAAAGGGGGTTCTTTGTTCACTTTATAGGAAGTACAAAAATGTTGTATATTGTGATTTCAACAATAATTGTGTGATTTTGCAAGTATATAGGATGCTTGTAGATCTCTTTAATTCTTATCTCCTGTTGAAAAACAGTATGCTTTACAACGAGAGTGCAGGGGAACAGCAGCACAATATACATTTTTGTTCGGTCTTTTTGTTAGAGGCAGAATAGTGAATGGTCTTTCAGACCATGATGCACAAATTTTAGCTTTAAAAGGTTTTTGTGTTCAAACATCTGTTAAACGTAGTTATAACTATTTACAAAAGCTAATCCAGTTGCAATAGAGGCCCATTGAAACCTAATCAAGGAACGAGGTTGACAGAGTGTTTACACTGATGATAATGTAGACGAAAAATATAATGCTTTCCTTACGTCATAATGCGTGACGACACGTGGCATGCATTCGTCGGATTTCATTGTTGTCTTGGCCTTCCTGTTCTCACAATCTTGGCTTGCCAAGAAAGTAATGCATCGCATATATATATATATATATATATATATATATATATATATATATATATATATATATATGTATATATAGCAGTAATCAACCTTTCGCATGCGAAACGCCACACATTCATTATTTGAATTTTCCTGAGGTCGTCCACAAAATTTATGACTCTTACAACAGATAACGTAGCTGCAGTACCTTTTCAAAATGGCGTATGTATGACGTATGGTGTCATTGAATTTCTCACTGCAGTCTCTAGAGAACTATGTGGAATATTCATACATCTTTGCGCAAAGTGTATAGAGCATTTGATGTCGACAGGAGCAATGGCGGACTAAGCGAGGGGGGCGGACCGCCGGGGCCTCCGGTTTTGGGGGCCTTCAAATACCTCTAAAACAAGATTTTTTTTATTGTTTTTATTTATTTATTTATTTTTAACGTGCTCGGCATCTCGTGTTACTGGGACCTCCAAATCTTGAAAGGTATTTTTTTTTTTTTACTGTCCCGTGCCTCTCGTCATGGTGGGCTCCCAATTCTTTTTTAGTAATACAATAAAACTTTCCTTCACGGACACTTCCCAATAGCGGACTCCTCTCAATAGCGGACATTTTGAAATTCCCCTGCAAAACAACGTTAGCCCTGACGCTAAAATTATTCCGAATAGCGGACATCCTCAATAACGGACACGGACACCTTAATATGTCCTCCAACAACAATCAAAACTTCCAAATAACGGACAGCGTGAAAGAATCAGTGCACTCTTGCGTGTCAAAAGTCTGAGTGTCGGCAATTCTAACGTGTGTTGATTGAAGATTTAGCGTGTTTCTTGTTCGTATTGCGTGGTTTCATAACATTGCCATCTATTGGCACGTCTCGGAAGTACAGTACGTACAGTATAGGTTCATGGCGCGCAGAAACACACAATGAGAGTGCGGCGCCAAACTCTTTCTGCTTGTTGTCGCTACATCAGACGAAGCCAAGCGTTCAATAGTTAACGCGATGTTATGTTGCAACATGGGATGGGTAGGACAGGAGAGAGGCGATAGGTGTATCGAATGTTTTCATTAGATGGCTGCCACAGCCTGGTTTCAAAAGGCAAAAGCTTTGTTTAATGCGTCTTGAGTGTTGTCTTGTTCGTCTGTGTGTTTTAAATTTCAAGTTTCGTGCTCGCGCTATGTGGTTTAAAATTTTCAGAGATAAAAGTGGCCAAATACCAAAAAAGAATCATTCGAGGCGCGAAACGAAAAAAGAATGTGATCTCGTTGTAACAAAACCTTCGCACTTTGCAGAAAATTCATGCTGGTGAGCCACCCGCGAAAGTTACTGCGGATTTGAACGTCGGTATGAGTGCTATTAGTGACTGAAAAATAAACTGATCAGAAATTTAAACATTTTTTTCCATTCAAGTGTCAAGCAGCGCAATGAAATTTCGAAGAAGAATGAGAAAACTTTCATATCCTCAGTTAGAAGAGGTTTTATTTTTGTGGCATGAACAAATAAGAGCCAGAGGTGTGCTAGTTAAGGCCCTCTACTTCGTCTAAAAGCGATGACGTTTTATGAGCTCAATGAAGGAAAGGAGTAGGAATTCCTCGGAAATTAGGGATGGCTGGATCGGTTCAAGAAGCGGCGTGGCATTCACACGTTGAACGATCATACTTAGTGGTATTGACGCAATTCGGTGTGTTTCACGCGTGAAAACTGGAGACTTTGGCTTTATCCGAGGTTTTCGTTATCTGAACCGGACACCATACCGATTATTTCGGATTAACGGTAGTTTACCATCTTTTATTTTGTTGTTGTTGTCGTCTTCAGTCCGGAGACTGGTTTGATGCAGCTCTCCACAATACCCTATCCTGAGCAAGCCTCTTCATCTCCACATAAGAACGGCAACCTACATCTGTCTGAATCTGCTTACTGTATCCATCTCTTGGTCTTCCTCTGCGATTTTTACCCCACACACTTCCCTCCAACGCTAAATTCACAATTCCTTGATGTCTAAGAATGTGTCCTACCAATCTATCCCTTCTTTTAGTCAAGGTATGCCAGAAATTTCTTTTCTCCTCAATTCTGTTCAGTACCTCCTCATTAGTTACGCGATCCACCCACCTAATCTTCAGCATTCTTCTGTAGCACCATATTTCAAAAGCCTCAATCCTCTTCCTGTCCGCACTGTTTATCGTCCATGTCTCACTCCCATACAAGGCAACACTCCATACAAATGCCTTCAGAAAGGACTTCCTTAGGTTTAAATCAATATTCGATGTTAACAAATTTCTCTTTTTCAAGAACGCTTTTCTACCCATTGCCATTCTGCATTTTATATCCTCTGTACTGCGACCATCATTTGTTATTTTACTGCCCAAGTAACAAAACCCATCTACCTCTTTTATTGCTTCGTTTCCCAAACTAATTCCTTGAGCATCACCTGATTTTCTTACACTGCACTCCATTACCCTAGTTTTGCTCTTGTTAATGTTCATCTTATATGCACGTCTCAGCACACTGTCCATCCCGTTCAATTGCTCTTCCAGGTCCTTTGCTGTATCTGACAGAATTACTACGTCGGCAAAACGCAATGTTTTTAATTCTTCGCCCTGAACTTTAATTCCTTCACCAAATTTCTCCTTGCTTTCCTTTATAGCTTGCTCAATATACAAATTGAACAACATTGGAGAAAGGCTACAACCCTGTCTTACTCCCTTCCCAATTGATGCTTCCCTTTCATGCCCTTCGAGTCTAATAACTGCAGTCTGGCTTTTGTACAAGTTGTAAATAACTCTCCTTTCCCTATATTTTACTCCTGCTTGCTTCAGAACTTGAAAGAGTTTATTCCAATCAACATTGTCAAAAGCCTTCTCCAAATCTACAAAAGCTAGAAATGTAGGTTTGCCTTTTCTTAATCTATCTTCTAGGATAAGCCGTAAAGTGAGTATTGCCTCCCGTGTTCCTACATTTCTCCTGAACCCAAACTGATCTTCCCCGAGGTCGGCTTCTACCAGCTTTTCCATCCTTCTGTATATAATTCGTGTTAATATTTTGCAGCCATGACTTATTAAACTGATGGTTCTGTAGTTTTCACACCTGTCTGCACCTGCTTTCTTAGGAACGGGGATTATTACATTTTTCTTAAAGTCTGAGGGTACTTCACCTGTCTCATACATCTTACACACTAGGTGAAACAATTTTGTCATGGCTGGTTCTCCCAGAGACTTCAGTAGCTCTGAGGGAATATCATCTACTCCAGGGGCCTTGTTTCGACTTAGGTCTTTCAGGGCTCTGTCAAATTCTTCTCTCAGTACAGTATCTCCTATTTCATCTTCATCTACACCCTCTTCCCTTCGTACAATATTGTCTCGAAGTGCATTTCCTTTGTAGAGCCCCTCTATATACTCTTTCCACCTTTCAGCTTTCCCTTCCTTGCTGAGAACAGGTTTTCCATCAGTGTCCTTAATATTCATAGAGCTGTTTTTCTTATCTCCAAATGTTTCTTTTATTTTCCTGTAGGCTGTATCTATTTTTCCCCTATTTATACATTCTTCTACATCTTTGCATTTGCCTTCTAGCCACTCCTGCTTAGCCATTTTGCATTTCCTGTCAATCTCATTTCTTAGTCGTCTGTACTCCATTTTGCCTGTTTCATTTACTGCATTTTTATATTTTCTCCTTTCATCGATTAAATTTAGTATTTCCTGTGATATCCAAGGGTTTTTTGTAGGTCTTTCCTTCCTACCTATTTTGTCCTCTGCTACCTTCACTATTTCATCTCTCAATTTTACCCATTCCTCCTCTACTGTTTTATTTTCCCCTGTTTCTGTCAATTGTTGCCTAAAGCTCCCTCTGAAATTCTTAAGAACCTCAGGTTCCTTCAATTTATCCAGGTCCCATCTCCTTATTTTCCTACCTTTCTGTACTTTCTTTAGTTTCAGCCTACAGTTCATAACCAACAAGTTATGGTCAGAGTCTATATCTGCCCCTGGGTATGTCTTACACTGTAGAACCTGGTTCCGAAATCTATGTCTTACCATTATAAAATCTATCTGGTATCTCCCGGTGTCTCCTGGTCTCTTCCACGTATACAACCTTCTTTTGTGATTCTTGAACCAGGTGTTTGTTATAACTAAATTATGTTCTGTGCAAAATTCTACCAGGCAGCTTCCTCTTTCATTCCTTTTGCCCAGACCATATTCACCTACTATCTTCCCTTCGCTTCCTTGTCCTACTACCGAATTCCAGTCTCCCATAACAATTAAGTTTTCCTCTCCCTTAATTGTCTGAATAATTTCCTTTAGCTCCTCATATATTTCTTCGATCTCCTCATCATCGGCAGAGCTAGTTGGCATATAAACCTGTACTACTGTTGTCGGTGTTGGCTTCGTATCTATCTTGACAATGATAATGCGATCACTGTGCTGGTCATAGTAGTTTACCCGCATTCCTATTTTCTTATTCATTATCAGTCCTACTCCTGTGATACCCCCAATTGATTTTGTATTTATAATCCTGTACTCACCTGACCAGAAATCCTGTTCATCCTGCCACCGAACTTCACTAATTCCCACTATATCTAACTTCAACCTATCCATTTCCCTTTTTAAATTTTCTAATTTTCCTACCCGTTTAAGGGATCTAACATTCCACGCTCCGATCCGTAGAATGCCAGTATTGTCTTTCCTGAAGATAACATCCTCCTGAGTAGTTCCCGCCCGGAGATCCGAATGGGGGACTATTTTACCTCCGGAATATTTTACCCGAGAGGATGCCATCATCATATGTTCATACAGTAGAGCTGCATGTCCTCGGGAAAGGTAACGGCTGTAGTTTCCCCTTGCTTTCAGCCGTTCGCAGTAGCTGTGTGGCAAAGCCACATTAGCTGATGTTACAAGGCCAGCTCAGTCAATCATCCAGACTGTTGGCCCTGTAACTACTGAAAAGGCTGCTGCCCCTCTTCAGGAACCACACGTTTGTCTGGCCTCTCCACAGATACCCCTCCGCTGTGGTTGCACCTACGGTACGGCTATCTGTATCGTTGAGGCACGCAAGCCACCCCACCTCGGCAATGTCTGTGGTTTTATTTTATCCTTTGCTTAACAGCGGGCCGCGGTGGAGTAGCCGAGCGTTTCAAAGCGTCTCGCTGCGGAGCGCGCGCTTGCTAGCCGTGGAGGTTCGAGTCCTCCCTGGGGCATAGGTGTGTGTGTTTGTCCGTAGGTTAGTTTACCTAGGTTTAAGTAGTTTGTAAGCTACGGACTGATGACCACGCAGTTTGGTCCGATAGATCTACAAAAAACATTTGAACTTAACAGCGGACACTTCTTAAAAGCAGACAGTTTTATTTTCCCCTTGCTGTCCGTTATTCAGAAGTTTTACTGTACATGTATTTCCAAGTGGACCTGGGGGGGGGGGGGGGGGGCTCATTTTGTTTCGCTGCCGCCCCGGGCCTCCAACAGCCTTAGTTCGTCACTGAACAGGAGTACAGTTAGACGCCGGCACAGAGGGTGACGTCATCAGAAGGCGGTTTGGTGAAGCGGTCGGTGAGGCCAGCCACAGTTGTCACATATGACGTGTTACAGTAAGATGGTGTTCTCATTCGCGAGTACACACACATCACAACTTGTCAGTTGGCGCTGAATCTGTCAATCAGCAAAATAAGTGTTGATGTAATTATCCAAACTCTTGGATACTCAGACGTATGAGTAAGTTGGTTCCTGCAATCTCACAGATAAAACATTTCTTCAAATTTTGAAGCTGATAGGGAGGCATTCTTGTCCTGGATTGTGTCAGGTGATGACGCCTCGGTTTACCATTTTCATCCCGAAACAATAGGACAATCGATGGAATGGCTCATTCTCGCTCGCCAAAGAAGAAAAAATTGTAAGCAATTGCTTCCGCCGGTAAGATAATGATCACCGCGTTTTCGAACTCTGATGGTGTTATTCTCAATTATGTGTAGGCAAAAACCCGTACTATTAACACTATTAACTCAGTAGCAAATTTCAACACTCGAACGAAACTCTACAAGCGCTTCCAGCGACTTCGGTGCCATAACAGGCCAGGAGATGATTTGATTCAAACCGATATGGCGCGACCCCACGTAAGAACTTGTGAACTAGTTGGACAGTATTATGACATTCATCCTAAAGCCTTGATCGAGACCCCTCGGACGTCTACGTGTTTGGGCCATTAGAGACCGCCATAAATTGGAATGCTGTAATTTAGAGAGGCATGAAAGGCACGTGGCAAGACCGCAGCATCTGGATACACCAGTCCTCAGACAAGGAAGAGAGAGCTGTACAATTATCGTATTTGCCGGCATATAAGACTCACCGGCGTATAAGACTTTTTTTTTTTTTTTTTTTTTTTTTTTTTTTTTTTTTTTTTTTTTTTTTGGCGCCGACGGGAGGTGATACACATAATGAAGAAATGGCTCCTTGTTTCGTACTGGAGGGAGACGGACCGAGGTTACAGGACGGAGATTACGTGGGAAAACAGGTTGTGTAGATGAAACAATTTTTTCGAGTGTGTAATTCTGATTAAGTACAATAAACAGTTGTTCAAGGAATTAAATGTTGCATTACTTTTTAGGCAACCCTCTTTTGCTTGATGATTACGGAACGACTGGCCCGTTGTTACACCAAATCAACTTTTACAAGGTTGTTCTGCTATATCAAAAGAGCAGATCCACATCCTGTTTGATTCAATGCCGAAACGTGTGGCGGCAACACTCAATAGTGATTTCATCATCTTCCCCATTTCACACGGATCACGTGATGTCCGTACTATGTGTTATCTCTGAAATAAATTGGGCTTTCATACCTTCTTTCCTCCTTAGAGTTGCATTTTGGTTGAGCAACAGTATAGATAACGGTGTAGATTACGTCTTGCTTGCTTTTTGATACCAACAGCTGCACTGTTTGTTCGCACCTATATTTGACTGAGTCATTACAACTGCATTGTAATCTGCGTCATATACTGTAGTCTTTCCAAAAATTAAACGCCGGCGTTCCAGATGGAAAGCATTTTCGTTCGAGTGATATCCATTCTGCGAGTGTGTTCAAATCAAAAGTACTACGAAACGTCTTAACAACCAAACCGGTTGAAATTTGTATATGTCGCTTTGCGATAACATAGTGCGACATCTAGAGACGCGAAGCATGCGTCGTTACCTTTCCCTAAATAATTCAAGGCTGTGTCCACAGCAGCCAAGGCGACGCTGACCGTCGTTTTCTACATCCGACGTCCGATACTCATCGAATTCCTCAAGCACGGAAAAACCGTTGACAATGACGTGTACTGCGAGACACTCCGTAGCATGCGCAAGTCCATCGAGAGCAAACGGCCTGGGCTGTTCACGGAGGGAGGGATTCTGCTCCCTGATAACGCGCGCACACATCTCCAGGGTCACACAAAGTGTACTGCCCAAGTTCAAGTGGGAGCATTTTGAGCATCCGCCATACATTCTGGGCATGTCGCCCTATGACAAAAACAACACCTCAAAGGGAAGCTGTTCAACTTGGACGACGAACTGGAGGATACAGTAGAGGAGTGGCACTTCTCACAGCCACCGGAATTCTCGGAACAGGGAATGCTTCAACCCTCTAAACACAGGTATACTTGTGCTCAGGCTCCTAGTCATTACTTTTCAATAAAGACTTCAGTTATTCGCATAGTGTCGTTTCGTACCTTTTCATTTAAATACACCTCTTAGTTTCTAGATATGATAATGATCCAGAACAAAAAGGAGTTTCCAGGAAAATTCGAAAGCTCTGTGTGCAGTTTTCGTTACAAAAGGGAGCATTTCGCTTGAATTGTCCTAGCCAAAGGAAGCTTAATGCTTAACGTACCGTCGATAACGAGGTTACTGGAGTCGGAGAACAGGCTCGTGTTGTGGAGGGGTGGGAAACGAAAGTGGTCGCGTCGCTTTCAGAAGCTTGCGGTCGGGTCGAGATACGACCCTACTGAGGGGTGGGAGCAGAGATCAGAATCAGTGAGAGGGTTGCGTGCACTTGAAATCAGGGCACAGCTTTCACATGGGATCCATACCGGCTTCCTCCCTTCCCTTCGTAGTTCCGCGAGTGAGACGGGTCTATGAGCCGTGGTGCTGCGGTCGCTTTGTACTCGTCGACACATTTTTCTCTTCCTGAAACGTGGGGGGATGTAAAGCTACTGGAGACTTACAAGTACGATGTGACAGAAATCGATTTGCCAATACAACAGTTAACAAATAACACACGTAAAGGGAATAATGGTAGTACAATTTTGTATTAAAATAATACACAAATTTTGAACACACATCAGCGAAGTTTATAGGGCTACATATAAATAAAAAAATGTACTTACTTTACATTAAATGGATGTAAATTTGTAGATAGATAACTGTCAAAACTGATGGTTGTTATGTGTTTGAACTACGAGGGTAAGTCAATTATTATTCGCAATTTAGTTATATTTTTGTTTATTTTGGTAGTACTGTCGTTTTACGTTGGTGACGCATGCTTTGTTTATTTGTTGTCATATCTTTGCAATTTTCAAGCTGCTACGTTAGTTTCGCTGTAGCTGCCGTGCTGTTACTCATGGCTGCTCCGCTGTCTATTTGCACCAAAGAAGAGCAACGTTCAGTGATACGTTTTTTGTGGGCGGAAGGTGTATAAGGGGCCGAAATTAAGAGAAGTCTTTCAGTCCAGTATGGGAGCAGTGGTTTGCCACAACGAAGTGTGAACGAGTGGATTGAAAAATTCCAAAATGATCGCACGAGTGTTAAGCACGATGAAGAAACCATTGAGTGATCACGTGAAATGATTCTCTTAGACAGACGATTAACTATTGATGAAATTGCTCATCGTCTTCAATTTAGTCATGGTTCTGCCTACGAAATTATTCACAACAGACTTGGGGTTCGTAAAGTTTGTGCAAGATGGGTCACAAAACAACCACACAGTTGCATAAGCAAACGCTCCTCGACATCAGCAAAAAACATTTGGATCGCTATGGTAACGAAGGGGACAACTTCTTACACAGAATCATTACTGCTGACGAAACATGGATCCATCATTACGAGCCGGAGAGTAAACGGCAGAGTATGGAATGGAAACATCCAAATTCGCCGTGCAAGAAAAAGTTCAAGACCCAACCGTCCGCAGGAAAACTGATGCTTACGGTTTTTTGGGATGCGTGAGGTCCTGTACTGGAACATTAAAGCGAAAGGGGTACAACAATAAACAGTGAAATGCTGCAAATCGAAGCAAGCGTCGAAGATTGCTGTCAGAAGGTGTTGTATTGTTGCACGACAATGCCCGTCCGCATACTGCTGTCCACACTGCTGAAACGCTCCAGAAGCTAAAATTCGAAGTACTGGATCATCCTCCATATAGTCCCGATCTTGCCCCTTCTGGCTATCACTTGTCTGGTCCACTCAAACAGGCATTAAGGGGGCGTCGATTTGACTCGGACGAAGCAGTGAAGGAAGCGGTGCATTCCTGGCTCGCAGCTGAACCGAAAACATTCTTTTATGAGGGCATAAGGAAGCTCGTAGAGCGATGGACGAAGTGCATTGAAAAGCAAGGAGACTATGTCGAAAAATGACGTTCTAGTAAGTTTCGTATTTTATTACAATAAAATTTTGTAACTAAATTGTGGATAATAATTGACTTACCCTCGTATATTTTGTTGTGTGGCCATGATACTAAAATCGAATAAATGCATAAATAATAAAAATGGTGTTACCTTCGTGAGAGCCGCGGTGGAGTAGCCGAGCAGTCTAAAGCGTCTCACTGCGGAGCGCGCGGTTGCTCGCCGTGGAGGTTCGAGTCTTTCCTGGGGCATGGGTGTGTGTTTGTCCGTAGGTTAGTTTACCTAGGTTTAAGTAGTTTGTAAGCTACGGACTGATGACCACGCAGTTTGGTCCGATAGAATTACAGACATTTGAATTTTGAACCTTCGTGAGTCGTTTCTCGGATATGCAGATCAAGATAGCTTTCGGAGTTATTCTGTGGTTGTTACATTGATTTCTCTACCTAATACCATAATTTGTCTATCAAATTTACGTGGAATATTTCTCATGTTTCTACTCAAGTATTCAGTCACTAATGTAGTGCAAGTTCGCATGATCTTATTTGATCCACTGTTATCCAACAAAATTATTTTTCATTCGAAATCTGTACTCACTAGTTGTAGTTGCATCCATAATCAGCGTTCAACCCGTCATTGCGATATACGTTTAAATTCGATTTTAGAATCTCAGCGCAATTAAAATTTGAAGAGAATGAGCTAAGTTATTTTTATGAATTTTACAGGATTTCAGTTCAGAGCTAGATCACAGATGTAAGGGTAATGGTATGAAGATAAGCATCTCAAAAACGAAAGTACTGGATTTGGGAAATAGATTTCAACAGGTTGAGTAGCAAGTAGAAGGAACAAAGTTAGAACAAGTGAACAGTTTCAAATACTTAGGATGTTCTTTCTCACAGTAATGCAACATAGTGAAAGAACTGGAATGAAGGGATAGGAAATTTAGTGCAGTAAGTTCTCAGCTATGATCTACTCTACTGTTAGAAGAAAGTCAGCACCAGGACTATTAACATCTGTTAAATCTTTCGACCAACTTTGCGGTATGGGAGTGAAAGCTGAGTGGATGATGGGTAATTTACTAATAACGTTGAGGTTACAGATATGAAAGTAGTAAGGATGATTGTAGGTACGAATAGATAGAACCAATAGGAGAACGGTGTCCCTAATGAAGAAACAATAGAAAAACTGGGAATGAATACTACAGATGAAGGAATTAGAGTAAAACGGCTGAAATTTTACGGTCATGTTGAAAGCATGGGAGAAGCAAGGTTATCTAAGAGACTCTTGGGTTCGGCAGTAGAGGGCAGGATTAGGCGTGGTAGACCAAGGAGACAGTACTTGGATTCGTTTAAGAATTATTTGGAAATAACAGACGAGCCATCAATGTAAGCATTGAATAGGGGATCACGGAGAAATTTTCTAAGGCGTACTATGCTTCAGGCTGAACGCTGAAAGCCATAATCAGTCTTTAATGGTGATGATGCACACCTGGTATTTTTCCTAGAGAAATAGGGAGTAGGTCTAAAAATATAAAACATCTTTTAGATTATGAAACTATCTTATTGTAAAATATAGAAAGGTATGGAGACTTACAGTCTATATACAGTAGTTTGCAAATTTCCTGGGTGCGATCTGCTTTGACACAGAAACGATGGTGAAGATAGCTTTTTTGCAATTTTTTTTTATTACTGAACATTAGTTTCATCAGTCTAGCTGCCATCTTCATACGCTTCATTTACATAAAATAACTATAAGCTTGCGGTCGCTTATGGTGACTGCTGCAGTTTAAAAATGGCTTGTTCCATCATACATATATATCTATAAATGTGAATGTCTGTTCGGTGTATGTTTATCACGTCTGAAACACAAGACATAAAGAGCTAAAAATCTGTATATTTACTAATGTCTACCTGGGGAAGGCTTTAGGCACGGTTTTATGGCGATCTGAACGTCTGTTCGGTGTACGCTTATCACGTCCGAACAACAAGACGCAGACACTTAAATATTTGTACAGTTACTAATTTATTACTGAGGAAGGTTTTAGGTACGGTTTTATCGAGCTGATATGAACATTCCTATCTAGATGTTGTGGCCTTCCGTCTGAACTTTGTGATGTATACGCCCACGTTCTGATCACAATTCAAATAAGACTGTCCTCTTACTGGAAATGTCACCAGACCAGGAATAGACTAGGGCTTGTACTACTTTATCCACAAAAAGAGTGCATAGCCCAAGTCTGTCACTCTCTGTGAAATAACACGAAGCAAGCGCCAGCGGCGCTTGCCGTAATCACCCTTTTTATGGGTAAAAAATTGCACAGGCGCTAGTCTATTTTTAGTGATTGTAAAAAAGAGATCAGATGACGTTAACAGTGGTTACCGGATCCAGTAATCACGAACAAATGACCAGTACAGATATGTTGGATACGGAGTCTTCTTTCTACTTCTAATTCAAAAATGTTCAAATGTCTGTAAATCTATCGGACCAAACTGCGCGGTCATCAGTCCGTAGCTTACAAACTACTTAAACTAAGGTAAACTAACCTACGGACAAACACACACACACACACACACACACACACACACACACACACACACACATACACACCCATGCCCCAGGGAGGACTCGAACCTCCACGGCAAGCAACCGCACGCTCCGCAGCGAGGTGCTTTAGACCGCTCGGCTACTCCACCGCGGCTATAGCTAATTAATCGGTTGGAAATACGTACAGTGTCAGATACAAGTAATCCAGCTTTCCACTTTGAAAGCAGCATATACGAGGGTTGGAACTTAAAAAGTGACAACTATTTATTCAAACAGATACAAAAGCGTTACATGTTTGCACCTGATACTGTTGTGTAGAACCCGCTGGCAGCCATGTGGAAGTCGTACCCTACCATTAGCAGAGCCTGATCTGTTGATGGTGGGAATGGAACGGTCTACAACCTGTCGAATCTCTGGAACAGTTCTTAAGCGAATGCCACGAAGTGGTTCCTTCATCTTCGGAATCAAATCAAGATCACAAGAACTTAAGTCCGGGGAGTATGGTGCATGGTATAGTACTTCCCAGTCCTATCGACGGAACAGAGTAGACACAGCTTGCGCTGTAATCGCCCGCGCATTGTCGTGCAAAATCATGGGTGGGTTGCGCAGAAAGTGTTGCCGCTTCTTTGGCAAAGCCGGTTGCAGGTGATGCCCCAAAAACAAACAGTATACAGTGAATTGACGGTCTGTCGTGGAGGAACGTGATGTGTTAGAATAACACCATCACAGTCGTACACGAGAATCACCGTACCTTTCTCCATACTGGGGTTTCACGCACTTTCGACGTTAACGGCGACTCATAATGACGCCATTCCTTGGACTGGCGTTTCAGATTTGGCTGGTACGATGTGGCCCATGTCTCACCCTGTGTTGCGATACAGCGTAAGAAAGCCACTCCTTCTCACTCTTAGTGCTCCAAGTTCCTCTCAACAGCGGCGTAACACGTCCATTTCTGCATATCCGTAAATCATCAGGAACGCATCGTGATGCAATTTTTCACATGCCCAGGCTTTCTTTCAGGATGCGAATCACAATCGTATGCTCTAATCCGGTTTCGTGGGCGAGCTCACGAATCGTCTAGCGTCGATCACTGTCCACTAATGCGGCAACAGTGTGTACTTCTTCAGAGACGCTAGGACGAACTGTCCGATGCATGTCTGCCACAGATTGCCGAATTCCGTTGAAGGCTTTTACCCAACGGGCCAATGTTCTGTATGGCAACGCCGATTCCCCGAACACCTCTTGAATACCTGATAACATTGTTACATTCAATCTCGATCAACTCCGTTGTTCCTGTTTTGAAAACATAGTGACATCGCCGTTACGTTAGACCGCTCGCTCCCTCGATTGTGTGCACGCCGGTGACGTGGGACGGGCGAGTCCATTTGTTCGGAGGTAAGGAAGGTATGTCAGCAACGTGTGCTATCAGCGACAATAGTAGATTCCATAGCCCAGTGTCTTCACAGCAGTGTTGCCACTATTTGAGTTCCAATCCTCCTATTGTTTGCGTTATCGTGGTGCTTAAAACAGTTAAAAAATGGAAAAAATCAAATTTGTCTATGAATGCTGCGCACCTGACCTTCAAAGCAAGAGGCTGGGATCTGTCTACATATAATTTGTTCACGATCATCTTTTACTGCCATCTTGATGAAATGTTGCATGCGAAACAAGATTTCGTAACGTACAAGGTGCAGGGTCAAACAACAGACATGTACATTAACACACGGTTTTATTCTGCGCTCGATGAAATTGTGTACACTTGACCATTGAAGCAAGAAGAACATCACAGTTTGTCTCAGATTCCATGCGGTCTATAACGGAGAGAATTTTTAACAGGCTTCGGCAGCGTTTCACCAGTCTTAATGTTTGTATGGAAACGTTTTTATACGCTGTTGGTCAACGGATGGGAGAAGGGCCGGCCGCGGTGGCCGAGCGGTCTGCGGCACGCCAGTCACAGTCTGCACGGCCACCACAGTCGGGGGTTCGAATCCCCCCTCGGGCATGGATGTTTGTGTCGTCTTTAGTATAAGCTAGTTCATAAGTAGTTTGTAAGTGTAGGGACTGATGACCCCGCAGTTAAGTCCCATAAGCTCTACAAACATTTTTGATGGGAGAGGGTGCCTTGCAATAAACTTAGATACCCATTTTTTATAGGGAGAGGAGGAGTTGGACGGAGAGGAGGAGGCAACGAGAGTGCTCTCGAGCAAGCCTCTTCATCTTCCGGTAAGAACCGCGACTCACATCTATTTGAATCTACTTACTCGTCTGCTGATCTCCCTCCGCGATTTTTACCCCACACTCTTCGCTCCAATTCTTCGCTCACGATTCTCATTGTCTAAGAATGTGTCCTACCAATTGATCCCTCCTTTTAGGGAAGATATGCCACAAATGTCTTTACATCCAAATTCCGTTCACTACTTCATTAGCTACGCGATCTACCCACCTAAAGTTCAATATTTGTCTGTAGCACCATATTTCAAAAGCTTCTTGTCTGAACTAACTATAGTCCATGTGTAAGGTAACAATCCACAGAAATGCCTTCAAAAAAGACTTCCTAACCAATTTCTCTCTCTCAGAAACGCTTTTCTTCCTATTGCCATTCCGCATTTTATATCATCTGTATTTCCAACATCGTGCGTCATTTTACTGCCCGAATAACAAAACTCATCCAGAACCTTTATTCTCTCGTTACCCAATCTAATTTCTCCAGCATCACCTATTTTTCTTAGACTACATTCCATTACCCTTATTTTGCTCTTGTTCATCCGATAAACTCGTTTTAAGACATTATCTATTATCATTTATCCAGATTGGTCTTCCACGACCTTTGCTGTCTCTGACAGAATTACGCCATCGGAAAACCGCGAAGTCTTTATCTCTTCATCCTGACCAGTAATTATTTCTGCATAGTTTTCCTTGTCCGTCTTCACAGCTTGCTCAATGTTCAGATAAATAACATTTCGGAAATGCTAAACCCTGTCTTCTTTCCGTCCCAAGCAATGGTTTCGTGTTATGTTCTTCGACTCCTATAACTGCTGTCAGTTTTCGGTGCAAGTTGCAGCTAACCTTTCGTTCCCTGTATTTTATCCCAGCTGACTTGTGAATTTGGACGTATGTATTCCACTCAATATTCTCAAAAGCATTCTACATCTACATGGGATACTCTGCAAATCACATTTAAGTGCATGGCAGAGGTTCATCGAACCACCAATATACTATTTATCTCCCATTCCATTCTCGAATAGCGCGCGGGAAGAAAGAACACCTGAATATCGCCGTTCGAGTTCTGATTGGTCATTTCTACCTATGTAAGTGGGAGTTAACAATATATTTTTGCATTCGGAGGAGAATGTTGGCGTTTGGAGTTTCGTAAGTAGCCCATGCCGCAGCGATAAGCGCCGTTGTTGTAATGATTCCCATCCCAGATCCTGTATCATTTCCGTAACGCTGTCTCCCCTGTATCATGACAATACGAAACGAGCTGCCCTTCTTTGGACAGTTTCGATGTCCTCCATCAACCCCACCTGATAAGGATCCCACACTGGGCAACAATACTCCAAAAATGGACGGACAAGCGTAGTGTATGTAGTTTCTTTTGTAGTTCTGTTGCATGTTTTAAGGGTTCTGCCAATTAAACGAAGTCTCTGGTTCGCCTTTCCCACGACAGTATCTACGTGTTCTTTCCAGTTTAAGTCTGAAGTAATAGTATTTCCTAGGTATTTTGTGGAGTTTACGGCCTTCACTTTTGATTGATTTATCTTGTGGACGATTTCACACTTTTCATTATTTAGAGTCAACTGCCAATTTTTACGCCATGGTGATATCTTATTCAGATCGTTCTGCAGTTGGCTTTGATCTTCAGATGATTTTACTAGACGGTAAATGACGGCGTCATCTGCAAATAACCTAAGAGAGCTACTCAGATTTTCCCCTAAATCGTTTATGTAAATAAGGAACAGTAGAGGACCAATAACACTACCCTGTGGAACGCCCGATATCATTTCCGTTTTAGTCGATGCCTTACCATCGATTACTACGAACTGTGTCCTCTCTGACAGGAAATCCCCTATCCAGTCGCAAATTTGGGGCGATATACCATAACCATGCAATTTGATTGAAAGCCGTTTGTGAGGTACGGTGTCAAAAGCCTTCTGGAAATCAAGAAATACTGTTCAGCAATGTGCGACCAGTCTTCGGCACATTTTCCGGCATAACCATAGGTTGCAAAACATTCCAGATTACAGTGCATGTTTCTTTCAATATTTTGCGGACTGTGCTAGCACCAATCAAGTAGTTGTATGAAAGATGGTTGAAACATGATCCAGTTGCTAGATACCTGAAAAGAAATTATAATGATATATGAAGCATCGTAAATCATTTAAAGTAACTGAATTAAAATCGTTTTCATTTTTATTTCATGAAAATCAATTAAAATCTACAAAAATGTCAAGCGTTTCAATTTACTATGTTTCTTGTCGAGTGATAAGAGCACAAACCAAAACAATCCATCTCTGTGCACTGGTTAAATGCACTACAGAAACCCTTGAAAATGAGTCAGCTGTCAGGAAACAGTTGCTCATCGTGTGCGAACTCTCAAAAACCGAAACAACAGGAAAGGAACAAAGACGAAATAGTTGCGAGCCACGAAGTCTCCCGCGTGCGCCCGCCCTAAAGGCAATCGAGATATTAAACTGCCGGTAACACGTCTCAAGGCCTGTAGAATGAGAGTAGAATTAGGAAGGAGGAGTGTGTCGGTAGGTAATTGTGTCCGGTGTGGACACGTCGGCGGCAGCTGCGCCTAAGCCCATCTGTGTTAATCTGTCGGCGCATTGAGACGGAGCGTCAATGTGTGGGCTTTCAGCGTGATCCGGGCTTCCACTGCCGCGGCCTTTCACGCAGAGCCACGCAGCTGCGACCGCTGCAAAACAAAATGGCCGACACGCTCCAGCCGCCGCTCCGACTCCGTATTCGCCGCTGCGCTCACTTGTTTCTGTTCTCGTCTCGTAATACTGGCGCAGTCTTATTCGTTTTTACAAAAAAAAAAAAAAAAAAAAAAAAAAAACGTTGATTGTGAATCGTCTTATTATTACTAGCTGCTAAACCCGGCATTGCCCACGCATATATGTTTTTTTTTCCAGTCTTATATTAGAAACGAAAATAAAAACTCTGAAGATTTCATCTTCATGTATCCGAGAAAACAGCTTGGAAATTATGAAACAGTAAAACAAAGAAACATGCATAATGTACTGGATGATCAAAAATTTGGAAACTTAATAAATCACGGAATAATGTAGATAGAGAGGTAAAAATCGACACACATGCTTGGAATGACATGGGGTTTTATTAGAACCAAAAAAGAAAAGAAGAAAAAAGAAAAGGAAAAATAAAAGTATTGCTAGACGTGTGAAAGATCTCTTGCGCGCGTCGTTTGGTGATGATCGTGTCCTCACCGCCACTTTCGTCATTCTTGGCCTCCCAGGTCCCCAGACTTCAGTCCGGCTTTGGGGTTACCTGAAGTCGCAAGTGTATCGTGATCGACCGACATCTCTAGGGATACTGAAAGACAACATCCGACGTCAATGCTTCACCATAACTCCGGACATGCTTAACAGTGCTGTTCACAACATTATTCCTCGACTATATATATTGTTGAAGAGTGATGGTGAACATATTGAGCATTTCCTGTAAAGAAATTTGTATTAATTTGATATGTTAATTATTGCTTTTCTGACCAGATAAAGCGCTATCTGTCGGACATTTTTGAGCGGTTTTCTTTCTTTTTCTTTTTCTTTTTCTTTTTTTCTTTATTTTTTTTTTCTTTTCCTAATAAAACCCCATGTCGCTCCCAGTATGTGTGTCAATTTTTACCTTTCTATCTACATTATTGCGTGATTTTTTAAGTTTTCAACTTTTTCATCACCCAGTACAAATTTTAATTGCAGTATTCTTAAAAAGAAAAATGGTAATAAAATACAAATACCGTATAACATTAATTTAATTCAAAACTTGACTATAAACAATATTTATTGGTACTAGTGGTGGAAAAGTGTTTGTGACTCATTGTAAATTCGAAGGTAAATTCAGTATATATGTGCCTAATGTCTGCAAAATAATATGTCGTGAATGTTGTTAGCAGTAAAGACGGAATAAATGGAAACCTCATGCGTGACGATGTGGTTTTCCATGAACCAAATAATTTATGACTTCATATCTTGTGAAATATATGTCGAAGTCTGATTTAATATCTAAGGAACATTCAGTGGTATGTATGTGCACTGTCTGTGAATTGCCTCGCGAATACAATTTACAGTGTAGAAGTAATAACTTGTAACTTCATGTCAAATGTCGCAGATATACATCATGAACATTGTAAAAGTAGTAACCGATAAACATTCTTCTTTTCATCATTTTGTTGGGGTTGTCAGCGAGAAAAAGTTTCGTAAGGATTTGAAATTATGTTCAATGTTCAAAGTTTATTTCAAGTAGCTAAATACTGTCATTATCAAATAGTTCACGAATAAAATCACGCTATCACGCACAAGAAGATGGGACAGTTTTCATTGTTTATGACGTGATATCGTATGAACTATGTATCGTAGATGGTTTTTGTAACCATAGCAAAGGATTCCTGATCTTAAGGAATATTTCTAAAAAATTTGGTTGAAATCGGTCCATTAGTTTAGAAGCAAATGTAGAATATTACTGCATAATGCGGGCGTTTTTCACGACTGTCATTGTTTATAACGTTATAGCTCTTTACGTATGTGTCGTAGGTGGTTCTTACCCCGACAGCGATTGTTGCCCTATAGTAAGGATCATGTGTACCGAGTTTGGTTGAAATCGGTCCAGTAGTTTAGGAGGAGATGTGGAACATACATACACACATACCCACATACACACAGTCTATTTCATAAGAAGTATAGATTTTTGAATAAGCCAGCTAGGACTACGGAAATCACTTAAAGAGGACAGAATTTGCCTTCCTTTTTGCCCATATTTCTTTTATTCCCTTTCTGTAGCCTTCCTTTCTCTCTTCAGACAACGTTGTTACAATCTTATACTGTGTTTCCTCGTCACTTGTAAATTTTCGAAATCAAAATTTCAAAAATTTGTACGTCTTCTAGTATAATTCCCGCCAATTTAAAATCAATTTAGATCAGTTTTTTGTAATATTGCGTACCTCTTTCTCGATTTTTTTTTTCATATACTGTCTTCCTGTGTTTCTGCTGCATACATCTTTTGATTGTCTACTCAAATTTTCGCCTTCAAAATTTATGTATCCACATCCACTGCACAGAATAGTGAAAGGTAGAGGGCGGCTCCCTTCATCTGCATGCAGCCAAGTGCTACGTTCGCCGCCATATTGAAAACGAGTAATTACACACGGCAGTGGCGGCTCGATAAGGACGTTTTCCACTGAACAGAGCTAATCTGAACGACTAAATGATGGCTTCCATGAAAGGAATCGGCATTCCGTCTTGCTCTTCCCCATTTCTAGAAATTTTAGTTATATGAAAGGGTCATATTCCTGCCGCGGTGGAGTAGCCGAGCGGTCTAAAGCGTCTCGCTGCGGAGCGCGCGGTTGCTCGCCGTGAAGGTTCGAGTCCTCCCTGGGGAATGTGTGTGTGTGTTTATCCGTAGGTTAGTTTACCTAGGTTTAAGTAGTTTGTAAGCTACTGACTGATGACCACGCAGTTTGGTCCGATAGATTTACGAACATCCATTCATTCATATTCCTGCTTCCTTTACATATTTACTTTGAAAATCACATTTAAGTACCTGGCAGAGGCTTTATTGAACCGAATTGCTTCATCTACAGTTCCATTCTCTAACACCACGGGGGAAAAGACTCATCTGAATATCTCCGTTTTTTATCTGATTTCTCTAATTCTATGATAATGATTATCTATAGGTGGGTGCTAACAAAATATGTTCACATTCGTAGGTGAAAGTTGGTGAAAGGAATTTCGCAATTAGATCCTGCCGCAACGAATAACGCCTTTCTTTTATTGATTTCCACCGCAACTCGTGCTTCATTTCCGTGATACTCTCTCCTCTAAATCGCGAGAATACAAAACGACCTGCCATTCTCCGAACTTTCTTTAATTCTCCGTCTGTCCCACTAGGTGGGAATCCCACAGTGCGCAACAGTACTTAAAATTAGAACGTTTAAGTCTAGTGTAGGCAGTCTTTTTTAGTATTCCAACTGTTCTATCAATGAAAAGTAGATGGTCCGTTTTTCATGCAGTATTTTCCATGTGTTAAAGTTGTTCGTAATTTTATTATTAGATACTTAGTTGAATTTATGGCCTGTGGATTTGACTGATTTTTCGTGTAAATGAATTTTAACGGATTTCTTTTAGTGCTGATACGGATTACTTCACACATTTCATTATTTATTTATTATTTCTACAGCATGCAGATATCGTATTTAAATCTTGTTGTAGTTGGTTCTGATGACTTCGCTAACAAATAAACGACAGCATCTTCTGCGAATAGTCTGAGAACTGTTCACGCTGTCTTCTATACCGTTTATAAAGACAAGGCCGCTACGGTCGGGGGTTCGAATCCCCCCTCGGGCATGGATATTTGTGCCGTCCTAGTTCGTAAGTAGTTCATAAGTAGTTTGTAAGTTTAGGGACTGATGACCCCGTAGTTTAGTCCCATAAGCTTAACAAACATTTGAACATTTTTTTTTATAAAGACAAGAAACAGTAGCGGCCCTACAACAGTTACCTGAGTCGAATCACTTAGCTTGTTAGTAACCTACAAAGCTAAGTTACATATATATAACGATGTTTACTTAGCGTTCTTAGTCTTTTGGAGAGTTAAAAAAAATAAAGCTAATGTTCTAATATACATTAGAATTATTTAGGGAAACAGATACTCAGACCTTCTGACACCTTTTCTCTTTAGTTGGCGGCATAATTGAAGACCGGGATACGCATGGCGTCATTGGCGGTGACGTATTAAACGGAAAAAAATAGGGAAAGTAACATCCCAAAACACAAAGCAACAATCAAAAAATAAAATTTTCCATTACGCACAATAGTATCCCGGAAAGCAGTTGCCATTACGAATTATCAACGTTTCAAGTCATTAGTCTTCTTTGAATAAAACGTGGGGCTCGGTTGTGTGGATGGGTGAACGTAAATTGATGAGTTTGTTTTGTAAAATGCAATGTCACACTCGTAACAGAAGGTAAAAGATCAGTGTTGACTTATACAAGATAACACGCCGATCACTAGTCAAAGCCAACGGGCGGTATCCCGATCTTCAATTGAACCTAGTAGGCTATTGCTCATTATGCGTAACAACGATAAACATTTCAATATTACCAGATAGTTCTAATTTTTACAGCACCTATAATAAAACAGTTATTTATTTGTAGATAATCTTACTAGCTAAAATGCACAGTTAATAACAGAATAAAAAACCCACGCAGATGTGTTACGCTTCAAACACAACACAACTCGGTTTTTAATGTCGCTGGCTTCGTACACGCGCACTTAATTTCGGGGCAACAATTTCAAAGGAGTATCCTTTCTGTATACTCTCTATTCGATGTCCATACTCTACAAAGCAATGCAAAGTGCAGGACACAGAGAATTTCCGCCTGTAACAGTTGTCAGGGCTTCTTAAGTTTCTTTTAAGCACGGAGCGCAGGAAGAAACACTAACTACGTCAGAGTCATACAGGATAACACTTTGAACACTAGTCACTTCTTTCAGCGTCGATGTTGCTTGGAATGAACTCTGTGAATCCTCAGACAACGATCTTAGTTCTTCCTGGATGTTGAAGTTCAACTGTTTCTTCGTCCCAATCGTAGATGTTCATATGTAGTTTCTTGCCAAATTACAACAGGGCTGTAACGAAATATTATTCGAACACGAAAAGGAAATACTCGATTCCGTTACTATACTGGGTGTTACAAAAGGTACGGCCAAACATTCAGAAAACATTCCTCACACACATAGAAAGAAAATATGTTATGTGGACATGTGTCCGGAAACGCTTAATTTCCATGTTAGAGCTCTTTTCATTACTTCTCTTCAAATCACATTAATCATGGAATGGAAACGCAGCAACAGAACGTACCAGCGTGACTTCAAACACTTTGTTACAAGAAATGTTCAAAATGTCCTCCGTTAGCGAGGATACATGCATCCACCCTCCGTCGCATGGAATCCCTGGTGCGCTGATGCAGCCCTGGAGAATGGCGTATTGTATCACAGCCGTCCACAATACGAGCACGAAGAGTCTCTACATTTGGTACCGGGGTTGCGTAGACAAGAGCTTTCAAATGCCCCCATAAGTGAAAATCAAGAGGGTTGAGGTCAGGAGAGCGTGGAGGCCATGGAATTGGTCCGCCTCTACCAATCCATCGGCCACGAATCTGTTGATGAGAAGCGTACGAACACGCCGACTGAAATGTGCAGGAGCTCCATCGTGCATGAACCACAGGTTGTGGCGTATTTGTAAAGGCACACGTCCTAGCAGCACAGGTAGAGTATCCCGTATGAAATCATGACGACGTGCTCCAGTGAGCGTAGGTGGAAGAACATGGGACCCAATCAAGACATCACCAACAATTCCTGCCCAAACGTTCACAGAAAATCTGTGTTGATGACGTGAATCGAGGAAGTACAGTACATACTAACGAAACAATTGGGTATTTTGACAATTGTCTGTACGAATTATTTCAATTTACTTTTAAAGTGAAGTAATTAAATGAGCTCTAACATGTAAATTAAGCGCTTCCGGACACATGTACACATAACAATTTTCTTTCTTTGTGTGTGAGGAATGTTTGGCCGTACCTTTTTGTAACACCCCGTATATTGTATACTGACATAAAGGTCAAAACAGGAAACAAGTAATAAAATTCCTTGTCACGTATAAACTGATGGAAATTCGTTTGCCAAATTCCAACATTGACATGGCGGGCAATGCAAAATTATGTAAATGTGCATGCACGGAGACAAAAGTTTTACTTCCAGGCTGTATAGCTGCGGAGCACGCGGTTGCTCGCCGTCGGAAGTTCGAGTTCTCCCTTGGGTATGGATGTGGTGTTGTCCTTAAGTTAGTTTAACGTAGTTTAAGTTTGAAAGCCTAGGGAGTAATAACCAAAGAAGTTAAGTTCCATAGATTTTCAAACATGCCGACCTTGCAGAGAATATGAATACTAGCCTCATATTTCCGCAAATGTAGTTGCCAGCAGTCAAGTAACGTCCGAAAATAGCTGTAAAATTTTCAGTCGGATAATGATAAGTTGTCAATGTGCAAAGATTTGGGATTTGCTTTTTATTTTCAGAAATTTGAAATCGTACATTTCATTAAACCAAAAAACGTACTATCGTACAATTAAGTAACTAAAGTCGTGGAGTAACAATACGCACAGATACAGATAACGTTGATGTACTTTACACAAAATATCAAGGCGGCTGATTGACAGAACTGTCATTTGTACTCCGATAATACCCGTGAAAATTATTTCGACGTGATTATGGCCGCACGACAGGAATTAACAGACTGTCACCGCGGAACGGTAATTAGAGGTAGACCCATGGCATGTTCCATTTCGGAAATTGTTAGGGAATCCAATATTAGGAAATCCGCCTTGTCAAGAGTATACCTAGATCACTGTAAACTGGTAACGAAAGTGGGAGCATATGGAATAGGTACCCAAATGCGTGAGTGGCTCGAAGACAAGTAATAGATCGCAGTACGTTGTCCTCGATGACGAGTGTTCATCAGAGACGATGGTATCGTCAGGAGTGCCCCAGGGGAATGCAATAGGACAGCTATTGTTTTCTATCTATATAAATGATCTGACGGACAGAGTAAGTTGTAATCTGCGGCTGTTTGCTGATGATGATGTGGTGTACGGGAAGGCCTCGTCATTCAATGACTGTAGCAGGATGACTTGTATCAAATTTGCAGGTGGTATGAAGAATGGCAGGTAACTCTAAATGTAGAAAAATGTAAGGTGGAGATGAGTAGGAGAAACAATCCCATAATTTTCTAATAAAGCATTACTATTGTGCTGCTGGACAGAGTCGAGTCAATTAAATACCTAGGCGTAACGATGCACCTCGACATGAAAAGGAACTAGCAAATAAGGACAGTCGTGGGGAAGGCGGATGGTCGGTTTATTGCGAGATTTTAAGAAGATGTGATTTCTTTGTGAAGGAAACTGGATATAAAACGCTTGTGCGACCCCGTCTTGAGTATTACTCAATTGTTTGAGATCCCCAGAATATCGGTTTAAAGGATGATATAGAAGCAATTCAGAGACGGGGACAGGCAGGTTCCATAAATATGCGAGTGTTCTTGAGATGCTTCTGGAACTCAGATGGGAGTCGCTGGAAGGCGACGTTCTTTCCGAGAAACACTGTTGAAGAAATTTAGTGGAGCGGAATTTGAAGCGACTGCAGAAAGAATCTACTGACGCCAATTTTAATTTGGCATAAAGACCGCAAATATAATTTCAGAGAGGTTAGAGCTCGTACAGATGCACTCGTTTTCCCCTTGTTCTATATTGGATTGTAAAAGAAACGCAAGTAACTAGTATTAGTACTAGGTACCCTCCGCCACGCACCGTTTGGTGGATTGCAAACTATATACGTAGTTATAGATGTAGAACATGAGGCATTGCCATACATAAAAGTGCCATCGTTGTTAGAGAGCACGAAGTTTATGAAAAGCTGCAAATGATCCTCAGGTAAACGAAAATCGGCGTTTTCAGTCAATGATCTATTCAGTTTCGACCAGACCAGTCAGTGTAGAAATAGCCAATACTAAATTGCACAATGCGTTGTTGAAAAAAAAAAAAAATCAACGATCAGTCCGACTCGAAAGCGACTACAAATGTGAAAAGATTACGTCAGACTTATGGACCTAGCGTATTTATTTACTTATAGCACAGTTGTACAATCATCATCATCATTACTACCATATTGCATAGTTTTCTGTTCCAGGCTGAGGGTGTCTAGAACTTACGCCCCTCCATCTAGTCCCGTTTACCCACCTTGTTTCTGTGTTAAATTACGTCCAGTACTGTCCTCCACACCTTTCGGTCATCTATCCGCTGGTCTTCCTCTTATCTTTGCATCTCCAGGTATTTTCTTGGGAATACTTTGTTTTCCATTCCCTGTAAGTACACATACCGTCCTAGCCTTTATGTTTCTCTCCTACCTTGCAAAGGTTCCTCTGTGACTATTTCTCTTAACTTTCATTCCTCATTCAATCTTTCCTTTCCACACGAGTCCTACTTCTGACAAACTTCATTTGTGCGTAGTTCACTATTGGGATGTGACAACTTCTGTGTATTACTTCATTTCGTTTGTACCTGTTTCTTATGATCACTTTTTTATTTTCTTCCATTTTCCTGTGTCACACTCCCAAGTGTTTGACACTTTCGACCTCCTTCAGCCGTTAATCCACAATCCTTACTCAACTAGTTGACGTATCTTTTTTGCCTATCAGACCAATCCCTTGCGGGCCGCGGTGGCCGAGGGGACTGAGGCGCTCCAGACACGGTCTGCACGGCCACTACGGTCGGGGGTCCTTAGGATTGCGTTGAAATTTGAGCGAAGTCAATACAGTTCACGTGAAACGTGCATTCCGTCGTTGATACAGTTAGAATCCGCCTCTGCACAAGCGGGTTTATGACTGACATGACCAAATTTTGAAGATTGGTTTGCACATGAAAAGGGAAGAGCACTGGTTGGGTACAAATAACCTGATGAAAATGTCGGGCTTACCTGCTGCCGGCCGCGGTGGCCGAGGGGCCTAAGGCGCTCCAGTCACGGTCTGCACGGCCACTACGGTCGGGGGTTCGAATCCCCCCTCGGGCATGGATATTTGTGCCGTCCTAGTTCGTAAGTAGTTCATTAGTACTTTGTAAGTTTAGGGACTGATGACCCCGTAGTTAAGTCCCATAGACTATACAAACATTTGAACATTTTTTTTGCTTACCTGCTTTGCATTCGGAAGTTTGACAAACCAGGTACTTCAACTTTCACTCACCTGCACATCAAACCGTACAAGTTACGGTCGACTGCAGCAGTTGCGTCCCGGTGACCGTGAGAGAAAGTATGAATTTTGCATTTAACTTTTCCAGAATATGGAAGAGGACTCTATTTCCGTACGACTCACCTTTTTCGACGATGTGTAAGAATTTGGCAGTCACAGAATCCTCTCTTCATCGTCAAACTCGCCGAAAAGTAATGTTTTCTGCCATTTCTGTTCAGAAAGAGTACTGACCTTGTTTCGAGAGGAATCTATGACCGTCATGTCATTCCTGGACATGCTGCAAATTGGTTGTTTGCTCAACTTGGCGAAGATTCTACTGATTTGATTTTTAATGCATGACGGCGCTCTCCAACTCGACGTTATTTTACCATCAACCCGCCACGTCATCATTGTTTTTGGTCTTCCATGTTACCAGATCTCTCACCTTGAGATTTTTTCTGTGGGAGTGCTTAAAAAGCAGTCTTTGTCCCGGCTATGACATTTACAAGATTTGAAACTGACTGTTGATAAAACAGGTTCGCACTTGGAGTGAAATTTATTACCGTACCTATGTTTTACGAGCGACGCGTGGTGGTCATGTTGACTTTATGGTATAGTTTCAGCGGGAACATAAAACTTCGAATCATTCTCTTTTTCAGTGAAATGCACAATGTCTTTCTACCTTTTTTGGTTTGTATATACTTACAGCACAAAGTACCAGTAGACATTGGAAATGGAATGACGCAAGGAAACAGCAGTGGAGGGTTGTTAGACGAGGATGCTGCCTCTCCCCTCTGTTGTTTATTTCTAAATGTTTAGATGGGTGAAAGATTATTTTGGTGGGAAGAAAAGAGAGTGCCTAAGATATGCTGATGACGCACTGTAAACCGTATAAATGGAACGAACTACAGAAGACATACTAAAAGATTTGAAAGAAGGTTGCATTGAATATGGGATCAGTAGCAACACAACAAAAAGAAATAGTATAGTAATCAATGGAAGGAGGAAACGCAAATATTAAGATTGGGTAGTTGTTATAATTGAGTAAGACCATGTGCATATCTTGGAACTTAGATCATTGAATTCTTGAGATTCCATGAAGTAAAACGTGCGTTGGTGTGGTGAAGGAGGCATTCAGCTGAAAGAGACGATTATTACATGGCAACCTAGAGGAAAAGGTCTGGGAAGTGTTTTATCTCGAGTGTGGCATTCTACGGGCCAGAAACGTGGACACTGAAACGAGAGTGTGAGAAAAGACTATAAGCATTTGAGATGTATATTTGGAGAAGAATGGAGGGCACATGCTGGATTGAAAGAGTGAGCAACAAAAGAGAGTTGGTAAGGTTTGGAGAGAGAAGAAAACTGATGCAAGAGAAAGGGAGAACTGGGTGGAACATTCGTTGAGATAGGAATATTTCGTAACAAATTTTGGAAGGACTAGTGTATGTGGAGAATGTTCAGAGAAAAGAGGTGATATGTGTTGACAGATGACAAAGGGAAGTGGGAATTAAGCAGACCTAAAGAAGATGGCAGTAGACAGGACAGCATAGTGATGTCCGTGGAAAACTAGCTTTTGTGCAGAACACGAATGATGATGATTGTTTGTGTCTAATAAACGACTGCAATGTTTTCTTTCTTTCGGTGGATCACTCTGTACGTCGTAGTCGTTTTAGAGTGAGTACTAGTAAAGTAGAATAGGAGTGTGAGTCATGACACTTGGTTTTAAAGGGCGGTTGTTCTTTAGGTGCACCACTTCATCCTCTATACCACCTTGAAGTTTACAAATGCAAGAAATCGTGCGAGGATTCCTGGTTTACGCCTAATGTTAGAAAATATTCGTCGTACTTCTCATCTGCACTAAATCGTCATGAATCATGAGTTGTATTTTGTTGCTACATAATGATGCATGTCATGAACGAAACAAGGACAAAAACTTAAAGAAGTGAACATCACACAATTTATATATGTTACATATAAAACAGAACAACGATCTTTTTGATTTTGTTGCTATTCTTTCTTCCGTATTTGCTGAAACATATGGTGATGATATTCCGCCGTATGCAAGACAATTTTAATTATTTTCTCAAACATGTTTCAGCACATTTTTTGCTGTTATCGGTGGGATGGTTTATTTTTGTTCTTTACATTAGGCTATCTATAAATCACTGAGTAAGTAGGCTACTTATTACTTCTTGTTGTAGTAATAGTTTTTTACAAACTTGTGATTCTTTTTATTTTTCTTTAGGTTCTGCTTGTTCCTTGCAAAGAAAAAGAAACGAGTTTGTAAAAATATATTACTACAACAAGTAAGTAGGCTACTTACTCAATGTTTTATACGAAGCCTAATGTAAAGAAAAAAATAAAGCACCCCACTGATGATAGCACAAAATGTGCTGAAATATGTTTGGGGAAATTAACTAAAGTTAAGTGTCTTGCATTTATAAAACAGAACTTTAAAACATTTATTTTATATATGATACAAAATGTTACAAAAATTATTTTACGGGTTTTTTTTAACAGTTTTGTCTTCGAAAAAGACGAAAGTCTAAATGCGTAAGGCATAAATAAAGTGCTAAGTGTGATCAACTCTTTTCTATTATTTTCAAAGGTTTCACTCCAGTTGCAGCATCTTCACGGGGCTATATTTATTCGGTTCTTGTGTTACATCTTGAAGAATTTTTGTTTTTTTCTACAGTTTTTTGTGTTGTAATGGATTCTTTTTTTTTCCGAAATGACAAACTGGGATAAAGGCTATACTATAACATAAAAAAACTGTAGAAAACAGAAATTCTTCAAGATATGATGCAAGGAACCAATAAAATCCAGCTGAAGATGCTGCAAATGTTCAAATGTTTGTATAGTCTATGGGACTTAACTACGGGGTCATCAGTCCCTAAACTTACAAACTACTTATGAACTACTTACGAACTAGGACGGCACAAATATCCATGCCCGAGGGGGGATTCGAACCCCCATCCGTAGTGGCCGTGCAGACCGTGACTGGGGCGCCTTAGTCTCCTCGGCCACCGCGGCCGGCAAAGATGCTACAACTGAAAGGAAAGCTGTCTGGGTAAGATGAAGAAATGAAACGTTTTTTCTAAAGGCAGAACAATATATTTATTGGCGAATTCTCCCCAGAAATGAAGACGTTAAGCAAATAACTTTATCAATTTTTGTTTGACTTCTTTTTGTTCTTCCAGTAGGCTTACATTATTTCCGAAAAGGCTTGCTTACGCCTATCTGACCACTTCGGTCTATATATATGGTTTTATGTTTCCATTATTTAGGTACTTTCGAATTTCATCTAGCCAAGGTGTGGAATTCTTAAAGTGAGGTTACATAATCTACTATTCTCTTCGTCAATCGTAGTGACTAAAGAATTTCATTCGCCTTTTCCTAATATCAGTTTCGATGTTTGAAAACTTTTGTTGTTTTCATTGATTGTACCCTATAATGTAGAATTTCCTTAAAGATCTTCCTCTCTTCTTTTTTGACGTCTTCAAGTTGGTTTTTCTTAAGGGTTAGTGTTTAACTTACATACAGGATTGCTAGTTTTATGAAAGTATTACAATGTACCGAATTTTTTCCGCTCTTGACATTGACTTTTTTGTAGAGGTCTTGCGTTAACTCTAATCCTTTTTTTTTTTTTTTTTTTTTTTTTTTTTTTTTTTTTGGAGGCGATGCTGCTGTGAGATTTTTTCAGTACCTATTGGTTCGATGAATTCTCCAATATATTTAAAATTTGCGACCCTGTTACGAACCGGTTTCCGGTTGTTTCGCCATCATCAGGTAAACATTACCAGGTTTTTAAAAACTTGAAATTCGTAATTTTTACCTGATGATGCCGTAACAGCCGAAAACCGGTTCGTAAACCAATACGTTGGCAGAATATCGCACAGTTACGCTGTGTGTTCATTCACAATATATCAAATATTCTGTCAAGAACCGGCGGAACAGTCAGTGAATATGTTTACCATATTTTGTTTTCAAGCATGTAATTTCTGTTTATGAACAAAAGAATTCAATTTTCATTACTCAGGCCAACAAGATGCTGTGGTGTATGCGAGGGAGTCGTCTTTAACTGACTGTAATAGCATAAGGATGATTAGACAAAATTTCGAGTTTGGTGCGAAGAATAGCAGCTAGCTGTCAATGTAGAAAAATGTAAGGTGATGCGCATGAGTAGGAAAAACAATTGCATAATGTTCGAATACAACATTAGTAGTGAGCTTCTTGATACTGTCGCGTCGTTCAAATATCTAGGCGTAACATTGCAGAGCGATATGAAATGGAACGAACATGTAAGGACAGTTGTGAGTGAGGCGGACAGCCGACTTCGGTTTATTGGGAGAATTTTGGGCAGATGTACTTCATCTGTAAAGGAGACCGCGTATAAAACGCTTGTATGACCACGTCTTGAGTATTGCTCAAGTGTTTGGGACCCGCAGCAGATCAGTTTAAAGGACGACATAGGGGCAGTTCAGAGGCGAGCAGCTATGTTCGTTACTGGTAAGGTAAAGCAGTCAACAATCCGAAGATTGGTTTGAACACCACAGTGCTTTACTAGGCATGGCCCTGTTTGGAGGTGATATGCTATTGCCTTCCTCCGACCTTCGAACTGACTTACGCAGCAGTTATAGGGGGACCTACAGTTTAACGTGGGTTCCGAACCACACTGCTACTCGGTATATTTGACATGAGCAATACTGCCAGAGGTGAAAGAAGTGGAAAGTGACAGATAAAAATCCTACGACCTGGCGGGGATCGAACCCGCCCAGTAGTCTGGCACTCTACCACTGTGCAACCGAGGCGTTACTGGTAGGTTCAACCAATGCGCGAGTGTCACGGAAATGCTCCGGGAACTCAATTGGGGATCGCTAGAGGAAAGACGACGTTCTTGTCGTGAATTTCTGTTGAGGAAATTTAGAAGCCCGTAATTTGAAGCTGAGTGTAGTACGATGTTGCTGCCACCTACTTACAGTTCGCGTAGTGATGACAAAGACAAGATAAGTGAAATTAGGACTCGTACGGAGGCATATAGGCATTATTTTTCTCCTCGTTCTATTTGGGAGTGGAATAGGAAAGGAAATGCCTAGTAGTGGTACAGTGTACCCTCCGCCATGCACCTTACGGTGGAATGCGGAGTAAGTATGTAGATGTAGATGTTTGGTTTTCCACCAGCAGGTCCAAGTTACCGGACTCTTCGTGAGCCGCAGCACGACACTTCGGAGTGTCAGGACACCGGATTTGGAAACCTCTGTTCCAAGGACCGGCTACTGGTGTCGCCGCGAGGACGACGAGATAGCGCCGGGGACAATAAAAGTGTCGGCGCGGTCTGCTCCGGCAGGGGAGCACAATGGGCCGGCGGTCGGTTGCGTTCCGCACTCGAGGACAGCCCCCCCCCCCCCCCGGCGGTCACTCAGCATGCGTGCTCGCACTCACACTCGAGGGCGCTGGAGAGCGCGCCGTCCGTGGACAGCCCTGCGGCGTGGCGCGGCACGTGCCTTTGTTCGCGGCGGCGGACTTTGTGCAGCCCTGGGCGGTCCGCACGCGCCGGCCGCATCTCGGCGCATTCCGGGGGCTGCGGCTGTGGCAGACCTCAGACCTCAGCCCCGGCAGCTGTCGCCACGCCGCCAATCAGCGGCACGCGCCCACACCCTCACCCCACACCCAGGTACCGCCAGCTGCGACACTCGGCCTCCTCGGGGGTTTTCCCTCTCCTTTTTGCTCAGCAGTGACAGCCGACCTAATAAAAAATATCACATTATTCACTGTGTACCTCTGTGCTAGCGTTTTTCAACCTTTTAGAATTCGCGACCCCTTTCCGAGGAAAAAAAAAAAAAATTCTATTGGCACCCTCCAATCCAATTCCATAATACAACCATGTCGGTGCTTTTTATAAAGCACTATCAAAATAACATTCACTTCACACAATTACAAAAGAAACGAACCAGGCGATAAGCAACTACAGTTGCCAGATTGGAAGATCAAGATGACTGGATCATCATCTTGGACAGTTTGCAGCCTCTGGCCTGGTCTGCTTCGAAATAAGCCTCTCCGTCGACTTCTGTCTTGCCGTCTTCACCTTGGTCCAATCTTCTTTCTTCCTGTCACATTCCTCCACTCCTTTCAGCCATCTTTCTGTCGGTCTTACTCTTCGTCTCTTTCCCTCGAGTTTCATCTCGCGTCTGCCAGGCACTTTAATGTGATTTGCAGAGTATCCCATGTAGTAGATGTAGATGTAGTATCCACTTCTCTTCCATCCGTTTATCATGCCCATACAAGGCTGACCTTTTTTCTCTACGCCTCTTGTAATGGTTCCACCTTCATTGACCCTCTGATCCTCTCATTTCTTAACCTGTCTCTGTCACTCCACTACTGTTCCTCAAGAATTTCATCTCACTACCTTGTAATTTATTTTCCTCTCCTCCTGTCATAACCCAGATTTCTGATCCGGCTCCGTAGCACAGTGATAGAGTGCCAGACTACAAATCCGAAAGTCGCGCGTTCGATCCCCGCCGGGTCTTAGGATTAACTGTACAGTTTCCACTTCTTTCACCTCTGGTAGTATTGCTGATGTGAAAAATACCGAGTAGCACCGTGGTTCGGAACCCACGTTAAACTGTAGGCCACCCATAACTGGATGGGTAAGTCACTTCGAAGGTCGGAGGAAGGCAACGGCATACCACATCCAAACAGGACCATGCCTAGTAAAGCACTGCGGTGTTCAAACCAATCTTCGGATTTTTGACTGCTTACTTACTTATGTCAGGATCGGGAAAGAGTATGACCGGATATAGCTGTTTTACTGAGTTGAGGTACATCCCTGCTCCATATTAGGCTTCTAACACTTTTCCGAAACGCTTCTGCTCTTCTGCCCCGCTCATTTATTTCTCGGTCATTTTTCCAAGATAACTGGATAAAATTTCAAAATTATGGAATTTTGGAGCGGCTGTCGGGAGAAATACACTATGTGATCGAAAGTATTCGGACACCTGACTGAAAATGGCTTAAAAGTTCGTGGCGACCTCCATCGGTAATGCTGGAAATGAATATGGTGTTGACCCACCCTTAGCCTTAATGACAAGCTTCCTCTCTCGCAGTCATACGTTGCCAGGTGCTGGAAGGTTTCTTGAGGAATGGCACCCCATTCTTCACTGAGTGCTGCACTAAGGAGAGGTGTCGTAGGTCGTGAGGCCTAATTTCGTATGGCTCATTGGCCTGGTGCAAGTCTTTCAATTCGAAGCCACTTCGGCGACTTGGGTGTCCCTAGCCTACCCCAGTTATTCCACTGGGGAAAGGTGACCTACAGCTTAACGTGGAATCAGAACGACGTGTCGTTTCTGGCGACTCCTCATATCGTTGTTAGGTTCTGAAAATTTTCGCGTCCAACCGGGTTCCGATCCCGCGACCATCCGGATTCCAGTCGGGCGCTTTACCACAAGACCACTGGGCCCGACGAAGTCGGCCTTCCAAAATATCCCAATGGTGTTCTACAGGATTCTGGGACTCTATGCAGGCTAGTCCATTACAGGGATGTTACTGACGTACAACCACTCCGCCACAGGCCGTGTATTATGAACAGGTGCTCCATCGTGTTGAAAGATGCAGTTGTCATCTCCAAATTGGCAAGAAGGTGCTTAAAACGTCAGTGTAGGCCTGTGCTGTGATAGTGCCACGCAAATCAAAAAAGGATGCAAGCCTCCTCCTCGAAAAACACGACCACACCATAACACCACCGCCTCTGAATTTTAGTGTCTGCCATCGGATCGCCACATTATCGTGATTCCTCGCTCCACACGTCTTTCCACTGTTCAGTCATCCGATGGTTAAGGCGTCGTTTGGCATTGACCTGCGTGATGTGTGACTTTTGGGCAGCTGTTCGACCACGAAATCCAAGTTTTCTCACCTCCCGCCTGACTGTCATAGTACTTGTAATGGATCCTGTGGATCTTGTGTGATGGTCTGGATAGATGCCTGCCTATTTCAGTGTCGACTGTCTCTGTCAGTCAACATACGAGGTCGGTATGTATGCTTTCGTACTGTACGTGTCCCTTCACGTTTCCACTTCACTATCAAATCAGAAACTTATGGGTGTTTAGATATGTGGAAATCTGGCGTTCACACTTTTGACACAAGTGAAACCCAATCACCTGACCGTGTTTGAAGTACGTGAGTTCCGCAGAGGACCCCATTGTGCTTTCACACTGCCTACTGAGGTCGCTGATATGAAGTAACTGGCACAATGCGCCTAACAAAGAAAAATGTGTGTTTTGGGGGTATCCGGATACTTTAGATAACGTAGTGTGTTATAAATAATTTTAGTTATCTTTCTACATAGGACTTAACATTGTTGGTAGGTAAATAATTTACATTTGCCACCTTCATTTGGTATTAAATTTTACACAGTCCACCAGTTTGGATCCTATAGTAGTGCTCCGAAACTATTTAAAAAGCAGCACAATGTATATCAAAGTTTAGCCTAATTACTAATACGGCCTTTACGTTTCTTTTATTCGACAATCAATCGAATGAATGTGTGTGGCAAATTCTAATTGTTGTGTTGTCGAGAACTTTATGAAGAGCCGAAATTCTGCGACACTGTAGCTGTGCGCCGAGCCGTTTGGGGAGAGCAGTGTCATGAAGCAACACTGCACTTGCAGTAGGCACTCCACGCCCGTTCTGAATGACGGTTCGCTCGGTTTGACAACGGCGAAGAGCTGAAGATAACTGGCAACGCTGGTTACCATTTCTGACGGCAGTCTCCATGACACAGGAATACAAAAGCTGATTCCACCATATGGTGTTATGGTACATGGTCCCCACCTTTTTTTTTTCTTTTTTCTTTTTGAAGTGACTATTCCTTTCATTGCAGGAATAAATTCCAACATTGGTCTTTGGCAACACATATAATATACATTTATAATTAGAGTGGAGTCACTGTAATACTTACTCATTCTGAAATATTTACTTACGTGATTATTGCATCACATGAACAGAATATCTGAAACTCTTTTGGTAGATGCTATTATTGTTTTCATTCGTAATAAGATGTAACAATTTCTTTTCGTAATTATTCATAAGTATTTGCAGGTTATTGCTATCTTTGTTCTAATATCTTGTATTATTAGCACTTCACTTATGTTTAATTGCACTGTACAACATCTTTGATTATGTAAATCTGTAATATTTTGAACATTTGTATATTAGTGTATTTCGTTATAATGATTTTGTTTACGATCAAGCTTTGCCAGTGACATGCCAAAGATAAATTATGTGCTCAGAATACACATTAACCTCCTTGCTGAGGCCGATGGTTTTCATCTGTGAGCAAAGAGTTGTGATCTTCTGGTTATAAGCGAGAGCTCGGTTCTAGCAGGTGGTGAGTTGTCAGAATTGGCTTGCCCTTCGAAATTGATAGTTACGTTTTGAATTTCTGATGGAATTGTCATATGTATTTTGGTAGTGTCTGTTGGTGGTTACTTTTTGGACACTATGTATTTCAGTTGTAAAAGAGCGAAGTTATATTGGGACGTTCACCTTAGAAAAGGAAATACACAACTTGTGAAGGTTTCATTTCAGCTGTTCTTTTTTGGAAGCTTGACTAATACTTATATGCAGAAATCTTGTTACGTCGTGAAGAACCTGGGAGTGATCTTTTCTTTGCTGAATGTGTGGAATTTTTTTTGTTTTGTTGGAAGTGTGTCGCCCACCGTTTGCAACCCCCAAGAAATATGAGGCGGTACTCATTCCGTGGTGGAGGAGTTAAAATATTAAAACTGACATTGTTGTCCAAAGCTAAACAGAAACTGCGGATTCTACAAAAGCCCAGCTTCAAGGAACCAACTTCAACAAAATCGAAACCAACGAAAAAAAAGGGGGTCATGTACCATAATAATATTAAGTGTCTCACTTCTTTTGATGACTATGTCGAAAAATCGAAAGATAGCTCAGAGACATCGCTGCGTCTGTTGCTAATAAATTTTTTTCAGATAAATATGTTGTAACTGCTTAATAAAAAAAAAAAAAAAAAAAAAAAAAAAAGGTGGGAAATTCCTTCCGGATGCACCTCGTATGTACCAAGCACAGCACAGAAAACGTGTGGGCTTTTATTTAATATAAAAAAAGGAAAGTAAGTCCTAAAATCAGGCTGTGAAGACCACGCTATTGGCAACCGAGCGCCGTGTTATTCGCAGCTAATAATCATCGATGCGGTATGTACCAGATCCTTCAATCTGCTACCACAAAAATCAGGTAGCTCCTCAACTGACATCACGCATTCATCACTCGGGTCTCGAACGGACTTCAAAAGATAGAGTGAACATTTGCCCTGAACACTGGGGACATTGTTTGAGTTTAAAATCGTCCCTATAAGACAATATGAAACTTCCACGACAAAAACAACTGCATACTTTTGCATTCTCATAAGTAATTTTGTTTCGATAAAACAGCACAGCTGGAGTTTCACACCATTCATGGAAAGGCTGCAGTTGCTTAAGACTTCAAAGCGGAAACCAACGTAAGGCTATGAAGGAAGTGGTGCCACTATCAAAAAACTTGAACGTTCGCGACTGCAAGTAAGTGAAACATAATAAAAAGAGAGAAAGATTTCACCTTTGCAGAACATGCATTCAATGACTGTCATGCTTTTGACATTAAATGTGATGTTCTCCACAGAGCAAATAAAAGCGGAAAGCTAACATTGCTTGAAATTCTCTCTATCAACAAACACCAAGCTCAGAAGCCAAACCTAATTGTCAATGATCAAACCCAATTTCAGTATTCACCCTTATTAAAATAACAGCTATTAAGTATAATCCTGCCACCATGCTTGTTGAGATTATGTAATGTTTCTCACCCACATTCCAATGTTTTTCCTTGTGCTACTCTCACCATTCTTGTGAAAACCAGTGAATTTTAATATAGGTTATATACTTTAATATGCTCCTTTGTTTCAAGTCCACATATTCCAAATATATGTAGTTATCCCCCACCTACATTTCATTGTTTATGTCTTCCTCAATCCCTTGTTCCCCTTCCTACTTTTTTCGCATGTATAAGTTAATTTTATATACAGTTGTACTTACTGGTACACTCACTGGGCCATATGTTTGTTTCAACTTAATTATTGAAATTTAATTTATAGTTATTTCGTAGTTTCTGTTTTGCTTTAATTGGTTGAGCGTGTCTGCTTCTTATAAAATACTTAAAGGTTACATAGGCTATGATTAGACACATACCTATATAAAATACTAGCTTAAACCCGCGGTTCCGCTCGCGTGTTGGTTGCTTATGATAGCTACCTTTCAGTAGTGTGCTATGAGACACTGCTCATTTTCGGGTTCTCGGAAAGATTTTTTGCTAAGGCATGGGTGTGGTAATTATTGTATGCTTCGCGCATCGATCTTTTTATAGACGCACGAATCTCTACTATCTTTTGCCTGTCATCATTTGCGTGTTCTTTTTTTAACCGAGAGTGCAACAGTCTCTGCTTTCTCAGCATTATTATTATACCACGGTGGATCTTTTCCATCCTTAATCGACTTTACAGCACATATTTCTCTACCCCTTTATATACAATGTACTTAAATTTAGTCCACAATTCCTTTACATCCATAGTACCGGAACTAAGAGCTGCCCATTTATTTTTACGTGCGATCCTAACAATTGCTTATCGGCTCTACCCAACAAAAACACGCTCCTAGCCTTCTTGATTGGTTTGTGAACTTTGGTCACCATCGACGCTGTGACGATATCATGATCACTAATTCCTGCCTCTACACATACATCGTTAATAAGGTCAGGCCTTTTCGTAAGCTACAAGGTCTAAAATATTTCCATTGCGCGCGGGTTACCGGTTTAACTGCTCAAGAGAGTTTTCGGAGAATGTGTCCAAAAGTAGCTCTCAAGACTGCTTGTATGTACCGCCTGAAATGTAACGAGAGAGGCCCCAATCTATACTCTTAAGGTTGTAGTCTCCCCAGACTAATATTACATTGCCCGGATACCCACGCACTACGTGGTGTAGATTTTCTTTGAATGACTCTAAAACTGCTACAGCAGCACTGGTGCGGTAAAAACACCCAACTACTAACTTCTTTTAGACCTGTTATACGTGCCCAGATAACTTCACAGTTACAGGATTGTTCACCGAACTTTATTGTCAGCGTTTGTAGGTCACACGATCCTCGGCGCAGAGACAACGACTAATGCGTCTTCGTTTGAATCGGCGGACCGTAACTCATTCTTGTTAATAACGCTAGCGAACTGCAAATACAGTTGCATTCGACTCTTCTTCCATATCAAAAACTATAAACAAAACCAATAAGATACAAATATTCATTCACGGCAGCATTCTGCAATAAAAGTATTTTTAATCACTTCCCATCTAAAGATAATGATTCTATAGTTTCTTTCTCCAAACACTAAGACAGTAATTTACTATTTAAAAATATAAGATAAACGTTATAAATGCTTGCGTGGACTCCTGCAATATGCCTTACTGAAGCAGAATACTCCAGAGAAAATCGCACGTCGGCTTCTAGTTCTCGAGTTCGAGAACTAGCGAGAAAAACCGTGGGATTTTGGAAGTAGCTTGAAACCTATACAAGATGAGTTAAAAGTCGATATAAACCCTTTTAATTAAAAGAACACTATAGTAATTGGAAAACCTGAATATTCCAGTAAGGTACGGATGAGGGGGTCTATATTTTACGGCATGTAACGAACATGGGCACCATCTTGAATGTAAATCAGAACTTACTGATGGAAAGAGGGTCGTGTGATACATGAGATAAGATCAGCATTTTCTGACAAGTTCATTCCTATAAAAAGATTCGACGTAGTAATTACGGTTCAAAATTTTCAACACATTTTGTTTGGAGGTACATAATGGACTGTTCTCCCTACAGAACAGCAAATTTAATGTGTTCAACATGCTGTCCTTCTTGGTCCACACACATCCGAGGCCGCTAAATCAAATCGTCTTCCACCCGCCAAAAATGCTGGCACGCGCTTCTCCAGTTCGTTGCTCGAGATGGTGTCTATTTCTCTCTCTCTCTCTCTGTGCATTTACAGTTTAATTTTAAATGGCACCACAGATTAAAGTCAAGTGGTGTGAAATCAGGTGATTTGGCCTAACTGACCACTGACGAACAACTGCTCAATACGCCTACTCAGTTATAACTGCTCAATAGTGTGGTGGAGCACCACCACGTTGAAAGTAAGAGGGAAAGTTTTCATCCATCTTCATTGTGGTAAAGATAAGTCAAGAATTTGAAGGTTCGGAGGTTGGTTCTAAAACCACAGTGGTTTATTAGCCATGGTCCTCTTTGGAGGTGGTACGCCCTTTCCAGGTATAGGGGACCTACATTTTAACGTCGATTCGACATTTTTCATATCAGAAACATATATACAAATGAAAGAAGAAGTGGAAAGTGACAGGACCTGGCGTGGATTGAACCAGCTGGTCTAAGGTAGTTCAGGCTCAGCTTATTTATTTCAGAGGGAGTTCCACTGAGCTACCGAGCCACCGTCCTAACGGAAGCAACATTTGTTGCAGCGCATTCTTGGATACGTTACAAGAAATAGAACTACAAAAAATTATTTTAGCATTTGCCGCGTCAAATTTGTTTACAGAAATGAACTTGTCAGGAAATGCTGATGATATTTGACATCACACCATTCCCTTCCAGTAAAATATATATATAACGGAAAAAGTGACAGACTTAAAGCCGATTTCAAGATGGCGCCGATGTTCGGTACATACCATTAAAAACTTCCACATCCATACCTTACTAGAAAATTCAGATTTCCCAGTTCCTGCAAAGTTCTTGAAATAAAATGATACAGTGAGACATTTGAGTGGTCTGTATTTCAATGAACGGACGAGAATATGAATTCCATTACCACAAATATGAATTCATTATGTTATATACCACTATTCACAATATAGGTGTAACGTCCCGACTACCATCACATACACTCCATGAAGTTACAACGAGAATCGTCAGGATCGGCATCCGAAGACTTGGTGAAAGTTCTGCCAGTGGTATCATCAGCGATAGGAGAAAAGCGGAAAGACGTTCGAGACACCCTCTTGATTTTGGAATTAGAAACTATACCTAAAAGATGAAGAGTAGGTATATGGGTGGCGAAGGATGTAAACCACTGCATTACAAACACATTACACGTATCCACGAGACGTGTGCATTCTGAATCAAAAAGTGGCATGGTGATCTATCCATTGGCAAGAGATTTAGCATTAGTTCGTAATTCAGATATCCAGAAGAGTGCTGCTAAGGGGTATACGGGGCAGAAGTATGGAGACGTATAAAGATAAATTATTTTTAAAAATAAAATCCTACACCAATATTTGAAACAATTTACGAGGGAGGAGAATGTCGAAAAATGAAACAAGGAGCTGGGAGAGACATACAATGAACCATATGTTGTAGCAGAAAGCAGGACAATGAGATGGTGAGCCCACATTTGTCGAACAGAGGATGGATTATGTCTGAGAAGTGTTAGAGAAGAAACCTCAAGGACGACCTTAAATTAAAGAGAAGGTAAGTTGAATGGAACAGATGGTCACCTGGTTTCAGATATTTGAAAGACGGGAAGAATGAGGAAGTATCCTTTTACATTCGGGTTTTTAGAAAGGAGGAAGAAGCTATTATCCTTTACTCCACTTGCACACGACCTGCTCTCTCTTATTCTAACAATACCTTCGCGATACAATTCAATAGTGTTTACGGAATGTTAGCACAGACATTCTCGAATAGGGTTTCTCTAAATGTATTTAATTTCATTCCATGAGAACATCATTACCTTCCTTTCAAACAAATCGATTTAACCTAGATCGGTCGTTGAATATAAAAAAAGGATAAATCCTGAGATACAAGATCCGTTTGAGATATCGATCTCTAAATGTAATCATTTCATGTACTCCACATGAATTTTTCAACAATAAATCTCGACTGAATTGAATTACACTTAAAGGTAGTACTAATTTCTGTTTCCGACAATGTGTATAGAAGACCTTAATGATGATCTTTCGCCGCGGTGGAGTAGCCGGGCGGTATAAGGCGCCTCGCTGCGGAGCGCGCGGTTGCTCGCCGTTGGAGGTTCGAGTCCTCGCTGGGGCATGGGTGTGTGTGTTGTCCTTAGGATAGTTTAGTTTAAGTAGTTTGTAAGCTACGTACTGATGACCACGTAGTTTGGTCCGACAGATTTACAAACATTTGATTTGAATGATTATGTTTAGGTGTTGATTCAAAAACTTTTAATGTATGCCATACGATAAAAAAAATACACAAGCGCCATCATACATTGATCCAAATGCAATAGTATCTTTCTTTACACCAAAGGAAGCATTGCATTTTCTCTTTATCGTCCTTTTCTGCAAGGGTAACAGTCATCAGCGAATCGTCTGGTAATGCTATTGGTCTGATTATTTATTTATCTACTTATTATTATTATTTTATATTCAGAGTACACTAGAAGTTCTGTTATGTTTGATTGAAGTTGATGATGTCCTACAGAGTGGAATATGAAGGACACTAAAAATGTCTGACCCCCTATAGGACCGTTCGATAAAAACGGAATGGATGATACAGTCTTTCCATTGGCGCCGTATGAAAACGCTTCTGCTGCCTCTCTGGAAAACCGCTATTCATCCAGCATGGGTACGATCCCCTGCTGATGAGCAGATGGTTGTAAATATTGCCGAGCCACTGCAAACTCTGCGTCCTGTGACGAGCGCTGAACCGTACAGAGGTGGCGGCCGTTTGCGTACACACCGCGTTCATCAGGCGTTCCGCACACAGCGCGCGATGCTATCACTAGGACAGGCCGCGGTCCTGATGTGTCGCAATCCTGTCTGTCCTATATATAGTGTGTGTCCGCCATCGGTCGAGAAATGTTGCCTAAAGCATCCGCTGATTAACAACCTGTAAGCCGAATCGGTCGTTATAAATCGTCCATGAGCAAACAAATACGGGTATGGGAGTCGTCCCATACACAGTTCTTGTCTGGCGTTATGTTGTAATATAGAAGAGGACCGCAAGTGGTCTTAGAAGTATTGATGACAAGCTAAACGCCAAAACATCATGACCACAAATTTAAGACCGTAACAGTTCCGGGGCTGAACCGTGAAATATTAATGATATTTAAAGATAAATCTAAAGCACCGAATTAAAAATTGTGCTGCGATCGGAAATCGAACCCAAGCCTTCATGGTTATTAGGCGGACGTTTTACAGATTTTTTTCCCGCTATACCACCACATCACTAGCAGCTAAAGCGCCTCGGAATAGCCTAAGCACGATTTCATTCACATTACAAACTTTAATTCTGCTTCTGTGTTCCATGTAATATTTCCACTACTGCCTAGGTTCTCCATGCAGCGGAGTAGAACCTCGGCAATGGAGATGTTGGAACATTCCTGCTTCAGATTTATCTTTAAATGTCTTTGACATATTCGAGACGAAAAACCGTCTCAGGGACTGTATATTTCTATTTACATCGATATTTATATCACCTTATACAGGAATGTTCCAACATGTCCATTGCCTATGTGCTATTCCACTGCATGGGGAGCCTCGGCAGTAGTAATGTGCTATGGAACACAGAAGCTGAATTAAAGTTTTTGACGTGAAGGAAATCGTGCTTAGGCTATTCCGAGACACCTTGGCTGCTAGTTATGTGGTGGTCTAGCGGTAAGATCTCTGCTTACAAATCACGGAGGCCCGGGTTCGATTTCCGGTCACAAAACGAATTTTAATTCAATGCTTCAGATTTATCTTTAAATGTCTTTGACATATTCAAGACGAAAAATCGTCTTAGGGACTGAATATTTCTATTTACATTTATATTAATTATATATCCTTTTAGAAAGTCTAGGTTGCAAATTACTTATACCAAGTGATTACAAAAGAATAGACACTGGTTGAAGCGACACTCGGGAAGATCACTTCAGGTTCCGTATAAATGTACGAATGCGAGACGATACTGACCTTACGACTTAAAACATACGTTGAAGAAATACAAATTTCTACAATTTTTGTGAGATTAAAGTCTTTGAAGCTGTGAATTTTACGGACAAATTACAGCGAGCAAATGGTTATTTTACAACATGACAGCGGCCAGACAAGAGAGAGAAGGGTGTGAGATAGGCCTGTAACCCTTCCACGATAATAAAGCCGTTCCTGGCGCAGTTTATATCAAATTGATCACTTTTCAATTAAAGTGATCAATTAATTCCCCCTCCTCCACGTGGGAAAATCCAGATGGGAATTCCCCTCCACCTGGCAAAATCCGGATGGGAATTCCCCTCCCCTCCCAACCCTTCGCCCTTACAGCGTCGTCCGCATTAATGGCATCTCTCGGGAAACTCGACCAGTATGTGCTGGGCAAGAACATTGTGGCAGTGGAAATCATGTAAATCACGTTTCAGTTGCATTGCGTTGTGGAAGATGATATTCAAAATGTATCAAAATCAATAGCTGTGCATTAGTCCCGCTAAAAGTCAGAAATGGTGTGACGATTTGAATGATGTTATTTATTTATTTCATTTCATTATAGTGGTGGCTTAGGAAAAAAATAGGGACCACCGAAAAGAACCGCTGAAAAGAAAAGAAAAATTTGTAATTCTGTATTGTCATCTGCACTTCGATTTAGATACGTACTTTATGCACTGCCATACCATTCATCTGAATTACATAAAACTTTACGTACTTGACCTTCAAAACAATAGGAACGGCGCTGTCTACATAATAATTCGCACGGTGAATGGCGAAGGGTACTTTACAACAGACTCATAGACCAATCTACAGTTTTATCCCGATATTGATGAAACTTAGCACAACTGACCTTCGTAACAAGTGTGTTATAAGATTTCGTACTGTGCGTGGCAGAGGGTGCCTTACTTCTGCCTTCAACACTGTTTCACCGATCACCACGAAATTTGACAAATTTATGTATTTCTTTTCTCTTACAGGAGAGGGAAGAGATTAACAAGGAGAGGAATAGGAGGATATTGGCAGAGAGCAGAGAAATTGAGAGAGGCAGGCGAGGGGACAGATGAGTAGGAAGGAGTCGGAATAGGAGGAGAAGGGAAAAGTAGGAAGCTTAGGGTTTAACTTACCGCCAATAGCTTGATCAACTGAGACAGAGGTCGCGATCTAATTTTTGTGTAAGGATGGGCACGGACATCGACCGTATCCTTTCAAAGGAACTATCCCGACATTTGCCTGGAGATTCCATAATAAATATGACAAACTTTTATTTGCCTGAATTAATTTAGGGAAATCAGGAGCCGGCCGCGGTGGCCGAGGGGACTGAGGTGCTCCAGTCACGGTCTGCACGGCCACTACGGTAGGGGGTTCGAATCCCCCCTCGGGCATGGATATTATTGCCGTCCGTAGAATTAGCTAGTTCATAAGTAGTTTGTAAGTTTAGGGACTGATGACCCCATAGTTAAGTCCCATAAGCTATACAAACATTTGAACATTTGAATTTGGAAATCAGGATGGCCGGACGTGGATATGAACCACCGTCCTCCAGATGGCGAATCCAGAAAGAAGAGGTGGAGGAAGAGGAGGGAAAGGCAGAGAGAGAGGGGAGGAGGAGTTGGATAGAGAGATGAGGGAGGAGTGTGTGGACTAACTGAATACTGGAACAAACAATCACCCGAAAAACACAGGGTTTTCAGCTAGCGAACACACAGACAAGCCTAAGGGGTCATAGGAGAAAGTAAGAAAGAGGCTCGAAGGAAGTGATGGGTAGAGATACTAATGGAAGGAGTGGAGGATGTATATCCCTTTGCCATGCTTATTTAGCAATTGCGAAACATTGCTTGGTTCGCTAGTTGTCCATAGAATGACGAAATATTTTATAAACTTTTAATTGTACTGCCAATTTTTTGAGAAAGGCAAATTGGCATGACTGTTGTCCTATGTCATTTCCGATCGCTCAGCCCCCTCCAATGAATTGGTAACACAACGCCGTTGATCTGTATAGGACTCAAACCGTGGACGTATCGATTTCAGAACGTATCCTCCACCTACTATTGGCCGGTACTTCAACTAATGATTTTGCATTGCAAAGGACACATAAAATGTTTTTAAAAAGGAATTTTGTTTTATTTAATTTATTTGTTAAATTTTGGAATGAACAATATCGACTGGGCCTGAACGGACTGATTGCTGCTGGCGCTCCCTTTCCTCACACCACCCTCTGTTCCACCCCGAACGCCCCCATCGCACCCATCATCACCATCTTCCAAGTCACGCAGGAGTACTACCTTATTTACCTGTTACTCGAAACCCATACATCCAGGCTCCAAACACTTCCTATTCTAATTTGGGGGAATCAGTCCTACACCACCACGTCCACCCCACACGGCCACATCCCCTCTCGGTGTTCTCCGTCAGATCACACTCTGACATTTGAACCCTGGACCGTCAGATTCCGGAGCCCTACCCAACCATCTATCTAAACTTGGTAGCATGGTCGCGATATAACTGAAAAGTATGGAGGAGTAGCCTCCGCCAACTTATGCAGAGAGGAGAACGAGGAAAACACAGCAGTAGAGCCCCAGTAGAACCAGTCAGTTTTCTTCAAAGTGTCCTTGCTTGATTCTAGCTTATATACTGTTACTTCTAGGTGTTTCATAAATGTGATAGATTTGTCGAGAGTTACAGTCCACATAGCTGGGTTATCGGGTACAACGAAGTTACCTGCTGTGGAAGTAAATATTGCAGCTTTGGGGAAGAAACGTAGGAACACGGAAGGTAATACCTTACTACTTATCTTAGAAGATAGGTTAAGGAAAGGCAAACCTACATTTCTAGCTTTATATATTTGGAGAAAGCTTTTGGAATACACTGTTTCAAATTCTGAAGGTAGCCAGGATAAAATATAGGGATCGAAATGTAATATAGAACTTGTACAAAAATCAGCGATTATTAAAGTCGAAAGCCATGAAAAGTGAGAAGGGAGTGCGATAGGGTTGTAACTTCTCCCCAATGTTGTTCAATCTGTACATTGAACAAGTTGTGGAGCAATGAAAGAAGAAATTTGGAGAAGGAATTAAAGTTTAGGGAGAAGAAATAAAAATTTTCGTTGTGTCGATGACATTGTGCTTCTGTCAGAGATAGCAAAGGACCTGGAAGAGCAACAGAACGCAGTGAAGAAAGACACAGAATGCAGGATTGCTATGGGAAGAAAAGAATTTCTGAAGAAGCGAAATTTGTTGTCATCCAAAATTAATGTAAATATTAGGAACTCTTTTCTGAAAGAATTTTTATGGAACGTAGGATTGTACGGTAGTGAAACGTGGACGTTAATGTGTTCAGAGAAAACGGTAGAAGCTTTTGAAATCTACATCTACACAGATACTCTGCAAATCACATTTAAGTGCCTGGCAGAGGGTTCATTAACCACTTTCATAAATTTTCTCTACCATTCCATTCTCTAATAGCGCGCGGGAAGAAAGAACGCCTAAATCGTTCCATTTCGATCTGATTTCTCTTATTTTATTGGGGTGGTCATGTCTCCCTAAGTAAGTGGGTGCCAGCAAAATATTTACACATTCAGAACTAAAAGTCGGTGATTGAAACTTCGCAAACAGATCACGCCGCAATGAATAACGCCTTTCTTTTAATGATTTCCACCCCAATTCGTGCAACATTTCCGTGACGCCTTCCCCCGCCCCCCCTTAACGTGATAGAACAAAACGAGCAGCCCTTCTCTGAACCTTCTCAATGTCTTTCGTCAGTCCCACCTGGTGAGGGTCCCACAAGGGTCAACAGTACTCCAAGAGAGGATGCACAAGTGTGATGTAGGCAGTCTCTTTGGTGGAGCTGGTGCATCTTCGAAGCGTTCTGCCAATGAAACGTAACCTTTGGTTCGCCTTCCCCACAATATTTTCCGTGTGTTCTCTCCAGTCAAAGTTGTTCGTAATTGTAAATCCTAGGTATTTGGTAGAATCTACGACCTTAAGGTTTGACTGATTTATCGCGTAATTAAAGTTCAGCGGATTTCTTTTAGTGGCCATGTGTATTGCTGCACACTTTCCTTTATTTAGTGTCAATTGCCAATTTTTGCACCATGCAGAAATTTTGTCTAAATCGCTTTGCAGTTGCTTTTGATCCTCTGTTGACTTCACTAACCGATAAACGACAGCATCATCCGCGAACAATCTAAGGGAGCTCTTCAGATTGTCTCCTAAATCGTTTATAAACACGAGGAAGAGTAGGGGACCTATAACGCTTCCCTGTGGAACGCCAGATATCACTTCTGTTTTACTCGATGACTTACCGTCAATTACAACGAACTGTGTTCTTTCTGATAGGAAATCGTGAATCCAACCGCACAATTGGGGAGATATTCCATAAACACGCAATTTCATAAGAAGCCGCTTGTGGGGTACAGTGTCAAAAGCCTTCCTGAAATCCAGAAATATGGAATCGATTTGAGATCCCTTGTCGATGGCACTTAACACTTCATGTGAATAAAGGGCAAGCTGTGTTTCGCAAGAGTGATACTTTCTGAATCCGTGTTGACTACTGGTTAATAGGTCGTTCTCTTCGAGGTAGTTCATAATATTCGAACAAAGTATATGTTCCAAAATCCTACTGTAAATCGACGTCAATGAGATTGGCCTGTAATTTTGGGGATCACTCCTATTGCCTTTCTTGAATATTGGAGTAACTTGGGCAACTTTCCAGGCTTTGGGTACGGATCTTTCGCTGAGTGATCGGTTGTAAATTACAGCTAAGTACGGAGCTATTGCATCAGCATACTCTGAGAGGAGTCTAGTTGGTATACAATCTGGCTCGGAAGAGTTATTTTTGTTTATTGACTTAAGTTGTTTTACTTCTCCAGGAACATCTACTTCTAAGTTTCGCATGCTGGCAGCTGTTCTCGGGTTGAATACTGGAGTGTTCACTTCGTCTTCTTTGGTGAACAAATTTCGGAAAGCTGTGTTTAGTAATTCTGCCTTAGCAGTACTGTCATCGGTAGTATTACCATTGCTATCGCGTAGTGAAGGTATTGTTTGTGTTTTGCCGCTAGTGTACTTCACATATGACCAGAATTCTTAGGATTTTCTGCAAGATTACGAGGTAATTTTCGTTGTGGTAACTACTATAAGCTTCTCGCATTGAAGTCCGCACTAGGTTGCGAGTTTCAGTAAAAGATTGCCAGTCTTGTGGATTCTGTGTCTTTTTAAATTTTACATGCGTTTTTCTTTGTTTCTGCAACAGTGATCTGACCTGTTTTGTGTACCACGGGAGGTAATGTAGAGCAACAGACGAATGTTGAAGATTAGATGGGTAGATCGATTAGCTAATAAGGAGGTGCTGAATAGAAAAGAAATTTCTATCATATCTTGACTAAGAGAAGGGGTGTATTGCTGGGACACATTCTGAGACTTCAAGTATTCGTCAAATTAGCATAGGAGGGAAGTGTGTGGGGTAAAAATTGCTGAGGAATAGCGAGAGATGAATATAGTAAGCCGTTCTTATAAGGAGATAAAGAGGCTTGCTCAGGATAGTGTAGGATGGAGATTTGCATCAAACCAGTCTCCGGACTGAAGACAACATCATGGAGATATGAGCCGCGGCGGAATGGTCGCTTGGTCTATGCCTCTTGCTACGGACTGGGTCAACACCGCCTGGAAGACGAGGCCTGACAACTGGCCGTGCCTACGTCACACCAAGAGGCTGCGGACGCAAGCTGACTGGCGGGCCGCTACGAGGCGGTGGGCGTGCCCCAGCGGCCAGCTAGTCAGCTGGCAGCCGCGCCTCTTGGCGTGACGTAGGCACGGCCAGTTGTCAGGCCTCGTCTTCTAGGCGGTGTTGACTGGGCGACCATTCCTGCCGGAAGTACGAATCCTCACTGGGGCCTCGGTGTGTGTGTGTGTGTGTGTGTGTGGTGTTCTTAGTGTAAGTAGTTTCTAAGTCTAGGGACTGATGACCATAGCAGTTTGATCCAATAGGTTTACAAACATTTCAATATTTTGCCCACAAGGCCTTCTGTTCACCATTCATAAAGTTTGATCAGAAGAAATAGCAAATATTTTTGGAGGTGCTAGTATAGATGAATTACAATAAACTGCCACTTTACGTGTAGTATGCGAATAGATGGTGCAATTCTACGAACTTGTGCGTCGTGAAAAGGACTTCTTGGTTGTTTGCTCTGCAATCTTTGACCGGGAGGCCTTTTCGGGCAGTTCGGTCTATTATTGTTGTTGTTACTCATTTAGCACTAACCAGGCGGCTCGTGTGACTTGAGGAATGTCACGGACGCGAGTAATCTTGCCCTACCCCCCTGTACTTTATATGTGTCCAGTTTTTATTGAGTACAGAAATACAGCAGCTAGTATGTAACGGAACAAACTTAAAGCAAAGACAAATTATATTTTCACTGATTGTTCTGTCGATCTAGATATGTAATTAAAAGCATAATTCTGTGCATGTTTTACAAGTATACTTTTATTTAGTTAATCAGTTTTCGGCTTACAAGGCTATCTGCAGCCTTTGAAATAGAATATACACAAAATTGTGCTATTAATTCAATATGACGATGTTTTATCAGAAACCGACGGAATCTTATTTTGGTCACATACTAACAGCTGTATCTTTGTATTCAATAAGTAATGTCACGTGTTATAAGTCATTTTTGTTACAATTCGTCTATATTACCACCTCCAAAAACATTTACTGTTGCTCTTAAACCACCGTGCATAGCGATTACAGGTGGCGTACTGCCGCCCGCGATCTTGCGCTGAAATGCTTACCATGTTCATCTGTCGTTGCCTAAAAGGCACGCTGCACATTTCAGCTGGTATGGATACTTCACTCAGAGTGGCCAGTATTTCGCGTGAACCAGATTCACATACTTTCTGAAACTCACGAGCTTCCTTGTCTTAAGGAGTAACGCACTAATATGATTAGCGCACTCTTCCCCGCACGTCACAGCAACAAATCATACCTAGAATTGATCATTGTTAACAATACATTAATGTTATGCTACTTCCTGGCAGAATGAAACTATGTGCCGGTCCCAGGTTCGGATACCGTTTCCGGCACATCGTTTGAATCTTTCAGAAGTTTTACATCAGTGTACACTCCGCTGCAGAGTGGAATTATCATTCTGGAAACATCCCCCAGCATTTCTTCCAGGAGTGCTAGTCATGCATGGAGAACTTTTGGAAAGTTGGGGAGAGGTTCTGGCGTAAGTACAGCTTGAGGACAGGCCTCGAAGCTTGCCGTGATAGCTCAGTCGGTAAATCGCTTTCCCGCGAAAGCCAAAGGTCCTAGGCGCAATTCCCGATTCCGGCACACAATTTTAATCTGCCAGGAATTTTCATATCAGCGTACACTCCGCTGCAGAGTGAAAATATTATTCTGCATTCATGTTTACCTCATTTCCTGTGAGAAGATGTCTGCACGGATGCAAGTATCCGCGGATATCCGCAGTATTTCTAACTTTGCGGATAAAATTGTGAGCGACGCGGATATCCACGTGTTATATGCGGATAAAGAGCGAGGTATCTGCCCAATACGTCTGTCGGTACCCGAGGGACCTGCGCCTTATTCGTTTACGCGACCGTGTCTCATCTGCGGTCTGTCAAGTGCTTTCTGGGTGACAAACCAGCCCACTGCCCACCAAAGGTGCCAGGCCAAATTTCAGCTGCCTTCTGTTAGCGATTTGTAGTGCCCGAGCGACAACGTATATCGTAGTGAATACAATGACAGTTCTTTCTTAAAATGAACACGACATTAATGTATACGATATCGTGTAAAGTGAAAAGAGGTGATTTGACATTAATGAAGGAAAACAAATTGAAATCGTCAATTTGGAAAAAAAAATGGATACGTATTTGATGGCAAGGAAAAAATTAACGATATAGTGGCCTGTTTCAAGTCCACATATTCCAAATATATGTAGTTATCCCCCACCTACATTTCATTGTTTATGTCTTCCTCAATCCCTTGTTCCCCTTCCTACTTTTTTCGCATGTATAAGTTAATTTTATATACAGTTGTACTTACTGGTACACTCACTGGGCCATATGTTTGTTTCAACTTAATTATTGAAATTTAATTTATAGTTATTTCGTAGTTTCTGTTTTGCTTTAATTGGTTGAGCGTGTCTGCTTCTTATAAAATACTTAAAGGTTACATAGGCTATGATTAGACACATACCTATATAAAATACTAGCTTAAACCCGCGGTTCCGCTCGCGTGTTGGTTGCTTATGATAGCTACCTTTCAGTAGTGTGCTATGAGACACTGCTCATTTTCGGGTTCTCGGAAAGATTTTTTGCTAAGGCATGGGTGTGGTAATTATTGTATGCTTCGCGCATCGATCTTTTTATAGACGCACGAATCTCTACTAACTTTTGCCTGTCATCATTTGCGTGTTCTTTTTTGAACCGAGAGTGCAACAGTCTCTGCTTTCTCAGCATTATTATTATACCACGGTGGATCTTTTCCATCCTTAATCGACTTTACAGCACATATTTCTCTACCCCTATATATACAATGTACTTAAATTTAGTCCACAATTCCTTTACATCCATAGTACCGGAACTAAGAGCTGCCCATTTATTTTTACGTGCGATCCTAACAATTGCTTATCGGCTCTACCCAACAAAAACACGCTCCTAGCCTTCTTGATTGGTTTATGAACTTTGGTCACCATCGACGCTGTGACGATATCATGATCACTAATTCCTGCCTCTACACATACATCGTTAATAAGGTCAGGCCTTTTCGTAAGCTACAAGGTCTAAAATATTTCCATTGCGCGCGGGTTACCGGTTTAACTGCTCAAGAGAGTTTTCGGAGAATGTGTCCAAAAGTAGCTCTCAAGACTGCTTGTATGTACCGCCTGAAATGTAACGAGAGAGGCCCCAATCTATACTCTTAAGGTTGTAGTCTCCCCAGACTAATATTACATTGCCCGGATACCCACGCACTACGTGGTGTAGATTTTCTTTGAATGACTCTAAAACTGCTACAGCAGCACTGGTGCGGTAAAAACACCCAACTACTAACTTCTTTTAGACCTGTTATACGTGCCCAGATAACTTCACAGTTACAGGATTGTTCACCGAACTTTATTGTCAGCGTTTGTAGGTCACACGATCCTCGGCGCAGAGACAACGACTAATGCGTCTTCGTTTGAATCGGCGGACCGTAACTCATTCTTGTTAATAACGCTAGCGAACTGCAAATACAGTTGCATTCGACTCTTCTTCCATATCAAAAACTATAAACAAAACCAATAAGATACAAATATTCATTCACGGCAGCATTCTGCAATAAAAGTATTTTTAATCACTTCCCATCTAAAGATAATGATTCTATAGTTTCTTTCTCCAAACACTAAGACAGTAATTTACTATTTAAAAATATAAGATAAACGTTATAAATGCTTGCGTGGACTCCTGCAATATGCCTTACTGAAGCAGAATACTCCAGAGAAAATCGCACGTCGGCTTCTAGTTCTCGAGTTCGAGAACTAGCGAGAAAAACCGTGGGATTTTGGAAGTAGCTTGAAACCTATACAAGATGAGTTAAAAGTCGATATAAACCCTTTTAATTAAAAGAACACTATAGTAATTGGAAAACCTGAATATTCCAGTAAGGTACGGATGAGGGGGTCTATATTTTACGGCATGTAACGAACATGGGCACCATCTTGAATGTAAATCAGAACTTACTGATGGAAAGAGGGTCGTGTGATACATGAGATAAGATCAGCATTTTCTGACAAGTTCATTCCTATAAAAAGATTCGACGTAGTAATTACGGTTCAAAATTTTCAACACATTTTGTTTGGAGGTACATAATGGACTGTTCTCCCTACAGAACAGCAAATTTAATGTGTTCAACATGCTGTCCTTCTTGGTCCACACACATCCGAGGCCGCTAAATCAAATCGTCTTCCACCCGCCAAAAATGCTGGCACGCGCTTCTCCAGTTCGTTGCTCGAGATGGTGTCTATTTCTCTCTCTCTCTCTCTGTGCATTTACAGTTTAATTTTAAATGGCACCACAGATTAAAGTCAAGTGGTGTGAAATCAGGTGATTTGGCCTAACTGACCACTGACGAACAACTGCTCAATACGCCTACTCAGTTATAACTGCTCAATAGTGTGGTGGAGCACCACCACGTTGAAAGTAAGAGGGAAAGTTTTCATCCATCTTCATTGTGGTAAAGATAAGTCAAGAATTTGAAGGTTCGAAGGTTGGTTCTAAAACCACAGTGGTTTATTAGCCATGGTCCTCTTTGGAGGTGGTACGCCCTTTCCAGGTATAGGGGACCTACATTTTAACGTCGATTCGACATTTTTCATATCAGAAACATATATACAAATGAAAGAAGAAGTGGAAAGTGACAGGACCTGGCGTGGATTGAACCAGCTGGTCTAAGGTAGTTCAGGCTCAGCTTATTTATTTCAGAGGGAGTTCCACTGAGCTACCGAGCCACCGACCTAACGGAAGCAACATTTGTTGCAGCGCATTCTTGGATACGTTACAAGAAATAGAACTACAAAAAATTATTTTAGCATTTGCCGCGTCAAATTTGTTTACAGAAATGAACTTGTCAGGAAATGCTGATGATATTTGACATCACACCATTCCCTTCCAGTAAAATATATATATAACGGAAAAAGTGACAGACTTAAAGCCGATTTCAAGATGGCGCCGATGTTCGGTACATACCATTAAAAACTTCCACATCCATACCTTACTAGAAAATTCAGATTTCCCAGTTCCTGCAAAGTTCTTGAAATAAAATGATACAGTGAGACATTTGAGTGGTCTGTATTTCAATGAACGGACGAGAATATGAATTCCATTACCACAAATATGAATTCATTATGTTATATACCACTATTCACAATATAGGTGTAACGTCCCGACTACCATCACATACACTCCATGAAGTTACAACGAGAATCGTCAGGATCGGCATCCGAAGACTTGGTGAAAGTTCTGCCAGTGGTATCATCAGCGATAGGAGAAAAGCGGAAAGACGTTCGAGACACCCTCTTGATTTTGGAATTAGAAACTATACCTAAAAGATGAAGAGTAGGTATATGGGTGGCGAAGGATGTAAACCACTGCATTACAAACACATTACACGTATCCACGAGACGTGTGCATTCTGAATCAAAAAGTGGCATGGTGATCTATCCATTGGCAAGAGATTTAGCATTAGTTCGTAATTCAGATATCCAGAAGAGTGCTGCTAAGGGGTATACGGGGCAGAAGTATGGAGACGTATAAAGATAAATTATTTTTAAAAATAAAATCCTACACCAATATTTGAAACAATTTACGAGGGAGGAGAATGTCGAAAAATGAAACAAGGAGCTGGGAGAGACATACAATGAACCATATGTTGTAGCAGAAAGCAGGACAATGAGATGGTGAGCCCACATTTGTCGAACAGAGGATGGATTATGTCTGAGAAGTGTTAGAGAAGAAACCTCAAGGACGACCTTAAATTAAAGAGAAGGTAAGTTGAATGGAACAGATGGTCACCTGGTTTCAGATATTTGAAAGACGGGAAGAATGAGGAAGTATCCTTTTACATTCGGGTTTTTAGAAAGGAGGAAGAAGCTATTATCCTTTACTCCACTTGCACACGACCTGCTCTCTCTTATTCTAACAATACCTTCGCGATACAATTCAATAGTGTTTACGGAATGTTAGCACAGACATTCTCGAATAGGGTTTCTCTAAATGTATTTAATTTCATTCCATGAGAACATCATTACCTTCCTTTCAAACAAATCGATTTAACCTAGATCGGTCGTTGAATATAAAAAAAGGATAAATCCTGAGATACAAGATCCGTTTGAGATATCGATCTCTAAATGTAATCATTTCATGTACTCCACATGAATTTTTCAACAATAAATCTCGACTGAATTGAATTACACTTAAAGGTAGTACTAATTTCTGTTTCCGACAATGTGTATAGAAGACCTTAATGATGATCTTTCGCCGCGGTGGAGTAGCCGGGCGGTATAAGGCGCCTCGCTGCGGAGCGCGCGGTTGCTCGCCGTTGGAGGTTCGAGTCCTCGCTGGGGCATGGGTGTGTGTGTTGTCCTTAGGATAGTTTAGTTTAAGTAGTTTGTAAGCTACGTACTGATGACCACGTAGTTTGGTCCGACAGATTTACAAACATTTGATTTGAATGATTATGTTTAGGTGTTGATTCAAAAACTTTTAATGTATGCCATACGATAAAAAAAAATACACAAGCGCTATCATACATTGATCCAAATGCAATAGTATCTTTCTTTACACCAAAGGAAGCATTGCATTTTCTCTTTATCGTCCTTTTCTGCAAGGGTAACAGTCATCAGCGAATCGTCTGGTAATGCTATTGGTCTGATTATTTATTTATCTACTTATTATTATTATTTTATATTCAGAGTACACTAGAAGTTCTGTTATGTTTGATTGAAGTTGATGATGTCCTACAGAGTGGAATATGAAGGACACTAAAAATGTCTGACCCCCTATAGGACCGTTCGATAAAAACGGAATGGATGATACAGTCTTTCCATTGGCGCCGTATGAAAACGCTTCTGCTGCCTCTCTGGAAAACCGCTATTCATCCAGCATGGGTACGATCCCCTGCTGATGAGCAGATGGTTGTAAATATTGCCGAGCCACTGCAAACTCTGCGTCCTGTGACGAGCGCTGAACCGTACAGAGGTGGCGGCCGTTTGCGTACACACCGCGTTCATCAGGCGTTCCGCACACAGCGCGCGATGCTATCACTAGGACAGGCCGCGGTCCTGATGTGTCGCAATCCTGTCTGTCCTATATATAGTGTGTGTCCGCCATCGGTCGAGAAATGTTGCCTAAAGCATCCGCTGATTAACAACCTGTAAGCCGAATCGGTCGTTATAAATCGTCCATGAGCAAACAAATACGGGTATGGGAGTCGTCCCATACACAGTTCTTGTCTGGCGTTATGTTGTAATATAGAAGAGGACCGCAAGTGGTCTTAGAAGTATTGATGACAAGCTAAACGCCAAAACATCATGACCACAAATTTAAGACCGTAACAGTTCCGGGGCTGAACCGTGAAATATTAATGATATTTAAAGATAAATCTAAAGCACCGAATTAAAAATTGTGCTGCGATCGGAAATCGAACCCAAGCCTTCATGGTTATTAGGCGGACGTTTTACAGATTTTTTTCCCGCTATACCACCACATCACTAGCAGCTAAAGCGCCTCGGAATAGCCTAAGCACGATTTCATTCACATTACAAACTTTAATTCTGCTTCTGTGTTCCATGTAATATTTCCACTACTGCCTAGGTTCTCCATGCAGCGGAGTAGAACCTCGGCAATGGAGATGTTGGAACATTCCTGCTTCAGATTTATCTTTAAATGTCTTTGACATATTCGAGACGAAAAACCGTCTCAGGGACTGTATATTTCTATTTACATCGATATTTATATCACCTTATACAGGAATGTTCCAACATGTCCATTGCCTATGTGCTATTCCACTGCATGGGGAGCCTCGGCAGTAGTAATGTGCTATGGAACACAGAAGCTGAATTAAAGTTTTTGACGTGAAGGAAATCGTGCTTAGGCTATTCCGAGACACCTTGGCTGCTAGTTATGTGGTGGTCTAGCGGTAAGATCTCTGCTTACAAATCACGGAGGCCCGGGTTCGATTTCCGGTCACAAAACGAATTTTAATTCAATGCTTCAGATTTATCTTTAAATGTCTTTGACATATTCAAGACGAAAAATCGTCTTAGGGACTGAATATTTCTATTTACATTTATATTAATTATATATCCTTTTAGAAAGTCTAGGTTGCAAATTACTTATACCAAGTGATTACAAAAGAATAGACACTGGTTGAAGCGACACTCGGGAAGATCACTTCAGGTTCCGTATAAATGTACGAATGCGAGACGATACTGACCTTACGACTTAAAACATACGTTGAAGAAATACAAATTTCTACAATTTTTGTGAGATTAAAGTCTTTGAAGCTGTGAATTTTACGGACAAATTACAGCGAGCAAATGGTTATTTTACAACATGACAGCGGCCAGACAAGAGAGAGAAGGGTGTGAGATAGGCCTGTAACCCTTCCACGATAATAAAGCCGTTCCTGGCGCAGTTTATATCAAATTGATCACTTTTCAATTAAAGTGATCAATTAATTCCCCCTCCTCCACGTGGGAAAATCCAGATGGGAATTCCCCTCCACCTGGCAAAATCCGGATGGGAATTCCCCTCCCCTCCCAACCCTTCGCCCTTACAGCGTCGTCCGCATTAATGGCATCTCTCGGGAAACTCGACCAGTATGTGCTGGGCAAGAACATTGTGGCAGTGGAAATCATGTAAATCACGTTTCAGTTGCATTGCGTTGTGGAAGATGATATTCAAAATGTATCAAAATCAATAGCTGTGCATTAGTCCCGCTAAAAGTCAGAAATGGTGTGACGATTTGAATGATGTTATTTATTTATTTCATTTCATTATAGTGGTGGCTTAGGAAAAAAATAGGGACCACCGAAAAGAACCGCTGAAAAGAAAAGAAAAATTTGTAATTCTGTATTGTCATCTGCACTTCGATTTAGATACGTACTTTATGCACTGCCATACCATTCATCTGAATTACATAAAACTTTACGTACTTGACCTTCAAAACAATAGGAACGGCGCTGTCTACATAATAATTCGCACGGTGAATGGCGAAGGGTACTTTACAACAGACTCATAGACCAATCTACAGTTTTATCCCGATATTGATGAAACTTAGCACAACTGACCTTCGTAACAAGTGTGTTATAAGATTTCGTACTGTGCGTGGCAGAGGGTGCCTTACTTCTGCCTTCAACACTGTTTCACCGATCACCACGAAATTTGACAAATTTATGTATTTCTTTTCTCTTACAGGAGAGGGAAGAGATTAACAAGGAGAGGAATAGGAGGATATTGGCAGAGAGCAGAGAAATTGAGAGAGGCAGGCGAGGGGACAGATGAGTAGGAAGGAGTCGGAATAGGAGGAGAAGGGAAAAGTAGGAAGCTTAGGGTTTAACTTACCGCCAATAGCTTGATCAACTGAGACAGAGGTCGCGATCTAATTTTTGTGTAAGGATGGGCACGGACATCGACCGTATCCTTTCAAAGGAACTATCCCGACATTTGCCTGGAGATTCCATAATAAATATGACAAACTTTTATTTGCCTGAATTAATTTAGGGAAATCAGGAGCCGGCCGCGGTGGCCGAGGGGACTGAGGTGCTCCAGTCACGGTCTGCACGGCCACTACGGTAGGGGGTTCGAATCCCCCCTCGGGCATGGATATTATTGCCGTCCGTAGAATTAGCTAGTTCATAAGTAGTTTGTAAGTTTAGGGACTGATGACCCCATAGTTAAGTCCCATAAGCTATACAAACATTTGAACATTTGAATTTGGAAATCAGGATGGCCGGACGTGGATATGAACCACCGTCCTCCAGATGGCGAATCCAGAAAGAAGAGGTGGAGGAAGAGGAGGGAAAGGCAGAGAGAGAGGGGAGGAGGAGTTGGATAGAGAGATGAGGGAGGAGTGTGTGGACTAACTGAATACTGGAACAAACAATCACCCGAAAAACACAGGGTTTTCAGCTAGCGAACACACAGACAAGCCTAAGGGGTCATAGGAGAAAGTAAGAAAGAGGCTCGAAGGAAGTGATGGGTAGAGATACTAATGGAAGGAGTGGAGGATGTATATCCCTTTGCCATGCTTATTTAGCAATTGCGAAACATTGCTTGGTTCGCTAGTTGTCCATAGAATGACGAAATATTTTATAAACTTTTAATTGTACTGCCAATTTTTTGAGAAAGGCAAATTGGCATGACTGTTGTCCTATGTCATTTCCGATCGCTCAGCCCCCTCCAATGAATTGGTAACACAACGCCGTTGATCTGTATAGGACTCAAACCGTGGACGTATCGATTTCAGAACGTATCCTCCACCTACTATTGGCCGGTACTTCAACTAATGATTTTGCATTGCAAAGGACACATAAAATGTTTTTAAAAAGGAATTTTGTTTTATTTAATTTATTTGTTAAATTTTGGAATGAACAATATCGACTGGGCCTGAACGGACTGATTGCTGCTGGCGCTCCCTTTCCTCACACCACCCTCTGTTCCACCCCGAACGCCCCCATCGCACCCATCATCACCATCTTCCAAGTCACGCAGGAGTACTACCTTATTTACCTGTTACTCGAAACCCATACATCCAGGCTCCAAACACTTCCTATTCTAATTTGGGGGAATCAGTCCTACACCACCACGTCCACCCCACACGGCCACATCCCCTCTCGGTGTTCTCCGTCAGATCACACTCTGACATTTGAACCCTGGACCGTCAGATTCCGGAGCCCTACCCAACCATCTATCTAAACTTGGTAGCATGGTCGCGATATAACTGAAAAGTATGGAGGAGTAGCCTCCGCCAACTTATGCAGAGAGGAGAACGAGGAAAACACAGCAGTAGAGCCCCAGTAGAACCAGTCAGTTTTCTTCAAAGTGTCCTTGCTTGATTCTAGCTTATATACTGTTACTTCTAGGTTTTTCATAAATCTGATAGATTTGTCGAGAGTTACAGTCCACATAGCTGGGTTATCGGGTACAACGAAGTTACCTGCTGTGGAAGTAAATATTGCAGCTTTGGGGAAGAAACGTAGGAACACGGAAGGTAATATCTTACTACTTATCTTAGAAGATAGGTTAAGGAAAGGCAAACCTACATTTCTAGCTTTATATATTTGGAGAAAGCTTTTGGAATACACTGTTTCAAATTCTGAAGGTAGCCAGGATAAAATATAGGGATCGAAATGTAATATAGAACTTGTACAAAAATCAGCGATTATTAAAGTCGAAAGCCATGAAAAGTGAGAAGGGAGTGTGATAGGGTTGTAACTTCTCCCCAATGTTGTTCAATCTGTACATTGAACAAGTTGTGGAGCAATGAAAGAAGAAATTTGGAGAAGGAATTAAAGTTTAGGGAGAAGAAATAAAAATTTTGCGTTGTGTCGATGACATTGTGCTTCTGTCAGAGATAGCAAAGGACCTGGGAGAGCAACAGAACGCAGTGAAGAAAGACACAGAATGCAGGATTGCTATGGGAAGACAAGAATTTCTGAAGAAGCGAAATTTGTTGACATCCAAAATTAATGTAAATATTAGGAACTCTTTTCTGAAAGAATTTTTATGGAACGTAGGATTGTACGGTAGTGAAACGTGGACGTTAATGTGTTCAGAGAAAACGGTAGAAGCTTTTGAAATCTACATCTACACAGATACTCTGCAAATCACACTTAAGTGCCTGGCAGAGGGTTCATTAACCACTTTCATAAATTTTCTCTACCATTCCATTCTCTAATAGCGCGCGGGAAGAAAGAACGCCTAAATCGTCCCGTTTTCGATCTGATTTCTCTTATTTTATTGGGATGGTCATGTCTCCCTAAGTAAGTGGGTGCCAGCAAAATATTTTCACATTCAGAACTAAAAGTCGGTGATTGAAACTTCGCAAACAGATCACGCCGCAATGAATAACGTCTTTCTTTTAATGATTTCCACCCCAATTCGTGCAACATTTCCGTGACGCCTCCCCCCCCCCCTTAACGTGATAGAACAAAACGAGCAGCCCTTCTCTGAACCTTCTCAATGTCTTCCGTCAGTCCCACCTGGTGAGGGTCCCACAAGGGTCAACAGTACTCCAGGAGAGGACGCACAAGTGTGATGTAGGCAGTCTCTTTGGTGGAGCTGGTGCATCTTCGAAGCGTTCTACCAATGAAACGTAACCTTTGGTTCGCCTTCCCCACAATATTTTCCATGTGTTCTCTCCAGTCAAAGTTGTTCGTAATTGTAAATCCTAGGTATTTGGTAGAATCTACGACCTTAAGGTTTGACTGATTTATCGCGTAATTAAAGTTCAGCGGATTTCTTTTAGTGGTCATGTGTATTGCTGCACACTTTCCTTTATTTAGTGTCAATTGCCAATTTTTGCACCACGCAGAAATTTTGTCTAAATCGCTTTGCAGTTGCTTTTGATCCTCTGTCGACTTCACTAACCGATAAACGACAGCATCATCCGCGAACAATCTAAGGGAGCTCTTCAGATTGTCTCCTAAATCGTTTATAAACACGAGGAAGAGTAGGGGACCTATAACGCTTCCCTGTGGAACGCCAGATATCACTTCTGTTTTACTCGATGACTTACCGTCAATTACAACGAACTGTGTTCTTTCTGATAGGAAATCGTGAATCCAACCGCACAATTGGGGAGATATTCCATAAACACGCAATTTCATAAGAAGCCGCTTGTGGGGTACAGTGTCAAAAGCCTTCCTGAAATCCAGAAATATGGAATCGATTTGAGATCCCTTGTCGATGGCACTTAACACTTCATGTGAATAAAGGGCAAGCTGTGTTTCGCAAGAGTGATACTTTCTGAATCCGTGTTGACTACTGGTTAATAGGTCGTTCTCTTCGAGGTAGTTCATAATATTCGAACAAAGTATATGTTCCAAAATCCTACTGCAAATCGACGTCAATGAGATTGGCCTGTAATTTTGGGGATCACTCCTATTGCCTTTCTTGAATATTGGAGTAACTTGGGCAACTTTCCAGTCTTTGGGTACGGATCTTTCGCTGAGTGATCGGTTGTAAATTATAGCTAAGTACGGAGCTATTGCATCAGCATACTCTGAGAGGAATCTAGTTGGTATACAATCTGGCCCAGAAGAGTTATTTTTGTTTATTGACTTAAGTTGTTTTACTACTCCAGGAACATCTACTTCTAAGTTTCGCATGCTGGCAGCTGTTCTCGGGTTGAATACTGGAGTGTTCACTTCGTCTTCTTTGGTGAACAAATTTCGGAAAGCTGTATTTAGTAATTCTGCCTTAGCAGTACTGTCATCGGTAGTATTACCATTGCTATCGCGTAGTGAAGGTATTGTTTGTGTTTTGCCGCTAGTGTACTTCACATATGACCAGAATTCTTAGGATTTTCTGCAAGATTACGAGGTAATTTTCGTTGTGGTAACTACTATAAGCTTCTCGCATTGAAGTCCGCACTAGGTTGCGAGTTTCAGTAAAAGATTGCCAGTGTTGTGGATTCTGTGTCTTTTTAAATTTTACATGCGTTTTTCTTTGTTTCTGCAACAGTGATCTGACCTGTTTTGTGTACCACGGGAGGTAATGTAGTGCAACAGACGAATGTTGAAGATTAGATGGGTAGATCGATTAGCTAATAAGGAGGTGCTGAATAGAAAAGAAATTTGTATCATATCTTGACTAAGAGAAGGGGTGGATTGCTGGGACACTTTCTGAGACTTCAAGTATTCGTCAAATTAGCATAGGAGGGAAGTGTGTGGGGTAAAAATTGCTGAGGAATAGCGAGAGATGAATATAGTAAGCCGTTCTTATAAGGAGATAAAGAGGCTTGCTCAGGATAGTGTAGGATGGAGATTTGCATCAAACCAGACTCCGGACTGAAGACAACATCATGGAGATATGAGCCGCGGCGGAATGGTCGCTTGGTCTATGCGTCTTGCTACGGACTGGGTCAACACCGCCTGGAAGACGAGGCCTGACAACTGGCCGTGCCTACGTCACACCAAGAGGCTGCGGACGCTAGCTGACTGGCGGGCCGCTACGAGGCGGTGGGCGTGCCCCAGCGGCCAGCTAGTCAGCTGGCAGCCGCGCCTCTTGGTGTGACGTAGGCACGGCCAGTTGTCAGGCCTCGTCTTCTAGGCGGTGTTGACTGGGCGACCATTCCTGCCGGAAGTACGAATCCTCACTTGGGCCTCGGTGTGTGTGTGTGTGTGTGTGTGTGTGTGTGTGTGTGTGTGTGTGTGGTGTTCTTAGTGTAAGTAGCTTCTAAGTCTAGGGACTGATGACCATAGCAGTTTGATCCAATAGGTTTACAAACATTTCAATATTTTGCCCACAAGGCCTTCTGTTCACCATTCATAAAGTTTGATCAGAAGAAATAGCAAATATTTTTGGAGGTGCTAGTATAGATGAATTACAATAAACTGCCACTTTACGTGTAGTATGCGAATAGATGGTGCATTTCTACGAACTTGTGCGTCGTGAAAAGGACTTCTTGGTTGTTTGCTCTGCAATCTTTGACCGGGATGCCTTTTCGGGCAGTTCGGTCTATTATTGTTGTTGTTACTCATTTAGCACTAACCAGGCGGCTCGTGTGACTTGAGGAATGTCACGGACGCGAGTAATCTTGCCCTCCCCCCCCCCCCTGTACTTTATGTGTGTCCATTTTTTATTGAGTACAGAAATACAGCAGCTAGTATGTAACGGAACAAACTTAAAGCAAAGACAAATTATATTTTCACTGATTGTTCTGTCGATCTAGATATGTAATTAAAAGCATAATTCTGTGCATGTTTTACAAGTATACTTTTATTTAGTTAATCAGTTTTCGGCTTACAAGGCTATCTGCAGCCTTTGAAATAGAATATACACAAAATTGTGCTATTAATTCAATATGACGATGTTTTATCAGAAACCGACGGAATCTTATTTTGGTCACATACTAACAGCTGTATCTTTGTATTCAATAAGTAATGTCACGTGTTATAAGTCATTTTTGTTACAATTCGTCTATATTACCACCTCCAAAAACATTTACTGTTGCTCTTAAACCACCGTGCATAGCGATTACAGGTGGCGTACTGCCGCCCGCGATCTTGCGCTGAAATGCTTACCATGTTCATCTGTCGTTGCCTAAAAGGCACGCTGCACATTTCAGCTGGTATGGATACTTCACTCAGAGTGGCCAGTATTTCGCGTGAACCAGATTCACATACTTTCTGAAACTCACGAGCTTCCTTGTCTTAAGGAGTAACGCACTAATATGATTAGCGCACTCTTCCCCGCACGTCACAGCAACAAATCATACCTCGAATTGATCGTTGTTAACAATACATTAATGTTCTGCTACTTCCTGGCAGAATGAAAGTATGTGCCGGTCCCAGGTTCGGATACCGTTTCCGGCACATCGTTTGAATCTTTCAGAAGTTTTACATCAGTGTACACTCCGCTGCAGAGTGGAATTATCATTCTGGAAACATCCCCCAGCATTTCTTCCAGGAGTGCTAGTCATGCATGGAGAACTTTTGGAAAGTTGGGGAGAGGTTCTGGCGTAAGTACAGCTTGAGGACAGGCATCGAAGCGTGCCGTGATAGCTCAGTCGGTAAATCGCTTTCCCGCGAAAGCCAAAGGTCCTAGGCGCAATTCCCGATTCCGGCACACAATTTTAATCTGCCAGGAATTTTCATATCAGCGTACACTCCGCTGCAGAGTGAAAATATTATTCTGCATTCATGTTTACCTCATTTCCTGTGAGAAGATGTCTGCACGGATGCAAGTATCCGCGGATATCCGCAGTATTTCTAACTTTGCGGATAAAATTGTGAGCGACGCGGATATCCACGTGTTATATGCGGATAAAGAGCGAGGTATCTGCCCAATACGTCTGTCGGTACCCGAGGGACCTGCGCCTTATTCGTTTACGCGACCGTGTCTCATCTGCGGTCTGTCAAGTGCTTTCTGGGTGACAAACCAGCCCACTGCCCACCAAAGGTGCCAGGCCAAATTTCAGCTGCCTTCTGTTAGCGATTTGTAGTGCCCGAGCGACAACGTATATCGTAGTGAATACAATGACAGTTCTTTCTTAAAATGAACACGACATTAATGTATACGATATCGTGTAAAGTGAAAAGAGGTGATTTGACATTAATGAAGGAAAACAAATTGAAATCGTCAATTTGGAAAAAAAAATGGATACGTATTTGATGGCAAGGAAAAAATTAACGATATAGTGGCCTGTTTCAAGTCCACATATTCCAAATATATGTAGTTATCCCCCACCTACATTTCATTGTTTATGTCTTCCTCAATCCCTTGTTCCCCTTCCTACTTTTTTCGCATGTATAAGTTAATTTTATATACAGTTGTACTTACTGGTACACTCACTGGGCCATATGTTTGTTTCAACTTAATTATTGAAATTTAATTTATAGTTATTTCGTAGTTTCTGTTTTGCTTTAATTGGTTGAGCGTGTCTGCTTCTTATAAAATACTTAAAGGTTACATAGGCTATGATTAGACACATACCTATATAAAATACTAGCTTAAACCCGCGGTTCCGCTCGCGTGTTGGTTGCTTATGATAGCTACCTTTCAGTAGTGTGCTATGAGACACTGCTCATTTTCGGGTTCTCGGAAAGATTTTTTGCTAAGGCATGGGTGTGGTAATTATTGTATGCTTCGCGCATCGATCTTTTTATAGACGCACGAATCTCTACTAACTTTTGCCTGTCATCATTTGCGTGTTCTTTTTTGAACCGAGAGTGCAACAGTCTCTGCTTTCTCAGCATTATTATTATACCACGGTGGATCTTTTCCATCCTTAATCGACTTTACAGCACATATTTCTCTACCCCTATATATACAATGTACTTAAATTTAGTCCACAATTCCTTTACATCCATAGTACCGGAACTAAGAGCTGCCCATTTATTTTTACGTGCGATCCTAACAATTGCTTATCGGCTCTACCCAACAAAAACACGCTCCTAGCCTTCTTGATTGGTTTATGAACTTTGGTCACCATCGACGCTGTGACGATATCATGATCACTAATTCCTGCCTCTACACATACATCGTTAATAAGGTCAGGCCTTTTCGTAAGCTACAAGGTCTAAAATATTTCCATTGCGCGCGGGTTACCGGTTTAACTGCTCAAGAGAGTTTTCGGAGAATGTGTCCAAAAGTAGCTCTCAAGACTGCTTGTATGTACCGCCTGAAATGTAACGAGAGAGGCCCCAATCTATACTCTTAAGGTTGTAGTCTCCCCAGACTAATATTACATTGCCCGGATACCCACGCACTACGTGGTGTAGATTTTCTTTGAATGACTCTAAAACTGCTACAGCAGCACTGGTGCGGTAAAAACACCCAACTACTAACTTCTTTTAGACCTGTTATACGTGCCCAGATAACTTCACAGTTACAGGATTGTTCACCGAACTTTATTGTCAGCGTTTGTAGGTCACACGATCCTCGGCGCAGAGACAACGACTAATGCGTCTTCGTTTGAATCGGCGGACCGTAACTCATTCTTGTTAATAACGCTAGCGAACTGCAAATACAGTTGCATTCGACTCTTCTTCCATATCAAAAACTATAAACAAAACCAATAAGATACAAATATTCATTCACGGCAGCATTCTGCAATAAAAGTATTTTTAATCACTTCCCATCTAAAGATAATGATTCTATAGTTTCTTTCTCCAAACACTAAGACAGTAATTTACTATTTAAAAATATAAGATAAACGTTATAAATGCTTGCGTGGACTCCTGCAATATGCCTTACTGAAGCAGAATACTCCAGAGAAAATCGCACGTCGGCTTCTAGTTCTCGAGTTCGAGAACTAGCGAGAAAAACCGTGGGATTTTGGAAGTAGCTTGAAACCTATACAAGATGAGTTAAAAGTCGATATAAACCCTTTTAATTAAAAGAACACTATAGTAATTGGAAAACCTGAATATTCCAGTAAGGTACGGATGAGGGGGTCTATATTTTACGGCATGTAACGAACATGGGCACCATCTTGAATGTAAATCAGAACTTACTGATGGAAAGAGGGTCGTGTGATACATGAGATAAGATCAGCATTTTCTGACAAGTTCATTCCTATAAAAAGATTCGACGTAGTAATTACGGTTCAAAATTTTCAACACATTTTGTTTGGAGGTACATAATGGACTGTTCTCCCTACAGAACAGCAAATTTAATGTGTTCAACATGCTGTCCTTCTTGGTCCACACACATCCGAGGCCGCTAAATCAAATCGTCTTCCACCCGCCAAAAATGCTGGCACGCGCTTCTCCAGTTCGTTGCTCGAGATGGTGTCTATTTCTCTCTCTCTCTCTCTGTGCATTTACAGTTTAATTTTAAATGGCACCACAGATTAAAGTCAAGTGGTGTGAAATCAGGTGATTTGGCCTAACTGACCACTGACGAACAACTGCTCAATACGCCTACTCAGTTATAACTGCTCAATAGTGTGGTGGAGCACCACCACGTTGAAAGTAAGAGGGAAAGTTTTCATCCATCTTCATTGTGGTAAAGATAAGTCAAGAATTTGAAGGTTCGAAGGTTGGTTCTAAAACCACAGTGGTTTATTAGCCATGGTCCTCTTTGGAGGTGGTACGCCCTTTCCAGGTATAGGGGACCTACATTTTAACGTCGATTCGACATTTTTCATATCAGAAACATATATACAAATGAAAGAAGAAGTGGAAAGTGACAGGACCTGGCGTGGATTGAACCAGCTGGTCTAAGGTAGTTCAGGCTCAGCTTATTTATTTCAGAGGGAGTTCCACTGAGCTACCGAGCCACCGACCTAACGGAAGCAACATTTGTTGCAGCGCATTCTTGGATACGTTACAAGAAATAGAACTACAAAAAATTATTTTAGCATTTGCCGCGTCAAATTTGTTTACAGAAATGAACTTGTCAGGAAATGCTGATGATATTTGACATCACACCATTCCCTTCCAGTAAAATATATATATAACGGAAAAAGTGACAGACTTAAAGCCGATTTCAAGATGGCGCCGATGTTCGGTACATACCATTAAAAACTTCCACATCCATACCTTACTAGAAAATTCAGATTTCCCAGTTCCTGCAAAGTTCTTGAAATAAAATGATACAGTGAGACATTTGAGTGGTCTGTATTTCAATGAACGGACGAGAATATGAATTCCATTACCACAAATATGAATTCATTATGTTATATACCACTATTCACAATATAGGTGTAACGTCCCGACTACCATCACATACACTCCATGAAGTTACAACGAGAATCGTCAGGATCGGCATCCGAAGACTTGGTGAAAGTTCTGCCAGTGGTATCATCAGCGATAGGAGAAAAGCGGAAAGACGTTCGAGACACCCTCTTGATTTTGGAATTAGAAACTATACCTAAAAGATGAAGAGTAGGTATATGGGTGGCGAAGGATGTAAACCACTGCATTACAAACACATTACACGTATCCACGAGACGTGTGCATTCTGAATCAAAAAGTGGCATGGTGATCTATCCATTGGCAAGAGATTTAGCATTAGTTCGTAATTCAGATATCCAGAAGAGTGCTGCTAAGGGGTATACGGGGCAGAAGTATGGAGACGTATAAAGATAAATTATTTTTAAAAATAAAATCCTACACCAATATTTGAAACAATTTACGAGGGAGGAGAATGTCGAAAAATGAAACAAGGAGCTGGGAGAGACATACAATGAACCATATGTTGTAGCAGAAAGCAGGACAATGAGATGGTGAGCCCACATTTGTCGAACAGAGGATGGATTATGTCTGAGAAGTGTTAGAGAAGAAACCTCAAGGACGACCTTAAATTAAAGAGAAGGTAAGTTGAATGGAACAGATGGTCACCTGGTTTCAGATATTTGAAAGACGGGAAGAATGAGGAAGTATCCTTTTACATTCGGGTTTTTAGAAAGGAGGAAGAAGCTATTATCCTTTACTCCACTTGCACACGACCTGCTCTCTCTTATTCTAACAATACCTTCGCGATACAATTCAATAGTGTTTACGGAATGTTAGCACAGACATTCTCGAATAGGGTTTCTCTAAATGTATTTAATTTCATTCCATGAGAACATCATTACCTTCCTTTCAAACAAATCGATTTAACCTAGATCGGTCGTTGAATATAAAAAAAGGATAAATCCTGAGATACAAGATCCGTTTGAGATATCGATCTCTAAATGTAATCATTTCATGTACTCCACATGAATTTTTCAACAATAAATCTCGACTGAATTGAATTACACTTAAAGGTAGTACTAATTTCTGTTTCCGACAATGTGTATAGAAGACCTTAATGATGATCTTTCGCCGCGGTGGAGTAGCCGGGCGGTATAAGGCGCCTCGCTGCGGAGCGCGCGGTTGCTCGCCGTTGGAGGTTCGAGTCCTCGCTGGGGCATGGGTGTGTGTGTTGTCCTTAGGATAGTTTAGTTTAAGTAGTTTGTAAGCTACGTACTGATGACCACGTAGTTTGGTCCGACAGATTTACAAACATTTGATTTGAATGATTATGTTTAGGTGTTGATTCAAAAACTTTTAATGTATGCCATACGATAAAAAAAAATACACAAGCGCTATCATACATTGATCCAAATGCAATAGTATCTTTCTTTACACCAAAGGAAGCATTGCATTTTCTCTTTATCGTCCTTTTCTGCAAGGGTAACAGTCATCAGCGAATCGTCTGGTAATGCTATTGGTCTGATTATTTATTTATCTACTTATTATTATTATTTTATATTCAGAGTACACTAGAAGTTCTGTTATGTTTGATTGAAGTTGATGATGTCCTACAGAGTGGAATATGAAGGACACTAAAAATGTCTGACCCCCTATAGGACCGTTCGATAAAAACGGAATGGATGATACAGTCTTTCCATTGGCGCCGTATGAAAACGCTTCTGCTGCCTCTCTGGAAAACCGCTATTCATCCAGCATGGGTACGATCCCCTGCTGATGAGCAGATGGTTGTAAATATTGCCGAGCCACTGCAAACTCTGCGTCCTGTGACGAGCGCTGAACCGTACAGAGGTGGCGGCCGTTTGCGTACACACCGCGTTCATCAGGCGTTCCGCACACAGCGCGCGATGCTATCACTAGGACAGGCCGCGGTCCTGATGTGTCGCAATCCTGTCTGTCCTATATATAGTGTGTGTCCGCCATCGGTCGAGAAATGTTGCCTAAAGCATCCGCTGATTAACAACCTGTAAGCCGAATCGGTCGTTATAAATCGTCCATGAGCAAACAAATACGGGTATGGGAGTCGTCCCATACACAGTTCTTGTCTGGCGTTATGTTGTAATATAGAAGAGGACCGCAAGTGGTCTTAGAAGTATTGATGACAAGCTAAACGCCAAAACATCATGACCACAAATTTAAGACCGTAACAGTTCCGGGGCTGAACCGTGAAATATTAATGATATTTAAAGATAAATCTAAAGCACCGAATTAAAAATTGTGCTGCGATCGGAAATCGAACCCAAGCCTTCATGGTTATTAGGCGGACGTTTTACAGATTTTTTTCCCGCTATTCCACCACATCACTAGCAGCTAAAGCGCCTCGGAATAGCCTAAGCACGATTTCATTCACATTACAAACTTTAATTCTGCTTCTGTGTTCCATGTAATATTTCCACTACTGCCTAGGTTCTCCATGCAGCGGAGTAGAACCTCGGCAATGGAGATGTTGGAACATTCCTGCTTCAGATTTATCTTTAAATGTCTTTGACATATTCGAGACGAAAAACCGTCTCAGGGACTGTATATTTCTATTTACATCGATATTTATATCACCTTATACAGGAATGTTCCAACATGTCCATTGCCTATGTGCTATTCCACTGCATGGGGAGCCTCGGCAGTAGTAATGTGCTATGGAACACAGAAGCTGAATTAAAGTTTTTGACGTGAAGGAAATCGTGCTTAGGCTATTCCGAGACACCTTGGCTGCTAGTTATGTGGTGGTCTAGCGGTAAGATCTCTGCTTACAAATCACGGAGGCCCGGGTTCGATTTCCGGTCACAAAACGAATTTTAATTCAATGCTTCAGATTTATCTTTAAATGTCTTTGACATATTCAAGACGAAAAATCGTCTTAGGGACTGAATATTTCTATTTACATTTATATTAATTATATATCCTTTTAGAAAGTCTAGGTTGCAAATTACTTATACCAAGTGATTACAAAAGAATAGACACTGGTTGAAGCGACACTCGGGAAGATCACTTCAGGTTCCGTATAAATGTACGAATGCGAGACGATACTGACCTTACGACTTAAAACATACGTTGAAGAAATACAAATTTCTACAATTTTTGTGAGATTAAAGTCTTTGAAGCTGTGAATTTTACGGACAAATTACAGCGAGCAAATGGTTATTTTACAACATGACAGCGGCCAGACAAGAGAGAGAAGGGTGTGAGATAGGCCTGTAACCCTTCCACGATAATAAAGCCGTTCCTGGCGCAGTTTATATCAAATTGATCACTTTTCAATTAAAGTGATCAATTAATTCCCCCTCCTCCACGTGGGAAAATCCAGATGGGAATTCCCCTCCACCTGGCAAAATCCGGATGGGAATTCCCCTCCCCTCCCAACCCTTCGCCCTTACAGCGTCGTCCGCATTAATGGCATCTCTCGGGAAACTCGACCAGTATGTGCTGGGCAAGAACATTGTGGCAGTGGAAATCATGTAAATCACGTTTCAGTTGCATTGCGTTGTGGAAGATGATATTCAAAATGTATCAAAATCAATAGCTGTGCATTAGTCCCGCTAAAAGTCAGAAATGGTGTGACGATTTGAATGATGTTATTTATTTATTTCATTTCATTATAGTGGTGGCTTAGGAAAAAAATAGGGACCACCGAAAAGAACCGCTGAAAAGAAAAGAAAAATTTGTAATTCTGTATTGTCATCTGCACTTCGATTTAGATACGTACTTTATGCACTGCCATACCATTCATCTGAATTACATAAAACTTTACGTACTTGACCTTCAAAACAATAGGAACGGCGCTGTCTACATAATAATTCGCACGGTGAATGGCGAAGGGTACTTTACAACAGACTCATAGACCAATCTACAGTTTTATCCCGATATTGATGAAACTTAGCACAACTGACCTTCGTAACAAGTGTGTTATAAGATTTCGTACTGTGCGTGGCAGAGGGTGCCTTACTTCTGCCTTCAACACTGTTTCACCGATCACCACGAAATTTGACAAATTTATGTATTTATTTTCTCTTACAGGAGAGGGAAGAGATTAACAAGGAGAGGAATAGGAGGATATTGGCAGAGAGCAGAGAAATTGAGAGAGGCAGGCGAGGGGACAGATGAGTAGGAAGGAGTCGGAATAGGAGGAGAAGGGAAAAGTAGGAAGCTTAGGGTTTAACTTACCGCCAATAGCTTGATCAACTGAGACAGAGGTCGCGATCTAATTTTTGTGTAAGGATGGGGACGGACATCGACCGTATCCTTTCAAAGGAACTATCCCGACATTTGCCTGGAGATTCCATAATAAATATGACAAACTTTTATTTGCCTGAATTAATTTAGGGAAATCAGGAGCCGGCCGCGGTGGCCGAGGGGACTGAGGTGCTCCAGTCACGGTCTGCACGGCCACTACGGTAGGGGGTTCGAATCCTCCCTCGGGCATGGATATTATTGCCGTCCGTAGAATTAGCTAGTTCATAAGTAGTTTGTAAGTTTAGGGACTGATGACCCCATAGTTAAGTCTACATCTACATCTACATCTACATCGATACTCTGCAAATCACATTTAAGTGCCTGGCAGAGGGTTCATTAACCACTTTCATAAATTTTCTCTACCATTCCATTCTCTAATAGCGCGCGGGAAGAAAGAACGCCTAAATCGTCCCGTTTTCGATCTGATTTCTCTTATTTTATTGGGATGGTCATGTCTCCCTAAGTAAGTGGGTGCCAGCAAAATATTTTCACATTCAGAACTAAAAGTCGGTGATTGAAACTTCGCAAACAGATCACGCCGCAATGAATAACGTCTTTCTTTTAATGATTTCCACCCCAATTCGTGCAACATTTCCGTGACGCCTCCCCCCCCCCTTAACGTGATAGAACAAAACGAGCAGCCCTTCTCTGAACCTTCTCAATGTCTTCCGTCAGTCCCACCTGGTGAGGGTCCCACAAGGGTCAACAGTACTCCAGGAGAGGACGCACAAGTGTGATGTAGGCAGTCTCTTTGGTGGAGCTGGTGCATCTTCGAAGCGTTCTACCAATGAAACGTAACCTTTGGTTCGCCTTCCCCACAATATTTTCCATGTGTTCTCTCCAGTCAAAGTTGTTCGTAATTGTAAATCCTAGGTATTTGGTAGAATCTACGACCTTAAGGTTTGACTGATTTATCGCGTAATTAAAGTTCAGCGGATTTCTTTTAGTGGTCATGTGTATTGCTGCACACTTTCCTTTATTTAGTGTCAATTGCCAATTTTTGCACCACGCAGAAATTTTGTCTAAATCGCTTTGCAGTTGCTTTTGATCCTCTGTCGACTTCACTAACCGATAAACGACAGCATCATCCGCGAACAATCTAAGGGAGCTCTTCAGATTGTCTCCTAAATCGTTTATAAACACGAGGAAGAGTAGGGGACCTATAACGCTTCCCTGTGGAACGCCAGATATCACTTCTGTTTTACTCGATGACTTACCGTCAATTACAACGAACTGTGTTCTTTCTGATAGGAAATCGTGAATCCAACCGCACAATTGGGGAGATATTCCATAAACACGCAATTTCATAAGAAGCCGCTTGTGGGGTACAGTGTCAAAAGCCTTCCTGAAATCCAGAAATATGGAATCGATTTGAGATCCCTTGTCGATGGCACTTAACACTTCATGTGAATAAAGGGCAAGCTGTGTTTCGCAAGAGTGATACTTTCTGAATCCGTGTTGACTACTGGTTAATAGGTCGTTCTCTTCGAGGTAGTTCATAATATTCGAACAAAGTATATGTTCCAAAATCCTACTGCAAATCGACGTCAATGAGATTGGCCTGTAATTTTGGGGATCACTCCTATTGCCTTTCTTGAATATTGGAGTAACTTGGGCAACTTTCCAGTCTTTGGGTACGGATCTTTCGCTGAGTGATCGGTTGTAAATTATAGCTAAGTACGGAGCTATTGCATCAGCATACTCTGAGAGGAATCTAGTTGGTATACAATCTGGCCCAGAAGAGTTATTTTTGTTTATTGACTTAAGTTGTTTTACTACTCCAGGAACATCTACTTCTAAGTTTCGCATGCTGGCAGCTGTTCTCGGGTTGAATACTGGAGTGTTCACTTCGTCTTCTTTGGTGAACAAATTTCGGAAAGCTGTATTTAGTAATTCTGCCTTAGCAGTACTGTCATCGGTAGTATTACCATTGCTATCGCGTAGTGAAGGTATTGTTTGTGTTTTGCCGCTAGTGTACTTCACATATGACCAGAATTCTTAGGATTTTCTGCAAGATTACGAGGTAATTTTCGTTGTGGTAACTACTATAAGCTTCTCGCATTGAAGTCCGCACTAGGTTGCGAGTTTCAGTAAAAGATTGCCAGTGTTGTGGATTCTGTGTCTTTTTAAATTTTACATGCGTTTTTCTTTGTTTCTGCAACAGTGATCTGACCTGTTTTGTGTACCACGGGAGGTAATGTAGTGCAACAGACGAATGTTGAAGATTAGATGGGTAGATCGATTAGCTAATAAGGAGGTGCTGAATAGAAAAGAAATTTGTATCATATCTTGACTAAGAGAAGGGGTGGATTGCTGGGACACTTTCTGAGACTTCAAGTATTCGTCAAATTAGCATAGGAGGGAAGTGTGTGGGGTAAAAATTGCTGAGGAATAGCGAGAGATGAATATAGTAAGCCGTTCTTATAAGGAGATAAAGAGGCTTGCTCAGGATAGTGTAGGATGGAGATTTGCATCAAACCAGACTCCGGACTGAAGACAACATCATGGAGATATGAGCCGCGGCGGAATGGTCGCTTGGTCTATGCGTCTTGCTACGGACTGGGTCAACACCGCCTGGAAGACGAGGCCTGACAACTGGCCGTGCCTACGTCACACCAAGAGGCTGCGGACGCTAGCTGACTGGCGGGCCGCTACGAGGCGGTGGGCGTGCCCCAGCGGCCAGCTAGTCAGCTGGCAGCCGCGCCTCTTGGTGTGACGTAGGCACGGCCAGTTGTCAGGCCTCGTCTTCTAGGCGGTGTTGACTGGGCGACCATTCCTGCCGGAAGTACGAATCCTCACTTGGGCCTCGGTGTGTGTGTGTGTGTGTGTGTGTGTGTGTGTGTGTGTGTGTGTGGTGTTCTTAGTGTAAGTAGCTTCTAAGTCTAGGGACTGATGACCATAGCAGTTTGATCCAATAGGTTTACAAACATTTCAATATTTTGCCCACAAGGCCTTCTGTTCACCATTCATAAAGTTTGATCAGAAGAAATAGCAAATATTTTTGGAGGTGCTAGTATAGATGAATTACAATAAACTGCCACTTTACGTGTAGTATGCGAATAGATGGTGCATTTCTACGAACTTGTGCGTCGTGAAAAGGACTTCTTGGTTGTTTGCTCTGCAATCTTTGACCGGGATGCCTTTTCGGGCAGTTCGGTCTATTATTGTTGTTGTTACTCATTTAGCACTAACCAGGCGGCTCGTGTGACTTGAGGAATGTCACGGACGCGAGTAATCTTGCCCTCCCCCCCCCCCCCTGTACTTTATGTGTGTCCATTTTTTATTGAGTACAGAAATACAGCAGCTAGTATGTAACGGAACAAACTTAAAGCAAAGACAAATTATATTTTCACTGATTGTTCTGTCGATCTAGATATGTAATTAAAAGCATAATTCTGTGCATGTTTTACAAGTATACTTTTATTTAGTTAATCAGTTTTCGGCTTACAAGGCTATCTGCAGCCTTTGAAATAGAATATACACAAAATTGTGCTATTAATTCAATATGACGATGTTTTATCAGAAACCGACGGAATCTTATTTTGGTCACATACTAACAGCTGTATCTTTGTATTCAATAAGTAATGTCACGTGTTATAAGTCATTTTTGTTACAATTCGTCTATATTACCACCTCCAAAAACATTTACTGTTGCTCTTAAACCACCGTGCATAGCGATTACAGGTGGCGTACTGCCGCCCGCGATCTTGCGCTGAAATGCTTACCATGTTCATCTGTCGTTGCCTAAAAGGCACGCTGCACATTTCAGCTGGTATGGATACTTCACTCAGAGTGGCCAGTATTTCGCGTGAACCAGATTCACATACTTTCTGAAACTCACGAGCTTCCTTGTCTTAAGGAGTAACGCACTAATATGATTAGCGCACTCTTCCCCGCACGTCACAGCAACAAATCATACCTCGAATTGATCGTTGTTAACAATACATTAATGTTCTGCTACTTCCTGGCAGAATGAAACTATGTGCCGGTCCCAGGTTCGGATACCGTTTCCGGCACATCGTTTGAATCTTTCAGAAGTTTTACATCAGTGTACACTCCGCTGCAGAGTGGAATTATCATTCTGGAAACATCCCCCAGCATTTCTTCCAGGAGTGCTAGTCATGCATGGAGAACTTTTGGAAAGTTGGGGAGAGGTTCTGGCGTAAGTACAGCTTGAGGACAGGCATCGAAGCGTGCCGTGATAGCTCAGTCGGTAAATCGCTTTCCCGCGAAAGCCAAAGGTCCTAGGCGCAATTCACGATTCCGGCACACAATTTTAATCTGCCAGGAATTTTCATATCAGCGTACACTCCGCTGCAGAGTGAAAATATTATTCTGCATTCATGTTTACCTCATTTCCTGTGAGAAGATGTCTGCACGGATGCAAGTATCCGCGGATATCCGCAGTATTTCTAACTTTGCGGATAAAATTGTGAGCGACGCGGATATCCACGTGTTATATGCGGATAAAGAGCGAGGTATCTGCCCAATACGTCTGTCGGTACCCGAGGGACCTGCGCCTTATTCGTTTACGCGACCGTGTCTCATCTGCGGTCTGTCAAGTGCTTTCTGGGTGACAAACCAGCCCACTGCCCACCAGAGGTGCCAGGCCAAATTTCAGCTGCATTCTGTTAGCGATTGGTAGTGCCCTAGCGACAACGTATATCGTAGTGAATACAATGACAGTTCTTTCTTAAAATGAACACGACATTAATGTATACGATATCGTGTAAAGTGGAAATAGGTGATTTGACATTAATGAAGGAAAACAAATTGAAATCGTCAATTTGGGAAAAAAAAAAAATTGCATACGTATTTGATGGCAAGGAAAAAATTAACGATATAGTGGCCTGTTTTGCGTGTTGAGAAGTGTATTATTACAAATTTGGTTAAAATTGGTCCATTGGGTTAGCAGGAGATGTGCAACATTGCGTGTTGAGAAGTGTATTATTACAAATTTGGTTAAAATTGGTCCATTGGTTTAGCAGGAGATGTGCAACATTGACGCGTGATGCAGCAGTTTATCGCGAATTTCATTGTTTATAATGCCATATCTCCTGAACTGTGTGTCGTACTGTCATTTAATTACATCAATAACCGTCGCGAAAGCGCAAGCAATATGTTGGGAAAGTTTCATCGCAACCAAATGAACGGTACAGCCGAGCGCAAAAAACGAACAAATATACAAACAAACTTTCATGTTTATATATTAGATAAATGGTGACGAAAGTAATAAAGATTGACAATAGCATTTTATAGCAATTCATAATCAGATACGGTATACACTGAAAGTAACGTATTTAGGAAGGTACACAATGTTAGCCGGCCGCGGTGGCCGAGGGGACTGAGGCGCTTCAGTCACGGTCTGTACGGCCATTACGGTCGGGGTTTCGAATCCCCCCTCGGGCATGGATATTTGTGCCGTCCTTAGGAATAGCTAGTTCATAAGTAGTTTGTACGTTTAGGGACTATGACCCCGAAGTTAAGTCCCATAAGCTATACAAACATTTGAACATTTTTGAACACAATGTTAGATTGTATAAGCTGGCAATAGATGCAGCCGAAATTGTCTCTTTTTGCTGACAGTTATCAATTAGAAGTAGATGGCAGTTTTAACTCTTGAAATGACATGCTTTGCTTTGTGTCACATAACCTCTTGTGCGTTAACATGGGGAAAATAAAGTGACGTTTTTGTAAAACTCCGAAAGAAACTTTTCTTCTTCTTTTTTTTCATTTTTTTTAATGTAAATATAGTTAAATCTCCTTTAAGCCGATTAGTTTCAACTACTGAAATTTAAGAAGGTGCCTGTATTAAACAGCTGACATAGTGCTCCGACCACACGCTCTTCGGAGCGCTGCTGTGGTGTGTCCGGAGCGCCAATATCTTCCTGTTTGACAATATCTTGCTTTGGAGTAGGTTTCCGTGATTCGAGAAGTCAAAAGTAGTTGCCACAAAAATGACACTCTAAGAATAATTATATCATTACATACCATGGTTTCTAATACTGCTATGTATTGCTATTACTCATACAAAACTTTAATTCATAAAATGCATTTTTAAAAACCATAAGCTGTTTCTTCAAAACCTTATACATCTACCAGTTTCGGTCATAGACCATCTTCATGGAAAAACTATACAAAAAATACAAAATAAACGTAATTAATGTGCAGAAACACAGAGAGGAAATAATCAGCAAAATTACATATAAAGAGATTGAAAATTGAGAATCATGTCAAATTTAACATATAGTTAATTAAATAAAATACATTTAGCTGATTATTTCCTCTTTGTGTTTGTGCACATTAATTACGTTTATTTTGTATTTTTTGTATAGTTTATCCATGAAGATGGTCTATGACCGAAACTGGTAGATGTATAAGGTTTTGAATAAACAGCTGATGGTTTTTAAAAATGCATTTTATGAAATATATTACGGCTGTTGACACTCGCATCACCAAAGCATTCAAAACTTTAACATCTGCGGATGCGGATAACGAACTTGCGGATGCGGATAGTGTCGCGGATGCGAATTCGGATTCGGTTGTGGATATGGGCCTTATGTATGTAGTGCGGATGCGGATAACACTTTTCTTATCCGCGCAGATATCTCTACCTCTGGGTGTATTCATTCACAGGAGTTGAATACAATTTCTTTACGGCATTTTACGATAGCTCTCTATGTCACAGGAATTTCTTCCGCGTGTGGGAGTGAAACCAATCGCCGGATACCCACCTGTGGTGTTGTAGATGGTTGGTAAGCGTTTGTTCGGCCTCTTCAAATGTACTGCTCGTATCCGCTACAGCTGGGTCGTCACAAACCACTAAATTTGACAGGAGCCGTAGCGACTGGGAAACGCCCAGTAAAGCTTGCTGCTGTAAACAAAGCAGTGGGCTGTGAAGGGTCGCGGGGGCGTCTCGTCAGCACTGTGTGGCCTCAGCTCGCGCCTCCGGCTGCCCCCCTCAAGGCCCCGTAAATCTCCCATTGTCTGCCGCCGCATAATGCCACGCCCACGCCCCGGCCACAAGTGGGGCGGCGTCTGCCACAAAACCACTCCTCTCTGCCGCTCCCGGCTCACCAGTCCCTACCACACATACACTGCTGGAAGCAAAGATAACTCCACCCTCTTACTCTTTCCCAATTCACTGTAGATTTATTGTTGAAACACTGCATATCAAGTACACGATCTGGGGGCATGGCAGAGCACCTACCAAGTGGAGAACGCACAGCCCTATCATGCCTTTGTAGAAGCCGTTCAAGGCACTTTAGTCCCCAGAGTATCTTTGTTGTGGATAAAGCTAAAAGCCTGAACTTTCGGCGAGCTAGAGTATCTTCTATAAGTACACTCCTGGACATTAAATACATTGCTACACCACGAAGATGACGAGATAACCGACAGCAAGAAGATGCTGTGATATGCAAATGATTAGCTTTTCAGAGCATTCACACAAGTTTGGCGCCGGTGGCGACACCTACAACGTGCTGACATGAGGAAAGTTTCCAACCGATTTCTCATACACAAACACCAGATGACCGGCGTTGCCTGGTGAAACGTTGTTGTGATGCCTTGTGTAAGGAGGAGAAGTGCGTACCATCACGTTTCCGACTTTGCTAAAGGTCGGACTGTAACATATCACGATTGCAGTTTATCGTATCGCGACATTGATGCTCGCGTTGGTCGCGATCCTATGACTGTTAGCAGAATATGGAATCGGAACGCCGTGCTGGATCCCAACGGCCTCGTATCACTAACAGACATCTTATCCGCATGGCTGTAACGGATCGTGCAGCCACGTCTCGATCTCTGAGTCAACGGGGACGTTTGCAAGACAACAACCATCTGCGACGACGTTTGCAACAGCATGGACTACCAGCCCGGAGACCATGGCTGCAGTTACCCTTCACGCTGCATCACAGACAGGAGCATCTGTGATGCTGTACGCAACGACGAACTTGGGCGAACGACTGGCAAAACGCCACATTTGCTGCTCTTCCATTTTCAAATTAATGCGAGCCTACTAATTTTATTTCTTATGCAATTGTTTCGCCTCTGAGTCCACCCAGGTACAGGGAGAAAAATGTTCAAATGTTTGTATAGCTTATGGGACTTAACTACGGGGTCATAGTCCCTAAACTTACAAACTACTTATGAACTAGCTAATCCTAAGGACGGCACAAATATCCATGCCCGAGGGGGGATTCGAGCCCCCGACCGTAGTGGCCGTGCAGACCGTGACTGGAGCGACTTGATCTCCTCGGCCACCGCGGCCGGCTTTTTCGGATTAATCCAGGTTTCTGCTTACAGCATCATGGTGGTCACACCCGTGTTTGGCGACGTCGCGGTGAAAGCACATTGGAAGCATGTATTCGTCATCGCCATACTGGCGTATCATCCGGTGTGTTGGTATTGGGTGCCATTGGTTATACGTCTCGGGCACCTCTTGTTCGCATCGACGGCACTTTCAATAGTGGCCGTTACATTTTAGATGTGTTAGGACCCGTGGCTCTACCCTTCATTCGATCCCTGCGAAACTCTACATTTCAGCAGGATAATGCACGATCGCATGTTGCAGGTCGTGTACGGGCCTTTCTGGAATCGGAAAATTTTCGACTACTGCCCTGGCCAGCACATTTTCCAGATCTCACACCAACTGAAAACGTCTCGTCAATGGTGGCCGAGCAACTGGCTCGTCATAATACGCAAGTCACTACTCTTGATGAACAGTGGTATCGTGTTGAAGCTGCATTTGCATCTGTACCTGTACACGCCATCTAAGCTCTGTTTTACTCCTTGGCCAGACGTATCAAGGCCGTTATTATGGCTAGAGGTTCTGGGTACTGATTTCTCACGATCTATGCACTCAAATTGCGTGAAAATGTAATCACAGTCAGTCCTAGAGTAATATATTTGTCCAATCAATACCCGTTTATCGTATGCATTATTTTGCTGTAGCAATTTTAATGGCCAGTAGTGTAGCTACGTTTCAAATTGTACTATTCTACGCCTTGTAGCTTACGAAATATTGGCAGTCGAAAATCGCTACTTCTGTCACTCTCTCACCGATCATCAGAATCCTAAGATACTTCTATCAGGCATACAAACGTCCAATTTTGTATTTAGATAGTTTTTAGCCTGTAATGAAAGGAAAAAATCAAACATCCGTAAATGTCAATCCTATTTTCGAACTCATTTCGCTTGACGGAAAGGTCTCCCATTACTCGGTTCTGACCGTAATATCTTGGTTGGAGTCTCGTGGTAAAACGCTGGACTCCTATCGGAGAGATTCGCGGCGGGGTAAGTATGTTCTATTTTCTACGAGTCGTCAAAACTATAGGTGCAGTGAGTGCACTAATGGTATTCTTCCGTGTTCACATACAGTCAACTTATCATATTACTTTAGAGAGTGAAACGTTGGGCGGATTACGTCGGACAAAGGTCCACTTCAGTAGTATAAAAGCTCGATAGCCTGAAATCGTTGAATACAATCCACCTAGACGCATTTGCCGTCCAGAGTTGTCAGAAATTGTTACATCAAAATCTCTGATAAGTACTTTGTTTACATAAAGCCTACAAAATCTAAGGCATACCGAATTTAATAATGAATATCTACAGTCTATTATCTAACTAAACATAATGACACAAGTATACAGTATAAAAACATAAGAAAAAGTACAGTACAGGTTCGATAGTTCGAGGTGACTGGGATCACCTTGAAATTGAAAACTCAAATTATCTAAATTTATGTGGGAGAAAAAGGAATAAATCGCTGTTGAAAAGAATATGGAACACTGTCATCTAGGGACATGGCAATGCCCTCGCCGAGCACATAGACTACAAACTCGAACTTTCGGTGTCCAAGCGTATCTGCTATAACTAGTTATATTCCCAAATTATAGTATTTTATACGTTACGAAATATTGATAGTCGAAAATCATTAGTTGTGTCACTCACCGATCATTAAAATTCTAAAGTGCTTCTAGCATACAAAGAAAATTAAAGGTTTGTCTTTAGTTAGCGTTTAGCATGTAATGGAAGGAAAAATTCAAACATTCCTAAATATCTATCCCATCTTCGAACGTTCAGGATGATTGGTGGCATAGTATCTACTGATCTTGTTGAGTTCTAGGGTGATGGTGATGGATTTGCGGTAAAGCGATGGACTAGTCTGTGACAGGTCCTAGGTTCCAGACCTGATAAAGTATTTTTCGTTTACAACTTTTATTTTATCCTAGTGCGCCTCGGTTGCACAGTGGTAGCGTGCCAGGCTACAAATCCAAAGGTCCCGGGTTCGATCCCCGCCAGGTCCTAGGATTTTTATCTGTCACTTTCCACTTCTTTCACCTCTGGCAGTATTACTGATGTGAAAAATACCGAGTAGCACCGTGGTTCGGAACCCACGTTAAACTGTAGGTCCCCCTATAACTGGCTGGGTAAGTCAGTTCGAAGGTCGGAGGAAGGCAACGGCATACCACCTCCAAACAGGACCATGCCTAGTAAAGCACTGTGGTGTTCAAACCAATCTTCGGATTGTTGACTGCTTTATCTTTTTTTTTTAGCCTACACTTCTCTATTACGTGAGGAATCGTCAGAAATGACGTGTGGCACCTGATTAGAGTATGAAACCATTATATTTATTACTGAAATACATATATATACGCCGGCCGCAGTTGCCGAGGGGACAGGCGCTCCAGTCACAGTCTGCGCGGCCACTACGGTCGGGGGTTCGAATCCCCCCCTCGGGCATGGATATTTGTGCCGTCCTTAGGATTAGCTAGTTCATAAGTTGTTTGTAAGTTTAGGGACTGATGACCCCGTAGTTAAATCCCATAAGCTATACAAACATTTGAACATATATATAATATTCATATTGCCGATATAAATGTTGGTAGATAACTAATTAGAGATGCGGCGGAGTGGCCAAGCGCATTGAGGCGCTATGCTTCGAGGCAGAGAAAAGGAATTTATCTCAACGTATAGACGCAACTAATTAAAGATTTACTTGATGAATTGCAGGTCCTTCGAGATTCGTGGGAAACTATTTTGAATGAAGCTGATATAGTTGCCGAGGCAGTTGGTATTACATCAGAGGTTTTTTTGTCGAAAGGAAACGCAGCGGACATGAAAAGACGCCTGAACGACTTAAGTCTGAAGCATCAAATAAAGTTAAATTATCTGTTTCCCTTTCCTCTTTTGGATTTCATCATGGCGGACTTCACAATACGATCTACGACCGGTGAAGAAATTTGTGATCTCTTTTGACTAGTTTTGGATTTCATGGAGAACGTGAAGAGCGTCCACGATACAGAAAGGGATGCTGTGAAGCTTCTCAACTCCATATATGAGAAGAATCTCTGAGCTGTTTCTTTGAACCTATGTACTACAATAAGACTTTTCTGTAAAATTCCATTAACACTGCCTACGACTGAAAGGTCGTTCAGTAAACTCGCGAACTCTTTAAATACTTGCTAGAGTAATGTTAATCATTTCGTAATTTCAATAACTGAGAATGAGATGGCCATCACTGTTGACTTTTTCGCCGTAGTTGATCATTTTAGTGCCGCACGGTCCGGGGCTCCACGTTGCGGATTGCGCAGACACTACCGCCGAAGGTTAGAGTGCTCGCTCGGGCATGGGTGTTTTCGTTGTTTAGGTAGTTTGTAAGTCAAGAGACCGATCACCTTAACAGTTTGGTCCCTTAGCATCACAGACATTAGAACATTTTATCATTTTTGTCGGAAGAAGCGCGGAAGACTGTTATTAATTTTTCTAGCTTTGTAACCAGTGTCTATGACTAACATAGATTGTATTTTTAGTTTTTTAAAACTATTTTTACTACAATCCTTGCGTCATAACTAACTATAGGTGCTGCGATCATAATAAAGTAAAACAACTTGATAAATAAAGTCTAGTATGGAGTAATAAAATAGTCTGTAACTTTAGGCCTATCCTGCATTTTCTGGTTAAATTACCTTGTAAACACAGTATAGGTAACAAATACCCATGAAATTTTCATGTAGCACGCATCTGTAGGGGTTGGGGACTGTCTCTGTTGCCGGGATCAGGGTCCGTAAATCTGCATCTACATACATACTCCGCAAACCACCGTAAGATGCGTGGTGGAGGGTACACTGTACCACTACGAGGCATTTCCTTTCCTATTCCACTCCCAAATAGAACGAAAAAAAGAATGCCTATATGCCTCCGTACGAGCCTTAATGTCACTTATCTTGTCTTTGGGATCACTACGCAAAATGTAAGTAGGCGGCAGCAATATCGTACTATGCTCAGCTTCAAATTCCGGCCCTCTAAATTTCCTCAACAGAAATTCACGAAAAGAACGTCATCTTTCCTCCAACGATCCCCAATTGAGTTCCCGGAGCATTTCCGTGACATTCGCGCATTAGTCGAACCTAGCTGCTCGCCTTTGAACTGCCTCTATGTCTGCCTTCAAAATGTTCTGCCGTGGATCGCGCGGGACTAGCCGAGCGGTCTGGAGCGCCACGTTGTGGATAGCGACGCCTACTGCGTCGAAGATTCGAATCCTCCCTCCGGCATGGATGTTTGTGTTGTCTTTAGTATAAGTTAGATCGTAAGTAGTGTGTAAGTTTAGGGACTGATGACCCCGCAATTAAGTCCCATAAGCTTTACAAACATTTGAACATTACACATTTGTTCTGCTGCGGGTCCCAAACACTTGTGCAACACTCAAGACGTGGTCGTACAAGCGTTTTATACGCGGTCTCCTTCACAGATGAAGTACATCTTTCCAAAATTCTCCCAATAAACCGAAGTCGTCTGTCCGCCTGACTCACTACTGTCCTTTATATGTTCGTTCCATTTCATATCGCTCTGCAATGTTACGCCTAGATATTTGAATACGCGACTGCATCAAGAAGCTTATTACTAATGCTGTATTCGAATATTATGGGGTTATTTTTTCCTACTCATGCGCATCACCTTACATTTTTCTACATTGAGATCAAACTGCCATTTTGTATAAGTCATCCTGTATGCTATTACAGATAATCAAAGACGACACCCTTCCATACACCAGAGAATCATCAGCAAACAGCCACAATTATAACTTACTCTTTCCAACAGTTCATTTACATAGATAGAAAATAATAGACTGATCTATCACACTCCCCTGGGGCACGCCTCACGATACACTCGACTCTGATGAACACTCGCCGTCGAGAACAACGTAATGCGTTCTATGACTTAGGAAGTCTTCCAGTCAGTCACAAATCTGTGATCCTATTCCATAATCTCGTATCTTCGTTAGCAGCCTGCAGTGTGGCACCGAGTCAAACGCCTATTTGAAGTCGAAGAAAAAAACAATCCGCCTGTTGACCTCCATCCATGGCTCGCAAGATGTCATGTAGAGTTGTGGCGATTCGTGGATGAGTCGTTCATTTGAACGAATACAAGTAAAGAATCGTAAGAATCGAATCGTGATTCGGACGAATCGTCGTTCAAAAGAATCGCCTGTCTCGTGACGATTCCAAGATCCAACGATTCATGATTCGAAAGCGAATCGAGCCGAATAATTACGAAAGTCAGAAAGCGTGTGAACAAAGGAAGCACAGAACGAAGATCGTGAGCCGTTAATTATTAGCCTATTCACGAATTACATATGACAAGCAAAAAGCAGCGAAATACACAGCTGCCAATACATACGAACATACGCCTTTTAAACAGTTTACATATTATGTATTTAAACGAGCAATCTTTACACATTTATATTTCGCGTATCCCAAAAACGGCTGTAACGATTTGGATTATATTTTATGGTTAGAGAGGTTTAGGCTTTTCGAGTTCATTTACATAGTTGTAATTTTTTGTAAAAACTCAATTTTATAAAAATATTAATTTTACATAAAATGTGATTTTAAATGCCATTTCAAAAATCTTTTCTACCATTTTGATTTTTACGTTATCAGCTTTCCTGAAAGTAACCGATTTTACAAAAAAGAAGCATTTTAATAAACGCGAATTTCTTGTATCTCGCAAAAAATTTAATATTTAGAGACTGATTTTTATTTATAATGTTTATTTATATAGACGTGTTTCCTTAAACTAACTGATTTTACATAGTAAGTATTTTATAATGATTATATGTGTGTTAATTACCATAGATTTAATTAAATTTATATTTAAATGGCCGAATTATTCAAACAGAATAAAAAAAATTGATAAGGTTTCAGCAGGATTCGAAATAAGCGACCTACGTTCACTAAACCTACAACGGTACTAAATGAGCTATGATGACAGCAGAAATAGTTGGTAGTGTGATACGTATTTATAACCGGTAGCAAAACTTCAAAGACTATTTTCTCGAGAATTTTTGAGAGCTGACTCGAATGACTTTTTTTGAATCCCATCCTTGTCGCCACTTTTGTGTCTCGTTTCCGCCGGTTGTCCTGGGTGTCGGTGGCCGAGTAGAGAGAGACCGACACAGGAAAATAGGATGCACGCGTGTGGAGGTACGGAGGTGACCAGCCAGTGGGACAGCAGAAACTAGTAACACTAAGCTAGATTAGTATAAGAGATATATTTCATAGAAATAATACATTACTTAACTTGGAGAGCAGCAGACTAGTAGAATGTTGATACATAGTTTAGATAGACGCCTGCCTACTGATGATTCCTAGTGCCTATCCGATAACCAAGTCTTAACTGGTGCCTATCTGATTCCCTAGTGGCCGATACAGCAGTCGTGGCCACGAGCGGAGTTGCAGCAGAGGGCGCTCGTGGCTGACGTCGTAAGAACGCCGCGCCGTGCGTGCATGGCGGCTCGCGGCGAAAGTACGTGGCGCGCACTTAATACTTGTGCGACACCACAGCTTTGTCTCATTATTATTTTAAATCTGAACTTTATGCACCATAAATATTAAAAAATCCGATACCCATATTGTCACCTTTTCGGCATTCTGTAAGATTCGTGCCGTCGCAGACCAGAAAGAATCGTGAACGAATCGCAGGAACAGATGCAAAAGGTTAAGATTCCAACATCCATGAAACAGACATGTATTTGCATCTATGAGCAAGATGTAGAAGTAAGAATCACGCCAATGCGGACTAATGAATCGTGAACGAATCGTAAGAATCGATTCACGATGTGGGATTGAATCGCAAGAATCGATTCCTAAAAAAAGAATCGTGTTGCCCAACTCTATTGTCATGTGAGGAAAGGGCACGCTTTGGGTCATGCTCTCAGTTCTTGTTATGTAGGACTACATGGCGGTGTTTGAGGTCAGATAAACGTATTATAGCTTCAGTGCTGGTGCTGTAAGTTGAGTTGTGTGAGAAGAATCGCCTGGGAGCGCGGCGGCGCGGTGTCGGCGCGCGTCGTCCTTGTCGCGGCCACCTGCGCTCAGCCTGGATGCTGCGGCGCGGCCGCGGCGCGGATTCGAACGCGCGTCCTTGGCCCGCGCGCCGCGCCGGCCGGTTGGCTGCCCTGGCCACGGCGTCCAGTTTGAACGGCGCGCCACGGCCGGCCTCTAACGGTCCCTAACCGCCCCGCCGAACCGCGTAGTTCGCGAGGGCCGCGCCGCGGATATGCGGCCGCTCGGGTTACGCGCGGCGTACGAGGACGGCCGATCACGCCAGCCGACCGCAAAGCAGCAGTGAACGCACGCAACGCATTGCGTCACTGCGTCCGCGCCGGCTAGCGGCCGGCCGACGCACAGGACAAAGGAGCAGCGGCTGGTCCAGCCAAACGACTCCCAAAACCGGATCGCGATTCTACGACCTAGTCCGGCCCCGTGCCCTGACCGAGCACGACATATGGTTACTGCCACTACTGTATTGACGCTAGGGTCAAGGGCATAGAGTAGATATCTCTGGAGCGAGCAATGCGTCCTGCGCAAGGAGGTTAGCACATACGTCAAATGAAGCCTGTCCATCATCTTGGTCAGTTCTGGAATACTATTTCTCCGTTAAAACCATGTGTTAAGTCGCCCCTCTTTATCTTAATGCATTGAACTCATAGTCACGGCAAAGTATGTACTTTGCTAATGAAATAGAGGACGGCGTTGAATGTTTTGTTATCAGAGTAAACGACAGTAATTTGAAAGTAACCGAAACGAATTAATGTAACAAGTATTACAGGTTCGAAAATAAATTCTATACAGTTATATGCATAAATCGGCAGAGAAAAGATTAAACAAAACTGTTTCTGTTGTGGTCTTCAGTCCGCAGACTGGTTTGATGCACCTCTCCACGCTACCCTGTCCTCTACAAGTCTCTTCATCTGAGAATACGTTCGGCAACCTACTTCCTCTTGAATCTGCTTACTATATTCGTCCCTCGGTCTCCCTCTACGATTTTTACCCCACACACTTCCTTCTAATGCTAAGTTGACAATTCCTTGATGTCTCAGAACGAGTCCTACCAATCTATCCCTTCTTTTAGCCAGGATATGCCAGAAACTCCTTTACTCCCCAATTCGGTTAAGCACCTCCTCATTAGTTACGTGATCTACCCATCTAATATTCATCATTCGTCTGAAGCACCACATTTAAAAAGCTTCTATAACATTTTGTCTGAACTCCTTATCGTCCGCGTTTCACTGCCATACAATGCTACACCCCAGACAAATATTTTCAGAAAGGACTTCCTAACATTTAAATTAATATTGGATGTTAACAAGTTTCGCTTCTTTAGAAACGCTTTTCTTCCCATAGCCATTCTGCATTTTATATCTTCTTTACTTCGGCCATCAGAAGTTATCTTGCTACCCAAATTACAAAATTTATCTACTACTTTTAATGACTAATTACCTAATCTAATTCCTTCAGCATCGCCTGATTTTCTGACATTGCATTCAATTACCTTCGTTTTACTCTTGTTAATGTTCATCTTATATCTTCCTTTCAAGACACTGTCCATTCCATTCAATTGCTCTTCCAGATCTTTTGCGGTCTCTTGCAGAATTACTATGTCATAAGCAAACCGCAATGTTTTTATTTCTTCTCCCTGCACTTTAATGCCCTCTCCATATTTCTCCTTCCATTCCTTCACTGCTTGCTCAATGTATAGATTGAACAACATTGGGGAAAGGCTACAAACCTGTCTTACTCCCTTCCCAACCTCTGCGTCCCTTTCTTGCCCTTCGACTCTAATAACCGCTGTCTGGTTTTTGTATAGGTTGAATATAACCCTTCGCTTCCTATGTTTTACCCCTGCTACCTTCAGAGTTTCGAAGAGTGTATTCCAGTCGACATTGTCAAAAGCTTTCTCCAAATCGACAAACGCTAAAAACGTAGATTTCCCTTTCCTTAGCCTATCTTCTAAGATAAGTCGTAATGTGAGTATCCCCTCCTGTGTTCCTACATTTCTTGTAAATCCAAACTGATCTTCCCCGAGGTCAGATTCCAGAAGTTTTTCCATCCGTCTGTAAATAATTCGTGTTAGTGCTTTGCAACCATGACTTATTAAACTGATTGTTCTGTTATTTTCACACTTGCCTGCACTTGCTTTCTTCGGAATTGGAATTACGATATTCTTCTGCAAGTCAGAGGGTATTTTCCCTGTCTCATACATCTTGCATACCAGGTTGAACATTTTTTTCATGACTGGCTCTCCTAGCGAAATCAGCAGTTCAGACAGAATATCATCTGCTCCAGGGGTCTTGTTTCGACTCAAGTCCTTCAGCGCTCTGTTATTGATTAAATAGCATTAAATACTCATTATAATATATTTCAAATCTTAATTTTTAACGGCTAATTTGCTCTACTTGAGTACGCTGTACATCACGACAAAACCGTTCGACGCTTTATTCCTGTTTTATGTGATGCAAAACATTAGCTCTACAATACCAACACTTATCCAAAACTGACCAATATGGCAGGGCAGGCTTCACATTTCTCAGCATAAGGGCGTCTCCCTGGTTTCTAAAAATGTTCAAATGTTTGTACAGCTTATGGGACTAAACTACGGGGTCATCAGTCCCTAAACGTACGAACTGCTTATGAACTAGCTAATACTAAGGACGGCACAAATATCCATGCCCGAGGGTGGATTCGAAGCCCCGATCGTAGTGGCCGTGCAGACCGTGACTGACGTGCCGCAGACCGCTCGGCCACCGCGGCCGGCTAAGAACTCGTGTTACTGCAACATGGAGCAACGCTTTAACATACAATTTTGTTTTAAATTAGCTAAAACGGCGACGTAAAACTTTGGGATGTTAGTATATAGTGTTGATGCAGTGAGTAAAAGGAGCGTTTTGAGTGGTTGCGGAGATCCAACAACGTGTGATTTCAGTGCTTCGCAAGAAGCGTTTGCTGACAGTTTGAAACGAATGTACAAATCGATGTCAGAAGTGTATTGTAACGCTGCGGCGGAATGGCTGAGCGCATTCAGGCTCTATGCTCCGAAGCGCGAGGTCATTCCCCGTCGGAGGTTCGAATCCTCCAACGGACAGGGATGTTTGTGTTATCGTTAGTATAGTTTAGTTTATACGTAGTTTATAAGTTTAGAGACTGATGACCCGCAGTTAACTCCCATAAACTTAACAAACATTTGAACATTTTCATTTTTATTGTAGCCAATTATTTTGAAGGGCAATACGGGTATCCCTCGTTTCTTATGTTTACTGAGACCATTCCCAGAACTTTTCACACGCACCTTGTGTTCTTCTGAGGGGCTTCAGTGGCGAATTTAGCATCTTTTTTAAAGTTAATTGTTTAAAAGAAGATAGCCTACAGTGCTGAATGCAGAAGTTTGGTCGGGGGCGGGGCTAAGCTCCTAGAAATTTGGAGGCATCGCATCTCAAACTGATGCCTAAAATAAAAGGAATATATATATATAAGTTGGTGGATGTCCCGATCCAGGCTTCGTTATTCCGTTTTCAGAAGAGGCATGAAGTCATTGAATTCTAGGGAAAAAAACCGATTACTTTTTTTTTCTTTGTATTATTTATGATCTCTGGGGGTAGGCTCCCTGCCCCCCCCCCCCTCATCTTATATATGCCAATGGGTTCAGTACTCTTCTCTAAGTGATGGGATGCAGTACTCTTTTGGGGCAAAGAAGAAAGATTAGAGTCGGACCACGCGCTCGGGTGGTTTTTATCAGAGATGGAGTAAACCAGCGCGACATTTGCCTGGAGTGAATTAGAGATGTCATGAAAAACTTAACCCACTTGGGTTAGATCCACCGTCCTGGCCGGTCTCGGTGGCCGCGGGGACTGAGGCGCTCCAGTCACGGTCTGCACGGCCACTACGGTCGGGGGTTCGAATCCCCCCTCGGGCATGGATATTTGTGCCGTCCTTAGTATAAGGTAGTTCGTAAGTAGTTTGTAAGTTTAGGGACTGATGAACCCGTAGTTAAGTCCCATAAGCTTAACAAACATTTGAACAAATTTTTTTTTTTTTTTTTTTTTTTTTTTTTTTTTTTTTTTTTTTTTGAACCACCGTCCTGCCGAGTGCGCGTCCAACTTCTTACCTCAGCGCCACCTTGCTCGGTCTTCTGTGAAAAGGGGGAGGGGGGGGGGTGGTGAGTCTTCTTCCGTGGAGACGCCGTCTCCAGTACGAGAAGCTAATTCAGGTCAGTATTCAGTCCAACACATCTGTGGTCTGCAGCCGTTTCTGTTGGTACACAGGTTGCATTGTGGATCAGTATCGAAATCAAAACATCTAATACCTGTAACCGTTTCTCCTACTGCGGTGGATCCTGAGACTACTTGTGCACAAACATGTGTACATCGTGGCAACTGAACTTTGTGCTATCAGGATCAGACAATTATCAAAGCTCTCATTCTCCGTGTTCGCTCAACCAAGCTGCCTTGGATAAAACATCGTATTTTTCTCTTCTACTAGTCAAACATGCGTAACTTTCAGTGTATTCAGAGCGGTTTTTGCCTTTCTACGCTCCTGGACATCCAAAATGCAAAACCAAGGAGAGCCGGTAATAACATGGAGAAATTTATTTGAAAATAGCAAGTTCCACAAAGATCGCATGATTTAGAAACATGGGCGTGCCCTAACGACACATCCATAGCTTCTGATGCAATGCCGCCGACGTGTTTCCAGCAAACGATACAACGGGGGTACAAAGGGGCTCAAGCCCCCTTCCCTGCCAAAAATACATGATATTTGTGTTTAGGTTGCTCAAATTCAAATGTTCAAATGTTTCTTAATGTATGGGACTTAACTTCTTTGGTTCAGTCCCCAGGCATACAAACAACTCACACTAACTTAAACTAACCTAAGTTTTGTGTCTCATCCTCGTCGCCACTTTTGTATCCCATCCTCGTCGCCACTTTTGCGTCTCGTTGCCGCCGGTTGTCTTAGGTGTCAGTGGCCGAGTAGAGAGAGACCGACACAGGGAAATAGGATGTATGCGTGTGCGGGTACAGAGTCTGAGGTGACCAGCCAGTGGGACAGCAGAAACTAGAAACACTAAGCTAGATGATATTTCGAAGAAATATTACAATACTTGTCTTTGTTAAATGAAGACTAGTGGAATGCAGAAGCATAGTTTAACTACATAGAGGCCTGCCTACTGATAAGAGACTTTCCTAGTGCCTGTCTGATTCCCAAGTGACCGATGCAGCTCAGTGGTGGCCACGAGCGGGGTTGCAGCAGAGGGCGCTCGTGGCTGACGTCGTAAGAACGCCGCGCCGTGCTTGCATGGCGGCGCGCGGCGAAAGTACGTGGCGCACATTTCAGACTTGTGCGACACCACACTAAGGACAACACACACACACACACACACATCCTTGTCCGAGGGAGTAGTCGAACTTCTGCAGCAGTTTAGGTTGCTAAAGTCTATCGTCAGTTGGGTGAACTCCCCGTTCCCCTCCCCCCCTCCCACCACCCCTCCCCACCCCCCCAAAAAAAGAATAAAATGGTATTTATCACAAAAGAGAGCAGTGGCGAATTTGGGACTTTGGTCTGGTGGGGTCTGAGCTCATAGATACTTCTGTGTCACCTTGCTGTCTCCATACCCATAAAAAAAAAAAAAAAAGAAAAGGAAAACCTTGTTAAGAGGACTCTTTAGGGTTAGGGGGAGGGTGTCGCAGCTGGGTCTGTACGAGGGAATGACTGCAGTTCCTTAGCCCCCCTCTCCCACCAGACCCAACCCAGTTTCGCCACTGAAAGGGTGTAGCCAAAATGCTCGGTCCGCCACTATATGTATCAGTGTTTTGGATAACTTGTGCAGTTTGTTTTTCTTGCATCTGTTATTTTTCCCACAATTTTCATCGTGAAAACCACACTGTTTATGAATTCAATCTCACTGTGTACAAACTATGAAAATAATATCGCATACGGCTAGACAGTTGAATGTGTACTGGCTACGAAATTTCAGTTTTGAAATTTTCACATAGTGTGTATGTTCGTGAGTGTTTTATTTCGTTTATCGTCACCCTTCTATGTGCCGAATGATTGATTTAAAATCAGTTGTTCAGCCAATTTCTATTATCCAGTTTATTTTCTTAGGACAAATGTTGTACTTTATATCTTGTCATATTTTATCAATGTTAATCTCTTCATATTTTACCAATCTTTATTGTCATACTAGTCTGCTTTGAAAATTAATGTACATTTATTATCTGCACTGCAACTTGATCTTTGAATGTAAACTCCCAGCTTATATCTCTGTTGTGTCTACCTTATGGCGGCGTAACAGCCGAAAACCGATTAGTGAAAACAATAAATTTGCAGAATATTACACAGTTATCTCGTGTGTTTCATTCAAAATAATACAGTAATGTTGAGGAAGTGGGAGGGGACAGAACACCTTAAACGATTGGGTGTAGGAAATTCACTTTCACTGGAGATGTTCAGTAGTAACATCTGAAGAGTTGGTTAACTTTTGAACTATTTCGGTCCGCGGGTCCAAGGTTAACAAGAATATCGCGAGGCAACACCACCTACTGGAAAAATATACTGCGGCTCTTGTTGTCCCTATAAAACGAAGGTAATGGATCAGAGTGGCTTGAGCAGGCATGCAAAACGTTTGTAGAGTCTATGGGACTTAACTACGGGGTCATCAGTCCGTAAACTTACAAACTACTTATGAACTAGCTAATACTAAGAACGGCACAAATATCTATGCCCGAGGGGGGATTCGAACCCCCGACCGTAGCGGCCGTGCAGAACGTGACTTGCGCGCCGCAGACCGCTCGGCCACCACGGCCGGCCAGGTGTGCAACAAGCCTCGCAGACGTGTGCGCGAACCCTACCGTCAAATCAGAGTGGAATTAAAAAAATAATAATAATAATAATAAAATATAAAAAAAATTCTTGACGTGAGAGAATCTGATGCATGCATTCGGGATAATGCGGCTCCTGTATTCCGACAATGCAACGCGCGTGTGCAGAATGGTTCACGGAAGACCGTGGAGCACGACGACTACATGTACATATACATGCTCCACAATCCACCGAAAGATGCGTGGCGAAGGGTGCACTGTACCACTACTAGGCATTTCCTTTCCTTTCTCCTGTCATGGAGAAACTAATAACATATCCTTTCCTATTCCGCTACCAAATAGAACGAGGGAAAAAAGAATGTCTATATGCCTCTGTACGAGCCCTAATTTCTCTTGTCTTTGTGATCATTACGTGAAATGTAAGTAGGCGGCAGGAAGATCGTTCTACACTCAGCTTCAAATTCCGGTCCTCTAAATTTCCTCATTAGAATTTCTCGAAAAGAACATCGTCTTTTCCCCATTTGAGTTCCCGGAGCATTTCCGTGACACTTGCGCTTTGGTCGAACCTACAAGTAACGAACCTAGCAGTTCGCCTTTGAATTGCTTCTATGTCTTCTGCCGTGGGTTGCGCGGGAGCAGCCGAGAGGTCTGGAGCGCCAAATTGCGGATCGCGACGCCTCCCGCGTCGGAAGTTCGAATCCTCCCTCGGGCATGTGTTGTCTTTAGCATAAGTTAGTTCATAAGTAGTTTGTAATTTTAGGGACTGATGACCCCGCAGTTAAGTCCCATAAGCTTTACAAACATTTGCACACAGAACATTTGTTCTGCTGCGGGTCCCAAACACTTCAGCAATACTCAAGACGTGGTCGTACATGCGTTTTACACATGGTCTTCTTTACAGATGAATTACATCTTCCTAAAATTCTCCCAATAAAACGAAGTCGGCTGTCCGCCTTACTCACAACTGCCCTTACATGTTCTACATCTACATACATACTCCGCAAGCCACTCGATAGGTGTGTGGCGGAGGGTACCTTGAGTACCACTATCGGTTCTCCCTCCTACTCCAGTCACGTATTGTTCGCGGCAAGAAAGATTGTCGGTATGCCTCAGTGTGGGCTCTAATCTCTCTGATTTTATCTTCAAGATCTCTTCGCGAAATATACGTAGGAGGGAGCAATATACTGCTAGACTCCTCGGTAAAGCTATGTTCTCGAAACTTCGACAAAAGCCCGTACCGAGCGACAGAGCGTCTCTCCTGCAGAGTCTTCCACTGGAGTTTATGGATCATCTCTGTAACGCTCTCACCATTACCAAATGATCCTGTAACGAAGCGCGCTGCTCTCCGTTGGATCTCCCATCTGGTACGGATCACAAACCGGTGAGCAATATTCAAGCTGTGGGCGAACAAGTGTACTGTAACATACTTCCTTTGTTTTCGGACTGCATTTCCTTAGTATTCTTCCAATGAATCTAAGTCTGGCATCCGCTTTACCGACGATTGATTTTATATGGTCATTCCATTTTAAATCACTCCTAATGCCTATTCCCAGTTACTTTATGGAATTAACCTCTTCCAATTGCTGACCCGCTATGGTGTAGCTAAATGATACAGGGTCTTTCTTTCTATGTATTCGCAACACATTACATTTGTCTACATTGAGATTCAATTGCCATTCCCTGCACCATGAGTCAATTCGATACAGATCCTCCTGCATTTCAATATAATTTTCCATTGTTACAACCTCTCTATATACTACAGCGTCATCTGCAAAAAGCCTCAGCGAGCTTCCGATGTTATCCGCAAGGTCATTTATATATATTGTGAACAGCAACGGACCCACGACACTCCCCTGTGGCACACCTGACGTCACTCTTACTTCGGAAGACTTCTATTGAGGATGTTCATTCCATTTCAAATGACTCCTCAATGTTACGCCTAAATATTTGAATGACGCGACTGCATCAAGAAGCTCACTTCTAATGCTGTATTCGAACATTATGGGATGTTTTTCCTAGTCATGTCCGTCACCTCAGATTTTTTAACGTTTAGAGCTAGCTGCCATTCTTCACACCAACTAGAAATTTTGTCTAACTCGTCCTGCATGCTATTACAGTCAATTAAAGAGGACTCCCTCCCATACACCACCGCATCATCAGCAAACAGCCGCAAAGTTACTCTGTCCATCAGCTCATTTATAATGATAGAAAATAATAGTGGACCTATCACACTCCCCTGGGGTACGCCGGACGATACACTCCTCTCTGATGAACACTCGCTATCACGTGCCGCAAGATGGAGCAGTTTTCATAGTTTATGTAATGATGTTGTATGAACTATATATCGTAGGTGCTTTTTGCCACCATAGCAAATTGCCATATTGGTACGAAAATCGGTCCATTAGCTTAGGAGCAGATTTAGAATATTATCGCGTGATGCTGCAGTTTTTCAGGAATAACATTTTTACGACGTCATATCTCTGAGGTAAGTGTAGTAGGTGGTTCTTATCATAGCGATTGTTGCCTGATAATAAGGAACATTAGTACTAAGTTTGGTTGAAATCGGGTCTGTAGTTAAGGAGAAGTTGTGGAACACAGATATCAACATGCAGCCCATTTTATAAGGCGTGGTACAGATTCCTCCTGAAACACCTGCATATTAACCTTACTATAAGAGTCCAGAAATACACTGTAAATACTGGACCACATTTACACTTTGTAGGAGGACGGTAGTGAAGAAAACCTCAAAAATGCTAGTCTCTCGTGGGACTAGCTATAACTAGTTGTTTTCAAAAAGTGTAAGGAAATAAGATTGAGTTTTTGGCTAATTTAATTGAGCGTCGGAAAGATATACGTTTGAAAATGGAATCACAAAATGCCTAATCGATCTCTAACAATTTGCGAGCCATGTATCTCGATAGGTCAGCCGAGGGACACCAGAACAGTGGAAACTATGTGTCGTTTCCTGTTGCCAATAACACGAATCTCTTTAGCAATACTTGCCAACTATACTGAAATGGGCGTGTTCTGAGCTGTCTTATCTGTTTGCAGAAACGACTGCTTACAGGAAACAGATAAGAACTTCATAATGTGAATACCACTACGCAACTCACCATTCTCAGAGTGAAATAGCAGCGAGTCTCTGTCTTTACATATTACTAGTTGAAAACCGGACGTTCCCGGGTATTTATTTATTTTTTCAACGTTTCTTCATGGTTGGCACCCAAGTTCACTTACCTCAACTGTGACACTCGTTCCCCTATTACATGATAATACCTCCCCAATGTCCCATGTTATTCGTATTTGGGATGGCTCCCATACCGCGCAGAATGACAGACAGGTGCTGCCGTGAATAGCAGATTTCTCAGACTTATGAAGGATAAGCTCCTATCCAACTCCGCTCCACTGCTAGTATCTGAAATATCAAGGGATGATTACGAGATCCATTCAAGGTAGAACAATTCTAGATTTTTTTCTCAGGATTGGCTTTAGTGTAAAAATAAATAAATGAAAATATTATTTCCTTTCTAACGCAGGCGATGAGAGACTTATGAATTGACTCATGTACAAGATAATACCTTTATGCATTTATTTATGTAAAAGATAAAAGCATGACATCTCAGTATGTTACACAGCCTTTTTGTCATCACACGTACCTCCACCATCCACGCGGCAGCCGCTTCCGAAGGTCCCTGATTGGCCGCTTGCAAAAGTGGACAATGGTCAGACGACTATATAGGGAGGTGCAGAACAGCATCCCGACACCTCGCCTGAGGAAGATGAGTGCGAAACTCATTGAAACGTTGCGCCTAGACGACGCCACCACTCGGCTGATAACCCGAGAACATTTCATCGCGTTTCTTTCTTTGTTTGCTTTTATCAGTTTGCATTTGTAACTACACCAGTACATTAGATTAGATTAATACTTGTTCCATAGATCATGAATACGTCACTTCCTAATGATGTGGAGCGAGTCAGGTTAATGAAGGATGTCTGTACAAGACTTTACGTTACACAAAATACTACATGACACTTTTTTTTAGATATACTAATTCTCTTCATTCAGTGCACCACAGATCAGGTATTAAAGGAATGATCGGTCACTCAATTATCCGGACCTCAGTTATAGGGACTCGCGATTATCCGGATTGTCAACCGCGAGTAAGTAACTTGCCTTCTCAAAAAGCTGCACCTGAGCGTTTTGTAATGGATTTATCAAAGACACTTCACCCTCGATAGCGTTTCTTACAATTAAATGTCAATCAATGACACAGTGGCTGTAAAAGCTGTCACAGATTGTAAAAGCAGTCACAGTTGTACACTGACTAAAGCTATTCAGTAGCGATGTTTAGCATGGAGTATGGCCGGGTGATTAACCGAGAGTAGTATTTTAAATGCAGTGATTGTTGGTTCCAGCCCTGGTATGCGTTAATATTTTTTTCTCTCAGTTTCCTGTATGTAACAGATTCTGGGACCAGAAATGACATTCATATTTTTACTTGTCACAAATATTTATCCATTTTTTCCGAATATGTCGGGAAGCTCGTGGATAAGCAAGAACGTAACAATAGAAGTTAAATAATAATTCATCACTTGTCATAAATACATCCTCTTTATCTGAAAATAACGTGATAATATTGAACTGAAATGGAACAGCCACTGTGCTGTCTGAATCAGAAATCCGAGCAGCTAATTTCCAGATGCCGTTTTCAGTCGATCCAGCAAAAACCGTATCTGGCCCTGACATGTATACGCGACAGCGGAAAACGGTGTCCGAAATTCAGTTTTCGTGTTTCGGAAGTTGGGTCGCATGTAGAAGAAGCAAGTATTACTGTGTGAGTTAGGCATTTCTGTCTGCGGTGTTACTCTGTTGTACACATCCATAGTTCCTAATGGCCGGCCGCGGTGGCCGAGGGGACTGCGGCGCTTCAGTCACGGTCTGCACGGCCACTACGGTCGGGCGTTCGAATCCCCCCTCGGGTATGGATATTTGTACCGTCCTTAATTGTAGCTAGTTCATAAGTAGTATGTAAGTTTAGGTACTGATGACCCCGTAGTTAAGTCCCATAAGCTCTACAAACATTTGAACATTTGAATTTCTAATCTTTCCTTTTCTTGCGATGAGTGTACGTAATTGCTGCAGTCAGGATCAACATTAAACATAGACCATAGATGATATAGACTGCGCGTGACGTCATTAGACTGAAACCAACATCTCGTGACTCGGGGCAGGATACCGGTTTCATCATTACGAGTAAGGCGAAATATAGCTGAGAGTTGCAGTTCTTATTCCTTGTAGCGGAAATTAAGCGTATTTTGAACAATGAAACGTATTAGCGTATTTTTTTACGTCTTTGGATGTAAAATTGGGGTTAGTTCTCCGCAATTGCAAGTGTTAATGTTATAGCTACAGTTTTTACAGGCGCCTATATGAAACGTATCGGCAGCCATTTTACAAGCAACAGAACCACGTTGTCGTTGTACACTGAGTCTTTTGGGCTGCATTTTACACAGGAGTAGAAGATCAAATATTAATTTGTAAGGAGCATCAGCTTCCTTAAGATTCCTCAACAATATATGTAAAATATTGTGTTGTGATTTTATAAGAAATGAAATATTTTTGCAAACATATTTTAACAAAATACAACCGTTTATATTTTAAGACTTTTGGCACAGACCGTGATGCCAAAACGTAAAACAACCGAAGTATTGGCTGTTTACATTAAATAATAGAGTAGTCAGGAAACATCATCGATGCACTAGCCAAGAAGTGACTTCATTTGGAAAATAAACAGTCTGTATGAATGTTTAGTTTTGTATAATTGTAAGCAGATTACTTGCTGACATATGAACTTGCTCAAGAGCAGCTTAAAGTACTTTCCCGTCGATAATTACATTCGTAAGTTACAAAAAGTAAAATATTCATAGCGTAAGACAAAACACCGAGGATATCTAATTCTGTTGCTTCTAAAAATAACTGACAATATGGTACTTTTCACCTGGGCACATGTAAACACGACAATCTCTGCATTAATATTAACAATATGATGAAATTATGTTACCATTACTACTAGATGTGTAATAGGAATACGAGAAGTCGTTTTATTGTTAAAAATCAACGCTTGATATCATCTGTAAATGAGAAAAACTGTTGCTCATAATGAGGAAAACACGGACACGTGACTCGGGGCAATGTTAGATGTTGGTTTCAAACCACAACGCAGCAGAGATAGGGACATGCGCAATCTGTGTTATCTTTGGTCTATGACATTAAACATGTCAATGCGTACGAGGATTTCAGTTTCGTTTACAAACTACATTTAAGCTATACTTTATTTCCACCCCTCCCCCCCCTGCTAGAACCTGCTAAATTCTACCATGTTGTGTTGTTGTTGTGGTCTTCAGTCCGGAGACTGGTTTGATGCAGCTCTCCACAATACCCTATCCTGAGTACCTCTTCATCTCCACATAAGAACGGCAACCTACATCTGTCTGAATCTGCTTACTGTATCCATCTCTTGGTCTTCCTCTGCGATTTTTCCCCACAAACTTCCCTCCAACGCTAAATTCACAATTCCTTGATGTCTAAGAATGTGTCCTACCAATCTATCCCTTCTTTTAGTCAAGGTATGCCAGAAATTTCTTTTCTCCCCAATTCTGTTTAGTACCTCCTCATTAGTTACGCGATCCACCCACCTAATCTTCAGCATTCTTCTGTAGCACCATATTTCAAAAGCCTCAATCCTCTTCCTGTCCACACTGTTTATCGTCCATGTCTCACTCTGTCTGAATCTGCTTACTGTATCCATCTCTTGGTCTTCCTCTGCGATTTTTTTCCCCACAAACTTCCCTCCAACGCTAAATTCACAATTCCTTGATGTCTAAGAATGTGTCCTACCAATCTATCCCTTCTTTTAGTCAAGGTATGCCAGAAATTTCTTTTCTCCCCAATTCTGTTTAGTACCTCCTCATTAGTTACGCGATCCACCCACCTAATCTTCAGCATTCTTCTGTAGTACCATATTTCAAAAGCCTCAATCCTCTTCCTGTCCACACTGTTTATCGTCCATGTCTCACTCCCACACAAGGCAACACTCCATACAAATGCCTTCAGAAAGGACTTCCTTAGGCTTAAATCAATATTCGATGTTAACAAATTTCTCTGCATTTCTCTGCATTTTATATCCTCTGTACTGCGACCATCATTTGTTATTTTACTGCCCAAGTAACGAAACTCATCTACCTCATTTATTGCTTCGTTTCCCAATCTAATTCCTTCAGCATCACCTGATTTTCTTAGACTGCACTCCATTACCCTAGTTTTGGTCTTGTTAATGTTCATCGTATATGCACCTTTCAGCACACTGTCCATTCCGCTCAATTGCTCTTCCAGGTCCTTTGCTGTATCTGACAGAATTACTATGTCGTCAGCAAAACGCAATGTTTTTAATTCTTCACCCTGAACTTAAATTCCTTCTCCAAATTTCTCCTTGCTTTCCTTTATAGCTTGCTCAATGTACAAATTGAATAACAATGGAGAAAGACTACAACCATGTCTTACTCCCTTTCCAACCACTGCATCCCTTTCATGCTCTTCAACTCTGACAACCGCTGTCTGGTTTTTGTACAAGTTGTAAATAACCTTTCGCTCCCTATATTTATTTATATTAGTGAAATGGTGTCGCGCAAAACTGTAAGCTATAAAAGGGTGTCGCCATGAGGGAAAGTTTGGAAAGCACTGCTCTATGTCATTATGATTTATGGGGAGTATTCAAAAGGCAATAAAAATGATTCTTTCAACTGCTGTAATTTCTTCGTAATAATATGATCAGTTTTGAATGTGCTTCGGTGGTGAAGGAGTGCGCAGGTAGCGCGGACGGCTGCCTTTCCCTGTCAGCGTTTCGGCCGCCTGAGTCATCATCACCTGGGGGCCCATTGTGGCGGTGTGAATGGCCGGCACGTGGCGCGCAACACGCCTCCCTGTATCATTTTTCACGCTGCGGTTGGCAGCGCCGATGACGGGGCGTACCCGCCGGCTCGGGCAATCGATGCCACCTCCTTTACCGTTACACACCGGATGCCGTGTCGACACACGGTTGGGGGGGGGGGAGGCGTCCAGTGATATTAGGGGGAGCACGTCCCCCGCTGCTATTGTCTGTGCCCCACCCATCGCTCTAAAGTTAATCGACCGGTAACGGCGGCGTGATGTGCAGTTCACAACACGTTACTGTAACTGCCAGCTAATACCACGGTGGACCTGCGGGGAGGAGAGAGATTGATAGTGACCTGATTAGGCGCGCTCACCTGTTGTACATTGTCTCGCGTCAGGACAGGGACGATCTCTGCAGATCCGCCAGCAGCTGCTCGGGAGACCACAACAGAGAACTTAGCACGCGAGTTGATCACCTGGTGGTCTCCGTTTGGACAGGGACACGCTTGGAGTAAAGCAGTAAGTGGAAGCAGGCCCGGCGTTTGAAGTGCGTACCGAGGTAGCTGCACCCATTCAAATAAATTGAGATTGGTTGAAATACCCACTCTTGATTTGAAGGAATATTTATTTAAATTGAGCCAGGTGGGGATGGCCACTCCCGATCGGGCCCCGCGTGGAAATAATGGGGAAATCACTTTCCCGATTTTCTCGCTGTAAAAACTATTGAAGGTATATAGGACCACTCCACGCCTTTCCATTAAATGATTTTTTTCTGGCATGTTTTCCCTTGCTTATGAAAATCTAAAATACGTAATTTTCATTCTGCGTGAGTTTATAACGCTTCTGATTCTTTTTTGTAGAAAGCATACGGTTTAAATAAGTCTTTTTCAACTTGTAAGTCGCGACCCCCGGGGGTTTCGCAAAGGCTTCCTTAGGGGGTCGCCGTAAAAGGAAGAAGTACCTCAACCATAAAAAAAAAAAAAAATAAAATAAAAATAAATAAAATAAAAAAAAAGACCAGGCCAGTGCGTGTCTGAAAAGTGCGGTTCCGTAAATAAAAATTGAAGCCTAATATAAGTGAAATTCAAATGAAATGTTCATAAAGCTTATGGGACTTAATTGCGGGGTCATAAGTCCCTGAACTTTCAAACTACTTATGAACTAGCTTATACTAAAGACGGCACAAACATCCATGCCCGAGGGCGGATTCGAACCCCGACGGGGAACGGCCTCGCGCATCGTAACATAGAGCCTCAACGCGCTCCGCCTCAGCAAAAGTGAAATTTCTTTTATATTAGAAGTACGAAATTTCTCGTTTATCATAATGAATATCCAGTGTTAACCATGAAAAAAAATGAAAACTGGTTTCAGAAACCAATCGGTAGTTAATTTAACAACCTGCAATAAGTAAATACGAAGAAAAATTCTACTTCATAACTAATTGGCTGTACAAGTGTAATGACTAATTTCGGAAATCTTCAAAAAGATCTTCTTAGTAAACTGACTGTCCGGTAGGATCTTGATTAACGATCCGTAATTGCATACTGCAATGTAAAAGACTTGTCTTGCAACAAATATTTTTCTTATTGGAATGGTACCTGTTCTTTCGGACATGTACTAATCAACAGACACCATTGACATTATCGGCCATAAATTTACGTGTTCGAAATATTGAAATATCTCGACCGTTGCAGGGGATTAACATTATTGAATGGCTATGTTGAAAATTTGGACAGGACATGTTGAAAAGTTGGGCAGGCTGGGAAGCGTGCCTGGATAGGTTAATATTCAATGAACAACTCAGAACGAACACTAACAAACAAACGACCGCAAAGCATCGATCTACTTGAAGAAAACAAAAATCGGTTAAGACGACCGCTGGCCCGATGCTGGAGATGCGGGTTCGAACCCGAGTTCTGCACAAAGTTTCAACTTTGCCATTGAATTTTATTCTGTGCCTTGCAATGGTCGAGTTGTTACAATATTTCGAAATCACAAATATTTTCCTGCCGGAATTAATGGAAAGAAACACACACACACAAAATAGTTAATAATGCTGTGGATTTTGTTTCCGTTTTTACCAAAAATTGCAACAACAGTAGGCAATGAAATTAATTGCCTTTAAATCCGGGAATGGGGGGCCACAGCATTTTTACTTGGAAGAGGGTCGCGTAATACAAAAGGTTCAAAAACACTGGTTTAAAGAACTGATTTATTGAAACGTGGTAGTATAGCATCTTATATTTCTAATGAAACATTAATCTTTTGTTAATTCGTAACAGTCGTTTCAAAATAACACTCTTTCTCAAATATGTGTACGTATTTTTATGTATAGACATTACTGACAGCAAGGGGGGAGGGGGGATTGAGGGTGGGGGGAGGACAAGTATTGGAGGACAGGTGCCCCCTCTTAAAAATAAATAAAAGTAAAAAAATAAAAAAAATAAAAATAAAAAAACAGCCGGGACTGGAAGCTATGGCTGTATTTTCCTCTTTGTCAGAACGCGAATAGGTGTCCGATGTGTCACATTGGTTGGTTTTTCATACTGGTACCCTCATTATTCTCGAAAGAAAGAATATTATGCTTTGATGTATAGCGATGAAACTTTTATCGTAGTCGCTCACACTCCAAATATCTTCCAATTTTAATCTTTGGAATGGCTTGACAGTAAGAAAACGTTGCAGGGCAGGCGAACCAAATACTATGTTTCATTGGCAGAAGACTGAGAAGAAGCAACAGTTCTACTAAAGAAACTGCCTACACAACACTTGTGCCTCCTCTTTTGGAGAATTGCTGAGCAATGTCGGATTCCCATCAAGCGGAATTGACGGAGGATATAGAGAAAGTTCAGAGAAGGGCTGGATGTGTTGTATTAACGCGAGCCGCGGTGGAGTAGCCGAGCGGTATTAAGCGTCCCGCTGCGGAGCGCGCGGTTGCTCGCCGTGGAGGTTCGAGTCCTCCCTGGGGCATGGGTGTGTGTGTTTGTCCTTAGGTTAGTTTACCTAGGTTTAAGTAGTTTGTAAGGTACGGACTGATGACCACGCAGTTTGGTCCGATAGATTTACAAACATTTGAACATATTAACGCGATACAGGTAAGAGAGTCTTACGGAGATGTGCACGAAATGGGATATAAATCATTAAAACAAATGCGTTATTCGTTGCGGCAAGATGTATTTGCGAAATTTCTTTCACCAACTTTCTCTTCCGAATGGGGAAGTATTTTATAGCACGCACTTGCATAGGGAGACATGATCATCATAATTTCCACCTCCAGTGGACAGTGTACTAGATTGCTACGCAGGGGGCCAGGGTTCGATTCCCGGCCGGGTTGGAGATATTCTCTACATGGGGACTGGGTGTTGTGTCGTCTTCATCATTTTACCATCATTGATTCGCAAGTCGCCCATGTGGCGTCACTTAAAGACTTGCACCAGGCAGGCCGAACACGATCCCACCTAGGGTCTAACGGCCAACAATGTCACACGAAATCATCATCATAAAGTAAGAGGAACCAGATCGAAGACGGAAAGACTTAGGTGTTTCTTTTCCTCGCGCGCTATTAAGGAATGGAACGGTGGAGAAATATCATGAAGTCCATGTGATTTGCCGAGAATTAGATGTAGCAGTAGAACTCTTTCAGATGCGCAAGCTATATGTAACGCATTCTACATACCTATAAATGTGAATGCCTGTTCGGTGTTCGTTTATCATGTCTGAACCACAAGACGTAAAGAGATAAAAATTTGTACAGAAACTAATGTGTACCCGGGGAAGGCTTTAGGTACGGTTTTATGGCGATCGGATATCTATTTATCTATACATATCAATGTGAATATCTGTTCGGTGTACGCTTATCACGTCCGAACGACAAGACGCAAAGACTTAAATATTTGTACAGTTACTAATTTGTACCTGAGGAAGGTATATTGATCCGATAGATATTTAGTAATTTGAAGAATGTACCGCGAAATGCGAAACAATAATTACTCTTTGAAAATTATATTTACTCTTTGAAAATGGTTTTATTGGTTGCATTGTTGCTTGAGTGTTGATAATGATAAAAGGGTGGAGTATAGTGGGATGGAAAGTTATCGGTGTATATAAAATTCTACGCGTGTGTGTGTTAATATTTCGCTCTGCAGCGAAAACTAAAGAACGCAAACGAATGGTCTGTGTGTAATTGTTGTCCGAAGTCTCCCGTTGTACACCATAGCAGTTCCATGCCGATAGCTGTAAGGGAGTGGGAGATATGGTGGTTGAAAGTCGTCAAATTATAAAAAATATTCGGACTGAAGGCCAGCGATGACGTTTGCGACTCTGTAGCAAGGAGGTTATATACAACGAAACGTGATGCCACAGACCATATATTTGGTCTATGCGTGCTACAATGGCTTCAGCTCTTTCTCTGTAAGGATAAGCATATGAATAATAATAAAAAAGGAGGTATTTAATTTCATCCTTCAAAACCAGTCTCATAGCACACTACTGAAAGATAGCTTATCTATCATAATTAACCAACACGCGAGCGGAACCGCGGGTGTAAGCTAGTAATCAATATAAGGCGCTACATATGATAGAAAAGCAATAATTTCCGAAACAATTGAGTCACAATAATGCTGTACTTGGTACGCATAGCACTGAAGGGTACGCCTTAGTGCTCTTGAACAGTAATATGGAAATGAGCCCTCCAAAGTCTCCAAGTTTTCCAGAACTGTCCGAGAAGCAGTATCACTTGCGTTTCTTCGCCCTCTGTGGGGCCGACGGTCTGTGCAACCAGTGGTGTCGAACCTCTTAGGGTAGTTTGCACAAGCTCTGGTTATCTGCCGGTTAAACTCCATTTCAAGATAGAGCGAGACACGCGTAGTAGAACACGGAATAACGCCTAAAGAGAAATCGTGATAATTTTACCCGGAAATTTCTGGCTGGTTAGCGAGCTTAAGCCAGGGAATAAGTTATCAGGATGGCAGGAATAATAGTGGCGACGAGATTTAAGCAAACTTTTAATTCGAATGAGAGAAGAGGAACGAAATAGCCGTGCGCACTAAGGCATCTTGCTGCTGTGAGCGCGGCCGTTCGCCGTCAGGTTTCGAGTCCTCCCGCGGGCGCGCGCGCGGGCGCGCGCGCGGGCGCGCGCGCGCGCGCGCGCGTGTGTGTGTGTGTGTGTGTGTGTGTATTGTTCTTAGGATAAGTTACTTTAAGTAGTATGAAAGTTTCGATGACCACCTTAGTTAGGACCCATAACTTGACAAACATTGGAACATTTGAGAAAAGAGGAGAAAATAATACGTCTTCCAAATTATTTCGTAGACTTCGACGATGCCGAATTTATATCCAGATTCTGGCTCTCAGAAGATGCAGGACTTCGTCTTTTCAATTTTTACATGAGAAACTGAAGCACAGGAGTGACAGATTATTCCTCTTTTGGGAATTATATACATTACGTATTTTCTCCCATGCTTTGTTCGCAAACTTGGAAATAGTTGTTATTGGTCAAACTACCAATATTTAATCTTTAACGAATTTCAGTTTTGATGTTTTATTATGCATACATTAAAACTTAGACATTATGAACTGGTTTTTCACTGCATGATACAGCATCTGTTTTCTTGTTCTCTACAACGTTTCTGAAGTCGTGTACAATACCTACAAGTTTTAAAACTTCCTCCAGTGGTTAGGTTTGTGATCTTACTAGCTTATCGCTCATGCTAATCCAACTGCTTTAGCAAACGACGATAACTCGAAATGTCAACAAACTGAATTTTGCGTACAAGAATATCCACAATGCACTTCTGTTCTTGCCAACTCACGAGGATGGGAGTAACTCGTGGAGTAACTAACGAGGGAATAAAAGAGCGCCCTGTAACGCACACTCAAAGCTGTAATGTAGTTAGCCTATTCCTCGTTTTGCTATCTCTGGATTTATCAAGAGGTTGTACAACCTGCCTTTAATCTCTTTCTCTACAGCGACACTTGTCACAGGACATTAACCCGTTCCTTGTTATGGGTATAGGATAGTAAGGCTGTCTGATAAGACTGTCCATTCTTTTAAGAAAGCTTCACTAACAGTGCCATTAAAAAACTTCAAAATAGCACTGGTTGTCTAAAATCACAACTGGAAATCTTTATTGACTACAGATCTAGGCTGCCATCATAAGATTATTAAAAGTTCATGATTCGCATGTCAACCATTGGTAGGGTACCTGTTTGTAGACGGGCGTGCGCATCAACTTCTGCTGTAGCAGCAACTTCCGCCGACATTTTTGTTCCCAGCGGCGACAGCGTGAGCTTCTCAAAGGCGGAGTTCTTTGCTGTTTTGAAATATCGCCTGCTTCACTTCAAAAACATCTATCAAGAGGTAAATAAATATTTGGATTAAAAATTAATCTGGTCATGATTATTTTAAACCAGCTTTGAAAATTATATATATATATATATATATATATATATATATAGCTTCGCAGTAGCTCTACGTTTTCGAATGTGATGTGATAAATTTGATCAGAATACAATACCAGGTATGTGCTTTTCCTTACGCAATGTTTTTCAAAATGGTTTTTTAATGCACACGCTATGAAAATACATTACCACGATAAAATAGCACGCAATAAAAGAGTTATGAATAAGAGAAGAATGGATCACTGAAAATGGTTGGTCTTGCTGTCCAATAGTTTTCAAGCATCCGATCTTTTTTTTTTCTTTTTCTTTTTCTTTTTTTTCTTTTTCTTTTTTCAAAGTGTCTGTCTTAAATGAAATTAAAAATTAGTTTTTTAATAATACTAAACAAAGTAGATTAAAAAGCTTTTCAGTTACGACTTATGGCAAAAAGCACCTAATTGAGTCATTAATAACGATTGCCTCCAAAAGGCGTACAAGAAGGGTCCAATATGTACGTAAGACACTTCGCCACTATACTACAACATAGTTATAACGCAGGCTCACAGAATATCGAGCATTTTAACATCGCAGTAGTTTCAAACATGGTTTACAAGTACGACCCAAATGTGCCATTGTAATTAGTAAAAACAATATGCACCTTTAAAAGTAATTAATATTGTTGTAGTCTATATTTTGATACTGTTTATTGTCGCCAATAGATGTGTAAATAAAAGTCGGTAACAAAGCGTTGTTGCTTCGGCCTCTTCGGTAACGAAACCAATGTTGAAATCTGACGTTTACAATGTGTTGAAATCGTGCGAAATTATAAATGAATTAATCCAATTCGCATAGTTTTGAATTAGTTATTGGCCTATATTTTTCATTATGAGAGTTTATTATCAGTACTTTAAGGCTCTTAGGGTACACGGAAAAACAAAACAATTTTCTGAACAATTAGAAAAATTCGAAGCTGCACAGCCACCATGCTGAAAGCATACTGATTGCCCAACGTTGTTGTCTCGGGTCGACGCGAAGGGACAAAAATGGCCGATGTGCATGCAGGTGCCCTAACCATTGGTATTGCATCAAAACAATAGGATGCTGGGAACATCAGCTTATCGAGAGTAAACACACCACCAAAATAAAATATAAAATACTTTTACTGATATTCGCACATACCATTTCATTTAATAACAGAATGGCCGCGTCGGAATAGTCGCGAGGTCTAAGGCATAGTGCTTCAGACTGGGAGATCGCTTACCGTCGGAGGTTGGAGTCCTCCCTCGGGCATGGATATGTGTGTTGTCCTTAGAGTAAGTTAAAGTAGCTCATAAGTCTTGGGACCGATGACCATAGCTAATGTTCAAATGTTTGTAGTGCTTAAGGGACTTCACTGCGGTGTCATCAGTCGCTAAACTTACGAACTACTTATGAATTACCTTATACTAAAGACGTCACAAACTTCCATGCCCTACGACGGATTCGAGCCTCGCGCATCGTAGCATAGCGCCTCAATGCGCTCCGACGCTCCGCCGCGACTGAACAAAGCTGTTTGGTCATATAAGTTTACAAACATTTGAACATTTGAATAACACAATGGCAACTGACCTTACATGAATTTAGCAGCCGCGGTGGAGTAGCCGAGCGGTCTAAGGCACCTTGCTGCGGAGCGCGCGTTGCTCGCTGTCGGAGGTTCGAGTCCTCCCTGGGGCATGGGTGTGTGTGTGTGTGTGTTGTCCTTAGGTTATTTTACCTTAGTGTAAGTAGTTTGTAAGCTACGGACTGATGACCACGCAGTTTGGTTCGATATATTTAAATACATTTGAACATTTTTGTATTTAGTAAAGAAAAAAAATGTTCAAATGTTTGTTAAGCTTAAGGGACTTAACTGCGGGGTCATCAGTCCCTAAACTTACAAACTACTTATGAACTACCTTATACTCTAGATGACACAAACATCTATGGCCGAGGGGGGGATTCGAACACCCGACCGTAGCGGCCGTGCAGACTGTGACTGGCGCACCGCAGACCGCTCTGCGACTGCGGCCGGCAATTTAGCAAACATGAGTCTGCTGATGGTCGTTTTACTCTTGACACATTTATGTATCCAACATCCTGCTGTTATGACGCAGTGTCATTGATTAACATGTGCGTCAAGAACTTTCAATAGTATACACTATCTGAAGATGGCCTAGACGTGCCAAACCGGACAGTTTTATTATTATTATTTTTCTTAATTTGAAGCAAACTTAGGCGACGGAAGTTAAATGATAATAATAATAACAATAATAATAAAGATCACTGTCAAAAGCTGAAACAGTGCCAGAAATTCCATCTCTGACAATAAAGTACCGTGAATAGTCCTGCAACATTAATGTAGATGAACTATGAACTACATTTACCTTAATGTCCTTAGAAATAACTGTACACCGCTGAGTTCTGCGATACATGTCTTGGGAGCTTTGCACAAAGGATGGTGTTCAAAAGTCTCGTCACATTTCGTTGGATGTCAGGAATATCGTCAAATTGCTTTCAATGCGAGTTTGAGTCAAGGAATAGGAAGAAGTCTGGAGGATTGTGACCCGGCGAAAACGGTCGATGTTCCAGTTGCGCAACCCCCATTTTCTCAGTAACTGTCTGACGATATTGGCCGTATGTGGCCGAGCGTTGCCGTGAACAAAAATTCATGAACGTAGTTGTAAGTACTGGGGTCGTATCCTCTGTTTACGTTGCATGAAACGGGTCAAAATTTCCAACTTCGTTCCTTGCGCTAGAAATTCCTTATGAATAATGCCTCGACAGTCGAAAAAGGTGATAAGCTTCGTTTTGCTGTGTAATTTTTTCGGACGAGGTGATGTAAGAGAACGGCATCCCATGCTTTACTGTTTCATTTCAGGGTCGTACCACGTTTCATCCTCATTACCATAATGTTGGAGAAATTGGGTGTCGCATGCGTCGTTTCCACAAAATTCTATGGAGCCCCTACACGTGCCTGCTTTTGAATGTCAGTCAAGTGGTACGATAACATGTTTTCCTCTACCATAACTACTGGGTATTTGTCGAACGGATTCACGGTTAATCAGCAGTTGGTACGCTATCATACGCACAGTTAACCGACGATCATTCGTGATTAATGTCCGCACTTTCTCGATGTCTTTGTCACTGTCGGCGGTCGACAGTCGTCCGCTACTTGCATTGTCAGAAACAGTTTCCGCGTCTCCTCGAAAACGGACTAACGTGCTTATGGAATATCTTCCCAATTGTGCGATTGGATTCACGATTTCCTATCAGAAAGGACACAGTTCGTTGTAATTGGCGGTAAGTCATCGAGTAAAACAGAAGTGATATCTGGCGTTCCACAGGGAAGCGTTATACGTCCCCTACTCTTCCTTGCGTTTATAAACGATTTAGGAGAAAATCTGAATAGCTCCGTTAGACTATTCGCGGATGATGCTGTCGTTTATCGGTTAGTGAAGTCTATAGAGGATCAAAAGCAACTGCAAAGCGATTTAGGCAAAATTTCTAAATGGTGCGAAAATTGGCAATTGACACTAAATAAAGAAAAGTGTGAAGTAATACACATGACAACTAAAGGAAACCCGCTGAACTTCAATTACGCGATAAATCAGTCAAACCTAAAGGTCGTAAATTCTACCAAATACCTACGAGTTTCAATTACGAACAACTTAGACTGGAAAGAACACATAGAAAATATTGTGGGGAAGGTGAACCAAGTTTCAATGGCGAACCAAGTTTCATTGGCAGAACGCTTAAAAGATACACTAGTTCCACCAAAGAGACTACGTACATCACACTTGCCGCGGTGGAGTAGCCGAGCGATCTAAAGCGCCTCGCTGTGGAGCGCGCGGTTGCTCGCCGTGGAGGTTCGAGTCCTCCCTGGGGCATGGGTGTGTGTGTGTTTGTCCGTAGGTTAGTTTACCTAAGATTAAGTAGTTTGTAAGCTACGGACTGATGACCACGCAGTTTGGCCCGATAGATTTACAGACATTTGAACATTTGTACATCACACTTGTGCGACCTCTCCTGGAGTAATGTTGCCCATTGTGGGACCCTCACCAGTTGGGACTGACGGAAGACATTGAGAAGGGTCAGAGAAGGGCAGCTCGTTTTGTTTTATCACGTTACGGGGGGAGGGGCGGGGGGGAAGCGTCACGGAAATGTTGTACGATTTGTGGTGGAAATCATTAAAAGAAATACTTTTTCGTTGCGGCGTGATCTGTTTACGAAATTGCAATCACCGACTTTTACTTCTGAATGTGGATCCCCCTACTTAGGGGGGGGGGGGGGACGAAAATGGAACGATTTAGGTGTTCTTTCTTCCCGCGCGCTATTAGAGAACGGAATGGTAGAGAAAAGTTATGAAAGTGGTTAATGAACTCTCTGCCAGGCACTTAAATGTGATTTGCAGAGTATCTATATAGATGTAGGTGGGTAGTGCTTGATGCCATAAACTGAAGAGAATCTGCGTTGTATGCGTAGCTGTTCTAGCTCATCTGGGAGATGGGACGATATCGTGTGGAATAACAGGTTATTTCGAGTTTGGGAGTTTTCCTCTGACCGCTGTTTTGACATCGCCCGAGAAACAGACTTTAACGTATGTGTTTGCTTTCGGCCCTTTCGTTCCTTTCCTCACCATTATCGCTTCCCCAGCGGCTGCTGACTTATTTTATGATTCAACTTTACGGTTTTTCGCGGATTTCGTGCGTTGTGCAACGTTGTGAAAGCGGCCTACGTGGGCCGAAGCACGGAGCGTGGAGAGGTGTTGTCTTGGTTGGGGGTGTCGGGTGGCACACCTCGCTGCGGACGCGAAAACAACCCCCTCAGACAGGGCGGCAGCGGAGACGGCAGACCGAGCATTTTCGTCGGAGGGGGGGACTCTACAGTGGCTGGACAATGTAGTATGAAGACCTAACACAGACACAATTCTTATCAACTAACTGAAAATGAGGCGTTGCCTGGCTATTTATTTATTCAATACCCTCACTGGGAATTTCCCCTCCAATCCTCTCTCTCTCTCTCTCTCTCTCTCTCTCTGTCCGTCTCTTCCACTCGCATTTCTGTGCCCATCTCCACTCGTCTGCTCGTCCTCTCTCTGTTTATTCCGGGTCTTCAATACATCACCTTCTCTCTCTACGAAAACTCAAGTACATTTATCTGTCAACTTTCGTGAAACACTGTCGAAATTTATTGCAAGGTACATTTTTCCATGCACCATATGCTGACTTGCAGTATATTACATCTACATAATTGCTCTTGCAAGTCATGAACATCAAAATGGATACAGGTATTAGTGAACACAGAGCTGTCGTAGCGAAATTGAATATCGAAAGTCACAAAGTTACCAAAAATAAACGAAAAGTATATTTGTCCAGGAAAGCAGATAGAAACAAAATACATTGCTTCTTGAAAGACAGCTTCCACTCGTTTCTAACACTAAACGTAGGTGTAGACCAGACGTGGCTCAAATTCAAAGAAGTGGTATCGACAGCAATTGACAGTTTTATACCAAATTAATTAATAAAAGAAGGAGGCGATCCCCCTTGATACACAAAACAGGTCAGGACACTGTTGCAAAAGCAAAGGAAAAGGCATACTAAATTTAAACGAACACAAAATCCCCAGGATTGGCGATCGTACTCAGAAGCTCTAAATTTAGCAAGGATTTCAATGCGAGATGCCTACAATAATTATCACAACGAAACTCTTTCTCGAAATTTGACTGAAAACCCAAAGACATTTTTGTCATATGTTAAATATACTAGGGGCAAAACATAAACAATACCCTCACTATGTGATAGTAATGGCGATCCTGCCGATGACAGCGCTACTAAAGCAGAGTTATTAAACATAGCTTTTTAGAAAATCATTCGCCAAAGAAGATGAAACCAATATTCAAGATTTCGAATTATGAACAGATGCCGTAATGAGTAACGTAGAAGTAGATATCATCGGAGTAGTGCAGCAACTAAAATCACTTAACAAGAACAAGTCTTCTGGTCCGGATTGTATACCCATTAGATTTCTATCTGATTATGCTGAAGCGATAGCCCCTTACTTAACAGCCATATACAAACGCTCTCTCAAAGAAGGATCTGTACCAAAAGATTGGAAAGTTGCACAGGCACTAGGAGTAACCCACTAAACTACAGGCCTATTTCATTGACATAAAATTGCAGCAGGGTTTTGGAACAAGGTCAACACGGATTCAGAAAATATCGTTCTTGCGAAACACAACTAGCTCTTTATTCACACGAAGTGATGGGTGCTATTGATAAGGGTTCGCAAATCGATCCCGTATTTCTTGATTTCCAGAAAGCTTTTGACACCGTACCTCACAAACGGCTTTAAATGAAATTGCATGGTTATGGTATATCGCCCCAAATTTGCGATTGGATAGGGGAATTTCTTGTCAGAGAGGACACAGTTCGTAGTAATCGATGGCAAGACATCGACTAAAACAGAGGCGATACCGGGCGTTTCACAGGGTAGTGTTATTAGTCCTCTGCTGTTCCTTATTTACATAAACGATTTAAAGGAAAATCTAAGTAGCTCTCTTAGGTTGTTTGCTGATGACGCAGTCATTTACCGTCTAGTAAAACCATATGAAGATCAAAACCAACTGCAGAACGATCTAAATAAGATATCAGTATGGTGTAAAAACTGGCAATTGACTCTAAATAATGAGAAGTGTGAAGTCGTCCACATGAGTACGAAAAGAAATCCGTTAAACTTTGTTTACAAGATAAATCAATCAAAAGTAAAGGCCATAAACTCCACAAAATACCTAAGAATTACTATTACTTCAGACTTAAATTGGAAAGAACACGTAGTAAATATCGTGGGAAAGGCGAACCAGAGACTGCGTTTTATTGGCAGAACCCTTAAAACATGCAACAGAACTACAAAAGAAACTGCATACACTACGCTTGTCCGTCCATTTTTGGAGTATTGCAGCCCAGTGTGGGATCCTTATCAGGTGGGTTTGACGGAGGACATCAAAGAGTCCAAAGAAGGGCAGCTCGTTTCGTGTTGTCACGATACAGGGGAGACAGCGTTGCGGAGATGATACGGCATCTGGGATGGAAGTCATTACAACAACGGCGCTTGTCGCTGCGGCGTGGGCTACTTACGAAACTCCAATCGCCAACATTCTCCTCCGAATGCAAAAATATATTGTTGACTCACACTTACATAGGTAGAAATGATCATCAGAATAAAATACGAGAAATCAGAGCTCGAACAGAGATGCAGGTGTTCTTTCTTCTGGCGCGCTATTCGAGAATGGAATGGGAGATAAATAGTATAATGGTGGTTCGATGAACCCTCTGCCAGGCACTTGAATATGATTTGCAGAATATCCCATGTAGATGCAGATGTAAAAAGTGCATGGCAGAGGGTTCATCGAACCGCTTCCATGATGTTTCTCTACAGATCCATTCTCTAATACCTCGCGGGAAAAAAGGAACGCTTAAATCTTTCCACCATCTATATGATATCTCTTATTTTATTTTGATGACCATGTCTTTCTATGTAGGTGAGTGCCAACAAAATATGTTCGCATTCGGAAGAGAAAGTTGGCGAAAGAAATTTCGCAACTAGATCTCATCTCAACGAATGACGCCTTTGTTTTAATCATTCCCCCCCCCCCCCAACTCGTGCATCTTTTCTGTGACACTCTCTCCCCTATATCGTGATAATAACAAACGAACTGTCCTCTTCGCTTTCTCTAAATTCTCTGCCAGACCCACTTAGTGGGAATCCCACAATGCGCAGCAATACTCCAAAATAGGACACAGAAGAGTGGTGTAGGCAGTTTCTTTAGAAGAACTGTTACATCTTCTAAGTGTTCTGCCTAAGAAACGTAGTCTTCGCTTTGCTTTCCCTTCAATAGTTTCTATGTGTTCTTTCCATTTTAAGTTGTTTGTAACTGTTTCTCTCAGGTATTGAATTGACGGCCTGTAGTTTTCACCAATTTATCGTGTAAATGAAGTTGAACGGAGTTCTTTTAGTGGTCATATGAATGACTTCACACTTATCATTATTAAGGGACAATTGCCAATTTTTGCACCATTCGGATATCTTATCTAAATCTCTTTGCACTTGCTTTTGATCTTCTGGTGACTTTACTAACCGACAAAGTGACAGCATCATCCGTGAACAGTCTTAGAGAGCTATTCATATTGTCTCCTAAATATTAATATTTTATGCATGCATGTTCATCAGCGAATGTACTGTATCTATTACATTTTTTTTTCTTTTTTTTGGCACTCAATCGTAAGTTACATTTAAATATGTAACCATAGGTTTCAATGTCGCGAAGGACACCTTCTTCGAACTATCTGAAATAAAGGGTTAAAAGATACATGTCAGATCTTAAAAGAGATTAAAATTACAACAACATATCTGGCGTGGTCAGATAGTCATACCTAAAATAGGAGCAGTAGCACAGCCACTAAGGGCTGCATGTAGTCGCTGCTATGGTCGATTCGACAGTGCTGCTGTTCCTATTTTAGATATGACTATCTGACCACGATAGATGTGTTATTGTAATTTTAATTTCGTTTAAGATTTGACATGTAGTTTTTAACCCTTTCTCTCACATTGTTTGAAGAAGATGTCCTTTGCGAAACCGAAAATAATCTCCTAAGTCGTTTATAAAAATAAGGAAGAGTTGGGGCCCTATAACACTTTCCTGGGGAACGCAAGATATCACTACTGTTCTACTCGATGACTTTCCGTCAATTACAACAATTACAACGTACTGTAAATTGTGACAGGAAATCACGAATGCAATTGCACGATTGCGGCGATATTCCACAAGTACGCAGTTTCACTAGTAGATGCTTGTGAGGTACAGTGACGAAAGCCTTCAGAAAATCTAGAAATATTCAAATGTTCAAATGTTTGTATAGCTTATGGGTCTTAACTTCTGGGTCATCAGTCCATAAACTTACAAACTACTTACGAACTAGCTAATACTTAGGACGGCACAAATATCCATGCCCGAGGGGGGATTCGAACCTCCGACCGAAGCGGCCGAGCAGAATATGACTGGCGCGCCGCAGACCGCTCGGCCACTTTGGCCGGCGTCGGACATGGATGTTTGTGTCGTCTTTAGTATAAGGTAGTTCATAAGTAGTTTGTAAGGTTAGGGACTGATGACCCCGCAGTTAAGTTCCTTAAACTTGACAAACATTTCAACATTTTGTAGGTATGTCCCAAAGCTTGTAAGTAGCCTAATGTATCCTCCGCCATACAACATACGAAATTTTATGTAGACAGTGACCTTCCTTTTGCTCTGAATCTTAAGTGTGCAAAAATTTCATCAAGATCGGAATAAACCTATAGATTTTATCGAAGGCAGTAAACGAAGTACTCTCTACTATACGTCATATAAAACTGTATGCAGACAGCGACCTTTCTCTTATTTTGCAGAGCATGTGTGCAAAATTACCTTTAAGATCGGAATAAAACTATAGATAGCTTCCTAGCAGATTAAAATTGTCTGCCGGTACCAGGACTCGAACCTGGAAGTTTCATATCAGCGCACATTCTGCTGTAGAGTGACAGTTTCGTTCTCAAAACTATAGGTATATGTCAATCCTCGTAAGTGAAGTACCCTCCGCCGTACACCATACGAAATTTATGTAAATATGACCTTCCTTTTGTTGGTTAAGGTTGCAAAATATAACTGTATGTATGTGTCGACGTTTGTAAGAAATTTTATGTAGGTAGTTTTTACTTATAAGATCGGAATAAAATGTTTATATGGAAGTCTGTATGTAAAATCCACTCTGCCATCCATAATGCGGTATTTATGTAGACACTGATGTTACTCTTGTTTCAGTGGTCAAGTATGTGAAATTTCATCAAGATCGGAATAAAACTTAAGGTTCATATGAATTGCAACTCACAAACACACAAATGGAAATTCTTGTTTTTAATAAAATTGAAATTAAAAATCGAGTCTTCAATTTGGATGTTCGCGTATTTTGATGCATCAAAGGAATAGCAGTGTGCTTTTGCAGCTGCTTAACAGTTTGTATGACGAGGGATAATAGATTTTTCCGCTCTTTCATTGGGGGTTTCCTTTATTTCTAAACCACCCTATATTACAGCAATCAAATAAAAAAAGGAAGTTATTTAAATCATCCGAACAATTTCTGAGTTTTAACAAGACTAACGCACAGCTATTCATTTTTATATATAAAGAAGATAAGGTGTTGACCCATCACTGACTTAGACAACAGCTCCATTTCTTCGAGGAACAGATTCATAAAGTGTCCTCACAGCTTCCAGCAGAATGGTATCCTTTAGTACTAAAACACTGTGATAATCAGCGGAGCTCACTCGACCCTTGTGTCACTGTTCCAAAGTATTTAAAATTTGACATGTCAGTTTTAATACTGTATATTTTAACTGTTAACATGGAGTAAAAGTTATGCTTCGACGAGAGCATTTTCTCTCCGTTCAATTTCATAACATCTTTTATATAATTTCATGTGTCCGACACCTTCTGAAAAAAGCGAAATTAGTTTTGCCGTAAGTTGGTCAAAGTTTAATGAAACCATTTTACAGCAACTAGTTGGTTGTTATTTTTCTGCAACTTCAGATATAAAATCATATGTTTCCTTTTACCAATCGTAAATGTTATGTGTACAGAAGATTTACGTTTTGTGCACATCTGAGGCAAAGTACCTGTCGAATTATGGAAGTTTCATTGGGCTCCTTATATAATTAATATTAGAAATCTATGCTTCAATTTTCATGTTGACGCATTCGTATAATAATATTACAGTGATGTGTACTCGCTTTGGCAAACGTTAAGTATATAAATACAGCCTCTGACAATAAATTTGGATGAATAGTCTTGTAACATTAACGTAGCTAAACTATGAACTACAGTTACCTTACTGTCCTTGGAAATAGTCACTATACACTGCTGAGCTCTCCGATACATGCCTTGGTAGCTTTGTGCGATGTCTTCCATTGGGATTGTGTTCAAAAGCCTCCTTGTCAAGTTTCGTTGGATGTCAGGAATATCGTCAAATCTTTTCCCCTTCAAAGCGAGTTTGAGTCTAGGGAATAGGACGAATTCTGGAGGAGTGAGGACCGTCGAGTAATGTGTATTTTCAAGTTGCGCGGCAACGCTCGGCCACACACAAACCAATATCGACAAAACAGTTCAACTTGAACATCCACTACACTCTGCGAATCTCAATCCTCCAGACTTCTCCCTATTCCCTCGACTCAAACTCGCTTTGAAAGGAAAAAGATTTTATGATATTCCTGAATATAACGTGACGAGGCTTTTGAACACCACCCCCAAGTAGGTGTTCAGCGGTGCACAATTATCTGAGATGACTATTTCGATGCACAGTAAAATAACTGTAGTTCACAGTTCATCTACGTTTATGTTACAGGACAAATCACCGAACTTTATTGTCTAAGGTTTTAAATCTGGAAGAATGTGTCAACTCCGTTTCCGGTTGCGCGGCTATCATGTCATCTTTAAAGCGGCTCCTAGACTACGAATAATATTGTTCAATAATGATCATTATTATTTCTCCATTCCGGTGAGGTGGGTCTGCAAACAAACAAATCTCCTCCATAAACTTCTTTCTTGGCACCACTCAGGCTTCAGTATCCGTGCGGTTGCTCGCCGTCGGAGGTCTGAGTCCTCCCTGGGTGTGTGGGTTTGTTCATAGGTTAGTTTACCTAGGTTTAAGTAGTTTGTATGCTACAAACTGATGACCACGCAGTTTGGTCCGATAGATTTACAAACATTTGAACATTTTCTGCAGTATCTTCCTCGAGTCTGCCATCCTCTTGGCCAGAATCTTAACTATTTGTTTTAGCCAGTTAGCCATCAGTCGGCCTCGTGGTCTTTTACTAATGACCTTCCATTCCAAGTATGCCTTAGGTGTCCTTTGTGAGTCCATTATCATAAATGACCCAACCAATGCAGTTGGGAATTCTCCAGTGTATCAAGTACACCCGTTGGATTCCCAAATGACGTCGGGCAAATCCATTGCTGATTTTATCCCTCCTGGTTTTATGGAAACTAAATCGAAGGAATCGCATGTCTGTGGCTTGCATCCTGCTGGTATCTCGTCTTGTTTGGGTTGCTGCGTTTAGTCCTCTGTCAAGAAGGGAAGGAAATAAGTTTTATAGAGCGAAATTTCTGCTGATTGAGGGAAGCTTTTATTCCACAGTAGGTGACGTACCGAACCATAGATGTTTGTCGCCACCCTGAGTCTGCTTTTAGCCTCTAAAGGCGTGGCACTAGCAAGTAACTCCTGCAAGTAACTTCTGCAAGTACTTGCCGATGTGTTACAATAGAACAAAAACTTGCGTAAGTTTTCTTCTGCAAGTCGATTAGGCAGGTAACTTGCTGCAAGTAAGGGTCACTTCGTTAGACGAGCAAGTGCAAGTTTACAATGTCGTGCACAAAAATAAGAGCAGCCTCTACCATAATAATAATAATAATAATAATAATAATAATAATAATAATATGTTCAAATGTTTGTTAAGCTTATGGGACTTAACTATGGGGTCATCAGTCCCTAAACTTACAAACTACTTATGAACTACTTACGAACTAGGACGGCACAAATATCCATGCCCGAGGGGGCATTCGAACCCCCGACCGTAGTGCCCGTGCAGACCGTGACTGGAGCGCCTCAGTCACCTCGGCCACCGCGGCCGGCCCTCTACCATCGTTCCGTTTATTATTATAAAACAAAAACGTGACGAACAAAAGTTCAAGAGATAAAGAAGTTAGGTCGAAGAAATGGATACAGAGACGTACATGTTTAAGTTTTCTAGAAGATTATTGAATGATCTAAAATCAGAGGAAACATAAATTTCATTGACTCAAAATACTGCACTTACTAGTATAAATGTAATCTGCACTTTGTTCACTTTTTCGTTTCCCCGTTTTGTTTAGTTTCCAGACTGCTCGTGTAAATTAAGACATTTATTTATTTATTGAACACGCTTCACGTGCCCGGTTGTTCTGTCAAGAGTATACTTAACGGCGATTCCCGATGGAAGGAGCCTAAAGCCGGGTGGCTATGTTGACAATATACTGAATACTTCAGAAGATTAGTATTATATTTTTATTCTGGGGTGAAATTATAAACCTTGTTTTACGAACTGCGTTCATTGGTAACAGTGTTGAGATTTCGCGAGGTCAGTCGAAGGTGAAACTGGAAACTTCCGAGAGAAAACATTGTACTTGTCTATTAGCCGAGCGGTTTAAGGCGCCTCGCTGCGGAGCGGTCGGAGGTTCCAGTCCTCCCTGGGGCATATGTGTGTGTGTGTGTGTGTGTGTGTTGTACGTAGGTTAGTTTACCTTAGTTTAAGTAGTTTGTAAGCTACAGACGTAACCACGCATTTTGGTCCTATAGATTTACTAACATTTGAACATTTTTTGATATTCTGGACTCAGACGCAACTCTTGGTTCCTTGATAAAGTTACTGCACTGGTGCAATTATGCCTTCTGGGTTACCTTTCTAGTAGTGTGTTTCCCGAATAGGGTGCCGTGGAGTGTGCTCATAATCATTTTCTATCTCTCCCAGCATTTCTCGAATAGCAAATAACATGTAAGGTAGATCAGAAAGGTCGAAAACAGCGATATTTTCCTCAAGAAGAGGTTCAATGATTTTACGAATTACTTCCTGCAATGTAGAAAATTTTGTTGGTTGATCCAAAAACGAATCGATATTGGACAATATTAGGACAGAATCTCAAACTTGTAAACATGGATGCTGATGCCAGCTGATATTTGGTCCTTGGCCTGGCTTTGCGACTACATTAAGAAATGCTAAAGCGTAGACAAATAAAAGAATGGTATGAGAAGAGATAGATAGATAGATAGAGAGAGAGAGAGAGAGAGAGAGAGAGAGAGAGAGAGAGACAGAGAGAAATATAAATTGACTAAGTGATATGAAGATAGGCAAGCCTAATGACAATCAGGACGACCTGACGATGGACAGTTATTCATTAGCTGTGGAAGGTTACACCTAGAATTGTGATCATATCTACCTAGTATTTATTAATATACACCCAATTTTAAAAAACAATAAGTGCACACATTTATTGGCCTTACAAAAGGTTCACATAACTAAATTTTAGCTCCACCATTTAGAAAACATCACCTCCGTTTTTCGACATTCTCGTAATTATATCGAGTTCTTTCCTACAATTTGTTTGCAATGAATGTATTTACTGTAATAATTGAAGCTTATCTGCTTTCTGGTAATTTACCTTGTATTTCTACTACAACTGCTCTGCCTTCTTTTGTGGATTACTTGAACCATTTCATTCGATACATGATAGGCTGGCAAATCTCCTAATACTTCTAACAATTCTCCAATGGAAGTCCTTTCCACTCATTTCCAATCTGTTTCAAACTTATCACACCACAAATTGTACAAAATAAACAGTTTAGCAGACGATACTGGATTAACAAATATATACTATATTAGCCAGAGATTATATAAACCATGCGGGTCGTTCAATAAAACGTAATGTCAGTAGATCCAACAATATATTGCACAAACTTCACTCTTACCTACATACGATCAAATGTTCAAATGTTTGTTAAGCTTAAGGGACTTAAGTGCGGAGTCACCAGTCCCTAAACTTACAAATTACTTATGAACTACCTTATACTAAAGACGACACAAACATCCATGTCCGAGGGGGGATTCGAACCGTCGACCGTAACGGCCGTGCAGGCCGTGACTGGCGCGCCGCAGACCGCTCGGCCACTGCGACCAGCTACATACGATCAATAATATTGTGTAATATTGCATAAGACATGCTCAAGCAATGGGCATGGTTACATCACCAATAATAGCGACATTTTTAAGAACAACTTGGCCTTTAATTTCTTACATGAATTTTCTCTTCATAACTAACTCTGCGACACGATCTTGTATACAAAGTAAATGCCATATAAGAGAAATGGCAATAAGTTCACACATTTTACTTTTATTGTGTCAAAAATTGCTTGCCTTTACAAAAGGTTCGGATAACTAAGTGTTGGCCCCAGAATCTAGTAAACATCAGTTCCTCTTATAAGCTTCAATGTCTCTCTCAGTGAATGATTCCATTCCTCCAAGGGAAGCATTTTCACACCAAACAATTGCCAGTGTAAAACAACCGGCATCATTTGTTTGAGATGGGATATCGACACTAAAGTTCAAATTACAGCCACGAAAATATATGGGTCCGCTTGAGCAGAGGGAGACATTGTAGCTTGTAAGACTTGGCATAGTGGTGTTGATGCTCGGAATTCCTCTAGATCTATTTATATATTATAGTAATATGGCATTTAGTTTGTATACACGTCATGTCATGTATTTAGTAATGAGGAGAAAATTTCATGTGTACTTAATACTGTACCTATTATTGGCGATGTAACTGTGTGTTATAGTAACTTATTTGTCAATTAATTCAAAATAATCCACTTCAGTTGTATAAAGACCAAGGACCGGCCGAATATTCGGTTTCGGTTTCGCCCAGTTTCGGCCAAAATATTGGTTTCGGCCGAAGTTTCGGTTTCGGCTCGGCAAAAGCCATCCATAAAGGCACAGTAAGTACCAGAACTTGACGTTAAAAACATACCCAGTGCCAAATTGCGATGTAAACAATGCCTATAACGAAGTATTAAAGCATGTCAATTACCTACCACAGACCCAGCACCCAGCATCTCGCTACGAAATGACCCTGTAAACTTCGTGTACTATCTGAAGATGAGCTTGAAAAAGTTCGAAAACCGGTTCATGGAATAAAAGTGACTGGTTGCGTTTTTCTGTACCTAAGATTGTAATTATTTATTATTATGAGCTGTCTTTCGGTACTGCACTCTACGTTAATTTTTAATATATGAGGAGAGAGAGAGAGAAAAGTAGTCAGGCTGCAGCTCTTAGCCGTCACCCCCCCCCCCCCCCCCCCGTTTTCTTTTTTAGGGGGATTTATTCCGATTTCGGGGGATTTTAGAGCAAGTTTAGAGGGAATCTTTGCGGCAGAGTTAGCAACTCTGCTTTACCTCAGTTGCCGGTGCGCCGTTTAACTACTAGGAGTGTCTTCTCCTGCGTAAAAATTTTGGGTATTTTTTTGTTAAGCACAATAATACACAATCGTATCTAATAGTGATATTCTTATACTATGTTAATAAGAATTTAACTTATTCAATATAGTTCGTTTATAGGTAGTGGAATGGGTTATCATTCTGTTATGCTGAAACGTTTTATCAACACGTTGGCTGCCGCGATGACGTCAGAGGCGCGCCAGAGCCGCCTGCTATGGCCGTCGGCGGCCACACGGCAGACAACGTGTTATTCAGTTTCCTTGAAAGCGAGGAGCTTTTTTTAATAATTAATTTCGGTTTAGGAAACATTGATCATGTGGTGCACACCTTTTCCTTTTTAGTTTGCTTAGATTTATACTGACAACAATCACACTGTTAGTCGAAACTGTGGCTTTATATTTCGAAATACTTTCTGCACACTGATTGAAGCTGCTATGTATAAAGATATGTGAAGTCCCTTGTCGACTGCAAAAGAGCGAAAGAGAAGATGACGACATAGAGCTAGCGCTCTCAAAAACAAAGTCGTAAAGGCTACTTATGGAAGCAAACAAATGATTACTCTCTGCGTGTTTTGTATTCTGGTAGTCATGTTGAGGCTCTTACATTTCGTAGTATCTAATTGGCATGTCTATAGACTAATGAATATCTTCCTACAAGAGGGTATGCAGGACTGTGGAATTTGTTATCGCTATACAGTAGTCTCGTTATAACGCGGTGAACGGGGCCCGGAACACCTCGAACTATCGAAATTTACCCGTGAAAAAGAAGAAAATCAACCTTGAAGAGAAATATACGTATAAAAATATGACCTTTTTTAAAACAAAGTTTTTAAGTAGTCATTTACAGCGCCAACCTAAAGCTTTTAAAGGCTTTTAACTATATACTTCGCGTTATAATGGTGGAGTGCCTTTTTCTGTCGACAAAGAATGTATCCGCAGTTGTTTTGTTTTCTGACGCTCGTATTTATATAAAACTCGAATTTCCGAGATTCTAAATATCGAGAGTCTATTGTATCCAGTTCAGTTTACTTATTGTCTAACTTCCTTTAATTTTTCTTTTTTAAGTAGAAAATGTCACAACGAGGAAGAAAGAATCCAATTTGGAAGTACTGTACTTTATTAAAAGTACCGTCGATTTGTCCAAACCTGTTCGCCTCCCATGTCATCTTCTGCGGACTCGTTATTTGGTTTACACACACTCAAGAAGGCTTAGTACTGGGAGAGGGTCTTGAAAAAAAAAATGTGGAAAAACTAATGATTGGTGGTGTTACGTAAGTATACAGACATTTGAACTGGATTACGCAAGTTTTGGTTACGGTTTCAACCGAAATAGAACAGTAGCCAAATATTCGGTTACGTTTCGGCAACAAATCATGTTCAATAAAATTTTGTTTTAATTTCGAGGCGTGAGGGCTTATCATCAGGTGCTTCTATGGTTTATTATACATGCTTAAAGGCCTGGTACTGTTAACATCAAAACATAGGTTGTAACAATATGGGCAATTTTGAAAAGTGTTTCACATAATGTGGGAGATTTTAATCTCATTTTATTTTACTGAAGTACAACAGCCACGGAACTTCACTGGCAATAACGTACAAAATTAAGACAAACCTTGTTTCTGTCGGACTGTAATGGAGACTTTTATTGAAGCAACTACCGGTTTTGGGACGTTTTAGTTCCATCTTCAGGTGACTAATAAATCGTCATAAATTTGCTTTATAGGTAAGGTCCGCCTTGAGCAAAAATTTTTTTAGGTTTCCCATACATGTTTCGCTGGCGTTGCAGCATCATCAGTGGGATGTTTAATTCATACTGTCTCTCAAATTAACAATGAAATTTTTTTGTACATTAAGTGTGAAAAACTACAGATAATTGTGAAACTACCTGTACAAAAAGTAACAATCATTTCATTGTTAATTTGACAGACAGTATGAATTAAACATCCCACTGATGATGTTGCAACTCCAGCGAAACATGTACGGGAGAAAGTGAAAACATTTGTGTTTGCTCAAGGCGGACCTTACCTATAAAGCAAATTTATTTGTTAGCAAACACGGAGATTGAAGAGCTTTTCAAACCTCAAGATAAATAAATCAGTCATAGACTTTGTGTTCGGGCCAGTCAGTTCACGCCTTGCGACACCGTGTGATGCTGGTGGTGTCTCCCGTCTCCGGGAGCCAGAAAGGACTGCTGTGAATTTTTCCCACCATAACCATTATTGACAGGCTAGAGGCCAGTTCAGAAAATGCGAAGAAGAAAGCGGTGACGTAAATGTGAAGCTGGACGATGAAAATTGCACGGTTCGAGTACGGTGGCGCGCTGTGCCTCTTTGGTGTAGCCTGGGTAGCTGCAGAGATGTTAATGTGAAGCGCTGCAGCCGACGCACGTGTTGGCTTCTCAAAGCGAGGGAGGCGCATTCTGGAGCGCCTGGTGCGGCGCCAAGGCCGCACACACACACACACACACCCACAGCGGAGCATCGCGCCGCTCACGTGACTTCGGCCACAGCCCGGCCCCAAAGTGTTGCACTGCAGCCACAGTGGCACACCGTGCTCACAAAGTAGTTCGCCGTCCGCCCATTCACAATTTGGGGGCCTGCGAGCGACGAACAGCCGCTCCATCGATCAGCGCATAGACTTCTGCCCTCTCAAGTTTAATTGAGCAGGCTATGAAGGAAAGCAAGGAGAAATTTGGAAAAAGAATTAAAGTTCAGGGTGGTGAATTAAAAACATTGCGTTTTGCCGACGACATAGTAACTCTGTCAGAGACAGCAAAGGATCTGGAATAGCAGTTGAACGGACAGTGTGCTAAAAGGTGCATATAAGATGAACATTAACAAGAGCAAAACTAAGGTAATGGAGTTCAGTCTAAGAAAATCAGGCGGTGCTGAAGGAATTACATTAGGTGGTAATAGGAAAGAGACAGCGTGGCGAATGGAGATTTGGGTGTGGCGAGAGACGTGCAGGAAGCACTCCTCTGCAGTGGGGCTGGTCACTGTGTCCTCGGTGGCGGAGTGGTCAACGCTTCTGCGTAGTAAGCAGGAAAGCCCGCGTTCGAATCCCGGCCGGGCGCAAATTTTCATTCGCCGCAGTTCTGTATTCCACCTAAACCTTATACAGCGATGCCATAAGTGATCGCAAATTGCGATTTATTTCATCGAATTAGATTAGGTAACGAAACAATAAAGGAGGTAGATGAGTTTTGTTACTTGGGCAGTAAAATAACAAATGATGGTCGCAGTACAGAGGATATAAAATGTAGAATGGCAATGGGTAGAAAAGCGTTTTTGAAAAAGAGAAATTTGTTAACATCGAATATTAATTTAAGCCTAATGAAGTCCTTTCTGATGGAATTTATGTGGAGTGTTGCTTTGTATGGGAGTGAAACATGGACGATAATCAGTGCGGACAGGAAGGATAGAAGCTTTTGAAATATGGTTCTACAGAAGAATGCTGAAGATTATGGGGGTGGATCGCGTAACTAATGAGGAGGTACTGAACAAAATGGGGGAGAAGAGGAATTTCTGGCAAACCTTGATTAAATGAAGAGCTCATTTGGTAGGACACATTCTTAGACATCAAGGAATTGTCAATTTAGCTTTGAAGGGAAGTGTGTGGGTTAATAATCGCAGAGGAAGACCAAGAGATAGACACAGTAAACAGATTCAGACAGATAGACAGATGTAGGTTGCCGTTCTTATGTAAAGAGGCTTGCTCAGGGTAGGGTATTGTGGAGACCGGACTGAAGACCACAACAACATAGGAGTACTTCGTTTACTGACTTTTATTACGATCTTGATGAAATTTTTGCAGTTTACGACAGACCAGTACCCTACAAGCAAGGGAGATGCGCCTTCTTAAAATTATGTGGTCAGTTTAATATGTATAGACATTGTAATAACCCCCATTCCAAAGAAATCGGGCGCAGACAGGTGTGAAAATTTCAGAACCGTCAGTTTCATAAGTCATGGTTTCAAAATTTTAACACGAATTATCTGCAGGAGAATGGAAAAGCTGGTAGAAGCTGACCTCGGGGAAGATCAGTTTGGATACGGAAGGAACGTAGGATCCCGGGAGGTAATACTCACTTTACGAGCTATCTTCAAAATGTTCAAATGTTTGTTAAGCTTATGGGACTTAACTACGGGGTCATCAGTCCCTAAACTTACAAACTACTTATGAACTAAGGACGACACAAATATCCATGCCCGAGGGAGGATTCGAACCCCCGACCGTAGTGGCCGGCTAGACCGTGACTGGAGCGCCTCAGTCCCCTCGGCCACCGCGGCCAGCCGACGACTTATCTTAGAAGAAAGATTAAGGAAAGGCAAACCTACATTTTGGCTTTTGTCGATTTGGAGAAAGCTTTTGACAGTGTTGATTAGGATACACTCTTTGAAATTCTGAAGTCTGCAGGGGTCATATACAGGGAAAGGAGAGTTATTTACAACTTGTACAAAAGCCAGACCGCAGTTATTAGACTCGAAGGGCATGAAAGGGAAGCATCAGTTGGGAAGGGAGTAAGACAGGATTGTAGCCTTTCTCCGATGAAATTAAATTTGTACATCGAGCAGGCGCTGAAGGAAACCAAGGAAAAATATGGAATAGGAATTAAAGTTCATGGTGAAGAAATAAAAACATTGCGTTTTGCTGATGACATTGTAATTCTGTCAGAGACAGCAAAGGACCTGGAAGAGCAGTTGAATGAAATGGACAGTGTGTTGAAGAGAGCGTATAAAATGAACATTAACAAGAGCAAAACAAAGATAATGGAATGCAGTCTTAGAAAATCTAGCGACGCTGAAGGGATCAGATTAGGTAACGAAACAATGAAGGTGGTAGATGAGTTTAGATGAGTTTTGTTACTTGGGTAGTAAAATAACATATGACGGTCGCAGTACAGACAATATAAAATGCAGAATGGCAATGGGAAGAAAAGCATTTTTGAAAAAGAGAAATTTGCTAACATCAAATATTAATTTAAATGTAAGGAAGTCTTTTCTGAAGGCATTTTTGTGGAGTGTTGCCTTGTACAAGGGTGAAACATGGACGATAAACAGTGCGGACAGGAAAAAATACAGGCTTTTGAAATGTGGTGCTACAGAAGAATGCTGAAGATTAGGTGGGGAGATCACATAACTAATGAAGAGGTACTGAACAGAATTGGCGATAAAAAGAATTTTTGGCATGCCCTGACTAAAAGAAGGGATCGCTTGGTAGGATACATTCTTAGACATTGAGGAACCGTAAATTTAGCACTGGAGAAGTGTGTGGGGTAAAAATCGCAGAGGGAGACCAAGAGACGCATATAGTAAGCAGATTCAAATGGATGTGGGTGGCCGTTCTTATGAGGAGATAAAGAGGCTTGCTCAGGATAGAGTAGGGTGGAGAGCTGCACCAAACCAGTCTCCGGACTGAAGACCATAACAATCGTAACAACAACAGACATTGTATTTGCAATCCAGATATGTGGTGGACGGTAGTAATACTTCCTTCTTTGTTCCATTCATGGATGGGGCGTAGGAATAATGATTGTCGCCAAACGTCTGTAGTAGCTACAGTTTCACAAATTTCCTCTGCTTTCCATGGGAGGAAGTAACACCACAGTCTATCAGACACAGTCGCGACACTCACTGCTGTGAAAGTTGTTACCAACTAGCAGTTGCAACGACACTAGCGCTCCTAGTGGTAGGCAAAGTCCCGTAAAGTGAAATGTTTAATTACTTTACTACGTAATTAACCAAATAGTTTGTGTAATTTTTGCGCCAGACATGGAGAGAGACATAAATGTAAAAACAACCGAAAGTCCCTGATTCAGTAATATAAATAACAACTTATTCATGAGAAAATACGAATAAGTTATAATATTTTGTAGCTTACTACGCTGGAAGTGAGATAATATAAACAGATGAGAACATTAATTCCTGTTGCAGTCTGTTCCTATATGACAGGAATTTTCTTTGTCATGTAATAATTCGTTATGGAGTCTAATGAATCGAACATTTTTACACTTCACCCATCTTTGTTATAAACGAATACACTTTCGAGTGTAGTTACTTTTGTTTGATTATAAAAATAATGTCTTGAAGATTCTTGTCGTTTGTGGTTCAGATATAGTAAGATTTGTGGAACTGGTTTCTGCTTTGTTGGAAAACTGTCTTTTTTGCTTTCGAAGTTTTATCATCTGTAGTGGTTGATCTGGTACATTTAATAATGTAGGTATTGCATTCCATATAAGTTTGTTATGTTCAACACTTACTGATTTGACTGGAATTGTAGTGAAGAAATCCTGACATTTCTGAGTAGAAAAACAACGTCTTTCTGTAGATGGTTGGGTCTTCTGTTGTTTATTAGCTATTTTTGCTCTTAATAGAAACTGAAATTCTTGATTAAAAAGTCGTAGATTTCAAGATAATCTTAAATAAATCGTCCTGCAAAAATACTGCTTCATACCTTCCAATGGTTCTTAGAAAACCTCATAAAGACAAATGTGGAGTTATTTTCTGGTTATTACATATTTTTAAGAGACTACATACCTTCCCCAATGTAAAAAATCTTAAAATAAATTTAAATGACACTATTCACACTCATCCGATATTATATCTCGCCATCCGCTTGGACCGCTACTGACTTGGGTATAACACATACCATTGGAAGTGTCGTGACTGTACATGTTAGACTGTGGTAACACATCCAAGCAGATTACTGTGTGCCAGACAGGGATCCGAACCCAGGACCTTTGTCAGTCGCGGAAAAGCGCTCTACAGACTGAGCTACCTGGCCACGCTTCACGGACTGCCGAGAAAACTTTATTTCCCCCAGTGTTGTCTTTTCTAACTTCCAAACTTCACAGAAGTTCTCCTAAACGTTGTAGCACTAGTGCATAGGTATCTCTGTCGGTAGCGTGCTTGCTCGCGAAAGGTAAAGGTTCTGAGTTCAAATCCAGGTCTGGCACACAGTTTTAATCGGCCAGGAAGTTTCATGTCAGCGTACAATCCGCTGCAGAGTGAAAATTTAATTCAAGTAACATCTTTTCTGGGTCGTACTTTCTCGGAATTTCGGTAGCAAATCTCTTCATAATGAAGAACGTCATTTGCTGTCTGCTACTGGGGTAAATCTCCGTAACTGTCTTGCCTCGAATAAACGATCCCGTGACGAAACATGGCGGCTTTTCGATCTAGTCTCTCTCTTCCATTAGCCCTTTCAGACTTGGAGTCCAATGTCGTGTAACGACTTGTAATATATTTTATTACACTATACCATAACGTTTTACTTTGAAACCAATTGGCCTATTCACTGGACATACGTCGCTTGTAGTTTCGTGCTTTTTGGTACCATCTGTCACCAGAATGCTGTGCTGCAATGGATAACAGCGAAGATAGCGGAGCCTTTTCAGAGCGCTCTACAATGATATCAGTAGTTTAAATTGCCGTTTTTTTTATGTTTTCTTTTTCCCCTTGTAAGCTGGGCTCACGGACGTCCGAATTTATGAGGACACGTCCAAATTTTCGACTTAAAAAGGAACTTGCGCATCTTTCTTTACGCATTTTTAAGCTTTGGGAATTAATAACTTCCGACTATTATTTTCACCTCTTATCGTCAAAAAATTATAAAATTTTTATGACATTTACTTAAATAAACAAATTTTTATTTGAAACTTCCTGGCAGATTAAAATTGTGTGCCGGAACCGGGACTCGAATCTGGGACCTTTGCCTTTCGTGGGCAAGCGCACTACCGACTGTGCTATCCCGACACGACTCACGATGCCGCCTCACAACTTTACTTCCGCCGTACCTCGTCTCCTACTTTCCAAACTTTTTATTTACTTATTATCGATTGGTTATACTTGGTAGACAAAAATATTGAAATTGATGATAAAATTGTTTTGATCAGTTTTCAAATTTAAAGAAATTCATTGTAACAAATGATGTGAACTCTTAAGTTAGGAAAAAATGGTGCAAGTTCATAGAATCGTACAACAGTGAGGAATAATTTAAGGAACTTGTTGAAATTGCCTACTTTTTTGCAGTCCCAGCCCATAACGCGTCTGTTGAAAGATTGTTCTCATTAAAACAAGTACAATGAACGAAAGAAAGAAACAGATTGTCGATAGACTCTATAAGACGTATTGTGATGGTTAAATTTAATTTAGATATTTAAACTGCAAAAACTTTATTAAATATTTGTGTCAGCACAGTAAAGAAAAAAAATGGAACGAGAAATACTCATGTGACAAGGGCTCAGATGGCATGTAGGCATGTCTGCTTTGTGTCATGTTGTTAGTTTTTCATTTACTCATAGAATAAATTTAAAGTATAAAAGGTGTCCTCATTATTCATCTTAAAACAATGAAAGTTTTCCCATTTTTCAACCCAAAAAGTATAAAAGTCCTCATTTTTTGCATTCCACGATCTGGTAACCCTGGTATAAGCTCCTCCCTCGCATACTCCCCATCCCCTTCGATTTTTCATAATTAAAAATTTATTTCATTAGTATCACTCATAATTACCTCTCCTTGTTCGTTCTTACTGGAGCGGCCTTCAAATGACTTGGCAATGGACAACAGTGGACACAGTGTTACTGCCACGAACGAATTTTTCCATTTCACACATTCCGTAAATTTGATACGTTTAGTTGCAGACATACTTTAGGTCGGTTGGCTACGAGTCGTCAAAATGGTGAAATATTCAAACTACTCGGCAAAATTTAAATTAAATGTGTTACCTTACACCGATACAATCGGAGTGAAAGATGCAGGAAGACATTTATCCGTCGATCCTAATTCAGTGCGGTATTGGCGGAGCCAAGAAGATAAACTCGTGGCTGCAAAGGCAAGCTCCAAACAGGGAAATATCCCGAAGTTGATAATGGTGTGGTTGCTTACAGCAATGAATTTCTGAATGATGTTTGTGCTGTCTCTTATGAAAAGAGTCAGAACAAATCTCACGAGATAGATGTCACGCTAAATATTGACAGAAAGGATTTTAAAGCAAGCATTGGTTGCGTGATTCGCTTTATGAGACGGCAGAATCTCAGTCTACGAAAGAGAACATATTTGTGCCAGCGATTACCTCGAGACCACACAGGTAAGGTAATCGAATTCCATTGTTACATAATACAAGTGCGACAGCAATATGACTATTTGCTCTTCCAGATTGGTAACGCTGACTAGACGTCAGTGTTTTTTTATATGCCGCGTGACACGAGTAGAGCGGAAAAACTAAGATGCACAGTAATGATGTGCGTTACAGAAGAGGGCAATCAATTTCCGCCATAGACAATCTTTACAAGGTAGACATTACCAAAGGAGACTACCCCTGATAGAATTTACTTATGAGTTACAGAAAAGGGCTGGATGACAGCACATTTTATGATGGATTGGCCGGGAAAAGTCTGGGAAGACGACCAGCGACACTATTATAAAAGAAGTCCCTTCTTGTCCTAGACAGTTTTCGAGGTCACCTTGTGGAAGCTGTAAAGGAGAAAATGAAACGTATGAAGTCCAACCCCGCCATCATTCCTGGAGGTTTAACGCCCGTTCTTCAACTTTGAGATGTCATCGTTAACAAACCTTTCAAAGCACATCTTCGACGCCTGTATTCACAATGTATGGCGGCGGGATCTCATCAGCTGACTCTAGGAGGAAAGATATGGAAGCCACCAATACCCACGATGTGTGAGTGGATAATCTGTGAATGGGAGAAAGTGTCGGTTTTATCAAGAAGAGTTTTAAAAACACTTGAATTTCTTGTGTCATTGACGGTTCCGAGGACATGTTGTGGAATAGTGAAAATGAAAAAGGTGACATGTTATCTGATCCTGAAAATAGTGATAATAGTGACGGATGCGAATCGAAGAACAGTGACAGGAAATAAATAATGAAACAATGCATTGCTGCTCTTCATTGTACGTATAATGAAACCGTGATATAAATCTAGTTCTTTTGTGTTAATTGAAAATAAATACCGGTAGGTACCACTTTTTTCACAATTTACCGTAAATCTAACGTGTTCGGTACCTAATACATTGTTTTTCTTCCTTTGTGAATTCCTACTCGCATAATTCCCTCCCTAATGTTTCCAAGAAAGTTCTCGAGAAACAAAAGGGGGATTACGCGATAAAATACTCTACTTTGGGTATTCATTTCTTAATTTTATACAAATTCCACTTTGAGTTACAGGTTTCATAATATAGACGCTGTGACATATGTTAACTGTTGCTACGTTATTTCACATCTTAACTGCGTTCCGGACCCGATGTTCAATTTACTGTACAATTTTTTTACTTTTGAAACCAAGTATGAAAAATTTTAATTTTGCTCAAATATACAATAAATAGGTTCTTACAGACAGAAAAAGTACAAGCATACGTTTCACTCCATTTTTAACATCTTTTAGGACTGAAGCGGTTGAACCAATCTTCACTGCTGGCCATCCAAAACGTAACAAGATGAATCCTCGCAGATATCACCGCCAGATTTATTACTGTGACTGAAAATACTGTCAAATACGAAGTTAGGAAGGTGATGAAATGAGTATTCTGTGTTGCCGTCGTTACAGACCTCCACTTTCAAAGAGTCTCCAGACGTGTTGTTATGGTTTCGTAGTCCACGCTGCTTCCACATACTGACAAAGTTCATCTGGTGTAGAAGCGGGTGCTGTATCCCAGGCCGCCGCTCGGGGGATGGCCGTGCGGTCTAAGGCGCCATGTTACAGATGGCGCGGCCGCTCCTATCGGGTGTTCAAATCTTCTCTTGGAGATGGGTGTGTGAGTGTGTGTGTCTATGTGTGTGTGTGTGTGTGTCGTTCATAGTGTAAGATAGTTTGTAATTCTAGGGACCGACGTCCTAAGCAGTTTGGTTCCATAGGTGTACAAACATTTGAACTTAGTTTTGTAATTTCGTTAAGATTCTTCCTATCAATCTAATGCTGACAATTGCTTTTCCTACTATTTGTTGCATGCCGTCGTTTCCCTTAACGCCACTCCGAATAGTTACTGCTACATATTGTATACTACTTGCGATCCGGAGCAAGTTGTTGTCAATAGTGTAATTGTACAGAAGTGAAGAACTTTTTCTCCTACGTATGCGCAATTATTACATTTATTTACATTTAGGGCCAGTTCAAAATCCATCCACCATTCATCAATCCTCTGCATTTCTTCCTGGAAATCAGTGCACTCTTTTGGCGTTCCTGCCGTCTTACAGAAAACCACTACATCTGTGATCAGCCCTATGGAGCCTGCTACGTTACCTACTATACCATTCCTGTTAGTGCTGTCGTCTTCAGTCCGAAGACTGGTTTGCTGTAGCTTACCACGCTCATCTATCAAGCCGCAACACTCAATGTAGTGGAACGGAATATTACTTTCGCTACTATTCAACGTTATCTCAGTTTTTCAGGTTATTATACATACTAGTATTGCCTGTGGTCGAAAATTGACCAATTGTGTTTACAATGGTCACAGGGGATAAAATTTTACGTACAATTACGGCGGCCTCGCGTGATTATGTTGGCAACATCAACAACACGATAGAAAATCTTTGCCCATTTGTTCGAACCACATAGAATGACTCGATTAGTGTATCGTACAGACCACGAAGTAAACAAATAATGCAGTTCCTGCTTTATGGTTGACAGGTTCTTGTATGTACCCTCGTCCGCTCAGTAAAAATAATTGTCCTCGTAAAGCGAAGATTCCATGAAAAAACATCAGCGTTTCAAGCGATTGGCTAAAATGAAGACTCACAGGATTTTCACTATTCAGCATCTGTTGCCGAAATTATCATAGGAGGCCGCTGGGATATTTGGTAAAATTTAACCGGCTCTGGGAGGTATGAAACGGTGTCTTTACGTGTTAAGAAAAATGCCTGACACAATAACAACAAATAAAAACGGAAGTATATACTTCTCAAGCCATTTTCGAATTATATAACTTTCATTAGCCTAATATTTGAAATGGAACTACAATTTCGGTGTTCGTATATTTATACAACGCCAAGGAATAATGTTATTTCGGTACTGCGATATTCAGAATTCCAGAGATGACAACATGTCGACTTCGTAGTTCCACCCGTGCACCGCTACATGCCTATCTTGGCGTATCATCATTTATATCGGCATTCTCGACTTCATAGTTTCTCCCAAACACCGCTAGATGACTCTCACGGCGCATCATCCTTTAAATCGGCCTTCATATGGAAACATCCATTTCCTTTATCCACTCTTAATCACTGCAAAAATGAAGCATTCGGACGGCACAAGAAAGTGAGTTGGGAGCATGTTTCGATATTCACTTATTTTAATACTGCAGTGCGCTGCATTACAGCGTCTTTGGTCGAGGCGAATAGCCCATCAGTGAGCTGATCGTTGGAGAATGTAGAACTTGATCCAAGTTGGAGATAGGAAAATTTCTACTTCCTTTTACCACTTTTAATGGCTAAATGCACACATATTTATATTCGTGAAATCTACGAGAAACAACCTTTCGCATTATGTAACTTTCATTGGCCTTCTTGTACGAATAAATTAGTAATCTGTACCACAATTTTCGTGTTAGCATATTTATATAATGATGTTTATATTAATTATTAATGATTTTAAATGTTAATATGTTATGTTCAATAGTCTCAAAAAGGTTTTGTGTATTTCTAATGTTTCACTTGCTGTGCCGGCGACACAACCTACGAGGGCAACATCGTCACCGCCGAGCTCAAAGAACAGACATCAGGTCACTTCAAGTCCCTGGTCGACGGCCACAAGACGCAAGAAGATGTTGTTCTCCGCAGTTGAAGCCGAATATTTGTTCTTATTGATATTGTTAACAGAACTGTGAAGACTAAATATAAAATAAAATTTAGTTATTCTCAAGCTAGGCACCAACTTGTATGTCTTGTACTCAATAAATAATGTCATGACAGTTATTCTTGCGCTGAAGATAATTATTTCATCATTTACATGGAAGATATTTATCCCGAGTGAAAATATATATTAAATTTATGACTGGAACTTGACGAGTGCTTTTTTTTATGGGAAAAGGGTACTTGCAGATTTATAGCGCACAAGTCGATGTTTTATGTGAATCGATTTTGAGAAAGAGCAACGAATAACATCTTTGAAAACAGCAACTAGCTTGACTAAGGAATTTTTGACAGGTCGCCACACTTCCCTGCAAAATTAAATTCACGATTCCTTCATGCGTAAGAATATATACTATTAACCGATCCTTTCTTGTATTCTAGTTATACCACAAATTTCATCCCCAATTTTATCTTCTATTTTCTGATTAGTTACGCGGACTATCTGTCTAATCTTCAACCACACATTTCAAAATCTTCTCTTGTAGTGTGAACTGATTGTTGTTCACATCCGATTTCTCTACTAACTTTCAGACAAAGGCTTTCAGAAAACACTTCCTAACTCATTAATGTGTATCCGTTGTTAACAAATTTTTCTTCTCCAGAAATGCTTTTCTTGCCATTACCTGTCTACATTTTATATCCTCTCTACATTGCCCATCACTAGTTACTTTACTGCCCAAAAAACAAAACTCACCTACTACTCTTATTACAAGATGTGTAATTTCAACTGCAAATATTAATCATCATCACAATTTATTGATGCCATATGAAAGTTTGTGTCACACTGGGATTCGAACCCAGATTTCCAGCTTTTAGCGAGCGGTCCATTATGTGATAACTTCAACTGCAAATATTAATCAGCATCACAATTTATTGATGCCATATGAAAGTTTGTGTCACACTGGGATTCGAACCCAGATTTCCAGCTTTTAGCGAGCGGCCCATTATGTGATTCCTGAACACGGACACACGTTTATTAGAAAGTAACTGACCCGGTTTGATGGCAAGACGACAGACGAATCCTCCACACGTCTCACCATACACAACATCTGTGACAGTATGTGTGTCACAGGACAGGAATCGCTTATCGGCGCATATAGCTTGTACGACCGGTGGGTGAATGAGACATGCCCCCTTGTTCGATTTATACGTTCGTATGAATGTGAAAGTGACGACTCGCAAAGAAATGATGGAAACAGAATGAAATACGATCCCACCACAGACAACGAAAAACCGCGAATGTCCCGGCCAGAGTCAAAAATGCAAAAGTGAAGAATTACCTTCTTGGTTTAAATGGTCGCTGCAAAATATTTTAATCAAAAAAAAAAAAAAAAAAAAAAAAAAAAAAAAAAAAAAAAAAAAAAAAAAAAACCTCTTGAAATATTCACTCTTTCTTATGAGTTGACTCTAATAGGCACAGTGTGCTTTCGGGAGGGCAGCGTGGTCTGAGACGCTATGTTACAGATTGCGTGGCCGTTCCCGTCGGAGGCTCGAGTCCTTCCTCGAGCATTTGTGGTATGTGTATTGTCTGTAGGATAAGTTCGTTCAAGTAGGTTGTAACCCTAGGGACCGATGACATCAGCAGTTTAATCCTTTAGGTCTACAAACTTTTGAACAATTTTGAACTCTCGAGGTAGTGGACGGGGGGAGGGGTTCAATAGCAAGTGTCCCTGAGTGGGGGATGCAGGCATCCTAAATTTAAAAGCCATGCAGTGCACGACATGAGAAATGCCATATTGCATGACATTGCGACATCTGCCATGTTACAATTTACGTACGCATGAAAATGTAAGATTTGTTTACAGAAATGTTTTTGAGGCTGCTATGTAAGTCGATTTTTTTTTTTTTTTTTTTTTTTTTTTCGTATAGGTACATCAGGCGGCACAGCGTGGTGAAATTACATGTTGTGGTACAGATCTAAAAGATATCGTTGTTAGGTTGGCTTTCTTCTCTGCTGTTGTCATTAGAATCTTTGGGTACTCGCATGACGTCCAGCTTGTGGGAATCTTAACGACGTGCACGCATTAGTCCCAGTTAACCCTCTAATTTGTTCATCAGCAGCTGCGGCCGTAGCGATTCTCCAAGACATGGTGCTGTATGCTTCGCAGTGTGCTTCCTGATTACGCCACCCTGGATGCTTTTTATTTTATTTTATATTACGAACAAGTCTTCTTGTAATTAGAAGGCCGTGTGTTGGTGAAGAACTGTAAATCTTCTCGTTTTTAGTTGTACCTGGTTCTTTCCTTCCGAGGCGACTTGGAAGTGCTAGACGGAGAATTAATGTCTGAAGCATACTTGATGTCTTCTCGTAGACTTTCCCAGCGTAATAAATATTAATTCTTTTCACGGGTTTGCAGCCGGATTTCATCGCTCTTCTGACACGATATTTCAGCGGCCTACCTGCCCGTCACCTTCAGGTAAGAGTGTTGGTGCACAATCACGGCGAAAGATGGTGGGCAAGCTGACTCCTGAAATATCATGTCAGGATAACAGTGAAATCCTGCTGCCCACGCGTGAAGAGGATCAACAACGTCTGTGCTTGCAAAACGGACTGTTACTTCCTTAAGATTCACATTATTTATACAAATTTCAAAATCGGTAGTGTACAATTCACATGAGTCTTCTACATCTGACATCTACATCTACTTGAATACTCTGCAAGTCACATCGAAGTGCATGGCAGAGGGTTCATCGAACCGCTTTTATAATATTCATCTACAGTTCTATTCTCTAATGGCTCACGAGAAAAGAAACCTCCAAAATCTTTCTGTTTTCGATAGAATTTCTCTTATTTTTTGTGTGTCTCGTTGCCGCCAGTTGTCCTAGGTGTCTGTGGTCGAGTAGAAAGAGACCGACACAGGGAAATAGGATGCACGCGTGTGCGGGTACAGGGTCTGAGGTGACCAGCCAGTGGGACAGCAGAAACTAGAAACACTAAGCTAGATTACTACAAGATATATATTTCGTAGAGATAGTACAATACTCAACTTTGTTAACTGAAGTCTAGTGGAATGCAGAAACATAGTTTAACTAGGTAGAGGCCTGCCTACTGAGGAGAGTCTGTTCTAGTGCCTGTCCTATTGCCAAGTGGCCGACGCAGTTCAGTTGTGGCCGCGAGCGGAGTAGCAGCAGAGGGCGCTCGTGGCCGACGACGTAAGAACGCCGCGCCGTGCTTGCATGGCGGGGCGCAACGAAAGTACGTGGCGCGCACTTCAGACTTGTGCGACACCACAATTTTATTATTATGATCATGTCTCCCTATGTAGGAGGGTGTTAACAAGATATGTTCACATTCGGAAGAGAATTGGTGAAAGAAACTTTGCAAATAGATCTCGTCGCAAAGAATAACGCCATTCTTTTAATGATATCCACACCGACTCGTGCATAATTTCCGTGACACTCTCTCCCATATACCGCGATAACACAAAACGAGCTGCTCAGGTCTGATCTTCTTCAAAATCTTCTGTCTGTCCCTTGCTGGGGATCCCACAGTGCGAAGCAATACAACAAAATATGATGCACAAGTGTGGTGTTGACAGTTTCTTTAGTAGAACTGTAACGATAATTGGTACTGAAAATCAGAAAATTATAGACTATGTTATTAAATATACGTGGTGTATACGTAGAGAAGGAAGATAAATAACTCTCTAGTTGCAGCATACAACGGCTCTTTTCTTCCTTGCTGACTGGGATAAACTCAATTATTTTTCTGTTCGTGTCGGAGATGCATGCAGTATTTCATGTTTGTAAGATAGTTCATAAGTAGTCTGTAAGTTTATGGACTGATGACCCCGCATTTAAGTCCCTTAAGCTCTACAAACATACAAACTTTAACAATCTATGGATAACACAAACATCCATACCCGAGGGGGAACTCGAATCCCCGACGGAGATCGGCCGCGCGCTTCGCAGCACGGCGCCCCGGCGCGCACGGCCAATCCTCCACGGCTTGTATTATATTTTGAGCATGTATATGACACTCGCGCTCCCAGAAAAGAAATATACTTCAAATAGATCTTTACTTCTCCTTTTGTTTGATAAATATCCTAGGTAGAAAACATTTCGTTAACGCATCGGGCCACTTATATATAAGTGCTTCGTTCGGCTATGAGTTACAGTTTTTATGAATCCTTCCTCGTGACATTCACGCCTTGCTAAGCCATATTCACACTCTGTTTCAAGAGGAAGTCATTACAATCGGTTGTATCAAAATATTTTGTAACTGAAAAACGAGTTCAAAAAAATGTCTGTAAATCTATCGGACCAAACTGCGTGGTCATCAGTCCGTAGCTTACAAACTACTTAAACCTAGGTAAACTAACCTACGGACAAACACACACACCCATGCCCCAGGGAGGACTCGAACCTCCACGGCGAGCAACCGCGCGCTCCGCAGCGAGGTGCTTTAGACCGCTCGGCTACTCCACCGCGACTGAAAAACGAGTTATAGTCATAATTAATAGGGGTAGAGAGGTTATGTTCCGGCGGACAGTAGGGGAGTTGATGCTACTCGGCTTTGCTACAGAACAGCGAACGCTTTCAGCGCTTGGAATAAAGCGCAGGTGTCACCCTGCCATTTGCTAAAATTCCAGTGATGTAACAATTGCACTTTGTTGTTTTCAGCTTTAAAGCTGTCATAGGAAAGAACAACACAGACAGCAAGAGGGAGAGAGGGATGTGCGTTTAGATACATTAGTGGCGTCTTACTTGTGACTATAGTTCTGCACTCAACAGGCAGCAAAGAGCTACTATGTTAAGGTCATTAGTGGTTTTGCGCAGTCTCGTATCACTGAGTCAGATAGTTATTAATTAATGTGCCCGTTATAGTCGTCAGTGCTAGATAAGCCGAAGGACAGAAATGGAAACCACGCGAGTACGTTTGTTGATGGTCACTCCTATACGAGATATCGGTGAACTCCCCGCAGGGCGACACGGAGGTACTAGCCTTGTAAGCGCCAGAATTACCTTTTCTCATTTACGGGTAAACTTTTTGTACACATACTAAACTTAGCCTCATGAGTAGGTCAGACCACGGGGTTCCAAATTTATCTTAGGCTGAATCTTACTGTTAGATCAGATGATTCTAGCCCCGTTGAAGTAATAAACTGTTATCATCACTGACTGTCAACGAAAGCATGTCTACACTAACTGTATTCTTGATTTTATATATGTTCTGGAATATTAAAATATAGAAAATATAATTCAGGCCTTTTGTTTTGTTCGACTTCACTATTTTTTAAAACGTTTGTCTTGACAGAAAGGACAGGGTAATATAATAATTACCGTTATCTATATTTATAGTAATTAAATAAATTACTGTGATTTGCACTGATATGATATCAAATGAAGATAACCTCAAAGCAATGTTGTTTCAAAGAAAGAAAGGTCGTCGTACGCTGGTCACTATTCAAATTGCAACTTGAAGTAGGATGAAAGATGTGACAGCGGGATATATTTGGGATCACATGACTGAAAATGCAGCACAACTTGGCAGATGATGAAAATCAGTATCGAGTGTTGTCACCAATACTGGCTGTAACTACTGTTACACGCCTCGCATTGAATCAGAGATGCTCTGGATGTGTTGATGTAGTTCCTACTGCTCCCACATATTGACAAAGTTCATCTCGGGTTGCAGCGCGTAGAGTACTCCAGGCCAGCGGTTTGGGAGGACAGGGATCGAAGGCAGCAACGCAGTCCAATGAGACTGTCAGAAAGGACACAGTTCGTTGTAATTGACGGTAAGTCATCGAGTAAAACAGAAGTGATATATCTGGCGTTCCACAGGGAAGCGTTATTGGTCCCCTACTCTTCCTCGTGTTTATAAACGATTTAGGAGATAATCTGAATAGCTCCCTTAGACTGTTCGCGGATGATGCTGTCGTTTATCGGTTAGTGAAGTCAACAGAGGATCAAAAGCAACTGCAAAGCGATTTAGACAAAATTTCTACTTGGTGCGAAATTGGCAATTGACACTAAATAAAGAAAAGTGTGAAGTAATACAGATGACCACTAAAAGAAATCCGCTGAACTTCAATTACGCGATAAATCAGTCAAACCTTAAGGTCGTAAATTCTACCAAATACCTAGGAGTTACAATTACGAACAACTTTGACTGGAGAGAACACATAGAAAATATTGTGGGGAAGGCGAACCAAAGGTTACGTTTCATTGGCAGAACGCTTAGACGATGCACCAGCTCCACCAAAGAGACTGCCTACATCACACTCGTGCGTCCTCTCTTGGAGTACTGTTGCCCCTTGTGGGACCCTCACCAGGTGGGACTGACGGAAGATATTGAGAAGGTTCAGAGAAGGGCAGTTCGTTTTGTTTTATCACGTTACGGGGGGGGAAAGCGTCACGGAAATGTTGCACGAATTGGGGTGGAAATCATTAAAAGAAAGACGTTATTCATTGCGGCGTGATCTGTTTGCGAAGTTTCAATCACCGACTTTTAGTTCTGAATGTGAAAATATTTTGCTAGCACCCACCTACTTAGGGAGACATGACCATCCCAATAAAATAAGAGAAATCAGATCGAAAACGGAACGATTTAGGTGTTCTTTCTTCCCGCGCGCTATTAGAGAATGGAACGGTAGAGAAAAGTTATGAAGGTAGTTAATGAACCCTCTGCCAGGCACTTAAATGTGATTTGCAGAGTATCTATGTAGATGTAGATGTAGATGTAGATGAACGTCGAAGAAGTGTCGAACACTATGTGTCAAGTGTGATCAAGCATTGTCCTGCTGCAGCATGGCTGTCGGCAGGCTGCAAAGGTATGGGAGGTCCATATGCTCCAACCTATCACAGATGCAGCGCTGGCTGGTTAGTGTATCGGTAATGTGCAGTCTGGGGAGGCAGGAGTGGAATCCAATAGCACCCCGTACAATAATAATGAGGCTATAGGCAAAGATGGTATTAGCAAAGCTATTATTGTCGCAGATAGCATATTACCTGTCTTAACATATTTAATTTCTCTCTCGTGAATGGAACTAATCATACCTTTTGCAAAAGAAGCCAAGTCCAATCTATCCCTGAAATAGAAAACCCGAAATCACCTGGTGATTTTCGGCCAATCAGCATATTGCCTGCGGTTTCCAAAACCCTTGACTACATTGTTCAGGTCCAAATTACTGGATACTTGTGCAAATTCAGCTTATATGACAATTTATCAGTCTGACTTTGATAAAAGTATAGCACAAACACCGCAGTAATCACAGTAACTGGTGATCTGAAATACGCTATGAACAACCGCTGAGCTACTATATTGACAGATTTCAGCAAAGCTATTGATACTGTTAGTTTTGACATTCTGCGGAATAAAATGCGACAACTAAAGTTCTCAAATAGTGCACTGAAACTACTTAAAAATCGAGAGCAAAGTGTTGTCTGCGGGAATGATAATTTTTCCTGGAGAAATGTTGTTTCTGGGGTGCCACAAGGATCAGTCTTAGGTCCACTTTCGTTCTCCTTATATGTCAATGATAATCCATCGGTTCGACTTTCTGTAAATATACTTCTATGCAGACAACCTTCAGCTCTACCAAAGTACCAGATCTGAAGATATAAACACTTCGATAGCCCAGATAAATGAGGATCTATCTTCAATCGTAACATGGGCGATAAACCTGGGACTAAAATTAAATGCCAAAAAGTCGCAAGTAATCTTAGTCGCCCATCAGAAATTAATGAGTTCCGAATCACGCGATCATTTGCCTCTCAGTTAACTTGACGGAATCCTAATATCATATCAGAAAACAGTTAAGAATCTGGGTGTCACTATCGACGAACATTTAAAATGAGCATATTATACCGTCACTGTATAGCGGGAAGACCTCCGCCTGCTTCTGCGTCCTTAAAAAGTTTCGTAACATCTTTCCACAAGATGTAAAATACAGACTAGTGCAATCACTCGTTCTACCAAACCATCACTATTGTGAAATGATTCAGCATGGCTCAAGTAGCGAAAATACAAGACGGTTAGAGTTAACAATAAATGCGTGTGTACGGTATATATATGCAACATTCCTCGATATGACCATATCATTGCTCCATACACACAGTTAGGGTGCCTACGGCCTGACAAACTACGGGACTACCACACGCTGTGCCTTCTCCATCGACTGCTCAGAGAGCAAGCACCACAGTACCTCGCCTCCGAACTTAACCATCTTTCGCGTCATCATATTATTAACACAAGATTCCATTTATCTAGAACCGTAGCTGCGCCCCTTTATAAAACGAAAACATTTACATATTCCTTCGCTGTATCTGTTGCTTGACTCTGGAACAAGCTGCCCTTCTCTCTTCGCACGATACAGTCTTCTGCTACGTTTAAGAAAAAGTTGAAATACCTCCTTTGTCACCCTCTTAAAACTCATGTATACATTCATGTTTCCCTCTGTGCGATAGTAAAATCAATGTCTCTTCGCCTCTTTCTTTTACCATAATCTGCTGTTCCGTTTTTATATCTCCTCTTTTCCCGTCACGGCAGAGCGCATTGAGGCGCTATGCTACGATGTGCGAGATCGTTCCCCGTCGAGAGTTCGAATCCCCCGTCGGGCACGAATGTTTGTGTCGTCTTTAGTATAAGATGGTTCATAAGTAGTTTGTAATTTTAGGGACTGATGACCCCGCAGTTAAGTCCCATAAGCTATACAAACATTTGACACAATTTTTTTTGAATAAACAACAGCAAGAAACAACTTCTCACCCTTCAAGAAAACTACCAAATCCAAAAAACCATAACAGAAAATAAACATCTCATAAATGACCAAACCAATCTAGCAAACAACACACTTTTAAGGCTTACTGGCCATCTAACATAGAAATAAATACTCTGAAAGTCAACCCCCCCTCACAAATACATAAACCACTACGCACAACCCTGTCTCCCCCCTCCCCCCCCCCCCCGACACCACCAGCACATCCGCTTTAAACTTGCATTTACTTATCTGAGCCGGCCGCGGTGGCCGAGGTGACTGAGGCGCTCCAGTCACGGTCAGCACGGCCACTACGGTCGAGGGTTCGAATCCCCCCTCGGGCATGGATATTTGTGCCGTCCTAGTTAGTAAGTAGTTCATAAGTAGTTTGTAAGTTTAGGGACTGATGACCCCGTAGTTAAGTCCCATAAGCTTAACAAACATTTGAACATTTTTGAACTTATCTGAAAAAACACCTCACATATCCCGTTCTCTGAAATTAAAAATCACTCATGCACACACACACACACACACACACACACACACACACACACACATACACACACGTTGATTTAAGTTGTTCTTCATATCTTGTGTAAAAAGCTCTTTTAGTCTGAGCAATGTACCTTTCATGACATTCGTTGCATTCCTGATTTTCTGTATAGATCTGTATTTTCTATTGATGTTGTAAAATATTTTTGAAGTGGTTTGTTAGTTTGGTGGGCTATTTTGATGCCTTGTTTTCCGAAAATGTTGGATATTCTGTGTGTCTGTGATTGTATGTCATTGTATACCATCTGTTGTTTTCTTTATTCCCCCCCCCCCCCCCCCTTTTCCTTTCTGTATCCATCTCTTCCTGTCTGCTTTCTCTCTCTCTTTCTGGGTTAATTTCCTCACCCCCTCCCCTTCCCATTACTCTGCTGATCACCTTCTCCTCTACCTCCTCAGTCCATTGCCTTCTCCACTTGTGAAAAATTATAGAACTCTGTTAACTTTGATTGTGAAGAGGCGTGTAAGTTATTTGTAAGGTACCCTCCAACAAGCACCGCATGAAATCCTTGGTACAAATTGACTTTCCTCTTGCTTTGAAGATCAAGTGTGCAAAGTCTCACTGCAGTCGGATGAGCGGCACTGCAACGCAAAATACGAACAAATAAGATGCGGCAGTTTCCTCAGTGTTCATGACGTCATATTACCTTAACTATAAGCCAAACAATGAAATAATTTTGTAAACTCATTCACTGGCAAACGTAGATACGGTTTGCAAAATAGGTTGCGAATACATTTCCACGTTATTCATAATGCAGCAGATTTTCACGCATCTGCGTGTCGTATAATGATATCATGGTGCCTATAATCTTCGAGTAAGTGCAGGCAAAATGTTGAAAGGGTTTCTTCGCAATCGGTTGAGCAGCATGGCAGCGCATGGAATGCGAAGAAACAAATAAACATTCATTTTTTTATACAATGCTCAAAACAATTAACTGATGAGAGGTATGTCACACATGATATACATATGGTAAGATATTTTATTCATATATTGTTTACAATTGTAATTTGTGTGTGATCAGTATCATATTTTGCTGTCTCAACTATCTACTTGAGATTTACCTGTCGTTCATTCAGAGTAAGGCACCATGGGGCTACGATAACAGTGAAAAACTCAGTCTCGCTGCCCTATAATACGGTGTGTGATCACCTCAGCACAATTTCACACCTGCGTGACACGGACGGCATGAGTTTATCAGCTCTTGAGGGTTATTTAGCCGTTCTTCCATGAGTGCAATATCCAGCTCTGCAACCGTTGTGGGAGGTCTGGTCTGGCTCCAATGCGTCTACCAAGTGCATACCATACATGCTCAATTAGGTTTAAGTCCGGGAAATAAGCTTGCCACTCTATTCGTTCAGTTCTCTCAGCTTGAACAATGTTGTCCACCAGTGCAGCTCTATGAGGACTAGCGTTATGAATATGTGGTTCAGTTTGTCGATTTATTTCTGACGAAGTACATAAGCAGCTATTATTATGTTTGATGATGATATCTAGCGGCAGATAAGATGAACTTGATAATGGCATAATGTCGTCCCGAAACATGTCTTGCTGACACACAAAATTTTATTATTGACAACTGGTGCGTCAGTTACATCAATAACTAGCGTTATCGTCCACCAGAAGAAACCCATCTGCTAAGGCACCAGCGTTCGGCACAACAAAACGTGGAAGGATCTCGTCTCTATGCCTCTGAGCAGTCGACGTCCGCCTCCGTAGCTCAGTGGAAGCGTCGCTGATTACCACGCAGGCGGCTCGGGTTCGATTCCCGGCAGGGGACTGGGTGTTGTGTGTTGTTCTAATCATCATCATCTCATCATCATTGGCACGTAAGTCGTCCACGCGGCGTCAAAAAGAAAGACTTATACTCAGGCGGTCGAACAATCCAGTAAGGGATCTCCGGGCCAAGAAAGCCATACGCTCATGTCCATTTGAGCAGTCGACGTGGAGGTACTTACGTCCGCCAATACCGATTCCTGCTTACACCATTAGTCCACCCTCACGAACAGCATTTCTCTCCAGATGGGGAAACGACGATTCACTGACCGAACAGAAAATCTTGACTCGTCTGTAAACGGAACATTGCCCCATTCGCTACGATTCCAAACCTGATGTTCCTCCGCCCAGTTTCTACGGGCTAAGCGGTGTCTTGGTTTTCAAAAAAATGTTCAAATGTTTGTATAGTCTATGGGACTTAACTACGGGGTCATCAGTCCCTAAACTTACAAACTACTTATGAACTACTTACGAACTAGGACGGCACAAATATCCATGCCCGAGGGGGGATTCGAACCCCCGACCGTAGTGGCCGTGAAGACTGTGACTGGAGCGCCGTAGTCCCCTTTTTTTTTTTTTTTTTTTTTTTTTTTTTGTAGTTCTGTTCGTTGCGGACGCTGCTCATGTTTGTTCGTAGTTGTTCGTTGTGTTCTTGGCTCAGCTTTTTTATTGCAGAGGGCGTTCAGCCCTCTGACCGGGCGCGCTGAGCCACGGCGCCCGGCTCCCCTCGGCCACCGCGGCCGGCTGTCTTGGTTTTCATGGGAAACACACACCATAGGCCTCCGTGCGTAGAGGCCACATTCCCGAAGCGATTTCGGATTCTTTGTGTTGATATTGTGTGTCCTGTTGCTGCCTGGAGAGTGCAATGTATGTGAGCCTCCTGTCTCGACGGGTATCTGTTAACCGGTCACCTCTTGCTGATGTTACTAGTGGCAGATCCTGGTCTTGCCTCCTTTTCACGGTCCCTGTTGTCTGAAATTTCGTCGAGGTCGTGGAAATTACACTTCGGGACACTCAAATAGCTGCAGCCACCTTCCTCTATGACTGTCCCGCTTCAAATCTTTTTATGACTCCCCGTGTCACAGTTTCGTTGTTGTTGCATTCCGCTGCCTGCTTACTACACTATCCAAACCCAACTGATTGTGTATTTCGTTTGGTAAACACAAGTCAACACCAACCCCCTCGGCAGCAGCTTTCTGTTATTACCACTACGTCAGTTCCCGTAATGTTGTTGTCTCCACTCCGTAAAACCGACAGAAAGACGTCGAACCATTTTAGTTCATTCTGGAGACGATCATAATGCCTCGATATTTCAAATGATTAGTGCATGATAGATTAGCAATTCATAGATGACACTGAGTAGGATCTCTTACAATTCGCGTTCTTAAAGATATGTGATATTTAAATTTTCCAAATTGTGCAGTGTGGCGATCCAAAACAATTAAACACACTAGGATCGGTTGAACAGCTCACAGAATATCTCATGATTTCAAAATACGGCACTAAAAGAGAGTAGTAACTGAACCGGGGGTTCGATATTTTGATTTGTCTGGAATAGTTTTATCTTTGGTTTTGTGAGGCCTTTGGTCACTGATAGGCTGCCGCCTGCCGGGGACTGTATGCGAACGGAGAGTCGGTACCGAGAGCAGGTTGTGGAAGCACGGTGTGGCTGTCAGAGAGCGATAGTAACCGCACATGAGGGTTTGGTTCACAGTCATTTCCTGCGCGTACCCATTTATTCCGGCATGCTTGACTGGTTGTTTTCCTGGGTTCTGGAGCTCATGGTGTAGGTGGTAGTCGACATAAGTGTCTTATTGAGGAGAGTACTTCGGAAGAGTAACCTTGATAGTATATGTGTGGCAGTTAACTGTGATTGTTCAAGCACAGTCTAGTGCATCCTCTGTTTGCGTCCAAAAATTGTATGTGGAGGCACATGTGAACTTTATTGTGTTGAGAAAGGTATTTTGAATATGTGTTAACCTATTATTGATGTGTTGCAGAAGCAATCTCTGATGTTTCATTGAGATGCTGGCTGTGGTTGTTTGCGAGTGAACTTGGGCACTCGAAACTTACGTGACATGCAACCGCCGCCACCGCTTATTATACTCGTCGACTGGTCTGTATCAATATCTTGGTTAGAAGGGTGCCGTCAGACTATAGTGATTAATATCTTAGCCCGCCACGTAAGGTGAACTTTACGTGATTTATTCATGAAAATTGGGGCTGAAGGCCATGAGCATATATATATATATATATATATATATATATATATATATATATATATATATATATATATATATATATATATTTTTTCATAGCTCTTTATTCGGTCATTAAAGTTTTAGTATTAATACTTGTTTCAGATTTCCTGTCCTTGGTAATTTTCTGTTTATTTTATTTTACTATTCTTTGTACTTGATTTAGTTTAACGTGCTTGTTGTTATGCTGTTACATGATCTGGAGCCATTCAGTCCTGTTGAGCCGAACGCAACTAGTGGTGTCTCCGTCTTAGCGCGAGGTCTAGGTGGCAGGTGTGGGATTGCGTGCTGTTCTTCAGTTAAGTCCTTGTTGCTTTAGGAAGATACCGTTCCTTGCGTCAGGTTTCAAGTTGAGATTTTAGTTTTTTGCTTTATCTCTGGTTCTTCTATCTTGCGCCTGTTTTACTTTTAATTCTGGAAAGGTTTGTCCTTTGTGTGGATACTTGTTGAAATTACCTAAACGTATTTCAGATTACTAAAATTTAAGGCCCTCGTAAATAATGGAACATGGAAAATTGTATTAAGAAAATTCATAATTGTCGTTGAATATGATTTCTAAGCATTGTCTTGAGCAAGGAAAGATTATATGTACATGTGTCTACCCTTCCTTAGTCAGTCCTACTGCATTTTACGATCATTAAAAAATAAATAAATAAATAAATAAAAAATTAAAAATAAATAAATAAATAAATAAAAACGCAAACGCTTTTGTCTCGTAGACCCCTTGCCAACATTTTCTGCCCTGTGTAGACCCCCTGCCTATTATGTACTTAATTTTACGCTAATTCCTAACATCAAATGTGTTTTCGCTCCTGATTAGTGCTACTAACTATGGTAATTTTCACTGTAAAAGGGTGGAGCGAAAAACAAGAAGGAAAAAAAAGGAAAAGAAAGATGTTAAGTATCATACATTTATTGGTTTAAATGGCACAAATGTATATTTAACAAAACTGATACATTCAGGCTTTTAATGGGAGGGATGTAGCTTATGCATTTTTAATAAATTATCAATATTTGGTTTCAGTTTTGTTAGGTTTAACATTAAATCACCCCTTTCAATGATTTCCAGGCTGTTTCATTTTTTCAGTAAGAAGATTGGCAACAGTTTCTGTCGACTCCTCACAGCGTTGAGGGGTGAAGGCTGGGTTAAAACGCAGACTGAAAAATTCCGTGATTCGACCGGGTTTCACAACCGCGACTCATCGGTCGCGAGTCGAGCGCGACCACCAGGAGTATATATATATATATATATATATATATATATATATATATATATATATATATATATAAAGGGGTGATCACCCTATATTTTATTTCTTTGACCGCTCTTTCAAATGTAATAGACGGCTTAAATTCTGTGCAGTAGCAACTGCTACACAAAATGCAGAAAAAGTGAAGAAGCCCAAATTCACCCAGTCCACAATATATGTTAATATATCTCTTGATGAATGACAAGACATTTGCTGGCCCTACATGGGCAGCGTTCGATACTCCTCCCACTCCTCGGAGAAGGGCGAGGGATAGTAGTTTACGTAGTGGAGCTTTGAAAGTAACCAATAACGTAGCTGATGGTATGGTAATTGAAAAGTATGCTCAATTTCCTCTTTAGAGATTTGCGTTTAAAAAAATATAATATTATCTCTATTGAAATACATGTGCACCTTTAGATTTACTTATGTTGTAATGCTATACAAGTTAGAATACATACGACATAATTGATTTCCCCATCTCACCAAAAAATTTTGTGAGAAGAATTCTGCATTTTGGTTGCGATCTTCCTAGATGTGAACCACTTTCGTGGACCCCCATTTACAACAAATAGAGCCCCGAATTATTTTCCAGCTGACGTGGACCATTTGCAGGTAGGAATAGACCATTGGGGGGCTATGCAGTGATGTAGCCAAGATACTTCCAAAGGGGAGGGGGGGTGTCCAACTTGTTAAAGAGAAATTTACAAAGGCTCATGTTTTCATTTATTCTAAAAACAAATTTAACAATTTTGTTCAAATGTTTGTTAAGCTTAAGGGACTTAACTTCAGGTTCATCAGTCCCTAAACTTATAAACTACTTATGAACTAGCTTATACTAAAGACAACACAAACATCCATGCACGAGGGGGGATTCGAACGCCCGACCGTAGCGGGCGTGCAGACTGTGACTGGCGCGCCGCAGACCGCTCTGCCACTGCGGCCGCCAAATTTAACATATTTATATTTTATGTAAATAGTTTGCGTTTGTTAGACCTTCTTACAAATACTGTTGTTGTTGTGGTCTTCAGTCCGCAGACTGGTTTGATGCAGCTCTCCAAGCTACCCTGTCCTGTGCAAGTCTCTTCATCTGAGAATACGTTCGGCAACCTACATGCTTCTGAATCTGCTTACTACATTCGTCCCTCGGACACCCTCTACGATTTTTACCACACACGCTTCCTTCTAATGCTAAGTTGACAATTCCTTGATGTCTCAGAATGTGTCCAACCAATCTATCCCTTCTCTTAGTCAGGATATGCCAGAAACTCCTTTTCTCCCCGATTCGGTTAATCACCTCCTCATTAGTTATGTGATCTACCCATGTAATTTTCATCATTCGTCTGTAGCACCACATTTCAAAAGGTTCTATTATCTTTTTATCTGAACTCCTAATCTTCACATTTCACTCCCATACAATGCTACACTCCAGACAAATGCTTTCAGAAAGGACTTCCTAACATTTAAATTAATATTGGATGTTAACAACTTTCGTTTCTTTAGAAACGCTTTTCTTCCCATAACCATTCTGCATTTTATAAATTCTTTACTTCGGCCATCAGAAGTTATTTTGCTACCCAAATACTACAGGATTTTATATACAAAATTGAGGAAAACATTTCTTAAAAATTGTTTCAATATACGTCAGCAGCACCTTATGTTGTTATTCCAAACGAAGTGCGACTATCACAATGAGAAATGTTTCTTTGTATTTGAACACAGGCAACGGCACGGTTGCATGTCACCAAGCTCGCTTTCTGTAAGCCACGACTGTAGCTCGGTGTTTCGAAAATTTGCATTAAGTTTTGCATCAGCATAAATACCTTGCATATTGATTTAGGGAGCGTAAGTCTATAACCGGTTAATGCCCATTTATTTTATTTACAAGATTATTGGTTCTTTCACTCTTGTTGTCATTGCAACGTATCCATCCTATAGGTAAAATATTACTCTCAAACCTAACTTCGTAAAGTATTACACGTACTGAGAGCGGTGCTTTATGATTGCCACTCCAAATAATGACACCACTACTAGCATAAAACTGCTGTAAAAAGATAAATAAGCTATTATAATAGTACTTATTTTAACTTACCATAACGCTAGTGGACAAATGAAAGTCGGTTTTTCTCTTTTTTTTCCTGTTATAAAGTTATCTATAATAGGAAACTACGGTCGGGGGCTCGAATCCCCCCTCGGGCATGGATATTTGTGCCGTTCTAGTTCGTAAGTAGTTCATAAGTAGTTTGTAGGTTTAGGGACTGATGACCCCGTAGTTAAGTCCCATAGACTTTACAAACATTTGAACATTTTTGAATTGGAAACTATCTTAACAGCAGAAAAGAAATAAACGACAGCAGTTACATTATATTGCCACGAGAGACCACGTTCTTTGACTGCCGGCGCGGCGCAGGGGATAGCGTCACGGACTGCGGTGCTGAAAGTCGCCGGTTCAATCCCCCCCCCCCGGCATAAATTTACTTGTTTGTAATTTACAATTCCAGAATGTTCTACATCTTTCTTATGTTCACTTGTAAATTCTAGTTGTTTCTTATGTTAACTGTTCTTCTAATTTCTGGTAAATTCTTTCTGTGTATAAATAGCAGAGCACTCTGCCTGAGAGGCAGTCAGTGCTGCGTGTATGTTGAGTTCGTAATAAACGTGCTTTCAGTATAAGTGCTGTGCTCAGTTGCCTTCGACGTCAAGCCTGCTTCTATTGCAACGCGACAATATTCCACTGCAAGTAAGAACTGTAGTGCTTAACATAGCAATAATGGAGTAAGACCAACAATGGACAATGGCTAAAGGAGGACCAGTGGCGGCGCTAGACGAAAATTGGGCGTCGGCGAACTCGTCTTTGCGAGGCCCCTTTCATTGCTTCCATTAATGAAGAAAATGTTAAATGAGCTGAATTATACATCAATAATCATTACACTAAAATTCTATTAGTATAATATACATGTATTATTGCAATGACAAAAATTGCAATAAACAAACACAAATTAGAGGAACTTTTCACCTTTTCGTCTCACTGAATTTTTTAAGACCACATCTTAATACTAGCCGCTATTTCGGCTTCAGTTGATAGTACTGACAACGCAGATAGTCTTTCTTGGATCACTGTGCTTTTCAAGTTAGTCTTAATCAATTTTAACTTTGTGAAGCTTCTCTCGACCGAAGCTGTACTGACTGGAACGGGGGATGATTGTGATTGTTATATAAACTTTTGGATACACTTCTTTCAAATCGTTTTCTAAAATGTACTGAAGAAATTGTTATGTAAGTATTTAACTAAAAATTGCATCACTACTGCACTCATACGGAAATGGCCGAGCGCACTAAAGCATCATACCACAGTGAGCGAGATCGCTCTCGCCGGGGGTCGAATCCCACCCTTGGGTACGAATGTTGTGTTCGTCCATTGGTTAAGCTAGTGTAAATTAGATGTAGGTCGTCGCTATATAACCTAGCAGTTGGAAAGCGCCGTTAAACATCAAATAAAAAATAAAAAAAGAAGAAACAAAGAAGTTAAAATTTTAACAATGTTTTGCGAGGCCCCCACAGGGGCGAGGCCGTCGGCGGTGGCCGACGTCGCCGACGCCTTGCGCCGCCACTGAGGAGGACTCGGCAATAGCCGATGCTGTTATAGATGACTTTGTTGACTGTCGGTGCTGCATACTCTTTTTCGTCGTGTGATAATAACAATATCATTCAGTTTCACTACATGGTAGCTAGGTCGTGTCTTATTTCATTTAGTCCCTTCGGAGGTTAGAGTCCACCATCTACCATGTTTGCGTGTGTGTGTTTTGTCCTTAGCATAAGTTTGAGTAGTATTTTATCGTTTAGGTGATGGGGGGGTGGGGTGGTTCGGGCCCCCAAGACCCCCCTTTGGCTACGTCCTTGTAGACCACTTTGGGAATCACTGCTGTACAGTAACCACTTAAGGCGGCATAGAATCAACGTACAGAGCGTCGGTTCTGCTACGTGATTAAACGGCGCCGCAGGAGCTTAATATGGAAATGTGAGTTAACCAGTGCAGCCAGGGAGGCGGCCAGGCCACAGCTGGCCAGGCTAAGCGAGCGCAGGCCGGAAACCGGTCGTCTGGTACCCGCCAGTTAACCGCCCCCTCCCGCCCCGCCCCCTGCGGGGGTGGCGGCTCGCTGCGCGCTTCCCACGCCTCAGCACACGTCACGACCTCCTCTCAAGTGCTTTATTATTATCTCACAAAAACACTCCCACAAAGAGATTTTCTTTTTCTTCCTATCTCTAGTCCGAACAACGAATAATTGTCATCCACTTACTGCAGTAAGTCCCAAATGACTGGCGAAAAGCTCAAAGGAGGAAAAAACAACTGAACCGACTACAATCCCGCACTTGCGTATGCTGCAGAGTTCTCTAGCACACCGTAAATTCGAATATAGGAGGAAAAAGAAGAAAGTATTTTGTCTATTTTTGTCAGCCAAAATACAGGGTGAGAATTATTGAAGTATAGTAGAAGAGGAATGGGTAGCATTGAGAGATGAAATAGTGAAGGCAGCAGAGGACAAAATAGGTAGAAAGGCAAGACCTGCAAAAAATCCTTGGATAACACAGGAGATACTAAATTTAATTGATGAAAGGAGAAAATATAAAAATGCAGTAAATGAAACAGGCAAAATGGAGTACAGACGACTAAGAAATGAGATTGATAGGAAGTGCAAAATGGCTAAGCAGGAGTGGCTAGAAGTCAAATGCAAATCTGTAGAAGAATGTATAATAAGGGGAAAAGTAGATACCGCCTACAGGAAAATCAGAGAGACATTTGGGGACAAGAAAAGCAATTCTACAAATATCAATAACTCAGATGGGAAACCAGTTCTCAGCAAAGAAGGAAAAGCTGAAAGGTGGAAAGAGTACATAGAGCAGCTCTACAAAGGAAATGAACTTAGAGACGATGTTGTAGGAAGAGAAGAGGAAGTAGATCAAGATGAAATAGGAGATACTATACTCAGAGATGAATTTGACAGAGCCTTGAAAGACCTAGGCCGGAACAAGGCCCCAGGAGTAGATGATATACCCTCAGAGCTACTAAAGTCTCTGGGAGAGCCAGCCATGACAAGACTATTTGAACTGGTGTGTAGGATATTTGAGACAGGCGAAATGCCCTCAGACTTTAAGAAAAATGTAATAATCCCCATTCCAAAGAAATCAGGCGCAGACAGGTGTGAAAATTACAGAACCATCAGTTTGATAAGTCATGGTTGCAAAATATTAACACGAATTATCTACAGGAGAATGGAAAAATTGGTAGAAGCTGACCTAGGGGAAGATCAGTTTGGATTCAGGAGGAACGTAGGAACCCGGGAGGCAATACTTACCTTAAGTCTTATCTTAGAAGATAGATTAAGGAAAGGCAAATCTACATTTTTAGCCTTTGTAGATTTGGAGAAAGCGTTTGACAATGTTGACTGGAATACACTCTTTCAAATTCTGAAGTCAGCAGGGGTAAAATACAGGGAAAGGAGAGTTATCTACAACTTGTACAAAAGCCAGACCGCAGTTATTAGACTCGAAGGGCATGAAAGGGAAGCATCAGTTGGGAAAGGAGTAAGACAGGGTTGTAGCCTTTCTCCAATGTTATTCAATTTGTACACTGAGCAGGCGATGAAGGAAAGCAAGGGAAATTTTGGAATAGGGATTAAAGTTCAGGGGGAAGAAATAAAAACATTGCGTTTTGCTGATGACATTGTAATTCTGTCAGAGACAGCGAACGACCTGGAAGAGCAGTTGAATGGAATGGACAGTGTGTTGAAGAGAGCGTACAAAATGAACATTAACAAGAGCAAAACAAAAATAATGGAATGCGGTCTTAGAAAATCAGGCGATACTAAAGGAATTAGATTAGGTAACGAAGCAATAAAGGAGGTATATGAGTTGTGTTACTTGGGCAGTAAAATAACAAATGATGGTCGCAGTACGGAGGATATAAAATGCAGAATGGCAATGGGTAGAAAAGCGTTCTTGAAAAAGAGAAATTTGTTACAATTGAATATTGATTTAAGCCTAAGGAAGTCCTTTCTGAAGGCATTTGTGTGGAGTGTTGCCTTGTCTGGGCGTGAAACATGGACGATAAACAGTGCGGATAGGAAGAGGATAGAGGCTTTTGAAATGGGTGCTACCGCAGAGTGCTGAAGATTAGGTGGGTAGATCGCATAACTAATGAGGAGGTACTGAACAGAATTGGGGATAAAAGGAATTTCTGGCATATCTTGACTAAAAGAAGGTATCGATTGGTAGGACACATTCTTAGACATCAAGGAATTGTGAAATTAGCGTTGGAGGGAAATGTGTGTGGTAAAAACCGCAGAGGAAGACCAAGAGATGGATACAGTAAGCAGATTCAGACAGATATGGATTGCCGTTCTTACGTGGAATTGAAGAGGCTTTCTCAGGATAGGGTATTATGGAGAGCCGCATCAAACCAGTCTCCGGCCTGATGACCAACGACACATGAAATAAAATCTTTATAACTTCTGAACGTTCTGCGTTTGCTCTCTTCGCCGCGAGCAGTAGTGGGAATTAATATGCGCATGTGCATGTGGATATGTATAGCGGCGAAGTCCATTACCATTTGTATGGGTTCCTCAATAAGCGAAATTTTGTTGCATAGTGCGAAGTAGGTGTTTCTCGTTTCCAGTTTGATGGTTCTGAAAAGAACCGTTGCTTGTTAGGTTTCTGGGCACATTGTATGCCACCTTTAACGCTTTTGTTCGTTTAGCACCACCCGGGGACACGTGTAGGGTAATGTAAGGTAATACCTACGGACTGAAGCAACGTTCAACCCCAAAAGACAACCGAAATCAACAGCCGTTTTCATCGACTTGACTGGAGCATATGACACTGTTTGGAGACAAGGACTTATCTAGAAACTATTGCAAGTTGTACCAACTCGAGGAATCGTGGTCGTAATATCTAGTATGCTTAGTGAAAGACAATTCGAAGTCTTCCTCGGCAGCATTAAAAGCAAAATGTTCAAATGTTTGTAGAGTCTATGGGACTTAACTACCGGGTCATCAGTCCCTAAACTTACAAACTACTTATGACCTAGCTCATACTAAGGACGGCACGAACATCCATGCCCGAGGGGGGATTCGAAGCCACGACCGTAGCGGCCGTGCAGACCGTGGCTGGCCGCCGCAGACCGCTCGGACACCGCGACCGGCCATTAAAAGCAATAACGAAAAGTAAATAAGGGTCTAACACAGGGATCGGTTCTAGCACCAGTACTCTGCAATTTGTACATACATGATATACCATCCACAACATCAACTAAGTTCATGCATACTGACGACATAGCACTAGTAGCAAAGAGTAATAACTTCGAAGACGGCGAACACATTCTTATAGAGGATTCCAAGAAGATGTCAACTTTCTTTAAGAGCTGTAGATTGATCCCCAACACTACAAAAAAACTGAAGTATCTTGTTTCCATCTAGCGAATCGTGCTGCAAAGTACAAACCAAGAGCCGCGCCAGAGTAGCCGAGCGGTCTGGAGTGCCTCGTTACGGATCGCGCGGCATCCCGCGTCGGAGGTTCGATTTCTCCCTCGGGCATGGATGTGTGTCTTGTCCTTGGGTTAGTTTAATTTAGTTTAAGTAGTTTGTAGGTTTTGGATACAAAGCATCGTATGCAGGCCCAATTCCAGCGTGTTCCAAGGGCATCACAATGCAAGTTAAAAGTAGTGTGTGTTTGTTTGAAATGAAAAGTAGTATGTGTTTGTGGGGCGAGCGTGTCACTGTTTTTGTTAAGAGACCGTCCCCGCTAAAATTCCAGAATAAATGTTCTGTTGTGGTTTTAGTAACAAAATAATTTGACTAAGCAATGAGACTTAGTACCTTCCTTTGCCCTGTTAGAATAAATTGCAACTGACATGGGATGCAATGATCTTACGTAAATGTGGTTTAGTTTGATGCGCAACGGATAACACTTTAAATTGTACAGTTGTTAATAAGTCAACAGTAATTAAACTCGTAATTGGTCTACACATTAATGTCGTGTGTGAGGAACAATACGAGCAAATGAAATGTTCAGATCTGTTAGCGTGCACCATATACCAGCAGCCAGACTATACATGCATAATTCGACTGCGAGAGCGAACAGAAAGTGCTACTACAGTAATAATTTTGCTACTTGAATTAACAGGATGCCAAACAAAGATATTTGATATTAATTGGATATCAAGATCACTGCACTTGATAATGTGCCTATTTGTACAATTACCATACAGATTCAATGTAATAAAAAAGTTCTACAAATCTGGGAAAGATTTCAAGTATCACACACTGCAAATATGTCTCATCTCTTACGTGATCTACTTCTCTTCTAATCAAACAAATCACTTTAACTGTTACTAACATTAACTACCTTAATAATCTGAACTTTCATTGAGACTGAGAAAATCTTTAACTATGATCTTTACTGCAATTATGTACAAACTACTTCCTGCTCTCATTAATAGACCAACTGATCATCGAAAAATGCCTACACTGAACTGTTCTAATTAGCATACAAATTTACAAACACAATAATTATGCAACTCTATCATAAGAAACAATGATCAGAACGGATAGCAATTCAAATTGGTGAAAGGAACGAGGAACTGGTAAAATGACACGGGGATAAATGATAAATGCGAGCTGAATTAAACATTATTCATTACCCAAAAGACAAACCAACTACAATATAGGCTACATACAGGCTACCATACATAACAATAGAAAAGTACAAGTTTACCTTATTTGAGACATACATTTCCATACAGAATTTTCAATCTGCAGACTTGGCTGCGACTCTTCAAAACTGAATTTTTACTCTTCGAATCTAACACACAGACTAACCCGACAGTATCCTGCACGAAGGTCACACACCGACTCCTCTCTACACGAAGGTCACACCTCGACTCTTTAAACGCAACAACTGTGAGTGCAAGACACACTCCAAAGATAAAACAAAGCCTTTGGTTGACAGCAAATATATGAAAATGAGTACAGTATGTTATATTGATGAGTGAAATGGTACAAAATATACATAAATTTGTTTTCTGCATAATTATAGTTTTGGTTTTTATAACAAAACATGCTCAATGCTCTATGACAGGCAAAAATTATGTGAAAATTATATTGCGTACTCCTTTCAAAGTGTAACCTCAAAATATAAAGAATGAACCAATAGTATTACTGTGTCTAACAGGCAGTGTCAACCACACTGTAACCCAAGAACTATGTTTAATGTAAGAATACATTTACCATTACCTACAATATAACATCAAGCGGCAATCTATATACAGTCGATGTTCCATAACAGAAAGTGTGGCTCTACCTATAAATCTCTAAAATGGAAAGAAATGATGGAAAAACATTACATCCTCTGACAAGAGTTATCTTTCGCTCTGCAGCTGAAGGTCTAGGTTTCATTGTACCCTGTGACTGTATACACAGTGCATTGCCCTAATCGCATTATGCTCACGTTCACTCTGCTTCTTCTTAATAATACGTGATTAATTAAGAAACTACAACAGATGAGCTATAGCCTCCCACATCATTTCTTAATATTGCATAATAAAACGTTACTAGTTATTGAGTAATTACAGTTCAGTCATTCTACCACTTCCAAACATATAAAATACGATACTCATTTTTTCAGCATTACGATGTTGGGGGTTCTGCTCGCTGCAAAATTATTCACCTGAGGCGTCGTGGTAGAAATAAATAGTCGTAGGTTCAGTTTTTCACTTATTATTTAATTTCCAATCAAACTGCTTCTTATTCCACCAAAACATTACAACATCATAACGTACACAATGCAACAGAACTTAGCTGATAGTACTTCTATTTTAAAACGCAGACTGACATAGATTCCAAAGCACTTTACAAACGCCAAAACTCCAACTCCCCCACGCAAGGCGGTGAGGCAAATATATAACATCGACAATAATGACATTACATTATGTATTGTTCATAACAATTGAATGTACTAATTTACAATTAACGAACACAACAGTAAAACATTTCATGTACACAAAAATAATCACAATATAAAATGAAAACTACACATACAATAATTTTAGATGGTGCATATCTTTTTAAGTGCGATGTTAAATGTCAATAATTAGTTAATGAGTTCATCATACATGTTCCTAACATATATTGAACTATCAAAAATTAGCTGGTCAACGCAACTTGTTTATGAGGCTAACATATATACAATGCTGTTTATTGTCATGTCTTTTTGTTTTACAAAAGTTTCTACAATTTGTCTGTCTAGTTATTGAAATGATGTAGAATGACAAAACTATTGTTTATAGAACTGTCTGGAAACCTCATATGCGAATTTCTTAATTAATGAAATCTATCACTTGTTAACTAGTCACAGTATCACCGAGACACGGCCTACACTGTTTCCTAGGCTGTAACTAACTTCACACGCAACATATATCACTATTAGACAACACGATTCCGGGTTCGACGCAGACGGTATCGTATGATAACATTGAGTTGAGAGGGCCAGCAGTATCATCGCAATAATATTGAACAACTACTTCATTACACCATTATATCAGTTTCTGATTTATTGTACCCGTGCTTGTAAGCAGACATAAGTGTCAATTCAGTATATTTCTCATATATATGGTGTATGTAGTTTGATTTTGTGTTTGGTACACATAAGTTGTTATATCTGTCCTTAGTGTTATACAGCATCTGAAGATGGTAACATTGAGTTACGGAAACTAGTAATTAAGAGATTTATAACATTAACGACTGAAAGTGTGTGTTGGTCTATTTACAAGGACTGGAATTGAAATAGTGACGACTATTTATTCCTTCATCTTCGGAATCAAATCAAAATCACTAGGACTTAAGCTTTGCGAAAGAAGCCGCAAAACTTTCTGCGCAACCCACCTGTCAACAATGCGCGGGCGCATGCAGCGCAAGCTGTGGCTGCTCTGTTCGGTCTATGAGACTGGCAAGTTCTGTACCATCCACCATACTCCCCGCACTTAAGTCCTGGTGACTTTGATTCCGAAGATGAAGGAACCACGTCGTGCCATTCGCTTCAGAACTGGCCCAGCGATTCGATAGGCTGGAAAGCGCTTCATTCGCGTCATGAACAAAACAAGCACTGCTAACGGTATGCTACGCCTTCCACATCCCTGGCAACGGGTTCTACTCAACGCTGGTAACTACGTTGAAGGACGGCAACAGGAGCAAACATGTAACGCTTTTGTATCGATTGTGAATAAATAGTTGGCACTATTTAAGGTCCAACCCTCCAACTCCCGTGTCCCAGTCATCTTAGACCAAGATAGGCATAGAAAGACAATTCCAGTACGTCCATCGCCCGCTAGTATACTCCCAGCCTCCCCACTCCGGGAAAATCACCGAAAGTCAGGAAGTACTCACATTCGCAAGCGTGCACCAGTTTGGCCGTCCGCCGCTATGCGCACTTATGACATTTGTTGCATTCGCATATTTTTCTGTTTATGCACTGGTATAAACGTTTTACATATTACCTCACCTAATTTTTCTGTATGTTCTGAAGTTTCACTTGTGACTTTAAAACCACAGCGTTCAACACATTGACAACTGAAAAAGTTAATATTGTTCAAGCTTCAGTGCTGACAAATTTGACAGCTCAGGAGTGTATTCATTCAGTTTCTTTTCAAGATGTAAAAGTTTAACTCCAGAACTCCACAATTTAACACGCAATTTATTTTGTTCTATTTTTATCATCTTTTCGTCTGAAATATCACACTGGGTGTGACTGGAAGAATGACAACTATTACTGCCATGATTTTCGAGCAGTTGGACATTGGAATTAATGGTCTGGTCATGGTTTTCCTCAGAGCTTTCGTATTTTTGTTTTTTGAGTATGATATTCACGGTAAGTTTTATAACAGTTCTACTTACTTCTTTTACTTGTACAACTTTATAAGCTGAATAAGAAGGAAAAACAGCAATTTCTTAATTTTTAACCCAGGCCGATAATCAGCCTCTCGGAAATACCACATACGATCTAAAGTTGTAATTGAGCGTAAAATCTGCTTTTGATATTGCTATCAGCCACTGTTCTCTGACATCTCTTTTTCTGGGAAATTCGTGGAATGAAACTCCTTTCGTTTCACCAATTCGGTATGTGCAGCAATTCACCATTGCTATTGACAAATTAAAACCTGTAATGAGACGTTGCTGTGTTAAAGTAATTTACGTATGGCAAGATCATAAAAAGTAACTAATCAGACCAGATATACGGATGGGTAGAAAATTAGAGAGCGCGTATGAAGAAACATGAAGATTGGATTATTGCAAACTTTGTAATGGTTTTCTAATAACAATCTACTATGATTACATACCTACTTATTACGGAATCAATACACTGTAATTCCCTGATCATAGCTCAGAATACTCTTGCTAGTCTAGGCAGTCAAACGACTAGAAATTACGCTGTTTACTTTGTTTCAACTGTTGATTACAATATTTGTGAAGGGCGCGTTTAGGGCACGCTACTAGCGCCGCAGCGGCCAAGGCGGTAACTTCTTGATGTACGCTCCAAAACACGCAACCTGAGGGAAGTGAGAAGGCTGGGAGTATACCAGCGGGGGATGGTATGACACAGATAGCGGTTCGGTATGGAAAAGCTGGTAGAAGCCGACCTCGGGGAAGATCGGTTTGGGTTCAGGAGAAATGTAGGAACACGGGAATCAGTACTCACTTTACGGCTTATCCTAGAAGATAGATTAAGAAAAGGCAAACCTAAATTTCTAGCTTTTGTAGATTTGGAGAAGGCTTTTGACGATGTTGATTGGAGTAAACTCTTTCAAGTTCTGAAGCAAGCAGGAGTAAAATATAGAGAGCGTAAGGTTATTTACAACTTGAACAAAAACCAGACAGTGGTTGTCAGAGTTGAAGGGCATGAAAGGGATGCAGTGGTTGGAAAGGGAGTAAGACAGGGTTGTAGCCTTTCTCCAATGTTATTCAATTTGTACATTTAGCAAGCTGTAAAGGAAAGCAAGGAGAAATTTGGAGAAGGGATTAAAGTTCAGGGTGAAGAATTAAAAAAAATTCGTTTTGCCGATGACATAATAATTCTGTCAGATACAGCAAAGGACCTGGAAGAGCTATTGAGCGGAATGGACAGGGTGCTGAAAGGTGCATATAAGATGAAGATTAACAAGAGCAAAACTAGGGTAATGGAGTGCAGTCTAAGAAAATCAGGTGAAGCTGAAGGGATTAGATTAGGTAACGAAGCAATAAAGGAGGTAGATGAGTTTTGTTGCTTGGGCAGTAAAATAACAAATGATGGTCGCAGTACAGAGGATATCAGAGGATATAAAATGCAGAATGGCAATGGGTAGAAAAGCGTTCTAGAAAAAGAGAAATTTGTTAACATCGAATATTGATTTAAGCCTAAGGAAGTCCTTTCTGAAGGCATTTGTATGGAGTGTTGCCTTGTATGGGAGTGAAATATGGACGATAAACAGTGCGGACAGCAAGAGGATTGAGGCTTTTGAAATATGGTGATACAGAAGACTGCTGAAGATTAGGTGGGTGGATCGCGTAACTAATGAGGAGGTACTGAACAGAATTGGGGAGGAAAGAAATTTCTGGCATACCTTGACTAAAAGAAGGGACATATTGGTAGGGCACATTCTTAGACATCAAGGAATTGTGAATTTAGCGTTGGAGGGAAGTGTTTGGGGTAAAAACCGCAGAGGGAGATCAAGAGATGGATACAGTAAGCAGATTCAGACAGATGTAGGTTGCCGTTCTTATGTGGAGATGAAGAGGCTTGCTCAGGATAGGGTATTGTGGAGGAGTTTGTGACACTTGCGGGAAGTGACACATGCGGGGAAAGGGAATGTGTAGACACTTGCGGGGAGACGCGGACGCTGCAGGTAGTGATCAGGGTGTTCCAGAAGTAGGGATACACCACCCCTACTCCACGCCCTCCAGCCGCTACCTGTGCCGTATTCAGAGGATTTTAACATTTTATCAAAAAATGAATGTTACTACAAGAGATACAGCCGTTCAAATTTACGGGTACCATAACGTTTTCCCTTCCTGAGTAAATGAGCTGCTTCTTGTAGTTTCAACACCACAGTAGCCTTTTTCTTGAATGTTCTGAATATAAATCTTCACACATACTTCTTGATGAGAAGAGTGATATGGGTATCTGATTGTAAACCACTGCCTATTACCTTAGACCTTTTTGACTGTACTGAACAGGAGTTCCGCGTATTCGGTAATTTATATTTATACAGTTAACAGGCAATGTAATTTATAACCAACTATTGGCTGCCAATTTCGCTTCATTTTTCCTGGAAGTCTTGCAACTTTTTTCTCCCTGTTGGTTTATGCCAAGTTCGGAGTAAAAATGGTTCTATATGACGGTGATGGAAAATAGAATTTATCTTTAGCATTTTTCGGTGTGTGACATTCCCCGTATTTCATATCTTTCTGAGATGTATTTGTAATTCGATTACAGCCAAATCGTTTTGGGGTCTACGAATAAACGCTTCAAGTATGTAAAATACTCATGACTTATTATTAACGTTTTTTAATTGAAGGTTTAAGGTTGCGTCTCCTATTAAAAAGCATAGTAGTTATTTTTAAAGAGATGTAAGTTGCGTGATAGTGGGGTTAACTACATAGAAGTCAATTACATCAACGTATCTGTGCAGGATGCCTAATATATTTATTGCTTGCGCAGGTGTCTTGATATGCTTAGTGTTCTGAATAATATGCTTTTAGGAGGTGTGACTGTGGAAAGTCATCGTCTTGTAGTAGCAGATAATGTCTTAATAACTCTCCAAACATTATCACTATTAAAATACCTGTTTGTTTTCAGGAGGAACACTCAACGAATTAATATGTAGTTAGAACAAGTTACTATATTGCTCTTCAAAGGGTTGCGCAATTTCACTGATTTCGTGCTATTTTGACAGTTTGGAAATTTGACAACAGCAGTGCTAGACTTCTTGGTGTGCCTGTACCCAGGAAAAGCCATCAGCCGCTCCAAGGGCCCCAGGTTCCTCGCAAGTGTCACTCCCCGCAAGTGTCACTCCTCGCAAGTGTTCCAACCCCTTGTGGAGAGCTGCATCAAACCAGTCTCCGGACTGAAGACCACAACAACAACATGAACCCACACTGAATTGTTGATAATGTGCATCTATCGTCGCCGATAAAGCATGCTGCAGATTTCACGTTATTAGCATACTCCGTTCAGGGCTGTTGCAGTTGGGTGGCCAGCAGTGTATTTCCACATGGGAGTGTGGAATTAGTAACACGCTTGCCCGCCACGCCTGTATGAGGATTCCTGTGGAGGGGCGCGCTCTGTCAGGGGCCTCTGTGTGGGAGGCGTGGCGACCTCCCACCGGGCGACACCGGAATAACTCGCGCGCGCCGCGCCGTGGCCGCTGTACAGGAGGCCGAGTCTGCTGCAGCGGCCGTCGGGAACAAGGTGGACACACTGTAAGGGCCCCATGTTTACTCTGCTCTACTGCTCACTCAAACAATCAAAACCAGTACAGTGAAAATACCAAACATGGACATACTGGGTGTTTCACTAAGTGTGTTTGCCTGTGTAACTTAGGTGACGGGAAATTTTAATGCGGTAGGTCAACACAAGAAATGTTACACTTTCTGCGGAGCTATGAACATAGTTTATTGTAGGGTTGTGTCCGAGTGGTTCGGCCGAATCCATTATTCGCCGAATCTTGCACACTGGCTTCGGATTCGGGATTCGGCGCATAATGGCCGAATACTACCGAATCCAGTATCCAAAGTGTTATATGGAAACCTTCAGTTACGAATGTTGTAGTTTACTTTGCATAACAGAGCGCTTTCGTTTGCGTTATTTACTTTATTTTCCACAGATCCGCTGAAAGACGCGATGTCATAAAACGAAACGACCTCACTTTGACCAGTTCTGATAAACGGCGCTAGGAGCCGCCACAGGTAACTTTTCCCGTCTAATATTAAGCAGTGCTACACAAGCTTGCTTAGCAGGCGCAAATATAAATACTGGTTAAAACCTTCGCTCGAACAAAATAAAGCATTTCAAATATAAGTAGCAACAAAAATAAATTTCTTCACTAAATACCAACAATACAGAAGGCTTTACGATTCTTGCATGAGTTGCCTCATTCTGATTTCACGCATTGTTTCGTCGAATTTTGTGAAGTGCTGGGGTATGTGAACTGTAATAAAGCAGTAGGGTAGGGGGGTATTAAAAATCCTTAAGATTTAAAATAAAAATCTAAATGAAATTTTAATTTCTTAAGCTTTACTGTTAATATTGTCATTTCGGATTCACCCCAGAAGGCTTTATCGTCATCACTGGCTGTGTTAGAGTAGTAATTCCTTTTAAATACATGTACTTGATTTGACATTGTTTGGGTTCGAGATTCGGAAGATTCGATTCGGGTTCGGTATTCGGCACATATTTTATTTAAGATTCGGTATTCGGATTCGATTCAGTAAAATTAGGGTTCGACCCATCCCTAGTTTATTGTATCATTTTCCAAAGAGTTACACCACAAAGTTATAATTTTTAAACGGAACAATAGTTTTTTTCTATCGTGTATTGGATTCGTTTAAACCAGCTGCGTGCAGATCAATTTAAACTACATTCCTATCACTGTTAGTTTGGGAGCTACAACCCCTCAAAGTTCCGGGGGCGGAGGCTGCGATAGCGTAGCCGACTGGCCGAGTCGCTATCCCCTGGGGCACGGCCCACTGTCTCATGACCACCAGCCAGTTAGCTACGCTGTCGTAGACTCCGACCCCTAAACTTTGAAGGGTTGTAGCTCCCTAACTAACAGTGATAGGAATGTAGTTTAAATTGATTTGGACGCAGCTGGTTTCAACGAATTCAATGCACGATAGAAAAAGACTATTGTTCCAAGTAAAAAATTATATCTTTGTGCTGTAACTCTATGGAAAATGATACAATAATCTATGTTCATAGCTCCGCAGAAAGTGTTGACCTACCGCATTAAAATTTCCCGGACCTATTATTTTATAAGTTACAGAAGCAAACACACTTATTGAAACACCCTGTATATCTAGTCCACAGTGGAATGTCTAGGCAAGAGTTCCGAACCTCTCAGAATTCAAAAAGAGCGACGGACTCTTCCCAATTCTCTTCTACATTGTTGTTTGTTGTGGTCTTCAGTGCCGGCCGCGGTGACCGAGGGGACTGAGGCGCATCAGTCACGGTCTGCACGGCCACTACGGTCGGGGCTTCGAATCCCCCCTCGGGCATGGATATTTGTGCCGTCCTTAGTAATAGGTAGATCATAAGTAGTTTGTACGTTTAGGGACTGATGACCCCGTAGTTAAGTCCCATAAGCTCTACAAACAGCGGCTCGTGGCTGTGTAGTACTTGGGTAGCATCCCGTCGAGATTCCACAATGAGACACTCGTGCGCCCCTGGACGCTATTTGCCTTTGAGTACAACTCCACCTTTACATATTATTGTTACCAGCTGTAACACCGGCATTGCTTAGGTATTTACACTGGACAAAACAATTAGGGGATCAGTTGAAATATCTTGATTTCGGAGTATTATCATTGCCGGAATTAACTGAAATGGATGGACGTCTTTTTCTCAGGTGTACAGAGTGGAGAGAACATCATTGCAGCAACCGAGATAGTGGTAATAACAGAAAGTTTTTGCAGAGCTGGTCGGTGTTGGCTTTACTTTACCAAACGTATTGCATAAGCAGTTGGATCAGATAGTTTAGTGAGCAGGTAGTGCAATGGAACAACAACGTGACTTACCAGAAGCTATGGCATGGAGAGCCATAGGAAGTGTGGAAGCGGGACAAACACAGAGCCGCAGCTATTGTAGTGCCCCAAAGTGTAATTACCAGCAAAAAAAAAAAAAAAAAAAAAAAAACAGTGTGGTCACAAATCCGTAACTTACAATCTACTTAAACTAAGGCAAACTAACCTAAGGACAAACACACACACCCATGACCCAGGGAGGACTCTAACCTCCGACGGCGAGCAACCGCACGCTCCGAAGCGAGGCACATAAGACCGCTCAGCTACTCCACCGCGGTAATTTCCAGCAATGGACACGAACAACAGGAACCGTTAAAGGAAGGCAAGGCTGAAGTCGTCCACGGGAAACATCAGTAAGAGATGTCTGTTATCTTCGTTTAACAGTTACCCGTCGAGACAGGAGGCTGAATAGGACTATGGTGTAACGCAGCAACAGGACGCGTAATATCAACTCTAACAGTTCGACACCAGATTCGGGAATGTGGCATCTAAGCACGGAGGCCTGTGGTGTATGTCCCGTTAAAACCACGATACCGCAGAAACTGGTCGGAGAAACATGAGGGCTGCAGTAGTAAGAGGGTCGTTGTGTTCTTTTCGTAGATGAGTCAAGATTTTGTGTTCAGCCAGACAATCGTCGTTCCCTCATCAGGAGAGAACGTCGAACTCGGAGAACTCCTGCTTCTGTGCAGGAAACATCATCATATCATGGTGTTGGACGAATTGTGTGGGCAGGAGTCAGTATTGGGGGAAGTACGGACCCCTATGTCTTTCAGAATGGATCTTTGACCTCTCATAGGTAAAAGAGACAAGATCCTTCTACCTTTTGGTGTGTCCTACGCTGGTGCCAAGGAGATGGGTTCCACCTGGTGGACGACTACGCTCGTCCTCACAGAGCTACACTGGTGGACAACATGCTGGAAGCAGAGGGAAGTGAACGAATGGAGGGGCCAGCTTCTTCACCGGACTTAAGCCTAATTGAGCATATCTAGGATGCACTCGGCAGACGCACTGCAGTCATAACAGCACCTCCAACGCCGGTTGCAGATCTGAGAATTGCATTGATGGAAGAATTGTCCAATAGCCCTCAAGAGCCAATTGATGTTCTCAGTGTCCATTACACGCAGGTGTGCAACTGTACTGGCCGTCCGAGGTGATCACACACAGTATTAGAGGGCAACGAAAAGACTTTTCACTATTATGGTAGCGCCATTGTGCCTCGCTCTAAGTAAACGGCCTGTAAACCTCAAGTAAAGAGGTGAGACAGCAAAATATCGTACTGACTCACACACAAATTACAATTGTAACCAATATCTGAGAAAAGTACTTTACGGTATGTATATTGTGTATGATATCTCATCTGAACACTAATTGTTTTGAATAGAGTAGTTATTTCATATCCTCGCAGTTCTTCTCTCTCCACTCCCACTTCTTTCCCACCTCCTTTCTCCTCTTTCTCGCCACATCTCTTCCGCCCCACGCCCCCATTACTCGTCCTCTCGCTGTTCATTCGGCGTTTCCGTTCTTCTCTTCCTCTCTCTGTCTATGAAAAACACATATCTGTTAACTTTCTTTGTGATCAGTTAAACATTGTCAAAGTTTATTGCAAGTTACCTTTTGCCTCGCCTCGTACATAAATTGTGGCCTATAAAAATCCTCTCAATAAAAACATTCCGACGAGTGCGTAATTTATAATACACTACTGGAAAATAATAAAAGAACACCAAGAATTCGTCGAACCAGCAGAAGGAAATTTCACTAATACATTCTTGAGGTTGAATAAAACACACGATCACACAGACAGAACCGTAAGCACGTGAGTACAGTCACCAGAGTGTCCGCAATGTTGGCGTTAGTACCGTGTTTATCCTTCTTTTACAGCAATGAAAACTGTAATTCTTTCATAGTAACGATCGTAGAGGTACCGAAGGTGGTTATGTGGAATTGGCTGCCATGCAATTTCCGCCTGGTGCCTCAGCTGGGCCAGATTTCGAGCCGCTCATGCAGAACGCCCAACATGACGTTTCATGCGGTCCCAAACATGCTCAATGTGGGAGAGATCTGGGGATCGTGCTGGCCAGGGTAGTTGACGTACACCTTGAACAGCACGTTGGGTGGTTCGGGATACATGTGCATCTGAACTGTCATGGTGGAAAAGCGTATCACCTTGTTGGTGCATGAGTGGTAGCAAGATGGGCTAAATGATGGTTTCAGTGTACCGTGCACTTATGTGTTCAATGTTCTCTAGAGGATCACTAGAGGAGAATGGCGAGTGTAGAATATCTCTTCCGTAACAATGCTGAACGATCATGTGTGTCTTAGAGTGTCCTCGGCTCACGCCCCAGCATCATTCAGCCCGCCTCCAATGGCGTCATGGTAGGCGCTTATGAAGGGACGCGGCCGCGGCGGAGTGGCCGGCCGCATTGAGGCCCTCTGCTACGATGCGCGAGGCCGTTCCCCGTCGGGGGTTCGAATCCCCCCTCGGGCATGGATGTTTGTGTCGTCTTTAGTATAAGCTAGTTCATAAGCAGTTTGTAAGTTTAGGGACTGATGACCCTGTAGTTAAGTAAAAAAATAATAATAAAAAAATTAAAAAAATAAATAAATTAAAGACTTTGTTCCTCCAATTTGGCACTCAATCTGTTTAAATCTCTTTCCCAAAGGCATTGCTTTCGTTTTGGAGATGCTGATCTTCATATAATAACCCTTACACCTCTGATGAAGCTCTGAAATATTAGATTGCAACCTTTCAATCGAATATGCCATTACAATTAAGTCATCCGCATATGCGAGTCTGCTTTTTTTCCATCTATTTTAATCCCGCCCTGCCAGTTTACTGTATTCATCATATAAACTACTATATATCTCATGTCATGATACCTTCCAAGACTGATCAACTACTCATTCTCAAAAAAGAGTTTCCGTTTATAAAATAAGAGCTTCCTCGCTGACCAATAACACATTTCGCACAGACTTCTAGTCTGCTGCGCAACTCTTCGCGACCGCATCTCTGCTAAAGACATCTGTCTAGTGTCCGGGCGAGCTTCTCTATGAGGCTGTGTCCACATGTCCCAAGAAATCTGCACCTAACCACTTGATCACAGACATCCACATTAATCTGATTTCCCAATTCAGAATTGCCTACAAGAACCTATCAATATTTTGTCCATTTATACACCCGATATAAAATTTCGGGGGCAGGTATATTTTATTAACACGCGGCAGTGCAAAGTAGAAGATTGCACCAAACGCCAGATACATTTTCGTAACTGCGTAGGAGGAACTGTTTCCGAGGTTTAAGTTACTGAACATGAACGTATAAGACGACGTTAAGTGAAGCAACACGCAAAGAAATGTGGGTAATAACCTGGCGAATGCCTTTCACCTTCATTGCTGTTTGTTTTCGCTTCAGTAATTGCGAGTAACGATGCAAGAAACTCTCCCTAAACCCGCCACTGGCTACAGCAGTTTGAGTACAGTAGTAATAAACTTCATAGACCTAGGCCGAGTGGCAGTAAAATAAATTATCCCTGTTAACCGTGGCGCTAGCTTGGAGCACTGGCCATCAAATACGTAAACATGTAGCAGCTAGCACCGCCTGCAGCGCTGCTCTAATTACCAGAGCTTTCGTTTGAACTGCACAGCCAATCCATTCTGTAAATAACGCCGACATTTGCGGTAGAGTGGAAAGGGGTGGGGAAGTCCAATTGCAGAATTCTAATTCTCGACACTCCTTTCACTTCTAGCATCGCATCGTCAGCACGCAAATGAAATATTGTAGCAATCTGCAGAAGTTGTTCTATCGCTTTCACAATCCAATATATGCTACTTTCTTTTACAGTTTAATTTTACTATTCGCTGGAGATGTCTGCAAGCGACCGAACTACTAATCTGCATTATTACGTTCTCGAAAGTTAGATTTCGTTTTTTACTCGTGATTCTTTTGCTAGCATCCTGTGCAGTAATTTCACTGCTGCAGCATTTGATAGTGCTGAAAGTTCTGTTAATGAATGAATGAAAATGTATGTGGATGAGGCTTATACTTTTTTCTTTTCAGTGTAAATTTTTGCTCATTTGTTAAGCGAAGTTACTATGTCTGGTGCCGGCCGCGGTGGCCGAGGAGACTGAGGCGCTTCAGTCACTGTCTGCACGGCCACTACGGTCGGGGGTTCGAATCCCTCCTCGGGCATGGATATTTGTGCCGTCCTAGTTCGTAAGTAGTTCATAAGTAGTTTGTAAGTTTAGGGACTGATGACCCCGTAGTTAAGTCCCATAAACTATACAAACATTTGAACATTTGTAACTGGCATACCCAAGAAGAATGAGCTGCACCTGACTGTAGGTTCAAAATTTGTTCCGAGTATGAGAGATTATCTGAATGACGTTAAAATTCGTTTACTGAAAATGCAACGTATTCATAAACTGATTTATCACTTCTCTTCGCTACTGTTTCGCTACTAAACTGAAAACTGTAATGATTCCGCAAGCTGCAACAGGAGACAAAGTAACAACACAGGAAAATTAATTGCATTTTTAACAATTTTATTGGTCATGTACAATCATCAGTGAAATATGACTGCATTATTAAGGAAGTGGTGTGACATGTGTGATAAATGATTGTACTAAAACACAGTGAAGGCTTCTTTTCAACTGAAATATCAGAATTCATAATTTCAAAAGTTTTCATCGTTTTTTAATCATCACATAACGAACTAACATTAATTCTTAATGAAAATCTTGTCCTAGCTGATAGTATAAGATTGTTGCGACATACTGGGCGTTTATAAATAATATCGGGGTTTTAACGCTTTATAATTTTTATTACATTAAACTTACAGTTATAAACGACGTGTTAAATGAAAGAGAAACTTAAACAGTTTTCTTTGGCACCAGTGCTCATGTGCAGCGCGCAATGTTTCCGCTGCCATCCGCTAGACAGCGGTAGTAGCAAAGATGGCGACTAGTAAACGGAAAGAAAGTGTTTTGTGTTTTGCAGTTTGCCAAGACCGAATCTGTTGTTACTGTGCAACGTACGTTTCGGTTGAAATTCGGCAATAACATTCAAAATGGTACCATCAGTTTCAAGATACCGGCTGCCTTTGTAAAGGGAAGAGCACTGTAAGATCGAGAGTGAATGAAGAGACTGTTGGGCGAGTGCCAAGGTCGTTCACTCGTAGCCCAAAGGAATCAGTCCGGAAGGCTGGTCGTGAATTACAAGTTCCTGTGTCGACTGTTTGGAAAGTTCACAGTATTACAGGCTCTAAAGTTGACGGACCACGGATTACATGTCAATTTCGCAAACGCCTAGTTTCTTGACGATGACGATTTTCTGGATCATGTTTTCCATGATGAATCGATCTTTCACCTTAGTTGACATGTTAACACTCACAATGTGCGTATGTGGGGCTCAGAAAACGTTCAAGAAATGGTACAAATGCAACGTGATTCCAATTTTTTTTTTCCCTTATCACTACCATCTAAAAAGATGCGGCGCTCTCGTGTGACGTCAGGCAGAGTAGGTTTCGCGCGCATAGCTGGGTAGCCGCTGGGGCACGGCCCATTATGCCGAAGCAATGAGCCAGTCACCTATGCGCGCGCAACCTACTCTGCCTGACGTCACACGAGAGCGCCGCGGCCTTCTCTCTAGGTGGTGGTAGCCGTATCCCGGCGAAAAGGTTATGGGCCTTTCTTTTTTTGGTGAACCTACTGTAACTGGCACTCTTTACTTTGAAACAATAGAAAATCGTATTGGAATGTCAGTAATGGAAGATAGATAACAACTCACTATAAAGAGACTTGCTGAGCTGCTGACAGGCACGAAAAAAATAGACGCAAACAGCTATACACATACAATCACCATGTCCCATCTACTAGGAAGTTTCAAATCAGAGCACACTTCGCTGCTCAGTGAAAGTTTTATTTTGCAAACATCCCTTACGCTGTGCCTAAGCCATGTCTCAACCATATCCTTTCTTACAGGAGTGCTAGTTCTGCAAGGTTCGCAGGAGAACTTCAGTGAAGTTTGGAAAGTAGGAGGAGAGGGACTGGCAGAAATGAAGTTGTGAGGCTGGATCGTGAAGCGAGCCGGGATAAAGCGTGCCGGGATAGCTCAGACAGTAGAGCGCTTGCGCCGCGGCGAAACGGCCGAGCGCATTGAGGCACTATGCTGCGATGCGCGAGGCCTTTCCCCGTCGGGGGTTCGAATCCCATCTCGGGCATGGAATTTTGTGCTGTGTGTAGCATAAGGTAGTTCATATGTAGTTTGTAAGTTTAGGGACTGATGACCCCGCAGTCAAGTCCCATAAGCTTCACAAACATTTGAACAGTTTGAAGAGCGCTTGCCCGCGAAAGGCAAAGGTTCCAGGTTCGAAGTCCGGTTGCGGCACACAATTTTAATCTGTCAGAAAGTTTCATTACGTCCCCTGTGTGAATGTGTTTCTTTTTCTGATGAGGGGCATGGCCGAAAATTGTCTGAATGTTACGGTCCATTATTTGTGCCTATAACCAGCTCAGCGAGCCTCTTCATGGTGAGCTGTTTTCTGGCAGTATCAATTTCAAAATGAATGGTCGGTTTTGTGTGACTATTTTCGGTAGTGTGTGCAGGTTGCCCCGACAAACTATCCAATACAAAGCCTTTTATATATAAGACGCTGGAATACTGATGTGTAATAATATTGCAGCAAGGTCAGGTGTTTTAGAATGAACTAATATCAGACACCATTTACACGAAACTTACTGTTAATATTGCTACTTTGATCGTCCAAAATGAAATATAAGAGTCTCATTCAAATTAGACTTGAAAACTACTTAAACTAACTTACGCTAAGGACTATGCACACACCCATGAGCGAGAGAACTTGATCCTCCGGCGGAAGAGGGCGTGTGATCCGTGACATGTCACATTAGTCCCCGGGGCCATTCGCCTATATGTTCTGTGCGAACTTGGCGGAAGGATACCGAATGTTCAAATCTATAATAGTGTAGCAATTTTAATGGCCAGGAGTGTACTTTTCTAGCACCGTTTATAAAATAGGTATACTGAAACGAACAAATTGTGTCACCTGCCTTAAACTGCGAAAGCTGCATTACTCTTCTAAAATAGTGACATTGGAGGGAAGAATCGCGAACGTAAGTTACTCACTCTCATGTAGGGACTAATTGCTGGAGAGCTTAGAACTACCTGAAATTTCCTAAATAGGTTTGTGTTAAGTAAAGTTGCTACTGTCTCTCATTCGCCCAATTGCGATGTAGAGAGCACTGGTGGTTATCATAGGAGATTGTTGAGAGAGATTCTCATGAAGAAGGTCTGCACCACTCCGCTTTGGTCATGTTAGGGAAATAGTGAGACACAGTAATCCTTGTCGCGACAATCTCTATAGTTCGACCCATGAACAAAAGCGGGTCGAGCATTTCTAGACAAAGATGGGAAAAGCATCTTTTCCGGTTGGAAGCGACAGTCAAAGTACGCGTATATGTGTTTTGCGCCTGAAGGAAACTTACAGCTTGTAATAACGGCGCCGGCCGCGGTGGCCGAGGAGACTGAGGCGCTCCAGTCACGGTCTGCACGGCCACTACGGTCGGGGGTTCGAATCCCCCCTCGGGCATGGATATTTGTGACTTCTTTAGTATTAAGTAGTTCATAGGTAGTTTGTAAGTTTAGGGACTGATGGCCCCGTAGTCGAGTCCCATAAGCTATACAAACATTTAAACAATTACAATAACGGCTCTTGTTTGCTTTGATATAGTTCGATGCATGTCAATGGTGATAACTTGCAACAAGTACAATAAAATCCACTGAGTAACTCGCTACAGTCAATTTCAATTTTGCCAATACCAGCGGCAGTTGTAACAGAGGATTCAGAACAATAATGAACACTCTTTAGATTTCGGAGAATGCGTGACATGGATGAGCAGATCAAACCTAAGCTCGACCGACGTCTTTCCTGGTTCCAACTATAGTGTTAACGAACCGGACGTAACTGTAGCGACAGTGTACTCCTATTTATTTAACGAATGCTTCATGTTTTACAAAGTTGTAACGAATCTAATTAATTTTCCTAACTGAACTTTTTCTGGCGGATTAAAACTCCGCTGCAGAGTGAAAATATAATTCTGGAAATTTTCACCAATGTTAAAAAAAAAAAAAAAAAAAAAAAAAAAAAAAAAAAAAAAAAAAAAACACGAATATTGTTGCTACTGGTTTCTTAAACATCGGGTTCTGTAAAAGAACCAGCGATCAATTTATTTCCGAAATGGTGAACAATAAAAAGAAATCCGAAATCTTTAATTGTAAGTAGAAGATGAAGTTTTAACATTTTTTCATAGTCTCAGAATCTGCGAAATTAATTAAAGCGTAAATACATGTAAGCAGCCGGACTACTTCTGTTCTTAAAATTAGTGATCAAGGAAGAAGAGTCAAATTACGCTTAAGTAGTTGTCACTTCAGACATAGTTAATTTTATCTTAAATGAAGTACTGTTAACGCACTTTTAAGTGTACTCAAAGAATTGCAGCCGCGGTGGAGTAGCTGGTTGCTCGCCGTGGAGGTTCGAGTCCTCCCTGGGGCATGGGTGTGTGTGTGTTGTCCTTAGGTTAGGTTAGTTTAAGCAGTTTGTAAGCTACGGACTGATGACCACACAGTTTGGTCCGATAGACTTACAAACATTTGAACATTTGAAAAAATTGCACAACATCTTTACAACATATGAGTGCATGACAATCAAATGATGAACACAGGATGTTTAATAAAAAGTATTTTACTTTAATTTGCCATCACGTCTTGATTTAAGAAGACAAACTCCTGACTTTTTTGTAGAGGTTTTTGTAAGATATATATTGATTAAAAAAGAAGGGCTTAAAACACACAGCCTACATTTGTTCCGCTGGTTTAAGAACTCTATACTGTAATGTGCCGGAAGAGACTGGAAATCTCCAGTCCGTATTAGGGCTGAGCTACATCAACTGCAGGATGTGACGGAGGTCGGAGCAAGCTAGTCCTACTCCTACTCGCGTGACGCAGTTGAAGCGTTCGCTTCAGTCTGGTTTAAGGCAGTTGGAAACAAGATACGGTAGGCTTCGAGCTCCTTGGGGCTCCTGTAAACGTGTCCAGTTCCTGCTGGTTTCATTGTACCACATCTTTTGTAAACCACAAAACGAGAGACGAAAAAACTTCTGCAAAGCGACATGCGATCTACGTGCTGGATTCAGGTCTTCACTCTTAGTAGATCTTATAATGCAGGACGGCGCTGAGCTTAGAATGCTAACTGTATGGTGGTTGTGGACAAAGGCTCGAGGCAAACCTGTCTCAGGCTTCCACTAGATGACAGATTATTGTAGCCACCCTTTTAGGTTTTAAGTTAAAATCACAGTTATCTAGGCTGTAGTACAGACCACAGCAAGCTCTTCTTCCAATAAAACATTTTCTTCACTCGTATCACTCTCTGTTTCATGGTGCCCATCACCTATCACCAAAGCTGAATCATCATCGGAATCATCAAATGTGTCATCATCGTTCGCATTTTCCTCTTCATCTAAATCCCGTAATTGCACTTATACCCAAGCTTCCAAATCTGGATTAGCTGCAGATATGTTACTCTTCTTAGAAAGTCGATCCATATTATACCTGAAATATAACATATATTAACACACAGAAGAAAATGCTACAAAATAACAACCACTGAAATCAGACTATGTCGTAATTAGAAACATGCGGTCTATTGGACCCACCAATTTCTGTACATAATACGAAACATGCGGTATCTCAGGCAAACAACTTTCCGCATTCCTGTAAATCATATTGTGTATCGCTTTACTGACGAAACAAAACTGACTGTTGACTGTTGCTTTACATGCGGCAAGTATTTCGACGAAGGTACCGGGAAGGGGGAAGCGCGCTTTTCTGCAGTGCTGCCACGCTCGACCTTTAGAATAAACGAGGGGTCTGAGAGACCTATGTTTCGGGTTAAGGGTTAACTTTTAAGATACTAGTTACAGGCTTACTCATTTGTCTTGTGAGAAAGAAATTATCTGTATTTAGTTGTTTTCTCTTAAAGCTAATCAGATTTCAAAATAATGTAAGTACAAATGAGATAGTGTAACGCAGAGGGGGCCCGAATGGACTGCGCAGTCCGAGGTAGAAATTGGTAGTACTGCGCATGACGTCACCGCCGAAGCAAGTGGCGGTATTTGTAGCGGTAGCACGGCAGCGGGCAGTAGCTTGTTGTTGTTTATTGTGTATGCGCGTGCGCGGGAACGTTTTGTTTCGTTTATTCGTTTGTTTTACGACATATACTATTGGTTGTATTGTTGTTGCAGTCGTTTCTGACGTTGGGCCGAAAAATCGATGTGTCTGGAACTAATTGCATATCGATTTTTTTAATTCATGTTTCCCGCATCAGTTGGCGCCCACGAAAAACGTGTGTGTATTTTCAGATGTCCCTCACTTTTATAAATTACTTCTAAACCACTTTATTGATTATGGTTTAAAGCTTTCCAATGGAAAAGTAATTACAAAGGAACCAATAGAAAAACTGTTGTCATTAGACAATGCGGAAATTAAAATGTGTCCAAAGTTGTCACAGTTTCATCTGACTGTCAAAGGTAGAGAGCGCCAATGTGTACGTCTTGCTCTGCAGCTATTCTCTAAAACAACTACTCAGGCAACACATTATTATTTGCCAGAAGAAGAGCAAACAGCAGACTTCTTCCAACTTGTTAATGATTCGTTTGACATTTTAAATTCTCGCAGAATCGTTGACAAAAAGACATTAGCAAGTGCCTGTGGAAGAAACGAGCAGCTCCAAAAAACAATTCTCAGCAAAATGTATTTGTGCTGTGAAACAGATTCAAAACCGAAGGCAGCTGTTACTTTTTCAGAAATGACTCTTAATGTCATTTCTTTATTTGGCCACCATTCTGACCTTTTATCACTAGGCATTAATAATATATTAACAGCACGGCTGAACCAGGACTGTCTTGAAAATTTGGTTTCACATATTAGAGATGTTGGCCATTTATAGCAGCATCCTCACCCCAAAGAAGTAAAACATCGGCTGTGATTGTTGCTTCTCGGAAACAATGCCCAAGACATTCTTCTATCTAATACTTCGTCTGTGAGACAGGAAGAAGACTCACAACAATTCCTGTCATCTAGTCTACTGTGTGGAATTTTGCCTGATATGTCTAGGAAGCAATAGCCATGTGGGATGGGGAAGCAGATATCCAGGATATAAGTTTTAGTTGTGAGGCTGCTGCACCGTCTGCTGTGACAGATGTTGAGTGCCCAGCTAAAGGTTTCAGATATGTGGCAGGCTACATTTCACTCCATGCTGCAAAATATGACACCTCACTGTGGGAGTCGTCTAATAAACTACTTTGTTCTCTTCCAAAACACCTCGCAGAATACGGGTGGGTAGAATTTCTACCACGAGGAGGTTTGTTAGTGCCGTCTGACGAGTGGATGCGACAGATCTCAGAGTTTGATCTGCTGTTCAGGGACATTAACGGAAGTGACATACTTTCTAAAGAAAAATGTTTCTAAGAGATTAGTCGACGTAATTTTGCAGAAACATCCTCACGTGGTGCCGGAGGTCATTGAAATATTCTTACGGACCAGAATTTTTATTCGAGTGCTCTACCTTAACATGAAGCTGAAGAGAGAGAAAACAGCGGCATCACAAAGGCGAAAATGACGTCAGTGGCACTCTTCGGCTGCCGGAAGGATTTAACGAGGTATGTAACTGCAATAAGCAATGCGCAAGCAGTTAACTTCCGTGTGTTTAGTCACAGTCTAACATATACAGTCACGACATTCACTGCTGTAAAAGTTGTTACCAACTGACAGCTGCAACGACACTAGCGCTCCTAGCGGTGGGAAAGCCGCCGAAGTAGTGATGTTTGTTTGTAATCGCTTTTGTACGTAATTAACGAAATACTTACTATAACTTTTGCGTTACAAGCATTATTAAAATATCGAGAGACAAACATAATACGGAAATTAATATAAAAACAGCCGAATTTAAATGATTCAACGGTATAAAGAACAACTCCGTCATGAACTAATACTTACGAATATGTGTATATTTGCAGCTTATTCTGTTGAAAGTAAGTTGCATATAAACATAATGGTATAATAGATTTCTATTATGGGCTGTTCTTACTATGACAGCCAGTTTTTGACGTGTATCAATTCGGTATGGAGTCTAATGATTCTCAAATTTTTACACGTCACTTGTCTTTCTTATACGTGCATATTCTTTTAAGTGTAATTACTTTAGCTTTAAAAAACCAATGTTTTGATTATTCTTGCCGTTTGTGGTTCAGATCTAGCAACAATTGTGGAATTGGGCTCTTCTTTGTTGGAAAACAGTTTGGTTGTTTTTATCGTTTTATTGCCACGTCTGTGACGTTTTTCCTTCAGTTACAGCTGTGATTTTTGACTTGGTACGTTAAATGCCGTATTTATTGCATTCTATATACGTTTCCTATGTTCCACCCTCACCGATTTTACTGTAATTGTAATGAAGACTACTTAAAGTTCTTGCGTAAAAACTGACGTCTCTCTGCTAAAGGGCATGTCTCCTGGGCATTCTTATTTTTATTTGAAAATGAAATTATTCATTTAAAGCCTGTATGTTACAGGATAATTGTAAATTAACTGTCTTGTAATGTACCGTTTTGTACCATGTCAGGGATCTTACGAAACCTAAGAAAGACAAATGGGAAGCTATTTTTAAATTATTACCTATTTATAAGGCACTACATACGTTCCCTAATGTAAAAAGTATGCTGAAATCAATTTAAACACTACTATTCGCACTCATCAACTATCGTATTCAGAAACGTAGCTTGCCAGCCGCTTGGAGCACTGCTATCACAGCGTATAACAAAAATCTGTGAGAGTGTCGTGACTGTATATGTTAGACTGCGGTTTAGTGGTGTTCTATGTGACGGCGCAGCGCCGCTTAGCGCCCCTCGCTGGCAGTTCTGCTTCGACGCTGACGTCATTTCAACGGCCAATAGCAGGTCGTTTCGCTTCGGGTCCAAGCTTTATAGAATAACCTTGGTGTAAAGATTGCTGTGCAATGCACGTTACGAGTTTCAGTGATATTGATGATTAATTCATTTTGAGAAATCTAACAGAAATATTATTTCATGAAAACTGATAGAATATTCCAGTAAACGACAGACACTTATTTTACTTGACTCTGTCATTTCAATTGTTTGAGTGTTAATGTCACATAATACAGTTCAACAATCTCGCTGCTGGCAAACGTATTGCTACTACGTGATCGGTCACACTGGCATTCGTCACGAAATATTCCTCTTACTGATTCTGACATTCGAAGCCTCTAAGTAATGTGCAGGAACAGTACTTAGAATGGAGGTGTCGGGTGGGTCTCGTTAATTTTGATCAATTTGTATGACAATTGTATTTTAATCACGAGGGAAATGGACTGTACTGTTACTTTCCTCAGTGGTGTAATTGCCTCAAAAAGCAGGCATACAGAATCAACGTGGCAAATTTAAATGTTGTTGTTGTTGTGGTCTTCAGTCCGCAGACTGGTTTGATGCAGCTCTCCACGCTACCCTGTCCTGTGCAAGTCTCTTCATCTGAGAATACATTCGGCAACCTACATCCTTTTGAATCTGCTTACTGTATTCGTCCCTCGGTCTCCCTCTACGAATTTTAGCCCACACGCTTCTTTCTAATGCTAATTTGACAATTCCTTGATCTCTCAGAATGTGTCCAACCAATCTATCCCTCCTCTTAGTCAGGATATGCCAGAAACTCATTTTGTCCCCGATTAAGTTAAGTACCTCCTCATTAGTTACGTGATCTACCCATCTAATCTCCATCATTCGTCCGGAGCACCACATTTCAAAAGCTTTTATCATCTTTTTATCAGAACTCCTTATTGTCCACGTTTCACTCCCATACAATGTTACATTCCAGACAAATGCTTTCAGAAAGTACTTCCTAAGATTTAATTTAATATTGGATGTTAGCAAGTTTCGCTTCTTTAGAAACTCTTTTCTTCCCATAGCCATTCTGCGTTTTGTATCTTCTTTACTTCGGCCATCAGAAGTTATCTTGCTACCCAAATAACAAAATTCATCCACTACTTTTATTGTCTCATTACCTAATCTAATTCCTACAGCATCGCCTGATTTTCTGAAATTGCATTCCATTACCTTCGTTTTACTCTTGTTAATGTTCATCTTATATCTTCCTCTCAAGACACTGTACATCCCATTCAATTGCTCTTCTAGATCTTTTTTGGTCTCTGAAAGAATTACTATGTCATCGGCTAAACACAATGTTTTTGTTTCTTCTCTCTGCACTTTAATGCTCCTCCAAATTTCTCCTTCCATTCCTTTACTGCCTGCTCAATGTAAAGATTGAACAACATTGGAGAAAGGCTACAACCCTGTCTTACTCCCTTCCCAACCTCTGCGTCCCTTTCTTGCCCTTCGACTCTAATAACCGCCGTCTGGTTTTTGTATAGGTTGAATATAACTCTTCGCTCCCTATATTTTACCCCTGATACCTTCAGAATTTGGAAGAGTGTATTCCAGTCAACATTGTCAAAAGCTTTCTCCAAATCGACAAACGCTAAAAACGTAATTCTTCAGTTTCTCCCGGCGTATTTGATGATCAAAATATCCACGGGTGTACTGCCGGTCTATAGTGTCCAACGGGCCCGTGGACACTATAGACCGGCAGTACACCCGTGGATATTTTGATCGCTAAAAACGTAGGTTTCCCTTTCCTTAGTCTATCTTCTAAGATGAGTCGTAATGTCAGTATTGCCTCTCGTGTTCTTACATTTCTCCTAAACCCAAACTGATCTTCCCCGAGGTTGGATTCCACAAGTTTTTCCATTGGTCTGTAAATAATTCATGTTAGTATTTTCACCCATGACTTATTAAACTGATAGTTCTGTAATTTTCACCCTTACCTGCATTTGCTTTTTTTGGAATCGGAATTACAATATTCTTCTTGAAGTCAGAGGGGATTTCCCCTGTCTCATACATCTTGCATACCAGGTCATCATCATCATCATTAGAGACTGATTATGCCTTTCAGCGTTCAGTCTGGAGCATAGTACCTCTAATAAAATTCCTCCATGATCCCCTATCCAATGCTAACATTGATGCCTGGTCTGATGTTATGCCTTTTACCTCAAAATCATTCTGCACCGAATCTAAGTACTTTCTTCTTGGTCTGCCTCGACTCCTCTTACAATCGACTTACAAGCTCATGAGTCTCTTAGGTAACTTTGCTTCTCCCATGCGTGTAACATGACCTCAACATCTCAATCTGTTCGCTCTAACTGCTTCATCTATGGTGTTCATTCCCAGCTTTTCTTTGATTTCCTCATTATGGACACCCTCCTGCCATTGTTCCCATCGATTGGTACATGCAATCATTCTTGCTACTTTCATATCTGGTAACCTGTATCCATCCAACTTTCACTCCCATACAACAAAGTTGGTCGAAAGATAGAGCGGTGCACTGCTAACTTAGTCTTGGTACTTACTTCCTTCTTGCAGAAGAGAGTAGATCTTAGCTGAGCAATCACTGCATTAGCTTTGCTGCACCTCGATTCCAGTTCTTTCACTATGTTGCCATCCAAGGTACTTGAAACTGTCTACCTGTTCTAACTTTGTTCCTTCTATTTGGCACTCAATCCGTTTAAATCTCTTTTCCACAGACATTACTTTTGTTTTGGAGATGCTGATCTTCATATCATAATCCTTGCACCTCTGATCGAGCTCTGAAATATTAGTTTGCAACCGTTCAATCGAATCGGCCATTACAACTAAGTCATCCTCATATGCGAGACTGCTTATTTTGTTTTCACCTACTTTGATCCATGAATAGTATGAACAACAGTGGTGACAGGTTACAGACTTGTCTTACCCCTGAAACTACCCTGAACCATGAGCTTAATTTGCCATCTACTCTACTGCTGCCTGACATAAAGCCCTTTGATTGCCTGCAGAAATTTGCCTCCTATACCATAATCGTGAAGAACTGACAGTAGTTTCCTCCTAGGGACACGGTCATAAGCCTTTTCTAGATCTATGAAACATAGATACAATTCCCTGTTCCACTCATAGCACTTTTCCATTACCTGCCGTAAGCCAAATATCTGGTCCTGACAACCTCTAAGAGGCCTAAACCCACACTGATTTTCATCTAACTTGTCTCCTTTCAACAATACCTCAGAATATTTTGCCTACAACGCTAATTAAAGAGATATCTCGATAGTTGTTGCGATCTTTTCTATTTCCATGTTTGAAAATTGGTGTGATTACCGCTTTCGTCCAGGCTGACAGAACCTGTCCCGGTTCCCACGCCTTTTCAATTATCCTGTGTAACCACCTGAGACCTGATTTTCCACTGTATTTGACGAGTTCCGGCTTAATTTCATCCACCCCAGCCGCTTTATTGCACTGTAATCTACTGACCATTTTCTCCACTTCCTCAAATGAGATCCTGTTTCCATCGTCGTTCCTATCCCATTCTACTTGAAAATCTGATACATCATTGAACGTTTCACCTACATTGACTAATTCTTCAAAATATTACCTCCATCTGCCCAAGGCATCCACGGGATTGACTAGCAGCTTTCCTGACCTGTCCAAAACACTTGTTAATTCCTTCTTCCCTCGCTTTCGAAGATTGCTAATTATGCTCCAAAATGGTTTTCCCGCGGCTTGACCCAGATATTCTAGCTTGTTTCCAAAGTCTTCCCATGATTTCTGCTTGGATTCTGTAATTATCCGTTTGGCTTTGTTTCTTTCTTCCACATAACTTTCTCTGTCTGCCTGATTTCTAGTATGGAGCCATTTTTGATATGCCTTCTTTTTATTTTTACCAGGTGATACAATTTTTTCATGACTGGCTCACCTAACGACATCAGCAATTCAGACGGAATATCATCTACTCCAGGGCCCTTGTTTCGACTCAAGTCCTTCAGCGCTCTGTCAAATTCTTCTCCCAGTATCATATCTCCTATCTCATATTTCTCCGCTTCGTCTTCCATTTTTAGAATACTGATTTCCAGTTTATTTCCTTTGTCTAGGCCCTCTATATATTCCTTCCACAGTTCAGCCTTCTCCTCTTTGCTTAGTACTGGTTTTGCGTCTGAGTTCTTGATATTCATACAGCTGCTTTTCTTGTCTCCAAATATCTCTTTTATTTTTCTGTAAGCGGTATCTATCTTTCCCCTAGTTATGCATTCTTCTACGGTTCTGCATTTGTCCTCTAGCCACTCCTGCTTAGCCAGTCTGCACTTCCTGCCAATCTCATTTTTCAGACGTTTGTACTCCATTTTTCCTGTTTCACTTGCTGAATTTTTATTTTTTTCCTCTCATCATTTAAGTTCAGTATATCCTATGTTATCCAGGGATTTCTATTAGGCCTTGTCCTTCTGCCTATATGGTCCTCTGCAGCCTTCACTACCCTATCTCTCAGAGCTACTCATTCTTCTTCTACTGTATTACTTTCCACAGTTTCAGCAAATCCTTGCCTAATGCTCCCTGTGAAACTCTCAACCACCTCTGGTTCCTTCAATTTGTCCAGGTTCCATCTCCTAACCTTTCTACCTTTCTGCACTCTGTTAAGTTTTAATCTGCAGCTCATAACCAATAAGTTCAAATGTTTGTATAGTCTATGGGACTTAACTACGGGGTCATCAGTCCCTAACTTACAAACTACTTATGAACTACTTACGAACTAGGACGGCACAAATATCCATGCCCGAGGGGGGATTCGAACCCCCGACAGTAATGGACGTGCAGACTGTGACTGAAGCGCCTCAGTCCCCTCGGCCATCGCGGCCGGCACGTTTGTCACGAGTACTGCTTCTTTTAATAACGGATACATACGGATACGTATATTTTCGTTACTCTCACAGGCCTTAGACGTACAATATACTGGCAGGTAACGTCCAAGTCTTGGTACGTAAACTGTGCTCTGTGATCGCGTCTCAGTGTTCACAATTACGCAGTGGTGCCAACTAGCAACAACGCGTAGTAAAATGAAAGGAGCTCAAATTACTTTGTCCACCCCATGTACAGCGTATTGCTGATAGCCTCGAGAACTTGCTGGGATATTCATAACAATACATAACAGCTGTGGCGTTACAGAGGGGTTTTCTCAACACGGCGAGTTGTAAGAGGCAGTACCTGGTCTGCAGGGTGGCAGTTGCAGATGAGGTGGGGGGCAGATTGTTCCCACGAGAAACCAGCTTCCGCGATGGCGAGATTGCTGTGAGTACAACACACGTGGGATTTCCACGAGCTGCAGCAATCTGTTGAAGCATCAATTCATTTCACATAATGAAGGCTCTTATAAACTCCAAGCACATTAAAAATCTATAGATATAGGACAGGATTTCATATTATGTTTCATCAAATGTGCGAGCAAGTATAAAACGAGTGCGGCGTGGGCTACTTACGAAACTCCAATCGCCAACATTCTCCTCCGAATGCAAAAATATATTGTTGACTCCCACTTACGTAGTTAGAAATGACAATCAGAATAAAATACGAGAAATCAGAGCTCGAACGGAGAGGTTCAGGTGTTCTTTCTTCCCGCGCGCTATTCGAGAATGGAATGGGAGATAAATAGTATAATGGTGGTTCGATGAACCCTCTGACAGGCACTTAAATGTGATTTGCAGAGTATCCCATGTAGATGTAGAGTGTGTTGTGCACATATGATCAATTAGTGGCAAACGTGAAAGTTTATATACAATCGGGACGTCGCAAGTGAACCAGTTTGCAGCTATAAATGTGATCAGTACTGCTGCGTTTATTATTAAGGTTCTGCTGAAGAGCGGATAGTTGTGGCACATTGAGCAAATCATTATATAATAAGCGTACGGTCTGGCAAAAGGTGGAACAAAAGATTTACCTACTAAATCAGTACAATGAATATGTAAGGAACACTCACTAAGAGTGTATTTCGACGTTAACTTTGTGGAGGGAAATCTGGTAGTACAACGTAGCCTTACGTTTGCCCATCTTTGGATGGCTACATTTTCTTGACTTAGTTCTTTTTGTCAGCAGCATATCGTCTTTACTGCACAAGTATATTCAAAGGTTTAATGCGACATATAAATTGTTTCACAGAAAGATAGACATATTTAGGTGCTTGCAATTACTTACGTAAAAAAAAAAAAAAAAAAAAAAAAAAAAAAAAAAAAAAAAAAAAAAAAAAAAAAAAAAAGAGGAACAGTTGCGTTCACTTCGTAGTGCTGAATGGCGAACTTTTTATTTGGTGTTCATCTGGCATTTCCTTATTTTACAAACACTACTGCATTGGAGTAAACACACATACTCTAAATATATGGGATAAAGTATGTAAATATTAATATATTGTTGGTATACTGAAAACATTTTGTAGCCCCTTGAACTTTTTGTATAAAACCCTGTAAAGATTATGTAACTTACATTGAGAAAAGTATTTCTGTCACTTAAATATTTGTTCAGCACATTCGACCCATCATTGTACATAGTGTATATCTTAGATGAAAGAAGGAGTATCAGTATATTTCTGTAAATGATAATCTTTGCTATGTAAACGAAAATATCTTATGTGTAATGCATGTTTGCTGCAGCAGTTTGTATATTGATTGTTGTGAAGTGTACCATGATACAATAGTGTTTATAGCATGAAGGAATGCCAGATGAACACAAATAAAAAGTTCGCTATCCAGCAGAACTAAGTGAACACAACTGTGTCATTTTATACTTCAGTAAATACAAGCATGTAAATATGTCTTTTGCGTGTGACACAACATATATGTGGCAGTAATACTAAATATCCTTGTGCAGTAAAGAAGCAGAGGAGATCTTGCTCACAAAAATAAGTATTTAAAGAAAATGTAGCCTTATGAAGCTGGGCAAGGTAGCCCGAAACCGCTAAAGGCTTTGAAATAAAACATTTTTAAAACATATGTGCCTGATTGCTTTGTTCACCAACAATAAAATATTCCACTTGAAATTACAATGCTACTCTTTCCTTAAAAAATCATAATAATTAGTTCACACTTCGTCATCAAATGTGGAGTACACCAGAAAAACACAAGAGCTTCAAATGGTCGCCACCCAACAGTTATTCAATTTGATAGACAATTTTTCAGCTGCACGGAATAGTCGTGTAGGCTACGGACTGAGCGGCTGTTTCCGCCGGAGGTTCGAATCCTCTCTCGGGCAGGTGTGTGTGTGTGTGTGTGTGTGTGTGTGTGTGTGTGTGTGTGTGTGTGTGTTGTCCTTAGTGTAAGGTACTTTAAGTGGTTTGTAAGTCTAGGGAGTAATGACTGTATCAGTTAGTCGGAAAGTTTTATAAACATTTGAACAGTCTTTCACAATTATCGATACTATCATAATCTTTCGTACTATTCCATACAAACTTAACATACAATGAAGAATTGCTAAGCAACATCCCTGGTGCAGGAGGTTTTTTAAGGATATCCGTATAGAGATAACAATATGAAAACAGACTTACATGTCGTTTTCTTCGTAATTTTGTCTTCCGCCGTGGCGTTCTTTGCATAATCATCTTGTAATGCTATCTTAGGCTAAATACTTCCATGGCTAGCTGCTAGATCAATGCGATTTATACAACATTTGAACTTACATTGATACACTGAACTTATCCTTTCCAGACTGAAGTTGCGTGTCGCTCAATCGCAGCAGTAGACGTACTGTGAATGAGCGTGTGGCGGAGAGGTAACACACTGCATTGGGAAAGATGGTGGTGCATTTCCTATATGGCTCCAGGCAAGCGCCAGGGACGTTCTTTTGAAAGGGCACGACCGATTTTCTTACCCAAAAATACAACCGGAAGCTCCGTCTCTACTGACCACGTTGTCAACAGGATGTTAAATCCTAATCTTCCTTTCTTCCTTCCTTCTGAACTAGGTCTGTATTCACGCCTACTCTCTCAAGGTGATGTCGTCATAGCGACAATGGCCACAAAAAGTTAATAAATGGGTCAAGTAGTGTAGGAGAGTGTTTTTGCTAGAAAAAGCCGATAAGCAACTGCTGGCGTCCCACTTAAGGAATGAGTGGACATCGTTTAGTTCCGGTACGGTGGACGTAGAGGAATTATGGGCAAAACTTAATTGCATTTTAAATAAAGTGCTGGTGAAATATGTGCTCACAAAGTGGATTAAGCATGGGAAAAACCCACGGTGGAATTTGTTGTCTGTTTGGCCAAAAATGTTGTTTATCACATTGCTTTAACCTAAATGTACCCTTTTATTACATGCAAATAAACGGTTTTGTACGCTTCTACAGAAACCCTTATTTTAAACCCGGACAAAGCCGGGTACTTGAAGCTAGTAATATTAATATTGGAAAAATGCTGAGAATGCAAAGGCAGTTGCACTCTCGGTTCAAAAAAGGCCAAGAAAGTCAAATCAGACAAAAGTTAGTAGAGATTCGCACATTCGTAAAAAGATCGATGCGTGAAGCATACATTAACTAGAACTGCCATACCGTAGCAAAAGAGCTTGCTGATAACCCGAAAAATTCTGGTCCTACTCGTATGTAAATTCGGTAAGCGGATCAAAGGTCTCTATCCAGTCACTCGTTGATCGGATCCCGTTGATCATTCTGGTATGGTGATAGAAGGCAGCAAAATAAAGGCCTAAGTTTTAAATTTAACATTTAATAAATGAAACTTCCTGGCAGATTAAAATTGTGTGCCAGAACCGGGACTCGAACCTGGGACCTTTGCTTTTCGCGGGCAAGCGCTCTACCGACTGAGCTATCCCGACACGACTCACGATGCCGCCCCAGCACTTTACTTCGGCCAGTACCTCGGCTCCTACTTTCCAACCTTCACAGAAGCTCTCCAGCGAAACTTGCAAGACTCGCACTCCTGGAAGAAAAGATATATTGGAGACATGGCTTAGCCACAGCCTAAGGGATGAAACTTTCACTCTGCAGCGGGGTGTAGGGGTGTACGCTGATATGAAACTCCCTGGCAGAAAGAAATGATTCACGCAGGAGGACCATGCAAACATACCTTCATTTGATGGTCGCACTAACTTCCAAATGGAGGACACAGGCATAGGCGGTGCAGACAATCAGCTGAGAGAGTTGAAAACAAACAAGTTGACAGGTCCAGATGGGGTACCAATCCGGTTTTACAAAGAGTACTCGGCGACAATTGCCCCTTACTTAGCTTACAATTATCGCGATTCTTTGATCCAGCGCAAAGTACCAGGCGACTGGAAAAAAGGCACAGGTAACTCCCGTGTATAAGAAAATCAAAAGAACGGACATACGAAATTACAGAGCTATATCATTAACATCAGTTTGTTGTAGAATTCTTGAACATATTCTCAGTTCTAATATACACTCCTGGCCATTAAAATTGCTACACCACGAAGATGACTTGCTACAGACGCGAAATTTAACCGACAGGAAGAAGATGCTGTGATATGCAAATAATTAGCTTCTCAGAGCATTCAAAACAACGTTGGCGCCGCTGCCGACACTTACAACGTGCTGACGTGAGGAAAGTTTCCAACAGATTTCTCATACACAAACAGCAGTTGACCGGCGTTGCCTTGTGAAACGTTGTTGTGATGCCTCGTGGAAGGAGGAGAAATGCGTACCACCAAGTTTCCGACTTTGATAAAGGTCGGATTGTAGTCTATCGCGATTACGGTTTATCTTATCGCGACATTGCTGGTCGCGTTGGTCGCGATCCAATGACTGTTAGCATAGTATGGAATCGATGGGTCCAGGAGGGCAATACGGAACGCCGTGCTGGTTCCCAACGGCCTCGTATCACTAGCAGGCATCTTATCTGCATTGGTGTAACGGATCGTGCAGCCACACATGTTTCAGGTCGTGTACGGGCCTTTCTGGAAACGGAAAATGTTCGACTGCTGCCCTGGTCATCACATTTTCCAGATCTCTCACTAATTGGAAACATCTGGTCAATGGTGGCCGAGCAACTGGCTCGTCACAATACACCAGTCACTACTCTTGATGCACTGTGGATCGAGTTGAATCAGCATGGGCATCTGTACCTGTAAACGCCATCCGAGGTCTGTTTGACTCAATGTCCAGGCGTATCAAGGCCGTTATTACTGCCAGAGGTGGTTGTTCTGGGTACTGATTTCTCAGGATCTATGCACCCAAATTGCGTGAAAATGTAATCACATTTCATTTCTAGTATAATATATTTGTCCAATGAATACCTGTTTATCATCTGCATTTCTTCTTGGTGTAGCAAATTTAATTGCCAGTAGTGTAGTAAATTTCCTTGAGATGGAAAAGCTTCTGTTCGATTTTCGAAAGGCGTTTGACACAGTGCCGCACTACAGACTGCTAACGAAGGTACGAGCTTACGGGACGGTACCCAAATATGTGAGTGGGTCGAATATTACTCGAGTAATAGAATTCAGTATGTTGTCCTCGATGGTAAGTGTTCATCACAGACTAATGTATATTGAGGGGCTCCCCAAGGAAGTGTGATAGGACCGCTACTATTTTCTATCTGCGGCTGTTTGTTGATGATGCTGTGGTGTACCATAGGTTGCCGTCATTGAATGACTGTTGTAGGATGCAGGATGACTTGGATCAAATTTCTAGGTGGTGTGAGAAGTGGAAATTAGTGCTAAAAGAGGAAAACTGTAAGGTGATGCAGTTGAGAAGAAACAATCCCATAATGTTCGAATACAGCATTAGAACTGTTTTGTTTGACAGAGTCGCGTCAAGTACCTACGTGGATATGAAATGGAACGAGCAAATGACAGTAGTGGGGAAGGCGAATGGTCGACTTCGGTTTGTTGTGAGAATTTTGGTAAGGTGATTCGTCTGTAAAGGAGGCCGTATATAAAACGTTGTACGATCCCATCTTGAGTATTGCTCAAGTGTTTGGGATCCCCACCAGATAGTTTTAAAGGTGTATGACGTCGCTTCAAACAGGGAGGGATAACCCCACCGAGTGGATATATTTTTACTCGTCAGTGACGGTCCACTGGTATGCAAATGTGCAAAATCACAGATATGCAAATTAATTTTAAATATAATCTTCATTAATGTTAATATCAAGGGTCGCCACCATATTTTTTATTAAAAACATGGAAAAAGATCCAACACCCTAAATCTATAAGCACGGTGGGGATATAATTGATCAGAGTGCACCAAATAATGAACACAGTCCTCTACCTATCTATCTAATTACCTCTCCAAAATAGTGAGTTAGGAATTTGTAAAGGTAAGTAAATTTATGACTTAACTCTTTCAGTGTTGGTGGTTAGTGTTACTAACCACCTCTTTTCGATCACGGTACTTCTATTCCACGCCATCTAGCGATAAACGGTTGAATTAGTATGTCCGTTTGGACTGTGCTTCAAAACAAATCACAGATTCCGGTTACATCGCATGAATGTCAGTGCATACCAGTTGCATTGAATATAGCGCTAACGTACCTTGTCTCGAGTGTCTGATAAAAACATCAATACAACGGGTAGATAGCATGTTTTCTGTAATGTATTTTATTGAACGTATTCTCATAGACCTATTTTATGTGTGTTTGCATGCAGGTTTTGTTACTTTTGTGTTTTCACTGAATAGTTACAAACCACCATGACGGTGGCGGGTTAGCTTATGGATGTAACGTCATTTTTTTTCAGATTCTTTACACTATGTCGCGCCGCACGCGCCGCTTAGGAGAGAACGAGATTGGACAATACTTGTTTGAAGACATCCCTTCAGGTAATGAGAGCATTTGTAGCTCTGACGATGACGAAGAAGAGGCAGCAAATCAGCCAAATCCGATGGTGTCAGGTTATTTGAGTGGCGTTCAAAGTGCTCCTGACGACAGTTATGATTTTGATGATGACCTCCCTTTGTCTATCCGGTTACAACGGACGCCTGATTCTACAGAGTCTAATAATGTACGTGCAAACATGCCGGTTATGATTGCTCCAAAATGGACGAAAGATTATAGAATGGATATGCCTGGTGCGTTTTCTGAAAGAGTGGGTGTGTCAGATCAAATTCTGAGCATGGAGAATGTGACCCCCATTTACTATTTCGTCTTCTTTGGACTGAACATTTACAAGACCTTTTATGTTTCCAAACTAACCTTTACGCTACTCAAACCGGAAAGCCATATACACCTATCACAACAGAAGAGATTGATGTTTTTATTGCCTTGAATTTGGTGATGGGTATAAAAAAATTGCCGAGCTACCGAGATTATTGATCGTCAGCGCCTGATTTGCATGACAGCTATGGTTCAACAGGTTCAGTTGCCTTTTGAATAACTTACATGTCAATGGCAATAGTGTAATGTCCGACCGAACTGACCCTAATTACGACAAACTGTATAAAATTAGACCTCTACTCTTCATACTGCACAACAATTTTCAAAATCACTACAGGCCATCTGAGAGAGTGGCAATCGATGAAAGCATGATCAAATTCAAAGGCAGAAACTCCCTAAAACAATACATGCCACGAAAGCCGACGAAACGTGGATACAAGGTGTGGATGATGTGTGCACAATCGGGTTATTGTCTAGATTTTTATATTTACACAGGCAAACATGGCAGTAACGTTGAAACGGACTTAGGTGGAAACGTTGTCAGGACGTTTTGCGAAACCTTGAAAAATAAATATCATAAGGTTTATTTTGACAATTATTTCAATAGTTAACCTTTACTGGTGAAACTACTTGAGGACAAGATTTTCACTTGTGGAACCGTGAACGCAAATATAAAGTTCTTCCCAACGCTAAAAAATGACAAGCATTTACTAAGAGGTCAACATGATTACCGGGTTAGTGACACAAACGTAAGTTTGCTGAAATGGAAAGACAAGAGATCAGTACTGATTCTGTCAAACTACCACGATCCGACGAATGTGGGAAACGTAAAACTCAGAGAGCGTGATGGCAGCAGTACTGAAGTGTCTTGTCCTCAGGCTGTCTTCGACTACAACGCAAACACGAACTTTGTCCACAAATTTGATCAACTCAAAGGAAGCATTGCTATTGACAGAAAATCCCATAGGTGGTGGCATAGGATTTTCTTTCACTATCTTGATTGTTGCGTTGTCAATACTTTTTTTATTTATAAAGAACTGCAGTCCTCTTCACGCCCAGACCTCGACAAGCTGATTCTGAAAGACTTCCGGAGAGAAGTATACCGGGGCCTACTGGCAGAGACAAACACAGGCCGGATTCAGTGAACAGCAGCCGTAATTCCGCGGCCTCATCTCCAGGACCTGCATTTATAAAACGCCACAAACCTACAGTCCCGCAGGAAATTCGTCTAGAATCCATTCGCCATCAACCTGAAAGAAGCACATCAAGAAGATGCTGCAATTGTAGCACTAAAATATCTCCCGTGCGTACTGTATGGCAATGTAGTACATGTAAAGTGCCTCTTTGCTTACGCAAAGGTAAAACATGTTTTGCAGATTTTCATAAAAATAATTTGTTTTTGTTAGTTTGTACGTTTGTAATGGTGATTCCTCTAATAAATAACGTTCACAATCATCCTAGTATTATTTATAGCAGTAGTCATGGTGGTTAGCGTTAGTGACCACCTCAGCCCTTGAAAGCTTGAATACCTATATTATGTTTCCTCTATTGTCTGTGATATTTCAGTTGTAACAGTTGCTTCAATGAACAGACACTGATAATTATGTTCCTACTGTACAAGTGTGAACAGACATTGGTAATTATGTTCCTATTGTAAAAGTGTGACTGAAAGAGTTAAACAAATACTTTTATTAATTAAAGCACACAGAAATTCGGGGGATAGTTAACGATTAGTATAAAGGATTTTGTAAATGAAATCACAGTTAAAAGTATAGTTAAGCGATGGGTTACAAATGAAAACAAATATTTGAAAATAGGATGTCAAATGCAATAAAATCGATTAACATCGCGGAATAGTGTTTGATCAGCAAATTCTCTGAGTTTTAACAAATAAGTTTACAAATCAATATACGAAGTCTAATAGAGGTGAAACAAATGGAGCTGTAACACAGTGAAATGTCTGGCTATACATGTAGTGTTGTCCTATCGTGAAAAATAGAAAGGTGGACAGAGGCGCTAAGAAATTAGTTACAGGAAAGAGAAGTCAACATCGATCATACTCACGCACATACACACTGATGGGTGATTACTGCAACTAAATAAAACAAGCCAAGCAAATAGCGAGCATCACTTTACCAATAACCTTGAGTCGGCTTGATCTCTTGACGCCGAATCGATTGAAGTAAGTACTAAATAAGTCACGCCGTGTGTGTCTTCCTTAAATGAGGAGTTTCATCATCTGAACTGTCCGAAGATGGGTCAAATATCAGTCCACGTCATGAGGCCTATCGCAGCATAAAGTCTCTTACGAATACAACTCGGAGGGTCTTACAACACACAGGTTGTTACGGCTCATTATTTTACATCAGTCATTGTAGACACTGTATTCATAAATTACATTAGCATGACTACATGTTAGAAACTACCGATGTCATATTTCTGACAATCGGTGCTGGCATATGCAAAATTAAAACATACTCCAGACATCTGACAATATGCACATGTGTTCATATGCCTAATCATTGTTATGAAAAACACCTTAACAGAAAATGCCACTTTGATTGGTAAACTGCGTGCTGACCTGTTCTCAACAGGTTAGGCATATGGAGAATATGGCCAGATATCTGGAGTATGTGTACGACTTTCAAACTGATGTGATGTGGCCACGATCGTTTTTAATGCTCGTCGGTTGTTGAAAGTTAACTTTAGGTTTCGCCCGCTATTTTTTTCGCCGTTGCCGTTTTACCTTGTTTTGATACGCTGCCTTTACCTTGGTTACTGTCGCTGGTGAAACATTTAACTGAGCAGCCTCTTTCGTCACAGATGATCCCTCGAACTGTGCACCATCCAACTGACCTCTTTGGAGGCGTGAGTCACGCATTTCACCGATCATATACAGGGTGAGTCACGAGGTTTTCTCTAGGTTTCTGGAGGGTATTCACTAGGTTATTTGGAACAAAAAATATAAATAAAGTTATGGAGTTAGATCAATAATTAAGGAGCTACAGTAATTGAAAAACTCAGGAAAATGGCAGAATAACTTTCATTTTAGGATTTAACTATAAAAAATGCACATATTAATCAATTTAAACAATTTTGTAGTGGCCTCTTGCATTCAGAGTTGATTTAAAGCAAGTGTTCAAAATTTCCTGTCTGCATTTGAAAGCAAAGATTCGCACCGGAGTGAACCGCGCGAGTAGCATTTCGTAATTCACCTGCTCGTTCCTTATTGACGTTGCGGCATCGAAATGCGTTGTATAAATACTTCTCGTGTCTCCACCTTAACTTCGTTCATGGGTCTTTCATCCACCCTTAACTGCAGAGTTTTTTAATCTGGCGATCTAGCAGGCTAGTTGATAAGGCCCCCGCGACCTATCTAACGATGTGGGAATTGCTGATTAAGATAAGCTGTTAACACATGGTGGAAATGTGCAGGTGGCCCGTCACGTTGGACGTGCATTTGGCGTCTTTCCAGAGGAATATCTTCAAGAAGTTGCGGTAAAATTTGCCGTACATTTGACCATTTAAATTTCACTGGAGAATAAACAGCCCCAGTAACTGGTCACAAACAACACCACACCGGACATTGAATCTGTGTTTAAATCGAGATACTGCCGTGGCATGGAGATTTTCGTCTGGCATATCTTGTAAAGGATGCCTTATGAAGTTTCAAATGTTTGTATAGCTTATGGGACGTAACTACGAGGTCATCAGTCCCTAAACTTACAAACTACTTATGCACTAGCTAAGACTAAAGACGGCACAAATATCCATGCCCGAGGGGGGATTCGAACCCCCGACCGTAGTGGCCGTGCAGACCGTGACTGGAGCGCCTCAGTTCCCCCGGCCACCGGCGGCCGGCCATTATTTCCATTTAACCAGTTACGAAAGTGGAAACGGTTGGCAAAATTATGTGGTTCTAATTGGTGAACTTACTGCACATGAAAAGGATACAGATCATTCTCATGAAGAATCCCGCATACCTTAGATTGTGAAACGTTCTTTCGGGTAGTTAGGCGTCTTGCACTTGAACTAGGATTGCGCTGTACTGAATTAACTATGTTTTCCTCTTCTTGAACGTCTCGATGTCTTTCAGAATTAATACGAAACCTGGGAAGAGAAGTTCCACTAAAGGTTTTGGCACTCGGAATTATAAGGTTAGCATAGGGGTAAAGCAGTCAATAAACCGAATATTGGTTTGAACACCACAGTGCTTTACTTGGTATGGTCCTGTTTGGAGGTGGTATGCGTTCGCCTTCCTCCGACCTTCGAACTGACTTACCCAGCCAGTTATAGGGGGACCTACAGTTCAACGAAGGTTCCTAACCACGGGGCTACTCGGTATTTTTCACATGAGCAATACTGACAGAGGTGAAAAAAGTGGAAAGTGACAGATAAAAATCCTAGGAACTGGCGGGGATCGAACCCTCGACCTTCGGGTTCAAAGTCTGTCACTTACCACTGTGCAACCGGAGATACCGACACTGATATTCGGCAACAGCAGGTTTCACGTTACCATCACAGATGCCAAATGTACACCATCTCTCTATACTCCTGCGATGAAAACTTGAAAGGCATCGCAGAGTGTACGGTACAGAGGAGACAATAACAGCAAACAATGATTGCAGTATCAATAACGTGTTTCTTATGCAAACGCACCACTCGCTTCACTTGCCCACCTAAGACTGATCGTGTGTCCTGTGAAAACACGTGTAGCGCTCCATACACCGTGGCCTGTTTCGGAATTCTGTTGTAGCTCCTTAATTAACTCCTGGCATCCTATATGTTGACCACCGCAGACCAAAGCGAATAATATACTGCAAGCTAACGTCCAACGTACACTGCGGTCGCGCCTCAGTGTTAACACGTACTCGGTGGCGCCCTCTTTAGTTTTGAAGTGAAACGTAACTGTTGTAATAAAATCTCTGAGCGAGATACTAAAGAGATCGATACCACCCGTTTCTACCGAAGTATGCGATACTTGTTGTAAAGTGTCTGTGATTCACTTTGTAGTAGTACCGTGTTACTAGTTCGCTGTGATTCCTGTTATACTGTATCCGTAAGAAGTACCGTTTTAGACAAAAATGTTCAAATGTTTGTTAAGCTTATGGGACTTAACTACGGGGTCATCAGTCCCTAAACTTACAAACTACTTACGAACTACCTTATACTAAGGACGGCACAAATATCCATGCCCGAGGGGGGATTCGAACCCCCGACCGTAGTGGCCATGCAGACCGTGACCCGTTTTAGACCATTATTTCCAGGATCTCAGCATAACAGGCAGCGCAGTCTGTGTGGAGTGGACTAGAGCACTATATAATACAAACAGAACAATCTGCCATTTTGAATCCTACGTTGAAGGCGCGCATTTAAAGACGACAGAACACTTACGCTTTTTAACATGCTCTTAAGGCCATTAAGTATACTTTCCTAACGCAGAAAATATTACAGCATAGTAAATTTATTTACGTATATTTGATTGTAAGACGCAAGCAACTTAAAGTTAGTAATTAGATGGATATTTAGAGATGTGATACGTTCACTTACATTCCAAAGTAAGGTATATGATGTCGTTATAAATATTTCCCACTTGAAGTTCAAATACGTTACAATTATCGTATTTTCTAGTTTATAAATGGTACGGCCACATACGTTTACGGTAACTAATAGTTGCATTCGAATACAGTAATGGAATAATATTGAATTGTGATATTGTACTTCCCGTATTCCCCCTCTAATGCCTCGCATATTTTACACACACCACATTTCCGAGAATATTTTACTTCAGAATGTGTTTAATAACTTTGAACGTCTGGTTTCGTTAGATAACGACTAAAGAAAGTCTCTTTGGTAGAATGCACTTTGAAATAAAGTGAATGTTGCATGTTAAGTTTTGAATTTAATTACTTTCATGTACGGACATCATTCCTGTTCGCATTTTTTGCGAAGTTCAATTTTTTTTCTTCAGACATCCGGTTCACAGCTTGGCTTAGACGTACATATCCCCGCATTTAAATTAAACACTGAACTAATGCGAAATAATCTCATATATTAAAAAACTCTACGAATACTAAAGTTTGTCGGCCAGACCAAACTACCCAACCGATTTCCTTCATTTTTGTTTTAAACGAAAGGAATTCATTCTCGGTTTTGTCATCATGTATCAGAATCAAATTAGGTCTATCCATATTTTATTTCATTCAAACGCGGTATTCCTTGCATTAAATATTTTAATGGGTTTGTTTTACGATATCTTCTGTTGTAATGAAGGCGCTTTTAAACATTTGTATTGATTGATTCTGAAGAAAGCTATACGTGAACATTCAATTTTACGTCCATTTTTCCCAACTTTTTGTCATTCCACTAACGGTGCGAAGTATTCGCACGGGTCCTCTAGTATAATTTAAAAACCACTAGCTGGGTAAAGCCAGCTGCACTCATGCATCACTTGAAATACAATTAACAGTTCTCAGAATAGCTCTTGGTTGGTCTAAATAAAATCAAGAAAAGTAACTTATTTTAAACAGAGTATGACGTGTTATGTTAACAATCTGTAGCAAAATTAAACCATTGCTTACATGTATCATATATCTTATTTCTCATCGGTGTTTCTTGTGGGTACACAATATATCACGTATTATTTATTCAAAATTAATGATCAAGGAATCATTTTCAAGGTTTCGTTCACCACTAATGGCGAAAAATACACAGATAGTGTAAAGTTCATGAACCACAGACATTGCCGACGTGGGGTGGCTTGCGTGCCTTAACGATGCAGATAGCCGTACCGTAGGTGCAACCACAGTGGAGGCGCATCTGAGGAGAGGCCAGACAAACGTGTGGTTCCTGAAGAGGGGCAGCAGCCTTTTCAGTAGTTACAGGGGCAACAGTCTGGATGATTGACTGAGCTGGCCTTGTAACATCAGCTAATGTGACTTTGCCACACAGCTACTGCGAACGGCTGAAAGCAAGGGGAAACTACAGCCGTTACTTTCCCCGAGGACATGCAGCTCTACTGAATGAACATATGATGATGGCATCCTCTCGGGTAAAATATCCTCGGAGGTAAAATAGTCCTCCATTCGGATCTCCGGGCGGGGACTACTCAGGAGGATGTTGTCATCAGGAAAGACAATACTGGCATTCTACGGATCGGAGCGTGGAATGTTAGATCCCTTAATCGAGTAGGAAAATTAGAAAATTTAAAAAGGGAAATGGATAGGTTGAAGTTAGATATAGTGGGGATTAGTGAAGTTCGGTGGCAGGATGAACAGGATTTCTGGTCAGGTGAGTACAGGATTATAAGTACAAAAACAGTTGGGGGTATCACAGGAGTAGGACTGATAATGAATAAGAAAATAGAAATGCGGGTAAACTACTATGAGCAGCACAGTGATCGCATTATCATTGTAAAGGTAGATACGAAGCCAACACCGACAACAGTAGTACAGGTTTATATGCCAACTAGCTCTGCCGATGATGAGGAGATCGAAGAAATATATGAGGAGCTAAAGGAAATTATTCAGACAATTAAGGGAGAGGAAAACTTAATTGTAATGGGAGACTGGAATTCGGTTGTAGGAAAAGGAAGAGAAGGAAAAAAAGTAGGTGAATATGGACTGGGCAGGAGCAATGAAAGAGGAAGTCGCCTGGTAGAATTTTGCACGGAACATGATTTAATCGTAACAAACACCTGGTTTAAGAATCACAAAAGAAGGTTGTATACATGGAAGAGACCAGGAGACATCGGAAGGTATCAGTTAGATATTATAATGGTAAGACATAGATTAGGGAACCTGGTTATAAACTGCAAGACGTACCCAGGGGCAGATATAGACTCTGACCATAACTTGTTAGTCATGAACTGTAGGCTGAAACTGAAAAAACTGCAGAAAGGTAGGAAAATAAGGAGATGGGACTTAGATAAATTGAAGGAAAGAGAAGTTCTGGAGAATTTCAGAGGGAGATTTAGGCAACAATTCACAGAAACAGGGGGAAATAAAACAGTAGAAGAGGAATGGATAGCATTGAGAGATGAAATAGTGAAGGCAGCAGAGGACAAAATAGGTAGAAAGGCAAGACCTACAAAAAATCCTTGGATATCACAGGAAATACTAAATTTAATTGATGAAAGGAGAAAATATAAAAATGCAGTAAATGAAACAGGCAAAATGGAATACAGACGACTAAAAAATGAGATTGACAGGAAGTGCAAAATGGCTAAGCAGGAGTGGCTAGAAACCAAATGCAAATCTGTAGAAGAATGTATAAGAACGGGAAAAGTAGATACCGCCTACAGGAAAATAAAAGAGACATTTGGGGACAAGAAAAGCAACTCTACGAATATCAAGAACTCAGATGGGAAACCAGTTCTCAGCAAAGAAGGAAAAGTTGACAGGCGGAAAGAATACATAGAACAGCTCTACAAAGGAAATGAACTTAGAAACGATGCTGTAGCAAGGGAAGAGGAAGTAGATCAAGATGAAATAGGAGATGCTATACTGAGAGATGAATTTGACAGAGCCTTGAAAGACCTAGGTCGGAACAAAACCCCAGGAGTAGATGACATACCCTCAGAGCTACTAAAGTATCTGGGAGAGCCAGCCATGACAAGACTATTTGAACTGGTGTGTAGGATTTATGAGACAGGCGAAATAGCCTCAGACTTTAAGAAAAATGTAATAATCCCCATTTCAAAGAAATCAGGCGCGGACAGGTGTGAAAATTACAGAACCATCAGTTTGATAAGTCATGGTTGCAAAATTTTAACACGAATTATCTACAGGAGAATGGAAAAGCTGGTAGAAGCTGACCTCGGGGAAGATCAGTTTGGATTCAGGAGGAACATAGGAACCCGGGAGGCAATACTCACTTTACGTCTAATCTTAGAAGGTAGGTTAAGGAAAGGCAAACCTACATTTTTAGCTTTCGTAGATTTGGAGAAAGCATTTGACAATGTCGACTGGAATACACTCTTTCAAATTCTGAAGTCAGCAGGGGTAAAATATAGAGAAAGGAGAGTTATTTATAACTTGTACAAAAGCCAGACCGCAGTTATTAGACTCGAAGAGTATGAAAGGGAAGCATTAGTTGGGAAGGGAGTAAGACAGGGTTGCAGCCTTTCTCCGATATTATTCAATTTGTACATCGAGCAGGCGGTGAAGGAAAGCAAGGAAAAGTTTGGAATAGGGATTAAAGTACAGGGGGAAGAAATAAAAACATTGCGTTTTGCTGATGACATTGTAATTCTGTCAGAGACAGCAAAGGACCTGGAAGAGCAGTTGAATGGAATGGACAGTGTGTTGAAGAAAGCGTATAAAATGAACATTAACAAGAGCAAAACAAAAATAATCGAATGCGGTCTTAGAAAATCAGGCGATGCTGAAGGAATTCGATTAGGTAATGAAACAATGAAGGTGGTAGATCTCGGGGGAGTTGCTAGTGTCCTACCGAGCGCCTCCCCAGGTGGCGGATAGGGGGATGCTCACCAGATATGGTGGGTACCGGGGAAATAAAATATCCGGGGTGGACCAAAACTAGTACCAAGGGCACGACAGATCCACATGTCAGTGGCGGTACCCCAACAGCGTCTGTTCCACATGTTAGTGGCGGCTGATACAATATACCTCAGGGCTAACAACCTTGAGCGTTACGTTCGTCACCCACTAGGGTGACCCCATATACACACTCGTTGGACTCAACATGAAGAGAAACGTCAACGGAAATAATACCCCAGGTGGTAACCAATCCACCCCCATTCAAGATGGGGCAAGCAAGCCATCGGATTCTGGGGAGCCTGCACCTTCATGTACTCCACTACTACTGGCCTCACATAAACAAGAACAGAAAAAGAAAAAGAACATCACTTACCTAGCTACAGTGAACATAAATTCCCTGTTAAAGGTTGGTAAACTCAAACAAACCCTTGATGTGTTAGAGAAGTATAACATCAAGATAGCGGCATTACAAGAGACTAGATTTCCAGATGAGGACGCAATGGAAACCCAAGGATACCGAATCTATAAAGGAAAACCAGGTGGAAGAGTGATGAAGACAGTTCCACACCTAGGTACTGGCTTTGCTGTACATCATAAAATGGTCGACCATGTTTTAGAATTCACATCTCCCAATGGCAGAACCTCCTCATTATCCTTGAGGTCCCGCAATAGAGCATACACAATAGTTAATTTTCATGCACCTACAAATGACACCAACAGGAAAGATCTGGAAGCAGTGGAATACTACTGGAACACCCTAGAAGAGACCCTAGACAAGATCCCAGAACACCACACCATCATATTGATGGGCGACGTCAATGCACAAGTTGGCAAGGAAAAGAAGTACCGCAGAATAGTAGGCGATTATCCAGCCCACAAGAGGACCAACAGAAATGGCGAGCGCCTCATAACACGATGTGACAATTACAACCTGGTCCTAAAATCAACCGCGTTCAAGAAACTACCAAGGAAGGCCATGACCTGGAAGAATCCAAATCACATGCTGGGTGAATTTCAGTTAGACCATGTGGCTATTGACAGAAGATACCACAAGGGAGCAAACCTCGACTCTGACCACTATCTCTCCCTAGTTAAGACCAACCTACAACCCTTGAGAAGAGCACACAATACCCCAAAGGTGTCGATAATAATACGGTTTAACACCCAACGGCTGAATGACAAGGACTGCGACTTTCAAACCATCCTAAAGAAGAACACACAGAAACAAGGACGGCCTAATCTTCAAAAGGCTCTACTGGATGCCGCTCATGCAGCCATACCTGCTTCATCAAACAAAGGCAAGCACCCCTGGTGGACCACAGAATGTGATGAAGCTATAGAGGAAAGGCGCAGAGCCTGGATCAAGTGGAATCAGCGCAAAGATGTGGCCAACCATCAGGCATTTATGGCGCAAAGAAAAACAACAGCGTGTATCATCCGAAAAACCAAGAGGAACTATAACAGGTCTCAAATACAAAAGGCAGAAGAAGACTTCAAGAAAAACAATTCCAGAGATCTCTATAAAGGAATCAAGAAACAGACTACTTCATACACAGCCCCAACCCTACATCTCAGAGGGCCTGATGGGAAGCTCCAAATAAATAACAGTGACTGCACAAACACCTTTGCAGAATACTTTCAGAAACTCCTCAATGCAGAACAACCTAAAGAGAGACTTGCTTTCACCGAGCCCGCTATCAGGAACCAGGACTCTGTACCACCCAACAGGGAAGAAATAGAGAACATAATCAAAGACCTTAAGAACAACAAGGCCCCAGGTGAAGATGGTATAGTTGCAGAAATGTGGACCAGTCCATACAGAGTATCACCCAGATCATTGAGGACATTTGGAGAACAGAGGTATTGCCAGAGGGATGGACCTCAGCTGTGATCCATCCATTACACAAGAAAAGAAGTAAGACCGACATAAACAATTACAGAGGCATCTCCTTGTTACTTATAACCTACAAGATCTTCTCTAAAGCCTTGCAAACTAGAGTCACCAAACAGCTAGACTCCCAACTAGGCGAATACCAGGCTGGTTTCCGGGTGAGTAGGTCCTGCACAGAGCAGATTCAAAACCTCAAAACAATCCTCTCATATAGAAGCCGAGGGGGACATCCCTGGGTAGCCATTATGGTAGATTTCGAAAAGGCATACGACTCAATAGATCGACAAAATCTCTTCTCCACCTTGTGGGAACTAGGCCTAGATGAGAAGACTACCAGACTGGTCCAGGCTACCATGAATAACACCACCTCCAAAGTCAAGTTTAGTGGTGAACTCTCAGCGAGCTTTCCCATCCAGACGGGAGTCAGGCAGGGGGATGGCCTCTCGTGCATCCTCTTCAACTGTGTTCTGGAAAAAATCATCAGAGAATGGACTTCCACATTGTCACCAGAAGCTGGACTGAAGCTTTGCTACAAGAAAGATAGCCTCATTGTACCATGTCTAGCCTTTGCTGATGATCTCACCCTATTGTCCAACAGCATGGAGGAGGCTGCTCATCAACTACAGAGCCTCTACAATGTTGCAGTAAAACCTGGCTTGAAAATCAACATACAGAAGACGGAATTCATCACCAATATCAAGCAGGCTTCCTCTACAATCCCACTAGGACACAATAATATCTGTAAAGTTCCTGCAGTCAAGTACTTGGGAGAATGGAATTCAGCAAGTGAGAGTGAAACCTTGGCCATAGACACCAGGTGCACCAAGTTAGAGAGAGCCTATCATTCATGTAAGAATATCTATACCTCCAAGTACCTATCCAAGAACTTAAAACTGAAGCACTACAACTCAGTAGTAAGACCTTCTGCACTGTATGCCTCCGAGTGCCTCTTGATGAATCGAAAGGGTCCACTCAGGAAACTAGAACTTAAAGAGAGGAAGATCCTGAGGAGAATATTAGGACCCATAAGAGAGGAAGATGGTACTTACAGAATAAGGCACAATAACGAACTGTATGAACACCAGGAAGACATAGTCACATGTATGAGAAAAGGTGACTGACCTTCTACGGGCACATCACTCGCCTGAATCACTCAAGGCTAACCAAGAAGATCCTCACAGTGACAAGCAGGGTAAAGGCGTCCAAAGCTAAGTGGTTCATCTCTGTTAGATCAGATTTAGAGGAATTGCAGATCCCATTACAGATAACCGAGAACCCAACTCAAGACCGTCAGGCCATTCTACATGGAGTCTTCCCACTATCTCTCACAAGCAAGAAGTGTAGAGGCACCACCAGACCTAAATGGACGGATGAGAGGAAGCAGGCTCACAGCCAGAAGATGAAGGCGTACTGGGCCAAGAAAAAGCAGAAGACCCTGGCTAAGAGTTAAGACGAGCCTCGTGGTCCCTAGTAGGCCGAAACGAACTAAAAAAAAAAAAAAAAAAAAAAAAAAAAAAAAAAAAAAAAAAAAAAGGTTGTAGATGAGTTTTGTTACTTGGGTAGTAAAATAACATGTGATGGTCGCAGTACAGAGGATATAAAATGCAGAATGGCAATGGGAAGGAAAACATTTTTGAAAGAGAAATTTGCTGACATCGAATATTAATTTAAGTGTAAGGAAGTCTTTTCTGAAGGCATTTGTGTGGAGTGTTGCCTTGTACGGGAGTGAAACTTGGACGATAAGCAGGGTGGACAGGAAGAGAATTGAAGCTTTTGAAATGTGGTGTTACAGAAGAATGCTAAAGATTAGTTGGGTAGATTACATAACTAATGAAGAGGTACTGAATAGAATTGGTGAGAAAAGGAATTTTTGGCATACCCTGGCTAAAAGAAGGGATCGCTTGGTAGGACACATTCTTAGACATCGGGGAATCCTAAATTTAGCATTGGAGGGAAGTGAATGGGGTAAAAATCGCAGAGGGAGGCCAAAAGACGCGTATAGTAAGCAGATTCAAGTGGATGTGGGTTGCCGTTCTTATGTGGAGTTAAAGAGGCTTGCTCAGGATAGAGTAGGGTGGAGAGCTGCATCAAACCAGTCTCCGGACTGAAAACCATAACAACAACAATGTTAATATCAAGAGTCGCCACCATATTTTTTATTAAAAACATGGAAAAGATCCAAACCCTAAATTTACAAGTACGGTGGCGAGATAATTGATCAGAGTGCACAAAATAATAATCACAGTCCTCTACCTATCTATCTAATTACCCCTCCGAAATAGTGAGTTACGGATTTGTAAAGGAAAGAAAATTTATGACTTTAACAACTACATTTATTCATTAAAGCACACAGAAATTCGAGGGATAGTTAACGATTAGTATAAAGGATTTTGTAAATAAAATCACAGTTAAAAGTATAGTCATGCGATGTGTTACAAATGAAAACAAATATTTATAAAAAGGACATCAAATGCAATAAAATCGGTTAACACCACGGAATACGTGTGTGACCAGCAAATTGTCTGAGTTTTAACAGATAGGTTTACAAATCAATATCCGAAGTCTAATAGAAGTTAAACAAATGGAGCCGTAACACAGTGAAATATCAGGCTATACCTGTGGCGTTGTCCTATCGTGAAAAATAGAAAGGTGGACAGAGGCGTTAAGAAATTAGTTATAGGAAAGAGAAGTCAACATCGATCATACGCATGCACATACACACTGATGGGTGAGATTACTGCAACTAAATAAAACAACCCAAGCAAATACCGAGCATCACTTTACCAATAACCATGAGTCGGCTTGGATCTGTCGACGCTGGATCGATTGAAGTAAGTACTAAATATGCCACACCGTGTGTGTCTTCCTTTAACTGAGAGGTTCAGTGGATTTCTTTTTGTGATCACGTGAATTACTTCACACTTTTCTTTATTTAGTGTTAATTGCCAATTTTCGCACCATGTAGAAATTTTGTCTAAATTGCTTTGCAATTGCTTTTGATCCTCTGTTGATGTCACTAACGGATAAACGACAGCATCATCCGCGAACAGTCTAAGCGAGCTATTCAGATTGTCCAAATCAGGAGAAGTAGCTTACTTTAAACAGAGTATACCGTGTTATGTTAACCATCTGTAGCAACTTTTGCTTACATGTATAGGCCTATATTTTCACTATTAACTCTCTGTGACCATAATTAATTCTAATACAAATGAAGAAAAAGCTTTTGTTCTTAACGTTACACATAAAGCTGCTCGATTTTGGAGTCTGGTATTTACAAGCCGCCTTTTACGCCGATATATGTTTGAAGGAAATTGATAAAACTTGTAGTGACCGTGTCTGTTACTATTTGAGCAGTTCGGAGCAGCACAACCGACCACTTCACACTGTGACACAAAATAACGAAACATTCGCTGATTCACTTCGCTACACCACACAAATCATACAACGCTGTCGTCTGTTTGGGATGCAAAATTGCGGATTGTTGAGCTCGGTGTATGTAGCGCTTCAGAGCGGACAGCGCGGTGTGCACACAGTGATTTGATTGCATTTGCGAAGCTACCCGGCAGCTGGGCCGCGGGGTGGCTGCTGCGGGCGAGCGCTAGGGGCGGCTGGGGCGCCGCGTGATTAGCCGGTTGTCACGACTGCCCGCGGCACCCCCACAAAGGGGTGAGCACCCCTCGGCGCGCCCCGCGTTTGCTGGCACGCCGCGCTAACAATATGCAGGTCGCAGCGTAACTATAATCAGCCGACTGGAATGCGAGCGGCGGATTCCCCGCGGCAGATCCAGCGCGGGCACAACCGCGCGGAACAAACGCGCTGCCTACCGGGGTATTAAAACCGCGCACGGCGCAGGGGAGGGGCAGATGTGCCGGCTGTCTGTCGTAATGAGCGGCCGTCACTGCTCTGGAGCTACCCCACTGGCCACGGTCAGCAAACGCCCGCGAGAGGCGTTGCGGAGCGATGCTGGGCCCAGCGATTGCGGAGGGGAGCCCATAGTCCGTCCCCTACCCGAGGGACTACCAGCACAGTCCGTGTGGGCCGGTGGCAGGAATATCGGATTGAGAAGGGTACTAGTAACGGATCACGTGACTCACGAAAATCGGAAGTCACCTCCCGAAGTAGGTTTTATTTACCATTGAGCTGAGTGATTTTGTCGCGTACTTCGTCTCGAACTAAGTGAAGAATGGGTTAGGAGAAAAGGAAGCCGGCCGCGGTGGCCGAGGGGATTGAGGCTCTCCAGTCACGGTCTGCACGGCCACTACCGTCGAGGGTTCGAATCCCCCCTCGGGCATGGATATTAGTGCCGTCCTTAGTTGTAAGTAGTTCATAAATAGTTTGTAAGTTTAGGGACTGATGACCCCGTAGTTAAGTTCCATAGACTCTACAGCCGGCCGCGGTGGCCGAGGTGACTGAGGCGCTCCAGTCACGGTCAGCACGGCCACTACGGTCGGGGGTTCGAATCCCCCCTCGGGCATGGATATTTGTGCCGTCCTAGTTCGTAAGTAGTTCATAAGTTTAGGGACTGATGACCCCGTAGTTAAGTCCCATAAGCTTAAAAAAAAAAAAAAAAAAAAAAAAAAAAAAAAAAAAAAAAAAAAAAAAGACTCTACAAACATTTGAACATTTTTTGAGAAAAGGAAATTCTGAAAACACATAAGATTAACAAATTTTCCAAGTTCAATGTGCATCAGAAACCAAAAGCATTTTTAGATGTTAATCGTACCCAAGTATTGGACGGTATCAAGGCTGTATACTATTTCGTTTAGTGCACTACTGGGAATTGTTACTTAATATGAGTTAAGTCCAAGAAGATTAGTCCCTGTTTGATCGCGTTTGAAAATTGTTTGCCGTTTTGTAGGGAATTCGGTTTGCTATCTAAGGACGAAGTGACAAATTGCGTAGCCTGTGGCAAGGAACATTATGAGAGACTTTTGCGGAAACTAAGACTAAGAGTTGTGATTACCCCGTCGAGTGTCATGTTGCAGGTGCAGGAAGAGAAGGAGAGTAACTAATTTACTGGTCGGACAAGATTACATACAAGAACCTGTCGCCGGCCGCGGTGGCCGAGGGGACTGAGGCGCTCCAGTCACGGTCAAAAATGTTCAAATGTTTGTTAAGCTTATGGGACTTAACTACTGGGTCATCAGTCCCTAAACTTACAAACTACTTACTTCCTACCTTATACTAAGGACGGCACAAATATCCGTGCCCGAGGGGGGATTCGAACCCCCGACCGTAGTGGCAGTGCAGACCGTGACTGGAGCGCCTCAGTCCCCTCGGCCACCGCGGCCGGCCCAGTCACGGTCAGCACGGCCACTACGGTCGGGGGTTCGAATCCCCCCTCGGGCATGGATATTTGTGCCGTTCTTAGTGTTAGCTAGTTCATAAGTAGTTTGTAAGTTTAGGGACCGATGACCCCGTAGTTAAGTCCCATAAGCTATACAAACATTTGAACATTTTTTGAACAAGAACCTGTCAACCATACAGCAGGAACAGCTTTAATTATTTACTTCGTGTTTAGCGCAAAAATGTATTCCCGCCTATCTATAAGATTCGGTTTTCAAATAATATTAGCTGAATCCTATAGAATTACGGGAATACTTTTTGGTGCTGACCATGAAGTAAATAATTGATGCTGTTACTGCTCCATGGTTGACAGGTTTTTGTATATACCATTGGCCGCTCAGTAGCTAGCAAACAAAACACTCTACAAAACGACAAACAATTTTCCAACTCACTCAAACAGGGAATTAACTCGCGCCATGTAAGAGTGCATGTACGCCGGAAATGACGGGAAATACAAGCACTATACCGTCTCGTATTCAAACACAGGACAACGATCTTCTATCAATATCTGTTTCGCGAAAATGAGCTGAACGTACAGGCCTACAGCTGTATATAGACGCCTGCAGGTCGTCTCCCTATACTGTACCCTCCTTCGTATGAACGCCGACGCTTCCATTCAACGATATGCAGCTAAATTCCGGTTTCGATGTGTCACGTGATACGTTTGTGCCCTGCTCAATCCGATATTCCTGCGACCGTGTGGGTCTTCCACTACATCTTACGAGTACACAGTGAGCTGATGCTAAATCATGTGGTGACAAGATGGCTGCGGTCTTTGTCACAGTATGCAAGGATTGCATCCTCACCAACAAGCATAAATTTCACAAAATATTGTTGCAGAAGTTGGAACATTATGGAATACGAGGAGTAGCTCACAACTGGTTCACCTCTCACTTTAATAATAGCCAACAGGAGGTAATTCTCCGCAGTGTAGAAAATGGCTATTACGTACAATCGCAATGGGGCACAATTAAGTGTGGGGTGCCCCAGGGGTCTGTTTTGGGACCGTTGCTGTTTCTTATTTATATAAATGACCAGCTGAAAACCCGACGTTGCACGGGTATTTATTTATTTACTACAGCCTTCTGTTTCTCTGTCAATCTTTTTTTTTCTCTAAAAGCGTGTTATATTAATGGGAGAATATTTTAAGAAATAAGGCTGTCTTGCAGAATGTACAAAATTGTAAGTGCAGTATCCATACAAAGAAACATAGTAATCAAAATACAAATTACATACAAACTTCGTACAGTCTCATATATATTGAGTTATATGTTGTACAATTGTATAATTTTTCAGGTATATATTGATTTGTATATGTGCTGTGTGTCTGTAAAATATGTTGCGAATACAATTAGTAGTACAGAAGTAATAGATTAAAACTTGGTCAGTGATAGGGCGGTTTTCCATGAACGTTACTGTTTGTGTGCTCATATCTCTTAAACTACGTGCCGTATTGTGATACACTTTAAAAGGTACACTCACCTATATGTGTATATACTGTCTGTAAAATTTCCTGTGGCTACAATCAGTATATATGTACATATGTCTGTAAATCTACCGGACCAAACTGCGTGGTCATCAGTCCGTAGCTTACAAACTACTTAAACCTAGGTAAACTAACCTAAGGACAACACACACACCCATGCCCCAGGGAGGACTCGAACCTCCACGGCGAGCAACCGCGCGCTCCGCAGCGAGACGCTTTAGACCGCTCGGCTACTCCATCGCGGCATAAATTTCATAGACAGGCTAACATACGAGCTTCAGCGCTCCTTGTCTCAGTCTGGGTAAACTCGGCCGCCATATTGACGGTGGTAAGTAGGGGAAAGGGTTGTACCTTGGGACATTTTTTACATTTTAATTTTTTTATACTATAATTTCTTTTACAAGAAATTTGAAAATTTACCCCATCACAGACACTAATTTTAGATAATGTTGAATTAACAGCAGTTTAGGCTAGCTCCAATATTTACAGAATTACTCACCAATAAAGACTTTTGTGACACTTGTCCCAAGATACAACCTATGGTTTCACCTTGGAACAGTGGTAGTTTTACCTTGGGACACGGTGATGTACTTCAACTTCTTAGTTTTATGAATGAAAAACCCGTATTGGAATTAGGTAGTTCATGTTCATTTGTTACTCCTAATACATAAGTTATTTTACCTTAAACAAGAGATGCTGGGAATAAAATATTAAAAGAATGAGACCCACAACACACAACTGGAGCTGGTAGTTCTTTCACAATATTACTGCGATTAACAGAGCTGATTTTCTCAACATTAATGGTAAAGCAGTCAACAATCCGAAGATTGGTTTGAACACCACAGTGCTTTACTAGGCACGGTCCTGTTTGGAGGTGGTATGCCGTTGCCTTCCTCCGACCTTCGAACTGACTTACCCAGCCAGTTATAGGGGGACCTACACTTTAACGTTGGTTCCGAACCACGGTGCTACTCGCGTATTTTTCACATGAACAATACTGCCAGAGGTGAAAGAAGTGGAAAGTGACACATAAAAATCCTAGGACCTGGCGGAGATCAAACCCGCGACCTCTGGATTTGTAGTCTGGCACTCTACCACTGTGCAACCAATGCGCATTAGGGAATACAAAATGGGTCCTTTGCTTCCTTAATAAATTCACAGTTACATCTTGTTCCGTGTTTTCTAAAACTACTCCAGCACATATAAGAAAGAAGTTCTTCTTCTTACTTTGTGGTGAAGACATTTTATGTAGCACTGCTGGCTTCATATTTGAAATGAGTTTAACCAGAAAATTTGTGTTTTTGGATGTGCCTAGCAAGAGTACTTTTCGACACTCCATATACTTCAGTGGCTTCTCCTATAGATAGTTTCTGTGTAATAACCTCATAGGCAGCTCCCTCCATGCATTCCGTATCTGGTTTCTCTCTTTTCCTTTCCACTTTACTTCTAACCATCTAAAAAGATAAACAAACGTAAGTAAAACTGGAGACGAAATGTTTCATTGTACCTTGGGACATGTCCCAAGGTGCAACCACAGAAGTGTCCCAAGGTAAAACCAAATACACAATAACAGAAAACAGTATCCAGACCTATGTACACATTTATAACTTTATAACTTATGGTATCAATAGCTTACTTAAACAATGCCCTACAACAACGTATTTAAGAAATATCAATAATGATGCTTAGCTTTTATTTATATCTCCTAAGGATTGTGGCTAAATTTTACTGTCAAACAAGAAAACTTGTAAAACTCTTGCTCAGATCTCAAACATCATCCAAATACGATATGGCCTCCTATTCCATCTGAAAATAGGCCTCAAAACTTTACTTCGTAGTTCTTAGAGTTGTCACTAGAGTGCACTGCCTTTATTAAAAACTGTCCCAAGGTAAAACTGTCCCAAGGTACAACCCTCTCCCCTACAACTGAGAGGAGTTTGTAACTTAGAGCGCTGTATCTAGTGTATATTTTCTGCACAATTTAGGCCGTTGAAAATATCCAAAAATGTGTTCAATATTTGATTGCACAAATCGAAGTGATAAAACGACGAATATTTCCGGCAAGAAAACCCTTATTTGATCTCAGTCTGTCCATACACGAACAAAACTGAACAATAATGGCACTTAGCTGCCCCAAGACTATAGATGACCTATCCCATAATTCCCTTCAAGTGCACCCCATAAACATGCCCTGTTTTCTACCTAGTGTATGTGTGTTTTTGAGATGTTTTTGCTTCCGTTGCTTGCGTGATTAATGAAAGAACACCTCGTCTTTTGCACAATAAAATAAACACTGTTGAGTGTTAAACAATTTACACATGTTTTTGGGTGCGATCGCTTTTTCTGTAGAAAAACAACGATCAGTTTCAAGTGATTTAGCAGTTATCATCGGATTATAAAAGGAGATGATCAGTCAATGTAACTGCCACTTACTACCTATGAGCACTCAGAATCATAGCTTATACATTTGATTTTTGATATCTACATACCTGTGGAACTGTGGTGTAACTTATCATACCCATAAACTGTATTTCCGTCTATACGGCGTTCTGTGTATTTGACAATCCCACAGAACGCCGTATAGACGGAGATACAATTTATTGGTATGATGAGATACACCACAGTTCCACAGGTATGAGGATATAAAAAATTAAATGTATAAGCTATGATTTTGAGTGCTCATGGGTAGTAAGTGGCAGTTACATTGACTGATCATCTCCTTTTATAAATCTGATGATCACTGCAATATCAGTTGAAACCGGTCACTGTGGTAAATAAAAAAGCGATCTTGACAAGGCCGTGGTGGCCGAGCGGTCTGCGGCGCGTCAGTCACGGTCTGCACGGCCACTACGGTCAGGGGTTCGAATCCCCCCCTCGGGCATGGATATTTGTTCCGTTCTTAGTATTAGCTAGTCCATGAGTAGTTTGTAAGTTTAGCGACTGATGTCCCCGCAGTTAAGTCCCATAAGCTCTACAAACATTAGAATTTTTATAAAATCTTGGCAAAACAGTAAAAAGAACTACTTTTGAGTGTCTACACCTCCTTTAAAAATGTTTACGTTTGTTGTTGAAAATACTTCATCGAGCATGGTTGATATGTAATCAGTCTAAAGTATGGAGGCAATGTTAACGGTCAGAATCTCTGTTCCCCTTGCAACAAATATTTACTTGTATCCGAATGGCAGCAACGAAAGTTATTAACGATACATTATTTAGTTGTGGAACGCTTTTGTGGCACCTGACACTAGAGTATTTTGTAAGCTACTTCCTTTGTTGATGGACTGCTTTTCTTGAGGGTTCTTCCAGAGACCGTGTGACATCTGCCTTATCCATGTTTAATTTTAAATGCTCGTTCCATTTCAAATCAATCGTTATGCCTCCTCCCGAATATTTTATGGAAGTAACCGCTTCCAGTGCTTCTCCTGACATTGCGCAATTATATTATACAGGATATTTACATCAGTGTAAACACGGGGCTTCACCTTTGTTTACGCTGAAGGTTAATTGCCAGTCTATGCACCATAAGTCAAGACGCTGCAGGTCCTCCTGCATTTCGCTACAATTTTCACGTGTTGCGACTTCTCGATGTACAAAGAGCGTTCAAAAAATTTTGCACACTCGTCTCCATTTTGGCCCACTTTATGGTACGGTAGTAGCACTAAAAGTGGGCCTTTGCTATCGTCTTTTGACAGCTGGAAATTTAAATGAAAATAACGGCTTAACTATTCATCTGACACGAAAATTGAATAATCGAATTTGTAGAGGAGAAAATTCTCTACAACTTAACTCCCTTATGTTTTTTTTTTTTTCATATCTCGTATCGTTTGAGACATATTTGCAAAAATAACGGAGATTTGACATCCTCCATTGACTTAGCGGAAACCAGCCGTCCGGAAATGTCACGTGACATTCCTCGCCCAGAACTCTCTCTGGCATACGCCATCTTGCGTTGCGTATTTCATGATTTTCTTATTGTAACTTGCACGTTGTCATTCCAAAGCAATGGCGCACTGAAGAATTAACAAAAACACATCGTTCTTCGTACGATAAATGATAAATTAGTGTCTACAAATGCCATATTAGCATAAGTTAACAACGGCCATCAATAGTATGAGATTAAAGGAATCTTCTTTCGATTGATAGCCGTAGCGTAGTGAGGAACACGATGGACTATGATGCTAAAGGTCGGTGGTTTGGAACCTGCCACTACCTAAGTTTTTTTTCCTAAAAGGGTTTCATGACGCTCTTATTAATTAATTTTTTATTATTTAGATTATCATTTTGGTCCAAAATGTTTGCAAAAACTTGTTGTTATTGTGGTCTTCAGTCCGGAGACTGGTTTGATGCAGCTCTCCACAATACCCTATCCTGAGCAAGCCTCTTCATCTCCACATAAGAACGGCAACCTACATCTGTCTGAATCTGCTTACTGTATCCATCTCTTGGTCTTTCTCTGCGATTTTTACCCCACACACTTCCCTCCAATGTTAAATTCACAATTCCTTGATGTCTAAGAATGTGTCCTACCAATCTATCCCTTCTTTTAGTCAAGGTATGCCAGAAATTTCTTTTCTCTCCAATTCTGTTCAATACCTCCTCATTAGTTACGCGATCCACCCACCTAATCTTCAGCATTCTTCTGTAGCACCATATTTCAAAAGCCTCAATCCTCTTCCTGTCCGCACTGTTTATCGTCCATGTCTCACTCCCATACAAGGCAACACTCCATACAAATGCCTTCAGAAAAGACTTCCTTACCATTAAATTAATATTCGATGTTAACAAATTTCTCTTTTTCAAGAACGCTTTTCTACCCATTGCCATTCTGCATTTTATATCCTTTGTACTGCGACAATCATTTGTTATTTTACTGCCCAAATAACAAAACTCATCTACCTCCTTTATTGCTTCGTTTCCCAATCTAATTCCTTCAGCATTACCTGATTTCCTTACACTGCACTCCATTACCCTAGTTTTGCTCTTGTTAATGTTTATCTTATATGCACCTTTCAGCACACTGTCTATTCCCTTCAACTGCTCTTCCAGGTCTTTTGCTGTCTCTGAGATTATTACAATGTCGTCGGCAAAACGCAATGTTTTTAATTCTTCACTCTGAACTTTAATTCCTTCTCCAAATTTCTCCTTGCTTTCCTTTATAGCTCGCTCAATGTACAAATTGAATAACAATGGAGAAAGACTACAACCCTGTCTTACTCCCTTTCCAACCACTGCGTCCCTTTCATTCCCTTCAACTCTGATAACCGCTGTCTGGTTTTTGTACAAGTTATAAATAACCTTACGTTCCCTATATTTTACTCCTGCTTGCTTCAGAATTTGAAAGAGTTTATTCCAATCAACATTGTCAAAAGCCTTCTCCAAATCTACAAAAACTAGAAATGTAGGTTTGCCTTTTCTTAATCTATCTTCTAGGATAAGCCGTAACGTGAGTATTGCCTCTCGTGTTCCTACATTTCTCCTGAACCCAAACTGATCTTCCCCGAGGTCGGCTTCTACCAGCTTTTCCATCCTTCTGTATATAATTCGTGTTAATATTTTTCAACCATGACTTATTAGACTGATGGTTCTGTAGTTTTCACACCTGTCTGCGCCTGCGTTCTTTGGAATGGGGATTATAACATTTTTCTTAAAGTCTGAGGGTACTTCTGTCTCATACATCTTACGCACCAGGTGAAACAGGTTTGTCATGGCTGGTTCTCCCACAGACTTCAGTAGTTCTGAGGGAATATCATCTACTCCAGGGGCCTTAACTTACAAAACTATAAATCTAAAGTGGGCAGTAAAACACGTCAGTGCGATTTTTTTTTAATTTTTTGCAGGAGGAAAATGACATTTTTGTGAACATACTTGGATCATTTAGCTGTAAGTTGGTGTATAAAAGAAGTTTCTTTTATTTCTAGGTGAGCCATAATGGACTGTGAAGTAGATGTCAGGTTGCGACAACGGTCGGTGATAGAGTTCCTCTTCAAGACCGGCGATAACTCTGACACATCGATTCACAGGCAGCTGCTCCCTGTTTATGGGGAGGACACCGTGGCTCGCAGCAGTATCCAACGGTGGCGCCAGAGTTTTAAAGAAGGTGATTTCTCTCTGCTGGACAATCCACGATGCAGTAGGCCATAGACGGCAGTGAGTGATGCGAATAAGAAGACCATTGATCAAATCATCCAAAATGACAGATGTGTGACGACACGACAGCTTGCTGAAATGACTCGTTTGTCACTGGGTAGTGTGGTATCACTGGTACAGTCAGTAGGGTACAGAAAAGTCTGTGCACGTTGGGGGACTAAATTATTGACGAAAATGAAGCCGATGAGAAAAAATGTGTGCGTGGGTCTCATGAAGACCTTTACTGAAGAGTGGAAACAATGATTTGACGGCTTCATGACCCAGGATGATACATGGTTGTTTTTGTCCAAACCTGAGAGCAAACCCAATCCAAGGAGCGTCGTCATCCGGGATCTCCTCGGAAGAACAAAGCAACACTTTCACGAACAGCAGGGCAAAAGGTGATGGCTTCCTTCTTCTGGGATCAGCGTGGTGTCATTTTCATTGACCGGGACCATTACTGTTTGTCATTGGACAAGCTGCGACGTGTCATAGTGGCACACAGACCACAGCTTCAGGGTCAGTTCATCAAACTACACCACGACAATGCCAAACACCATACAACCCTTATGAAGCAGGAGAAAATGAGAAAAATGGTTTGGAAAATTGTTCCTCATCCTCCCTACAGTCCGGACTTGACACCGACTGGTTTTTACCTCTTTGGTCGTCTGAAACATTTGTTAGTGAGATAGACATTATTCCCTGTCTCTAGAAAGTTAATCCCCAGAATTTTACCAAAGTGCATTTACATCATGGATAGAACGCTGGGCCAGATGCATCACAGCTGTCTGAGGCTACATTGAGTAGGCTCAATGTATTGCTAAATGTTCCAAGCCACATGGGACAAAAAAAGTCATTCTCCGCCTGCTACAAATAAACAAATTGGGGACGACTGTGAAATACTTTTTGAACGCCCTTTGTACTACAGCACCATCCGCAAAAGGCGTCATTGATCTTTGAAAGACCACCGTTATTTGTAAAATTAATTCTAGCTGAAAGTAGCCAGTCAAAAGCTTACTTCAAAGATATAATTCTGGCCGTAAAAAAACAGTTAAAGGGTTCGCGTGAGCTACTGACTACTTCCTGCAACAATCTTGTTCCACGGCACCAAATTTAGAACTGACTCAAAATTTACTTTAGCAGCAGGAAGACAGAGAGATAGTAGCCGACACACGTCGTAGATCACGAGAATTAAACACAATCATTTATATACAAGTCACCGTGAACTAAACCATTTCATGAAGGTGGCTGAGAGAACATTCATGGCGCAATGGAATTAAAAATATGATAATTTGCATCTGAATTTGTTCTCAGCACTGGTGAAAAACAACATTAAATAAAAGGGAGGGTATTCATTAACTAATATTCATAAGTAGAATAAAATTTAACCGACAATAAATTATTTATTCAGTTGAAACATGAGCAAATGGGGGAAGCAATTACTGCAAGATTTACTGCAGGACACAGCGTATCGTCGTCTCCAGAAGGATCCAACGGATACAGTACAACGTAAGACAGCCGCTCTCCTCAAATCTAGCCATCTGCAGGAACATCTGGAAGAAAAGAGTCTCAGAGTACAAGTACCAGTGCCACCAAGACTTAATGGGCTGCCTAAGATACACAAGGACCAGATTCCTTTGCGTCCGATTGTAAGCAATATTGGAGCTCCAACCTACTACTTGGTCAAACATCTCGCCTCTCTTTTGAGCCCATTGGTTGGAAAATGTGAGCACCATATTTGAAACTCAGAAGATTTTATACGGAGACTAAAGAACCTGCACTTTGAACCAACTGTTGTTTTAGTGAGTTTCGATGTTTCCTTGTTCACACGAGTGCCTCTGATGGATTCAATGCAACTTATAGGAGACAAGCTAGAGGAAGACCTTCTACACCTCATCAAGCATGTGCTTACCTCGACCTACTTTTTATTCAATGAACAATATTTTGAGCAAACTGATGGTGTTGCTATGGGTAGTCCTTTGTCTCCCATAGTAGCCCACATGTTTATGGAAGACTTCGAGGATAAATCACTGCGGATGGCGGTTTTGAAACCTAAATGTTTTTTGGAGATATGTGGACGACACGTTAGTGGTGTGGCCACATGGGACACCAACCCTTGCTTCGTTTATGCATCTTAACTCCATCAGAGTATCTGCTTCACAATGGAAATGGAGAAAAATGGAGAGCTCCCGTTTTTGGATGTTTTAGTCCGTAGTAAAGAAGACGGTTCCTTGGGTCACAGTGTTTTTCGTAAACCTACACACACAGACCTATACCTCGAGCTACGAGTTGTCATCACCATTCCAAACGTAGACATGTATCACAGACCCTTGTCCACAGGGCTAGAGTAATATCAGATCAAGAGAGCTTACCAGCAGAGCTCAACTATATTAGCTCTATGTTTCGCCAGAATGGATATTCTGAGAAGCAGATCCGAAATGCGCTACAACCACCTCGCATAAGACCTGAAGAGTTGCCAGAAGAAACAGAGGAATCGAAAAGATTGGTTTTTCTCCCTTACGTTGGTGTCGTATCCTTCAAGATTGGCAGGCTGTTCAAGGAATATAACATCAAATGCGTCTTCCGTCCTCCAGTACGAGTACAAACTACGCTGCGTCCCGTCAAATACAATTTAGGTCTGAGGAAACCAGGCATATATAAAATCCCATGGCAGTGCGGAAAATGATACATTGGACAGACGTGTCGCACTGTCAAAGATAGATGCGATGAACATAAGCAACACACGAGACTGGGTCAGCCAGGAAAGTCTACTGTCGCTGAGCACTGTTTGGACACGGGGCATAGCATTCACTATGAAGAGACAAAGATCCTCTCGTCTGCATCTATGTACTGGGACTCCACCTTCAAAGAAGCAGTCGAAATACGTATTTCGAACGACCTGATTAATAGAAACATGGGATTTCAGCTCAGCAAGGCATGGGAACCAGCGCTGGCGGTGCTGAGGCATCGTCGGCCGCATTCAGACGTACCCAGCGAGTGGCCACAGACGGGCCACCGAAGCGAGAGCGTTTAAACTGCGCGCCACACTACCCGAGACTTGCGGCCGCGCTTTCCCGCGTCGTGTACGCGGAGACCACCAGACGGCTCTAAATGTTCTCAGCTATGATTCGCCTACAATGATGTCATTGTTCCCCCACCACTATCTTCACGCCTGCGCTCTTCTAGCCAGCCACAGTATATAGGCGAGACGACAGCAATCAGCAGTTTAGTTAGCACCTGAAGATGACGAGCAGCTGCCTCGTGGAAAGATTGTGCAGTTTCGACAATACGATCCGAATCGACGCCCGTGAAGCATGGAAGGAGTATGATTGTTGTCAGTATAAAGTTACGCAAACTGGAACTGGAAAAGCTGTGTACCGCATGATCAATGTTTCCAGCCGCGGAGGAGTGGCCGAGAGGTCTAAGGCAGCCTGCTGCGGAGCGCGCTGTTGCTCGCCGTCGTAGTTTCGAGTCCTCCCTGGAGCATGGGTGTGTGTGTTGTCCTTAGATTAGTTTACCTTAGTATAAGTAGTTTGTAAGCTACGGACTGATGACCACGCAGTTTGGTCCGATAGATTTACAAACATTTTTTGAATGTTTCCAAAGCCCATATTAATTATTAAAAAAACTCCACCCTTCCATGGAACACATTAATAAACCTTTTCAGCATACAATGTGATAATCCGTTCCATTACGTACAGTACTGAACGAATTAAATTGTTACAAAGACAGTATAAGAATATCACTATAAGATACGATTGCGTTAACAACAAAATACCCACAATTTATACACGGGAGGACAGACTCCCAGAAACAAAACGGCGCGCCGTCAAGTGAAGTAAAGCATTATTGTTGACTGAATGCATCCAGAACGCGAACCGAATCCATCGGTAAGTTCACGGAAGCTAGTTTCCGCCAAGCCGAAGATTCGGCTGATTTTTGGCAGATACCGAATCTGCGGCCGAATCCAATATTTTGGCCGAAACCGAATATCCGGTATAAATGACATACATTCATAAGACCTACGTTATATGTACAGCACCCACCAAATATAAGCTTCTACTCGTGGCCAGTATGGCGTCTTCATCTCTTTACCGAAAAGAGCTGCCCTCTCTGCCGGAAATCCTGGAATGGTGTTTTTGGCGTTCTCCCATGTTACTGGCGAACGTTCAGACGCACATAGGGTATTTCTGACATGCTTTATATGCCCTACATGTTGGCAAAGCCTCTCCAACGTGCGATTTGCACATTGCGATGTCAGAAACTCGCCACATTGACCACACACTTTCAGTTACACGCTCCGTGTGCTGACCGACTTAAAGAAACCTTCGTTCCTCTAAAGTGGATGGATCAACTAGAGGAAACTGAACGGAGTACTGTGTGATAAAGTCGACCACTGTACGAAACAAGAGCTTTGATTTAACACTAAAATTAGCAAATCAGGTCCGTGTGAACTACCGGTGTGAACTACCCAAATTGAAACTGACTCCTTTCAAATTACTTCAATAACAGGAAGTTAATACTAAAGTAGTCAATATACATAGCAGCTCACACTTTATTACACACAGACATTAATAACCAAGCCACCACAATTAAAGTTGGTGGCTAAGAAAACATTTATGGCGCAACGGAATTTAGACATAAAAATTGCATCTGAACTTGTTCACAGCACTTGTGAAGAACAATATTAAATAAAAGAGGGAAGGTGCTCTAAAACTACAATTTATAGGCCACTTACGGAATATGCTGAACTTAAACTTATTTATTCAGATAGAAAACAAGCAAAATGGGGAACCAATTTTGTTAATACAATAGAATGCATCTCTTACATGGATTAATGCGGACGGTACCCAGCCTAAATTATACACGATTTAACGCTACTGGGGGGAAGGATTCACAAACAACATTCATTCGCTCACACACATGCAATGTCACAGCGAAACTCACCAAAATCAGCGTGCTGAGACGAGGCGGAAGCAGGCGCCGCTATCGTAGGCGAAATTCAGCAAGTCGAAGGTAGCACAAAACACAATATACAAAAACGCTTCAAAGCTGGCTCTGGTCTGTCGTGCCTGTTTCGAGATGGTGCACGTGTATAGCCAAGTTGAATTACATCTGAATTGGACCGCGAGCAAACACGCTAAGGGCAACACACGGCTACGTTACATGAACGCACTCCACTGAAGGTGAAGTGGTTGAAAATCGAATTCATTGTACAAAATCACGGTGGATTCTTAAGTTGCAGTCTGTTAGAAATCGATCTAGGTACTGCTTTTTATATGAGAAGTGGCTTGAATTGAGGCGACTAGCTGCAAACCCTGGAAGTCGGAACTCGGACCCACGTGGTTCCAAAAACCGATAAATTCATTTTCGGAAAAATAAAGAAAATTAACTACAGCATGCTACCCATTGAAATGCTTAGAATTATATAAGGAAGCGAATGAAATACAGCTACACGCGATAGGGGGCGATTACAGAGACGGATGAGGTCCTGTCTCAGAAAAACCACAAAAATGAAATAATTACAAAGTCGGTAAAATAAAAATAATAATTACGGTATGTAACCCATAGAAATGTTTAGAATCACATGAGAAGCGGAAGAAACGCAGCTACACGCGATAGCGAGCGATTACAGAGACGGATGAAGTCCTGTCTCAAAAAACCCGTAAAAGTGAAATAATCACAAAGTCGGAAAAATAAAATTAAGAATTGCAGCAAGCAACCCCTTAGAAATGTTTAGAATTACACATAACCTATTACAAATCGGGCACCACAAAGCTAGAAAGTATTTACACAGAGTTCATACACCGCCACATGATCACAGAAGGTTTTAACATATCAGACCGCTATCAAACTGCAACTAGAATCACACACACCACGTTTATCTATTGGAAATCACTGAATTGAAAAACGAGAACACATTTCTTCACACGATCGGAGAAAATATTCCAAAAATGATTTTAAGTTCACGAATCTAAGTTAAACGTGCTAGTCAATGAAACGCTACCATCTCCAAAATCAAGAGCAGAACTAACCTTACCTCACCAGACGACCATCCCAGAATGACCAGACCGAGCGGCCACAAGGCGCAGGAAGCCACCGGAAGCCGGAAAATCAGAGATTAGCGGTGGTGGGGATGGAGAGACTCGCCCTAGTGAAGGCTCGCTCACAGGAATGTAACAAAAGGGTGTAGAAACCTGTTTGGTAGCCTCAGCAGCTATCGACTCTGGGCCCGAGAGACAGCCATAGATTCTCGCATATCCGCTTAAAAGTAAGACAAGTGCACATTCTCACAGGGACAGCGGCGTAGCAGAGAAGCCACATTTATGCCACAATAATTAATATAATAATTTATTATTAATTTAGAAAAGAAGAAAAACGTAGCAATATTAACTAATATTTTAACAAAATAAATAAAGACGCTATTCCTCAAGCCTTGAAAAGAGTGGGGTTCAAGTGTTAACAAAATGATAATCTAATGGCATTAAATAAATTATAACTTTACAGAACTATACAAAAATATATGGAAGACGACAGACGGTCGCCTTTCAAGGTTAGCTGTAGAATGAAAGGAAAGCTGTATAAGTCTCTGAAGAGGTCTGCGATGCTGTATAGTGCAGAAACTTGGCCAGTTACAAAAGCCCATGACAAATAGATGGAAGTGGCAGAAATGAGAATGTTAAGATACTGACACGGAAGGATAAACTAAGGAATGAGTACATCAGGGAGACACTGAAAGTGGGGCCCATGGGGAAAAAGATTAAAGAATGTAGGCTAAGATGGTGTGGACATGTGTAGAGGGAAGTAATACGTTGGGAGAAGAGTTGAAAACCTGGAAATCGAAGGATCAAGAAGAAGAGGAAGACCTAAACTGAGATGAAGAGACAAGGGAGCAGGGAACCTACAAGAGAAAGCATGGCATAGAGAAGAAGCACTGGGTAGACATGGAAGAGAAGGATCCAACAAAGCAACGCTGATCCCACATGTCGTGGTAAAAGGTTGAGATGATGATTATGATAGTTTCTTAGTACTGGCAGAGCAGCGCGGCTCGTTAGACAGGAGGTAGGCAGTAATGCTGTGTGTCCCCTGTAGGAGGGCCGATCCCTCCGATCGCGGGCGCTGACCGCGCCACATGCCGTTAATCCGTGCTGGGGGCTGGAAGCTGCCCCTGCACTGATGGCTAATTAATGTGAGTGGTCGCCGCCGGCTGCAGCCTTTGTTCTGGCCGCCTCTGTCTCTGAGCCACTCTGCCGTCTGTTCATTAGCCCACCACCAGACCATGGAGGACACCGTCCCGTAGCGCTGGCTAGCCTTCTCGTCCAATGCCAAAAGCCTAGTCGATTTGCTGTAGGATTTTGGTACATATACTTTGTTCGAACATTATGAACTACCTCGAAGAGAACGACCTATTAACCAGTAGTCAACATGGATTCAGAAAGAATCGCTCTTGCGAAACACATTTTGCCCTTTATTCAAATGAAGTGATAAGTGCCATCAACAAGGGATCTCAAATCCGTTCCATATTTGATTTCCGGAAGGCTTTTGACACTGTACATCACAAGCGGTTTCTAATGAAATTGCGTGCTTATGGAATATCGCCACAATTATGCGATTGGATTCACGATTTCCTATCAGAAAGGACACAGTTCGTTGCAATTTACGGTAAGTCATCGAGTAAAACAGAAATGATATCTGGCGTGCACCAGGAAAGCGTTATAGATCCTCTAGTCTTCGCTGTGTTTATAAACGATTTAGGACTGTTCGCGGATGATGCTGTCGTTTATGGGATAGTGAAGTCAATAGAGGATCAAAAGCAACTGCAAAGCGATTTAGACAAAATTCTATATGGAGCGAAAATTGGCAATTAAGACTAAATAAATAAAAGTGTGAAGTAATACACATGACCACTAAAAGAAATCCGCTGAACTTCAATTACGCGATAAATCAGTCAAACCTTAAGGTCGTAAATTCTACCAAATACCTAGGAGTTATTTGGTAGAATTTACGACCTTAAGGTTTGACTGATTTATCGCGTAATTGAAGTTCAGCGGGTATCTTTTAGTGGTCATGTGTATTACGTCACACTTTTATTTATTTAGTCTTAATTGCCAATCTTCGCTCCATATACCTAGGAGTTCCACCCCCATGAACCACAGACATTGCCGAGGTGGGGTGGCTTGTGTGCCTCAACGATGCAGATAGCCGTACCGTAGGTGCAACCACAGCGGAGGGGTATCTGTGGAGAGGCCAGACAAACGTGTGGTTCCTGAAGAGGGGCAGCAGCCTTTTCAGTAGTTACAGGGGCAACAGTCTGGATGATTGACTGAGCTGGCCTTGTAACATCAGCTAATGTGGCTTTGCCACACAGCTACTGCGAACGGCTGAAAGCAAGGGGAAACTACAGCCGTTACTTTTCCCGAGGACATGCAGCTCTATTGTATGGAAATATGATGATGGCATCCTCTCGGGTAAAATATTCCGGAGGTAAAATAGTCCCCCATTCGGATCTCCGGGCGGGGACTACTGAGGAGGATGTTATCATCAGGAAAGACAATACTGGCATTCTACGGATCGGAGCGTGGAATGTTAGATCCCTTAATCGGGTAGGAAAATTAGAAAATTTAAAAAGGGGAATGGATAGGTTGAAGTTAGATATAGTGGGGATTAGTGAAGTTCGGTGGCAGGATGAATAGGATTTCTGGTCAGGTGAGTACAGGATTATAAATACAAAATCATTTGGGGGTATTACAGGAGTAGGATTGATAATGAATAAGAAAATAGGAATGCGGGTAAACTACTATGAGCAGCCCAGTGATCGCATTATCATTGTCAAGATAGATACGAAGCCAACACCGACAACAGTAGTACAGGTTTATATGCCAACTAGCTCTGCCGATGATAAGGAAATCGAAGAAATATATGAGGAGCTAAAGGAAATTATTCAGACAGTTAAGGGAGAGGAAAACTTAATTGTGATGGGAGACTGGAATTCGATAGTAGGAAAAGGAAGAGAAAGAAAAATAATATGTGAATATGGACTGGGCAGGAGGAATGAAAGAGGAAGTCGCTTGGTAGAATTTTGCACGGAACATGATTTAATCGTAACAAATACCTGGTTCAAGAATCACAAAAGAAGGTTGTATACGTGGAAGAGACCTGGAGACACCGGAAGGTATCAGATAGATTTTATAATGGTAAGACATAGGTACCGGAACCAGGTTATAAACTGCAGGACATATCCAGGGGCAGATATAGACTCTGACCATAACTTGTTAGTCATAAACTGTAGGCTGAAGCTGAAAAAACTGCAGAAAGGTAGGAAAATAAGGAGATGGGACTTAGATAAATTGAAGGAAAGTGAAGTTCTGGAGAATTTCAGAGGGAGATTTAGGCAACAATTGACAGAAACAGGGGGAAATAAAACAGTAGAAGAGGAATGGGTAGCATTGAGAGCTGAAATAGTGAAGGCAGCAGAGGACAAAATAGGTAGAAAGGCAAGATCTACAAAAAATCCTTGGATATCACAGGAAATACTAAATTTAATTGATGAAAGGAGAAAATATAAAAATGCAGTAAATGAAACAGACAAAATGGAGTACAGACGATTAAAAAATGAGATTGACAGGAAGTGCAAAATGGCTAAGCAGGAGTGGCTAGAAGCCAAATTCAAATCTGTAGGAGAATGTATAGCAAGAGGAAAAGTAGATACCGCCTACAGGAAAATAAAAGAGACATTTGGGGACAAGAAAAGCAACTCTACGAATATCAAGAACTCAGATGGGAAACCAGTTCTCAGCAAAGAAGGGAAAGCTGAAAGGTGGAAAGAGTACATAGAGCAGCTCTACAAAGGAAATGAACTTAGAGACGATGTTGTAGGATGGGAAGAGGAAGTAGATCAAGATGAAATAGGAGATACTATACTGAGAGATGAATTTGACAGAGCCTTGAAAGACCTAGGTCGGAACAAGGCCCCAGGAGTAGATGACATACCCTCAGAGTTACTAAAGTCTCTGGGAGAGCCAACCATGACAAGACTATTTGAACTGGTGTGTAGGAGGTATGAGACTGGCGAAATACCCTCAGACTTTAAGAAAAATGTAATATTCCCCATTCCAAAGAAATCAGGCGCAGACAGGTGTGAAAATTACAGAACCATCAGTCTGATAAGTCATGGTTGCAAAATTTTAACTCGAATTATCTACAGGAGAACGGAAAAGCTGGTACAAGCTGACCTCGGGGAAGATCAGTTTGGATTCAGGAGGAACATAGGAACCCGGGAGGCAATACTCACTTTACGTCTTATCTTAGAAGATAGATTAAGGAAAGGCAAACCTACATTTTTAGCTTTTGTAGATTTGGAGAAAGCATTTGACAATGTTGACTGGAATACACTCTTTCAAATTCTGAAGTCAACAGGGGTAAAATACAGGGAAAGGAGAGTTATTTACAACTTGTACAAAAGCCAGACCACAGTTATTAGACTCGAAGGGCATGAAAGGAAAGCATCAGTTGGGAAGGGCGTAAGACAGGGTTGTAGTCTTTCTCCGATGTTATTCAATTTGTACATCGAGCAGGCGGTGAAGGAAAGCAAGGAAAAATTTGGAATAGGGATTAAAGTTCAGGGGGAAGAAATAAAAACATTGCGTTTTGCTGATGACATTGTAATTCTGTCAGAGACAGCAAAGGACCTGGAAGAGCAGTTGAATGGAAAATGTTCAAATGTTCAAATGTTTGTTAAGCTTAAGGGACTTAACTGCGGGGTCATCAGTCCCTAAACGTACAAACTACTTATGAACTACTCACGAACTAGGACGGCACAAATATCCATGCCCGAGGGGGGATTCGAACCCCCGACCGTAGAGTTGAATGGAATGGAAAGCGTGTTGAAGAGAGCGTATAAAATGAATATTAACAAGAGCAAAACAAAAATAATGCAATGCGGTCTTAGAAAATCAGATGATGCTCAAGGAATTAGATTAGGTAATGAAACAATGAAGGTGGTAGATCAGTTCTGTTACTTGGGTAGCAAAATAACATGCGATGGCCGCAGTAAAGAGGATATAAAATGCAGAATGGAATGGGAAGAAAAGCATTTTTGAAAAAGAGAAATTTGCTAACATCGAATATTAATTTAAGGGTAAGGAAGTCGTTTCTGAAGGCAATTGTGTGGAGTGTTACCTTGTACGGGAGTGAAACATGGACGATAAGCAGTGCGGACAGGAAGAGAATAGAGGCTTTTGAAATATGGTGCTATAGAAGAATGCCGAAGATTAGGTGGGTAGATCGCATAACTAATGAAGAGGTACTGAACAGAATTGGTGAGAAAAGGAATTTTTGGCATACCCTGACTAAAAGAAGGGATCGCTTGGTAGGACCCATCTTAGACATCGGGGAATCGTAAATTTAGCATTGGAGGGAAGTGTGTGGGGTAAAAACCGCAGAGGGAGACCAAGAGACGGGTATAGTAAGCATATTCAAGTGGATGTGGGTTGTCGTTCTTATGAGGAGATGAAAAGGCTTGCTCAGGATAGAGTAGGGTGGAGAGCTGCTTCAAACCAGTCTCCGGACTGAAGACCATAACAACAGAACCTAGGAGTTACAATTACGAACAACGTAGACTGGAGAGAACACAGAAAATATTGTGGGGAAGGCGAACCAAAGGTTACGTTTCATTGGCAGAATGCTTCGAAGGTGCAACAGCTCCATCAAAGAGACTGCCTACATCAGACTTGTGCGTCCTCTCCCGGAATACTGTTTCCCAGTGTGGGACCCTCACCAGGCGGGACAGACGGAAGATATTGAGAAGGTCCAGAAAAGGGCAGCTCGTTTCGTTTTATCACGTTATAGGGAGGAAAGCGTCACGAAAATGTTGCACGAATTGAGGTGGAAATCATTAAAAGAATGACAGAAAATCAAATGTTTCTTAAGCTAAGGGATTTAACTGCGGGGTCATCAGTCCCTAAATTTACAACCTACTTATGAACTACCTTACACTAAAGACGACACATACATCCATGGGATTCGATCCCTAGACCGTAGCGGCCGTGCAGACTGTGACTGGCGCTCCCCAGACCGCTTGGCCACTGCGGCCGGCAAAAGAAAGACATAATTCGTTGCGGCGAGATCTATTTACGAAATTTCAATCACCGACTTTTACTTCTGAGTGTGAAAATATTTTGCTAGCACCCACCTACATAGGGAGACATGACCATCCCAATAAAATAAGAGAAATCAGATCGAAAACGGAACGATTTAGGTGTTCTTTCTTCCCGCGTTATTAGAGAATGAAACGGTAGAGAAAGGTTATGAAAGTGGTTAATGAACCCTCTGCGAGGCACTTAAATGTGATTTGCAGAATATCTATGTAGATGTAGATGAGGGGAGTGACACGTTGCTATGCACCCCAGTTAAGCTCAATAATTGTGCCGACTGCAAGGTCGTCACATGTTGCGGCAGCTTTCAATCCTCGAGCGCAAACGTCCCGCGCGCGCTGGTGAGTGGCGTGGCGACCAGAACTCAGCTTGCGCCCTCTGTGGACTGCGAACGTCAAGAGCGGCGGTGTGTGGAGGAGGATTGATGCGGATGGAAGATGACGGCCCCTGGACTGCGTCGTGGTGCTGGACGCTGTTGTCGCTTTGGCGAGCGAACTTGGTCGCTATCAGTGACAGTATGGATACGCTTTTTCGAGTTCCAGCGGGCTGTTACGGTTGGGAAGGCTTGCTGACAGGTGCCTGAACGAGCTGCAAGTTTTATGTTGGTCTGTCGGAGTGCATAATAGTCCGATAAAGTTCCGGGGGTTGTACACTAATGCGATCTTATTGGTGATATACTGTTCAGTAGATTGGTTTCCTGTCCCTTTTAAGCTGCATTTATTATCATTGGGTGTCTGCATTTTTGTAAAGTTTGTGGAATGAGATGTATTAAAGCAGTGACAGGAAAAGGTGTAGTAGTTAAGATGTTCATGTTGCTAGCCATTAATGCGAATCACGCGGGTTACTTTCACCTTTTGTGTTAGGGTTATATGAGGGTCTAATCCAGTTCTAATCTGTCGTTTTTTACCTTCAAGTAAACGCTTTCTTTGACAATCAGTAGAGTTCACTTTAAAAATTTCGACGCTTTGTTTTCTAAAGTTATCTGTGTGATTTATGAAATTTGAATCAATTATTCTCATGTGTGTTGTAAAAACGTCTTGAGCAGTTATGTAATTTAAATCTGCTGCAAAATTTTATTGAGTGTTAATATCCATTCTTTTAAATAAACACGTTACCTAGCGGAAAAAGCGTTTTCTTCGTCTACATAAATACTCTGCAAGTCACATTGAAGTGCATGGCAGAGGGTTCATCGAACCGCTTTTATGATTTTTCTTCTACCGTTCCATGCTCTAACAGCTCGCGGACAAAAGGAACACCTAAATCTTTCCGTTTTCGATCTGATTTCTCTTATTTTGATGATCATGTCTCCCTACTTACATGGGTGCTAACAGAATATGTTCGCATTCGGAAGAGAAAGTTGTTGAAAGAAATTTCGTAAATAGTTCTCGTCGCAACGAATAACGCCTTTCTTTTAATGATTTCCACCCCATCTCGTACAATATTTCCGTGACACGGTCTCCCCTATATCGCGATAATACAAAACGAGCTGCCCTTCTCTGTACTCTCTCTAAATCGTCTGTCACTCCCACTTGGGGCGGATCTCACAATGCGTTACAGCACTCCAAAATGGGAAGCACGTCTGGTGTAGGCAGTTTCGTTAGAAGAACTGTTGCATCTTCTAAGTGTTCTGCCGACGAAAGGTAGTCTTTGGTTCGCTTTCCCTACAATAACTTCTAAGTGTTCTTTCCAATTTATTTTTATGCAGTTTTTACTCCTAGGTATTTAGAATTGACGGCCTGTAGTTTTGACTGAAATTGCGTGTAAATGATGTTTAACAGCTTTTTTTCTAGCAGTCACATAGACAACTTCAAACTTCTCATTATTAAGGATCAAGTGCCATTTTTTGCAGATATTTTATCTAAATCATTTTGCAGTTGATTTTGACTTTACTAACCAATAATAGACAGCATAATCCACGAAAAGTTATAAAGGAGCTACTCAGATGGTCTCCTAAATCGTTCGTAAAAATAATGAACAGTAGAGGCACTATAACACTTTCTTGGGGTACGCCAGATATCACTACTGTTGTACTCCATGACTTTACGTCAATTACAACGTACTATGTCGTTTCTGACAGGAAATTATGAAGTTATTCGCACAACTGGCGCGATATTCCGTAAGCACGCAGCATGATTAGAAGACGGTTGTGAGGTACAGTACCAAAATCCTTCCAGAAGTCTAGAAATGCGTAATCTATTTGACATCCCTTGTCAATAGCACGCATCACACGACGTGAGCAAATAACTAGCTGTGTTTCACAACAATGATACTTTCTGAATCTGTGTTGACTATGGGTCAACAGATCGTTCACTTCGAGGTAGTTCATAATATTTTAGGAAAGTATATGTTCTAAAATCCTGCTGCAAAACGACGTCAGTGACATAGGCCTATAATTTTGCGGATTATTCCCATTGCCTTTCGTGAATTTTGGCGTATCTCGTGCAACTTTCAAGTCTTTGGGTACGGAACGTTCGCTGAGAGTGCGATTGTGCATCATATATAAGTATGGGGCTATTGCATCAGCATACTCTGAAAGGAAACTAATTGATATACAATCGGGACCGAGACCTACTTGTGTTAAGTGATATGAGTTTATTTAATACTCTCGGGGTATCAGCTTCTAAATAACGCATGCTGACAGCTGTTCTTAATACGAATTCTGGAGTGTTTGCTTCGTTTACCTTCGTGAAAGAATTTCGGAACTGTGTTAATCAATTCTGCTTCAGCAGATCTTTCTTCACCGTTACTATCTCGTAGTGAAGGTATTGATTCTGTTTAACTGCTGGTATACATACTAACTATCAATTTAATAAGTCATGTTTCCAAAACACTAACAGGAATTATTTACAGACGAATGGAATCTGACCTCAAAGGAAGATCAGTTTGGATTTAGGAGAAATGTAGGAACACGTGAGGCAATACTCACATTACGACTTAACTTCGAAGATAGGCTTAGGAAGGGCAAACCTACGTTTTTAGCATTTGTAGATCTGGAGAAAGCTTTTGACATCGTCTATTGGAATACACTCTTCCAAATTCTGGAGGTATCAGGGGTAAAATATAGGGAGCGAAGAGTTATATTCAACCTATACAAAAACCAGACAGCGGTTATTAGAGTCTAAGGGCAAGAAAGGGATGCAGAGGTTGGGAAAGGAGTAAGACAGGGTTGTAGCCTTTCCCCAATGTTGTTCAATCTGTACATTGAGCAAGCAGTGAAGGAATGTAATGAGAAATTTGGAGAGCGAATTAAAGTGCAGGGAGAAGAACTAAAAACATTACGGCTTGCCGATGACATAGTAATTCTGTCATAGACCGAAAAAGATCTGGAAGAGCAATTGAATGGAATGGACAGTGTCTTGAAAGGAAGATATAAGATGATCATTAACAAGAGTAAAACGAGGGTAATGGAATGTAATGTCAGAAGATCAGGCGCTGCTGAAGGAATTACATTACTTAATGAGACAATGAAAGTAGTAGATGAATTTTGTTATTTGGGTAGCAAGATAACTTCTTATGGCCGAAGTATAGAAGATATAAAATGCAGAATGGCTATGGGAAGAAAAGCGTTTCTAAAGAAGCGAAACTTGTTAACATCCAATATTAATTTAAATGTTAGGAAGTCCTTTCTGAAAGCATTTGTCTGGAGTGTAGCACTGTATGGGAGTGAAACGTGGACGATAAGGAGTTCATACAAAAAGATTATAGAAGCTTTTGAAATGTGTTGCTACAGACGAAAGATGAACATTAGATGTGTAGATCACGTGACTAATGAGGAGGTGCTTAACCGAACTGAGGGGAAAAGGAGTTTCTAGCATATCCTGACTAAGAAAAGGGATAGATTGGTAGGACACATTGTGAGATATGAAGGAATTGTCAACTTAGCATTAGAAGGAAGTGAGTCGGGTAAAAATCGTGGAGGTAGATCGAGGGAAGAATACAGTAAGCAGATTCAAAAAGATGTAGGTTGCCGAACGTATTCTCAGATGAAGAGACTTGCATAGGACAGGGTAGCGTGGAGAGCTGCATCAAACCAGTCTGCGGACTGTAGACCACAACAGCATACAACGACCACGTTCAAGCTGACTTAAATCGTGATTACCTGCCGTTGTATCAGTAGTAACTGAAGTAATACCTGCGCCTGACACCTGTTGTCTTATATCGGCATTTCCGCTCGCCGTGCTGTCCCCTGAGTGTTTACATATCTCTGTGTTTATATACGCATGACTATACCCGTTTCTTTGATTTTTTTCCCCCTGGTGGCCGACTTGTAGTAATGTCCAGAATAAAATTTTCACTTTGGTACACAGTGTGCGCCGATATGAAACTTGTCGGCCGCGGTGGCCAAGAAGACTGAGGCGCTCCAGTCACGGTCTGCACGGCCACTACGGTCGGGGGTTCGAATCCCCCCTCGGGAATGTATATTTGTGCCGTCCTTAGTATAAGGTAGTTGATAAGTAGTTTGTAAGTTTAGGGACTGATGACCCCGTAGTTAAGTCCCATAACCTTCACAAACATTTGAACATTTGATATGAAACTTCTCGGCCGGCTAAAACTGTGTCCCAAACCAGGATTCGAACCTGGAACCTTTGCTTCTTCCAGGAAACAAGGAGGCCAGGTACTGGTGGAAGTAAGGCTGTGAGGACGGGTCTTGAACAGAGGTGTACAAATTCCCTACCTAGCTTGCTTGTCCCTAGCTCCCCTGCAACCATTCAAGCAGCTTAGCCTGTAGAGACGTAAACCCAAGAGTGCAGGTGTACGCGCACTGGGTAATGCGGCTAATTGGGCTTCCGCAAGCTCGGCCTAATGTGTTCCCGTAAGCCTAGATAGCTTTACGGAACCCATACAGCTTGCTGCAACTGACAACAGGTTGCGCTGTCAAGTTAGCGTGACTGTGGAACAGCCAGGTAGTTAGACTGCATTTGTCGCAACGGTGGGAGCAACAAGATGAATAAGTCGAACTTCAGCGAGATTGAGGAAAAATTAACAACTGGTGAATACATACTAGTATCGAAACACAGCACAAGTGCCGCATAGGAAAAGTTTTCGTGTTTTTATGAGACATCTTCGAATAAACAGGTAGGTATGAAACTTCCTGGCAGATTAAAATTGTGTGCCGGAACCGGAACTCGAACCTGGGACCTTTGCCTTTCGCGGGCAAAGGTCCCAGGTTCGAGTCCCGGTTCCGGCACACAATTTTAATCTGCCAGGAAGTTTCATATCAGCGCACACTCCGCTGCAGAGTGAAAGTTTCATTCTGGAAACATCCCCTAGGCTGTGGCTAAGCCATGTCTCCACCATATCCTTTCTTCCAGGAGTGCTAGTCTTGCAAGTTTCGCAGGAGAACTTCTGTGAAGTTTGGAAAGTAGGAGGCGAGGTACTGGCGGAAGTAAAGTTGTGAGGCGGCATCGTGAGTCGTGTCGGGGTAGCTCAGTGGTAGAGCGCTTGCCCGCGAAAGGCAAAGGTCTCAGGTTCGAGTCCCGGTTCCGGCACACAATTTTAATCTGCCAGGAAGTTTCATATCAGCGCACACTCCGCTGCAGAGTGAAAGTTTCATTCTGGAAACAGGTTGGTATGTCGCAATGCAAACAGTGTAAAAGCTATACGGGAACCACAAGTATGTTACGACATTTGTCCAGCAGCTGCCTCATTGAATAAATATTTTGAAAGAGGACAAAGAGTCAGTGACTGACAAGTGTGTGGAAATGTGTGCTAAGGACCTGAGGCCATTTAGCAGTATAGAGAAAGAAGGCTTTCTAAATTTGGGGCAGACACTGATCAACATGGGAAAAAATATGGGTCAGTTGATATTAAAAATCTTATGCTTTCTAGAGTGACCTTAGCTGATGAAGTACGCAGAAAAATGCTCCCAGTCGTGGTGCATGCGATTCGTTCTGGAATATGTGCAAGTACAATTGATCTAGGGACAGACAATTACAAAGGGGTGCATTGCATGTCTATCACAATGCATTACATAAATTCCGACTGGCGTTTGCATAAATATATGCTGATGTGCTCTACATTTCCTGACTGCCCAAAAACTGGCACAAACATTCGAAACGAGTTGGAAGAACGCTTAGAAGCTATAGCCAAAATTACGTTTGTCACAGACCAGGACAGTAATATTGTTAAAGCTCTCGAGTAATATAAACGTCTTCCATGCATGGCTCATTGTATAAACACAGTCTTGAAAATGTTCGAAACGAACAGTTTTTGAAAGCAAATGTCCCAAATATATTAGCCGTTCTAAATATAACGCAGAGTACGGTTTCCTATTTCAAGAGAAGAGGTCTCTGTGTGAGATTGCATGCATCTTTATAGCAGTGTGTTTCAACTCGTTGGAATAGTTATTTTGACATTTTGACATTATCAGATAGATTCAGTGAAGGCTATCTTAGATAGTGAGGGTGCCTATGATAAGATGCTGGATTATGACCACCATAAAACTGGCCAGTTTAAAGCATTTTTAAGCTATTTAAGGAAGCCATATTCGATTTAGTATCTGACAAGGAACCAACCTTACATTTAATTCTATCGTGGTTTTATGCCTTAAAAGTTCATTGTACTCTGCAGGATGACGATGAAGAGGTACGTAATTTTATTCCATCTGAATATCATGGAACTGCTTGGGAATTTTAAATTTTGATAAAAGTATATTTTCAGAAAATAAAACCGTTGAAACAAGCACCGGTGGCTTTTTAGAATAGAAAGATACTCCGAAAATGTAAAAGAGACAAAATCTCATATTTTGATTTGGAGTGGATATGTATATTCGTCTTTTGATGCCCTGATAGCATAGGTAAGAACCTTTCATTAAGTTTGCTAACACGAGGATGATGCGCGCAGACTAAACTGCCACGTAGCGTAGCACAGCGGTAAGACGGGCAGGCAAGCAAGTTGCCAGTAGCTTGCTCGGGTAGGGTTCAGCTTGGCTTGGGCAAGCTAAAAGCGGGAAATGTACATCTCTGGTCTTGAAGTTTCCTCTGTCGGTAGAGCAATTGCCCCCCCCCCTCCCCCCCAAAAAAAGAAAAATAAATAAATAAAAAATAAAAATAAAAGGGCAGGTTCTAATCTCAGACCGACATACATTTTAACCTGTTAGTAAGTTTCATGTAGAAATGTCCTACACCAGTGGTTCCCGAGCTGTGGGTTGTGAACCAGTGTGTGTGTGTGTACTTTTATAGAGGCGTGTTGCCGAACTCTTTAAAATATCCAAGTAAAAAATATCATATGCACCACAGACTGTGAAGTGTTTGATAAGTCTTACTATTTTCATGATATTATTTTTACTCCACAAAGGTAAGTAATCATTAAGTTGTATCGCTTCTTCTTCTTGTTTCGAATGGGCCTACGCTTGTTCAACTGTTGGGCTGGATGTGTAACTCCTTCCTTTCTTCTGTGCAGGGGGTACCTTTCCTTCGGGGCTTTTCCTGAAATCCTCAGAACACGTTCGCTTCTTCATTTAAAATAATAATGGCTACGGATTAATGGTTAAATTTTTTATGAATTAAATTTTACTAAAGATTGATTATTATTTTAGAAGTTATTTTTTAAGTATTCCTGTGAATTTTGACGCATGATACGTCCGCTTGTAGAAGAAAAAAAAGTATTTTAAAAAGGAAAACTATCAACATTTGAAGAAGACTCTCTGATAGAACTATGCTCAAAGGTGGGGGTATAGTGAAAATGGATAAAAGGTTATATAAACTCCTGGAAAATGAAAAAAGAACACCATGAATTCGTCACCTCGCACAGGGAAATTTTATTGACACATTATTGAGGCTGTATACAACACACCATCACATAGAGCCGTATCCACGTTAGTACAGTCACCAGAGCGTGCGCAGTGTCGACGCTATACAGTACCGAGTATACCCACTTTTGCAGCGATGCAAGCTGCAATTCTCCGATGGAGACGATTGTAGAGGTGCCGAATGTAGTTTTACGGAATGGCCTGCCATGCGGTTTATTCCCGGTGACTCAGTGCGCCCAGATTTCAAGCCGGTCGTGCAGACCGTACAAGATGACGTTTCAACCGGTCCGAAACAGGCTCAGTGGAGGACAGATCTGGGGATTCTGCTGGCCAGGGTACTTGACGTACACCTTGAAGAGCACGTTGGGTGGAACGCGATGCATGTGGGCATGCCGGCCGCGGTGGCCGAGGGGACTGAGGCGCTTCAGTCACGGTCTGCACGGCCACTACGGTCGGGAGTTCGAATCCCCCCTCGGGCATGGATATTTGTGTCGTCCTTAGTTGCAGGTAGTTCATAAGTAGTTTGTAAGTTTTGGGACTGATGACCCCGTAGTTAAGTCCCTTAAGCTATACAAACATTTGAACATGTGGGCATGCATTGTGCTGTTGGAAAAACATTTCACCTTGTTGGTGCATGAACGGTAGCAAGACCTTGTTCATCTGCAGCAAAAAGCTGTTCATCTTCTCCTCCCACCTATATGAATTTATATAAATTGTATTGTGGCGAAACGTTGTTACCAAAATTAACAAACTGATATAAGAAATTAAAAACTGTAAGGGCACCGCGGAAATTTTAACCCTTACATTTTAAATCCTCTTGCTGATATGGTCCATTGATATATCACACGCCATATTCCATAGTTAAAAGAATGATTGGGGGGTAGGACGTCAAACGGGCCGACTTGGAGCAGGCGAGGCATCGCAGGATATTTTAATTCGCACTGTCTATACTTTTGCAAACAAATTCATAAAACATTGTCAGCATGACAAAGAAGAATTCAGGTTTCAAAAATGTTCACATGTTTGTCAATCTTAAGGGACTAAACTGCGGGATCATCAGTCCCTAAACTTAACAAACTACTCATGAACTACCATATACTAAAGACGGCACAAACATCCATGCCCGAAAGGGGATATTAGAAACCCGACGGGAAATAGCCTCGGGCATCGTAGCATAGCGCATCATGCGCTCGGCCGCTCCGCGGAGGCGATTCAGGTTTCACACTCATTCTATTGGAAGTTACAAAAATTCCAGAATATTTCAAAGACTTGCGAACGATTTTTTGTTGTTGTTGATTGTTCCCTCAGTTATGGACGCGAGAATACTAAAATTCATTTTATATTACGTTTACATCAGATTGTCGAAAGAACATAAGTAATACGAATGCAAATTTAGCAATAGCGTAGCGCTGTGAAAATGACCGCACAATCAGTCTATTGTCACAAGCGTCAAAAATACACACAAGGGACGTTACGGAAATACTGAAGTAAGTTAGAAGAGGGTCAGTTTGGTTTTAGTAGAAGCAGTGACTCTCGAGAATCAGTTTAATCATTGAGGTTAACAAAAAACAAGAATGTACACATTGCATTCGAATTTCTGGAAAATTACTTTTGATGGTACAGAATGGAATAACATTGGTTCTGTTCTAAGACAGTACTGTTTCAGCTGTGGGGATCGAAGGACAATCATAATTTCATATTTTTTAAATTACATTGGATGCACTTATTGTGGTAGGTGCGTTGTTCTTCATAAATAAGAGATTCTGTGATGAATTTAGCACAGAATACAAATCGTATTTCCAAGTGTATGAAATTCAATAACTTTCAAAATATATTGAAATGTGGTAGAAACTGAGATATTTATCTAGAAAATTTGGGTTTTTTCTAAACATAAAGTTTCCAAATTTTTGAAAAAAATTAAATAAATTTAAAGGTTTCAATACACCTGTAATTTTTTGTAAGTTGTGCAAAATATATCGAAGTATCTCTCCTACTTATGAAGAAAAGTATATCTACAACAAAAAAGTGCCTCCAATGGTAAATGAAAAATATTGATCATGGTTAAAAAGTTTTATGAAACTATTACAGACAGGGGAATTAAAATGTCCTGTGCTGCCTCACCTGTTCCAAGTCGGCCCGTATGACGTCCTGCTCTCCTTAATTCACTGTTCCATTTGTATTTTGGTCCTAACATTCAAAGGACGAAAGAGCCGCGCGGGAATGGCCGTGCAGTGTGGAGCGTCACGTTACGAATTGTGAGGCCGCTCACGTCGGAGGTTCGAGTCGTCTCTCGGGCATGAATATGAGTGTTGTCCTTAGTATAAGATGCTTAAGTAGTTTGTATGTCTAGGGACCGATGACCAGAGTAGTTTGGTTCCTTAGAATTACAAACATTTGAATTTGATTTTTGAGGAAAAAAAAGAGGGAAATTGTTAAACCGAAGTGAGGTCCCGGGAGGTATGGTCAAGATAAGTGACAACCTAGAGACGTTCCAGCGATTGTTCGACAACTGTGGCTGCACCACGCATGTAGTGGACACAGCTGACAGTGTCTAAACTGACTGACGCCAGCAAGTGGAAGGAGAACCTCGGTGGCTGCGATCTGAACGGGAGACGTTTACTTCAGGAGAGTCGCAAAGGAAATCAGGTAATGAGATTGGGAAGGCCCGAGTGGAAAGGTAAGCATGGGAAAGGTTCGCACAGGCAAACAGAAGCACAGTGTAAAGCTTGGCGACTTTGAGTCTTAAATGAAGTCTGACGTTAAGCTGCTAGGCGACAGTCAGGCGACGCAAATTGGTTTGGAGAAAGAGGATAAATGCAGGGGGGAGAGGGCGATCACCTGAACGGAGGGTGCTCGGAGTCCCGTTTCCTGAAAACGACACAATAGTCGATTCATCTTAAAAGCAGAGTGCGGATTTTAAAAGCTTTTGGAGGGAACCGGTAAGTTGAAGTGAGAAAACGCCTGTCGTATTTATGTATAAACAGATAGCATCTTTAGGGCACTCACAATTTCACGCTCTCAGAGGAGTTACGTGTCTGACATGGTCAAATAAAGTGTCTCGAGAATTAAGCTGGTGGACACTTGTTTCGCAAGATTGAGGCTTTCGACATTTTGATGTCAGATAACCCGCATACGGTAGGTGACAGTGAATAGTTCTTCTGTGCGTTCAGATAAATAGTACGCGGTTACGGAAAGCCCATGATCTGGATCTTGTTCAAAAACTAAATGATTCAGTATTTACCATTAGGACAATGTCTGAAATAAGTCATAGTTCAACATGAAAAGTAGTCTACTTTGCTTATTTTCATTCCATTATGACATTGTTTTTTATGGTAAATCCTTTGATTAAAAAGGGTATTTATTGCGCAAAACCGGCGGTTAGACCAATATGTGGTGTAAACTCGTCAACCTCCTGTCGAAACCTGTTGAATAGCCTGGGAATTCTGACACTGGTTTCCAGTATATTTTTTCTTTAATGTCGTTTGCTGTTAATAATATTGGCTTACTTCCAAGAGTTATTAGTTTTAGCTCTTTTAATACTATGACTTACTTGACTTAGTTCCTGTCGTTCCCTCTGGAACATAGGGCCGAAAAGAAATTTCTCCACCTGGTGCGATGTCTGGCAAGTCTCTTCACTGCAGGTTTTCCCATCCTCTGCAGCTTCACTCTGGATCGTTCTTTTCCAAGTGTGTTTGGGACGACTGCGTTTCCTAACTCCTTGAGGGTTCCAGTCCAACGCCACCTTTTCAATAGCTTCATCAGGTTTTCTTAACGTATGCCCAATCCATTTCCTTGATTTGTATGTTGGTTGGTTGCTGATTTGTGTCTCTCCAAAGATCTTGATTCGTCATTATATTTGGCCATCTTACGTTTAAAATACGCCGGAGACAACAGTTAATAAAAACTTGGAGCTGGTTTTTGATGTGGTTAGTCACTTTCCAACTTTCGCAACCATACGTCAGAACTGCCTTCACGTTGCTATTGTTCCTGTTCCTCCAAATGGGGTACAGGTGGACAAACGCACCATTTGCTTTGCGGATGCGACTACGGACATCCTCCTCGTCTCCTCCTGTAGTCGTGACTATACTTCCGAGGTAGAGGAAAGATTGGACCTGCTCTACATCCTCTCCATTAATGGCCAGCCTAGTGGTGGTGGTCGAGTTTATCCGTATTTCTTTGGTTTTGCGAAAATTTATCTTGAGGCCTGCAGCTTCTCCTTCTCTCTGTAACCTGGTCAGTTTCCTGTCGATGTCTCGATATGGCTGTGCCATTAAGCAGATGTCATCTGCGATATCTAGGTCTTCGACCGTATCCCGCATCCCCCATTGCACACCTCTCTGCCGTCCCCTCGTTTCTCTCTTCATCCATGATCCAAAACCAAAAGAAATAATGTTGGCGAGAGAATACAGCCTTGTCATACTCCCGAATTAACTTGGAAAGGCTCTGTCAGTTCTCCATTATGTAGTAGTTGAAATTCATACTCCTGATACATTTCCTTGGTTATGTTAATGATCTTCGTTGGGATGTCGTACTTTGCAAGTGTATCCCACGTGACTCTCCGATTGACGGAGTCGAAAGCCTTTTCAAAGTCAACGAAGGTTAGGTAGAGCGTGTGTTGCCACTCTGCACTTTGTTCCAGAATAATTCGGAGAGTACTGACAAGGTCCACACAGCTTCGATGTTTTCTAAAACCCGCCTGCTCTCTGCTCAGTTGCGCTTCCACAGAATCCTTAATGCGGTTTAAAATAATCCTCGAAAGTACCTTACTCGGTACTGACAATAGGGTAATGCCCCGCCAGTTGTTAAAGTTAGTAACGTCTCCTTTTTTGGGTATTTTCACGATAATACCTCGTTTCCAGTCTGTTGGCAGTTTCTCCTCTTTCCATATCTTCCCTATGAGGATGTACAATAACTCAACAGTGGTGTCCAAGTCTGTTTTCAACATCTCACATATTATATTATCTGCTCCTGGTGCCTTCCCATTTTTGATCTGCTTCGGTGCTATCCGTATTTCTGCTTTCGTGGGTGCATTTACACCGATGCTGGGGCTAAGATCACAGCATTCAGTTCGTTCTTATTCTTCTGCCTCACCACCAAGGTCTCTATTTAGAACTTCGTTAAAGTGTTCCTTCCACCTACGTAATTGTTCATGTGTAGTATTTCCCCTTTTTTGTTCCTTACTGATCGGTTTCTCTGGAAGCTTTTCTTTGAGAGCGTCTTAGTGATATTGTAAAGTTCCTTCGCATGCCCCCTCCACGCAGCCTGTTCTGCTCTATCCGCCTGTTCATCTATCCATCTTCTGTGGCCTCTTCTCACACTCCTTTTCACTTCCTTATCTGCTGCTCGGTAATCAGCTTGTGCCTGTGCTTTCTGTTGCCTGGACCTGCTACACTATACAGAAATAGTATCTGAATTTGGAACACACCCCCTTGACCCTTATGCAGAAAGGTGTGCAATATTTTGCCGCATCAGTTTTTAATACGCTGCCACGATAAGTCAAAACGCTTAGTAGTGATCCACGCACCTTCAAGTTTTAACTGGAAAGTTTCCTCGTGGCTCACTCTCTCTTTTATATGCAGCACCTCCAGGAAAAAGAAAAAAAAATGTAATTACTGTGTTACAATTTTTTCTTTATTTTTTTCTTTCTTTCTTTATTTTTATTTTTTTACTTATACTTAGACCTGTCGTCTGCATAGGATAGCTATGCGTTTCATTTTATATATTGGTACTGTTTTGTTACAATTTGATGTACTGACTCGTTGCATGACCGTGGAGATTTGCTCCTGACTGTGATTTTGCGAAACACGATCAATATAAAGAAAAATAAAATGTGATTCGTATTTGCTAGACCCCAGATTATACCCTGCGACCTACTGTTGTACATCCGTCAGCCTTCTCTAACGCATTCTCAAGCATTCAGCTTTACTTAACCCTTTATTTGTCACACACATAAAGTTCACAGAATATGTGATATCAACTGCGAATGGGCAAAACTGAAACCCGGGTCACCTGCTTTCTAGGCAGTTTCGCAGAGCACTACACCACTGGGGTCACAGTGGTCAATGCCCCTGCAAGGACCACCTATCGAGATTATCCTCTACTTTCTTCAATGCGTCTTCACCATTGTCTTCTTGACAATTAGTAATACTGCCTCACACATATCTTTATTTGACCTCGTGTACCATTTTGTCAGTGCTGACTAATCCAAAGTGCTTTGCATAAAGAGAATGGATTTTCCTTCGATCCCCACAGCTGAAACAGTACTGTCTTAGAACCGAACCGATGTTATTACATTCTATACCATCAAAAGCCTTTTCCAGAAAATCGAATGCAATCTGTATATTCTTCTTTTCTATTAATCTCATTGATTAAACTGATTCTCGAATGTCAATGCTTCTACTGAAGCCAAGGTGGCCCTCTTCTAACTTACTTCAATATATTCGTGAAGTATCCTAGTGAGTATTTTTGACGCTTGCGACAATAGACTGATTGTGCGGTCATTTTCACAGCTCTATGCCATTGCTAAATTTGGAAGTGTATTACTAATGTTCTTTCGACAATCTGATGTAAACGTAATATAAAACGAATTATAGTATTCTCGCGCCTATAACTTAGAGAATAATCAGTAACAACGAAATTTGTTCGTAAGTCTTTGAGGCATAATTGAAACATATCTTCTTCTTTTTATATATTAGAATGTCCCTGTATGTGTTTCTTTGTATTGCATACACATCTATAGTTTTATTCCAATCTTGATGACATTTTGCTCACTTGATCCGCAAAACAAGAGGAAGATCACTTTCTACATAAAATTCCGTACGGTGCTTGGCGGACGGTACTTAACTTACGGTACGGACTCCAACAAATCTACAGTTTTATTCCGATCTTGATGAAATGTTGCACACTTACCAACCAAAAGAATAGGAACAGCACGGTATATTTACGATTTCATACGGTTCATGACGGAGGGTAATTTACTGACGGACTTCGCCAAAATCTTGATGAAATTTATGTCGATGTAGTTGTAGATCTTGATGAACTTTTGCAAACCTTAGGTTAAAAAATGATTAAATGTTAGTAAACCTGTTGGTCTAAACTACTATTGTCATCCGCCCCTAGACTTACCAGCTACTTAAAACTAACTTACACGAACCGACAACACACACACACACACACGCGCGCGCGCGCGCGCGCGCGCGCGCCGGAGGGAGGACTCGAACTTCTATCGGGAAAGGCCGCCCATTTTATAGCATGACGCCTTAGAACACGCGGTCGTTCCGTGCGGTGCATTCGAAACAATAGGAACACCGTTGTATACATAATATTTGATACTGAGCGTATCTGACACCTTTTCACCGATCACAATTGAATTTAACAGATATGTTTCATAGAGGCAGGAAGTGATGTATTCAGGAGGCGAAGAAGGAGATAGAAACAGGGAGATGGGAAGATGGACAGAGAGAGAGAGAGAAGAAAAGAGGAGAAGCACTAACCCAAGACTGGAGTACATAAATACCCTGACAACTCCGGGGTTTCAGCTAGTGCATTATAAATTACACAACACTTTTATTCATCATGGAATCAATCATATTTAAATAATTATAGAAATCTGTTCATTTATCGAACTTGTTTCCACGCAGAATGAGATACACTTCTAATTATAATCTCCGCCCACTTATCCGTTTCTCGCGCGAAACGCCAGTCAAGCTGCACAGATAATGAGCTAGTTTGCTGCATGCCGTGGAAAACTTCTCATTACCATTAATCTCTCTTACTCTAATGAGGAGCTTCATGCAAAGTTAACCCAATTTACAGACTTGATAAACCCGTCATGCTCTCCGAATTTAGCTCAAATTGCTCCCCGGTTTTCGCGCTTCGTTTAATGAGAGGCGATTGACGTTAATGCAATCAGGAACTATTCTTTACTTTTTATGTGGGGCAGAGCAGCAGTAACTAACTGATTCCACTTGTTTCAGTGGACAAGAAGAATAAAAATGTGAAATACATATAACATTTGATAATAATTTATAACAGTAAGGGGACACACAAAGGAGAGATTCACTAGGGTAGAATATTGTGTGATTAATTACTACAACTACACTCTGTGAGTCGTTTTGGAGACGGTGATAGAGGGTATTTTTTTTTCTTTTCCCGTTTCATTCGCTTATCAAACTTAGTAAGTATAAGCGACGAAATTTACGTCACAGACATACAGAAAAGTAAATATGAATAATGACTGAACTCTCTTAGAACAGAACCGATGTTATTCCATTCTATACCATCAAAAGCCTTTTCCAGAAATTCGAATTCAATGTGTATTTTATTCTTTTCTATTAACCTCATTGATTAAACTGATTCTCGAATGTCACTGCTTCTACTGAAGCCAAGCTGGCCCTCTTCTAACTTACTTCAATATATTCGTAAAGTATACTTGTGAGTGTGCAACATTTCATCAAGATCGGAATAAAACTGTAGATTTGTTGGAGTCCGTACCGTAAGTTAAGTACCGTCCGCCAAGCACCATACGGAATTTTATGTAAAAAGTGATATTCCTCTTGTTTTGCGGATCAAGTGCGCAAAATGTCATGTTTGTTCATGGATTGTGCTGTTGTGACCAAAACTTACCCCTATTTACTCTTTTTAAATTTTATATCTGGTTCAAAAGTATGTACAGTAGAGTCTGGATTATCCGATTTTCGGTTATCCGACTTTTCGTGTTATCCGACCCTTTTCAAATTCAAATTCAAATGTTGGTACAGCTTATGGGACTTAACTACGGGGTCATCAGTCCCTAAACTTACAAACTACTTATGAACTACTTACGAACTAGGACGGCACAAATATTCATGCCCGAAAGGGGATTCGAACCCCCGACCGTAGTGGCCGTGCAGACCGTGACTGAAGCGCCTCAGTCCCCTCGGCCACCGCGGCCGGCCTCCGACCCATTCACCGCGCTGGGACTGTACCTAAAAATTGCGTGGATGAGCTGAGACATTTGTAAAGATTGGTTCTGGAAAAGAGTTCGTGCCACAAACAGAAACGTTTTTGAAACCAACAACTTGCCCCGCAAAGCACTGTTGCTTCGAGACAATGCCATTTGTTATCCTAATGAGGATGAACTTAGAGATCAGGATATAAAGGCCGTGTTTTTGCCTCCAAATGTCACATCCTTATGTCAGCCTATTGAACAAGGGACCTTAGAGACACTGAAGTGAAACTACCGCAGAAACTTGCTTTCCTCTTTAATTAATGCTACGGACGAGGGAGAAGACATGGTAGAGAAGTTATGCCGTATTAATTTGAAAGTCGTAGCTAATGACGTGGCTCATCTTGGGAAAGTGTTTGAGAAAATACAATTGCAAAATCCTGGAAAATGTTTCTACAGGAAAACAAGGAAAATTCTCCAGATGATGAGAATCGACAACAGCAGACAGAGCACGAAAATACTACCCTGCTTTCATTGTTAAGAAAAGTTCCTGGATATACTGATGCCATGGAAGATGACGTAAATGAATGGAGTGTCCAAGATGTTGCATTTGGAGTGACAGATGAAAATATAGTCAACGTGGTAAAAGAAAATAAGAAAAAGACGCTGAAGCGGATGTAATGGAAGAAAGTGCGCCCAAGATTTCTCACAACATAGGACACAAAGCTTTAGAAAATGCTTTACAACATGAACAGCGGCTGGAGGAAACATCGTCGACCGAGGTTTTACGCCTTACGCTCCTGCAATGAAGTGAAGACCAATGAAGTGAGGACCAGTGAGATGATTCCGCACCATACATTTACAGTTCACGGCTACCGGTCGGAGCCAGCGAGGATTGTCCACGGACCAGTAATGCATGTTCCGTAGATTCACTGCCCCGTGGTTTGTCAAACCCGTTTCATCGGTAAACAGGTAGAACTGCAACGCATTTTTTGTTAACACCCATTGACAGAACTGCACTCGATGATTAAAGTCATCACCATGTAATTGCTGATGTAGCGACACATGAAACCGGGTGAAAGCGGTGACGATGCAGTATGCGCATGACACTACTTTGACTCAGTCCACCGGCTCTCGCTATGTCCCGTGTACTCCTGTGTGGGTTCATGGCAACAGCAGCTAACACACCAACTGCACCCGCTTCTCCTGTGACGGGTCAGTTACGGACCCGTTTGCGTGCTACGACCATACCAGTTGCATACAGTTGGCGGTAGATGTTTTGAAATGTGCGGCACGTTGGATGCTCTCTGCCCGGGTACCGTTCTGCATACACCCTGCAGGCTTCAGCTGCATTTTGTCGACACTCGCCATAGTTGAGTATCATCTCCGCCTTTTCAGAGTTCGAATACACCATGGTCACAGTTCCTACAACACTACACTATCACAGACGTCTGGTAACACAGTGTACTACAGTTAGTCTGCGTGGAAAGACGAATGCAGAATAACAATAGCAGCAAGTGCTACATGCGGACACTGCGACAGCTAGATCAAACTACAACAGTGCACTACAGCCACACTCATAAACACGGTCGTCATCGTAAACATGTCCCTGCAGATGCTGCTCGCCGACCGTGGCCCGCGTTTGTTACAACACGCAACTGAACGTCGGAGGTTTCAAGCGTCAACTTTAGGTTACAATATCTCCGGATGTAATGAACATTTTACATTGCAACAAACGGCACTGATTACGTATTTGTTTATATGCTCAGATGTGCTAACAAAACTGACGGGGTTCCATTTAAAAAAAAAAAAAAAAAAAAAAAAAAAAAAAAAAAAAAAAAAAAAAAAACGTAGGTATGTGTTAAAAAACATACTTCCGTGCATTTTTTATGGTTTGTATTAACCAATTACACTAACCCCTCTCTTCACATTTCGTAATTCCGCGCGTAATTTTATAAAATAACCGCCGCGATCGTAAGTTGACACGTTAAAAAAAAAAAAAAAAAACTTCAGTACTTTGCATTTCTATTTCACAAAATTTGTTTGTTTGTTATGAACAACCTTTCAGCTTCTTAGGCCACCATCACATAACTTAGTTGTAAACAGGTATTCCATATATCGGTATTCCGAAGATATGTGAATCAATAAACCAGAGAACACGCATAAAACAAAACATAATTCTAATCCGATCAAATCCATCTTAGCGTCTTTGAGTTGGAATAATGAATCTGTGGATACTATTAATATTAAAATAATGTCAGGATATTGTGAAAGAATAATAATAATAAAAAAGAAAGTCTTTGGTGTCTGTGTCTTATAGTTTTAATAATCAAAGTCCTAAATTTATATCTTCCCATTCCATTTTTACGTGTTGTGCTACAGCAACCGTGTTCAGTTGCATTCTTGAATAACAGAACTTCTTGATTGCAAATATTTTTTTTATTACAATGACGCGTTTCGCCCGGTTAGGGCATCTTCAGATATCTGCAAAAGAAGAAAATATTGATACAGAACTTACAATATTTACATGACATTATTTTGAAAATTTTTAGCTACAGACTAATCTGAAACTGTTGTAAGAAATTGTGATAATGTACGGTTTTATATACTCTGTGGTGGAGGTGTTTAGATTAAAATGCGGTCATAGGGTATCTTACAAAGACAATAATATGTAAACCATTGATATCCGGTAACATTGACCGTTAGAAACAGATTGATACATTGTTTAACTGAATGCATATTGCAATATTTACCTAGTATGACGACCTGAGGTGCAGGGACATCATACAAGGTAAATCTTGCAATATACATTTAGTTAAACAATGTATCAATCTGTTTCCAACGGTCAATGTTACCGGATATCAATGGTTCACATATTACATAATAATGTCATGTAAATATTGTAAGTTCTGTATCAATATTTTCTTCTTTGTCAGTATCTGAAGATGCCGTAACCGGGCGAAACGTGTCATTGTAATAAAAAAAATATTTCCACTCAAGACGTTCTGTTATTCAAGAATAAAATTCAATCTCTCAGTTAATAAACTTCAGAGTCAAAATTAGTTGAAATATCAGGTAATGATCACAGGGTTTATCTGAGGGGATTAACTGTGTTAATATCCTGAGTACGCTGAAAGAGAACGGGTTAAGTTTGCTGTACTTCTCTCATAGCTCGATGAGATGTTCCGACGCCGCCGATTCTGGTACACTGCGTCGAAGTGACAGTCTCGTAGATTTGAAAACCAATCGCCGACCGCGGTGGTCGAGGTGACTGAGGCGCTCCAGTCACGGTCAGCACGGCCACTACGGTCGGGGGTTCGAATCCCCCCTCGGGCATGGATATTTGTGCCGTCCTAGTTCGTAAGTAGTTCATAAGTAGTTTGTAAGTTTAGGGACTGATGACCACGTAGTTAAGTCCCATAAGCTTAACAAACATTTGAACATTTGAAAACCAATCACAGATAAACATTAGCAGTACGTCGGGGTGTCGATCATTATTTGTGCAATCAAAGTCGAACACTATCAATATTGGTTTATGGCGTAAGAATTGCGTGCTTTTTCTCTGAAGCTAAATATTGACATTTAAAGCTGACCGTGTACAGGTTCAAGCCGTTCCAGGTTGATAGGTCCCTTCGTAATACGACACACACAGACATCCAGATCTAAGAAATGAAGGTATCTCGCTCAGTAAATAAGTTACAAAATTGTTATCGTTTCATTCGTGCCGTTTGTTGCTGATCGCAACGTGATAATAGTTTACAAATCATAACATCAATTTACATTCCGCAGATACATGAATGCGTGAATGTGTAAATTCCAGATACCTATTAAAACAAATTAACAGTATACATATCTGATTTTAGTAATTAAAAACACTATCAGTTTATTATAAAAAGACTACTGTGTACTTGGGTAGTGGGATACTGTCGAGAATGTGTTCAAGGCTACAAAAGTGCGAGGGGGGCGACTGATAGCAGATTAAAATTGTGTGCCGGAACCGGAACTCGAAACTTTGGCTGCGAAAGCAAAGGTCCCAGGTTCAAGTCCCGGTTCCGGAACACAATTTTAATCTACCAGGAAATTTCATATCAGCGCACACTCCGCTGCAGAGCGAAAGTTTCATTCTGGAAACATCCCCTAGGCTGTGACTAAGCCATGTCTCCACCATAACCTTTCTTCCAAGGAGTGCTAGTCCTGAAGGTTCGTAGGAGAACTTACATAAAGTTTGGAAAGTAGGAGGCGAGATACTGACAGAAGTTGTGGGGCGGGAACGTGAATTGCAGTTGTTTGTTGCCAACGATTCAGAGTACTAATAGTTGTTGTTGACTGCACTGTTGTTTGCTTTGACGTCCACTGTGCCAATGAGCTGTGTTGTCGAGAATGTGTATTTAACTTTATTTGTATTTTTTAAATTGTGCATCATGCTTGGCAACACTGGCCTAATCGTCAGTGAATCATAGCTGAAATAATCACACGAGTTATGAGGAAGCTGCGTCTGAAGGAAAACATCTACCAGAAAAAAATGCAAACCGATTTGTAGGTACACTCCTGGACATTAATATTGCTACACCACGAAGATGACGTGCTACAGACGCGAAATTTAACCGACAGGAAGAAGGTGCTGTGATATGAAAATGATTAGCTTTTCAGAGGATTCACACAAGGTTGGCACCGGTAGCGACATCTACAACTTGCTTCCAACCGATTTCTCATACACAAACAGCAGTTGACCGGCGTTGTCTGGTGAAACGTTATTGTGATGCCTCGTGTAAGGAGGAGAAATGCGTACCACCACGTTTCCGACTTTGATAAATGTCGGATTGTAGCCTATCACGATTGCGGTGTATCGCATCGCGACATTGCTGCTCACATTGGTCGCGATCTAATGACAGCAGAATATGGAATCAGTGGTTTCAGGAGGGCAATACGGAATCCCCTGCCGGATCCCAACGTCCTCGTATCACTAGCAGTCGAGATGACAGGCATCTTATCCGCATGACTGTAACGTATCTTGCAGCCACGACTGATTTCCGAGTCAATAGATGGGGACGTTTGAAAGACAACAACCATCTGCACGAAAAGTTCGACGACGTTGGCAGCAGCATGGACTATCAGATCGGAGACCATGGCTGCAGTTACACTTGACGCTGCATCACAGACAGGAGCGCCTCCGATGGTGTACGCAACAACGAACCTGGGTGCACGAAAGGCAAAACGTCATTTTCTTGGATTAATCCAGGTTCTTTTTACAGCATCATGATGGTCGCATCATGTTTGGCGACATCGCAGTGAACGCACATTGGAGGTGTGTATTCGTCATCGCCATACTGGCGAATCACCCGGCGTGGTGGTATGGGGTGCCATTGGTTACACTTCTCGGTCACCTCTTGTTGGCATCGACGACACCTTGAACAGCGGCCGTTACATTTCTGATTTGTTACTACCTGTGGCTCTACCCTACGATACTTGTGAAACCCTACCTTTCAGCAGGGTAATGCACGACTTCATGTTGCAGGTCCTATACGGACCTTTCTGGATACGGAAAATGTTCGACTGCTGCCCTGGCCAGCACATTCTCTAGATCTCTCACAGATTGAAAACGTCTGGTCAATGGTGACCGAGCAACTGGCTCGTCACAAAACGCCAGTCAGTACTGTTGATGAACTGTGGTATCGTGTTGAAACTGAATTGGCATGTGTACCTGTACACGTCATCCAAGCTCTGTTTGACTTAATGCCCAGGCGTATCAATACCGTTATTACAGCCAGAGGTGGTTGTTCTGGGTCTATGCACCCAAATTGCGTGAAAATGTAATTACATGTCAGTTCTAGTATAATATATTTGCCCAATGAATACCCGTTTATCATCTGCATTTCTTCTTGGTGTAGCCATTTTAATGGCCACTAGTGTATCAAGTATGAGTTTTCAGATCCATCTCTTGGCTAGCCGCTTGCGGTAGCGAGTGCAGACGGCGTGCTCGGTGGAGGCGGCAGCGGCAGCGGCGGTTGACAGCGGCGGCCAGCGGCTGACAGCGCGGGCAGTGCGCCGGCAACGCAGTTTTCAAAACGCCCCCGCCACCCCCACCCACCATGCCTCTGTACGGCGGCCAGTGTAATCGAGCTGTCACTTGCCAGGCGGCACCGGCCTGCAACGGACTCCTGCTGCGAGCGGCTCTGTCATAACAGGCTGGCCCAGCTAGCTGGCGCTAGGCGGGGCTCGGCACTCTGTGGTACCGCAAAGTGCTGAAAACAGGGCGCCGCTTTCAGCCAAACGTCCCATATCGGTCGCAGAAGGTCGTAGCAATTGCAAAGTAACGTCCAATGAGGCGAGTGCATCATCAGTGTCTATGCTGATGCGATAGCTCCTTACTTAACAGCCATATACAACCGCTCGCTCAACGAAGGATCTGTACCAAAAGATTGGAAAGTTGCACAGGTCACACCTATATTCAAGAAAGGCAGTAGGAGTAGCCCACTAAACTACAGGCCTGTTTCATTGAAGTCAATTTGCAGCAGGGTTTTGGAACATATCCTATATTGAAATATTATGAATTATCTCGAACAGAAGATCTACTGACCCAAGATCAAACGACATTCATAAAATATCGTTCATGCGAAACAAAACTAGCTCTTTACTCACACGAAGTGATGAGTGCTATTGACAAGGGTTCTCAAATTGATTACATATTTCTAGATTTCCAGAAGGCTTTTGATACCATACCTCACAAACAGCCAGATTTCTCACTACACAGTTTGTAGTAATCGATGGTAAGGCTTCGATTAAAACAGAGGTGATATCGAGCGTTCCACAGGGTAGTGTTATAGGTCTTCTGCTTCTCCTTATCTACATAAAAGATTTGGGAGACAATCTGAGCAGCTCTCTTAGGTTGCTTGCAGATGACGCCGTCATTTTATCGTCTAGTAAAGTCATCTGAAGATCAAAACCAACTGCAGAACGATCTAAATAAGATATCAGTATGGTGTAAAAATTGTCAGTTGGCTCTAAATAATGAAAAGTGTGAAGTCGACCACATGTGTACGAAAAGAAAACTGTTAAAGTTTGTTAACGAGATAAATCAATCAAAAGTGAAGGCCATAAACTCCACAAAATACCTACGAATTACTATTACATCAGACTTAAACTGGAATGAATACGTAGATAATATCATAGGAAAGGCGAACCAGAGACTGCGTTTTATTGGCAGAATCCTGAAAGATGCAACAGAACTACTAAAGAGACTGCATACACCACGCTTGTCCTACCTCATTTGGAGTATTGCTGCCCATTGTGGGCTTTGACGGAAGCCATCTAAAGAGTCCAAAGAAGGCAGCCCGTTTTGTATTGTCACGAAAAAGGGGAGACAGTGTCATGGAAATGATACAGGATCTTGGATGGAAATCATTACAACAACGGCGCTTATCGCTGCGGCGTGGTCTACTTACGAAACTCCAATCGCCAACATTCTTCTCCAAATGCGAAAAATATTGTTACTCCCGACTACATTGGTAAAAATGATCATCAGAATAAAATATGAGAAATTAGAGCTCGAACGCAGAGATTGAGATGTTCCTTCTTTCCGCGCGCTATTCGAGAATGGAATGGTAGATGAATAGTATAAAGGTGGTTCGGTGAACCCACTGCCAGGCACTTAAATGTGAGTTGTAGAGTATCCCATGTATATGTAATTTCTCGTAACAGTTTTTTTAGTCTCTTAGATAGAGTGGAATGTCAGGTCTGAAATTGTTACACAGGATAATTGAAAAAGCATGGGAATCGGGGCATGTTACGACGGACTGGACGAAATCAGCAATATCGCCAATTTTCAAGCATGGAAACAGAAAATAATGTAACAACTATAGAGGTATATCCTAATTAGCGTTGTAGGCAATGTATTATCAGGTATTATCGAAAGGAGTGCGCGAGTATTAGTTGAAGGCAAGTTGGATGAAAATCGGCGTGGGTTTAGATCTTTTAGAGGCTGTCAGAATCAGATCTTTAGCTTACGGCAGATAATGGAGAAGTGCTGTTAGTGGAACAGGGAACTGTATCTACGTGTTATAGATCTATAAAAGGCTTATGACAGTGTTTCCAGGAGGAAACTATTATCGGTTTTACAAGATTATGGAATAGGAGGCAAACTTCTGCAGGCTATTAAAGGTCTCTACTTAGACTGTCAGGCAGCAATAACAGCGAATGGTAAATTGAATTTGTGCTTCAGAGTAGTTTTAGGGCTAAGACAAGGCTGTAACCTGTCACCAATGTTGTTCATACTATTCATGGATTGTCTGTTGATGACAGTAGACTGGCAGGGTGTTGTTAAATTACGTGATAACAAAATAAGCAGTCTTGCATATGCAGACGACTTAGTTGTGATGGCAGATTCGACTGAAAGGTTCCAATCCAATATTTCAGTTCTCGATCAGAGGTGTAAGGGTTATGACATGAAAGATCAGCACCTCCGAAACGAAAGTAATGTCTGTGGCAAAGAGATTTGAACAGATTGAGTGCAAAATAGAACAAGCTTAGAACAGGTTGAAAGTTTCAGTTATCTACGATGTATTTTCTCACAGGAAGGAAACATAGTGAAAGAACTACAGTCAATGTGTAGAAAAACTAATGCAGTGAGTGCTCATTTACGATCTACTCGTATGTTGTTAACTGGCAAGGTGAGATTAAAATAGGTGCAAACAGAATAAGCTGTCTCCCATATGCGGACGACTTGTTGTGTGGCGGTTTAGATTGAAAGATTGCAATCTAGTATTTCAGAACTAGATCAAAGATGTATGGGATGTATGAAGATCAGCACCTCCAAAACGAAAGTGATGTCTGTGGGAAAGAATTTTCAATAGATTGAGTGCCAAACAGGAGGAACAAAGAACAGGTGGACAGTTTCAAGTACTTAGGATGTATTTTCTCACATGATGGCAACATAGTGATAGAACTGGAATCAAGATGTAGCAAATCTAATTCAGTGAGTGTTCAGTTAAGATCCCTCTTCTTCAAAAAGAAAGTCAGTACCAAGACAGCATTGAAGCAAAAAAAATGTTCAAATGTTTGTAATTTTACTGGACCAAACTACGTTGGTCATCAGTCCCTAGTCTTAAAAACTACTTAAACTAAGTTAAACTAACCTAAGGACAACACACATACCCATGCCCGAGGAAGGATTCCAACCTCCGACGCGGGAGGCCGCGCGATCCGCAACGTGGCGCTCCAGACGGCTGATGCCAAGTGGGTTTTGTAGATCTTCACAATGTGTTAGTATAGTTAGTTTTTGCTTTTATTAATTAATTTTTTTATTTAGTTGTCTTAACATAATTGAAAAATTTTCCTATCACAGTGTGACGTCACGCTTCTCCCCACCCGTTGACGTCACACACCATCCAGCCACCCGTTGTCGTCGCCGCCGCGCTACCGTCTGACGTCATCGCTACCTGTCTCGCCTGTCGCACCTGTCCTCACTGCCCTCGGCTTCCTCACCGTCCCGTCGCTACGATTCATCATTTCATTAATAAACTTTTAAAGAAAATAACTTATTTGGATATATATATATATATATATATATATATATATATATATATATATATATATATATATATATATATAACTGGAACAAACAAATGTAAATAACAAACTGATAGTCTTTGTTTAGGTTGCATTTGCCCCACACAAGCCAGAGGGGGCAAGTGTAACGATACACTAAAAATTTTATTTTTTGTTTATCTTTGATCAGCGATGCTTATCGCCCCCGGTTCCCCCTGACTCGCAATGCAACTAATTTAATTTCGTTCGTCATTTTTTTCCTTCAGAACAAGCGAGAAGACGGAACCGTGATAGTAGTTTTACTCACTCTCTTGTCTGTATCCGACATGTGTAAACGTCTTTAATACCTGTGTCCATTAATGTAAGTAAGAATAATACAAGCTGTTGCTGAAAATATATTATTTAAATTTAAAAGCATTCCCTCTCCTTGGTTTTCATTTAAATCAAACTCCTCCACGTCAAATATTTAATTACTTAATGTTTTCAGCTCCTTCGCATCCGTAATAGTTTAATGTTCAGACGCCATTACAATAGCTTCGCATTGTCTGAAAAATTTCAATCAATCAATCATCCTTTTACAATACTTTGCTTGATTTTAGAACCTGCAGTCATTTCTTTTGTAATTTCACGAAGTCCGATCAAGTTATCATTTCCAGCTTCTACAATACGAAGCGCAGGATCCAGCTAGATGCTTTCCGTAAGTTTTATAACGTGCTGTTGCTTGTATGGTGCCCTACTTTAATATGCAATCCGCGGTTTATTTGCTTTAATATTCATTTTGTACTGTACTTTAACTAAATTATTTCAAATTCAAAAATTCGGTACCATCAATTCCTTGTCCAAAATATAATCGCGGACTCTACTTTAATAATTATGGCATCATACGAAGCAAGGGCAACGTTATAACAGGACAACAAAAGTTTGTTATGACCAGGCCAGAATCAAAGATGAAGAAGAGGGGAACTAGCTTCTCATTTTTTTCTGGTAGCTTCAAAAACATGTTCGCACATATATAAAGTAATAAGAATTATTTTGTCATGTCGCGTGTCATGGCATATTGTATAACGTAATCCAAAATGGCATCATGGCATCATGTTGTACTGTATCGATGACAGACACTACACGCGACTGAAGTGTGGACTGTATGCATCCGGTGTTGGGGATACTTACTATTACAGATGCACCTTCCTCGTGATTTTTCTGCGTTGGGGTATTGACGTTAACTCGCAAGAAAATACCGAATATGAAAAGATTTTTTATACAACATTTGGCTATGTTTTTCATGCGAAAAATGGCGGGCAGCGGCGTGGTTCGAAATCTACGTTAAACTGTAGATCCCCCTATAACTTGCTGGGTAAGTGCATCCAAAGGTCAGAGGAAGGCAACGACATACCACCTTCAAACAGGACTATGTCAACTAAAACACTGCGGTGTTCAAAGCAAACTTCTGACGAACGCTTTACTTCTTTAGATGTAATGTTTTTGAAACTGCCAAATGACTCGCGCAGCTAGTCCTCCTGTTAAACGTCTTTGACTCTTGCTAGGATATGTTCAATTGCTGTTGTGGCGTGATGGGAGCATTTATCATATGGTTTAGAATTTTTATTCTACCAAATTTTATTTGTTGTAGTCGACAATCTAGATCAGGCTACAGAAATTTTGTCAGTAACAGCGTCATTCATCGTTGGTAATCACTCGCGAACATGTATGATAGTTTTACTGTTCTGTTGATGGGTCCTCAGATAGACGGACACTTCAACACGCGCGCTGCAGTGATGGCAGACGTATGTTGATGTACCTGCTGGTAAATTTTCATTTCTTCTCAAAACCTCTCCTCGTTTTCTTCTCACGCGTCTTTCCTCTGAACCACGACATCTCTGGTGTTCGAGGTCTGCTACACCAATATGGATGGCCTTTCTCCAGGTCGGACGATCCAAAATGTACTAATGCAACATTTTCTTAAAGTGTCTTTAATACTGTATTTATACCTTATTGTCTTACCTCCATAATGACGATTACCTTCACTTAATTCATAATACATCATTTGTTGGGGAATGCGATGGTCAGATGTCCGATCCTGCGGAGCTGATGCTTCAGTGTTTGTAATTCCGACCTTTTCCAGGCGATTTTCAGGACATTTCTCAGGCATGTTCGATGGAATTTTTCAAGCATTCTGACATGCCACCTGTACTTCATCCATGTGTCGCACGCATATAAGAGAGCCGGTATGACCACAGACTTGTTTACCAGTAGTCTGGCACGGCAGCTGATGTCATGGTTGTTGAGTATTCTCAGTCGCAGTTTTTCGAATGCAGTCCCTGCGTACTTCACACGGTAATTGGTTTCTGTTTTCGATGTTGGCTTTTGCAGAGAGATGTCTAGCAAATGCGAAACATTCGACATTTTCAAGTGGATGGCTGTTGATTTTTATTTTTGGAGCTTGAGCAGAGTATCCAAGATCTGATTGGTGTCAAATTTTGGTCTCCTGAATGTTGACTTCTAAATTCTGATATATACCAGAAAAAAAAAAACATTAAAAATGCGTTGCAGGTCTTTTTCTGATTGGGACAGTATAGCATTATCGTCTGCATATTGAAGCTCCAGACGGATGCTACCAACATCTTTGTTTTAACCTTGAGCTTGCTAAGGTTAAATAGCTTACCATCCATGCGATATGTGATTTGTATTCCAGGAGGAATCTGATCTTCAGCTACCTGTAATATCGTTTAAATGTATATAGAAAATTAGTAGCAGCACTGTTTTATAAATTTATGAAGTGTTGATAAATACAATACCTATTAGAAGTGCACTTAACATTAAGTACGCTATTCTATTTAGGCACTAAAAATTATAGTAATTTTTGTAAATATTTCATGGAAAAATCAGCGTCATCAGTTGTAGCATAGTGATAGCGATTATTACTATGAATTTTCATTAATTCTACCTCTACAGAGACATGTGTCATAGTGATAATAACTACCAAATCAGACGCTGTGTCATTTGCTTATTGATATGATGGCAACTTTGGCCTCCATTTCACTTCACAGAGTTGTCGGATGTCCCTGAATAGCTGTCAATTGTAACAAAGTTCTTACTCAACGCGCGCAACGTGAAACTAAATAAATTTATTCAACCACCCTCAGTAAGTAGACAAACTTTTATAATGAAAACATCTGAGTCAGCTGCAATTACTTTAATTAGCAGCGTCTCTCCATTAGGAACAAATGATTCCGATTAAGCTGCAATTACTTTAATTAGGTGTCCTTCGCTCGTTTGTGGAGCACTTCAGTGTGTACCGTTGACGAAAGGGAGTTCCGTTAAAACTAGGGGACGGAAACAGTAAAGGTGTCAGAGGTAACAGTAAGTGACTATCGGAAATTTCCGTTTACGCTTTTGGATATGAGCGTACAACTCATTTGTGAATTATTAAATACAGCGGATCTTGGCCGTTCAATTGAAATGAGTGAGTGGCCTTCCGTTAGAGTAGCAACCTCCAGAGTCGTAAGATGTACAGGGGTGAACAAAATAATATAAACAACTAGCGTAGAGAGAATATCCCTTTTTTTTTAGTAAAAAGTGGCCCACCATATAATTCGAAAACGCACCATTTTTAACCCTGCAGTAAACGAGAATATGCAAGCTACTGTGTTTGATCTGTAGCTTTGTACGTGAATACCGTCGACAGAGCTGTAAATTCTGTCAAGTTTCACTGAAAAACTAAGTTTCGCAATACGCTGCAACTCTTGCATTTCGTGAAAGAAATATTGCGTATTTGCATCTTAAACAGGTTGAAATGCACACACTGGTTACTAGAGTTTTAGAGTTTATTGTACAACACATTCACACTTTTAACTTTTTGAACTTTCAGTACAAACGACTCTTTCATTCTCAGTATATAGATAATAATTTGCTTCATTTTTAACAACTGTCATAGTATGAATAACGCCCTCTCTGTATGTTACGCCGTGGTAACCGCCTTTATGGTTCTTTCTGGTTCTGGGTGAAAAACTACACAAAAAGTTTCTTGCACATGGCGGAATTCTTCTGCAGACTTTTTAACACAGATACATTTTGCAGAAAAAAAACATAAATAACATAAAAATATAAGATGAACCTAAAAAAATAATATGTAACAAATTCAAAACAACTCTGCAATAACAGGAGACACCTTGAGAATAAACTATATTACGGGAATAATGGCTTACTAGCAACGCTAATTATGTATTACGCTATTAATCGCGCTGGATTGTCAGTCCGCAACTGTTGAGCTTCCACCAGCACTGCTCTGATCCACGTGGAACAGTGGAGCAACGTACTACTTCTGATTGCAAGGAGGTACTGAATTTATGTAAGTTTTAGGTACACCGAAATGAAAAGGAAAGAAAAAAAATACAATTGTGCGGCCTGTCAGTCCGCGCCTGACAAGTGTGGAAACTTGGCCGGCAGGGCCGCGGTGGCCGAGGAGACTGAGGCGCTCCAGTCACGGTCAGCATGGCCACTACGGTCGGGGGTTCGAATCCCCCCTCGGGCATGGATATTTGTGCCGTCCTAGTTCCTAAGTAGTTCATAAGTAGTTTGTAAGTTTAGGCACTGATTACCCCGTAGTTAAGTCCCATAAGCTTTACAAACATTTGAACTTTTTTTTTTTTTTTTTTTTTTCTTTTTTTTGCCGGCAGTCTCGCTGACAATCGGAGCTCGTGGCGCCAAGTTCCCGTACTTTAAAAATGGCGCGCTTACGGCCCACATAGCAGTATTAATTTTGGTTTCTACTGGCGTCATCTATCCAGGGCTAAACTTTCGTGACAGAAGCACATTGAATTAAATCAATGGGGAAAGTTGAAATTTTGTGCCCAGTCGGCATTCGAACCCGGTTACGCCTGCTTACTAGGCAACCACGCTGACCACTACAACACTCGTAGTTGCACCTACCACGACTACACGGAATACTGTAGCACGCCACCTGTCACTGTGAGACACAAACTTTCAACCACGCACACTACTAACGTAATGTCGCTAGCCATTTTCACACATTTATCGCGGGATTTCGCCGATTCCCGTAAGAAATCGGGCCTGGTTTGTACAGTTACTGAACAAACGATCATTGTCGGTCTTTACTAAACTAACAACGTTATGTGAATGCATAGTTTGCAAGGTTAAATATTTTTATCTATATCTATAAATGTGAATGTCTGTTCGGTGTACGTTTATCACGTCTGAACCAAAAGACATAAAGAGCTAAAATTTGTACAGTTAGTAATATCTACCGGGGGAAGGCAATAGGCACGGTTTTATGACGATCGGATAGCTATTTATCTATATTAATGTGAATCTCTGTTCGGTGTACGCTTATCACGTCCAAACGACTAGACGCAGAGACTTAAATATTTGTACAGTTACTAATTTATACCTGGGGAAGCTTTTAGGCACGGTTTTATAGCGATCTGACAGATATTTAGTAATTTGAAGAAAACGCGAAATGCGGAACAATAATTACTCTTTGAAAATTATATTTACTCTTTGAAAATGGTTTTATTGGTTGCATTGTTGCTTGAGGGTTGATAATGATAAAAGGGTGAAGTATATGGAGATGGAAAGTTATCGGTGTATATAAAAATCTACGTGCTTTTTTTATGTGTGTTAATGTTTCCCTTTGCAGCTAAAACTACAGAACGCAAACGAATAGTCTGTGTGTATTTGTTGTCCGAAGTCTCCCGCTGTACACCATAGCAGTTCCATGCCGATAGATATAAGGGGATGGAAGATATGGTGGTTGAAAGTCGTCAGATTATAAAAAAAATTCTGACTGAAGGCCAGCGATGACGTTTGCGACTCTATTGCAAGGAGGTTACATACAGCGAAACGTGATGCCACAGATCATATCTTTGGTCTATGCGTGCTACAATGTCTTCAGCTCTTTCTCTGTAAGGATAACCATACGAGTAAGGAAATATAAGAATAAATAAATAAAACAGTAAAAAAAGTAATTTCTTTTAATACATCTCTTTAAAAGAAATCGGTTTGACGTTTCGCGCATTATCTATCATAATCAACCAACACGCGAGCGGAGCCGCGGGCTTAAGCTAGTATACACTAAATACATCACTTCACTTTCAACAACAGCATACGATGGACAGACTCCTCTCAAGTGTACTGACCACCACCAATATGGCGGCCGAGTTTACACGGGTTGCCGCAAAGAGCGCTGTAACTCGTGTGTTAGCCACCCTATGAAATTGAAGCTGGTCGGCGTTATCTGTAGCCGCGTGCGCCCGCGTCGAGCGCTGGGGTGTGGCAGCCCTGTGGCTGGTGGTCGGCGTTCACGGGCCAGCGGCCATCCGGGTCAGCCGCCCCCGCCCGCCGTCTGCCATTATTTTTACACCCGGCTAGCACTTCACAAAATCGTTATGAAACAGGCGCGCGGGACCTACTGAACTGCGTGAGCGTCACACGTTGTCACACCAGCCTCTCATGCGAATATTTCAAACGCCGAAAGTGCTGCCACCGACCCCGTTGTTCACTGTACACACCGATAACTCACGAGAGAATTAGCGCGAGCTGCTGTCACAAGTGCAGATGAGTTGCGCTTTGAATAAATACGTTTGAGATGCGAACTACAAAAATGTGTACACTAAGTGCCATCGCCACAGAGCTACAAAGATATTCCGCTTACACTCAGGACCGAGGAGAGGGTGGAGGGGGGACAGAGGGGACAAAATCCCCGAGGCCCAGACTTCTGAAATGGCGAATATTAGATAGCTGTAGTAAAATGAATTTTGTAACATATCTACACAAATGGGATATTTATCACTTATTTGTGGATGACAAATATCTGTGTTGTGAAGTAAGCAGTATTGTATTATACCCCCATTAACATAAAGTTCCACGTGACAGTTCGGTTTTAGATTGGCTGTTCTACGAACGAATAAAACAACGTGTGCTCTGAACGGGCCGTCCAACTGCATGAACGCTGCAAGGTGACTGATACCGTATTAGCGCAATAATGCTCACCGTTTCTAGCGTAATGTGACTATTGTTCGTTGGTGTTGCTAAAGGGACACTTCTTTTTGTGGTCAGCAGCTCATCCGTATTTATGTGATAATGAATACTACAAATGAAAAAGCCAGGTACGACACTTCTTTTTCCTCAAAATCAGTTTGAGATGGCAATAAATTCTCCATCGGAGGAACTATCTCTTAGCATCAGGAAACATAAATAAACACAGCTTATTCACTGATTTATTTGCCTTTAAAGTTTTGGCGTACATGAAGTGAAGCAGGCAAGTCATCTATTACAACAAAAATAAAACATTAAAATAAATATAAAAATAGTAATAATGAAATAAACTAATTAAAAAAGAAAGATCAACTGCAGTTCAAAGTTCAACTGCAGTTCAAAGTTCAACTGACGACTATGGGATCACCGAATTTGTGCGACATGTATTCGACGTTTGAGTGTTGCAGCCGTTCATTCATGTACATTTTGTTTCTTGGTAATAAATCGCATCGTGTTAATGAGATGTCGACATTGGATACGAAAGAAGACAGAATGAGGCTACGGAACGGAGAAAAATTGGAAGAATTTCTGAAGTTGGTAAGAAATTTAGGCTAAAATCACACTAAATGATGGAGTCTTGTACATGTTTTCATCTTAAATATTTAGATAACACCAGTGAGGCTGGAATAGCTAAAATACTTCGCAGATTTAACAGCCTACAAATGTATAACGAACAGAAAGCTTTTATGGGAGATCTAATAAAATGCCATGTATTAACGGAAGTCGACCACTTCTAACAGAAGAAGACGTAAAGTTGCGAGATGATACACTTATATACAGATTTAAAGAGTTTCTTTAGGATCTGAGGATCTGATGGTAAGCATGATGTATCTGTTCATGCAAAATCATTTTCACAAAATCAAATTAGAGTACATACAGAAATGCCTAAAGCTGACGTTTTGCACCACACGGCAAGAGGGGTAAACATACATCTCTTCACAGAAAAATTAACCAATCGACAAGGTGTTGATATAAAGCCACATAAGCCGTTTCAAAGGACGCAAAGCCATTATAGCTCAAAACAATCAAGACAGATCAGTTTGCCTTAAGATACGAATGTAAAGAAAATGTTTATGAATTTTAAAGAACTTTAGAGATAATCATGAGTTTCCGTCGTATAAAATATAGCAATAATATTAAAAATTATAGTTATAATACTACCGAAATCTCCTTAAAATAGAAAGGCAGCTGCATTCGTAAAAAAAAGTAAAGCAGTAAACAATCCGAAGATTGGTTTGAATACCACAGTGCTCTACTAGGCATGGTTCTGTTTGGAAGTGGTATGCCATTGTCTTCCTCCGACCTTCGAACTGACTTACCCAGCCAGTTATAGGGGCACCTACAGTTTAACGTGGGTTCCGAACCACGGTGCTACTCGGTATTTTTCACATGAGCAATAGTGCCAGAGAAAAAGTGGCAACCAATGGTATTAATATAAATCACGAAAATACCATAGACTATAGCCAAAGGAAATAATTACATTCCAAGATTCTCGGAAATATGAAAGAGTAAGCTTCAGTACAGTACAGAAACGGTATTGTTTGGTGCAAATCATACGTCTTCTACAATGTTTATGTCGTGTGGTACACAAAGGGGAGGAAGTCCAGCGCTACAAACTGCATGTGCTTGACAATTATGTAGCTGAAACGTACAGACTGATGAGAAGTGTTGCAGGCGGTAATGTTCACGTAAGGGGTATTCGTGTTTGGAAAACGCCTGATAATTTGGGCCGATTCGATTCACTGGATCTACCCATGGATTGGTTGCTTGGTTCAAATGAAGATACCATCTTGGCATAGAGTATAGATGGTGACGTGAATGAAAGATGTGATTAGTTTCGCAATGAGGTAATCTCCTCAGTGAACACCATAGAACGTATACAGATTTGCAATACCGATCTAGCTCGTGTACGAAACGATCTTCAGTCACCGGCCGCAGTGGCCGAGCGGTCTGAGGCGCTTCAGTCACAGTCAAAACGGCCGCTACGGTCGGGGGTTCGAATCCCCCTCGGGCATGGATGTTTGTGTTGTCTTTAGTGTAAGGCAGTTCATAAGTAGTTTGTAAGTTTAGGGACTGATGACCCCGCACTTAAGTTCCTTATGCTTAACAAACATTTGAACATTTTTATCTTCAGTCATTAGGAACTCTACATTTCAAGGGAGAGAAGTTGTTCAAATGTTTTATGGAACTTAACTACGGGGTCATCAGTCCCTAAACTTACAAAGTACTTATGAACTAGCTAAGACTAAGGACGGCACAAATATCCATGCCCGAGAGGGGATTCGAACCCCCGACAGTAGTGGCCGTGCAGACCGTGACTTGCGCGCCTCAGTCTCCTCGGCCACCGCGGCCGGCGGAGACAAGTCGGTAAGAAACATAGTGCTGAGAGTTCACGTAACAATTCATTTTTACACAATCCAACCCGTTACGTCGGCAGGTGGACACTTGTTACCAAGGTGCTGGTATTTTACCAGGAAGAAGTCACTCTGGAGTGCGACCAGTGCAACACAAGGTGAAACCGTAAAATCTGAACCAGGTTGTCTGCAGGGAGGCCTAATCATGAAACAAATCTCACAGATATCACACAGTAAGATGTGCGAAAGTCAAAGCTTTTCGCAAGTACTATTCTGAAAATCGGCTGATAAGTTGTGTAGTGACCTGAGCGCTGTCTTAGAGCACAGGTCATTAGAACCAAGACACCGCGCTCAGCGCAGCTAGCAGACAGGTACCAGCCAAAGGGATAAATATGGTAAATTTTAACCTTTGGTACCCGTTATCGGATGGCGATATCGAAAAAAAAAAAAATGCAAGGTTTACTGAGACCAACGTTTTAAGAACATATGAAAAAAAAATTGAACAGTTTACAATGACTAGAAATTACAGCAATGATCATCTCAACAATCGGAACTTTTACTACTGAAACATAGTTTTTCGGTTACATGTTCACAAAGGAAGGAGTTCCCCGATAAATGCCAACAGAACATACAGAAAAATTTTGATCCATTGGCTGTGGTTAGTTACTTAGAAGAAAAACAGCTAAGAATCGGCTTTTGTGATTTTATGTGTAAGTATGGTAACTTTGAACTTCTGGATGTCGCTGACGAATAAAAAATTGAAAATCTCCTCGAGAACATCAATTTAGTAACATATAGTAAAAATTTCGACTGCCTGCAGTGAACAGAAATAATAGAAATAGTTATCCCCACATTTCGTAGCCATGATACCACAAAATTGTGGCTTTTGTAGTTCTCTTAGGAATCGTCCATAAACAAATGATATAAAATAGTATTGGATTTCATGAATAGTGTAATAATTATAATTACAAGGAACTTATGTCCTCATAGATGTGAACTGTGCCTAACTATGAGCTTAAAGTCATGGTTGAAAATATTGACTCGAATCATGCAAAAGGAGTGTTCGAGTAAGACAAATTTCATTTCCGAAGACATGCAGAAATATGCGATGTAACACCCAACTGCTTACCTTTGAATAGTGACTCATTAAAGGCAGACTAGACTTTTTAACGTTTTAATATTTTGAAAACCTTTCGCAATGTTGACTGGATGATAGCCTTCGAAATTCTGAAGGCATAAGAGGTACAATGTGAGAGTGAACTTTTACCGACCTGCGGTGATCAGTTGAAGTACATCAGAAGGGAGCAGTGGTTAGAAGGAAATGAGACATATTTGTAGCCTTTCGCCGACATTATGAAATCTGTACATTGTGCAAGCAGTGAGAGAAACGAAGGAGAAACAGGAATGATTCTGATGTTTGATTATGACATTGTAATATTCACTAAAATGCAAAGTACTCGGAAACGGGTAACGACTTCAGAAGAGATTGTTAGATGAACAGTCGAAAAAGTAAGGCTAATGGATTAGTCGAATTTGATTAGAAAATGAGACATCAGAAGTAGCAGAGAGTTCTTCTACTTTTTCAGCAAACAACTGGCGATGGCGGAAATAAACGGGATATAAATTGCAGATTGCTAATAACAAAAAAATTGTTTCTGGAAAAGAGAAAATTCTTAACTTGGAATGTAAATTTACGTGTTAAGGACTTTTATTAGATGGTACTTACAACTGTGGATGAACGGTAATGAGTACTACTGTTTTTCTCGGAGACAACTTTGTTCACAGAGGTACTTGTAGATACACATCTTCAGTATAATCGTCCCACTTACAGGGTGCGTCTGAAATGTTCGGTGATTGATTTCAGGAAATATAGGAAGCAAGAGTTACAAACAAAATACCTTTACTTGCCTTCAAAGTAATCGCCATTGGCTACAATACACTTCTGACATCGTCTGTACAGCTGTCGGAAACTGTCAGCAAACGCTTCTTGCGGAATCGTTGGAAGCACTGATGTCAGACGTTGTTGGATCTCCGCAACCGTTGCTAATTTAAGGCTTGTAAACAGAAAGAAGTCTGCCGGCGCCAGATCTGGAGAATAAGGAGGGCGTGGAAGCACAGTGATCTAGCGGCTAGCGAGAAAACTCAGCACGTGATTGCAATATCCGGATGGATATTGTCGCGCAGGAAATTCCACTACACTAGAAACAAGTACACAACCCACTTGGTGACACTAACAGTGTAATGTAACCAAAACGTTCCGGAAACCCCGTTTCAAAACAAACAAGTTTATTAAATTGTAATTCCCATTTTTAAATTTTTTGTTTTAAAATTAGTATTCGCGAGGATGCAAAAACCCACTGTGACTGCTATCTGACATAGAAGAGTGTTTTTCATTTCTGAATTTAAATCTCGCAGAAATTGCTATACAATTCGCTCGTGAGCGGCGATATCGCATGCGATAGATTGCTGCGTCAAGTCGCTGGCGTGTGAGACCCTTACTTTTTCTTCTGCTTCCTTATGACCTTTCAGGATCACGTGTGGCTTGTTTTGCACGTCTTTTTTCTTCCCAATACCTCTTCATTCCCTCGCTTCTTCTGGTTTTTTCTTCTGTTAAGATGACTGATTTTGGTGCTCCGCCATCTGTGACCATCCACCAACCCCTTTTTACTTCTTCCTGTCCTGTGCTATTGCCTGCAGATTCCCTTCTTTTATTCCTATAGTCTTCCAATCAACTCTGACTTCCTTCACCCAGTCGTTCCCCGTATGTCAAGTTGCATTCCATATCTTCTTAGTCAACCTCTCATCGTTCATCCTCATCATGTGCCCAACTAATCGTAACCTCCTTTTCCGTATCTCGCTCGATATAGGTTCAAAAGTTTCGTACAGTTCCTCTCGTGTTCTGTGTATCCAGATATCCCCATTTTTTTAGTGCTCTATATGTCTCTTAAAATTTTCCGCTCCTTCTTCTCCAACTGTATAGAAGCTCTGTTACCGAGTGTGAACGTTTCTGACGCATAAAGTGCAGCATTTCTTACAGTTGCTGTGTAGTGTCGAAATTTGGCATTCCCTGACAGATTTTTCTTGCCATATGTTGTTGTCACTGTGTGCCGAAGCTTCTGCAAGAGCTGTACCCTATCTACTGCGCTACTGCTGCTGTGTGTTCCACCAGTTATCTTCTCTTCCAAATAAAGAAAACTCTCGCCTTACTAAACCACTTCGCCATCTATCTTCCAATCAGACCCGGAGTTCAATTTGTATCATAAAATCGCGCACCAATTGTCAATATGATAACACTTTAGTCGTCACATGTTTCGAGACGAAATTGTCCCATTTTCAAGCAATCACATATACAAATTGACAAACAGTTGTATGATGGCGGCAATTCGGAAACCAGTGTTAAATGTCTTGGCCTTGTTAGTCCTACTTTTCTTCTACGTCAGCTAGATTTTTTCGTACTGTCTTTGCCTCTTCTTCTGTCTCATTTAACAGTGTCATATCATCTGCGAATGCCAGGCAGTCCGCAACTGCATTATGTTTGACCTTGTACCTTATTTGTACACCTTTGATGTTCATATTACTATTTAGTTCTCTCCATTACCTCAGTAGTTCGTCCAAGACGAGGTTAAATAAATAAATTGGTGACAGTCCATCCCCTTGTCGGACTCCAGTTTTTATTTCAAAGCTGTCTGACAGTGTTCTGCGATATCTGATCTTGGCAGTAGTGTCGCTCAACGTTTCCTTTATTACTGCATGTGTTTCAGCATCCAGTCCTCTGTCTTCCAACGCAAGAAGGCGAAAATTCAATGAAATGTCATATTTGATTCATCTTGAGGTTTAAAAAGCTCTTCTGTCTCCGTGTTTGCTTACGGTACAAATAAATTTGCTTTGTAGGTATGGTCCTCCTTGAGCAAACACAATTGTTTTTAGTTTCTCCCAAACATGTTTCGCTGGCGTTGCAGCATCATCAGTGGGATATTTATTTTATACTGTCTGTCAAATGAACAATGAAATGATTGTTACTTTTTGTACATTTGAGTGTAGAAACGACAGATAATTGTGAAACTAATATAAATCGTTTCTTATTTTTATAGGTATACTAGGCCTTCCTTAATACCACATGTCGTTGTATTTGTGGTTCTTTAACTCACAAAAAAAGAAAGAAATAAAAAAATTAAAAAAAAAAACATAGAGTGACGTTTTGTGAGTTAAAGAATCACAAATCAAACAGGTCCCATTGAAATTTCCGTAAGAGTTGTTTGGTCACATTCGGTGTGTGAGGTCAGGCATTATCGAGAGAAAAAATCTTTTGACAGTAATCCTCTTCTTACACCTTGGTGGACAACACTTCAACGATGATGACGAGGTGAAAGAACATGCTACCACATGGTTGAATACACAGGTGGCAACATTTTATGAAAAAGGCACACAAAACCTTATGCCATGCTATGACAATTGCCTACAAAATTTCGGAAGCTATCTAGAACAGTAGTTTAACAGTTGTAGATTTTTGTACAATCAATATTTTTTCTGTGTCTGTAACCGCTGGTTTTATGTAACCAAACGGAACTTACTTTCTTGTCGCGCCTCGTAGTTTCACAATTATCTGTAGTTTCTACACTCAATGTACGAAAAGTAACAATCATTTCATTGTTCATTTGACAGACAGTATAAAATAAATGTCCCACTGACGCTGCTGCAACGTCAGCGAAACATGTTTGGGAAAAACTAAAAACAATTGTGTCTGCTCAAGGTGGACCATACGTAAAAATCAAAAACCATATTTGATGTCAAATCTGGGAATGCATGCCTTTCGTTAAAAGCAGAAATGAAGGAAATCGGCCGGATAGAACGGTTGTTGCCGATTGACTAATTTTTTATTTTTTATACATACATCATCATCATCATCATCATCATTAGAGACTGATTATGCCTTTCAGCGTTCAGTCTGGAGCATATTACCTCTAATAAAATTCCTCCATGATTCCCTATTCAATGCTAACATTGATGCCTCGTCTGATGTTATGCCTTTTACTTCAAAATCATTCTGCATCGAATCTAAGTACTTTCTTCTTGGTCTACCTCGACTCCTCTTACCCTCCACTGACTAGCTCTTGAGTCTTTTAGGTAACCTTGCTTCTTCCACGCGTGTAACATGACCCCACCATCTCAGTCTGTTCGCTCTAACTGCTTCATCTATGGTGTTCATTCCCAGCTTTTCTTTGATTTCCTCATTATGGACATACATTATACATACGGTTGTTCAAATTCAAATGTTTGTAAATCTATCGGACCAAACTACGTGGCTATCAGTCCGTAGCTTACAAACTAGTTAAACCTAGGTAAACTAACCTAAGGACAAAAACACACACACCCATGCCCCAGGGAGGACTCGAACCTCCACGGCGAGCAACCGCGCGCTCCGCAGCGAGACGCTTTAGACCGCTCGGCTACTCCACCGCAGCATACGGTTGTTGAACAGCTGTTTTTTTTCCTTTTACAGGGAAGTGGCGAATGGCAACCCTGTACACAGTGGAGCTTTCTCTCGACGTACGCGGCGGCAGGGCGGGGCTGTGCGTTGTCGGAACCTGGCTGAGGAGTCGGTATAGGCAGCCGTAGCCGGCTGCTTATTTGTGGAGTCGGGAGACTTGAGAGGCTCGCTTCCTGGAACTGGCTCAGGTGGGAAGGCCGGCCCAGCAGGAGCGCGCGGCCACAAAGCGCCGGACTCCCACCGAGCGGAGCGGTCCACTGATGGAGTTTTGGGGGTCTCCGACGCGCAAGCCTTTGTGGCGCGAACTCTCGTGGATCACTGTCACCGAGGAGGCGCGGGAGAACCGCGGACAATCAGCCATGGCTGCGGCCAGCTCCAGCAGCTAACGAGCTTACGGATAGGTTCACAGATTTGTGACTCGCTGGAAGACTTCCGAAGTAATAGAACGCAGTATGTTGTTCTCGACGGCGAGTGTTCATCAGAGACGAGTTTATCGTCAGGCGTGCCCCAGGGGAGTGTGATAGGACCGCTGTTATTTTCTATCTATATAAATGATATGATGGACAGAGTAACTTGTAATTTGCGGCTGTTTGCTGATGATGCTGTGGTGTATGGGAGGGTGTCGTCTTTAACTGACCGTAATAGCATACAGGGTGACTTACACAAAATTTCTAGTTGGTGCGAAGAATGGCAACTAGCTCTCAATGTAGAAAAATGTAAGGTGATGCGCATGAGTAGGAAAAACAATCCCATAATGTTCGAATACAGCATTAGTAGTGAGCTTCTTGATGCAGTCGCGTCGTTCAAATATCTAGGCGTAACATTGCAGAGTCATATGAAATGGAACGAACATGTAAGGCCGGCCGCGGCGGCCGAGGGGACTGGGGCGCTCCAGTCACGGTCTGCACCGCCACTACGGTCGGGGGTTCGAATCCCCCCTCGGGCATGGATATTTGTGCCGTCCTTAGGATTAGCTAGTTCATAAGTAGTTTGTAAGTTTAGGGACTGATGACACCGTAGTTAAGTCCCATAAGCTATACAAACAATTGAACATGTAAGGACAGTTGTGAGTAAGGCGGACAGCCGACTTCGGTTTATTGGAAGAATTTTTGGAAGATGTACTTCACCTCTAAAGGAGACCGCGTATGAAACGCTTGTACGACCACGTCTTGAGTATTGCTCAAGTGTTTGGGACCCGCAGCAGATCAGTTTAAAGGAAGACATAGAGGCAGTTCAGAGGCGAGCAGCTACGTTTGTTACTGGTAGGTTTCACCAATGCGCGAGTGTCACGGAAATGCTCCGGCAACTCAATTGGGGATCACTGGAGGAAAGACGACGTTCTTTTCGTGAATTTCTGTTGAGGAAATTTAGAGGGCCGGAATCTGAAGCTGAGTGTAGTACGATCTTGCTGCCGCCTACTTACGTTTCGCGTGGTGATCACAAAGACAAGATAAGAGAAATTCTGGCTCGTACGGAGGCATATAGGCATTTTTTTTCCTTGTTCTATCTGGGAGTGAAATAGGAAAGGAAATGCCTAGTAGTGGTACAGTGTACCCTCCGCCACGCACCTTACGGTGAAATGCGGAGTATGTATGTAGATGTAGATGGTCATAATATCACCCTCTTTTTAAAGCGCTGTTTCATCCCCGTGTTGCAAATTAATAAAACAGAAAAACAAAGAATTTTGAATTTTCATGTCAAGTTGTTATAACATTCGTAACTTCTGATACCAGTCACTTGATTTGCTTATGTTTAATTTAAGAGAATGTTATGTGTTTCGAGCTTGTTCTGCTGATCCTCAGGTGCTGGTGACACACAGAAAATTAATACTATCATATATTCCGTCTGAACTGCTGATTTCCTTAGGAGAGCCAGCTATGAAAAATTGTACCACCTGGTATGCAAGATGTATGAGACAGGGGAAATACCCTCCAACTTCAAGAAGAATATCGTAATTCCAATTCCAAGGAAAGCAGGTGCAGACAAGTGTGAAAATTACAGAACTATCAGTTTAATAAGTCTTGGTTGCAAAATACTAACACGAATTATTTACAGACGAATGGAAAAACTTGTGGAATCCGACCTCGTGGAAGATCAGTTTGGATTTAGGACAAATGTAGGAAGACGGGAGGCAATACTCACATTACGACTTATCTTAGAAGATAGGCTAAGGAAAGGGAAACCTACGTTTTTAGCGTTAGTCGATTTGCAGAAAGCTTTTGACAATGTCGACTGGAATACACTCTTCCAAATTCTGAAGGTATCAGGGAGCGAAGAGTGATATTCAACCTATACAAAAACCAGACAGCAGTTATTAGAGTCGAAGGGCAAGAAAGGGCCGCAGAGGTTGGGAAGGGAGTAAGACAGGGTTGTAGCCTTCCCCCAATGTTGTTCAATCTGTACATTGAGCAGGCAGTGAAGGAATGCAAGGAGAAATTTGGAGAGGGAATTAAAGTTCAGGCAAAAGAAATAAAAAGTTTGCGGTTCGTCGATGACAGTAATTTTGTCAGAGACTGCAAAGCATCTGGAAGAGCAATTGAATGGAATGGACAGTGTATTGAAAGGAAGATATCAGATGAACATTAACAAGAGTAAAACGTAGGTAATGGAATGCAATGTCAGAAAATCTGGGGATGCTGAAGGAGTTAGATTAGGTAATGAGACAATAAAAGTAGTAGATGAATTTTGTTATTTGGGTAGCAAGATAACTTCTGATGGCAGAAGTAAAGAAGATATAAAATGCAGAATGGCTATGGGGAGAAAAGCGTTTCTAAAGAAGCGAAACTTGTTAACATCCAATATTAATTTAAATGTTAGGAAGTCCTTTCTGAAAGCATTTGTCTGGAATGTAGCATTGTATGGGAGTGAAACGTGAACGATAAGGAGTTCAGACAAAAAGATGACAGAAGCTTTTCAAATTTGGTGCTACAGACGAATGATGAAGATTAGATGTGTAGATCACGTGACTAATGAGGAGGTTCTTAACCGAACTGGGAAGAAAAGGAGTATGCAGCATATTCCGACTAAGAGAAGGGATGGATTGGTAGGACACACTCTGAGACATCAAGGAATTGTCAACTTAGCATTAGAAGGAAGTGCGGGGTAAAAATCGTAGAGGGAGACCGAGGGACGAATTCAGTAAGCAGATTCAATAGGATGTAGGTTGCCGAACATATTCTCAGATGAAGAGACTTGCACAGGTCAGGGTAGCGTGGAGAACTGCATCAAACCAGTCTGCGGACTGAAGACCACAACAACAACATGACAAGTTGTTATAACATTCGTAACTTCTGATACCAGTCACTTTATTTGCTTATGCTTAATTTAACCGAGTGCTACATGTTTCGAGCTTGTTCTGATGATCCTCTGGCGCTGTTGATATACAGAAAATTAATACTGACATATATTTTATTCATGACAAAATCCAATTCACAATAGAAAAAAAGTCACTTAACTTTCGAAGAGCACTTACACTAAAACCAACATAAAATCACCACCAGAGACACAGGCATGGAAATCAAAAGAATAAACAACAAGAAACACGTTCTCACCCTTCATGATAACTTGCCATATCCAAAAAACAGTAACAGAAAAGAAATATCTCATAAATTACAAAACCAATCTAGTAAACCACACACGTGTCAAGCTTATTGACCACCCAACATAGAAGTAAACACTCTGAAATTAAAAAAAAAAAAAACCTCACAAACACTCAAACCACTACTCACAACCCTCGCCCCCACACCCACACGTATATTTACATATCTAAAAAATACTTCAGCTATCCTATTATGAGACATTAAAAATCACTCATGCACACAGACACACAAACACACACACACGTTGATTTAAATTATATATATATATATATATATATATATATATATATATATATATATATATATATATATATACAAAAATAAATAAATAAACATTACGTTGACAACACAGACCACGCGATAAACAAATGAACAGACAAATACAACATAGAGACACTGTGGTGAAGTGACAAACAAAACGAAAAGCATCCAACTAAAAACGGGTGAGATGCCAAAGCAGTTAAAAATAACTGAAGTGATGATAGACGAAACTGAAGGAACGACACAATAACAGGCTAAACTTGCCGTACACAACCAAAAAGCACACATCAGGATCCAACCAACTCCGACCAACAACACGGAAGAACAGCAGTGAGACGTAAAGAAGAGGCAATATCACCGTGAGTAGACTTTATAACATTTAAAATCACATAGGCCTAACGTGCACAAAGTCTTTTAAAAACTGTTCTTAATCTTTATGAATTGTATAAACTTTTGTATCATTTAGAGACCACAGAAGATGCTTTTAAAATAAAATGAGATACGCGACTGGTGTAAAATAAATCTCTCAATTGCAGTCAACATAAGGCGGAATACCTCATAGTTAATTTTGACAGGTGCTGCGGAAGATAGCCACACAACGTCTTTCGATTATCTTAAAGAACTTTTTTTTATTTATTTTTTTATTTTTGATAGGGGGAGCAGCGGATAGCCATAACATGAAATGCAGTGATGTCCTCTTCTTGTCTTCGTGCTTCCTGTGATTTATATTACCAAGATCTTCGCGTTCCGTAAACAGCATCCGAGGATGATCAAAACCAGTTCGAAACGCGTCGCATTATGTTAAATTAAACATACGCAAATGAAGTGACGAGAAGCAGAAATTACGATTGTTAAATATTTCACACAGAAACGGTTAATAAACTTAGGCATCGTGACTACAATTAATCCAATTATTACTCTGTGTGTCGATGCAAAAATAAATAAAACTAAAAATAAATTTTAAAAGAAAACCAAAATCTGCACTGGAAGTGTATTTTGCAATAGAGGGCTAAAAATAGCATGTCATCTCTACATGTGACAATGACCAACTTGTTATAGTGCTTACAAACAAAGAATTGTTAAAATTTATTTATTCTGTTTGTAGCGATTACATTGACAGCTTATAAGGAAGTACCAGGTAATAATCTCTGTTCTCAGGGTTTAACTCTTAACAAAAATCTCGATTCAGAGAGTGTGGAAAATGTAACCCGTTTGAGAAATAGAAATGTTCTTCTGGATAACAGTGAATGTTTTGATGAAGTAGATGGCCTAACACTGTTTCTAAAGGAACAGCCCAAATCGGAAACCTTATCAACATTTTCAGAGAATAATGAACAACCATTCTGGAGACGAATGTTCGTTTTTAAAAAATGGTGAAATATTTTTGGCTATCACGGGAAGGGGCGTTTTCCTTGTCAAATGCACATTGTGCTTACAAAAGAAGTAGACCTTCTGTATCACGTGTAAACAATTTGATGATCGTCAGTTATAGCAATAAGGCTCTCGTGTCTCTCAATTCTAGAACAACAAAGCGAAGAAAGAGTTGCTTAACAAACTTAGAGGAAGTGAGAAATATCCTTTTGTACTAAGGTAAGCCATTTTGTTTCACATAAATATTGTTAGCAACACCCCTTTTTTTCATTTGGGTATATACAAATGCTAAGCTAAGTGTGCGTGGCTTCACGCTGGCTAGAGCTCGGCATGCAAATGGGTGCGAACAGATTTCCAAGCATCAACTCCCTATAGACAGCGTTTTCCACAAACTACGTAAAATAGTAAAAGTTGATTGAACATAGAGCAGTTGACGCCAAAGTTGTGTCTTTGTTGCCAGATAAGTGTTTAGGGGACGTCTGTTATGTCCGAAAAAAGCCGAATCAGTATTCTGTCAGAGCTGGTGAGATTTCAGAGTGGTGCAAGATTTGCGATCTTGGGCGGCTCCTATAGCCTAACTGGAGTGCTTATTTGCAAAGCAAAAATTTCTTTTGCACCAATTAAATTCACTATGACATTGAGAGGCGACCTGGGAGTGACGTCGAAACGACATTCACTCGTTGCTCATATGTGACAGACGCCATCTTCATTTGCGTTAATTCACGCAGTTTTGGTATTATAACTCGCAGTAAGCCGTTTCGTGGCAGTAGCACATTAAACATGCACTACAAAAATCGGTGCCTGTTCGATTCCTTATAAGTGCTTGTAAATAATAAAACACCAACGGTTAAAACCCTATGAGAACTGTATTGTATTGAATACCGGAGCAACCGAAATCAGCGAGTTGTGACGTAGAGGTTAGCTTCTAAACACCCTCTAAATTTTTTTTTATTTTTATCTTACCGTTTCTAACTTATTCGTAACGAATTGAAGAACTTTCTTTCTCATATAACAGTAGCTGTTATGCAATACTCTATGTTAGCCGTTAGAGAGTGCAGTTTCAGGATCATGAGTAACATCCATTTCGTGAGTTCTGTGAGATTAGAAAACGGAGAATGAAATATCTGTAAGTGTACGATGAACAATGGCATTTATTTTCTTTCCTTGCACAAATAATTGACCTTTTTCCAAGTACGTCACGGTTTCCGAGGGTATGGTTAGGGAGAAACCTAAGAAAAAAGTTTAAATTGCTGCTAGTGAAATGATGAGCTATGGTATTATATTGTTTGCTTGTCAGGAATATTTTGGCTCTTTATTTCCGAGTATCTTTTGATTTGCGAGGATGTAGTTAGACAGACAAACCTTGACGTCTCCAATATTCGGCACTTTATTTCTTAATGTGTCGCGATTTAGAAGAGTGTGGTTAGCCAAGCACACTCAGAACAGCCTCGTCTGTGGGCATCTCTACGTCCGTACTGCACAGACGTTTCTAGATCTATGCCTAATGGCAACAGTTAGTACTCCTGGCCAAAAAGATATTTTATCTTGGGAAATAAACGCTATTGGTGAACCAATTGATAATGGACCCCCGCAGTAAAGGCGGATTTACGACAAAATAGCAAATATCGAAATACATTGTTAAGGGATGAAAAAGCAACAGAAATTACTGTACAGAGGAAAGGCCACTAGACATGTCGAGATACCAATTCGATTTAGCATAATGTATGAGAAGAACTTGGCTCTCTACCAGCTGCTGTGTATCGAAGGTTTCTAGAGGTGAGGACTGAAGCGTTCCTACTTAAATAAAAAATAAAAATAAAGGCGAAGATCATTACCGTTTTCAAGAAACGTCATTGAACAGATGCACAAAACCGTATGACTACAGGGGGTGGCCAAAACAATGTGAACACATGGCACAAACGCACTATTTATTCATTTGTAAGAAGCTGGCCACCCTTACCTTTGAGAACAGCGGCAGTTCTAGGTGTAGAGTCGTAAAGTGTCTTTATAATTTTGTGAAGTGTCTTCATAATTTTTAACCAAAACATCCGCCAATTACTCCAATGACACAGGAGCCGTAACTGTGGTTCTTGATCTCTCTCTTTAATTTATGTCGAGACATGACGATTTTGCTGTCCAATGTTATTCGATTTATACATTGAGCAAGCTGTGAAGGAAAGCAAAGAGAAATTTGGAGAACGAATTAGAGTTCAGGGTGAAGAAATTTGAACTTTCCGTTTTTCTGATGACATTGTAATTCTGTCAGAGATAGCAAAGGACTTGGAAGAGTAATTGAACAGAATAGATAGTGTGTTGAAAGCAGCGTATAAGATGAACATTAACAAGAGCAAAACAAGGGTAATGGAATGCAGTCGTAGAAAATCAGGTAGTGCTGAAGGAATTAGAATACACAACTAAACCATAAAGGTATTTATTTATTTATCGTATCCAAGACATGACTTACCTTACAGTAGTACAATACAATAATTATAATAATTATCTTACAAAAAAGAAGAAGCATATGAACCATTTATAACACATGGTAGTAGGGAAGTCAAAGTTAAATGCAAAAACATAGAAAATATGTGGGAAAACATTAAAAACGATCTGATTTAATTCCATCAGGGATTTCAAAATTCATATTCCACATGAAGTCCAATACGTTTCAGCATGAATGGCTTTGTTATTTGCTGCGAGTAAATCCTCCATCGTGCAAGGTTCGTCCAGCTTCCTGCAGACGAGCAGGTGCTGTGGGTCTTGCAGCTCTTCTCACTCGCAGGGCTCGTCTGCGATGGTGTGGCCCCATTTCTCCAGGTTTACTCTGCACCGTTTGTAGTGTATTCAGTGTTTTCCAGATCGTATATGGAAGTTCGAAACCAGCGGTGGTTATTTTCAAATAGATTGCTAGTTTCTCTAGCAATTTTCTTTCCGCCTCTTCAAACATTCTGCCCTGAGCAGCAACTACTATATCATCCGCGTAGATGAAGGAACGAGTGCCTGTGCTGATCGGCTGATCACTGCAACAGATATTGTACATTAGTGGGGCGAGAACACTACGTTGAGGTAGTCCGTTTGCCTGGGTCCACCATCGGCTTCTAATTGTCTGCAGTGTTAGTTGTGGTGTTATATATTTTTGATATCAGTTTATTGTGGTTAGTGGTGTCATGAGCCGCTGTAAGGTCGATAAACGCTGCACCCGTGATTTCTTTCCGCTCATATACATCTTCTATGTGCTGTGTGAGGTTCAACATTTATCTACAGCATGATCTCCCAGGGCGAACCCGTGCTTGCTGTTTAATTATTTTCTGTTCTACGTGTTCAGATATGCGATTAACGATAATTCTTTTAAGGACTTTGTAGAGTTGACAGAGGAGGAAAACAGGCCGAATTTTTTTTTTTTTTTTTTTTTGGGGGGGGGGGGGGTCTGTGGGGTTCTTCCCAGGTTTTAGTATAGCTATTATCTTTGTCTTCCGCCAAATTTTCGGTATTGTCAATTTAAGATAAAGGTGCTAGATGAGTTTTGTTACTTAGGTAGTAAAAAACATATGATGGTCGTAGTACAGAGGATATAAAATAGAGAATGGCAATGGGAAGAAAAGCGGTTTTGAAAAAGAGAAATTTGCTAACATCGAATATTAATTTAAGTGTAAGGAAGTCCTTTCTGAAGACATTTCAGTGGATTGTTACTTTGTATTGTACGGGAGTAAAACTTGGACGCTAAATGGTTTAGACAGTAAGACGACAGAGGCTTTTGAAATGTGGTGTTACAGAAAAATGCTGAAGATTAGGTGGGTAGATCGCATAACTAATGAAGAGGTACTGAAGAGAATTCTAGATATTCATCTACGTAAATACCACCTCGGTTTCACAGTGGTAGAGTGTCAGACTACAAATCAAAAAGTCGCCGGTTCAATCCCCGCCAGGTCCTAGGATTTTTATCTGTCACTTTCCACTTCTTTCATCTCTGGCAGTATTGCTAATGTGAAAAATACCGAGTAGCACCGTGGTTCGGAACCCCCGTTAAACTGTAGATCTCCCTGTTACTGACTGGGTAAGGCAACGGCATACCATCTCCAAACAGGACCATGCCTAATAAAGCGCCGTGGTGTTCAAACCAATCTTCGGATTGTTGACTGCTTTACATTTTATTCTCTAATAGATCGTGGAAAAAAGGAACAAGTAAATCTTTCCGTTTCCGGTCTGATTTCTCTTATTTTATTTTCATGATCATCTCTTCCTATGCTGGTAGGTGTTAACAAAATATGTTCGAATTCGGAAGAGAAAGGTGATGAAAGAAATTTTGCTACGAATAACGCCTTTGTTTTAATGATTTCTACCCCAAATCGTGCATAATTTCCGTGACTTCCTCTCCCCCCTATATCGCGATAATACAAAACGAGCTGCCCTTCTCTGAAATTTCTCTAGTTCGTCTATTAGTCCCACTTGGTGGATATCCCATAATGCGCAAGAAAAATCCAAAATAGGACGCATAACTGTGCTGAAAAGGAGAAAAGAATTTTTAGCATTCCTTGGCTAAAAGAAGGGATCGATTGGTATGACACATACTTAGACACCAAGGAATCGTAAATTTAGCATCGGAGGGAAGTGTGTGGGGGAAAAGTCGCGGAGAGAGGCCAAGAGACGAGTATAGTAAGCAGATTCAGATTGATGTGGGTTGACGTTCTTATGAGGAGATGAAGAGGCTTACTCAGAATAGTGTAGGGTGAAGAGCTGCATCAAACCAGTCTCCGGACTGATGACCACAACAACTGTCGCTAGTGGAATGTTCAACAGTGCAGCTGTTTTCGTCAGAGACGCTCCCCTAAATGCCTACCATCGTGATGTCTTCTTTGGAAGTCTGAGAGATCTGGCATATCATCGATCATTTGTGATGACTGGAGCCCGAATTTCGATCCGCTATCAAACTGTTAAACATGTAATTCATCCATGCAGTATCAGATCACCAAACATGCAGAATGAGGCAAAAAACACTAAACATAGGGCAGGATCAAAATTCCGTTCTGTTTTCTTGTAAAGCTGTGCACAATAACCAGTCTCTCCAAATTTCCTTCACGTAAGTTCATACGTGTACCTGACAGAACATTCCTGTACATTGCGTAATGTTGGACCTGGAATATCATTTTGGGTGTACTTGTCAAAAATAATTTGAATGCAGGATTCGCTCGCTTTGCAAATGGTCTGTTTGCACCTGTTAAAGCATCACCCAGTTTCAGAAAAAATAAATAAATAAAAACGATTTTGGGCTCTCTTAGTTCGTGTTGCAGTAATAAACGATTACACACCGCGCTTTTTTGTCATTCTGCATTTTCATCTTTGCTGCATGACAATAATAAGTTATATGTTGATCTGTTTGAGCATTTGATCAGCAAACAAAACATACCTTACATCAAGATTACTTTTTCAAGTGTCCATTTCTAGGCTTAGAACAAAGTGGCTTGAAAAGCCGGACAAAGATGTTAAGGAAAGATGTTTCGTAAGTAACGTTACTGTCTGGTAGTAATGGTGAACACAGGAGTACTTAGCTCCTTTTTGCAACAATCATAATTAACGGCAGCAACGTCCATTGTTTGGAATTCCTTTTCCTCTGTCTATTTTGACTATTCTATTATTCCTAGGAGGAGCCATTGAAAAAGTGAACTGCTGTACCATCGCCCAGATCTCAGTCATTATATAATTCACCCGGTATCCTTTGTCAGCCACAATCCAAATGCGGATCTCGAGAATGTGGCAGTGTTGAGTATCTTGGAGAGTACATGGTATTAATGCAGCATAGTTCAAGTGCAATAAATCGTACCTCTCAACGTAGGTAGCAAGTACTCGCAACAGTGAAGGAAGCCACGAAATGTATTGAGTAGTGCCGACATCTACTGAACCGAAATCGGGGAGTATAAAGTTTACAGAGCGTACGAAAATTACTAATGTTCTGCTCTTTCACCGTAATTGATATGATAAAACATCAAGAAGACTTAAGTTTGCACTGAAGTCAGAAAATGATACAACATGCTGTAAAAGTCTCTAACTTATGCTGTTGTATAGAAAAAACTTAGATGTATGCATTTACTCCTCAAAACGCCATAATCATGAAAACATGCATGCAACATGCTTTTGCATGACAATCCGGGCTCCAGTGATGACCGTCGCAAATCAAAACGTATACTATACTACAAGCTAACGTCCAAGACTTTATGTGTCAAATGTGCACTGCGATCGCATATCAGTATTAACATGTAAGCAGCAACAAGATGCAGTACACTGCATGGTATTGACATTATTTTGCCCACCCTCTTTGAATTACAAAATGACAGAAAAGCAACCGAAGTAAGTAACGAGACGAAAGGTCACTGGATCTGTCGGGATACCAATTGTATCTACACAAGTATGGAATGAATTTTACCCCCCTCTTCTCAGAAATGTACCACAGGTCTGTAGAGGAGCGTTTCGAAAGTCTGGGAAAAAGCGCAGAATCCGTTTTCAAGAAGGGTCATCGAACAGATGCACAAAATTATAGACCTACATCTGACGTCGGTCTTTTGTATTTTTAACGTATTCTATGTCCGATTGTTGTGACATTTATGGAGACCAAAAATCTAGGATCAAATTCGCTTCCGAAAGCATGAATCTTATGCAACCCAGCTTGCTCAGTTCATCCAAAATACCAAGAAGCGAACAGATACTGACTCCCAGGTAAATGCCGTTCTTCTTGACTTCCGGAAGTGTTCTAGCGGTTTGAACTGTCATCCACAGAACAAATTACGAATGTACGGAATATAAAACCAACTGTTAGATTGACTGAAGAGTTTCTAGCAAAGACAATACAGCATGTCATCCTTAGCGGAGAGAAGTCTTCCGAAGTAAAAGCTATTTTCTGCTTTGCGCCAAGGCAAGTAACAGAATCGTTGCTTTCCACAGTATCTATAAATGATTTCGTAGATAACACAAATGAGGTGTTTTGCATATGATACTGTAGAATTCTATATCTAAAAGCTGTTAAGCTGAAAAATTCTACTGAAATACATGAGCTCTGCAGTGTATCAATGCTTCGCGCTGTACGTGGCAAGTAAACTTTAGCATGAAAAATGTAATGTTTTCCGAAGACATAGAAAGGTTGCTTACTGTACGACTACACGATGGCAGAACTTACACGAAATAAGCGGGAGCAAGCATAAGATGCAATTTGAAATGGAAAGATCACATAAAATTAATCGTGCCAAACTCGCAATGGTAAGACCTCTCCAGACATGGCCAACCGATTCGGGTCAAATTTTGCAGGTTGCTTGTGTGCAACATAAAACGAAGGGCGTTAAGATATTTCGACTCAACACTAAGGACGTTAAGATATTTTGGCTCAACACCAACACGTTTTTGAGAAAATCACCGCTAAAAGTTATTACGCGCATTTAACTGAAAATTGACGGATCCCACAGATAATTGAGGTAACAACTGCCGCTTATATACCCACGTGGAATACATAGCACAATGGCCAAGGTAACTGGCTGCGAAGAGCAGAACTCCGGTTTGAATCTCGAAGAAACTAGTGGAGTCTACACCTGAAATCACATTTTTGCTTATTGATGTAGCCTCAACAGATTAGAAACTAGTGGAGTCTACACCTGAAATCACATTTTTGCTTATTGATGTAGCCTCAACAGATTAGAAACTAGTGGAGTCTACACCTGAAATCACATTTTTGCTTATTGATGTAGCCTCAACAGATTAGAAACTAGTGGAGTCTACACCTGAAATCACATTTTTGCTTATTGATGTAGCCTCAACAGATTAGAAACTAGTGGAGTCTACACCTGAAATCACATTTTTGCTTATTGATGTAGCCTCAACAGATTAGAAACTAGTGGAGTCTACACCTGAAATCACATTTTTGCTTATTGATGTAGCCTCAACAGATTAGAAACTAGTGGAGTCTACACCTGAAATCACATTTTTGCTTATTGATGTAGCCTCAACAGATTAGAAACTAGTGGAGTCTACACCTGAAATCACATTTTTGCTTATTGATGTAGCCTCAACAGATTAGAAACTAGTGGAGTCTACACCTGAAATCACATTTTTGCTTATTGATGTAGCCTCAACAGATTAGAAACTAGTGGAGTCTACACCTGAAATCACATTTTTGCTTATTGATGTAGCCTCAACAGATTAGAAACTAGTGGAGTCTACACCTGAAATCACATTTTTGCTTATTGATGTAGCCTCAACAGATTAGAAACTAGTGGAGTCTACACCTGAAATCACATTTTTGCTTATTGATGTAGCCTCAACAGATTAGAAACTAGTGGAGTCTACACCTGAAATCACATTTTTGCTTATTGATGTAGCCTCAACAGATTAGAAACTAGTGGAGTCTACACCTGAAATCACATTTTTGCTTATTGATGTAGCCTCAACAGATTAGAAACTAGTGGAGTCTACACCTGAAATCACATTTTTGCTTATTGATGTAGCCTCAACAGATTAGAAACTAGTGGAGTCTACACCTGAAATCACATTTTTGCTTATTGATGTAGCCTCAACAGATTAGAAACTAGTGGAGTCTACACCTGAAATCACATTTTTGCTTATTGATGTAGCCTCAACAGATTAGAAACTAGTGGAGTCTACACCTGAAATCACATTTTTGCTTATTGATGTAGCCTCAACAGATTAGAAACTAGTGGAGTCTACACCTGAAATCACATTTTTGCTTATTGATGTAGCCTCAACAGATTAGAAACTAGTGGAGTCTACACCTGAAATCACATTTTTGCTTATTGATGTAGCCTCAACAGATTAGAAACTAGTGGAGTCTACACCTGAAATCACATTTTTGCTTATTGATGTAGCCTCAACAGATTAGAAACTAGTGGAGTCTACACCTGAAATCACATTTTTGCTTATTGATGTAGCCTCAACAGATTAGAAACTAGTGGAGTCTACACCTGAAATCACATTTTTGCTTATTGATGTAGCCTCAACAGATTAGAAACTAGTGGAGTCTACACCTGAAATCACATTTTTGCTTATTGATGTAGCCTCAACAGATTAGAAACTAGTGGAGTCTACACCTGAAATCACATTTTTGCTTATTGATGTAGCCTCAACAGATTAGAAACTAGTGGAGTCTACACCTGAAATCACATTTTTGCTTATTGATGTAGCCTCAACAGATTAGAAACTAGTGGAGTCTACACCTGAAATCACATTTTTGCTTATTGATGTAGCCTCAACAGATTAGAAACTAGTGGAGTCTACACCTGAAATCACATTTTTGCTTATTGATGTAGCCTCAACAGATTAGAAACTAGTGGAGTCTACACCTGAAATCACATTTTTGCTTATTGATGTAGCCTCAACAGATTAGAAACTAGTGGAGTCTACACCTGAAATCACATTTTTGCTTATTGATGTAGCCTCAACAGATTAGAAACTAGTGGAGTCTACACCTGAAATCACATTTTTGCTTATTGATGTAGCCTCAACAGATTAGAAACTAGTGGAGTCTACACCTGAAATCACATTTTTGCTTATTGATGTAGCCTCAACAGATTAGAAACTAGTGGAGTCTACACCTGAAATCACATTTTTGCTTATTGATGTAGCCTCAACAGATTAGAAACTAGTGGAGTCTACACCTGAAATCACATTTTTGCTTATTGATGTAGCCTCAACAGATTAGAAACTAGTGGAGTCTACACCTGAAATCACATTTTTGCTTATTGATGTAGCCTCAACAGATTAGAAACTAGTGGAGTCTACACCTGAAATCACATTTTTGCTTATTGATGTAGCCTCAACAGATTAGAAACTAGTGGAGTCTACACCTGAAATCACATTTTTGCTTATTGATGTAGCCTCAACAGATTAGAAACTAGTGGAGTCTACACCTGAAATCACATTTTTGCTTATTGATGTAGCCTCAACAGATTAGAAACTAGTGGAGTCTACACCTGAAATCACATTTTTGCTTATTGATGTAGCCTCAACAGATTAGAAACTAGTGGAGTCTACACCTGAAATCACATTTTTGCTTATTGATGTAGCCTCAACAGATTAGAAACTAGTGGAGTCTACACCTGAAATCACATTTTTGCTTATTGATGTAGCCTCAACAGATTAGAAACTAGTGGAGTCTACACCTGAAATCACATTTTTGCTTATTGATGTAGCCTCAACAGATTAGAAACTAGTGGAGTCTACACCTGAAATCACATTTTTGCTTATTGATGTAGCCTCAACAGATTAGAAACTAGTGGAGTCTACACCTGAAATCACATTTTTGCTTATTGATGTAGCCTCAACAGATTAGAAACTAGTGGAGTCTACACCTGAAATCACATTTTTGCTTATTGATGTAGCCTCAACAGATTAGAAACTAGTGGAGTCTACACCTGAAATCACATTTTTGCTTATTGATGTAGCCTCAACAGATTAGAAACTAGTGGAGTCTACACCTGAAATCACATTTTTGCTTATTGATGTAGCCTCAACAGATTAGAAACTAGTGGAGTCTACACCTGAAATCACATTTTTGCTTATTGATGTAGCCTCAACAGATTAGAAACTAGTGGAGTCTACACCTGAAATCACATTTTTGCTTATTGATGTAGCCTCAACAGATTAGAAACTAGTGGAGTCTACACCTGAAATCACATTTTTGCTTATTGATGTAGCCTCAACAGATTAGAAACTAGTGGAGTCTACACCTGAAATCACATTTTTGCTTATTGATGTAGCCTCAACAGATTAGAAACTAGTGGAGTCTACACCTGAAATCACATTTTTGCTTATTGATGTAGCCTCAACAGATTAGAAACAGTTTACTTTGTTTTAATCGAAATAATAAAGATTTTTGTAGTGTTCTTCCCACCTGGTCACTGGCTCAATTCACACAACCTTGCCACAATTTGTATGTCTCCTTCTTCATTTTATCACTCACTATTTCACAGGCTTGAAGCGTATGTCATTTATGAACTCGTTTGTTTGCATGTGTTGCCAGCTTGTATGAGTATGTGTATGGAGCGTCTGTGTTTTGTGTGTGTGTGCGAGAAATATGGTGTGTGTGTGTGTGTATTATATCAGATAGTAGTGGGAATTGTGTATTTTGATGATCTGGATATTGATTTCGATATTTTGTGGAGAGGGTGTTAATGAGAAAAATGAAGGGAGCGGCACATTTCCTATTTCATCTATTAAGTTTCGAGAGGGTATATTTGTAGAAGAGTCAATTACTATATTCGGAAAAATGTTGCTGATACATTTAATAATTAATTAGAACCCTCAGGTACATCAGCGAGACTGAGTGTATCTCTTGAACAGTTTTTCAACGCACTCTTAGGGAGAAAATACATTTCATGAACTGCTAAAATACGATGGCATGCAGATTGAAATTAACTTTCTACCGCACTTTCGCTATCATCGTGTAAATTGTCGTTTTACATTGTTAATACAAACTTGTTTAATCCATTGTAACGTGTGTAATAGCTACGATTGTAGTACTGGAAGTAAAATACAGTAAACTCCCCTTTCAATTGTTTGCTTTGAGATATGGTAATCACTTAGGACCCCTGAGGTTGAAGCGAGATATCGATTTGGAATATTCCATTAAGACAAGTAAAGGTTGTTGAGGAAAATGTCTGAGCAGTTAAACATATGATCCCGCGTGCTATTCGAGAATGGAATGGTAGATGAGTAGTATAAAGGTGGTTCGATGAACCCTCTTCCAGGCACTTAAATGTGATTTGCAGAGTATCCCATTAGATGTAGGTAGATTATAAAATAATAGAATTTGAAAAATACGGAGGTATCTTCCTGGCAGTGGAAATATACCCTTAAATCCGTCTGTGTGTAAAGTGCACCGAGTAAATTGTTTCGTGTATGTATGTTTTTCAGTTCTTTACGTAGAAACGGTTGGACAAATTTGAATAAAATGTGGAATGGGGACAGCTCGCTCTGACTTAACGCAGGGATGTCTTTCGTATGCTAATGGTGGTGGTCAGCTTATAACAGACGTCGACACTGTATGACTGGTCAGCATGATAGTTATAAGAAACACGTAGCTTTTAGTAGATAGGGGGAAGAAGAGAGCCACGGTGGAGAGGCCGAGCGCTCCAAGGAGCCTTGCTGCGGAGCGGAGATTCGAGTCCTCCCTCGCACATGGGTGTGTGTGTTGTCTTTAGCGTAAGTTACTTCGAGTAGTTTGTAAGCCTAGGGACTGATGGGGGTTGGAACACTTGCGCGGAGTGACACTTGCGCGGAACCCGGGGCCTTTGGGGCGGCTAATCGCTTTTCCTGGGTACAGGCCCACCAAGAAGTCTAGCACTGCTGTTGTCAAGTTTCCACACTGTCAACATAACACGAAAATCAGTGAAATTGCACAACCCTTTGCAAGCTGAAGAGCAATATAGTGACTTGTTCTAACTACATATTGATCCGTTGAGTGTTCCTCCTGTAAACAAAAAGGTATTTTAATAGTGATAATGTTTTTGAGAGTTAGTCTCTGCTACTACAAGACTATGACTTTCCACAGTCATACCTCCTAAAAGCATATTATTCAGAACACTAAGCATATCAAGACACCTGCGCAAGCAATAAATATATTAGGCATCCTGCACAGATACGTTGATGTAATTGACCGCTATGTAGTTAACCCCACTATCGCGCAACTTCCATCTCTTTAAAAATAGCTACTATGCTTTTTAATAGGAGATGAAACCTTAAACCTTCAATTAAAAAAACGTTAATAATAAGTCAATGAGTATTTTACATACTTAAAGCGTTTATTCGTAGACCCCAAAACGATTTGGCTGTATTCGAATTACAAATACATACGGAATGTGTAAGGGAATGTCACACGCCGAAAAATGCTAAAGATGAATTCTATTTTCCATCACCGTCATATAGAACCATTTTTACTCCGAACTTGGCATAAACCAACAGGGAGAAATAAGTTGCAAGACTTCCAGGAAAAATGATACGAAATTGGCAGCAAATAGTTGGTTATAAATTACATTGTCTGTTAACTGTATAAATTACGGAATACGCGGAAATAGTGTTCAGTACAGTCAAAAAGGTCTAAGGTAATAGGCAGTGGTTTACAATCAGATATCCGTATCACTCTCCTCCTGAATAAGTCTGTTTGAAGATTTATATTCAGAACATTCAAGAAAAAGGTGTTGAAACTATAAGAAGCAGCTCATTTACTCAGGAAGGGAAAACGTTATGGTGCCCGTAAATTTGAATGGCTGTATCTCTTGTAGTAACATTTAATTTTTGATAAAATGTTAAAATCCAATAAACCAGAATTTTGTTTTTCTAAACTCAGTGCCACTTTTTTTGTCGAAATTTTTGCAGGAAGTAGTCTTGACGTGATTTCATACTTCTATGCATTAATATTATCAAACATGTAATTTGTGTCACAAATTGCGCGACCGGTCCGGTCGGAGGTTCGAGTCCTTCCTCGGACATAGGTATGTTTGTTTGTACTTTGCCTAAGTTATTTTAAGTAAGATTAAGCAGTGTGTAAGTCTAGCGACCAATGATCTAAGTAGTTTGGCCGCATAAGACTACACATATACACGTAATTTATTTATTTCATAACCACATTTAAGTACTAATAATTAAAGAAACTTAAAAGAGAAATTTGAAGTAAACACTGAAAACAAATGATTGATATTTCTCATGAGATGAATGCACACAACCGTTGTCTTATGTCTTGTGAATGTACCTACAAATTCTGCCATATGAAAATTGTAGTGTGAGTCCCAAATATGTTTTTTCTGTAATAACATTAAAAACATATTAAAAATTCAGAACTCGAAAGTCAGTGAAGTTTTCGACTTCAAGCGTTTTGTGTTGCTACAGCATTACATAGTAGACACGATTTTAAAATTTGGTTGCTATCGCCAAAGTAGACGAAACGTTAAATTTTTTGGGTGTAATCTTCGCCGTGTAGACTGTGTGTTGTAGAAGTCTACGTCGAACCTAATCATACCTCTCAGGAGAGAACGTTGTTTGCACTTCTGCGTTTCCAGTCGGCTGTGCTGTGCTACGTAACGACATCGTACCGTTCCACTTTACCGAGAGCTATATATGTGTTGGTGTGATGTCTGTTTTTTCGAAATAAGACATCACACCAATACATGTATCATTTAGACGCAAAGATTCTGGGTTCTGATTTCATCGCTAACGCGATTAACAACGTTAGACCTCATGTGTAAACAAAATGTTCAAATGTTTGTATAGTCTATGGGACTTAACTACGGGGTCATCAGTCCCTAAACTTACAAACTACTTATGAACTACTTACGAACTAAGACGGCACAAATATCCATGCCCGAGGGGGGGATTCGAACCCCCGACCGTAGTGGCCGTGCAGACCGTGACTCGAGCGCCTTAGTCTCCTCGGCCACCGCGGCCGGCGTGTGTAAACACTTAAAGGTTATGAGTGCCACTGGAAAAATGCATAAGTAACACCTGTTGTTTGAGACTTTAAAAGCTGTACGCGTGTTTTGGAATGTAGAACCTTTCGTTAAATCAGACAATAAATTGTTCATTAACTCAGCTATTTGGTTTAATTATGGCCCTGATATTAATGTACAAGAAACAGTGCATTAAACTGATTATGTGCGCAACGGATATTTTAACAAAACAACTGTGACATGTAACCTTTTGAAACAGACACTGACTATACTCAAAAATTTTGACTGCGAGAAAGATATAAGAAAAACCACAAATCACTTTCTTAATGCTTGACTGTGAGAATTTATGTCGATCAGTTATTATTGAAATCCAAATCAACTATTATCTTACTATCGCACCAATAATGAAATATGTTCAATAATGTTATTCAAATCAACACTCCACTAAATCAAGTAATTATCAAATGAAGGAAGTAGGTTAATTTTCTAACTACGTAAATGAAATATGAAACAGGGTTAAGTTACTTATTATTGATAAACAGCATTACATTACCTACATAATACAACTTCTGACTTGCTGGCAAAGCAGCCTCTGCTCTACATCGGAGCCATACACACAACCCAACCGCTCTCTAAGCGAGCAGAACCACAAGTGCTACTCTCTCTCTCAGTGCGAGCTACAATGCTATGCAATACATGATCTTTGCCAGAGATGAAACTTTACACATATCGATACATACAGTAGAAGCGATATTATACATTTTCTTGCAAGCAAGTTACTCGATACAAAACAGGAGGCACAATATTAGACATTTTCTTATAAAAATAATTTTTTATGGACACGTTTCAACTTGAAGATGACCTGAAATTAGCCGAAATCGATATCTCATAATAAACATAAGGTGTAGCTGTCTATATTTCATAATGCTATTCCTAACATATTTAAAAGATGCTCAAAACCACCTACAAAAAAACCTTTATAATGAGATTGTATATAATTCCACGATCAAATTGTGTTTTAGTTATTTGTAGTAATACACCCAAAGATCTGCTCTTGCTTTTAGTGCCTTGATCAGCTGTTTATTTTTAGAGGTGTTACTAGGGACAGGAGAAATTCGCATTTGCGATAAATGCGAATATAGATGCGAATTCTGACTCAAAATGCAGTAAATCCGAAATTCTAGTTAGCAACAGTTGCGCTCAATTCCGATTTCATCACATTCCTCTTCACATGGTGCTGTATTGTAAATCGAGTGATATTTGTACGACGTGTTATCTCCCTGTTGAATGAGGCTGTGATATCTCCGGGCCGTTACTACTGCTCCACCTCGCTCGGTGGGCCTTTCCTTGAATACGGCACAGGTAGCGGCTGGAGGGCGAGGAGTAGGGGTGGTGTATCCCTACTTCTGGAACACCCTGTTCACTACCTGCAGCGTCCGGGTCTCCGCGCAAGTGTCTACAAATTCCCTTTCCGCGCAAGTGTCACTCCGCGCAAGTGTCACAAACTCGGACTGATGACCAACGTATTTAAGTCGCATAGATTTACAAACATTTGAACGTCTGGATGAGGAGGTGGACTAAGACTGCCAAGGAAGAGAGAAAAAGAATCGGAGAAGGATATGGGTAGGTGGAAGACACAAAAAGGTACGGCCAAACTTTCAGGAAACATTCCTCACACACAAAGAAAGAAAATATGTTATGTGCATACGTGTCCGGAAACGCTTAATTTCCATGTTAGAGCTCAATTTATTATTTCTCTTCAAATCACATAAACATGGAATAGAAACACACAGCAACAGAACGTACCGGCGTGACTTCAAACACTTTGTTACAGCAAATGTGCAAAATGTCCTCCGTCGCATGGAATCCCTGATGCGCTGATGCAGCCCTGGAGATGGCGTACTGTTTCACGGCCGTCCACAATTCGAGCACGAAGAGTCTCTACATTTGGTACCGGCGTTGCGTAGACAAGAGCTTTCTATAGAGTGAGAGAGAGAGAGAGAGAGAGAGAGAGAGAGAGAGAGAGAGAGAGAGAGAGAGGGGGGGGGGAGGGGATAGGGGTAGATGGACAGAGAGCCGGACGCACACATGAAGTATCTAAATTAATGACACCAGTTCTGGCAGATTTTGTAATTGGCAACGCAGTCACGTAAAACTGTTTTGCATGAAGGACAGGAGTTGTTTTCGACAGACGTGAGTTCTGTTAAGTTTTCCCCATCGTTTCAGGAATTGATGGTTTTTTGTTTCAATGTCGCACGTAGCGCACACTGGAAGGAATCCAAGAGATAACATTTGTGATGGCGCATACATTTGCATAACGAGCTGCGACTTGACCTTCAAAACAAGAGGAACGTCACTATTTGTACGGCGCATGGTAGAGGGAACTTCATAAAAGACTCTGTCGCCAATCTACGGTTTTATTCCAATCTTGTATAAATTTTGCACACCTGACCTACAAAACAAGAGGAAGGTCACTGTCTAAATAAGGTCTTTAACTGTGCATGGTGAGGGTATTTGACCGATCGGCATAAAATTTGGCAGATATTTGTAATTTTTCGTATAGAGGGGAGATAGGAGATAAACAGAAGGGATAAAGGGCAGAAGGAGAATGGCAGAGGAGGAGAGGGAGCTAAGGACAGTGTAATGTATATGGCCTGGAAAGTCTCGTTTGGTTGGATTAATGAAACTTACGATACCATAGTTGGTCGTTGTATTATACCCTAAAATTCCATGTTTATATTATATAAGCATTTTATGGCGCTTATGGCAAGCCACGCTGATTTTATCCCTTTCATTACTAGGGTTTTTTAATGAACTAAATAAATTAATTAATTATTGAAAGTCGTAAGCTTAATGTTGGACAATAATGTGTTTGTTAATGAAATTAATAACTAACAATATCTGAGGTCCTCTGTAATGTATTGACCGTAATGCAATACTTTGCTGACTATAGAATTAATTAGTTGCTTTGATTTAACAATTTCAAATAATGTAAACATATATTAATACTACGCTAATTGTTGTTTACTTAGGATCTTTTGTATTGTTTTGGTATGAAAAACTTATTACTACATTTGTCATGATTTTGTGTATCTTTACGTAAAGCAAGATTTATTTATGTTTCGTGAACAAATTGCTTTGTATTAAACATTGTAACTTCCGTATTCTAGAATGTTCTAGAAACTATACTATGTATCAACATTCGCGAATTGGCACGAAGGCAGTCAGTCTTAGATCAGTATTGAGTTAGTTGTGAACCAGTCTTACTTTTGTCATTATGTAACAAGCAGTTTTAAAGTTATATTACTTCTACTTGTGCTTTATCAAGAATGAAAAATAAACTAGTTTAATTTTGAAATGTGTCACAAACGAGTTTCCATGGGTAGCAAAAACCCGACATCCTAATATTTTTTTCATGATTTAATGGCAGCCGAGCTACGAAATCTACGAGACCACTGAAATACTGCAAAAGGTGAAGTATTCATAATGTGACTTTAGTGTAGTGCTTAAAAAGAGCCACAACAGAGGCGGGGGATGAACGGGTGGCTAGAGGGAGGAGGAGGAGTTGGTTGTGGCGGAATAGGAGGAGGCAGAGGTATAGATAGAAAGAGGCGACAGGAGGAGATGGTCAGAGAGGGGAGGGAGGAAAACTGGAATAAAGAAATACCCGAGCAACTAGCTAATACTGAGATAAGCTTAAGACGACAGAGAGGAAGGTAAGGAATAGGCATAGAGATGTGGGAACCGGTGGGCAGAGAGTATGAGGGAAAGTGTGTAGGATGTATATCCAATTTACACGCATATTTAGCAGTTGCGAAGCATTGCCGTGTTGGCTAGTCTTTTATACATAACCGCTTAACTGAGTAGGGGTAGGGTGGAGCAGTGAGATGTTGAAAACTGATTAATTCGGCCGCTCCTCGCTATGACTCAGCCCGATATGAATGGGAAAGTAAAGTATGAAAGATTTCTTACAGAAACAGAGGCTCCGAGAAAATGTGGCAATCAAACCATTATCCTGGTTTGCGTTCCTGTGGTTATGTGGAGTGAAAGGAAAACTAGCGAACAGTTCTTTCTCAGAAAATGATTCGTTCGAGGTCAACGTATTTACAAATTTTTTGTTTATCCTTTCCAGTACAAAAACATAGACATGAGACAGTTTACCGAGTCATGTGCATACGGAGTATATTGCCCTGGGCCAAACAAGCGTTGTCTACTATCCATTCTGTCCGCCCGCTCCGCGTTCCCACTTTCTGTCCACATTCTCCTTCCCTTTCTTCTGTCTTCTACCTCCTCTCCTCTTCTCTCTCTGATTTTCTCCTCTTCCTCCTCCCTCTCTCTGACTACTTCCACTTTCAAATGTTCAAATGTTTCTTAAGCTTATGGGACTTAACTGCGGGATCGGATGGATGGATGGATGCTTAGGGTTTAACGTCCCGTCGACAGCTTGGCCATTAGAGACGGAGCTAACGCTCGGAGTTTTTGGGTAAGGATGAGGAAGGAAATCGGCCGTGCCCTTTGAAAGGAACCATCCCGGCATATGCCTGGAGTGATTTAGGGAAATCACGGAAAACCTAAATCTGGATGGCCGGAGGTGGATTTGAACCACCATCCTCCCGAATGCGAGTCCAGTGCGTTACCACTGCGCCACCTCGCTCGGACTGCGGGATCATCAGTCCCTAAACTTACAAAGTACTTATTAACTAACTTATACTAAAGACAGCACAAACATCCATCCCCGAGGAGGGATTCGAACCCTAGACGGGGAACGTCCTCGCACATCGCAGCATAGCGCCTCGATGCTCTCGGTCACTCCGCCGCGGTACTTCCACCTTCCCTCTTCGTATTTACTGAAAATTAAGAAAAACAAAAATAGCAACTTATTTCAAATTTTGTGTTATATGTGGCCAGAAAGATTATGTTACAGTAAAGAAAGTGAAATAACGAAGCCAATATATATGTGTGAATTTCGTTGACGTCCCTACTAGGTACAGATTTTAATAGAGACGCTGAAATTTTCTTTGCAAGAAAAGATGTTTTAGGCGAGTGAACAATTTAAGTACCTTGTAAAAAAAAAAAAATATTTTGAATTTGTATGAAAAACATCCTGTGTGACTCGATTGTACAACCAAAATTTCCTCCTTTCATATCAATTACAGATATGATGATAGCAATTGCCGAAACGACGTTATAAAGAAATACAAATTTACTAATCTAGACGGTTTTTATTCTTATTGAGGAGAATTAAATTCGCGGGCTAGTATACGAAATTCGTTTCCTTTAAACAAAAAAAAAAAAAATTTAAAAAAATCTTTACAGACGTTGTTAGTGCAGAATTTTGATTACAACTACTGAAATCATCATTGACGCAGTAATGATAGTGGCACTGTACACGAGTGGTACTGAAAATGAATCATTCAAACATGAATGTCCCCAGGAGGCGAGTTTACTAAACGTTGTTACTTCAGAGTGACATATTTACCATTTCATCCGAAAGGTACGTAGGTCGGATGTAGGTGTCACTGTTTCCTTACAATGATGGTTGTATCGTTAGTCACATATATGAAAATGGATATGACGACATTCTCTTTAACCTGCATACTCCATCGCAATCTTACATTTACTATTTCAAGAAACGAACACTTTACAGTGGCAAACATTATTAAGGAGGGGAAGAAAGAAGGATTAGGAAGGAAAGGATTGACATTAGCTGTATTGGGGAATTGAAATTATACAATTGCGATAAGTGAAAATGCGAGTCGGACCGGGAATCGAACCCAGGTATCCCGCTCCGGGCCAGCGTTCGCCTTAACCACTTTGCTACCCGCGCTCGTCTCCCATCCCTCTCAAATTTCCACAAGTGGCACGCTATGGATGTAGCGCCCCCATCGTCCATGCCCTCTTGCACTCGCCATTACGGATTCCCGTGGAAGGTCACACGTGCGACCTCATCTGCTGTGAAGTAAATGAACCAAACGCTGTTTCGCGTGTAGATACTTATTGTAGATTGGTGTGGCTTCTGTTCGATCGGACATGTCTGACCACGCGTCTATAATTTAAAAAAAATTTACAAGAATACAGTTTGCTAGAGCCGCATTATAAATGAAAAATGGTCACCATTAGCGTGAGCAGACCTCTCCTACATAGACTTTTTCATATGTAAGCCTGCACAAGCGCCCTAGGCGTATAAGTCTCACACTGCAACGTTTTCATCTGCCCTATTACACGATAGATCTAACGTGTACAATTCTGGACGAACATCCCAAGGGTCAGTGCTTTAGTTGGGAAAGAATTTTAGGTTGTACTCTGCTCGGCGGTAAAAAATTTTAGGCGGTACTCTGCTCATTCCACATGAAATGAGTCAAATGGTCATTTTTAGAAAATCAAGAAAGTAAAGATTTAGGCATGTGAATACACTAACAAAATATAGCTATAATTTACAGATTCTAAACTCATTTTAAATGTATTCAAGGGTTTACTCATCAGCTTTGGACAACGACATCTTATCGTAACTAATTAAGAGTGGCGTTCCAGAAGACAATAAGAGTGCGTGTTACTGCCAGGAATTAAAAGATTTATATAATACGAAAACCACTACAAAATTTGGACAATGGAACTGCGTGGAAATTTTAAAGACGGAACCAAGAGTTTACCGTCGGAAGAAGCAAAACTGGCAGCGTTACCAACGGTTGAACATGTACACACCCAGCCGGTTGAAGAAGCATTGGACATTAAAATTCGATTTTATTTTAGTTCCTACTTGTGCTAAGACACACTATTTTATAATCTTAGACTACAGTGCGAAAAGACTTAAGTAGACATAATATTTACGGTAAATATTTTATCTTGACAGTGAGTCGTTCTCAAAACATGTGTTAAGCATGAAGTGTTTCATGACTTGATCAATGGAAATTAAGTCAAAATGTTGCTCCTTAGAGCAAGTTTCTTGAACGCTTTGGAGTCGGTAAGAAGCATTTCCTATGTCTCGGTTCAGAGTAGTTGGAATTAGCTAATTCGAACATTTGACCGCCAGTCAAGTTCCATTGTAATTGTGCGAAAGTGCAGTTTGAACACTTCGACGGTTATGATCGCAACTCCAACGAACCTAATACTTTCCAATTTTTCTTTCCGAAATTCATTCGAAATTTACAATTGGTCTATTTTTTACAGATTTAAGAAAGAATTTTAGCCGGTACGCTAATAGCGAGCATGAATTTTAGGCGGTACGTCATACCGCCCCGTACCGTTCCAACTAAAGCACTGCCAAGGGTACGTATTCTGAAGTGCGGGCTTGGTTTATTCGTTGCGTTGGGATACTTGAAGTACTTGCCCTAAAGCTGTTAATTGTATATAGTAATCTTTGAGAAGTCTAGGTTCATGTTTATTAAGCAACAATTGTTCTCTTCTGTAGGTAGCATGAAATTGCCTTGTGATTATAGAGACTAACTTGGAATTTCGTTATGATTATACAGACTAACGAACTAAATAGTTGGTTTTATGTCGAACTGGCAGAAGAAAATGATAATATTTATGTTACTCTCAAGCTGCAAGCATTAAGTTACGTTATTAATAGGCCTATATGTAATTATAATGTTTTATCTCAAGCAGGTACATGCAAATAATCTTCTTCCATATCTATAAATTTGAATGTCTGTTCGGTGTACTTATATCACGTCTGAACCACAAGACATAAAGAGCTAAAAATTTGTACAGTAACTAATGTCTACCCGGGGAAGGCACGGTTTTATGGCGATCGGATAGCTATTTATCTATACATACTAATGTGAATGTCTATTCGGTTTTATGGCGATCGGATAGCTATTTATCTATATATATTAATGTGAATGTCTATTCGGTGTACGCTTATCACGTGCGAACGAGAAGACGCAGAGGCTTAGATATTTGTAGAGTTACTAATTTATACCTGAGGAAGGTTTTAGGCACGGTTTTATAGCGATCTGATAGATATTTAGTAATATGAAGAATATAACGCGAAATGCGAACAATAATTACTCTTTGAAAATTATATTTACTCTTTGAAAATGGTTTTATTGGTTACATTGTTGCTTGAGGGTTGATAATGATAAAAGGGTGGAGTATATTGGGATGGAACGTTATCGATGTATATAAAATTCTACGTGTGCGCGTGTTGATATTTCGCTCTGCAGCGAAAACTACAGAACGCAAACGAATGGTCTGTGTGTAATTGTTGTCCGTAGTCTCCCGTTGTACACCATAGCAGTTCCATGCCGATAGCTATAAGAGGGTGGAAGATATGGTGATTAAAAGTCGTCACATTATAAAAAAAATTCGGTCTGAAGGCCAGCGATGACGTTTGCGACTCTATAGCAAGGAGGTTACATACAGCGAAACGTGATGCCACAGACCATATCTTTGGTCTATGCGTGCTACAATGTCTTCAGCCCTTTCTCTGTAAGGATAAGCATACGAATAAGGAAATATAAGAATAAATAAATAACGCAGTAAAAAAGAAATTTGTTTTAATACAGACATACATCACTTATACAAATGAATACATACCTACAAAATTATACAATTATACAACATATAACTCAATAAATATGAGATCGTACGCATTTTATATGTCATTTGTGTTTTGATTACTATCTTTCTTTGTTGGGATACTTATAATTTTGTACATTACGCGAGACAGCCTTATTTCTTATTTATTGTCCGATATATATAGCATGTTTTTAGAAAAAAAGGAGATGGACAGAGAGAGAAACGATAGGAGATGAACTAACTCAAAGCAGGAATAAATAAATACATATCCGGGAAAAGCCGTGTTTTTAGCTAGTTATCTGTATGTAAGATTCACAGTATTTCACACATGGAGAACGTAGTTGTTTCTTCAGTATTTCTTGAAACCGTTGCCACATTACGAAAAATGTGTTCCATAGCTCGTATCCGAAGAGTACAGAAGAACAAGTCTTTTACTGACAACTAATTGAAGAAATAACTAGTACAAAGCCTGCTGGAAATGGTGCGGTGCTGAAGCGTCATTAAGATCGTAGCTTCAGCCATCATGCCGCCCGGACGTGACAGGAACACGTTAGGTGAGCGGCTTTAAACGGCTGGCGGCGCGACCGTTACCTAGCAACGCGCAGTCCGCTAGCCGACCGCTGACAACGGATCGGCTGGGTTTCGGCGCGCCTGGAATCCCACTGCGTCGCTTTGGCAGCGTTCTGGGCATTCCGCGCGTCGCCTCGGCCAACTTACTGCTCGACGTGGAGGTCATTAGCAGCAATCGTTTACACAGCGTCCCGGGGAAATACCGATGACTAACTCACTGAATCGTACGAGCATTTTAAAAAAAAGACTAGATGACCCGGTGAACTTCGTATCACTTACCTCTTAATATAAATCATATTAATTTAAATAATATGTATTACAGACCCAGTAGCTTTATAAAGGCATCATAAGATAGTCAAAGTATCGGCAAGATAGTGGGCGGAAAGAGAGGCCAAATCACACACACAAGTCCAGGATAATGTTGAAGTCACATTCGTGGAAATTTCGGGAAGGTTTAAACGGTGATAAAATATGGAGAAATCCCGAGGAAAATGTCGATTTAAAACATGTAAAATAATGAAAATAATGAGTTGGTTGTTGGATGCGATCAGAAATGTACTTAGAAAGAATAAGGTTCGCTTTACACGATCTGAACCCGTATATGAACTGTCAAAGATAAAAATGAATTGCTGTTCGTTAGTCTCGCTAAAACTCGATAACGGCTGAACCCATTTGACTATATATTATTACATAAACCACTGAATCTATTGCGATGAAATCTGGTGTGGAGATAGCTTGAACGCTGAAGTAACGGATAAGATACTTTAGAAAGTGTGTAATTCAAGATATTTTTTTGATTTGAAGTATATAAAGCGAAATATCGATCAATAATTACTCTCCGGAAAAGCTATTTACTCTTTGACTTCTTACCTAGGGACTGATCACCCCGCAGTTAGTCCCATAAGCTTTACAAACATTTGAACATAGAACTTCTTATCTATTTTTCATAAGTTATAATTAAACTTTAAAACTGCAGTCTCCCTTTTGTAAAAAGTGGATAGAACGGCAGAACAACACAAGTACTTGTCATTATTTTACATGTTTTAAATCTAAATTTTCCTCGCAATTTTTTGCAAATTTTATCACCGTTTAAACCTTCCCTGAACTTCCACGAATGTGACAAACATTATCCTGGACATGTGTTCGGCGTGATTTGCTCTCACTTTCCGACCACTATCGAGCCGATTCTTACACTAACTGATGATGCCTTTATAAAGCTACTGGTTTTAAAATAGATACTATTTAAATTAATATGGTTTATATGAAGACGTAAGTGACCCGAAGTTTACCGGGTCATCTAGTCATCTTGTCGACCCGGCAATGCTTCGCAATTGCTGATATGTTTGTAATCTTGCTTTGAACGTCAAATGTGCAAAATTTTATCGCAATCGGATGAACGGTATTGATATTACATAGAATAATCTTTCTATTTTTTCTGAATTTTCCAATTTTCCGGGAAACTTTCCCAAATTTTTATTTCATAAGAACGTTACTCTTGCTTTGAACGTCAAATATGCAAAATTTGATCGCAATCAGACGAATGATATTGACATCCCATTGAAAAAAGAAAGCTCTTTCAGCTTCTCGCGAATTTTCAATTTTTCCGGGTAACTTTCCCAAATTTTTAGTTCGTAAGCACGTTTATCTTTCGTTGAACGTCAAATGATTAAAATTTATCGCAATCGGATGAACGGTACTCAACTTATATTGTTGAGTACATTTAGAAACACATTAAAAAAGGAACTTAGTTGGCAATATGCGACTTTGCTTTTATATTTCTTCCAATTTTTACCGAAAACTTTTCCAAGACCGTAATGAATAAAACAAAAAAAGAATTACCCCTCTCCGTCGTGCGAATAGTCAGTTATAGTGCTAAATTCAATTAAAAACACATTGAAAATCGCACTTTCAGTTTTTCTCAAATTTCCCAATTTTCCCGTAGATTTTCTAAAAAATTTATTTCATACGAAACTTGTCCTGTTAATCCTTACTCAAGTGGCCACAACCATGTGGCAATTGATTTGTATTCATAGAAAAGAAATCGCTTTTTTTATGGGACTTAACTATGGGGTCATCAGTCCCTAAACTTACAAACTACTTATCAACTAGTTTATCCTAAGGACGGCACAAATATCCATGCCCGAGGAGGGATTCGAACCCCCGACCGTAGTGGCCGTGCAGACCGTGACTGGAGCGCCTCAGTCCCCTCGGCTACCGCGGCCGGCGATGCGAACCTTCCTCTTGCTTTCAGCATGAAATGTACAACATTTTATCGAAATTTGACGAACGGCATTGATAGCTCACTGAAAAGAGCTGTTACAGTTTTTCTCGATTTCCCTCTTTTCCGGACAACTTTTCCATATTTTATCACCGTTTAAACCTTCCCTGGACTTACACGAATATTTCAAGACTAAAATTAGCCAGATCGGTTCAGCCGTTCTCGAGTTTTAGCGAGACTAATGAACAGCAATATATATATATATATATACTCATCCTGAGGTTGAAGCTCTTATGTCGGCGTTTGCTCATAAATAAATTTGTTTTTCAGTGGAATCCAAATTGAAGAAACATATTTTTTCTTCCTTTCACCGATACATATTCAGCTGAAGTACAGCATCATTAATATGCAGCAGGGGCGAATCCTTAAAACTGAGCTTTATTTTTTTCGAGTTTAAACAGAATTCAATAAAAATTGTTCAAATGTTTGTAAATCTGACTCAACTTCTTGGTTCGTAGCCCAAAAACTACTTAAATTAAGGTAAACTAACCCAAGGACAGCACAAACATCCATGCCCGAGGGGGGACTCGAATAGCCGGTCGAGGTGGCCGCGGGGACTGAGGCGCTCCAGTCACGGTCTGCACGGCCACTACGGTTGGGGGTTCGAATCCCCCCTCTGGCATGGATATTGGTATATATATATACATGTGGCGTCTGTTCCGAAAGAACAGACGACACTTCTGATCCTGCAGTTGTTTTTATTTCATATTCACAGAATATATGACATCAACTGCGATTCGGCAAAGCTGAAAATGTGTACCCAGCCGGGATTCGAACCCGGGTCTCCTGCTTTCTAGGCAGTTGCGCTGAGCCCTACACCACTGGGGACACAGTGATCACCGCACCTGCAAGGCCTCCCGTCAGATACAAATTCCCAGCTTCACCCTGCCCACAGTACTCCAACTCGTAGTTATCTGACGGGAGGCGTGCTTAGGTAGTCCTTGCAGGTGCGGTGATCACTGTGTCCCCAGTGGTGTAGGGGTCAGCGCAACTGCCTAGAAAGCAGGAGACCCGGGTTCGAATCCCGGTTGGGTACACATTTTCAGCTTTGCCGAATCGCAGTTGATGTCATATATTCTGTGAATATGGATATTTGTGCCGTCCTTAGGATTAAGTAGTTCATAAGTAGTTTGTAAGTTTAGGGACTGATGACCCCGTAGTTAAATCCCATAAGCTCTAAAAACATTTGAACATTTTGGACTCGAATCGCTACAGCGAACAGCCGAGCGCACCGCAGCACTGCGCCCCAGTGCGCCAGGCCAATCCGCCGCGGCAAGAATTCCCGTGTGTTACGGTATGAATACAAGCAGACTTTCTGCCACATCCATACCGTTATATTATACTTTATTTTTGAGCAATTGTCTGGAATTAATCACTATCTATATAAAAGCGAAAGGACACTCATTCTTACATTCCCTCACTCACTGACAAAACACGAAATCTCGAAAACTACTTCACCTATGAAGCTGAAATTTGGCAGGATTGTGGTTTATGGGTAGAAGACGTCAGCTAAGAAAAGATTTTGCAAATGTTCAAATGTTTGTAGAGCTTATAGGACTTAACTACGGGGTCATCAGTCCCTAAACCTACAAACTACTTATGAACTAGCTAATACTAAAGACGGCACAAATATCCATGCCAGAGGGGGGATTCGAACCCCCGACCGTAGTGGCCGTGCAGAAAGTGACTGGCGCCGCAGACTGCTCGGGCACCGCGAACGGCAACGATTTTGCGATAGGACCGATAGTTCAGGAGATATGACGCCATAAACAATGAAAACTTTCCCGTATTGCGGCACGTGATACTGTGACTTTATCAGGCCACTATTTAAGGAGGAGAGCACTTAACGACTTGCAACAAACTTTAAACATAGTTTTAAACATTTACGAAACTTTTTATCGCTTACAACCATAGCAAAATGATGAAAGGAAAAAAGTTTCTCGCTTACTACTTTTCCGATGTTAACAGAGTAAAACTGCGGCATTCGGTATAACGTTAAAATTTATAATTTCTACACTACATATTGTGCCCGAAGGAACTTTTACATACAGTATACACACATATAGCTGAATGCATCTGTTAAATTGTATCACAGTACAACACATAGTTCATGAGATACGAGCACATAAACAGTAACGTTCATGGAAAACCGCACCATCACGTACCAAGTTTTAATCTATTACTTCTTTACTACTAATTACATTCGCAACAGATTTTTCAGACGTACAGCACTTATTCGAATGAATATATAAGTCTTGTTACTGTTCCGACTTTGACTTCCTTCATGTGACTTATGAGCCTAACGTTCATCTCCCTCTTCTGGAACTTAATGCCATTTTAGACCCGTGCTAGTTGTTCACCAATCTTCTAAATCATTGGTTCCCAAACTGTGGGTCGCGGTCGACTAGTGGATCTCCTTATCTATCAGGTGAGTCGCTAGGCAAGCTTAACATATCTTATGGACTTTTTAAAAAAAGTGAAAATGTGTTTTATAAGGCTTAGTACTTTCATGATATTATTTTCCAAAACTTAAAGAAAATCACAAATAGGCTCTAGGGCTTCCTTATTTCAAATGATAATGGTTATGGACTAATGTTTTAAGTTTGAAGTTTTTATGGATTGAAGTTTTCACGTTACTCCAAGTGAAACTTGATTATTTTTCTAGGAGTATTACTTGGTACTTTCCCAGAATTGACAATGAATTGTTATGGGGAAGAAATCCGTTTCTAGAGTACAAACTTGAAAAGGTAAAACTATCACAATCGAAAAAGACTTCCTGATAGAATGAACATGTGTTGCTTCTTTGAACAGTTTATTTAAAGACTCGACCGAATCTTATTTTAGATGAGAAAGGAGAGTATCGAATGGACCTAATAGTGGTCTTTTAAACTAATAAAATGCTCCGTTTCCAGCAATATTGTTGGTCTCTTTACAAAAAAGATTGGGAACCACTGTTCTAAATGCGTTACTGTCAGGAATTTCTTGGTATGAAATGTCAGTTTACCTCAGGTCTTTTCTACGTTCCTGGAACCATCTCTGCCTTGTTGACTTGGGTTGAATGAAATTCCATACTCTTTTTCTTATACGATCATCAGTCAACCTTAAGAGTTGACAGTAAAAAAGCAGCCGCCTGTTATTAATTGATGTTGGGATAGATTCTGTCTTGCTGTACAAGTTTTCATTGAAGATCAGTCGCCAATTTCCATCAACCCATCAATTACCTAGGATTTTTCTTAATATCAAATGTTCAAATATTTGTTAAGCTTACGGGTCTTAACTACGGGTTTATCAGTCCCTAAACTTACGAACTGCTTATGAACTACCTTACACTAAAGACGACACAAACACCCATTCCCGAGGGGGGATTTGAATCCCCGACCGTAGCGGCCGTGTGGACTGTGACTGACGTGCCGCAGACCCCTTGGCCAGTGCGGTCGGCTTTCTTAATAGCCTTCACTCTCTTTTTTCCAGTGTTCCCCTTACTACTCATGGTCTAGGTATCAGGCGCATTTAATCGCTCGTTTTACAACTGTGTTACAGTATCGAGAATTGGCCCCTATAATGATAGACGTTTTGCTAACATGTCCGCTGTCACTTGGTATGTCTGGTACTCTGGTCTAACTTCCTCATCCTGACATCTCTTCTGAGCCATTCTATTGGATGGCTTCACCGAGATATCAGAAATTTTTAACTCGGCTGATTCTTCCAGGATTAGTGATCATATATACAGATACATTTCGTCTCTTGATAAGAAATCTGGTGTCCTGTTTTTTGCGCAATTTCCGAACGCTATTGATATTTTTGACTGCCGAAACCAAGGAGGTTAACCTCCTTGGCCGAAACTATGTCATTACTACAAATGTCCAGGTCATCTGCCAGGTCAAGCAGTCAACGTACACCCTGTCATGGTTAGGATTATGTTTGAAGCGATCTTCCTTGGTTTCTTCTTTGTCTAACAACTTTCTCCATTATAGAGTGACTTTTAACTCACAGTTAAAAAAGAGTGGGGATTACCCGCTTCCCTTTCTGAATATCACATATTATTTACACTGTTACATTTTATACGATCAATACTTTCTTTTCAAGTGATGTGTTATCCCACAGACTGTTATTGAAAAAGTCTTTACTGACTGAAATAATCCGACTGTCGCTAATCTAACCATTCCTGGCACTGATAGAGGCCGGATTAGCAAAATGGCGGGTTATTGAAAGCATGGATACAAATACGATTCTATGTACAGTATACGTTTGAAGGAACTTGCTCACCTTCTAGTAGCATTGCACTGTAGTTAATGGTATAGTAAAGCGTTACCAATGGTCGAAAAAAAAAAAAAACACAGGATATTTCCGTTTTCAAGAGGACCATCAAACGGATTGGCTGTCTGTCTCTGACGTTGCGGTCTGATGTACGCTCGATTTTAGTCGTTACGGCGGCATTGCGCAACTCTGTCGAACGCCTGTACGAAGAATACGACAGCATCCACGTAGGCGTCCCCGTATTTACCGGTTTCGAGGTCTCCTTTACGAACAGAGAGACCTGCTTTTAAAACGATCCTTCTCTTCAGAATCCACGTTCATTCCTACATATTGCATTTTCCGTCTCCAGAAGTGCGATAATAAGCTATATTTATGATACAGAACGTGTTTCCTTTGAAAATACACGATACAAAACTCCGAATAATACCACAAATTGAAATAAGCTTAGAATTATTAAACTAACTATACTCTAACAACAATGTTGCACCCGATATTTCATTGTTGTTTGCGTCTTTATAGATGTGCGTCGGATTACTGAGACGCCAGACTAGTGAGGGGTTAGCGAGGTCGCAGTGTATTGCTTTGTTTCTTGCCGAAATGCGCAAAACTGCGAAGAGTAAAAGTTACTAGATTTCCTGCAGCTAATACGTTTCTTGCGTTTCATATTTTCTTTAGTATGCACACTGTAACTGTCTAATCAGCCAAAAACAATATATTCAAAGAAGTAATAGAAACAGTCTACATTTACAGCTACATACATACATACTCCGCATTTACTTTCCTATTTCACTCCCAAATAGAACGAGGAAAAAAAAGAATGCCTATATGCCTCCGTACGAGCCCTAATTTCTCTTATCTTGTCTTTTAATCACTACGCAAAATATAAGCAGGCGGCAGCAAGATCGTACTACATTCAGCTTCAAATTCCGGCCCTCTAAATTTCCTCAACAGAAATTCACGACAAGAACGTCGTCTTTTCTCCAGCGATCCCCAATTGTGTTACCGGATCATTTCCGTGACCCTCGCGCATTGGTCGAACCTACCAGTAACAAACCTAGCTGCTCGCCTCTGAACTGCTTCTATGTCTTCCTCTAAACTGATCTACTGCGGGTCCCAAATACCTGAGCAATACTCAAGACGTGGTCGTACAAGCGTTTTATACGCGGTCTCCTTTACAGATGAAGTACATCTTCCTAAAATTCTCCCAATAAACCGAAGTCGGCTGTCCGCCTTACTCACAACTGTCATTACATGTTCGTTCCATTTCATATCGCTCTGCAATGTTACGCCTAGATATTTGAATGACGCGACTGCATCAAGAAGCTCACTACTAATGCTGTATTCGAATATTATGGGATTGTTTTTCCTACTCATGCGCATCACCTTACATTTTTCTACATTAAGGGCTAGCTGCCATTCTTCGCACCAAGTAGAAATTTTGTCTAAGTCATCCTGTAAGCTATTACAGTCAGTTAAAGACGACACCCTCCCATACACCACAGCATCATCAGCAAACAGCCGCAAATTACAACTTACTCTGTCCATCAGATCATTTATATAGATAGAAAATAATAGTGGTCCTATCACACTCCCATGGGGCACGCCTGATGATACACTCGTCTCTGATGAACAGTCGCCGTCGAGAACAACGTACTGCGTTCTATTACTTAGGAATTCTTCCACCCAGTTACAAATCTGTGAACCTATTCCATAAGCTCGTATCTTCGTTAGCAGTCTGCAGTGTGGCACCGCGTAGAACGCCTTTTTGAAGTCGAGACAAAGACAATCCGCCTTTTGCCCCCCTTTTTTTTTACGTAGGACCAGAATTTTTTTGGGTTCTCGGAAAGATCTCTTGCTAAGGTATGGCTGTGGTAATTATTGTATGCTTCGCGCATCGATCGTTTTATAGACACACGAATCTCTACTAACTTTTGCCTGTCATCATTTGCGTGTTCTTTTTTAAACCGAGAGTGCAACAGTCTTTACTTTCTCAGTAGCTTTCTAACATTATTATTATACCACGGTGGATCTTTTCCATCCTTAATCGACTCTACAGGCACATATTTCTCCAACCCTTTATGTACAATGCACTTAAATTTAGTGCACAATTCCTCCTCATTCATAGTACCGGAACTAAACGATGCCCATTCATTTTCTAAGTGCGATCCTAACAACTGCTTATCGGCTCTTCCCAACAAAAACACGCTCCTAGCCTTCTTGATTGGCTTATGAACTTTGGTCACCATCGACGCTATGACGATATCATGGTCACTAATTCCTGTCTCTACACAGACATCGTTAATAAGGTCAGGCCTGTTCGTAGCGATATGGTCTAAAGTATTTCCATTGCGCGTGGGTTGCCGGTTTAACTGCTGAAGACAGTTTTGGGAGAATGTGTCTAAAAGTAGCTCGCTAGACTGCTTGTCTGTACCTCCTGAAATGTAACTAGAGAGGTTCCAATCTTTACTCTTAAGGTTGAAGTCTCTCCCGATTAAAATTACATGGCCCAGATACCTACGCACTACCTGTTGTAGGCTTTCATTGAATGATTCTAAAACTGCTATTGGTCAGAAGTGTGGGTCATAGATAAAAATAGAGAATAGAAACTGCTTGCTACAGAGATGTCATACTGGAGAAGATGCTGCAAATTAACATTGTTAGAGCACATGAGAAGTCAAATAATTAGAGGAAGGATGATAGCTACAACCACCATTATAGATGCAATTAAAGATAAAAAATTGAAATGGTCTAAATTTTCGACAAATGGAACAGGAAAGGATACCATTACAATCATGGCTTCCACCACAAATAAACAAGCGAGATAGATCACGTAAAAAAGTGGATAAATAGTAGTCAAAAGGAAATGCAGAAACGAAGACTGGAAGAAGGAGATTGGATAGACCAGGACCGATGGCGCTTAGGTTGCGAAAGCGGCAGTGATGATGCAAATTCACGCTACAATAATAATAATAATCTCTATATATAAAAATCAAATGCTGCGCGTTAGTCTCTGTAAAACTAAAAAAGGCTTGACCGATCGGAATAATTCCTTTTTGTTTTGATTTCACTTTAATACGACGAGGCCGCTGGTATATATATATATATATATATATATATATATATATATATATATATATATAGGAAAAAAGGGACAACACAAAGGAACGCTGAAAAATCGAAATTCGTAATTTTGTATGGGCATCCACACTTCGAATTATATTATTTTATCCATTATTTTTGGTTAGAGAACACACACCTGTTTTCGTAATAATAATGTCGTAAAGAAATACCGCAACCAGCCACAAGATTTTTATAATTACATTTATTTCACCGTAACTAGTTTCTGGCCTGAGGCCATCATTAGACAGTAGTGCCGATATCAGGTTTACATTGGTGTACTAAAATAACAAAGTTATGTGAACCATAGTTTATAAGGTTAATTATTTTTATCCTAAGTATAACTAAGTTTTCTTGTTGGTATTGCTTTCGTTTGAATTAAAATTACATCTATTGCATTTCTTCAAGCAAATTCATTATTTTGTGCTCCTTTTTCTTTTTTGCTTGAAGATATTGAAATATATCATCACATTCACAATAAAGCTGATTGTATTTTGAATGGTCAGTTAGAATTAAGAAACCAATTACACCTCCAAAATTTCATACAGCTTGTATAACTTCAACCAACAAAGATGACATTTAACTGATAGGAAGGTTTCTTCATTGGTCATTAGGAGCTGATTTCAAATGTAAAATTAAATGTATTTTTTAACAATGAGCATAAGTATATTTGCACTTACACTGCAGTATGCCATATCTGTAAACATATCATTTACTTTGGTGTATTAAAACAGCTGATGAAACAAACGCCGCCATATTGAATTTAGTGTACCTCACAGATCAATATGGAGCGATACAAATACAAATATCTCTCTCCTATAATAAAGTATACATAAGACCTTCCCTGAAGTAAGTTCAGTGTATCTACAATAGATGTAATCTTAATTCAAATACAAGCAAGAAAACTTTGTTATATTTAGGATAAAAATATTTAGCTTTGTAAACTATGCATCCACATAACGTTGTTATTTTAGTAAACCCATGTATACCTGAAATCAACATTACCGTCTGATGATGGGCTCAGGCCGGAAACTAGTAACGGTGAAATTAATTGATTTATAAAAATCTGGTGGCTGGTTATGGTATTTCTTTACTACAGTAATACTTCGAATTAGATTCGTAATTTATGAGCTGTCTTACCGTTCATCCAATTGCAGAACACTTTTGTGCGCTTGACTTTCAAAACAAGAGGGAGGTCACTTACTACTTAATATTTCGCATGGTGCATGGCGGAAGCTACTTTACAACAGATTCCGAGACGAATCTAAAATTTATTCCAGTCTCGATGAAAGTTTCTACCCTTGAGTGAAACCAGGGGAAGAATCACTGTGCATATAAGATTTCGCACGGTGTATTGCAGAGAATATCTTGCTCTAGTCTTCGACACTGACTGAATGATCACCATCAAATCTGGCAGATACGTGTAACAGGGGAGGGAGGAGATCAATAGAGAGAGAGACTGACAGAGAGCGTGGGAGGTAATGACAAGGACAGTGGCTTGGGTCAGTGGACAGAGAGTATAAGGAAGAGGAGGAGACAGAAGTAGATAGAAGGGGAGGGGATGATGGACAGAGAGAGAAGGGAATGTAAGAATAAATAATTGCGCGATAAATGGCGGGCTTTCGGCTAGCTTATACAGAGAAAAGCCTAAGAGGACAGAGGAAAGAAAGAAATAAGAATAGATATGAAAGGCACAGAGATTAATGGGAGTATAGAATAATATAGTTCCTGTGCATATTTAGCAGTTGCGAAGCATTGCTGGCCAATAACGTAAACTATGAATGAAATTTTAACACGAATTATTTGCAGAAGGATAGAAAAGGTGGTAGAAGACGACTTTGGGAAGATCTGTATGGATTTAGGAGAACTGTAGGAACACGGATAGGCAATACTCACTTTACGACTTATCTTAGATTAAGGAAACGCAAAACTGCATTTCTAGATATTGTAGATTTGGAGAAAGCTTTTGTCAGTATTGATTGGAATACACTCTTTCAAATTCTGAAGCAATCAGGAGTAAAATATAGGGAATGGAAGGTTATTTACAACTTGTACAAAAACCAGACAGCAGTTACCAGAGCTGAAGGGCATGAAAGGGTTGTAATGATTGGCAAGCTAGTAAGAGAGAGTTTTCAAATTGTTCATTGAGCAAGCTATAAAGAAAAGCAAGGAGAAATTTGGAGAAGAAATTAAAACATTGCGTTTTGCTGATGATATTGTAATTCTGTCAAAGACAGCAAAGGACCTGGAAGAGCAATTGAAAGGAATGGACAGTGTGTTGAAAGGAGAGTATAAAATGAACGTTAACAAGAGCAAAACAAGGGTAATGGAATGCAGTCTTAAGATTATCAGGCAATGCTGACGGAATTAGATCAGCTAACGAAGGAATAAAGGTGAACGATGAGTTTTGTTACTTGGGCAGTAAAATAGCAGATGATGGTCGCAGTACAGAGGATATAAAATGTAGAATGGCAAGGGGTAGAAAAGCGTTCTTGAAAGAGACATTTGTTAACATCGAATGTTGATTTAAGCCTAAGGAAGTCCTTTCTGAAGGCATTTGTGTGGAGTGTTGCCTTGTACGGGAATGAAACATGGGCGATAAACAGCTCGGACAGAAAGAGGATAGAGGCTTTTGAAATGTGGTGCTACAGAAGAATGCTGAAGTTAGGTGGGTGGATCGCGCAACTAATAAGAAGGTACTGAACAGAATTGAGGAGAAAAGGAGTTTCTAGAATACCTTGACTAAAAGAAGGGAGCGATTGGTAGGACACATTCTTAGACATCCAGGAATTGTGAATTTATTGTTGGAGGGAAGTGTTGGGGTAAGGAGACTAAGAGATGGATACAGTAAACAGATTCGTATGGATGTATATTGCCGTTCTTGTGAGTTGATGAAGAGGCTTTCTCAGGTTAGAATACGGTGGAGAGTTGCATCAAACCAGTCTCCGGACTGAATACCACAACAACAACAACAACAACAAACATTCGGTGGATTCCTCAGTACTGACTCACTTCCGTAGCTTGTCCCCTATTCCAGCGGTGGGTGGCCTTCATGCTGAAACCGCCATTGATACCACGACTTCCTGCGTTCCCGATGAAAGGCAAACACACGCACACACACACACACACACACACACACAAACAAACATCCGCACGCTCACGCACAAAACCCCCACCCACCTTACACACACACACATGCCTGGCGCCGTCCACCCCTGTTTTCGTCTCCGGTTTTCCCCACGGCAAATAGCCGGCGGAATCCCGCCTTGTTTGCCAACCGAAATCGAAGTGTGCTATCTGCAGGGGCCACTTTTCGATCACTTCTAAATTAGGTACCTTTATCCATATAAAGGGACGTTGCAGAGACTCCCATTTCCTCCAGCTCAAAGACGTGGACAGCAGCAGCAGTGACAAAGTGTACGGATACCCACTATACTCACTAGACGTGAGTGCATCTGATTAGGTCTATTTGCCAGAGGGAAAGAACCACTGCAAGGGATCCCCAACAACACCAAAGCTGACATTATCCATATCCCAGGGCGGTCAATACGGGACATCAACAGAAAACGACGTTCAGACGGTACGCAAGCCTTCCGGACATTTTGCCAACGGTAAAAAAAAAAAAAAAAAAAAAAAAAAACAAAAAAAAAAAAAAAAAAACAAAAAAAAAAAAAAACGGGACGATTATATTGTAGGTGTCTCATAAAAAAGACATTGAGATGGTATGCGAAGCAAGCAAGCCCTTATAATCCCGTAAGCGGTCGACTGCGAACAGCGGGCAAATTGAAACAGGACTCGTATTTTTCCGGCGATTGCCACTATAATGGCGGCCGGCCAAGGTTCAAGTTATCCCTGCGACAGCAGCGCCGTCGGGGTGTCTAGTTATTTTTCAAGGTCTTTGGCGATCTTTGATGCAAAGCCTTCAGGACATTTTGCCAAAGGTCATAAAAGGGGGGCGATTATATTATAGGCATGTAACTATAAGTATGTATGCAGTGGCATAGCTATTACACCAAGGGCCCCGGGACAAAAATGACGTTGGGGCCCTCTCTAAACTAAAACTATACCACAGGCGCCAACTTTTGAAAAAAACTTGTGGTATGCTCAGTGGCGTTTCCAGTACGGGGGAGGTGGTTGCCGGCCTGCAGCCCCCCCCCCCCCCCCCCGACCCGACAGGTATTTCTAAAAAAAAAAAAAAAAAAAAATCATTATTATGTTTTTCCAATTCCAGGTACAAAGCTAAAGTAAAAATTTTGTTTTATTTATTTTAGTAGTATTTGTTCTTTTTTGCTTCATCTGGTGTTAATTTAGGACCATTTTAATCTCTGAAAGGAGAAAAGTAATTTTTTAACATACAGTAAAGAAATTAACAGCCATTAATTTCAGTTTCATAACTACTGGGCGGATTTTCGACCATTTGAACCTGTTTTCCCGTTGTAGTAAGTACATAAATCATTTTCAGAGTTTTAGCCTTCTTAGACATGCATATCAGATAATGATGTGCCTGTATTGTGAATACTGTGTTCATTATTGCAAAAACTAACATCTAATGGTCTTCCTGCCTTCTTTCTTCTGCAGATTTATTTTATATGCAGTATTACGAAAATAGTCCATAAGCACTTCTGCTGTCATACCATGTCTGTCGGGACCAATAGGTTCACAGCCAATTGTTACATCACACACCAATTCAGTAAACAGGATGAAAAACGTCACGACTTAACACTAACACGATTCCTTGAAGACAATTGACTTATAAGAGAATACATAAACGTTAAATTTGTAGTATACACATTTTCATCATATCGTACCAAACCCACTTCAATTCTAGTTATTTAATACAACAATTAAACGTTACCGCCTTCAGTTTACGTCATTGAACTTACAAGCAGCATTCCATTAACCTTCGGACTATTTAGAAAATGATCAATCATATGTCAACATGAATTCAATTACCTGTTTGTTTTAGATAATCTTTTTACAGCGGTATATTACAAAAGCCAGCCGCCCATCAATGGAAAGAGAGAGTCGAATTTAATTACAATCAAGAAATATAACGCAAAGAAAAAAAAATAATACCAAAATTTTCAGTGGGGTATGCCGAGCTACCCCCTCAAATTTTGGGGTATGCTTGAGCGATCGAGCATACCCGTAATCGGCCCCTATGAACTATACAGATGCAATACTACTTCATCAGGTCCTTACCGCTTACTGGAAGACATAATAAGGCAAACCTACTCTTAAGTAAATTACAGGGTGTCACGCAGCAGATAATATTTAATCGTACTCTCTAATATAGTTATAACTGTGAAAGTTAATTATGCTTTCAAGCAAAAACTACTGGTTTGATTTGGTTGAAATTTTGGAGAGGGATGGAGTTGGATCTGGGTAGGACATACAGATGAAACTACCATGGAATAGTTTTCGAAGTTGCTCCATACTAGGTGAATGAAGTCGCAGGCAGAAGCTAGCAAAAATGAACAATGAAGTTTTACTCAACCATGAAAATATGGCCCCCTGCCGCGAATCAAACCCTGAACAGTATTGTCACACACTGCTAGTAATCCAGCAGGTGGCAGGGTGCACGTCTTAACGGACAAACAATATCTTTGTATGTTTATATTCTGAGATGGGAATAATTTTTGGATTTCACTTCGTGAGTTTGAAGTTTGTTGGCAGTGTCCAAAAAGTTAAAAGTCGAAAATCCTTCATTTACCTAAAATATTATATACAGTAGAACGTCGATTATCCGAAGTGTAATTGGGGGACACGGATGTTCGGAAAACCGATTATTCGTGTAATCGAACTGTAGACTTCTACTTGCCAATAAGAAGTACTGTACAGTAAATGTATTTATACAGTATTTGGAGTCGCGCGATCCTTCACATTGCGCCAAGCGGCACGAAGCAAAACTTGGAAGGTGCAGCTGTTGCTGCGACTGTCGGCTTGGCCTGTCAGCAGGCCCCACTAGAAGCAATGTTCCGTCACCCTGTGGCCCAGGAGTTTGTGACACTTGCGCGGAGTGAAACTTGCGCGGAAAGGGAATTTGTAGACACTTGCGCGGAGACCCGGACGCTGCAGGTAGTGAACAGGGTGTTCCAGAAGTAGGGATACACCACCCCTACTCCTCGCCCTCCAGCTGCTACCTGTGCCATATTCAGGGAAAGGCCCACCGAGCGAGGTGGAGCAGTAGTAACGGCCCGGAGATATCACAGCCTCATTCAACAGGGAGATAACACGTCATACAAATATCACTCGATTTACAATACAGCACCATGTGAAGAGGAAAGTGATGAAATCGGAATTGAGCGCAACCGTTGCTAACTACAATTTCGGATTTACTGCATTTTGAGTCAGAATTCGCATCTATATTCGCATTTTTTGCAAATGCGAATTTTTCCTGTCCCTAGTAATACCTCTAAAAATAAACAGCTGATCAAGGCACTAAAAGCAAGGGCAGATCTTTGGGTGTATTACTACAAATAACTAAAACACAATTTGATCGTGGAATTATATACAATCTCATTATAAAGGTTTTTTGTAGGTGGTTTTGAGCAGCTTTTAAATTTGTTAGGAATAGCATTATGAAATATAGACAGCTACACCTTATGTTTATTATGAGATATCGATTTCGGCTAATTTCAGGTCATCTTCAAGTCTCAAACAACAGGTGTTACTTATGCATTTTTCCAGTGGCACTCACAACCTTTAAGTGTTTACACACGCCGGCCGCGGTGGCCGAGGAGACTAAGGCGCTCCAGTCACGGTCTGCACGGCCACTACGGTCGGGGGTTCGAATGCCCCCTCGGGCATGGATATTTGTGCAGTACTAGTTCGTAAGTAGTTCATAAGTAGTTTGTAAGTTTAGGGACTGATGACGCCGTAGTTAAGTCCCATAGACTATACAAACATTTGAACATTTTGTTTACACGTTGTTAATCGCGTTAGCGATGAAACCAGAACCCAGAATCTTTGCGTCTAAATGATACATATATTGGTGTGATGTCTTATTTCGAAAGAACAGACATCACTCCAACACATATATAGCTCTCGGTAAAGTGTAACGGTACGATGTCTTTACGTAGCACAGCACAGCCGACTGGAAACGCAAGAGAGGTGCAAACAACGTTCTCTCCTCAGAGGTATGATTAGGTTCGACGTAGACTTCTACACCATACAGTCTACACGGCGAAGATTACACCAAAAAATTTAACGTTTCGTCTACTTTGGCGATAGCAAGCAAATTTTAAAATCGTGTCTACTGTGTAATGATGTAGCAACACAAAACGCTTCAAGTCCAAAACTTCACTGATTTTCGAGTTCTGAATTTTTAATATGTTTTTAATGTTATTACAGAAAAACATATTTGGGACTCACACTACAATTTTCATATGGCAGAATTTGTAGGTACATTCACAAGACATAAGACAACGGTTGTGTGCATTCATCTCATGAGAAATATCAATCATTTGTTTTCAGTGTTTACTTCAAATTTCTCTTTTAAGTTTCTTTAATTATTAGTACTTAAATGTGGTTATGAAATAAAATAAATTACATGTATATGTGTAGTCTTATGCGGCCAAACTACTTAGATCATTGGTCGCTAGACTTACACACTACTTAATCTTACCTGAAATAACTTAGGCAAAGTACAAACAAACATACCTATGTCCGAGGAAGGACTCGAACCTCCGACCGGACCGGTCGCGCAATTTGTGACACAAATTACATGTTTGATAATATTAATGCATAGAAGTATGAAATCACGTCAAGACTACTTCCTGCAAAAATTTCGACAAAAAAAAAGTTGGCACTGAGTTTAGAAAAACAAAATTCTGGTTTATTGGATTTTAACATTTTATCAAAAATTAAATATTACTACACGAGATACAGCCATTCAAATTTACGGGCACCATAACGTTTTCCCTTCCTTAGTAAATGAGCTGCTTCTTATAGTTTCAACACCTTTTTCTTGAATGTTCTGAATATAAATCTTCACACAGACTTCTTGAGGAGGAGAGTGATACGGATATCTGATTGTAAACCACTGCCTATTACCTTAGACCTTTTTGACTGTACTGAACAGGAATTCCACGTATTCCGTAATTTATATTTATACAGTAAACAGGCAATGTAATTTATAACCATCTATTGGCTGCCAATTTCGCTTCATTTTTCCTGGAAGTCTGGCAATTGGTTTCTCCCTGTTGGTTTATGCCAAGTTCGGAGTAAAAATGGTTCTATATGACGGTGATGGAAAATAGAATTTATCTTTAGCATTTTTCGGTGTGTGACATTCCCTTACACATTCCGTATTTCATATATTTCTTAGATGTATTTGTAATTCGAATACAGCCAAATCGTTTTGGGGTCTACGAATAAACGCTTTAAGTATGTAAAATACTCATTGACTTATTAGTAACGTTTTTTTTAATTGAAGGTTTAAGGTTGCATCTCCTATTAAAAAGCATAGTAGCTATTTTTAAAGAGATGGAAGTTGCGTGATAGTGGGGTTAACTACATAGCGGTCAATTACATCAACGTATCTGTGCAGGATGCCTAATATATTTATTGCTTGTGCAGGTGTCTTGATATGCTTTGTGTTCTGAATAATATGCTTTTAGGAGGTATGACTGTGGAAAGTCATAGTCTTGTAGTAGCAGAGACTAACTCTCAAAAACATTATCACTATTAAAATACCTTTTTGTTTACAGGAGGAACACTCAACGGATTAATATGTAGTTAGAACAAGTTACTATATTGCTCTTCAGCTTGCAAAGGGTTGTGCAATTTCACTGATTTTCGTGTTATGTTGACAGTGTGGAAACTTGACAACAGCAGTGCTAGACTTCTTGGTGGGCCTGTACCCAGGAAAAGCGATTAGCCGCCCCAAGGGCCCCGGGTTCCGCGCAAGTGTCACTCCGCGCAAGTGTTCCAACCCCGTGGCCCAGAGCGGTTACTGTGGGTAGCTTAGTTTGAGGAGGGGGAATTGGTGGACGATAGGATGGGAAGGTAATAAATAAATAAATAAATAAAAAATAAAAATAAAAAAAACGACGCTCTGTTGTAACTTTTTCCGAATTTTGCTCACGGAGGTCGAGGGGCCCCTTGATCTCGGGGGCTCCGGGGCACTGCCCCGCCTAGCCCTATGATAGCTACGCCACTGTACGTATGACAATAAAGTCATTTCAGAGAAAAAATAATAGTTCTCATTGCTTATGTGCAGATATTCCTTTATACTCTTCGTCTATGCAACTAAAAAATACAATGTTTATTTTGCTCGATTCGTTTTACTTTATTTAAAAGACATCTTCTGTAGCAGTTGTTGCGGATGATGCTCTACAGCCGCGCGGTCTAAGGCGTTATGCCACATTGCGTGGCCGCTCCCGTCGGAGGCTCGTGTCCTTCCTTGGGCATGTGTGTGTGTGTGTGTGTGTGTGTGTGTATGTGTGTGAGTGTGTGTGTGTGTGTTATGTTTGGCGTTAAGCTAGTTTAAGTTGGTTGAAGTATTTGCTTTCTAAAATGAAATAGCCATTTTCTTGCTGCAATCCTTTTATTTTCTCCATACGCGTGTATCGAGCGAGGTGGCGCAGTGGTAACACAATGGACTCGCATTCGGAAGAATGGTGGTTCAAATCCACTTCTGGCCATCTAGAGTTAGGTTTTCCGTTATTTCCCTCAATCACACCAGGCAATTGACGGGATGGTTCCTTTGAAAGGGCACGGCCAATTTCCTTCCCCATCCTTACCCAAACACTCCGAGCCTAAGCTCCGTCTCTAATGACCACGCTGTCGACGGGACGCTAAACTGCAAACTTACTTCCTTCCATACGCGTGTGGTCCTGTGTTTTAGGGCATCATCAGTGAATGCTACACCTAGAAATTACGTTTTTGTTTACTGGTGTAGTCTCAACAGATTTTTAAAGAATTCACTGTGTTTTACTAGAAATACCAGGTGATCAAAAAGTAAGTATAAATTTGAAAACTTAAGAAATCACGGAATGATGTAGATAGAGAGGTAAAAATTAACACACATGCTTGGAATGACATGGGGTCTCAGTAGAACAGAAAAAAGTTCAAAAAATGTCCGACAGATAGCGCTCCATCTTATCAAAAAAGCAATAATTAGCATAACAAATTAAGACAAATCAAATATGATGTTCTTTACAGGAAATGCTCAATATGTTCATTATCATTCCTCAACAATAGCTGAAGTCGAGGAATAATGTTGTGAACAGAACTGTAAAGCATGTCTGGAGTTATTGGGAGGCATTGGCGTCGGAAGTTGCTTTCAGCATTCCTACAGATGTCAGTCGATCACGATACACTTGTGACTTCAGGTAAAGCCAAAGCCAATAATCGCACGGACTGAGGTCTGGGGACCTGGGAGACCAAGCATGACGAAAGTGGCGGCTGAGCACACTATCATCACCAAACGACGCGCACGCGTCTAGCAATACTTTTTTTTTTTGTCTAATAAAACCCCATGTCATTCCAAGCATGTGTGTCAATTTTTACCTCTCTATCTACATTATTTTAAGTTTTCAAATTTATACTGACTTTTTTATCACCCGGTAAATATAGACTACTGACATTTTACAGTCTCGCGATTTTCAGGGCTGAATTCACACAGCTTAAGCCAGTGATTTCGGTTAAAACAAAGTCTACTGTTTGTAATCTGTTGAAGATACACCAGTAAACAAAAACGTAGTTTCCAGAGCCGCGGTGGAATGGACGAGTGCTCTAAGGCGCCTTGCTGCGGCGCGCGTGATTGCTCCCCTTCAGAGGTTGGAGTCCTCCTTCGGGCATAGGTATTTGTGTAGTCCTTAGGTTAGTTTAAGTAGTTTGTAAGGCAAGTTACTGATAACCACAGTAGTTAAGTTCCATATAATTACAGACATTTGAACTTTTTTTATTTCCAGATATAGAATCTACTGATGATGCCCTGAAACAGAGGGAGATAAAAGAATGGCAGCAAGAAAACGGTTTGTCTTTTCCTAAAACAAATATTTTCTTGCTTGCTGTGGAAGATGGCCACAAAAACAAACTTGTTAGTTGAAGTACTTTGTAAGTATGTGCAGATGACAGCAAATAACTAATAATTTTCACATTACTTCTTATCCAGTCCTTATACAAGGGTCTTTCGTTTTAACCTCCGATTGCACAACATAGAGGCCAGACGAATGGCAGGCGAGCTATGTGCACAGTAGACGATTGCTCACCTCCCTCACCAAACTCTCTGTTGTTGCCGGGTTCACGACTTCATTCTGTGCTGAGTTGCAGTCACATAAACAGGATTCCATTGATCAATTCTCCCGCCAAATGCGAGTTACGAAGCGTTATTCGTTTTCTACAAACAGAAGGGAACAGTGCAGCAGAAATCCATCGAAGAATGAGCCAAGTGTGTGGAAAGAGAGTTATGACTCAAGGAATCGTGCGTGAATGGTGCAGAAAATTTAAAGATTGACGAACTGATGTGCACCGTGAAGGAGGTCAAGGACGCATCTGTCGCTACAGATAAACTTGTTCAACGAGTTGACAAAGCGGTAAAAGGAAACTACAGGTTCACGACAAGTTCTTTATCACTGGAATTTACGGAGGTGTTCCGAACTAACGAGGAGCTTCAAGACAATCTGATGACTTACTTAAAGTCATTGGCGCGAACATTTTATGAAGAGGGTATTTGAAACCTTGCCGGCAGGTATGATAAATGCCTTAATCTTCAAAGTGATTACTTTGAAAAGTAGCCATAAGTGTGCATAACAATTGGTAATAAAATATATCTTCTATAACCATTTGTCTTTTATTTATGGCCTACCGGAAGCTTAAAGAAAAAGCCCTCGTATATCTCGCGAAAAGCCTGCGAAGGTGAAAAATGAGATATCTGGCCGCAACAAAAAACCGCCTTCTTTCAATAAATCCTACCCCAGTTCGCTTATTAGATCCTCGACACTCTCTCTCCAATTTCGCTGACAATACAAAATCAGTTACTCTTCTTTGTATTCCTTTGATTCCTCTGTCAATCGGCCTGATTTTATCAGTACAGAATAACTTGCCTCAGCTGATTGAACTCGACATCTTCAATCGCCAAATTTCTGTATAGTATATGACAATTTACACATTATATTTATGGCTTCTTGCCAATCCAGCGGCACTGCAGAAAAACTATAACATACACGCATTTTGATAACCAAGGAAGGTTTTAGGCACGGTTTTGTAGCGATCGGATAGAATTTTAGTGATTTGAAGAATATAACGCGAAATACGAAATAATATTTACTCTTTGAAAATTATATTTACTCTTCGACTTTCTGAAAGTGGTTTTATTGGTTGCTTTGTTCTACGAAATATGATGTAACGCACTGAGTACAATACTTAAAATTCTGCAACTTGACAGCATCAATTGATAATGTCGTTAACAGCGTCTTCTGTAACATAGAAGTGAAATACAAAAATCATGAGTGGCTACCAGAGAGAGCGCGTTTTTGACACCACGTAATGATCATATTACAACCCAAACACAGCAACTTGAAACAAGTTACAAGAATTACAATCTACAAGTCAATTAAACAATCGTTGATCAAGATCAAGCTGTGAACCAACCTGTGTTGTTTGTAAATACGCTAGGATCACCAGGAATGCCATCTCATCGACTACTTTTGAAAGCAGGATCAACGATCATGAAGCAGAGAAATTGGAGGCCTCCACAGTTGTGCAATGGGACTTGACTGATCGTCAAAAATTTACATCAGAACCGCATTGAAACAATGATTTTGTCAGGAACATCAGCCGGAAAAGATTTTTTTTTTAACTCATATTCTGTAATCGCTTCCGATATGCTGTTTGAATTCGAAAGGCTTCAGTTTCCAGTTCGTCTAGCTTTTATGATGACAATTAACAAATCACAAGGACATTCATTAAACGTCGCAGGAATCCATTTACAGCCCTTATGTTTTTCATGCTGTCTGTAATACGTCGCCTTCTCATGGATAGACCAGGATCGACTTTTCAAATAACAGAACAAAATATAACATAATTTTCTAAAATGCCATAAATTGAATGAAAATCAATTTGGTCATTACTCTCAGTATATGTGTTAAGATAATAAATCACAGGCTGTAACAAATATTGCATGTATTAATTATTGTGACTCATTAAGTACTTTACTTACTTTTATTTTTCCTATGAAAATCTGATTAAAAAGTTTATTGCTGAAGAAGGCATTTTATTTCATTTCTTTCTTGGGTGGTTCAACTAAGCTGAACGTTTTAAATATTTCCGAAACCGTTTAAGATATCGTAATTCTATTTTCACTCAGACGAATTGTAAGAAAGTCCCCACTTCCGCTCTAAATGACGTACAGCACCTTGTCATAGATGTGAAAGAGACAAATTCAACGGCGTTTCACCCATCGAAATCCGATAAGTATGTTCCGAGATATTACAATATTTAGAACTCAGGATTTATCTATTTTGCACATCAAACCAGTTACTGCCTCTTAATGCATCATTATTGATGAATTTATGTTTGACAAAAATAAATACAGAAGACGTAAAGATCGCAATTGTGGGAGATGGGTGTTTGATGACGGGGAGAGTGTATGTAAGTCAAATTCGTCTCGAAATGGTAATGTGTTTCCCAACCGGCAATTTAAAAAGAAGATACCAGTTTCAAATTAATATTATATATCAAAACCTTTCGAATATGTGAATTGATTATCAATTATGTAAAACCGGGCATTCCGATACCCATTTATTTTAACTCTCAGAATAATATTTTGCATCGTGAAGTCATAATACAAATGTAGGAATAAATAAATTAGATGCCAGAACCCTTAGTTCCTCTCAGAATTTATCATCATCAACTATCTTTCAATGTTCTGGACTCACAAATGAAATAATTCTTAAATTTTTAACGTGTTTCAGTATCGTAGTGAACGTTCTTCTGATGAATTAACTCCTCATCAGTAGTTGTCTCCAGTTTTCACAATACTTTTAAGGTATTTAATTCCTGTTGAACTTTATCTCTCATTCTCTTCTCTATGACTTTTTCTTGTGGTAACCCAATTTTCGCATCAATAGAACAACACAGGAACTCTCACTTTATAGAATTTCAAGGTGTCTCTTTCTGATCTTTATGCGACAATGTTCTACTAGTGCTAGCACAGTAAGATTGCAGTTTGCTTATTTTATTTTTCGTATTAAAATCAAAATCAAAACTCACATCGTAGTCTAAACAAGCATTTTGAGAGACTTTAGGCTACCTAACAGAATTTTTGCTCTAACTGGATTCTTTCCTCGGAATGCTATTTCGTTTTGTTCAAGATGTTCAAATGTTTGTATAGTCTATGGGACTTAACTACGGGGTTATCAGTCCCTAAACTTACAAACTACTTATGAACTACTTACAAACTAGGACGGCACAAATATTCATGCCCGAGGGGGGGATTGGAACCCCCGACCGTAGTGGCCTTGCAGACCGTGGCTGGAGCGCCTTAGTCTCTTCGGCCACCGCGGCCGGCTTTCGTTTTGTTACCAGAAACTTAAATTGTATTTCTTGCAGATTTCTTTCAGCTTCTATAACGATAGTTGGGGTGAGGGCATCTTCATTCATGTGCACAACAACGACATCATCTCCAAACAGAAGCATATACAATATGTAATCCTAATTTTCCATCTTATTTCATTTGTTTAATTTTGAGAAGTTATGTATAGCCAAATATGAACGGAAGGCAAAGCAAAAATATTGTTTGGAAATGGTTGGAAAAGCAGTTAACTGAAAGACAGATCAAATCAACGACTATCCCGTCATCAGCACTGTTGTAACACGAACCTTACCTCGCAATGAGCTTGCAAAGGGTGCTGATCTTGTTAAGAACCGGCTGCACATATCACCAGCGACATTTCTCGAATCTGTTTTCGAAAGCCGAAGAGACGCGACTTCAAGTGTAAAGTCGTTACGGCATCAGTGCTGTAGTGCAACGCGTGTGGCTGTTATTGAATTCATGCGACGTTCTGCCCATCGCGTAGCAACGTCCCTGCAATTATTGATCGTCGTTTGTCACTAGCGCCTTGCGTAAATACAAATGTGCAGATAAATTCTAATATCCGATTCTAGCAATCGGCTTTGACGTCATACGTAAGCCAAAGTAGACCAAAGATAACGTAGACTGCGCTTGACGTCATTATACTGAAACCAACATCTAAGTCGCGTGAGTCGGGGCAGGAACCCGTTTTTATCATTACCAGTAATGTCAAGTGTAGCTGAGAGTGGTATTTCTAATCCTTTGTAGTGGAAATTAAACGTAGATTTTAAGAATAAAACGTTTTTCGTATTCTTATAACATATTTACTAATACTGGTAACGTTAGTTACCCGCAGTTGCAAATATAAATGTGATGACTAGTTTTTACATGTGCCTAGCTCTTTTTGTTTGTAGTTCACACTGGATTAGAAGACCAAATATCAGTTTGACAAGCAGCATCAGTTTTCTTATTATTCAACAATACGTGTGAAATGTTTTGTTGTGCTTTTGTAAGAACTGAAATCTGTTTGCATCCACAGTGTCCGATTTTAACACAATACTACCGTTTATATTTAAGACTTTTGCCAAAGACGGTGATGCCAAAATGTAAAACAAGCAAAATATTAGCTGTTTACATTAATTAATAATATGCTGAGAAAATATCGATGCACTCAAGAAGTGATTTTGTAAGTACAATGAATAGTCTATATGTATTTTAAAAACGACTTACTTGTTGCCATATAAACTGGGTCAAGAGCAGTTTAAATAATCTTACCATCGATAATCACATTCATGAATTGCAAAAAGTAAAAGATTCATAGTGTAGTACAAACACTGAGGATATGTAATTCTGTTGCCTGTAAAAATAACTAAGTTTTCACCTGGTAGCATGCAGAAACGATTATCACCGCATTAGTAATATGGAGAAATTACGTTTCCTTGACTACTTCATGTGAAATACGAATACGAGAAGTCGTTTACTGTTAAAATCAACGCCTGATTTCACCTATAAATGGGAAAACCGTTGCTCATAACGACTAAAACTCAGTCACGTGACTCTGGTCAATTTTAGATGTTGGTTTCAAAAATTCAAACCATAAAACGGCAGAGAGAGAGGGAAACGCTCAGTGTATTCTATCTAAGGAGGTTACAACCTCCTTGATTCTGTCTTTCGTCTTTGTAAGCCAAAGACTCCGCATAGAGGCAATATTTGGAGACAACGATGTTTAGTCGTAAACAAACGAATGTAACACGGAAAAAATATATTAAAAAAGAATACGTTACATTACAACCATATATCACGCGACTAATTATTCAGCCATAGATTGTATCAGAAATAAATGGAGATAACGGAAAAACAACAGAAAAAAGTATGCATGCGTGAACTAGATTGTCGGGTACAGTTTATTAATTGCCTGTACGCCTTCGTTTTCGTGCTCTTCGGAAATAACACTGTCATAAAATAGCACGGGAATTGCTAAGAGCGTTAACCGGCACCGTTTTCATAAGCAGAAATGATTATTTGAGTAGTTAAGCAACAATTTTGCCGTCAGAAATTTATTCCACAATCTTTCTCTCTAAAGAACAAAGGTAAGACTAATTCAGTTATCGCAGATCACAAAGAAGTACAAAATTCTATAAAACATGGAATAGCGAATTTCACGAAAAAAAAAAAAAAAAAAAAAAAAAAAAAAAAAAAAAAAAAAAAAACCAGCACCCCAAGTGGCTGGACGCGGATCTGCAATGCACTGTCGTACTCGTAGCGTCAGTTTATGAGGCGCTACAATATTATCATAGTTCAAACAAGTAAATAACTATTCAATAGCTGGTAATTTTTAATAATGAATATTAAATTTACTGCAACCATAACAGGGCGGTTTCGCATGAGGACAAACTACTCTAAGGTCACAAAACTCATGGACTAGCAATGTTTACGGGTCCAGATGGTGGCAGTGTGGCGCACACAAGGTATAAAACGGCACTGCATTGGCAGTGCTGTCGTTTGTACCAATGTTACCAACCCGTGGGATTTGTCCCATATCGTGGGAAATTTTGGCAATTATTTTTCAGATAGGGACAAAGGGATTTTTTTTTTTTTTTTTTTTTTTTTTTTTTTTTTGCATTGTGGTTAGGAAATTTTCGACAGCGACAAAAGTTGTAGATAATGGAATGAACTATTTTTAACAACTTTTTTATAGTTCCCCTAGTTTCCTCTCACAAATTTGGACAGAATAGAGCGATGGAACCTTTCAAATTGTACTCGTTATTCTGTTGCCCACTCACCTTGTACTTTGTGTCCGATTTCGATAAACATTTCGTAAATTTGTAATACAATTTTCGGTATTAAATAATTATAACTAATACTCTTTATTTATTTTATTACTAACTAGCTGACCCGCCCCGGCTTTGCACGGGTAATCTTTAAACTTCTTTAACTCGAAAACTTCGGAACGTATCGTGATGCAGTTTGTTTCAATTTCTTCGTTATAATTCTGGTATCAACTCAGGCTATATTAAATGTCAATACGAAAATGTGAAATAATTGAAATAAAAATAATAACATAGAATGGTTTACCACGTCCGCACTTATTAAATCGATAGTTCTGTAATTTTCACATTTGTCAGCACTTGCTTTATTAGGTATTGTAATCACTATATTCTTCTTGAAGTCTGAGGGTATCTTGCATACCAGGTGGAACAATTTTTTCATGACTGGCTCTCCTAACAATGACAGCAGTTCAGACGGGATGTCATCTACTCCAGCGTCTTGTTTCTACTCAAATCTTTTAGTGCTCTGTCAAATTTTTCTCGCAGTATAGTGTCTCCTACTCATCTTCCTCTACTTCGTCTTCCATTTCTAGAATACTGCCTTCAAGTTTATTTCCTTTGTACCGGCCTTCTATATATTCCTAACACCCTTCAGCTTTCCCTTCTTTGCTTAGTACTGGTTTTCCATCGGAGTTCTTGACATCATACCGCTGCTTTTCTTGTCTCCAAATGTTTCTTTTATTTTCCTGTAGGCGGTATCTATCTTTCCCCTAGTTATTCATCCTTCTACGGTCTTATATTTCTCCTAAAACCACTCCTGGTTAGCCTGTCTGCACTTCCTCTCAACTTCATTTTTCAGACGTCTGTACTCCATTCTGCCTGTTATGAAAGTAACAACATAAAAAAACAGCAACTACTCATTTTATATCATGCCACTCTTCTGCTAGTCCCTGTTGGTCGCTTGGAGTGCCAACATCGCTTCAGCTGCAGTTTTTCCCCTACAGAGGTTCGTGACTGTCTGTGTTAGGGTGTGGTATTGTCGTGCCTCTACCGCCAATGAATGTTCCTTTGACCACTTGCCATAAAGGCAGACTAGCGTTACCTACTAATGGCACCCTCAGCACACACTGTCAACAACGTGCCCTCCACTTGCACCGCACCATGTCAAATGTCCACTATATTTCTGCACTAAATAAGGTAAAGCAGTCAACAAGCCGAAGATTGGTTTGAACTCCTCAGTGCTTTACTAGGCATGGTCCTGTTTGGAGGTGGTATGCCGTTGCCTTCCTCCGACCGTTGAAATGAATTACCCAGCCAGTTATAGGGGGACCTACAGTTTAACTTGGGTTCAGAACCACGGTGCTACTCGACATTTTTCACATCAGCAACACTGCCAGAGGTGAAAGAAATGGAAAGTGACAGATAAAATTCCTAGGACCTGGCGGGGAATGAACCCGAAACCTTTGGATATGCAGTCTGGCACTCTACCACTGTGCTACCGAGTCGCACACTACTAATTGTATTTGGGGGGGGGGGGGGGGGCGTTTTACAGTCAGTATATGCACATACCACCAGATCTAACATCGAAATTAAATCATAGTACGACACATAGTACAGGAGATATGAGGCCAAAAAATTGAAATGCATGAAAATCTACATTTAACTACAGCATTGCGCATGGTGTTACAACTTATTACTTCTAATTATATTTGGGAGACATTTTACAGACAATATACATGCAGATAACTGAATCTAATTTCAAAATTATACAATACTACGACACACAGTTCAGGAGATGCGACCTCAGAAACAATTAAATGTATTGAAATTCGGCATATCACACATTAGGTAATTCATTACGTCTTTATTTCCAACACAAAGTGCAACAAATTTCGCAGACGGTTGCCGGCCGCTGTGGTCGAGGGGACTGCTGCGCGCCAGTCACGGTCTGCACGGCCACTACGGTCGGGGTTCGAATCCCCCCTCGGGCATGGATATTTGTGCAGTCCTTAGTGTTATATAGTTCATAAGTAATTTGTAAGTTTAGGGACTGATGACCCCGTAGTTAAGTCCCATAAGCTCTCCAAACATTTGAACATTTTTACTAATATTGCAAACTGCGAACATGTAAAATACCACTGGTCAAAACAATTATGGCATCAGTTGAGATATCTAGGTTTTGAAGTCATCGGCAGAATGAACTAAAATGGTTCGACTTCTTTCTATCGGTTCTACGGAGTGGAGACAACCACATTACGGAAACTGAGATTGTGGTATGTAATAACAGAAAACTGCTGCATAGGGGGGCTGATGTTGTCTTGTGTTTACCAAACGAACTGCACAAGCACTTGGGATCAAATAGTGTTGTGTCCACGTAATACAATGCAACAACGTGACTTACCCGAAGCTACCGCACGGAGAGCCATAAGAAGTTAGAAATCTGGACAGACACAGAGGGGGGGGGGGGGGGGTGGCTACAGCTATTTGACTGTCCCACAGTATAATTTCCAGAATCTGGATGCGATTTCAGACAGCAGGAACCGAACGCACCCTCCAGGCAGCAACAAGACGCACAGTATCGCCTTCGGGAATGTGGCCTCTACGCACAGATGCCTGCGGTGCGTGTCCTATTAAAATCACGACACAGGTTAGCCCGCTGAAAATGGGCGGAGGAACGACAAGAATACGGTCGTAACGATTGGCACCTGGTCCTGTTCACAGTTGAGTCGACATTTTGTGTTCACCAGACAGCCGTTGTTACCTTATCTAGAGAGAACGTGGAACTCGGAACAATTCTCCTTAAGTGCGTGTAACATCACCATATCATGGTGGTTGTGCCGTACGCTAGTGCCATAGGAGATGGATTCCTTCTGGTGTACGGTAACGATCGTCCCCAAAGAGCTGCACTGGTGGACAACATGTTTGAAGCTGAGGGAACTGAACGAATGTAGTGGTCAGATTGTTCACCGGGCTTATGTCCGGTTGAGCATGTCTTTGATGCATTGCAGCCAAACCAGCACCTCTCACAACATTGCAGACCTGGATATTGAGCTTATGGAGGAATGCCCAAACATCCCTCAAGAGCTAACTGATGACCTCATACTGTCCATGCTGCGCATATGTGCAACTGTACTGAAGTGATCACACACCATATTATAGGGCAACTAAAATGACATTCACTATTATGGTAGCCTCACGGTGCACGCATAAGTAAACGCCATATATATCTTATGTCAAGAGTTGAGAAGAAAAATATCTTACTGTATCACACACAGATTACAACTGTAACCAATATCTCAATAAAATACGTCACCATATGTATACTGTGTATGATATCTCACCTGATGCCCTAATTGTTTTGAGCAGTGTATGTTATTGTAAGACACATAGATCAGGCGATAACAGCATTAAGGATTAAGCTGCATGAAAATGAAATTGAAATGGAATAGAGTAGGGTAGAAGACGATGGACAGAGAGCGAAGAGGGAGTTGGACTAAAATAAGAAAGGAATAAATTCACAGCTGGGCGACGCAGGGAACTAATGCTAGGTGTTTTATGATATAGGGCTGTGATACTAGAATGTCGCTGAAAAAGTGTTTCTAGATGAGTTATATTGCACTTTGCATATATTTGGTTTCATGTGCCTATTAAGCACTTTAATATGTTTTCAAAGTATGGTTTCAACAAAAACTCTGATTAGAATCTCGCGCTTTTTATTATAAACTGAAGTTATCATGCTGTTCTTAATAAGTTTATCGATGTCACATGTATTTTGATATGAGACCTTTTTTCAACAGCATAAGCTTGTAAAAATTACTTTCGGTTAAACTAAATAAATGGCTTCTTGAAGTTATTGATTATTTGACCTTATAGCCCTGAGGAGGACCAGACGAGTAAGTATTAAGTAGAGATGGCTACGTTTTCCTGTTTCGAAACAATGTTTCGATACGCAGAAATGTTTCAGTGTTTCAAAACCCGCATGTTCCGCCGTTTCGAAACCGGTCTGTTTCATTCTAATCGATTTCGGATCACATTTCCGGTCGATACTGAAACTGTTTCCTCCTGTCGGTTTCACTGTTTCAAAACAGCGTTGTTTCAGCCCAATAATGCAAGAAGGCGGAACCGACGAAGTGTGTCGTAACAATGGTGTTTCGGCACAGATAAATATTGACATGACTAGTATATGAACAGTTTTAAGAGTGTAAAAAACTAGTGGATAGACGTGTGTCTGCAGCTTAAGATTACTGAAATCAAGATTCATTTCTAAAGTAACAGCTATATTCAGAAATGTCATAACGTCTGCTTTATAAACGCACATCATTATATATACGCTAACACGAAACTGAGGGTACAGGTTTGTAATATTAATCATACTGTCGAAGGGACGTTAAACCCTAAGCTTCCTTCCTTCCTTAATCATACAAGAAGGCCAATGAAGCGTAAATAATTCGAAAGGTGGTTTGTCATAGATGTTGCGAATATAAAAATTATGTGTGCACGTAGCTGTAAAGAGTGGTAAAAAGAAAAAGAAATATTATTAGGATGATACTCCAAATTCTTCACAAGTTTTGGCACTATTTTATAATCCGTTTTAATGGCATATTGGTACAGGTGAAGTTAGCTCAGTCATTTAGCGCTTGGAGTTCCAATCTTAAGGTTCAGGGTTCAATTCCTATTGCCATCCACTTTTTGGCTCAGGGTTCAATGCCTATTGCCATCCACTTTTTTTCTAATTCTTCGTGATGTTCAATTCTTAACTTTTAATTATAGTTTTTAAATATAATTAAATAAACAACTTATGAACGCAGTATTAATATATACAGATTAACTACAATAATTTCAATTAATAAAGCAATTAATTCCCACATTTGTGTCTTTCATTCCTTCACTTTCCTCTTTGCCCTTTCTTTCACCTGTTATCATAGCATTCACATAAAACCCATAAATTTGCAGTGCTCAATAAATTCCAATTACATTGTTTTTTCATTTTCATGACTTTGGAAACACAACTGATCGAATTTCGACCACAGGCAATACTACTTACAATAAAACAACGCCCACGAGTTGCATTGAAATATTCAATTAAAATTCTAGGTTTATCTGTCCATTTGCGGTAATCATATTAAAAACATACGACTAAACCTACAACTTCCTTTTTTTTTAAAATAAGGAACATCATGAAGCCTGAAATGACATATGATAAATGTAACATAATGTGCCGCATTTGACGTATTTCGTTTTTATATTTGCTTTATTACGAAAGGTTGGACGGTAAATGAATTTTAAAATAAGGTTAATTTTGGTGAATTATCCAGCAGTGCGATAACGATGTATGAAAACGTAACTCTTTCCAAAATGTTAACTCAAGAAATTTAATGTTATAATACACCTTTTCAGTATCACATGGAGGTTAGCACGCACAGCACCTATCGAAATTAGGCACTAGACTAAGGGAAAGCAAAATATATTAATTATAGCTACCTTGATAAAAACCAGTATACTAGACATATAAACGTCTTTCCTTAGCTAATGGGACAGCAGGAACGTCTTTATTAGGGAAGTAGTGTATTTGGTTCAGGGGTAAAATTGTGCCTACCAGTCCGGCGGCCTCGCGTGATTATGTTGGCAACAACAACAACACTACAGAAAAACTTTGCCTAGATGTTAATCTACCGAGAATTGTTTGTTTCTTACAGACAATGAAGTAAATTAATAATGCTGCTCGTGCTCTACAGTTGACAGGTTCTTATATGTATCCTTACACACTCAGTAAAAGTAATTGTCTTCGTAAAACGAAGTTTCCATGACAAAGCATTTGCATTGTCACGCGATTGACTAATGCAAACGTCACATGATTGCCAACATTATCACGCGAGGCTGCCAGTCGTCTATAATGACCACGCTGTCGACGGGACGTTAAACCCTAACCTTGCTTCCTTCCTTCTTTTCGAGGCCGCCAGGACGGTAAGTAAAATTTAACCGGTGGAGGAAGTACAAATTTGCTGCGGCAACTAAATAAAAGTTTAATTTTTTCTCCTACAGGTTCTATCCTCGCACTGTGTTTGTAGATCTATAGCAATACTTATACAGTACACATTGACGATGGTACAATAAACAGGTCCATAATATTACAAAACACACACTGTTTCATGGTTTCGAAATAGTGTTTCGATACCTCACACTGTACGGTTTCAACAGTTCCGAAACCGTCATATGTTTAAGTTTTCCCGTCACTAGGACCACATCATTTCCTGAACATTTTTATCTTTGCAACTATGTTTTAGAATATCGTAGTCTGTTGTTATAGTTACGAAAATAAACACGCTGTTAAAAGTGGAACGGTTTGGCTTGTGCTTCCTTACTTTCTAGACTCAACGACGACATTTTCTGGAGCGAAACCCGGGGCTGGGAGCTTGTGGGCTGTCATCGGATGACAAACTACCGTCTTCTCATCACTCACAGAAGACGGAGCTACTTCAACACTGCAAAGGGTATGAAGCGTAATTACATGTTATGGAATAAGCATTACACGGAAAATTATTGTCATTGCCCACTGCTCTTGCGGCTGAGACGAAAATAATCACGGTTTGCAGCCTGATGTTTCCCTCGAAAAAACAACAGGAAATGTCTAGTTTAGTCGAAAAAGATCATATGATTGTATGTGTTAATTTAAAGGTGCTCGTCAACTGTCACACGCCATAAGCACTAACATCTCTGACTCGCTTGGTTACGATCTCTTGCTTCACAAAGATAGTCTGCTTACTTGAAATAATTGGAATGACATGACAGCACGCATAGCGCATAATTACAAAGCTACTAACAATGGTGTCTCAGACGTGTTACAAGGTTTTAAAAGAAAGGTTGTCGGCAGATAAGTCGGTAATTTGGTAGGATCCGTGTACATCGAAGGAAACGGCATTGTCATCGATATATATCGAATGTTCGATATAGTATTTCTGAACCGGAGATTCGGGCGCTACGCCCCCTCACGTACTAAAAAAAAAACTTCTTGTTTAACTTATACTTAACCTAACTTTGACTTAAAAAATAGTGATCTGTAGCGTAGCCTTAAGAAGGTTAGTTATAGCTTAAACAAGAAGGTTTTTTTTTTTTTTTTTTTTTTTTTTTTTTTTTTTTTTTTTTTTTTTTTTTTTTTAATACGTGAGGGGGCGTGACAGGGTTTTTTTAATTTTTTTTTATTATTATTACTTTATGACGAATATCTTGACAAGGTGAAAACCACAATTTTGATGGTCCACTTCTCCCGTAACATTGTATGCAACTGATTCAATCTCGTTTGTAGTTAAGGTTCGTACGAAAATTATGCTCTTATTTATTAAGGGTGAACTAGACATTGAGATCTCGACCAGAATGAATAGTTCGAATGATTCCGTGTCTACTATTAATAAACATGTGTTCCTATAGTTGAGGCGAAGTAACATGTCGATGGACAAGGTACATATACATTTTTTTTATAGAAACGTGGGTCATCCCACCGAATATGCTCTCTTTTGCCAACAATGTGTTTACATCACTATGCAGTTAGCAATGTCGCGTAAGTGCACTTGCTAACTGATATCTCACATAGGAAAACAATTTTTAGCATGTTTTTTCTCCTAATTTTGTGTCTTTCATTGAGATTCAAAACAATTAGTAATGGAAAACTTAAATAACTTTAAGCGGCGTAACCACGACTGGCAACACCTGTCAGTACCAAAACCTAGTTGCGGATAAAGTTCTCGTTCTTACATACAGATTAATTAGTTTTCCTGACAGCGAGAAATCTTCTTGTACTAATGCCGCTATTGACGCTGTCACTAGCTTGCAAAGAGATGTTTTTGCACCGTGAAAACAGGCAAAACTAATATAATAATCTGATATTGTAGCAGACGTCTCACGTGATGCAGAAGTAAGCGCTCCTGTAGAAGTACCCACTAGTTTTGCTATTTTATTTTACATCTTTAAGGCCTTTTGCAGTTGTAATTCACTATTTTACTTGGCTGATCAGTGTATGCCAGAAACTATCCTGTTCACCGAGATCTGGAAGTAAATCATCTACGAGGTCAGTTCTAAAACTTCCGGAACATTCGTAATTTCACGCCAATGGAATTTTTGAACAAAATGCGGTTGGCACCCCTGAAGACTCCTTTGAACTGTCGGAAGCTTTATTACTGAATGTCTCTTAGTTATTGTTCAGTTCTGTAGTGAGATAGGGTTGTTATCTGTAAAATCTATTAACCAGAACAAGGGATTCTAAAACCGCGGATTTTTCGAGGGTAAAACCCGGACATTTCTGTTTTACCTCACAAATAAAATAATTGTAAGTCATAATTATTTATTTATATGTTGTTCAAATGTTTGTGAAGCTTAACGGACTTAACTGCGGGGTCATCAGTTCGTAAATGTACAAACTACTTATTAACTACCTTATACTAAAGACGACGCAAACATCCAAGACCAAGCGGGAATTCGAACCCCCGACGGAGAAGGGCCTCACGCATCGGAGAATAGCGTCTCAATGCGCTTGGACACTTCGCCGTGGCCATTTATATATAAAGCCGAATACAAACGTCTTTTTCTTTGATTACTGAAGAACGAGAAATCTTAACATCTTTCAAAGCAAGAATTAGGAAAAAGCTTACAAAACAAACGTCCACGTAATGGGCTCTTAAACATTTACAGGTACACACTTTAAATACTTATCACTGTTTCCAGTATCTTCAGAAGGGCTTACAGTTTAAAATAAATTTATAAAAATTAACACAATTCAAGTTTCTGAAATTATGTTTGGTTTTTATGAGGGATCACATCGTTTCTATGCTCAATAAATATCATTCTTTCGCCCTTTGCTGATTAATAAGTGAAAATACTCTTTCAAAGTTTGCATTATGATATGGCATGCAATCAATAATAAATAATTGCACGATTTCTAGTAGCTGCGTGTACACGTGTGCATTCGGTGTTTGCAGAAATTCGACGAGAGTTTATTTGTCGACAAAACTTTATCTTGGTAGCTTAGATTTTGACTTTAACTCTCTCAATTCACCCAATCACCTACTAATTTTGTGTTATAATATTCCTATCATTTAATTACAAAACAGTGTTTTCAATTACCTTCCATTCTGTATTCTCTTTTACATTAGGCGAAAATATCCAGTCGAATGTCCCAGAGTATTTCAAAGTTTTATCTAGCCTTCAATGTGAATTTTTATTTCTCTATAAAAATCCAAAAAACAAGTTTGAAACTCGGTTTCGGTGCTTTCGTCTTGTTGATTTAAAATACTCTGAATCTTCAGCGACAAAAAGTTTCCACGGCGAAAGAATAAATTTGTTTCTAACTTCTCCAGTTTTGAGTGTATAAGGTGCTTAATTGTATGCTGGAAAGACAAGTACACTTTAAGGGAGGGTCTACAGTAAACTGTTTTCTCAAAACTAGTTTGAAAGTAATTAAACATCTAGGTAAGAAGTTCACACCAGAACACTGGCAAGGATACCAAATGGGTATCGGATTTTAGACTCTTTTTATATTTATGGTGCGTGAAGTTCAGAACTTACGTAACAATCAGCCAAAGCCATTCGACGCAACTCCTCAAAAATCCTCGAGAAATCGACTTTGAAGTATTGTAAGTACACATAAGTACCAACAATTGAAACAGTTTCAACATCTGGCAGTTTTGCTCAAGTAGTATCGTTCTAGTCTTAAAACCATAGGCTCGGTAATTCGAATAATGCAGTGACAGAGTTTTTTTATTTTTTCGTTGTTTTCGAATACTAACACAGTTTTAACATCTAATGGTAACTTTTACGGAATTTTCTGTATTTTATAAAAAGTTGTTGGTTTCAATCAAAAAACATATGTTAAATTTTTTACAGTATAAACTTGAGTATTAGTTGACAACTGTCGAAAGACGACGTTCTTTTCGTGAATTTCTGTTAAGTAAATTTAGAGGGCCGGAATTTGAAGCTGAGTGTAGTACGATCTTGCTGCCGCCTACTTACATTTCGCGTAAAGATCACAAAGACAAGATAAGAGAAATTAGGGCTCGTACGGAGGCATATAGGCATTCTTTTTTTCCTCGTTCAATTTGGGAGTGGAATAGGAAAGGAAATGCCTAGTAGTGGTACGGTGTACCCTCCGCCACGCACCTTACGGTGAATTGCGGAGTATGTATGTAGATGTAGATGTAGTCTTTGATTGTTCAGTTTGTGAAGAGCTACGACGCTGTTTTTGGATCGTCATGTCCATAGCTCCTAATGGCTTTCCAAGCAGCTGACCTACTCAACCATCGTTTTACGTGACGACAAGGTTTTCAGATCATTTGCATATATATAAATAAAAACTGACACAACACGTGCAATTAGAGATAGCAAAATTTTTCATGTAACTGAATTCAAAAACGCAAAATTAACTTTCACAGTGGGATTCTGACCACTGACTTTAAGGTTTGATTATTGATACTTGTGTACCTGTACTTGCAAAACTTCTAAGTTGATTTTCTCGAGAATTTTTGAGGAGTTGTGTCAAACAGCTTTGGCTGATTGTTATGCAAGTTCTGAACTACACGTGCCATAAATATACAGAAATTCTGAAGTCCGATACCCATGTGGTCTCCGTGTGAGATGAAATCGCAGCCACAAACACACACGCCAGCAGGCATGTTTACACTCGTATCCGCTTGCTACGCAACAATGGGTGCAAAGATGAGGACTTTCGACGCTAGCGGCTGATAAAAAGTCTCATAGTGCGTGAAAATTGGAAATCGGGACATGGTCCAGAATAGAGCTGGGCAAAAGAGTTATTCTCCGATATCAGTTATAACGGTTATCGTTATGTTTTCTGTCAGTTAATTTTAACGGTTATAAATAACAGTCCATTATTTCTCCAGCTAACTCCCAGATAGCGGTGCTACGATATACCGATACTAGATAGCAATAACTGGCAGTTATCGTTATTTCTACTTGGTAGATATCATGTGTAGTTATCAGTTATAGTACTTATCTATATATATATATATATATATATATATATATATATATATATATATATATATATATATATATATATATATATAACAGAAAGTCGTGTTACACTATTTATAACTAAAGAACGTCTGAACCGATTTGGCTCAAAATTGGTGGGTTGGTAGCTTAGAAGCAGGAGACGGACATAGGACACGTTTTGTCCCGTTTGACCGCGTATTATATCAGAATTTGAGACAAACAGAAAGTACGCTTGCAGCTGGGATCATTTTCTCGATTCTCCAACAATCAGATTATTCATTCGCTACTCGCCTAGCGACCAAATACGCTGTAACAGAACGCACAGAACGTAACAGAATACAAATAGAATATAGGAAGATGACGTTATGCACACAAGGTTAAAACTGTCAGACAAATTTAACATGAAACGTTGTTTCTTCACAAGCCCTTCCGTATAATTCTTACCTCCATGATGTTATCGGTGGTGATCATATCTTTGGAGCATTGCAAAGATAATTGATGTTACTTCGTGGTATTTTTGAGTGTTACAAACAAATTAAGTACAGATCGTGGTTTATTTTTTAGAACAATGCCTCCATTGCGTCGGCGTACGTGCAACGCAATTTTACTACGTGATCGTAATCAATGAGACCGACGAAGATCGTACACAGCGCTTGGAGGTAAATCGAAAAGAAATTCTCAAGCGCGATCCGTTATAACTCTGAAACAAAGGGTACAGTCGAATCCGACTCCCTCAGTTGCAGTTTACGGCACGAAATAATTTGGGTCGTCGACAAAACAGACGGCCACGTGTGGCAATTATAATTGTACGTTTGGGGTACAGATACAATCCAGCAGTCGATAATGCAGCGGATGCATCAGCTGGTTTCGGATTAAGCTGTCGCCATCTAAAATTTCATTGGCTATCTCAAGCTTAGCCACGATTCGTCGCCTTCATTCCCACGATAAAACAGCTGTTGCCAACATAGCTATACCACACGTGTCGCGGATTGTAAAATTTTACCGATATGTAGCAATCTTGTTAATCGTGTTTCAATTAGATTCCTAATAAGAGAACAAAAAGACTTTCGAAACGGTGTATTGCCATCCCACGTATTTTATTTCAATTAACTGTTTTGTTTCATATGAAATGTCCATAATTAAAGTATGATCATGCTACAATTACTTTGTATCTAATTAAATAACTCTTTAAGAAGATATACATGTGTTATAAGAAACATTTCTATACTGCTCGCTGCGAGAAAAATATGCTAAGCTTTGCTGTAAACATGTGCGGTTTTTTTTTCTTCAGTAATTTTTAACATAAAACAGGAAAGTTGTTTTAATGCCTACACTTATAATCATACCTGTTCCTATAATGCCGCGGTGGAGTAGCCACCTGTCTAAAGCGTCTCGCTGCGGAGCGCGCGGTTGCTCGCCGTGGAGGATCGAGTCCTCTCTGGGGCATGAGTGTGTGTGTTTGTCCTTAGGTTAGTTTACCTAGGTTTAAGTAGTTTGTAAGCTACGGACTGATGACCACGCAGTTTGGTCCGATAGATTTACAAACATTTGAACATTTTGTTCCTATAATGCAACCATTAAACATGCGGCCATTGATAGAGGAGCTCGAAACGTTTCTCTAATAACCCATTTCCAATTGATTCACCTGTCCATTTTGACTTCTATCCCCAATCAAGTTCCCGATTGCAATAACAATAAATAGGATCAGAGAGCTGGATTGGAGAAGACAGAGTATGGGGGAATGAAATGGATTTAAAAAGGGGAGATGACATAGACGCAGAGGGGAAGGGGAGAAATGGATATGGTGTAGGGTAAGAGAGAGTGGTGTGAAGGTAGGGGGAGAAGGAGATGGACAAAGGGGAAGGGAGGGATAGACATAGGGAGAAGCTACTGAGAAGCGTTGCCGGGTTTGCTGGTTACCAATAATGGACGGTTATTGATACTAGGTAGAAATACTTTGTAGTACAAATAACGGGCAGTTATCGTTATTTCTACTCAGTACTAATAATATTGTTAGTGGAATCTAAGAGTATAGTGTAACATATGTAATTAAAACATATGTAATGGACAATATGTAATGGCAAGAATATCGTCTGAATTGTGCCACAAACATAGAAAACCAATTATCAAGTATATTTCAGATACCTTAAGGGTTATTGGTGTCTAATAAAATATTACGTGTACTGTATACAGGTTATCCGTTGTTACCGGAAATGTAGGCCAAATTCTCGAAGCTCCGATAAAAAGTGAATGAAACAAATGTGGATTATTAAAGATGTACTTAAATAACGTGTGAACTGAATATTCTAGTTAAAATTGTTAACGCTGCTTCGATAAATGTAGAATCTTGATTTCCAACTTAAAAATAGACGTAATGCTAGGACTATAGTTTCGTTTATTCCTCTGCAAGATACCCTGCATAAGAAAATTGGAAGTTCAGATCTTAATAGTTATATATAAAATTTAAAAACGGCTTGATTTCTACAAAATTTCTTCAATTGCCGCGGCGGAGCGGCCGAGCGCGTTGAGGCGCTATGCTACGATGCGCGAGGCCGTTCCCCGTCGGGAGTTCGAATCCCCCCTCGGGCATGGATATTTGTGCCGTCTTTAGTATAAGCTAGTTCATAAGTAGTTTGTAAGTTTAGGGACTGATTACCCCGTAGTTAAGTCCCATAAGCTCTACAAACATTTGAACATTTGCTTTTCTTCAGTTACCGACAGCATAATTTTTAAGTGTGAGATTGAGTAACTATGTTTTGTCCAAGCCCCCAATGTTGTTACGTTCAGCATTTCGCTATACAGAACGCTAGTGAATGAATAGTTGGTGTAAGCTTCTTATGGGTGGAAGTTTTAAATGTACCAATTTTTAGAGTCAGCTGAAGCACGCGATACCGCCTGTCGGCTTTGATCCCTGACGTCAGTGTGTTGTTGTTTGACTCGAAAGTCTGATCATTATTTTTTTTTGCGTATGTAACATCACTTTTTACAATAAAAACTGCTGAATTTACGTTTACCCAAGTTTTAATAGAAAAAGAAGGACACGAAACACTTGAAAAATTAATCATTTGTAATGGCATCTGCTTGTCAGAGAGAACGAAAAAATTTTAGCGTATTATAAAGTCTTATTTTATGAGTATTTTTTTCGTTGGTATGCCCGCGTCAATGACGTCGTAGATCAAAGCAGGCAGTTGGTATCGGTCCTTCACTATTGCCCATTTCATGCTAAATTCTAGAGTGGGCCGCACTGATATTGTTCATAGTGCAAATCTTGGAGGCGCATCTATTAGTATGGCAGTCAAATTGTACCGGAAAATAGGAAATTTGGAAAAAAATTGGTTATGGTAATATGCCGATATGGAGCGAAGCACATAGAGGCTACGTTGGGAGGCTAGAGTTTACTTCTGAGCTGATGAAGCCAAGGAATGAAAATCCGTAGAGCCTAGTTATGGTTAAACAAATTATATCAAAATCCTGTAGTTTAAAACGAGGTATTAGCAACACAAATCAGCTGTTCCTCCTTAGATTCACATTACCACTCTTCCACTCCGTTCATATACTCTTGGAGACCCAGCTTGTGAGATTCTCAGCATACAAATATAACTCATACAGGGAACACGAAATCTGTAGTTAGTTTTTTATCCGATAAATTTCTGAAGACTAAAACAATAAATCCTGTCAAGAGATACCTAATCTACTTTGACCTGTTTTATTGCGGAATCAGGTCTTAACTATATGTAAATACATGTAGGCCTGAACCTCAACCTGGTAATCGTACAACTGCAGGAAGTGAGCTCTTTAAAAAGAATAAGCTATAAAAAACATGACTTGTAGTATGCACGTGTACTACCTACAATGGCAACTCTGTCTTGCTACCAATTAAAGTATGTGACTTTAATGTTGCAAACATAGAACTTCTCGTTCAAAATATGCCTCCATGGCATTCTAAATTTGCCATACACAGCCTATGTTCTAAGTGTGAATATGTCATTGTACAGTTTTTGTGCGTAACAGTGATTGTATTCAATACAGTAGAAAATGTTAGGTCTGTGATCAAAAAGTAATTACTATTCGTGTATAATATTTGAAAAGGCACTGTCACTGTTGTTCTCCCAGTAATTTCACATAACAAAGTATCACTTATCAATCACAGAAGTATGTTGTAATCTGAAGTTCTGAATAAGATCTACTGGTATTTAAATATGATTAGTGTGATACCACATTGGCATTTTTCCTCGTAACGATCCCATTAAACACCAGACATCTGTTGTACCTTGAGAGTTTTGAGGACTGCTTACAAACTTAGGTCGCCTTCAGATACACTTCGGTATGTATTAGGTCCCTAAAATAAATTTAACACAATGTATACCAGTATTCTTTACAGTACCTCATAGATGTGTAGGCCTACTACATAGGAGATAACACGGTTTATGATATTCCTCACAAGATATCAAGCAAATATTTTAAATTGACATGTATCATGTGCCTCTTTTCCCTACCATCCCAAAAATGGTTAACACATTACATTCTGACAAAAATATTGCAGAGTTTTACGCTCTCACTTTGTTTAATGTAAGACAAATTATCATTCTTCCTCCTATGTTAATGAGAGAAGTTAATAAAGACCATTCAGAATAAAGGGGAGTTACAATGCATGACAACATAATCTGCAACTTGGTTATTACAAAAAATTGCTTAACTGAGCGGAGTAAAAAAGTAAAATGCTCACTTAAATAAAGGGTACAATTAGAAAAGTATATGTTCAATTTGTTTTTGTAGCTTGACTGTACTACCCAGTAATACTAAGAATTTCTTAACACATTGGAGTATTATATAAGGATGGTACGAATGGGATAACATGTCAATATAATCTGAGCACAAATTCTTATCGGTCAACAATGGAGAAACATTTACCTATTGAAGAGATTTCGCTATCATTAAATAATAAAACTAATAACAGCAGAAGGTATCTGCTTCAAGACTCATTAATAAAATCCCACAAACTGGTGACATCTGTTGCATTTGAAAACGGATTGTATAGTGCTAAGATTATCCACACACTGTATGACACTTCACTGGTAAGATTTGTAAACTACAGTGAAACTGATGCACTGACAATCTAATACGACACGAATTATATTCTGCATGGGTGTTCTTTACCTTTTTAACGGTAAAATTTTACTTAATTTTACTGAAGTTGGCAACGACCTTTGAAAGCTCAAACACATAGAATGAGGGTGAATAATTATTTGTGCTGTACCTGCTCCATCAATAATAATAGGTTCTTGCATGTATTCTTGTCTGGTCAGTAAACTAATTATCCTTGTAAAGCGAACACTTCGTTGCCAACATTAGCACACTACCCCTCTGAAGCCGCAAGTAAAATTTAGCCCTTCTAATAGGTAAAGATTTTTCTCGTTGTTGACATCTACATTACACGCCACACGGTAGAATGTCCCGTTTCTTTCCTCATAGTAGACATTTATGAGCTAATAAACAGAAAGTAGGTAGACAGGTATGTATTTACTTTTTTTTACGAACTTTAGCATTGAAAATGTTGAGCAAATGGGAAGAAAATGTGCGAAAAAGACTCACACACAAGAAGCAAACAACTTCTAGCATTATTTTCCATCGACACAAATATTGTATAAGAGGTATTAAATTGCTTACGAAAGCATATTTATCAAGTCATATACTCTTTTTATAGGGTATTGCACTTGTATATTCTTTACCGAAGCCAAATGTCTCGTATTACTGGACGAAACAGGCATTCGAGACCAGAAAAAGTATTAAACTGCCATATTTAGACTGTTTTATTATCATAAACAATATAACATTTAGTATTTAAAGCTAACTTTTGTATGAACACAACAAATTAAGAACAAGAAGCATTATTAAACGGCAGTCTATTAAACGTTTTGAATTTTTACTCCAATAGGCTATAATAGTCTGTTTGATCAAATTTCCAACTCCTAATAATGATAGCAACTGCAACTTCTCTTCAATACTCAGTACTGAGTAAAGAGTATGGCGGTTATCGTTATAGTTATACTGGTATCCCGATAACTGCTACTGATATTTTTAGTACTGGTTTTCGATACTCAATACTCCCTACAGCGTCTACGTTTAACATATTACAACGAATTTGGACTGGTCACTCTATGTAGTTAGCTACAATTCATCAACGAGAACATAGTATACGCTTCCACCAACAGATGGATAATCGGTTAAGCAGTCATTACCCATGATTCTTATTCGGTTAATTCCATGGAATGTAGAACAACTTACAAGTATTTGGACAGGACCTCTGCTCGGTACCTTCAGAATTTGAAAGAGTTTTTCCAGTCTACATTGTCAAAAGCTTTCTCCAGATCTACAAATGCTAAAAACGTAGGTTTCCCTTTCTTTAACCTATCTTTCACGATAAGTCGTTGTGTGAGAATATCTTTAGCTGCCCTATTTATTCCCTGCATCACAACATTAAGAAATACAGGAGATACTTCCTTGTGTAAGACCTTGTATTATTTCTAAGTATCCAGAGTTTCTGAGTGGTTTTCTACTTATACAACCGTGTCCCTTGCACATTGTCTTTATTACATTAACTAGCTAAATTCCCGCTGCTTCGCACGCGCAGACTGGATGGTCTGCATTGGTTGTTTCTACTTCCAAATATAAATTTTCAGAGATTTACCTTTAAAAATGCCTTCCTAATAAAGTATTTTGATACAACTTGCCACTCCCTATTCCACCACTGTTGGCAGAATTCAAACCATCCCGAAACGAATTTAAAACATACCTAAAAGCATTTTTTAAATTATAACCATGGGATTCGAAACCCAAATTTTCACATTTCTAGGATCAAATTAGTCTTAGTAGCACCCTTAAAAGATTTTCCCTTATTTTACCCGCTTAATTTTCGAATTTCCAAAAATATCGAAACACGCGTTTTTAAAATTCAAATCAAAAATCTAAATCCGAAGTTTTTTATTTCTTCTTCAAAATAACAACGTATTTTCAAAAAACCGTTCATCCCCTATTTCCCCCTTTTAGGGATGGGAATATCGATAAATCGCTGATGCCTACAGTGTTGGATAAACAACATGGACAAATTTCAAGTTTCTATCGTCTGTAGATTCCTTTTTCAGCGCCGTTTTCTGTCTTTTAGAAATTGATCGAGAACGCGAAATTTCTTTCTTACGCTTTGGCATCTTTCTTGGTAGTTTTACTCTTCAAACTGCAATATGCACTTATTTTTCTTTATTCGTACGCTTGCTGCAGAAAAACAACTGAAGAATGTGCATCACGTTTCGCTGAATATGACCTCTTTGCTATTATAGTATCAAAAGTCATCGCTGGTCTTCAGTGCAAATTTTATTTAAGCCGACGCCTTTCAACTAGTATATCATCCACCCTCTTATAGCTATCGACACAGAACTGCTAATCCAGTTGTCAGTATATTGATCCTAAGCACTACAGTTGTCATTCCAGTGTTTATATTGAGATCATTGGTGTATTGCCAGTGTAGTTAATGCTCAGTTAATGTATGTCTGTGCTTCCCAGTGTTTTACCTTTGAGTCTTGTTATCTTTGAGCATCTGTTGATCGTCGTATTGCTCCACATTTTACGTATTTTTGTTCGCCACACTTATCCACCGCCACACACCGCGACCAAAACACCATAATGCACACAGCGAACCTAAAGGCTACTATCATGCATAACCACCGTTGGTCTGTAGTGAATAATTTTAGCTACCAACTGAAATATACGGACACACGTCCCACGTTTCATTTATATATGTGTATATTGATGTATCAAAGTTGTACACTTGTGAGGTTCAATATTTTTCCTACTTCCCCATCTCAGCGTGTCCCGCCGCGGCACCAGCTAGACCTGGCCAAGGTATAGTTAGGGCTGGACAAATGATACTCGCGTTCGAACATGCTCGGGATTTCCCGATACAGCAGAGAACTCGATACAGTATCGAACTGTTCGAACACTGACATAATAAATACTCGTGCTGCATATCTCCAAACGATACGCGGGAAATGTTGACATTACATTACGGAGCTATCTCTTTGCTCAGAACTAATTTCATAGGAAGTAGAAGTACATGTAAAAAAATCAACATTATGAAAAACTGTGTATTTGTTTAAAACAGTGCGTACGTGACTTATCTGGTATCACTGCAAGATATGATTCATTGATAAACAAAGTATCTGCCACTGTAACAGAACTATTGCCCCACAGTACTGAGGGATAACATTCAAAGGAAAAAAATATGTGAAGCCTTCATAAGTAGAAATTATATTTAATGAGATTATAAGAGATAGGTTGCAAATGACAATTCCATTCCCTCTTCATACGGTACAGTAACAGATAAAAATGTTACCACCTTGTAATCGCCTTAAAACAGGATTAGCCGGCCGCGGTGGCCGAGGGGACTGAGGCGCTCCAGTCACGGTCTGCACGGCCACTACGGGCGGGGGTTCGAATCCCCCCTAGGGCATGGATATTTGTGCCGTCCTAGATCATAAGTAGTTCATAAGTAGTTTGTAAGTTTAGGGACACATGACCCCGTAGTTAAGTCCATAAGCTGTACAAACATTTGAACATTTTTTTTGAAAAACAAGATTAAGAGAGATGAAATAGGGAAAACTTTAGAATTTTAATACCCAGTAATGGAAATAAGTCCTATAAAAATAAATTGTTATTGCGACCTTGAAACAAACGGCGCACGAGCTGCTGTCTACGTAGTATCAACAGGCGCCTCTAGATCGCAGCACTACTATTTTAAATCGCGATTGCTATCGTTTACTTATAGCCTATATTCGTTGCTGTTTTTACTTATGTCCTGCACCCTAAAAGCTACTATAGTCGGAATTTCAAACTTATTAGTGCCCATGGAACATTAATGACACCCTATTTTCGTTATAAATTGTATACTGCTTAGCACAGAAAAGATTTATGAATATCATCGTTGCAAATCGTAGAGATAGTACCTCCTCACATTGCTAGATAGCGTTGTGATCGAATGTTCGAACATTTCAAAATGTTCAAATGTTTGTTAAGCTTAAGGGACTTAACTACGGGGTCATCAGTCCCTAAACTTACAAACTACTTATGAACTACCTACAACTAAGGACGGCACAAATATCCATGCCCGAGGGGGGTTCGAACCCCCGACCGTAGTGGCCGTGCAGACCGTGACTGAAGCGCCTTAGTCCCCTCGGCCACCGCGGCCGGCCGAACATTTCCCGAGATTTCCCGAACTGTGACGTAAATTGTTCTAACAGTTCGAGTTATTTTCAAACCCAGCTCTAGGTATAGTGGTGGCCTGTGGCTGGGCGTGCAGAGCCTCCGGGTAGGCTGGCAACATCCCGCGCTGGAGCGGGACTTATTGATCACGCGGGCGGGGCAGGGCGCCTTCTGGAATGCACGCTCCAGCCAACTGGGGCACTAGCCTGCCGCTTCCTGCTGGATGGCAGCGGGCGCACCCAAACACCAGCGCAACCACTGCCTTGGCCGCGCGCCCATCACCACATCGCTGACCTGTCGCTGGACTCGAGCGACGGGTCGAACCAGTTCACTCAACTGAACTACTTTACTCATTCACACACTGGCGAACCAATGAAGTACACAATGTGAACCCAAGTGTCTGGACACGTGGCTGAGCCGCGGTGGAGTGGCCGAGCGCATTGAGGCGCTATGCTCCGATGGGCGCGGCCGCTCCCCGTCGGGGGTTTGCATCCTCCCTCCGGCATGGATGTTTATGTTGTCTTTAGTTTAAGCTAGTTTCTAAGTTGAGGGACTGATGACCCTGTAATATTCCTGGCCTATGGCCACTTCATATTTATGGCCGTTGGTCGTTTCTTTGATAGCATCGTACGTGTCTAAAATGCGGAAGAAAGACAGAAATGCAGCATATGTTGAAATGTGGGATGGGGAGCAGTAGCATATGGCACTGTAGGTGCTGGTTCCCATGGGAAAGCCCGCCTATGTTACTGGTACTCTCCTCGCATTGGCTGCTGTATTTCACGTCACGTGATTTCTTTTGAAATTAGTTTTGTTTATTATATTCTAAATATTAATTATTCAGAGCTGAAAATTTGTGATAAATATCTCTCAAGGACAGACTAGGTTTTGACAGTTTAAAAAGTTCTGTGTCTTCTCTTATTGTAACAAGAGAAGAGCGATTTTGCAGAAGGCACGCGACAGCCATGTTTTGGCGCTAAATAGAGCGTCAGGTGCCCTCTCGCAACGCGCCGCAGTTTCAGTCTCGAGCTGACCACTATACGCGCCGGACCGAGCCGGTCATGAGTAAAGTTCTGTGTAATTGTGATAACAGTCGAGGTCAAAACATGAACTACGGGCAGCATAGGCCGTGTCGTATTAGCAATATTTGTTCATATTTTATTATTCTGAATCTAGACGTAATAAATGCCATCCCTGACAATTAAAAAAATCTCGCGAGTCGCTTCTTATGCTTCCATCCTACCAGACTTATTTTAGCCTCACTTGTATGCTGTAAAAGAACCAACGACCTGTATGCCGTCTTCTGCGCTGGGGACGTAACTATAGAAGACAACAGACAACAGATTATTCAGAACTCTATGCTTTCCATAAAGACTTGGACAGCAACTACGGCACCTTGTGCGTACTGTAGGGCGGTACAAACGCACACTGCTACGCAACAACATCCGCAAGGATGTGGGGGTTTTAGGGGACTTGTGGGAGGAAGCAGTACTTACCTTTCCGTCCACAAATAAAACCCTAGGAAGCTTGTAACCCTTGCAGTTAAATCCCATAAGCTTAACAAACTTTTGAACGTTTAGACACGCGGCTGAAAGTGACCTCCATCGGTAATGCTGGAATTTAATATGGTGTTGGCCCACCCTTAGCCTTGATGACAGCTTCCACTTTCCAAGGCCTACGTTCAATCGTGTGCTAAATGGTTTTTTGGGGGAATGGCAGTCCATTCTTCAAGGAGTGCTGCACTGAGGTATCAATATAGGCCAAAGCTTTCCAAGCTGGATGTCGCGACAACCCTGGGTGTCGCGTAGTAGTATCACGACTGTAGCGAGACTAACAAATTTAGGCTCTAAACAAAAAACTTGTCATAAAATAACAGAAAATATTCTTTTCTCCATACTACTCCGAAGACTCGCCTACAGCCAATCATCCTTCTCTTAATTCAGTGCACCACAGATCACGTATTAAAGAAATAATCGGTCTCTCGATTAGTATTTTAAATGCAGTGATCGTTGGTTCGAACCCTGGTATGCGTTAATATTTCTTTCTCTCATTTTCCTGTATGTAACAGATTCTGGGACCAGAAACGACATTCATATTCTTACCTGTCACAAAAATTTATCCATTTTTTCCGAATATGTCGGAATTTCCGAGATCGTGGTGAAGCAAGAACCTAACAATAGAACTTAAATAATAATTCATCACTTGTCACAAATACATCCTCTTTGTTTCCGAAAATAATGTGATAATATTGAACTTAAAGGGAACAGCCACTGTGCTGCTTAAATCAGAAATCCGAGCAGCTAATTTCCAGAAGCGGTTTTCAATCGATCCAGCAAATCCGTATCTGGACCTGACATGTACACACGACAGCAAAAAACGGTTTCCGAAATTCAGTTTCCGTGTTTCGGAAGTTGGGTCGCATGTAGAAGAAGTAAGTATAACTGTGTGAGTTAGACATTGTTGTCTGCGGTGTTACTCTGTTGTACATGTCCGTAGTTCCTAATGTTTCCTTTTTTTTGCGATGAGTGTACGGAATTGCTGCAGACAGGATCAACATTAAACATGTCAATGCGTACGCTACAACCTTCTAAATTCTACCATATGTATTTATATTAGTGAAAGGGTGCCGCACAGAACTGTAAGCTATAAAAGGGTGTCGCCACGAGGGAATGTTTAGAAAGTACTGATTTAGGCCGTCGAGGCCTGGCACCACGTCCCCGATCCCAAACATCCCAAAGGTGTTCTGTAGTATTCAAGTCCGGAATCTGTGCAGGCCAGTCCATTACAGGGATGTTACTGTCGTGTAACCAGTCCCCCATACACCGTGCATTGTGAACAGGTGCTCGATCATACAGAAAGATGTAATTGCCATCCCCGAATTGCTCTTCAACAGTGGGAAGCAAGTTGTGGTTGTTGTGGTCTTCGGTCCGGAGATTGGTTTGATGCAGCTCTCCACCCTACTCTATCCTGAGAAAGCCTTTTCATCTCCTCATACGAACAGCGACCTACATTTATTTCAACCTGCTTACTGTATTCATTTCATGGTCTCCCTCTGCGACTTTAACCCCACACAGTTCCCTCCAACGCTAAATTCACGATTCCTTTATGTCTAAGGCTGTGTCGTACCAATCGATCCCTTACTTTAGTCAAGGTATGCCAGAAATTCCTATTCTCCGCAATTCTGTTTAGTACCTCCTCATTAGTTACGCGATCCACTCACCTAATCTTCAGGATTCTCCTGTAACTCCACTATTAAAAAGCCTCTATCCTCTTCTTGTTCGCACTGTTTATCGTCTATGTTTCACTCCCATTAAAGGCAACACTCCTCACAAATGCCTTCAGAAATGACTTTCTTACGATTAAATTAATATTCGATGATAACAAATTTCTCTTTTTCAAAAACGCTTTTGTTCCCATGCCATTCTGCATTTTAAGTATTCTCTGTACTGCGACCATCATAAGTAATTTTATTGCCCAAATAACAAAACTCATCTACCACCTTTATTGTGTTGTTACCTAATCTAATATCTTCAGTATCGCCTGATTTTCTTAGACTGCACTCCATTACCCTAGTTTTGATCTGGTTTATGTTCATCTTTTCACACCTTTCAACACACTATCCATTCCTTTCAACTGTTCCTCCAGGTCCTTTGTTGTCTCTGACAGAATTACAATGCCATCGGGAAAAAGCTATGTTTTTATTTCTTCACCCTGAACTTTAATTCCTTCTCCAAATTTCTCATTACTTTCCTTTATAGCTTGCTCAATGTACAAATTGAATAACATTGGAGAAAGGCTACAACGATGTCTTACTCTCTTCTCAACCTTTGCATCCCTTTCATGCCCTTCAAGCAAGAAGGGAAGCAAGAAGGTGCTTAAAATATGAATGTAGGCCTGTGCTGCGGTAGTACCACACCAAGCAACAAGGGGTGTAAGCCCTCTTCAAGAAAAACACCACAAAATAACGCAACGGCCTCCGAATTTTACTGTTGGCACTATACACGCTGACAGATAACGTTCACCGGGCGTTCGTCATACCCACGCCCTGTCATCGGATCGCCACGTTGTGTAACGTGATTCGTCACTCCACACAACGTTTTTCCACTTTTCAATTTAATGTTTACGTTCCTTACACCACGCGAGGTGTCGTTTGGCATTGACCTGCGTGATGTGTGGCTTATGGGCAGCCGCTCGACCATGAAATCCAAGTTTTCTCACCTCTCGCCTAACTGTCATAGTACTTGAAGCGAATCCAGATGCAGTTCGGAATGATGGTCGGGATAGATGCCTGCCTATTAAATTGTACGATACTTTTCGGCTGTCGGCGGTCTCTGTCAGTCAACAGTCGGCCTGTATGCTTTCGGGCTGAACTTCACCCTTTACGTTTCCACTTCACTATCATATCAGAAACAGTCAACCTAGGGAAGTTTAGGAGTGTGGAAATCTCGCGTACAGGCTTCTGACACAAGTAACATCCAATCACCTAACCACGTTCGAAGTCCTTGAGTTCTGAGAAGCGTCCCATTCTGATCTGCGATGCACTACGATATGTTCGATCGAGATTACAGACCCAAGCCATTTGACAGCTACTACGCAGACAGGATGACTGGAACTTTACAAACAACGTCACAGACGACGTATCGCCAGTACTACTTGCAGCATACAAGCATGAAAAAAAGTGTGATAGAGTAACACAGACACGGTATATCAAATAGATCAAGTGAAGACGAAATATACATACAAATATAACAAAAGTAATCTCATATTTTGTAAAACTTAATCAAATGAAAACTCTCTGTGCACTTGATTGCTGTACAGAGAATTGTAAAACAAGACTTTGTTTTGCAATGAAATCGTATTTTGCCTAAAAGCAGCGTTATTATTTTGATACCTCACATTTCATCTGTCTCTTAAGACGACGAAATCAACCCGAGGTATAACCGTAATCTTCGTTTCTTCACTCAGACAACTTATGCCGCTCGCAAGCATTACAGCTACGTGGGCATCGTACGCTCTAAATAGCGGATCGTGTGATTCAGCTGTAGCCGGATATACCACAGCCATTTGGGTAACAAGCTACACCATACGATGGCTGGAAGTTGGATTTAGGAGGCGCTCCAGTCACGGTCTACACGGCCACTACGGTCGGGGGTTCGAATCCCCCTTCGGGCATGGATATTTGTGCCGTCCTAGTTCGTAACTAGTTCATAAGTAGTTTGTAAGTTTAGGGACTGATGACCCCGTAGTTAAGTCCCATAAGCTTAACAAACCTTTGAACAACATTTGGATTTAGGAGGAATCCAGAGAGCGACAGGAAACTCATTACCATCAGTGCTCACATGGGAAAAATACGGATTTGCAGGATCCTCCCCACAATCAAATTATAAACAAAGAGATCCGCATTTCGACACCTACCGAGAAGAACTGCGTGGGGCTACCGAATATACGATGGTTGGGGCAACAGTTATGGCAACTATTTTTTCCCCCTTGCAGAGATCTCGTAGATTTCGTTGCTCGCCTGCCATTAAATCTGATTGTTTTCTACATAATGACTACATTACAACTGACTTAATACTCTCTCCAAAACTGCTTGTTGACTACTTTATGATGATTCTTAAACTAACTTTCATACTGACTTAAGACTATGTTATTACTGATTGCGTTCGCGCCAATTCGCGCGTATTACATATTGTATTTACGAGAACATTCTAGAACACGGAAGTTACAATGTTTTATATTAAATAATTTGTTCATGAAACATAAATAAATCTGGCTTTACGTAGAGATACGCAAAATTATGACAAAGGTAATAATAAGATTTTCATATCAAAACAAAACAATGCAAAAGATCGTAAGTAAATAACAATTAGTGCAGTGTTAATATATGTTTACATTATTTAAATGTTAAATCAAAGCAACTGTAAAATTGTACAGTCAGCAAAGTATTATATTACGGTCAATACATTCAGAAGATCAGGTAGTGGTGTTATGAAATGCTTATGTAATATAAATATGGAATATTAGGGCATAATACCACGATCAAATGTGGTATCGTACTTTGGATTAATCCACACAAACGAGACTTTCCAGGCCATATACGTTACAAGATGAAAGGACAAGGTGTTAACTACATGTGTGGACAATGAATAGCTTTTGAAATTTCATAACACACTGATATATTACGGTAGTATACAGGGAAATATGGCCTTCACGGTGGAAAATAACCACAATCCAGTACACATACCCTCAAAGTGATCCCCTGCTAATGTCACCACACTCTGCCAACGTATGCCAGGCGCTGAATACAATCTGCCTCAGAATTTGGCGCACCATGTCTGAGTCAGGTCACCTGTTCACTCACAGAATGAGCAACGTCCTCTAGTTTTGCAAACCGCTTCCCACATCGTTGGCAGCGTGTGGTGACAATAGCAGGAGACTACTTTGAGGTTCTGTAGGCCCAGGTTTGTCATGCCAACTGTACGTGTACTGTGTTGTCATTCTTTTGCACCGTGAAGGCCATATTGTCATGTATACTACCGTAATAAATTAGTGTGTTACGATACGTCAGTGCTATTCATTGTTCACACATGTAGTTAACACCCTGTCCTTTTGTTTGTGTATGTCACATTTCCCAACCAGACTAGTATCTGGAAGAAAAAAAAAATACTTGCCATGATTTTTGCCCCAACCCTCGTAGAAATCGGAGGACCTCAAACCGACGTAATATCTCACGTCGCAGGACCAGTGTGTTGGCAGGTCAGCTGACACCTGCTAGATGTGATATGAACAGCAGCTGCCTGTACTCGGATGAGTGTATCGATCTTGCGGAGCCGCTACGCTACGATGCGCGAGGCCGTTCCCCGTCGGGGGTTCTAATCCCCCTCGGACATGGGTGTTTGTGCCGTCTTTAGTATAAGCTAGTTCATAAGTAGTTTGTAAGTTTAGGGTCTGATGTCCCAGCAGTTAAGTCCCATAAGCTTTACAAACATTTGAACATTTTGATCTTGCGGATGAAGCCAGGACTCGTCATCGTCATCTTGCGTCATCTCCTATCTCACTCTAACGTAGCAGATTGTTCCGAGTTTTTATTACTGCAGCGAAGAAAGCGAGCTTAGAAAGTGTCTACTATCCATTTCATGATTTCAAATCAAATGTTTGTAGAGCTTATTAAACTACGGGGTCATCAGTCCCTAAACTTACAAACTAATTATCAACTAGCTAATACTAAGGACCGCACAAATATCCATGCCCGAAGGGGGATTCGAACCCCCGACCATAGTGGCCGTGCAGACCGTGACTGGCGCGCCGCAGACCACTCGCCTACCGCGGCCGGCATTTCATGATTTACCACTATCTTTCAGCTCATATTATGATACAACATCATTCTATTCTATCTTACCGGAATCGTGGAAGTGTTAAGTTTTATTTTTTTGGATTAATATTACATTTTGTTTAAAGGGGAGGCGATTGACATACGCGTTAATATATGACAGAACACGAGATTTTTTTGTGTATTTTTGGCTAGTGTGAACTTCGAGGAATCATAGAAACCAAACGGTAATTAGAAGAGAAATTTCCTTAGCACAGTTTAAAGGTAGAAACTTGTTCTATCTGCATTATTTTCGTTATTTTATGATTGGTCCTTTCATCTCTGTAAAGTTAAACGGAAGACGCTGCGGCTGTGCTTAGTGTTGTAGCTATTGCGTAGGAGAAAGCAAGGGTTACATCGTGTGCCTTTACTAACGAATAGTCGCCTTGTTTGTAAGTTAATTTGAAGCCATATATGCGAGGCTGTGGTGGAGTGTAGTCGTCGTATTAGCTGGTGAACAGTATTGCAATGCACGGAAGGCGCCTATTCACCAGGAAGAATGGCAACTTCGTCGTCGCATTTCAATACAGCTCAGCCGCGTTCAGTTGTTACGAGTGGGGGGTCCGTAATACCGGCTCCATCACTGCATTTCATACACTGCAACTACTTCGCAATTGCCTTAGAAACTCTCAACTGACAATCACGGGGAGTATTGAATACTAACAGGGATGTAGCGAACAAAAGTTGATTTTACACCCATGCTTTCTCCGCCGCAGTAGCTACAACGGTGACCTCACTCGGGCGTATGAAACAACTAATTATAAAATAACGAAAAATCTACATGAACATAGAACAAGACTGTAACTTTATACTGTGCAAGGGGCCGCGGCGGAGCGGCCGGCGTATTGAGGCGCTATGCTGCGACGCGCGTGCCCATTCTCCGTCGGGGGTTCTAAACCCCCTTCGGGCATGGATGTTTGTGCTGTCTTTAGTATATCAGTAGTTTGTAGGTTTAGGGACTGATGACCCCGCAGTTAAGTCCCATAAGCTTCACAAACATTTGAACATCTGTGCAAAGGAAATCTTTCGCCTAATAAGGGTTTGTTTTCTATTACACCTCAAATTTCGCGTTTGTCAAAAAACGCTCGGAGAGGCAAGCTTTCTCTAAAATATTACCATGTAGGGTCCTCCACGAAATAAAATTAGATTATTATTTATTTATTTATCGTATGGTTTTTACAATATATATATATATATATATATATATATATATATATATATATATATATATATGTCCAAATTTAACAGCCAGTCCAGAGCACTTTCTGTCACTTGATGTAAGCTCTCCAAGTCACCATTAAATGCTCGCAGTGGACACTGCTTGACGATGTGCCCCGCAGTCACATTCAGAAGATGAAAGGAAACCCCACTTCTTCATGTTGTAAGCACACCTCCCTTGATAAGTCCTGATGCGGTTCAGTCTCGTCCAGGTTTGGCGTGATAGATGGAATCCCTCAACCTTCTTTGATGAATCTTGCACGAGGTGGCCGTTTTCCGGTGGATTTTCGTTACAGCGTTCTTGCCACTTGAAGGTCACGTCGAAGGAAGTGGTGCTTTCTGTGTCACACCAGGGAGGTTTTCGTGATTCAGACGACATGCTGGGGGATCCCTTAGAGCTTCATACAAGAGAGAATTCTTGTGAGCCTCGACATTCTTTGTCAATTTTACCTTAGCTACTTTCCTCCTCAGATCTTGCGGAGCAATGTTAGCCAGGACAGGTAACCACTGAATGGGCGTAGATCTGACAGTGCCAGTGATAATCCTCATAGCTTCATTAAGTTGGACGTCAATCCACACTGGCGCGCAGTATTCCCCAGATATTATGACGATACCGACAAGACACTACATATCAACCTTCATCATGCGATTATCTACAAATATGAGCTCGAATTGAAGGGTCAATCATTATGAAAAGGATTATAGTTCTTAGCTGAAATTGTTTCTCTCGCCCCTTCATAACCTCTGAACCAGGCACAGATGACGTAGAATGCTAGAGCTATTAACTGGCCAAGATGATGAAACGTATGTTCATACTCCCTACGAATTGAAATATATTGTAATCATTTTTGATCGATTCATTTCATAAATCATATGCAACCTTTTGTTCTTTAAAACTTTTGCTTGTGAAAATAACCAATGCAAGACTAACAAGGTGAACACCAAGTATAGCTCAAACGGATTGTGATGTGTCGCCTGTATTTTGTGAACGAATTCCTCCAGACCACCGAGCTACAAGAATTTGATTCCGGGTATGAGGTCCGTCTGATATGCAAAAGACTGTTTTCAATTTTCACCCAAACATGTTTCAGCATCTCTGTGACATCATCAGTTGTTTTCTTCTATTTATGTATGGTTGTGAAAAACAAAATACATTTTTTTAGTACTAACCTATGTGTGAATATAAGATCTAAAAATCTTTTTACGTAATTAGACAATAGTAAGGGACAACGTTACCATTGTCTAATTATGTAAAAAGTCTCCTACATGACTACGAAATGTAAAGCCAAGGTAATAACGAAATAAGACATAAGACTTTTAAGCCTAATATTCGCGCATAGGTTAGTACTAAAGCCATGTATTTTGATTTTCACAGCCATAAATAAATAGAAGAAAACCCTGATGATGGCACAGAGGTGCTGAAACATGTTTAGGTGAAAAATAGAAACAATGTTTTGCGTATCAGGCGGAACTCATATCCAGAAGTTTTGACTGTAAACACGCCAATCATAAGAGATGCACATAGAAAATGACGAGTAAAAGGATTTGTTGTAATGAAACTTGGTTTCCTCATAAATCGAGATCAATTACCCACACGTAACTCGTATACCTGAATAATGCCAACGATGCTGCACCAGCAGTGTGGTGCAGCCAAATCAAGCCTTGCATTAGTTTTTCGCTCTTTTCCGATTATTAATTGTGCATAATTATACAATTTCATAGACATTCATGCTGGAATAAGCGTTCAGGATAATAATATGTAACTCTGTCAATATGTTCGTATTGCGTAACGATTATTGTATTTACTTCGTTATTTCGAAGCACAGTCAGTAAATCGCCCGTAGTTCAAATGTTTGTAAAGCTATGGGACCAAACTGCAGTGGTCAGAGTCCCTAGACTTAGAAACTACTTGAACTAACTTACGCTAAGGACAGCACACACATCCCAGACAGAGGGAGGACTCGAACCTCCGACGGGGAACAACCACGCACTGCTTAGCAAGGCGAGTTATAGCGCACGATCATTCCCGGGAGGCCGCCTGTAGTTATCACCTATAATATTTGGTCAACATTTGATAGCTGCGTTTACAGTCCCCGACCATACAGGATCACACGTCCTCAAACTCACTAGACTCTGGAATGTGTGCACTGTTGCTGTCGACATTGATGATCAGGAATTGAAAATAACTTCACTCCAAGCGCTGTTGACCAATCACCCGTGAAGAAAATTCGATCCTGTAGCAGGACTGTACAATGATATCTACAATACTTACTTGGGCATTACCGATCTAGAAGAAGAAATCCTCACATAAAGTCTCACAGTAATGAGCATCAAAATTTGTTTATGGTCTGAGGATGGAAAGTGTTTGTAATAGTGAAGTATTTATTAGCAACCCTTAGAAGTGTACTATGACGTCATTTAATTACTTACTTAAAATGTTCAAATGTTTGTTAAGCTTATGGGACTTAACTACGGGGTCATCAGTCCCTAAACTTACAAACTGCTTACGAACTAGGACGGCACAAATATCCATGCCCGAGGGGGGATTCGAACCCCCGACCGTAGTGGCCGTGCTGACCGTGACTGGAGAGCCTCAGTCACCTCGGCCACCGCGGCCGGCTTACTTACTTAGGGCCACCGAAGTCACAAAATACAAAATTCTTTCTTCTAAATTGTGTATTTCCTCCGTGGTCGATAAAGATACGTATCGCATCGTGATCGTATTCCTAGACGAATAAAGTTCACGTTCTAAAAGTAATTTCACATGAGCATATGCCATAAAAACCACAATATCACATTATTTCTGAAACCATCGCAGAGCTAAGAATCTTCTCCAAAACGCCATATTTTTCTCACATCAACAAGAGTTAAAACTTAATGAGACCACTAACTAACGTAGGAAATAATAGCTCATTAATCTGAAGTACTTACACAAGTGATACCAAACAATGGATTGAACTGTCAGTTGCATCTCAGTGAGCAACGCCGAACTTTAAGAAACACGATAAAGACAATTTCATATTCACTTAGACTAACGAGCTAAATCCGTTGATCTGTTGACCTGACGAAGTCAGTAATGTCTGAAATGGACGGATGCGTCTGCTAGATTCTTAATAAGTGATCACAGTGTTCGTAGTCATCTGGGAAAATCGTGTGGAAGCAAATAACCTGATAAGAACAACTTTGAGCAAGGAGTCCCTCTCCTCTACACACAGTAACTGTTTTATTCTCCGAATCTTCACGGCAAAGCAAGTTATTTTCATGCCTGAGTAAGCGTAGTCGTTTTGTGCTAATCGGGATTACATTCCAACAACATTCATCAACGTAATATGCGCCCCAGTTTCAATGTAAACTAATTAATGCATACCATTACGTCGTAAATTACTTCGCATCGTTATTTTCGTATCCACGGACAAGAAAAAAGCTATTTCGAGAAAGCTAATTAGCTAATTTTCCTACTGGATTTACGTGCTTTATGAAAAGGCAATTAAATACTACTGCAATTATTGGAATTCTCCTAGTGCAATAAAGAGCCATTACAGTTATACGTACAGTAATAATGGCGTTGTTAGAGAGATAGAAAGCAGAGAGAGAAACAGAGAGAACGAAGCAGAGAGAGAGAGAGAGAGAGAGAGAGAGAGAGAGAGAGAGAGAGTGCGAAGGGGTCCGCTGGCTAGAGGGAAAAAAAAAGAGATTAAAGTTTTCTAATATCTCGCCAAATGAATGTCCGACCATCGAGTTACAGATTTTATGCGATTTCCTCGGAAAGAGTTACCGAATTTCTTTCTCGTCCTTCTCCAATCCGGGATTGTGTTTTGTCCACTAGTGAACTTAAATCTTAATCCTCCTTATATTCCGCTTACTTTTAATCCACATGCCAAATTTTTGCTAGTGATAAATCTTCAAGCATATAACACATGCTTTTCATAATAAAAAGAAATACCGCATGAAGTATTGTGCAGATTTTGTTACATATTGGTTGTCTGTTACTTTAGTTTGACACTCGATTGTTACCAGCATCCCACTAAGGAGGAGGAATTTGTCCCTCCTAATAAAAAACATTAATAGCAAAAAATAGACACAGTAAAGCAGACACTAATTTTCATCACATGCCACACGTGAGAAAACTCAGATAATGAGTTAAACAGTCGTCAGCTAACTGATTGATTGCCTGGGTCACTTCGTGGACTAATGGCACATTTACAACCGATACAAACGTTGAACTCAGATATTTTGAGTTTGATTTCGATTCAGATTCTAAAACTTTCTTTCGTGCAGTGGAAGATTAAAGATGGACACTAAATAATATTTTGTGAAATAATAAATATGTAACAATATGTTAATGAGGGGTAGTAGTTTTTAACACTTCTCGCTTTCTATCACACAAGAACTACAGTTTTATCACTAGTGGGTGATAGGTCCCTTTTTTTGCGTCACTTATTGACCTTTGACCCACAGCACCAAATTGTGAATGTGAATAATACCAAGCTATAGAATGGTTCGGAGTATATGGTCAATAACAATATACGTATTATTGACTTGAAAACTCAGTTCGGACGTCAGCCGAGGGCAAAGATGTATCATCCCCAATACAGCACCATATCAGCTAATACACCGTGGTATTCGAACAGAGCGTCAGGATGAGTAGCCGCGCGGGAATGGCCGCCATGCCATGGCTTGCGCTACTGCTCCCGTCGGGAGTTCGAGTCCTCGGTCGGCCTTGGCTGTATGTGTTGCTCTTAGCGTAAATTAGTTTAACTTTAAGTAGTTTGTAAGTCTAGCGATCGAAGACCACAGCGTTTTGGTCCCTTAAGTTTACTAACATTTCAACATTCAGGTTCAGTAAAACAATACTTCGTAGGGGCTTACTAGAAGCTTCAATCTAAATTTTAAATGTTGGTGTATTATCTTGTAACATGAAAGAAAGAGAGGATTTTTTTGATTCAGAGATTCACATCTATGAAAGGCAGAAGTGGTAGTGTTAGGTGTTAATTAATTGTAGTCAAGCTAGCTAATAAACAATGGAAAGAATCCTCTAGTCATTACTACAGTTTCTCTTAAAAGGTTTGACATGAATCCTTATGCCTTTTACGTTGCATGTGCAGCTCATACTCTAAACTTATTAGTGCATGATGCTACTAGAAGCTGAATGGGAATCTCATACTTTTTTAATGTTCAGGGAATATATGTATTTTTTCGGTATTGTATTCACGTTTATATCCCATTATAACCAGATACCTACTTTGACACTAAAGCATCTTTCAAATACGTGATGAGAAAGTAGAACTGATGCTATAAAAGCACTTCTCTTTTATACGATGTGTTATACAGTCACGCAAGAAACTCGACGAGTTCATTAATGTCAAAATTAAAGTCTTACAGGTTCATAGTATTCAGCTGTAACATAGTACAACATTTCATCAAAAATGAACACTGTAAGCAAAATTCCGCAAAGGTCAGACGCTATTCTTTCATAGGCGGTCAAAATGATAGATCTAGTCATAAAAGAATTAGGTGTATACCGTATAGACAGTGCATTTGAAAAGCGCTAGTTGATTCAGAATTAGTCGCTGAAAATTTAGGATGTGAACATCAAATTCAATGAAACTGTTCGTCCACGTCCTCGATTACAAAACGTCAGATGAGCCGACATTAGACTAAAAAACTAAGTTTGAAGTGCATTTTTATTTCTCGTTACTTTATATGAAAGATTACATTTGTTGACAGAACACAACAATAGATTTTCATTTTTGAAAACATTGAAAGCTGGATGTTATTGGACAAAGAGCAAAGGAAAACATAATGTCTCAACATTGAACAAAAGCTAGTACATGAAAATAGATCGGATATTGATGGGGATGAGCTGGTTAATGAGTTGGAATTGCTTCCTTTATGTTTTGTTAGGAAACACTCTTGATGTGTTAGATTTTATTTATTACGATAAAGTAATGTCTGTGTTGCCAAACGTATCAACATCTTTGCACATCTATTTACCACCTCCTGCGGCAGTAGTAGCGGCGAATGGTCATTTTCCAAACTGAAATAAATAAATAAAAATAAATAAATAAATAATAATTATAATACAATTACGGTCAGCCATGACCCAAAAAGGAACATAGAAATTAAATTTTGTGTTTCTTTTTTTCCTTTCGGTGGCAAGAGGAGAAGGGGGCGCAAGCTGATTTTTCACACCCCGGCGTCCAATAACGTTAAGACGGCCCTGTCTACTATACCAGTAATGTATGCTTTCAGTGTCTGCTAAAGATTCAGACCATTGCGAAACTTTTCGCAAAAGACAATGTTACTTCGCTGCATATGAGAACTTTTGCTTTCATAAGTCTGTCGGACAGTATCATTCCCATTTTTATGGTGCTAAGACAAGTTTTATTCAGCTCCAAAGATCACAAACGGGGTTGTTATATTTTGTGATTTAATTTCTGCGATGCAGGCGACAACATCCTTCCAAACACCTCTAAGTGGTTGCATGAATGAAACAGAAAGCTCCATTTCCTCAGTTAGCAAAGCTGCTACTTAAATAGCTTTTCAATGGATACCATCATATACAGGAATCAAAATTGTTCAGATGTTTGTCAAGCTTTTAGGACTTAACTGCGGTCATCAGTCCCTAAACTTAAAAACTACATTATACTAAAGATGACACAAACATACATGCCCCAGGGGGAAATCGAATCCCCGACGGAGAACGGCCTCGCGCGTCGTAGCATAGCGCCTCAATGGGCTCGGCCGCTCCGCCGCGACTATACAGGAATCCATGGGAATGAAGAGGCAGACTTATTAGCGAAAATAGGAACAAATATCTAACAAGTTCCCCAAAACTGTGCAACTGTTAAATTGTGCTACAGTTAAAACTTTCATTAATATTAAATTCAAAAATAAATTCTATGACCATTTGACGATACAAGCGAAAGGAAAAACATGGTTTATACTGTTAGAGGACGATAGCGCTCTTCGTAAACACCGAAGAAGACAAACGGTGCCAGCACTTAGGAATATTACTGGCCATGGCTGCCTTGCGGAACACCTGCACAGAATTGGAATCTTCCCCTCGCCGCAGTGCGTTATATGCGAAAGAGAAAGCACTAGTATCAACAGGGAGCCTGCAAAAGACTGAAGTATTGTGACGGGATGTCAGACGGTCAATTGTATTGGGAAATAAGGACACTACTGACTATGTATAAAATGTCTGAGCAGTGAATAAATAAAAATGTTGGTTGCAAACACCATTGCCAATCCGAGGATGAAAATTTAAACGTGTTGGAGAAAACCGTAGACAGTTTTTATGTTACTCGGTAGCTACATTGCCCAATAAACGTTTAAGCAAATATAAACCACAGTTACGTGCTCTTTACAAGAGCCGACTTTTCTACATCTACATACATACTCCGCAATCGACCGTAAAGTGCGTGGCGGAGGGTACACTGTACCACTACTAGGCATTTCCTTTACTATTCCACTCCCAAATAGAACGAGGAAAAAAAGAAGTCTATACGCCTCTGTACGAGCCCTAATTTCTCTTATCTTGTCTTTTTGATCTTTACGCAAAATGTAAGTAGGCGAAAGGAAGATTGTTCTGCAACCAGCTTCAAATTCCGGAGCTCTACATTTCCTCAACAGAATTTCTCGAAAAGAACCTCGCCTTTTCTCCAGCGATTCTCATTTGAGTTCTCGGAGTATTTCTGTGTCACACGCTCATTGGTCGAACCTAGCTGCTCGCCTCTGAACTGTTTCCATGTCTTGCTTTAAACTGATCTGCTGCCGGTCCCAAAGCACTTGAGCAATACTCAAGACGCGGTCGTACAAGCGTCTTATACGCGGTCTCCTTTACTGAATAACTACATTTTCCCAAAATGTTCCCAATAAACTGAAGTCGGCTCTCCACCTTACAACTGTCCTTACATATCCGTCCCATTTCATACCGCTCTGCAATGTTACGGCTAGATATTTGAACGATGCGACTGTATCTAATAGATGTGTTTTCTTCTGAATATATTTTTCGACAGACTCTTCCGCCTTTCATTGGATTAAAACGCAGCTGCTTTAAAATGTTCAATCCTCCGCCTCAGTGGTTGTTCAAAAATGTTCAAATGTTTGTAGAGCTTATGGGACTTAACTACGGGGTCATCAGTCTCTAAACTTACGAACTACTTATGAACTAGCTAATACTAAGGACGGCACAAATATCCATGCCCGACCGTACTGGCTGTGCAGACTGTGACTGGCGCGCCGCAGACCGCCCGACCACCGCGGCCGGCTGTCAGTGGTTGTGGCGATTACGTTTTAACAGATGTCCACAGCATTAAAGTTCAGAACAGCGTTACTTTAATATCTCGTGGGTGAAACTTCTTATAAAACTGCATCTTCATTACCGGCTTACAGGAGTCCCTAGAAGTCGTGCAGAATACTTGCAGCTAGAGTAATGTTCTCTATTTTATGTGCGCGTCGAAATTAAAGCAAGTACTCAGAGCAAACACGAGGTATGTGAATATAACTGTTTAATAACTTTTACCTTACAATGCATCACAACTATAAATTCAATGGAGCCCAAACTGGCATAGTGACGGCTTCGGAAACTATTACAAGTTGGCGATTTGGTGCCTTTGTGGAGCCTACTTATATACTTCCGTGAACAATGCCATGTAGTGTTACATATATTAAAAATAGAAAAAACAATGAATTTTGCAATGTTATAACGAGATAATAACAGTTCTAAATCCCAAAATTAAGGTACTAACTGAGTTACATCCATTCATGATAATACCGATTTCGTAAATATGATTAAAGATCTGAAATGTGCTTAGCTATAAAATACAACAATACATTCGTCATTTATACTAATATCTTGAAAAATAGTGAAGGGCGAATATTTCTCCTACGATTTACAGAAAGATGAAATGAGGTATTAGTTGTTTCACTGGATACAAGAACGTGCCGCGGTGGAGTAGCCGAGCGGTCTAAAGCATCTCGTTGCGAAGCGCGCGGTTGCTCGCCGTGGAGGTTCGAGTCCTCCCTGGGGCATGGGTGTGTGTGTTTGTCCGTAGGTTAGTTTACTTAGGTTTAAGTACTTTGTAAGCTACGGACTGATTACCACGAAGTTTGGTCCGATTGATTTACAGACATTTGAACAAGAACGTGGAAATATTTTTATAGGTTTAATTTCTCTACAATGGTGCCCGTGCTGTTAAGTTTATATTTGCAATATCTATCCGGTTGTTTTTTCATGGCGAGTTCTTCAAACATACAATATAATATGAAACTTTTCACTCTGCAGCGGAGTGTGCGCTGATATGAAACTTCGTGACAGATTAAAATTGTGTGCCGGAACCAGGACTCGAATCTGGGACCTTTGCCTTTCGCGGGCAAGCGCAGGAGAGCTTCTATGAAGTTTGGAAAGTAGGATGCGAGGTACTGGCGGATGTAAAGTTGTGGGGCGGCAGCGTGAGTCGTGTCGGGATAGCTCAGTCGGTAGAGCGCTTGCTCGCAAAAGGCAAAGGTCCCAGGTTCGAGTCCCGGTTCCGGCACACAATTTTAATCTACCAGGAAGTTTTATAATATAATATGTATCTAAAAAGACTACTTTTGTTTATGTTTTTATAAAATGTATATTAGCAGGTTCTAGTTTCGTGGCCATGTGCTCCTGCTTGTTTTCGTATTTTATAATGAAATAGTATTCTGTATTCCTTCCAATGTATGGCTCTTCTCTCAGAAATTACTTTATTTAGAAATCGCGAATCTTATTCCACTCATACTCAGAAGTCGCAAACTGATATTTAACATTTGAGGTTCTATTGAAATAATTTGTTTAGCTTGTTATTTGGGTGATAAAATGGTAGAGATTTAGCTCTGTAGCTTGCCTATTATCTCTCAGTCTGTAGCTTTCCTTACTGTCCCATTCTGTAAATTAATTATTGAGTGGGCGTCGAAACATCTGCTGAAGACACGAAGCCGAATCGCCTGGGACAGATGAGTGATCTGATAGGGTGCAATATTAGTCGGTGCTTCTTTGGAAGTTAATTCGTGCACCTATTTATAATTCAGACTCGTCATCTTCTCTCGCGAAGAGATCGTGAGGATAAAATCAGAGAGTTTAGAGCCCACACAGAGGCATACCGACAATCCTTCTTTCCGCGAACAATACGTGACTGGAATAGGAGGGAAAATCAATAGTGGTACTCAAGGTATCCTCCGCCACACACCGTCGGGTGGCTTACGGAGTATGGTTGTAGATGTAGATATTTACACGGCAGAGTTACTGACTATCAGGGAGTCAATTTATTACGGCACACGAACATTTGACTCTATATTGATCCTCACTGACTGTCAATGCGTGTTGCAAAAAATTACAACATCCGACGTTTGACCAACAAACGAACAGCAGATATATATTGGACATCTTGGAGGCCATAACAAATGCACAGACAGTTGGCATCGACGTCTACTTACTTTGGATTAAAGGACATCAAGGTATACACCATAACGAAACAGTAGAGCGCCTCGCCAAGAGAAGTATTACGGAAGGACAACACTGCCCCACGCTGATTCCATATACGGACTTCCGATCGACGATTCGGAAAGCTGCCTATCGCACTTGGGACCACAAATGGCACCTATCTCAAGCGTTTAAGGGAGAACACCTGGCAGCAATACAACCAAATATCTCCTCTCGAGCATGGTTTTCATTGTTGACGCTTAGTAAACGTCATGCAATGTCTCTCATTCGGATGAGACTGGGACATGGATGTTACACTGCCCACTTACACCGCTTGAAAATCATCGCTTCTCGGCATTGCGACAAAGATCCAACGGCAGTGGCGGATCTGAACCACATTATACTGGCATGCACCAAGTACACGGCCGCACAAAGTGTATTCTACAGAACGCTGATTGCGAGGGGTTACCCCTCCCCACAAGTGTCACTGTCGTCCTTCATGGATTCGACAAGTTTAAGTACAGTTTACTGAAGGAAGACCTCAAAGTCACCGGCATACAGTTCTAATTTAAGAGCTGGTTTGTTTAACTTAAAAATGCAGAAGTAATTTTATATTATACTAGCGTGAACCCGCGTCTCCGCTCGCGTGTTGGTTGATTATGATAGATAAACTATCTTTCAGTAGTGTGCAATGAGACTGGTTTTGAAGGATGAAATACAATACCTTTTTAGAAAGAAACATTTTTAATCAACATTCGAATTAAAAAAAAAATGTGTGGATTGCTTTATGATTTACAACAAATAATACCAACATTATTTCTTATAGCCTGTGTTGCAATATCTCAACACGTATGGTGAGAGAAATGCCCAAATTCATTTTAATTTCATTTTAGGGTATTCTAGTAAACTACGTTATTTGTAGTGTTGTTTGGAGCGTAAATGTAGAGATTTTTTGGGTTGCCCACCCTTGAGCAAGCTACGTATAATTGGCATGTGAAAATATGAGGGCTGTAAATGGATTCCTGCGACGTTTAATGATTGTCCTTGAGCTTCATTTATTGTCATGGCAAAAGCCAGACGAATTGGAAACTGAAGTCTTTTGAACTGAAATGGAATATCTCAAGGGATTAAAGGACATTCAACAATAATGATTATAATAATATCACAGATCGATCACTTGATGTAATGCGCGGAACGTCAAATCGATTTTTTTAAAGAGATGTATTAAAAGAAATTTCTTTTTTAGTGCTTTATTTATTTATTCTTATATTTCCTTACAGAGAAAGAGCTGAAGACATTGTTGCACGCATAGACCAAAGGTATGGTCTGTGGCATCGCTGTATGTAACCTCCTTGTTATAGAGTCGCAAACGTCATCGCTGGCCTTCAGTCCTATTTTTTTTTCTTTAAATGATTTGACGACTTTCAACCATCATATCTTCCACCCCTTTATAGCTATCGGCATGGAACTGCTATGGTGTACAACAGGAGACTTCGGATAACGATTACACACAGACAATTCGTTTGCGTTCTGTAGTTTTCGCTGCAGAGCGAAATATTAACACACAAACAGGTAGAATTTTATATACACCGATAACTTTCCATCCCAGTATACTCCACCCTTTTATCATTATCAACCCTCAATGAACAATGCAACCAATAAAACCATTTTTAAAGAGTAAATATAATTTTCATAGAGTAATTATTGTTCCGCATTTCGCGTTATATTCTTAAAATTACTAAATATCTATCAGATCGCTATAAAATCGTGCCTAAAACCTTCCTCAGGTATAAATTAGTAACTGTAAAAATATTCAAGTCTCTGCGTCTTGTCGTTCGGAAGTGATAAGCGTACGCCGAACCGATATTCACATTAATATATATATATATATAAATATGTATATATATATATATATATATATATATATATATATATATATATATATATATATATATATATAGATAGATAGATAAATAACTATCCGATCGCCATAAAACCGCGCCTAAAGCCTTCCCCAGGTAGACATTAGCAACTGTACAAATTTTTAGATCTTTATGTCTTGTGGTTTAGACGTTGTAAACGTACGTAGATATAAATTTTGACTTTTATATGTCTTTGCACCTCTCATTTGGTCTTATGCTGTTTGCACTTTCCTTGTATTACATCTGTTAAATATGTATTGTTTTATGTCTTGTACATATGATTTTTCTACTTTCGTTCCCAAGGCAGTACAGTGTGAGATACCTATTCATATTGTGATATACATTGTAAGAATTTCAATTCTATTCTAATGTTGCCACTGTAATAACCGCTGGCTGTATGGTCACTGTAACCAAAAGCCATAATAAAGAAGAATTTAAAAAAAATCAGACTCGAGAGACTGCAACGTGAGCGTGGCGTCTTTGAGTGAGGAGTGAAGAGGCGCAGCCTGGAGCGTGGTGCAGGGTTGGGAGTCGGCCCGTTCCCCCAGGCGGTGCAATTACAGAATGGAGCAGCCGCAGCCGCAGCCCCGGCCTTTAATTGCGGGGGTGGGGGAGGGGCAATGGCGGCCGGAAGCCGGCACAGCGCGCCGGAACACAGCGTTCAGGAGGGGCCGGGCCATCTCAGCCTGGGCCCCTCTCACGCAGCCTGAGCCGAGGGGACGTAGCGCTGACGTAAACAACCTGTGTCCACTGCGTGAGTAGTGAATTATATGAATGAAAACGTAAATGACTCCGAACAGCCAAAGAAACTGGTATAGACATGCGTATGCAATAGACTTGCGCATAATAGTTCGCAACCGGGAGCGCTCACTTTAGTTCCCGGCTCTGTCGCGAAATAGTTCGCTCTTTTAGTTCGTTCTTTTAGTTCTCAGCGACGGCTGAGCTGCGTGGTCTGCGCATGCAGGTGGAGGGAGAAGTTCCCCCACCTAGCTGCTTCATGCGCTTGCTGCTTCGGCCGCTAACGATATCACGCAAACCAAAACAAACAGTGTGTGGATAATTTCTCTATATCTTGTCATTATGGAATTTATTAATCAGATATTGCAGAGTGAAGAATACTTCAAAACAGAAATTTTGTGGCACTGAACTATGCAATCTAGCAAGCATACGCTCACCTCGAAATTGCTCTCATCAGCAGAAGGCAAACACGTGATTTTTAATCCTGCTGCGCGCCCTCTCGCTACTGCACGTCGTTCTTCGGAAAAGAATCCAACGAACTAAGAAGCGAGATACGTTTGGCATAATAGTTCGCATGTTTTAGTTCGCGGCCCAATGCACATATTTTAGTTCGCAACCGATCGCGCATATTTTAGTTCGCGACCGGTAGTTTAGTTCGCGGCTCGGCCGAGAAGTAGGTCGCTCTTTTTAGTTCGTCCGCACTTTTCGGCTTTTGCTACTGCTACTAAAAGAGCTCTCTTTTGTTATGACAGCATTTTTATATAATGATCAGTTTTGTCCAAGCGTGTGCTATTACCCGTATTTTTGGGCAATTAGACATCAAGTACTTAAGCAAATAAACCAGTTATTTACACGAATGGGTGATACAATGGTATTCAACTACTTTGCATACAGAGTACTCGTAGTATTTTTACACTATGGAATGGGGTTATATTTTAGACACTGCTGCATACCTTAGAAAAGAAAATTTGTGGCACTGAACTATGAATCTATAGCCGAGCTGCATCTCAGCTCGAAATGAAGGTAACTGGCAGAAGGGAATCACGCGAGTCTGCGCGCTCTCGTGTCGTCTCGCTGTTTCCCGCCATTCTGGAAAAGGAGCGGACGAACTAAGAGGCGACGGAGCTGCGAACTAGTTCGCGTAGTTCGCCTGTGGGACCGCTCTTCCGAACTAGTTCGTTCGCGAACTACCCAAGATTAGTATGCAAACACAGAGATATGGAAACTCTGAGAGGACGGCGCTGTGTTTGAGAAAGCCCATATAGTGCCGGTCGCACACACACCGATTTTGGATGCCTGGTAAAATATCGGCCGTTATTTCATCGCCGGAGGGCTGCTTTCACACACGCCGGAATTTTACCGGTCAAACGAGAAGTCGCTTCGCTTGTTCCAAACATAAATTAATAAATACCAAACAACTTTCCATAATATTGTATGACAGATACTGCGCCGTTCCCCGTCGGGGGTTCGAATCCCCCCTCGAGTGTGGGTGTTTATGCTGTCTTTAGTATCACGTACTTTCTAAGTAGTTTGTAAGTTTAGCCACTGATAAGTCCCATAAGCTTCACAAACACTTAACAGGTATTGCTGATATGATACAAAGAACTAATTAAGTACTGTATCATACATTAGTGTACCACTTACGAGTTGCATTGTTTTTCTTTGTTCTCCGTTTCCTCAAAACCCTCATTCGGTTCGCAGGAAACTTGTTTTTACGTATCTCTAGTCGCGTTTCTATAGTTCTGTTCCACAAAACTAGTTGTGCAGCCACTAGCAAACTAATCATCAGTTGTCTATTAGTCGATGAATTCAATGCAAACGTATGCATATATGAATGTATGCAGAGGCGGATGTACCAGTAGGCTGAGTGGGTTGGAGTCTAGGGTGGCAGATTTTAAGGCGGCAAGGTTGGAGCCAAAATTTTTAAACTGTAAGTAAGTATATATTAATAAAAAAGATTTAATTACGTTTACAGAATGCAAATTATTCTGTAAGAAGTTTTAAGGTATACCTTATCCCATATTATTAGTGATATTTGACTTTTATTAACTTAGAAATATGTACAAAAATTATTTCAATCGTATCCAAATAATTCGATTCTAAAAATAATCTGGGAAGTGACACTTTCTTCCCCTAGTTCACAGTTATGCTAATACGGAAAAAGGTGGTATAGTTAGGACGATAGTGTACAAAACATTATAATTAATATGATTGTGAAAGAGGGTATCGAATTATAGAGGTTAGTAGGGGCGGGAAAATTTGTAAAGCCTGCTGGCGCCGGCGGCAGTGGTAGAGCGGTCTGCGGCGCGTCAGTCACGTTCTGCACGGTCACTGCGGTCGGGGGCTCGAATCCCCCTCGGGCATGGATATTTGTACCGTCTTTAGTGTTAACTAGTTCATAAGTGGTTTGTAAGTTTAGGGACTGATGACCCCGTAGTTAAGTGCCATAAGCTCTACAAAGATTGGAACATTTTTTGAGCCTGCTGGCGGCAAATACGAAAATCCGCCACTGAATGTATGTACATATGCCTCCAACATAAAAATGACAATTTCCGTGCGGATAAAGCAACATAGCAACTTATTCGATTCTTTGCAAGAATACAGATAAAGCTACGAGAAAATGGAATAGTGGACACTCTTAGTACTTGATAAGTTGATGATTTGGACAGGACTAGAAACGCATCTGCATAGCCAATCGCTCAGATGGCTCCGTAATATCTCAAGAACATCATAGAAGAAATGCACGATCTACCCGAGGAACAAAAATATAAATAAATAAAATAAAGTAAAATTCCACAAAAACAGCAACGAAGCCGCAACGCACCCTGTAGCAGCAACAGGACGCGCAATATCAACACAGACAGTCCCAAATTGCCTTCGGAAATGAGGCCTCTACACACGGAGGGCTATGGTGTGTGTCCCATTAAAACCACGACACCGTTTAGCTCGCAGAAAGTGGGCGGGGGAACATCAGGATTGGAGCCTAACTAATGGCGACGGATTCTGTTCAAATGAGTCAGGATATGGTGTCCAGCCGAACAGTGGCCGTTCCCTCATCCAATGGTGTGGACAGGAGTCAGTATTGGCGGACGTGCGGACCTCTTTGTCCTTTAGAAAGCGCTTTGACTGATCAGAGGTTCCTATGCCCTACGCTGGTGCGTCCTGGTTCACGATAACGCTTGACTGCACAGAGTTGCACTGTTGGTCAACATGCTTGAAGCTGAACGAATGGAGTGGCCAGATAGTTCATCGGACTGAATCTCGGTTGAGCATGTCTAGGATGCTCTTGGCAGACGCATTGCAGCCAGACCAGCACCTTCCACGAAGCTTGCAGAGCTGCATTTTGCACTCATGGAGGAATGGCCAAATATGATGGGGCCCTCGTGCTACTCATGCCAATGAGGTCTGCAACTGCACTAGACATCCAACGAGGCTGACTCTTTCACTATTATGGCAGCCCCAAGATACCTCGCTGTAAATGAACGTCATGTAAACTCCAAGGAAAAATTTGAGACGCAAAATGTCGTACTGTATCACACACAAATTACTATTGTAACTAGTATGTAAATAAAATACGTTACCATATGTATATATTTTTTTTAAATGTTGGTTAAGCTTATGGGACTTAACTACAGCGTCATCAGTCCCTAAACTTACAAACTACTTATCAGCTACCTTATACTAAAGACGGCACAAATATCCATGCCCGAGGGGGGATTCGAACCCCCGACCGTAGTGGCTGTGCAGACCGTGACTGGAGCGCCTTAGTCTCCTCGGCCACATGTATATTCTGTATGATATCTCACCTGATGCCCTAACTATTTTAAGCAGCGAGGTTGACATTTGGGAGCTAGTTCACTGATGGTCGTTCCTTTCTACTCGTTCACCGTTTCTTTTCTACCCAATTACTATCCAATAACAGATAATCAAGGTAGTTAGAAAGTACGTAGTAGGTTTATAGAAACTGAACAATAATTACTGACATAAAAAGTACCTACGATAGTATTGCAGTCTACATTTTTCGAAATCGAAATGCCTTTTCCTACACAGTCGATATCAAGCACAAATATTTTCTTCTATTTTTATACGAAAAAATGGAAAAAAAAGCTTCAAATTGTAGCTACCTATCGGCTAGGGAGGATGTCGAAAATCTATTTATTGGAACACGCTTGTACTACATTTAAAGAAAATGATACGTCAAAAACTGAATGTTTAATAAAGCAGACGAAATCTAAAAGTTTACGAATTGTTTAGTCATAAAAATTACGTTAAAAGAAGCAGATTTGCCTTTATGATGCCCGTAAAACGTATGTATTACACAGAATGCAATTTTATGCGCGTTAACGCACAGAATTATATAATACCTATGGAATGTTAATTACTGGGTAGTAAACAGGATACGCGCATAACTGGAAGTGAAAAGTTCAAAAAGAGTCTGAAACACAATGAGAATGGGGGTGCGCAGTGAACCACACGAATGACAGCTCGATACCGACCAGTGAGCTGGAACTGAAACAAAGTGACCGGAACGAGACCGACTGCTCGGCTTGTCTGGAACAACAAGGGGAACGGCCACGCGACCTGAAAGTCGCCACAAACGTTCCGAACCGGGACTGACAGATCCTGGAACTGGATGTCGATGAATAGTCCAGTGTTCCAGATCGGGACCGCCGAATGAAACCGACCTGGAGCACCAAAGTGAACGGCGAACCATCGTTGCTCGTATTATTTAATTCCTAATTCCTTCAGTTCACTTTTGTGACCCGTTCTTTTGGAACCGTTCCTTAGAGAACGTCCCACCACTAGTGGACTCAGTCCGATTGACTGATCATGTAACAACGAATTAATAATTTAAAATTAATATAAGTTTGAAATTTCATATCTCGCGCGGACTATACTTTAGAAGTGGTTAGCGGAGAACAGGTTGGGAATCACTGTTCTAATACCTCGCCTCATGTCCCATGCTGCGATGAAGTAGGCCTACAATAATACTGGGATGTACTATTTTAAATCTCCGGTGTCGACGTGCTACAGTGAGTTTAAAAAAAGAAAAATTCCTGGGAGGTGCCGGAACGACGTTCCTACCGAAATAAGCACTTCTCTAGACTTGGAGAGCCAGTCATGAAGCAATATGAGATATATGAGACAGGGGAAATACCCTCCGACTTCAAGAAGAACATAGTAATTTCAATTCCAAAGAAAGCAAGTGCAGACAAATGTGAAAATGACAGAACTATCAGTTTAATAAGTCATGGTTGCAAAATACTGACACGAATAGTGTACAAACGAATGGAAAAACTGGTGGAATCCGACCTTGGGGAAGATCAATTTGGGTTTAGGAGAAATGTTGGAACAGGGAGGCAATACTCACATTACGACTTATCTTAGAAGATAGGCTAAGGAAAGGCAAACGTACATTTTTAGCGTTTGTAGATTTGGAGAAAGCTTTTGACAATGTCGACTGGAATACACTGTATCAAATTGTGAAGGTAGCAGGGGTAAAATATAGGGAGCGAAGAGTTATACTCAACTTATACAAAAACCAAACAGCGGTTATTAGAGTCGAAGGGCATGAAAGGGACGCAGAGGTTAGGAAGGGAGTAAGACAGTGTTGTAGCCTTTCGCCATTGTTGCTCAATCTGTGCGTTGAGCAAGCAGTGAAGGAATGCACGGAGCAATTCGGAGAGGGAATTATAGTTCAGGGAGAAGAAATAAAAACTTTGCGGTTTGCCGATGACATAGTAATCCTGTCAGAGACCGCAAAGCATCTGGAAGAGCAGCTGAATGGAATGGACAATGTCTTGAAAATAGGTTATAAGATGAACATCAACAAGAATAAAACAAGGATAATGGAATGTAGCATCAGAAAATCAGGCGATGCTGAAGGAATTAAATTAGGTAATGAGGCAATAAAAGTACTAGACGAGTTTTGTTACTTGGGTAGCAAGATAACTTCTGATAGCCGAAGTAAAGAAGATATAAAACGTAGAATGGCTGTGGCAAGAAAAGCGTTTCTGAAGAAGCGAAACTTGTTGACATCCAATAATTAAATTTTAGGAAATCCTTTATGAAGGCATTTGTCTGGAGTGTAGAATTGTACGGAAGTGAAGCGTAGACAATAAGGAGTTCAGACAAAAAGATCATAGCAGCTTTTGAAATGTGGTGCTACAGACGAATGATGAAAATTAGATGGGTAGATCACGTAACTAATGAGGAGGTGCTCAGTAGAATTGGGGAGAAAAGGAATTTCTGGCGTATTCTGACTAAGAGAAAGGATATGTTGGTGGGACACATCCTGGGGCATCAAGGAATCGCCAATTTAGCATTAGAAGGAAGTGTGTGGGGTAAAAATCGTAGATGGAGACCGAGGGACGAATACAGTAAGCAGATTCAAAGGGATCTAGGTTGCCGAAAGTATTGTCAGATGAAGAGACTTGCACAGGACAGGTTAGCATGGAGAGCTGCATCAAACCAGTCTGCGGACTGAAGACGATAACAACAACTAGAATTGGACACCCCTGTGTGAAGCTTTCAGGAAAGTGTTCGTCACCTTCACTTCGCTTTTGCTATGTTTTCGCCGCACAGTATTTAACTCGCGCTAGACGGTGGATGCGGCAGTGTTTTCCGACACCCCTCGCGATCACGGCAGTGCGTCCCCCGCGGCGCGCGTGGCCTTGGGCACCCCTGGCTCGGCGCGGCTCCCCCGCGTTTGCGCTTTGCATATATAGAGCAGCGACGCGTGGTCTAAATTTAGCCGCAGCCGTGCCTAGGCGGTAGGCGCTCTCCTGCCTGCAGGTTGCAATAAAGGGCCCGTATTGACGCCAACACAGCCGCTTAAAGGGGATGGCGCGCTCGCTGCCGAGCACTGGGACAACACCTGCTGCCGCCCTGCACGAGTGCACGTTACAAGGTCGGAGTTCACTTAAAGAGATGTATCACTCAAACATTTGTAGGTCAATAAGCACTGCAGTGGACTGACGAGGTGAAACACTAACACCGTGATGGTCCACCTTTAAGCCGCCGGCTCACGGACAGTGCATTCGAACGTCGACCTTGATCGTGTCGAGTTCACAGTGCTGGTGTACACTCAGGTACAAAGTGTTTTGTGCATCACGGGGGATGAAACTCATTATGAACTTCCGATAACACGACCTTCGTTCGCTCCCCCTTGATTGATTGATTGATTGATTTTTTCAGGGAAGCCAAAACAGTCTTAGTCCAACCCGCCACTGCCCGCACCGAAACTAAGTTTATTGTGCGGTATCGCTCCCTGTATATCTAGTAAAGCTAACCAATGCCCTTGAACAGTGCAAGGAGTCCCTTTCAAAATGTTCAAATGTTTGTAGAGTCTATGGGACTTAACTACGGGGTCATCCGTCCCTAAACTTACAAACTACTTATGAACTATTACAACTAAGGACGGCACAAATATCCATGCCCGAGGGGGGATTCGAACCCCAGACCGTAGTGGCCGTTCAGACTGGAGCGCCTCAGTCCCCTCGGCCACCGCGGCCGGCGGAGTCCCTTTACCAGTTCTTTATTAGACACAATTTCTTCGGGTCTGGTTGTCCCAAATGTTCTGTGCCTTTTAGTATTCAATGCAAAATGCATTCGAAGATTAGATGTGATGCAGTTTCATCACCGTCATCACAGATCCTACATTTAGGGTCCTCTTCTGTTATTCCCATTGTATGTAGGTGTCGCTCCCCCTTACTTGGAACGCTGCAAGTTTTTCAGCCTGTCACCTCTGTTTCTCATTGGAAGATTTTAAAATCTTCCATATTTGTTTTGCTTTGTTTAAAAGAGAATTTGAATTCATAACACCGCGTGTCTCATTACGATTTCGTCTGTATATTGTACTCTGATCTGTATTTTAATATTTTACCTCTACTATGCTTCATTTTTGCTCTCGTTGGTAACGTTAAGTGGAGTAAACGACTCCATATTTGTTTCTATTTACTGTAAGAACAGAAGTTGCTTTCGTCGCATCGTGTTCTGTGCACATTTGATGTTGTCTTTGAGTTGGTGTATGTGAACAGTTCCATTTAAATGCGGTTTAAATATATCGGTCGTATTCTGCTTTTATTTTCATTGGCTTATTTTCTCTTAATTTCTTCTTTTTTTAATGGAGAACTCCATGTTAGCAGCTGTTAACAATTATTGAACTTTATTACTTACATCTTTTCACGGAATGAGTGTGTTTATGCCGCAGTGGAGTAACCGAGCGGTCTAAGGCGCCTCGCAGCGGAGTGCGCGATTCCTCGCCGTCGGAGGTTCGAGTCCTCCTTGGGGCATGGGTGTATGTGTATGTGTGTGTGTTGTACTTAGGTTTATTTATTTAGTTTCAGTAGTTTGTAAACTATGGACCGATGACCACGCAGTTTGGTCCGATACATCTACAAACGTTTGAACACTTTTTTTTCTTTTTTTTTATGATAGTACTCAAAATAGGTGTGACGGAAGCTGTTATCTGTGCCAGTGATGGTGTAATTAGCACGACAAAAGTAATGGACAAATGAGGCATCCAACCAGGAAATAATATGATAGCTGCCCTGACTGCCATAGATCGTCAGCTACTATCACTGTTCCCATTCAGTAGCAGTATCCTTAGAACATAAGCAGAGTTAGTGTTGTTTGCAGATGATACAAGTATGGCAATGAAAAGCCCATCGAGCATAATTCTAGAAAGGTGTACTAATAATATGTTCATGGATATTAATAAGTGGTTTAAAACCAACCTACTGACATTATACTTTGAAAATACTGCATGCAGTTCAAGACATGCGAGAGGTTTCCTTCCAGTATATGCATAAAGTATGAAGAAGAGCAGATAGAAGCTGTTGAGAAGATTACATTACTGGAAATAGAACTTGATAATAAATTCAGTTGGGAGGAGCAAAGCACAGAACTGCATAAATCTGTATCTGAAATTAGAGTGTTAGCAGACGTAGGCGACACAAAACAGAATGTCATATGATATAATGTTCTGGGGTAACTCTTCAAGTTAAACAAACGTTTTAAGAGTTTTAAAGCGTGTAATACGTGTTGTTTGTGGAGTAAATTCACGCCTATACTGTATAAGCTTCTTTAAAGAATATTAGTATACTAACAACTGCCTCTCAGTATATTTATTTTTTAATGAAATTTGTCATAAATAATATATCATTTTTTCCAGTCTCAGTACTTATATACAATACTAGGAACAAAAGCGATCTACATAAGGTCTTGGAAGCACATACTTTAGTTCAAAAATAGGTCCACTACTCAGAAACATTCATTTTCAATAATTTGCCAGAAACCATAAAAATTCAGCTGCAAATAAAGATCAGTTTAAGAGGAGCCTGAAAGACTGACTAGTGGCCAACTCCTTCTATTCCATTAACGAATTTTTGAATAGAACCAAATTACGTATGTATTTAGTTAGTATTACCATTTCAGCATGATGTGTGTGTGTGTTCCACATCCACGAGGATCTTATCAAATCGGATCTATGAATCGAACATCTAATCTAATCTAATCTCAGCCAGACTTGTAACAATTGAATGCTAAATATCTGACTACAAGTAAGGTGTGAATTGTCTTGTCAATAAAGTTAATGGGACGTCGTATTTTATGCTCTATCAAATTAATAAGTGTTATTTAAATCTATAAGGAAACACAAAAATGAGAAAAATATTTTGATGATATTTTTTTCTGTATGAATGTAGTTACTATCTAACATAACTGTTGAGTGATTGTTATCTAAATTAAAGATTATTAGTCTTAAGATTACAGCAAAACAACTAATACTTTATTTCATTATTCTGTACATGGTAGGAACATTTGCCCTTCACTATTTTCAAGATATTAGTATAAACAAACAATGTATTGTTGTATTTTATAGTTAAGCATATTTCAGATCCGCAACCCAATATATGAAAGCATGATTATTATGAACTGCTATAAATTGATAATTACCTTAATTTTGAATGTAAAGCTGGTATTATCTTGCCATAACATGGCCAAACTAATTGTTTTTCATATCTTTAATAGCTGTAACAATGTATGGTATTGTAGGCCAGACTATAAAAGGAGGCAACACAAAGATCGAAAAAGATAGGCTTGTAACAGCTTTCCAAGACGCTACTATGCCGGTTTGGGCACCGATGTACATATTCTTCCAATGCATTGTAGGGTAAACGTGATGAAATTAAACCGCTTTTCAGATACCTGGTGTTTGCTCTGAGTTCTTGCCTTAATTTTGACGCACACATAAAATAGACAACATTTCTCTAGCTGCACGTATCCTGAATGAATTCTAGGGATTGTTGTTAGCAGGTGTTTTAAGAATATTCTACATTCACGAGATATCAAGGTAACTGTCCTGAACTTTGATGCTGTGGAGGTTTATTAAGACGTGAAGACCACAATCACTGAGTCGGTGAACAGAACACTGTAATGTTAGAGCTCCTAAATACCCAGGCTGAATCGTCCGCCATGTTTTCCCCAACACGTTTGGAATCGCACTGTACTAACAGCTTAGAGGCGCATGCCCTGCCATCTTTCACAAACGATTTCGCAAAAACTAATTGGTAGAAATATTTAATTTTTCTGCTACTTAAATCTTTATATGTCAGCATTGTGACGAAATGCTCGTCATTTAATTAATAGTCAGAGTTAATAAGATATTTGCTTCGAAATAACCGACTGCGCTATATTAGGAAAAGTTTGCAGTAAAAAATAGAGGCTGCTATGATATTCCATTTGGTGCTTGTTGCACCATATGTTACTATGGGCCGGCCGCGGTGGCCGAGGGGACTGAGGCGCTCCAGTCACGGTCTGCACGGTCACTACGGTCGGGGATTCGAATCCCCCCTCGGGCATGGATATTTGTGCCGTCCATAGTGTTAGCTAGTTCGTAAGTAGTTTGTAAGTTTAGGGACTGATGACCCCGTAGTTAAGTCCCATAAGCTATACAAACATTTGAATATTTATTTTGTTACTATGGATGAAACTTTCCTAATGGATTGAATTTTATTTTCGAGGAGATCTGTACCTTTCACTCATACCGCTAAACTTTATTCTATTTAGCGCACTCATTTCCAGATGGCTATAAGGCCAGAATGAATCATTGCGTATCTCATACACGGTTAGAGGTATCAAAGTGATATTTTGAAAATGATAACATGCAAAGAGGGGAGTATTTTGCCACATCGTTACTACGCAAAACTTCATTAACTGTGGCGTTATTCAAGGAAATACTTAGTTGTAGAATGAAAAAGAGTAAAGTTAGTGATTTATTATTCGATTTGCAGATATTCCTTCGTCACTCACAAATTTTTATTTTTTGCTTCTTGTCCATTGCGTTTCAGAGCTACTACTCAGTTTCCAAAACCTAATAGGAGTTACATTTGTTTCAGCTTAAAGCTTAGCAGTAACAGAACGGAAGTTACTAGATCTAACGAGGATTTTATGTGAGAATACTTGAAAATGACAGATAGCAAGAATCTCTTCACTAGCTAACGAACTGACTTGTTCTCATTTGCTCACATAATAAAGCACTATGTATTGAGATATTTAGAATATCCTTTTCATATAAATGAAAAATTGAAACTGCATTACATAGAGACACAGCATTTTTGTAGTGTGCAACTATTAAATTTAATGGGTTAAAAGAAGTCAGTACCGGTATCTTTAAGTATGGATGTTATGCAGTAACAACATGTGCCAAATTATTATGAGCTCTCATACGGAAGACGTGTTACTACTAGACGGGCGGGCGGATCCCAGTGCGTCATATTTAACTGACTTTATCTAAAGTTATACATTTCTCACGGAGTTGCTGTTTGGAGAGGATGAAAATTTGATGTATTTTGATCATTTCATTCGCTTAATGTGTTCACCTAACATCAACAGAAAAAAAGTTCTTCGCATGTCGAAAATTCCGTAAGTCGTCAGAAAGTGCATGTTCGTAAACTATCAGTATATATGCTGTTTATAAATTATTGCCATAAATAAGACTAAAATGAAAATGTAGTGTAGTTCTTAACGAACACATTGATGAAAGTTTCACGTTGATACAGTGAGTAGTTTGCGAGTGTGAGCTAGTTTAATCTACATCTACATCTACATCTACATACATACTCCGCAATTCACCGTAAGGTGCGTGGCGGAGGGTACACTGTAGCACTACTAGGCATTTCCTTTCCTATTCCACTCCCAAATAGAACGAGGAAAAAAAGAATGCCTATATGCCTCCGTGCGAGCCCTAATTTCTCTTATCTTGTCTTTGTGATCTTTACGCGAAATGTAAGTAGGCGGCAGCAAGATCGTACTACACTCAGCTTCAAATTCCGGCCCTCTAAATTTACTTAACAGAAATTCACGAAAAGAACGTCGTCTTTCTTCCAGCGATCCCCAATTTAGTTGCCGGAGCATTTCCGTGACACTCGCGCATTGGTCGAACCTACCGGTAACAAATCTAGTTGCTCGCCTCTGAACCGCCTCTATGTCTTCCTTTAAACTGATCAGCTGCGGGTCACAAACACTTGAGCAATACTCAAGAGGTGTTCGTACAAGCGTTTTATACGCGGTCTCCTTTACAGGTGAATTACATCTTCCCAAAATTCTCTCAATAAACTGAAGTCGGCTGTCCGCCTTATTCACAACTGTCCTTACATGTTTGTTCCATTCCATATCGCTCTGCAATGTTACGCCTAAATATTTGAACGACGCGACTGCATCAAGAAGCTCACTACTAATGCTGTATTCGAATATTATGGGATTGTTTTTCCTACTCATGCGCATCACCTTACATTTTTCTACATTGAGAGCTAGCTGCCATTCTTCGCACCAACTAGAAATTTTGTCTAAGTCAACCTGTATGCTATTATAGTCAGTTACAGACGATACCCTCCCATACACCACAGCATCATCAGCAAACAGCCGCAAATTACAACTTACTCTGTCCATCAGATCATTTATACAGATAGAAAATAATAGCGGTCCTATCACACTCCCCTGGGGCACGCCTGACGATACACTCGTCTCTGATGAACACTCGCCGTCGAGAACAACGTACTGCATTATATTACTTAGGAATTCTTCCACCCAGTCACAAATCTGTGAACCTATTCCATAAGCTCGTATCTTCGTTAGCAGTCTGCGGTGTGGCACCGCGTCGAACGCCTTTTTGAAGTCGAGAGAAACACAATCCGTCTGTTGCCCTTCATCCATGGCTCTTAAGATGTCAGGAGAAAAGGGCAAGCTGAGTTTCACATGAATGATGTTTCCTAAACCCGTGCTGATTCATGGAAAGAAGCTTTTCCGTTTCAAGGAAATTTACTATATTCGAACTGAGAATATACTCTAAAATTCTACATGAAACTGATGTCAACGATATTGGCCTGTAATTGTGTGGGTCAGTTCTCTTTCCTTTCTTATAAACGGGAGTCACCTGCGCTTTTTTCCAATCACTAGGAACTTTGCGCTGAATTAAAGATTCGCGATAAATGCAAGCTAAGTAGGGGGCCAATGCCGCAGAATACTCTTTGTAAAACCGAACTTGTATTCCATCCGGAGCAGCAGATTTTTTCGTATTTAGCTCTCTCAGCTGCTTCTCTACACCGGAAATACCTATTACTATGTTACATTGAGAGCTAGCTGCCATTCTTCGCACCAACTAGAAATTTTGTCTAACTCATCCTGTATGCTATTACAGTCAGTTACAGACGACACCCTCCCATACACCACAGCATCATCAGCAAACAGCCGCAAATTACAAGTTACTATGACCATCAGATCATTTATATAGATAGAAAATAATAGCGGTCCTATCACACTTCCCTGTGATGAAAGGCGAGGTAACGCGTGAGCTCGTCCGGAACGTGACAACTCCTACAGCTTGGGGAAAAATGGCGGATAGTTGAGCTCGGGTTTATAGGAGGCTTTGGTTTGCGGGTGTTTTGTGCGGCGCTGGTGTGTGTCTCAGTCCCCGCGGCTCCCCTCGGCTACTACAAGGAGCGTCGGCGCGTTTTGAGTCAGCTCCCTGTGGCCGTGGGCTCTTTCAGCCGCCCTCGCTGCTCCGCTCTAATGAGAGGCGCCTTTGCGTCCCTGCACGGCGCGCCCTTGTAATGGACGCCTCCACTCTGCGACACTGGCCTGCACTGCCCGCTGTCCCTGGTACATTTCGCGCCTCTTCATCTCGCAAATACCGTTTCCATTCTCTGCTTTACATAAACAGCGACCTGTTTTCAATGAAGTTGTCTCTGTGGTGTACTTCTGTGAATATAGTAGTCTTGTGTAGTTCGCGAACGAACTAGTTCGGGAGAACGCTCCCACAGGCGAACTACGCGAACTAGTTCGCAGATCCCTCGCCTCTTAGTTCGTCCGCTCCTTTTCCGAAGACTGACGGCGAACAGCGAGGGGACGCGAGAGCGCGCAGAATCGCGTGATTCCCTTCTGCCAGTCACCGTCACTTCGAGCTGACATGCAGCTCAGTTGTAGTTTTATAGGCATTGCCCAAATATACGGGTAATACGAGGTATGTCCACAAAATAAGTTCCGTTTGGTTACATAAAACAAACGTGTACAGATAAAGAAAAAAATATTTATTGTACAAAAATATACTACTATTAAACAACTTTTCTAAATAGATTCCGAAATTTTGTAGGTATTTGTCATAGCGTGGCAGAAGTCTTTGTATGCCATCTTCGTAGAAGGTTGCCGCCTGTGTATTCAACCATGTGGTAACATGTTCTTTCAGCTCGTCATCATCGCTGAAGTGTTGATCTCCATGGACAGGTATTACGTGTAAGAAAAAAGTCGCTAGGAGCGAGACGGTACGGAGGATGATCAAACACGTCCAAGTGAAATTCCCGTAAGAGTTGTTTGGTCACATTCGCCTTGTGAGGTCGGGCGGCAACGTGAAGGGAAGAAGAAGACTCCTTTCATCTCTTCTGACACCTAAAATCTGTCCTTGGTGGGCAACACTTCAACGATGATGAGCTGAAAGAACATGTTTGCCATATGGTTGAATACACAGGCGGCAACCTTCTATGAAGAAGGCACACAAAAACTTGCCCCACGCTATGACAAGTGCCTACAAAATTTCGGAAGTTATGTAGAAAAGTAGTTGAACAGTTGCAGATTTTTATACAATGAATATTTTTCTGTATCTGTTCACGTTTGGTTTATATAACCAAACGGAACTTACTTTGTGGACATACCTCGTAGCACACGCTTGGGCAACACTGATCATTATATAAAACAGCTCTCATAACAAAAGAAAGTGCTCTTTTTAGTAGCGGTAACAAAAGCCAAAAAGAGCGGACGAATTAAAAAGAGCGACCTAATTCGCGACCGAGCTGCGAACTAAAAGGAGAGCTACCGGTCGCGAACTAAAATATGCGCGATCGGTCGCGAACTGAACTAAAATATGTGCGATCGGTTCTGAATTAAAATATGTGCAATGGGTCGCGAACTAAAATATGTGCAATCGGTCGCGAACTAAAACATGCGTAATCAATCGCGAACTATTATGCCAAACGTATATCGCTTCGTAGTTCGTTGGATTCTTTTCCGAAGACCGACGGGCAACAGCGAGAGGAAGCGCAGCAGAATTAAAAATCACGTGTTTGCCTTCTGCTGATGAGAGCCATTTCGAGGTGAGCGTATGCTTGCTAGATTACATAGTTCAGTGCCACAAAATTTCTGTTTTGAAGTATTCTTCACTCTCCAATATCTGATTAATAAATTCCATAATGCCAAGATATAAAGATAATTCTAATCTTAAACGCGAGAAATTATCGAAGCAGATAGGTGGGGGAACTAAAAGAACGAACTAGTTCGCGGCAGAGCCGCGAACTAAAATGATCGCACCCGATCGCTAACTAGTATGCACAAGTCTAGAATATAGGGTTTTTCAACAGTATTGTTTACATCGTAAGACAGCAAAGAACGTTAATATATAAAGTACTCAACATAAAACTTGAAAAACAGGGCAACCACATTCAAAGATACCATATTTTAAAGATCTCGTCCGCTGCGTCAGTGAAACTCCTTTATTGAATTATTAAATTGTGAAACCGATAGTATGTCCTTCAACGGAAGATGTTAACAGTCTCAGTAGACCTGTAATTTAAAATTATGTTGTTGTTGTGGTCTTCAGTCCAGAGACTGGTTTGATGCAGCTCTCCACCCTACTCTATCCTGAGCAAGCCTTTTCATCTCCTCATAAGAACGACAACCCACATCCACTTGAATCTGCTTACTATACGCGTCTCTTGGTCTCCCTCTGCGATTTTTACCCCACACACTTCCCTCCAACGCTAAATTCACAATTCCTTGATGTCTAAGAATGTGTCCTACCAATCTATCCCTTCTTTTAGTCAAGGTATGCCAGAAATTTCTTTTCTCCCCAATTCGGTTCAGTACCTCCTCATTAGTTACGCGATCCACCCACCTAATCTTCAGCATTCTTCTGTAGCACCACATTTCAAAAGCCTCTATCCTCTTTCTGTCCACACTGCTTATCGTCCATGTTTCACTCCCATACAAGGCAACACTCCATACAAATGCCTTCAGAAAGGACTTCCTTAGGCTTAAATCAATATTCGATGTTAACAAATTTATCTTTTTCAAAAACGCCTTTCTACCCATTGCCATTCTGCATTTTATATCATCTGTACTGCGACCATCATTTGTTATTTTACTGCCCAAGTAACAAAACTCATCTACCTCCTTTATTGTTTCCTTACCTAATCTAATTCCTTCAGCATCACCTGATTTTCTTACACTGCACTCCATTACACTTGTTTTACTCTTGTTAATGTTCATCTTATATGCACCTTTCAGCACACTGTCCATTCCGTTCAATTGCTCTTCCAGGTCCTTTGCTGTATCTGACAGAATTACTATGTCGTCGGCAAAACGCAATGTTTTTAATTCTTCACCCTGAACTTTAATTCCTTCTCCAAATTTCTCCTTGCTTTCCTTTATAGCTTGCTCAATGTACAAATTGAACAACATTGGGGAAAGGCTACAACCCTGTCTTACTCCCTTTCCAACTAATGCATCCCTTTCATGCCCTTCAACTCTGACAACCGCTGTCTGGTTTTTGTACAAGTTGTAAATAACCTTACGTTCCCTATATTTTACTCCTGCTTGCTTCAGAACTTTAAAGAGTTTATTCCAATCAACATTGTCAAAAGCCTTCTCCAAATCTACAAAAGCTAGAAATGTTGGTTTGCCTTTTCTTAATCTATCTTCTAGGATAAGCCGTAAAGTGAGTATTGCCTCCCGTGTTCCTACATTTCTCCTGAACCCAAACTGATCTTCCCCGAGGTCGGCTTCTACCAGCTTTTCCATCCTTCTGTATATAATTCGTGTTAATATTTTGCAACCATGACTTATTAAACTGATGGTTCTGTAGTTTTCACACCTGTCTGCACCCGCTTTCTTTGGAATGGGGATTATAACATTTTTCTTAAAGTCTGAGGGTACTTCACCTGTCTCATACATCTTACACACAATGTGAAACAATTTTGTCATGGCTGGTTCTCCCAGAGACTTCAGTAGCTCTGACGGGATATCATCTACTCCAGGGGCCTTGTTTCGACTTAGATCATTCAGTGCTCTGTCAAATTCATCTCTCAGTATAGTATCTCCTATTTCATCATCATCTACATCCTCTTCCCTTCCTACAGTAGTGTCTCGAAGTTCATTTCCTTTGTAGAGCCCCTCTATATACTCTTTCCACCTTTCAGCTTTCCCTTCTTTTCTGAGAACTGGTTTTCCATCAGTGTCCTTGATATTCATAGAGCTGTTTTTCTTATCGCCAAATGTTTCTTTTATTTTCCTGTAGGCTGTATCTATTTTTCCCCTATTTATACATTCTTCTACATCCTTGCATTTGCCTTCTAGCCATTCCTGCTTAGCCATTTTGCACTTCCTGTCAATCTCATTTCTTAGTCGTCTGTACTCCATTTTGCCTGTTTCATTTACAGCATTTTTATACTTTCTCCTTTCATCGATTAAATTTAGTATCTCCTGTGATATCCAAGGATTCTTTGTAGGTCTTGCCTTCCTACCTATTTTGTCCTCTGCTGTCTTCACTATTTCATCTCTCAATTTTACCCATTCCTCCTCAACTGTTTTATTTTCCCCTGTTTCTGTCAATTGTTGCCTGAAGCTCCCTCTGAAATTCTTAAGAACTTCAGGTTCCTTCAATTTATCTAGGTCCCATCTCCTTATTTTCCTACCTTTCTGTAGTTTCTTCAGTTTCAGCCTACAGTTCATAACCAACAAGTTATGGTCAGAGTCTATGTCTGCCCCTGGGTATGTCCTACACTTCAAAACCTGGTTCCGAAATCTATGTCTTACCATTATAAAATCTATCTGGTATCTCTCGGTGTCTCCTGGTCTCTTCCACGTATACAACCTTCTTTTGTGATTCTTAAACCAGGTGTTTGTTATAACTAAATTATGTTCCGTGCAAAATTCTACCAGGCGGCTTCCTCTTTCATTCCTTTTGCCCAGACCATATTCACCCACTATCTTCCCTTCCCTTCCTTGTCCTACTACCGAATTCCAGTCTCCCATAACAATTAAGTTTTCCTCTCCCTTAATTGTCTGAATAATTTCGTTTAGCTCCTCATATATTTCTTCGATCTCCTCATCATCGGCAGAGCTAGTTGGCATATAAACCTGTACTACTGTTGTTGGTGTTGGCTTCGTATCTATCTTGACAATGATAATGCGATCGCTGTGCTGGTCATAGTAGTTTACCCGCATTCCTATTTTCTTATTCATTATCAATCCTACTCCTGTGATACCCCCAACTGATTTTGTATTTATAATCCTGTACTCACCTGACCAGAAATCCTGTTCATCCTGCCACCGAACTTCACTAATCCCCACTATATCTAACTTCAACCTATCCATTTCCCTTTTTAAATTTTCTAATTTTCCTACTCGATTAAGGGATCTAACATTCCACGCTCCGACCCGTAGAATGCCAGTATTGTCTTTCCTGATGATCACATCCTCCTGAGTAGTCCCCGCCCGGAGATCCGAATGGGGGACTATTTTACCTCCGGAATATTTTACCCGAGAGGATGCCATCATCATATGTTCATACAGTAGAGCTGCATGTCCTCGGGAAAAATAACGGCTGTAGTTTCCCCTTGCTTTCAGCCGTTCGCAGTAGCTGTGTGGCAAAGCCACATTAGCTGATGTTACAAGGCCAGCTCAGTCAATCATCCAGACTGTTGCCCTTGTAACTACTGAAAAGGCTGCTGCCCCTCTTCAGGAACCACACGTTTGTCTGGCCTCTCCACAGATACCCCTCCGCTGTGGTTGCACCTACGGTACGGCTATCTGTATCGTTGAGGCACGCAAGCCACCCCACCTCGGCAATGTCTGTGGTTCATGGGAGTGGAATTTAAAATTAACTATTCATTAAATCAAGAGATGTCTAAGGAGACCACATGGGTGTCGGATTTTAGAATGTTTTCATATTTACGCTACGTGAAGTATAGAACTCAAATAACAATCAGTCAAAGCCATTCGACTCAAATCTAAAAAATTCTCGAGAAAATCGACTTTGAAGTTTAGCGGATACACATTAGTACCAATAACTAAAAGTGTTGCACCATCTGTTGGTGAAGCTCAGTTGGTAGCACTCTCGGCCCACAACCATAGAATAGGTGGTTCGATTCCTGCAGAAACTAATTTATATTTTTATTTTTTCGTTGTGTTCAAATAACTACACGATTTTAATATCTAACGGTAATTTTTATGAAAAATGCACGTATTTTTATTTTTTCGTAATTTTCTATATTTTATAAAATAAAGATGGTTTCAATAAAAAAAAACATACGTTACATTTATTACAGTATCGGCTTCCAATTCCAAAGAAAGCAAGTGCAGACAAGTGTGGTGTCGCACCTACTTTCGCCGCGCGCCGCCATGCACGCACGGCGCGGCGTTCTTACGACGACAGCCACGAGCGCCCTCTGCTGCAACTCCGCTCGTGGCCACCGCTGAACGACATCGTCACTTGGGACTGAGTTAGGAACCAGTAAAGACTTCGGAATCAGATAGGCTCCAGTGAAGACTTGGCTATCAGTTAGGCACTAGGCAGACCTCTAGCTCAACTATGTATCAGCATTCTGCAGTACTGATCTCTGTATAAGTTAAGTATTGTATAAATTCTGTTCAATATATATCTCGTTCTAATTTACTCTAGTGTTTCTAGTTTCTGGCTGCTCCCCTCCGTACCTGCACCAGGTGCTATCTTTATTCCTGTGTCGGTCTCATTCCACTCGGCCACCGACACCTACGACGGAAACGAGACACAAAAGCGGCGACGAGGCTGGGACACAAAAACAAGTATGTAAATTACAGAACTATCAGTATAATAAATCATGGGTACAAAATACTAACACGAATTATTTACAGACGAATGGAAAAACTGATGGAATCCGACCTGGGCGAAGATCAGTTTGGATTTAGGAGAAATGTAGGAACACGGGAGGCAATAAATTACGATTTATCTTAGAAGATAGGCTAAGGAAAGGGAAACCTACGTTTTTAGCGTTTGTCGATTTGGAGAAAGCTTTTGACAACGTCGACTGGAATACACTCTTCCAAATTCTGAAGGTATCAGGGGTAAAATATAGGGAGCGAAGAGCTATATTCAACCTATACAAAAACCAGACAGCGGTTATTAGAGTCAAAGGGCAAGAAAGGAACGCAGAGGTTGCGAAGGGAGTAAGACAGGGTTGTAGCCTTTCCCCAATGTTGTTCAATCTGTTCATTGAGCAGGCAATGAAGGAATGGAAGGAGAAATTTGGAGAGGGCATTAAAGTGCAGGGAGAAGAAATAAAAACATTGCGGTTTGTTGATGTCATAGTAATTCTTTCAGAGACCGCAAAGGATCTGGAAGATCAATTGAATGGGTTGGACAGTATCTTGAAAGGAAGATTGAAATATTATCAAGTATTTACGGCTTAAGTACCTGTTGGTGTTCGTAAGTTGTTCGGTCTCTTAATTCAAATATTAGTGTAACGGCAGTCGTGACATTTTGCAAATAACTATTGGACTGTGATCGTTAACTTTGTTGTTTTTTAAATTTCAAACCTGTTTATCCTGTTGCTGCGTTTTGATGTTACTCAGTGAAATTTGCACATGCTGTTAAAGTAAGGCGGCCAAATTTTTCAAATCCCAATGCGGGACGTTTCGGGTATGTGTATGGGTACTATGAACACGCGACTCAGTGTCAGGAATCTCTCTAATGCAGACAAAAGAGCAAGCCATCGTGTTTTACTATATCCCAGGATTCTTTTGTACTGCATTTATGTGTTTGCAAAAATTTTGAGACCTTCTACACGCACTGTGTAAAAGTACGAATAAATCTTCGTAACAATATATTCAACGTCCACTGGTAAATCTGCTGGTGTTTGTGTAGTCTAGAGCTGTGTGCAATATACGCTGCCCACCCCACGCCAACTCTTTTTCTCCCTCATGAAGTTAGAAGAAAGCTTTGCATTGTCATTCACGTTGAACTCCGCCAAAATTTCTATTGGCACGATTCATAACTTTCTCTTTTTCCCATTGATTTTCCAGTATGTCCGTTTAAGAATGATAAACTGCAGTTTCACCAGGGAAATTCAGGATATCTAATATTTTTACGTTAATTCCAGTCTTTGGATGAAAGTACCCCAGTAATATTGGATATTTTATGAGGTCTTTGTGATTTGAAATGACTATACAGATACTGATAAATGGAAAGTCTTTTGTACTGAAGTTCTGTCTGAAAATTAGCTAAAGAAGAAGCTTTCACATTCTTTATTACTGCTTCGCACTTAGTTTTCCCGCAACAAAAATTTTTTGAAACACTTTTTGAATCAATTCCATCGATATAAAAGTCTGATAGTGACTTTCATTGTGTAAAGCCCACAAACCTTCAGTTCTTACAGGTTCTTCTTAGCCAGAGAAGTTTTCCTGACAGAAATAAGTTGAGAGTGATGATTTATCTGTGGCGGTCTGAGCCATTTTACTTTTGTCAAATGTTAAATGAGATGTTTACTGCCGTGAGCAACTGAGGACACCTCATTACGCGTTTTGCACGGCACTTTGAAGGTGGTAAGGTGGTGTACACTTCTGTAAAAAAGGTAACCCCTTTTGCAAGTGCTTGGTCAGTTGACAATTTTTTTTTCATTTTTGTAATGTCGGTGGAATTACTAAGTAAAACAAATTTGTTCACGGAACCCGGCCTACCACGCAAACACAAATCAACAATGCCGAGTCTCCGCGCGGACTAACTTGCAACCTAAAAAACCGTCCGTTGTACTTCGGCATCTCCCGGAACGTTTCGTTTGGAACCTATTGTTATTGAGATCGTTATCAACCTTAGAGAATTAAGAGTGGTCACCCCCCGCTAATAGCTACAGGTTTTTCACCTAGTCGTACTATTTATTTCTTTTCTAGACAACAAAAGTACAGCACATGATCACTGTCATAAATCTTCATATCCTGATTCGTAATGCTTACGATACATGGGAATAATCTGCAGTCGGTGGAATGTGAAAAATTATCGGGATGCGGGATTTGCGGGACAAATTAAGCTTTCTGTGGGACACTTTTATGAAGTTTTCCAACGCGGGACGGTACGTCAGAATCCGGGACTGTCCCGCAGAATCCGGGACGGCTGGCCGCCTTATATTAAAGAGATGTTTCATATTAATGCGACATTTCAGTTGTAATCAATTGTTACAAATATAATATTATTTATATTTAAAGAAGTGAATGCGCCATTTGATAATCTATGTAAATGAAAATTCCTTGTTAACGTGACATTATAAGTGAGGCTTGTGGGTGGGGTTTGCCTGTTATTCATTGCCGTAACTTAAATTGAGTTTATTTGTTTTGAAAGTTTTGTTCAGCAAAGCATTTGCAGTAAGGATAAATTCAGTTTCATATTACATTAAGTTTTCTGTTATTATTAGTATCCGTGTAGTCAGAGTAGACATACACAGGGTGCTCCTAAAATATATGTCAAAATGAAAGGGCTGGTAGAAGAGACCGACATCAGCAGATTTGGTATAGGAATGTATGGTCGGCAGTAACGCATTGAGCCGGTAGAGAGCGCTGACCTTAGTAGGGTCTTACATTCTTCCTAGTCATTTAACACTAGAATGGTCGCGTAGGATCTCACAGATACGGATTCCCGGTACAGGCAACCCGCGTGTCAACGGATCTAAACATTATATGCTTAATTTTCGTAAAATAAATGATCAGTTGTTACTTTTACTTACATGTTTTCCCTCGTTTTGTTTATTTATTAACTGCAAAATCTGAGGTTAATTAAAGCTAACGGTGCAATGTTGACCCCGTATCTCACAGAAACAACGCGATCACCAACGTTCCTCCCAGTGACGCGACCATTGCAGTGTTAGTTGGCCGCATATACAAAATATTCCTACAGGAGGTCTTACATGTACTTCTGGACGATATTATACTTGCTCTTCGCAGACGAATGTGATTCCAGAACGATGGACCCCAGTTTAATTCAGTCGAACCGTTAGGAATCACCTGTCTACGGCCAGCAGGGAATAGGATAGGCCGGACCAGTATCCTGACTATCACGTTTACCTCTTTAAGCTGCGTGGATTTCTTCCTTTACGGTCATATTAAAAGGCTGGTATATGAGAATCTCGTCAGTTTTATTATTTATTTATTGTTTTTTTCTGTTCCATAGAACCCAATTGAGGAATGAGACTCCATGATCATGGAATAAGTCAATACATTAATTGTTACACAAGAATGGTAATAGAAAATTTTTAAGTAGTCCTTTGCACACGACAATCTTAAGACAAAGTGAAAAGAATCAATAAAGAAAAAAATGAATTAGCTTAATTGTTTAACTTTTCTTGGAGTTCCGCGACAGAATAAAAGGAGTGAACCATGAGGTAACTCTTTAATTTAGATTTGAACGCGTGTGGATTAGTGCTAAGATTCTTTCGTTCTTGTGGCAGCTTATTGAAAATGAACGCCGCAGAATACTGTACACCTTTCTGCACAAGTGTCGAGGTGGTGTAATGCCAATGTAGACTCGATTTCTGTCTAGTATTCACCGAGTGAAAGCTACTAACTCGTGAGAATAAGCTGATATTATTAACAACAAACGACATTAAAGAAAAAACGTATTGTGACGCCAGAGTCAAAATTTCCATACTACTGAAAAGGGGTCGACATGACGTTCGTGAACATACACCAGATAATGCACGAACCGCCCGTTTCTGAGCCAGAAATATCCTTTTTGCATCAGGCGAGTTACCCCAAAAAACAATGCCGTACGTCATAAGTGAGTGAAAGTAAGCGTAATAGACTACTTTTCGTGTGGAAAAATCAGTTATTTCAGATATTGTCCTAATGGTAAATATAGCAGAATTTAGTTTTGGAACAAGATGGGCTTTCCATGACAGCTTCCTGTCTATATGAAGACCTAGAAATTTGAACTGTTCAGTCTCACTTATCATATGCCCATTATGTGTAATCAAAATGTCAGCTTTCGTTAAATTATGTGTTAGAAATTGTAAAAACTGAGTTTTACTGTGATTTAACATCATCTTGTTTTCTACAAGCCATGGACTTATCTCTTGAACTGCATTATTTGATACTGTGTCAATATTACGAGCAACATCCTTCACTACCAAGCTGGTATCATCACAAATAAAAATATTTTACAGTCACCTGTTATACTCGAAGGTCTATCATTTAAATAATTAAAAAACAGCAATGGTCCCAAAACAGACCCCTGGGGCACCCCACACTTAATTGTGCATCACTGGATCTGTAGAAGCTCTAGTTGCCCGCGTGCCTGTAGCTTCTGGACATGTGGTCGACATGCCTGACGTCTTTTCTTATGTACGTCGATCCATGCAGCGTCGCTGTGATTGGGAACCACTGAGGAGTGATCTCATTTTCACTGCATCCCACCGCAGTTCCAAAGGACCACTGGTGGCTCCATAAGATAGTAGGTGCCTATTCTATGACATGTGCTAAGTCAGTATATTCTCCTTGACTCTCCTTCATAATTATACTTACAAGGAAAGTAGTTGGGCTCGAATAAACACATATACATACAAAATCGTACGAGAGATAATGTAAAGATCCCTTATTGCACTAGTGACACTCTGCAGTCGTCCGTTAGAGGCCTCTGCGTGTACCTTGCCACGTTGCACTTTGACATGTCGGTTCGCCAGTAGGAACGGTGCAGTGTGCCTGCGAAGTTGCGTTTTGTGACATTTGTGTGGTGAAGCGTCAGATGGAGCGGCGATTGATAATCAGTCCTGCTAAAGTATTGCGATTGGTTGAGATGAAGTTACGAAGAACCATTCTCCGTGAACATGGTATTAGTGCAGAAGATGAATCATTCGCATGCTTTTTCGTATCTGTTATGGTACAGAAATATGAGCATAAGTTAGATACTGTTGTAACACTAACACATAATAATAATAATAGGGATGATAATGACGAAGAACTGATTGGTAGGCGATGGAAGCAGTGGCAGTGAATACCAACAGTCTTCCGAGAAGAAGGTTACAGTTGCATCTATCATCACGGCTTTTGATGACAATTCGCTAGAGAACATGTACGACGATTATTACATAAGTTATGTTCAGATATCTGCATTACGTATGGCGTCTACAATTACATCTACAGTGCTATCTAGAGCATGGTTGCAGAGCTTTGCATAAAAACGACACCCACCACACCAGCACAAAAAAAAAAAAAAAAAAAAAAAAAAAACGTTCAAACGTTTGTACAACTTATGGGACTTAACTACGAGGTCATCAGTCCCTAAGCTTACAAACTACTTATGAACTATCTAAGACTAAAGACGGCACAAATATCCATTCCCGAGGGGGGATTCGAACCCCCGACCGTAGTGGCCATGCTGACCGTGACTGAAGCGACTCAGTCACCTCGGCCACCGCGGCCTGCCCACCAGCACATTGAGGTGTACGTAGAGATCCTGTAACCTAACGTTCATACAGATATGTTTGTTCGAGCCCAAGTACTTTCCTTGTTAGACTCGCAGGGTAACAAGATTTTCGTATTGGAAATGGAGATTTTTGTGTTGAACGTAGCAGAACGCCACTGCCGTCACGATGTTGTGGCTGGCTCGACCTACGTGGACGGGAGAGCAGCGACCTGCTTGTGCAGACTGGTGGGCTCATAGGCCGGGCCCGAAGTTTCTGGAAGGGCGGTAGGCGCCTCTGCATCGATCCGGCAACACACTGCAGAGCCGACACACGCCACGAGCGCAGCCTGCACCCGCCCTCCACAGTCGTGTAGAGTAGTCATGCTGTATCCCTCTCCTATTCCTTCAAAAATGTTCAAATGTTTGTAGAACTTATGGTACTTAACTACGGGGTCATCAGTCCCTCAGCTTACAAACTAGCTGAGACTAAGGACGGCACAAATATCCATGCCCGAGGGGGGATTCGATCCCTCGACCGTAGTGGCCGTGCAGACCGTGACTGGAGCGCCTCAGTCCCCTCGGCCACCGCGGCCGGCTCTCCTATTCCTTGGCCTATGTACAGCGTACGGCAGCAAAGGGAAAGGGCGGATACTGAAAATTAAAGTCAGATTCCAAAGACTGTGAGAAATGGGTAGGAAGTTGATAATCAGACAATTCTAGTATTAATACAACTACCTTTTGGATGTTACTGTAGTGAAATTTAGAATTCTGAAAGAGCAGATTTCGCTATGTGATGCTTCAGCTGTTCTAAAAAAAAGCACTGACGTGTTTTACGGTCCACTTTAGATTTGTAGTTTTATAATTTTTTGCAAACATTTCGGACAACAATAATAAAAAATTATAGTGATATGATTACGACATATCTATGCACCCAACATGTAACTCTTTTAGGGAAAAAGGAGAAAAATTTTTGGGAGAGGCGGGTTCCGAACCACTAACCGTGTGTTTCTCAATCCAACACGCTGCCCACTACACTTTTATTTTTTATTTTTTTATTTTTTTATTTCTCTATGGGTAGTTCTGTTTGTTGCGGACGCTGATCGTTTTTGTTCGATGTTATTTTGCCTCACCTTTTTTTTAATACAGATGACGTTCAGCCTTCTGACCGAGCGCGCTGAGCCACAGCGCCCGGCACTAGGGCGGACACTTACGAAATTTATCCTTTATTTTCGTACTATTGATGCTAATAAGGCGTTTTAGACACTAGATTATCATTTATCGTACGAAGAACGATGTGTTTTTGTTCATTCTTCAGTGTGCCGCAGCTTTGAAATAATAACGTGTAAGTTATAATAAGAAAATCATAAAATACGCAACGCAAGATGGCGTATGCCAGAGAGAGAGTTCTGGGCGTGGAAGTCACGTGACATCTGCGCACAGCTGGTTTTCGTATAATGAGTGGACGGTGTCAAATCGCCGATATTTTTACAAATTTCTCTCAAACGATACGAGATATGAAAAAAAAAAAGAAAAAAAAAGAAAGAAACATAAGAGAGCAAAGTTGTAGAGAATTTACTCTTCTACAAATTCGATTATTCAATTTTCGTGTCAGATGAACGGTTCGTTAGCGATTGCAATTACATTAAAAACAGCTTTTTTTAGTGTTACTGACGTATTTTTTGCCCGAAAAATTTGAAAAAGGCAGGTTCTCGTTTCTGATAGCCTACAAGTATGTCTGTAAAATTTGGTACTGATTGGTTGAACAGTTCGGCTGAAAAAGTGGGAACACGTTACGGACAGACAGACAGACATCCTAAAATCGCCGTTATTTTTGCAAATATCTCTGAAACGATGCGAGATATGGAAAAAATATAAAACAGCAAACTTGTAGAGGAATTTCTCATCTACAGATTCATGTATTCAATTTCCGTGTCAGACGAATAGTTAAGGCATTATTTTAATTTAAATTTCGAGCTGTCAAAAGGCGATCGGAAAGGTCCACTTTTAGTGTCACTACCGTAACCTAAAGTGGGCCAATATAGCTTTATTTATTTTATGTATTTGTATTTATGCATTTATTTTACCTGGCAGGATTAGATCCTTCAGTCTCTCTCTTACCCCTATCCAGGCTTACACAGATTGAACAAAGACAGTTTATATAGTATATTAGAAGGATACCACGTGTAATACCAGTATTAATGTAAAAAAGGTAAAGATTATTGCTAGAATATAATCGTAACAATAATACAAGGAAATAAAAACAATAAAAAATAGTAATCAAAATAATAATGACTATATAAACGTCAGCCTTGTAACCGTTTAGGAATACGTCACGTTCTTGCAGATTGTGAGTTATTCACATTCAGTAGAGGCATAAGACGATAGAATGGGGTCAAAGAGATATAGGAAAGGTAGATTCGTTAGAGGAAGATAAGTAGAAAGGTAAGATTCGAAGCTATGATGGAAAGAATAAAGAAAGACATGACAGGAGCATAACAATGGAGGCCATGCCGTCGTTTACGTGTAAATTTCGTTTCCTCTTGAATATCGAGTGGTTTTGGATAAGACGTAGATCACAGGATATTATGTTCCATAGTCGTATGGCTGAGATGGAGAACGACATGAAGAACAATTTTGTGTGATGCAAAGGTACAGCCAAGAAGCTAGACGTGTTCGACCTAGTATTGCAGTTGTCGAATGATGATAGGTGTCTATGTGAGGAGATAAAAAAAAAATGTTCAAATGTTTGTTAAGCTTAAGGAACTTAACTACGGGGTCATCAGTCCCTAAACTTACAAACTACTTATGAACTACCTACAACTAAGGACGGCACAAATATCCATGCCCGAGGGGGGATTCGAACCCCCGACCGTAGTGGCCGTGCAGACCGTGACTGAAGCGCCTCAGTCTCCTCGGCCACCGCGACCGGCGAGGAGATAAGTATTGGGGACACTGGTGACTAAAAAATCGATGATGTAAGCACAGCTTGTGAAATTCGCACCACTTATATGTGCGCAACAACATAACTGGGTATATGAAGGACTGATATGATCGTACAACTGTATATTGTACACGTATCTAACGGAAGCGTTCATCGGTAGCTCGAGGCGTCTCAAATTTCCCCTTTTTGTTTTGTGCCGCGTTTAACTAAATCACAGCAGTAAAGATTTGGCAAGACAAGAGTTTGGAATAATTTTTGCTTAACCTGGGTTGGAAATAATTTTCTAAATTTTTTGATTGCATGTAGGGAGGAGAGCGATTTCCTGCAAGCGTAACTGTTCTTCCCAGTTTAGGTGTTCATCCAAGTTTACTCCAAGATGTTTTCTGTTTTTTTTTTTTTTTTTTTTTTTTTTTTTTTTTTTTACGGTAATTGGATACCATTGATTCTGCATTACAACGGAGCAACAAAGAATTTACGTGTCAACGCAAAACTGTAATAAGCTAAAATTTTTCTGTTAAATGTGGCTGTGGAAAAGAAAGTCGCGGCGGAGCGGCCGAGCGCATTGAGGCGCTATGCTGCGATGCGCAAGGCCACTCCCCGTCAGGGATTCGAATCCTCCCTCGGGCATGGATGTTTGTGCTGTCTTTATTATAAGGTATTTCATAATTAAATTTGTAACTTTAGGGACTGATGGCCCCGCAGTTAAGTCCCATAAGCTTTACGAACATTTTAACAATTTTCGGAAAAAAAAGGAAGAAACTAGGAGATTGTGAGCCTGTGATGTACTTAATATATATTTACTTGGGGTATTTTTCTCTCAGCTGCTAGTAGGTACTGTAATCATACAACATACTGTACAATGGTCAAATTAGGAGGACACATGAGAATGTGGGTCAGTCTGGGCACGTGCTTGAGCCGTTCATGTCGGTGTGTGACGCCCGTGTAGCTGGGTCGTGCAACGTTACGACAAGTGCATAACAAGCACGAGTCGCGGTTCGAATCCCAGTCCTAACGATTTTTCATATGGCCTCATTGTAGGATTACAACACAAAGAGGCAAAAATACCCCAACTGAATCTATATTAAGTACATCGGATGCTCACATTCTCCTGATTTCTCCTTCTCTTCCCTTTCTTTTCCGTCCTTTGTGTTACCTCGAAATGACATTATACTGTAAATGTGTCATGGGGGTGTTATTCGTAAGGCGACGTAGGTACACCTCATCACAACTATTGTAACATACTAGGTATGTACGTATCTTTTTACCGTTCCAGCTACTGCCAGATCTGGGTACCGGCGATTTCTATTCATGTGGCTCGGTCCTCCCACCACTTTTCTTCCTTCTCTTGTTGCCACCTCACACCTCTTCTTTCCACACATGTTCTCGTTCCCGTTTCCCACCGTGTCCTAGGGCGCCCTCTAGGTCTTTTTCCATCCATCTATAATTATTCCATAGTTTTGTGTAGTCTGCCCACATATCCTCTGAACATGCCCTTACTATCTTAATCTCTGTTTTCCGATTTACTCTCCCATACTTCACTGTTTAAGGTCCTTGCTTACAACCACATTTCTTACCTTGTCCGTTCTTTTTTTATTTTTATTTATTTATTATTTTTTTCTTTCAATGCTCTGAAAAATTTCAGTACCCTGCTTGGAGTCTGCTCCCGTCCCTTTCCGTCATTTTCCATGTTTCTCCTCTATAGGTAACAACAGCAAAATAATAACTCTTGTATATAAGGAGTTTTGTTTTATTCCGGAACTCCCTTATTCCAAATCGGATGTCTTATTGTTTGATAAAAATTGCCTCCCTTGTGTAAACCCCTATTAATATCATTTGTTATCCTTCCATCGCTAAATATTTCACTCCCTAAATAAGTGAAACTGTTTACCACTTTGAGGAGTTCTCCATTCAAAGTAATATTTCCATTAATCCCTTTGTCTCTTCCAAATACTATTACTTCACTCATCTTTATATATTTTAAATCCATACCTATTCATAGTTTCCTTCCATGCATCAAGTTGAAACTGCATATAAAGAAAACCAAGCAGATGAAGTACCCCAACTAAATCTCTGTTAAGACACCACGGCTCACAATCTCTGTATTTGCTTTTCTCTTCCCTTTCTTTTCCATAGCCATTTTTAACAGAAAACGTATGACTTATTGTAGTTTGGCGTTGGCACGCAATTTCTTCGTCAGAATCATACGATGAATCAAATTATATGGCCAAAAAGCAGTCAACGATCCGAAGATTGGTTTGAACACTACAGTGCTTTTATAGTCATGGTTCTGTTTGGAGGTGGTATGCCGTTGCACTTCCTCCGACCTTCAAACTGACTTACCCAGCCAGTTATAGGGGTATCTACAGTTTAACTTGGGTTCCTAACAACGGTGCTACTCGGTATTTTTCACATCAGCAACACTGCCAGAGGTGAAAGTGGAAAATGACAAATAAAAATCCTAGGACCTAGCGGGGATTTAACACGCGACCTGTGGACTTGTAGTCTGACACTCTACCACTGTGCTACGGAGCTGCACGAAACAAACCAAATACTATAAATAAGGAAAGGAAATTTATGAAAATTGTGATATTATTACAATGATGAATGGTTGTATAAGAATTACAATGAGGCCCCAGCATACGTAAATGAAACTTACATGAGTAGTCTATTGTCTCTCGATGTTAGAAAAGTAGTGTAAAGTCTGCATCACCATTATTTGAAATGATCTGATTAGAAAGAAGAAGATACAATGGAGATTCATAGTGTCCTACAGATTTTGAATCAGCGCACTGTTAAAGTTACATTCTGCCACTTCCCGCTGCCGACACAGTACTGAAATTTAGTCAATGGCACGACGAGTAAAGTGCAAGAAGTGTAGCATTCAAAACCAGTTATGAGGAGTGATGGGATTATAACTGCTCAATTATTCCATGCGATTGCGTCTACTGTGCAGAATGTCAATGAAGAACCTAAAATAATTTCGATAACGATTAAAGTACGGTGTGGAAAGAGCCGCTTAAAGCCAATCCTCTCTTGACTGGATGTCACAGTTATGAGGAACCTTATTTACCAGATGACTTGTGTGGGTTCACACTTTCCTGTAGGGGGTTTACCTTCAAATGACAGAACAAGAGAAGAATCTCTGGTGCCACTTCCCTTCCTCGCATGTCATCACCATGACTCAGGGGTGCAGAAAACTGGAGGAGGGGAGGAACCCCCCTTTTTATTCGCTCCCAATCTTACAATGCAATCGGTGTTGCAATTTTAAACGTTGAAACCGCTTGACAGTTAGGTTTTCAGAAATTTTGGATATCCAAGTACCAGTCCTACAAGGTTCGCAGGAGAACTTCTGTGAGAGGTGGGAGAAGAGATACTGGAGAAACTAAAGATGTTACGACGGGTCCCAAGGCGTGCACAAGTCGCTCGATCTATAGAGCGCAAAGAAAGAGGTCCTGGGCTCAAATCTCGTTCTGAGACACAGTTTTCATCTGTGATGGAAGTTTCATATCAGTGGACTTTCCGTTGCAGAGTGAAAATTTCGTTCTGTTTGTCTTGTACTTCAGAAATGAAGACCCCACACCATGGAAGAAATGTTCAAATGTTTGTAGAGTCTATGGGACTTAACTACGGGGTCATCAGTCCCTATACTTACAAACTACCTATGAACTACTTACAACTAAGGACGACACAAATATCCATGCCCGAGGGGGGATTTGAACCCCCGACCGTAGTGGCTGTGCAGACCGTGACTGGAGCGCCTTAGTCTCCTGGGCCACCGCGGCTGGCACCCTGGAAGAAAGAAGTTAAACTCCTCTCTCCCAGAAAGCCAGTAAACTTCAAGCAGAGAGAGAGAGAGAGAGAGAGAGAGAGAGAGAGAGAGAGAGAGAGAGAGAGAGAGAGAGAATGAATTATGTATGACAGGGCCATGACACAACAAAGTTAAATTCTAAATTGATAGACGTGTCTAGTATCTCAAATTCTAAGCGTGGTTCTGTTTCTGGATGTATTTCAGTGAAGAGACAAAGAAACTGGTATAGGCATGCTTATGCAAACACAGAGATATATAAACACTCAGAGAACAGCACTATTATTGGCAACCCCTTTATAAGTGAACAGGTGTCTGGCGCAGTCGTTAGATCGGTGACTGCTGCTACAACGACAGGTTATTGCGATTTAAGAGAGTTTCAACGTGGTGTTATAATCGGAGCCCGATAAATGGGGACACAGCACGTCCGAGGTAGCAATGAGATGAGAATTTTCCCGTACGGCCATTTCACGAGTGCCCCGTGAACATCGGGAATCCGGTAAAAAATAAAATCTCCGAAATCGCTGCGACCGGAAAAAGATTTTGCAAGATCGGGACAAACGACGATTGTAGAGAATCGTCGAACGTGACAGAAGTGCAGCCCTTCCGCTAACTGCTGCGGTTTTAAGTGCTGGTCACCAATAAATGTTAGCGTGCGAACCATTCAGCGACACATCATCGATGTGGGCTATCGGAGCTGACTGTACGACACGGAGCTTTACGCCTCGCCTGAGCCCGTCAAAATCGACTCTGGACTAATGATTGGAAACATATTGTCTAGTCTGACGAGTATCCTTTCCAACTGTATTGAGTGGATGGACGTGTACCTCATGAACTGAAAAAACCTGCATGACAACAGGGGACAGTGCAAGCTGTTAGATGCTCTGTAATGGTGTGGGGCGTATGCAGTTGGAGTGATATGGGACCCCTAATACGTCCAGATATGACACTGACATGTGGCACATAGTGCGCTTCCTGGCTGATGACCTGGCATGTCCATTATGCATTCCAACGGACTTGTGCAATTGCAGCAGGACACTGCGACACCCCACACGTCCAGAATTCCTACAGACTAGCTCCAGGAATACTCTTCTGAATTTAAACACCTTCACTGGCCACTAAACTCCCCAGACTCGAACATTATTCAGCATATCTGGGATACCTTGCAACGTACTGTTCAGAAGAGATCTTCAGCCCCTCTTACTCTGACGGAATTGTGGATGCTGGATGCATGGCATCAGTTCCCTGAAGCACTATTAGAGCCCATGCCATGTTATATTGTAGCAATTCTGCGTGCTCTTGGGGGTCCTAGGCGATGCTAGGCAGATGTACCAGTTTCTTTGGCTCTTCAAGGGTTCATTTATGCCTGGCTCGTTATATATTCAATAATCTGCCGACACCTGTGGCGTAATTTAATCGGATAGTCATTGCTGAGCAGGAATATTCACAGGCAATGATGTTCGACATGAGAAACAGGAAATACCTAAGAGAAGTGGAGTGCTACATTTATAAATGAATTGGTACAGATTTAACCACATGCGTGAGCAGGATAATGGAGACAAATATCATTCACGTTGGTCATAGGTCGATACCGCACCCTCTGTAGGTAATATGCCCTCCTCGAGCGCCAGTCCTTAATTTGGACCTAATATTAATCCTGGTTTCCAAAGTGTGTAGGAATTCTTTTGGGGATATTGTCCCAATCCTCTCTGAATGAGTTCTTTCACTGTTCGGGGAGGGTGTGTTCACTGAGAAACTGCTAAGAGCATCCCAGGCATGCGCTTAGGTACGGGAATTATCGCAAGTCACTCCATAATCACAGTATCTTCAGTTTCCATTGTATTCGATCATCAGCGTTGTCGGTGGCTATTGTTATCCACAAACAGAAAGTTGGATTCTCTAGCACTACTGAACAGGTGGACATGGTTCAGAACAATGTCCTTCCAATATCACGGTGCTGTAAGCCCTAGCGCAAATATATGCATAACACCTGCCAATACTACAACTTGTGCCGGCCGCGGTGGCCGAGGGGCCGAGGCGCTCCAGTCACGGTCTGCACGGCCAGTACGGTCGGGGGTTCGAATCCCCCCTCGGGCATGGATATTTGTGCCGTCCTTAGTTGTAAGTAGTTCATAAGTAGTTTGTAAGTTTAGGGACTGATAACCCCGTAGTTAAGTCCCATAGACTCTACGAACATTTGAACATTTTGCTACAACTTGTAAGCCGTACCGATTACATTCGTCAACATTCGGTGGTGTGTAACGTGTTTCTGTTCCTCTCTCCCCACACTAATAATGGGCAAAATTACTTGCCACATTGTGTTGTGTCGGAGTTAGGCGTGGCATCAGAAATCACAACACCACTGTGGAAACACCGCAGTTGGCAGTAACACTTCCTGGATTCCCGTCAGAGGTCGCGCACTTTGTCGAAGAGTGTTCTCATCGTGCTACAATGTTCTGCAGTGCCTCAAGACTCACAACTACAGAGCACGGGCTAATGGACCACTATATCTTTCCGTTTTACATCTGATTTCTCTTATTTTATTTTGATGATCATAATATCTCCCTATGTAGGTGGGTGCGAACAAAACACGTATGTTAGCATTCGGAGGAGAAAGTTGGTGGAAGAAATTTCGTGAATAGAGGTTGCAGCGATGAATAACGTCTTTCTTTTAATTATTTCCATCCAAACTCGTGCATTATTTCTTTGACTCTCTCTCCTTCGTATCGCAATAATACGAGCTGCCACTCTATAAACTTTTCTATGTCCTGGTAAGGATCGTACAATAGGGAGCAATACACCAAACTAGGACGGACAAGTGTAGTTTATACGGTTTCTTTAGTAGAACTGTTGAAACGTCGGGGACCAGGGTTCGCTTTGCGATCGGGTCGGAGATTATCTCCGCTTGGGGGCTGGGCGTTGTTGTTCACATCATCATTGACACGCAAGTGGCCGAAGTGGCATCAGCTAAAAAGACTTGCACCATGGTGGCTGAACACGACCCCAGTTGGGGGTCTAACAAAAACAAATGTCACACGATCAGTATCTCCAATAAAACGCTTACCCCACGATATTTTCTGTGTGTTCTTTCCAATTTAAGTTGTTCGTAACTGGAACACCCGACACCACGTGCTACTGTTTACCACCGAGCGAGGTGACGCAGTGGTAACGCACTGGACTAGTATTCGAGAGGATGGTGGTTCAAATCCATCCAGATTTAGGTTTTCCGTGTTCCTCTAAACCACTCCAGGCAAATGCCGGAATGGTTCCTTTCAAAGGACACGGCCGATTTCCTTCCCCATCCGAGCGTTAGCTCCGTCTCTAATAACCAAGCTGTCGACGGGACGTTAAACCGTAAGCTTCCTTCCTTTCTATTGTTTAGCCACGAAAAGGCAACAGCGACTCCTTACCATCCGAATCCATGGAGGCGGGGTGGGAAAACCCGGCTTCCTATTGGTGTTACCTGGGCACCGCGTAACGTCACTAGGAGTAAGCCAAACGTCAAAAGCCGGCCGCGGTGGCCGAGCGTTCTGCGGCGCGCCAGTTACAGTCTGCACGGCCACTACGGTCGGGGCTTCGAATCCCCCCTCGGGCATTGCTATTTGTGCCGTCCTTAGTATTAGCTAGTTCATAAGTAGTTTGTAAGTTTAGGGAATGATGATCCCGTGGTTAAGTCCCATAAGCTCTACAAAGATTTGAACACATTTGGAATTCCTAGTTATTTAGTTGAATTTCGGACGTTAGATTTCACTGATTTCTTTTAGTGCTCATATGGACGATGTCACATATTTCATTATCTAGTGTCAGTTGCCATATTTTGCATTATAATGATATTTTATCTAAATCATTTTGTAGTTGGTTTGAACCTCTGGTGACTTCACTAGCCGATAAAGACAGCACCATTTGCAAAACGCTAAACAACAGGAGATTGTCTTCTAAACCGATTATAAACACAAGGAACAGTAGAGGCTCTGTAACACATCCCTGAGAAAAGTGAGATATCACTTCAGTGTTGCGTAACTAAGACGATATTCCCTAAGCACGTCAATTGATTAGTACATTTACATACATCTCCGCAATTCACCCAGAGGTGCGTGGCGTGGGTGAATGGTTCTCAAAACGAAGGAAGGAATCTTAGGGTTTAACGTTCCGTCGAGAGCGTGGTCATTAGACTCACAGAGTACACGCTCGGATTTTGTGGGAAGGAATGGGGAAGGAAATCGGCCGTGTCCTCTCAAAGGAATCATCCAGGCATTTGCCAACAGTGATTTAGGGAAATCACGGAAAACCTAAATCTGGATCATCGGAGGTGGATTTGAACCACCGCTCTTCCGAATACGAGTCCAGTGTGTTACCACTGCGCCACCTTGCTCGGTGAATGGTAGTACCAGTACTAGATACTTGCTTTCCTGTTCCACTCGTACATAGAACGAGCGAAAAACGAATACTTGTATACATCCGTACGAGCCCTAGTCTCTTTGATCTTTGTGGTCTTTACGCGAAATGTAGGTTGGCGGCAGTAGAATCGTTCTGCAGTCCGCCTCAAGTTCCGACCCTCTTAATTTCTTCAGGAGAACGTCGTCTTCTCTCCAATGACTCCCATTTAAGCTGCCGAAGCATTTTAGTAACACTCGCGCGTTAATCGAACCTACCAGTAACAGACCTAGCCAGCCGTCTCTGAACTGCCTCTATGTCCTCCTTTAAACCGATCGGGTGGGAATCCAAAACATTTGAGCAATACTCAAGACGTGGTCGCCCAAGTATTGGCCCACTTTAGGTTACGGTAATAACAATAAAAGTGGGCCTTTGCGATCGTCTTTTGACAACTCGAAATTTAAATGAAAATAACGGCTTAACCATTCATCTGACACGAATATTGAATAACCGAATTTGTAGAGGAGAAAATTTTCTACAACTTTTCTCTCTTATGTTTGTTTCATATCTCGTTTCGTTTCAGAGATATTTGTGATAATAATGGCGATTTTTGGATGTATGTCTGTCTGACCGTAACGTTTTCCCTGCTTTTAAGCCAAACCGTTCAACCGATCTGCTCCAAATTTTACAGACATAATTGTAGGCCGCCAGAGACCAGAACCTCCCTTTTTCAATTTTTCGGACAAAAAATACGGTGGTAATACTTAAAAAAAAGCCGTTTGTAATGTATTTTTAATTGCAAATAAACCGTTCATCTGACGCGAAAATTGAGTAAACGAATTTGTAGAGGAGAAAATTCTCTACAACTTTGTTCCCTTATGTTTTTTTTCATATCTCGGATCGTTTGAGAGATATTGGCAAAAATAATGGAGTTTTGACACCCTCCATTGAATTAACGAAAACCAGCCGTTCGGAGATGTGACGTGACATTCCTCGCCCAGTACTCTCTGTGGCATTCGCCATCTTGCGTGGCGTATTTGATGATTTTCTTATTGTAACGTACACGTTGTCATTTCAAGCAATGGCGCACTGAAGAATTAACAAAAACACGTCGTTCCTTGTACCATAAATGATAATCTAGTGTCTACAAAAGCCATGTTAGCATCAGTTAACAACGGCCATCAATAGTATGAGATTAAAGAACAGATCTCCTGTTAGCCTTAGCGAGCTGGGCGCCGTGGCTCAGCACGCTCCGTCAGAGGGCTGAACGCCTTCTGTAATAAAAAAGCTGAGCTAACCATTCAACGAACAAGCACGAACAAACTGAACGAACGACCGAAAACAATAGATCAACCAGATAAAAAAAATGGTTCGGAACCCGCCACTACCTAAGATTTTTTTCCCTAAAAGGGTTTCAGACACTCTTATTAATTAATTTTTTATTTTTTAGATTATTATTTTTGTCCAAAATGTTTGCAAAAGCTTATAAAACTACAAATCTAAAGTGGGCCGTAAAACACGGCAGTGCGATTTTTTTATTTGCGGTCTCTTTTACAGGCGGATCACATCTGCTCAAAATTCTCCCAATAAGCCGAAGACGAGTATCCTGCTTCTCCACGACTGTCCTTATATGCTCGTTCTATTTCATATCGCTGTGCAGCGTTACGCCTAGAAATTTAATTGACGAGACACTGTCAAGCAGCACACTACTAATCCTGTATTCTATCATTACCGGATTGCTTCTCCTACTCATCTGCATGACCTTACTTTTTTCTACATTTGGCTATAGTTGAGATTCCTCACACCATGTAGAAGTTTGGTCCAAGCCATCCTGCATCCAACTACAATCATTCAATGACGACACCTTCCTGTATACCACAGCATCACCCGCAAATTGCAACTCAATCTGTCCGTCAGATCATTTATATACATAGAAAATAATAGCGGTCCTATCACACTTCCTGGGCACCTATGACAATACCCTGCCTCTGATGAAGACTCGCCATCTAGGACAACGTACTGGGTTCTATTACTCAAGTAGTCTTCGAGCCACTCACATATTTGAGTACCTAGTCAATGAGCTGGAACCTTTGTGAGGGGTCTGTAGTGCGGTACCGTGTCAAACGCCTTTCAAAAATCAAGAAATATGCAGTCTGCCTGTTGCCCTTCATCCACAGTTCGCAAGCTGTCATGAGAGAAAAGGGCAAACTGAGTTTCGCACGATCGCTGCTGCGTAAAGCAGAACTGAGAATATGTTCGAGAAATCTACAGCAAGCTGTAGTTAATGATATCGGTTTGTAATTTTGTAGGTCCTTTTGGCTGTTTATATACGGGAGTTACCTGCGCCTTTTTCCAGTCGCTTGGAAATTTGCGCTGGGTCAAAGATTTGCGATAAATGCAAGCTACGTAAGGGGCCGATGCAGCTGAGTACTGTTTGTAAAACCGGATTGTTACCAAATGTTGTTTGTAATTCTTATGGGACCAAGCTACGTTGGTCATGAGTCCGTAGACTTACAAACTACTTAAACTAAGTTAAACTAACCTAAGGACGACACACATATCCATGCCCGAGGAAGGATTCGTACCTCCGACGCGGGAGGCCGCGTGATCCTCAACATGACGCTCCAGACCGCTCGGCTACTCCCGCGCGGCAAATTGCATTCTCATACCCCATCTGGACCTGTCAACTTGATTGTTTTCAACTCTCTCAGCTGCTTCTCTACACCAGCTATGCCTATTACTATGTCCTCCATTTCGGAGTTAGTGCGACCATCAAATGAAGGTATGTTTGCAAGGACCTCCTGCGTGAATGATTTCTTAAATGTTAAATTTAAACTATGGCCTTCATTTTGCTGTCTTCTATCAGCACCCCAAAAGGATCGACGAGTGACTCGATAGAGGCCTTTGGTCCGTTTACCGATTTTGAATAGGACCAGAATTTTCGACTCTGTCGTTGGAATTATTTCAATGCCATGAAACCGTCGAAATGTTTAAATATTTCGAATTTGTAAAATTACGGCCGATAATGTCAAGAAATTGTGTCTGATCTTCCGGGAATGTCCGAAAAGAACAGACACCGTATCAATGATTATATTTTAACATCGTACCTTATTACAGCATCAGCAATTAATTCCCTCATTTGTCTTGTAATATGCTCGACAATATTAGTAAACGTGAAGTACATAACAATACAGTAAAATGGTTCAGTTCTCGCGGTTGGAGATCAAAAGAGAAGACGGTGTATGGTCTATCCCAGTTTGCTACTTTACAGGGTGTGAAAATGTACCGTTTCCTGCCGATAATGTTACCAAAATATGAAACGCAAATCGACCACTTTTTTTCTTGTAAAAGCGCTCTTTCAACTAGATAATATATAATCCGCACAGTCGGAAAAACACCTAGAAAGACAACGTAGATTTTGATCCGATGACGGAAGATCCAACATGGGGGATAGCCGCCGCGGTGGAGTAGCCGAGCGGTCTAAAGCGTCTCTCTGCGGAGCGCGCGGTTGCTCGCCGTGGAGGTTCGAGTCCTCCCTGGGGCATGGGTGTGTGTGTTTGTCCTTAGGTTAGTTTACCTAGGTTTAAGTAGTTTGTAAGCTACAGACTGATGACCACGCAGTTTGGTCCGATAGATATACAAACATTTGAACATTTGAATAGGGGGATAGCCGAGGTACTGATAACAGTTTCAACGTCATCCGCTTAACAGATAGCGTAGTGACATAGTGCCAGAGGGCCATCTGTGTGTACCCTGTAATAGGGAAAGTTTATGGCTGCAATTCTCAGTGCGATATCGACGTGCGTAGCAGATAGGTGCTATGCCACGGAGACGCACCCGTGGTTTTTACAGCCAACTGGATGAGGTTAAAGGGATCAAATTGCGGCCTGTCGAGTGTCGGGATGGTCCTTTCGAAGAACCGCCACACCAAGTCGGACGTGTTGCGTCAGTTGTGCATCGATGCTGGTCATAGTGCTCAAGGAAACGTTCTCACAACCGTATACGGGTTTCTGTACGTTCACGCTGCAGAGATGTACGCCAAGACTGCCGTCATACTGTATGGGCAGCAGTGGCAGATCGTGCAGAAACCTCTGCACTTCAACGCCTTCCTGACCACACGCCTGCTCCACAAGTCTCTGCCATTCATTTCTCTCGCGTGCTGTGCTTGTCTGTTCAGTACCACTGATGATCGTCCTCACTGTATCCTCCAGGATGTTAACTTGCCAACTGATTCCGGGTCTTCCTCTTCCTGTTGTTCCATGTATTGTCCTGCAAAATACTTATTTTCGTAGGTCTGTTTTCTGCCATTCTTACCATGTGGCTCACCGAGTTCAACCTTCTCGTCTTTAGCAATTCAACAGTATTAGGGTATTTGTACAGCTGTCTTAATTCTCAATTTTTTCTTGTCGTCCATTCCATGTTATTTCCAGTATACACTGTCCGCTTCTGTAGTCCAGTGAAGAGCCTGGTAGACTGCCGGACAGGGGGCCCTGGTTCGTTTGCCAGTTGGGTTAGAGATTTTCTCCACTCGGGGACTGGGTGTTGTGTTGTCCTCATCTTCACTTTTTCATCATGGGAATTGGGAATTTGTATCTGATTGGGGGGGGGGGGGGGCGTGCCTAGGTAGTCCTTGCAGGTGCGGTGATCACTGTGTCCCCAGTGGTGTAGGGGTCAGCGCAACTGCCTAGAAAGCAGGAGACCTGGGTTTGAATCCCGGCTGGGTACACATTTTCAGCTTTGCCCAATCGCAGTTGATGTCATATATTCTGTGAATATTAGACGCGCAAGTCGTCCATGTGGCGTCAACTAAAGACTTGCACCAAGCATGCCGAACACGATCCCACCTGGGGTCCAGCCAACACCACCTAGAGAGAAGGCCGCGGCGCTCTCGTGTGACGTCACGCGGAGTAGGTTGCGCGCGCATAGCTGACTGGGTAGCCGCTGGGGCACGGCCCACTATGCCGAAGCAGCGAGCCAGTCAGCTATGCGCGCGCAACCTACTCTACCTGACGTCACACAAGAGCACCGCGGCCTTCTCTCTAGGTGGTGGTGGTCCAGCGGCCAAAAATGCCACACGAAATCATCATCGTACACTGGCTCAAAAATTTTCCTTAGTACTTTTCTTTTGAGTACCAACAGATTTTCTTCATCTTTTTTCAGAATTTTAATGCTTCACGTCCGTTTAGTGTTACCGGTATAACAGTCGATTGATAGAAGCCGATTTTGAAGTTTGTACTGAGTGATTTTTCCCTTCACATTTTGATAAAACTAAAAATGGTTTTGTTTGCTGTTGTTAAACGAGCATTTATTTCCATATCTGCCATCTTGTTATTACTAAAATGACTCCCCAAGTATTTAATGTGGTTCACTGACTTGAAACTGAACCCATGTAGAGTTACCCCTTTTATTCTGTCGAGAAACTCCAGTAAAAATTTAAATCATTTTGATTTATTCCTGTTAATGCGATATCGTCTTCATAGACAAATCTAGTAATAACTTTGAACATGGCTGATTAACAGCAACCGTAATCCAATTTTTTAACAATTTTGTACATCAGCCTACCGGTTGTATAATTTTTAGGTGCTTGACCTAGGTTTCGTTGCTCCTAGGGACAACTTCATCATGAAACGCATGACGTCAATGATCACCTTCTGCACTTGGATCAATTGTAGACTAGTTTCACTAAATTCTCTATCAATCTTCTTCAAGACTAGGTTAAATAAGAAGGTTAAAATTGCATCCCTTTGTTCAGCCCCGTGAGCATCTTAACATTTTCGTTTGTTCCAAGCGGTGTCTTAATACAGTAGAATGTTTCATCTATACAGATGTGAACCAATCTGATTAGATTTGATGGTATTTCAAGTTCCTTCGTTATATTTAGGAGTGTTTGTTGGTGTGTGCTTTCTTAGGCCTCTCTGAAATCTATGAATAATAGATGTACATCTTTGTTAAATTCTCACGCCTTTTTACTTATTTGTCTTAGTACGCCGGCCGCGGTGGCCGAGGAGACTGAGGCGCTCCAGTCACGGTCTGCACGGCCACTACGGTCGGGGGTTCGAATCCCCCCTCGGGCATGGATATTTGTGCCGTCCTAGTTCGTAAGTAGTTCATAAGTAGTTTGTAAGTTTAGGGACTGATGACCCTGTAGTTAAGTCCCATAAACTATACAAACATTTGAACAATTTTTGTCTTAGTATGTGTAAGTGATCCAATGTGGATTAGTTTGTGCGGAAACTTCAATGATAGTCACCAAATATTTCTTCAGTTATTAAGATGAATCTGTTTCATAAGCACATGCACAAGGTTTTGTTAGTGACATTCAATAGTTATCGTACACCAGGAGGCATTCTTCTTTAACATGAGGTATATAACTCCGGTTTTCCACTCAGCAGGTATAGTTTCTGACTTCCAGAGTGTTTCTATTGAAGATTCTAGTGCCAATTCCAGTTGCGATCTTCTCCTCTTCAATAATTCAGCGTATTTCTTGTCTTCATCATAAGCCTTGTTGTCCTTTAATTTCTTTGCCGCTAGTTTGCTACCTCAGCAAAGATAAAAGGTTTTGTGAGCCCAGAAATGTCAACACAAACAGTTGGCAACCAGTTACTAGTAGGAGAACTTATGGCTCCCACACCTCTAGCTCATCTTCCGCCCCGACCCAAGTATCGATGTGCACGACTCGACTGGAGCTGTCAAGGAATCATTTGAAAGATAGAATAGCGACCCGTAGTCTTCAACGATGAAAGCAGATTCAGCCTACATGCAAGTCTCATCTACATCTACATACATACTCCGCAATCCACCGTAAGGTGCATGGCGGAGGGTACACTGTACCACTACAAGGCATTTCCTTTCCTATTCCACTCTCAAATATAACGAGGAAAAAAAGAATGCCTATTTGCCTCCGTACAGCTCTAATTTCTCTTATCTTGTCTTTGTGATCACTACGCGAAATGTAAGAAGGCGGTAGTAAGATCGTTCTGAAGTCAACTTCAAATTTCGGCGCTCTAAACTTCCTCAACAGAAATTCACGAAAAGAATGTCGTCTTTTCTCCACCGATCCCCAAGTGAGTTCCCTGATCATTTCCGTGACACTCGTGTATTGTCGAACCTACCAGTAACAAGCCTAGCTGCTCGCCTCTGAACTGCTTCAGTGTCTTCCTTTAAACTGATCTGCTGCGGGTCACAAACACTTGAGCAATAATTAAGACGTGGTCGTACAAGCGTTTTATACGCGGTCTCCTTTACAGGTGAAGTACATGTTCCCAAAATCATCCCAACAAACCGAAGTCGGCTGTCCGCCTTATTCACCACTGTCCTTTCATGTTCGATTCATTTCGTATCTGCAATGTTACGACTAGATATTTGAATGACGCGACTGCATCAAGATGCTCACTACTAATGCTGTGTTGCTGTTCCTACTGATGCGCATCACCCTACATTTTTCTACATTGAGCGCTAGCTGCCATTCTTTGCACCAACTAGAAATTTTGTCTAAGTCATCTCGTACGTTATTACAGTCAAAGACGACACCTTCCCATGTACCACAGCATCATCAGCAAACAGCCGCAAATTACAAGTTACTCTGTCCATCAGATCATTCACATAGATAGAAAACTATAGCGGTCATATCACACTCCCCTGGGGCACGGCTGATGATACACTCGTCTCTAATGACCACTCGATGTCGAGAACAATGTACTGCGTTCTATTAGGATGTCTTCCAGCCAGTCAAAAATATGTGAACCTATTACATATGCTCGTATCTTCGTTAGCAGTTTGCAGTGTGGCACCGCGTCAAACGCCTTTCTGAAGCCGAGAAAAATATAATCCGCGTGCTGCCCTTCATCTATGGCTCGCAAGATGTCATGTGGGAAAAGGGCAAGCTGAGTTTCACATGAACAATGTTTCCTAAACCTGTGCTGGTCGTTTACACATAAGTAGATCTGGCGTGCGCTGTTTCGTAGAGTGCATTCATCCAAGATACACTAGTCTCGACTCAGGCCTCAGGGGTTTGATAACCTACGACTCTTGTTCACCTCTAGTGTTTCCGGAGGGAATGTTGACCACTGCTCGATGCTTGTAGAATGCTGTAAGACGCTTTCTTTTATCATTCTTGCAATAAGTAATTGATGTGCTGTTGTAAGTGGATAATGCTCACCAACAGATTGCGTGTGAGTCTCAAGTTGCTCTGCAAGTCTCTCTCTCGACGAATTGTCTTGTTGCTTGCAATAAAGTTCATAAAGTCACGGTTAAGTATAAATATTTCTGGGAACGCCATTGTCTTACAACTAAAGCACTTATTTTCAACTCTCTGACGTACAATCACCAAACATAGAGCCTATTTTAACGTTGTTCTGTATTACAGCACTAGAAAAACTAAGCAGAATATGCACTACCCATCATAAACCACAGTCTTTGAATGCAAAAGTTGTCGTTATCCTGCATTCACATGCGGAAAGATACATGTGATCCTTCCCCTACGACTCTGTCTTTTCTACTTGCCACCTTCATCTATGTCCCTTCTTTCTTTTCTGCAATTTCTTATGAGTTTCTCCCTATTTCTATTTCCGGATATTGAAATCCTTAATCGCTAGTTTTAAGAACCCCCCCCCCCCCAAAAAAGCCTAAAAATATTGCATTGGTACTGAAAAAACTAAACTTCATTTGTATCAATTACTTATATAGTTTCATCAGAAATGTGATATGTGGATGTAAAAGGGCATAGGTGAAATTTTGATAAATGTTTGAAAGTGCAAGGAAGCAAGTAGGGAAGGGGAGGGACCTTGAAACTTTCACATAGACTGGCTACATTTCTCACGTCGGCTCTGAACAATGAAATCTCTTCAGTACATTGCCTGATATTCATGTGCATTGATTCAGCAACTATACGAAAACAGTGAAACTAACTTTTTCAGTTTTTGCATGATGTGTTCATAAGTTGTTTAAATCCATTACAATGGTTTTGATGACACTGGTTCTTACTCACAGCTGTGGTCATGAAATATGTACCTGGATTTATTGATCTGGACACCTTGTACTAGATATATGGCTGCTTGGTGCATGTATAATTTGATGTTATTTGGTTAATGCATGTCGATGATGATAAAATAATGATGAGACTAGTACACACATCTAACCATGAGCTCCCGTTCCTATTGACAAAATCACTCATACAGTATTTAAATAGTGCCTTCACTGTGAGTCCTCAAACATATCAGAATATGAGGTTTGTGATGCTTTGTGCGTAAAATGTTATGGATCTGTGACTGATTTTGTTACGGAAGTATGTATCAAACATAGAGAGGACTGTATTAGCATTGCATTAATTACACTGAATCATATTTGTAGGCCACTACAAGGAATGAAAGCTTTTTTACTCGGTTGCACAGTGGTAGAGTGCCAGACTACAAATCCAAAGGTCGCGGGTTCGATCCCCACCAGGTCCTAGGATTTTTATCTGTCACTTTCCACTTCTTTCACCTCTGGCAGTAATGCTCATGTGAAATATACCGAGTAGCACCGTGGTTCGGAACCCACGTTAAACTGTAGGTCCCCCTATAACTGGCTGGGTAAGTCAGTTCGAAGGTCGGAGGAAGGCAACGGCATACCACCTCCAAACAGGACCATGCCTAGTAAAGCACTGTGGTGTTCAAACCAATCTTCGGATTGATGACTGCTTTACCTTAAAAGAAAAGTAGTCAACAATCCGAAGATTGGTTTGAACACCACAGTGCTTTACTAAGCATGGTCCTGTTTGGAGGTGGTATGCTGTTGCCTTCCTCTGACCTTCAAACTGACTTACCCAGCCAGTTATAGGGGGACCTACAGTTTTATGTGGGTTCTGAACCACGGTTTTACAGATATGATGTTTAAAAATCGAACAGTAAGCAGTTCTTTCAAAGTTTATTATTGTTCCAAATTTGAGTTTTTTGAGCCAATAAATAACTTGTACTACACAACATTATAAAGTAGCCTATAGTTTTCCTCACAATTCAAGATATTTCAATAGAAAAATTCAACAAAATATCAGCAGTTTGGTTGCAAAAATGTAACAGATGCCTTTATGATATTAGTGTGGTTTGTGTAGAGTGAACCAACTGTGTCTGAGAGAATATTAATTACTATCAGATTTTCCCCCTATGAAAATGTTGACATCCTATGGTTGACAAAAACATGGGTAGGAAAATATTTAGGAGAGTGCAGCCATATTTAGGATAACCAGGATTCACATCCCAAAGATTTAGGTGTTTCTACAATCACTGTAGGTGAATGACATTACAGTTCCTTAAATAAGGGCACAACCAATTTGATCTTCAATCTATGTCATGTTCTGATTGATTCAGTAGTGATTTTGATATAAATAGGATGTTACACACTTAATGTTATCTACTGTAAAGCAGTTCCCAACTACTGTTAAGCTTACATTTCTGTTCCACTTTCAGAATGCAGTGTTACAGATGTTTCAGTCACATTTTATTAGAAGAGCTCCTGTTGAAGGAAAATTTAAATTGTTACAAATGTGTGGATACATTGTTTGGTCTATTACCACTTCTTGTCTCATATTTAGTAAATGTCAATAAATTGTTGAATTTATTTCAAACTAGTGTATGTACTGTACCTGACATTGAATATATACCATATTCATTTTGTTCTTATCTCCCCACTCAATCTCATTCTAATTTTGTTGTTATTGAATGAACAAACAGTGTCCTATGACCAAGCCTCACTTGTGTACATGGCTGACTAATGCTAATGACATTGTATAAAATTTCACTTAAGACAAATATAACTAATCATGTCACAGTATTTACTTCTGTGGCAGTGTACAGTAATCTTACCTTTTCATCTATTGATGATGACAGTGGACCATGACACCTCAGGCTTCATACTACAGTGGAAACAGGTAGCAATTCAGGGGAAAACAAGTGTTGCATTTGTTCCTGTGCTTCCGAATCTGTTAAATTTTCTTTTCATGAGATAGATATGTCTCTGTTGTAAAACTGCATTGTATGTATTTAATAAGGTTTTACTTCTAATTCCAAGAGACTGCTTCCACAGTAGATTAAATGAATTTGTTGATGAATGAACTTGTAATACTAAAAATACTTTTATAAAAAGTCAAATGTAATAAAACAGAATGTTTATAACTGATTCTACATTCAGAACCTCAAAAATATTGAAAAGAAATGACTATTAGATAATGTTACTCCTACTGGGTACTCAAGATTGTACAAATAAAGAATTGTATGAGAGTATTCATAAAATTTGATGAATTAAGAACTGTGAAAATAAAAAGAGGGAATTGATCCCATGAAGCATGACTAAAAAAATAAAATTAAAAAAAAAAAAAATAAATAAATAAATAAAAATAAAAAAATGGATGAAAAATATTCTGTGGAAATTTATAAAATTGAACTTCATGGCCTATTTTTGAGAGATGTATGGAGAAATCTGTTATTATATCCAGTGTTTGGATGCATGTGTATCACATGAGAAATGTCAGATTTCCTTCCCTGCTAAGTCTTCTACATCTGGGCAGTGAAACTAACATCCATCAATACACCAAGATCTTCAGCACTTTACATTAAAAATCAAGTTCTGAATTACCAACTGAATGAAGTGTATTGAGAATCACTCCCAGACATAATTGCTTAACAACAATATACAAGTTACCAAAGTCTTGAAACAGTCTAATCCACACAAACGAAGTACTCCACAGCTATATTGTGAACAACCTGCATGTGGCCCAATGCTATAAAATGTTCCTCAGTTAAATCATTAAATAATTCTATCTGTCTGTGAGTGTTCCATGTAGTAAATGTGTGAGAAGTAACGAATTAGGTGCCAATAAAGTTTTTGAAGGCACTGAGAAGATAGTAAATTGAGGTTGCTGTTATCAACGGAAGTGCTCATGTGTTATGTCTCAAGTACGAATGTCATGCATTTTCCATTCAACAATTATTGGAATAAAAAGGTTAATCTTAAAAAAAACAAGAAAAAAAAAACAATGATAAGTAACACTAAATGGTAATGTGTTTTTTCTCATCTGGAAAGTAACAAATTAAAACACTATTTCAAGTATACAATATTGTGTGTAAATCCCCATTTGCATAACAAACGTAATTTTTAATGAACTATTTATAGTTCATGTAATGTATTTCACATCATGTTCTCGTTTGGCACTTCTCACCTCATCTGGACTACATTATCCAATGTAAGTAGAATCTTTGCCCATTGTAAAGTGTAACAAGATTTGAATAAAATATTATAGTTTTGTAATGAAGTTACAGGGCAGAAGATTTTAAAACTCATGAGAACTTTTCATTTTCAGTAAACAGATTGAAATTTTTAATTTTTAGCATTTAATGAAGTATTGAGAGTGGGAGAGGGTGTAGGCTACTGATTGAAAGTACTTCATGTTTAAATCATTCTTAAATGCAGTTATTATTCATATGTACACAATATATATATATATATATATTCACATATCTTACGATAATTTATACATAGAATATACACAAAGTAAAGGAATACTTTATAGTCAGCAGTCACTAAGGGTCTTAAGTTCCTCAGCTACAGCTTTGTCATATAATATGTGATGATCACAGATCTGATATTTTGTTACAGGATTTCCTACATTACATTTAGTGGTTTATAAATTAGGTATTCCATGCTGAAACTAAACAAGTGATTCAGATTGCATATTTCAGCTGTTTGGCCATATAAAAACTGATCATGTGCCATCTGTTTCTAGATAATTTGTGATCCCTCACAAAATTTGGCAGTTTCTTTCACTCAGTACTTTGCTATTACTTTAATAAAAATTCTCCATTCAGGCATTGTCTTTGGTACTATTTTGTTCATTGCATGATTATTAAATTACAAGCGTATCTTATATACAGAAACAGTCTCATGCAATGAAGAATCATCTTTTCCTCCCTTTGTTCCACAACAGTCTAAATGTGTCACGCATGTAGTTCTATGTTTGAAATGTAATAATGTATAATGGATATACAGTGAAGTTAGTTCAGTCAGACCATTACAGTACCCAATTTTCTTTAAGATTTTCAAAGTAATATTGCCACTCAATAACAGCAAGATGTTAATACTTGGACAGTTAGTAGATTGACTGCTGGCACATGTGTCAGTTGCATTCTGGGTTACTACAAGTACTTATCACTGAGAAACACTGGACTTTTCTTTAGATATTTAATGTGGATTGTAGTTCTATGATAGCACATTTATTGCTCCACATGAAGAAAAAATTCCTGAGTTAATGATTGTATAGTGCTACAGATACATGACCTCATAATACTGCTTATAAAATTAAACAGAATAATATCTATAGGACTATCACTAATTTCCATGATTTTGCTAGGTCCTTAGCTCATTTTGTCTCTAAACCAAAATAAATGACAGAGAACTGCTAATATTTAGGAAATTCTAGAAGAGGGCAATATTCTTGTTTCCATTACAACTGAAACAGTGTTTCCTTTCAATATTGTTTCACCAGTTACATTCCACAATGTAGCTAGTGCAACTCTCTATGGAGAACACAACCTTATGAACCTTGTAGTATGTGGTTTCCCTAAACAGAAGAAATAATTTTAAAGAAAAGATATTTCTCTGAAAGGCAAGATTTGACTCTCATTCTACTATGTTCTGTTTCTTTTTTTCTTTTTTCTTTTTTTTTATACCCTTTTACACAAATGAAAACAGAACATTTAGAGTGAAATATGTTAGTGAATGTGGGCAAAAATAAAGTAAAGACCTTATTTTATTATACATATATATTTGTATTTAAATAATTTAAAATGAGGAAAGATTTATACAGTCTGATATTCATTTAGGTCGTGGCAGCTCTTTTTATGGAAACTCAGTATTAGCTGCGGCAAGAAAAATGAATGTGTAATTTCAGATTGATGGTCAACATATGCACAGATGTGATGAATCGTCTACAGTCAGTCATTATTTATTCTTAGATATTTTTCAGTATACAATAATGTAACCTGTTATCTTGCTGAAAGACATGTAGCAATATTTGTGAAGCACATTATTCAATGAAAGCACACATTAGTAGGCAGATTAGGTGTTGGTGTTCATGTTGCAAGAAACTGTCTTACATGTCTATTAGCATAATGTAACTTTTGGAAGGGAGAGGACTACAGGGATCAAGTTATTTATAAGTTGTTACAATATGTAATAACAGAAAATTAAATCAGAAACATAACAGTACTAACAGAATTTTAAGCAAATACTTTTCATTTCTCTTATGAAAAAATTTACAAACTTAACAATCAATATCGGATTTAAGGAAACAACAATACCAAGAGAAGAATTTGCTGTTAACAAGATATAAAGACAGTAATTAAATGATAGTTATGTAGCATGATGACACTGACTCCATTTACATGGATGTCAGGGGACAGATCATTAAGTTTGTAAACCAGCTATCATGCCATTTAAGTTATGATAGTGTAGTGTATTAAGCATCACAGGTTTAAAAAATAATTTTTAAGCTCTACGGCTACTGTTGCACTAACAGGTAAATTTCTTTTCATGTACTTTTCTACTCCTGACTCAGTTCTGTAAAGTTTGGTTTTGTAAGATCATATCTCACAGCACTGTGATTTTTAAATATATAATACAGAAGTTCTGGACTAGTTTTCTATGTTAAAAATATCTACAGACATAACTCTATTATAAACCACAAATAGTCTTAACAAAATAAAATAATCATTCACTTTCATAATGTTATTGTGCTTGCACATCGTCAAACATCAAAGAGATTTAACTATAATATAAAGCAACCATCATACTGATTGTTACTTTAAACAAACAAAATGTATTCACAAATAGTTGCAATCGGATTATACATACAGCTTTCTACCATGATCTCTCAGTCTATTGCTGTATCACTCAGAAAAAACTCTCATATATTTTAACAGCTCAGTGAAACATTCATCTAAACTTCCATTACAATATTAGATCAATTTCTCAGAACAAGAACCAACAGATAGACATTCTTAAAAAAAGGAACATATTTACGGTTCAAATTACTTATTAAAACCTCTATCACTGATCGCAATAATGTGGAATGTAATTCCTTTTATACTGATTATATATATATATTTTTATATGTAAACAATAGCTCACCATTGCGATATGTTCTTCTTTATTGTACAATAATGCGGAAAACTGAAAACTAATGTAGTTTTCATTGACAAAATTATCTCACGAATGGCACACAGGTGAAGGGCAATGACAAGGCAAAAGCATAATGCAGTTATGCATACCACTACTTTACTGCTGAGAGCCCTTTTATCAGTTACTCTATATAAAATTTAGATTCTAAAAATCACAGTGTCAGTAGTTTCCTGAGATAACTGAAGGGTAAAGAATGTACATGCTTATTTTTCAGCATCTGTCTCATAGTGCGTGTGCACAGCAGTAATACTGTGGCACCCAAAAAGTCTTCCCTGCTTTTCTACATACATAACCACACTACACACAACACAGTTCTCTGCTGAAACTTTCACCTGCAAAGTTCTCTTTGAACTTAATACATTTTGTTTTGGCCCACCAGACAACATGAGATTACGAATATTGTGACAGAGACAAAACATTACAAGTTGTAAACGGCTCTAGAAAATCTTTACCACGTGGAGGCTTCTTTAAAAGAGTATTTTGCAGTATAAAACCTTTCGAAAATATAACAAGACGATGTGTTTCACTCTTTATTCGAAAAATATATCAGGAAACTCACTGAGCACATTCAAAAACACGTTGAAATTCGACTCAAACTAGACAAATATATATTGCACTAATGAACAAAACAAGTGGTAAAAACAGTTCACCTGAAACAATATACGTAAGCATCACTACCTGAAACGATATCGACTCCCGAACTCAGTCAGCTAGAAGGAAATGTGCAATTACTGCCGTGTGAGTGTCAGTCAGTGTTCACACTGTGGTGTTGCATGTTGTACTGTGTACTCCGTCACATGGCCAGCCCCCGTAGGTGGTGCCTTCCGGAGGCCCGGTGCTACTCGCCAGTCGCTGTCACCGTCGTCCACTGCCAAGGGCTGCTGTAGCTCTTCTGACTGAAACAAACCAAAATATGTTACAGTTTTCTGGCCGAATAGATAAATTACTTCTTTACTGTTTATTGAGCCTGACCAAATTAGGATCTTAAGGAACCATCTTACATTGGGCCAGGAACAACACATACCAAAAATATTACAAAAATATCAATTGCTTTACTTACTTCTGGTTCTACTATGTGCATCAAAGAAATTTTTATGAGACAGATTATAATATAACAGTGAATATTAATAATAATTAGAATTAAATAGAACAACATCAATAAAAAGTGGTATAATTTTTTTTCTCAAATGTTAAATTTGGGAATTATGATACAGTTTTAATAAACATCTGCTCTCTATAGCTCTAAAATACTATTTTATCTGGCTTTAAAATAGCCTTATGAGATTTGTAAGATTAAGAAAGATCAACTTGTGAGAATCATTGGTTCCACTCAAGTACAAGGATAGCACTTGGGTTTTGAGACCATGTAAGGAAATATACCCATTCTCCCCTTCAATATCACCTGATCAAGAAAAGAAGACTTCATTTGGAGAGAATGAAGGAAGGCAGATTAACAAAGATGACCTACACATTCTTCCCTTACACAAAAACAAATGAAGAAATTGAATGGAGATGAAAGACAAAAAGAACTTAGAACAAATGTAGACCAGCTTTCCAACAAAACAGGCAAATTCTGACTAGAAGTCAAGAAATTTAAAGGTTTTCTGGAAAACAAACAGCAAAACAATGGAGTAAAATTGTCAGATGGGAGGAACACAGGTCACGGTGAGGGATCTTGACAAGCATGAAAGAAAAGATAAGTGAATAGTTATTTCTATGTTGTTCTTATTTGGCCTGAAACTATTATATAGAACAATTATGGGCATTAGGGATAACAACGTTGTTTCTTAGTCAAGTACATTTGAAGCCCTGTTGAATATTATCAGAAGTGGCAATGATAATGAAAAGGATAAGAATAAAATGACAACAGCTGTTAGGAAAGAACAGACTTCCATTATACATGAGACAAGAAGAAGCTGGTGTTGACACTTGTGAGCTGCACAAAGTTATCTGAGAGAGATACTTGTTGCCATAAAAGATGGACCATTAGTTTGAACGATACTTAATTTCTATGATATATTGCTAATTTTTATAAGCAATAGACCGAGTGACATGGGGTGGTGGTAACTCACTGCCAACTGCCGCGATGCCTTCTTTCAAGGGGCACGGCCTAATTCCCCTCCATAACAGAAACAACCGACCGTGTACACCGTCTCTAATGACCACGATGTCGACGGGACGTTAAATTCTAATCTTCCTTCCTTCCTTGGGAGCTTAAGAAAACTTGGTATTTTCAATCAAAGTTTCCGCCAGGCTCTGTTACCGTCTTAATTAATCTTTAGGGATAAATACAGGTTAGGGGGGAGAGGGGCCGACGAATGTCCGATAAGTGATTCACTCAGCTGCAGGGTGAAGCAAGCCATTCTGCAGCTGACGTTCTCTTCATTATTCGCATATCAAACAAACCCTTATCACAAGTTGGTATCGTAAGTTCGACACGAAAGCGCCGCTGTAATTTTCAGTATAAATCAATGGGAGGCTTCAAACGCTATTCATTCTGATGAGCGTTACCCAAAAATTCCGAAAGCCCAAATTCAAGTGCAAATCGTCAAATAAATTAGTTCGCTCAAATTAACACTTCGCCTAATGGCAAAGATGGCAAAACACATTGAACATAGATGGATGGCGAGCTGTCGTTCTCCCCGAGCATCATCTACTACGGAAAAAAACATGGGAAACGGTATGGTGCTCGTAGACAGTATGCCTACGGTTCGATTTAAAGTGGAACGACATCGTAAAACTAACTTTAAAAACCAAACCACATTGAGATATATATATGTCTTCTGCATCCTTTGCTCATATGTTTTCATTCCACTTTCTTCTAGGGCTTTCCTCCACTCCTGCCTTACGTTCCTCTCGGGTGGGTTCACTGATTGCAACAAACACGTCCGGTATTGGAGCAATAACAGACGTCCGAATAGTTATGATCTGATGGTGTTCAGGTCGCCACGATGGTAAAACGATAGACAGTCGAGCTCATTCCGAGCGTTACAGTCGTTAGTCTCGTACACCCAGTGGTAACACACTGGACTCGTATTCGAAAGGATGGTGGTGATTTTCCTACATCTACATGGGATAATCTGCAAAACACATTTAAGTGCCTGGCAGAGGGTTCATCGAACCACCATTTTACTATTTATCTCCCATTCCATTCTCGAATACCGCGCGGGAAGAAAGAACACCTCCATTAGAGCTCTGATTTCTCGTATTTTATTCTGATGATCATTTCTACCTATGTAATTGAGAGTCAACAATATATTTTCGCATTCGGAGGAGAATGTTGGCGATTGGAGTTTCGTAAGTAGTCCACGCCGCAGCGATAAGCGCCGTTGTTGTAATGATTCCCATCCCAGATCCTGTATCATTTCCGTAACACTGCCTCCTCTCTATCGTGACAATACGAAACGAGCTACCCTTCTGCCTAAATCATTGCAGGCAAATGCCAGGATGGTTCCATTCGAAGGCCGGCCGCGGTGGCCGAGGAGACAGGCGCTCCAGTCACGGTCTGCACGGCCACTACGGTCGGGGGTCGAATCCCCCCTCGGGCATGGTTATTTGTGCCGTCCTTAGTCTTAGCTAGTTCATAAGTAGTTTGTAAGCTTACGGACTGATGGCCCCGTAGTTAAGTCCCATATGTTCTACAAACATTTGAACATTTCCATTCAAAGGGCACGGCCGATTTCCTTCCCCCATCCTTACCCAAAAATCCGAGCGTGAACTTCGTTTCTAATGACCACGCTGTCGACGGGTCGTTAAACTCTGAGATCCTTTCCTCCTGCCCTCGTACACCGTTCGAGACTGCAACAGGAAAGGGGAGAAGTGGCGGTCGTAAAATTTCTCTCCGCCACAGACCATAAGCTGGCTTGCAGAGGTAGAGAGGGATCGGCAGTTTCTAGTGGCCGTCCGAAACGTAGTTTTTTCGTTTTGTGGAGACGTCGCAGCGCTTCCGCGGCAGTGTTTTCCCTGTGTCGAACGCGCAGCGCCGCCCGCCGGCTGAACGTAATCCGCGTGAAGCTCCAACTGCGCTAATGCTATTACAGGAGAAAACTGGGAGCCTGCAGCAGCGCAGATAAATAGGATTAACACGGCGAGGGTGCCGGGCCCGCTGCACTCGATAGCACAGCGCGCTACGTAATCCACAGGCCGCTGCACCAAAGCGTGCCCGGAATTCCGCACCACTGTCGGAAAGCTGCCCGCTGTCGCCCGATCACGTGTACTGCCGCCGAGATAAGGCTTCCGTCAGGCTACGTGCACTGCACACGTGCCAAAAGGCCAGAGAAACGTGACAAAGCACCTACGTTTATTACGAACATTCGCTGGCAATGTATAAAGGCACAGCCGGCCGCGGTGTCTGTCCTGCCTCCAATCTTCCTATGGCTCTCCATGCCGGCCGCGGTGGCCGAGGAGACTGAGGCGCTCCAGTCACGGTCTGCACGGCCACTACAGTCGAGGGTTCGAATCCCCCCTCGGGCATGGATATTTGTGCCGTTCTTAGGATTAGTTAGCTCATAAGTAGTTTGTAAGTTTAGGGATTGATGAACCCGTAGTTAAGTCCCATAAGCTACACAAACATTTAAAACATTTTTTATAAAGGCACAAAGCAGATGGGCCTGCATTTGATTGACATTTCACTGTCGGATAACGCTTTCTATAGTCGGGCCGCCGAAAGAACGACACTGACAGTTCTCGAACGTGGGCCGCAGAGGGTGGGGGACACACTCAAGCACCAACCTGAGCTCTGGAATTCGGAAACGTTGCCGGGGTAACGCTGCCGCGTTGCCATCCAGCCACTCAAGGTCGCGCGGGGAGGTATGCTCCAGTCGCTACAAAGAATCTGTCGTGTATTCGTCGTTTGTCTCGTGTTACATGTTTTGTTCGTGCCGTGTCGGGCCCGGTGGTATTGGGTAAAGCGCTCGACTGGAAACCGAAGGGTCACGGGTTAGAGACCCGGTCGGAGCTCAGATTTTTTCAGTCTGCACTTTAACCCATCCTTCCCCTCTCAACGATGTGAGGAGTCGCCAGAAACGACACGTGGTTCGGATTACACGTTAAGCTGTAGGTCCCCTTTCCCTGATTGGATAACTGGGATAGGCTAGGGACACGCTAGTTGCCGAAGTGGCGTCCAATTGAAAGACTTGCACCAGACCAATGAGCCACACGAATTTTTATTATGTCCGTGCCGTGTTACGTGTCGTTAATTTCAGACATGTGTGAAATGTCTTCTTTCTCTAACCGTAAGAAAGTCACTTCTGTGACCAATAGATTGGCTGTCGAAACTGATCTGATGATACGAAACTTCCTGGCAGATTAAAATTGTGTGCCGGAACCGGGACTCGAACCTGGGACCTTTGCCTTTCGTGGGCAAGCGCACTACCGACTGTGCTATCCTGACACGACTCACGATGCCGCCTCACAACTTTACTTCCGCCAGTACCTCGCCGCCTACTTTCCAAACTTCACAGAAGCTCTCCTGCGACCCATGCAAGACTAGCATTTCTGGAAGAAAGGATATGATGGAAACATGGCGTAGCCACAGCCTAAGGGATGGTTCCAGAATGAAACTTTCACTCTACAGCGGAGTGTGCCTTGATAGGCAAAGGTCCCAGGTTCGAGTCCCGGTTCCGGCACACAATTTTAATCTTCCACGAAGTTTCATATGAGCGCACACTATGCTGCAGAGTGAAAGTTTCATTCTGATCTTATGATATTACTCGGACACTATACTATGACAGTCAACAGCGACCGTAAACGAATGAGGCAAAAGAACACTCTTCTTTTTATGTAAGAAGACAAATCATTTCACTGGAAGAGGCGGTTTTACTACTTGTAAAGTGGTAGTCCGTATTTGTTTACCCTCTCGGCAGACTGCCACAATACAGTGTCCGAGTACTAACACCGAGTTTATGGAAAATGGTTATAGAAGATAAAATATACAAACAAAATTCTTCAACTAGGCACCTTTGGCTGAAGACTAAATGATACATTATATTTAATGGAATAATGGAACATATGAAGCTTTAACTCGACATATATTTCTAAATGTTTCTTTTTAACTGCAAAAAGAGTGTTTCCCATCACTTCGTGGTTGTTGTCGTTCGTTCACACTTTAGTAGTACATAGCAACGGTTACGAAATATTCGGACGTGATATTCATATGCCGGCGACTGGCACGGCGTAACAACAAACAGCCGCGAAGCAGCAATGACAACATAGCCGCTAGCTGTCAGAGTCGTTCTTTCGGCGGCTCGCTCTAAAGTACACAGCCTGAATTTATATCTGTTGCCTTTGTTACGCACTGTTTACCACATTTGCGGCATGGTTAAAGGCGTGGCCGCAAGGACGTAGCCAAGGATGAGTTCTGACCTCCCCTCCCCCACTCCACCCAAAATCACAACTTGGTTGCCTTGAAACTGAGAGATAATTTGATTTTGAATACTCACTATCGGTAGTCAACAAGGCCATAGATAGATTTAAAGTATCGGTATCTCAAAAGCCGCATGGGAATGGCCATGAGCTCTAAGGCGCCTTCTTGCGGAGCGCGTGGGCGCTACAAGTCGGAGGTTCGAGTCCTCCCTCTGGCATGTGTGTGTGTGTGTGTGTGTGTGTGTGTGTAATCCTTAGCGTAAGTTAAGTAGTTTGAAGTCTAGGAACCAACGACATTGTAGTTGGCTCCCATAGCTTTACAAGCATTTAAATTTGATGTATCACTAGCCCTATTGGCCATCACCTATCCCTACTTTAAGTCATGAACAACTACTGCGCATCGTTGGCCTTTCTTGAGAGGGTTCGCTATTTTTTCATACGGAAATATTCTTTCTTCTACACAGTAGAGGAGTTTATTAGTACTATCATCATACATAGGAACTCACTGATGAAGCCGCATCAGGATTTTAATGACATTAAAGATACTTTAATTAAATTTGAGACAGAATAGGACTCTTTGATGTGCTGAAGGAATTCTCAATGTTCAAATGTTTGTAAATCTATAGGATTTAACTACTCTGGTCAGCAGTCCCTAGGCTTACAAAGTACTTAAACTAACTGATGCTAAGGACAAGAAATACACTCATGCCCGAGGGAGGACTCTAACCTCCGACGGCGAGCAGCGGCGCGCTCCGCAGCTAGGTGCCTTAGTACGCTCGGCCACTCCACCGCGGCGCAGGAATTCTGACTTTGTTTCAGTCCTAAATTTAAGTACAAGATTGTAGTAGGAGGAAAGGAGATTTGAATCCACGTAATTTATTAGAAGACTCAGTTGCATTATGTTAGGAAACTGGCAACATATTATACTGCAATAATCGTACCGACGAAGAAAGCATATTTAACTCTGCATTTAAGTGTTCTTTAGAAAAGGCAAAGACGTAACTATCTTCAATAGAACCACTTGCCGCTCCCGTCGGAGGTTCGAGTCCTCCCTCGAGCGTAGGTCTGTGTGTTATTCTTAGTGTAAGTTAGTTTTAGTAGTTTGTAAGTCTAGGGACTGATGATCACATTAGTTTGGTCCCTATAGGTTTACAAACATTTGGAGATTTGAAGAAACTTGTTCAAAGCAGTTTTCAGGTTGCTGTCAGTTTTACTACTTTTTATCTAAAATAGACTACCGTTCAGCTATGTTCTTCGGTAAATGCGTGGCAGAATCCGATTCATTGGTAGGATATTGGGGCTTGCTGCTGGCAGAGATTCCTTATAAAACAAGCGTACGATCTATACAGCAAGCCGGCCGCGGTGGCCGAGGGGACTAAGGCGCTCCAGTCACGGTCTGCGCGGCCACTACGGTCGGGGGTTCGCATCCCCCCTCGGGCATGGATATTTGTGCTGTCCTAGTTCGTAAGTAATTCATAAGTAGTTCGTAAGTTTAGGGACTGATGGCCCCGTAGTTAAGTCCCGTAGACTATACAAACATTTGAACTATACAGCAATATTGTTGGAGAGAGTCAAAGCACGTACGTATGGGCAGATTCCGTCTAGGTACACCAACCTGTTCGAGTCACATCAAATTGTGTCAGAAAGGCTCTAGTGCTGAAACTGGTTACCGTACCAAATCTTTTTTAAAAAATCCCAAGAACCACCACCCTGCTTAAAGCTGAGCATATTTTTGCTGTGCACCGCAATGTTGCCGTATCGGTTGTGGAAATGCAATCTGAGTAATTAACAGTGAACACCCGACACCACGTGCTACTGTTTACCACCGAGCGAGGTGACGCAGTGGTAACGCACTGGACTAGTATTCGAGAGGATGGTGGTTCAAATCCACCTCCGGCCATCCAGATTTAGGTTTTCCGTGATTTCTCTAAATCACTCCAGGCAAATGCCGGGATGGTTCCTTTCAAAGGACACGGCCGATTTCCTTCCCCATCCGAGCGTTAGCTCCGTCTCTAATGACCAAGCTGTCGACGGGACGTTAAACCGTAAGCTTCCTTCCTTTCTATTGCTTACCCACAAAAAGGCAACACCTTACCATCCGAACCCATGGAGGCGAGGTCGGAAAACCCGGCTTAAACACCGCGTAACGTCACTAGGAGTAAGCCAAATGTCAAAAGTCACAACGAACTATAGCCAGTACATGCAGCATTAAAAAATAAGAATAAATGAATACACCTATGATTATTTCGGCTATCTTACATTCGTTGCGCACGCTCTAAAATCAAATTACAGGTGGTAATTTAACATTCCAGTCCCGTTTGTCTCACTGTAAACGATACTTTCTTTCACTTGATCTCCTTCCTAAACTGGAAGTTTGAGCAAGCGGATAATATTTTTCTGCTAATGCTACTCAGTAGACTAGGCGTTCTTTTGTATTGGTTACGTCCCTCAGAGGTGACACAGGGTAGGAAACTCACTGGCGTGCAACTGCCTCGTGTGTAGCTCGTAATTCAGTCATTTATTCCATCTGAGGGGGAGGTAGGCCCAGAAAAAAAAAAAACCTCAGCATTTCCTTGTAAAATAGCTTGCTCCATTTAAAGTTTTCTTCTCGAAAAGCACTCTTTATCAATTTACTGACGTAGATAGTATGCAGCACACGTAGTAGAGGACGCTGCTAGTTCATTGAAATCTCGTATCCCAAAGCCAGCGAATACTACACCTTTGACGTTTGATGCAACTACTGTAAAAGACATACTACTTGGTAATAATAGCCAAGGCAAAATTAAAATGCCACTGGTGTTTAAAGGAAACATTTTTTTCTCTGAAATTACTCATCAGGATACTATTTTCGCTCATGTCATATAAGATCGAATGTCAACACCGACATACAGCAATATTAAAAGTTCAGTTTTTTCCACTTCTAGTTTTATGTCCGAGCGAGGTGGCGCAGTGGTAACTCTGGACTAGCATTCTGGAGGGCGGCGATTCAAACCCGTCCCCGGGCATACTGATTTATATTTTCGGTGATTTATCCTAAAATCACTCCAGGAGTAGCCACGGCGGTTTCCTTCTAAGGATACGGGCCATTTCCTTCCCCGTCCCTGACAAAAACTATCCGAGCGTGTACTTCAACTCTCATGACCACGACATCGACGGGACGTTAAACCCTATACTTCCTACCTTCCTTTCAGTTTGATAGTTCCTGTATCATTATGAAACTATTTTGCCGTAAACAGCGTGAATCTGCACACCTGCTGTAGTCGATTTGCAACTGCAATGGCAGCCCACTCTCCCGACACAGTGGCATCGATCAGCGCAGGTTACATAAGTGGCAATGCAACACAGCATAAATCACAGATTGTGCTCACTTCACCGAATGATATATGAAGCGTGTCATTTTTGAGCTTCTACAGATCTCAAATATTAGGTCGCCCGGCCAGCTACAAGTAGTGTTTGCTCAATGCATTAGCAGCGATGTACTGCGCCATACAACCTTATCTCCCCTTTGCCACTCCCCCTCCCCCCTCTACGGGACCTCGTGCACCCCACACAGAGATAGGGCTTTCTGATAAATCGTCCGGTACTATCTAAGCAAAGAACTTTACACAGCTGAGATACTCTGTACGTCTCTTCTTCACAACGAAAACCTGTCCTTCCCAAAACTGTGAGCAACGATGTGGAGTTTTGAAGCATCTGCTTATTACAGAGTGTCGTGAACCATGTAAGAAATGGCAGCTTGCAAACTCGTGGATATGTTCTGTAAGAAGTCTTCAATGTAAAGTGTGGCAGCTTCGTGACTCGTGAATTAATATGTTCTGTAAAGATCATATGTCTTCGGAAACCATATGTGGATCTGTGGGTACAAAGAATTAACCAATTTGGTAATATTTATAAACTACCAACCAGTTGCCTCATTTATCCACTGCAGGAAGAATACTGTGATATTCAATATCGTCGAATTTTATATGAGTTTCGAATAAAAGCATCTCACTCCAATGGTCGATAAAGCGCCAATATCGTGTTTTCTTCCTTGATTCTGGCTTCAGATGACGTATTAATAGATTCTATGTTTGCTTTCTCTGCGTGTATACACACTATAGTCGAACAAAACTTGTTCTAGAACTATGAAACGTTTCTGCTTGTATGGATCGAAATATTGACATTTTACACCCATAAATTAGTTTCGACGCACATATGCAATTATTAACTAACAATAGTACAGTTGGAGCTGTGTCTCCTAAAAATGTAAATTTGGAAATAATCTTAGTGGGATTAAGAGCAAAGGTGTTAGACAAAACTCTCAGTCAACAATAACAGGTGCTAAACGCTTGTGTAGCAATATTCTTTTTTGTATTCATAACGTTATTTCATTAGGAAATTCTAAAGTACAGATCGTTTACAGGTCGGAGGGAAGTGGTTCTGACATGTTGGCCTCCCACTCGACACGAGCGTTGTGCAAGTAGCATACGTACCAGGGGCAGATCGTCACGCCTCGCTATACACTTTCCGTAGCAATGCGTTTCAGCCATTGGAAGACAAAGTCTAGCAAATGGTGAAGGATTTCATGATATTTGTGGCTTAAGATTGAGTGCACACCTTCATCAGTATCCTGAAATTGATTGTCATACAATCTGGGGAAAGACGATTCGTTCTCATAAACCTGTAACTAGTGAACACCAGCTGCTATAACATCGATAGCATATGTGTTGTGTGAATCCAATTTGCAAAAATTTACACTGATATCGCAGTCAAACCAGCCACTTAGATGTACTGTATAAATTATGGGATTCCGCCCCACTCCGTTTTCTGCGAAACATAAATACAGCATGAGATCACAAGGCCATAGGGCAAAAATAAAATCTGCTTGTTACCCATGCCATCAAACACTTTTGAGTTTTCTTTATATACGCCACAAGCGATATTGATTTCATAGACAGAGCTGCTTGTTACCCATGCCATCAAACACTTTTGAGTTTTCTTTATATACGCCACAAGCGATATTGATTTCATAGACAGAGCTGCAGTTTGACCCACTAAAAGAAACTGGTCTGGTAGTTCTTCCTGCTGGTTCATAATGCTACTGCTAGGTGCTGCCTGGCATTACAAAATAGGTAGTTGCTACATTCAGCGGGCAGCAGGAGAAACTGACTTCAGCCTTTTGCATACCTAGTTTATTCGAAGGTCTAATAATTACTTCCTGCGAAGGCATTTACAGGAAGAGCAATGTAATGACACCGGTTCAGTCTCACAAATTTAGCCATTGTTAGCGCATTAGTCGGTCGTGAGGCGTGTAGAGTATAAATACTGATGAAATGAAAAGTCAGACTGAAAAATGTCATCAATTTCTTTTTACATTTTTCTAAGAAAACAAATGGGGTAGCCCTTATTTGAAAGTCATATTCAAAATGCGATTTCTTGAATTTTCTTAACAATGGATTTATTTTTATTTGTTTAGGAAACGGTGAATTTTTAATTCTTGAACTTTCCAAAGGTACGACTCAATGTGTATATTTCCCCATAAGTCCAAAAACGTGACAATTATATTCAAAAATCAAAAGCTAGAACTTGTTTGGATCTGATCCTCTACGCATAATTTGAAATATTGAAGTCTTTAGATCATACATCGTAGGTCATCGATCATTGTATTACTGTATTACCTGACATTGTTTTGTACAGTGTCATCAAAGAAAGAAAATACTAATATTTTTTTCAAATCATCTATCAATGCAATAATTCTGTTGTCAGTGCTAACAGAAAAAAACTCGATGAAGTTTCTGCGGCCTTCCCAAATCGCTTAATGAAAATGCCGGGATGGTTTTTTTGAAAAGGGGAGCGGCCGATTTTGATCCTCAATTTTCTCTAATTCAGAGAGTTTGTGCTCTGTCTTGCGGCACCTTCGTCGCCTGTACAGTAAACTACAATCGTCCTTTCTTCAGTTGTCTTAACATCATTATACTGTTTTGGTCTATTTTCCTTATGTAAAAGGCCAAATTAGAAAGTTTTTGTCTTCATTTTTATAGTCAAACTGGGCTGTAAATGGAAAGTGAACATATCAAATTTCCAAGATTGCACTTTTCTTGGTTCGGGCCGCTCTTATTTGCCGGTATCTCCGCCGCATGGCGCTACTGTCAGTTGTCAAAGATGGCGGTTGTGCTTAAAACGTCCAAGGTGTTTGAGAACCAATTCGTTTTCTATGGTCCAAGAGACGAACGCACATCGAGATCTACACAGAAATACAGCCCACATACGGGGACAACTGTCTCGTGTTGTGGGTTCGAAAAGAGCAGTGGAGTCTTGCTGATTGGTGACATTTCCCACGCAGACACGTGGATGCAATTATGAAAGCATATTATGGTGTGCACATTACGACAATTTCTCTGGAGCTTGACATATCGTATGGGACAGGTCAGCGGTTCATAAGTCACGATGAAGTCCCACGGTGGTTCGGTTATCATCCGGTTGAATTCTACCACAGGGGCATCTCAGATTTTGTTTTGCAATGGCACAAAAATTGGTGCACCGACGTGGTGACTACGAGGAACAAAAGTGTAAGGTCGCTGGAGAGAAAGTATATTTGTAATGACGTAAGGTAAAGCAGTCAACAATCCGAAGTTTGGTTTGAACACCACAGTGCTTTACTAGGCATGGTCCTGTTTGGAGGTGGTATGCCGTTGTCTTCCTCCGACCTTCGAGCTGACTTACCCAGCCACTTATAGGTTTACCTACAGTTTAACGTCGATTCCAAGCCACTGTGCTGCTCGATATTTTTCACATCAGCAACGTTGCCAGAGGTGGAAGAAACCTCTCTGCTGGTATGAATTTTAGAGAGCATGTTTAACCCTCTCATTCCCAGTGTTGTGTGTATTAATAGTTGATTTATTTTCGTATTTTGTGTATCAGTCCTTAAAGACGCATTGCTGTTGGTACGGAGTCTAACCACTTCTGAGGCATTAATCTAACCGTCTTGGAGGTTGTGTTACATTGCCGTCTGTACGTGGCTGTGTCTGTGAGCGTGAGTGTGATTCACGTTATTGTATTTGAGCATTGAATTGTCTTGTCTTTGGCGCTGTAGTGAAGATATACTAGCATTATTGAACTGACAGTGTTAACTATCAACAAATTAAGGTCCCAACTAATAAAATATCTGGTTACAAACGCCTGTGTCTAATGGAGACAGCAACAAACGCCTGTGTTGTGCCTAGAAAACATGACATAAAAAAACAATAGTTTGGTGTTTAGTGCACTGTATTTATACAGGAAACTCTAAATTTTAATTTTTCGAAATCTGAATTCATAATGTGGGGATGAAAGTTTTAACTGAACTGTTTTTCCTAGTTCTGTACCGTACTGTCTCCTCCCAAAATATGAAAACCAAAGACGTTCCATTAGCAAAGATTCGTTTCGCAGTATCAAAGAAAAAGCAGTACTCATAGAGTTCCGATTTATCGTTCGACCAACCTACTGACCAGCCAACCAACCAAATTCGTAGCAGCCTACACACGTTCCGACGAACTGACCAACTTCACGAAGTGATTGCAGCGCCTACCTGTTCTGGTGCCTGGCTGACGAACTGATTTCGTTTTCGCCAGTTCGCTGTGCAGACAATCGCAAGCAGTAAGTTGGTGGGGTATCGTTACACACGGTACAATTTTATGGGTGGACTGTTTTTATTTTATTTTTATTTGTTTATTTTTTATTTTTATTTGTTTATTTATTTTATTTTGGGGGGGGGGGGGGGTGAGAGTGTCGGATGTTGGACGGTCAGGCCCGACCAACCATCAAACAAGAAAAGTTGGTCGGAAGCGCCATCTCACGTCAATTTATCAGACCGCCGATAAATTGGTCCCGATAAACCGGAAGTAGTGTAGGGGCCTTTACTGGATCACATTCCGGACACGAGTCCATAGTCAAAACAGTCTGCATCTACTGCCCTACGGAAGTCCTCGAAGTATGTAACGCGAATTTCCGAACGGCATGTATCCACAGTCTGCATCTACTGCCCTCTAGAAGTCCTCGAAGTATGTAACGCGAATTTCCGAACGGCGCGCGTCCTCTGCTGGTAAGAAGAGCCTGACGACCTAGAGAGGCGGCTGGCGCGTCAGGCTGCAGTGGGTGCGTCAGCGCTCGGCACAGCAGTTGGAGGCGGTGCGCAGTGATGACGCAAGCAGCGGGTGCGCGCGCAGCCCGCTTTGTTTACAAACACGCCGACCACGTGGCCGGCGAGGCCTTGGGACGAGATGTCGCTGTCGTCGGCCGCGTGCCGCGCCAATCAATGAACCTCTCTAGCCAACGACCGCTGCGCCCGTAGGTCTACCGCTGCCGCTTCTACGTCTAGTACTGACACTCCCTTCTTTTTCCTTCGTATTGGCGCGGGCTCTAACGTCTCTGAAGTTTATCCTCGTGGTCTTTTTTGTGAGATATACGGAGGAGGAAATGATACTTTGACTCTTGTACGCCCTCAAAATAAGTCCGTTCTGATATATACGGCACCTCTTCAGTAATATCTGTCACTAGATCAGCCGTTTGTATCCGTGACTCTGTCTCGCTTGGTTCGAATTCTTAGCGGTTAATGATATTATAAGGGAGAACAACTACCAACAGCAATTTTGCTGCTGAGATAAGCTCAATTTGATAACGCTCTGTTGTGAAGCTGTATACGAAAATGTGTTTACTGACTCACACTCGGTTTAGTTCAGATTCAACTAACAAGCTGACTGCAGTTAATTGGAATTGATAGTAACGCCCAACTACTAGAGCGTCATCAAAACAGGCAGTTAAGTAGGGTTTTCGGGCAATAAGATGTTAAAGCACTAACAGTCTAGGTTAGACTCTCGGTAGATCATAGTTGCAATTTTCCAGCCGGCCGCGGTGGCCGAGGAGACTGAGGCGCTCCAGTCACAGTCTACACGGCCAATACGGTCGGGGGTTCGAATCCCCCCTCGGGCATGGATATTTGTGCCGTCCTAGTTCGTAAGTAGTTTGTAAGTTTAGGGACTGATGACCCCGTAGTTAAGTCCCATAAACTATACAAACATTTGAACATTCTTTTTTGTTGCAGTTTTCCATCCATTAGAAAAAGTAACGACTGTAACATCGTTGGGGATCCGAACCGCCTACTTTTCGTTTGTTGAAACTCGACAGCTCTCCATTTTCTGAGAAGTGACTATTTATATGCATCACACGAGCTAAAAGCAACAGGTGACATGAAAAAACAAATCTTGCCAGAGCAGACTTCCCTGTCAAGAGAGACGGAAAATTGTCTTCCACTTTTTCTGTCTCATCATATTAGGAATGTGGTGAGGGTGACAGTTATTTTAGGTACGTATTCCTTCAACAACACAAGGCAGGAATAGTAAGTAAATCGAATCAAGTCAGCCCACGTCAAGTTAAAGGAAACCTAGTGGAGCAAGTGTGCGCTGTTTTAGTGAATGTACAATTGCGTTTTCGTTCTGATAACACCCACAACGGATATGAAGTCAAACAAAGATACCAAGAGGTGATGAAGATGAAGTATACATTATTTTTGCATGCATACATGCAGGGTGAAGGACAAATTGTTCACGAATCAACTGTAATTAACCCTGTCGTGCAACGGTGTCCTTAAGTCCTTCCATATGTACTAATAAAACAGCTGTCAGTAACTATATTGAGGTAATTTATGTGCTCCGCTGAATATTCAGTAGTAAATTATTGCTTTCGTGCAATTTTCCTGTAGGAAGTTAAAGGCAAGCAACTCGGTATACTGTGATACTCGATGTTACTGCTAACGCCAGCTGTAAAAGGAAATATCGTCAGTTATCCTAATGCCTTACATTAAAGTCAGGTGGCTTTAACTTAAAGGGTGGGGGACAATAACAAGGGGTGACAAGTAAACAATTACTCTGATATGCAGTAAATAATTACCATAGCCTATTTTCTGAAGAAAAGACCTTTAGTACTCCACTAAGATTCTTTAGGATGGGGACAGAGAGATGAAGGTAACATATAAGCACAATTCTGGAAGTTATGAAGAAATTTACATTCGATTTAGGACACACTTACTGCTTAAGAAAAGAAAGAATACTGAATTATCTATGGAAGTGATGGCACATCAGGGTCATTGTGTAATGTCTAAGGTTCATTTTAACCAAAGATTGTACATTAAAACACTTTGCTAAAACAGTCGTACTACCTTTCTGTGGGGGAGTGGAAAGGTAGGTCAGTGTGATCGCAACGAAAATCTATAATTATTATTGTTGATAATGGAAGTGTGTCAACGATGTGAGTTGTATTTCAGTGAAACCCATATCTCAGCCACATTTCGAGTCAATGAATACAGTGGTGGAAATGAAACATATAGTTTGGAGTCAGAAGGACTTGTAATGATGAGCATACGCCAGTTTTACAGGCAAACGATGACGAAAAATATTGCTTCAGTACTGATGGAAATGTTTGTTTTCATGGCAACGATGAAAATAAACGAATCCGTTAGTGTTTACATAGTATTATTTATTGTTGTGAGGCGAAAAAGAGTAGCATTTGCCTGTAAAACTGACATATGGTTCATCAATATATAGCCTATACTTTTCATTTACAGGGGATGTTCACCACTGCATTCACTGTATAAATGTAGCAGACAAATAAGTTTCACCCTAGTAGAAGAAACAATTGGAACACTTCTCTTGTGAGTAGTGAGTGTTTTGGATTTTACACGGCGATTAAGAAAAAAGATTATGAAATTGGAAGACTTATAGAGGGAGTGGGTACACAGGTCAGAAAATGTTATCCAAAAATACTATTTTAGAGTTATCCATCTCCGATTCTGTGAAAGAAAATCTCTTCTACTGCTAGCTCTTTGGTTTCCGTATTTTGGGAGGAGGTAGTATGGACCTGAACAAGGAAAAAAATATATAGTAGATGTTAAGTAACAAGTGCGCTTCACCAGCAGAAGAAATATTTCATAGTGTCGAATATGAGGAAGTGCTGATAGTGCATTTTAGAAGACATGTTTACTGGGCGTATGTTTACTATTTTGGTCCTGTGGTAGCTCGTTGGACTCATATGCTGGAGGAGACAGTGGTTCAAATCCATCTCTGGCCATTCAGATTTAGGTTTTCCATCATTTCTCTAAATTAGTCCAGGTAGATGCCGGCAGGATTCCTTTCAAAGGGCATGGCCGATTTCCTTCCCCATAGCAATCAGAGTGTGAGCTCCGTTTTTAATGACAAAACTTCTGAGCTACCTCCCTTTCTTTTTTGCTCTTCCCAATAATCGGAGAGCAAAGAATGTGCAGTAGAAGAGATTTGTTTCACTGTATTGAAGATCGATGGAAGATATTTCTTGACCTGTGTTCCTATTCAGAATACAATGTACTCTTCTATAAGTCCCCTAAGTTTGTATACTCTGTTTAGAGCCCTATTGAACCTATTTTATAAGTGTACCTAATGGGGAAAGGGTATGGCATGAGGAAAATAATGAAACTTTAGTATTATTATTTCATTTTCTACATGGGAAGGATCAGAAAGGGCGACTTCAAAATATTATAGGAGTGGTGGGGGGGGGGGGGGAGGGGGCAGGAATCAGTGTGTAACTTTGCATTTGGATATTTGGGCCAGCTTCATGTAAACACAACATCAGGTTAAACAAATATTGTGCCAAGAATAGTTTCAATATTGAGGGGGAGGTGGCAGACCCTACTTCAAAATAGTGGGCAGAGTGGAAGGAGAAAGTTATCTTGCCCTCCACCCCTAAGTCGGTGACTCTGCGAAGGATGACTGTGCGGTCTGAAGTGTCACGCTTGGCTGCTCCATTTGAGGTTCGAGTCATCTGTTGGGCATTGGTCTGTGTGTTGTCCTTAGCATCAATGTATGTAATGGTGTGTTTGGAATGGAGGGAGGGGGGAGGGAACGTGGCCTCTGATTCAGCGTTTTGGGGCGAAGGGGGTGCCAAGTGTACTATCATGACTGCCCCTGAGTTGGAGTCTTTGGGTGGAATGGATGGCAGCTGTCATAATGGAGGTACTGTTGTTCGTTGGTGTCAAATGTACTATCATGACCGCCCCTAAGTTGGAGCCTTTGGGTGGAATGGATGGCAGCTGTCATAATGGAGGTACTGTTGTTTGTTGGTGTCAAATGTACTATCATGACCGCCCCTAAGTTGGAGCCTTTGGGTGGAATGGATGGCAGCTGTCATAATGGAGGTACTGTTGTTTGTTGGTGCCAAATGTACTATCATGACCACCCCTAAGTTGGAGCCTTTGGGTGGAATGGATGGCAGCTGTCATAATGGAGGTAATGTTGTTTGTTGGTGCCAAATGTACTATCATGACCGCTCCTAAGTTGGAGCCTTTGGGTGGAATGGATGGCAGCTGTCATAATGAAGGTACTGTTGTTTGTTGTTGCCAAATGTAATATCATGACCGCCCCTAAGTTGGAGCCTTTAGGTGGAATGGATCGCAGCTGTCATAATGAAGGTACTGTTGTTTGTTGGTGTCAAATGTACTATCATGACCGCCCCTAAGTTGGAGCCTTTGGGTAAGGTGACCGCCCGGGAATGGCCGCGGCAATTCCTGTTGGAGTTTCGAGTCCTCCCTCGAGCTTGGATGTATGGGATGTCTGAATAGTTTGGTCCCTCACGTTTACAAACATTTGGGTAGGTCAGATGGTGTCATCTCGGATCGGGAGAAAAGAGCGGCGCGCTGTGCAGATGCTGACCTTCCGAAGAGCGGGTGCCAGAGGTTCTGCGCGCTGGACACCTTGTCGGGGGTGGGGGGCGGCCCGGGGCTGACGGCCGTCGAGCTGACGATGGGCGCGCACTCCGGGGGCGGCTCCTTGAGCAGGCGCGGCGTGTGCAGCGGGTCCACCAGGTGCTGCGCCTGCTTCACCTTCAGCTTGGGCGTCGCCGACAGGTCGATGGGGCCCGCCCCCGGCGGCTGCGGCACCTTGAGGGCGACGGGCTCGGGCCGGCGCTGCCCCCCGCTGCTGCTCAGCAGGTTGAGTAGCGACTTGCACGTCACCGACGGGGGCCTGTTGGCCGCCGCGGGCGGGGGCGGAGGGGGCGGCGCGGGGGCGGCGTGGTGCCGCTGCTGCCGCGACAGCGGGCTGGCGCGCGGCGACCGTTTGCTCGACGACGGCGCCTTCGACTTGGTCGGGGCCACGTGCTGTTGTTGTTGCTGTTGTTGTTGTTGCTGCTGCCAGAGGCTGGCGGCGAGGGCCTCGAGCTGCGCCTTGTAGTCGACGGTGGCGGGCACGGAGGGTGACAGCAGGTACGGCGGGGGCGGGGGGACGGCCGCGGCGCCGCCGGCGAAGCCCGCGGGCGGGAAGACGGCGTTGAGCGCGGCCAGGAACTCGGCGTTGTTGCCGCACAGCGCCGACGCCGCCTCCAGCTGCGTGAGGTAGGGCAGCCACAGGAACTGCGCCAGCGACGCCGACGCCGCCTCCGCGGCCGCCACCTGCTGCTGGCGTTGCTGCCAGTCGGCGAAGGCGGCCAGCGGCGCGAAGTCGGGCACCGCGGGGGCGGAGTGCGCGTCCTTGGCGTGCTGCAGCGTGGCGTGCAGCTGCCGCAGCGGCACCACCAGCAGGTCGGGGTCGTGCACCAGCGCCGGGCTGGACAGCGCGGCAGGGAGGCGAAGGTCTGGCCGCGAGGCGAGCAGGCGCGGCGCCTCGGCCGCGGGCGCCGCCAGCAGCGCGGGCAGCCGGTCCCTGGGCACCAGCAGCGGGTCGGGCAGGTCGCCGTGGTCGCGCTGCAGCCGCCTCAGCTGCGCCGCCGGCTCCTCCGACGTCAGCAGCTCCAGCAGGCGCGACCGACCGCTCTGCTCGACCGCGGCGGCGGGCATCGTCGGCGGCGGCGCCACCGGCACCGGCTGGTGGTGCTGCGGGGGTGGCGGGGGAAGCGCGGCCGCGGGCTGCTGGTGCGTGCCGCCGGCCAGCAGCGCGCGCAGCGTCAGGTCGTCCCGCTCGCGCTCCGCCTTCTCGTCGGACGAGCAGCTGACGGTGGGGCTGCCGGCCGCCGCCGCCCTCGTGCCCAGGTCGATGGCCCCCGCGCCGCCCCCGGACGCTGGGGAGGCGCGCTCCGGCGCCGGCTTCACCTCCACCGTCACCTTCCTCGACAGCAGCGACTCGAGGAACGCCGACTTGGCCGCGGAGCGCGGAGGCTGCTGGTGCGCCGGTTGCGCCTCCTGGAACTGCTTCTCCACCTGTTGCACGCCCGCGCCGCACGACGGCGAGTACTTGGGTATCGTGATGGGCGGCGACCGCGACAGCATCAACCTCCTCGGTTTGCACTCGAGATCGTCCTCCTCCCGTTTCCGGAGTTTAGGCAGGCTGAGATCAGTTGGCATGACTTCTTCCTCTTCCTCCTCCTCCTCTTGGCAGAGCTCCCCTTCCTCTTCACAACCCTCCACTTCGCCCTCGCCCAAGTGCTGCACCTCTTCGTCCTCCGCTTCTTCTTCCTCCACCGCGTGAGCTTCCTCCTCCTGGTGCATTTCTCGGTAGCACTCGGGATCGCAAAACTCGTCCCCGTCCTCCGGTTTCATCATCTCGTGCTCGTCCTCCGGTTCCTCCATCTCGCAACACGTGTCCACGCCCTCGACGCCGGCGTCACTCTCCGCGGGGTCCTCCTCGTACTCCATCTCCCCCTCGCAGTCGTACTCCCGGAGGTGAGCACCCGTTTCGTCCTCTTCTTCCTCGTGCGCCCCTTCGTCCTCGTCCTCCAGCCTCCCCTCTTTGGTTTCCGCGCCGGACTCGGCGTCTTCGTCCTCGATCCTCTGCGAGATATCGATCCGCTCCTCGTGCGCCGCCGCGCCGCACGCCGCCTGCGGCGCCACCGTCGGGACGCGCGCGCTGCCACCTACCGGCGACAGGCGAGACTCGGTGGAACTCCGCGACGACTCCCTGCGGCCGCTCGCCGAACTACTACAACCACTGCTACTGCTAGGAGTCCTCGACAGCGGCGGCGGCTGCGTTTTGCCGGCCGGGAGAGACTGTTTCTGCACTGCCGGGGGACTCAAAGCGGACGCTAACCTCTCGGTGTGCGGTATCGCCCGCCACCCGTGCGCCGTCTTGGTTATCCTAATGCGATTGCGCTTGTCGTAGTCCTCACACAACACTTCCACTATGCGGGTATCGTCCTGCTTGATCCACACGAAAATGGGGTTGACGCGCGGGGTGGGCGTGGGGCTGGGTTCGCGGCGGTCGGCGGCGAGCAGCGCGCTGCGCCTCTCCCGCTTGCGCTGCCGCCGGCGCTCGCGGCCGTGCGAGGAGGACGCGCCCGAGGAGGACGTGGACGCGGCCGAGGCGGACCGCCGGCGGCGGCGCTTGCGGGCCTTGCGGCCGTGCGCGGGGGCGGCGGCGGCAGGGGCGGCGTGGGCGGCGGCGAGGTAGGCGCAGGGGGCGGCGGGCGGCGGCGGCGCCGGCTCGGCCACCGCCTCCACGAGCTCGCGCAGCAGGCCGCTCACCTCGGTCTGGGCGCGCGTCGCGCTCACGCGGCCCTCGCAGCTGAGCGAGCGCAGCACGCCGCGCGGCAGCGGGTCCAGCACCACGGAGCACGCGCTGGCGCCGCGCCGCTCCTCCGGGTCGTCGTCCGCGTCGTCGTCGTCCTCGTCGGCGCTGTCGCCGCCGAGCAGGCGCAGCAGCTTCTCGTCCTCGGAGCCGCCGGCGCAGCCGCTGCCGCGCACCGTGATCACGCCCCCGTAGCGCGCCGCCGCGGCCGCCGCCGCCTCGCCGTCGCTGTCGAGGTCGTGGTCGTGCTCGGGCAGCTCCACCAGGTGGTGGTCGTGCTCGGGCTCCGGCTCGGGCTCCTCCTTCACGTCCTCGCTGTCCGCCACGAACTGGAAGCCGAACTCCTCCGCGTGCCGGCTGAGCTCGGCCGCGGGGTCCGCCGGCGGCGGAAACCACTGCTGCACGCCCAGCGTCGTGCTCATGCTCGCGCACTCACTTCACTCGCGCACAGACACTGTCGTCGCACTGAAATATTATCCGCTCTGGCTCCACCGTCAAATCCCGGACGGGGTATGTCGCCAGTGTCGAAGCACATTTACGAGTACACAGTACACTCTCCTGTGAGGGTTCCGCCGGCTGTCACTCGCGACTCGCGAACCGCACAGATGCCGCGGCCCGGCCCGCGTGGCCGCTCATGTCACCCGCAACAGACGTCCGCGACCGTTTCGCACTGCTCCGCGCACACACACACACACAAACACTAACACACACACACACACTGCGCGCCGCGGCTACTGCACCGACTTGGCCCGGACTGTGTTGTTCGCGTCGCCGCTGGCTGGGAACGACTGCGGCTGCCGGCGCGCCTCGCGTCGTTGGCTCGGCCCGACCGCTCACGGACGGAGCCGAGAGCGCCCGAGCGCCGCCGAGCGCGCTCCGAGCGGGGCACCGACGCCCGTGACGTCACGCGGGCGCAGGCCTATAGCGCGTGAGGACTTTGCCCCCTGGGCGGGGGAGGGGGGAGGAGGCGTGGTGTAGCGCGCGCCCCCACCACGGGGCGCGCACGTCGCCGGTGGCCTTGACTCGCGCCCCCACTCCCACTCCGCGCCGCCGACTGCGGGCTCCTTTTTTTGGGCCCGGCTGGTGTGTGTGAGGCACACAGAGTTGGCCGACACTGTATTTGTTCAAACAGGACTGCCAACGCAGCGCAGCGGCGGTGGCCTCGCTTTCTACGGGGCGCTGCGCTGGGGTGGGGCGCGGGTCATTATCTCGCCAGGATAGGACGAGTCCTGCCTCTGCCGCCGTCCTTTGTTAACGTCTCGCGCCGCTCTCCTGCAGCCAGCTACTCACAGCCCCGTGCCCCGCTTTCCATCGACACCAACTAACAAAACGGCACGTTTCCAAATTCTTACATCGGACACGTAAAACAATGAATGACATGTCTTATGAAGTCGGAGATAATCCGATGTTACGAGACCATGTAGGTTACAAAACATAATTACTACATCAATTAGCGCATAAACTGCCCAGTAAATAATCAGACCCTAAAGTCTGAATTATCAGGTCTGCCTTAAATTACCGTCCGTTGCCTTCGCTAGCACTTAATGTCGTTCAAAGCCCCCCCCCCCCCCCCCCCCGCAAAAAAAATTGCCTCATTTATAAATTGTTACAACCAACACAAAAAATATCATGTTTTATACAGTAACACGATCTAAACCATTTTTACGAGACCTCGGAAGCAGTAAAATTAGCGCCACTTACCAATGTCCCTCCAGTAATAGGACGCAAAAGATTCTTGTACCCCCTCGGGTCAGTTATCACGTTTGCCATAATGTCCAGTGCCCTGCTTTCGATCTCATTTCGTCTCCTACTAAGGTCTAAAACTGGAAAAAAAATTAGAAGACTCCAAAATTAGTACAAGAAACACAAAAATAACGCGCTTTATAATGTAACACTGGACTAAACCGATCTTACGAGACCTCGGAAGCAATAAAACACGATATTACCAGCGCCACTTACCCCGTAAACTGTCCCGTCAGTAATCAGACTCAAAAGAGCCTTCGACATCACGGTGGAATTATCACGTCTGTCATAAACTGCAGTTCCTCCTTTCGATCACACTTCATTTCCTATTACGGACCAAAAACCATAAGAATACCAGCTAGACAACCGGGGGGGGGGGGGGTGTTGTGGTAACGCAAACTGCGTCATTAAAGTTTCTGTGGAGGGTGGGAGGGGGGGGGGGGTGGAGGAAGGGAAAAATTACTACTTTTGGGCAGTCTCGGGGGGGGGGGGGACTTTATAAAACAGTTTACAAAACGTGAAATAAAAGATATTTAATTTGAATATTAAATGGCAAAACCATATTTATTAGGTAATAAACTAGGAATCCAGGACTTAATATCTTGGGTGTGGCGGGGGGCAGGGGGGGGGGGTAGGCACCTCTGCTTACAACAAACACAAAAATTGACTTTTTTTTTTAATATAAAGTAACACTGAGCTAATCTCGCGTTACCTCCTCGGAAGCAGTAAAATACGACATTACTTGTAGCACTCAGAGCGTAACTGTTCCGTTCGTAATAGACGCAAAAGAGCCTTGTATCTTCACGGTGGAGTTTGTCATAGGCTGCAGTGTCCTGCTTTCGATGACACTTCGTCTTCTAGGCAAAACAAAAAGTAAAAACGTGTTTTGTAAAGAAACACTGGTGTTTCCACATCTGTAAAGCACTGAAGTACGATGTTACTCGAGGAGAGAATCACTTTACCACCTATTGTGTTAACTGCCCCTCTTAGGTAACAAAATGCAGAAACACTTATATGGCCGGTGAGTTATCAGGTCTTGACAGTATTAAATTTCTAAACGTTTAGGTAGCATATCATACATTTTGAACCATGCAACTTCCAGCCCTCTCCCCATCCCTAACCCAGACATAAAAATCATAAGTTTCCAGTACTGAAAACGTTCACTATGCCGTTAAAACGACAAATTACAGTTAGTTCGTTGCGAATTAACGTGAAAGTACTGTTTGAAATATCTGGTAATATAATAATAAGAATAATCCCTGGGAGGTACTGGAAGTCCTTTTCGCTTTACCTCAGGCGATGTAAAGCACTAGGACTGCCGACAGTGTACAACAATACCTTAGGTACATGACGAAGCTTACTGACCGTGGGACTGTTAGGAAATACATATTTTGTCATTTATCTCGACAAAAAATCGTGCTACGTAGCGGCCTAAGAGTAGACATTCATGGGGAACAGGCACTAATTTCTCCTGCATTACTATGTAGGTCTAGGACGGATACCGGAAGAAACACTGTTCTCCCGTTTGCATCTGGGGGCCAGTGATCCTGGCACATCTATTTCCCCATATCACCTTCCATCCATCTGGGGCTGGTTCCTCCAAGAAAACCATGACTTAATTTCATCTACATTCTGCCCATAGCTGTTTAATTTACTAAGTATTCCTGTTTTGTTTTTGCGTATCATTCTGACCTTACATTGAATAGTATTGCTCAGATAGAGAAATCGAAAAACCTGCAACAGAATATGAAAAGCACTAATAAGAATCTTCTGGGGAAAAGCCAATAGACACTGTTTTATTCCGCCCTACTGCGCAATTTCTTGGCATCAGTTAAGGAGAATGTATCTTAACAATGTCATCGACTTTGTTTGCTATTCCATTCGCGTAACTGATCGAGGGAGAAATAACTGTCATCTCTTTTTTTCTCACAATACCTACACGACATACAACTGTCGCACAGAATATTTCGAACACGCTTTAAATTTACCCAATGGGCTGTCTCGAAAACTGCGTCTATTATACAAAGATTGCCATTTGAATTCGTGAACATTTCTGTTACTCTGTCGTATGAGCTTCAGCGATCCCTTACGTACAGTGATACAACACTCGAAAACCGGTCACTTTATCGTCTTGTATGCCGTACCTATACAAATGCATACCGTATACATGTTATAAAGCGAAAGCTTGTGTGCATGTTTGTTAATATTTCACGCTGAATTGGGTAGACGGAGTGGATGAAATTTGGAATTAACATTTGAGCTATCTTTCGTAAGGCACCAGACTACGATGCGGTTTCACCAATCAACATCAAAGGTAGCACAGGTACGTACGTTTACATGGAGAGGGTTTTTATACTGTGAGCATAGCGGTGGTACTTTGTAAGAAACTTTGATACTATTGGAGCGCTCACCATAAAAGTTGGCAGATATACAGGAAGAGGTATCCATCCTCACCCCCTTGACTAACGACTCATCGCCCCCTAAACTGCAACCCCCCACCCGGTCCCAAGAGAGATTAGGTCCCGTTTTGCCATTTAATATTGAAATTAAATATCTATTATTTCACGTTTTGTAAATTGTTCTTTAAAGGCCCCATGCCCCAGACTGGTCAATAGTACTAATCCCCCCCCCCCCCCCCAGAAATTTCAGTGATGCAGTTTGCGTCATGATCTCCCCCCCCCCCCTACCATGTAGGCACCTCTGTATACAGGAACAGGAGGTAATTTTTCGTTGGTACTAGAGAAGGACTGAGAGAGAGGGGGAGAAAGAGGAAACCACGGGCGGAAGGAGTGAGGAAGAAGGAGCAAGTGTAGGCTACAGTGAGAGGGTGAAGGCGGAAGTGGAGAAGATTGGAATAGATAAATATTGTAGGAAATTTTTCTCTGAATTACACGAACTATCATTTGTATGAGACTGAGTGGAGGAGACCAACAGAGACAGGGGGAATTGATGGAGGGAAGAGAATGAAGAGGGGAGGGGGTGGTAGCAGAACGAAATGAAGAGAGAGAGAGAGAGAGAGAGAGAGAGAGAGAGAGAGAGAGAGAGAGAGAGAGAGAGAGAGAGAGAAGGAGGGAGAAGGAAATGGTCAGAGTGACCAGGGAGGAGGAGATTCATTGGAGGGAAAGGAGATGAGTTAACAAAAGATTGACTAGTGTCCAAAATAATTTTCATCTACATCTACATGGTTACTCTGCAAATGGAACTGATATGCCTGGCAGATGATTCACCCATCCTCTGTCATACATTTCCAATGTCGAATAGCATACGGGTAGAAAGAATATCTTAACTTATGACCAGTTTCAACGGACTCGCTGCCATCTCCAGAAGCTGATCACTCTCATCTGGACACAAATAATCATCCGTCTCATGACTGTGTTCAGAGTGCTCAATTTAAAAAAGAAAAAAAAAAAAAAAAGTTGGATCACGCTGTCAACAGTGATGAGACGGTTGGTCATTTGTGTGCAAACGTGAGTGATCGACATTTGATAATAGCAGCACGTCTGCTGAAACTAGTAACGATACACATGAAATAAAAATCTTTACATCACAGCGATCTTGGGAAATAATAATTAAATCAGTTCGTCCTCTCGTCCACCAACAAAATGTGTGAGTTATACACCCTATTACACTTCTTCAAGACATACACAATTAATGTTGTAGTCAAATTGACGAGTTCTCTCTCTCTCTCTCGGTTACGGACGACATCCTGCTTTCCTCGCGCGACTGAGCGTAGTTTTTGGTGCTAGGTGGAGAGGGACGGAGTGGCGACGGCAGTGCAAGTCGAATGGGGCAAGGCGTGCAGCACGCGGCGGCGGCGGCGGCAGGTCGGCGGTAGGCGCGGCCTCGTGTCCTTGGGCGCGGACGCCCCACCTCCGCCATTGTCCTCACCGCAGGACTCCCGCCTGATTGAAGACGCTGGCGCTCGCGCTGCCGCTGGGAACGTGTCGCCGCGCTCACAGCGCCGACCAATCTCCCAATTCGACCGGCCTCTTATAAAAGAACAGTAGCGGCAACTTCCAAGCCAAATTGGAAAAGTTGTACTAAAACACACGCTACGTCTCGCACTATACACGCCGAGCTCCGGCAGGAAAGTAAGACAATCCGTCTTTCCAATTTTCTCGTTGCCGCCGGCCGTGCTCGAAAAATTACGTGAGGGCTGGTTTCGACGATGGAAGCCACACGTTCCGTCCTGCTTCCAGGACTATTCATAGGGAGAATACGTTAACTTTTCTAACCTATTTCAAAAAAATCTCATTGCAGTAACATCAACATCTGATGGTAAAATAGACGTTTCCATCAACTGAGAATCTTCAGGTACCATAAAATTATTTAAATCGGGCTATACGTTCTTACGAAAACTTTCCACCACTGTTGAAACGCCGGCCGCGGTGGCCGACGGGACTGAGGCGCTCCAGTCACGGTCTGCACGGTCACTACGCTAGGGGTTTCGAATCCCCTCTCGGGCATGGGTATTTGTGCTGTCCTTAGTGTTAGCTAGTTCATAAGTAGTTTGTAAGTTTAGGTACTGATGACCCCATAGTTAAGTCCCATAAGCTATACAAACATTTGAACTGTTGAAACCACCGCAAAGAGCAAAATAAATTAATATATGTATGAATGCATATTAATAAAATTTTCTCGGGTTCAAGCCGCGCCATTTGCTTTTACTGCCCACAAGCTTTCGGCAGAAATCTCATCTCCCATTATCAAGTGGTTGACAGTCGCACAGGACATTCGAACACCTGTCAGTGCAGAGGAGATCTCTGCCGAAAGATCGTAGGCAGTAAAACCACCCGACGGGGCTTGAAATCATAGAATATTTTATTTCCACAGTCAATGGTAAAACCCATTCTTATGCTCAACTAATCTTCGTACAGATACAATCACTCTCCCGCAGGGGGCTCACGATTCTTTGGTGAGTACGTGTGTGGCGAACATGGGGCCTCGAGCTAATGCAGTCTTCCTTCCTTCTTTACTTCCCGGACTGCATTTCCTTTCCCTCTCCACTCCTTTCCGATCCTCACTCCTTCACCTCTCCACCGGGGGACTGATAACCTCAGTAGTTTAGTCCCCCTATCCCAACCAAACAACCCAACCCAATAATCGGGCTCCAAAGTCTTCCGATAGAGTGCATCGTGCAAACTGACAGATGTAAGATTGTGTTTTCTCACCAGGAAGACTATATTTATTCTCGATTTTCACCTGAGAGACAGCCTGAAAACTTGGAGTGATACCAAACTGAGTCTTCATGAGGAAAAGTTACGACTTGACATCCCGTCCAACACAAAATTAGAGTAACCTCATAAGCTTCTCAGAGCAGCTTTCACCGTAGTTTATCTGGGTAGAACATGGGAAAAAATTGATCTTGCGAATAAACTCTATCTAGGTACCCCGTTGCGACAAGTGTTATTTCCAGTGGTTTAATCGCTGTACACCCTTGCTATGTGTCGTCTAACATTGTGAACGTTATCAATTTTCGGTTCCATACCTAATATTTTGTATGAATACTCCCATCTAGCAATTATATTGATGTATTTGACTGAATAATCCTCTATTACGGAAGTATGGTACATTAAAGGCTGTCTTAAAGCTAATTATCACTGTCCATATTCAGTACAACTGCAGTAATCAATTAAATATCTACATGGATGGCTTAAGCACTCCATAAGATTTCACTTCACAAAATTAATAACAGAAATTGAAACGCGGACGAGAATGTACACGCAGACCCTTTTCCCTGCCTGTTACGGGAGCAGGAACTTGAAGCAGAACACTCACAACGCTGGCCGGGAGACGCCTTGATGGGAGCTGCGCCCTGGCGGCGGAATGCCGCACTACGCCCGCGGCGCGGCCGCCAGATGGCAGCGCCGGTACCGCCGCCGTCGCAGGCCGTTGCCGTCTGCTCCACTGTCGTAAATCTCCCGTAAAGGCTTCGGTGTGGAACAATCCAGAAAAACCGGGCAGCGCCCAGACGTTCTCATGGAGGGGAAGACGCTGCGCGCCCTTCTTGAAGAGTAGGAAGGTCGCGCTCATTGTTCTCGCAAGAACACCTCGCCATTGTACGAGGCACGGACTCGTTTACGTTATCTGATTCGGGCCTGTGTGCGCGCGCCCCGTACTCGTCCGATGGCCACAAAGGAGCTGTTTAGCATTTCTGCTGCGCCAATTGACCCTGATCTACATATTACCGAGAGGCGCACGTGTACGGCCTCCAGGCGCAGTCAGCCAGAAGGACGAGCTCCTTCTGCTCAACTCCTTTGATGGTCATCCCATCAAGAAGGGTTACGTGGTCAGGGCAGATGCGACGCCACTGCTACCAGACATGGACTACACATGTAGCACATAGCATTTATTCTACTACGCATAGCATTACGAAAAAAAATGCATATTAATATTCCACTTATCCAAATACCGGGTGCAAAAAGTATGGATTCAACAGATACTGTGACATTACGAAGCAGATGAGCAAATACTAACAACGTAATCAGTGATCACATAATTAGTCAGATTTGAGTGTGAGAGCAGTAATATTCTCTTGTAAAACATTTGCAATAGAATTCCACATATTGCACACCAAGAGAAAAAGATGTTACTATGTTGACTGGAGTACACTCTTTCAAATTCTGAAGTCAGCAGGGGTGAAATACATGTAAAGGAGAATTATTTACAACTTGTACAAAGCCAGACAGCAGTTATTAGACTCGAAGGGCATGAAAGGGAAGCATTAGTTGGGAAGGGAGTAAGACAGGGTTGAAGCCTTTCTCCGATGGTACTCAATTTGTACATCGAGCAGGCGGCGAAGGAAAGCAAGGAAAAATTTGGAATAGAGATTAAGGTTCATGGTTAAGAAATAAAAACATTGCGTTTTGCTGATGACATTGTAATTCTATCTGAGACAGCAAAGGACCTGGAAGAGCAGTTGAATGGAATGAACGATGTGTTGAAAAGAGCGCATAAAATGAACATTAACAAGAGCAAAACAAAAATAATGGAATGCGGTCTTAGAAAATCAGGTGATGCTGAAGGAATTAGATTAGGTAACGAAACAATGAAGGTGGTAGATCAGTTTTGTTACTGTAAAATAACGGATGACGGTCACAGTACAGATCATATAAAACGGAGAATGGCAATGGGAAGAAAAGCATTTTTGAAAAAGAGAAATTTGCTAACATCGAATATTAATTTAAGTGTAAGGAACTCTTTTCTGAAGGCATTTGTGTGGAGTGTTGCCTTGTACGGGAGTGAAACATGGACGATAAACAGCGCAGACAGGAAGAGAATAGAGGCTTTTGAAATGTGGTGCTACAGACGACTGCTGGAGATTCAAATGTTCAAATGTTTGTAATTCTAGCTTACAAACTACTTAAACCTAGGTAAACTAACCTAAGGACAACACACACACCCATGCCCCAGGGAGAACTCCAACCTCCACGGCGAGCAACCGCGCGCGTCGCAGCGAGACGCTTTAGACCACTCGGGTACTCCGCCGCGGCTGCTGGAGATTAGGTGGGTACATCGCATAACTAATGAAGAGGTTCTGAACAGAATTGGTGAGAAAAGAAATTTTTGGCATACCTTGACTACAAGAAGGGATCGCTTGGTAGGACACATTGTTAGACATCGGGGAATCGTAAATTTAGCATTGGAGGGAAGTGTGTGGGGTAAAAACCGCAGAGGGAGACCATGAGACGCATCAGATTCAAATGGATGTAAGTTGCCGTTCTTATGAGGAGATGAAGAGGCTTGCTCAGGATAGAGTAGGGTAGAGAGTAATGTCATCGGCAGAATGAACTAAAATGGTTCGACGTCTTTCTGTCGGTGGCCGGCCGCGGTGGCCGAGGGGACTGAGGCGCTCCAGTCACGGTCTGCACGGCCACTACGGTCGGCGTTCGAATCCCCCCTTTGGGCATGGATATTTGTGCCGTCCTTAGGATTAGCTAGTTCATAAGTAGTTTGTAAGTTTAGGTTGTAAGTTTAGGGACTGATGACCCCGTAGTTAAGTCCCATAGCCTCTACAAACATTTTTTCTGTCGCTTCCCCAGAGTGAGGACATCAACATTATGGCAACCTAGATGATGGTAATAACAGAAAGTTGCTGCATAGGGGGTTGGTGTTGTCTTGTGGTTACTCTAATAAACAATTACACAAGCAGTTGGGTTCAAATAATGTAGTGAGCAGGTAGTGCAATGCAACAACGAGAATTACCCGTAGTTATGGTGTGGGGAGCCATAGGAAGGTTAGACCCGAGACAGATACTGAGGATGGTGGCTGCAGCTATTGGAGTGTCTCAAAGTGTAATTGCCATGACGTGGACGTGTTTTCAGGTAACAGAAACCGTAAGAATAAGGCAAGGCCAAGGTCGTCCACGGGTAATATCAGCAAGAGATGGCCGTTATTTCCGCTTAACAATCCGTCGAGAGAGGAGGTTGAAACAACTCAGCTGCAACACTCCCTCGAGGCAGCAACAGGACGGAAAATATCACCACAAACAGTCCGAAATCGCTTTCGGGAATGAGGCCTCTACTCACGGAGAGCTATTGTGTGCTTGTCCCATTAACACCACGACACCGTTTAGCCCGCAGAAACTGGGCGGAGGAAGATCAGGGTTGATCATGACGAATGGCGCCTGGTTCTGTTCACAGATGACTCAAGATTTCGATCCCTCCTCTGGAGAGAACGTCAAACTCGGAACAATCCTGCTTATCTGTAGGAAACATCACCGTATCATGGAGGTGGACGAATGGTGTTGGCAGGAGTCAGTATTGGCGGATATGTTCATATGTTTGTAGAGTTTATGGGACTTAACTACGTGGTCATCAGCCCCTAAACTTACAAACTACTTATCAACTACCTTATACTAAGGACGGCACAAATATCCATGCCCGAGGGGGGATTCGAGCCCCCGACCGTAGTGGCCGTGCAGACCGTGACTGGAGCGCCTCAGTCTCCTCGGCCCCCGCGGCTGGCAGGCAGTATTGGCCGACGTATAGACATCCGTGTCTTTCAGAATGGTACTTTGCTTGCTCAGAGGTATGGAGACGAGATCCTCCGACCTTTTGTTGTGTCCTACGCTGGTGCCATATGAAATGGTTTCCTTGTGGTGGACGATAACGCTCGTCCCCACAGAGGAGCACTGGTGGACAACATGCTTGAAGGTGAGGTAGCTTGTTCTTCGGACTTAAACCCGATTGATCGTGTCTGGGATGCATTTGGCAGACGCATTGTAGCCAGACCAGCACCTCCTACGTCGGTTGCAGATACTGCACTCATGGAAGAATGGCCAAATCTTCCTCAAGTGCTGACTGATAACCTCAAACTGTCCATGCCACGCAGGTGTGCAATTGTACTGGCCGTCCGAGGTGTTCACATACCATATTAGAGGACAACGAGAATGACGTTTTGCTTATTATGGTTCTCCCATGGTGCCTCACTGTAAGTGAACACAATATAAATCTGAAGTAAAGAGTTGAGACTGCAAAATATTGTACTGCATCACACAAAAATTACAATTCTAACAAATATCTGCATAAAATACAATATTATAAGTATATTGTGTATGATATCTCACCTGATTCCCTAATTGTTTCGAGCAGTGTAGTTTGTTCTTACACCTTTTTGGAAAAAACTACTTAGGCTAAATTTGTGTATAATTTCTATTTTCTTAAGTATCTCTAACACACCTACTGTATAGTAATTATCCAGCATGAACCTTACCAACGAGTCTCTCTTCACTTTATTTTGGTATTTCAAGCACCTACAACTTCATGTAATCTCAGAGGGAAAAATTGGACAGAGTTTACGTGACCACGCTGCCTGTGAATAAAGAGTATTACTTTTAGTCAGATGATGAGGGTGGATCTTGTACTGTACATATACTCACGGATATTAATACTGAAGTTGGATTGTGCATCCCAAATCTTCTCGCTGACAACTACACATCTGCAACGAACACCAAAGATAGTGGTGTGCGAAAAATGAAGCCGTATGACGTTGACCTACAATTTCACTCCGCAAGCTGTCAACAATTACAGCAAGTGATCTGATGGGGGCGTGTATTGACTCGCGGTTCATCGTTGAACGCGATGAGGCGCACCCTCCAGCAGCCCACACTCCCTGATGTCAGAACCACTCCAGATGCAGCCGTCTGTGTTGTGGTGTTAACACCAGCCTAGACACGGGACAGTAATTCCCAAGTACGACTGCTTCAAGTCTCCGACCTATACTGTCAAGATCAGAAGGAAGGCAGATAGGGATTAACGTTCCGTTGACAACTTGGGGATTGGAGACTCGCCTATGTTGTGTGATGACACTAAATGTTGCATGGAGTCCATTATTTGTTCTCGTAATGAACGCGCAGCTGTGAAGGGATGATCATAATGATGATCGTGTGGAATTTTTGGCAGTTCAGCAGCGGTCCTGGTGAAAGTCCTTCATGTGACGCTATTTGGGCGACTTGCATGTCGATGATGATGGTGTGATGATGACACGCAGTCCGCGAACGGAGAAAAGTATCGACCCGACGGGGATTGGTACCCAGGTCCCGACCTTGGCAACCAGCGACGCCGGACGCGGGACTGTGGACATAGGAAGGAATTACGGTGCACTTAGTGTCCAGTACGATGATCATCCCTTGTCTTGGTTAGACGTTGTGATCCAGAACCTCAAATATTCCTGCCCTCATGTTCAAATACAGTACAACATCGTAGGAAAAGTCATTTGAATGCCATAAAAACCACAGTAATGCACCATTCGACAACCAGAACAAATGGATACACACAATGAGACCATTTTCAAGTTTTAGCAGGTCCAGAAAATGCTGTCTATCCCTGTGTCATCCACAGCTATTACTCAAAATTTTACGCTCTACCAGGCCTGGTAATAACATTAAAAACGATCATCACTATTTCGTACTAAAAAAAAGGTTATACTAAAATGGGAAAGTAATCTAGTAAAAGAAGAGTGGGTAGCTTTGAGAGACGAAATACTTCAGGTTGCAGAGAATCTACTAGGTAGAATATGAGGACTAGTAGAAATCCTCGTGTAACACAGGAAATACTGAACTGATGAAAGGAGAAAATATAAAACTTCGGGAAATTAAATAGGCGAAAGGAAGTTCAGATGACTAAAACACGAGGCTGACTGGAAGAGAAAATTGGCTAACAAAATGCAATACTTTAAAATAATGTATTATCAGGGGAAAGATAGATATGTGTACAGGAAAATAAAAGAGACATTTGGAAACAATAAAGTCAACTGGATGAATATTAAGAGCTCAAGTGGAAAATCGGTACTAAGTATGGAAAGTTGCAAGGTGGAAGGAATATATAGAGGGGTATACAAGAGTAATGAGAGAGAGGAATTAGAAGAAAATGAGATAGGAGATACGTTACTGCGAGGAGAATTTGACAGAGCACTGAAAGATATGAGTCGAAAAAAGGCTTCTGGAACAGGTGATATTGCGTCTGAACTGATAATATCCCTGGAAGAGCCAGCCAGCCATGAGGAAACTATTCCTTGTTTGTAACATGTATGAGACAGGGGATATGTCCTCAGACTTCGAGAACAATAATCCCACCTACAAAGAATGCAAGTACAGAAAAGTGTGAACACTGCAGAACTATCTGTTTGATCCCTTACGTTTGGAAAATACTAACCCGAAATATTTACAGACGAAGGGAAAAACTGTTAGAATTTGACCTCGGGGAAGATCATATTGGATTTAGTAGAAATGTAGGAACACGTGAAGCACTACTCACCTTACGATTTATCTTATAAGGCAGATTACGGAGAGGCAATCCATCGTTTATAACTTTCGTAGATTTGGAGAAAGCTTTTGACTGTGTCTTTAAAATGCTGAAGGTAGCAGGGGTAAAATTTACGGAACAAGTGTAAATGTCGAAGGGAATGGAAGGGAGGTGGTGGATGTGAAGAGAGAAAGACAGGCTTGCAGCCTTTCCCATGTTTTATTCAGTATGAGTATTAAACAATTTATGAAGGAAAGCTAGGACAAACTTGGAAACGGATTTGAAATGGAGGGAGAAGAAGTAAAAACCTTGCGTTTTTGCGATGGCTTCGTATTTTTTGTCGGAAACAGCACAAAAACCACCTACCAATAAAATATTCCTGGGACACTCGTTGTCGCTATAAACCGTAGGTAACGGATCAGTGTGACTCGAGCAGACGCACATTTCCTCGCAGATATATGCGCGACAGTACCGTGAAATCAATAAGTTTGAAAAAGCGCGCATTGCTGGTATGAGAGAATGTGATGCATGCATCCGAAAAATTTCGGCTCATATCGGACGAAGTGATTCGGCAGTGCCACGGTTGTATACAAAACGGTTCCCTCAAGGCTGTAGAATACGATGAGGTGGGTCAGCTGGCACCATCCAAGCCATTGCTACGAAAGTTCGACACCTTATCCGAAAGATAGTGCAGGACTCATGTGAATCCTCCTCGACTCTGTCGCAACAGTGGTGGCAGTCCGTGGCTGTTTATTTAGACATGGGTTGTGTAAGCGTCGTTCACTATTCCGCCTCCATCTGACCAACGTGCAGGAACATACTAGATAGCAGCGATGTGTGGAAAGGGGACAGAAATGGAATCAGATAGCGTTTCCGAGTGAATAAAGGTTCTGCCAGATCTGTTTGGCCGCGGTGGAGTAGCCGAGCGGACTAAAGCGTCTCGCTGCGTAGCGCGCGGTTGCTCGCCGCGGAGGTTCGAGTCCTCCCTCGGGCATGGGTGTGTGTATTTGTCCTTAGGTTAGTTTACCTAGGTTTAAGTAGTTTGTAAGCTACGGACTGATGACCACGCAGTTTGGTCCGATAGATTTACAGACATTTGAACAGTTCTGTTTGTTGATGGTCATATTTTTGTTTGCACACGACATACAGCGGTAGCCGGCAATCAGGGGCTTAAGATGTGGAGTGCTATTGGGTATAACAATAAATTACAGCTGTGGTGGAGTAGCCGAGCAGTCTAAGGCGCCTCGCTGCGGAGCGCGCGGTTGCTCGCCGTCGGAGGTTCGAGCCCTCCCTAGGGCATGGCTGTGTGTTTGTTTCTTTAGGTTCGTTTACCTTAGTTGAAGTAGTTGGTAAGCTACGGACTGATGAGCAAACATTTGAACATTTTGAATAAATTACAGTTCTTGCGTTCCATGGGACTTTAACTAGTTTGAATTACGTGAATGGTATCGTTCGACCCATAGCCGTCCCTTTATGCAGGACACCCCAGACGATGCTTTCTAGTCACAAAATTCACAACCACATATTGCTATAGAACGGGTTGTTGTGGCGTCGCTAGTCTCCACAACGTCGAGGACGCCCGAAGTCTCTGTACCTCTTTGCTTGCTTCCCGCGCCGGTCAATTGGAAGAAGGAGGTTGTTGTTGTGGTCTTCAGTCCACAGACTGGTTTGATGCAGCTCTCCACGCTACCCTGTCCAGTGCAAGTCTCTTCATCTGAGAATACGTTCGGCAACCTACATCCTTTGGAATCTGCTTACTATATTCGTCCTTCGGTCTCCCTCTACGATTTTTAGCCCACACACTTCCTTCTAATGCTAAGTTGACGATTCCTTGACGTCTCAGAATGTGTCCCAACAACCTCTCCCTTCTCTTAGTCTGGATATGCCAGAAACTCCTTTTCTCCCCATTTCGGTTAAGCACCTCATTAGTTACGTGATCTACCTATCTAATTATCATCATTCGTCTGTAGCACCACATTTCAAAAGCTTCTATCATCTTTTTGTATGAACTCCTTATCGCCCACTCCCATACAATGCTGCACTCCAAACAGATGCTTTCAGAAAGGACTTCCTAACATTTAAATTAATATTGGATGTTAACAAGTTTCGTTTCTTTAGAAATGCTTTTCTTCCGATAGCCATACTGCATTTTATATCTTCTCTACTTCGGCTATCAGAAGTTATTTTGCTACCCAAATAACAAAACTCATATACTACTTTCGTTGTCTCCTTACCTAATCTAATTTATTCAGCATCTCCCGATTTTCTGACATCCCATTACCCTCGTTTGACTCTTGTAAATGTTCATCCTTTATCTTCCTTTCAAGACACTGTCCATTCCTTTCAATTGCTCTTCCAGATCCTTTGCAGTCTCTAACAAAATTACTATGTCATCGGCAAACCGCAGCGTTTTTATTTCTTCTCCCTGAACTTTAATTCCCTATCCAAATTTCTCCTGGCATTCATTCCTTCACTGCTTGCGCAATGTACAGATTGAACAACATTGGGGAAAAGCTACAACCCTGTCTTACTCCCTTCCCAACCTCTGCCTCCCTTTCGAGCCCTTCGACTCTAATAACCGCTGTCTGGTTTTTGTACAGGTTGAATATAATTCTTCGTTCCCTATATTTTACCCCTGCTACCTTCAGAATTTGAAAGATTCCAATCCAATCCAATCACATTGTCAAAAGCTTTCTCCAAATCTACAAACGCCAAAAACGCAGGTTTGTCCTTCCTTGGCCTATCTTCTAAGGTAAGTCGTAATGTGAGTATTGCCTTCCATGTTCCTACAGTTATCCTAAATCCATACTGATCTTCCCAGAGGTCGGATTCCACAAGTTTTTCCATTCTTTTGTAGATAATTCGGGTTAGTATTTTGCACCCATGACTTATTAAACTGATAGTTCTGTAATTTTCACATTTGTTGCACTTGCTTTCTTCGGAATTGTAATTACAATATTCTTCCTTAAGTCGGGGGGTATTTCCCCTGACCCATACATCTTGCATATCAGGTGGAACAATTCCTTCATGACTGGCTCTCCTAACGATATCAGCAGTTCAGACGGAATATCATCTATCCCAGGGGCGTTGTTTCGACTCAAATATTTCAGCGCTCTGTCAAATTCTTCTCGCAGTATCATATCTCTTGCTTCATCTTTCTCCAATTCGTCTTCCATTTCTAGAATTTCTTCAGGTTTATTTCCTTTGTATAGGCTCGTCTACGTATGCCGGCGCACCACAAACCGAAACAACATACTATTTCCAGGAGTCTTAGTGATACATTGCAGAACTGTGTAATAGTGCAGTATTCATTTCGTCTTGTACTTAAATTACATGCAGACTAATGAATTCTTTTAGTTACAGACCCATGTCCAGATCCTTGCTAGTCACGGTTCACCTTCTGATCCCGCTGCACCCCGAGACATAACAGAGGTGTCTTTTGGTCTCACAGGTGTCAGCCGATTGATCTCGCTCGCCAGATAACCAGACTTGTGACAAATCGCAAATGTGTGGGACATGCCGAAACGACGGGTGCAACACCGTGATCAAACGCCAAACACCATAGGTGAACTTTTGGAACCAGGTAAATGCAGCACGGATGGTTATGCCACCGTATGCCATTCACGACTTACACGTTTCCATGTCATCACGCATGGAGCAAGCGCATCTTGTGCCGCCTAGGCAAGAGGACTCATGATGAACTGTGGTGTCTGAAATGCTAATAAATTCTTCAGGTCATACGTATGAACAAGTTCTGTGAATATTAACTTCCTGTATCTGAAGTCTCAGGGAGATCCTACCATGACGAAACTATATCACCTGGTAAGTAAGATGTATGAGACAGGCTAAATACCCACATACTTTAAGAAAAATGTAATAATCTCCATTCCAAATAAAGCAGTTGCAGATAGGTGTGAAAATTACAGAACCGGCAGTTTAATAAGTTATGGATGCCAACTTTTAACACAAACTATTTACAGAAGATAGGAAAGGCTGATAGATGCTGTCTTTGGGAAAGATCAGTTAAGATTCAGGAGAAATGTAGGAACACAAGAGGCAATACTCACCTTACGAATTATTTGATAAGATAGATTAAAGAAAGGCAAACCTATATTTCTAGCTTTTGTAGATTTAAAGAGAGCTTTTGACAATGTTGATTGCAGTATATTGTTTTAAAATAAAAACACAGCAGGAGTAAAATATAGAGAAAGGAAGGTTATTTACAACTTGTACATCAATTCAACAGCAGTTATTAGAGTTGAAGTACATGAAAGTAAAGCATTCGTTGGGAAGATAGTAAGATGGGATTGTAGCCTTTCTCCAAAGTTATTAAATTTTTACATTCAACAAGCTGGGAAGGAAAGCAAAGAGAAATTTGGAGAAGGAATTAGAGTTCAGGGTGAAGAAAAAGAAAGGGGGGGGGGTAACGGAATGCAGTCTTAGAAAATCGGACGGTGCACAAGGGATTAGATTAAGTAACGAAATGATAAAGGTGGTAGATCAGTTTTGTTACTTGGACAGTAAAAAAGCACATGATCGTCGCAGTACAGAGACTATGAAATGCAGAATGGCAATGGGAAGAAAATAGCTTTTGAAACAGAGAAACTTGCTAACATTCAATATCAATTTAGATGTAAGGAAATCTTTTCTGAAGGTATTCGTGTGAAGGTTTGCCTTGTACGGGAGTGAAACGTGGGCTGTAGCACAGCGGTAGAGTGCCAGACTATCACTCCAAAGGTTTCTGATTCGATCCCCGACAGAACCCAGGATTTTTATCTGTCTATTTCCACGTCTTTCACATCTAGCAATGTTGCTGATGTGAAACATGTCGAGTAGCCCCGTGGTTCGGAAGCCACGTTAAATTGTGGGTCCCCCTATAACTGGCTGGGTAAGCTAGTGCAAAGGTCGGAGGAAGGCAGTGACATACCACCTCCAAACAGGACCGTGCCTAGTAAAGCACTGTGGTGTTAAAACCAATTTTCGGATTGTTGACTATTTTACCGGTTTTTTTCCTAGCAATCGTAAATTTATGATTTTTTTTAAACACAGAAGCCGTAAGTGAAGCTTGTGATTCGTTCCACCACAAAGGCTACCTAGAAGTCATCCCCACCGCTGTCTCCAAGGAACAGGCGTTATGTATCACTCAGAATCATTCCACAATTATTTTCGCGGTCTTGCTGAGTAGCTCTCCAGTGTCTGGAATCCTTGGTACGGAAACAGGAACCAACAGTTTGGCATGTATTCCAAGTCGAGTTTAATGGAGACCGAGTAGTAGCTCAGTTTGAAGAGAACTGAAATAGGAAATGGCTGTATCCTGTTTATATCTATTATTCGCTACGTAAAAACTGGATCAGTATGACCGGGCCTGAATCTGAATACAAAGCCTGCTTTACGATCACTGTGCCATGTCGATCAACAGTTTCTCGTCAATACCACAGCTGTCGAAAGAATTCAGAGATGAACGTAGCCGTCCTCTTTAGTCCTGATGGAACCGTTACGTACGCTTTATGAATGTAAATGGATATCCCTGAATGAAAACTCATATTCTTATCTCGAGAATAATGTTGCGTAGATTTAGAACAATAGTACTGTACATAAGTGTTCGAAAATTCTTCCGCTTTCACAGCAGATACAACAGGAAGAACAGAAAAGGTTAAAGATAGGTGCGTATTTTGGAACTTTCCCCACGTTACATATTTTAACTAGCAAGAAAAGAGGGTGATGGATATTGGTACAACTGATTACCGCTCGCACAGTACAAGAGAAGGCAGTACTTCTGCAGAAACTTCATCACTACGGCAGAACAGGCATTGGTGTAGCGCTGGTTGCAGACCGCGAGATTTGCAGGGAGCGCCGCGTTGTGGCGAGGAAGTTGTGTAGGTACAGTGAGATCGGCCTGTTACTGACTTCACTAAGGGACAACGCATACACAGGAGCGATAAGACATGTGTTTAACATGGTTTCGGCAATGAAGGGATACATGTGACAGCAAAATAGTGACCAATATTATCAGGTGACTGCAAATATTATCGTTGCCCCAACAGATAAATCGATTTCATTGTCTTTGAAGTAAAACAGATAAGAGAATAAGATTCAAGAACGTCATACTACCAAGAATCCACATTTCATAAAGCGTTTCTAAAAACTTAACATTAGCTAAAATAAGAAAATATAAACCTTTCGATAAGAAGATTACTAAAAGTTTTAGGAACATAATATACCCATAAGTGGAGAAGGAGGATAGAAAAGAAACTCTTAGAACTCACGTGGTGTTAGTGGGAGACTGCTGAAGGTGAGATCACTTAATGCATGGAGAGATGTTGGCATCACACAACAACAGAAAAGGACGCCTAGTAAATGATGTTGTTGTTGTTCTCTTCAGTCCAGAGACTGGTTTGATGCAGCTCTCCACCCTACTCTATCCTGAGCAAGCCTTTTCATCTCCACATAAGAACAGCAACCCACTTCCATTTGAATCTGCTTACTATATACGTCTCTTGGTCTCCCTCTGCGATTTCTACTCTACACTCTTCCCTCCAATGCTAAATTTACAATTCTTCGATGTCTAAGCATGTGTCCTACCAATCGATCTCTTCTTTTAGTCAAGGTATGCCAAAAATTCCTTTTCTCCTCAATTCTGTTCAGTGCCTCCTCATTAGTAACGCGATCCACCCACCTAATCTTCAGCAGTCTTCTGTAACATCAAATTTCAAAAGGCTCTATACTCTTCCTGTCCGCACTGGGGACTGATGACCCCGTAGTTAAGTCCCATAAGCTTAACAAACATTTGAACATTTGTCCGCACTGTTTATCGTCCATGTTTCAAAAAATGTTCAAATGTTTGTTAAGCTTATGGGACTTAACTACGGGGTCATCAGTCCCCAAACTTACAAACTACTTATTAACTACCTTCTACTAAAGTCGGCACAAATATCCATGCCCGAGGGGGGATTCGAGCCCCCGACCGTAGTGGCCGTGCAGATCGCGACTGGAGCGCCTCATCCTCCTCGGCCACCGCGGCCGGCGTCCATGTTTCACTCCCATACAAGGCAACACTCCACACAACTGCCTACACAAAAGATTTCCTTACGCATACATTAATATTCGATGTTAACAAATTTCTATTTTTCAAAAACGTTTTTTTTCCATTGCCAAACAGCATTTTATTTCCTCTGTTCTGCGTTCCTCGTGAGTTATTTTACTGTCCAACAAAGAAAACTCATCAGCCACCTTTATTGTTTCATTTCCTAATCTCATTCCTTCAACATCGCCCGATTTTCACTCCATTACCCTTGTTTTACTTTTGTTAATGTTCATCTTGTATGCACCTTTCAACACACTGTCCGTTCCGTTCAACTGCTCTTCCAGGTCCTTTCCTGTCTCCGACAGAATTACAATATCATAGATAAAACGCAATGTTTTTATTTCTTCACCCTGAACTTTAATTCCTTGTCCAAATTTCTCCTTGGTTTCCTTTATAGTTTGCTCAATGTACAAATTTAATAACATTGCGGAAAGGCTACTACCCTGTCTTACTCCCTTCCCAACCTCTGCATCCCTTTCATGACCTTCAACTCTAATAACTGCTGTTTTGTTGATATAAAAGTTGAAAATAACTTTCCTTTCCATATATTTTACTCCTGATGAGTTAAAATTTTGAAATAGTACATTCCAATCAACATTGTCAAGAACTTTCTCCAAATCTACAAAAGCTAGAAATGTAGGTTTGTCTTTCCTTAATCTATGTTCTAAGATAAAGCCGAAAAGTGAGGATTGCCTTCCGTGTTCCTACATTTCTCCTGAATCTGATCATCCCCAAGTTTGGCTTCTACCAGCTTTTCCATCCTTCTGTAAATGTTTCGTGTTAAAAGTTTGCAACCATAACTTATGAAACTGATGGTTCTGTAATTTTCACACCTGTCTACGCCTGCTCTCTTTGGAAAGGGGATTAGTACATTTTTCTTAACGCCTGAGGGTCGTTGCCCTGTCTCATACATCTTACACACCAGGTGAAGTAGTTTTGTCATGGTTGGCTCTCCCAGAGACTTCAGTAGTTCTGAGGAAATGTCGTCCACTCCAGGGGCCGTGTTTCGACCTCGGTATTTAAGTGCTCTGTCAAATTCTGCTCTCAGTATAATATCTCTTATCTTTATCTGCTTCCCTTCCTACAATATTGTCTCTAAGTTTATTTCCTTTGTAGAGCCCCTCTACATATTCTTTCCACCTTTAAGCTTTCCCTTGTTTAAACATTCTTGTACTGACTTGCATTTGCCTTCTAGCCACTCCTGCTAAGCTATTCTGCACTTCTTGTGAATCTCATTTTGTAGTTGTCTGTACTTCATTTTTACTCTTTCATTTACAGCATTTTTGTATTTTCTCCTTTGATCCTTAAATTTATTATTTCCTGTGATATCCAAGGATATTTTGTAGGTCTTGCCTTTCTACCTATTGTATTCCCCCCCTTCCCCCCACCCCACTGTTTCTGCCAGTTTTTGGCTAAAAGCTATCTCTAGAATTCTCAAGAATTTCTGTTCCCTTAAATTTATCCAGGTCCAACTTTTCTGCAGTTTTTTCAGTTTTAGCTTACAATTCATGGCCAATAAGATAGGGTCAGAGTCTGTATCTGCCCCTGGGTATGTGTTAGAGTTTAAAACCTGGTTCCAAAATGTATGTTTTACCATTATAAAATCTATCTGGTACCTTCCAGTGTCTGGTCTCTTCCACGTATACAGTCTTCTTTCGTGATTTTTAAACCTAGTGTTTGTTATGATTAAATTATGGTCCGTGCAAAATTCTACCAGGCGGCTTCCTCTCTCATTCCTTTTACCCAGACCATATTCACCTAATGTTATTCCTTCCCTTTCTTTTCCTACTACCGAATTCCATTCTTCCATCACAATTAAGTTTTCCTCTCCCTTAATTGTCTCAATAATTTCCTTTAACTTCTCATACATTTCTTTTATCTCATCATCATCGGCACAGCTAGTTGGCATATAAACCTGCACTATTGTGATCGATGTTGGCTTCGTATCTATCTTGACTACGATAATGCGATCACTGTGCTGCTCATAATAGTTTACCAACATTCCTATTTTCTTATTCATTATTAGACCTGCTCTTGTAATATCCCCAAGTGATTTTGTATTTATAACTCTGTGCTCATCTGATCAGAAATCCTGTTTTACTTTCCACCGAACTTCACTAATCCCCATTAAATCTTACTTCAACCTATCCATTTCTCTTTTTAAAATTTCTAACCTACGTACCCGATTAAGGGATCTAACATTCCACGCTCCAGTCCGCAGAATGTCAGTGTTGTTTTTCCTGATGATCACATGCTCCTGAGTAGTCCCCGCCCGGAGATCCGAATGGAGCACTAATTTACAAGGCCAGCTCAGTCAATCATCCATACTGTTGCCCCTGTAACTACTGAAAAGGCTGCTGCCCCTCTTCAGGAACCACACGTTTGTCTGGCCTCTCCATAGATACCCCTCCGCTATGGTTGCACCTACGGTACGGCTATTTGTATCGTTGAGGCACGCAACCCACCCCACCTCGTCAATATCTGTGCTCCATGATGGTGGTAGTAAAGGATATTTTCCTTTATTCGCCTCAGAAATGCCGAACAAAACAGATACTCTATGGAAAGAATATGAGACACTAGTTGACCCGTGCAAATAATGCGCACTCTTATCCTGATAAGTCACAGATAGGTAAGACAGTTAATGGAAAAAAGGAGATGAAAGTACGTATGTATAAAAGATAGTATGCTTTGAATAGTAGTAACAAATATTAGTCTCATTGTAAAAATTTTTTTATAATTAAATAGAATGATGATGAACTTTGAGATAATTCAGTTTGTTAGCGCAGTACACAACGCTTGCTTCAACAAAGTGAACAATTCCGATAGCTGTTGTGCATTGACGAGTGAAACAGAAATCTCGTGATGAACTAGGCTTGCGTAAAAAATCTAAGCAACTGCATGAGTTGTTGTGTCTGTTAGTTAAATTATTTGTGTATATTTCATCGTTACATCGACGTATATAACCGAAATCGAGTCATAAACTGTGTTTTACATCGACGTGTATAACCGAAATCGTGTGAAACTCAAGATGCACTATACTTGCATATAAAAATATCTTTGGCTTGCCTAAAGGATCTACACAACTGCAAGAGCAGTCGTTCATGCTAGTTACACAGATTATCAGTACATGGCACCTTCTACATTGCTTTTATATAGGCTGCGAAAACTAAGCTGACACTCAGCGAGGTGGCTGATGGGAGCAACCGTAAATACACGTCCCATTTACGATCGTTCATCGGGAATCAACTTAGACTGTACGAACAGTACAAATTTTTTCAAAATTAAGTTTTTTTGTGATAACAATAATTTGAAACTATCTGTGTACTTTTCGTCATTAGTGGAGAACGAAATTTTGAAAATGATATCTCAATCGTAGTTTCGGATAAGTAATACAGGAGATATGGCTTACCCACAAAAAACATCGATGAGAAATATTATTTATGATAAGAATGTTAAATATACCTCGCCAGAAAGTTACGTAGATATCAGTGCACACTCTGCTGCAGAGTGAGAATTTGATCCTGCAGTCATCCGCCAACCTGTGGCTGAGTCATGTCTCCGCAATATCCTGTCTTCCAGGAGCGCTGCTTCAGCAAGTTTCGCAGAAGGCTTCTATGAAGTTTGGAAGGTAGGAGGCGAGGTTCTGGCGGACGTAAAGCTGTGATAACGTGCCCAGAGCACTTTCCGCAAGGGCACTCAGTTCTAATCTTCCAGGAAGTTTCATATCGACACATACTCCTCCGCAGAGTAAACAGTTCGTTATGAAAATATGAAACTTACATGGAGAAATCGATCAGTCGACAAATTTGTAAACAAAGAGGTTAAAACAGAACTATATAAAATTTTGATATGACTTTACTCTCAATAAGTATAACTGACTACGTAATATTTTATATTATCCAACAAGTATAGTTGTTAACCCACAGTCACCTAGAATGTACAAAAAATCTTTATTCACATTAACGTAACTAGTTACGATGCACTGTGGTACCATTATTAAACGAATGAATAAGAAAAATTACAATTTGCAAAATAATAATAATTGAATGGCATAAATTATGAAAAAATACAGTTGGTTTGGTAACTGGGCCCAAACCATTTAAAGGAGTGAAACCGGCCTCCCACTGGCTGCAGTATCCACAGCAATGGCGGCGAGTCATATGTGTTCACTGGTTCGGTGAACCCCCGGAAATGAGCTCGTCGAGAAAAAAAAAAAAAAAAAAAAAAAAAAAAAAACGTAAATAAAATGAAAAATGTAGTTAAAGTATCATTTTTCGTTTCGTCTTTCTAGCAAAACATTTTATGTGCACATTCAAATTATTGTTATCGCGTGAGAAACGTTTAACGTCGCGGATACAGCACACATACGAGTCGAAGCGCGCCCGCTTAATACGGTGTGTACGCGGCAGTGGCCGTAGCGTTGCAATACGCATTCGCGGCTGAGGTTCAAATTCACTTCTGAACCCACTGGAGGCAGCGTATGGGCGCTCTCGCGTCAGGGAGAGGCGAGGGGAAACGCCGCTTTTAACATTGATGTTGGAGCTGGTAGAAATACCAGCTCCTGGCTACTCGAGCTATGCCAGTTACGCACGAAAGGTTCCGAAGCAAGACAATGGAGTTACTCGGCACATCGACTTGCGCATGCGCTAATCCTCCATGAACGCAACATCCGCCTTTCATATTTGTTTCTAGCGCATTGAAGATTCTTCAAAAACACGTCACATTTGGCAAAATACCTTATGACTATAAATTAAAGAAGCACCAACTAAAAGCCTTCAGAAGATCCGATCATGAATGATAATGAAGTCATTACTCTTCATTTAGCAAGAATAGTCGTGTGGTTAGCGGCATCGCTGTGCTGTCGAAGGTAGTGGGTTAGAGACCTACTGCAAGCAATTTCTGTAACGCAATCTTCTTTTTAACAGATATGGGAACAACAATGACTTTTGTATTGTTACTTGCCACATATCTTTGGACGTTCTAGCAAACGTGTCGCGATTTTGAGGGTAAATGACATTTGTACTCTTCGTTGTAACAAATATTTTACTATTTGAACAGATTTGGGACAGAGCAGCCTTTGCGCATTCGTAAGGGTAGGAGGGGGTGCTACTTATAGTGTCACGTGACCTGAAGCTAGCTTGTCTCTTCATCGTAACAGATTCATTTTGTTACAGTCACTTAATAGTGAAATCAGTTATAAACTGTGTTGTAGTGATCACGTGGATATTTGTATGTTCTTGGTGTTTATTATCAAGGAGGAATGAACAACGTTCAGTATCTTTTAGAAACAAATAACTCAGCCTAAGCTTGGAACAAAAGAGTAAAATGAAGAAGCTGGTAGCCCTCGATTTGAAGGAAGCGCAAACAAGCCGTGGTCAGAGATTCTGCAGATCTTTCAACGAAAATATGTCTAAAGGGGGAAGGGAAGAAAAACAGGGACGCTTTCATCCGGTAGAGGTGCTCCAAATTATCTCTTTGGACGCCAAGCGGGTGGGAGGAGGGGGGGGGTGCCAGTCAAGATCCGGCAGTCAAAGAAGTGAATCCCCAGTGGTCTGAAGCACCAACCGCCACTGATCCACCGTACACAGTATCATGTCGTTTATGACCAAGAATTAATCCACACCATGTAGCAGCAGAAGAAGCTATATCGGTGAAACAGTTGGTAATTTATTGATGTTGTGTGGAATTGATCTACGATCCCGATGTTTTGGCGTCCTCCCCCTCGGCGTCGATGAAGACAATTTGGGGCACCTCTGCAAGTGGAGCCGGGAGAAAGTGCCCCGTCTCCCCTTAAATATATTTTCGTTACAAGATATACAGAATGTCTTACCTCGGCCTGTTTGCGCTTGCTTCAACTCAAGCTATGGCGTCGGCTTATCAAGCTTCTTTATTTCACACTTCTCTTCCGAGGTTGAAGCTGAGTAATTTGTTTCTAAAAGATACTGAACGTTGTTCATTTTTCTTTGATAATAAACACCGAATATACTCATGAGCACTAAAACGTAGTAAGTTACTGATTACACTGTTAGGTGACTGTAAGAAAATGAATCTGTTACGATGAAGAGACAAGCTACCTAAGGATCATGTGACACTGTGAGCAGCACCCTCTCCTAACCCTAAGCATTCCCAAAAATGGAATGGAGAAATTTATTTCGAAAGAAAAATTCGAGGAGGAAATAAATTTGATAGAAACCATAGCAGTTAATAATGAATACGATCCTGCCATAGTTGACAACATCCTTAAAAAGAAAACTGCTAAAAGAGTTATAACACTTGGCATTCTCATTGTATCTGACCAGAAGAAAAAATATTTCTCCATTCCATTTCTGGGGCCCATTTCCTATCAGATTCAACGACTTCTTCGTAATAAGTATAACTGCAACGTTGCCTTCTCGACCAACAATAATTTGAAGAAAAATGTCATGTATAATTTGTAATCAACCTGTTCTCCCTTAGATAATTCCTGCGTTTACAAAATGAATTGTGATACTTATTCTTCATACCACATAGGTCAAATTGGGCGTGCTTTTAAAATCAGGTTTAAAGAACAGCTTTTGAGATTGAATGGCACTAACTCCCAGAATTCGTCTTTTGCTAACCATCTTCTCATTGCAGGTCACGCACCTAAAGCCATTCAAGACCTGAACATTTTGCATACCGAAAAGAAAGGCCACAGATTAAACGTGCTCGAGGAATGACAAATATTTACACATTTTTCTTGTAATAACGGGCTTATTCTAAACGAACAGTTACAACTTCGTAATAGAAGCTTTTCTAACGGTATTAAGTCGTTACTCGGTCTTTGATGTTGTACTTCGTGCAGTGTCCGAAATATTTCTTCCGACTTGATCCAAAGCATTTGTATTCCAAAAGCCAATTTTAACTAGTTTGCTTATTAAAACTTTGTTAATCTTTATTCTCTCTACTAATATTGTATTGCCATAATGACGCCTCAGCCATCTCTCATGTTAAACAAAGCCTTTTGTAGCAATTGTTTTTTGAATATTGTTTCTCTCTGTACAGCAGCCTAGTTGTAATTTCGGCTACTAGATGGCACTACTGAGGTAACGTCTTCCTTTTCACAACTTCACTTAGCACACGGCAGTCTGAGGCCTCCGTTTAGGCATGCAGCCCATAGTGGCTAGCTTTTTCTAAAAATATCTTTTTAAATTTTGTGACGTAAGGGCTGCATTTTTATCGTTTGACGTTGTAGCAGCAGCTATTTTCATAATTTTAACACTGTTTGTGTTGGTTGTAGTTCTGTCATGCCTAGTATGTCAGTTCCGATGTTTGATCGTATCTGCGTCGTTACTTTGTGTCCGCAGGGACTCTCATCAACGTAAGTTGACAGACGTCTCTGACTGAACCAAAACGATGTAGTTCAGACGTGGAGGAGGTACAGAGATACATGAACTGTCGATTACTTGCTTCACTCTGGCCTGCCAAAAGCTACCACAGCAGCTGATGACCGCTACTTACCGATTTCAGCTCGAAGGAACAGAGGAACGCTACCATGCTGAGAAATGATTTCACGCTGCCACAGAACGTCGTGTATGGATTGAAACTGCACGTAACAGGCAGCATGACATGCACGCCTGACGTCTCTGGCGAGGTCCAGCTCTGACAGATTGACCCAACAGCTGCCGCGTCACAACTGGCGTTAAGTGCTATTTTCAGATGAGACTAAAATCTACCTGCAACCAGACAATTGTCGGAGTTATGTTTGGAGACAGCATGGTTAATCTCAACGTCTTAGTTGTACCATCCAGCGAGTGAAGCAAGGATCCCTGATGTTTTGGCGTGGTATAATGTGGACCCACGGTATGACACTGGTGGTCGTAGGAGGCAGTCAAACGACTATACGGTGAAGGGAGGACATCCCCCGACGTATAGTGCAACCATATCGGCATCATTTTAGTGAGGAACTCGTGTTAGTTCGCGCTCGTGATGCACGTCCTGTGAATGAGTTTCCTCACGATAACGACATTACAAGACTAGAATGACCAGTATGTTCTACAGACATTTTGGTATAGGTATAAATGTGGTTGTACGTTTAGGTGGTGTTGAGTAGGGGGGCTGCTATCTGGGGGTGCTATTGGGGAGTGCTATCGAGGGGTGAGAGTTATTACCGACTACATTGTGTTGTGGTTATCAAGCCATTTGTTTGAGGTATTACTTTAGAGTTTGATATCGAGAGATGTCCCCCGGCCAGGGTTTCGACAACGTCAAAGAGGTGAAGGCGACTTCATACGCGGGTACCTTTGGTGTTGACAGGCGGCAGATTTGTACGACACCGGAATACAAACGTTCATCGCACGAGAATACAAGTGTCTCAATTCTTTTGGTGAGTATGTCGAAAGCCAGCTCGAACTTTGCTGCAAACACACACACATACACACACACACACACACACTGAATCACCTAATACTTGCAGCACAAATATTGCGGAAACGGAAAGTGCGATTGATGTGCGGTTTTCACAGAATGGATTGGTAGTCAGGGGCTCGTATTTTTAGCTAACAAACAGATTGTAATATTACTTAGAAAGTGTATTTTGTATGCAAACATACAGTTTTCAAATGGAACAATGGTTGTTTCTATTATGCACTGGAAGTTTTGACACCAGCTGTGTTCAAAGAATTTTGAATGACATTTTTATTACATTTAGTTTGGCAGCTACAACCGTTCAAAGTTTCGGGGGCGGAGGCTGCGACAGCGTAGCTGACTGGCCGAGTGGCTAGCCCCTGGGACACGGCCCACATTCTCATGACCACCAGCCAGTCACTACGCTGGTACGGAATACATGTAGATCTGCATTGTTCTGTCGGAAAAGCATATCTCCTTGTAGGTGCATGCGTGGTAGCAAGACTGGTTAAATGTTAGTTTCAGGGTACCGTGCACTGTTCATTGTTCTCCAGACGATCAAGTAGAGGAGAATGGCGAGTGTAGAATGTCGCTTCCCTCACAATGATGCACGATAATGTGTGCCGTTAGCGTGTCCTCCGCTCACGCCCCAACCTCGTTCAGCCCGCCTCCAATGGTGTCGTGGTAGGCCCTTATGAAGGGACGAATGGAGGCGTGACGTCTTCAGTAATGAGAGTCGTCGCTGCCTCGATGCCAATGATGGTCGTATGCGTGTGTAGTGTCGTGCAGGGGAGTGTGAAATTCTATAGGGTACGTGACAGAGGCAAACGGGGCCGACACCTGGCATCATGGTGTGGAGAGCCATATCCTACACTGGCCGTTCTCCTCTGGTGTTCGTTGTGGGAAAATTGAACAGTACACGGTACATCCACGCGTATCCTGTACAAGCCAATGTGCTCTGCTAGGTGTACGTCAACTACCCTGCCAATTATTATCCCCAGATCTGTTCCCCATTGAGTATGTATAAAGCCGGATGAAACGTCATCTTGGCGCAATCTGCACGACCGGCTCGAGATGTGGTCCAACTAAGGCATCAGATGGAAAATGCATGACAGGTCATACAGGAAGACTTCATTCCGCACCTCTACAATCTTCATGAGGAAGTAGCACCCTGCATTGGTGCATATGGGGGGTGTCGACATTGTGCACGTCCTGGTGACTGTCTTGACGTGCGTATGGTCTGACTGCGTGATCGTGTGTTGTATAATCCTAATATACACAACCAATGGTTCAGGAGATACAACGTCATAAACAACAGTAGTTGCAAGAAACTGCCACATAATGCGAATATATATATACTTCGTATTGGTTAGTTGGTGGGAGTAAAGGGCCAAACAGCTAGATCATCATTCACACGATTCGAATTATCCCGACCATTCTCCCCCTATTTGGCGCACAGCTTGTGTTTCCCTTTTAATTTCTAATTGCAGTTCCGTTTCTTCCCCTACATGAAACGAGTGTAATACATTCTTAACTGCGGAACAACAGCGCTAAAATGATTTGTAGTAGCGTTTGAGTTTCCCTTTAACTTTCAAATACAGTTCCCCCCTCACAATGCTAGATGAAACGTATGCAATATTTATATAATGCAGAGTGTTTGTTTGTGTGTTCGTGTCTACGTATTGTATACAAATCTATAGTTTTGTCCAAATCTTTGTGAAATTTTGTACAGATAAGTTTGTATCGATGAGGACGGTCGCCGTAAGTGTAAGAATCACATAAAACACATAGTTCACGAGATATGACGTCATAAAAACAACGAGATGCACGAAAAACTGCTGCATTAAGCGACATGCTGCTCATTTTCTCCTAAACCACTGGACCGATTTCAACCACATTTGGTACACATATTTCTGACGTCAGATAACCATTTCTGAAGGAGTAAGAACCACATAGATCCCATGGTTTAGGAGATACAACGTCATAAACAACAGTAGTTGCAAGAAACTGCCACATAATGCCACGAGACCTTATAAATGCACTATATCAGAATGGCGACTTGCAACAAATTTTCAAGATAATTTCAAACCTTTATTAAAGTTTATCTCGCTGACTATTAAATCAAAATAACTTTTCCGTTGTTCATGGAGCAGAACTACAGCAATCGGTATGACGTTGCAGTTTATAATTTCTACACTACAGATTGTAGTCACAGAAAATTTTACACATATTATATCCTCATACAGATGAATGTATTTTAGAAATTATATCACAGTATGACACGTAGTTAATGAGATGTGACAATAACAGTAACGGTCATGGCAAACATCTCCATCATGCATCAGATTTTAATGTATTACTTCTTTACAACTAACTCTGTTCGCAACAGATTTTACCGACATACGACATTTATACAAATGAATATATAGCTGCAAAATTATACAGTTGTGCAACATATAATTCAATAAATATGGGATCATATATAATGCGATTGGTAAAAACCTGTCACATCATGCAACACGTATTTCGATCAGCATAAGGAAATTCCTACAATGTTGACAGCAGTTTTGACAAATTTGAGCTTTTAAGCGCACACGAAAGCAGGCAATAGCTTCTATAGAGTTATGAGGAAAGCAAGACAATGCAACAGAGTACATCCAACCAATACCCATTATTTCCGACACATCTGGCTTTCAACTTTAAGAGACTGCAGTTGCCAGTGAGAGATGCATTTTCTATTTCCATTAATAAACCACAGGACAATCTATTCAATACTGTGGAGTGGATTTGACATGCCCATATTTGTACCCGCACAACATTATGTCATTTGCTCAGCGGTGGCCTCACCAAAGAAATTATTCGTATTAGGTCCTGTAAAAGTAACAAGAAATATTGTTTATAGTAAAGTTATGAATTAAATGAATGTATGAATGTTACATATTATTTATTTTTTTGATTACTATCTCTTTTTTTGGATACTTAAAATTTGTATTTTTTCTGATAAATATATCATGTTATTAGAAAAAAGGAGACAGGCAGAGAGTGAGGGGATAGAAGTAGTAACTCAAGGCTTGAATAAATTAATAAATACCCGAGCAACCCCGGGTTTTCAGCTAGTCTAATATATAGAGTGTCCACAGGTTGCATACAAATCAACAGTTTTGTTCCAATCTTTATGAAATTTTGTACACGTAAGCTTTAATCCATGAGGACGGTCGCCGTAAGTGTAGGAACCACGTACGATACGTAGTTCACGATATATGACGTCATAAACAATGAGATGCCGAAAAAACTGCTGCATTTAGCGACAATGCTGCTCATTTTCTTGTCAACCACTGGACCAATTTCAACCGAATTTGGTACACACATTCCTTACCGTGAGGTAACAATTGCTGCAAGGTTCAGAATCACATATGACTCATGGTTCAGAAGGTATGTCGTCATACGCAATAGGAATCGCAATAAACTGCCACATAATGCGGCGAGACAATAATGGGAGTATTTAGCAACTTGCAACAAACTTTAAACGTCATTTGAAACCCTTATTGAACTTTTTCTCGCTGACAACCATAGTAAAATGATGAAAGGAAAAAACGTTTCTCGCTTACTACTTCTCCGCTGTTTATCGAGTATTCGGTAAGACGTTACAATTTATAATTTGTGTAGTAGAAATTGTAGCCGCAGGAAATTTTACAGACAGTATACATACATATAGTTGAATGTGCCTTCTAAATTGTATCACAGTACGACACGTAGTTCATGAGATATGAGCACATACACAGTAACGTTGATGGAAAACCGCCCCATTACGCACCATGTTTTAATCTTGGTACTTCTTTACTACCTACTGTATTCCCAAGAGATTTCACAGACATACAGCCCTTACACAAATGAATATATAGGGGAAAGGGTTGTACCTTGGGACATTTTTTACATTTTAATTTTTTTATACTATAATTTCTTTTACAAGAAATTTGAAAATTTACCCCATCACAGACACCAATTTTAGGTAACGTTGAACGAACAGCATTTTAGGCTAGCTCCAATATTTACACAATTACTCACCAATAAAGACTTTAGTAACACTTGTCCCAAGGTAGAACTTATGGTTTCACCTTGGGACAGTAGTGGTTTTACCTTGGGACACGGTGTTGTACTTCAAATTCTTAGTTTTAAGAATGAAAAAACCGTATTGGAATCAGGTACTACGTATTTATTTGTTATTCCTAATACAAAAGTTATTTTACCTTAAAACAAGTGATGCTGGGAATAAAATATTAAAAGAATGAAATCCACAACACACAACTGGAGTTGGTAGTTCTTTCACAATATTACTGCGATTAACAGTGCTGATTTTCTCAACATTAGAGAATACAAAATGGGTCCTTTGCTTCCTTAAGAAATTCACAGTTACATCTTTCTAAAACTACTCCAGCACATATAAGAAAGAAGTTCTTCTTACTCTGTGGTGAAGACATTTTGTGTAGCACTTCATATATGAAATGAATTTGACCAGAAAATTTGTGTTTTTGGATGTGCCTAGCAAGAGTACTATTCGACACTCCATATACTTCAGCCGTTTCTCGTATAGATAGTTTCTGTGTAATAACCTCAAAGGGCCGGCCGCGGTGGCCGAGGGGACTGAGGCGCTTCAGTCACGGTCTGCACGGCCACTACGATCGGGGATTCGAATCCCACCTCGGGCATGGATATTTGTGCCGTCCTTAGGATAAGGTAGTTGATAAGTAGTTTGTAAGTTTAGGGACCGATGACCACGTAGTTAAGTCCCATAAGCTTAACAAACATTTGAACATTTAAACTCATAGGCAGCTGCCTCCATGCATTCCGCATCTGGTTTTTCTCTTTTCCTTTCCACCTTACTTCTACCCATATACAAAGATAAACAAACTTACGTAAAACTGGAGACGAAATGTTTGATTGTACCTTGGGACATGTGCCAAGGTGCAACCAAAGAAGTGTCCCAAGGTAAAACCAAATATCAATAGCTTACTTAAACAATGCCCTACAACTCTGTATTTAAGAAATATCAATAATGATGCTTAGCTTTTATTTATATCTTCTAAGGATTGTGGATAAATTTTACTTTCAATCAAGAAAACTAGTAAAACTCTTGCTCAGATCTCAAAATAATCCAAATAAAATATGGTCTCCTATTCCCTCTGAAAATAGGCCTGAAAACTTTACTTCGTAGTTCTTAGAGTTGCCACTAGTGTGCACTGTCTTTATTAAAAAAGTGTCCCGAGGTAAAACTGTCCCAAGGTAACAACCCTTTCCCCTACCTGAAAAATGGCAGGAATAAATAAATACTTACCCGACCAACGCCGGGTTTTCAGCTAGTAGCTTGTAAACATGAGAGCAATAGCGTTCAAATGCTAGGCGCGCCGCGTAAGTTGTGCTGTCGTTTGCGCTGTGGGCGTGGGCAGCTAGTCTACGGGCCAGGTAGCGCGCGGCTGCCGTAACACGGGGGCTTACGGCGTAATCGCGCCGTCTGGCCACTCGCAACTCAATTACACCGGCGCTCGGCCCAAATTGCCCGCAGCCGCCTAATTCCGCCATCGACCACCTGCAATCCCTCTCCTACTCGCCGCGGACTGCGTAAGTGCGCCGCTCACTCACTCAGACATACATACACACACACGACCGGAGGGGAGGGGATGAAAAGAGATGGAGTGATATTAGGAGCGGGATAAAGAATGCTATTGTCTGCAAGGAACAGACGTGTAAACGTTCGACCATGAAAAGGCAGAGGATCAGTTACGTGTGAGATTAAAAACCAATGGCCATTTCGACATCATTATATTAATGAGGGGTCAGAAGCAAAGTGATATAAAGCGCACTTCAGGTAGTTTCGAGATAAATGGCTTTGAAGTTCACCTGGTCTTAAGAAAATCAGTTTCGATGGCACAACTTTGTAACTTTACAGAGATACACTATAGAATGTAGGTGTTCTGCAGGCAAAAGGTGACACCAGTTTATACCACCATTCTGGGTGAACAAAGGGCCTAAAATCATTTACACGAGGGTCACTCCCGAAGAAATGCACACTATTGTTTAAAAAATACAATTCTCATTCTGCGTTTTGAAAACTGTATAAAAATAGTGTGCATTTCTTCTGGAGTGACACACACACACACACACACACACACACACACACACACACACACACACACACGACCGGAGGGGAGGGGATGAAGAGAATGCTCATTGTCCGCAAGGAACAGAGGTGTAAACTTTCGGCCATAAAAAGGCAGAGGATCAGTTACGTGTGAGATTAAAGCAAATGGTCATTTCGACATCATTATATAAATGAGGGGGTCAGAAGCAAACTGATATAAAGCGCAGTTAAGGTAGTTTTGAGATAAATGGCTTTGAAGTTCACCAGGTTATAAGAAAATCGGTTTCGATGGCACAACTTTGTAACTTTACAGATTAAAACTTCTATATTGGTTGGTGGGATAAAGGTAAGGCTGTTCTATTAATTGGAAAAACAGCGTAACTTTACAGAAATACACTTTAGAATGTAGGTGTTCTGCAGACAAAAGGTGACACCAGTTTATACCACCATTCTGGGTGAACAAAAGGCCTAAAATCATTTATACGAGGGGCACTCCAGAAGAAATGCACACTATTTTTTTTAAATACAATTTTCATTCTGCATTTTGAAAACTGTATATGAAAATATTTCTTCTGGAGTGACACACACACACACACACACACACACACACACACACACACACACGATCGGAGGGGAGGGGATGAAAAGAGATGGAGTGGTATTAGGAGCAGGATAGAGAATGCACATTGTCTGCAAGGAACAGAGGTGTAAACGTTCGGCCATAAAAAGGCAGTGTATCAGTTACGTGTGAGATTTAAACCCATGGTCATTTCGACATCGTTATACAAATGATGGGGTCATAAGCAAAGTTATATAAGTGTCCTGCAAGTGGTTTTGAGATAAATGGCTTTGAAATTCATTTGATTATAAGAAAATCAGTTTCGATGGCACAACTTTGTAACTTTACAGAAATACACTTTAGAATGTAGGTGTTCTGCAGACAAAAGGTGACACCAGTTTATACCACCATTGTGGGCGAACAAAGGGCCTAAATCATACAATGTAAGCTTTCACGGCCGGCGTCAACTTTATTTAAAACTTCCGGGCTCATAAGCCGTGGTCGATTTATAAAACTTTCCCCTAACGTTTCATCTTCGGCTGCGGAAGACATCTTAAGAGGTAGAGTGGCGAACTGCGATGAGAACTTGAAGGAGCGCCATATATATAGGCGATGCAGAGGGCACCACAATACATCACGTGACGTCGGCTACGACACTATCTCTGGTATTGCCAACATTCTTGGCAGATAAGAATCTATTGTCATTCCACTGGTGTAAAGCAGAAGTCCAAATTCTGTCTAATTTAACAACTTTCTCTTTCCTGTTAAAACTATTGCGATTTTTATAGATCTCAATAATTGCTTCTCTATATGTGCACGCATGATAGTGCGAAGTTTTTGAGATGACACTTGTGTCATTACATTTAATTTCGTGGTTGCCTTCTTGGTATACATGTTCCGCTACGGCCGGTTTCTCCGTGTGCCCCAAGCGGCAATTCATAAAAGGAAGAAATCGGCCGTAGCGGAACAAGTATACCAAGAGGGCAACCAAAAAATTAAATGAGACTAGTGTCATCTCAAAAACTCCGCACTATCATGCGCGCACATATAAAGAAGCAATCGAGATCTATAAACATCGCAATAATTTTAACAGGAAAGAGGAAGCTGTTATATTAGACAGAATTTGGACTTCTGCTTTACACCAGCGGAATGACAATCGATTCTTCTCTGCTAAGAATGTTGGCAATACCAGAGATAGTGTCGTAGCCGACGTTACATGATGTCATGTGGTGCCCTCTGCATCGCCTATATATACGGTGCTCCTTCAACTTCTCATCGCAGTTCGTCACTCTACCTCTGTAGATGTCTTCCGTAGGCGAAGATGAAACGTTAGGGGAAAGATTTAGAAATCGACCACGGCTTACTTTTTTTTTAATACAGTTTTCATTTTGCATGTTTGAAAGTTTTACGGTGTGTAGATACAACCTTCCCGCTTGTTTTCAAACTTAGTTCCACCTGTTTCCGTGAGTGTCGCCGTCACAGCATGTCTTCAAGATGGCTGCTACACTTGACGTTCGTCAGAAGCAACGTTCTGTCATTGAATTCCTGTGCTGTGAAAACGAGACAGTGGAAAACATCCACAAAGGTTTGAAAAGGTGTATGGAGACGCTGCTGGCGATCGCAGTACAGTTAGTCGGTGGGCAAGCAGGTTACGTGATGAAAGGCAGGCACGGCAATATTGAGGTTTGTCTTAACAGCGACAGGTTTCATACTGCACCCACTCCAGACAATGTAAAGAGGGGGACGGGGATTATTCGGAAAAATGAAAACATTGTTGCTAAAGGATGTATCTATACACTGTAAATCTTTCAAACATGTAGAATAAAAACTGTATAAAAATAATGTGCATTTCTTTTGGAGTGACCCTTCTATTATTTTGACATGGAAAAGGTTTAGCGGAAAAGTAATACAGGTGCACGTGAACACATTAATAATTTTGTTAAGCAGTAACTATTAGACTTTCAAACATTTTAAATAACACAGGGTAACATTTTATTCGTAGTCACTGTCCGAATGCCACTAGCAACAGCTGTAAAATCTTCTACGCCTGTTGCTACTTTCCTAGGCCTATGAAGATAGTCTTCTTTATCACAAGAGCGTCCTGCCTCTCCATGTTGTCCTGCCCCTCCTCGTCGTCCTCGACACCCTGAGCTTCTGTGTGAAAGTGCAAACTGGACCACATGAGATTATTGTCATCGTTAGGCATTCTTGGACGTGTCTGATTAATTTGAGGTGCATCGTCTTTCTTTATACAAGTGATTTATTGCTGTCTACTGATTAAACGTTTCACTGTAGCCGTTATTAAATTGTTGAGCGGTGCAACAACGTGTTTGTGTTTATTATCTAATATATGCTGTGACTTTAATCGTAATTAGTGTTATCGTTAGTATTAATCGTCCCACGGTAAAGTTCTGCCGGCGGATTTGGTTGTCAAGTCTTCTTCGAGGGGTCGCCGTCACAGGAGGAAGTAGTTGCACTGTGGAACAAACAGCCGGGAGCATGCCTGAATACTTCACTTATATCGTATCAACATTATTAATTCTCCAATATGTGAGTGTAATTCTGAGTCAGTCGCTGATGTTAATCATATTTTCTTTGCGTGTGCTAAATTTGTCAATGAACGGTAAGACTTTATCAAATCAATACAATCATTGGTTTATCAGCTACCTTTAAATGTTACTCAATTGCTTTCAAGTAAAGACATTCAATTATATAAAGTTATAGGAAAAATCATCAAGAGGACAGGTTTAAAATTATGAAAATATGACTGAAGAAGACAAAAGTGTAATAATTTATATGACTTACTTATTGTATTGTAATTGCTATAAAATAATATAAAAATGTACTTTTGATGGATAAATAGAGAAATTACTCTAAAGACCAAATAAATAAATAAGTAAATAAATAAAAATGCTTGAATACTAGGGGTTCCGTGAAACAAAAGCATATTCCTGAGAGGAGGGAAATGAATTTTATATTAAAATTACATGATTCCTTGTTGATAATCAATTCTCAATTCAATATAACAATGATTGCCTTACAATAAAAGCACAGTGTTAACAATGAATAAACGTAAAGCCTGAGAACTGTTTTCAGGTACCGAGTGATAGCTAAATTTACAAGATACAATAAAAAATTTTGAGAAATTCAATTGTTTACAAATTGACTATACAGTGGCACCTTCCTCAACGAGCATATTCCATTCTGAGCCTTACGTACAATGCGAAACCTCTTTATACAATAGTTGTTTATCTCTCGGAATTTGTATAATAATGGAATGTGTTTCATTCAGAAAAATGAACTAAAAATTTTTCCTGTACTGTATAATACTTATCTTTTTTTTTCTTTTCTTTTTTTACAAGAAATTCGTATCAACAGAAGAAAATGAAATTCGTTGCCTTTGAAATTACACACACATTTTTCTTGTGTTTTGTGGAGAGCTTGGGGGATCGCCAAAATATTTTTAGTTGAAAGGGGGTGGCGTACTCAAAAAGGTTGGGAAACACTGATATAGACGAACAGCAATATAAATACTATCTAACATGTGTGCAATTTTTATTGAGTAGAGAGATACCACTGCTGGTATGTGATTCCAATTAAATTAAAGGCAAATGAGGATATTTTCACGGATTTTTCTGTCGATTGTTGGTAGAAATCAAATTTAATTAAAAGCACAATTTTATGTTTGTCTTATATTTTTATTTAGACGACGGGCTTTCGGCTGACAAAGCTATTGTAAGAGTTTAAAATCTTGTAAACTGAAACCCGGTTAACAAAATAAAAATAAACTTGTACAACACACATATAACTGAACTATTAATTCAATATAATGATGTTCATCATTTTCTTTGTTTTCCGTCGTCCTTAGTTTCTAAGGAAATTAGTGGAGCATTTTTTCCATCTATTGCAACTATATAAAAGGCTAGAATTTTTAATGAAATGAGAGGTAACAGCAGTAATACATTGTAACAAAAGCATATTATCAATCATCAGCAAAAAGTATTTACAAACTAAACAGTTTCATACATTATCTGCTCCGTTATCCACGCTGCACTGCAAGTCTATCAATAAAAATCTTTATGTTTACCAGTTGTGTTAAGTATCCCAAGTTATACATGTCCACTTCATACACTGTTATTTTAGATTTGATAATAACATGTTACTTTCAGATCAGTAAAATATGTATCCATATGTATTACAAAATTATGCTCGCTCGCTCTGTTATAATACTCTGCTCGATACTGCCCCTTAGTCTACCTTTGCATAAGTTGATTATAATCTACAAAGAAAAAGTAAACGCAAGAGTCGATTTGATCGTTCGGATTAATAGTGGTGGAGTCCTCATGAAAGAAGAGGTAACACGTAGTGTTATCAAGAGAAGTCAAAAGTTCATAGAAGATGGTGGTGGAATTATTTAAAATCAAGTTTAAACGTACTCATTTGCCTTTCCTTTCAGTTCATTTTACATACTAACATCTGATATCTGTACTCCTGAAACGCCCAGTATTAAACCAATGTTTTTCCAGATCGATTCTCTTTAAACAGTTTTCTCCGAAACTTGTGGGTTGCACATACTTGGAACTTAGAAGGAATTCCTGCTCTATCCAGTGCCTTCCATGTGTAGTACAGCCTCTCATTACCAAAGACACCTGACAGCGCAGTTTTGCCAAAGCATATATATTAATAAAGCATATATATTAATAAAAATTAATTGCCGCATCACTTGAGAATGGTTACACCGATTTGGCTGATGTTTTCTCTGTTCTGTTCGTAATTCTCAGGACAAGGTTTGTATGAAAGAAAATTTTTGGAAAATCTGCCGAAAAATATCAGAAATTGAAAAAAACTGTAAGCACGCTTCCAGCTCGGATCATTTTCTAGATTTTCAAACAATCAGCTTATTCATTCGCTACACGCCTAGCGACCAAACACGCTGTAACGGAGGGAACAAATACGGCAAGGAGTTTAGATTAAAGGGAGATGGCGCTTTGCACACAAGGTTAAAACTGTCAGACAGATTTAACATGAAACGTTGTTTCTTTAGAAGCCCCTCCGTATTGTTCCTACCTCCATGGTGTTAACGGTGGTGATCATATCTTTGGAACGTTGGAAACATAGAATTGATGTCAGTTCGTGGTATTTTGAGTGTTACAAACAATTTGAGTGCCGATCGTGATTTATATATTAGAACAAATGCAAAGCCAAATCGCTGGCCAATTGCATTCATTTACTTCAATCGATTACAATACCGATCCTGATGAAGTCGTCAATTATCACCGCAGGATTAGCAACTCAAGGTCGGGTCTGTGAGAATCATGTTACGCAATCTAAGCCAACCGAAACTATACAATGGTACAAGACTCTGTGTAGAAGCTGATGAACAATGTTACTGAAGCAAAGATAATCACAGGAAAGTTCAAAGCAGAGGATGTTCTAATTCCAAGAATACCACTGATTCCAACCGACTTGTCGTTTCAGTTTAAGCGTGTCCAGTTTCCCGTTCGCTTTGCATTCGCAATAACGATTAATAAAGCGTATGACCAGTCATTGGAAGCTTGTGGAATAATTCATGAATGGCCGTGTTTTTCCAGTGGACAGTTGTACGTGGCATATTCGAGATTTGGTTAACCATCTGCACTGTCGTTTTCGCTCCGGACGGAAATACAAAAAATTTCTTTCATCAGCAAGCGTTGCAGTGAATGCTACGCAAACACTTTCGAAACGTTGTATTTCCATTCCACTTATTGTAGTTCTGTTAATTGTCTTGTTTCATATGGAATTTCTATCATTAAAGTATGATTACTATGTTTTCAATTCAAAAAATCAGAAAAAATTCTAAACAAGATATAATGTTATAAAAAGCATTTATATTCTGCTCGCTGTGAGAAAATGATGTTAAACTGTGCTGTAAAAATGTGCGGTTTTGTTTTCCTTTTCCCAGTCAGTTTCAATATAAAACAGGAAAGCTGTTTTTTGCCCAAATTTATAATCATACCTGTTCGTACAATAAAACGATTAAAAGTACGATCATTAAAGCTACTAACACTCACAGATAGAGCAGTTTAAAAGGTATGCCTGATAACCTGTTTCCAATTGATTTAGCCATCCATTTTGACTTCTATTCCCAGTCAGGGTCCGGATTACAATAACAATAAATAACACGAGAGGGGGAGGAGGATATGGAGAATGGGGAAACAAAATGGATTTAAAGAAGGGGGGATGATATAGACGCAGAGAGAAGAGGGGAGGCGATGGATATGGTGTGGGATAAGAGGGAGTGATGTGAAGGCGATCGAAAAAATATGGGTAGGAGGCTATGTGGAAATAGAGGAGAGAGGAAGGAAGTGTAATGGTCGAAAGAATTATAATTAACTTATGTCAATCTATGGCATCTGTAAAACTGGGCCCAAGATATAACACGTCTTTGACATCGTTGTACTATGATATAAAGGGAAAGATTCTGCAATTCGTAAGACTGAAGATAAAATTAATTAACCTAATTGAAAGTATAAAATTTTTCTACAAAAGATGATTATTCTTACGAATGATAAATCTAGTGAATAAATAAATAATATATTACAGTGATATGGTCGATCTAATTATAATTACTAGTATTTCCTGTGGCCGAAATTCGACCAGATGTGTTTGCATAGTCACAAAAAATTTTAAAAAATTAATGTTATTGGAATTTATTGAGTGCTGCAATTTTTTAGGTTTTATGTGAATGCTATGAGAACAGGTGAAAAAAAGGGCAAAGAGGAAACATGACAGAATGAAAGACACAAATGAAGGAATTAATTACTTTATTTCACCACTTAGCATTACAAAACTTCAGTAAAAACATTTTCGTAAAGATCCTTTCATCGTTCGCTAAATGTCCTTGTTCTCAATGTTCACAAATATAAAATTTCAAACCATCAAAAGGATGAACATGTAGCTGTAACATATAACTGACCATGTGTGAAAACAGGTAACTATTTATATTTTGCAGAAACATTCCTATGCTGCAGCACTACCAAATTCCCCTTTAGCCTATGGGGTATTCAATACCACAGCACGCCCGCTGGAGGATTAAGACTTTGCCGCGGTGGAGTAGCCGAGCGGTCTAAGGCACCTCGCTGCGGAGCGCGCGGTTGCTCGCCGTCGGAGGTTCGAGTCCTCCCTTGGGCATGGGTGTGTGTGTTTGTCCTTATGTTAGTTTAACTTGGGTTAAGTAGTTTGTAAGCTACGGACTTATGACCACGCAGTTTGGTCCGATAGATTTACAAACATTTTTTGATTAAGACTTCATTCAAATTTGTACTTACCATGTTTCGAACACTCGCTTCACTGTTAGAAAATCCTTATTAGGTTACCATTTTTCAATAAAACTATGTTCTTATGGAAAATGAACGCAGAGACTTGAAATGTATCGTTTAAAACAATTGCTATTTAAACGCATTAATTGAAATTATTATAATGAATCTGAATGTATTAATACTGCGTTCATAAACTGAATTGTTCAATTATATTCAAAAGTTAAGAATTGAACAACACGAAGAATGAAAGAAAATGGTGTGCGGGGCAGTGGGAATCGAACCCGGGACATTAACATTGGCACTCCAAAAACTGACTGAGCTAATTTTACCTGTACCAATGTGTCATTTACAATGTGTTATAATGTAGTGGCAAAACTTATGGAGAGTTTGGAGTATCATACCAAAATTTCTTTTTCTTTTTACCATTCTTAACGGGTACGTGCGCACATAATTTTTATATTCGCAACATCTAAGACAAACCACCTTTCGAATTATGTACGTTTCATTGGTCTTTTTGCATGATTAATATTAATAATCTGTAATGAAAAACATCTCCTAACATTACAAGAAAATTATCACATATATAAAACAAAAACTAAGAAGAAGTTGCTACTAAATGACCAAATAAACCTGACCAATCAATCACTCTTCTCACTGATTGACCATATGATAGACACAAATCTCAACATATAATCACAACCCCCCCCCCCTGCGCCCCCACATACACACAGAGAGATAAAAAATAAAAGAAATAATAAATAAGTAAAAATTAATACGAACACTCACACACACACACACACACACACACACATACCCACACACACACACACACACACACACAAAGATATCTTCAACTCGCTTTCAATGAAATAGTTGAATTTCAAATAAGCTGAGAAGGTTGGCAACACTACGAAACAAACTACAGTGGACACAGTGTGCCAGCAGATGACAGTGAAACCAGAAAAATGCGTTCAGAAAACAGTGGAACCTTTCGACCTGGTTGCCGGAAAGAGACTGATATGGAGTAGCAAGTGCTGTAAGTACACCATTTTATAGCAAAAAACGAACTGTTTTAAATCAGAAACGAAATGTTTTGTACATATGTAAGAAACTTAACCTTTATGTGTAAACAGAAGCATGTAAATATTTCAGGACACCCACTGATGAGGCCTTGTCACAAAGGCGAACGCATATAGGTTAATTATAAAAATAAAACCCTTCATTGTCAGTAGCAAAAGGCATTTTCTTTATTTCATTATTTCGCGGCACGGTTGCCCGATCTTTCGTGATGTGCGGATGGTGCTACGATAGTCTGTGCTCGTTGAGATAATTACAATCACAGTTTGTTAATAATCGAGTTCAGCCAGTCGACACTTCTCACAACAATAATGCGATTCCATTCTTGTCTACCGTTTCGCGGCGCGGCTGTCCGAAAATCTTGATGTGCGGTCGGTGATACGAAGGTTCCAGCCGTGGCGCTAGTTAATTAACATAAGCTTAACTTCGCATATTCTGACGACGACCGTTACCGTCGTGACGCGGTTGAGACATCACAGCAACAATGCGGGAACGACACACGTATCGAAATAATGATATGTTTCACTTGTACTTCCACACGATAGGGTCCTGAAATGATCCACTTTACTTCATAGCACACTTGATAAGACTTTTTCACGATGACTTTGCTCGTTTGCTCGAACATGTATCGTGTCACTGCGCGCGGGCTTGTAATCGCACCAACGCTGGAACATTCAAAAAACAAGTGACTGGCAGTCCGCACGACTATCGATGCAAGCGTTCGATAATGCAAGCGCTGACTACTATACGCTTACACCCTGTATTTAGTGATTATTTTTGATAGTTGGGTAAAATTTATGCTTCGTTTATTGCGCTATCAGTAATATCTGCACACCACGGCATGGTGTGTACAGTAAATTGTGTCACTGCCTCAGTAACAATGAGTAGTTTAGTATGGACTGGGTGTTGTTTGAGTGACAAGGTAATTAGCGGGAGGGCATCATGACCAGAGCCTATGGAAGGCACTGGAATCGGAGAATATACTTCAGCCGAGTATGTTCTTGGCGTGAGTAACGGGGTGGGAGAAGTTGCTCACAGCAGAGAACATTCTCCAGTTTCATATGAATAAAACTACAGAAGTTTCTCACGACGGGAGAACATTCTCGGATTTCTGGAGTGAGCTCTATGGCATACTCCGTGCTGAGTAACTTCTATTAAGGTTACATTTTACTGAGGTTTGTAATAAAAATGACAACAATTTTGTTACTTAGAAGGCAAAAACAAGTTCCTTTATATGTAGTCTTTAAGAAATACGAGGGGATCTATGAAGTTAATACAAATAAAAACATTTTGTTGACGAGCATCTTCCTTCGGAAAAATCGTGTGACACTTCCAGCATTTTATACAGTGACGAGAGTGAAGTAAGAGGTGTTTTCATTACCGACATAAAAATGAAACACAAACGGATTCAGCTGCGTGTTTACTCATTTGTTTGGCGTGTATATTTACAGTTGTAAACAGTCACATAGCAAAATAATATTGTTTTAAAATAGGGTCTATTGGTAAGACCTTATGCTGTTAGTTCCAAATAAAGTGTATCCCAGGACTTCACAGTTTGTATCACAAAATAAATATTGCTGCAATAATAGGTAGGCCTACTGAAGTACTGTTTCTATCCAAACCAGTTGGCCTATTTATGATGCGTTTTCTGACTTCGTAATCATAATTTCTGTCATGTTAGAAGTAAGTACACACGACAGGAAAATTAATAACCGATTAATTACATACCTAGCAGCCTGTTTCTTGTTCAAAATCGCATGACCTAACGCTTATGAGCAAACCATTGGGTGTCATATTTAACAAGGCCTATCTCATGTTAGAACACTCCGACAGCATTCCACGTTGTAACGGATGAATATGTGATGCATTCTTATTATATCGTTAGCAAATTGTGCTAACCCTACTTCATTAATAAACAAGTTTCTCGCGTGTATCGCCAGCAGAATACATTTTCCTAAAAAGTGCATATTTAGTCTTAATAATATGCTCCTTCACAACAAACTAATATCTAAACACAGTACAGTTCTATCTGAACACGTCGATGCCTACTCCATATTTGTACACTTAATAATTTGCCTGATTGGGCTAGTTTAAAGAAATACACGATTGGACAGCTGATCTGTGGCGGACATGACACGCGGAGAACTTACTCAAGCAGGAGGGGAGGCAGCGAGAATGAACTACCTGCTCAGAGCATATGCTCCGAAGTTTTCATTCATACGAAATTGAGAACTTACTCAGAGAACGTTCTTTTGCTCTGAGAATCTTGTGTGGAGCATGTGCTCTTTTTTATTCATACGACCCTATATCAGGAAGGAACGGTCCTGGCCGCGGTCACTGCCTGCGCGTTTGAAGCCGCCGTCGCCGAGGTGTGGCGAGGTGAATGAACTCCAGGGGCATTGTCCGCTGGCGGCGTGAATGTGAACTCGCCGCCACAGGACGCGAGCAGCGGCTGCCACTGTCTAATTTCCTGGGCTGTCACACCGTATGCCTTTCGAGGACATATGAACTGAGCCTCGGCCACAGAGTAGTTTCATTGCTCGCCAATAACCAAGGGAGATCATCGCATCATGGGCACGAAAAAGCTGTAAAATGTCTCGTCAAAGTGTGATGTTTATTGGCTGGGATGAAATGAAGTCAGCTCACGTGGGGAACGTGTAGAAGCATTAGGTGCAAAGGTCGAAGATTGGTTCGTGGCTTAGTCCAGAACGAGCGTGGTTTGACTTCCTTTCTGCAACAACAAACACATTGTCCGGTAACAAGTGTGGGGCTGACTGTACGTGGGGTGCTTCGGGAACGCGTGAAGCGAGGAAATGAAGGACTCTAGGTGGAGATACCGAGGGAGACACGCCGGCCGCGGTGGCCGAGGGGACTGAGGCGCTCCAGTCACGGTCTGCACGGCCACTACGCTCGGGGGTTCAAATGTTTGTATAGTCTATGGGACTTAACTACGGGGTCATCAGTCCCTAAACTTACAAACTACTTATGAACTACTTAAGAACTAGGACGGCACAAATATCCATGCTCGAGGGGGGATTCGAACCCCCGACCATAGTGGCCGTGCAGACCATGACTGGAGCGCCCCAGTCCCCTCGGCCACCGCGGCCGGCGTTCGAATCCCCCCTCGGGCATGGATATTTGTGCCGTCCTTAGTATGAGGTAGTTTGTAAGTTTAGAGACTGATGACCACGTAGTTAAGTCCCCCAAACTATACAAACATTTTTTTTTTCTTTTTCTTTTGAGGAAGACACAGGTTCACTAGCTGTGGACGCCGAGAGAGAGGTGTACCGAATCTTGAGTCTCATTCTTATTGGACGCTCGGCTTTCGCATCCCCATTTACATATTTTCTCTGCCAATCACATTTAAATACCAGGCAGAGGGTTTATCGAACCGCTTTCATATTATTTCCTTAACGGAAATAAAATGTTCATATGTTTGCAAAATTGTGAGACATTTGTGGTTATCAGTCCCTAGGCTTACAAACTACTTCAACTAACGTAATGACGATAATCACACCATGAACGAAGGAGGAGTCGAACCTCCGACGAGATGCTGAGATGCTACATTGCTCCGTAGGAAGGCGCCTTAGAGTACTCGGCCATTCAACCGCGGCTTTGGTCTTGGCCTTATGGTATTCTTTAGGAGTCTTTCTAGCAAAATTTCGCTTTTTACTCTGTCTCTTTTCGTCAATCTTAATCTGCTTCTTTGGATCTTCATCTCTTCTACCTGTATCTTTCTCGTTGTCTCCTCAAACCTCACGTCTCTGAGGCATCTGTGGGTTTCGAAATCTAACACACTCGATACATCACATATTTGCTCTTCTGGGTTACGTTTCTGCTCCATACCAATCTTCATACACTCTGCAAGAATCCACGGACATGTCTTTCTCTCACGCTGATTAGCATCTCGTTTCTTCCAAATTTTTAATTTTACATTTCCCAGGTCCTTAAAACTATATACCTTCTTCAGGACCGCCTCATATCCTCATGTCTGTCGCTATTCTGTTGTCATTCCTCGTAGTCAGCAACACTTCACACTCCTTTGCAAAGAAATTCCAACCATAGTCTTTTACCCCCTCCTAGACTATAAAGTATTTTTGCACTTCTTCATTGCCTGACAATATTACGTCGCACGTAGAGACCATCGCTCTCATTTTTCTTACACGCATTTGCACTGCTACTTTTGCTGTTACCTCGTCCTTCATAGTGAGGAAGAAGGTGACGGGGAGGAAGAAAGAGGAGGCGGCAGGATTGAGGTACAGGGGGATGAGGAGAGCGACAGACTGGGGAGATAGACTGATATAATTTCGGGAACAACTGTTTTATTTGAATGTAATTAAACGACACATGCTCCAGCGTCCGTTATCCATCTGAAGTTAAGTAAATCCACTGAATTTAGAACAAACGATCTTCTTAGAATACACTGTAGCGCCTGTTTCTTCCTATGGTTGGTTGTGGGAAGAAAGAAACGAGATTATGACTTAAATCAATCTGCCTAACTTCCGCTTCCCAATTAACAGGTGACTTCTGTTGCTGTGACCGTTGCCAGCATCGGACCTCCTCTGTTCTAGCAGGGGTTTCTATTAATTTGTAAATGAATAAAAACGACAGCAACAGGGGAAGGCTACAGACAAGAAGTGGGACAGTTCATTGAAATAATCTTTGTATTCTGAAAGTAGCATATAGAATTACAAGGTAGCTTGTTACATCTTATTCTTGCTGCAGAAGACATACGGTAGAGAGCAAACATCGAAAATAAGGCACATTCAAATAATTCAACCAGCCTTTACCGAGAGAGAAAGAGAGCGTATTGAGTTTCTTGAAAATTTCCGTTGGTCATGAGAACAGTAGACTGAAAACAGGGGCAGCACAAAAACTAAAGGGAAAGCATCTTAGTAATCATCGCGCCTATCGCCCGATATGCAGACCTAAACTACCGACCGAATGCAATTACTTCACTTTAATCGCGAATACCTGCTCGGTGGAACTGCGAAGTTCCTGTCGGTCAACGTAATATCACCAAGACTGAGCATGGCGGCTTCTGCACAATAGGCGATAGCGGACCTGTCCTCCTAAGAACTGAAAGCATCTGAAGCAACTGCCGAACTGAGAGCGGCCACGTCGCTCACGCCAGTTTTGTTAACGCGAGTTTCGAACCGCTGATTCTTCCGCAGACAAAACTAGTGACGTGTTACCAACCTGACCCATAGTACAGTTAGAGGGTGTCCTGACAAAAGCACCCAGTGACAAAAGCACTGTCGCCATCACTGTTCAACTTGCACAATGAAGAGACTTAATGTAGAAAATAAAGATGTTCAAGGCTCTGATAAAAGTTCTGGGTAAAAGTATACCAGTGATAAGATTTGCTAATGACACTGCTATCATCTGTGAAGGTGAAGGAAAATTACAGGGTCTGTTGAATAGAATCAAAAGACTAATGAGCACAGACCATGGACTGAAGGTAAACCAAGGAAAGATGAAAGTCATAAGAAGTAACAGAAATAAAAGTAGCGAGAAAATAACATCCGAATTGGTGATCACAAGGCAGTGCTGTAGCCGGCCGCAGTGGCCGAGTGGTCTGCGGCGTGCCAGTCACGGTCGTCACGGCCGCTGCGGTCGGGGGTTCGAATGCCCCCTCGGGCATGGATGTTTGTGTCGTCTTTAGTATAAGCTAGTTCATAAGTAGTTTGTAAGTTTAGGGACTGATGACTTCTTAGTTAAGTCCCATAAGCTCTACAAACATTTGAATTTGATCACAATGTACACCAAGACAAGGAATTCCGCTACCTTTGCAGTAAACTAACTGACGATGGAAGAAGCAAGAGGGACATGAAAAGTAGATTAGCACAAGCAATGAGGGCATTCACGGAAGAGAGAAATCTACTGCTGTCAAACATCGCCCTGGACTTTAAGCAGAAATTTCGCAGAACATAAGTTTGCAGTATAACATTGTATGTAACTTGGACTGCTGGGAAACGAGAACAGAAGAGAATTGAAGCATTTGATATGTAGTTTATGGAGTTGTACAAAATATCACGTAATTTTTTTGTAGGTACTGCTTTTAAGTTTATGTTTTAAAGCCACAAATGCCTTTGTATTTATGAATTTTGGGCATTTTCCCAAGCATTCATTCTAAGCATTTGCCCCAACTTGCAAATTTCAAGGCATTTTACATCACTAGGGGAAAAACAGAATGGAAACATCAAGCAAATAATTGAGGATGTAGGTTGCAATGGTACTCCTGAAATGAAACGGTTGACTGAGGATTTGGTGGCAGGTCGCATCAAAGCAGTCAGAAGACTGATGACTAGGGATGCAAACGATAAATCTACGTTTTGAAAACATCGACGTTTTGCCCCAAAACATCGATGTTAACAGCGATGGTTTGAACATCGATATATCGCTTATATATCGGTGATAGAAGTCGAAAACAATCAACACCGCTAAATTCTGGTTCTAAGCCTTTTTACTGTATATGAAAAGGAAGTTCTACAGTATTGTATGTATTTGGGCTTTATTTCCGAAAAAGTGATAATTTGCGAATGTGCGGTTACGTTAAAAAAAAAAAAAAAGAAAATAATAATAAAAAAAACATTTTCACAGACTATATGACAACTGCGAATGGGCAAAGCTGAAAATGTGTACCCAGCTAGCACAAATACACAAATTGCACGAACCGAACACTACGATCTTCATAATCGTACTGACAGTTAGCAGTCATCCGCTGAGGTGGACAAGGACCTCGGGACTGCAGGCAGACTGTGTCGAGAGAGCGTTCCCGGTGAGCGAGGACTGGGCGGCGTGGCATTACCGCGAAAACAGGGACGGCTTAGGGAGGGTACGGGCTGCAGGTAGGTCGTGACGTAGTAAACAGGTCAGACTGGGTGCAAATGTCGCAGATTTGGGGTTGGGTGCAAATGTCACTGGGTGCTTTTGTCACATATCCCAGTTAGAGTTCGTTCTGGCCGTAAAGGGCCGGTTTCACGACTCCTAGGGTGGCGGCCTGTCTTGGCGGCAACTCGTCAAAGACGGCGGGAACAGAAGTGTCCTTCCTCGAAGACGTTGGCTCTCCGGACGGCTCCGGTAGCCTTTGTGGCTGATCGCCAACTTGCAAATTTAATATATTAATTAATACAGGACACGGAAAGTTATTTCGCCCCCACGAGACGGTGGTCCTCTGGTCAGGCAAGCAAACGTAATTTTAGATTGTCGGGGAAAGTTAGTTTTATATGAGTTTATTGGCGATTAATTTTACCAACTTCTTGAATATTAATCGGACCTAACTTTGTAATACGTCCTTTTTCATTAGATTGGAATTCGTCGTCAGAAATGTAAGTATTATTTTATTTATGCCCACTGTCTTTGTCCTAAAGGCTTTCCATGTGGTTCATGATACCTTTGTGCTGGTCTGTGAAAAGTCTTCGCTCTGCAACATCTTTTTTCCAATTTCCTTTTATTCCACATTCTCGGTGCACCTAGGTTTGAAAATATTCTTTCATTCACTTTCCCATTCATAACATGTCACACGGAGCAACAGCAAAGCGTTTAGCTAGTCCATTTTAAAATGTCCCATCAGTTGGTTGTTCCTGTGGTTGCTCTTGTTGTCAAACGTCGCAGCAAGACGAACCATTATAGCATTTGAGTAATGATGAAAAGAAGTTATAAGTTCAGTACGCCTAGCTGTATTGGCGCGGTTGACATAGGTGACGGATAGGTAACTCGTACAAGTGTTGTGGTCTGTGGAAAATGAAAACTGTGAAAGATGTAACTATACAAACAGTTATCTTTCATTCATTAGCAGAAAATGCAAGACCAAGAAGGACGGGAAATATCAGAGAAAAAATTATTTGGTAAATAATACGTAGTAAGAAGATCACATGGTTGAAGATACAACCTCGTGTGAAGTAAGGAAGATGATGAAATCAGTACTGAGTGCAGCCGCCTTTGCTTGCTATAACAATTGCTACACGCCTTGGCAGTTTAATCAAAATACTGTGTACGTTTTGAGGTGTGGTAATCCATGCTGCTTTCACGTGTCATTCGTGCTGATATGGTATAGCAGTGGTTGGTGTATCACGGGCCAGTTGAATCCGCAGTCATCGACGAGACGTTTTCGATGGTCCGGAGCCCAGGACACTACAGGTAGTGGACAGGGTGTTCCACTAGCCTGCCCGCCGCTAGTACCTTCGGGTTCATCTGCAGTGGCCTGTTTGCATCTTGACATGCTTAGTGTTTTAAATAAAATGCTTTCAATAAGTATAACTGAAGAACGCCATCATCAAATGGTACCAGAGAAAAAATCATCTCAGAAACTCTGAAGATACATTTTTATTTTCAGCAAGCTGACTCAGTGAATTAATCTGTAGTGGGATCGAGACACTACACTACTCTTCAGCCTACAAAGGGTTGTGCAGTTTCACTGGTTTTCGTGTTATGTTGGCAGTGCAGAAACTTGTCTACAGCTAGAACGTATGTATCTGCAGGGTGAAGATTGTGTGATTAGTTACTTAGCAAAATTAGTCTTGTAGACTTCTACTTCCTCAGTTAAATTTGCGGCTACGAGTAACGTTGATATTTAGACTTGCATTTACACAAGGCTCTTTTTGGCAACGACGAGACCGAAATCCTCTCACAGAAGCTCACTGGCAGATTTTAACTTAGAAGCTTGTCTTAGAGTTACCATCACCGGGAAAGTGGTGTCTGACAGTAATCCTTTAGTGAAATGGAAAACAAGTAATATTCATGACTTTCTGGGTTTTATGTTTAATGTTCATATAAAATGGTAATGAAATATAAATTAGTCAATTTACATTTCGTTCTAAAACACACATAAGAAATACGATGTTTCGTACTTGCCCTCCCCCCTCGCGAACTTCCCAAGATCAAAATATTAAAATCGATTATGAATTTCATTGTCACTCCCCACCACGTTAAATTTCATTGACAGTTGTCGTTATTACAACAGTTATACACATAAACTTGCCACGAAATGTGTTAGTGATTCATGGTGGAGCTATGAATGGTTGCTTATTGTGAGCACTATCAACCTAGCAGGAGAGGCTGTATTCAAATGTTAGGCTTCTTAGTGTGCCTGTGAAAAGCTGATTAGCCCAGCAAGGGTCCGGCTTCCATGCAAGTGTCACTCCGTGCTAATGTCACTCCGTGCAAGTGATCCAACCTCTTCGATCCACGCCAAACAAGGTGCAGGACCTGTATGACGATGCGTAAGTCAACAGTTCAACAGTCTCTCAGCACAGTGTCTCCAGACACTAATCCGACCATCGTGGTGGTGCAATCGGAACTGAAATTCATAGGTAAAAGCAGGGTTATTCCCTTCAGGTGTCCATGTTCGTCGTTCATCACATGATCGCTGTTGCAAAGGGCTGTGGTGTTGACTCAGTGGGAAGCGCAGCAATAGACGCTTTACGGACAGTCCTGCTGCAAACTACTTCGAATGCTCCGTGCGGGCACTGTCTGTTGCGTTACTTGTATGTGGTACGTGATGTAGCACATGTTTACATGTTTGTAAACCTATTGGTCCTCAGTCCTCAGTCCCTTGAATTACAGACTTACACTAAGGACAACACACACACACACACACACACACACACACACACACACACACACACACACACACACACGCGTATTAATGCCCGAGGGAGGACCCGAAACTCCGATGGGAACGGCTGGCCAGTCCGTACCATGACGCCTTAGACTACGCGGCCATTCCGCCGTGATTTAGCAGAGCCATCCATTAGTGCCAAGAGCACATTAACCCAGTCATCACGTGCAGTGGTGCAATGAGATGCGTGCAATCGCTCCTGCCTGTCCGTCGTTCCCTCCTGCATCCAGCGATTACAGATACGCATGAAACTTGCTTGGTTACGTCCGTCACGATGATCTAATACTCTGAAGGAAAATTCACAATCCCTATAGCCAACAATTTTGCCTTGCTCGGATTGCAAAACGTACTCGAAAGATGCTCTCTGTCTCCTTCGAGGCATACTGAAGCTGCTTTCGCAAACCACACACTAAATAGACTGACGAATGAGGTCTCATCACTAAAGCGGGAAGAATACGCCAACACGGGCAGACATAACATCGTACATAACACCAACAGTGTAAAACAGGACACATGGAACGAGACAAACAGTGTAAGTACAAGCGACATGGATAACGAAGCAGATGACAACCCCAGCACAGAAGATGTCTTATTCCTCAACAATTAAGCACTATAAACCCTTGGGTCAAAACCCCTTTAGCTCTTAATGTACATGAAATGAATGACTACCACCTATGGAGGGAATTCCACGATTGCAGGGCACGATGTTCATTCCGATGCTTTCTACCTTGGTAGACTCTCCCCCAACAACTTTTACTTTACCTACTTTACCTACTTTACCTACTTTACCTATCTTATTTTATTTATCCTTCTTGATAGTGATGATTTTTGAGTTGTCCTTCCTTTCCTTATAATTTGTTATATCCATTATTCATAGATAGTACTCGAATTAAATTTAAAATTGTATAAATGATTAAATAAAAATATGTAACACCATGGATTTCACCATTAACTTATCTAATTGTTACTATCATTATTCATTTAAACTTAACGTTATTAAAATGTAAAAGACAACAACAAACCACACCTGGTCTAATTACGACCAGCTATATACCCAAAGGCAACTGGTCTGTATCAAGGACATTTATGGACACAAAGTGTTTTGCCAATCTAAACTTTAAATGTGTGTGATAATGTATTCAGAAGAAACGAACCAATAAATCTGTATTTGTGTAAAAAAAAAAATAAAAAATAATAATAATAAAGCACACGATGTAACAATTCCAGTATGTCCACACGGCCGTCTGTTTCCTATTTATACAGCGCTTGCAAGTGGCGCAACTGACGATCCGATGACGTGCCTCAGCGTTGAAATGCTAATCATACGCATCTCGCGTCACCGCAGATGCATGGTGCAATTTTCGCCTGATTTTGATGCTTTATTCCAGGGCGTTACACTTACAATGGTCAACAGTATGGGTAGCAGTTGTGTACGCGAGCCACCAGTTTCAAGACGCATAAATACTGACACGGGCTCAAAACATTTACCACAAGTAATCTGTCTAAATTTATGTGAAACCTTAACTTTCCTTCTAAGATAAAGGCCCTGTTGCGGTCTGTAAAGGATGATCTTGGTTTGCATAAGGCAGGTGTATATCGTATTCCTTGCAGCTGTGACATGTCATATATTGGTCAGACAATCCGGACTGTGGAAGACCGGAGTATTGAACATAAACGTTACACGCTCTTACAGCAGCCAAACAAATACGCTGTTGCAGAACACTGTCTTGGCGCCGGTCATCCTATGGAATACAATAACACGGAGATTCTGGCATGTACTTCCACCTATTGGGATAGTGTTATTAAGGAAGCTGTTGAAATTAAACTAGCAAGCGACCTTATAAACAGAGATGGTGGTTTTTGTTTAAATTCTGCTTGGAATCCGGCACTGTCTCTCGTCAATAAACAGAGGGATAAAATTAATGCTGCCTCACCTGTTCATTAACAGTCACTATCTATATTTTTGATGTTTGATCATCTTTGGTTGTGTTGACTCTGGAGTGACTTCTGCTGTGTGTGTTATCTTCCGTGTTTACCCTTTGCAAACCGAGGTATTAAATACGCTTGCACATTGCTTCCTTAAGTGCAGTTGTGCCTTGAGAATGGCAGGCTGTCCTCCTACCGAAATATCGGTGGTTGTCGACGATGTCACCCGGTAGCATACCCGTAAGTTGTTTGAACTCTCTAAATGTAGTTTCGTAATTTGTGTAGGTAGTTTTATTACGGATAACTATTAGCTATCTGGTAATAATCACCTCTGTGTACACGTTCGTTTCAGTTCCCTCGAGAAATCAGACTCTATACTTTCGGTGGATTGACGTAGTTCTTGAAGTGGTAACAAGTCACAAGGATGTCTTTACATTTGAGCACAACATGAAAACGCAGATATACATATTCACCTGCCTTCCGCCGTTCCTCTTTGCTTGTAGAGCTGACTTGGATAAATTGTGGCTTTGTAGATTCCGATTCAGAGAACCAACGAGTTTTTGATGCGCGTTTTGCTCGCTCTTCTGAGTGCGGAAGGGGCATTATTTTTATCCGAAAATTTATGGCGAGTGATTTACAAATGGAACAAGCTTTTAGGGTGCCATATGGCTGCGAACGTTCCATCGATCGCGCCTCAGCGGCATGTTCGCAACTTCCACCGCGAAACAGGAGGTGTAAATACGAGAGTTTATTTGGAATTGTACAATACACCACTGTCGCTGGCAAAAGGCTCCAAATTCGAAACGTAACAGCTATAGTCGCTGTTGCATGAGCTTCAAATTAAAAAATAAATATCGGTTGTTTTTATGATAAAAATTACAACGTCTAACCCTTTACTGCTCAAGCTACTTAATATTCGAAAACATAACTTCATTTGGTTATTTTACTACCAAAGTGAGTAAATTCACACTAGAGTTTTCGCACAATCGTGTTTTCCTTATTTTAAGCAATAAATAAAGAATTTACCAGCAACAAACAGGTAGCAGAGTTTTTACATCGGAATACCATAGTAGATATTGATCTGAAGGGGAAAAAAGCAAACTGTAGCTATACCTGAACCGTATTCATATGCCGTGCCAGCTAAAGGCCGATACACGCTGTCCGTCACGTCACGTCACCGACCGTCAAAACATTCCACAATGTTTTTCTAATGCGTGCATTCACACTGTCCGTCACCGGACCGTCACGTTACGTCAACGTCACGTCAAGCTTTCTCGAGAAGAATGTTTTGACGGTCGTCTGCTAACATTGGAAGTTAACCTATTTTCGTCACGCGATTTTATGTTGTAGTTGACGATTACACGATTTAGATGCAAATGTGTCTTATTATTCTTTATTTCATTATTATACTTTGTTTTAGCGGTAAATTCCAAATGTTTCATGACGACTCAAATATTTTTCTCGATTGAGTGTCCTCCTAAAAGCGAGGTCGGATATCCTAAACCATTTATGTATCGTCATAACAGACTGAAGCAAACTGTTTATTTGAATAACATTGTAATTCGATGACGCAATTTCCATTAGATAACATTTTAGATGAAAAAGTAAGTGCTAATGAAGGACAAATCAGTTGCTTACGACGGTATTAAGAATGTTAGTAGGCAAATCGTAATGGATAATGTAAACAGTCTCTATTTATGCTCTTATAAATAACGTTTGATGCGTTCGTATGTTTATTTTTTCGCTTGAAAATAGATGTCGATGTTCTAAAATGCTGTTTCATTTTCTAACATTTTACCACACTAAGGTGGCCAAAAACATACATTGTATAGTTTTCTTTGGCTTTAGATAACATTAAGCGTTGTTGTTTCCTCAATTCCAGTATAAAACTATGACTTTCTATAACCTCACTTTCAACATCGGGTATTATGATAAGCGAATTGACGTGAAGGACAGTGTGAATATAACTTAACGTGATGGTGCCGTGACGTGACGTTGACGTGACGACAGCGTGAATTGGCCTTAAGGCGTTTTGCTACTGTGCGTGCCGCCGCTCTATGTCGGAGGTTCGAGTCCTCCCTCCGGCATGGATGTGTTGTTCTTAGGATAAGTTATTTTAAGTATTTTGTAAGTTTACGAACCGATTACCACTGCAGTTCTGTCACATAACTTTACAAACATTTGAACATTTTCGTATTATATTTCGCAATGCGGAAAGGAAAGTAAACAAATCTATAAGAAATTATTACTGACACCTTGCAACAAAGACAACTACGAAAGTACATAATATTCCAGACATATTTTTGAACCATATTATTCGTTGAACAATATCAGTTCCACGATCTACAACATTTCGAAACCAAATTACTAACGTTAGAATACACACAACAGCGTCCTTTTGAGACATCAAAACTCGGCTGTGGAAATCATGCACACAGACGTAAGAGAGTATGTTGTTTACTGCTTTTTGTGAATAGAGACACTGAACAATCTCAACCAGCGACTGTTTCATATGCTACGCCAGACGGACACTAACGTTCCATTACGAACACAAGTCATATATCAGTTCCACTTTCTTTTATGACACTATAAATAGGCAGGGACGTTTAATACCCGTTGGCCAGGAAAGGTCTAATACACTGTCTGAAGCTAATGTCTTGTTGGGAATATATGGAAAATGAGCACGTAAGTGACCTTTCCTTACCATATGTTTGATTATAAACTTTTTTCTCGTTACTCTAAACAAGTGCAATAGCAGAATCTATCGTATAAGTTCTGAAACAATTTATTAAAGCAAATCGATTTTAGTCTCTGTTGTGTGGCTATGTTTAGGACAAGTAGAACAGCCTTAAAGACCCTCTTAATACTACCGAGAAACCCAGTGTTGCCCGGGTATTTCTTATAACATACATTTGTTTGTCTCCTTTTTCCTGTTCTCTCATCCATCTCTTCCTCTTCCTCCCCTCCATCCCTCTTCTCCATGAAAAATTACGTGTATCTACCAAGTGGAGGAGTGAATAGACCGACGGTTTACGAACCTAAAGAACGCTCGTTTTAATCTGCGTGGAATCGTTATTTTCTTTTATTTAAACCTATGCAGGTAACAATTTAAACTTTAATTCGCTACAGATTGTATCGTTGTAGACTTTTCTAGGTTCCACATTCTTTCAAAAGAGTCCAGTCTTTAAACAAACAGACACATGGGCGTATTACACAATTTAAAATAAATCTATTTATTTCTAATTACTGCAACGGCCATGTGGTGCCTCTATCCATAGTTTTCAGCTCTGAGAAACGTATTAGCTAATTGGCTTAAGTTATAAGTCTGCTTCGTAATGGCAAATGTTCAAATGTTTGTATAGCTTATGGGACTTAACTACGGGGTCATCAGTCCCTAAGCTACAAACTACTTATGAACTAACTAAGACTAAGGATGACACAAATATCCATGCCCAAGGGGGGATTCGAACCCCCGACCGTATTCGTAATGGCTGATATGAATTTTCGCGAGAGAGTAATTGCTCTTACTGAAAACGATGTTTGTGAATCTGGGGCAAGACTTTGTTATGGTGTTGATGCTGCCATAGCAAGAAGATGAATTACACGGTTTAGTAGTAATGCCAAAGTACCGAGACTTCTAAGACCTGAAAAACCAAATATTGAATTGTTCAAATGTTTGTAAATCTATGGGACTTAATTGCTTGGTTATTAGTCCCTAGCTTAAAATAATTTAAACTAACCAAAGGACAACACATACACCCATGCCCTAGGGAGGACTCGAACCCTCAACTGCGACCTACCGCTCGCACCGCAGCAAGGCGCCTCAGTGCGCACGGCTTTTTCGCTGCGGTCCTGAAAAACCAGGATTCTTCCCAAATAATAAAAAAAAAAAAATAAAAAAAAAATAAAAAAATGAGGTGGAAATATCATTCTGACGTGTGGATAGACTAACAATTGTTAGTTCCTGGGAGGATGTCGATTGGAGGAAAGTAATTTTCTCTGAAGACTGCAGAACGGAATTCAGGAGCATAGGTTCTGCTCTTGTTTACCTCACAGATGCGTACTTTGTGGCCATCGCGCTGGAAGCGGGCGCATAATTGTGAACTTAAGAACTTATCTAAAGCAAGTCCAGTTCATCATGCTATGAACATTTCCTTGAAAATGTAATCATCCCTGCTCTGCTTTGGTAACCCAAAGTATGTCTCACCAATACGATAATTATCCAACACACTCTACAAACAGGGTTCAACGTTGGTTTCAAAGGGAGGGAGAATATTACTGAGTGCCTTCCCTAGCCTCCAAAGCCACCTGCTCTGAATCTCATGTGGGCTCAAGAAGACCCTGCGGGACATCTGGCCAGACCCTCCTCCGGGAACTGTGAATGCCCGGTGGAAGTTGGTTCATTCTTAGTGTCTTAGTGTGAGAGCATTACCATGGTTGAGGATTTTTTCCCCATAGACTTGGAAATTTTATGCCTGAAAAGAATCAAGCTGTTCTTGATTCCAGTTGATACTGAATCCGTATGTAGGCTACTTTTCATTTTGTTTTATTTCATTTTCCTGTAAAAGTCCTAGATAGTTACTAAAACAACAATATTAACTTCAAAATGCAAATCTACTTGTTTTTATGTTATATGTATTTTTTATGACAGGTCAAATAAATAACACCGTATATGTATGATTATTATTATTATTGTTGTGAGAGGTCAGATAGAGACTTCCTCATTAGGTCAGATAGAGGTCTTTTTCAATAGAAATTGTTTTTAGATATCAAATTCACAAACCATAATTAATTAATTACTGAAGAGAATACTGAAAAAAGTAAAAGCAAAGAAAATATAACCTAACAAAAAAAAAAAAAAAAAATCCACGAAACTTTTTCTATTAAAAAAGAAAGAGAAGTTATGAGATTCGATTCGACACTTTCTACAGCTACCAGAAAATGTACGCTGAGGCCCTGATCTCTTCTTACAAGCGTAACAGTCGAATAGCCCTCCCGCGACAGTTACTCTTAGCTGCAAACAATAGACACACGAGGTGAAATTAAAAATAAATACACCCGTTTTCAATATTTTTACTATGACCGTTGGGCTGTTTGTTTAAAAGTTAAGCTATTATAAAATGGGATCTTTTTAAAAAATGTGGGAAGTAGGAAAGTCTAGAAATGCACAATTTGTAGAGAATGGAGGTTAAAAACATTACATGCACAGGTCTGAAAACAAAACAATGATAAAGAGACGTTCCAGACAAATCCGAACGAGCGTCCCTTACGTTCGTAAACTGGCAGCCTAAGGATTCCGCCACTCCTCGCCCCTCCCTCTATCCCTTCGCACAGATCGGTCCTTTGCGGATGAAGCAGATGCGAAAGTTCGTTGTTGTACCAATCTTACCGACACGGAATTCTTATATTTCGACCATTTTCAAATGAAATGATACGATGAGCTCAACGGCAATGAATCTCGACATATACTGTATCCCAATTGCTTCTATTTGCAGATGTGAAACTGAAGCTCCACGGACCGCTAGAGTTAAAAAAAAAAAAATGTTCAAATGTTTGTTAAGCTTAAGGGACTTAACTACGGGGCCATCAGTCCCTAAACTTACAAACTACTTATGAACTACCTACAACTAAGGACGGCACAAATATCCATGCCCGAGGGGGGATTCGAACCCCCGACCGTAGTGGCCCCGCTAGAGTACTTATGAACTTGGAATGGCGCATTGTTTTTTTCCTGAACTGTAAATTATTGGGTCGGATAATCTTTTTGTCTCTCGTTGTACGATTACGACCACCCACAGGTAATAAAGAATATGAGCCTTATGGAGTTTGGGGCTATCCGGAAGTCGTGCACGGATAGCCTGATGGTTAGCGCGACTGCTGGCGAAAAGCGAGAAATCCAGATTCGAATCCCGGTCCGACATAAATTTACATGTGTCACCACTATAAATTTCACAGGTGAGATTGATTCATCTTCGTGATTGCGGGTACATTCTTTTGTGGAACAAAATTTTTCCCAAACTTCCTCGATGCTTTAACAGAATATTGGATTATTATTATAAAATTATGAAATCTAATGTTACCTATATACACTTACATGCAGTTCCAAGACAGGGCAGTTCCGTTGTTGTCACTGGAGTAGCTCCGTTCGTGCTTTCGTTCGCTGCGTGGCCACTGGCGGCCGTAAGAACGCCTGTGACACTTTTAAGTAGGCAACCAGCTTAGCGAAACGCAACGTACCACGGCTGTTGCTTAGATTACATTTTACTACAGGGAACTCAAGAAACATACAGCTTCTGCTTTTTCGTAGTTTCGGTTGCCCAGCCTTGAAAAATTGAGCGTTTTGATGTAAATTTGTTAGGTCATATTAATTTACATGAATACGAAAATCCAAATAGAAAACCTAATCGAGGGAACAAGAATAGCCGGTTCACAAATTTCCTTCACAAAGACAATTTTTATAAAAAATGTAAAAAAAGTATCAGTAGAAACTACTCATAAATCATAAGAGGTTTAAGAAAGTCAATTAATTCAACTATTTAGGTGAGTGGCTAACTGTTAAAACCGATGAGGAAGAAAGCCTAAAAATAAGAGCACACAAGATTAACATGGCAGTACAGACCACCAGAAACATGTACAAGAAGAAGTCATTGTTATGGAAGAAGAAAATTAAACACTACAATACAGCGGCGAGAATAGAAGCTTTGTGTGGCTGTAAATGCCTGAAGTTAGTATAAAAGGATGGGATAAATATATAGAAAGGAGACTGGTTATTAGCATACTCTTTCCGAGGACAACAGAAGTAGAACACTACCCACCACGACCCAAGTAAGAAATCTGCGAAAAATTCGAGAACATAACACTTACTAAGCGCACAAGAAGAATGCCACCCTTTGGACATCTAGCGAGAATCGAGAACGACAGGTTCACAAAATGAATAATAACGTAATGGAGCTTAAAGGACAACCAGAGTGGTTTACATATTCTGAGATAATTAACACACAATTTATACAGGAACAAAATTCAGAGAGTACTTCAGAGAACAACAAGAGAGGAAAAGAATGCCGCCTCATAACATCGAGCAGCACCGAAGGTAAAGATCAAAGATCAGAAGGTATGAAATTATTGTTGGCGAAGAAGAAGGAGGAGGACTGGGATGGATACATTGATTCTACGTGCTCTGTATAAGTGCGATTCAAATAAATAAATTGTGTTCTGTAGCGAAAAGAGTGAAAGCTATTATTCTTTCCAGTGCAATCATGTTACATAGAACATGTTATGGGGAATACAAACCAAAGTGTGCGTTTAATGTGCAGAACACTTAGGTCATGCAACAGTTCCGCTAAACAGACTGGTTACACTACACGTCTGGTCGCTCCTCTTCTTGAGTACTGTTGCGTACTGTGGGATCTTCACTAGGTGGAACTGATGAAGAACATAGAAAAATACCGGAGAAGGGGAGTTCGTTTTGTATTATCTTGATAGACAGGAGAAAGTGTCGAGGAAATTTTGTACGAGTTAAGGCGGAAACCCTTAAAAGAAAAGCCTCATTCGTTGCGAAAATTATTTCATTACTTTTCTCCCTGAAATGCGAACATATTTTGCTGGCACGCACTTACATATGGAGGCATGATCTTCGGGAATTAAATACGAGAAATGAGATGTAAAACGGGAACATATAGATTTTGCCTTTTCACGCGCGCTTTACTAGAATGGAAAGGTAGAGAAATAATAGTGTTCGATGAACCGTCTGACAGGCACTGAAAAGTGAAGGAATTCGCCATCAGATGGAAGATTGGTATCAGCACCTTTAATGTATTTAAATGTGTTATTTGTTTCTGCCGCTGGAATAACACATTTATTGGTCAGATTGTGAGACTACTTTCGGAAAATGAACTGAATAAAAGACCGATAAATGAGCAACTGACATGGCAAAACCAAATATTTACTTAAAGTGAATTGCAGAGTAGTTATGTACAGTAGAAGTAAACAAGCATGTGAGGGTGTGTTGTTCTTCTCTGGATCTTCCCTGACTTCACTGATTTTCCCACGTGGTACCGATTCCACACCGTCTAGCAATATTCAAGTATTGCTCGTAAGAATGTTTTGTAACCTACTTCTCCGCGCGTAATGACTGAGTGTTCTGTGTCGACTGGACGTCTGCTCCCGTCGGAGGATCGAGTCCTCCCTCAGAGGTATGTATGTATGTGTGTGTGTGTGTGTGTGTGTGTGTGTGTGTGTGTGTGTGTGTGTGTGTGTGTTGTCCTTCGTGTTAGATTAAGAAGTCCAGGGACTGATGACCATAGCAGTTTGTTCCAACAGGATTACGAACATTTGGATATTTGTAACCTACTTCCTTTGTTGACAGACTATTCTTCCTGAGGATTCTTCCAATGAATCTCACTCTCAGCCGGCCGCGGTGGCCGAGGGGACTGAGGTGCGTCAGTCACGGTCTGCACGGCCACTACGGTCGGGGTTTCGAATCCCCCCTCGGGCATGGATATTTGTGCCATCCTTAGTGTTAGCTAGTTCGTAAGTAGTTTGTACGTTTAGGGACTGATGACCTAGTAGTTAAGTCCCATAAGCTCTACAAACATTTCATTTTTTTCTCAGTCTCACTGGCTCTTGCCTTCCTCAAGATTAATTTTGTTTCATCATTTCACTTCTTGCGCATAATCCCATAAAATTTCTCGAAGTGACTGCTTGCAGTGACTGTTCCTCAATTTTGCTGTCATACTGAAGGTGATCTTTCTCTGTATGTATTTATGCTCCAGCATTTGGCTACAATTTTCCAGCGTTGCCACTTCTCGAAACTGTACCGCACCAGTGCCAGAAGCCTCATGTAACTTCCTATGTTATCTACCACGACGTGAAAAGCTGCGGTCCTATAACTTTCTCATAGACTACGCTAGAAATTACTTTGAAATCAGGAATTAAAAAAAAAGTTCAATTGTATGTTAAGCTGAAGGGACTAAAGTTACAAACTACTTATGAACTACCGTATACTAAAGACGACACAAACATCCATACCCGAGTGGGGGGATTCGAACCCTCGACCGTAGCGGCCGTGCCACTGCGGCCGGCAAATCAGGATTTTTCTCCATTGAAAATATGCTACGTTATGTTAGCTAGAAACTCTTCAGTCCAGTCACGCAGCTAGTCTGTTATTCCGTGTTATGCTCGCATTCTGGTCATCAGAACCGTATTAAACGCCTTGCGTATGTCAAGGAAGACGGTACCTATCTGCTTTCGGAACCCATGTTGATCTTGTGGTGACTACTAACCAATAAATTACAGCATCTTCTGCGAATAGTCTAAGAAACCTACTCAGATTATCTCCTATATCATCCTTTTCCATGATCTTCAGGCTTTAACTCTTGAACAAGTTGGTATGGATTTTCAATCCCTTGAAAGAATTTCCGGTCACCAGAATATGTTGATACAAAAGCATAAAAATGTTTCAAAATGCTACAGCAGACCGGTGTCAGAGATATGTGGTTATGGATTTGCTCGTCTGTTCGGCGACACTTCTTAAAGAGGGAATTAGGAACACTTCGTTCCTATAGTTACCTACGGTGCACTGCTGGTAGCAGCATCTTAAGTTCGTTTACGTACTTAATCGATTCTGCATCCCGTCCGTAAGGAGGCCTTTCCTCTGTCGAGAGATTGCAGTTGTTTTCATATCTCTGTCATTTATTTTAACATTACTTTTATGTAGTTCATGTGGTGATTTAAAGGTGGAATTACAGTACAGTTTACATCTGTGAAACAGCTTTGGAAAAAGCCTCGAGCCGGCCGCGGTGGCCGAGGGGACTGAGGCGCTTCAGTCACGGTTTGCACTGCCACTACTGTCGGAGGTTCTAATCCCCCCTCGGGCATGGATATTTGTGCCGTCCTTAGTCTTAGCTAGTTCATAAGTAGTTTGTAAGCTTAGGGACTGATGACCCCGTAGTTAAGTTCCATACGTTTTACAAACATTTGAACATTTTTTGAAAAGCCTCGAGTGTGTCATCCTTCGCAGAGTATTTGTCACATGTTTTCTACGTGTTTACTGACTTGACGTAAGAGCAAAACTACTTGTGATTTTCGGTTAAGTCGCTAAATAGAACTTTTGTACAAATTCGTAAATAAATAACCATACGGTCAGACGAAATACTGACATTACTTATAACACAGACTACAGGTTCAGTTAAACCAGTTTCCGAAAGATTATTGCCAAGGGAACACTGAAAGTCTTAAGTGAACCGTTCGTGAATTTTTGCCATATGGAAGAAATGTTGCTCGAAAGAAATTATCGATCCAGAAGTTTGAGACCACGGGTTCTGTTTCAACCGTTTGGAAAACAAGAAATGTTGTTTGTCAATCTATCGGACCAAACTGCGTGGTCATCAGTACGTAGCTTACAAACTACTTAAACCTAGGTAAACTAACTTAAGGACAACACACACACCCATGCCCCAGGGAGGACTCGAACCTCCACAACAAGCAGCCGCGCGCTCCGCAGCGAGACTCCTTAGACCGCTCGGCTACTCCACTGCGGTCGGAAAACAAGACGACCACCTTCTGTTAGAACACAAGAACACATTGCTGTCGTGCGTGACATTTTGGCCGTAAGCCGCAGAATGTCGCTTAGGCAGGAAGCTCAACAATTGAATCGATCACAACATTCACAGCATGAAATTTCTTTTATCAACTCGTTTTGCGGATTTGAACATATTTTATTAGTACCCTCTATATAGGGAAACATGATCGTCATAATAAAATAAATCAGATCGAAAACAGAAAGATTTAGTTGTTCCTTTTATCCGCGAGCTATAAGAGAGTGAAGCTGCAGAGAAATACAAAAGCGCTTCGATGAACCCTCTGCTATGCGCTTCAGTGTGACTTGCAGAGTAAATATGTAGGTGTAGATGAGGCACAGATTTGCTCGGTGGGCCTGCCAGAGCACGAGATCTTTCTCCTTGGCACTTTTTGCTTGTGAATATTTGTAAAATCAAGAAACCACAAACAATACGCCAGTTGACAGAGGAAACTGAAAGAGTTATTAACGGCATCACACGATGTGTTTGTGAATGCGTCATCGAGAAGTTCAATAAACGCATTGCGCGTTGGTGTGCGGCCTTGGGTGATCCTATGGGGGACATAATTTTTCATACAGAAGTGGGAGAAGTTGTAAAAATACATTTCCAATAAATTTTGTATGTTTTAAAATATTCATCCCTACGGCCTAGAAACCCTCTACAGTGATGTTCTTTATTTATTTATTGTACTGCATATGACAGCAGCATATATGCAAATGTAATCACACAAAGAATAAGAATATTTATACAAATATAAGTAAATGATGCCCGAGGGGGGATTCGAACCCCCGACCGTAGTGGCCGTACAGACCGTGACTGGAGCGCCTCAGTCCCCTCGGCCACCGCGGCCGGCGGTAGCCAACAGTTTGACTCGCATGATACATGTCTTAATTCTATGTGTTAGTCATACATATAACAAACATATACATACGTATAACATACATACATACGTACATATAACAACAGCCACCACAAACTCCTGTAGCAAGAATTAATATTACAGTATACAAACTGATAACACACCTCCTATCATTCATGGGTGAGCTGTATACATCAGGAACGCTCTCAGTAGCTATAGAACAATTACTGAATAACGGCCAGATGATAATGAAACGATAAACATTGAGACTCTCTAAGCAATAGAAATCCACATGTCTCTTGTTGGCTTCTGTCTCGGGTTTTTCGGCAAATAGCAGTTTCACCTTCTATCTCTGGTGGCTGACTCGGTAAACGAAACGCGAAACTTTGACGTGTCGAGCAAAAACACAGAGTTGTCCGTTGATGCTATAGAAAATTGATTAAAAAAGAATTACCATCGGTTTAGCATTCTTTTAAATTCATTATCTGGTCATCTGTGTAATTATCCTTCCCTTTACGTCTATATATACTAATTGCGGCTATAACAATAGTCATAGAAATAGTGAAAAACTAGCTCAGTGGATAGATAAAAAAGATCTATATGTGAGCTCCGATGCCAAGGACTTGCAAATTTTCCGGTCTGCAAGACGGAACACAGACACCAACCCTGACTTGTGTCTCGTTAGCAAGGACACTAATAGTACCCCTCTACTACACCCCCCCCCCCCCCCATGAACCACAGACATTGCCGAGGTGGGGTGGCTTGCGTGCCTCAACGATGCAGATAGCCGTACCGTAGGTGCAACCACAGCGGAGGGGTATCTGTGGAGAGGTCAGACAAACATGTGGTTCCTGAAGAGGGGCAGCAGCCTTTTCAGTAGTTACAGGGGCAACAGTCTGGATGATCGACTGAGCTGGCCTTGTAACATCAGCTAATGTGGCTTTGCCACACAGCTACTGCGAACGGCTGAAAGCAAGGGGAAATTACAGCCGTTACTTCTCCCGAAGACATGCAGCTCTACTGTATGAAAATATGATGATGGCATCCTCTCGGGTAAAATATTCCGGAGGTAAAATAGTCCCCCATTCGGATATCCGGGCGGGGACTACTCAGGAGGATGTTGTCATCAGGAAAGACGATACTGGCATTCTACGAATGGGAGCGTGGAATGTTAGATCCCTTAATCGAGTAGGAAAATTAGAAAATTTAAAAAGGGAAATGGATAGGTTGAAGTTAGATATAGTGGGGATTAGTGAAGTTCGGTGGCAGGATGAACAGGATTTCTGGTCAGGTGAGTACAGGATTATAAGTACAAAATCAGTTGGGGGTATCACAGGAGTAGGTCTGATAATGAATAAGAAAATAGGAATGCGGGTAGACTACTATGAGCAGCACAGTGGTCGCATTATCATTGTCAAGATAGATACGAAGCCAACACCGACAACAGTAGTACAGGTTTATATGCCAACTAGCTCTGCCCATGATGAGGAAATCGAAGAAATATGTGAGGAGCTAAAGGAAATTATTCAGACAGTTAAGGGAGAGGAAAACTTAATTGTGATGGGAGACTGGAATTCGGTAGTAGGAAAAGGAAGAGAAGGAAAAATAGTAGGTGAATATGGACTGGGCAAAAGGAATGATAGAGGAAGCCGCCTGGTAGAGTTTTGCACGGAACATGATTTAATCGTAACAAACACGTGGTTTAAGAATCACAATAGAAGGTTGTGTACTTGGAAGAGACCAGGAGACACCGGAAGGTATCAGATAGACTTTATAATGGTAAGACATAGATTCCGGAACCAAGTTATAAACTGTAAGACATACCCAGGGGCAGATATAGATTCTGACCATAACTTGTTAGTCATGAACTGTAGGCTGAAACTGAAAAAACTGCAGAAAGGTAGGAAAATAAGGAGATGGGACCAAGATAAATTGAAGGAACGTGAAGTTCTGGAGAATTTCAGAGGGAGATTTAGGCAACAATTGACAGAAACAGGGGGAAATAAAACAGTAGAGGAGGAATGGGTAGCATTGAGAGATGAAATAGTGAAGGCAGCAGAGGACAAAATAGGTAGAAAGACAAGACCTACAAAAAATCCTTGGATATCACAGGAAATACTAAATTTAATTGATGAAAGGAGAAAATATAAAAATGCAGTAAATGAAACAGGCAAAATGGAGTACAGACGACTAAGAAATGAGATTGACAGGAAGTGCAAAATGGCTAAGCAGGAGTGGCTAGAAGCCAAATACAAATCTATAGAAGAATGTATAAGAAGGTACCGCCTACAGGAAAATCAAAGAGACATTTGGGGACAAGAAAAGCAACTCTACGAATATCAAGAACTCAGATGGGAAACCAGTTCTCAGCAAAGAAGGGAAAGCTGAAAGGTGGAAAGACTACATAGAGCAGCTCTACAAAGGAAATGAACTTAGAGACGATGTTGTAGGAAGGGAAGAGGAAGTAGATCAAGATGAAATAGGAGATACTATACTGAGAGATGAATTTGACAGAGCCCTGAAAGACCTAGGTCAGAACAAGGCCCCAGGAGTAGATGACATACCCTCAGAGCCAGCCATGACAAAACTATTTGAACTGGTGTGTAAGATGTATGAGACAGGCGAAATACCCTCAGACTTTAAGAAAAATGTAATAATCCCCATTCCAAAGAAATCAGGTGCAGACAGGTGTGAAAATTACAGAACCATCAGTTTGATAAGTCATGGTTGCAAAATTTTAACACGAATTATCTACAGGAGAATGGAAAAGCTGGTAGAAGCTGACCTCGGGGAAGATCAGTTTGGGTTCAGGAGGAACGTAGAAACCCGGGAGGCAATACTCACTTTACGTCTTATGTTAGAAGATAGATTAAGGAAAGGCAAACCTACATTTTTAGCTTTTGTAGATTTGGAGAAAGCGTTTGACATTGTTGACTGGAATACACTCTTTCAAATTCTGAAGTCAGCAGGGGTAAAATACAGGGAAAGGAGAGTTATTTACAACTTGTACAAAAGCCAGACCGCAGTTATTAGACTTGAAGGGCATGAAAGGGAAGTATCAGTGGGGAAGGGAGTAAGACAGGGTTGAAGCCTTTCTCTGATGTTATTCAATTTGTACATAGAGCAGGCGGTGAAGGAAAGCAAGGAAAAATTTGGAATAGGGATTAAAGTTCAGGGGGAAGAAATAAAAACACTGCGTTTTGCTGATGACATTGTAATTCTGTTAGAGACAGCAAAGGACCTGGAAGAGCAGTTGAATGGAATGGACAGTGTTTTGAAGAGAGCGTATAAAATGAACATTAACAAGAGCAAAACAAAAATAATGGAATGCGGTCTTAGAAAATCAGGCTATGCTGAAGTAATTAGATTAGGTAACGAAACAATGAAGGTGGTAGATGAGTTTTGTTACTTGGGTAGTAAAATAACATGCAATGGTCGCAGTACAGAGGATATAAAATGCAGAATGGTAATGGGAAGAAAAGCATTTTTGAAAAAGAGAAATTTGCTAACAGCGAATATTAATTTAAGTGTAAGGAAGTCTTTTCTGAAGGCATTTGTGTGGAGTGTTGCCTTGTACGGGAGTGAAACATGGACGATAAGCAGTGCGGACAGGAAGAGAATAGAGGCTTTTGAAATGTGGTGCTACAGAAGGATGCTGAAGATTAGGTGGGTAGATCGCATAAACCATTTTCTGTAGCATTAGCGGACAACTCGGTGTTTTTGTTAAAAGTCGACCACAATACGAAACAAGAGCTTTGTTTTATCACTAAAATTAGCAAATGAGGTCCGCGTGAACTACCGGTTACTCCCTGCTACAAAGCCCTGTTCCCTAGCCCAAACTGAGAACTGACTCGTATCAAATTACTTCAGTAACAGGAAGTTAATACTACAGTGGTCAATATGCATAGCAGTTCACACGTTAGAAAGGTGGCTAAGAAAACATTTATGGCGCAACAGAATTTAGATCTTAATTAAAATTGAATCTGAACTTGTTCTCAGCACTTGTGAAAAACAATATTAAATAAAAGAGGGCAGGTGCTGTAAAACTACAATTTATAGGCAACTTACGGATTATGCTGAACTTAGACTAGTTTATTCAGATAGAAAACAAGCAAAATTTGGAACCAGTTTTTGTTAATACAATAAAATGCATCTCTTAAATGGATTAATGCGGACGGTGCCCAGCCTAAATTATACATGATTCACAAACAACACTCATTCTCTCTCAGACACACGCAATGCCATAGCGAAACTCATAAAAATCAGCGTGCTGAGACGAGGCGGAAGCAGGCGCCGCTATCGTGGGCGAAATTCAACAAGTCGGAGGTAGCAGGAGACACAATATACAAAAACACTTTGAAGCTGGCTCTGGTCTGTCGTGCCTGTTTCGAGATGGTGCGCGTGTGTAGCCAAGTTAAATTACATCTGAATTGGACTGCGAGCAAATACGCTAACGCTGATGCACGGCTACGTTACAAAAAATGTTCAAATGTTTGTTAAGCTTATGGGACTTAACTACGGGGTCATCAGTCCCTAAACTTACAAACTACTTATGAACTACTTACGAACTAGGACGGCAAAATATCCATGCCCGAGGGGGGATTCGTACCCCCGACCGTAGTGGCCTTGCTGACCGTGACTGGAGCGCCTCAGTCACCTCGGCCACCGCGGCCGGCGGCTACGTTACATGAACGCACTCCACCGAAGGTGAAGTGGTTGAAAATTGGATTCATTATACAAAATCACGGCGGATTCTTAAGTTGCAGTCTGTTAGAAATCGATCTAGGTACTGCTTTTTATATGAGAAGTGACGTGAATTCAGGCGACTAGCTGCGAACCCCGGAAGGGGGGGACTCGGACCTACGTGGTTCTGAAAACCGATAGAAGTGAATAAATTTAATGTCCGAAAAATAAGGAAAATATACTACAGTATGCAACTCATAGAAATGCTTTGAATTATATATATATATATATATATATATATATATATATATATATATATATATATATATATATATATATAAACACAAAAATGAAATAATTACAAAGTCGAAAAAATAAGAATTACGGCATGCAACCCATAGAAATGTTTAGATTTACATGAATAAGCGGAAGACAAACCTAGCAATATTAACCAATATTTTAACACCTGAAATAAAAATGCTTTTCCTCCGCAGACGGTCGTCTTTCATTGTTCGACACGTCAAAGTTTCGCGTTTCGTTTACCGAGTCAGCCACCAGAGATAGAAGGGCGAAACTGTTATTTGACGAAAAACCCGAGACAGAAGGCAACAAGAGACATGTGGATTTGTGTTGCTTGGAAAGCCTTTCATGTCTTTTCCTTTCGCGTACGGAATTACTACCTTCTTGCTCAGATTTTCAGATGTTTGTAAATCTATGGGACTCAACTGTTTGGCTATTAGTCCCTAGCTTACAAACTACTTAATCTAATGTAAAGTAACCTAAGGACAACACAAACACCCATGCCCGAGGGGGGGGGGGAATCGAACCTCAGGCGGCGGACAGCCTCGCGCACCGCAACACGGCGCTCCAGTACGCGCGGCCTTCTTGTTCGTCTGACAAGAGAAACTCGGTGTTTGTACGATAATGTCATCCGTTGAGCTGCAGGGTTATCTCCGTCATAAAAAAGGACGTTCCCTCGTCTTGCGGGCTCACGCACAGGAGGAGTGTTTGAGGCTTAACGTCAGAGGCGGTGACAGCCGCGGTCTGACGCAGCCGTTGACGCAAGCCCGCCGTCTGCTTGTCAGGGAAGAGCGCCAGCGCCAGAGAGCGCCGGTCTGCGCTTAAAAACCTCGCCTGCAGAGGCGCCGCGTGTGCTAGCAGCAGGGCACAGCGGTGCTCAGTGTCCGCTGGAGCACGTTAATTCTGTTAAGGCTAGTCTACACAACGACACCAGGTTGCGACACTCGTTTCATGAAATGAGCTGCGCGCAACTGGCTTCGTGTATGTCTGTAGACACGGCGCCAATACTATACACTTCGGTTTCGTTGTTTTGTGAGTGCCGTAGTCGCCGTAGAATGAAAGTTTTGGTAGCTGTAAAAGATGGTAATATTGAATAAAAAATTCCCTGTACTGTATTTAGTTACACTTTGGCATTAATTGTTTTAAATTTTTTAATGAGTCATTTCAAGCTGCATAACAAAGGGTGCTCAAATAGTCCATCCCTATGCCACTCCCAATCCCAACTCCTTGGCAGAGGGATCATATCCCTATAGAACACCCAGGTGAAACGCCTGCCCAATACACCCACCCAGCACTTACCATTTGTGAACATATATATGTGAATATTTACCACTGCCACAGCTCACCACCAAATCTTCTTCTGGGACAGAAGTCTGTGCGAAGTCGCTGCATAAGACTAAACACAAAAAGACTAAGAAACGTTTTTGAGTTTGGGACTGGATTAAAAAAAAAAAAAAAAAAAAAAAAAAAAAAAAAAAAAAAAAAAAAAAAAAAAAAAACTTCAGATCGGTTGCTGAAAAATCTTGTGATCTAAGACCCTAGAAGTTATTTTAATCAACCCAGAATGTCACAAGAGCAGTTTACGTTCCTTTTAAACAGAATTAGTAATGCAATAAAGAAACAAGATACTATTATGCGTGAAGCATTGTCACCAGAACTGAAATTACAAATTTCATTACGTTTCTTGTCAAATAGATATCTCTACAATACCTGTACCGTGTTCTCAAACCCACAATTGCCATAGTTCGTTTGTATAGATATTTGGAATTGAATGTACCTTAGTGTGCAATTCGCTAATCGTCAACCCATCAATATTTAATTAACGAATAATTGCTTCAAGAGCACTAACACGCCGCTGCTTATTCCTGAAATTTTCATCGTTAAAATGGCTCAAACACCTTTGCATCGCATATATGTTCAAAAACCGCATTATTCCTTCCTTCCCCCCCTTTATGTTTTGTTTTGTTCAGTATTGATTATCACCTAACCTAAAAACACGCGCAATCAGTTTCGCCAAAAGTTGGAAGGTGCCGAAACTGTTTAGTTTCGGCAATGAGTTGCGCGAACGCCTGCCGCGCATGCGCATAGGCCAGTAGCGCAGTTTCATGAAACCTGGCGTCGTCGTGTAAACTAGCCTTTAAGCTCTTTCTATACGAGACGTGCAACACGCAAAACGAAGTCGTTGCCAGCTCCAGTGCTCCTCGCGATAGACAGCCGAACTACAAAGAAACGTTCAAACGGTACGCATTTCTGCTTCACGTGTCTACTTCGTTTGTTGTGAAATTACAGCAAATGAATCGCCGCGTTAACATCACTTTTCGAAACTGTAATATACGATGCGCGTCCAGAAAGTAAGTTCCGTTTGGTTATATAAAACGAACGGGTACAGAGACAGAAAAAATATTGATTGTACAAAAATCTACAACTGTTAAACTACATTTCTACATAGCTTCCGAAATTTTGTAGGCAATTGTCATAGCATGGCACAAGGTTTTGTGTGCCTTTTTCATAGAATGTGGTAACATGTTCTTTCAACTCGTCATCATCGTTGATGTATTGTCCACCAATGACAGATTTTAGGTGTAAGAAGAGGATTACTGTCAAAAGATTTTTTTTTTTTTCACGATAATGCCTGACCTCACACACCGAATGTGACCAAACAATTCTTACGGAAATTTCAATGGGACCTGTTTGATCATCCTCCATAGAGCTCGGACCTCTCTCCTAGCGACTTTCATCTCTTCTTATACCTAAAATCTGTCCTTGGTGGTCAACACTTCAAAGATGATAAAGAGCTCTTACCACATGGTTGAATACACAGGCAGCAACCTTCTGTGAAAGATGCATGCAAAAACTTGTGGCACGCTATGACAAGTGCTTCCAAACGTTCGGCAGTTATGTGGGAAAGTAGTTTAAGAGTTGTAGAATTTTATACAATAAAAATTTCTTCTGTATCTGTGTACAATTTCATTTTATTATCAAACGGAACTTACTTTCTGGGCGCGCCTCGTATATTATGATTATTGTGATGATTAAAACATTTATTTCTGTTTTAGACTGCCACTGTAAAACTGTATTTAACTGTTTCCGTGCAGTTGATGCATAACTACGTCACTCAAATGTGTTAACGTCCTTGTTATAAAATGCGACTACATACTTCCCAGCCCCTGCGGTTTGAGGCACCTATGTATATGATGAACAAGCTCAGTTGTCTATACATAGACCTTTCACTGTGATAAAGCTTCAAATAATGGTCAAGAAAAACAAATATTCCATCTATTGTCTGCAGAATGTTTCAGGAAAAATAGCAAATATTTTAGAAGATGGTAATAAAGACGATTTGCAGTTAAACTTTCATACAAGTTGTGTACAATTTCTATTGGGTACAGAGAAACAGCTCTTGGTATTTACAACAAATTTAAAGCACATGCAAATTCGGAATTTTTTTGACTGATTCTTTCGTCGGTTCTTGGTAGATCACCATATTGATTTTTATTTAAATAACCAGTTTTAGACGTACTTTAAACTATGAATATGTCCTAGTAAGCCGAAAACCGGGTAACTGGAAATGAACGTGTAGAACAAACACAAAATTCTACTTTGAAGTCAGTGTGTTGTCGTACTACCAAGAACCGACTGATAAATCAGTGAAAATGTCTTCATTTGCATTTGCTCTAAGTTTGTTTGGTTTTCATATTAACAGCTACATCTATGTATTGATTAAAAATTGTTCACAGGTTATATTAAATTTTTTATGCAGTTCCTCTATAGTATCATCTCCTAAAAAACTTACGACTGAGTCGAAAAACTACGCTCCTCTGATCAGAAGACAAGTACACATTCTCAAACAAATTCGCGACTTGGCTTCTTTTGTCTGCTGGGTTCCCCATTCGGTCGTCTGTGCATGCGCGAAGCACTTCCATACTCGTGAGAATAGGATCCGTCCTATTCCGTCTACTAGCGATCGTATGCGTGCATCTTGTGCGAGTGGACGCGTCTACACTGTACGGGCCCGGCGTGACCGGTACATCATGGGTAATCTCGTAAGCTCTCACTTCCCGTGTAGAAGGGGCTTAACGGAACAAGCAAAAGGAGTCTCTGCGGTAACGACGCGCCGGTGGCGGTATAATTACACACGGCGCTCATGCGCTAATTGGACAAAAACGAACCAGGAAATCCGCAGTAAAACTTCATCTTTAGCCTTTATGTGACTCTTTAATTGGGTTGGTCTGTCTGCAGCAAAAGAACTGTGTTTCCTCTTCTTGCTATCCAGACATGTTTTGCGGCAGTTGCAGTGGGCTTCTAATTAGTTTGTATTGAACTACAGAACATGTTACGTACAATATGTACATCACACACTGTAGAGCCTAAGAAACTGGTATAGGACCATATCCGAAAGGCCCATATCCGCAACCGCATCCGCGGCACTTCATCCGCATCCGCAAGTTCGTTATCCGCATCCGCAGATATTAAAGTTTTGAATTAGTAATATCAGTAGACTAGAGGATCCGTACAAATACTTCGTACCGTTAGTGGAATGGAAGTAAAGATGAATGTTCACGAATAGCTTTCTTCAGAATCAATCAATGCAAGTGTTTAAAAACGCAAATGAACGAGCGTGATCCACTGAGTGTTGTTAGATAAAAAAAGCAGTGCGTACCTTAATTATAACGGAAGACATAGTAAACCAAACCGATTAAAATATTCACTGCAAGGACAGAAGAATATCGCGTTTGAATAAAAAAATAAAGTATGGAGAGACTTAAGTTAATTCTGATACTTGATGACAAATCTGCAAATGAATACCTTTCGTTTAAAGCAAAAATGAGGAAATCAGCAGGGTGGTTTGGCCTGGCCGACTGACTTTAGTTTTCGTAGATCTTATATATTAAAAGAATCTACGAAAATTAAAGTCAGTCGGCCAGGCCAAACCACCCTGCTGATTTTTGCTTTAAACGAAAGTATTCATCCACTGATTTGTCATCAAGTATCAGAATTAACTTAAGACTCTCCATCCTTTATTTTTATTCAGACGCGATATCCTTCTGTCCTTCCATTGAATATTTTAATCGGTTTGCTTACGATATCTTCGGTTCTAATTAAGGTATGCAGTTCCTTTTGACCCAACTTCTGCCAAATTTGTAGACAGCCATGGCCGAAAAACTTATCAATCTTGTCAGCAAAAACATTTTACCGTTCTAAATTGCGTGGGGATCAGGGTTTCTCGAGGTTGCACAGTTTCTTGATGTGGGGGCAATGTACGGTGGAGTGAGAACTAAGGAACTGCTACCTCATCCAATCAACATATTTAGAAATTTGAAGGAAACCACCGAGCGTCTAGGTGAGATTGTCACCGAAGAAGAGAAAAAAGTATTCAGAGATGTAGGTGGAGCCCTAACTGTCGATTTATGGTCTGATTCGTACCGTAAAATGAACTATATGGGAGTAGCGAACATTTCGCATGGCACCTCTAGCGTGCAGTGGACCGGTTTGCTACACAGAAAGCACTTGACAGACCGCTGATAGGACACGGTCGTATAGACGGATTGGATGAAGGTTCCACGGGTACAAATACGACCGCTGTGGCCCAGGGGATCAGGACAACAGACTTCCGCTCTACATGGGCCCTGCAAGTTTTCAGCTAACATTTCGACAGACATACTGGGCAGATACCTCGCTCTTTATCCGCATATAACACGCGGATATCTGCGTTGCTCACAATTTTATCCGCAAAGTAAGAAATACTGCGAATATTCGCATCCGCGCAGACCTCTATGTATAGGCATACATACGCAACACACATGTAAACACTCAGGGGACTGTGTTCTGGGCGACGACGCACAGGTGTCTGGCATAGGCGTTACATGCATTACTGCTGCTGCAATAGCAGATTATCACGATCTGAGTGAGTTTCAACGCGATGTTCTAGTCGGCGCATGAGAGATTGGACGCAGCATCTCTGAGGTAGCGATGAAATGGAAATACAACTCTAGTAGGTGACAGTACGTACGCATCCTGGCTGATCATCTCCGTCCATTCATGCCCATTGTGCATTTCGACAGACTTGTACTGTTCCAGCAGGAGAATGTGACACCCCGCACGTCTGAAGTTGCTTCATAGTGGCTCCAGCAACACTCTTTAGTTTTTAAACACCTCCGCTGCCCAAGACATGAAGACTACTGAAAATAACTGGGACGCCTTCCAAAGAGCTGCTCAGAAGAGATCCCCACCCCGTCGTACAGGATTTACGGACAGTCCTGCAGAATACATGGTATCAGTTCCCTCCAGCACTACTTCAGGCTTAACTAGAAAAAGTATAAGAGCGTTGTACTAAGTAACCTGACCACTTAACAGTAAAAAATTATATCTTTGTAGCACAAAGTGTTGTATTCTTGGAAAAGATAGGAACTGTAGACACCTGCTACACTACGACGCCACGCAGAGGCAAGTGCTATCAACACTACAAGACTGAAAAATTATGTTGATCGGATTTGTACGTATATCTGATTTTACCACCTGACCCTACAGTATTATTACCCTTAGTATAAAAATACCATTCCACATAATTTCAATGTAGAATAGCCTCATGTATAGTTGTACATGAGAAACTGCGAGAAAGGAACCACTCAAACCCAAACAACTGTAAAATTTTTCAAGATGTAAAACAAGGTGTACTTGTAGGCCTGTATAAAATCTTGAAAGTCTTCTAATTTGTAAATATCTTCCCCGAGGTCGGCTTCTACCAGCTTTTCCATCCTTCTGTACATAATTCGTGTTAATATTTTGCAACCATGACTTATTAAACTGATGGTTCTGTAGTTTTCACACCTGTCTGCGCCTGATTTCTTTGGAATGGGGATTATTACATTTTTCTTAAAGTCTGAGGGTATTTCGCCTGTCTCATACATCCTACACACCAGTTCAAATAGTCTTGTCATCGCTGGCTTTCCCAGAGACTTTAGTAGCTCTGAGGGTATGTCATCTACTCCTGGGGCCTTGTTCCGACCTAGGTCTTTCAAGGCTCTGTCAAATTCATCTCTCAGTATAGTATCTCCTATTTGATCTTGATCTACTTCCTCTTCCCTTCCTACAACATCGTCTCTAAGTTCATTTCCTTTGTAGAGCTTCTCTATATACTCTTTCCACCTTTCAGCTTTCCCTTCTTTGTTGAGAACTGGTTTCCCATCTGAGTTCTTGATATTCGTAGAGTTGCTTTTCTTGTCCCCAAATGTCTCTTTTATTTTCCTGTAGGCGGTGTCTACTTTTCCCCTTGTTATACATTCTTTTACAGATTTGCATTTGGCTTCTAGCCACTCCTGCTTAGCCATTTTGGACTTCCTGTCAATCTCATTTTTAGTCGACTGTACTCCATTTTGCATGTTTCATTTACTGCATTTTTATATTTTCTCCTTTCGTCAATTAAATTTAGTATTTCCTGTGATATCCAAGGATTTTTTGTAGGTCTTACCTTTCTACCTATTTTGTCCTCTGCTGCCTTCACTATTTCATCTCTCAATGCTACCCATTCGTCTTCTACTGTTTTATTTCCCCCTGTTTCTGTCAATTGTTGCCTCAATCTCCCTCTGAAATTCTCCAGAACTTCAGTTTCCTTCAATTTATCTAAGTCCCATCTCCTTATTTCCCTACCTTTCTGCAGTTTTCTCAGCTTCAGCCTACAGTTCATGACTAACAAGTTATGGTCAGAGTCTATATCTGCCCCTGGGTATGTCTTGCAGTTTATAACCTGGTTCCGGAATCTATGTCTTACCATTATAAAATCTATCTGATACCTTCCAGTGTCTCCTGGTCTCTTCCACGTATACAACCTTCTTTTGTGATTCTTAAACCAAGTGTTTGTTACGATTAAATCATGTTCCGTGCAAAATTCTACCAGGCGACTTCCTCTTTCATTCCTCCTGCCCAGTCCATATTCACCTACTATTTTTCCTTCTCTTCCTTTTCCTACTACCGAATTCCAGTCTCCCATCACAATTAAGTTTTCTTCTCCAAAATGTTCAAATGTTCAAATGTTTGAAAATCTATCGGACCAAACTACGTGGTCATCAGTCCGTAGCTTACAAACTACTTAAACCTAGGTAAACTAACCTAAGGACAAACACACACACCCATGCCCCAGGGAGGACTCGAACCTCCACGGCGGGCAACCGCGCACTCCGCAGCAAGACGCTTTAGACCGCTCGGCTACTCCACCGCGGCTTTTCTTCTCCCTTAACTGTCTGAATAATTTCCTTTAGCTCCTCATATATTTCTTCGATCTGCTCATCATCGGCAGAGCTAGTTGGCATATAAACCTGTACTACTGTTGACGGTGTTGGCTTCGTATCAACCTTGACTACGATAATGCGATCACTGTGCTGCTCATAGTAGTTTACCCGCATTCCTATTTTCTTATTCATTATCAGACCTACTCCTGTGATACCCCCAACTGATTTTGTATTTATAATCCTGTACTCACCTGACCAGAAATCCTGTTCATCCTGCCACCGAACTTCACTAATCCCCACTATATCTAACTTCAACCTATCCATTTCCCTTTTCAAATTTTCTAATTTTCCTACCCGATTAAGGGATCTAACATTCCACGCTCCGATCCGTAGAATGCCAGTATTGTCTTTCCTGATGACAACATCATGAAGAAACGAAATAAATGTAGCAACACGCGATAGGGAGCGCTTACAGAGACGGATGAAGTCCAGTCTCAAAAAACTCGTAAAAGTGAAATAATTACTAAGTCGAAAAATTAAATTAAGAATTACAGCATGCAACCCATACAAATGTTTAGAATTACATAAGTAAGCTATTGAAGGTGGTTGTACACGGCTCAGAGAGAATTAAAGACAGAGTGCGTACTACAAGTTGGAGAATAAACAGCAAAATTAAAATAGGCGGGGAGAAAAGATAGCGAAATATTAGTGGAAATCAGAAGGATACCCGCATAGTTACTGGCCTGATGGCCATGGAACAAACAAGAGTGGAAGCTGAAGGCTTTGTTCTATGAACCAACAACGTGGAACACATATCACGCATGGAAGGAAACGATGAGTGGATTTTTACATGCACTGTATATAAATGAAAATATAAGCTTTTAGAAATCGGGCCCCACAAAGTTAGAAAGTAGAATTTACACAGAGTTCATACACCGCCACATGATCACAAAAGGTTTTAACATACTAGGCCGTTATCAAATTGCAACTAGAATCACACACACTGCATTTATCTATTGGAAATCAGTGAATTGAAGAAACGAGAACACATTTTCGCACACGACCGGAGAAAATATTAAAAAATAAAATAATTCACACGCTCTGTATGTTCGTTCATTCTCTGGTCACGCTTCAGTTGCATCAAAGATTTAGCCGTGATCAAAGCAGATTCCTAAAAAGGCGTTCGCAGACGTCATGGAGTCATGGTGTCGTTGTTGCGAATGAAGTCAACAGCTGCAAGGAATTACGTGGAGATTTCGATGTGATTAATTCGAGAGAAAAACACCGGAGATGTTATATGAGTGAAATGCACCTCGTACAATGTAAAAGGTATTCTTGTTCCTTCTTTATCTACAGTAAAAGGATGGGGGCTCTTCACACCCACATCATCGTGGTGACCAACTCAAAAGTTCCGTTGCCATCTCCGTATTTGTAACGAAGGGCAGGTATGTAAGGGCAGAGGGAAAAATGTGCCACGGCAAGAGCTAAGGGCAAAAACCTTTCCGACAGTGGTGTGGGTATTAGGGCAGTACATCTACATACTCCGCAATTCACCGTAAGGTGCGTGGCGGAGGTTACACTGTACCACTACTAGGCATTTTCTTTCCTATTCCACTCCCAAATTGAACGAGGAAAAGAAAATGCTTATATGCCTCCGTACGAGCCCTAATTTCTCTTATCTTGTCTTTGTGAACTTTACGCGAAATGTAAGTAGGCGGCAGCAAGATTGTACTACACTCAGCTTCAAATTCCGGCCCTCTAAATTTACTTAATAGAAATTCACGAAAAGAACGTCGTCTTTCTTTCAGCGATCTCCAATTGAGTTGCCAGAGCATTTCCGTGACACTCCGCGCATTGATCGAACCTACCGGTAACAAATCTAGCTGCTCGCCTCTGGACCGCCTCTATGTCTTCCTTCCGTACTCACAACTGTCCTTACATGCTCGTTCCATTTCATATCGCTCTGCAATGTTACGCCTAGATATTTGAACGACGCGACAGCATCAAGAAGCTCACTACTAATGCTGTACTCTAACATTATGTGATTGCTTTTTCTACTCATGCGCATCACTTTACAGTTTTCTACATTGAGAGCTAGCTGCTATCCTTCGCACCAACTAGAAATTTTGTCTAAGTCATCCTGTATGCTATTACAGTCAGTTACAGACGACACCCTCCCATACACCACAGCATCATCAGCAAACAGCCGCAAATTACAACTTACTCTGTCCATCAGATCATTTATATAGATAGAAAATAATAGCGGTCCTATCACACTCCCCTGGGGCACGCCTGACCTCTGATGAACACTCGCCGTCGAGAACAACGTACTGCGTTCTATTACTTAGTAAGTCTTCCACCAGTCACAAATCTGTGAACCTATTCCATAAGCTCGTATCTTCGTTAGCAGTCTGCAGTGTGGCACCGGTTTGCTTGCTATCTGGAATAGATCGTGAAAGGGTGTGGTGGTATTAGCGGTAGGTATTTTCCGGTACCATTATCTTTAACAAACCTAGCAATCGATCTATCGCAGATAGCAAGCAGACCGCCACTGCCGCGGCGGAGCGGCCGAGCGCATTGGGGCTCTATGCTAAGATGCGAGAGGTCATTCCCCGTCGGAGGTTCATATCCCCCCCCTCGGGCATGGATTTTTGTGTCGTCTTTAGTGTAAGCTAGTTCGTAAGTAGAATGCAGGTTTAGGGACTGATGACCCTGTAATTAAGTCCCATGAGCCCTACAAACATTTTCAAACCGCTACTGCCCTACTACCCTCTTCACTATCGCAGAGATTTTTTTCCCCTTGGAACTGTCTACTCTGTGTCGAACTCTTTCAAAAATCTAGAAATTTACTGTCTGTCGTTATGGATTCATAATTCGTGTGTTGTGTACGAAAAGAGTGAGACAAATCGACGCTATTTTATGAAAACAAGTTTTTTTTTTTTTTCAAGGGAATTCTTTACAGTTGAGCTTAATACAATGAATCACGCGGACTTGAAGTTCATTTATCTACAGTTTTGCACAGTAGTTCTATTACTCTTCTTATACAGAAACAAAACATTTTAAGAATCATATTATAAAAAATAACAATATTTACATAAACATAAAATATGTATGCATTCTAAATAAAATATACGGTTTCTTCCAGTTTTTATTTATAACTTCAAAACTGAGCTGACATAGGAAAAAGTAATACGACTATCTTGTCCCACTACAGCAGCCACCCGGCTATCCTTGGAGCGATCGCGGCGCCTTTGGCTAGCGTAGTTTCGCCAACTTTTCCCTTATCTCCGGACGAGCTCCCAGATAGCGTTCGGTTCTCGCTGACTTGGGAGAGGAAGGCAGGAAGCGTCCGACTGCGCCCCCTCCCAGACAAAGGACAGCCGCCCTTGAGCGCCAGTTTCGCCCCAGTTCTCTCATCCCGACAGATACCAGGAAGTCCCCAATACCGGGAAGTCAAAGGTACCAGGAACTAAAGAGCTGTATAGGAAAAGTATGGCCTCAATGCCTGCAGCGGCCATCTAGGTTTATCCAGATGCTCCTCCTGATACACTATAATAATTTTCCGAATTAATAATGTATATTTTATGAGCCGTTACTCCAGATCAGTGCAAGATAAGCTTTTCTATTATCCAGTGTTTAAACTAGAAAATAAAATAATCTCCCGAAAAAGGCTCTAACCAAAATTTACATTTGTGAAAAATATGAAAAGTTCGATAAATTACGCTATTAATGAAGGTTTTAAAAAGGAAATATTTGTATATTTAATTGAAGTTGACAGTAATCCTTTAAATGATAAATTTTATATATAAAGATTCACACTTCCATATTATGTCAACACTACAGTAAATTGTCAGTACTGATTTCCGTGTTTTGCATTACATTAATATCACATAACACATTGAAAGACGACTGTCTTCCATATATTTTTTGTATATTTCTGTAGAGTTATAATTTATTTAATGTCGTTAGATTATCATTTTGTTAAAACTTGAACCCCACTCTTTTCAAGGCTTGAGCAATAGCATGTTTATTCCATGTGTTAAAATATTAGTTAATAGTGCTAGGTTTTTCTTATTTTGTTATATTAATACTTTATTATAATATTAATTAATGTGGCATAAGTACGGCTTCTCCGCTACGCCACTGTCCCTGTGAGAATGTGCAGTGGTTTTACTTTTAAGTAGATATGTGAAAATCTATGGCTGTTTGGGGAGTGATAGCTCGCTTTGCATCGTTCTCTCTGCCTCAGTTTCTGTAGCTGCTGATACTACCAAAGAGGTTTCTACACCCTTTGGTTACAAGCTAGTCGACGAGCCCTCTCCAGTGCAAGTCTCACTCTCTGTCCCCACCACCGCTGTTCCTTGGGCTTTCCAGCTTCCGGTAGGTAGCTTTTCGCGCCTCTGTGGCCGCACGGCTATGCATTCCGTGCTGGTCTTCTGGTGAGGTAAGGTTGATTCTGCTCTTGTGTTTGGAGATGGTGCGTTTCGTCGTCTAGAATGTTTAACTTAGACTCGTGAACTACAAATACGGAGATGACAACGGAACTTTTGAGTTGGTCACCACGATGGTGTGGGTGTGAAGAGCCCCCATCCTTTTACTTTAGATAAAGAAGGAACAAGAATACCTTTTACGTTGTATGAGGTGCATTTCACTCATATAATATCTCCGGTGGTTTTCTCTCGAATTAATCACATCGAAATCTCCACGTAATTCCTTGCAGCTGTTGAATTCATTCGCAACAACGACACCATGACTCCATGACGTCTGCGAACGCCTTTTTAGGAATCTGCTTTGATCACGGCTAAATCTTTGATGCAACTGAAGCGTGACCAGAGAATGAACGAACATACAGAGCGTGTTTTATCGTTGGAAAAAAGCCAAACGTCACAAGGAGCCATGTCAGGAGAGTAAAGAGCATGGGAACTCACTTCACAGGTTGTCATGAAACAAATGCAGCGTTCCATTGTGGTCATCCGTCAGCATTCGTGTACCAAACTGGAGAACACTTTGTAATTCCAGGTCCTCATGCAGGTTTATGTGCTCAGATCCCACGGGAATGCCAGATTTGGGGGCGATGTCTTCCACCACAGACAAACATATATGTTACTCTGTGCTTCCAGAGTGCTTCGGCGACCCGCCAAAACAATTTAATGCGCTCCCTCGATCATATCGCCAGACCGGCTGGTGCGCGGCGGCGAGTAAAAAATGGTAAATGTTTGTAATCCTATGGGACCAAACTACGTTGGTCTTCAGTCCCTAGTTTTACAAACCACTTAAACTAAGTTAAATTAACTGAAAGCTTCAGCTCGTCTTCATATTCATAAATAAAAACTGACAAAACACGTGGAATTAGAGAACCCAAAATGTTTTATGTAACTGAATTCGAAAACGGAAAAAAAGAAGAAATTTTTACAGTGGGATTCTAACCACCGATTCTATGACTTGTCTTTGTTCTATAGGTAGTTATGTTCCCTGCGGTCGCTGATTGTGTTCGTTCGTTGTTGTTCAGCGTATTTTTGGCCCAGCTTTTTTTATTACAGGGGTGTTTGGCTTTCTGACCGGGCGCGCTGAGCCACGGCGCCCAGTATTTGAGTCACCCCGACAGATGCTGCAAGGGCTTACGTTTACTTCGCAAAACTTCTAAGTCGATTTTCTCTAGAATTTTTGAGAGTTGCGTCGAATGACTTTGGCTGATTGCTAGTTAAGTTCTGAAGTTCACATACCATAAATATAAAGAATTTCTAACATCCGATACCCATGCGGTTTCCTTGTGAGTCGTGTCTTCAAATGGCTGACCATTGTAGTTTCCCATGACGTTTCGAACCTGTTGAAATTTATTTAATCATCTTCAAATGTACAGAAGAATATAATACTTACCTTTTTGCCAGGAATTATTTCTCAGCGCTTCGCATCTTCGACAGTTTACAAAATATTCTGGATGTATCTGTGTCTGTAGCCAGGTCTCTTTCTCTCTCTCTCTCTCTCTCTCTCTCTCTCTCTGTGTGTGTGTGTGTGTGTGTGTGTGTGTGTGTGTGTGTATCTGCGTGTATTTTTGTGTACCCTTTATTTTATTGAAAATAAAATTTGTGACTAGTTGAACCGTGCGAATAATTCGACCTCTATCCTGAGCAGACACAATTGTTGTAGTGCGAAGAACTGTTCTAGTATTTGTAATGTAATTTCCATTTCGGTAATAAAAACTTCTGTGAAAGTATCCTCCAGTGTACATGTTATATGGAAATCGGTAAAAAATAATTAATTAATGGATGACAATCTTGATTATATCCAATTATCGACTTTCCGCACTTTCTAATATCTAATTGACCTGTGGGAATAATTCGCACTCTGTCCTGATCAGTCACAGATAGGTAAGACAGTAATGGGAAAAAGGTAGATACAAGTGCATATGTATAAAATATAATAAACTTTGAATAATGGTAACAAATATTAGTCTCATTGTAAGAAAATTTACATAATTAAATACAATATGATTAATTGAGAAAAATATAAAAATCAAATATTGACTGTTTCGTGTTTATTTATTTATTTATTTATTTTTTTTTTTTTGAAAACTTGTTTATTTTACAGAGGTCTTGAGATTTCCGAACTGCGACATGAACTGTTCAAACAGTTTCATTCATGTTCAAGCCCAGCCCTATGCATAGCCACTCCATGAAATTTAAAATTATTGTCGCACCTGTCTCCGTTACAACTAATTAAATTAATTACAGAAATCTCGTGATAAACTAGGCTTGCGTAAAGAATCTAAACAACTGCAAGAGCTGTCGTGTCTGTTAGTCAAATTACTTGTGTATTTTTTGTCGTTACATCGACGTGTATAACAGAAATCGTGTGATAAACAATGTTTGCATTAAAGAAGATCTTTGGCTTGCATTGAAAGTCCAAACAACTGTAAGAGCTATCTTTCGTGTTAGTTAAACAGACTGTCAATAGATGGCACTTTCTACGTTGCTTTTACATCGGCCGCTGGTTGCCGTGGCTGATGGGAGCAACCGTAAATACATGTTCCATACAATCGTTAGCCGTGTATCAACTTAGATTGTACGAACAGTACAATTTTTTCAAACTAAAGTTATTTTGTGAAAACAATAACTTTAAACTATCTAGGTATTTTTCGTCATTAGTGGAGAACGAAACCTTGATAATGATACCTCAATCATTAATTTTGGATAAGTAATACTGGAGACATGGCGTACCCACAAAAAACTCAGATGAGAAATAATAGGTGGCGACGGTGGCCGAGGGGACTGAGGCGCTCCAGTCACGGTCTGCACGGCCACTACGGTCGGGGGTTCGAATCCCCCCTCGGGCATGGATATTTGTGCCGTGCTTAGTATTAGCTAGTTCATAAGTAATTTGTAAGTTTAGGGACTGATGACCCCGTAGTTAAGTCCCATAAGCTATACAGACATTTGAACATTTGATTTGAAATAATATTTATGATAGGTTTGCTCGATATTTAGTATGGTCTTCCGCCGATTTGCAGGTGTTGGATGTTGTAAGCTTACATAACTTTATTCCACAATAATGTGGAATGTAGTATAACGTCTTTAATGCATCATCTTTTCTGAAACTAATAATGTCGCTGGTTCAGGGCAGCATTATTGACAGACACTCAGTCGTTGGAATGGAGAGTTAGGAGCAGTCAGTCGCGGTAGGTAGGAGCTCTCTATACTTGTCAGACTAATGTATTCATTGAATGATAAAGCACACAGTGAATGATTGTTTTGTTCTCTGAAATGTGTAATTATCGGCGAGTGAAAATATTTAATAAAATAAAAAGGTTTTAGTCAGTTACAATTACCTTTTCAAAGTAATTATTACGAACTCGGTCGTTAATATTATCTACATCTACATGGGATACTCTGCAAATCACATTTAAGTGCCTGGCAGAGGGTTCATCGAACCACCATTATACTATTTATCTCCCATTCCATTCTCGAATAGCGCGCGGGAAGAAAGAACACCTGAATCTCTCCGTTCGAGCTCTGATTTCTCGTATTTTATTCTGATGATCATTTATATCTATGTAAGTGGGAGTCAACAGTATATTTTCGCATTCGGAGGAGAATGTTGGTGATTCGAGTTTCGTAAGTAGCCCACGCCGCAGCGATAAGCGCCGTTGTTGTAATGATTCCCATCCCAGACCCTGTATCATTTCCGTAACGCTGTCTCCCCTGTATCGTGACAATACCAAACGATCTGCCCTTCTTTGGACTCTTTCGATTTCCTCCGTCAAACTCACCAGATAAGGATCTCACACTGGGCAGCAATACTCCAAAAAAAGGACGGACAAGCGTAGTGTATGCAGTCTCTTTAGTAGTTCTGTTGCATGTTTTAAGGGTTCTGCCAATAAAACGCAGTCTCTGCTTCGCCTTTCCCACGACATTATCTACGTGTTCTTTCCAATTTTATTCTGAAGTTAATTATCAGCAGTTAAAGTTTCTTTTGAGATCCTGCTAAGAGCATCCTTGCTATAATTAGAGTAATATAGAGGCTTCCTACAATGTCTAACTAGGTGTATAGATTTCTGTTTCTTCTATGAGGTCCATCGTTCATTTACATGTTTCGATCCATCACGCTCATCTTCAGAATCTTCGTAGTTTCGACAGCTCTGACAGTAATTGTCATTATTTAGACGTGTTGCACAACCACAAAGATTCTGAAGATGATCCTGATGGATCTTGTGGCGCATTTGTTTTTTACTGGACATGCATTAACGCCACACTTTTCTATACATCACCTGTTGCAGATGTTCAGTGGTCTCGAAGATCTTGTAGCTCGCCTGCCATTAACACATTACAAAATTATGTTATGACGTCGGGTTCTCTGCGTTTTCAGAAAACTAAATTTGTGACACTTTCATTTGTTTTTTAAGTATGTTTATTCATCCATTCCTGATAAAGCAATTTCACAACACACTTCCATGCTAAATAAAATGTTACTCCACTAAGATTGCCATAAGACTCCAGACTTCCTACTCCTCATCCTGCCTCAGTTCGCGCCAATTCGCGCGTATTAATATCTGATAATATTTCTAGAACCTTCTAGAACACTGAAGTACAACATTTAAATATTTAACAATTTGCTCAATAAACATTAATGACTCCTGCTTTACGCAAAGATACATAAAAGTATGACAGATGTAATAATAAGGTTTTTTTACATCAAAATAAACAATAGAAAAGATCGTAAGTAAACAACAATCAGTGCAGTGTTCAAATCAAATGTTTGTTAAGCTTATGGGACTTAACTACGGGGTCATCAGTCCCTAAACTTACAAACTACTTATCAACTACTTACGAACTAGGACGGCACAAATATCCATGCCCGAGGGGGGATTCGAACCCCCGACCGTAGTGGCCGTGCTGACCGTGACTGGAGCGCCTCAGTCACCTCGGCCACCGCGGCCGGCAGTGCAGTGTTAATATATGTTTACATTGTTGTTACGACTTTCAATACTTAATTAATTTAGTTTGTTAGAAGACCCTAGTAATGCAAATTATAATGATTAAAATAACTTGACAGAAGCGCTATAAAATGCTTAAAAAAAGGTAAAGCAGTCTACATCCGAAGATTGGTTTGATCACCACAGTGCTTTACTAAGCATGGTCCTGTTTGGAGGTGGTATGCCGTTGCCTTCCTCCGACCTTCGAACTGACTTACCCAGCCAGTTACAGGGGGACCTACAGTTTAACGTGGGTTCCGAACCACGGTGCTACTCAGTATTTTTCACATGAGCAATACTGCCAGAGGTGAAAGAAGTGGAAAATGCTTATGTAATATAAACATAGAATATTAGGTTACAATACTACGACGAACTATGGTATCGAATACTTCAGTTATTTAAACAAACGGGACCCTCCTGGCTAAATATATTACAATCTAAACATGTAAAATAATCATAATAATAATAAAAACGCTCACACACTTTTAACTGTTGACTGATAATTGTACAGTAAATCATTTCACTTCCATATTAATATGAATTATTTTACTATAGTTCCATCCTCAGCTGAGTGAGAAGGAAGTTGTGATCTGCTCGGACTGTAAACGTTTTCCGTCTTTTAATAACTAAGAATGTATATGCGATTGCTTTTTGTACGACCTTCCTCGGCAATAAAGTGTCGCGAACCCGTCAGCACCCTGTCTGTTTTGCTCGGTAATGTAGTCTGCATACTGACGCCACATCTCGATTACGTCGTCAGCTGTTTTCGCGCAAACGGAGCGCTGTTCTCTTCGGAACAAGAGCAGCGGACAAAACAGAACTGCTGTGTCGAGCTGGCGTACGTCAGCAGACTGGCGTCGACTGGACGGACCGCGGTATATGGCGCAGAAGCCGTTACGGCCGCGGCGTTTGTCAAGTCTGTAGGGCAGAGTTGAGCGCTCATGCAAATCTAGCGTGAAGAACGCCCCGCCGAGTAACTTGCGTCGTAATTCACGTCGGAATGTCTTTTACTCTGTGACCTTGCTGGGACATCTTTAGTCCAGTCACATAGCTTCGGAAAGAATGCGCAAGGACATATATTTCCTTTACTTGGTGACAGCGTGAAAGTGTTCGGATACTTTCCTGACGGCCATGAAACATGGTACGGTTTTTGCGTTAGCATTTATTATAAGCAAAGAATAACAAAAAAACTTATTTTCATATTCACGGAATGTATGACATTAACTGCGAATGGGTAAAGTTTAAAATGTGTACCCAGCCAGGACTCGCACCCGGATCTCCTGCTTTCTAGGCAGCTGCGCTGACCTCTAAGCCACTGTGGACACAGCGATCACCACACTTGCACGGAATTACTCAAGTACGCCTCCTGTCAGATACAAATTCTCAACATTACCCTGTCCACTAGAACTCAAACTCGTAGTTATTGTAAACTAATTCAGGTTACAGTAAGGTCCTAGGAGTGCTTCCGCATGAAGAAAGGGTTATTGCCTGTCATCGGCATTTATATATATATATATATATATATATATATATATATATATATATATATATGTGTGTGTGTGTGTGTGTGTGTGTGTGTGTGTAACTTATATAAATGCCGTTGACGGGCAATAATCCTTTCTTCAGTGCGGAAGCACTCCTAAGCCGTTACTGTTACGTGAATTAGTTTACAATAATTACGTGTTTGAGTTCTGGTGGGCAGAGGTGAAGTTGAGAATTTGTATCTGACGGGAGGCGTACTTGAGTAATTCCGTGCAGGTGTGGTGATAGTTGTGTCCCAATTGGTGTAGAGCTCAGTGCACTGCCTCGAAAGCAGGAGACCCGGGTTCGAATTTCGGCCGGGTACACATTTTCAACTTTACCCATTCTCAGTTAATGACACACATTCCGTGAATATGAATAGAAAATAACTGCAGGATCAAAAGTGACGTCTGTTCTTTCGGACAGAAAGAACAGACGCTCAGTTTATATAAATGAGCTGGCCGCGGTGGTCGAAAGGTCTGCGGCGCGACAATTATGGTCTACACGGCCGCTGCGGTCGGGGGTTCGAATACCTCCTCAGGCATAGATATTTATGCCGTCCTTAGTATTAGCTAGTTCATAAGCAGTTTGTAAGTTTAGGGAATGATGACCCCGTAGTTAAATCCCATAAGCTCTACAAATATTTGAACATTTTTTTTTTATGAAACTGATTTTAACGACATATTTCTGTAGTTCTCAACATCTGTCCTGTTATCATTTCAAAGTGGATCAAACTGTTATTTTATCATTATACTTTTGACCCACACTTAGTCAACGATGTAAGATGCACAGTAGATATAGAAGCAACATATATATCCAATTTTATAAATAATCAGGGACGCCCATGTGACACTTTTTATGGGAACCGGAACCGGGGGAAGGGGGTTGGGGTGGTGGAATGGCCGAGCGCTCTAAGGCGTCTTACTGCGGAGCGCGCGATTGCTCCCCATCGGAGGTACGAGAGCTCCCTTGGGCAAATCGTGTGTGTGTGTTGTCCTTAGGTTAGTTTAAGTAGTTTGTAAGCCTAGGCACTGATAACCTCAGCAGTAAAGCCCCATAGATTTACAAACATTTGAAATGAGTTGGGACGAGACCTGATGGTACTAAGTATTTTCAATACTTCGGAGGAGGAATGTACCTTATTGAAATGACGTTCAAATAATTTTGTTTAAAGAAAATAACCTTTCTATTATTTTTACTTTCCACAGTGTGTTGTGAATAAAATTTCTTTTAACGTCTGGTAAATTTACAGGCGAGTTAATGCGTGAAATATTTCATTTAAGCATGTAAGCGAAAAAAAGTATAGGAACAGTTTAAATGTATGCTTAAACTTTGCTGGAAGCCATTACGTTGCTTTATTATCAAACACTGGATGAGTGCAGTTTTCGCTTGAGCTTCATTGCAAGGACAAGGTTGTTTCTCATGAATATTAATGTGTTACAACCTCATATCTCATGAACTCTCTGATATATCATGATATAATTTTACAGGAACATTCAACTATATGAGAAAAGTGTACATCTACATACATACTTCGCAATTCACCGTAAGGTGCGTGGCGGAGGGTAAACTGTACAGCCGGCCGCGGTGGCCGAGGGGACTGAGGCGCTTCAGTCACGGTCTGCACTGCCACTAGGGTCGGGGGTTCGAATCCCCCATCGGGCATGGATATTTGTGCCGTCCTTAGCCTTAGTTAGTTCATAAGTAGTTTGTAAGTTTAGGTACTGATGACCCCGTAGTTAAGTCCCATAGACTATACAAACATTTGAACATTTTGGTACACTGTACCACTACTAGGTATTTCCTTCCCTACTCCACTCCCAAATAGAACGAGGAAAGAAAGAATGCCTATATGCCTCCGTACAAGCCCTAATTACTCTTATCTTGTCTTTGTGATTTTTACACGAAATGTAAGTAGGCGGCAGCTAGATCATACTACACTCAGCTTCAAATTGCGGCCCTCCAAATTTCCTCAACAGAAATTCACGAAAAGAACGTCGTCTTTCCTCCAGCGATCCCCAATTGAGTTGCCGGAGCATTTCCGTGACACTCGCGCATTGGTCGAACCTACCAGTACGAAATCTAGCTGCCTCTATGTCTTCCTTTAAACTGATTTGCTGCGGGTCACAAACACTTGAGCAATACTCAAAACGTGGTCGTACAAAGCGTTTTATACGCGGTCTCCTTTACAGGTGAAGTACATCTTCCCAAAATTCTCCCAATAAACCGAAGTCGGCTGTCCGCCTTACTCACAACTGTCCTTACATGTTCGTTCCATTTCATATCGCTCTGCAATGTTACGCCTAGATATTTCAACGACTCGACAGCATCAAGAAGCTCACTACTAACGCTGTATTCGAACATTATAGGATTGTTTTTCCTACTCATGCACATCACCTTACATTTTTCTACATTGAGAGCTAGCTGCCATTCTTCGCACCAACTAGAAATTTTGTCTAAGTCATCCTGTATGCTATTACAGTCAGTTACAGACGACCTGTCCATCAGATCATTTATATAGATAGAAAATAATAGCGGTCCTATCACACTCCCCTGGGGCACGCCTGACGATACACTCGTGTCTGATGAACGTTTGCAGTCGACAACAACGTACTGCGTTCTATTACTTAGGAAGTCTTCCAGCCAGTTACAAATCTATGAACCTATTCCATAAGCTCGTATCTTCGTTAGCAGTCTGCAGTATGGCATCGCGTCGAACGCCTCTTTGAAGTCTAGAGAAACACAATCCGCCTGTTGCCCTTCATCCATGGCTCGCAAGATGTCATGTGAGAAAAGGGCAACTGAGTTTCAGACCAACGATGTTTCCTAAACCCTTGCTGATTGATAGAAAGAAGCTTTTCCGTTTGAAGGAAATTTACTATATTCGTACTGAGAATACGCTCTAAAATTCTACATGAAACTGATGTCAACGATATTGGCCTGTAATTGTGTGGGTCAGTTCTCTTTCCTTTCTTATAAACGGGAATCACCTGCGCTTTTTTCCAATCACTAGGAACTTTGCAGTGAATTAAAGATTCGCGATAAATGCAAGCTAAGTAGGGGGCCAATGCCGCAGAATTGTCTTTGTAAAACCGAACTGGTATTCCATCCGGACCAGCAGACGTTTTCGTATTTAGCTTTCTCAGCTGCTTCTCTACACCGGAAATACCTATTACTATGTCCCCCATTTCGGAATTAGTACGTTGATCAAATGATGGTACCTTTGTGCGGTCCTAAAGGTGTTGATAGTAACGTTAGTGGTAAAGAAGTAGTCAATCTGAAAGTCACGAGTGATGTTGGATCTTTACCATACAAAATTTAAATCGAACTCTTTATTGCCGGATTTACATGTTTATGACATTATATCGCCTTTATTAGTCTCTTCGAATGATACATATTTTCTCAGCAAAATTCAGCAGTAAATGTCGATTTTGTCTGCAAAACGGAACACTAATAGATTCGTCAGAAAATAAAGTAGACTGATAAAGTTCAACGCCACGCCTAGTGTCGAAGTTGGAATGCATGAACACCAAAAACAGTAGTAAGCGCCAAACGTTTCTTTCTTCATATTGTGCGGGTTGTTAGTGAGAAAACTCTTACGTAAAAGTATTAAATTACGTCTAAAGATTATTGGAAGTTCCTAAGCCATTTTCATATAATGGATAAACGAAGTCAGCAATATACAGCATTCCTTCCGCGAAGGTGAATGTTGTTCCTACACATGGCAGTAAGATGCGGCCAACACTTGAGTAACCAGGCACACAGGGAGCCCAGCTACGGACAAAAACTTTCAAGAATTGAATCCAGTTCAGTTCGAGAACTCACTGCCTCTACGAAATGTCCTCTTTAATACTGAAGACTGAGAAAAACACAGCTTCAAGGCAAAGACTGTAAATATAGTGTTATCATATTAAAAAATTTAATACAAAAATGTTGGTACTACTCAGTGAGAATATTTTGACATCGTTTAAAATTATTACAGGAAATACGGCAAGTCAAAATTTTGTTGTCCCTTGAAGCCACTAGCAGAAGGGATTGAGTAGTGTGTTCCCTGTTCCGATAACCATTTAGAACGAAACTGTAGATTTTGCTAAAATTCCGGTGAATATTCGTATACACCTCTCTCAATTTTCCAATCACATACATACGCTAAGCAATGGAAATCGTAAATCAGGACACAACGTTTAGTCCTCTTTCACCAAAATTACAGTATTTTTGTTTTTACTCTTCAGTATGAAAGAGAACATTTTGTAGGGACAGTGAGTTCTCTAAACCTAACTGAATGCAGTTGTTGAAATTTTTTGACGGTCGCTAGGCTCGCTGTGTGCCTGCTTGGTTATCGCATCTTACTGCCATGTGTAGGAACCGCATTCAGTTCCCGCTACTGACAGGGATTTCCCCTTAGCGGGAGGTTTGCAGAGGGATCCTTTCGCAACGTCACTTTGTATAAAAGATAATATAATTTGTAATGAGGATAATTTACGCAACGCCGCAAAGACGACAGGTACATAAAAGGTTTCTGTCGCAACATAAATGGTGAACTATTCTGTTTAAACCTTTAATGTTCCAGTTTTTTCGATCTGTAAAACTGATCAACATTTTAACAGATTTTCGTTTGTAGCTGCTTGTATATACATAGTGCAGCATATGCTAGCTGTGCGTCCTATCGATTATCAATAGCAGCATGCTACATAAGAAGTTTGACGGTTACTTGCATGAAGGTACTGAATAATGTGTGTTTTTGTTAACTTTAGTACTCTTTCCTTGCCATGTATAAGTAATTAATCACATGACAGGGATGAGTGTTTCTTGCCTTGAGCAAAGGTTGGAGCCCTTCTTTCTTATGGTTGCCTCCGAAACATGTTTCGGTGAATAAAGAACAAAAATTGTATTTGCACAAGGCAGAAACAATCATGCTTAGCATATATGAGGAAGCAAACAGTAGAAAGAAGAGCCTGAACCACAAAACAGTTAATTACATTTGATAGTTACATAACAGGTGACTCTTGAAAGAACAGAAAACGTTATAAAGCTGATCAGCGGTGAACGGTCAATAGTCTGCACTAATTTTTAACGAAAAATATGTATTTTAGCGTAAATTTCAGTATTTTTTCTGATTATAATTTATAAACAAATCACGCTAATTGTTACAGATTCAAAACGTCATGCAATAAAGGGTTAAAATAGAAATAGTCGGAGATCTTACTGTATGAATACTAACGTCACTGCTGTTATGATTTTCAAAAACAGCAAGAGTCTTTTTTGTTCATTTTTTAGGAGAGATGAGATACTCTCACAAGAGACACCTTTGACCTGGAATGCTTAGCGCTTCACGAAACCGTTCTTAGAATAATACTTGATCATATAACTCAAAAGTAATCTGTGTCATTACCACAAATGACAATTTAAAAGAGATGAACAAAGTACCAAGGTACTAATATTCTAGGAGAGAATTATACGTAACTCAGTGACGTCACTGTATCATTTTAAAGCAACAGCGCCAAAAAAACCTATGCTTAAAATAATTATAATAGCGCCAAAGAGGTGTATACTCCATCCTCTTGGTTACAAGAACTGTTTTTGGAATGACGGATAATAATCAACAGCAGCATTTAACGGTGTCTCGAAAATATTGTGCCGCACCGGGATTCGAAGCTGTATTTTCCCCTTTTCGCTAGCGGCCGCGTTAACATTTCCACAGTTTTCGCACGTCTGCCTGACCGATCCAATCTTCCATATGCCACAAACCGCCTCCTGCCTATGAGCAATCTTACATTCTATCATGTAATTCCCGCACAGGAAGATACATTTTACTCTATTTATCGTAAGCCTTGCTGTGGCTGATTCAAATACGACGTGCAAACTGTTGAAATAAGGAATGGTGTATCTCTTCTACTTTGCTGTGACCACCTGATTTAAATTCTGCATCTGTACTTTCAGATCAAATGCCAGTACTTTCAGATGTGTAAGATATGTGTGAGTTGCGTTATTAGCTTATTTTAACTATATTGTTTTTGTCAGCGTTGATGGAAAATGTAATCATAACATGTAGGCTTTCACGGCCGGCGTTGTCGTCAATTACAACTTCCGGGCTAAATTAACGAGTTCGATCGGTAAAAGATTAGCGTCCTCCTGGACCCTACTGTATATAAGAAGTTGAAAAAGGATCCTACATCAAACGTGTTAAATGCTACCAATTGTTTGATAAAACAGTCTTCCAAACCTATAGAAGTTAAAAAGTATCTTTGCAAAACGGAGGCTTCCCCCGCCCCCTCTCCCCCAACCGAGATTATATGAGCTACCAAAGATAAAATGTTCAAATGTTTGTAATTCTATGGGACCAAACTACGTTGGTCATCAGTCCCTACTCTGACAAACTACTTAAACTAACCTAAGGACAACACACACACATCCGTAGCCGAGGGAGGATACCGAACCTCCGACGCGATAGGACGCACGATCCGTAACGCGACGCTCCAGACCGCTCAGCTACTCCCGCGCGGCCCTACCAAAGACACATAAGCCTGATGTTCCTTTGAGATCGATAGCGAGCGCATTTGGAGCTCTTACTCAAGAGCTAGTTAGACACCTTGCCTCTTTGCTACAACCATACATAGGCAAAACGGAGAATCCCTTTCTTACATAGCTGATATGTACCCTACTGATGCAGTAGCCTTCCATTACTCTCCTTCTCCATGGTGGATTTGATCTTTGGATTAATACTATTTAGGTGTACCAGGAAATCATTTAAATCCTCTTCACCGTGGTTCCAAATCACAGAAGTGTCATCCACGTACCGATACCATCTCGAAGGGCAGTATTTGTTGTTCAAAATATTCCATGAATGAATTAGGAAATTGCGGGACTCTGAGGGCTTCCCATGGCTACCCCTTCAACGTGTCCATATAATTTGCTGCTATACTGAAAGTAGGTTGTGGACAGACAATGGCGGAACAAGGCTACTACATCAGTAGGGAACATATCAGCTATGTAAGAAAGGGTTTCGTCAAACGGGACCATGGTGAACAGAGATACTACGTCGAAACCGACAAGGATGTCCGCCATTGTCTATCCACAACCTACTTTCAGTATAGCAGCGAATTTTATGAACACGTTGAAGGGGTAGCCATGGGAAGCCCTCAGAGTCCCGCAATTTCCTAATTCATTCATGGAATATTTTGAACAACAAACACTGCCCTTCCAGATGGCATCGGTACGTGTATGACACTTTTGTGATTTGGAACCACGGTGAAGAGGATTTAAATGCTTTCCTGGTACACCTAAATAGTATTAATCCAAATATCAAATCCACCAGGGAGAAGGAGAGTAATGGATAACTGAATTTCTTACCTGTATTAGTGATTACATGGGCTGATGGAACCTTGGGGCACAAGGTATACATAAAAGAGACACACACCGACCGTTACCTGCATAAGAACTCGAAACACCACCCCAGGCAGAGGAGAGGTGTCATAAAAACACTTGTGGACAGAGCTAACAATATCTGTGAGCCAATCTATTTGCAAGAGGAATTGAATCATTTGCGGAGGGCTTTTAAGAAAAATGGTTATTCTGATAACGAGATCGACCGAGCACTCCATCCAAGTAGAAAAGTGACCGAAAATAGGCGACAGAAACAACCATCTGCTGGAAATGTTTTCCTCCCCTTCATTCATAACATCACGAGCCGTATTGGCAAAGTACTGGCCAAGTTCCAAGTGAAAACTATTTTCAGACCCACTAAGAAAATAACGAACTCTTAAGATCAGCGAAAGATGCTCGACATCCTCTAGACCAGGGCATATAAAATTCCTTGTAGTTGTGGCATGGTGTATATAGGGACAACAAAAAGAAGCGTCAATACACGCTTAAGGGAACACTAAAGAAACTGTCGTTTGGGACATATCGACAAATCCGCAGTAGCAGAACATGTATTTCAAAACGGAGATCGTGAAATAAAATTTGGTGATACGAGCGTGCTAGCAAGGACTTCGCTCTATTATACACGTACGTACAGAGAGACTAGTGACATTCAAATGTTTGTAATTCTATGGGACGAAACTACGTTGGTCATCAAACTACTTAAACTAACCTAAGGACAAGACACACATCCATGCCCGAGGGATGAATCGAACCTCCGACGCAGGTGGCCGCGCGATCCGTAACGTGGCGCTCGAGACCGCTCGGCTACTTCCGCGCGACGGCTATTCAAATCCACAAACATCAAAACGATTTTGATAGAAAAGAATAAGGTTTAAAATTGGACGAGATGTGGCAGTCGACATTGCACCAATCACGTGACAATCGATTACCTGTAATCGAGAGGAGTGACGATAATCGCAGATAGTTGCATAGTCGGCAGCACGTGATGTGTGGTGGCGCCCTCTTTCTGTTCTATATAAGCGGCAGATCCACCACCTAGAAGCCAGTCGTCGACTCACATCATAAGATGTTCGCGGTTGACAACGAAACGTCAGGGGGAAGAAGTTTTACCGATCGACCACGGCTATCTAGCCCGTACTGAACAACGTACAATTTTCTTGATTCAGACGGCAAGGTTTTCATGTAAATGACACATACTAGCCGTTCTTTTACTTTTTTGTGACGGAATGCTATTGTATGCATCGTTTCGTGTGGTTCCCAGTTTTCGAGGTCAGAGGTGTCCTTTGTCTCCTGATGCCACTGAGGAGCTACCTGAATGAGAAGTAGCGACTCCAAGGTCTGCAAGGCCCACTTCGGCCACAAGATGCTCCTTACCGCATCCGAATGGTAACATAAGGCACATCGCGGAGCCAACGAGATACACCGTGGGATTCACAGACAGTGGGTGAGGCGGCGGCGGTCGCCATGCGTGGTCTGACCACAGTGTCCAGTTTTCTCTCTCTCGTTTTAGACGGGCAGACTGCCCAAGAGCGTGCTACATTATATATCCTACTAGCTTAATTCCCGCTCCTTCGCACTCATAGAATGGATAGTCTACATTGGTTGTTTCCACTTCTAAATATAAATTTTCATAGATTTAGCTTTAAAAATGCTTTCCTAATCAAGTATTTTGATACAATTTGCCACCCCCTATTTAACAATTGATGGCAGAATTCAAAACATCCCGAAAAAAAATTTTTTAAATTCTAATCATGGTTCCAAATCAAAATTTTCTCATTTATAGCATCAAAATAGTCTTAGTAGCACCCTTAAAAGATTTTCCCTTATTTCACCCGCTTAATGGTACGTATTTTTAAAATTCCAATCAAAAATCTAAATCCTAATTGCCTTTAATAGCAATGTATTTTCAAAAAAACCGTTCATCCCCTATTTCACCCCCTTAGGGATGGGAATATCGAAAAATCGCTGATGCCTACAGTATAAGATAAACAACGTCTGCAAATTTCAAGTTTCTATCGTCTGTAGATTCATTTGTCAGAGGCGTTTTCTGTCCTTTACAAACGGTTCGAGAATGCGAAATTTCTTTCTTACACTTTGGCATCTTTCTTGGTAGTTTTACTTCTCAAACTGCAATATGCACTTATTTTTCTTTATTCGTACGCTTGTTGCAGTAAAACAACACGTTTTGCTGTCTATAACCTCCTTGCTATTATTGTGTCGAAAGTCGTCGCTGGTGTTCAGTCCGAATTTTATATAAGCAGACGACTTTCAACAACTGTATCTTCCATCCTGTTATAGCTATCGACACGGAACTGCTATGGTGTTCAACGGGAGACTTTGTACTACAACAACACAGAGAGATCGTTCTTCTGCATTGTGCAGTTTTTGCCGAAGGGAAAAATATTGACACCCACACGTAGAATTACATATAAGTCGGTAAGTTTCAACTCCCATATCCCCCCTCCCGTTATCGTTTATCAACCCTCTACCACTATAGTGCACAATGGGAGATTGACACCTACTACCACACACGAAAACTATTCTTATGCGATGTGTATTTTTGGCTGCAGCGTGAAATATAGACACAAGATTAACAGACAGGACTGTGCGTGGAGAAATCAGGACATTTCTATACAGTGAGAGATGTAAATTGATTGCAATACCTCTACTGAACCACATATGTGTAGATAATTGTTCACAAGCGTGATCGTTTGTCAGGCAAACTAATAATAAGTGACGAAGAAGACGATTACAGGTTTTCAAACAAGAAAACACGGTTAACTATTCCTCGACATTCAAAACTGGCTGTAAAGCAAAGATCAAGGTCCATTTACTTCAGAGAAGCTACAGTGCACTCGAATCAGTTCCGTGCGAATCTGATTTTAAGCACTGTAACTGCGCCCAAGAATCATTCCGTACGCCTCTGTTCGCGGTAACAATAGGTATTCACGTCAATCACAAGCCGACATCCGATCGGTTAAATTCACTTTTGCTAACTCAAAACACTAACCATTATGTCAACCAATTATACCCTTGGTAAACACTTTGCACTTTCGAGTTAACGTAGCTGTTTCCCACGAGTCTATTATCAAGACGTTACTTCAGCTGATGCGTAAACCACAACTGCCGCCGAGGAGTAGTTATACAAGCTCTGGCACTGGCACAACATAAAATACTATTTTGTAATATTCAAAGTCTAGTGCATGCTTGTGGGTTGACTGCTTCTAAGGGTATGAATTATGTTACCCATACAGGTACCGGGAGGAGTACAAATGATGGGACTTTCTAGGTGATTTCCTGCCCTTCTGTGAATGTCAAATTGTTGTTGTTGCTGGTGGTGGTGGTGATGATGACGTCATTGAAACAGAAACTACACTTTCTATCTGAATTTACTCAAAATGGTTATATATTGTCACTACTCTGGATTTAAGATACGTGAGAGTGGAACAGAATACCTCGTTAAAGCCACTACCTTTATGGACGAGAACCGTAATACCACTAAAGATCGTGAACGATATTGAAATTTTGCTCATGGCATGAAAAGGAAGCCTCGTCCACCTGATAATTTTTGGTGTTCAACTCTTCTTTAGAATCAAGTTACCCTAGTCCCAGGCCATTTTCTACGTCTCCTTCTCTCAGTGTCAACCATTTTTACAGCATTTTGGCGCTTTAGTACAGCTTCATTACCAATGATGAATGTGATTTTCTTCGGCAGGATAAAGGTAATTATTTGTTTCTCAAATAAATGTCACTTATGGCCCTGTTTTTTGAAACTTGTTATTAGTACACACAAAAATGTATCTGCATGTTACAGACTTATTATTTACTCCATTGTCAGAGTTAATTTATTTAAGAAGGGAGCTAATAGGTCTAAACATTATTTTTCCACAAGTTTTTTTTTCTATGGAACAACTGTATGCAAGGTTACACTACAATGCCAAGCTTTGTTACCACGCGTAAGAGGCAGAAATGTGTACTACAAGTGTTCGTGTTCCTTCTGTACGCGCGGGAGCTAGGTGTTGAAGGAGATGAACCGCCTGTAATATCACGAGCGCAGCACTTTCCGCTAAGGAGACGCGATCGTCGAGGCGTGGCACTCAGGGTGTTAATTGGTACAACTAAGAAGTTCTCGCTGTGGATGGCAAACTACAGTGGAAACGTCTTTAGTGAAAACTCTGGTCTTTCACTACACGCTGCAGCGAATCCACAAACATAAAAAGTGTAATGTAGCACATTTTAATTGCACGCATGGCTAGATGGTTGGCAGGTTTTGCTTTCGAACAGAAGATCAGAACGGAGATGACTGCCCAGGAACTATTGCGGAAAGCAACAATGGCCTTCTGGCATTCCCCGGAATTTCCAGGGACAGGCGCTGTGCGTCTATGTGCAGTACAAGGAAAACATAGGCAGGCTTAGTTAATGATAAAGCCAGACATGTGACTGTATAGGGAAGCAAAAACTGAGGTCGGGTCTTAAGAAAACTTATTAAAACTGAAGTAATTCCACAGCTTCGAAAAAGAATTTCTTTTGTTACCGTTTCGAATGTACGAAATGCACTAACTTTGTCCATAAGAAATGAGTCTATGCTAACACATTCAACTAAATACCTAGGAATTACAATTACGAACAATTTAAATTGGGAAGAGCACATAGAAAATATCGTGGGATAAGTAAAAAAAAGTCTACGTTTCATCGACACAATACTTAGACGATGATAATTACTATGACGGTGGTGTAGTGCCACGGTGGAGTCGCCGAGCGCTCTAAGGAGCCTTGCTGCGGAGCGCGCGGTTGCTCGTAGTCGGAGGTGCGAGTGCTTCCTCGGGCATGGGCGTATGCGTTTGTCCCTAGGTTAATTTAAGTAGTTTGTAAGACTAGGGATTCATAACCATAGTAGTTAAGTACCACAGCTTTACAAACATATGAACATGGATATACAAAGACAGAGATATGTGTAAAACAGGTGTCTGGCGCAGGCATTATATCGGTTACTCCTATTAAAATGGCTGGTTATCACGATTTAAGTGAGTTTGAACGTGGGGCTACATTGACCACGGGAGATGAGACACAGCAGTTGCAAGGTAGCGAAGAGGTGGGGATTTTCTCATACGACTATTTCATGAGTGCACCGATATTGCAGCAGCCGGAAAAAGATCCTGCAATTACGGGATCAACGACGACTGAAGAGAATCGTTCAGCGTGATAGAAATACAACCTGTCTACAAATAGCTGCGGATTTTAATGCCGGTTCATCAACGGGTGTCAGCGTGCAAAACATTCAGTGAAACGTACCCTCGTTGCCTGCACAACACATAGCTTTATGCCCTTCCTGGGTTTGTTGGATGACCGAAAATACACTACTGACCATTAAAAATGCTACACCAAGAAGGAATGCAGATGATAAACGGGTATACTAGAACTGACATGAGGTTACATGTTCACGAAATTTGAATGCATAGATCCTGAGAAATCAGTACCCAGAACAACCACCTCTGGCCGTAATAACGGCCTTGATACGCCTGGACATTGAGTCACACAGAGCTTGAATGGCGTGTACAGGTGCAGATGCCCATACAGCTTCAACACGATACCACAGTTCATCAAGAGTACTGACTGCAGTATTGTGACGAGCCAGTTGCTCGACTACCATTTCAGTTAGTGAGAGATCTGGAGAATGTGCTGGCCAGGGTAGCAGTCGAACATTTACCGTATCCAGAAAAGACCGTACACGACTTGCAACATGCGGTCGTGCATTGTCCTGTTGAAATGTAGCGTTTCGCAGAGATCGAATGAAGGGTAGAGCCACAGGTCGTAACACATCTGAAATGTAACGGCCTCTGTTCAAAGTGCCGTCGATGCGAACGAGAGGTCATAGAGACGTATAACCAATGGCACCCCGTACCATCACGCCGGGTGATATGCCAGTATGGCGATGACGAATACACGCTCCAATGTGCATTCGTCGCGATGTCGCCGAACACGGATACGACCATCATGATGCTGTAAACAGAACCTGGATTCATCCGAAAAAATGACGTTTCGCCATTCGTGCACCCAGGTTCGTCGTTGCGTACACATCGCAGGCGTCAAGAGTAACTGCAGCCATGGTCTCCGAGCTGATAGTCCGTGCTGCTGCAAATGTCGTCTAACTGTTCGTGCAGTCTTGCAAACGTCCCCATCTGTTGATTCTGGGATTAGTGACGTGGCTGCACGATCCGATACACCCATGCGGATAAGATGCCTGTCATCTCGACTGCTAGTGATACTCGGCCCTTGGGATCCAGCACGGCGTTCCGTATTGCCCTCCTGAACCCACCGATTCCAAATTCTGCAAACAGTCATTGGATCGCGACCAACACGAGCAGCAATGTCGCGATACAATAACCGCAATCGCGATAGGCTACAATCCGACCTTTACCAATGTCGGAAATGTGATGGTACGCATTTCACCTCCTTACACGAGGCATCACAACGTTTCACCAGGCAACGACGGTCATCTGCTGTTTATGTATGAGAAATCGGTTGGAAACTTTCCTCGTGTCAGCACGTTGTAGGTGTCAAACTTGTGTGAATGCTTTGAAAAGCTAAGCAATTGCATATCACAGAAACTTCTTCCTGTCGGTTAAATTTCTTTAGCACGTCATCTTCGTGGTGTAGCAATTTTAATGGCCAGGTTTGTATGTTACCTGGTCTGAAGAGTCTCGTTCCAGTTGTATCGTGCTGATAGACGTGTACGGGTATGGAGACTACTTCATAAATCTATGAACAGGGAAGTGTTCAAGCTGGTGCAGACTGTGTAATGGCGCGGAGGATGTGCCGTTGGAATCTACGCCTAGATAAGACTCTTGCACGTGCGAACTCATCCTGACTGACCACCTGCACCCATTCATGTCCATTGTGAATTCCAACGGGCTTTGGCAATTCCAACTGTACTATGCGACACCTTACACGTTTAAAATTGCTACAGACTGGCTCCAGGTACGCTATACTGAGTTTAAATACATGTGATGCCATGAGTTGTCACATTTGGTAACACTGCAATGTTCTTCCTCGATACTCGAACTGTGAGCTTCCAGGTCGACTATCACTGAACTGTAGACTCTGTTACTGCGAAAATTAAGCACGCACCTACTGCATTTATTTCTCAGGTTATTCTCCCTTACAATTACGTTTACAATACCAGCACATAGAAATATAAGTTCTGGTTTTGACGACATGCGCTGTGAAACCGTCTACACATCGGTTGTGAGAACGCCCACGTTGGCTTTTTGTGTCAGGCACATGTCTCTGAACCAATTCTCGACATACGTGCGTTGACATAATTTCGTCCGAGTGTGTTGGGCCCAAATCTCAGTTACAAATCGCTCGGTGTGAACCTAGATTATATGTAGATGAGGAAACGGTCACCTCAAGTTGCGTAAAAAAGGAGGTTCCCCTCTCTATTCGAGACCGAGAGAGACAGCAGTTGAACACCGGAAGCTGCACGTTTTCTATAAAGGACGAATACGATACGCCGTGAGCACTGTTTCTCACGCTTTGAAACACGTTGAACATTTGGGCAGTGGCTGGTGTTTCGTTGGACAGCTGGTGTTGCGCAACTTGTGCCAGAATTTTCCATGGTCACTGGGTCTTTTGAAGAGCCGCAGAAGCGATGACGATGGGACGGCGGCGGTAGCGGACAAAGTGAGCGCTTCCGGGAGGTCCCGCAATGACGCGTGACGGCCTCACACTTCAAAGGACGCGCCACGCACCGCCCGAAGCCTTTGTCCCACGGCTGACCGACGCTTCTTCAGCAGGCCGCGGTACGCCCGCCTACAATACGTGTGCGCCACTTAAAATTGGGGAACAACGTTTGCAGAATTCACAACAAGGGGCTTCACAAACGTTTCGGATATCTTTAGTTAAGAGGGGGGCGAAATCTTAATTTTTGCTTTTTTTCCTGTTCTTGTAGTTGAATTTCGCCTTTTATTCGTGTTTACTTCAAATATACTCTGTCCTTACCGATACGACTTACAGATATTGCCGAGATGGAGTGGTTTTCGTGTTTCGATGATGGTTCACGGTGTGGGTTCCTGTAGTCATGTCCTAGTTCATGAACCACGGGCAACGTATGAGTGGCCAAGTAAGTGGTCCTGACAGTTGGGATACCAGTTACTTTGGAATAAGATTGGGCATCTCGGACATATTCTGAGTCGTGGCCACCTTTGTGCTCAGACGGCAAAGACTACCAAATCCACCGGTTAGTCCCTCAACCGTTACGGGTAAAACCCAGCGGGGCCCTGGGCAAGTAAGGCTAGCAACCTGCTTACTTGGTACTTGAATATCATGCTGGCAACAATCAGAGCAAAGTACCTCGGACCTTTGGAGGTGATTGAGTCCCACCTCTAATTGACAGACCAGGGACTCCTCCGAAGTAAAAGGCATAACATCAGACGAGACATCAATGTTAGCATTGAATAGGGGATCATGGAGGAATTTCATTAGAGGTACTATGCTCCAGACTGAACGCTGAAAGGCATAATCAGTCTCTAATGATGATGATGATGATGATACACATAGCCGGACTGTATGTGCAACCACAGCAGATATCTGTGGAGAAGCCAGACAAATGGGTGGTTCGTGGTGAGGGACATAAGCATTTTCAGTAGTCTGGATGATTGACTGACCTTGTAAGAACAGCTAACGTGGCCTTTCCGTACACTTACTGCGAACGGCTGAAAACAAGTGTATGCTACAGCTCTACTGTATGATGGCTCCCTCTCGGGTAAAATATTCCGGACGTAAAATAATCGAACATTACTCAGTAGGATGTCGTCATCAGGAGAGATAATACTATCATTCTACGGATAGCAGAATGGAACGTGCAGTGTTAAATCCCTTAATCGAGTTGGGAGGTTAAAAACTTTATAAAGAAATATGGATAGGTTGAAGTGAGATAGCTCGTATAGTGGGAAAAGATGACCAAGATATCTGATCAGGTGAGTATAGAATTATAGATACAAAATTGGTTGGTGATATTGCAGGAAGTAGGACCAATAATAAAAAAGAAAATAGGAATGCGGGTAAACTACTATGATCGCGTTATCGAAGTCAAGACAGATACAAAGCCAACACCGTTCTCAGTAGTACAAATTTATATGACAACTAGCTCTGCCGATGATGAAGAGATTGGATAATGTGAGGGGGTAAACGAAATAACTTTGCTAGTTAAGGAAAACTTGATTGTGAACTGGAAGCCAGCCAAGAGAAAGCTATTTCACCTGGTGAGTAAGACAGGCGAAATACCTTCAGACTTTAAGAAACATGTGTTGAGCCAATTCCACATAAAACAGGCGCAAACAGGTGTGGAATTTACAGAACCAGGAGTTTGACAAAATTCTAACACTAATTCTTTACAAAAGAACGGAAAAGTTGGTAGAAGTCGACCTCGGGGAAGATCAGTTTGGATTTACGAGAAATGAAGAAACACGAGAGGCAATACACACTTATCTTAGAAGTTAGAAGACGTATTAAGGAAAGGCAAATATACATTAGTAGCCTTTGTAGATCTGTAGAAAGCTTTTGACAAAGTTTATTGGAATACAATATTTCAGTTTCTGAAGTCAGCAGGAAAAGAATGTAGGAAACGGAAGGTTATTTAAAACTTGTGCAGAAGATAGACATCATGTATATAAGTCAAAGGCCATGAAAGGAAAGCATTAGTTAGGAAGGGAGTAAGACAGGGTTGTAGCCTTCTTCCAACATAATTCATTCTGGATATTGAGCAAGCTGTGACAGAAAGCAAGACAAAATGTGGAGAAGGAATTAAAGTTAATGGTGGAGAAGTAAACCTTTGCGGTAATTCTACCAGACAGAGCAAAGAACCAGGAAGAGCAATTTAACGAATTTGACAGTGTTTTGAGAGAAGGTTATAAGATGAAGATTAACAATTGCAAAACAAGTGTATTGGAGTGTAGTCCAAGAAAACCAGGTGCTACTGAAGAAATTCGATTATAATTTATAAAAATTATAAAGAGTTTTGTTACTTGAGCAGTAAAATAACATACGATGGTCGTTGCACAGATAACATAAAATGCAGAATGGCAATGGGAAGAAAAACGTCTCTAAAAAAGAGAAATGTTTTAACATCGAATATTAATTTAAGTATTAGGAAGTCTTTTCTGAAGGCATTTGTGTGAAATCTTGCCTTGTATGAAAGTGAAATATAGACATTAAATAGTTCATACAGGAAACAGATAGACATTTCTGAAATGTGCTACAGAAGAATGCTGAAAGTTAGGTGGTTACATCGCGTAATTAGTGTGGAGTCATTGAACAGAAATGGTGCGAAAATAACCTTTTGCATATCTTGATTAAAAGAAGGGATCGACTGGTAGAAAATATTGTTGTTATGCGAGAAGGCATGAAAACTATATGTTTTTTTTTTCTTTCAGTGCGTAATAATGCTCCAGGTACTTTATGCAAGTGCTGTTATATTTTGTTTAGATGCCATTAATACAGGTAATCGCAAATAGCTGCATATGTCTATAAACCGTTCAAATGGAATTCAAAAAATTTCTATTGCAAATACGGCAATGACAAATCTTCATTCAGCAATAGGCCACATAGGGAGTCAGCAGATGTTAAATTTCTCTCTCGTAGACTGATCTGTACAAAGTAAGTTGTTAAAGATGGTCGTATTTAGGTCGATCCGCAACCAGTTACCTCAAAACAGCTGCTTGACAGTTGGTGACGTCGCCTAAGTAAAAAGGTAAAGAAGTCAACAATCGGAAGATTAGTTTGAATACCACAGTGCTTTACTAGGCATGGTCCTGTTTGGAGGTGGTATGCTGTTGCCTTCCTCCGACCTCCCAACTGACTTACGCAGCCAGTTATAGGGGGACCTACAGTTTAACGTGGGTGCGAACCACGGTGCTACTCGGTATTTTTCACATGAGCAATACTACCAGAGGTGAAAGAAGTGGAATGTGACAGATAAAAGTCCTAGGACCTGGCGGGGATCGAACCCGCGACCTTTGGATTTGTAGTCTGGCACTCTACGACTGTGAGCTTTTGATGGGGCTGCATATGTAACAGCAGGTGTCCTTGTGTGGGGATGAATGCATTCTAAACGCAGTTGCATGTCGTGTCACATTACGTAGCACGTGAAATGCAATGTCAAATGACATTATGTCCTGTGCCACTTATATGATATGACATTACCAATAGTGTTACTTTATATATGTAAATGTTTTTAAATATTTCTGAAGCTGTCATATAATTAGAGAAGCTAGTTCACCTCTTTTAGGTCTTTGCATCTAACGAAGACATATTCGCATTTTGTTTCGCCGTGAAGGAAACGTTTTTCATTATCTTCTGATTATATTCTTACTTCACTACTTTCAACTATTGACAAAACTGGTGCGATAGGAGTTGATGATACTTTTCATTTTTTTTTCCTTGTATTATTCCTTGGAACCTCCTGGAATTCAGACCACCTGATCATCTTTGTTCAATAAGGAACGTTTCTGAATGCATAACTCTACTTTCTTATGATTTTTCATATAGTTTCTCTTTCGCATCAAATGAAGTCAGTTCTCACAATTCCCTTGCACTGTCGTCTGCTGGTGACCTACAGTGAGTTTTGTGTTATAATACACACGTCACAAGCTCAGGTCACTGTAAGCACGAGGGATCGGCATGATTTCACGTCACAGAAACCAGCGCTAAATCGTAGTCAGTAATGTACTGTAGCAGAAACCTAACCCAGGTTGTTAAGCGGCAAAACGAGCGAGGTGACGCAGGGGCACACACTGGACTAGAATTCTGGAGGAGGACGGTTCAAACCCGCCTCCGGCTATTCAGATTTAAGTTTTCCGTGATTTCTCTAAGTTTCGCCAGGCAGTTTTACGGATGGTTCCTTTCAAAGGGCATGGCCGATTTCCTTCCCTATCCTTGACAAAACAGTCGGAACGCGTGCTCCGTCATTAATGACCAAAGTGTCGACGGGCGTTAAACCCTAATCTTTCTTCCTTCTTTCCTGTTGAGTGGCAGGCATTTCCATTAAATATTTGATTTCCTCCCTAGGTTGACAATCATTGCCAAATATAATTCATGTCATGGGAGCGACATAAGTGCTACGATAAAAATAAGCAGAAAGCACCGATAATTCATAATATATGTGAAACTTCCTGGCAGATTAAAATTGTGAGACGGAACCGGGACTCGAACCTGGGACCTTTGCCTTTCGCGGGCAAGCGCTCTACCGACTGAGCTATCCCGACACGACTCACGATGCCGCCTCACAACTTTACTTCCGCCAGTACCTCGCCTCCTACTTTCCAAACTTCACAGAAGCTCTCCTGCGAAACATCCGAGACTAGCATTCCTGGAAGAAAGGATATGGTGGAGACATGGCTTAGTCACAGCCTAAGGGATGTTTCCAGAATGAAACTTTCACTCTGAAGTGGAGTGTGCGCTGATATGAAATTTCCTGGCAGATTAAAATTGTGTTCCGGAACCGGGGTTCGAACCTGGGACCTTTGCCTTCGCGGGATATTACGCAGTGTCCTCGGAAGCAATATCACCTTTACAGGCTACCAACCGACGGGGGTGCGATGGTTTCGAATTAGTTATATTTTGGTAAATAAGTGAACTGTCTTCATGTGAAACGTAGATTATAGAGAAAAAAGCCTGTACACGTCTATTATGCGACGTGAATTGAACAGAAATTCAATGAGATCTAAATTCTAGAAACGCCCAAAGGATAACCTAAGAAGACAATGAGAAGGCCGACTGTAGATGATACGGATCTCATTAGTTAGTCACTTTTGGAATAGGTCCCTCAGACACCTGACGGCCTTCTCACGATGAAACTTTTAGCAGAGGGCACGCCTCATTTGGTTGACAGCGTCGTGTCGGTAACAGCATGCATAATACATGGCGCATGTCCAAGTACGTTACTGGAAGCATTGTTGTCTGCGTAGCACGGTTCTCGGACCATCTACAGAGGTGGTTTAATGCTGTTCACGTTTTACTTCAGTGGTGTACCGATTGACATAAACTGTCAGAGAAACGACAGCTCCAGTTAGTTATCGACTAATAAAGGTCTTCTCGTAGGTGTAAGACGTAGAGGGGTCACATAATATAAGGGAAATTGTGAATGTGTTTCCGCAATCTACCTTCTGAGGATACCTTTTGACAACACAGTTAAAATCAGAATAATGAACGCTGAAATACTATCGATAGTAATATTTTTTTTAAAGCGAAAAAAAAAAGAAAAAAAACCACACACACAGACAGTGACAATGACTCATAGCTTTCTGCATATGTGGAGGCCTTATGAATGCCCTAAACTTCGCGGTTTAATTAAGTACAGAAAAAATTCTTAGTTTGAGATAACAAATTTCCTTGAATCAGCAAATAATCAGCACAACTTACACAGAATTGCTCGTAAGAAACTCATCTTGCGCTTTTCTCGAACGATATCCTGCGAAGGACTGATAACCCTGCTGTTCAGTCTCCTTGAAAAATACCACACATATTTTGCGAACCATTCATGAAGAGCAAAAGGCAGATACCACATTCCCAGCATCTGGAAAGAATTTGCCTCAATGCTCTTCTGCATACTGTTAAAGGAAGTCCGAGCTACTAGGATTTCCAGATATGTACGACGGATTGAATAGAAATGTTTTAACTATCACCATGAAATAAACAGAATACACACTAGCTACATACAATGGCCTGTTAGTTGTTCTCCGCGTAATCTCCATGAAGTCTCTGTCCTCTTTGCTCGAAAACCTCTCTTCAACTTCGAAAATCACATCCTCTCTGTCGTCAAATCGCCGATGAGGTTTCTTCATTTTGGGGAATAAAGTGGATGCTGCAAACGGTCGGCGATAATGGATGCTTGGGTCGTATGGAGACGGACGCTTTTGCTGAACACGCCACAACACTCTTGTTGCAATTGATCACGCAGTTCCTCCAGAAACTTGCAGTAGTAATCACTATTGAGAGGCTCACCCTGCGGAACGTAATCGGTTAACATTACCTCTCGGCAATCATGTTGAATAATACAATAAAAAATAAGAGAGTATGACCTTCTCAGCAGATATCTGGATCTTCGCCTTCTTCTTGGCAAAGAAGGGGGGGGGAGGGAGGATAGGATGGATGTTGGAGGTCGCTCATAGTGACGAGACAAGTGAAAATGTCGTCTTTATTCCTCTCCAACAGAATCAAATTCTGCTGTGAAAAGTCGTGGCGAGTTTGATTTTGTAAGAGGCGTCAAAAGGCGAGTTACCAAGTGTACAGATACCTCATTCATGTGCAGTGCTCCTGAATCGCCCTCCATGCATTCCCATAACTTAGTCTAGTCTCCGCCACCACTCTTTCCATGATCGATCTTTTAGTGTCCAGGATAATGGTGTCCACTTTCTTCGCCATGGCAAGATCATCCTTGATTGAGGGTCTACCCACTTGTGGCTCGTCTGTCCCCTGACACTTCGAAAGTTCCACCTCACGACCCTGTTTTATTATGAGGTTTGATCCCCATAGGTAGATTTCATTTTGTCGCGAAATTGGCATGCGTTAGTGCCCCTCAAATAAAGAAACTTTATGACACCTGCGGCTTCAGTTTTGTTCACCATGCAGGTTGATATCCTCTGCAGCCTGTGGAAAGAAAACCAGTATAGACAAAAATTTGACATTTCCATAAGTATGCTTGACAAGGACACTGAATATGCAAAAACTTAGATGTAAATATCTTTATAACTTCTTTATTATAATTAAAACTTTTGGATATCTCCTTGTGGTTGGCTTGAAGACTAGGGAAGTAGCTACACTCTCAATAAATTAAGTCACATTTTTTGGAAACCCCACAAATGCCTCCCACTTCGACGCAGAAGTTTGAAAATTAAAAAAGAGAACCAGGATTTTGTCGAGCCCGCAATGCGAAATTTGATTGACACAATGTGCGAAATGTCGACGCTAGCAGCAATGTAAGCTGCAATTCTTCCACGGAGACAATTGTAGAGGTGCCAATTAGTCTTGTATAAAGGCCTTCCGTGAAATTTCCATCTGGTGTCTCAGCTGGGTCAGATTTTGTGGCGGTCGTGCAGACCGCGCCAAGATGACGTTTCATCCGGTCCCAAACATGCTCAATAGGGGAAAGATCTGGAGATCGTTCTGCCAGGGTAGTTCACCTTGAAGAGCACTTTGGGTGATACGGGATAGATGTTGTCGCGAAGGAATCGTGTAAATTACGAGAGATTACAGAGATCAAGACGATGTTGCGTTAAGGAATGCAATATTGCTCCCAGAGGCAGCTAACAAGTGGACCGCCAGGCGTCACTGGACCACTGGAGCAAGAGAGAGCGTCCGGCGGGTGACAGAGACGGAGATCGGAAGGTCAACGAAGGTTTCCGAGAGGTCACCGCGCTATACGGCAGGGCCTGGGAGACGAGAGCTGTGTAAGTGTGGGCCTAAGTGACGAGAACGGGCAGAATGATCTGGAAACGTGATAGGCCTGATCAGCGGCGTCACCCGCGCCTATACAAAGGCGACCACCGCCTCGATCGGGGTCTGTCTACCTCTGGTCATCATTGCTAGGCGAATCCGTATTACTCAGGGGAAGGAGTTACGGATTGCACCATACTTTGTTATAGTTGAACTGGTCAGATGCCAGTGCTAGTTGCAGCTAGTCCACAGGCTTTTAGCGCACTTCCTAGGAGTTGTTAGGAATTAAATGCCGTGCTGCAGAAAATTAATTTCACCAGAGTTCTTCTCTTTATGATTACTATCTCCGAGTTTCCACTTTCTAAAAATGACTTGCACAACACTGTAGCTCCCTCTCCCCTGAACCGCTCGCAGGAGAATTAATCACCGAAAACTAAGGACACAACGTTAGGTCATTAGTATCAGGTAAACCCAGTCGCAGACGTCCGAACGACACGCATGATCGTGGCCGCTCTCCTCTGGTGATCGTCGAGGGTGCACGGTACATTGAAACCTTCATTCATGTGCTCTTCCAACGGAATGTACGTCAACTAGCCTGGCCAGCATGATCCCCAGATGTGTCCCTAATTGAGCACGTTTGGCATCGGATGAAACGTCTTCTTGGCACGGTCTGCACGAGCGACACGAAATCTGGTCCAAATGAGACACCAGGTGGAAATTGCATGGCAGGCCTTACCGCAATGCCATATTCGACACCTCTACGATAGTCTCCATGTGAAAATTACAGCTTGCATTGCTACAAAAGGAGGGTATTCACGGTATTAGTGTCGACATTGTACACTGGTGCACTGGTGACTGTACTCACGAGCGTATGGCTCTTTCTGAGTGATCGTCTGTCAATAAAGTTTCGCTCTGCTGAGTCAATGAATTCATGGTGTTCCTTTTCATTTCCCAAGAGTGTGTATCACTATGCTGTCTGTTGGCGGACGGCGTTGAAAGCATTAATAGTGGGGGAAGGTTGCCGATATTGGACCACTTTTTTATTTTGGGATCCAAAGTCTACATTATCTATCTAATCTAAACAAAATATACTTTAAAAGGAACTATATGTTGTACAATTTCATCTGCTAGTTTTATACTGTGAATAAAAACAAAGCATAAATGGATATTATTAAAAATTTAAAAATGTATAAACGATCCAAGTTAGGAAACCGGTTGCCTAATTTGGACCTTCCGTTGCTTAAATTAAACTGCATGGTAAAGCAATGACTAAAAAGCAAATAAGACCCGTAATATTAAAAAAATGTTCAAATGTTTGTCAAGCTTAAGGGACTTAACTACGGGGTCATCAGTCCCTAAACTTACAAACTACTTATGAACTACATACAACTAAGGACGGCCCAAATATCCATGCCCGAGGGGGGATTCGAACCCCCGACCGTAGTGACCGTGCAGACCGTGACTGAAGCGCCTCAGTCCCCTCGGCCACCGCAGCCGGCCCCGTCATATTAAGAAAAGCTTCATTTCAACATCTCGTCATTGATAATCCTTCTGGCTGACGGAGGGAAAGCTGTGTATTTCGTCTCATAAATGAAGAAAACCACCTTTTACCACCAATTTTCTTTTCTATGTTGAAAGAATGAGGTAGTTCATATTTCTGTGCTATGTCGAATGCATTTTTACGAACATCTTTGGTTGTGAAAAAAAAAAAAAAAAACCCTCTCTTCAAATAAGAGAAGATGATCTGCGACAATTTTTTCCATCTCAGTTGTAAAGGTTGATTGTTTTCCGAATAACTGAACTTCATTTGAGAACATGCTTTTACCATCAGCATATCTCTTTAATTGTAGCTTTTGGTACTCGGTATATACGAGCACACTCGTTAAGTTCATGGTTACCGTTTCTGTATGCTTACACAGCTACCTTCAGTTCATTTTCTGTCCATTTCCCATACATTCCCCTTATTGAATCTTCCAAATCTAAAAAGGTTACCATACTTACTCCTTATTTTTTTAAATTGTTTTGCAGCCTAGAAAAATAAACCTAAAAACCGTAACATCTACCTATTGTTAAATGACATTAAGTATTATTTGTTATGATTGATCCCTAAATATTAACAGTCCAAATTAGGAAACAGACTTTGGCAACTTAGGCAACTCGACGCCATGTAAGTAAAAATAACGTTGTAGGAACAGAAAACGCTAAACTCTAGTTTTACGATATTGAATTATTAGCTAATTAATGGCACTTTGAACTATAGTGCTGATGATATTTCTACTTACTTTTAGAGCAGAGGAAAGCTTATGATATGTAGCAGAAAACTTACAGCGACATCGAAGAAAACGCAATAACGGAAACTGTTCTCACTCCAATGACTATCGTCGACAGGCGACTAAGCCACGTGTCTTCGACAATGTTTCTCACGAGTTGAGCGAACTTTGAACTTTAAGTCACCAACACACAGTGAAATACGTAGGTGGTCCAACTCAAGCAACGGTCCACCTTCGGCAACTCTCCCCTATATCTGCTACACATGTGGGATTTGATACCACTGGATCAAAAGCGACGTCGTCTTTCCAGGTGCGCTATTCCTCTTTTCCAAAGGTTCAAAGGTTTGTAAAGCTTATGGGACTTAACTACGGGGTCATCAGTCCCTAAACTTACAAACTACTTATGAACTACTTACGAACTAGGACGGCACAAATATCCATGCCCGAGGGGGGATTCGAACCCCCGACCGTAGTGGCCGTGCAGACCGTGACTGAAGCGCCTCAGTCTCCTCGGCCACCACGGCCGGCTCCTCTTTTCTGGCAGTGTATTTGAAGTTTAATTATCCAGCACATACACGGGCCAGAACTCACGCTTGTACATAAAAGGAAGGAATCGGCATGCGTGCCTGCGAGTTGCCCAGTAACGACCGAGCTGGGCTGGGCGGTCCTGGGAGCGCTCCGCTTCATTACGGGGGTCCGGATTCGGTGCTCGAGGTTCCTCACAAAGGGCCGCCACGGGGGTGGGGTGGGGGGGGGGGGAGGGGGGCAGCCATTGAGGCGCACGCGAGCCTGCTGCGACCCCGCCGCGGGGGACGCTAAATGAAGACGTTCAGACAAAGGAGCGGCCAGGATATGAGCCGGCGGCACCACTGGCGCAGACATCGACCGCCGCGCCGCGCAGCGCCGTCTCCAGGAGCGGAACCGCTGCCCAGCTCCAGAGAAGGTCCGAAACAGCACACAGCGCATCTACACCGAAGATGCTGGTGTAACCAAGCGTATGCAAACGCAGAAATATGTAAAGATCCAGACGAGGACACTGCAGTCGCCAACGCCTGTACAGTCAAACATCCATATATCCAATCTTCGTGGAAGCCAGAATTAATTCGATATATCGAAGGTTCGATATACCAGATATTCCAGAAAACAGTCAACGACTTTTTATTACTGTATGTAATGTGACTGTTTTTTCGTGTTTTTGTGTGATTTAGGCCTATATACCGTTTCAGTTATACAGGCTGTTACAAAAAGGTACGGCGAAACTTTCAGGAAACATTCCTCACACACAAAGAAAGAACATATGTTATGTGGACATGTGTCCGGAAACGCTTAATTTCCAAGTTAGAGCTCATTTTATTACTTCTGTTCAAATCACATTGATCATGGAATGGAAACACACAGCAACAGAACGTACCACCGTTACATTTTGTTACAGGAATTGTTCAAAATATCCTCCGTAAGCGAGGATACATGAATCCACCCTCCGTCGCATGGAATCCCTGATGCACTGATGCAGCAGTCCACAATACGAGCACGAAGAGTCTCTACATTTGTTACCGGGGTTGCGTAGACAAGAGCTTTCAAATGCCCCCATGAATGAAAGTCAAGAGGGTTGAGGTCAGGAGAGCGTGGAGGCCATGGAATTGGTCCGCCTCTATCAATCAATCGATCACCGAATCTGTTGTTGAGAAGCGTACGAAAACGTCGACTGAAATGTGCAGGAGCTGCATCGTGCATGAACCACATGTTGCGTCGTACTTGTAAAGGCACAAGTTCTAGCAGCATAGGTAGAGTATCCCGTATGAAATCATGATAACGTGCTCCAGTGAGCGTAGGTGGAAGAACATGAGGCCCAATCAAGACATCACCAGCAATTCCTGCCTAAACGTGCACAGAAAATTCTGTGTTGATGACGTGATTGCACAATTGCGTGCGGATTCTCGTCAGTCCACACATGTTGAATGTGAATATTTACAATTTGATCACTTTGGAATGAGCTCAAACATGGAAATTAAGCGTTTTCGGACACATGTCCACATAACATATTTTCTTTCTTTCCTGAAAGTTTGGCCGTACCTCTTTGAAACACCCTGTATAACATACAGCTCAAGATAGATTGTTATGCAAAGTTTTATTTTTTTCTAAAATAGACAACAATTTGTAAGTGGAAGGAATACTTAGAGGGCCAATACAAAGGAAATAAACTTGAAGGCAGTATTCTAGAAATGGAAGACGAAGTGGAGGAAGATGAGATAGGAGATATGATACTGCGAGAAGAAATTGACAGAGCACTGAAGGACTTGAGTCGAAACAAGGCCCCTGGAGTAGATGATACTCCGTCTGAACTGCTGATATCGTTAGGAGAGCTAGTCGTGAAAATATTGTATCACATGGTATGCAAGATGTATGAGACAGGGGAAATATCCTCCGACTTCAAGAACAATATCGTAATTCCAAATCCAAACAAAGCAAGTGCAGACAAGTGTGAAAATTACAGAAACATCAGTTTGATATGTCATGGTTGCAAGATTTTAACACGAATTATCTACAGGAGAATGGAAAGCTGGTAGAAGCTGACATCGGGGAAGATCAGTTTGGATTTGGGAGAAATGTCGGAGCACGGGAGACTATACTCACATTACGACTTATCTCAGGCTAAGGAAAGGGAAACCTACGTTTTTAGCGTTTTTCGATTTGGAGAAAACTTTTGACAATGTCGACTGAAATACACTCTTCCAAATTCTGAAGATAGCAGGGGTAAAATATAGGGAGCGAAGAGCTATATTCAACCTATACAAAAACCAGACCGCGGTTGAGGGCAAGAAAGGGACGCACGAGGTTGGAAAGGGAGTAAGACAGGGTTGTAGCCTTTCCCCAATGTTGTTCAATCTGTACATTGAGCAGGCAGTGAAGGAATGGAGCCGGCCGCGGTGGCCGAGCAGACTGAAATGTTCAAATGTTTGTTAAGCTTATGGGACTTAACTACGTGGTCATCAGTCCCTAAACTTACAAACTACTTATGAACTACTTACTAACTAGGACGGCACAAATATCCATGCCCGAGGGGGGATTCGAACCCCCGACCGTAGTGGCCGTGCTGACCGTGACTGGAGCGCCTCAGTCATCTCGGCCACCGCGGCCGGCGAGCAGACTGAGGCGCTCCAGTCACGGTCTGCACGATCACTACGGTCGGGGGTTCGAATCCCCCCTCGGGCATGGATATTTGTGCCGTCCTAGTTCGTAAGTAGTTCATAAGTAGTTTGTAAGTTTAGGGACTGATGACCCCATAGTTAAGTCCCATAGACTATACAAACATTTGAACATTTTTTTTTATTTTTTTTATTTTTTTTTATTTTTTTATTTTTTTTGAAGGAATGGAAGGAGAAATTTGGAGAGGGCATTGAAGTGCAGGGAGAAGAAATAAAAACATTGCAGTTTGCCGATGACATAGTAATTCTGTCAGAGACCAGAAAGGATCTGGAAGAGCAATTGAATGGAATGGACAGTGTCTTGAAAGGAAGATATAAGATGAACATTAACAAGACTAAAACGAAGGTAATGGAATGCAATGCCAGAAAATCAGGCAATGTTGAAGGAATTAGCTAAGGTAATGAGACAATATAAGTAGATGAATTTTGTTATTTGGATAGCAAAATAACTTCTGATGGCCGAAGTAAAGAAGATATAAAATGCAGAATGACTATGCGAAGAAAAGCGCTTTTAAAGAAGCGGTACTTGTTAACATCCAATATTAATTTAAATGTTAGGAAGTTCTTTCTGAAAGCATTTGTCTGGAGTGTAGCATCGTATGTCAGTGAAACGTGAACGATAAGGAGTTCAGATAAAAAGATGATAGAAGCTTTTAAAATATGGAGCTACAGACGAATGATGAAAATTGGATGGGTAGATCACGTCACTAATGAGGAGGTGCTTAACCAAATCGGAGAGAAAAGGAGATTGTTTATGGCATATCCTGACTAAGAGATTAGTTGGACACATTCTGAGACCGCAAGGAATTGTCAGCTTAGCATTAAAAGGAAGCGTGTGGCGTAGAAATCGTAGAGGGAGACCGAGGGACGAATATAGTAAGCAGATTAAAAAGGATATAGGTTGCCGAACGTATTCTCAGATGAAGAGACTTGCACATAACAGGACAGTGTAGCGTGGAGAGCTGCATCAAACCATTCTGCAGACTGAAGACCAAAACAACAACAACCGTTTTAGTTATATAACATGCAGCTCAAGATAGATAGTTATGCAATTTTTTTTATTTTTTTTTATTTTTATTTTTATTTTTTTTTAAGTACACAACAATTGGTAAGTGTATGTTTCTTAGGTTTTCGAATCATTCGTAGCTTGACTTTTACTGCGCCGATCATATTTGCTGCTAACAAAACAGTAACATTATCTTTGCTTAACTTGCCACCGTGACATTTTCTCTTAGGAAAGTTAAAGATTTTGTAATAAAGCCCAAGTTCGTCAGGTTAAAAACATCATCTGGTTTGTAATCTTGAAGTATTGTAACACTATAGTTCTTCTACCTATTACTGTTTATTGCCTTTATGTATTCGATGGGAGAAATATTGATTATGAATGTAATATATGGATGTAATGTGATATCTGTATTAAGATGTTTGTGGCCACGTATATAATGTAAAGATTTTGTATAGGGAATTGTTACTTATTTTTGTAATATATTATGAAAAGGTATATTATGACAATGTTTTTAAATAATTTTTAACAAGCTTTGTAATTCGCTTGTTCATGCACAAGGAGTTAAATTGTTAAAATTAGATACTGGTATATATATATATATATATATATATATATATATATATATATATATATATATATATAAACCTGTATTGCGGCTGGTTGAAAATGGGACTGTGTGTGCGCACGATGTAAAACGTGGGAATTGGCTGGAGAACCTTCGAGTAGCGTGGTCTGTAAGTGAAAAAAGAGGACCCGAGTTCTGGGAAGCGTAGTGGTAACACCTCCATGACGAACTGTGGGTTGTTGAGGCATATATTTCTGGAAGTAACCGCAAGTTTGCCTTGGATGTCACCGGAGTTGTCCTATTATGCTGGCCGTTTAATATGGAGCCAAAAAATATTATTATTTTTTTTTTCCAGAAGAAGGTTTGTGAGCTCAAAGCTATTATGGAGCAGGCCATGGTTACCGCCAAAACGTTGTTACCACGAGAAACGTCGACGTCTTCATCACTACAGGACAGACTAGTAAAGTTTTTCTGAGAATGTAGTGTATTGAACCAGCGAAGTGTTTAACTAATAATTATCTGCACTGACCTCAACTTTGTTTTAAGCACCCTGATTTATCCTAATCACTGTTCTTAGACAGGGTCCTTTCCTAATGAATACTTTTCCGAGTGTCATATTTTAAAAATTGAAAAAGTGATTTCAAATGGTACCATTGGTAGTTTTTTTTTTTTTTAAATTAGTGTCATTTATATAATTTAATATGAATTTTTGATCATTTTACAAAGTGTGGCTATAGAGACATTTACATGATAACTTTTGTACAGCAGCCAGTTGCCATTCCATCTTATTATTATAGTGTTGGCACAGTTAGTTTTAGCTGTTGGGTAAAGATAATTGCAGAAATAATAAGCGTTTAGCTAAATTTCAATAGTTTCACATACAAAGTTTCTTTCTACCAAAAATTATACTGTTGGAACTAATATTTATTATGAAACAAAAGGAGAGTATATTATCATTCATTGCAATGAATCCATTACTGTAACTTGTGACTAGAGCCGTTCAACAAGGTAAGGTGTGTGTGTGTGTACATTGCTTTTGATACTGCTGAACTGTTTTGTGAACAACAGTGACATGATGTACAACAGTTAATGCTCTTCCCTAAGGTGTACATATTACCTGTGAAAATTTCTAGTTGCCTTTGGTAAAACCCCCTTAGCAATCATTTCGTTCAGTAGGAAAGAAAATATTATTTGAAAAGATAAATTTCAGAAATTTTATCTTAAAGATTTCAGGAATAGGACAGAATCTTGTTTCCCTTAACTTGGTGCACAAAGTTTTTAGATTACCACCTTTGTCAAGCAATTCACAACAACCCAAATTTACTATTTTTCCTTAGATCACTGAAAGAATAGTTTGTATTACAATTCTCATACTTAATCAAACCACAATTCTTGAATCCATAGTTCTTATTATAAGTGAATGCTGTTTATTTATAAATCTGTTGAACCACTTAATTGCTATAGCAGTGATCTAGCTTTTGTGTGCTTGGTGATTTACTTAACTATAGACCGTCCATTTTCAAAATTCCAGGTACTTCAGTACCAGGTGTAGGATTAAAACGAAAGTGCTTATTACAGTTAGTTGTTGGTACATATTTGCCTAATTACGCTGGCGACCTTTTTCTTTATACCTGTAGTTATTCACTTTAGTTTACATCGTGTCTGGTGACATTAATTCTGCATATCCTTTACCTATGAAAATTCAAAATCTTCAGGAAGGCAGTCACATAAACGATTCCTTATCCATTAGTGCACACTTCCCGGTCATAACAAAATCCTGTAAAAGGGTGTAACATTAGCAGTTGCGTTTCGTAGTTTGGTGAGAGGTTTCAGACTCGTTCTGTAATTCTTGCGAATTGCGAGTCGTAATTGTGGATGTTATAGTATCCTCTCCAGGTTTAACTTCTACTCACCACAAAATTTTCACTGGCACTTACGCTCCCCTTTTTCAGAAAATAGTTCCGTGTCTTTTCCTGAAATTTCCCGGCCATACAGTACTCGCACAGAACGTATTGTGTCCCAACGCCGCTGCAAAATAATCTTCTTTTTCATTCAAAATAAGTCCACATTATTATTACTGTGTCGCCAGAACCACTGCACTGCATAGAGGCAGGGAGGGAAGCTACTGGGCCTCCCTTATTTGCGCGCACTTTGATATACACAGGTAGAACAAAAAAATCGATATATAGACGTGCCTTCGATATAAAGAGTTTTTCACCACCGAACTTCGATACACTGCCGTTCCCTTGGGCTCCTAAAACTTCGATGTAATTGGGGGTTTTATTCGAAATATCAAGGTTTTTGGCTTACAAAGAAATGGAATGAAGAAAAAATTCCATATAGACAGGTTTTCGATATATCGAAGTTCGATAAATCGAGGTTTGACAGTATAAGACAACTGGTGTCCGGCGCAGTCGTTGGATCGTTTACTGCTGTTACAAAGGCAGGTTATGGCGATTTAAAATAATTTGAACGTGGTGTTACAGTCGGCGCACGGGAGATGGGACACAGCATCTCCGACGAAGCTATGAGGTGGGGATTTCCCGTGCGACCATTTCACGAATGCAGCGTGAATACGGGAACCGGTAAAACTTCGAATCACCGACGCGGCTCCGACCGGAAAAAGATACTGCAAGAACGGTACCAAAGACGCCTGAATAGAATCGTTCAAGGTGACAGAGGTCCATCCCTTTCGCAAACTGATGCGGATTTCTATGCTGGGCCATCTATGTAAAGTTGTGAAGCTGCATCGTGAGTCGTGTTGGAATAACCCAGTCCGTAGAACGCTTGCCCGCGAGAGGCTAAGGTTCCAGGTTCGACTCCCAGTTCCGACACACAATTTTAATCTGCCAGGAAGTTTCATATCAGCGCACATCCGCTTCAGAGTGAAAGTTTCATTCTGAAAACATCCCTTAGGCTGTGGCTAAGCCATGTCTCCACCATATCCTTTCTTCCAGGAGTTCTAGTCTTGCATGTTTCGCAGGCGAACTTCTGTGAAGTTTGGAAAGTAGAAGGCGAGGTACTGGCGGAAGTTAAGTTGTGAGACGGCACCGTGAGTCGTGTCGGGATAGCTCAGTCGGTAGAGCGCTTGCCCGCGAAAGGCAAAGGTCCCATGTTCGAGTCCCGGTTCCGGCACACAATTTTAATCTGCTAGGAAGTTTCAGATGCGACTTTGTTTCTGTGCCGGTGCTTACTGTGAATCATTGTTCAAGATTTTATAATGGGCGGAGGGGAGAAATCTAAAACGCCACCAATTGAGAAAATAAATTAATGTGTATATATCTTACGAAGTGGGAAGCTTGATATTCCTGGAACGGACCAGCATGGTCAAATGCTTATAAAGCGAAGGGCTCAATCAAATAATTCTAATTTTGAAAACTTTGGTAAACGTATGTTACGTTATGAATATACCAGGAATCAATCCTCACACTGAGCCTCTTTTGTCTTATGGATAATCAGTGGACATATGTATGCAATAATAAGTAGCACAAATCCAATCAAATCTGAATTACAAGATGCCATGAATTTTCCTTATTCATACAGTGAATTCTTTGGATTTGCGAATTTGGAAAAAAAAGAAAAGAAACTGACTGAGGCAAACTTTGTTGAAAAATATTTACAACTATTTGTGATGTGCAACTAAATAGTTATCTTTTACAAATATTGCTTTGATTTTTGCGAAATTTCTCCATGCTCCTAATCTCCCTTATTTTTTGTCGAAGATATAAGTTTCTCCCTTATTTTCGTTTAGATAAGTTGGTCACCTTAGCGTCGAGTATGAAGACAAACTCATGGACGTTGCATGTGAGCTGGGGACTGTTCAAACTGGTGAGGCTCTGTAGTGGTGTGGGGCCTGTGTAAATGAACTGATACGAGACGTATCTAGACACGACTCTGACTCACGACTCGTACTTTCGCATCTTGGCTTCTCATTTGCATCCATCCTTGTCATTTGCATCCATCCATTCCCATTGTGCATACAGATGGACTTGGGCAATTGCACGAAGATGCGACAACCCACACATCCAGAATTGCTACAGATTGGATTCAGGAACACTCTTCTCGGTTGAAACACCTCCATTGGCCACCAAACTTCCTAAAGATCAACATGTTGAGCATGTCTATGATGCCTTACAACTTGCTGTTCAGAAGAGATCTCCACCCACTTGAACTCGTACAGATTTATGGACACTTGGACAGCCATGCGAGATGCATGGTGTCAGTTCCCTCCAGAATTGTTGATAAAATTCTCTCGGGCTACCAGCGGCGTCAAATGGTTTGAGATCCACGAGCTTTCGGCCGAAATCTCCTCGGCCATTGTCAAGTGGTGACCGTCTTATCATTACTGCTGCCACCGTCCTTATATACTTGCGCGGCTTCCTGTGATGTCACTGGTGCCACAGACAGAAATATACAGACAGGAAACCACCATAAGGGCCCAGTCACACGCACAGTGGTGCGTGGCGGGGGGGGGGGGGGGGATAGCAGTTCCGTAAGAGGTCCCATGATGGCACTGAGGTCAGAAACAGCCAGAGCCGGACACATCTGTGGCCTCGTGGCAGGTGGCACGAGCTCTCCCCTCAGCCTCCCCTCCACGCTACCCTCTGATGTGCGAGAGGCACCCTCAGAAGTGCCTCTAGCGCGGTCTACTGGTACTAAACCGGGAAACCGCCTGACATATGCTAGCATCTTACGGAACTATGAGGAGAGTGTAGAACGGTGGTTTAGTGTGAGGGGGGGAGGTTTTTTCTCTGTATAGTTACTCTGTGCTGGTGCTCAGCCGCATCGCCATATATGGCGCCTGCCTACCGCGCCCACTTCAACCGTACGATGGCCGTCCCAAGCTGTGCTCAGCTGTAAGCCGCCGTCTTTCTTAAGAGATTTTTCAGATATTTTGATTTCGATAGCCTTTTTTATTACGCTATCCTAGAAAGTATTTGTTCTGGTAATGACGCGTCATCGAACGCAGTGCGATGTTTGTTTTCTAGAGCGTGCTCCGCAATTCCTGATTTCTCGGGATAACGTAGGCGGAACCATCTTTCACGTTCAACAGAGCGCTGTACAATATTGCGCACTGTCTGTCCGATGTAGAAATGTCCACGCCCTCACGGTATCTTGTACACACCGGCGTTCTAAGGCCTAGATCATCTTTCACAGGTCTCATCTTTCGCAATTTTGTAGGAGGCCTGAAGACCGTGTCGATCTCGTATCTCTTAAGAAGCCGGCTAATCTTTCCCGTTGCCGAGCCACAAAACGGCAAAATTGGAAGCTTCTTTGTGTCTTCGACGGTTTCCTGCTTGCTTGTCTTCGGATGGATGGCTTCTGTTAGCTGGCGGTTGCTGTAGCCATTTTCCTTAAACACTTTCCCTAAGTGGCTCAGTTCCTTCTACAGATGTTCAATGTCTGAGACTGCTTCTGCTCTGTGCACCAGCGTCCTTAGAGCAGATCGTTTTTGCGATGGGGTAGTGGTGGCTCGTAGAGTGCAGATACAGGTCTGTGTGGGTGGGTTTCCGATAGACACTATGGCTAAAGCATCCATTTGTTTTGCGGCTGACAAGTACGTCAAGGAACGGCAGGGCACCATCTCTCTCAGCCTCCATCGTGAATTTCATTTGGTCATGGATGCTGTCAATGTGCATGCATACACCCTCCAGCATTGCTTGAGACATTGTCAATGCCACGCCGTCTTGCGGCAATGTTCATTTTGATATTGGACTAAGTGAATGCGAAAATAATTTGGAGTGAGATAACGAGGTTTAGTGAGGTGTGTACACTGTTCTCTCCCACTTTGTTTTAACCACTTAATCGAAATCCCGCATCTGCAGTTTGACGACTAATATATCACTTTGAGGTGTTTGGTACTGTTGTTATGTGTGTTTTGCGCTGGGTACTTTGAGAAGAGAGTTGTTGGCACCACTGATTGAACATGTGATGATACACTGACGCCATTAAGTTACATATAATTTCCTTCCTGTAGTATTGATATGTTATTACTTTGTTAACATGTTACTTGAGGTACAATGCAACGTTTTGCATGGAAATGGTGCACGCCACTGTCCTGTTCATGACTGCTTGTTATTCCAAACATGGTTTCGTGCGGTTTCGAGCCTTCGAGGTCAAAGGTGTCCCCTGTGAGTGGAGCGCTTATGGTGGTAAACACACAGCTCCTTCCGTTTCAGCTGCTTGGAGTTCAACAACTTCGGTAATTTGTTTCTTGAGCAACTGGTAAGAAATATTGACACATAAAAACGGTAACAAATAATGGTTGCTTTGCCCCACAGCATTTATTGTCAAAAATACTGCAGTTGCTTAGTTGATGTCTCATTAGTTACTAAGCTATACAGCAATTCCGCTTTTTTTCTTAAATAGGTAACTTCTATCTTGAGTTATCGTGTTTTTTGTGAAATATCACCAACTGAAGGACAAGTGCGGCTTCTGGGCAATTTCATAACAAAATTTCTCGCATATTTCTAATCTTTCGTTAAGCAGTATTGGTATTGCCAAATGACGCACTGTTACTTCCTCCAGCGAGGTGATTTTGTTTTTCATTGCAATTTTTTGTACGCTCCAGCAAGAAGTCCATTTTAGGCGTCGTACTTCCTTCTCTTATTAATGATTGTTGATTTATATGTTACTCCGACAGTACACGAATTTTGAGGTCTTAGTGTTTTAGTTTGGTGTTTAGTCTCCATGTTTCATTTTTCCCCGACAGTTCTTTTTGGAAGGATTTGATTTAGGAAAATATTTCGTCTTCTAATTGAACTCCAGCTTCCGTATCCGCATTTAATGGTATAATTTTGTGGGTTTCTTCCTTAAAATTTGTGCTTCTTGTACGTTTACGACGCACATGGTTATCTGGAGTCTACTTTTCACTTTGTCGCCTAACTACTGCTGGTACTGGTATTTTATGTAGAGGATAATTTGGAAATCTCTGGGAATGATAACTATTTTAAAAAACTTTCACTTGAAATTAGATTTATAATCTGCATCGCTAAAATGTTCAGTGCAAACCACCGATGAATTTAACAGTCTACTTGTCGTTAAGGTTTCTCTAGAAATCAGGAATAACTGTGTATTTATTAGATTACTATCAACTGTAATTTGGTGGTAACTAATTCCGCTAATTTTATTGTACACGCTATGTCGACACCAGGATGGGAACTTGAAATTCGGTTAACTGTAAAGCTTCTTTAATGACAGACAGTGTTTCGTGATCGGTTGTACCAAGAATACCTCCCTTAAAGAAGAAGAAGAAGTTGCCAGAGACACAGAATTTTTATGGCAAATAAAAACGTTTTACAGTGGCATATTTGTTTTTGTATGAATAATTAATCTACCCAAAACCATTTTAGCAGACAGGCGAAGCACAAAAAGCAAGAGAACATGCAGCTAATTAACGCTATGCGCAGAGAATGGGAATTAATGTTCATCATGATCAAATAAACGATTGAAGAACAATCACTGGAAAAAGTTACTTCTAGCCGGCAGCGGTGGCCGAGCGTTCTGCGGCGATTCAGTCACAGTCTGCATGCCGCTACGGTCGGGGGTTCGAATACCCTCCTCGGGTATGGATATTTGTGCCGTCCATAGTATTAGCTAGTTCATAAGTAGTTTCTAAGTTTAGGGACTGATGACCCCGTAGTTAAGTCCCATAAGCTGTACAAACATTTCAACATTTTGAGTTACTTCTATAAAATGTCTGGAAGTATGCAAACAGAGCGATTTGAAGTATAACAACAACGTAAAATGGCTCGTTCGTAAGTCATACAGCAGATTGAGATACAGTGGAACAATGGTGAGAAAGTGAACTCCACCAAGAAAGGAATTTGCTTACGAAACACTATTTAGGCCAGTATTTGAATATTGCTTTTCATAGTGTGATCCTACCAGATAGTACTGACAGAGGAGATCGAAAAGGTCCAAAGAAGAACAGCTTCATTAAGTGAGTTGATTGGTCAACGCCAGCAAGAGAGATGTACTGCACCACATTATGGCTTCCGAGAGCGTATGTTGTTATCAGAATCAGCCACTATATCACTTCCTCCTACGCATATCTCGCAAAAACGAATGTGAAAATAAAACAGATTGCAGAACATAAGGAAAATTACCAGCAGTCATTCTTCCTTCTAACCTTTGGTGAATGTAACAGGAAAAGAATGAAGTGACACAGGTCATGACGTGGCTTACTTAGTATGGATGTTGATATATTCGAAACGCAGCAGCAATGCGCGACATTACTCCTGTAACAATTCCGATATTAAAAACTATGCAAGAAATTTAGATAAATCACAGGAAACGGTAGAATTAATGAATGATTAATGATATGGTCTTCAGTACAAAGACTGGTGTAAACAGCTTTCCACGCTGTCGTGTCCTCTGCAAGCATGTTCATGTTTGTAAATCTATCGGACCAAACTGCGTGGTCATCAGTCCGTAGCTTACAAACTACTTAAACCTAGGTAAACTAACCTAAGGAAAACACACACACCCATGCCTCAGGGAGGACTCGAACCTCCATGGCGGGCAACCGCGCGCTCGGCAGCGAGACGCCTTAGACCGCTCGGCTACTGCACCGCGGCCCTCTGCAAGCCTTTTCGTCTCTGAATAAGATTGGCAACCTGCATATTTTTGAACCTGCTTACTACATTCGTCTCTGGGTCTTCCACTGCAATTTTCGCCCCCCATAGATCCCTGCAATGCTAATTTGACGATTCCTTGATGAGTAAGAATGTTTTCCACCAATCAGTCCTTTCTTTATGCCAGAAATTTCTTTTCGCCCCCAATTCTGTTCAGTACCTCCTCACTAATTACGCGATCTACCCACATAATGTTTGGCATTCGTCTGCAACACCACATTTCGAAAATGTCTGTCATCTTGATATCTGAACTCCTTAACCTAACGTTTTACTCCCGATAAATGCTTTCAAAAGTACTTCGTAACATTTAAATTAAGATTGGAGAACAAATTTTTCTCCTTCAAAAATGCTTTTTCTTCCCATAGCCATTCAGCACTTTATATCTTCTTTAATTCGGTTATCAGAAACTATTTTGCTACCAAATCATCTTCTAGTTTTATTGCCTCGTAACCTAATTAATTCCTCTAGTATTCCTTGATTTTCATAGACATCCTTCCACTACCCTTGTTTTGTTCTTGTTAATGTTCATCTGTCAAGACACTGCCTACTTCGTTCAAATGCTCTTCCACGTTCTTTTCTGTCTCCGACAGAATTACAATGCCATTGGCAATCAGGAAAATTTGTGTTTCTTCTCTCTGAACTTTAATACCTTCTCCAAATTTCTCCTAGCTTTCCTTCACACCTTGTTCAATGTACAGAGTTAATAACAATAGGCAAAAGCTACAAGTTGTTCTTACTCCTTTCCCAACCACTGAATCTCTTTCTTTTCCTTCAACTCTTATAAATGCTGTCTGGTTTTTGTGTTACTTGAATAGAACTTTTCGTTCCCTATATTTTACCCTTGCTAATTTCAGATTCGAAAGAATGTCTTCCAGTCAACATTGCCAAAAGCTTTCTCCAAATATAGGAAAGTCATAGGTGCAGTTTTCCCCCCTTAATCTGTCTTCTAACGTAAGTCGTGATGTGAGTATTGACTTACGTGCTCCTACATTTCTCCCAAAGTCAAACTGATCTTCGTCGATGTAATATTCTACAAGCTTTTCTTCTGTAAATAATTTGTGTTAGTATTTTGCAACCATGCCTCATTAAGCTGATTGTTCTGTAATTTTCACACTTGTTTTAATAATATACTATTATGTTATTATAATAGTTTAGAAATTACCCACTGCAGAATAAATTTGCCTTTCACTCTTAGTAAATGAAGCTATGATTAACAAGCTTCAGTTTGAGATAAAATCGATGAGTGAGACTCGCTTGCTTTAATCTGTAAAGTTTGGATTATTTCTGTTTCCAGACTTTACATGTTGTATTGGTGTGGTGTCTCTTCTTTCGGACGTCTGAAAGAACAGACACCACACCTGCTTCGCAGCCAAATAGCATTTGCAAATGATAGTTAAAGGAAGGAAAGGAAGAAGGATAGGAAAGAAAGGATTGGCAGTGGCCGCATTTGGGCATTGATATTAAGCAATGGCGACAAGTGAAAATGTGAGCCGGACCGGAAATCGAACCCGGGTCTCCCGCTTCGGGCCAGCGGTCGCCTTAAACACTTGGCCACCCGTGCTCGCCTCCCGTCCGTCTAAAATTCTCACATGTCGCACGCTATGTTTGTAGCGCCCCTATCGTCCATGCCATTATGGATTCCCGTGCGAGGTCGGACGTATGTCCGCATCTGCGGTGAAATAACTGAAACTAACGCCGTCGTCGCGTTTAATACTTATGTATTGGTGTGGTGTCTGTTCTTTCGGACGTCCGAAAGAACAGACACCACACCAATACAAAAGACTTTACATGCTTATATTAACTTTTTTCAAAATATCTCTCTATGAATAATCTGTAATTCAGTAAAGCAGAAGCATAATGACACATAACTGTGTAAATAGATCAGGAAACAGAAAATTAGGTCAATACGGAGGAGAAACTCAGTTCAGCAACTAATCATTCTAAAACTCTCTTGAAGGGGTCTACCATTCGGCGCCCCATACAATGGCGCTTGCTCACGCTGCGGGCTTGTTCAGCGATTACCTCAGTAGGTTCCGCATTGCAGTGGGACTCGACACAAATCAGGCGCCATCCGGGAAGTGACCTGGTTTCATCACCCGCGTGAAGTCGGACACGTGTTGAAAGCGGAACACGCAAGTACAGGCGAACAATAGGTAGCAGCCACTCCTGAAGCTTTCAGCGGGCCGTTTGTGCAGTGTTCTCCTTACTGACAGGGGCTGCTCAGTTTCATTTGAAAATAAACGTCTCATAAGTTATTTAGGTCAACAGAATAGATGATACGTTGAAAGCTTCTTGTAGTAAGTTTATTAAGTGAAAGTGAAAGCTTGATGAAAGTTTGTTAAGTGAAAGTTTCCTATTCTTATTAAGTCTTTCTATTTAAATTAAGGAGTTTCTCTAATCATATGTGCGCAACGGAATTAACAAACAAAATTAGGCCCTGTAAGTAAAACAATCTGTACCTCTGTGAACATTATGTCTGACAGTCAGATTCAGTGGCATGGAAGAACTGATTACTTTACTGGTACGTGAACATTTACATTTAAAAGGAAACCTTTTTCTCAAAAAACTCAACACGTACCATACAACAAAATCAAAAATGCCACAATCAGGAAAAATGAGGGACGAGGTTGAGCTGAAATAAGAAAAATTAGTAATCATTAAGTTATTTATTTAATTAAAGAAACATACCTTTGTTGAGTCTTCAGTATAATACAATGGTTTTATACAATTCCGTTCCATAAAAAATATACAGAATCCACAGTCCAATATAATACGTTTGTATTCATAAATATAGAGTGAAATAAATCAAACTCAGTACAATCATTGCTGACCAATTCAACCTTAGTACGCAACACAGTTGCCATACGTCTGTCAGCTAGCCTAGCCCAAAATCGACTCTTCTGCTCAACAGCTCACTCTCTGCTACTCGCCTCAGCAGTCAAAGAAGCTGCTGTAGCGCAGATGCTACATCGCAGTTACAAAGACATTGTAATGTGCGGTAGTTACAAATATGGACTGAGATTATCGATCATGGATTACTTTCACATACAAAATGAAGCTATAAGGCGGATACACGTCCAGATTTACAAAAATAAAAATAAAAATCCATAAATAATGAACTTCAGCCTATGGCTGCCTACTTTCAAGCTCTACAAACTACTTTATTCCCTTATGATAGGAGTGCTGAATACCATGAAACGCTTAAGTAAATGCGATTTTTACTAATTAAAATAAAATTAATATACTTCGAAAATCTTGATGAACTTCCAAAGCTAATATCACAAAGGAAGCGTACACTGTCTTCATCTCAGTGAACAACTTTTGGACAACTTCCACACCAAGTATTGAGTTATTCTTTTTTGGAAATGGAAACGCTGTTTTCTTGCAGCAATTTCTTTATTTTATCCAGATGCGTTTCGCCCTCTTCTATATCTAGTGCATCGTGAGTTACCTGTCTATGGTTTATAGTCTTACGAGTTTCGTCTTCGTTTTTCCTGATACCTGGTCACAGGTCGAAAGTGGTACAACTTAACAATTCGCGCAATTTCTTGTTCATTCGTACATTTTTTGGGTGTGTTACATTTATCCGCTACAAGTAACGGCAGCAGGAAAACGAATAACTTTATTTTATGAACAGTACTTAAAAAGAGATTTTAACCATAAATGTTACTTCGCGATTCTTGTCATAGCCCAGTCAAACTGTCAGAAAAAAGCCTATACCTTGCAAAAGGTTGGAGAGATTAGAAAACTAAGTATTGCTGGAGTGATTAGAAAACCAAGTTTTGCCAACAAAATATCACTTGGAAAAACTTTCTGCGGTCAAAAAACTTCGAAAATTTCAGACTTTTTCAGTTTTTTTCAAAATATCTCCCTTATTTGTGCTCCTACCGCTTTTACGTCTCTGTACTTTTTAAAAGAGGACAAAATTCTCTACAAATTTGTTTCATACCATATTTTTCTACTCCCAATACCTAACGCGCTACAGTCCGTCAAAGAATGACAATTTTTCAAAATTTGTGCAAAGTGGCAAATAACCTAATTTTTGAAACTGTTATTTCAGTTTCTGTTTGTGTAATAAACATATCCTGCAGAAAAGCGGGTTTGGAATGTTCTTTAGTTTGCAAACAATGTATTGGCGTCAAATGTGAAAATGTGCCACATTTTTACATAAAGTCAGTGTAGAAGATATTATGGAGGATGTTGAGGAAACTACGAAACCTATGAACTTGAAGAGAATGACTCGTTGTTTAAAGAAGAGGTCAACCTGTGACCAAATCTATGAACATACCTTGAATCTGTAACCCAAGATATTTCTGGTGACACCGAGGAACCTGGCACATCAAAACATCGTAAGTGATGCTCATATCCTTCTCTAGTGCGCTAAAGTAGAAATACAATAACACAAGTATTACACATCTAGAAGTGCCAATATTTGTTAGTAAGTCATTATATATTTTGATTGTAATAAATCTACTTACTTTTAATGTTAACTGTGTGCTAATATACAAGAAAATTAGTTACCTAATTAGGTTGCCTGTTGCAGCTAATAAGAGTCGCACTTTACTCTCTTAATTATGAATTTTTATATTTTTAGTTTCACAAATACCAGGGCTGAGGTGGTATACAGTAAACTTCGGCTAGTGATGTACGAATCACAATAGCTGGTTGCCCAGACATCACCATGTTGCATACATAAAAATTGAATACCTGAAAATTATATGGTAGATTCCAACATATAACATGATATATATAATATATTATTATTACACAAACAGAAAATGAAAAAACAGTGTTCAAAAATTAGGTATTTTGCCACTTTGCCCCATATTTTAAAAATCGACAATTTTTTACCGACTGTAGCGTCTTAGGTAATGGGAGTAGAAAAAATGATAAGAATCATATTTGTAGAGAATCTTGTGCTCTTTAAAAAAAGTACATAGACGTAAAAGCGGTAGGGCACAAATAAGGGAGATATTGTGAAAAAACTGAAAAAAGTCTGACATTTTCGAAGTTTTTTGACCGCAGAAAGTTTTCTCAAGAGAAATTTTGTTGGCAAAACTTGGTTTTCTAATCTCTTCAACCGTATTAACGAGTTAAAAAAATAAAATCTTCTACCCCATCTTTTGCAAGGTATAGCAACTACCTGACTGGACTATTAGTAATTTTAGCAGATAGTATTTGCCAAATACACTGTTGAGGGAAAAAAAGGTATAGCATACATAAAAGACGACTTTGAATTTGATACTTTGACGGCAGATGACACTAGTGGATAGTACACGTGCTGATAATGGTTGCAACATCGTCCACCAACACATAGAGCAGCGACGTACAGGGTAATCCTAAAATATGTGTCTAAAATGAAATGGCCGGTAAAGGGGGACCGAAGTAACCAGATATATTAATGTGTGGTCGGTAATGACGCCTTGAGCTGGTAGAGAGCGCAGAAGAGTGCGCTGTTCACAAACGCTTCGCTAGCGAGATTCATTATTTCCCTCACGGATCTCGAGCAGCATGCATCGTTTCACCAATGCGGGCTCGCCGACATGAAGTTCATGTATTGGGGCTGCATAAGAAAATGGACTGGCTGCTCATAGGATGTAAGTGGAGCGACTCCCGAACATGAAACAGCCGAATCGTCAGACATTCGAGCGATTTCATTGGGAGTTACGCTGCAGAGGATCATTTTATACTTCCAGGCGTGACGCTGGCATGCAGTGGAAGAAAGTATATTAGACACTGTGGAGCATAATCATTAGACAAGTACTAGAGCTGTAGGCAGTGCGTTATGTGTGAGTCAGCAAAGTATTCTGAGGACTTTGCATGAAAATGGAATGCATCCGTACCATTTATGAGTGTGCATGCACTAACACCTTGCTTCTTGGCATCTACAATTTAACGTGGAACCCGAAGCACTTGTCGTTTCTGGCGACTCCTGACATTTTCGAGAGGTTAAGGGTATGTTAAAACTATGGTCTCAGCGAGTTTCGAACCTGTGACTTCTGACTCTCCAAACGGGAACTTTGCCGCTAGCCGAGACGTGAATTTGAAAAACAGTGGCGTTTTGTAGATACTTATGGAACCGAATTCAAAAATACACTACTGGCCATTAAAATTGCTACACCAAGAGGAAATGCAGATGATAAACGGGTATTCATTGGACAAATATATTATACTAGAACTGATATATGATTACGTTTTCACGCAAATTGGATACATAGATACTGATAAATCAGTACCCAGAACAAATTCCTCTGACAGTAATAATGGCCTCAATACACCTGGGCATTTACTCAAACAGAGCTTGCATGGCGTGTACAGGTACAGATGCCCATGCAGCTTCGACACGATACCACAGTTTATCAAGAGTGGTGTATTGTGACGAGGCAGTTGCTCGGCCACCATTGATCAGACGTTTTCAATTGCTGAGAGATCTGGAGAATGTGCTGGTCATTACAGCAGTCAAACATTTTCTGTATTCAGAAAGGCCCGTACAGGACCTGCAGCATGCGGTCGTGCATTATCCTGATGAAATGTAGGGTTTCGCAGGGATCGAATGGAGGGTAGAGTCACGGGTCGTAACACATCTGAAATGCAACGGCCACTGTTCGAAGTGTCGTCGATGCGAGCAAGAGGTGACCGAGACGTGTAACCAATGGCACCCCATATCATCACGCCAGGTGATACGCCAGTACGGCGATGACGAATATACGCTTCCAATGTGCGTTCACCGCAATGTCGCCAAACAGGGATACTACCGTCTTGGTACTGTAAACAGAACCTGCATTCATCCGAAAAAAATGACGTTTCGCCATTCGTGCACCCAGGTTCGTCGTTGCGTACACCATCGCAGGCGCTCCTATCTGTGATGCAGCGTCAAGGGTAACCGCAGCCATGGTCTCTGAGCCAATAGACCATGCTGCTGCAAACGTCTTGCAAACGTCTCCATCTGTTGACTCAGGGATCGAGACGTGGCTGCATGATCCGTTACAGCCATGCGGATAAGATGCCTGGCATCTCGACCGCCAGTGATAGGAGGCCGTTGGGATCCAGCACTGCGTTCCATATTGCTCTCCTGAACCCACCGATTTTATATTCTGCTTACAGTCATTGGATCGCGACCAACGCGAGCAGCAATGTCGCGATACGATAAACCGTATTCGCGATAAGCTACAATCCGACCTTTATCACAGTCGGAAACGTGATGGTACGCATTTCTCCTCCTTACACGAGGCATCACAACAACGTTTCACCAGGCAACGCCGGTCAACTGCTGTTTGTGTATGAGAAATCGGTTGGAAACTTTCGTCATGTCAGCACGTTGTAGGTGTCGCCACCGGCGCCAACCTTGTGCGATTGCACCGAAAAGCTAATCATTTGCATATCACGGCATCTTGGTTAAATTTTGCCTCTGTAGCACGTCATATACGTGGTGTAGCAATTTTAATGGCAAAGAGTGTATTTAATTCGCGAAAAAAAAATATTGACGTGATAATCGAGATAAAAATGATCATATTTCAGACGGACCAAATAACACACAGTGCAAAATTTCATTAAGGTCAGTTGCTTAGTTTCGGATAAGCAACGTGACAAATACTAAATTCTGGAGAATAAACTGTTTTTATAAAACAATACTTATTCTACTTTCAAACATAATCCCTTTGAAAATTTATGCATTTGTTCCACCGGGCTACAGGCTTTTTATTTCAGCTATAAAGAATTCTTTCATCTTGATGTTTGAATCAATTTCCCACAAACTTTTTCACGTCCTCGTTGTTCTGGAACCTCTTCCCATACGTAATGCCTCCTTTAGTGCACCAGTCTAATGGAAATCACTAGGTGCTGAATCAAGACTTAAGGGGGATGACGGAGTATTTCCTAGCCCATTTTGTCGATGTTTTCAGAGGTTATTTGTCTTGTTGGAGAATCACAGCTCTCCTCTGAGATCCATGACGTTTCCGTCTCAAGGCTGGCTTCATCTTGTTTACAAGCACATCCTAGAAGTACTGGCTGTTCATTGTACGCTGCTCTTCAAGATAATCACAAAAAACTGTACTTTCGGCGTTCCAAAACACCATCAACATTACTTTTCCTGCTGTAGCTTAAGCTTTGAGTGCTTTCAAAATGCACAGGATAATTATTACTTATTACAACACTACAGGCATAATAACTAGGTTTTACATGTTGCAGGAATGTAGTAGCAATAAAATAAGTCATAATTATCCAATGTAACTTATAAGCTTTAAAATAATATAAAGAACCAGAAATTATAAAATATTGCGCTTATCATATTCATGTCACATTTAATATTCATAAACCACAGCAGAAACCCTAGCAAAATGTAACTCTGACCATAGATATTATTGTAAACAAAAAATGTCAGTCAACAATATGGCGGATAGTGCAGTGACTATGTGCAATCATAAGATAAAAAATTGTTAGTATCAAACAAAAAACGCAATACCAACATGCAGAGGAGACTGCAAGTATTCTCTAGCACAGCATTTCACAAAGTTAAGCACGCAAAATTGAAGAAAGTTCAATAAAAATTGGTTATTTTGCACAGGTCATACGCAGCTTCCAAAATGTTGATATCTTCGCGAACTGAAAATAGGTGAAGATGTGAAACGCGTCTTGGCTCAATAAAACATATTAAAACGTGGCTGATTGCTGAATTTATTAAAATAATAAACACCCTGGTCGGTGTTAGACAAGGTGATGGTTTATCAACTTTACTGTTTAATTGCGTTCTAAAAAAATAGTAAGGATATGGGATTCGGAACTCAAAAATCACAAAATTGAACCAGTAACTCTGGGAAGGAAAACAAGTGGAACTAAGGTAAACTGCTTGATCTTTGTGGATGATTTTGCAATACTTTCAGAAAACCTGGCATAAGCAGTTATTCAAATAAACCTTTCCCGAAAAATAGCAAACGGAAATGATCTCATTTCAGCTGAAAAAAAAGTTAATGACAAATTTAAATGATGCTCAGAAATTCATAGAAACACAAATAGGTAAGTAGAGCGAGTAAATAAATTTAAATATCTTGGAGAAACTGTACAATATAATGCACTAGAAAAATGTGCAATTGATGTAAGAATTAACAAAATGGAAAGAGGATCTGGTTTGATTAAAATATTTATAACAAGAAATGTATATCCAGGAAAGCAAAAAACAAAACAAAAAAAAAAAAAAAAAAAAAACCATTACACCACAGTGGTAGGACCAGAATCTTTATATGGATCTGAATGCCTAACGAGGGACAATAAGATGGATAAACTAGAGATACTGGAGAGAAGGATTATAAGAAAAGTAATGGGTACAATAAAAACTGCAGATGGATGGAAAATAAGAAGTAATGAGGAGATATAGAAAAATTATCTGAAGTAATGGGCAAACGAAAATTAACCTTTTTCTGACACCTCTTCCGAATGGATGAAAATAGACTAACAAAACAAATACTCCTACATTTCTGGAAGAAGAAATCGACAATAGCATGTAAGGAAAGATCTAGAAGGGAACAACATCAAATAATTAGAATTTTAAAAATGAAATGCTAAACGTGGAAGACTTTCAAAGCAGAAGAAATTAAAAATCAGGAACTGCATGGACAGAAGAAAGAAAGAAGGATCATGGGGAGATAATGAGGAATTACTGGAAAAATAGGAAACAAGAAAGGAAGAAGAGGACTGAAGTTGTTAACGTCATCCAGTTGGCCAATATAATTTAGGGAAAAAAAAACAATAATCCACTGCCACGAAGCTCAACAATGTAATCAGATAGATAAATTATTCTTTATTTATTGTTTTACTCTCGTAGAAACCAACAAGTAGAGAGACTAACACTAAACTCTAGTCTTGTGTAGTTCGCGAACGAACTAGTTCGGAAGAGCGCTCCCACAAGCGAACTACGCGAACTAGTTCGCAGTTCCCTCGCCTCTTAGTTCGTCCGCTCCTTTTCCGAAGACTGACGGGGAACAGCGAGAGGACGCGAGAGCGCGCAGAATCGCGTGATTTCCTTCTGCTAGTTACCTTCATTTCGAGCTGAGATGCAGCTCAGCTGTAGTTTCATAGACATTGCCGAAAAATACGGGTAATAGCACACGCTTGGGCAACACTGATCATTATATGAAAAAGCTGTCATAACAAAAGAAAGAGCTTTTAGTAGAGGTAGCAAAAGCCGAAAAGAGCGGACGAACTAAAAAGAGCGACCTACTTCGCGGCCGAACTGCGAACTAAAATATGCGCGATGGGTCGCGAACTAAAATATGAACGATGGGTCGGGAACTAAAATATGCGCGATGGGTCGCGAACTAAAATAGGCGCGATCGGTCGCGAACTAAAATAGGCGCGATCTGTCGGGAAGTACAATATACGCGATCTGTCGCGAACTAAAATATGCGCGATCGGTCGCGAACTATTATGCCAAACGTATCTCGCTTCTTAGGTCGTTAGATTCTTTTCCGAAGTCCGACGGGTATTAGCGAGAATTAATGCAGAATTAAAAATCACGTGTTTGTCTTCTGCGGATGAGAGCCATTCCGAGCTGAGAGTCTGCATGCTAGATTACATAGTTCAGTGCTACAAAATTTATGCCTTGAAGTATTCTGCACTCTGCAGTATCTGACTAATAAATTCCATAATGCCAAGATATAGAGATTACCCTAAACTTAAACGCGAGAAATTATCCACAAACTGTTTCTTTTGGCTTGAGTGATATCGTTAGCGGCTCAAGCAGCAAGTGCACGAAGCAGCTAGGTGGGGATCTTCCCCCTCCACATGCATGCGCAGACCACGCCGCTCAGCCGTCACTGGGAGCGGACGAACTAAAAGAGCGGACTAGTTTGCGGCTCTGCCGCGAACTAAAGTAAGCGCTCCTGCTCGCGAACTATTATGCGCAAGTCTACTAAAATTCCAGCTGGCCGCGGTGGTATGTATGTTTGTACAGTCTATGGGACTTAACTGCGGGGTCATCAGTCCCTAAACTTACAAACTACTTATGAACTACTTACGAACTAAGACGGCACAAATATCCATGCCCGAGGGGGGATTCGAATCCCCGACCGTAGTGGCCGTGCAGACCGTGACTGGAGCGCCTCAGTCCCCTCGGCCACCGCGGCCGGCGCTGAGGCGCTCCAGTCACGGTCTGCACGGCCACAACGGTCGGGGGTTCGAATCCCCCCTCGGGCATGGATATTTGTGCCATCCTTAGGATTAGCTAGTTGATAAGTAGTTTGTATGTTTAGGGACTGATAACCCCGTAGTTAAGTCCCATAAGTTGTACAAACATTTGAACATTTTTTTTTTTTTTTTTTCGATATCGTTAGTGGCTCAAGCAGCAAGTGCACGAAGCAGCTAGGTGGGATCTTCCCCCTCTACCTGTATGCGCAGACCACGCCGCTCAGCCTCACTGGGAGCGGACGAACTAAAAGAGTGAAGTAGTTCGCGGAAGAGCCGCGAACTAAAGTGAGCGCTCTCGGTCGCGAACTATTATGCCCAAGTCTACTAAACTCCCACGGCACAGACGCTTGTCCGGAGCGCAGGCAGGCAGCGAGCGTCCAGTGAGATTCTGCCCGTCTGATGACGCAGAGGCTCTGGCGGCTGTTATTAGCGGCTGTGTCTGGCGCGGCATTTAACGTCCCGTGCGGCGTGGCGTCGTGGGTCTTCTTATAGCGGTCGCGGGCGGATACTTTATCGAGTTTATGGTTTCTGGAGCAATTTCCTTAATTGAGCCGGGAATTGAGTGGCGGTAAGCGGCGCTCGGCCCGGGGAATTTGTTAATTAAGGGGCAATATCCGTGGGCGGCTAATCTGCACTTCTGTAATGAAGGCGGTGCGGCCCTCCCGCAGACAGAGGAACGCGAGGCGCGCACGTGGCGGTCGCTTCGCACGTGTCGGGCCTCACGTGTGACATGAGGAGCCGCTCCTTGTGGGTAGCAGCCGCACGTGCACCTGCCGGCTATGTGACTGGGGCAGCCGCCACAGCTTCTGCACTGACAGCCGAGGGCCCTATTTGTGTAACCAGCGACAGCCAAGAGTGGTAGCCTGTCTCTTGTGACGTGGCAAGCCGCGCTGAAAGTATAGACACACACATGTCCAGTTTAACAAAGTAAACACAGACGAATTTTTATAGTGGAAAGTGGTTGTGATAAAAAGCCCGCAAAATATGTGTATTACATGTGTGCTATGTAAAACAGTGCGGAAAAAGAAATATATGACAAAAGAAACCATGACAACGCTACCACTTCATGATTATGTAAAAAGGGTCCCACGTGACCACAAAATGTAAAATAAGCATGAAATAAATTGAAAGCCCACTGATGATGGCACAGAGGTGCTGAAATTAGTTTGGGTGCTTAATAAAAACAGTGTTTTGCATATCAGGCGGACCTCATACCTAATAATTAATATAGACCTATACGATACCATGCTTATATTACGGTAACATTTGCCAGCACTGTAAAATGTAAACTACGTATTAAATAAACTGAACCACACTTGTTGCCTTGTTTCTTCGTACCGCGCACGGCATTGCGCTGTATTAATATGTTCGTAAACGGTGCGTGCGAATTTGCGATTCTTTAGGGACCCATATCTCAAGTTCTATTCATCTCAGAGTGAAGGGGTAAAGTGTTCTGGATAGATCTTGCCCTAATCATCATTTGTGTACATACGAGGCGCGTCCAGAAAGTAAGTTCCGTTTGCTAATAAAATGAAATCGTACACAGATACAGAACAAATTTTTATTGAACAAAATTCTACAATTCTTAAACTACTTTTCCACGTAACTGCCGAAATTTTGCAGGCATTTGTTATAGCGTGGCACCAGGTATTGTATACCTTCTTCATAGAAATCTGCCGCCTGTGTCTTCAACCAGTTGGAAACGGTTTCTTTCAGCTCGTCGTCATTGGTGAAGAGATGACAGCCAAGGAATGACTTGAGATGTCCTGGATTTTGTCATTAATCGCGTGAACCAGTTCTTCTGTAACCACAGTTGGACGCCCACTTCGTTCTTCATCGTGCACATCACTACGACCGCCATTGAACTGTTGGACCCATCTTCTCACCATCGAATCACTCATCGTATTTGTTCGGTAAACATTGCAAATTTGCCGATAAATTTCTCTTGGTTTCACTTTCCTCGCATTCAGAAACCGAATCACCGACCTGATTTCACAGACGGCGGGATTTTCAATCAACGCCGACATTTCAAACAAGCTCAACAAATCGTACGTAACTGACAGCGATCTCAAAATGGCGCACGTTCTTCTTCTTGATACACATCGTCTACAGCGCATATGCGGAACTGCAGTCGCAGCGTTGCAGCGGAGATAAATTGAAACGGAACTTACTTTCTTGACACGCCTCGTATTAGAAGTATGGGTATACTATAGCTATCATACAGTACATCGTCAACATTTTCAAAGTTACACACTTCCTGGAGCCCATCCAAATTGAGCAAATCAGTTGGCTGTTGTACATGACGTGTAGTGTATGGTGAGCTTTAAACGGCTTACAAAAGCACCATTCATTCATGGGCGGTTCCTGAGAAAATCTCAAAAAGCCATGATTTTTGGGTACCAAAAAAACGAATTGTCGGGATGGTCACTTCGATACTTCCTACTCATTGCAAATCTTCGAAATTTTTACCAAATGTTCTTATGATGATATTCTCGAGGCAGTTTTTAAATTTTTTCGGTTTCGTTATCCGTTACCGAGATCCAGAAGTTGAAACTTATCATACTTTTCCACAAAATCAAAAAAACCCGATTTTTAGCTGTTTTAGCACCGTGAATCGCAAATATCGAAATAACTAACCATAAAAAATTGTTCAAATATTTAAAATACATCATGTAGACATTTATCTATAAACGACATTTTACAGTTAACAAGATACAGCCGAAAAACCGCGATATTTTGCTAGAATAAGTGCGTATTGTGCTGAAAGATGGCATTCGGTCAGCTCTGACACTTACTCGGCGAAAAAAAATCTTTTTATACATCTTAAAAATTTAAATCTTCGGTCGATGAAGGGGTAATTATTGTTTTCGTTTACTTTTTTGGTGAGGAAGTCGGAATGAGGATTGAGGCAGCTGGTTTCACACTTTTGTGTCAGAGAACATATTCGCCTTTTCTGAGCACCGGCAGGAGCATTTTTCAGATGGTAACATTTTATTTTATTTTGCACGACCTAGATTTCGGGTTGTGAGCCCCATGGACTCGGTCAAAAGAAAAGAAATTTTGTGAAACAAGGGGAGCACATAACGTGAAACCTAGGACGTCCAAAATAAAATAAAGTTTTGTGGATCAAGGGAATCAAAGGACACAGAGGGAGGGCAGAATAACATCAGGTCTAATCAGGAAGGGAGGTGCGAGGTTTCTCATTCAGTTGACATCGTAGAAGAAGACACTGTCGAAAGAATCGATATTGGCTATAATATGCCCAATATTCAAGAAAGGAAGCAAAATGGAGTGGCAACTATAGAGGTATCACCCTGTTGAATGTAACATATAAGGCCTCTACTCACGTTGCTATTTGTCGGGACTAATTTATCGGCGGTCTGATAAACTGGATTAAACTGGATTTCTGGAGGCGCTTCCCGACCATCTTCACTTTTTCGGTGGTTGCTTAGGCCTGACCGTTCGACATCCACCCCCCCTCCCCACCCACCATCACCACTCCACCCGACAAACTGTGCGTGTGTAGCGCTACCGGGCTAACTTCCTGCCTGCGATCGTCTGCTGTCTGCACAGAGAACAAAACAACGCGATAACAAAAACAGTTCGACAAACGGACACCACAGAACAGGGAGGCGCTGCTATCGCTGCGTGCAGTTGGTTGGAACGGGAACGTGTGCTACGAATTTGGTTGGTTCGTTGGTCGGTTGATAAATAGGACCGTGTGTAGGGGCGTTAAGGTACTGTCTAACATCGTCTTCAGAAAATTGCAATTATTCATAGAGAACAACGTACATGGATACCAAGCTAACTTTCGACCAAACCGATCAACAATAGACCCCATTTCACAACTGTCTGAAAAACACTAGGAATATGACTAACATATCTTCAGTCTGTTCGTTGATTTTCAACGTGCATATTACAGCATTCACAGGAATAGCCTGTACAGTGCAATGCGTGACACCAGAATCCCTGATAAGCTTGTGAGAATGGTGCAAACCTGTATGGAAGGGTCAATGGCGGCAGTACGTTTCCGTGGAGTCACATCAGAAACACTCGATATTGAAACAAGTCTCAGACAAGGGGATGCACTCTCATATGTTTTGTTCAATATCATCTTAGAGAAAATAATAACAGAGTGTAGGCAACAGGAGTGGGCTCGAGTACAGATGGACGGTAACATCAACTGTCTCGCATATGCAGATGACATAGTCCTGCTACGTTAATCAAAGCACGAGTTGAAAGGGATGTACCAACAAATGGACAGCTATGCGCAGAAGCTTGGGTTCAAAATGAATCAAGTTAATACAGAGTTCATGCAATTAGGAAGAAGACAACAGCAAGAAGAATTTATGGTGACAAATGGCAAGAGATTGAAGAGAGTACACAAATTCAAATAATCGTGATCTTTACCAAGGACAACACAATACAAATGGACATTAAGGAAAGAATAGCAGTGGGAATGAAATTCATGCATTACCTCAAAGAGGCGCTCGGTACTAAATGGTTACAGTGAACACTAAGATGAAAATCTATAACACTGTGATATGCCAAACCGAGCGAGGTGGCGCAGTGGTTACACACTGGACTCGTATTCGGAAGGATGGTGGTTCAAACCCACCTCCGGCCATCCAGATTCAGGTTTCCCGTGATTTCACTCCCGGCAGATGCCGGGATGGTTCCTTACAAAGGACACGGCCGATTTCCTTCCCCCAAAAATCCGAGCGTAAGCTCCGTCTCTAATGACCACGCTGTCGATGGGACCTTAAACCCTAAGATTTCTTCCTCCTCCCTGATATGCCAAGCGGTAATGTACTTTCAGAAACATGGAGCATGAGTCAACGAGACAAGGAAAAACTATTAATATTTGAAAGAAAAGTAATGAGGAAGATATGGGGACCAATTTTACATAACGGAGAACGGAGGAGGAAAACGAATGAGGAAATCTACCTTCTGATGCGAAAGCCAAATATATTACAGAAGATAAAGAGCAAGAGAATACAGTGGGTGGACCACGTAGCCCGTATGCCTGAAGGAAGACAAGCGAAGATGGCACTTGAAGGTAAACCAAACACCAAACGCCCCACTGGACGACCAAGGCAGCGCCGGATGGACGAGCTGGCGAAGGACCTGGCAGCCCTGGGGACTGAAGACACCTGGAGGAGCCGAGCACAAAACAGGAGGGAATGGAGGCAGAGCGTGGAAGCAGCGCGTGCTCTGCAGGGCCTGTGATCGCTGGATTGTACTGTAAATTTTATATGAAACAAGCCAACAAGTGTGGTTCAGTTTACGTAACTGAACATGTCTCACCAACAACCGACAGTGGAATCAAACAATACGATGTAGTTTTAAATGTGTTTATTTCCGTCAACAGTTGCTATAAAATTGTTTCATAACATGTTTCGATCACTTGGATCATCTTCAGATCTTATAGTTGCGTCCGCAACTCGTCTGGCTGAGTACTAATTGGTACTCAATTAGTACCAATTAGTACTCAGCCAGACGAGTTGCGGACGCAACTATAAGATCTGAAGATGATCCAAGTGATCGAAACATGTTATGAAACAATTTTATAGCAATTTTTGACGGAAATAAACACATTTAAAATAACGTAGTGCAGTTGCGGACTCTCTATAATCGACCATGTCGACTATAATGAAAATACGATGTAGATTACAATTTCTGTACAAAAATAAAGAACTAATAGCGAGACTGTATGCATTTTCTACACTCATATATTTTTCCGCTTATAAATGTTGAAATAAGGAATCCTTATAAAATACTATAATATTTAAATACGAAAGTTTAGATTCCTGCAGTTTCTTCATTAGCAGAGATAGACAATATCAGATTTTGGAACTAAAGAATTAATTAAAAGTTTGTCATATTTCAGAGGCGATCCATTCAATTAAATTATTATGAAAAAGAGCCAAGATAGCTTATAATTTTTGTTTAGATTTAGACTGCTTTGTGATGTGGAGAATGAAATGATAGATCCGAAGATTGCAATTTAATCGGCCGAAACCGCTAATCTTTCAGCTCGTCATCATCGTTGAAATGTTGACCATCAAGGACAGATTTTTAGGTGTAAGAGGAGGTGAAAGTGGCTAGGAGCGAAGGCTCGGGCTGTGCGGATGATGATCAAACACGTCCCAGTGAAATTCCCGTAAGAGTTGTTTGGTCACATTGGCCCATAAGGTCGGGCACTGTCGTGGAAACAAACACCACCTTTTGATGGAAATCCTCTTCTTACACCTAAAATTTGTCCTGTCAACACTTCAACGATGACGAGCTGAAAGAACATGCTACCACAGGGCTGAATACACAGGCGGCAACCTTCTATGAAGAAGGCATACAGAAACTTGTGCCACGCTATGACAAGTGCCAACAAAATTTCGGCAGCTATGTAGAAAAATAGTTTGAAATTTGTAGATTTTTGTGCAATAAATATTTTTTCTGTATCTGTACACGTTTGTTTTATATAACCAAACGGAACTTACTTTCTGGACGTACCTCGTATCTGATTTGATTGAAGAATGACAAATTTTCACAGCATGTCGTATTCTAGTTGTGGTGTTGCTGCTTGATTATTTGTGCCGTGATCTTATCTTTTATGGTGTTTATTGCGCTTTTTGTTGTGAGCTGCCACTGTTTCTGTCCCATCGACCGAACAGAACAGCCACAGCTTGCGCTTTATGCGTTCGCGCATTGTCGTGCAAAATCATGGGTGGGTTGCGCAGAAAGTGCGGCTGCTTCTTCCGCAAAGCTGGTCGCAGGTGGTGCTCCAAAAACGAACTGTAATACTCTGCACAGACCGTTATGTTTCAAAAACATAGTGACACCGTTACTTTAGAACGCCCGCTCACAAGTGACTGTGTTTCCCGCGATTGTGCGCACGCCAGTGACGTGGGACGGGTGAGAACATTTCCTTGCAGGTAAGGTAGGTATGTCATCAACGTGAACTATTAGTGACAGTAGCAGATTCCATTGCATAGTGTCTCCATAGCAGTATGGCCAGTATTTAAGTTCCAACCGACGTATTTGCATACTCGACTCTTTAGTTAGTTAAACACTAATCCTCCTCCTTCGTTTTTAGTTAGTGTCGCAATTTATCCTACGTACCGTGGTTAGTAACTTTGTAGCGTCGAGTGGGCCTCCAACTATGTTTACTGAATGATGAAAGCTACTACTCCATGTGGTGAAATTCATACGGTTCATGCTGTGAAATTGTTTCACAACATACCTGAAGAGTAACTTGACAAGTGCGAATTGAGAAAACTATTACTTTTCTCTACCATGAACCTCACGATGTCTAATGTATATGCAGGCAGACTTCGTTTTCCCACAATATTACCTTTGTCACATTTAAAGAAATATACGAGCTTTAACTTTATCTGCTGATGACGCTGCTCACGTACGGGTTAAGGTTGCAGGACCTTTTGAGGATAAATTTAATCTGCGAGGAGATGTTACTGAATGTTATCATTCTTAATACAGAATTTCCTTATCGATTATTAAAAATGAACAATTAAAAAACTACACATTGCTGTCCCCAAAAGTCGCGAAGCGAGTCTTCTTGGCCTTGTAGCTCTCAGGAGAACTTTGGGATGCTCTGAGTGTAAGGAAACTCTGGGTTTTTCTCTGCGCAAACAATCGAAAGTTTTCGATACGTCGCGTTTTGCAGCTCTTAAATGTTGTAGGAAAGACATATGAAAATGTATTTCCTACAATTTTTGGCGGGCTTTCGTGCTTTTCGAATACCTTTTTTATGTTTCCTTTTCTCTCACCTGCCGAGGAAGACGTTTGATTTAAAAAAAAAAAAAAAAAAAAAAAAAAAAAAAAAAAAAAAAAAAAAAAAAATCAAATGTTTGTAAAGCATATGGGACACAACTGCGAGGCCATTAGTCACTAACTTACAAACTACTTGTTAACTAACTTGTACTAAAGACAGCACGAACATCCATGCCCGTTCGATCCGCAATGTGGAGCTCCAGCACGCTCGGTTACTCCCGCGCGGCACTTTTGATTCGTAATCGATGTTTTAACATTCAGCCAAACGACAAAGCTGAAGGTTAAGTTCCATATTATGTGTTCGAATAAAACACCTATCTGATCTATTTGTTATCAATATTTCGGGTAGAATTACGAACAACTTAAATTAGAAAGAACACATAGAAAATATTGCAGGGAAAGCGAACACTTAGAAGATGCAATAGTTCTGCTAAAGGAACAGCCTACACAAGTGCGTTCTATTTTAGAGTATTACTGTGCATTATGGGATACATACCAGGTTAGAGAAAATTAAGAGAAGGGTAGCTCGTTCTGTATCATCGCGATATTGGGGAGAGTGGATCACGGAAGTTATTTGTTGCGGCGAGATTTGCCAAATTTCTTTCTTCAAGTTTCTCTTCAGAATATGAATATATATTATTAGTACCCTCCTACATAGGCAAACATGATCATCATAATAAAATAAGAGAAATTAGATCGAAAACAGAAAGATTTAGCTGTTCTCTTTTCCCGCGAGTTATAAGAGAATGGAAACTCTGTCATGCACTTCAGTGTGACTTGCGGATTATTTATGTAGAAGTATAAATTATTCTCATTGATAAATCTGCAAAAAGCAAAGACAAGAAAGAGAGCTTCAAAAGCCAAAGTCAAAGAGAAAAATCTATCCAGTCTCTGAAGAAGGAAGGAAAACAAGATCACCCAAAGTCGGATGTAAAAATAAATAAAAATGGAGCAGTTAAGTGTTAACCAATCCAACCAGGTAGTGGTGCATTTTCTTGCTAGTGCTCCTCTGGTTAAAAAAAAAGAGCAATGTGTGACACGATACTCAGAAACGCTATTTTCCAAATGTGACACAACTCTGATATCCGGCAAATAGCACGCGCATGTATTTCCGTGTTTCGTCTTCTACTATCCGCATCCACAGATAAGGATATACGCAGCACAAACTTTCCTGGTCTGTGTATAGAGTACACTGCACAGCGGAGTAGCAGACGTTTCGGGGTGGGCGGCAGGTATACAAGCCTCCGCTGAATAAGTTATACTGGAAGAATGAAGAGTGGCAGTCCTTCCGGGAATTGGGGAAGGACGGTGAGGTCAGGTGTTAGGGGGAGGGGGGAGGGGGGCGTCGGCTCTTTTCTATAGGCGGGCATGGGACAGGTAAGCGGAGCCGACAGGGAGCAACGGGAAAAAAATACAGGGGTTCTATTTCGTAACTGCTCTGCCAACCCGCGCACCACCCATACTGCTGAAACCGCCGCTGCGCCAAATGAAGCGGTACATTTCCCACAAGGGACATCCAGGCACTGAATGGAATTCGGACATAAAGACGCCTTTTCTGGCTGCATTGATGTGGACAACCACACCATATTTGTCTCCTGGACTGTGGAACACAGCGGCAATAAGTTTGGGTGTCGAATGGTTTTCCATTTTTAACTGCAGGGGTTCTAGACCAAAAAGCAATAACGCAAAAAAAAAAAAAAAAAAAAAAAAAAAACCGCACTGACGTGATTTACGGCTCACTTTGGATTCGTTGTTTTATAAATTTTTGCAAACATTTTGGACCAAAACAATAATATAAATAATAAAAAATTGAGTAATAAGACTGTCTGAAACCCTTTTGGGGGAAAAAAATTTAGGTAGTACCGGGTTCCGTACCAATAACCTTCAACATTACAGTCCAACGCGTTGCCCACTACGCTACGGCTAGTAATGACGAATTGTGTTCCTTAATCTCATACCATTAATGGCCGTTCGTAACTGATGCTAATACGGCATTTGTAGGCAGTAGATTATCATTTATCGTAGGAAGAACAACGTGTGTTTGTTAATTATTCAGTGCGCCATTTCTTTGAAATGACAATGTGTAAGTTACAATAAGAAAATCATCAAATACGCAACGCAAGATGGTGTATGCCAGAGAGAGTTAGGTCTTGGCGAGGAATGTTACGTGAGATTTGCGAACGGCTGGTTTTCGTTAATGCAATGGAGGTAGTCAAAACTCGTTATTTTTGCAAATATCTCTCAAACGATACGAGATATGAAAAAAACATAAGGGAACAAAGTCGTAGAGAATTTTCTCCTCTACAAATTCGTTTATTCAATTTTCGCGTCAGGTGAACGGTTTATTTGCAATTAAAATTACATTGCTAACTGATTTTTTTGGTGTTTCTAAAGTATTTCTTGTCCAAAATATTTGAAAAAGCGTGGTTCTGGTCTCTGGTAGTCAACAATTATGTCTGTAAAATGTGTTGACGATCGGTTGAACGATTCGACCTAAAAAGTGGGAACACGTTACAGCCAGACAGATATCGTCAAATCGAAACGGCTTTTTTCGTATTACTACCGTATCTTTTATCCGAAAAATTTGAAAAAAGGGAGGTTCTGGTCTCTGGCGGCCTACAATCGTGTCTGTAAAATTTGCACTACGGTCGGGGGTTCGAATCCCCCCTCGGGCAAGGATATTTGTGCCGTCCTAGTTCTTAAGTAGTTCATAAGTAGTTTGTAAGTTTAGGGACTGATAACCCCGTAGTTAAGTCCCATAGACTTTACAAACATTTGATTTTTTGTAAAATTTGGTGCTGATCGGTTGAACGGTTCGTCTTAAAAACAGGGAACACGTTACGGACAGACAGATATCGTCAAATCGAAACGGCTTTTTTCGTATTACTACCGTATCTTTTATCCGAAAAATTTGAAAAAAGGTAGGTTCTGGTCTCTGGCGGCCTACAATCGTGTCTGTAAAATTTGCACTACGGTCGGGGGTTCGAATCCCCCATCGGGCAAGGATATTTGTGCCGTCCTAGTTCGTAAGTAGTTCATAAGTAGTTTGTAAGTTTAGGGACTGATAACCCCGTAGTTAAGTCCCATAGACTTTACAAACATTTGATTTTTTGTAAAATTTGGTGCTGATCGGTTGAACGGTTCGTCTTAAAAACAGGGAACACGTTACGGTCAGACAGATATCGTCAAATCGAAACGGCTTTTTTCGTATTACTACCGTATCCTTTATCCGAAAAATTTGAAAAAAGGGAGGTTCTGGTCTCTGGCGGCCTACAATCGTGTCTGTAAAATTTGCACTACGGTCGGGGGTTCGAATCCCCCCTCGGGCAAGGATATTTGTGCCGTCCTAGTTCGTAAGTAGTTCATAAGTAGTTTGTAAGTTTAGGGACTGATAACCCCGTAGTTAAGTCCCATAGACTTTACAAACATTTGATTTTTTGTAAAATTTGGTGCTGATCGGTTGAACGGTTCGTCTTAAAAACAGGGAACACGTTACGGACAGACAGATATCGTCAAATCGAAACGGCTTTTTTCGTATTACTACCGTATCTTTTATCCGAAAAATTTGAAAAAAGGTAGGTTCTGGTCTCTGGCGGCCTACAATCGTGTCTGTAAAATTTGCACTACGGTCGGAGGTTCCAATCCCCCCTCGGGCAAGGATATTTGTGCCGTCCTAGTTCGTAAGTAGTTCATAAATAGTTTGTATGTTTAGGGACTGATAACCCCGTAGTTAAGTCCCATAGACTTTACAAACATTTGATTTTTTGTAAAATTTGGTGCTGATCGGTTGAACGGTTCGTCTTAAAAACAGGGAACACGTTACGGACAGACAGACAGACAGACATCCCAAAATCACCGTTATTTTTGCAAATATCTTTGAAACGCTACGAGATTTGGAAAAAAAAAAAAAAAAAAAAAAAAAAAAAAAAAAAAAAAAAAAAAAAAAAAAAACAGAGCAAAGTTGTTTCTACTCTACAAATTCGGTTATTCCATTTTCGTGTCAGATGAATGGTTAAGCCGTTATTTTCATTTAAATTTCGAGCTGTCAAATGACGATCGCAAAGGCCCACTTTTAGTGTTACTACCGTAACCTAAAGTGGGCCAAAAAGAAGGGAGTACGTAAAAGGCGTCAGTTGAAAAGGGTGGAAGTTTACCAAGGTTTTCCGACTACAAAGGAAGGTGGAAAACTTATACACTTCAAAACACACGTAAGTTGTTCATCACATTCATTAGCAAAAAGGGTTTTTAATAATCAACATGTAGGGTCGAGTTCATAGAGGATAAGGTGGTACAATTTCCATCATTTCGGACAAATGTTATTGTAACTGGAAATATATCGGGAAAAGAAATAATTTTAAATATGGGACTTGTTCTTGGATGTTTAATGAATATGTCACACAAATATTAGGCAGTTACAAATCTTGGAATAAACACACACAAAAATGGTTACAGAAATGAGAAAAATCTATCGAAAATGGAATTATAATCACTTCCTGCTACACTTTTGATTATAGAAAAGTACTTTTTCCGTCAGACACCAACGCATACTTCGTGGTACCAACCACTGCTTTCTGCGAATCTACTAGAAAATGTATAAGAGCGCGTTAGACTAATAGCTTAACTTACCACATAACAGGAAAAAGTTTATATCTCCTTAGCACAAACCGGTGTATTCTTGAAAAAGACAAAGTGGAGTTGTAGGAACCTGCTACACTACGTCACACAACGAGAGACTATAAGACTGACAAATGCCGCGGAAACTTATGTTAATCGGAATTGTACCTATATCGAATTTTTACCACCTTACCCTATACTGCATTTACAAAACTTTTATTTTTGTAAGTAAAAGTGAAACAAAATGTTCAAATGTATGTAAATCTATGAGACTTAACTACTGTGATTATCAGGACTTAGGCTTACTAAATACTTAAACTAGCCTAAGGACAATCCCATACACCCATGCCCGAGGGAGGATTCGAACGTCCGACGGTGAGCAACCCGCGCTCCACTCAAGGCGCCTTAGAGCTTACGGCCATTTTACCGCGGAAAAGTGAAACACTTCTGGTATAACATACTTAACCTGTAGAACAAATGAGATGAAAAGTGATACACAGTAAATCACAAACCTTCTGCGAAGAATCACCACGAAAATTCCCGCTTTTTTCTGGAAATTCCTATGGGTTTCTGAACTATATTACCAAAGAGTCTTTTGGCACTATTTGGCGTTACCGCCAGTTTCATTTTCTCGCCAGTCAATGAATGTACGCTTCATTGCTTGATATTGATGAGGTATCAGGTAGTAGAACGCCGAGCCATGCGAAAATATTGATACAGAGGATATGTACCCAGTAATCAGACTTTTAATTACACAAGAAAAGGGCTTCGGGCGAAATTAGCGAAAAAAATATGTGATTTCATTTGGTCACAAAATGATCTACTCCCAAGACAGAAAAGAAAGGGTGAAACGTCAATGGAGTTCTTGAAAAATGGAGCTGTAGCTCCTAAAATAGTATAAATTCAACAAAAATTTTAAAATTTCCTAACTGAAGATGGAGCATTACTTGTAAAAATTACTGTATACTTACTCAACAAGCTACTGTAAAGGACTACTCGTACCGGAATCATACCTGATTTAAGCACCAAATGGTAACGCAAAGGCTGGCTGCAAGGGATGGCTAATTTGAAAACCTACACAGACACAAAATTTATTTATTACTAAGGAGTTGGCCCACCGTCGGTTTTGAAAACAGCTGCAACGTTTCGAGGAACAGACTCGTAACGTGTCTTCTTAGTTCACAACAGACTGTTATCCATTCTTGTAGCAAACTAGCCGCCAATTACTTCAACGATGTTGGAGCTATAAATGTGGTTCTTGCTCTCTGGCCTGAAGCTCTCCACAATGATTCAATTGTGTTGGAACTTGACGATTTTGCTGTCCGTTGGAGCAAAGCCCACTATCCAGTAACTCGTTGATCATTCCGGGGCACTAATAGAAGAAAGTAAAGGGAAAGCTGACGTTCTACATTTCAGCAGCTGAGACAGCTAAATACAAAAAAGTCTCCTGGTCCACATACCAGTTCGGTTTTACAAAGAGTATTTTTCAGCATTGGCCCCCTACTTAGCTTGCACTTATCGCGAATCTTTACTTCAGTGCAACATTCCTAGTGAATGGGAAAAAGCGAAGGTGACTCCTGTTTATAAGAAAGGTAAAAGAGCTAAATGTTCAAATGCTTGTATAGCTTATAGGACTTAACTACGGAGTCATCAGTTCCTAAACTTACAAACTACTTATGAACTAACTAAGACTAAGGACGGCACAAATAACCATGCCCGAGGAGGGATTCGAACCCCCGACCGTAGTGGCCGTGCAGACCGTGACTGGAGCGCCTCAGTCCCCTCGGCCACCGCGGCCAGCGTAAAGGAACTGACCCATATAGTTACAGGCCAGTATCGTTGACATCAGTTTCCTGCAGCCTTTGGAGCATATTCTCAACTGCAATATAGTACATTTCCTTGACACGGGAAAGCTTCTTTCTATGAAACATCGTACGTATGAAACTCAGATTGCCCTTTTCTCACATGTCACCTTGCGAGCATGGATGAAGGGCAACAGTCAGATTGTGTTTCTCTCGATTTCAGAAAGGCATTTGCCGCAGTGCCACACTGCAGACTGTTAACGAAGGTACGAGCATATGGAATAGGCTTACAGATTTGTGACTGACTGGAAGACTTCTTATGTAACAGAACGCAGTACGTAGTTCTCGACGGCCAGTGTATCGTCAGGTGTACCTCAGGAGAGTGTGATAGGACCGCTATTATTTTGTATCTATATAAATGATATGACGGACAGTGTAACTTGTAATCTGCGCCAGTTTATTGATGATGCTGTGGTGTATGGGAGGGTGTCGTCTTTAATTGACTGTAATAGTATACAGGATGTCTTAGATAAAATTTCTAGTGGGCGTGAAGAATTGCAGGTAGCTCTAAATGTAGAAAAAATGTAAGGTGATGCACATGATTAGGAAAAAGCAGTCCCATATTGTTCGAATACAGCATTAGTAGTGAGCTTCTTGATGCAGCTGCGTCGTTCAAATATCGAGACGTAACAATGCAGAGCGATATGAAATGGAACAAACATGTAAGGACAGTTGTGAGTAAGGCGGACAGCCGATTTCGGATTATTGGGAGATTTTTGAGAAGATGTACTTCATCTGTAAAGGAGACCGCTTATAAAACGCTTCTACGACCAAGTCTTGAGTACTGCTCAAGTGTTTGGGATCCGCAGCAAATCAGTTTAAAGGAAGACATAGAAGCAGTTCAGAGGACTGCCTTCGTTACTGGTACGTTCGACACGCGAGTGTCACGTAAATGCTCCGGCAACTCAAATGGTGATCGCTGAAGGAAAGACGACATTCTTTTCGGGAAATTCTGTTGTGGAAATTTAGAGGGCCGGAATTTGAAGAACAATCTTCTTGCTGCCTACATATATTTCGCGTAATGATCACGAAGACAAGATAACAGAAATGAGGGTTCGTACGGAGGCATATAGACATTCTTTTTTCCCTCGTTCCATTTGGCAGTGGAATAGGAAAGGAGATACCTAGCAGTGGTACAGTGAACCCTCTAGCACGCACTTTACGGTGGATTGCGGAGTACATATGTAGACGTAGAGTTAATACCGCGATATAGACGGGAGCAGACATGTCGCATCGTAAGCTTCTTCTGGGGTTTTGCTCGTAGTAAGCAACGAAAACTACAACACATCGGACAAAAAAAAAAAAAAAAAAAAAAAAAAAAAAAAAAAAAGTGCAAATGTTTGTAGAGCTTATGGGACTTGACTACGGGGTCATCAGTCCCTACACTTACAAACTACTTATGAACTAGCTAATACTAAGGACGGCACACATATCCATGCCCGAGGGGGGATTCGAACCCCCGACCGTAGTGGCCGTGGGGGTTGGAACACTTGCGCGGAGTGACACTTGCGCGGAGTGACATTTGCGCGGAACCCGGGACCCTTGGGGCGGCTAATGGCTTTTCCTGGGTACAGGAACACCAAGAAGTCTAGCACTGCTGTTGTCAAGTTTCCACACTGTCAACATAACACGAAACTCAGTGAAACTGCACAACCCTTTCAAAGCTGAAGAGCAATATAGTCACTTGTTCTAACTACATATGAATTCGTTGACTGTTCCTCCTGAAAACAAAAAGGTATTTTAATAGTGATAATGTTTGGAGAGTTATTAAGACATTCTTTGCTACTACAAGACGATGACTTTCCACAGTCATAACCTCCTAAAAGCATATTATTCAGAACACTAAGCATATCAAGACACCTGCGCAAGCAATAAATATATTAGGCATCCTGCACAGATACGCTGATGTAATTGATCGCTATGTAGTTAACACCACTATCACGCATCTTCCATCTCTTTAAAAATAGCTACTATGCTTTTTAATAGGAGACGCACCCATAAACCTTCAATTAAAAAACGTTAATAATAAGTCTATGAGTATTTTACATACTTGAAGCGTTAATTCGTAGACCCCAAAACGATTTGGCTGTATTCGAATTAGAGATACATCTAAGAAATGTATGAAATACAGAATGTGTAAGGGAATGTCACACACCAAGAAATGCTAAAGATAAATTCTATTTTCCATCACAGTCATATAGAACCATTTTTACTCCGAACTTCGCAAATGCGAATTTTCCCTGTCCCTAGTAATACCTCTAAAAATAAACAGCTGATCAAGGCACTAAAAGCAAGGGCAGATCTTTGGGTGTATTACTACAAATAACTAAAACACAATTTGATCGTGAAATTATATACAATCTCATTATAAAGGTTTTTTGTAGGTGGTTTTGAGCAGCTTTTTAAATATGTTAGGAATAGCATTATGAAATATAGACAGCTACACCTTATGTTTATTATGAGATATCGATTTCGGCTAATGTCAGGTCATCTTCAAGTCTCAAACAACAGGTGTTACTTATGCATTTTTCCAGTGGGACTCATAACCTTTAACTGTTTACACACGAGATCTAACGTTGTTAGTCGCGTTAGCGATGAAAACAGAACCCAGAATCTTTGCGTCTAAATGATACATATATTGGTGTGATGTCTTATTTCGAAAGAACAAACATCACACCAATACATATATAGCTCTCGGTAAAGTGGAACGGTACGATGTCGTTACGTAGCACAGCACGGCCGACTGGAAACGCAGGAGAAGTGCAAACAACGTTCTCTCCTCAGAGGTATGATTCTAATTAGGTTCGACGTAGACTTCTACAACATACAGTCTATACTGCGAAGATTACACCAAAAAATTTAACGTTTCGTCTACTTTGGCGATAGCAACCAAATTTTAAAATCGTGTCTACTATGTAAAGATTTAGCAACACAAAACGCTTCAAGTCCATAACTTCACTGATTTTCGAGTTCTCAATTTTTAATATGTTTTTAATGTTATTACATAAAAACAAATTTGGGACTCACACTACAATTTTCATATGGCAGATTTTGTAGGTACATTCACAAGACATAATTCAACCGTTCTGTGCATTCATTTTATGAGAAATACCAATCATTTGTTTTCAGTGTTTATTCAAATTTCTGCATTTAAGTTTCTTTAATTATTAGTACTTAAATGTGGTGATGAAATAAATAAATTACGTGTATATGTGTAGTCTTATGCGGCCAAACTACTTAGGCCATCGGTCGCTAGACTTACACTACTTAATCTTACTTAAAATAACGTATGCAAAGTACAAACAAACATACCCATGTCCGAGGAAGGACTCGAACATCCGACCGGACCGGCCGCGCAATTTGTGACACAAATTACATGTTTGATATTATTAATTCATAGAAGTATGAAATCACGTCAAGACTACTTCCTGCAAAAATTTCGACAAAAAAAGTTGGCACTGAGTTTAGAAAAACAAAATTCTGGTATATTGGATTTTAACATTTAATCAAAAAATGAATGTTACTACAAGAGATACAGCCATTCAAATTTACAGGCACCATAACGTATTCCCTTCCTGAGTAAAAGAGCTGCTTCTTGTAGTTTCAACACCTTTTTCTTGAATGTTCTGAATATAAATCTTCACACAGACTTCTTGAGGAGGAGAGTGATACGGATATCTGATTGTAAACCACTGCCTATTACCTTAGACCTTTTTGACTGTACTGAACAGGAGTTGCGCGTATTCCGTAATTTATATTTAGTTATATACAGTTAAGTGGCAATGTAATTTATAACTAACTATTGGCTGTTAATTTCGCTTCATTTTTCCTGGAAGTCTTGCAACTTGTTTCTCCCTGTTGGTTTATGCCAAGTTCGGAGTAAAAATGGTTCTATATGACTGTGATGGAAAATAGAATTTATCTTTAGCATTTCTTGGTGTGTGACATTCCCTTACACATTCTGTATTTCATACATTTCTTAGATGTATCTCTAATTCGAATACAGCCAAATCGTTTTGGGGTCTACGAATTAACGCTTCAAGTATGTAAAATACTCATAGACTTATTATTAACGTTTTTTAATTGAAGGTTTATGGGTGCGTCTCCTATTAAAAAGCATAGTAGCTATTTTTAAAGAGATGGAAGATGCGTGATAGTGGTGTTAACTACATAGCGATCAATTACATCAGCGTATCTGTGCAGGATGCCTAATATATTTATTGCTTGCGCAGGTGTCTTGATATGCTTAGTGTTCTGAATAATATGCTTTTAGGAGGTATGACTGTGGAAAGTCATCGTCTTGTAGTAGCAAAGAATGTCTTAATAACTCTCCAAACATTATCACTGTTGAAATACCTTTTTGTTTTCAGGAGGAACACTCAACGAATTCATATGTAGTTAGAACAAGTTACTATATTGCTCTTCAGCTTTGAAAGAGTTGTGCAATTTCACTGAGTTTCGTGTTACGTTGACAGTGTGGAAACTTGACAACAGCAGTGCTAGACTTCTTGGTGTGCCTGTACCCAGGAAAAGCCATTAGCCGCCCCAAGGGCCCCGGGTTCCGCGCAAGTGTCACTCCGCGCAACTGTCACTCCGCGCAAGTGTTCCAACCCCTTCTGGAACACCCTCTTCACTACCTGCAGCGTCCGGGTCTCCGCGCAAGTGTCTACAAATTCCCTTTCCGCGCAAGTGTCACTCCCCGCAAGTGTCACAAACTCGTGGCCGTGCAGACCGTAACTGGAGCGCCTCAGTCCCCTCGGCCACCGCGGCCGGCACACATCTGACCATACCATATAATTGCAGTCTTAAAGTGTCCGTATTTCGTGGCGCCACTTCCTTCGCAGCTTTGCGTTGGCTTCTGTTATGGAAGGCTTAGTAACTGCAGCTTCTCTATGTAAGTTAAGCTCCAGCCATACTGTTTTTAATGTAACAGTTGTAGCGTCAGTAGCGCTCCTCGCGATGGGCTAGCCGCCGAAGGAATGTTGTTTGTTTAGAATTATTTTTGAACGTTATTAACGACATGTTAACCGATAAGTGGAAAGCATTTGATTTTAAGAACTTCCTGGCAGATTAGAATTGTGTGCCGGAACCGGGACTCGATCCTGGGACCTTTGCCTTCTGCGGGCAAGCGCTCTACCGACTGAGCTATCTCGGCACGCTTCACACTACCTCCTCACAACTTCTGCCAGTACCTCGTACACAATTTTAATCTGCCAGGAAGTTTCATATCAGCGCACACTCCGCTGCAGAGTGAAAGTTTCATTCTGTAAATTTTCCTTAGGCTCTGGCTAAGCCATGTCTCCACCATATCCTTACTTCGAGGATTGCTATTTCTGCAAAGTTTCGCAGGAGAACTACTGTGAAGTTTGGAAAGTAGGAGGCGACGTACTGGCAGTAGTGAAGTTGTAAGAACGGGCCGTGAAGCGTGCCGGGATAGCTCAGGCGGTTGCCCACAAAAGGCAAAGGTCCCAGGTTCGAGTCCCAGTTCCGGCACACAATTTTAATCTGCCAGGAAGTTTTTAAAGTCAAATGTTTTCCAAATTTCGGTTAACATGCCCAGAGCAATGGAAACGATAGCCATTTAAAATCTGTTGTGTTTTTATGAGTGAATTAGAACACGGGTAGACCCTAGGTAATCGGTTGAGTGCTTTCTGTTTCACGGTCCACCCCATAATATCATCCGCTGAGTCATAAAAGACGGTTATTGAACACAACTGTGCAGAGAAATAAGAGGTGAACACTGCAAAAGTCACTGCACAATTAAAATTCCGCATTCATTGACCCTGTCGACACCAAAACAAGATGAAAGAGTTCCGGAAGCTGGTAAATTGAAGCGGGCGAACGAGAGTTACGAGACTACCCGTTGACGATATCAATGGCCATAACGAACCATACTTCCAGAACTATGTGGCGGAAGATTCGTGTTACACAATAGCCTAATCGCTTAATGAGGTAACGCATCATACTATGAACATGGGTATTACTACAGCAATCAAGGTTTCGGCCTTGGTTACAGTGGCCTTTTTTTTCTAAGCTGTAAACGTGACCGAAACTGTTCTAGTAATAGCCAGTTTTACATAATGACGCACCACAACGCCCAGAAATCGTGTATACCAACAGACTTTGACCGCGGAGAGCTGTGCCATTATATTGTTGCATACAATTTCAAACTTTTTGGCAAGCAAAGCCGTTTCGATCATGCAATGCAGAGTGCTTGATAGGTACTGAGATTGACTAGTGGCGGGGGTTCGCTGGTGATTTGGGCAGTAATATTTTAGTGGCAGTGTTGGCTGCTCAAGTCAGTCACGTGGTAGAATATTAGTTCCTTAATGATGTGCCCCTGGTGACATAGTTAGCATTGCCTAGGACTGATTTTGTGAGCAGGAGGGTGGACCATACCAGCACAGACACAAGTCTTAATATTGTTGAGCGTTACGTTCTGCTCATACTTTGGAGAGAAGTGTGTGTAATTGCTGTCGACCTCCATACCCGTTCACTGAACTTCAGCTATTGTTTCTGGCATAAGATTTCCTTCAAAACTATACATGGCGTGTATTTTTATATTCCGAGACGATTGGAAGACGCTTGGAATGCCAAGGTCTTTCGTTCACAATATGAGGGATGATAATGTCTTGTGCGTTTGTAGTCCAGTCAAATTAGGGTTTCACCTCGGAATGAGAGGTAACAAGCTGAATATTTGCATGAGCCTTTGTTTTTACATTCTAAATGATGTGTCAAAAGTCTCATAAAATCTCGTGTCAAAGGTCACGAAAATCAGTTTTTTGCAAATATCGCGCTTCCTATGCGTTAAATGGTATTTGCATCTCAGATAAAAGTTGTAGAGCATGAAATTCTCTACAATTTTTGTTTTAAACATTTTTTGTGCAATTCATCGTTTTTTAGATAGAGCGCGGAGAGCGCACAGGTCACAGCGCTCAGACACATAAGACGTAATACGAGGTCAGCTGCGAATCACAGTCAATGGTACGTTGAATAAAACAATTATAATTGTAAATAAAATTTCATTATTTACGAATACCCAATTTTAATAATACATACTTATTTCAAGAAATTACAATGTCATGAATTCCATACTTTAAGTATATTTTAATTCTGTTCCAATGTATCGTAACTACATTTATGTAGAAAATAATTTTAGTATTTTTTCTCTTAAATGTCTAAACTGTAGAATATTTCTAGTAATATTAAGTTTATACATGGAAATATGGACCCTTCCAACGCCACCTTCTTTGAACTTTGTTGTTGTTATGGTCTTCAGTCCGGAGACTGGTTTGATGCAGCTCTCCACCCTACTCTATCCTGAGCAAGCCTTTTCATCTCCTCATAAGAACGGCAACCCACATCCACATGAATCTGCTTACTATACGTGTCTCTTGGCCTCTCTCTGCGATTTTTATCCCACACACTTCCCTCCAATGCTAAATTTACGATTCCTCGATGTCTAAGAATGTGTCCTACCAAGCGATCCCTTCTTTTAGTTAGGGTATGCCAAAAATTCCTTTTCTCGCCAATTCTGTTCAGTACCTCTTCATTAGTTATCTGATCTACCCACCTAATCTTCAGGATTCTTCTGTAACACCACATTTCAAAAGCCTCTATTCTCTTCCTGTCCGCACTGCTTATCGTCCATGTTTCACTCCCGTACAAGACAACACTCCACACAAGTGCCTTCAGAAAATACTTCTTTACCCTTAAATTAATATTCGATGTTAGCAAATTTCTCTTTTTCAAAAACTCTTTTCTTCCCATTGCCATTCTGAATTTTATATCCTCTGTACTGCGGCCATCGCATGTTATTTTACTACCCAAGTAACAAAACTCATCTACCACCTTCATTGTTTCGTTACCTAATCTAATTCCTTCAGCATCGCCTGATTTTCTAAGACCGCATTCCATTATTTTTGTTTTGCTCTTGTTAATGTTCATTTTATATGCTCCCTTCAACACGCTGTCCATTCCATTCAACTGGACTATTGGTGTTTCCAGCTTTTTATCCACTTTCTGCACTCTCGATTCAGCTTCCCATCAGACACTTGACCGTTAATCCGGGCTGAGTCTTCCCTGTGCTTGGATTTCTGGAAAATTCCCTCAGTCCTAACAGGCTACCTACAAACGCAATACTAGTCTCCCTTATATTGCACACAGAAAATCCCACTGTGTTCCGTGCTCCAGTTGTTACGGAAGTAATATACCGATGGTGATAATTTGTGTTGGCTGGCCCAGAGCACAGCCTATGATACACTGCACCGTAACGTTCAACACTTCCTGCGTCCGTCGTACACTGCGACCTGTAACACTCCCTTTTAGTACTACTAGATTTTCATAAAGACAATTACCTTAGTTAAGATTTGCATAAAGCGTTTAGGGCGAAATTCCGCTAAAATTCCTAATCTGTAAACCCATACGTACAACGTTTATCAGTGTTCAGCAGATTCCGTGCTACGGATTGTCAGAGCAGACTAACATGTGATGCAGCAGGGAAGGATTATCTGCTGACTACTACGGGATAGCATAACGTGACGAAGTAGGTATGCAATTACCAGCAAATTACACTAAGTCACGCGAAATGGCCGCGTGGTCTAAGGCGTCCTGCTACGGTCTGGGCGGGGGTTCCAGTCGGAGGTTCGAGTCCTTCCTCAAGTATGGGCGTGATTGTTGTCCTTAGTGTAAAGGCTAGTCTACACGACGACACTAGGTTGCGACACTCTTTTCATAAAATGAATTGCGCGCAACTCGTTTCGTGTATGTCTGTAGACACGGCGCCACTACCATACACTTCAGTTTCGTTGTTTTGTGAGTGCCGTAGTCGCCGTAGAATGAAAGTTTTCGTAGCTGTAAGAGTTGTGGCGGAGCTTTGCTTCTCTGTGTGAAGTCACTGCATAAGACTAAACATAAAAAGAATAAAGAACGTGTTTGGGTTGGTGACTGGATTAAAAAAAAGACGTCAGCTCGGTTGCTTAGCAACCTTGCTGAAAGAAATTGTAGCTGAAGACCCTAGAAGCTATTTTAATCAACTTAGAATGTCACCAGAGCAGTTTACGTTCCTTTTAAACAGAGTTAGTAATGTAATAAAGAAACAAGATACTGTTATACGTGAAGCATTGTTACTAGAACTGAAATTACAAATTGCATTACGTTTCTTGTCAAGTAGATATCCGTATCTACAGTACCTGTACCGTGTTCCGAAATCCATAGTTGGCACAGTTCGTTTGTATGGAGGTATTTGGAAATGAATGTATTTTAGTCTGCAATTCACTGATCGTCAACCCATTAATATTTAATTCACGAATAATTCTTCAAGATCACTAACACGCCGTTGCTTATTAAATTTTCATCGTTAAAATGGCACAAACACCTATGCATCGCATATATGTTCAAAAACCGAATTATTGCTTCCGCCCCCCCCCCCCCCTTATGTTGTATTTTGTCCTGTTTTGGTTATAACCTAGCCTAAATACACGCGCAATCAGTTTCGCCGAAATTGGAAGGTGGCGAAACTGTTCAGTTTCACCAACGAGTTGCGCGAACGCCTGCCGAGTAGCGCAGTTTCATGAAACGTAGTGTCGTCGTGTAAACTAGCCTTAAGTTAATTTAACTATAGTCGGCGTCAGCTACGAAGGCGGCCCAGTCTTTACCCGTTCTGCGCATCCCCCTCCATTACCGCACTGGCAGCCAATAATGTTCATTCTGTAGGCGCGTGGCTGGCCGCGAGTTACGCAGTGTTTCTCCCGCAGGCTGCACTGTTGGCGCTCGGATTTGCTTCTCGTATCTCTCCGCCTCTATGCGCGGAAGTGCATTATTACATGACGCCAGGTGTAGGGACTGATGACCCAGTCAGTTTGGTGCAACGGTTTCACAAACATTTGAACATCTGATAGTCTTCTAATGAAGTGTTGCAATAGTTTAGACTCTGCCGCAGTAGAGTGGCAGAGCGCTCTAAGGCGCCTTGCAGTGGAGTGCACGATGGCCCATCGTCGGAGGTTTGAGTCTACCCTCCGGCGTGGGCGTGTGTATTTGTCCTCAGGTTAGTTTAAGTTAGGTTAAGTAGTTTGTAAGCCTAGGGACTGATGACGAGATAAATCTCGCAGAATTATAAACATCTGAACATTTAGAATGAAACTTTCACTCTGCAGCTGAGTGTGCGCTGATATGAAACTTCCTGGCAGATTAAAATTGTGTGCCGGAACCGGGACCCGAACCTGGAACCTTTGCCTTTAGCGGGCAAGCGCTCTACCGACTGAGCTATCCCGACACGACTCACGACGCCGCCTCACAATTTCTGCCAGTACCTCGCCTCCTACTTTCCAAACTTCACAGAAGCTCTCACATCGTGAGTCGTGTCGAGATAGCTCAGTCGGTAGAGCGCTTGCCCGCGAAAGGCAAAGGTCCCAGGTTCGAGTCCCGGTTCCGGCACAAAATTTTAATCTGCCAGCTTCATATCAGCGCACGCTCCGCTGCAGAGTGAAAGTTTCATTCTGGAAACATCCCTTAGGCTGTGGCTAAGACATGTCTACACCATATCCTTTCTACCAGGAGTGCTAGTCGGCCGCGGTGGCCGAAGGAACTGAGGCGCTCCAGTCACGGTCTGCACGGCCACTACGGTCGGGGGTTCGTATCCCCCCTCGGGCATGGATATTTGTGCCGTTCTAGTTCGTAAGTAGTTCATAAGTAGTTTGTAAGTTTAGGGACTGATGACCCCGTAGTTAAGTCCCAGAAGCTTAACAAACATATGAACATTTTTGGAGTGCTATTCTTGCAAGTTTCGCAGGAGAGCTTCTGTGAAGTTTGGAAAGTAGGAGGTGAGGTACTGGCAGAAGTAAAGTTGTGAGGCGGCGTCGTGAGTCGTGTCGGGATATCTTAGTCGGTAGAGCGCTTTCCCGCAAAAGGCAAAGGTCCCAGGTTCGAGTCCCGGTTCCGGCACACTATTTTAATCTGCCAGGTAGTTTCATCTGAACGTTTGGTTAGACTCTACAGCGTCTAGTATACAAAAAGTTACAGTATGGTCAGTCGACCAGGAAATAACATAATTCGGGGTAGGACAGCCTATTAGAAGATGAAGGTGCTCCTACTGCGAAATTTAGACAAGTGAAAGCGTGGTTTATTCGTCGACGTGTACGCTCGCACTCGCGGGCGCCACCGGCCGTCCGTATGTAGATCGCACACGTGTCGATCACTGAAGACGACTGTCAGAGAGGTTTCAGGTCAACTACAGACTTAACACGTACACAGTGGTGCCAACATGCATCATTATTCAGTAGCCTACACTGCACTGTCTTTATATTATTTTGTCCACCCCCTATATCTAACGTAAGAGGAACCACTCAATATATATATATATATATTCGGGAGAAGAAGCATTAACTTTTTTTCAGAAATGAGTTTTGGTTGGTAATTGGTAGGGGAACGTATGCAGCCTAGGACACCGTGGCTGCAAGTGTTGCGCTCCTAGGAATGCGCAGGCGGTCACGCGAGGCCGCGTGCAGTTGTGCACACTGCGGGAGGTCGGCGGCCCGACCACGTGCGCCTTCCTGCAGATAATCACCCCCCAGCCATTCTCTCACTTCCTGCGCGACGCACTATCAGCCTGCGGGCGCCCAAGCGTGAGTAGTGGCACATCTCGAAATCTCCTCACCACCCAGTACATTTCACACAATTTCCTTCCTTCGGGACATCTGTAACCGTCCATCTTCATACTCTCAGTCGCAAAAGTATTCGGACAGCCCATAAAAGCGCATAATTTTGCAGTTTACCGCATGAACAAATATAGAAATTGCACTTTGTAATTTATTTGAGGTTCCGGGTACGATGTCTCTACGTGAAACACGTGTCAAATACAAAGAATTGTTGTTGGACATGTACGTAATATTTCCTGAAAACGGCATGGGAAGGTGCAACAAAAGTATTCGGACAAAGGCGGACAACATGAGAGAATAGTTCATTCCGACACGCACAGAGGGTGAAGCGACTGCAGTGTGTCCGAAATTTCCGCGAGACGATAGCGATGATTAGTGTAGGTCGACGATGGGACGCAGAGGGAAGTGTTCTACGTTCGAACACAGGCAACTTGTCGCTTATCATCACGCGAAGGGAAAAACCTGCAGGGAAATTGCCGCAATAGCGAACATGAAGAAAAGTACAGTCACGACATTATTAAACGGTTCGAGAAAGAACACCGATTGGAATTCCGTTGCAGTACAGGACGGCCACGGACATTTTCACAGAGAGATGAACGTATGATTGTGCTGACGGTACAACAGAATCCGAAAATATCTGCCACACGAACTGCAAATGAGGTGGAGGGAGAGACCTTGGTATAAAAGTTCATTCCGAAACCGTGCCGAGAATACTACAACGATCGCAGTACCATGGTCGAGTGCCACAGCAAAAGCCATTCATAAATGCAGTGAACCAGAAGAAACGTATTTAGTTTGTGAGGGAATACGCTGAATACGATCAGGCTTGGTGGAATCGGGTGATATTTTGCGATGAATCTAAATTTACATTGTAGCAAAGCGACGGAAAGGTAAACATGTGGCGAAAGACCAATGAAGAGCTGAATCCCAGGAACCTCAAACCAACAGTAAATTTTGGAGGTAGGAACATCATAGTGTGCGGATGCATGTCCGGCAGTGGTGTGGGTGATTTCGTTTTCATTGATGACACGATGAACAAGGAAGCGTATTTGAATATACTGCGAGGACATTTGAAGCAGAGTGCACGACATCTAAGGTATTCCGAACAACTTTCATTTTTATCAGGATAATGATCCTAAGCATACCGCGCATATTGTACAAATGTGGTTGCTCTTCAATTGCCCGAAAGTATTGCACCCCCTCCCCAATCACCAGACCTTAAGCCAATCCAACATTTGTGGGATAAATTGAAACGGACCCTCCGCGTGGACAACATCTATACGAAGGAGACACTGAAAGAGAAACTGCGCCAAGAATGGACAAATATAGGCCCAGATTTCACGAAAAAGCTCGTGGAAAGCTTGCGTAGTAGATTGGAGGAGGTATTGAAAATGAAAGGTGGACCCACAAGATATTAACATTTTCGTCGTACAACGTATGAACATTTATCGGACAGTGTCCGAATACTTTTGTAGCAGCAGTATGTGCAGGTTGTTTCATTTTTGTTGTTAATTTTTCTGTTATTTATGTTTTGGAAACGATATAACACAATAATTCTTTTGTAATTAATGTTGTTACGCATATATATTACTAATAAATATGTTTGGGTTTCATAGTCAGTTTTCTCGAGTACTCATTGTGAAACTTCCCACTGTCCGAATACTTTTGCGACTGAGTGTATCTAACAATTCGATCCGCAATAGTTAATTTTCAACTTTTCTTTCCTATGCATACCCGAGTTTCGAGACCTGTATCTCATCATCAGGCGCATCTGCCAGTTACAATCAAATAAAATAGTGACGTCTGTCATGTAGTAACATGGCTACCCTACTTCTTTACTAAAATTATTCAGTACAAATGGAGTATACGTACTCAGAGAGTCTGTAAAACTGTTAGATGTAGGAAATAGATTAACCCAGATAGCGCTGACGTCCTTCCAGAAAGACGAGAATGGCAGCCTACTTTTTTATTTTTGTCTGTAAGAATTCCAGTACAGTGACATATTTTATTTCTTTGAATCACCTGCTCCCAGGGGCGCCGACTCCGTGGGTGCTCCGGGGCTCGTACACCCCCCCCCCCTTAAGAATTTTTTTGGGGGTGCTGAGCACCCACATAAAATTGAGGTGGAAAATAAAATTGTATAAATTAAAAAAAAATCGGTAAAAATCAAAACCTACCTTATGACTCAAGACGCAATGCAAAACGTGACCTTAACTAGAGACGATATTTCATACGTGAAAGAAATGACCAGTTTTGTACGCGGGTCCCCAAGCGAGTCGTAATGAGTGTCCGTCTTTTAGCCACTATGCTAGCTTTATTCATCCTGAAGCACGTCGGTCGTTTTGACCTTTCAGGTGTACGTATTTATGAACTTTCAATTGTGTTCTTTCGGGAATTTACCTTGAAGAATCTGATGCTGATGCTAAAGTTAATCGTTTTTCATTTATCTTTGTCACTTCCCTTGTTATTAAAATTATAGATTCAATTGAAATTTGTAATGTTTTTCTCTCAGGCTTACGAAAACCTTGGACTATATTAATACTGCAGAGATGTCATGAAGCACTGTAAGCAATTTGGGCCCGACATAGCCACTCACGAGGCTGGGTCTGCATGTAAAACAATAAGTCCCGTAGTTAAGAAGCGGAACATCGAAAATAAAGAAAACTGGCGTTGTTATCTAGTATTCCGAGATCGACACAGTCAAGAATGTTCCGAAAATGCCAAGTTTCATGCTTTACCTTTCACCATAGGCATCGCGATGTAATGGCGGAGAGCAGCTTAAATTTGTCAGTGCAATTTGGAGTTAAAGTGGTATGGTAGCCTCTTCTAGACCAGTGATCACATCGGTTTGAACCTACAGGATTATAAAAGCATGGCTTGTAGAGATGACTCTTTGACTTCAGTTGGGTTCGAGAACGGTGGAAGAACCTGTTCGAGAATGATAGAAAGGCAATGTGCAAATTTGTGGTGGAATCATAGTAAGTGGCTTCTTTTAACAAGCAATAGATTTTATGCCTTGGTTCAGTTCAGTTCAGTAATCAAGACGTCAGTTTGTGCAGAAAATCTGCACCCATAACATTTTCGCAATTATGGACGGCTATAGGGGTAGGTGTGCCTCAATATCCCTGCATGGGACTTACAAATATTCGTGGAGTCCATGCGGCGTCAATCCGTCTATTACCTCCATAACAAATGGAGCACGAAGCACCGCGGGATTCTCTGTGTGAACTGTAAGGGAGACCAGTATTACGTTTATAGATAGCCCGTTAGGATTGGGAATTTTCTACAATTCCAAGCATAGTGAAGATTCAGCCAAGTTTAAGGACAAGTGGCATGATCGGCTAATGGGAAACCGAACTGGTAGTACACGAAGTGGATAAAAATATGGAAACACCAAACGCACGAGACATTATGAAATGTTCAAATGTTTATAAACGAGCTGGATCAAACTGCTATGGTGATCAGTCTCTAGTCTTACAAACTATTTAAACTAACAATAAGGACAACACACACACACACACACACACACACACACACACACACACACATGGCTGAGGGAAGATTCGAAACTCCGGCGGGAATCGCCGCCCCAGTTCGTATCATGACGTAATAGACCACACGGCCATTCCGCGAAGTGATTTATCGTCCCTCATATTGTGAACGAAAGACCGTTGGCATTCGAAACATCTTCCAATCGTCACGGAATGTATAAATACAGGCAATGTCCAGGTTTGAAGGGAATATTGTGCGATATAGTTACAAGTTGAACTAACGAGTATGAAGGTCGACAGCAATTATACACCCTTCTCTCCCAAAGTATAACACTAGCTCAACAGTATTTAGATCTTATGTCTGTCGTGGTTTGATTCTCCCTCGTGCTCACCAAATCAGTCATGGACTATGCGAACTATGCCAGCAGGGGCACTGTCCTAGTGGAGCTCAGCAGCATCATTAGGAAACTAAGATTCTACCACGTGATTGACCTGATCAGCCAACACTGCCACTACAGTTTTGCAGCCCATATCTTCACCGAGCCTCCGCCACTAGTCAGTCTCAGTAGCTAGCAGTCTACATTGGAAAATCGAAACAACGTAACTTGGCCAGAAGTGTGATACTACGTGCAAGAATATTTTGGCGTAGATTACCGCGCTGAAAGTCGGTTAGTTTAAACGTTTCCTGAGCGTTGTTCCTCGTACCGCCATTTGAGTGTATTATTTTGTAATGTTTCGTCACAATACGGATTTCGGCTGTATAGCCATTTTCAAGACTTCAGTTATGTCACTTGATTGGTACATGTAGGAAACCAAATTGTTTTTCTTGGAAATGCCTATACAGCCGAAATCCCGATCGTGTCGAATCACTATAAAAATAATAGTCAAATGGCGGTTGAATAATTTAACAAATATTGCATGACGGAGGCTCCTGAATACAAGAAAATTATCGTCTTTAACTCAGGTACCACATAATTACTCATGCTACCTACTAACACGCACGCACCTCAAAACTAACACGCAGCGATGACGTCACACACGACAACAAGCCGATGTCATGGGTCGAAACCGACGGGTGGAATCACGAACCCTCAATGTACGTTTAAGTACAGGCCTCATACGTCAATTTGCAGATCCTCTGCCGCAATGAGGTCATTCACGATCAGTCTACCGCCATCATCGTTGCCTGCTCCCCAAGAGTAACATTTACGCAGGTATGAGTCTAGTTACTCTGGGTGCACTGTTCCAGTTTCGTAACACGAGTGCCAACCACCGTAGCCTGTAACAACATGTCTCACGTATAGTACACTCCCTCCGTACCCCCACGTCCCCCCTCCCAGAACAGTTTTAAACAAGGTATTAAAAGTAACGGGGAGTTGGTGTTATCCATTTATTTTTATTTATTTATGTTATTTGACATGTTTTCTGTGAGGCAGTCTAAATAATTTTTATTAAGTATACAATATCTATAGTCTAGACCGCAAATTTATTAACGGTGATGACCGGTTTCAACTCATTTCTGAGTCATCCTCGGATCAGTTTACGAGTTTGTCAATAGTTGTATCTGCCTACAGGCAGAATAACCTTCCAATCATCAAATTACAACCTATAAAAGCCAAAAAATGTAGGTACAACATTTGAAGAACAACCACAACAACAACACACCACATTGGTTGTTGCACGTATATGACACTGTCGGTTTTTTGGCTCTTCTAAATTGTAATTTGATGATTGGAAGGTTATACTACCTGTTGCCAGATACAACTATTGAGAAACACGTAAACTGATCCTAGGGTGTTCAAAATGTTCAAATGTTTGTTAAGCTTATGGAACTGAACTGCAGGATCATCAGTCCCTAAACTTACAAATTACTTATGAACTACTTTATACTAAAGACAGCTCAAACATCCATGTCCGTGGGAGGATTCGAACCCCCAGCGGGGAAAGGCCTCGTGCATAGTAGCATAGCGCCTCAATGCACTGGGCCGCTCCGCCGCGGCATCCGAGGATGACTCAGAAATGGGTTGAAACCGGTCATCACCGTTAATTATTTGCGGTCAAGACTATAGATATTGTCTACTAAATAAAAAAAATTATGTATTTTAATTAATATATTTGTTTATTTTGTAGTTTTAGGTCGCGTAACTGCTCAGGTCATTTGCACCCGAACCTAAACATGAATTTGCTAAAATATCGGGGAGCCTTAAGACAACTGCCAATGAGGATGATACCAGGAGATTGCTAAAACTCGGGGTAAAATATTAAGAGCATGAGTTAAATGTCAAAATGTTCAAATGTTTGTAAATCTATCGGAGCAATCTGCGTGGTAATCAGTCCGTAGCCTACAAACTACTTAAACCTAGGTAAACTAACCTAAGGACAAACACACACACCCATTCCCCAGGGAGGACTAGAACCTCCGACGGCGAGCAACCGCGCGCTCCGCAGCGAGGCGCCTTAGACCGCTCGGCTATTCCACCGCGGCAATTAATTGTCCTTTGATAAGTTTTCATGTATTTAAATTGAAAACTCGAGGTATTATTCATGCTGAGAGTAGCCGTGAATTGAAGAGAGAGTCTTAGAATGCTATTTTTCCGTTAAAACCATGCCTTAAACCGACCTTTGTACTAATGACATAAGTAAGTTATTGTTCTGGGAGAGGGGGGAGGTTTCAGTTATCTTTCGGAAAGGGGGGGGGAGTTGAATTCTCAAGAAGTTCGTTTAACTCAGTGTGGTGTCGCACAAGTACAAAGTGCGCGCCACCTACTTTCGCCGCGCGCCGCCATGCACGCACGGCGCGGCGTTCTTACGACGACAGCCACGAGCGCCCTCTGCTGCAACTCCGCTCGTGGCCACCACTGAACGACATCGTTCACTTGGGACTGAGATAGGAACCAGTTAAGACCTTCGGAATCAGATAGGCACCAGTGAAGACGTGGCTATAGTATAGGCACTAGTCAGGCCTCTAGTTCAACTATGTATCAGCATTCTGCAGTACTGATCTATGTAAAAGTTAAGTATTGTAAACATTCTGTGCAATATATATCTTGTTCTAATTTACTCTAGTGTTTTTAGTTTCTGGCTGCTCCCCTCCGTACCTGCACCAGCGTGCTATCTTTATTCCTGCGTCGGTCTCATTCCACTCGGCCACCGACACCTACGAGACACAAAAGCGGCGACGAGGCTGGGACACAAAAGTGACGACGAGGATGGGATACAAAAGTGGCGACGAGGAGTGATAGACGAACCTTGGACCAGCAGCCAGACAGCAGCAGTCGGAGCACGCAGAAATTGCTCCCGCCCACCCACCCTTATTATAAGATTTTTGGGGGAACATATTCTGTTACGTGTTTTGTGGACTTTTTTTGTTGCAGAGCCTCCTCTTTTATATTACATTTGTATTTTGTTCTAAGTTATTTGTATGCACGGCGCCTAATCGGTCAGCATGGCCACTACCCCGAACCCAAACTTAATGGAAATTATTCAGTTACAGACGGCGCAAATCACTCAACTCCTGCAGGCAGTGTCGCAGTTAACGGCACAGGCTGCTCACCAACACCAACAGCCGTCACATCAGCAGCCCACACCTGCCGCTGCACCGCTTCCTACATTTCGCCAGTACAACGAACGTGAGGAAGAATGGAGCGACTACTTCGCACAGTTTCAAGAACTCGTCGCGGCTCATCAAATTACAGGTCAGAAAGTGAAGCATCTGTTATTATCTGTGGTGGGCACCAACACCTTCGTGTTACTGAAAAAACTTTTCCCCGGCGCATCTCCTCGTGATGTAGACTTTGAACAAATAGTAGAGGCACTAAATGCTCATTTTGAGAGAAAAGTTCTCGTAGCTGCGGCACGGTACCGATTTTTCAGACTTAAAAAATTACCTGAGCAGTCACACCAGGAATGGATTACGGAATTGAAGGGCTTAACCCGCAAATGTAAATTTACTTGCTCTTGTGGACTTTCGTATAGTGACGTGATGTTGAGGGATGCGATTACGCAGAACATTCAGAACCCCAGAATTAGGGCAGAAATTCTAAAACAGTCAGACCCTTCATTAGACAGTGTACTGCAGCTTATAGAAGCGCATGATACTTTTGACTTAGCTGATGTAGAAATGCAAAGCCACAGTGTAAATTCAGTGCACCGCAACGGACGCTTTCATAGCCGTAGTTCTCAGTGTAGCACTAGTGATTCTTCCAATAGTACAGGCCGTGCTGAACAAACAGTGAACAGTAGCCAGTGTAAAAGTGCGACACAAAGGTCGCCCCGTCGTGTTAGAAACAGTGATTTGAATAACGGGCGCCAACGCTCATTTCAGAAAAATGTACGTAAATCTTGCACCCAGTGTGTGTCTCGCCACAAGCGTGCTCATTGCCCTAGTCGCAACGCGACCTGTTATCAATGTGGCAAATCGGGACATGTGCAGTCTGTGTGTATGCAAATTAAAAACTCAAAGAACAGTAACGTTAGAAGCAGTGCATACAGTCAATGTCATAGACGCTGTGGAATTGAACAGTGCTTTACTTGAATCTCACATGCAAGATACTACTTCTGCACCTATTGCAAAACTATGTACTGAGCCACGCCGCAAGCGCCGACGAGCGCGTAAATCTGTGCAAGGGAAACGGGTTCGGGACAAGCAAAATGACTATGTACAGTGCAATCCTGTAGTGCACCTAATGCTTCTACAACTTCTCCATGTAAAAGTGCCCAGTACTGTGTAGATAGTGACAGTAGACTTGTTGTAGCTACTCAAAAGTTTAGTGCAGTAGTTAGTGAATCGGTAGTAGCATCGCATTGCGCGGACGCCGAACCGGCAGTAGTGCCATCTAGTGACAGTATATTAATCTACGTGCCGAGTCTGCGCCACTTCCTACCGTACGCAGCCTGCGCATGCGCAAGCGCATCAAACAAGCCGTAGCAGACGTGGCCCACATTCGCGCACCTGTCGAGCGCCACAAGCAAAAACTTTTTGTGAATCTCTCTATAGAAAATAAGACTGTGCAATTTCAGCTTGATACTGGTTCCGCTGTCACTTTAATGAATAAAGACACTTATGAACTTCTGGGTTCGCCAAAATTGTCGCCGTCACAGCAAGTGCTAACAGCGTACACAGGTCAAAATATTCCCGTGCTAGGAACGTGTAGCCTGCCCGCCTCTTTCCAAGGTGTAACAAAAACAGTTGCTTTTGTAGTTCTTCAGGCCAAATCTACACAGAACATTTTTGGACTAGATGCTTTTGACTTGTTTGGATTATCAATTCAAAGAGATGTGCTTCAAATTTCGTCAATCAGTGCCTTAACATCAGTGTTTTGCATCGAAGGTTTGCCTGAAACTATCGTCAGTGACAATGCACCTCAGTTGTTAGTGCGGAATTTCAACATTTTTGTCGTGTGAATGGCATTCAGCATATAACCACCGCACCTTTTCACCCTCAGTCCAATGGTGAAGTAGAACGTTTCGTTCGAACATTCAAGTCTCACATGGAAAAGATGAAAGGTCAGCACTCCAGGCAGCAAGCTCTTCAAATTTTTCTGTCTACGTATCGGTGCATGCCACGTGACGGCCCATCTCCTGCCGAGCTGCTACACGGTCGCCGTCACCGCACTCTTCTTCACCTGCTGCAGCCTCCCACGCACCGAGTCGGTTCGTATGGCGCTACGCGTTTTCAGGTTTCGACGCCGGTGCTGTACAGGGTGTTTGCTGGCAACAAGAAGACATGGTTGTCAGGCATCATTCAGCGCGTGCTCGGTCGCAATATGTATGTTGTACGTTCTTCCACAGGGTCGGAGCTGCGGCGCCACGCAAACCAATTGCGCCTGCACAGGCCGCGCGATCCTGTCTCGGGTTTCTTGATTCCAGACCCAGTTCACCGCCAGGGAGCACAGCCACTTCGTTCGTCCCCGGACTACGAGATCCCTATGGACGTCGACGCACCTCCGACGCAGTCGTCGCCGCCGCTGTCGCCGCCGCAGATGACAGCGTGACCGAGAGGAACTCGGGGACCGTGCGGGCCCCCCCAGCTTGGGCCACGCACCCCAGAAGAAGATGACCTGCTCCCTCTGGGCGGGGGTGTGCGTCCGAGTTTGTGACACTTGCGGGGAGTGACACTTGCGCGGAAAGGGAATATGTAGACATTTGCGCTGCAGGTAGTGAACAGGGTGTTCCAGAAGTAGGGATACACCACCCCTACTCCTCGCCCTCCAGCCGCTACCTGTGCCGTATTCAGGGAAAGGCCCACCGAGCGAGGTGGAGCAGTAGTAACAGCCCGGAGATATCACAGCCTCATTCAACAGGGAGATAACACGTCATACAAATATCACTCGATTTACAATACAGCACCATGTGAAGAGGAATGTGATGAAATCGGAATTGAGCGCAACCGTTGCTATCTACAATTTCGAATTTACTGCATTTTGAGTCAGAATTCACATCTATATTCGCATTTATCGCAAATGCGAATTTTTCCTGTCCCTAGTAATACCTCTAAAAATAAACAGCTGATCAAGGCACTAAACGCAAGGGCAGATCTTTGGGTGTATTACTACAAATAACTAAAACACAATTTGATCGTGGAATTATATACAATCTCATTATAAAGGTTTTTTGTAGGTGGTTTTGAGCAGCTTTTAGATATGTTAGGAATAGCATTATGAAATATAGTCAGCTACACCTTATGTTTATTATGAGATATCGATTTCGGCTAATTTCAGGTCATCTTCAAGTCTCAAACAACAGGTGTTACTTACGCATTTTTCCAGTGGCACTCATAACCTTTAAGTGTTTACACACGCCGGCCGCGGTGGCCGAGGAGACTAAGGCGCTCCAGTCACGGTCTGCATGGCCACTACGGTCGGGGGTTCGAATCCCCCCTCGGGCATTGATATTTGTGCCGTCCTAGTTCGTAAGTAGTTCATAAGTAGTTTGTATGTTTAGGGACTGATGACCCCGTAGTTAAAACATTTGAACATTTTGTTTACACACGAGGTCTAACGTTGTTAATCGCGTTAGCGATGAAAACAGAACCCAGAATCTTTGCGTCTAAATGATACATATATTGGTGTGCTGTCTTATTTCGAAAGAACAGACATCACACCAATACATATATAGCTCTCGGTAAAGTGGAACGGTACGATGTCGTTACGTAGCACAGCACAGCCGACTGGAAACGCAGGAGAAGTGCAAACAACGTTCTCTCCTCAGAGATATGATTAGGTTCAACGTAGACTTCTACAACATACAGTCTACACGGCGAAGATTACACCAAAAAATTTAACGTTTCGTCTACTTTGGCGATAGCAACCAAATTTTAAAATCCTCTCTACTATGTGAAGATGTAGCAACACAAAACGCTTCAAGTCCAAAACTTCACTGATTTTCGAGTTCTGAATTTTTAATATGTTTTTAATGTTATTACAGAAAAAAACATATTTGGGACTCACACTACAATTTTCATGTCGGAGAATTTGTAGGTACATTCACAAGACATAAGTCAACGGTTGTGTGCATTCATCTTATGAGAAATATCAATCATTTGTTTTCAGTGTTTACTTCAAATTTCTCTTTTCAGTTTATTTAATTATTAGTACTTAAATGTGGTTATGAAATAAATAAATTACGTGTATATGTGTAGTCTTATGCGGCCAAACTACTTAGATCATTGGTCGCTAGAGTTACACACTACTTAATCTCACTTAAAAAGTACAAACAAACATACATATGTCCGAGGAAGGACTGGAACCTCCGACCGGACCGGCCGCGCAATTTGTGACACAAATTACATGTTTGATAATATTAATGCATAGAAGTATGAAATCACGTCAACACTACTTCCTGCAAAATTTGGCACTGAGTTTAGAAAAACAAAATTCTGGTATATTGGATTTTAACATTTTATCAAAAATTAAATGTTACTACAAGAGATACAGCCATTCAAATTTACGGGCACCATAACGTTTTCCCTTCCTGAGTAAATGCGCTGCTTCTTATAGTTTCAACACCTTTTTCTTGAATGTTCTGAATATAAATCTTCACACAGACTTCTTGAGGAGTAGAGTGATACGGATATCTGATTGTAAACCACTGCCTATTACCTTAGACCTTTTTGACTGTACTGAACAGTAGTTCCGCATATTCCGTAATTTATATTTATACAGTTACAGGCAATGTAATTTATAACCAACTATTAGCTGCCAATTTCGCTTCATTTTTCCTTGAAGTCTTGCAACTTGTTTCTCCCTGTTGATTTATGCCAAGTTCGGAGTAAAAATGGTTCTATATGACAGTGATGGAAAATAGAATCTATCTTTAGCATTTTTCGGTGTGTGACATTCCCTTACACATTCCGTATTTCTTTTATTTCTTAGATGTATTTGTAATTCGAATACAGCCAAATCGTTTTGGGGTCTACGAATAAACGCTGTGACTTATTATTAACGTTTTTTAATCGAAGGTTTAAGGTTGCATCTCATATTAAAAAGCATAGTAGCTATTTTTAAAGAGATGGAAGTTGCGTGATAGTGGGGTTAACTACATAGCGGTCCATTTCATCAACGTATCTGTGCAGGATGCCTAATATATTTATTGCTTGTACAGGTGTCTTGATATACTTAGTGTTCTGAATAATATGCTTTTAGGAGGTATGGCTGTGGAAAGTCATAGTCTTGTAGTAGCAGAGATTAACTCTCCACACATTATTACTATTAAAATACGTTTTTGTCCACAGGAGGAACACGCAACGGATTAATAAGTAGTTAGAACAAGTTACTATATTGCTCTTCAGCTTGCAAAGGTTCGGGCAATTTCACTGATTTTCGTGTTATGTTGACAGTGTGTAAACTTGACAACAGCAGTGCTAGACTTGTTGGTGTGCCTGTACCCAGGAAAAGGCATTAGCCGCCCCAAGGGCCCCGGGTTCCGCGCAAGTGTCACTCCGCGCAAGTGTCACTCCGCGCAAGTGTTCCAACCCCGTGCGTCCTTCCAACAGGTTTCGGTGGGTTTCCTGGAGGATCGCAAGGCGGATGCCGGGGCGCGGACGGCGTCTCGATCCCAGCCTCAGCTACGACGCCCGTCCCACCAGTAACGCCCCCGCCCAGGCCCTCCTCCCAGTGCCGTCGCCGTGGACCTCAGCCCTACGCCACGACGGCGCGGTGGTTGGAGGGGGGGGGGGGAGGGGTGTAGTGTCGCACAAGTACAAAGTGCGCGCCACCTACTTTCGCCGCGCGCCGCCATGCACGCACGGCGCGGCGTTCTTACGACGACAGCCACGAGCGCCCTCTGCTGCAACTCCGCTCGTGGCCACCACTGAACGACATCGGTCACTTGGGACTGAGATAGGAACCAGTTAAGACCTTCGAAATCAGATAGGCACCAGTGAAGACTTGGCTATAGTATAGGCACTAGTCAGGCCTCTAGTTCAACTGTGTATCAGCATTCTGCAGTACTAATCTATGTAAAAGTTAAGTATTGTAAACATTCTGTGCAATATATATCTCGTTCTAATTTACCCTAGTGTTTCTAGTTTCTGGCTGCTCCCCTCCGTACCTGCACCAGCGTGCTATCTTTATTCCTGCGTCGGTCTCATTCCACTCGGCCACCGACACCTACGACGGAAACGAGACACAAAAGCGGCGACGAGGCTGGGACACAAAACTCAGTATTCAAAATACTAAAATGTCAAACGTTTCAAAGTTTAAAATTGGAACAGGGTCTGCATTGTGATCGAACACGTAAAGAAGAAAGAGATCCATGAATATGACTCTAGGTTTGGGGACGGTTTATCCTACCCGCGCCTTCCTCTTATCCACACACTACCATGTCAGTTTCAAGGAAGACAGGAAAGCAAAAATGTTCAAATGTTTGTTAAGCTTATGGGACTTAACTACGTGGTCATCAGTCGCTAAACTTACAAACTACTTATGAACTACCTTATACTAAAGACGGCACAAATATCCACGCCCGAGGGGGGATTCGAACCCCCGACCGTAGTGGCCGTGCAGACCGTGACTGAAGCGCCTCAGTCCCCTCGGCCACCGCGGCCGGCACAGGAAAGCATTCAGAGACGAGCTGCTAGGTTTGTTAATGAAATTTCGATCAATGTGGGTATGTTGCAGCAGTGCTTTGGAAACTGAAATGGGAATCAGTGGAGGGAAAGACGCCATTTTCCGAGAGAAAATTTAGAGAACCAAAACTTCTTGTCCAGGAAGCCATCGATGCTCACAAACGCCACGACACTCAACCAAAAGGAAAATGTCGCCGAATGTACACCAAGCTGTTTCTGTGACAACTCCTTCACTCGCATCACTGATAGTTTTGTCACACGTCCAGCTTTCTGTAACTAAGAGAATGACAAATTGGAGGCAACTATTGATAGTTTATGTACATCGTTTCCAGCAAAGAAATCAGTTCAGAATAGTTACGTTGCCTCTTAAGCCCAGTTCTGAATATCGTGCTGGTTTGGACTTCACTGTTGGAGAAACTGCGTGACTATTATTGAAGTATTTGACAATTCTACGATGAAACTCTAAAATCTGTATTAAAAAGGTAGTAAATGTATTAATCTCTTTAATTCAGTAGACCTCAGAATGGTATCAACTGGAGATCTTCCATGTCTCTCTGCCCTGACGCTGATAGCAATTGTCTCGAGATGCAAATACCATCAGAGCTGGATTTCAACTGAAAACGAGCCGAAGTCTTACGTTATCTGTTGCGTTGTATGACCCCCGTCTTCAGTGTTACTCAGGGGTTTGGGATTTCCAGTCCACACCAGGAAGACGTAGCAACTTTTCAGAGACGGGCTGCTAGGTTTGTTACTGGTAGTTTAGATCACTGCGTAAGTGTTACAATGATGCTTCAGAAATCGCTGTAGGAGGGCCACTTCCTTCCCAAAAACGCTGTTGAGAAAATTTGGGGACCCGTATTCGAAGCCGAGTGAAGAATGATTTAACTGCGTTTCGCGTGAAGACCATAAAGATGTACAGCTACATCTACATGGGATACTCTGCAAATCGCATTTAAGTGCCTGACTGAGGGTTCATCAAACCACCGTTATACCATTTATCTCCCATTCCATTCTCGAATAGCGCGCGGGAAGAAAGAACACCCGAATCTCCCCGTTCTCGTATTTTATTCTGATGATTATTTCTACCTATGTAAGTGGGAGTCAACAATATATTTTCGCATTCGGAGGAGAAAGTTGGCGATTGGAGTTTCGTACGTAGCCCACGCCACAGCGATAAGCGTCGTTGTTGTAATGATTCCCATCCCAGATCCTGTATCATTTCCGTAACGCTGTTTCCCCTGTATCGTGTCAATACGAAACGAGCTGACCTTCTTTGGACTCTTTCGATGTCCTCCGTCAAACCCATCTGACAAGGATCCCACACTGGGCAGCAATACTCCAAAAATGGACGGACAAGTGTAGTGTATGCAGTGTCTTTTGTAGTTCTGTCGCATCTTTTAAGGGTTCTGCCAATAAAACGCAGTCTCTGGTTCGCCTTTCCCATGACATTATCTACGTGTTCTTTCCAGTGTAAGTCTGAAGTAATAGTAATTCCAAGGTATTTAGTGGAGTTTACGGCCATCAAGTTTGATTGATTTATCTTCTAAACAAAGTTTAACGGATTTCTTTTCGTACTCATGTGGCCGACTTCACACTTGTCATTATTTAGAGTCAAGTGCCAATTTTTATATGATAGTGATATCTTATTCAGATCGTTCTGCAGTTGGTTTTGATCGTCAGATGATTTTACTGGACGGTAAATGACGGCGTCATCTGCAAACAACCTACGAGAGGTACTTAGATTTTCCCCTAAATCGTTTATGGAAATAAGCAACAGCAGAGGACCAAGAACACTACCCTGTGGAACGCCCGATATCACCTTGTGTTCGGGAAAGTAATGCCATCTGTGCCAGTGCATTCCACTGTCCTAAAATTTTCGTCATGTCATTGTAGTGGAATCCACTACGTTGGAATTGTACTAGCTCATAGTGAAGTCTTAGCTGCCTGCGTTAGTGCGGCTCTCTGCTGTGACACGCCACTGTGCTCTCTCTCTCTCTCGGCTCTCCGCCGTGCGCCAGGTCGACGGCCGCCTATCTACACCGCCACCGCCGCCGCCGCCGCCCCCGCAGCTTATCTGGGTACCGCCTGGCCGCCGGCACGTACGTAGCCAGTAGCCAGAGGCTAGGAGCCACCCACACGCTACCGCCGGCGGCCAACACGCGGATACCGCATCGATCGCCTTCTCCGGATGCTGCTCATACTCTACACGCCTCACCCATCCTACATTTACATCTTCATACATACTCATCAATCCAACGGAGGGTACAAGTTATTTCCTGTTGTGTTCAATTTACAAAGAGAATAACGAAAACATGACTGCATGTATACCACAGTGGGACCCTCAATTTCTCTTATCACACGAAGTGATGGGTGCTCTACACAAGGGATCGCAAATTGATTCCGTATTTATTTGATTTCCAGAAAGCTTTTGACACCGTACCTCACAAACGGCTTTTAATTAAAATTACGTGGTTATGGTATATCGCCCCAAATATGCGATTGGATAGGGGATTTCCTGTAAGAGAGGACACGGTTCGTAGTAATCGATGGTAAGGCATCGACTAAAACAGAGGTGATATCGGGCGTTCCACAGGGTAGTGTTATTGGTCCTCTGCTGTTTTTTATTTACATAAACGATTTAGGGGGAAAATCTAAGTAGCTCTCTTACATTGTTTGCAGGTGACGCCGTCATTTACCGTCCAGTAAAATCATCTGAAGATCAAACCCAACTGCAGAACGATCTGAATAAGATATCACTATCATATAAAAATTGGCAATTGACTCTAAATAATGACAAGTATGAAGTTGTCCACATGAGTACGAAAAGAAATCCGTTAAACTTTATTTACAAGATAAATCAATCAAAAGTGAAGGCCGTAAACTCCACAAAAAACCTTTGAATTCCTGTTACTTCAGACTTACACTGGTAAGAACACGTAGATAATGTCGTGGGAAAGGCGAACCAGAGACTGCGTTTTATTGGCAGAACCCTTAAAAGATGCAACAGAACTACAAAAGAAACTGCATACACTACGCTTGTTCGTCCATTTTTGGAGTATTGCTGCCCAGTGTTGGACCCTTATCAGGTGGGTTTGACGGAGGACATCGAAAGAGTGCAAAGAAGGGCCTCGTTTCGTATTGTCACGATACAGGGGAGAGAGCGTTACGGAAATGATACAGAATCTGGGATGGGAATCATTACAACAACGGCGCTTATCGCTGCGGCGTGGACTACTTACGAAACTCCAATCGCCAACATTCTCCTCCGAATGCGAAAATATATTGTTGACTCCCACTTACATAGCTAGAAATGATCATCAGAATAAAATACGAGAAATCAGAGCTCGAATGGAGAGATTCAGGTGTTCTTTCTTCGCTAGTCGAGAATGGAATGGGAGATAAATAGTATAATGGTGGTTCGATGAACACTCTCCCAGGCACTTAAATGTGATTTGCAGAGTATGCCATATAGATGTAGATGTAGAAGGTACAAATAGCCAGTGCATTCGCAGAACTGTCGTTTGTAGTCGGATTATTGACGTGAAAAGTTTTCAGAGGCCACAAGACGGACATTAACACATTATTTTTTACTTTATTGTTTTGTTCTACATAATAACCCGCTCAGTTAGCCGTGTGGTCTAACGCACAGCTTTCCGAGACGGGGAGGCGTACCGGCCCCGGTTCGAATCCGCCTAGCGGATTAACGAAGGGGGTCGGAGAGCCGGCAAGCCTGTATGTGGTTTTTAGGCGGTTTTCCACATCCCTCTAGGTGAATACTGGGCTGGTCCCTAACTCCCGCCTCAGTTACATGATTCGCAAATATTTTATAACACTTTACACTTTCACACATACAGGGTGTTACAAAAAGGTATGGACAAACTTTCAGGAAACATTCCTCACACACAAAGAAAGAAAATATGTTATGTTGACATGTGCCCGGAAACGCTTAATTTCCATGTTAGAGCTTATTTTATGACTTCTCTTCAACTGACATTAATCATGGAATAGAATCACACAGCAACAGAAAGTACCAGCGTGACTTCAAACACTTTGTTACAGGAAATGTTCAAAATGTCCTCCGTTAGCGAGGATACATGCATCCACCTTCCGTCGCATGGAATCCCTGTTGCGCTGATGCAGCCCTGGAGAATGGCGTATTGTATCACATCCGTCCACAATACGAGCACGAAGTGTCTCTACATTTGGTACCGGGGTTGCGTAGACAAGAGCTTTCAGATGCCCCCATAAATGAAACTCAAGAGGGTTGAGGTCAGGAGTGCGTGGAGGCCATGGAATTGGCCCGCCTCTACCATTACATCGGTCACCGAATCTGTTGTTGAGAAGCGTACGAACACGTCGACTGAAATGTGCAGGAGCTCCATCGTGCATGAACAACATGTTGTGTCGTGCTTGTAAATTTACGTTCTAGCAACACAGGTAAAGTATCCCGTATGAAATCGTGATAACGTGCTCCTGTGAGCGTACGCCCAATCACGACATCACCAACAATTTCTGTTCAAACGTTCACAGAAAATCTGAGTTGAGACGTGATTGCACAATTACGTGCGGATTCTCGTCAGCCCACACATGTTCATTGTGAAAATTTACAATTTGATCACGTAGGAATGAAGTCGTATGTCAACACAAGCACGGAAGTCAACATTACCTTCCTTCAATTGGGCGAACTGGCGGTGAATCGAGGAAGTACAGTACATACTAACGAAATAAGTGGGTACTTTGACAATTATTTCAATTTACATTTAAGAGAAATACTAAAATGAGCTCTAATATGGAAATTAAGCGTTTCCGGACACATGTCCACATAACATATTTTCTTTCTTTGTATGTGAGGAATGTTTCCTGAAAGTTTGGCCATACCTTTTTGTAATACCCTGTATAACACTATACACAGACATTTGGAGTCCACATTTCCTCCCGGGAGGCAGGGGGTGGCGACAGGAAGGGCATCCAGCCACCCCGACAGTACTATCATACCAAATCTGCAATAACACAGCCGGCCCTGCATGTGCGGGAAAAGGGCTGACGAGAAAGAAGAAGAAGAAGAACAAGAAGAAGAAGAAAGAAGAGTTTTGTTCTTCTAATAACCCAATTCCTATGATTAAATGGGTCGTTTTGTTATACAAAGATGATGCAGTGCACAACTTTAATTTCTTTTTACAGGTATTACTTTTTACAGTTGTTAGTTTCTACCTAATTCTAGATTATAATCTACTTGTTAATTTGATTTATGTTATAACCTGCTGTGTTATAGGTTGTACCAGTGTGTGTATAAAACTACTTGATGTTGTTGTGTCCGCCAAGCTAAACCCGACTGATGTGCCCCTGGTACTGGGCTGTCCCTCTCCTTCACTTCACAGTCGAAAGCCTGTAATATTTATTATTTGTGGTGTAAATTCACGGACATCCTGCAGAAGCCTCTTCAAAGAATTGGGTATATTAACTACTGCCTCTCACTACAATTATTCCTTAATGAAACAAACAGCTCAATTCATTCCTACAATACTAGGAACAAAAATGATCTACAGAAGGACTTGAAAGCACTTACTTTAGTTCAAAAAGCGTTCCACTACTCAGGAACACATATTTTCAATAATTTACCAACAACCAAAAAAATTTAGCTACAAATAAAGATCAGTTTAAGAGGAGCCTAAAAGACTTTCTAGTGGCCAACTCCTACAACACTGACGAATTCCTAAATAGAACCAAATGATGCATGTACCTGTAGTCATACTATTAGTATTATTATAATATCAGCTTGTAAGAAACGGATGTATCTGTATTAGAATATTATCGGATGGTAAAACAAAAATGACATGTTCCACATCCACGAGGATATGCTCAACACGGATCTATGGAACGAATAACTGATCTAATCTACCATTCCGGCATTTGCCTGGAGTGACTTAGGGTATTCACGGAAAACCTAAGTATGGATGGCCGGAGGTGGAGCTTTCAATTTTGTGAGTGGTACTGGTCAGCTAATTGTGGCTACGATTTCCAAGTTTACACAATCGCAAAATGTAGAATAATGTTAAATAAGCCCTTTCATTCTTAATTTGCGAAAAGTTATAAAATGCCCCCCCCCCCCCCCCCAATTCCTCTTTCGTTCCTTGGTGAATCAGTTCCATTGCATGTAGGCCGTGGCAGAAAGCACTAATTAAGAGGAACCCTTCTTCGTTACGTACTGTCGGATCACGGAATTTTTCAGTCTGTGTTTTTTAACCCATCCTTCACTTCCCAACGATAGTAGCCAGTAACGACCTGTGGTTCAGATTCCACGTTAAGATGTAGGTCCGCTTTTTTCGGTTGGATAACTGGGGAGGGCTAGGAACTCTCAAGTCGCCGAAATGGTGTCAAGTTGAAAGGAACTAGGTCAGTGAGCCACACGAAATTATTATTATAGTCTAATAGGGTGTCCATAGGTTTGCTTGAAGTTCAAATGGTTTAGTTAATAGCTAAACTTCAATTTAAAAAAAATGTAATAGGCTTCTCATCATATGCTGACTGCAATTTGGGAAATGTTTTCATGCCAGGCGCGTTTCGTTTTTTATTTATGATGCTTCTTTTGTGTTTCTGTAAGTGTGGATACACAGGTTTCTACATTTTTTCGCATATATATTATTATTTATTTTCGTTACAGCCATCTACGGGTTACGTTTACACAACTTCCCTCACTTTCTAAAGTTCTCTTCCTTCCTCTTTCGCCAGTACTCCTTCACCCGCTGGCTCACTCGTAGAAGTCCTTCTGCCGAGAATACTCTGTTCTTCCCTCCCCGAATAATCTTTCACCTATGCAATCTTTTTCCTCAAGATCTGCCTGTTCACAATTTCTTCTGCTGTGATCCCGCATTTTTCTATATCCCAGTGCACTTCTTTCACCCATAGAACGTGACTCTTCCTGTTCTCCTGGAAGAGAAGAATCTTATTGGCGAGCCTCTCTGATTCCCTTCTTTTAATATCCCCATAGAAAGACTGTCTTTTTCAAATCGTTGATAAAGTTCTTGACCTTATCTTAGGCGTAACGTAAATTCATTTGATATTTTTCTGGGCCCCAGAATCTTTCTTAGGAATTTCCTTTCTTTCTTTTCCAAGTCTGAAAGTCCCTTCTTGGCTATTGTCTTAGATGCATATAAACATTCAGGTTTGATGACTGTGCTGTAGTGTATGAATTTGGCCTGGTTGGAGAGTGATTTAGATTTGTATGTGTTCTGACACAATTTGAATGCTGTTTATATTATTTCTTGCCCGTTCTTCAATTGCTGCCTTTTCATTGTTGCTTGGAGTCCAAATCTCAACTGGCTTCAGTGGCCGAGCGGTCTGCGGCGTGCCAGTCACGGTCCGCATGGCCGCTGCGGTCGGGGGTTCGAATGCCTTCTCGAGCATGGATGTTTGTGCCATCTTTAGTATAAGCTAGTTCATAAGTAGTTTGTAAGTTTAGGGACTGATGATCCCGTAGTTACGTCCCATAAGCTCTACAAACATTTGAACATTTGATCAAAATCTTTCCTAGGTACTTGAACCTCTGAACTCTTTTGATGTCTCCATACTTGGTCCTCATTGTCCAGAAAGGTTCAGTGGCATTTATGTTCATATATTGTGTCTCCTCAAAAGATATTTGTAATCCTACCTTCACTGCTGTTTCCTTGATAAATTCAATCTGTTTAGTTGCAGTTGGCATATTCTCTGCAAAATACACTATATCATCTGCAAATGCGAGGCATTTAAATGTAAGTCCAGACTGTTTGCGGCCTAGCCTGATTCCATTTGGAAAGTTGAACTGACTCACTTCTTTTCGCCATTCCCTGATAACTTTTTCTAAAGCACAGTTGTATAAGATCTGAGCGAGACTGTCTCCTTGTCCCGAATCTGTCTTGATTTCAAAGGGCTGTGACAGCTCTCCTAAAAATTTAATCTGTGATCGGGTGTTTGTTAGTGTTTGCCGAGTAAGCCTCGTTCTCGTGTCATCTATTTCAAATTCTTTCAGCACTTCTAGTAATGTTTATCGACGGAGTCGTACGCCTTTTTAAAGTCCACAAATGTCGTGATCACTTTCTTATAAGCTGCTAGTTTATTTATTTATTTTTAGGGTTTTGGTGCTAAAGATCTGCTCTGCACACGATCTTCCTGTCCTAAAGTCGACCTGATATTCACCTAGTTGTTGATCTATTGTGTTGTTCTATTCTATGTTTGAGAGAAATGGCAAGGTTCTTGTACGCTACTGATAAAAGTGATATACCTCTGTAATTATTGACGTTATAAACAGTTTTTTTAGTTGGTGTATAATTTACTTTCCTTGACAGCCCATTGCTGTTTTTCCGCAGTGTTGTCTGGGGTTAGCTGATTTATGACATAAGTTTTTAATTGTATTCGACAATAATTGTTTTCACTTTACTTTTTGTAAGTTGAATAATGTTGGTAGATGCATCTTTTTCACTTCACGACACTATCTGTATGTTGTATTTGTCTGTTGAACTGGTGGTTGTGTTGGTTGTGAGTGTTGCCTACGTTTTATTTTATTTTTAGCTTCTTAATCGTTTATTTATTTATTTTAATGTGTGTGCGTGTGTGTGAATGTGCTCTGCGTGTGCTTCTGAAACTTAGAAATTTAGATAACCGGATGTCTGATGGATATTCAACAACACCAAACTAACAATTCATTTTAAAAAATATTTTCCAAAAACAACAGAATAAGTCAGATCCGTACAGGAATCCTGAATTTACCAATGTACCAATACATTCGATGGAAGATAAATACATAAAAAAAAATGACACAACATTTTTTAAAAAAGTTTTTGTTTGTAAATTTAACTACTGTTGTTATCAGTCTCCAGACTTACAAAATATTTAAACTAACCTAAGGAGGGAAGACTGCAACCTCCGACGGCGAGCACTCGTGCACCCGCAGCAAGGCGCCTTAGAGCGCTCGGCCGTTCCACCGCGGCATCATAAAACAAGTCACTGAACCTTTGCAGAACATTTGCATCAAAATCAACTTAAAATAAGAACCAGAGACACAGACATGGAAATCATAAGAATTAACAGCAACAATAAACAGCTCCTAACCCTACAAGTAAATTATACAGAAACTAAAAAACACACAACGTGCACGAAAAGTTAAACATTGTTTTTAATCTGTATATGAAAAACAAAATGTACAAACCTGTGCATCCACATTTACAGAATCACAGAAGACGTTTTATACATAAAAATCGAAATACGTCTGGTACGAGCAATTGTCCTAATTGCAGTCAGCATAAGATGGAGAACAGTTGCTGCGGAAGATGACCACACAAACAAACACAGTGAAGTTTCTTTGTTGATAGAAACAAGCTACAGACGCTGCCCATGGCTCATCAGGCAGTCAGACACGAGGACTTCCTGGTTCGTGTTGTAGATACGCCACAGATACATACAAGGAAAAGGTTTCTTCATTCTGTCGAGTACATTCATACAGTAGCTCTACCGATGAAGGTTGGAGGAAGTGGGATGTTTTCAACGTTAGTTTTTCTTTCGCTTTGTTCACCACTGCTTCGTTGTTTGAAGAAGTGGATTCACGAAATCTCTATAATGTGTTCATGTTATGTATAAATTTGAGATCTTGGTCCGATAGGAAATGACCACGCCGTCTGAGACGCCATCTCACTGATCGTGCGGTCGCTCCCGTCGGAGGTTCGAGTCCTTTCTAGGGTATAGGCGTGTGTCTTGAGTTTGCATAAGTTCGCTTAAGTTAAAGTAGTTTCTAAGTCAAGAGAACCGAAGACCTCAGAAATTTCAAATGAAATCAGTTAACATTTCAAAACGTCAACCTGAGACTAAAAATACACACGACAGATAAGAGATTCAGAAAACATCTTAATCACTTTGTTATAAACCTATTTCTATTTACCTTATATGAAACAACAAAACCACGCAGCACATCTCATAATGCCTGTCAATCGCATATAGTGCTGAAAAGCTAACCTATTAAATATTTTGGAAGAAACAGAAATTAACATACATTTAACGCCGTGCCCTGACTGTTTTGAACGAACAGACCTGTTTTTTTTTTGTGGTCTTCATTCAGGAGACTGATTTAATGCATCTCTGCATGCTACCCTGTCCTGTGCAAGCCTCTTCATCTTTGAAGAAGAACGCCAACCTACATCCTTTTGAATCTTCTTACTGTATTCGTTTCTCGGTCTCCCTCTACGATTTTTACCCCACGCACTTCCTTCTGATGCTAAGCTGACGATTCTTTCATGTCTCAGAATGTGCCCCACCAACCTATCTCTTCTCTTAGACAAGATATGTCACAAACAACGTTTTTCCTCAGTGCTGTTAAGAATTTCCTCATTGGTTACATGATCTGCCCGTCTAATCTTCTGCATTCGTCTGTAGCACAACATTTATAAAGCTTCTATTACATTTTGAGGTCGGGGGTTCGAATCCCCCCTCGGTCATGGATGTTTGTGTCGTCTTTAGTATAAGGTAGTTCATAAGTTGATTGTAAGTTTAGGGACTGATGATCCCGCAGTTGAGTCCCTTAAGCTTAACAAGCTTTTTTTATTTTATTTTTATTTTTATTTATTTTTTTTTTTTTTTTTTTTTTACATTTTGTCTGAACTCCTTACGTCTACGTTTCACTCCCATACAATGCTGTACTGCTGACCACTGCTTTCAGACAGAACATCCTAACATTAAAATTAATTTTCGATGTGAACAAATTTTGCTTCTTCAGAAATGTTGTTCTTCCCATAGCCACTCTGCATTTTATATCTTCTTTACTTCGCCCATCAGAAGTTATTTTGCTACCCAAATAACAAAACTCATCTTGACTCATTACCTAATCTGATTCCTTCAGCATCGTCTTATTTACGCTACATCCCATCCCCCTTGTTTTACGTTTGTTAATGTTCATTTTATATCCTCCTTTCAAGACACTGTCCATTCCGTTCAATTACTCTTCCACGAACTTTGTTGTGTCTAACAGAATTACTATGTCATCAGCAAACCGCAATGTTTTTATTTGTTCACCCTGAATTTTAATTCCTTCTCCAAATTTCTTCTTGCATTCCACTACAGCTTGCTCAATGTACAGATTGAAGAACATTGGGGAAAGGCTACAAACCTGTCTTATTGTCTTCCCAACACTGCGTCCGTTCCATACCCTTCGACTTTTATAACAGCTGGTTGTTTTACAAGTTGAATATAACTATTCGCTCCGTATATTTTACCCCTGATACCTTCAGAACTTGAAAAAGTGTATTCCAGTCAACATAGTCAAAAGATTTCTCCAGATCTATAAAAGCTAAAAATGTAGGCCTGCCTTTTGTTAATGTTCATTTTATATCCTCCTTTCAAGACACTGTCCATTCCGTTCAATTACTCTTCCACGAACTTTGTTGTGTCTAACAGAATTACTATGTCATCAGCAAACCGCAATGTTTTTATTTGTTCACCCTGAATTTTAATTCCTTCTCCAAATTTCTTCTTGCATTCCACTACAGCTTGCTCAATGTACAGATTGAAGAACATTGGGGAAAGGCTACAAACCTGTCTTATTGTCTTCCCAACACTGCGTCCGTTCCATACCCTTCGACTTTTATAACAGCTGGTTGTTTTACAAGTTGAATATAACTATTCGCTCCGTATATTTTACCCCTGATACCTTCAGAACTTGAAAAAGTGTATTCCAGTCAACATAGTCAAAAGATTTCTCCAGATCTATAAAAGCTAAAAATGTAGGCCTGCCTTTTGTTAATGTTCATTTTATATCCTCCTTTCAAGACACTGTCCATTCCGTTCAATTACTCTTCCAGGAACTTTGCTGTGTCTAACAGAATTACTATGTCATCAGCAAACCGCAATGTTTTTATTTGTTCACCCTGAATTTTAATTCCTGCTCCAAATTCGTTCTTGCATTCCACTACAGCTTGCTCAATGTACAGATTGAAGAACATTGGGGAAAGGCTACAAACCTGTCTTATTGTCTTCCCAACACTGCGTCCGTTCCATACCCTTCGACTTTTATAACAGCTGGTTGTTTTACAAGTTGAATATAACTATTCGCTCCGTATATTTTACCCCTGATACCTTCAGAACTTGAAAAAGTGTATTCCAGTCAACATAGTCAAAAGATTTCTCCAGATCTATAAAAGCTAAAAATGTAGGCCTGCCTTTTCTTAACCGATCTTCTAAGATATGTCGAATGTGAGTACTAAGTCCAACAATTCTACTAAATCCAAACTGATCTACCCCGAGGTCGGATTCTATAACTTTTTCAATTAGTCTATAAACAATTCGTATTAGTATTTTGCAAGCATGACTTACTAAACTGATATTTTTGTAATGTCTGCACTTGCTTTCATTGGAATTGGATGAAGTCTACTCTTTTTGAAATCGAATAGTATTTCCCCTGTCTCATACAATTTGCATACCAGATGGAACAATTTCTCCCAACGATATCAGCAGATCTGAAGGAATATCATCTGCTCCAGGGTCTTTGTTTCGATTTATATCTTTAAGTACTCTGTCAAAATCTCTCGCAGTACTCGTATCTCATCTTCATCTATTTCCCCTTCCACTTTTAGAATACTGCCTTCAAGTTCATATTCTTTCTATAGCCCCGCTATATATTCCTTCCACCTTTTAGCTTTCCATTCTTTTCTTAGTGCTGGTTTTCCATCTGAGCTCTTCATATTCATTTATCTGCGTTTCTTTTCTCCAAAAATCTATTTTATTTTCCTGTAGGCGGTATCAGTCTTTCCCCTAATACATTCTTCTATTAGTGGCATTTGTACTGTAGTCATTGCTGCTAAACCAGTCTGACCTTCCTGTGACCCTCATTCTTCAGCCGTCAGTACTCCGTTTTGCCTTTTTACTTGATACATCAATTGTCTCTTGTGTTATCCAGGGAATTCTATTAGGTCTTTTCCTTCTACCTATATGATCTTCTCTCTCAATCAGAGCTACCCTTTCTACTGCATTGCTTTCCCTCGGTTCGGTCAATCCTTGCCTAATGCTCCGTCTGGAACTCTCTGGATTGTTCAATTTGTCCAGGTTCCATCTCCTTAATTCTCTACTTTTTTGCAGCCTCTCAGGTTTTAGTCTACAGTTTATAACCAATAATTTATGTACCTGACCTGCCTGTTATGGATCCCGCACTGATGAGCAATACTCAAGCGCTGGTCGAATGAGAGTTTTGTAATCTACTTCCGAAGTACACTCCATGAGGATAGTTCTAATGAATCTCAGTCTAGCATCTACCTTACCCAAGATTTAATTTTATACGGTCGTTCTTGAGTGTAGCAGAACTCCAAATTAAAATGTACAAATAATATGGATTTCGAATTCAGAACCAAGTGTTTAAAGAGTCCAACACTTATCCACTATACCACACTGTCGCAGTCTTGCGACAATATTTGGACATTAATGTAGGGTGTGTCCAATCTTCGCCTTTATGACTTTGTGGAAGTCAAAGGTAGAAGAAAGACTACAACTTTGGCGGGAAAGGGCTCAAACAGACTGGATACCACCGAAGGAGGAGTTGCCCCCAGGAAGCAATCTCCCGTGATCAACATGGAGATCTCTCAATCGTCTTCGCTTGGGAATTGGCAGAAGTAGAGCTGCCTTGCTAAAATGGGTCCTCTGCGACAACGAAGACACGTCCTGTGTCTGCGGGGCTGAGCAGACGATGAAGCATCTTCTCCACTGCCACCATCTCCTCAGGCATCGTGACGCAAGAGGAGCTGGCACCAAGAAGCCCAACAGCAGTGCACCTTGCTGAACAATTAAATTCTATTTGACTGGTTGTCATCGACACGCTAAGAAGCCTTTAAGACAGTTTGAACTCTGCTGGAGTTCTTTCAATGAAGTTTTATGAATGTCTTTTCTTCCTCAAGAGTTGAAATTGCATATGGTAGTGATCTTGGGATCTAGACGTTCTGACTCCTCCAAAGAAATTGTCTAGGGTTCAGGTCAGACCCCTAGTCAAGCCATTCCATTTGAGGATTTTTACTGTCCATAAATCCTTTCGTTACTGGTTAATGATTTCATGAAAATGTTCTGTGTACGCACGACAGCAAATAATGTGTTAGTATCCACGACAGATTTGACCTCGAATGCTCGGAACAGTACGAAACGATGGATGTAATAACAGGCAGTCACAAACAAGACAGTGGTGTCCGTCACTTCCTTGCAAAAGTTGCATTGTACCTCAAGTAACATTTTAACAGCGAGAAACAATAGGAATGAATCATGCAGTGAAGGCTTTCACGACCGGCTGAAGTAATAGTTGTTGTATCTTTCGGGTTATGTGGTCGTGGTCCACGAAACATATCCGTTCCTGACCAGTACCTCTGAAGATGTCCGGCGCAGCTCTGGACGAAACGTCAGGAACGGATATGTTTCGTGGACCACGACCACATAACCCGAAAGATACAACAACTATTAATAGGAATGAAATTATATCATATAATAAATCAAATGTTTGTACATCTATGGGACTTAACTGTTTGGTTGTAAGTCCCTAGGCTTAGAAACTACGTCAACTAATCTAAGGACAACATACACACCCATGCCCGAGGGAGGACGCGAACCTCCACGGCGAACGGCCGCACGCACCGCAGCATAGCGCCTCAGTGCGCACGGCAATGCCGCTGCGGCAAGGACGTCATATGTAATTTAATGGCGGCAATGTATTATTACATGTTAAATCAGCAGCGCTAAAAACACTCTGCTTAAAGTACTCGAAATAGCACAAATCACGCGTATATGTAGTTGTACCACACACCTCAGTATGCTTATATTAGTCGATGAAGTGCAGATGCGGGTATTCGATGAAGTGATTAAAACAAAGTGGGAGAGAACAGTGCGCACACCTCACTAAAGCCTCGTTATCACATTCCAAATCACTTTCACATTCGCGCTATCCAATATCAAAAGCCACACTAATTACATTCTCAAAAGATGATGTTGATATGTGATTGTGGTACCCTGGCTTTCGTGAAGCTATCCAGTATCAAAAGCCACACTAATTACATTTTCAAATGATGATGTTGATATGTGATTGTGCTACCCTGGCTTTCGTGAAGCATGGGGAAAGATGGTAGACATTCGATATAGGTAGAATTCCGATCAACATAAGGTTTCGCATCATTTGTCAGTCTCACACTTGCGTTTCTGTGGCGCTGTGGTATTGCAGGTTTCCACAGCTCATCTTGTCTTTTCCAAGTATAGACCAGTTTGTGCTACGGAGATATAATTTTTTTCCTGTTAAGAGGTACGTGAAGCTACTTAGCATAAGACGCTCTTATAAATTTTCTAGTTAAGGGTGACTGGATTCGGTGCCAGAAATGCAATGTTTGGTGCCACGAAGTATGCGTTGGAGACTCACGGACAACGTGCGTTTTATGTGGAAGATGCCAGTGACAAAATTGTACGCGCAAGTGATCACAATTATTCCTAGTGTGGTATATATTCGATCGATTTTTCTCAATCCTGTAACCTTTCTTTGTGTTTATACCAACATTTGTAATTGTCTGATACTTGTTCTTGGATGTTTAATGAATATGTAACACAAGTGCTATCGTTAAAGTAAGCTTTTTTTTCAATATATTTCCAGTTACAAAAATATTTTCCGAAATGATATCAATTGTTTTTGCCTTTATACATATTCATTAAAAAAACCTGTTTTCATGTTTTGTGAAGTTATTTTGATATACACATTTTTTCCATAAAATTAATGTAATCATACAATATTTAAAACACATTTATTTGAATATTGAAAATAGCGTTTGTGACACATCTTTTTCAATTTTTTGTTCACGAATCAGTGTGGGTTTTGGCCTCTTAGAGGCTGTCAGGACCAGATCTTTAGCTTACGGCAGGTAATGGAAAAGTGCTATGAGTGGAACAGGGAATTGTATCTATGTTTCATATATCTGGAAAAGGATTGTGACCGTGTTCCTAGGAGGAAGCTACTGTCACTTCTACAAAATTATGGTATAGGAGGCAAACTTCTGCAGGCAATTAAACGGATTTACGTAGACTGTCTGGCAGCAGTTAGAGTAGATAGCAAATTAAGCTCTTTGTTCAGGGTAGTTTCAGGGGTAAGACAAGGCTGTAACCTATCACCACTATTGTTCATACTATTCATTGACCATATGTTGAAAACAGTAGACTAGCAGGGCGGGATTAAAATAGGTCTAAACAAATTAAGCAGACTCGCATATGCTGATGACTTAGTTGTAATGGCAGATTCGATTGAAAGGCTGCAAACTAATATTTCAGAGCTCAATCAGAGGTGCAAGGATTATGATATGAACATCAGCATCTCCAGAACGAAAGTAATGTCTGTGGGAAAGGGATTTAAACGGATTGAGTGCCAAATAGGAGGAACAAAGAACAGGCAGATAGTTTCAAGTACCTGGGATGTATTTTTTCACAAGATGGCAACATAGTGAAAGAACTGGAATCGAGGTGCAGCAAAGCTAATGCAGTGAGTGCTCATCAAAGAACTAGTCTCTTCTGCAAGAAGGAAGTAAGCACCAAGATTAAGTTCAAATGTTTTTACAGCTTATGGGACTTAACTACAGGTCATCAGTCCCTAAACTTACAAAATACTTACGAACTAGCTAATACTAAGGACGGCACAAATATCCATGCCCGAGGGGGGATTCGAACCCCCGACCGTAGTGGCCGTGCAGACCGTGACTGACGCGCAGTAGTCCCCTCGGCTACCGCGGCCGGCCAAGATTAAGTTAGCAGTGCACCGGTCTATCTTTCCACCAACTTTGTTGTATGAGAGTGAAAATAAAGGTTACAGATATGAAAATGTTAAATGTTTGTACAGCTTATGGGACTTAACTACGGAGTCATCAGTCGCTAAACTTACAAACTTGTTATGAACTAGCTAATACTAAGGATAGCACAAATATCCATGCCCGAGAGGGGATTCGAACCCCCGACCGTATGGCCGTGCAGACCGTGACTGGAGCGCCTCAGTCCCCTCGGCCACCCCAGGCGGCGACAGATTTGAAAGTAGTACGAATGATTGCAAGTACTAATAGATGGGAACAATGGCATGAGGGTGTCCATAATGAGGAAATCAAAGAAAAACTGGGAATAAACACCATTGCTGAAGCAGTCATCAGTCGCTAAACTTACAAACTTGTTATGAACTAGCTAATACTAAGGATAGCACAAATATCCATGCCCGAGGGGGGATTCGAACCCCCGACCGTATGGCCGTGCAGACCGTGACTGGAGCGCCTCAGTCCCCTCGGCCACCCCAGGCGGCGACAGATTTGAAAGTAGTACGAATGATTGCAAGTACTAATAGATGGGAACAATGGCATGAGGGTGTCCATAATGAGGAAATCAAAGAAAAACTGGGAATAAACACCATTGCTGAAGCAGTAAGAGCGAACAGACTGAGATGGTGGGGGTCATGTTACACGCATGGGGGAAGCAAGGTTACATAAGAGACTCATGAGCTCAGCAGCGGAGGGTAAGAGGAGTTACGATAGACCAAGAAGAAAGTACTTAGATTCGGTGCAGAATGATTTTGAAGTAAAAGGCATAACATAAGAGGAGGCATCAACGTCAGCATTGAATAGGGGATCATGGAGGAATTTTATTAGAGGTACTATGCTCCAGACTGAACGCTGAAAGGCATATTCAGTCTCTAATGATGATGATGATTGTTCGCGATTTGGGTCGTTAGGTTTAGGTAATCAGTTTAACGGAATGTGAACGTTTTACATAAAGTGTCTTTTGCGAGGGTGTAGAAGGTGTCACGAGACACTAGATGCAGTCCGTCCGCACCCATTGCGGCTGTTTGCTAACGATGCTGTGGTGTATGGGAGGGTGTCGTCTTTAACTGACTGTAGTAGCATACAGGATGACTTGGAGAAAATTTATAGTTGCTGCGAAGAATGGCAGCTAGCTCTCAATGTAGAAAAATGTAAGGTGATGCGCATGAGTAGGAAAAACAATCGTATAATGTTCAAATACAACATTAGTAGTGAGCTTCTTGATGCTGTCGCGTCGTTCAAATATCTAGGCGTAACATTGCAGAGTGATATGAAATGGAACGAACATGTAAGGACAGTTGTGAGTAAGGCGGACAGCCGACTTCGGTTTATTGGGAAAATTTTGGGAAGATGTACTTCACCTGTAAAGGAGACCGCGTATAAGACGCTTGTGCGACCACGTCTTGAGTATTGCTCAGGTGTTTGGGGCCCGCTGCAGATCAGTTTAAAGGAAGACTTAGAGTCGGTTCAGAGGCGAGCAGCTAGATTTGTTACTGGTAGGTTCGACCAATGCGCGAGTGTCACGGAAATGCTCCGGCAACTCAATTGGGGATCGCTGAAGGGAAGACGACGTTCTTTCCGTGAATTTCTGTTGATTAAATTTAGAGGGCCGGAATTTGAAGCTGAGTGTAGTACGATCTTGCAGCCGCCTACTTACATTTCGAGTAAAGATCACAAAGACAAGATCAGAGAAATTAGGACTCGTACGGAGGCATATAGGCATTCTTTTTTCCCTACATCTACATCTAGAACCATACTCCGCAAGCCACCTGACGGTGTGTTGCGGAGGGTACATTGAGTACCACTATCAATTTCCCTCCCCTATTCCAATCACGTATTGTTCGCGGAAAGAAGGATTGTCGGTATGCCTCTGTGTGGGCTCTAATTTCTCTGATTTTATCCTCACGGTCTTTTCGCAAGATATACTTAGGAAGGAGAAATATACTGCTAGACTCCTCGGTAAAGGTATGTTCTCGAAACTTCGACAAAAGCCCGTACTGAGCGACAGAGCGTCTCTTCTGCAGAGCCTTCCACTGGAGTTTGTCGATCATCTTCGTAACGGTTTCACGATTACCAAATGATCCTGTAACGAAGCGCGCTGCTCTCCGTTGGATTTTCTCTACCTCCTCTATCAATCCCCCCTGGTACGGATTCCACACCGGTGAGCAGTATTCAAGTTGTGGGCGAAAACGTGTACTGTAACATACTTCCTTTGTTTTCTGATTGCATTTCCTTAGTATTCTTCCAATGAATCTAAGTCTGGCATCTGGTTTACCGACGATTCATTTTATATGGTCGTTCCATTTTAAATCCCTCCTAATGACTACTCCCAGATACTTTATGGAATTAACTGCTTCCAGTTGCTGCCCTGCTATAGTGTAGCTAAATGATAAAGGATCTTTGTTTCTGTGTATTCGCAGCACATTACACTTGTCTACATTGAGATTTAATTGCCATTCCCTGCACCATGCGTCAATTCTATGCAGATCCTCCTGCATCTCAATACTATTTTCCATTGTTACAACCTCTCTATATACTATAGCATCATCCGCAAAAAGCCACAGTGAACTTCTGATCTTATCCACAAGGTCATTTATATATATCGTGGACAGCAACGGACCCACGACACTCCCCTGTGGCACACCTGACATAACTCCTACTTCAGAAGACTTTTCTCCATTGAAAATGACCTGCTGCTTTCTGTTATCTAGGAATTCCTCAATCCAATCACACAATTGGTCTGATAGACCATATGCTCTTACTTTGTTCATTAAACGTTTGTGGGGAACTGTATCATACGCCTTGCGGAAGTCGAGAAACACAGCATCTACCTGAGAACCCGTGTCTATGGCCCTCTGAGTCTCGTGAACGAATAGCGCGAGCTGGGTTTCACACGAACGCCTTTTTCGAAACCCATGCTGATTCCTACAGAGCAGATTCCTAGTCTCGAGAAATGTCATTATATTCGAACATAATACATGTTCCAAAATTCTACAACTGACCGACGTTAGAGATATAGACCTATAGTTCTGCACATCTGTTCGAGGACCCTTCTTGAAAACGGGGATGACCTGAGCCATTTTCCAATCTTTCGGAACGATATGCTGTTCTAGAGACCTACGATACACCACTGCGAGAAGGGGGCCCAGTTCCTTCACGTACTCTGTGTAAAAACGAACTGGTATCCCATCAGGCCCTGCGGCCTTTCCTCTTTTGAGCGATTTTAATTGTTTTTATATCCCTCTGTCAGTTATTTCGATATCTGCCATTTTGTAATGTGTGCGGCAATCTAGGGAAGGAACTACAGTGCAATCTTCCTCTGTGAAACAGCTTTGGAAAAATGCATTTAGTAATTCTGCCTTTAGAGTGTCATCGTCTGTTTCAATGCAATTTACGCCACTGAGTGTCTGCACTCTTTGTTTTGATCCACCTACCGCTTTGACATAATACCACAATTTCTTAGGATTTTCAGCCAAGTCTACTTTCGAATTCGTTGAACGCCTCTCGCATAGCACTCCTCACGGTACATTTCGCTTCGTGTAATTTTTGTTTGTCTACAAGGCTTTGGCTACGTTTATGTTTGCAGTGAAGTTCCCTTTGCTTCCGTAGCGCTTTCTAATTCCGTTGTTGTACCACGGTGGCTCCTTTCCATCTCTTACGACCTTAATAGGTACATACTCATCTAATGCATATTGTACGATGGCTTTGAACTTAGACCACTGTTCCTCAACACCATCTGTTGAGCTGAAACTTCTGAGCTGAACCGTCAAGTACTCTGAAATCCCCTTTTTGTCACTTTTTCCGAACAGAAAAATCTTCCTACATTTTTTAATATTTTTAATTGCGGCTGAAATTACCGATGCTGTAACCGCTTTATGATCGCTGATTCCCTGTTCCGCATTAACTGTTCCGAATCGTTCGGGTCTGTTTGTCACCAGAAGGTCTAATATGTTGTCACCACGAGTTGGTTCACTGTCAAGGTAGTTTTCAGATAAAGCACTCAAAACAATTTCACTCGATTCTTTGTCCTCGTTCCATTTGGGAGTGTAATAGGAAAGGAAATGCCTAGTAGTGGTACAGTGTACCCTCCGCCACGCACCTTACGGTGAATTGCGGAGTATGTATGTAGATGTAGATGTAGACGCGACTGGACGGGTGGGTGTGGAGCAGCAGCAGCGTCCACGTGTCGGGCGCGCGCGGCGCGGGGAACAAAGCGAGCGCGCCTGCTGCCCGCCCGTCCGCCTGGCTGTCGGTGCCCGCGGCGCGGCTCTGCTCGGCGTGCCGGGTCTTTGGCCGGAGTTTGTTACCCCGGCAGGCGGCCGCCGAACCCGCCGCCACCGCCACCGCGTCCTCTCGCGTCCTGCCGCCGGCCGCCGCCCGCCTATCAGCGCTCAGGCGCCGCTGCCGCCGCGCCGGTGGCGGAGCCGTGCGTTTTCCCGGCCGCCGGCACTCGGCTAGAGATGGGCTAAACAGCAATTTTCCGATAACAGTGATTTCCTTGATCGCTACTTTTAGATCACCGTGATTCTTAACAGTGATTAATCACGGTTTAGAATCGCTGTCTGAGGAATTCACTAAATGTATCCCTCTATGATTTCTGCTATTCCCGCTATTCAGTGATTGAATCGCAGCGATTCCTGGCTTTCCTGCTAGTTCTGTAATGCCCGTAACTTGTTTCATTTACCATGGAACTGACAAGAATTGAGTTAGATAGTATTGTTATAATGTTTCATCTTCCAGTAACTAATTTGTAGTCTCTTCGTTGTTATGAAAGTTGTGCTTGTGAACAGAAACTGCTTTTCAATTCAAATATGAACGAGATACGTTTTTCAGTTTGGAACCTGTCCCTGGTCCTTGGCGATTTTCTAGGAAAAATCCACAAGTGTATGCCCATTGGTCACTGTCCCTAATCGGCTCTTCACTTTTCAGCGATTCTCTGCTGTACCCGTTCTTCACTTAGCGGTGATTCGCGGCTATACCCACTATTTGCTACTATGATATTAGCTCAGATTTCAGCCAACAGATGACTCTTTCTACCATTACCTGCTCTTTAGCTGGTATTCGCTGATCTACCTCCTCTTCGCTACTTAACTGCGAATGAAATCGTGGTCAGATTCCAGTTCGCCGCGACCGTGAAAGCACCCATTTCTCAATCACCGTGATTTCTAACGAATACGTGACTTCTTTCCCATCGCTACACTCGGCCGTCAGCCGCCTCCGGGTGCACCACGCCTCCAATTACTTTGTCCAGTCGTCACCTCACTGGCTCCTACTACCGACTTCCGAGAGCCTTAGAAATCGGCCCGTGTGAGAACTGCAACCGGGAACGCCGTATTTTCTTTCTTTTCCTTGTTGTTGTGGTGGTCTTCAGTCCGCAGACTGGTTTGATGCAGCTCGCCACGCTACCCTGTTCTGTGTAATGTATTCGTGCTTCTCGTCGTCAGTCAGTTCCTATTATCTTTCTGGTGTGGATTGCTTACTGGCGATTTGAGGAAGGCGCAAGTGGCTGGCAAGGGCGCTGGCTGAGATACGATGCACTCAAAACAGAACACACTTTTATTTTACACAGAAATTCTTCCATAGGGGAAACAAAAGAACATAACAGTACTTATCTTTTCACGGTAACTGCTGTATCATGAAAACAGTAACAAAAATCAAACTTGTTACAATGTCCTGTTCATGTGTAACTGAACATTCAATAGTAGACAAGATCTCCTTGACTTGAGTATATACAATAAAACTTAATACAGTCTGCAGCGAGACACATACTAATACAGACAACCTTTCCTGTAGTCCACTCTTCCAGGGCACGTCTACAACACAACTAACTTTTCACTTCACATAGCTTGCTTAGCTAACGTAGATTGGCGGTGGCGCTGCGAACTTCAGGAGGGCGTGGCGGCCACCTTGCGATCTCATTGGGGGCCGCTGGCAGCGACCGTCTCTTACTTCTTCTTCCGTTTTGTGGTGCCAACCTTGTTTTGGTGGTTAGGACACCACACTGTGCAAGTCTCTCCATCTGAGAATAAGTTCGGCAACCTACATCCTTTTGAAACTGCTTACTGTATTCGTCCCTCGGTCTCCCTCTGCGATTTTTACCCCACGCGCTTTCTTCTAATGCTAAGTTGACGATTCCTTGCTGTCTCAGAATGTGTCCCACCAACCTAGCCCTTCTCTTCGTCAGGACATGTCACAAACTCCTTTTCTCCCCAATTCTGTTGAGCACTTCCTCAATAGTTACATCTACAATCTAATTTTCATCATTCGTCTATAGCACCACATTTCGAAAGGTTCTACCATCTTTTTATCTGAACTCCCTATCGTCCACGTTTCACTCCCATACAATGCTACACTCCAAACAAATGATTTCAGGAAGGACTTTCTAATAATAATGAAATTGATGCTGGATATCAACAACTTTCGCTTTTTCAGAAACGATTTTCTTCCCATACTATTCTGCATGTTATATCTTGTTTACTTCTACCAGCGCTCAGACGCCTCTGCCGCCACAAAACTCATCTACTACTTTTACTGTCTCATTACCTAATCCAATTCCTTCAGCATCGCCTGATTTTCTAACACTACCTTCCATTACCTTCCTTTTACTCTTCTTAATCTTCCTCTTCTGTGCGGCTTCGTAACATAGTGATAAAATGCCGGATTACTAATATAAAGGTTGTGGGTTCGATCCACGCCGGGTACTAGAATTTTTATCTGTTTCTTTCCACTTCTTTCACCTCTGGCAGTATTGCTGATGCGAAAGATACCGAGTAACAACGTAGTTCGGAACCCACGTTGAACTGTAGGTCCCTCTATAACTGACTGGGTCAGTCAGTTCGAAGGTCGGAGGAAGGCAACGAGATACCACCTCCAAACACGACCACCTACTAATGCACTCTGGTGTTCAAACCAATCTTCGGATTGTTGACTGCTTTACCTTTTTTAATGTTCCTCTTATACCTACCTTTCAAGACAATGTCCATTCAGTTTAATTGCTCTTCCACGTCTTTTGCTGTCTCTGACACAAATAGCAAAGACGGTACAAACATCCATATCCGAGGAAGGATTCGAATCTCCGACGGCGAACGGCCTCGCTGATCGTAGCATAGCGCCTCAACGCTCTCGGCCGCTCCGCCGGGCTTACTTTTTACAGTCTTGACTGCACTGGTTCCCACTACCGACTTCTTAGAGCGTTTCTAATCGACTCGCGTGAGAACTGCATCCGGGAATGTCTCATTTGGTTTCTTTTCCGTATCACAACTTAAATATTGTGTGACACGATGTCATTTCATTCCAAAAGTGTAATGAAGCTTACCACTAACACACGTCACTGTAGGTTTATTACTTGTAGCCATGACGGCTAAGTTTAGAAACCGTGACTGTGTGAAACAATAAATAAATATTCGTATTTCTGACACCAGTCACTTTATTTATTAGTGGTCAATCTAAAAGGTCACACACACGTTCAATATTTATTGAAAATACTGGTTTGGCAATCTTTTAGTATACTGAAGGTCCTCACACCAAAAGGCGGATTCACGGGAAGCGGAAGGCACAGGGGCACGTGCTCCCTCCCTCCAGACGGCCCGACGAAAAATTAGGCAGAGAGAGAGAGAGAGAGAGAGAGAGAGAGAGAGAGAGAGAGAGGGAGAGAAGGGGGAGAGCGAAAGAGAATGTAGAAAGAGAGGAGAGAAAGAGAGAGAGAGAGAGAGGAAGGGAGGGAGAGAGAGGGAAGGAGGGAAAGAATCTCAGCATTTTTCGGTAAACTTTTACCTACTGGCCGCATGTAACTGTGAGTTTAAAAATGTAAAATCCCTGTTATTAACATAACGTAATTTAACTTTTTGTGTTATGATTCCATTTAATTGCTCTTTTTCGTCAGTAATTTACGATGAAAGTAAGTGAAAGCTGTTTACTGTTTCGTGATAGCTTGGGAGATAAATGAGCTATTGTGTATGTTCTACTCATACCTAAATAAAAGATTTGACTATGTCAAAAACTGCCAATTTCAAGGGCTTCAGTCAAGTTGGCGCATTTAGGTGTTTTCGGTAAACGATTTATCTCTCTGGATTATTTTACTAGACACTAAGAGACAGTACTGCCACCCATTATAAACAGTTTTATTTGAAACTACACGTTTCGATTTTCCAGTTATTGGAGCAAATTAGAAATTCTAACGGAATTTTTCCACACATCAGCTACAAAGGATTTTCATGGTGGAAATTCTTCTTCAAACACAGTCAAATATAATTTTCAGAATGAAAACTTCACTCTGCCGCAGAGTATGCGCTGATATCTAACTTCAGGGCAGAATAAAAACGTGTGCTGGAACCGGAATTCGAACGTGCGACCTTTGGCTTTCGCGGACAAGCGCTCTACCGTCTGAGTTTTCCCGGCACGATTCACAGTCGTCTTCGCAAGTTTACTTCTGTCAGTACTCGCCTTCTACTTTCCAAACTTCAAAGAAGTCCTCATGCGAACCTTGCAGGACAAACATTGCTGGAAGAACGGATGTTATGAAGACATGGCTCAGCCTCAGCCTAAGGGATGTTTCCAGAATGAGGAGTGCTAGTCCTGAAAGGTTCACTGAAGAACTTGGGTGAAGTCTGGAAAGTAGGAGGCGAGGTACTGACAGAAGTAAAGTTGTGTGGACGGACTATGAACCGTATCGGGATAGCTCAGATGGTAGAGTACTTGCCAGCGAAAGGCCAAGGTCCCAGGTACGAATCCCGTTTCTGGCACACAATTTTAATCTGCCAGGAAATTTGAAGTGTAATTTTGTTTATCGCGAAAGCTTTCTCGAAAACTTATATCGTTTTGCTTAGCAACTTTACAAAGCATCGAGAAGAAATTCATTCAGTACAACGCAAACACAGGATATCTGATTTTAGGTTTTGAGGCAATATCAAACTTAGCGCGATATTTTACTGGCTGTTTGCTTCTAACCCGTTCCTGGGCAACCTTTTAAGGTACGCTTTTTTTCCCAATGCCTGCGTTGTTTGGTACTGACACAGCTATACTCCGCATACTCTGCTGTTTCTGCATTATCCAAACAATGAAAGATAACAATCAAAATACAAATGGCATATAAAATTCACACTATCTCATATTTATTGACTTACTAGCTGTAAACCCGGCGTTGCCCGGGTGTTTATTTATCCTACACTCTCGTAGTCCACATCCCCTTCCCTCCTTTTTGCATCCACCTCTTTCTGTCTCATCTTTCTATTCGTTTCCACCATTCCCTCTCTCTTGGCAATGTTTTCTGCAAGGTAGCCTGTCATGTACCATGCAAAAATTTATGTATGGAGTGATATTCATCTGGTTTTAAAGGTCATGGGTGCAAAAATTTATAAATATTGCAGCAAAACTAAGCATTTTGTAAAATTCCGTAAGTTAAGTACCGTCCGCAATGCACCGAACGAAATTTTATACAGACAGTGACATTTTTCTTGTTTTTAAGGTAGAGTGTGCAAAATGCATCAATATGGGAACAAAACTCTAGATTTATATGCAACAGAAACGCAAGGTCACATTGAAAAATGCACTTGGTTGTACTCAAGTATTCCAGTTTTATTTCATACAACTCTTGTTCTGAGAATTAAAAATAAATAAATAAATAAATAAATAAAAAGGTAAGAAATAGATACGACCTGTGAAATCTGTCGAGCCGTTCACAAGTTATGGCGCGACCAAGGTATTTAAGGATCCATTTTTATGTTGCAAAGTACCCTCCCCCATGCATCGTATGAAACTTAAGGTAGACGGTGACCTTCCTCTTGTTTTGAAGGTCAAACATGCGAATTATCGTGAAGATCGGAATGAAACTGTAGATTTCGTGAGTCTGTAGAAGAAGTATGCTTCGCCATGCACCTATCACAAAATACTTTCTTAGATGACGTTTCCTACCTATAAACTATATTCCTGCCAAATTTCAGCTTCATAGGTGAAGTAGTTTTCAAGATTTCGTGTTTAGTCAATGAGTGTCATTTCGCTTTTATACAGACAGACATTATGAAAACAGATTGTTTAATTTTGGATGCAAGATAATTAAGAGAGACTTGCAGACAAAAATAAATAGTAACATGCAATTCTGTAATGCTAACTTTATTTGATACAAGGTCATGCCTGATGCGACGATTTTACGGCATCTACAGCGAAACTGTTGTGAGTGGTAGACTTCTTTTCGTTTCATCATTTTGTGTGTGTGAGTGTGTGTGTGGGCGAGGGGGGAGGGGGTCAGTTACAAATGGCTTCATAAACGAACGAAATTACGTGCAAACTTTGTTGCAGGTTCATAACTACTCTCATTTTCCAATAATTAACGCATAAATTTGGGTATTCCCACGCGATGGTCTCTCATTATTTATGACGTCATATCTCCTGAGCTATGTGTTTTTGGGTCAGAAACCTTCGTGGGCGTACGGTGGACTGTTCACCAGAGTTTCTTTGCAATCGAATGAATGGTTTAGGAACACATAGAGGATAGTTGTACAGTTGTGTAATTTTTCAGGTGTATATTTATTTGTATAAATGCTGTATGTCTGTAAAATCTGTTGCGAATACAATTAGTTGTAAAGAAGTAATAAATTAAAACTTGGTGCGTGATAGGGCGGTATTCTATGAATGTTACTATTTATGTTCTCATGTCTCATGTATTATGCGTCGTACTGTGTTAGAATTTCGAAGGTACATTCAGCTATATGTGTGTATATTGTCTGTAAAATTTCATGCAGCTACAATTTCTAGTGTACAAATTATAAATTGTACCGTCATAGCGAATGCCGTAGTTTTAGTCCATAAACAGCGGAAAAGTAGTAAGCGAGAAACATTTTCCCTTTCATAACTTTGTTATGGTTGTCAGTGAGAAAAAAGTCAATAAAGGTTTGAAATTATTTTTAATGTTGGTTGAAAGTCGGTGAGTACTGTCATTCTCATACACTGTGTGAATAAAGTGTCTTCACATTATGTGGCAGTTTCTTGCAACTGTATTGTTTATAACGTTGTATCTCCTGAACGATATGTAATATGTCGTTCTTACTCCGACAACATTGTTACCTCACGGTAAGGAATACGTTCACCAAATTTGGTTGAAATCTGTCCAGTGGTTTAGAAGGAAATGTGCAACACTCTCGTTTGTTGCAGCAGTTTTTCGCGCATCTCATTGTTTACGACGCCATATCTCGTGAATTAAGTGTTGTACGTGATCCTAACACTTACGTCGACCGTTCTCATGTATTGAAGCTTACGTGTGCTGAATTACATAAACATTGGAATAAAACTGTAGATTAGTATACAGTACGTACCCACAAACAAACACACAAACATACGAACACTTTTCTTTATATATAAAGATTACTTCCTGTTAAAGGCTACATACAGATGGTGCTCTGGTAGCTGCGAGGGGCGTTCAAACGAAAAGGTACGAAACGACACTGTGGGTATAAATGAAGTCTTTATGCAGAAGCAATCACCAGAGACCTGAGCACAACTATTCCAATGTTTAACGAACCGAATAATTGGCTGTTCCCAGACTTCCTGAGGCTGTGATACGAGCCAGTCCTGTAGTGTGTCGTTCAGTTCATTGTCGTCTATTTCTTTTTTTTAGCGGACCAAACAGAATAAAGCCACTGGGCGATATGTAAGGTGGATGCTCAAGTTTCTCCTACTTGACCAATACATTCTGTGTGTTACTGACGTGTGGAAGCACGTTGTCATGGAGCAGCTCAGGCCGTTTGCTCTTGATGGATACGTTACGGAGTGCCTCAGAGTACACGTCACTGTTAATAGTATCTCGGAGTTTATGGAATTCGATGGGTATCGGACATCGGACGTCGAGAAAGACGATGAGCATCGCCTTGCCTGCTGATAGCTCAGCCTTCGTGCCACTGACCTATGAAGTATCTCCTCGCTACTAATAGTTTGTACAAGTTATGTGGGGGTCCTGTTCCTGCTTTTTCTGTGTGTTCAGTGTTGTATCTGTTCAACCTATGGTAGTGTTTGTGTCTTAACTGTGATTTGGCGATTCACATGTTTGTGTTATGTGTTTGTTTGTGTGTTCAGTGTTGCGTGTTTTGTATGGTTTTGGTATGTCGTCTGGCTATCGTCGTAGCAGATCGGGCCATCTTGTCGTTCCTCTCCTATGTACCTGGTTACCCAGGTTTGAGATCAGCCTGTTTTGAGATAGCTGGGCTTTTTCTTAAAATTGCTTGGCAGTTGCCTTTATTATGTCCTTAATGAGGTGCACTCGTGTCTGTTCATGCAGTTCCCTCGTTGGGATATCTCTGGGGACATGCATAATCTGTCACAAGAGCCTGCCTTGCAGGCATTGTAGCCTTTTGATATGACTGTCTGCCACGTTTCCACTCACCACAGCCGCGTACTCTATAACTGGCCTTATAAGGGGTAGATACAGTGTTATGCCGCAGTGAGTTGGCAGTCTGAAGTTTGGCTTGATTATTGGATACAGGGCCTTAAGCCTGGCAAAAGCCTTTTCTCTGATATCCCTTATGTGAGGTCCCAGGTGAGATGCCTGTTTAAGGTAACTCATAAGTATTTTGCTGTGTGGGACCAAGGGATGAGCCCCTCCATGATTTGTACCTGTCGGAGGTTGGGTGGTGTCCTCTTTCTCGTGAAAATGATGGCCTGACTCTTTAGGGCGTTATATTTTAGTCGCCATTTCGTTGCCCATGTGCCAAGAGCGTTGCACACTTTTTGAGTCGGTGTCACATTGTCTCCGCATTCATGCTTCTTGTGTAGACAGCGGTGTCGTCTGCATATAATGCGAGTGACACCCCGTCCACTTTCAGCATGTCCGCAGTGTATAAGGGCCCTAATACTGATCCCTGAGGCACTCCAGCGCGTATGGGTCTCACATTGAAGGTCCTCTCCTTGAGGTAGGAGTCGAAGAGCCTAATGTGTGGCGTTGGTACCCCCAATACAAATAGTTTGTAGAGGAGGCCCTCGTGCCACACACTGTCAAATGGCCTTGTGACGTCAAGGAGTACTGTCCCTGTGTACTTCCGACTCTCCAGGTCGCGCATTGCATCTTCTACCAGGCGCAGCAGTTGCTGTGGTGTGCTATGTTCACTTCGAAAACCGAACTGTTCGAATGGGATTATGTCCTCAGCTTTAACATGTTGCATCAGTCTTTTTAAATACAGTCTTTCGAAAATCTTGGAGATTGGTGGGAGCAGACTGATCGGCCTGTAGTTTTGTGGCAATTTTGGGTCCTTGCCCTGTTTCGGGATGGCAGCCACCTCTGCATGTTTCCATGCGGGAGGGTAGTTGCCCGTCCTCAGGATATGCTTAAAGATGCCTGTGATGGTTGAAACAGCAGTGCCGGCCGCAGTGGGCAAGCGGTCTGCGGCGCGCCAGTCACAGTCTGCAAGACCGCTACGGTCGGGGGTTCGAGTCCCCCCTCAGGCATGGATATTTGTGTCGTCTTTAGTATAAGGTAGTTCATAAGTTTAGGGGCTGATGACCCCCGCAGTTAAGTCCCTTAAGCTTAACAAACATATGAACTTTCTCTCTCTTTTTTATTTTATTTTATTTTATTTATTTATTTATTCATTTATTTATTTTGAATTGCAGTGGTGGGAGTTACTTCAGCACGCCGTTCCCCACCACGTCGCATCCTCCCGCCTTTCTTGTTTTGAGGTATTTTAGTTCCACTATCTCCCTCAATGTGTGTAGAACTAGTAATATTTTTATATCTGTTTGTGAGTGTAATTGACGGTAAGTCATCGAGTAAAACAGAAGTGATATCTGGCGTTCCCCAGGGAAGCGTTATAGGTCCCCTACTGTTCCTCGTGTTTATAAACGATTTAGGAGATAATCTGAATAGCTCTCTTAGACTGTTCGCGGATGATGCTGTTGTTTATCGGTTAGTGAGGTCAACAGAGGATCAAAAGCAACTGCAAAGCGATTTAGACAAAATTTCTACATGGTGCGAGAATTGGCAATTGACACTAAATAAAGAAAAGTGTGAAGTAATACACATGACCACTAAAAGAAATCCGCTGAACTTCAATTACGCGATAAATCAGTCAAACCTTAAGGTCGTAAATTCTACCAAATACGTAGGAGATACAATTACGAACAACTTTGACTGGAGAGAACACATAGAAAATACTGTGGGGAAGGAGAACCAAAGGTTACGTTTCATCGGCAGAACGCTTCGAAGATGCACCAGCTCCACCAAAGAGACTGCCTACATCACACTTGTGCGTCCTCTCCTGGAGTACTGTTGCCCCTTGTGGGACCCTCACCAGGTGGGACTGACGGAAGACATTGAGAAGGTTCAGAGAAGGGCAGCTCGTTTTGTTTTATCACGTTACGGAAGGGAAAGCGTCACGGATATGTTGCACGAATTAGGGTGTAAATTATTAAACGAAAGACGTTATTCATTGCTGCGTGATCTGTTTGCGAAGTTTCAATCACCGACTTTTACTTCTGAATGTGAAAATATTTTGCTAGCACCCACCTACTTAGGGAGACATGACCATCCCAATAAAATAAGAGAAATCAGATCGAAAACGGAACGATTTAGGTGTTCTTTCTTCCCGCGCGCTATTAGAGAATGGAACGGTAGAGAAAAGTTATGAAAGTGGTTAATGAACCCTCTGCCAGGCACTAGAATGTGATTTGCAGAGTATGTATGTAGATGTAGATGTATGTGAGCTTAATTTTCATTAAATACCAATTCGATGAACAGAAACAAAATGTTTATCAGCTGCACTAGCTGCACGATGCGACGACTAGTCGTGACGAACAGCAGACTTTAATAAAAATAATACACACTAAACACACTGGAGCTTCTCACTTAGCGAATTGAAAATATGAGCTTCAGTTGTGGCCATGTTATGGATACATGATTCGTTACTGATATATATTTCCACTATAAGTCAAAAATTGTTGGTCTCCGAAGATTGTTCAGGTTTAAATCAACAAACATCCAGATACTAAGCAGAACGAAGGTCTGTCCCGATATATTAAATGCATTTCGCAACGTATAATAGTCAGATAAGCATTAGAATCTTTTACCTTTTCACTTAAATTATGTATTTTGACAATTTATTGCTTTAAACATCTCGTACACAATGAAAAGACATATTCATTAAATTCCAATACATCCTTTTCCCCATACCTCCAGATGCCATGTTTATTCATTCCAGAGTAACCTTATTCAGAAAGAGTCTCTATGACAGTTGCTCACTCCCGCAGCCGCTATTATCGCTGAATTTCGCGGCGGCACTACAAAATGTGCTATTATATCATTTGAACGCCCCTCCTACACCACTACGTTATATAATTAAAATATTACAGTCTAAATCGCAAGTTGATCTTTTTATTGGCAACCGGTTTCGGACCTAGAGGACCATCACAGACCTTTTGGCACCTTGTCAACGCCTGCTCCGGCCACAGCCACAGTCCACCAACAAGGTGCCAAAGGCCTGAAGATGGTCCTGTACGACCGAAACCGGTTGCCAGTAAAAAGCTCAACTTGCGAACTAGAATGTAATATTTTAATTATTGATCATTTTAAGTTTGGTGTCCTAACCACTAAGGCAAGGTTGGCACCACACGACGGAAGAAGAAGTAAGAGACGGTCGCTGCCAGCGGCCCCCAATGAGGTCGCAAGGTGGCCGCCACGCCCTCCTGAAGTTCGCAGCGCCACCGCCAACCGACGTTAGTTAAGCAAGCTACGTGAAGTGAAAAGTGAGTTGTGTGGTAGACGTGCCCTGGAAGAGAGGACTACAGGAAAGGTTGTGTATTAGTATGTGGCCCGCTGCAGACTGTTTTAAGTTTTATTGTATATACTCAAGTCACGGAGATCTTGTCTACTATTGAATGTTCAGTTAGACATGAAAAGGACATTGTACAATGTTTGATTTTTGTCGCTGTTTTCATGATACAGCAGTGACTGTGAAAAGATAAGTACTGTTATGTTATTTTGTTTCTACTATGGAAGAATTTCTGTGTAAAATAAAAATGTGTTCTGTTTTGAGTACATCGTGTCTCAGCCAGCGCCCTTGCCAGCCACTTGCACCTTCCTCAAATTGCCAGTAAGCAATCCACGCCAGAATGAGAATTGGAACTGATTGACGACGAGAAAGCAAGAATACATTATTACGATCACTGTTTCCTAAATTGCTTTCAAAAACTACGTTATCTGTTGACGGACGACTTTCAAATTTGATCGAAATAGACGTAGTCTTTACAAGGTTCTAATTTCTCCCCTCCTGCGGTAATTACATGCCATCCCTGAAATAGTCCGCTACTCAAAGGGATAGTAAGTGAACTTGGTTGCTGGTGGAGCCGCTGCTTATCACCCGGGGGTGGCGTGGCTGCGGTGGCGTCTGGAATTAATGCGCGCCTGCCTAGGGAGGTGGCGCGGAGGGGGTTGGGGGTGGAGGGTGGAGGCTGCCGCAGTTCTGCGGTCTGGCCAGCCCGGGGCACAGATAGGCCGGCGATAAGGGCTGCCAACCGCGGCTGCCCGCCAGATAAGCCGCGACACACACTGCCCAGGCCGCTGGCACGGCGGGTTGCGGGCTCCAGATTTGTCAGCACTGCGCTACACGGCATTCACACGGACAGCTAGTCACTCGTCCTGTGGATGCGGATTCTCCATTACCGACGCGCTGGACAGCTACACGACTAATAAAAAGGGCTTTCAGAATACATGGTGGGGCCGTTGTTGTTGCGGTATTCTGTATGGAGACTGCTTTGGTGAAGCTCTCCACGTTACCCTACACTGTGCAAACTCTCTTCATCTCCTCATAACATCGGCAACCTACATCCACTTGAATCTGCTTAACATATTACTCCCTCAGTCTCCCTCTGCGATTTTTATATAGCACACTTCCCTCCAATCATAAACTGACGATTCCTTGATGTCTCAATATGTGTCGCACGTATCGATCCCTTCTCTTGGTCAAGGTATTCCAGAAATTTCTTTTCTACTAAATTATGTTTAACGCCTCCTTGCTAGTTACACGATCTACCCATTTAATTTTCAGCATTCGTCTGTACTACCACATTTCAAAAGTTTCGGATATTCCTGATGGTCCGCAGACTGATATGTGAAATTAAATAATCATGTATTCAGTCTCAATTTGCGAATTCTGCCAACTTTAGCTGACTGAAGATGGTCTATTATATGGTAACAAATGAGAAGAAGCTTCAAGACAAGGAAATCAGGCACAAATACATAACAAAATCTCAGAAAGGTACCAGTTAGTTGAATGTAGTCATTTACAGTCACTGGAAGAGGAATGAACAACGTACATGGACGCACTACTAGAAGTAGATAGAGAATGTCTTGGAACAGTAGTGTGTAAAGGCAGGAAGAAGCAGACAGCTTGGTGGAATGACACAGTCAGGGCAGCCTGTAAAAAGAAAAAGAAGGCATTACAATAATGGCCCCATACTAGAAATCGGGCAGACAGAGAAAGTTATGTTGAAGAAAGAAACAAAGCCACACAGATAATTGCAAGCTCCAAGCAGAAATCATGGGAAGACTTTGGAAATAAGCTAAGAGCTCTGGGTCAAGCCGCGGGAAAACCATTCAGGAGTGTAATTTGCATTCTTCGAAAGGGGCGGAAGAAGGAATAAACAAGTGTTTTGGACAGGCAAGGAAAGCTGCTAGTCAATCCTGTGGATGACTCGAACGGATGGAGGGAATATTTTAAAGAATTGCTCAATGTACGTGAAACGTTCAATGATGTGTCAGATTTTGAGGTAGAATGAGATGGGAATGACGATAGAAACATGATCACACTTGAGGGAGTAGAGAAAATGGTCAATAGATTGCAGTGCAATAAAGCGGCTAGAGTGGATGAAAGCCGCGCTGGAGTAGCCTAGCGATCTGGAGCGCCACGTTGCGGATGGCGCGTCCTCCCGCCTCGGAGGATCGAATCCTCCATCGGACATGGATGTTTGTGTTGTCTGTAGTATAAATTCATAAGTCGTTTGTAAGTTTAGGGACTGGTGACCCCGCAGTTAAGTCCCATAAGCTTTACAAACATTTGAACATTTGGGTGGATGAAAGTCCGGAACTCGTCAAATACAGAGGAATGTCAGTCCTCAAATGGTTACACAGGATAATTGAGAAGGTGTGGGAATCGGGACATCTACCGTCTGACTGGATGAAAGCGGTAATCACGCAAATTTTCAAACATCGAAACAGAAAAGATTGTAACAAATGTCGAGGTATCTCTTTAATTAGCGTTGTAAGCAAAATATTCTCATGTATTGTGGAAAGGAAAGTGCGAGTACTAGTTGAGTACAAGTTAGATGAAAATCAGTGTGGGTTTAGGCCTCTTAGAGGCTGTCAGGACTAGATCATTAGTTTACGGCAGATAATGGAGAAGTGCTATGAGTGGAACAGGCTTATAGAAAAGGATTATGACCGTGTTCCTAGGAGGAGGCTGTTGTCAGTTTTACAAGATTATGGAATAGGAGGCAAACTTATGCATGCAATTAAAGATCTTTACTTAGACTGTCAGGCAGCTGTTAGAGTAGACGGCAAATTAAGCTCATGGTTCAGAGTAGTTTCAGGCGTAAGACAACGCTGTAACCTGTCACCACTGTTGTACTTACTATTCATGGATCATATGTTGAAATCAGTTGACGGCAGGACTTGATTAATTTAGGTGAAAACAAAATAAGCAGTCTCGCATATGCGAATGACTTAGTTGTAATAGCAGATTCGATTGAAAGGTTGCAAACTAATATTTCAGAGCTCGATCAGGGATGTAAGGGCTGTGATATGAAGATCAGCATCTCCAAAACGAAAGTAATGTCAGTGGGAAAGAGATTTAAACAGATTGAGTGCCAAATAGGAGTAACAAAGTTAGAACAGGTAGACAGTTTCAAGTACCTATAATGTATTTTCTCACAGGATGGCAACATAATGATAGAACTGGAATCGAGGTGTAGCAAAGCTAATGCAGTGAGTGCTCAGCTAAGATCTACTCTCTTCTGCAAGAAGGAAGTCAGTACTAAGATTAAGTTAGCAGTGAACCGCTCTATCTTTCGACCAACTTTGTTGGATGGAAGTGAAAGTTGGGTGGATACAGGTTACTTTATTCATAAGGTAGAGGTTACAGATATGAATGTAGCAAGAATGATTGCAGGTACTAATAGATGGGAACAATGGCAGGAGGGTGTCCATAATGAGGAAATCAAAGAAAAACTGGGAATGAACACCATGGATGAAGCAGTTAGAGCGAACAGACTGAGATAGTGGGGTCATGTTACACGCATGGGAGAAGCAAGGTTACCTAAGAGACTCATGAGCTCGTCAGTGGAGGGTAAGAGGAGTCGAGGTAGACCAAGAAGAAAGTACTAGACTCGTGAAGAATTATTTTGAAGTAAAAGGCTTAACATTAGACGAGGCATCAATGTTAGCACTGAATAGGAATTACGTAATTTCTTGACCTTTCTTTTATGTGTTGGTTATCTGTCTCACAGTCTTTGAGGTGTGTGATAGGAGAGGACCCTGTTAGAGAGGCAGCTTCTTGTGTACCTATATATACACGTATAATTTTCTTGTAAGCTGACCTGTCAAATGTTTTGTCGTGTTGGAGTCGGAAATACGATTTACTTAAATCAGTTCAAAAATACAAAACTGCAAGCACTGATTATCTATTCACTTCAAACTAGTTTTCAGCTTTTTACGACACAATATCAGTAAACAACTTAAGGTGACCCTATAAGCTGAAATCTTTTTTAAAGTGAATAAAAAAAATCAGTAAACCAAAAACAGTTAATTTGTTTCAACCCGAAATAACATTTGCGTTTACATTTGTGAAATATCTATTTCAAAAAGCATCGGACGTCGATTTTAAACTTTTTGCTCTTCACATACTCAAACTATTTTTAACTTACCCTCTTCTAGCGTTCAAACAATTGATTAGTTCAAATTTATCCATATTCCGCAGGGTTTTTCATAATAAGAAGAATTTTTATAACGAATCTTCAATTCCGTAAATGCGACACAAAGTCGCGATAGAGGCAGGCGACGATACTTAGAATATTTGGTAGCGGTGCGGGTGTGCTTAAGAGGTCGTAAAACATTTTCAATACAAATTATTGATGTATGACGCGTTCTGCTGGAGACTTCAATCACTCTCACGGATCCATGTAAAGGTATCCTGTGTGAGAGTGGCTGAAATCTCCAGTAGATACAAATCCGAATCGTGTCATACATGAATAATTTGTATTGAAAATGTTTTGTGACCTCTTAAGTATACCCGCAGCGCTACCAATTATACTAATCTTCAAGTTGAGGAAATGTCAAATAAATTTTTATATTGGATCCGTAAACTCGTTCTTCTTTCCTTGTCAGAACTAATTGAACTCGAATGATGTGTAAGATCGACTTTTTTTCTGTCTGTCTCTCTTTGGCCCTTTCCCGCACATGCACGGTAGGCACTATGTTAAACGCGGACTTGGCGTGTGTTAATATTGACGGGGTGTCTGCGTATAGTGTTATATGTGTGTAAAGTGTTAAACGAAATGTTTGCGAATCGTGTAACTGAGGCGGGATTTGGGGACGAGTCCGATATTCACCTAGGCGGATGTGGAAAACCGCCTAAAAACCACATCCAGATTGGCCGGCACTCCGACCCCTTTCGTTAATCCGCCGGGCGGATTCGAACCGGGGCCGGTACGCCTCCCCGTCTCGGAAAGCGGTGCGTTAGACGACACAGCTAACCGAGCGGGTTGTTCGATTGTTAGTAATCTATCTAAAAAAAAAGCTCTTCTGTAAATTCTGTTAAAAGGGAAGAAGTCTAATATTTCCAGTTGGAGATCAATCAGTTTCGTGCTTCAGTACCAACAAATAAATAAGTCTTTAAATAATAACTGTACGTGTCTCAATGAAGTAGGATTAATTCAAATTCAAATGTTCAAAGGTTTTTAATCCTATGGGACCAAACTACGTTGGTCATCAGTCCCTAGTCTTACAAACTACTTAAAGTAACTAACCTAAGGACAACACACACACACCCATGCCCGAGGGAGGATTCGAACTTCCGACGCGGGAGGCTGCGCGATCCGGAACGTGTATTAGTCATAGAGTCACACAGAACATTAACATAGTCTCCCACTAATATGGACTGCTAGACATGTCATCTCAATGAAGACTCAATATGGACTTACGCGTGGCTTACGCATTTACAAACTATTTTTAATTAAATACATTGCTAATGCTTTTAACGTCTTATTTTTAATTGTAAGATGCAGAGACGGGCGACGTCTTCCTTCATCCGTCGAGTAACGACAATTAGAGGCCAATGAGCAGTGTCTCTGACGCTATGGAGGTGAAGAGACGATTCCCCCCCCCCCACCACGTCACTCTTAGTGAACACGAAAGAGAAGGAAAGAAACAGACTTCTCATATATCCTTTTAAATCATAATACAATTCATTACTTGAATGAAGTATGTACGTAATTAACAATTACTTCTTCCGAAACTGAGCTGACAGGCGTTGTGAGTGGTAGCCAATCTTGTGCCATTACATTTTGTAGCTGTGACTCTTTCAGAATTCGTTTGTTTTGTAAGTGATGCTAACTTATCGCAGTGTATGTTGACCATACACGAGAGGCCGCATCAGTCATGTTCGCGCTTCAGCTCGTATACATACTCCGCAACCCTCCACACAGAGCGTAGCGGAGGGTACTCTGTACCAATGCATTTCCTTACCTGTTTCACCGCCAGACAGAACGAAATATAATCGACTACCTACAATGTTCAGTACGAGCCTTAACGTATCTTAGCCTTGTTAACCTTAGGTGCAAACTAAATTGGCGGCAGAAGAACTGCATTCAGCTCCAATGGCAGCCATCTAAATTTGATCAATAGTGTTTCTCGTGAAGTATTTATTGAACCTACTAGCAATAAATCTAACGGGCGTCATCTAAATTACTTTCCGTTTTCTTTTAAACCGAATTGACGGGACACCCAAACACTTGAACAGTACTCAAGAATTGGTCACACTAGTGTATTAACGCAGTCTCCTTATCGATAAACCCTACATTCCCAAAATTCTCATAGAAACCGAAGTCCATATTTGTTTACTCATATTTATCACGTTCTGAAGGACCCCATTAACGAACGAGTCTGGAAGGTCATAGAACAAATGAGTACATGAAATTGTGACAGTAGAAAAGTAACAGATAAAATTAAAGGGTATAGGACCCCATTCATTAAGCATAACAACGATACACATGAATAAGTTTAACTTTTAAAATTTTACAGGAGTTTCTCGACCGAATGGAAACAGTAAGTGATACGTTTCATACAAACCTATACACTTCACAGACCTGTCCGATTCCATACTAGCACGAAACACAATATTCTGGTGCTACAATTATTTCTTCAAATGTAAGCAAAGAACCAAATGTAAAATATGAGACCGCAGTTAACACACAAAATGATATCAAATAACTTTCGTTATTGCCAATCCATTGGTGGGAACCCGAAATATTCAGTCGAAAACAACTGAAAAAGAGAAAGTACTATACGAAATAGTATTAAATGTTACATCGTGAAAACTCCCTACACCACTATTCATGAAAGCAAAATACTAAATACCAATGAAATTTGTAATGAGCTGCAACGTACGTATTCACGTTTTATAATTTATAATTATTGCAGTAAAATGTTCAAGTCACGATACTAATTGCACTCATTAATTTTAATGACACAGATATTAGTGTTACTTTCAATAAAGTATTTATCTTTTTAAAGTGCAAAATATATTAGTCATTGTTATATTTCATATATCATTGTGTGTTTAGGTAATACTTCAAGAGTCTCAATATTTAACAACCTTTCACATACAGAGTTTTATGTTCGATATCTTTTCTTATATCAAATTTTAATAATGTTCAAGTTTTTCATTGCAGATTTAATATTCTATAATTTCCACAACGTAACCATTTTTCTCGAATAGTATATAAAAAAAAGCCGCTGAAGCCCACTTTCTGTGTCTTGAATCGACTTTTGAGGTCGTCACTAGGTCTCTCGCAGTAGCGATTTCTGAAAGCGTCATTGTGCCTCTTTTAAGATTTTTATTTACATATTTTACTTTGGATCGAAGTATTCGTGAAATAAGTTTTATTTAAACTTACTGGCCTTGCTCTGAGCACTTCAGTGTCACCAACGAACATATTACAACAGCGTTAATGCTGCAACGAAACTGAACCAGGTGCTATCCGACGACTTGTTATATGACATCCAACTATCATGGTAATTTCTTTAAAGGAATATCAACATTTCAACTGAACTGTGAACATTTAACTGTCGTATTTCAAGTCCACCCATCACGATTATGCAAAATTGGATTATCAGAATACTGCACACCTTTCAGCACAAGAGGTAACGACGTGTGATCCAAATGCAGATTCGATTTGTCTAGTATTGACTGAATGGAAGCTGACAGCACTTGCCAATCAACTGATATGCTCTTCTATTAGGGACTTTTCAAGAAATGACAGGTACCGTTGTATGTGTATTCTCTTCACCGCTGTCTGAAGATTTGGCAGATGAATTTCGGCGTTTTCCGTAACTGTTACAGTAGCGTCCGCTTCAGAATCACTTTCTTCAGGAAAGTACCGTTATTTTATTTACTCTCGGATTGATATGTTCTAACAATGCTACTCCCGTAGCATCTTCTGTTAATAAACCATCATTTCTACAATCTGAGTTCACATAAATGTACTTCACCCTCAGTACGAAAACAGTTACACGAGGTGTACTCCAGGGTCACAGTGACCCTTCAAAAATAATTTCTGTCAGTTTTTTTTAAACATTTTCTCACATTTTTCAACGTCCATCTTCTACGAGGCCTCACTAAAAACGGAATACTTGCATTGATGTCAGTTGGCTGCCTATGTGTAATGGCGCAAGTGCAGTAACAAATGCAAAATAAATAAATAAACACATACTGGGTCAGACTGAAAATGGTGTATACTTGTAGGGTTAAAGACAAATATTTACCATATTTGTAAAGCAATCAGACGTTTGAACACTTCTACGCCACGGAATTAAATTCGTTATTAAATGGGGTTTTTTACTAATCTTTTTCTAAGGTAATCGTTTGTAGTCTTATCTAATAAAGACACTCCAATTCTTAATTGCTTTTGATATCTTCATTTACTTGTTCATGTTTGAAGCGAAAATGCAATCGTCTTTTCTTCCTCAACAGTTTTCGAGATTTGCTTTTAAAATATGGCGGGTCATGTTCCGTTCTTGGCACATACTTTTCCAGAGCGCAGTTTGCAATCGATTTTTTAAGTTGCCCCATAATTCCGAATTGATCTCCATTCAATGTCTCTGTATGATTCTAACGAATGCTTATCTGCTCTTTCTAGCAAAAAATATTCATGTGGACTTCTTGACGCCATTTCTAATTTATCTTATTAACTGTCTTCGGCCAACCCGATTTTCTGTACTTGTTACTTCATTAAAATACAATCAAACAAGTTTTTCCGACTTAGGAACGGCCAAGGAAGTCGGCTGTCCTCATTACTGAGAGATGCAGAGTGCGCAAGCGGCGGTGGCAAGGTTGAGTGTCGACGGCAGGAACTTGTAGCAGAATGAACTTTGTGCGGCCGGAAGTTCTCTAGCTCGAGCTAAGTGCAAAGTTCGGTCGTGGAGGACGGAGCGAAGTCCAGCGCACGAGTCCGTGGACCTTCTCGTGTATCTATTCGTAGGAGCAATCACGAGTAGGAAACTTGAGTTACAAGCGCCGTAGGCTCCGACTGACAGTAATTTACTGAGTGCTTCTGAGCCCGTGCGAAAGGGCAGTATTCTGAAACAGGGATGTAATTTCGTGTGATACAGTTCTATTTATGCTTTTTGAAACCGAATATATATATATATATATATATATATATATATATATATATATATATATATATATATATATATATATTTTAGCTGGTACCCGGAGCTATGCTGCCGCAGAAGAAATAATTGTGCAAGTAACATTTGAAACATGAAAGTGTTAGCTTGTTTACTTACGAATGATATAAATAAAATATGAACAAACGAACAAATATATAACAGAATGAAACTTTCACTCTGCAGCGGAGTGTGCGCTTATGTGAAACTTCCTGGCAGATTAAAATTGTGTGCCGGAGTGAAAGTTTCATTCTGGAAACATCCCCTAGGCTGTGGCTAAGCCATGTCTCCACCACATCCATTCTTCCAGGAGTGCTAGTCTTGCATGATTCGCAGGAGAGCTTCTGTGAAGTTTGGAAAGTAGGAGGCGTGGTACTGGCGGAAGTAAGGTGGTGAGGCGACATCGTGAGTCGTGTCGGGATAGCACAGCGGGTAGTGCGTTTGCCCGCGAAAGGCAGAGGTCCTAGGTTCGAGTCCCGGTTTCGGCACACAATTTTAACCTGCCAGGAAGTTTCAAATATATATCAGGTTTCCAAACTTCATTAGTCCATCTCCTGCTTTCTATTCTCTCTGCTCACCTGCTCCTCCTCCCGTCTCTTCCTGTTCTCTTCTATGTCCATTTGTAAGAAAATTGCCTGTTGGAGGTTGTCAAATAATCTCAAAATTTAGAATGCGTAATAATATACTCTAGTAATAATAATTTCGCCGGCCGCGGTGGCCGAGGTGACTGAGGCGCGCCAGTCACGGTCAGCACGGCCACTACGGTCGGGGGTTCGAATCCCAGGTGACTGAGGCGCTCCAGTCACGGTCAGCACGGCCACTACGGTCGGGGGTTCGAATCCCCCCTCGGGCATGGATATTTGTGCCGTCCTAGTTTGTAAGTAGTTCATAAGTAGTTTGTAAGTTTAGGGACTGATGACCCCGTAGTTAAGTCCCATAAGCTTAACAAACATTTGAACATTTTTGTTCGAATCCCCCCTCGGGCATGGATATTTGTACCGTCCTAGTTCGTAAGTAGTTCATAAGTAGTTTGTAAGTTTAGGGACTGATGACCCCGTAGTTTAGTCCCATAAGCTTAACAAACATTTGAACAATAATTTCGTTATTGAATGTTGCAGCAAATCACAACTAAGGGGTCGCAACAACACTTTCGCAGTGAAAGTTAAAATTTGGAATAAATAAAAAATGATATTAATTAACTTGAAACAGTCACTGTGGTAATTAAATTAAGCTTGGCCCTATCTGACTTAGCATTGACTACAACCTCCAACTAGCACCTCTTACGATTCACGAACAGCACAACTTCACTAATAAATGTGTCAGAATTCATGTAGTGGTGATGGCGTATTCGTGTTATAATCAAAATCGTAATAGCAGATAGACTCTGATTGCAATGATAATAGCTCAGTACAGTGAAACTCCGTGGTGCAATGAGCTTCACAAATACTACAGTCTAAGTTCCCAATAATTTTGATAATATTCTTTAATGCAGTCAACTTCCTTATAAAACTTTACGTGAACTAATTTTGATTAATTGGTTCCAGGACCTGGGTAGCGTACGCCTGTAACTGGCTAAGCAGAGTCTGGCATTTTACGTATTTCATAAAAATTACTTTCGTCAAGTCTGGTAAAACTACTATAATACTGTGACTACTGTTAGCCTGGTTATTTTCTATATAAATGAAACCAACTTTACTTTACTTGCAATCTCTCTTGCACTCTCTTGCACTTTAATTACTAGTCTCTGTGGTTGTAACACGTTTAGCAATTCTTTAACTCTAGCAATTTCTTTAAAACTGATCGTAATTACTTTGAAAAATGATTGAACTTGTTAGTCAATGTACAGGCTTGCATAATCAACATAATCTAATAAGGGTGATAATGGGGTGACAACATCTACTTACAAAATTAAGACTGGTTTCAAAATAAGTCATGTATAATTGAACCAAAGTTCTGATTGGGTTGACACTACATTTACATGTATACAAAATAAAATGTTACAAAAGTACTCATCTGCTTTCGTCGTCTTCGTCGTGTAGTCCAAACAAGACAGATATGTTTACAATAGGTACTCTTACTACAACAACGATCACACTCGGTGACAATAGACTTGATACCAAACAATTACTTTTCTTGCACACATGAAAAAACATTGCTCTGATCACTTTCGAGTGTAAATAAACTTATTTCGCACTTCGTTCAATACATTAAACAGTACGCCTCTCAGGCTTATTGCAATTGCATAAAACTCGCGCCACACTGCGCCTACCGTGCCTCTGCACCATCAACAAAACATTTATGTGTTTACTATAGCGAGTCAGCTCCGCGACTGCTTCAGCAGCGCGACACTCACAGCTACTACTTCTGTACCAAAGACAGTCTTTACAACAGGTTCAACATTTTCTCTGGCGCATTGCTAACTTACAGCATAAGAATGTCCGTGCATTCATGCGGGTTTACACATATAGCACATGTTTACACTAAATGATTCAATATAGAAAATGACGTTACATAAGAAATATATCTAACATACAAGAAATGAAAAATACATGAAATAAACAAATTTAAGACAATATATACATTACTTTAAATCAAACTGTAAGATACAGCGACAGGTGTACTCTTACACATTTCCTCTTCCATCTCCCTTTGCTCATCACCTTTCATCTGTCACTATCTCCCCTCTATCATTCTCCTCCTCTATCCTCTATTTCTCTCTTCGCTCCCCTTTTTGTCCGTCTCCTCCTCCACCTACTCCTCTCCCCCTTATATATGAAAACATACATATATGCGACAGGTTTCGTGGTGACTGGTCAAACGATGTCAAAATCGTAAGGTACCCTCCGCCATGCTAAATTCACTGGCTTGCAGATTATAAAAATTTCCTTCACAAAAAAAAAAAAAAAAAAAAAAAAAAAAAAAAAAAAAAAAAAAAAAAAAAAAAAAAAAAACACACACACACACACACATTTATGCGCTGACGTTCATGGTGACCAGTCAAACAAATTAGATGTTTATGGTAACGTACCCTCCACCGTGCACCTACGGACGTTTACAATAGGTAGCCCATGTATTAATTCGAGGCATAAGCTATCTTCATTCCATTCATTCAATTCCGTCCAGCCATTTCAGCGTGAAGAGTAAGAACGTGTTAACCCACTGTGAGATATTATTTTGTCTGTTCCAAGGGAACAGACGTTGGCGGTGATCCGCAGCAAAGATAAATATATCCATGTATATGCTTCTCTAATCGCGAAATTTCCCGACGTCTGCTGCTCCTGTAAGATGGACAAACGACCTGCAACACATGAAAATTTGTGCCGGACCGGGACTCGAAGCCGGGTCTCCCGCTTTTCACGAGCGGTCGCCTTAACCACTCGGCCACCCGTGCACACTCCCCAGCCAGACCCAAACTTCCAGGTGTTGCACTTGCCTCTTTCCCTCACATGCTCGCACACGTTATAGTGTGTGTCCCGCAAGACCCGGGTTCGAGTCCCGGTCAAGCACAAATTTTCACGTGTTGCAGATCGTTTGTCCATCTTACAGGAGCAGCAGACGGAAAATTTCGCGATTTGCGAAGATATACATTTGTTTAATTATACTTTATTTATAAAGTACAATTACTGGTTTCGAATATTATATGTTCATCTTCAGATGGTATATGCTTTCTAGACATCTGGTGTTATCAGGCTTGATTCCATGGTGGAATTTGTGCTCCACAACTGTATTTGACTTGTGGAAATTTTTTCAGCAATCAGTGGTCATTATCAATGCTTAAAAACAATTAAACTACTTATAACATCTTGACCTCCATGTTGGAAGTTGCGTACTAACTGTTACCGTAAAGGTATGTGGATGTACCATTTATGAAACAGAAAATACGATAATTGTAATGTATTTTAACTGTATTTGGTACATATTCAGATTGGCAACATGTGCCTTAATATGGAATGTAACTGAATATATCATATCACTAAATATCCATCAAATCACTAGGTTTACGTTGCTTGTCTCTGAAAGTCAATCGTAAGCCAGTACATTTACTAAGCTGTAATATTTTCTGCGTTAGAAAAGTATATTTAATGGTCTTAAGGGAATATTAAAAAGCGTAAGTGTTCCGTAATATTTAAATACGCGCCTTTAATGTGGGATTCGAAATGCCGGATTGTTCTGCTTGTATTATACAATGCTCTGGTTCCGTTCACAGGCGGCAAACTTTTACGACACAGGAATACAAAAAACAAAAGTTGATGCCTCGATACGACAAGTGCCTCAGTTCTTTTGGTAACCATATCGTAAAGTAACTGTAACACTGATGTACGTGTTGGAAGTGAGGGTATTCGTGTATCTAAGTTGTCTCCGTAAAAAAATGAATAAATAAAAAAATAAAAAAGTGGTGGGGTCTGGGAATCGCACCTTTGTCATTCATCTCTCCCATGTCTACCAACTGCCCCCTTCCTCTTCTGCGGGTAATATTTAAGAAACGTGTACATACTGTTTTTGAGGTATCAATTATAACATGTTTGAAAGAAGGTTTCGTTGATGTATAGTATGGCATCTTACGTTGTTCATGATTTAAACTATTTGCGGGGATTTAAACTTATTTGCTGCCAATATTTGATACCCATCTATTATATTTATTATTAATCTGAAAAAGTAGGTGCAATCAGTATTTGCTGTTTCCTACTGATCAAGTGACTATTTCAGGCCCGTATTCCAACTTAAGGTTGCTATGCGTACTTATGTTTCCCAGCGAGTGGCATCAAAGGGGTGGGAATGTGAGCTCTAAAAAGGTAAAGCAGTCAACAATCCGAAGATTGGTTTGAACACCACAGTGCTTTACTAGGCATGGTCCTGTTTGGAGGTGGCTTTATACCCACATATTTTGAACAAGATAACATAACTAAGTCAGCAAAGCCATAACTGTTGCCACTACGATTTACTGAAAAAAAAGAAGATCAAAATTGATTTGTTCAGACCCAGCGAACGGTGATGTAATATCGCACTGGACCAATTATGGTCGTATCCTGATGAAGTAGGGCTGCAGAAAGCATGATAATGCAATCCATATAAAGACAGCAGAATTGCAGATTTAACATCAACATATGATGGAAAATGGTGTAAACATGCCAGCCGACTACTTGCGTAGGAAGTGTTTGTTTTGTGGTACTACTTCTTTCATAACCAAACGTCTGAGCCACGGATCGATGTTGCGTGTGGGCTAGGTCTTTTTTCCGTTTTCACTCTTAGTGTTTGACAATAGGACAGGGTCTAACAGAGCTGCACTCCTTTCAGCCAGATTATAACAAGGGAGGAAGAGAGGAACAACAAGCTAGGAATGGAGGAAGGACTTTCCAACTGAAAATATTTGGAAGGGTTGTCATTTCCAGGAACCATCTGAAAACGAAAGAGGACCGCCCAAAAACCTTGCTTTGAATGGGTTCATTGGAATAGTTTGTAATGTTGTAGGGTAGGCAAATGTATGGGCCTCTGCCATTTCAAGGAATTCTTAAAGATACTGAGACAGAAATCCAGAGCCGGTCGCGGTGGCCGAGGGGACTGAGGCGCTTCAGTCACGGTCTGCACGGCCACTACGGTCGGGGGTTCGAATCCCCCCTCGGGCATGGATATTTGTGCCGTCCTAGTTCTTAAGTAGTTCATAAGTAGTTTGTAAGTTTAGGGACTGATGACCCCGTAGTTAAGTCCCATAAACTATACAAACATTTGAACATTTTGATCAAATGTGATAGATGGGGAAAAACGTAAGTAATCCGTTTGTTATTTGAAAGGTAGTCACCATAAATGTTGTTACATTGATCCCACTGTGAGACAAAATGGCCAGTCTCTTCATTGAAAATTGTGTGCGTCAGCTTTGAAAATATCGCTGTACCCTGCTGTGCACTCTGCTTGCCGGGTTTGAGCCTCATTATTTGCAATGAATGGAAAGAAATTTTCTGCAACTATTAGTAATGAGGATTAAAAACATTTGTAGAATTAATGGAATCTATATGATTTTATGTTATTATTACAATTCTGTATCACTTTACTCTACAGTTCTTCAATCTTGCTTCCATTATTTTCTGTGTCTGCTTATGGATGTCGTGTCTCTCAACTCGTAACCGGGGTAGGGAGGGGGTCAATAATGCTAATTTTACCATAATTTTTCCATCAATTTCATTTCACTTCTTTCATTTTATAATATATATTCTGATACTGATAATTTATAAAATTTCTGCATTTATGGATATTCCACATCTCCTACTAAAGTGTTGGCCCGATTACAACCATAGTACTCATATTACTATCAGATAACGATACCTGTGTGTTGAAGAATCACCTATGATTCATCACTGAGAAGATAGTGCGTTATAAACTATAACATTCCAGAAACATTGCCACGCCTTTAGACAATGTTCATCTCCTTCTAAAATAAGGGACCGATTTCAACAAAACTTAATACAAATACTCTTGAACATCAGGAAACAATCCCTGTAAGGGTAAATACCTCCAGCGATACACAGTACTGGAAACATGACGTCATAAACAATGAAAACTGCCCCATCATGCGACACATGAATTACGAGATTTTATTAATCCAGTACTTGAACCTTAAACAGTTCGGGAATTGAATCGAACTGTACACATAATTTCAAACATTTACGACTCTTTTTATCTCTGACAACTCCAACAAAATGATGAAAGGTAAGAAGTTGATTGTTTACTACTTTTCCACCATTCATTCAGCAAAACTACTGCATTCGGTATGAGTTACTGCTACGCTACTAATTGTACTCAGAAGACATTTTACAGGCAGTGTACACACATACCTCGCAATATCCCTCTGAAACTATATCATAGTATTACGCATATTGCATATGTAATAAGGAATTGGTTAATGAAAAACCATCCTATCACATAAGAAGTTTCGATTTATTACGTCTTTCAAAATGTTCAAATGTTTGTACAACTTATGGGACTCATCTACGGGGTCATCAGTCCCTAAGCTTACAAACTACTTATGAACTAGCTAAGACTAAAGACGGCACTAATATCCACGCCCGAGAGGGGATTCGAACCCCCGACCGTAGTGGCCGTGCTGACCGTGACTGGAGCGCCTCAGTCACCTCGGCCACCCCGGCCGGCTATTACGTCTTTACTACTAATGCTACTCGCTACATATTTTGCAAACAGTATGCCTATGTACCTCCGAAATTATAACGGATAATGCCACATAGTTCATCGGTTATTATGTCAAAAAAACAAAACAAAAACAAAAGTTGAAATGCGTGAAATTCCGTCTAATAACGCGCGAGATCGCAATTGCTTATGTCTTTACTAACGAGTACATTGCCTCGGTTGCACAGTGGTAGAATGCCACACTACAAATCCAAAGGTCGCGGGTTCGATCCCCGCCAGATCCTAGGATTTTTATCTGTCACTTTCCACTTCTTTCACCTCTGGCAGTATTGCTCACGTGAAAAATACCGAGTAGCACCGTGGTTCGGAACCCACGTTAAAAAGTAGGTCCCCCTATAACTGGCTGGGTAAATCAGTTCGAAGTCGGAGGAAGGCAACGGCATACTACCTCCAAATAGGACCATGCCTAGTAAAGCACTGTGGTGTTCAAACCAATCTTCGGATTGTTGACTGCTTTACCTTTTTACATTGGCATCACATTTTCCAGATAGTTGACCTAACCTTCCAGTCTACGAACCTAGAAAATTGTATTATTGATAACACATATAGTTCAGTATATACTACGCCATAAAGATTGAGCTGCATCAAAATGACACTGAAATGGATAGTAGGGTAGAAAGTGATGGACACATGGGGATGAAGTAGTTGGACTGACATGCAAAAAGAATAAGTACACATCCGGTCACTGCCCAGAACTACTTTTAGTAATTTAAAATTACTTTGTTTCAATTTTATCCATACTATCACTTTTTTTAGCTTGAATGTTGTCTTCAGCCTCCACATATTGGGATGACTGGGAGCATAAATGTGCTAAAAACCAATCTTACAGCAAAGAGGGATGTATTGAAGAAAACGAGATGAAGACGGTGTTAGTCCTGCCTACAGTCAGCAGCGGATAATATGCATAGAGGAGCGTCCCCTACACGAGGAAGAGAGCCTTGCACTAACAAGTGGCAACGAGCTCTGATGACGTGATACGGGGGAAGGGGGGGGGGTTCTTGGAAGGGCAGTGGCTGGAAATTCTGAGCGACAGCACGTGAGACCACTCAACAAGAACGTTCACTTCGCAGAGCCGCTGCACTTGAAGGTTGCTTCCGGCCGCCTGTGGAATCAAATGTGCTCATACATGCCACGCGCAGTACATGAATTGCTAAACGTATGTCCTTCGATCCAATAGAAGGATCATATGGCTTCGACGAAACAATGTCAGCGGACTTTGTTTTGTGCCTTCATCTCTCGGCGTGGTAGGTAGTTCAGTTGAAATGGAACCCAGGTTATGAGTAATATTCGTCCGACGTGACAGTTGTAGCTTCAGAAAGGTTTACAGTCTGTTCTAGTGCACATATGAACAATGATAAGGTAGCCCTCACTTAGTAACGAAACTCAATTTATTATACCGTGGTAGAATGAATTTCGTGAAGACGTTCAACGCTTCGTCCACAGCTGCTGGCGTGATCTTCAAAGTCGTGTACAATTAGCCGTTGCTATCCTCCAGTGTTGTTATCGTCCTACATTATATATATATATAAAATGGCAAAAAGTTATATAATATTTATTTATTTACTTCTACTTGACGATAAAGTTGAAATGAAATTTGCAAACGAATGCCTTTTCTCTTATTGTGATTAGAATTGAAGTGAGTCTCCCGTTCGCATACTGAAAAGAAATTGAACTTAGGTTATAGACGGAAATTAGTTTAGAACTGTAAATGTATTTAATTATTTAATATTATTCACTGTGAGAAAAATCAGTTCGCATATTGAAATTTACCGCACACAGATCGAGAGCATATTCAAAAGATAATTATGACAGACCATTGTCGCAAGAAATTTAAGTTAATCACTTGGAAAAATATCGACAAAAATTATTAATTAATCTGAAAATGACTATTAAATGTGTTTTGCATCTGTAAATGTCTTTTTTTTCTCACCAGCAAACCGGGGCTGAAAATAGTGTTCTGCATCGATGTGGCCAAGTATGATTTTCGACTGTTACTATTGTTTAAGGTTTATAGACCGTGATATATCCTAATTAATTCAATTGGGAAGGCATAGGACTGATTTTCAGACAGTAAGGAAAATAGCAGGTTTCAAACAATGGGTATAAACTAAAACGATTTCACACAATTTATCGGTTATTTCGATAAATTGTTTCGCGAGCTACATCGTTTCAGAGCATATACATAAATCGATATGAGCTGTGGAGAGAAAGTGACCGGGTTTGAACAGGTTATCATCTGCAAATCGTAAAACATATGTGAAATAAGCTTCACTATTATTGAAGTCCTAGGGGGAAAATAATGATAACGCTCATTTTTAAAGTTCTGAGATATGATTAATTGTATGTTAGCAAAATATTTTCTATTACATGTTTTAATATTTGTTTCACTATTTCTATTTGCCAGCTCTCTGCATATTCGTGTACTATTTGACGAAAACGAAACATTCTGTCGGATATGATTGTTGGCACCAAATACATTAAAATACAAAAGTTGAAAGTTATTATTCATTCTTGAGGTCTTCAATTATTCAGTAAAAATATAGATTACATATCACTTACATCAGTAGGCAAATGCGACTAAACAATGGCGGATATATATATATATATATATATTGAGATATGCCGTCGGCCCGAGATTTTTTTTTAAATTTTATATTTATTCTCTGCCCATGTTTTAACCCATGTTAAATAAAATGTTTCGTATACACATGCAACTAAATGCACAGTCAATTGAAGAATATTAAAAATGTTTATCATCTGTTTCTGAGTAAATGTGGTAAATGTGGGGTATCACAAGTGGAAGAATGTACATAATCGGAATCTAAATGTCATTCAGTTCACATCCTCGTTCTTTCCATTGAAAGTATGGTCATGTTTTATAGATTGTCGTAGATCTACCATGTGTAAGAGTTGTGAAGGTAGCTATCTCCTTCATGTCTCCGATAACGTTGTCCGAGTAATTCCCTCCAAACAACCTGGTGTCAACACCAGGAGATAAAGCGAGGAAGACATTTTGGTAAGCGTATGCCAGTTCCCTGCATATTGTCTTGTCCTTGGGGTATTATCCACAGTTACAGTACAAATATACATGTTTTTGCGTGTACAAAGTACCTAGCCGGCCGCGGTGGCCGAGGGACTGAGGCGCTTCAGTCACGGTCTGCACGGCCACTACGGTCGGGGGTTCGAATCCCCCCCTCGGGCATGGATATTTGTGCCGTCCTGAGTTGTAAGTAGTTCATAAGTAGTTTGTAAGTTTAGGGACTGATGACCCCGTAGTTAAGTCCCATAGACTCTACAAACATTTGAACAAAATAACTACATGGATTTTGTACAGTGTTTTGTGAGACACTGCAACATCAACTCGGTATCATGTTTTAAGAAGAAAGAAAGCACTGTTGCTCGATACTGGTCTCGTGCGTAATTTTGGGCTATATTTCTGACAGTGCCCAATAACGACCTTCTGAAACTTTCATGCTCATGATATATCACTCGGTATACCTCACTACAACTGCTCAGTACATGAGAAAGAGGAATTTGAGACCGGAGTAACAAGCAAAGCTCTCTTGTTCTCAGGATGTTGAAGATGAGAGAATAGGAGAGGAGAAATGCACACATTTTATAACTGCTGTTCGACACTAGCCAATCAACGCAAAAGCAATAATATGAGTACATCGAAGTCACGGAAATATACGTTCAGTATCGAACAATATCCTCATGTTGACATTCTGCAGCTATGTGTACATTTCAAAATAAAAATAAATAAGCTTAAGCAAATGAGGGATTATTATTAGATAAAGTTAATCAATTTTGATTTATGATTGTCATCTTCTACAAATATACTTCTACATCTACATACATACTCCTCAGTCCACGATATGGTATGTGGCGGAGGATATCTCGAACCACTACTAGTATGTTAAATTTCTACTTGGGAAGTTAACAAATGTTTATCAGCTCTGCGCAGCAAGAAACTCTCTCAAGCTCTGTGCTAATTTATTAACTTTGGTGACGATTGATACGATGAGCTATGATCACTAGTCCCTGTCTCTTCACTTATATCATTGACAAGGTCAGGCTTGTTTGTAACTATAATAGCTAAAAAGTTCCATTGTATGTGGACTGTTGATTTAGCTGTTTAAGACGCCTCTAAAAGTAGTTCACCAGACGGCTTGTCTCTATCACCTGTAGTGCAACCAGTGTATAATCGGTAGGTTAAAGTCACCCTCAACTAATAATGCACAGTCCGTATACCTGTTTTAGGCGACGGTGCTCTGTAATGATTCTCCCCCAAAGACTGGCAGTACCCTGGCCGTCAGTTCTCGTTGTCGTTCAGTCGGCTCGTAACGTACGGTACGATGATAGTGATTGCTTTGCTTCTAAGTATTATGGTAGTGAGAAGTGAAAAATAAGTTTGAAGTTTCAAAATAGAAGTCACATTCAGCGATATTTACGCGAGTGGGAATCAATCCAAGTTTAAAGTATTGTTTGAAACCTGTTGCAGCCAATATTATGAAAGCTCAGTGCCTTTACTTCCATGTGGAATTTTACACCATGTTAAGTGACGTCAGAAGAGACAATGCAGCCGGCCGCGGTGGCCGAGGAGACTGAGGCGCTCCAGTCATGGTCTACACGGCCACTACGGTCGGGGGTTCGAATCCCCCCTCGGGCATGGGTATTTGTGCCGTCCTAGTTCGTAAGTAGTTCATAAGTGGTTTGTAAGTTTAGGGACTGATGACCCCGTAGTTAAGTCCCGTAACTGTACAAACATTTGAACATTTTTGAGACAATGCAACAGAAGAACATTCTCAGAAAGATCAGGCCTCAGTTATTCCAAAGTCGCAAGAGCTATTAGATTTTAAGCCGAGTAGTGCCGACGAAAAATTGTTAGGTGCGGACAAGGCGTAAGGAACACTATCATTGTTTATTGCAGAATATTGTTCCACTGTTACATGCGGTCACATTGGTGAACTGTGCAAAGGGACATTTTGTGAGTCCAAATCTGCCGTCGCTTTGACGATGCAGCGTACAGAGAGTACAGAAACATTCTATTTTGTAATACGTATACAATTCAACACTGCCAGAAACGTTCACAGTGGACAGATTTTTCTATCACTTGTTAATTACTCATCCTCGAAACTTCCATCGTTGTCTGATGTAACGAAATGTATGTTATATTTCAGGTTCACGTTTAGCTCTAAGTTGTGCCATCGAGTTGGCAATACTGGTGGCACGCAGTGGTTTAGACTACTTCGTCGCCCATCGGAATGCACTGGTGCCTTGGCCTTCGTGTTTTCCTGACCTCTCTCCTAGCGAAAATATTTGTTCGATGACTGCGGAACGACTGGCTCGGAATACACCTTCCGCGGATTCACGAGCTCGTCTTTCGTAGTATGTGGAAGTAGCAAGGACTGCTGTAGCGTAAAAAGACATCAAGTGCTTCGTTGATTCAGTGCCGAGACTTGTAGCAGCAGTTAAAGCATGCAATGAAAAGGAACGATGCTCGGGGGAAAGCAAGCATTGACGGCGACTATCGAATATAATTTCATGTAGTGTTCCACTAGGATCCATCCTAGGCCCACTGCTTTTTACAGAGTACATGAATGACCTCTCAACAATTACCTAGCCAGAACTAGAGTTCCTTTAGTTTCCAGATGAAATAAGTATTGCAATGAATATCATGTACAGCACAGGTCTAGAGAGGTCTACTAATGATATTGTCTGGGACATTAATAAATGGTTTAAATGCAACTCATTGACATTAAACTTTGAAAAGACTCACTGCATGCAGTTCAGAACATGTAAGAGGTTTCCTCTCAGCATATGCATAAAGTATGAAGAAGAGCAGATTGAAGAGATTGACAGTATTAAATTCCTGGGATGACGACATGATGTTGTCACCACCAAACACACCACGGAATTGCAGAAACGTCTTAACAAATCTGTATTTGCAATTAGAGTGTTACCAGACTAGGTGACATAAAAATAAAATACCTTGCATACTTTGCGTACTTCCGTTACATAACGTCATGTAGTATAATATTTTGGGTTAATACTGCAAGTGAAACTAAAGTTTTCACAGTCCAAAAGCGTATAATACCGTTTGAAGTAAATTCATGGACATCCTGTGAAAGGCTCTTCAAAGAAGTGGGTATATTGACTGCTGCCTCTCAGTAAGTTTGTCATAAATAATAAATATCTTTTTCCAACAAACACCTCTGTTGGTACATACCAACCGAGCGAGGTGTCGCAGTGATAACACACTAGACTCGCTTTTTGGACGGGGGTTCAAATGCACCTCCGGCTATCCAGATTTAGGTTTTCCGTGATTTCCCTAAATCACTTCAGACAAATGCCGGGATGGTTGCTTCCAAAGGGCACGGCCGATATTCTTCCCCATCCTTAACCAAACGACCCGAGCGTGAGCTCTGCCTCTAATGACCACACTATCGACGGGGCGTTAAACACAAATCTTCCTTCCTTCTCCCGTACGTACAAGTCTAGGAATAAAAACGATCTACACAAGGCCTTAAAAGCACTTTCTTTAGTTCAAAAAGGGATCCATTTCTCACGAAGACAAATTCTCAATAATTTTGCAGCAACCATAAAAATTTAGCTACAAATAAAGATCATTTTAAGAGGAGCCTGAAAGAGTTAATAGTAGCCAACACCTTCTACTGCACTGACCAATTTTTGAGTAGAACAAAATGGTGCAGTATGTGTAGTCATACTATTAGTATTGTTATTTCAGCTAGGAAAAATTAATTATATATTGACATGTCGTGTAGCTATGATTCCAATCTCAGGCAGGTTTGAACACCACATTAATAACTCGGCGGATTTCTTACGTCGATTGCAGGAATTGCGTTTGAATGACTCTGATATTTTAGTGAGTTTTAATGTTGTGTCTCTCTCCACTCGCGTTCCTCTGTCAGATTCGTTGCAGCTAATTGAGGTTAAGTTTGGTGTCGAGTTAAGAAATCTTTTTCGACATGTGCTGACTTCCACTTACTTTTTATTCAATGGTCAGTACTACGAACAAACTGATGGAGTTGCAATGGGAAGCCCGTTGTCACCTATTGTGGCCAATTTGTTTACGGAGGATTTAGAAGAACGTGCATTTGTGTCAGCGACTCTGAAACCTGCGCGTTATTTCAAATATGTAGACGACACTTTTGTCGTTTGGCCTCGTGGTAGTGAGAATTTAAATGGTTTTTTGGAACACCTAAATTCAATCCACCCGAATATTTAGTTCACTATGGAGGTGGAAAAGAATGGCTGTCTTCCTTTCCTTGATGTGTTGGTCAGAAGGAAGGTTGTTGGTACATTGGGCCATTCTGTATAGGAAGCCTACTCACACTGATTTGTATCTGCGAGCTGATAGTTGTGACCATCCAGCTCAGCGTGAAGGAGTACTTCGTACCTTGGTTTACAGTGCAATGTCATTTCAGAACCTGAAAGATTGTCAGCTGAGTTGTCCCATCTCTAAGAGACCTATCGTCAGAATGGTTATAGTGAGGGACAGATAAAACGTGCATTGCGCTATCAGCCTTCTGTGCACCGGGTGAGTGACGATAGTAATGAAGTGGCACCTAAATCTATGGCCTTAGATAAAACGTGCATTGCGCTATCAGCCTTCTGTGCAACGGGTGAGTGACGATAGTAATGAAGTGGCACCTAAATCTATGGCCTTTTTTCCTTACGCAGGAAGCATTTCCAACAAGATTGGTCGTATTTTGCGGAAATATGATGTGTGCTTTTCGACCAACTTCTAAAATAAAGGCCCTGTTGGGGTCCGTAAAGGATGATGTTGGTTTGCGTAAGGCAGGTGTATATCGTATTCCTTGCAGCTGTGGCATGTCTTATATTGGTCAGACAATCAGGACTTTGGAAAACAGGTGTATTGAACATAAACGTTACACGTGCTTACAACAGCCAAACAAATCCGCTGTTGCAGAACACTGTCTTGGCACCGGTCATCCTATGGAATACAACAACACGGAGATTCTGGCATGCACTTCCACCTATAGGGATAGTGTTATTAAGGAAGCTGTTGAAATTAAACGAACAAGCGACCTTATAAACAGAGATGGTGGTTTTAGTTCAAATTCTTCTCCCGCTGTGGAGTAGCCGAGCGGTCTAAAGCGCCTCGCTGCGGAGCGCGCGGTTGCTCGCCGTGGAGGTTCGAGTCCTCCCTTGGGCATGGGTGTGTGTGTGTTTGTCCGTTGGTTAGTTTACCTAGGTTTAAGTAGTTTGTAAGCTACGGACTGATGACCACGCTGTTTGGTTCAATAGATCTACAACATTTTTTAAATTCTGCTTGGAATCCGGCACTGTCTCTCGTCAAAAAACAGAGGGACAAAATTAATGATGCCTCACCTATTGATTAACAGTCACTATCGATATTTTTGATGTTTGGTCATCTTTGGTTGTGTTGACTCTGCAGTCACTTGTACTGTGTGTGTTATCTTCCTTGTTTACCCTTTGCAAACCGAGGTATTAAAATACGCTTGCACATTGCTTCCTTAAGTGCAGTTGTGCCTTGAGAATGGCAGGGTGTCCTCCTGCCGAAATATCGGCGGTTGTCGACGACGTCACCCGGCAGCATACCCGTAAGTTGTTTGAACTTATTAATCTAATGGTCATCCTCACTTCACATGGGGCTGTATTTTCAATGAATTGATATTTGTAGAATTATCTTGTCAAATAAATTTGACTATGATACTTCCAGTCCCTCTTTGTGTCGCATTTTCGAGGGCCAGCAGTGTATCACCCGGAGTGGATGCAGGAATAATCTGTATTTCTAGACGTCACTGGCTAATATCAAGTGGCCAGCCAGGTGGGGAGGAGAGAGACGTTTCACGTGGAGTCGGGCAGTCGTGTCGTGGCGAGACAGTGGGAAGTCCGGCAGGTAGGCAGCCTGTTTCAATGGGCCATTGTGCGGCCAGCAGGAAGTCGCTTTAATTATAGCCGGAATAAAGGCGGCTTCATTTACACGGGGCGACGACTGCGCGCCGAGCCGCGCACGTCCATTTTAATTAAAATTTCGTCGCTATCGCTGCTGGCGGCTGCCATTCCAGTTCCGTCAATGGCGCCAAATGACTCTTTGATACGCCTCCTTAGTCCCGTGAGCGCTACCTGCTCCTACAGGACGGAAACTTCCAGGCCAGTTTTATCCGGAACCGCATGACTGCGAGGATATTAAGGTGGATTTTATTTACGATATATGTCCACAAAGTAAGTTCCGTTTGGTTATATAAAACAAACGTGTACAGATACAGAAACAATATTTATTGTACAAAAATATACAGCTATTAAACTACTTTTCTACATAGCTTCCGAAATTTTGTAGGCATTTGTCATAGCGTGGCCAAAGTCTTTGTACGCCTTCTTCGTAGAAGGTTGCCGCCTGTGTATTCAACCATGTGGTAACATGTTCCTTCAGCTCGTCATCATCGCTGAAGTGATGACCATCATGGACAGGTTTTAGGTGTAAGAAGAAAGTCGCTAGGAGCGAGACTGTACGGAGGATGATCAAACACGTCCCAGGAAGTTCCCGTAAGAGTTGTTTGGTCACATTCGCCTTGTGAGGTCGGGCGGCAACGTGAAGGGAAGAAGAACACTCCTTCCAACTTTTCTTACACCTAAAATACGTCCTTGATGGTCAACACTTCAACGATGATGACGAGCTGAAGGAACATGTTACCACATGGTTGAATACACAGGCGGCAACCTTCTACGAAGAAGGCGTACAAAGACTTTTGCCACGCTATGACAAATGCCTACAAAATTTCGGAAGCTATGTAGAAAAGCAGTTGAACAGTTGCAGATTTTTGTAGAACAAATATTTTTTCTGTATCTGTTCACGTTTGGTTTACATAACCAAACGGAACTTACTTTCTGGACATACCTCGTATTTTCAGAAGATTCCGACTTGTAGAACTCTTACATCAATATCGTAGGACTGCATTATAGCAGAACAGCTGATTCTTTGAAGGGTAAATAAATGTCGGCAGAAAGGCGACGCTGAAGGAATTAGATTAGTTACGTAACGAGACAATAAGATTTCTTACTGAGGCAGTAACAGACGATGGTCGCAGTACAGTACAGTACAATGTAGAATGGCAATGAAATGGAAAGCGTTTCAGAAGACAAATTTGTTAACATCGAAAATTATATGTTACGAAGCCTTTTCCGCAAGGCATTTGTGCGGCGTGTAACATCGTACGGAATTGAAACATGGTCGATAAAGAGCAGAGGATTGAAGCTTTTGAAAAATGATGCTACATACGAATGCTAAAGATTAGGTGGGTAGATCGTCTTACTGATCAGGAAGTATTCAACAGAACTAGCGAGAAAAGATATTTGTAGCATATTTTAGTTAAGAGAAGGGATTGATTGGTAGGACACAGTCTGAGGTATCAAGGAATCATCAGTTTACCTCTGGACGGACGTATGTGTATGTGTGTGATGGTAGAGGGGGGGGGGAGGGGGCATGGGTCGTATTGGATGATTACAAAACGAATACAGTAAGCAAGTTAAAATGGATGCGATTTGCCGTTCTTTTGAGGAGATGGAGAGGGGTTAGACCTCCATCAAACCAGAGTGAAGACCACAACAACAACGTTTTCATAACACCTACCATCTACTACATGAATGACACATAAAAAATTAATTACCATGAAGAACTAACTTTTTTGAAAAATATGTCATTTAGGTAGTAGATTAAACACTCCCTTTCACTAAAGAAATCCAGGACTTTTTTTTTAATAGAAAATTCCAATTAACAAGTAATCATCTTGGCTCTATAAGTCCCGTTCGCTGTCTAACACAACTGCACACGTTTTTGGTGTTCTTGTAAGAAATAAGGGAAAATTTCAACTGTGATATTCGTAGGCTTATTTATTACGACCTGTTGGGTATCTACGTTAAATAAATGATGCTTTGCTTTGTCTTATTTTAATTCGCGGAAATAAAGAAACAAATGATTCAAAAAAATCACTGGGCGGGAAGTTGTATGAATAGGGCGGTGTGGGATGGCAATAACAGAATTACGGACCAGATATTCTCTTGCAGATAAAGCAGTACGGCGTCTAGCATTGCCATGGAGTAAGAAACAGTCCTAAAAATGCCACAAATCAGGGCGGTGGAGCCAAGTTGCTTGTTGCAAACGTTTCAAGACTTCTAAGTAAAGAGTTTGGTTCAGTGTTTGGTCTGAAGGAACATACTCATGGTAAACTAAAAAACAATGTTCTAATGTTTGTTTGCCTATGGGACTTAACTACTGTCTTTATGAGACCCTAGGCTTACATAGTACTTAAACTAAGGACGCGCTCCCCGCAGCAAGGCGCCTTAGAACGCTCGGCCATTCCAGCGTGGCATGTAATCAACATGCTCTTTACTCAGGAAGACTGTCGTCTTACATTTTTTCCGAGGCTGGTGATCCAGGACTCCAAAATTTCAGACGCTTCGTGTGAGGGTCGTACTGGTAGCACCAATATTCAACCCCAAGGAATAGTTTTTGACGTAAATGTTGTATCATGGTTGCTTCTCTCCAGTAGCTCAGCAGAAATTGTTGCTCTTTCCTCTTTCTGTTCCTCTGTTAGTGCGTGAGGGACGAGTTTCCGTAAACTTTGCGTTAAATCGTATGGGAAACGTCACGATGGAAATTAAGCTCTTATGAGATTGACATTACATGATCATCGCAGAATGGGGGCAATCTCCATAATTATCTTCAAAAGTAGACCGCCCAGATCGCTGCAGGATTATTTAATTTACTGACGACCGGTTTCAATGTGCTAAGCCACCATTATGTGGTCGTATAAAATTCTATAATGTGGTGATCTTAGTATTTTATATTTTGACTAAGTGCTATGTTTCACGTTCTGTTTAGCCTCAATTTTTTAAAATAACGTAAGATGACCACATTGTAGAATTATATACGACCAGATAATGGTGGTATAGCCCATTGAAACTGGTCGTCAGTAAATTAAATAATCATACAGCGATCTTGGCATTTTACTTTTGAAGATTTTTGTGGCCGAGCGATCTAAGGCGCCTCGCTGAGGAGGTTCGAGTCCGTGGAGCATGTGTGTGTGTGTGTGTGTGTGTGTGTGTGTGTGTTGTCCGTAGGTTAGTTGAACTTAAGCAGTCTGTAAGTCTAGGGCCTGATGATGATAGCAGTTTGGTCCAATAGGTTTACAAACATTTCAACATTTCTTCTGATATCGCACACGTGTTCCATGAGGATCGTTTTGCAATAACTGCCTTACAAGTGTATATCACTATGTACTGTAGCCGGACGATCAGCTCTGGAATAGTCTTGCACTGAATTTATCCCTTTACGAAACCCTTTGTGCATCTCTGAAAAACGACTTTTTGAAATAATATCGCCAGTAGTGACGGCAGCAATCTCTTTGCTGCATCAAGGTGATAAAACTGAAGTCTTTTGACTATTTGTTTGTTCTCGCCCAATATCGCTGAGATGGAAGGTAGTTCCGTGAGACACTATTGTAAGAATACAGGGTGAATCTAAATTCGGGCATTCGGGCTTCGCAGCGCGATTCCTCACCTGCCAACAATGAAAAATGTCTCCTACAAAATTTCATCCTGCGCCTACTTCCGCCAATAAATGGACGACAAAGACTGAGATGGCTGTGTGTTCCATACTTCAGTGTGTTTCATAATTACACCAACAAACTTGTAAGAGGTGTATAAGGCGTCTTGAGGAACAAAATGAGGATTGAAACCCATGTCCGAAAAAGCCATTCAACGACGCTACGGAGAGTCCAAGTTACAGGCACCAGCTCCTGCCGCTAGAAATCCCCTCCAGCGACTTCGACGCTCTGTAGCGTCATTGGATGACGTTTCCGGGCATGGGTTTCTATGCTCACTTTGTACCACAAGACACCTCCCACGTCCCATAGGAGTTTGTTGGTGTATAGAAAGGTGAAAAGATGGGGATTAACAGCTTTGACATAATTGCAAAACGACATATTGACCATAGCTGTTTATTTTTTATCTCAATGCTACCGGTTTCGGTTAATTTACCATTTTCAAGCGTTAGCAAAGTTAAGCTATTAGCTAAACTCAACCCTTGAAAATGGTAAAAGTAACCTAAACCCGTATCATTGAGATAAAAAATAAACAGCTATGGTCAATATGTCGCTTTGCAATTTGTTGGTGTGGCCTGAAACACACTGACGTATGGGACACATAACTATCTCAATCTTCGACGTTCATTTACTGCCGGAAAAATGCGCAGGACAAAATTTTGTGACAGACAATTTTTTTTTATTCCCAGCATGTGAGGAATCGCGCTGCGAAGCCCGAGTGCGCGAATTTAGATTCACCCTGTATAGAAAAACAGTTGCTGTGCATTATTCACGCTAAAACTCAGTATGGATAGACCGATTGGAATAATTTTGCGTTTGATTTATTAGATTTGATACAGGGATGGTTTAGAAAAAAAGAGTGGACCCAAAGAAACTGCTCAAATACGAAAGAATCGAAATTAGTAATTTTCCACGGGCATCGCACTTCGGATTAGATTCTTATGTCAAGCGCTGCCTTCCCAATCATCCAGTTGCGACAGTCTGTTTTACACTTTGAAACGTGTCCATAGAAAATATATGTTGCTGAATTTGTAAGAAAATGTCTAGTATTGTGCCTCCTGTTTTCTGTCGATTAACTTGCTTGCAAGAAAATGTATAATATTGCTTCTACTGTGTGTATCGATATGTGTACATAAATCTGTGAAGTTTCATCTCTGGCAAAGATTATGTATCGCGTAGCATTGTAGCTCGTGCAGAGAGACAGTGTCAGACTTCTGGTTCAGCTCGCTTAGAGAGCAGTTGTGTTGTGTATATGGCTCCGATGAAGAGCACAGGCTGCCAGCAAGTATATATTGCATTTCATACAATTGTGAAAAAGGTTGTACCACCCTTGGAATGAAGGTAATAGCATTTCATGTAATTTCCTTTTTCATTTACGTATTTAGAAGATTAACCTACTTTCTTTACTTGATAATTAGTTATTTGTGGATTTAAAGTGCAGTATTGATTTTGGTAATGTTGAACAGATTTCTTTATTGGTACCGTAGTAAATGATTGTTATGCAACACTGCAGTTAATTAAGAATGAAACTGAGTTTTGATAATCAGGTACTGATCTGCAAGAAATTATTGTAGTCGAACATTAAGAAAGTGGTTTGTGTTTTTAACATCTTTCTCGTAGTCAAATTTTTTGAGTATAGTCAGTGTGTGTTTCATTCAGATTACATGTCACATTTGTTTTGTTAAAAGATCCGTTGCGCACATAATCAGTTTAATGCACTGTTTCTCATTTAACAGTATATACATCAATATCAGGGCCATGATTAAACCAACTTACTCTGTTAATGAACGATGAACGTGTTCAGTTAAATTTTGATGAAGTTATCTGATGACTTAGTTATCTTCACTATTAAACATCAGTATATGACAAGTATTTGGACTGCAACTAATACCAAATAAGGTTTTGAATGAGTAACTTTAAAATAAACTACTTTTGATGTCTGATTAAACGATAGATTAAACACTAAATATCACGTACACAACTTTTAACTTTCTCTTCAAGTCAAGAGGTACGCCACCGTCTACATAATAATTAGTTCGGTGAATGGCGGGAGGTAATTTACAACTGACTCCGCGACCAATCCACAGTTATATTATGATCTTGAAGAAATCGTACCTACCTGATCGTTAAAACAAGAGGGTAGTTACTGTTTTCATAAGATTTCATACGGACATGGCGGAGGGTCCTTACTCCAGCCTTTAACATAGTTTGCCCAATCTCTATTGAATTTGGCAGATAAATGTAATTTTTACATGCATGGGAGTGAGGACATGAGCAGAGAGCGGAGTAGAGAATGAGAGTGGCAGAGGATGGATGAGTGAATAGAGGGCGTGAGGAGAAGAAGGAGGGCATGTCTGTGGAGAAGGAGGAAGAAGCAGAGGCAGAGACGGGAAGAGTAGCGAAGAGGTGATGGAGGAGTTCATGGACTAGCTGAATGTTGGGATGGATAAGTACCCGGCCACGCTTCCAGGTAGCTAATACATATAGAAGTTAAGAGGACAATTAAGATGGTATGAAGTAAGCATGAAGATGTGGAAAGTGGTGGTCCGAGAGATGTAGGATGTGCATCCAATTCTCATTTATATTTACTAACTGCAAAGCATCGCCGGCTTCGCTAATTAGTGAAGACTTTGATCTATAAATTATATCTTTTCGGCGTAGACGCACTTTATGCTTTATGTATGATGGTCACAGGGAAACTGTTGACCTTACCATTGGGCAAGTACTGGAATGCAAAAGCAACGGGATTAGATATAATTCGCCGCGGCGGATTAGACGCACGTACTGGAGCGCCGTGTTTCGGTGCGCGCGGCCGTCTGCCGTCGGGGGTTCGAATCCCCCCTCGGGCATGGATTTTTGTGTCGTCTTTAGTATAAGGCAGTGCATAAGTAGTTTGTAAGTTTAGGGACTGATGACCCCGCAGTTAAGTTCAAATGTTCAAACGTTTTTGTAGAGCTTATGGGACTTGACTACTGGGTCATCAGTCCCTAAACTTACAAACTACTTATGAACTAGCTTATACCAAAGACGACACAAACATCCATGCCCAAGGGAGGTTTCGACCGCAGCGGCCGTGCAGACCGTGACCGGCACGCCGCAGACCGATCGGCCACCGCGGCCGGCTGCCGCAGTTAAGACCTTTAGACTTCGCCATCATTTGAACATTAGATATAATTCATTTATTTATTTTATTTTTGTTGCAATCTAGGTCCGGCAATATTTACTAGCAGTATTCCGAGCGTGGCAGTACCGCGTGTTTTTACAGATTGAAATAAACGCTTGGAATCAGATACGACGAAATGCTTCGTAAGTTGATTACTGCATAAGTAGATTACCAGATTAGTGCCCTGATATCTTAGATTCACTAATGTTAATTTTTGTAAACTGTAAGACTGGATATTCAAAATTCTAGACCGGATTTCTTTCATATGATCTTGCATTGTTTTGTAAATTTGTAAAAATTATACACTTTTCCTGTTAAAATCAATACATTTGTTATTAAATGCACGACTCATGCATTTATTTCTTGTGACAACATTTTTTTTTTTTACAGTGTTGAGTGTACCTAGCTGGGCCGCCATCTTGTAAAGCAAGGAACGGGAAAAGCACACTATCATGATCTAAATCATTAAAGGGGGTAATTGGCTGTTGTTATAGTTTAAAAATTGTTTAGACATATAAAGAGAATGGAGATTGTAATATAACTAAAATAATTATAGTGAACAATATTGTGGGCAAGAGAGTGGAAGTCCGAGAGAAAGATGGATCGACTCAGTAAGGAGGAGGAATCTGGACTGGAACCAAACAGTTATGGAAGAAAAATGCTTTAAATCCCACAACCTGATGATAAATGGAAAACGAAGACGATGGTGATTCAACTGAAGCCTTGAGCAGTGGGTTATCCAGCTGAAAACAAATAGTAAACAATTGCCATCTGGCTATCACGTCACCAGTCGTGAGCAACTACGATTAATGAATTGCCACAGGAATGGAGCAACGTGGAACGAGTGTCACATAAGACCAGCTCATGTCTGTTACCAGATGGCTTATTCACTATTCGAACCACAGGTTGCAAAATTTTCACCTCGTCCTCTCGCAGTTCCACATATTTATGCTCGGTTTCTGGAAAACTACAGTTACCGTGCCGTTAGCTACCGTCATGTTATAATTTAAAATGCCAGATAACTTCCTTGGGTTTCCCGTAGCCGATTTCAACGACCGTTAGTTAACTGTGAGGTAACTACTCCTTCTGTCGATGCTAATAGTTCGTCTCAACAGATCACAGATGCCACTACTAACGAAACTCGCAATTACTCGAATTTTATCGATTATTAAGGGAAAATTGACGACGCATAATAGTTTGTATATGAGTCACGAGTTTTCTGCTTCTGTTTTGAAACGCAATGGGCTACAAGCGAGGGAAAATTTTACTCTATTAGAGAAAAAACCTTTTGAACGACCAAGTTTTAGATAGGAAATCATTTATAGAAAATAAAAAAGAGTGACGGCTCGACTATTTTGGAAAAAAAACAATCCTTGAAAGATGCCACAAAATTGTACAATTCCTTAAATCAGGAGAGAGAACGGTAAGGTAGCTCAAAGAGCGGCAGTCTGTTTTAAAAACAAAAGCTAGGACAAACAACAAAGCTAGGGTTAGTAATAAAAATCATATCAATTATTTCTGTTGTCTATTTTTATGAATTTAAGGTTTCCTTTTCTCATTGTTCTGTGAATGTCATAATACTTTTTACACTACCAGCTCATCAATTTACGTCCACCCATCCACCTACCGGAGCCCTATGTTTTAATGAAAAACAGTAATCACTTGAAACATTGATCGATCGTATGGCAATTGCATGACACAACACTATTGCAAAGGAAAGTATCTTTATGGTTAATTGAAAGTTTTATTACGAAATCACGGTTTTGTGATTCGGAATGTGATAAAATTTTACATCCAGATCGACCGTCACCAGAGACAATGTTTGCCACTGTTACTCAGTGTCGAGATGTTGCTTGACCAATAACCTTGGCTTGAATTATCTGCGTCCGCCGACCACGATGTAAAATTTAAGCCGGAATGTTGTTTTTCGCGTTTTTTCCCGTTTAGTATGACCTCGACAATGACGCCATTGGTCAGAGTTTTTAAAAATCTTCAACGCATATGAAACTCGCTCTCTTTATATTGATCAAATGGTTGTGTTCTAACACGAAAACGCGTCGTGGTCTTTCAGCATAGACGGATACAGCTGTTTTCCTCTTATGAAGACCTTACCGTAGCATCAAAAGATGAAGAAGAAGACGATGATAAAGAATTTCCATTCTTCAGCTTCAAAACTTCTAAAATTGAGCGAAAATTACACGGTAACCAGTCTTAAAAACATAAAGAAGTAACAACTGTTAAATAATTTATGGACTTGAGTTTGGAAGACACTAGCTCTACGTAGTGGATATAGTTGGAACTAACGTTAACGCACATTTATCTTTAACGGACAGGTAACTACGGCTGTGACGGTAACTGTTGTCTCGGAAACCCATTTTGTACTTAACGTTTAGGTAACCCCCAGATAACTATAAAGGGACAGGTAACTTTTATTTCGTAAACCGGCCATTAATCTTGCATCCTCCCTAATATACTGTATATGTACGATAACTAAAATTTTTGCAATACTAATGTACCAATTTTAGTGGCTAGTGGTGTAGATAATCGACGACATCTACTGCTGCTATGATTGGGGAGAAACCCTAATAAATGGCTATAAGCGAAAGTGATAGATCAGACTGAAGACAGCTAGGGGTGTGTAGGTACACGTTTTTACCACATTAGTAACTTCTTATGACGGATAGAAAGATAACTGGTTCGAACATTAGTAATGTAAATGATACTGGTCATTTAGATTTTTAATGTACGTTTTAGGTTACTGGTACTGGGGTAATTGGTTCCATAGTGACTACATTATTGCCCTCCAGAGCGGATAGATTTCACCCAGACACGAGGTTTTATTCTCTCGCTGCAATATTTATTATACTCTCTGCATACCAAGCTGCACTTGACAACGGGGTATATGGCAGAACTCTTCTTTCTGCTGCTGAAGTGTCTTTAGTTAGCCCTTCGACGACGTACGTACCGTGATGAAAGATCTAGAAATACTTTGACATATTGCTTTAGCACTAGTGTATAGTAGGGTGGTTCCCAAAATGTTTAGTTGTGCTGACCATTTATTTTGTGAAACTAACTTTAAAACTTTGCATGCCTAAAAATTAAGTATTTAAGTAAAATATTTAGACATGCACGAATATACATCCATAGAAAATCAACGAATATGTTTCATTATTGTTCAGAAAAATCAGACCACATTGAAAAGCTAGAGACAGTAAGTTAATATTCGCAGAACAGGTACATTATTATGTTCTGCAGAAATTATTAGCATTCCAATCAACTTAGAAAACTGGGCTACTGAAATTTTCATGGACATTAATAAATGGTTCCTAGCAAATTCTCTGTGACTAAACCTTGAAAATCATACTATGGGCAGATAACAACTAATAACAGATTTTCCGTCAGCGTATGTCTAAAATATGTCGACAAGCAGATAGAAGAACTTGACAGAGCTAAATTCATGGGACCACGGCTTGGTAATAAACACAATTGTGGGGTTCATACTACAGAACCGCTGAAGCGCTTTAACAGTATTCCCTACGGGAATGTTGTCCGACAGAGATGATTTAAAAATAAAGACTCTGGTATACTATGCTTGCTTTCAACCTTTCTGGGGTATCCCATTAAGTTTTCTAAGACTGAAAACGTACAATACGAATTATTTGTGTTGTGAACTCAAGAACTTCCTATAGAGGGCTGTTTAGCGACTGGCGATACTAACTAGTGCTTCTCATTATATTTTTGCCTTAATGAAATTTGCCCTGAAAAATATTTTTTCAAACAGATCATAGAATTTGTATGAGAAGCCGCGCGGGAGTGGCCGTGCACTCTGAGAGAGCGCAGGTGCTACCCGTCGGAGGTTCGAGTCCTCCCTCGGGGCACAGGTCTGTGTTGTTCTTTGCATAAGTTAGTTTAACGAGCTTGTAAGTCTACGGACTGATGGCCACTGCAGTTTGGGGCATAGCTTTACAGACATTTCAACGTTTCAATATGAGGAATAACTTTCACAAACATCTAAGATTCACTTAGCTTGTTTCAGCAATACACATTTTCAATTACATGTCAGCAGCCATAAAAAGGTTCACTAATAATAAAATTCAGTTTGAGAAGAGCCTACAGGATCTAATGGTGGCCAACTCCTTGTCCTGATTGATGGAGTTCTTAGCAGACCTGGTTTTTTCCGTTATGATGTTAATAATGTCACACAATTTGAATATTGCGCACAGTCTGACTTCTGTACAAATCTAGTGCAGTAATGAAATCATTGTGAATAACACTTACCAATTAAAATATTTTGATATGATGAAGCGTGGCTACAATAGCTTAAGATTTATTATATTCCCTAGAAATAATGGACTATTAATATTTGGTAACAACTATTATGACATTTTATATGTAAGAATTTCGAATATTTGACAGATTCCACTTGCAGAACGCAGATTTCATTTGCGATCTGTGGAAGGTACACTTATATTTACTCTGTATTATTGCCTTCGGGCATATTCTACATCCAAGACAATCTCCTCACTGTGGATCAGTTTAATCTAACTTCTCCAAATTCATTATTATTATTGTGCTAAGGGACCAAACTACGAAGTCATTTGTTCTAGACTTACAAACTAACTTACGCTAAGAACAACACACATGCCCATTCCCGAGCGAGAACTCGAAACTCCAGATGGAGTGTCCGTCCAATCCGTGATATATTGCCACGGACATCCACGCAAGGCTCATCATATATGGGTTGTGTATGTAAATAATTATTTACGTACAAACAATAGCACACAAACATTCTTTTAACCGGACGTGTTCTTGTCTGCTAATAAATAAGTAGCAGCATTGGAGTGATTTTGTGTTTTATTGTGTACCACACTGAGCCTTTGCGTACAAATTATACTTCCAAACTGCATTGGCAGATCACTAATACTGAAAAGTCAACAGAGTCACAGCCTTCGAAAATCGAAATGTACAGAAATCACGATAAAATCTTCGCTATAGTCCGAGTAAGGCTTTAATGGAAAGAGAAAAAAAAAATCGCACTGACGTGTTTTACGGCTCACTTTAGATTTGTAGTTTTAAAAGTTTTTGCAAACATTTTGGACCAAAATAGTAATCTAAATAATAAAAAATTAATTATTAAGATTTCTGAAACCCTTTTAAGGAAAAAAAAAAAAAAAAAAAAAAAAAAAAAAAAAAAAAAAAAAAAGGTTATGGCCGGTTCCGAACGACTAACGTTTAGCATTGCGCACTACGCTATGGCTGGCAACTACAGCTTGCGTTCCTTAACCTCGTACTATTGATGACCGTTGTTAACTGATGCCAATATGGCATTTGTAGACACTAGATTATCATTTATCGTACGAAGAACGACGTCTTCTTGTTAATTCTTCAGTGTTTGAAATGACAACGTGTAAGTTACAATAAGAAAATCATCAAATACGCAACGCAAAATGACGTATGCCAGAGAGATTTCTGAGCGAAGAATGTCACGTGACATCTGCGAACGGCTGCATTTCGTTAATTCAATGGAGGGTGTGACAACCCCGTTATTTTTGCAAATATCTCTCAAACGATTCGAGATATGAAAAAAAACATATGGGAACAAAGTTGTAGAGAATTTGTCCTCTACAAATATGTTTATTCAATTGTCGCGTCAGATGAAAGGTTTATTTGCAATTAAAATCACATTACCAACGGCTTTTTTTGGTATTATTAACGTATTTCGTGTCCGAAATATTTCAAAAAGCGAGGTTCTGGTCTCTGATAGCCAACAATTATGTCTGTAAAATTTGGTGCCGATCGGTTGAACGGTTAGACCTAAAAAGTGGGAACACGTTACAGCGAGACAGACATCGTCAAATCGCCGTTATTTTTGCAAATATTTCTGCAACGATGCAAGATATGAAAAAAACCATAATAGAGCGAAGTTGTAGAGAATCTTACCCTCTACCAATTGGGTTATTCAATTTCTGTGTCAGATGAATGGTTCGTTTGCAATTACAATTATATATTAGAAACGACTTTTGTTTTTGGTATTCCATGAGAAAACCTCAGCCTTGTCAAGCGATTGGCTAAAATGAAGACTCACAGGATTCTCACTATTCAGCATCTGTTGCCAACATTATCATAGGAGGCCGCTGGGATATTTGGTAAAATTTAACCGGCACTGGGAGGTATTAAACGGTATCTTTTACGTGTTAAGGAAAATGCCTGACACAATAACAACAAATAAAAACGGAAGTATATACTTCTCATGCCATTTTCGAATTATATTTCATTAACCTAAATTTGAAATGGAACTACAATTGCGGTGTTCGTATATTTATACAACGCCAAGAAATAATGTTATTTCGATACTGCGATATTCAGAATTCCAGAGCTGACAACATGTCGACTTCGTAGTTCCACCCGTGCACCGCTACATGCCTCTCCCGGCGCATCATCGTTTATATCGGCATTATCGACTTTGTAGTTCCACCCGAGCACCGCTAGATGTCTCTCCCGGTGCATCATCCTTTATATCGGCATTCATATGAAAACATCCATTTCCTTTAACCACTCTTAATCACTGCGAAAATGAAGCATTTGAACGGCACAAGAAAGTGAGTTGGGAGCACTCCATGTTTCGATATTCATTTATTTTAATACTGCAGATGCGCTGCATTACAGCGTCTTCGGTCGAGGCGAATAGCCAATCAGTGAGCTGATTGTTGGAGAATGGAACTTGATCCACGCTTTTAATGGCTAAATGCACACATAATATTTATATTCGTGAAATGTACGACAAACAATCTTTCGAATTATGTAACTTTCATTGGCCTTCTTGTACGAATAAATTAGTAATCTGTACCACAATTTTCGTGTTAGCGTATTTATATAATGATAGGGACATTAATGCATTCTTATTCATTATGATATCTAAGGTGCTAAAGAAAATAATAAGTAATAGCTGTATCTCTTGATTTTAGAATTTGCACTTTTTAAAATTTTTACTGTTTATTTATTTCGTAAGAATTTCTAAATGCATTTTTAATGACGTTATATGGGTATATTTATTCGAGTCTTCCACTAGACCTTCGGCTCCTTCCCCTCTCTCGGTTCTTGTCCGCCCTCTCTCTCGGCACGTCTACTTTGTTTATTCTCCTCCTCCTACTCGAACCTACCATCACTTCGCCCCTCTCTCTGTGAATCTCCTCCTTTCTCCCTCACTATTACCTTTCCCTCCTGTTTTGACCCATTTCCTCGTCCCTTCACCGTGCATCTCGTCTTACTCCTCCTAATCCTCCTCCTCTTCCTTCTATCCGTCTCATTCTCCCCCTCTCTCAGTTCGTCTCTTCCTATCCATCTAGTCCTCCCCTTATCTATGAATAATCACATATACCAGACAACTTTCATGGTGATCGGTGGTGTCGAAGTCTATTGTAAGATACCCTACGCCATACACCAAAAGAATACACGCGAAATCTTTACGATTAAAACATACAGAAGGGTGCCAAATTTCATAGTGATTGGACAAACCAAATGTGTCGTTCCTACCGTGTTATGACCGAGAGTGCATATAAAATTTGTGATTTTCTTCACTGTGTCCGCCTTTCCTTTGTAACTCTGTTTTGCCTCCAAACTTATTAAGAAGCATAACGACAAGAAAATTACGAACCTTAACTTACAGTCTCGAATTCACACGAAAATCTCACGGAAAATTAAAAAAAAAAAAAAAAGTAAGCTTTTTTTATTTTTTTCGAATTTTACCACTTTTCATGCAACTTTTTCAATTAGCCCAATTTAGGTAACAGTGGTAACACTAAAAGTGGGCCTTTTCGATCGTCTTTTGACAGCTCGAAATTTAAATGAAAATAACGGCTTAACCATTCATTCTATCATGTTGTTGATGTTGCCAACAACAGGCCGCCGACATGATATGTAAAATTTTACCCCCAGTGACCATTGTAAACACAACTGGTCGATTTTCGACCACAGGCAATACTAGTAAAGATAATTCTACGCAACTAACCGATCACCGAAACACTAACGCGGCGAAGCAGTTCCTCTCATTGACAGGACAATAAAATATAGTAATATACCTACCACTCCTTCCAAACAAGTGATAAGAGTGTTTGTGCTGTAGGTAGATAACCAGCACTGCAGCATTTTAGTCAACCTTGTGCAATTTGTGTTTGTGTTTCGTAGGGTCATTATGGTTTCCCAGAGAGCAGGAACCTTGTGCTGTTGTCCCCGTTTTGTATGAAGCTATTAAGTTGGTGCCGGAAGTTTCGCAACGGACCGTCTTTCATGTCCAGCCGGCTGTAAACAAGGCGTCAAAAGCGCTGCCTTGGAGACTTCTCAGATACAGCCTTCGTAGAAGCATTGCGGAAACACCGTTCATGGAAGTTCGCTTTGAGACGTGTTGGGGACCCCGAACACACTGAAGACAACCAAAAGCGCTCCAGGACTGGACCACTTATTAGAGCTGGAAATATGGCCGTTCCCGACTAATGGAACTTTCATAATTGCTACATTTTTGGCAAGTCCGAGAGGGATTTAAATATAAATTTAAATCAGTAACTTAATTTAAAAAATTGTATATAAATAAAAACTCATGTTCTACTGTTATTTTCTCGTTTCATAATTTAATTCTTTCAGCTTCGCGTGGTTTTATTCGATTACACTCAATTCAATTTCTCTTCCATGTCCTTTGATTCTCCAACAGAATTACAAGGTCACTGGCAATCAGTAAATATTTTCCTTTCTTCTCCTTAAACTTTAATGCCGTTTGCAGATTTTTCCTTGCTTCCTTTACAACTTGCTCTATAACATTGACGAATCGAAGGAAGGAAGGAAGATTAGATTTTAACGCCCCGTCGACATCGTGGCCAATAGAGGCGGAGATTACGCTCGGGTTGTTTGGGTGAGGACGTGGGAAGGAAATCGGCCGTACCCTTTGAAAGGAAACCATCCCAGCATTTACCTGGAGTGATTTAGGGAAATCAGGGAAAACCTAAATTTGGATGTCCGGAGATGGATTTGAACCACCATCCTCCCGAATGCGAATCAGTGTGTTACCACTGCACCACCTCGCTCGGTATTGGTGAAACGCTACAACCGTCTTACTCGCTTCGCAATCACTGCGTCCCTTTCGTGCCTCCGAATGTTTATAATATAACTACTATCTGGTTTATGGACAATTTTTATAGAACTTTCGTTCCTTATATTTTACCTCTGCTACCTTCAGATTTTGAAAGACGGAATTCCACTCAACACTGTCAAAGCGTTCTCAGATTTATGAATGCTATACCTTACGATCTTCTAAGATAAATCGTGTGGGTCAGTATTGCTTCGCCAGTTCCTGCATTATTCTCTGGCATCCAAAATGATCTTCCGCTAGGTCAGATTATACAATTTTTTCCATTCTTTTGTAAATAATTGAAGACCTTGGGGGGAAAATAATGATAAACCTCATTTATAAAGTGCTGAGATATGACGACTTGTATGTTTGAAAAATAGCTTCTATTACATTTTTTAATATTTATATTTGCCATCTCCCTTCAGGTTCATGAAAATGAAACAATGTGTCGGATATGTCTGTTTGCGCCAATTATATTAAAAATACAACAGTTGAGGGTTATCATTACTTATCCCCGAGGTCTTCAATTCGTTTTAATATTTTGCAATCTCGCGTAAACATCACAAAGACAAGAGAAATTAGGGCTCGTACGGAGGCATATAGGCATTCTTTCTTTCCTCGTTCAATTTGGGAATGGAATAGGAAAGGAAATGCCTAGTAGTGGTACAGTGTACCCTCCGCCACGCACCTTACGGTGAAATGCGGAGTATATGTATGTAGATTTAGATGTACTAAATTGATAGTTCTGTAATATTGACCCCTATGTGATTCTGCTTACCTTGATATTGGAACTGTTATATCCTGCCGCGGTGGAGTAGCCAAGCAGTCTAAGGCGCGTCGCTGCGGAGCGTGCGGTTGCTCGCCGTCGGAGGTTCGAGTCCTCCCTGGGGAATGGGTGTATGTGTTGGCCTTAGGTTAGTTTACATAGGTTTAAGTAGTTTGTAAGCTACGGACTGATGACCACGCAGTTTGGTCCGATAGATTTACAGACATTTAAACATTTTGTTATTTCTTAATCGAAGTCTGAGGTAATTCGCCTGTCTCATACATCATTCGGACTAGAAGAATTAGTTTTTTCATGCCTGGCTCTCCCAAGGATATCAGTAGCTCTGAGGAAATATCGTGCCAGTGACCCTTATTACGACTTTGGTGTTTCAGTGCTTGCAATACCGTATCTCTTATTTCATATTCACTTACTTCGTCTTCCCTTTCTTCAATATTGTTGCCGCCTATGCATCTGCAAGATAAATGGTGTTCAGCGACAACAGTGCTGGAGAGATGAACGAGGCATCTGGCTCGTAGTGGGGAACCTGTGTTCTATTCAGAAATGCCTGTCGCAGTAGGTCGGAACAGTTACTTCAGTAAAATGTTCTCGGTTTACAAACAGTGTCATGTTGAGTATACTATCGAGCTTTCGATGGAAAGCTCCGCCATCGTCATCTGGAGTGAAATCACTGACTGCCGGGTTGCCGCGGTGTCTGGAAGCTTCTGGAAGGACAAACAGCGAGTGCACGAAAGGCAGTAATAATTTACTAATTTAATTAACAATAAGCGCGCAGGCACTCATGATGGAGGATACGGATGATCCCAGAGGCGCTCCCTTTCCTCCTGTTAACAGTAATTATGCCAATCAATTTTACCCATTTTCGAAAAACTTACGGGTATGCTGCCAGGTATCAAAATCGACGACGGCCGATATTTCGGCAGGAGACCACCCTGCCATTTTCAAGGCGAAACTGCAGTGAGGAAGGAATGTGCAACGATCTTTAAAATCTCGGTTTTCAATGAATAAACAGGAAAGACAACACCGAGCAAGCAAGCAGACAGCACCGACACGAGCAAAGATGAAACCGGTCCGAATATCGATAATAAACATCAGTTTTCGACGGATGAGGTCGGATTAGTTTTGTCCCTCTGTTTTTTGACAAGTGAGAGAGCAGGATCCCAAGCGGAATTTAAGCAGAACCCTCCATCCCTATTCATAAGGTTGTCACCTAGTTTTATTTCTATCGCTTTCTTGATAACACAGTCCCAGTAGTTGGAAGTGCATGCCAGAATTTTCGTTTTGTTGTATTCCATAGGGTGACCTGTGTCAAGACAAATGTTTGGCCACAGCAGATTTTTTTGGCTGTTGTAAACGTGTGTGACGTTTATGCTCAATACAACGGTCCTCAACAGTCCTAATACTTTGACCAACAAATGACATGCCACAGCTACATGGGATACGGTAGACACCCGCCTTGCGCAAACCGAGATCATCCTTAACGGATCCCAACAGTGCCTTAATTTTAGAAGGTGGACGAAACACACATTTTACATTGATTTTACGCAAAATGCGGCCAATCTTGTTGGAAGTGCTGCCAATATATGGCAGAAAGACCACTGACGTGGGTGCCGACTCTGTGCTATTATCACTAGCCCGTTGCACATGTGGTCGATAGCGCAACGCTCTTTTAATCAGCCCTTCACCGTAGCCATTCTGTCGAAACGTTTTCTCCACATGAGACAGCTCATTGGGCGAACTTTACAGATCATAAATGACGTGAGCTCTATTCACTAAGGATCGAGGAACCCCTTCACGTTGAACTGGGTAGTGACAACTATCAGCTTGCAAATACAAATCAGTATGCGTTGGCTTCCTATGAACAGCCTGTCCCAAGGTACCATCTGTCTTTGTCCTGACCAAGAGATCATGGAAGGGAAAGCAACCATTCTTTTCCACTTCCATGGTCAAACGGATGGTGGGGTGGATTGAATTTACATGTTCCAAAAAGTTCTCACTACCATGAGGCCAAACAACAAAAGTGTCGTCCATATATCTGAAAAAAAAAAAAAAAAAAAAAAAAACACAAGCAGGTTTCAACGCCGCTGACTCTAGTGCACAATCTTCAAAATCCTCCATGAATAAATTTGCAATGATAAGCGACAAAGGGCTCCTCATCGCAATTCCATCTGTCTGCTCATAGTACTCGTCATTGAATAAAAAGTAGGTGGAATTCAAAACATGTCGAAAGAAATTCGTTAAATCAAACTTCGTCTCAATTCGTTGCACCTAACTGAGACGATGTTTGGTACTGATTTAACTGCAGCGTACCCGTAAGTTTCTCGAAGTTGTTATTAGCCAGGAGAAATTAAGGAATCAATTTTAGCCATCTTCTCTTTGAACTTAAGGAGATTTCTCCGATAACTACGCCAATACTAACATTCGACATATCACCGAGTGCGACTTCTTAGAGTTTTCGAAACCCTCCAACACTTAATCTCACTATTTTAAGTTCAAGATTTATGGACTTTTTCGTAATGTGCTACCAGGTACGATACTCACAGCTTCCTGGGTCTTTCTTGACTTCTGCCATCAGATTTAATAAGGGAGGAGAGTAAGGGTTTAGCGTTCCGTGGTCAGCGTCGTCTTAAGAGACGGAGCCACCACTCGGAGATTTCGTTAAGGATGACGAAAGAAATAGTCCGTGTCGTTTCAAAGGAAACAACACTGGAGTTATTTGGCGAAATCGCGGAAGACGTAAACGTGGATGGCCGGAAATAGATTTGAACCACCGTCTTCCCGAACGTAGTGTATTACCACTGCGCCATCTCGCTGGTCAAAGGCGATTAAGTGTACGCGTTTGTGATTTACGACCAAAAATTAAAAATAAACTCTCTACAAAAGAGAATTTGATGACAACTTCAATATGTATAATTTATGACTGTTTACATTTTACGTTTTTTCTTACATGTGTTTTAAACGCTACACTGCACATGTGTCAATTACATCTCACAGGTTGAAGTGCTTTAGAGTACAAGATGTTTTCTTTCGTTTCTTCATTTTTTCCGTCATTTATTTTACACTACCTACGTTTCCATAAAGGAAAATCGATTATTCGTCTACAGAGCTGTTTCAGAAGTCTGATTTCCTTTGACGTTCTCTCAAATGATTTAATGTGCTCAATACTTTACTTCAAGCTTGAAACCGCGAAAAAAATATATAATTAAAATTGAAATTCTTCTGAGCTATTTGCTGCGTCGTGACCATATATATATTTCGGCTCTGTGAAACGTCGGAGAAGTATACCAAAATGACGCGGCAAATAGCGCAGAAGAATTTCAATTTTAATAATAATGGCCGCGAAAGCCTACGTTCTTACAATTACAAAATTGATTTAAAATTGTGTTTCTAGCTTCTTGGAAGTCATTTAAGTAACTTGTGTTTCATTTTAGGCAAAAGCTAGTTTTTCCCACAATGTACTGTTGATGGCGTCGTATTTCCTGGACTGACTGTGTGTCGTACAGTGTACAAGTTTGTTGAAAGACTCAGTGACATATAACGATGTCTGTAAATATAAAGCACAAATAAATCAGAACGTTTCGTCTGATGCTGAAGTTTCACTGCAGTTGTTGACGCCTCGGCGTGTCTGTCACTTTATATGTCCTGTATCTGTCACCTATTGTACATCCTTGTACCGCTCTCAGAAATCCAATTTCTAATGTAAATATTATTTAAAACAAAGTCTTCATGACAAATGATGCTTATTAAAAATGCAACTGGTTTGGTCTGTGTGCTAAACCATCTTCAGCCCATCAGGTGTCCAGCTGTTGGTTTTGAGTGGATTCCACGGTAGTTCATTGAGCAGTGGATTGCACGACCGTGGAACAGATTAATAAACAACATTTGTCATCGAGGCTGTGTTTTAGGTTAATACTTCAAACACTTTATTCCGATAGGTGAAACTCAAATATGATTTCTGAAATTACCAATCTCGTCTGCCCGTATGTGACTTTCTTGGCGTTTATCCGCAATCCACGACTTACCTCCGTGAACGAGCACTGGAAGTGTCGTTGCCTTATAAAATTTCAGTCTTGTTTCTTTCCTCATTCTACCTTTTTAAAGGTCTGTTAATTGTTGTACATACATTCCCAAACTATACTCAATTGTTGTTGTTGGATATGTTAGGAGGACACAATATACTGATTATATAGATGGATGAAAATACCAGCAGCTGTATGCAAATTCTTTACTAAATTTTGTGCGACCGATTTCGATGGTTCTCTACACCATCTTCAGGCCCCAGTTGTGTAACTGTTACTAAAAGCACATTTGAACTGGGTAGCCATTAAGACCGGTAGCCGCAAATTTCTTGTTCTATTCATGTCACACCCTCCACGACGACTGATCAGCCGTGCGGTCTGAGGCGCGTTGTCACGGATGCTGCTCCCGCCCGAGTTTCCATTCCTCCCTCTGGCATGGATGTGTGCGTTGTTAAATGTGGCGCTGCCTGTGTATAAAGCGAAATTCAAGGTGAAATTTCTGTTCATCTTAAGTAGAGTTAAAAACGTACTTTCGCTTGCAGAAGTCAATGAACTTGGCCAATGTTTCGGACGAAGATTTCTGACTGCGCAGCTGCCCAGATTATCCCGTGCAGACTCTACCTCTACGGTCATTATTACTGCCAATTATCGGAAACCTGTCATAAGCAATGACACGATGGTAATACGTGATTTACGGAAACATGCAGAACATGTTAGAACTGTAATTCTAACATGCAGAACTTGTTAGAACTGAAGTTCATATTGTGAATGCCATCAAATGTATGCTCTCGCAGTTTTCCTGTATCACTTCTCAGAAACGCTGGGATGTTCATTCATTAGCACTAACGAGTTTTCATTCCTTTTGGATAAGAGCGTCACTCCGACGACATCCTGTCTGACAATACATATACTGTAATCTTGAAATTGTCGTCAGATTCTTAAACCTGTTACAATTAATCTATAAATTCATATTCACGGGATGTATGACATTGATTGAGAATGGGTAAAGTTGAAAATGTGTACCCGCTCGGGATACCAACCCGACTGTCCTGATTGCTGACTCCTCCACCACCGGACATACCGATCACCCCATCTAACGTACTGTTCAAGCGCACCTCTCGTCAGACTATCGACTTTTCCCTCAAACTGATGCACGTGAGAGTAACGGCCCAGGAGTGCTTCCGTACCGAAGATAGGATCATTGCCCGTCATTTTGTATTACTACACCTATTTCAACAGAAGTTGGGACACATTCCTATTGCACAGTAAACGCTGTCGGCGACAACAGATGCCAAGTTGAAAAGAAGCTATCCGAATAGGACGAGGATTGGGTTGGAAGGGGTGGGGTGTACGAGGGACCAAACGCGCAATTTCTTTCAAAAATTGACAATAACAATCTCCATTTAATGCTTAAATGTATAAAGATAATTGTTAAGACACGAGAAGACGCCTACTAAAAAGTAAATATAACTCTGGCAGAATACGTGTGACTTTAGAAGAAACACTTATATTGACCATAACTTCGTTTACCTGTATCCGAAAAAGACTCAAAAAGTGCGTGAATTAACAGATCTATACTCGCTAATGGCATAACATCATGAACATCAGTACGCCAAATTGCGACCTAACCACAAGTTTAAGAGCCCGCGGAAATCGTAATACTTGGTATATCTGGCACCACCTGCGACCCGTAGTTCAGAGCGTACAATCTCATAAAAAAACGAAATACGCGAAAACCCTCCCGTCAGGAATCAATCGCTATGGGAGTAAGAAGTTACAACGACACAGTTCAGGAGATACAACATTATAAATAATCAAAACTGCTCCACCATGCGACATATGAATAGGGAAACTTCATGGACTCAGTAAAGTAACAGCTATTAGGTATAATCCTGCCACCATGATTGTTGAAATTGTGTAATGTTTCTCTCCCAATTTCCAGTGTTTTACCTTCTTTGTTCTACTCTCACCATTCTTGCGAAAACCAGTGAATTTAAATAGATTATTTACTTTAATATGCTGCTTTGTTCCATACTCACATCCAAACATAAGTAACCGTCCCCCACCCACATTTCATTTTTTAAATCTTCCTCACTCACCTGTTCCCCCTCCTTCTGTTCGTATATATAAGTTAATGTGATATACTTGTACACTCAGTGGGCCATATGTTTGTTTCAGCTTATTTATTGAAAAATATTTCTTTGACTAACGAATATCTTTGTAAATTCTTTGTACTCCAAACACAGCAGCCGGTTTGATGTAGATAATCTGTAGTATTAAGTTGTCTGAACATGGCATAAGAAGCCGAAAGCTGGTTTACAAAACAATAAATATATTATTGTGGAACAAATATATAGTGTATCACCGTTATTTAATATGTGTATGTTTCATCAAGAACCGGCGAAAGAGTCTATATATATATATATATATATATATATATATATATATATATATATATATATATATATATATATGTTGAAATTATTGCTGTTTTTTTTTCATTATCTTTGTAGGTCTTCTTTGACAGTTTGTCATTTGCAACTGTATGGCACTCACTCCATTATCAAAATCTGAACTTCCTACCCTCAAAACAGTCAGCTGTTGTCTCCACCTACCATCTTGCCAAGGTTGAACTTCCTACCCTCAAAACAGTCAGCTGTTGTCTCCACCTACCATCTTGCCAAGGTTGAAACTTCACACTCAAAACACAGTCAGCTGCCTACTCCACCCGCCATCTTGTTTTCACAATTCAAAAATGTTCAAGTGCTTGTAAATCTATGGTACTTAACTACTTTGGTTAACAATCTCTAGGCTTACAAACTACTTAAACTAAATTACGAAAAAAATGTTTGTATAGCTTATGGGACTTAACTACGGGGTCATCAGTCCCTAAACTTACAAACTACTTATGAACTAGCTTATCCTAAGGACGGCACAAATATCCATGCCCGAGGGGAGATTCGAACCCCCGACCGTAGTGGCCGTGCAGACCGTGACTGGAGCGCCTCAGACCCCTCGGCCATCGCGGCCGGCAACTAACTTACGATAAACAAATACGCCCATGCCGGAGGGAGGACTCGAATCTCCGACGGCGTACATTGGTGCGCTCCGTAGCTAGGCGCCATGGAACGCTCGGCCACTCCACCTCGGCCTTTTCACAAGTCATAAAAAGTGACAGTGAATAGTGAAATAGTGCTATTTTCCTTCACCAATCCTTCAATTAACACCAATACATGTAACTTGAACATAGTTTATAAGGAAAAAAATAAACACACATACACACACACACACACACACACACACACACACAGAGTGCTAGTGACCCAAAATTAAGTAGTACTAGACCTAACCATAAAAATAAGATAAAAAAGACGTAAGATATTTCGATATCAAACAGATATATAAGTGCCACATAATCGCAGATTACAAACTCTTAACGAAGACTTATACAGATAATGTAGGAAAACTGTAACCAACATTTAGAAACAGGAAACCACTGAAGATGCTACAACTGTAGCGAAACAAGTATGGGTATAAGAAACAAAAGTGGTTTGCTCAAAGCAGATCCTTCCGCGGCGGAATGGCCGCACGCATTGAGTCGCTATGCTACTATGTGCGAGGTCGCTCCCCGTCGGAGATTCGAATCCTCCCTCGGGCATGGGCGTTTGTGCTGTCTTTAGTATACGTTAGTTTATAAGTAGTTTGTAAGTTTAGACCCTGTTGACCCCGTGGTTAAGTCCCATTACCTTAACAAACATTTGAACATTTTTTGAGCAGATCGTGACAGAGAAGCAACTAAATAAGTATATAAATATACGACTGCTAGATACGAAATTATATCATAGTACGACACATAGTTTATCAGAAACGATGTCGCAAACTATCTGATTAATGTAAACCTGTCCCGTAACGAGGTTTTGATTTATTACGTCTTTACTACCAACTGCGACATATTTAGCAGAGAGCATGAATGTAGTTTTGAAATTACATCACAGTACGACGGGAGAATAACTTCGAAATAATGAAATACCTGTAAATCTGATCCAATTTATTATATCTTTGCTACTAATTCTGTCAGCAAGACATTTCGCGGACAGTTTTCTAATATGTTAGTGTACACACCTCTGTTCTCGTGGCCGGCGAGAAAGACAGGCCTGGGCACTCAGCCATGTGACGTAGCAAGAGTAGTGCTGCGCCGACGCGATCGCCAATTTGACTGGTTAGCCGCTGGGGGACGGCCCACTGCCTCTTAGCGGCCTCCAGTCACGGTCTGCACGGCCACTACGGTCGGGGATTCGAATCCCCCCTCGGGCACGGATATTTCTGCCGTCCTTAGGATTAGCTAGTTTGTAAGTTTAGGGACTGATGACCGCGTAGTTAAGTCCCATAGACTATACAAGCATTTGAACATTTCTTAGCGGCTAACCAAATTGGCGATCGCGTCGTCGCAGCACTACTCTTTCCACGTCACCTGGCTGAGTGCCCAGGCCTGTCTTTCACGCGGGCCATGCTCTGTTCTTGTATGACATGCTATTCAGAAGATATGACATCATAAAGATCGAGATGCATGAAAACGGAACTGAAATTGATAGAGAGTAGGTTATAAATCTATGGACAGTGGCTAGATGAGGTGGGACTAACACAAGAAACGAATAAATACACAGCCGGGCAACGCCTGGACTTCTACTTCTACATCTACATGGGATACTCTGCAAATCACATTTAAGTGCCTGGCAGAGGGTTCAGCGAACCACCGTTAAACTATTTTATCTCCCATTCCATTCCCGAATAGCGCGCGGGAAGAAAGAACACCTGAATGTCTCCGTTCGGGCTCTGATTTCTCGTATTTTATTCTGATGATCATTTCTACCTATGTAAGTGGGAGTCAACAATATATTTTCGCATTCGGAGGAGCATGCTGGCGATTGTAGTTTCGTAAGCAGCCCACGCCGCAGCGATAAGCGCCGTTGTTGTAATGATTCCCATCACAGATTCTGTATCATTTCCCTAACACTGTCTCCCGTGTATCGTGACAATACGAAACGAGCTGCCCTTATTTGGACTCTTTCGATGTCCTCCGTCAAACCCACCTGATATGGATCCAGCACTGGGCAGCAATATTCCATAAAAGGACGGACAAGCGTAGTGTACGCAGTTTCTTTAGTAGTTCTGTTGCATCTTTTAAGGGTTCTGCCAATAAAACGCAGTCTCTGGTTCGCCTTTCCCACGTCATTATCTACGTGTTCTTTCCAATTTAAGTCAGAAGTAATTGTAATTCCTAGGTATTTTGTGGAGTTTACGGGCTTTACATTTGATTGATTTATCATGTAAAGAAAGTTTAACGGATTTCTTTTCGTACTCATGTGGACGACTTCACAGTTCTCATTATTTACAGTTAATTCCTACACCATACAGCTCCTTATCCCCTTCAGAGAAAGGAGAATGAAATGTGCAAAAAAAAAAAAAAAAAATAAAAAAAAAAAATAATAAAAAAATAAAAAAATAAAAAAAAAATAAATAAATAAATAAATAAATAAATAAATAAATAAATAAAAAAACACCATACAGATATCTTGTTCAAATCGTTCTGCAGTTGGTTTTGATCTTCAGATGATTTTACTAGACGGTAAATGACGGCGTCATCTCCAAACAACCTAAGAGAGCTACTTAGATTTTTCCCTAAATCGTTTATGTAAATAAGGAACAGCAGAGGACCCATAACAGTACCCTGTGGAACTCCCGATATCACCTCTGTTTCAGTCGATGCCTTACCATCGATTACTACGAACTTTGTCCTCTCTAAGAGAAAATCCGCCATCCAGTCGCTAGTTCCAGATAAATCGATTCCAGACGGCAGTGGGAACAGCCGCACTGTTCCGCCGTCAGTGGAAGTGTAGAGCCGTCAGCTGGTGGCAGGTGGCAGGTGGCGATGCCGCGTCCTTGCCGCCCGGCGTGCCTGTGGCCTACCGCGCGTG